>OW804100.1:75990488-80990488 GCA_942159475.1 Sthenelais limicola
ATACCCGATGTGCATTGGAAATTCTGCCACTGCATGCAGAAGTGCATCTGACCAGTCACTTAAGTGCAATACGCCCAAAAAAGCAGTTTTGCACCTGGTTTTGCACCTGGTGCAACGTGCATCATCTGATCCACTCCAAAATGCATATCAAAGTTATCCATCAACATCGGGTGTAAATGCACTAGCTGCATGCAGTTAAAATATTTTATCAAGTGATGAACATGTAAATATTTGTACTGATGATGAATATTTGGGCCTTAACTGCATGTGATGAAATGAGCCAGAAGTAAAGAAAATCGTCTTTTCGAAATCATTCCTGGGGTGCTAAGCGCTGCTAGTAGTATGAATACATCTGCCAAGACTGTATTGAATATATATCTATGTGTTTCTGTGGATATCTAAACGAGTACATTTAACTCTACTTTATTATAGTGATTCACCATCAAGTACTATAGCTTACCTTGTTCATACATATAAATATATAGAAGCACCTATTATAGAATCAGTAAAAGGTCCAGCGTAAATAATTATAACAAACAGGAGGTTTACGCCAAGTTGTCTCAGCCTTAAGAGGTTCTATACAGATATATATAAATGCACCAGGTCTACATAGCAATGAAGTGCCTTACTGAGTGCGTCATAAAGTGTCTTTTACACCTGGTCAGTAGCACATTGTTGGGAGCATCAGAACCGCAGTTATAAATCGGGTCTATAGAACATATTGTATTTATTTGAGAATCTCAGATATTCATCTCTATAACCTAGACTTTCTTAACAGTTCTATCAGAAATAAAAGTTCTGACAAAATCCATGCACACAACTACCACACAATTATACAACACAATGAAGTCACAACAGGCCACAATACCTGGCACTTCACACTCACCTGGCATTCACAGCTCACTGTCGCACTTCTGAGTCTCCACACTCTGACAATCACACTCGCTCCCTAACACTAAGTCATAGAAACCCCTCTACACTTAACAAAACTTAGAATGTTAAATTAAATAAAAATATTACTTCACAATATTGTTTACACACAGATTAAATTCCTCCTTTTATAATTCCCTTCCCGTTCTTCAACTGTCTTTATGTATTACCATCTGAATTATGCCAATACCAATATTCTAATTGCTACCCTATGCTGAGTATGCGAACATATATACGCACGGCAATAACGCTCTCCGTGTTAGAGTAAGAACAGAATGGTGCATATGGTTAAATTCCTTATTTCCTCAGCTTTCTGTAGGTATAACGTTTGTGCATATTAAACAAGTCTCAAAGGTACGGGTGTACATTAGACACCTATCATCCTCAGATCGAATTCTGATAATCTAATGTTACTGCTTGATTCAAAATGAAATGATATGTGATGTAGATACCTGATGAAGAGCAATTTCGCTCGAAAGCTAGTGGAAATAAAATTTACCCACAAAACCTAAACATTTGGGATTTTTCCTCACCACTATCAACATTCAAACTTCAACTCGACCAATTTGTCTTCTCTCATATTAACTCACAATTACTACTGTATTTGTACCCCTTTAAAGGCAAATAAAAAACGTCTTATCTTATCTTATCTTAACTACCGAGATCCTCACTATATAGTGATACTCCTCCCCAGCACGCTAATATGTGATGTGTTAAAGGAAAATGAGTCGCACAGGAATGGATTTTGAGATATAATCACATTTGAAAAGATGAGATCAACAATTCGATTCCAATGATAGTAAACACTAGGACATAATTATGACAAGTATTTCTATATGTTTAAAAAGATGAGAATAAGCGGAGTTCAATGATAATAAATATTCAGGGTATGGAAATAGTATTTCTATATTATGTCTGATATATTTTTGTCTGAAAAAATGTTTGCAATATTTCTGGGTGAAGTAACTAAATATACTCCATAGGATGACATTCGAATTGTAAGAATATATTTAATAAACTGTCTTGAAATTTGGTACATCAATTCATACGACTTATTGAAGTGAGCTTAAAATGGTGCATGGTTAAATTCCTCATTTCCTCAGCTTTCTGTTGCTATAAAGTTTGTGCTTGTTAACCAGGTCTCCTAGGTATGAGTGTACATTAGAGTCCTATCATCCTCAGATATGATTATTATTGGTAACCTAATGTTACTGTCTGATGCAAAATGAAATAATAAGTGGTGTGTCATAGGAAAATGAGTCACAAAAATGGGTTTTAATTAAGATATCAGTATGTTTGAAAAGATGCGATTAAGTAAAGTTCAGTGATAATCTAAGCATTCCCTAAAGATTACAAATATTTCATAAGCACTATACTTGTTCTAAATGAATTTAATTTGGACATGTGAATACAGGTCTGAATATTTCCCTCTTATGTTCTGGGTTGACTTCCTTCACTTCAATATTCTTAATAATTCTTTGTCAAGTACGGCAGCATTATAGTATTGGATTCAGAGCCTATTCGAACATAGATAAAACAATTTTATGATGTAAAAAGAATGGGAGTAACACATGTGTTGTATCTGGAATGTGGCATATCTCTTACTATTATGCCACTTGTCTTTGCCAGGTGGCGCTACTGTTTTCACCAGGTGGCGTCACTGGTAACTGGGGTGCATTTATAATTTATTTTACAATGAAAGTGCCGCTTATATACTTATATTATGGAATTTATACCTGCACAGATATTCCACATCATGTACATAGAAATGTTATAAGTGATATACTTCTATAGTTTATTTGTGTTATTGAGTTGTTTGATGTGGAAAAATGTTTTGGTCAAAACACCCCCTGTCATTGCATACTTCATTACCTGATAGACTGGGCCACCCTGATCTCAGGTGCAACATGAATAACCCTTCTAGGAATACTGCCCAGTAATGTGGCTGTCTAATAGGATGAAAATATTGATGTTTTAATCGATGTATTACCATGCAAAGGCATGATAACATGCCTTGATATAAACTTTTTGAATTAGATTGGGGAATATGTTTTTTGTGAAGGTTTATCAGCTGTAATACTGTGGGTTGAAACTGCTCTCGCTGAGTGCATCAGAACTGATTTTTATAACCTGGTCAGTAGTGTATCTTTGAGAGCTTCAGAACTGAATTTTATAACCTGGTAAAAAGTGCATCGTTGAGTGCATGAGAACTGCATTTATAAATCGGGTCCATAGAGCATTGTAAAATCAATTTTGAGCCTCAAAACTGTTTACGATTTCCACTAGTAAAGCACCAGGTCAGAATCAGGTGTAAATGTCCTGGTAATAATCATGTTAGAACTGCTCTATTGCACATTGGGTATAGTCTACAGGCCAGACTCCTACTATATTCCTCTAAGGAATCTGGAAATATTATAGAGCTTAATCTCTTGGTCTTAGAGATAGAAGGATAATCTCTGGGACTTGGAGATTGACAGCATTCCTATCGAGAATTCATTATCCCTGACGAAGCCCCCCCCCTATAGGGCGAAATATTGGATGAATAACATGAAACTTTCGAAGATGATGACTTGAGTGATATATCTCCTACAAAGTCTATTATTTATCTTAGTATTTGTGAATGTTCTCATGTTTAGCACATTTAGTCGCATGAATAGAGGTTAACTAACAAGGAGCGTGACTATTGCATGAGTTGCATAGTAACGAGTGCAATATCAGTCAAATAAAGTAAAGTAAAGTAAGTCAGTAAACCCCCAAATATTATGAGAAAATCAACTTCTTTGCTATTATTCCAGAGTTTAAAAGTCCATTCAAGGTGCCACTGTCTGTCTACATAAAAAGGTATCAAAATCATAAAATGAACATGCAATGTACATAACACACTAGTCGGGAATCAGTTACATATTCTAGGAATAAACAACTCCTCAAACATGAACCTACAAGTAAACTACATACACAATCACCCAGGAAGCCAACATGATCTCAGAAATTATCCAGAAACCTGAAGGAAAATAAAAAATGAGAGCCAAACTGCACAAGCCTAAGGACCAATCACCTGGAAACTACAATAAATGACTGTCTCAGAAATAGAAGAATATCGCAGATGATGCATCCCATACAAATCTTGAACGGATTACTAACAAACTGATATGTATTTCCAGGCAAAATAACTTTAGAACTAGATCTCATAACACTTTTTAAAGTCTCTCTAGCTCGCTGTTGCATTTAAATCATTAAAATCGGACTATTATAATAGAAGATATGAAACTTTCCAGATCAACCAATCAGATGCAAGGATAAATCTGTATGTACATCTTCGTCATTGTAACTCCCAGCCCCAAAGTTACACATTATTCATATATACCCAGCAAGATTCATCCACATGTTCGTCCCCTGAAGAACGACTAAGGCCCAAAACGTTGGGATCTTCAGCGCACTTCACCAACTTCACTTCACCAACTGTAACTGCTTCATGAAAATAAAACTACATACCAATAAAATTCCAGACTACTATAGTTGTGATGTCTTTCAACTCTCATTTATATTTAACTAATTTATATGCTTTTAATCATGAAAATAGAAAAGAATCGATCATGTATTCCAGTACATTATCCGTTTTGGAGATGCTAGTTAAGTTTCTTTCACTATTTAAATGAGTTTTGAATGCCTTGCTGTCAAGTTGTAGGTGGGCCACCGTAGGTAACTAATACCAGGAATATGGAATACGTCTAATTTGTTCAGTTTTTGGTGTACTATGTTTTAGTAGTTTTCTGCCTAGTTCGAAATTTCCTGTATTTATGTCTCTTAAATCCATGTTTCCTGGATTTTGAGCCAATCGGTGGCCCGCCTGTAACAGGTGTAGTCTGCAGCGGTACAGTAATGGTAAAAGTTTTATTTTAACATGTAAAATCTTTTACGCTAGCTCTAGATGGTAATTTGAAGATTATTTTGAGGATTCGATTTTGAAGAACCTGTAGTCTATGTAAGTTGGTGGCACTATGTGAGTCATGAAATATATCTGCTTAGTCCAAAATTGGTAGTATCATAACTTTATAAATCATGACAAGAATATCTAGTTTACTCAATATGAATTGCAATTCATAGCCAGTCTTTCATTTTTTTAATATCAAAGATATTGTGATGCGCATCAATTCCTTACATTAATGGAGATCTGTTATGCTATCCATATATCCATTATAAGCGTTACCTAGAGGCCCTGCATTACCAGATGAATGTGTTTGTATATGGGTTAGATCCTAAAAAAATGTGCAATCGCCATTTAATAAATTCTGCTGATCGCCATTTAATAAATTCTGCTGAATCAGTCTGAAAATGAGTTTTAGGTATATTTGATTGTGCTTTTACTTTGCATTTCAGTTATGTTAAACTGTATTTTGAAACTCAATTTTCTTTTAAATGTCTTCTATTGTCTTCTCCTTTGCCTGCAGCTGCATCACCCACATTAATATACAAGACGCAACCTACTATATCTATAAGTATTATGTTAAAGTGTTAAAATAATTATTATATGTGAACTATATAATGCCACATTTCCTACTGAAGAAAGATTAAACGACTGCTTGTGGCAGGCACAGATATGCAGTTTAAAGAAAGGGTAGCTAGAAGGATTCACAACAAAGAAAGAAAGGAAGTTTTCCCTTTTATGGGTATGGAGCATATCAAGAAAGGAAAGTGCCACAAAGGACTGCCGCAAGATATTGAGTAATTGACTATAATATATGGCTCATGTGGAACAGGGTTTAGGCGCCATGTTTAACTCTTTATCCGCTATAAACCATTTCCCAGTCTGGGTACTGTATCTGCATATAGAAGGACAATTTTATGATATTTCGTAAATTAGTTAAACCATTGGCATGCGGGTTATTGCATTCAAATACCAGGGGATAGCAACCTTTAAGAGCTGAGATATCATTTTTTAAACTAGAATTCTACGGATATTTATCGTGTTCTTGTCCATAACTCCATTAACATTAGGGTTAGCTTGAAGGAAATAAAGTTTCTTATATATGTATATTTGTTGTTTGTTTTGGTAGCAGATATTTCATATTTACATAATTTAGATATTTCATATCTGCTACCAAAAAATATCAAATGAAATATCCAAATAAAGTAAGAAAGAAGAAGGAATGGATGAATGGAGTTCCTAACAACGCGTTTTCCCGCGTGGACTGGGGATCGATTGTGGGAGGGGGAGGGGTCTTTATTTGGTCAGGAGATTCGGGAGAAACCGTTGTTTCCTTGGTCACAGCCAACATTTCTTGCTAGGTGAACGTTACAGGTAAAATGTTATCCTATGAAGGATTCTGTATTGGAGGTTATGGAGTCTTGTCTCTTTTGTTATCCTATAAGGAAACGAGAATGTAATTTTCCAATCGACCTCATCAAATTCTTCGTCTGCCAATCCAAGAATCTTTGCCAAGTATCAAATTTCTCCCTACCGACTCAGTACCAATTCTGATGTTAATCTCAATTGGGTCCATTTCTCTAAGCTATGCTTTGGGAATCGCACTGATTACTTCCATCCTATAAAAGGAGATTCTCACCTTGAAATTAGAATATATTTCGTTGGTCGACATAAAATAACCTTTTTCATTAATCAAATCACCTAGAGTGGAAATGCCGCTGTCCTGCTAGCCTTTCCAAAGAAGCATACAGCCCTTGAATTTAATATACCTGTTGTTCCATATCCTTTCGCATTTCAGCTGATGTACACCTTGTGGTTTCTTTCTATAAATTGTTGGGTGGCGGTCATGGGACATGAATGGATACTGAATCACTGGTTGGCCAATAAATCCAAGGGATCTTGGATTTTTATTCCCATATAAACAGACATGAATAATGCAGAAAAAACATGAAATAGGAGTAAATTACATGAACATAGGAGTAAAGAAAAAATGTTCACAGTGATAATGTGATGACCACCCAGTGCGACAGTTGAGACCAAAGTGTGTCTGGAACGTAGTGGTCGCCAAGAAGGTGGGCGTGGCAGATGTGTGCATGCGTGATTCTTCTTGAGGTTTTACCTTTCCATACAAGCTTAAGTATTTCTTTATCAATTTTTCTCCTGAGAGCTCCATTTATATGTATACAGGACATCACATGTTCAACGATAGGCAAAATAAAAACATTACAAACAAGAATTCTTCCCTTAAAAGACAGAAAACGTTGACGACCGTATAAATGTTCTTCATTATTTCTTCACCATTGATCTTACTAAGTAATTTGTCATCCCTAGGGCAAAGCAGGGTAATCCCGAGCACCTTCATTTCAGAGCTCCATTTGGTTTTCTTTAAGGCATTTTACATAATGATGAGTGAGGGTAAACCTACACCTCAATGGGTGCTCGGGAAGGGCTATATATATATGCCTTTATTATATATATATGCGCATGCTATATGAGAGGTGCTATAAGTGGGGTGCTATAAAATATTCATATATAGGACACGTCCTATAAAAATGTACTTGTCTAAAAATAGCTCTGTTGATATGCTTCGCGGAGCTTTGGCTCTCCGCAGCATGTAAACAAATCCCCGCAATCGGTAATCCACCCGTGATTCTGGTACTATGATTATAGAAATAGATAATAATAATAATTAAATAGAGCATTAAATTCTCTATTGAATGATATAAGTTTTATTAATGTAGCTCAAGAAATGGCCACAATATGAATGTTTTAATTCAACAATATAAGTAGGTGTAAATACGGCATGATCACACATTGGGCACCATCAGTGGGTCCAATAAATTTTCAATTATTGCCGGCTCATCCCATTCTCCCTATATATAACATTTTTTAAATTTTTTTTAAACATATTTTATTTCGAGAGACAATTCCATACAGATTATGGTATGTTTCATGTTCACGAAAATCCACATGTAATAAAGAATAATGTAAACTGTATTATAACTACCACAATGACTCTAAATTAAGATGAACTACTCAGTCAATTAAATTATAACATCATATTTTTGTGAGTTTTTGGCCGCCACTAAAAACAAGCATAATCAATCCGCATTGGCTAAAACTACGAGATACTTAGTCTCTACCTGTTGGTCGATATATATCAGATCTAGATGGCTGTTTACATATTTCCACATAAAGTGTAATGTCATTTCTGTTCGTTACTCAATAAATAAAGGTCAGTTTGACAGACTTTGTTCTGACTCATTTTGTACACAACTCCAATAAGGATCAGTTTATAATGAGATCTCTAACTACTGCAATGTTGATTTAAGATATTTCTTTACTTCCCGCCAACTCTTGATTTTAATGTCTGGCGGAAGTTTGTTCCACATAGATGGTCCCTGGAATTGAGGGGTTCTTGCCAACTTCTCAGTATTTGCGTTTATGCAAAGCAAGTTAGGGCCTTCAGCAAGCCTAGTGATTCTGGGCATAACCTGTAAATACTCCTGATCGTCTAACCTGTTATACATCAGGCCGAAGATGGCTATTCTACCTCTGATGTCTAGCTCTTTGATACCCATTATTTCTTTCATCTCCAACGTGGAATAGTTACTATTTAAGAAAACTAATCTGATTGCTCTATTCACTGTGCTATGTACCTTCCTTATATTAACTGCTGTGGCCATGTTATACAGGAAGAGACCATAGTCGGCAAGCGGAATGATATGAGATTTCACAACAATTTTTGCCAGATCTTCGTTGATATAGAACCTTATTTTCGCAAATTTATTTACTTTCAATTGAATAATACCCCTCATCCTCAAGAAGTGTTCATTGAAGTTTAACCAAGGGTCGATGGTGAAACCAAGATATCTTCTTTTTAGAAATAGCCATACCATTTATATAGATATGAGGCATGTTTTCGATACTTAGTCATTTTAATCAATATTTAGACCCCAGAACCTGAATGATACATTTCTTCGAGTTTACACACAGTTTGTTACAACTCATCCAGTAAGAGATATTGTCAGCAATAAGTTGCGAGCCCGCAAGACAAGAATCCAAATCCCTACCAGTCATGCTGACTGCAGTGTCATCTGCATAAATGTTAATATTAACAGTTTCTGGTAAGTTTAGGTTATCTATACATTGTGGGATATCGTTCACATAGATTAAAAACAATAGCGGACCTACCAAACTACCTTGCAGTACCCCGTTCCGTATGAAAAGAGGTGTCGAGAGGACATTATTTAGGTATGTATGCTGTTTTCTGTCTCTCAAATAATTTCGAATAAGTCTGATTATAGAGGGATTTATCTTATAAAAATGTAATTTCCTCTCCAGTACCTTGTGGTCTATGCTATTAAAGGCCTTGGAGACGTCATAATAGGTGGCTAGTGAAATGTTTCCGGCATCCACCCCTCTTAGGATCTGTTCGGTGAACTCCAACAAGGATTTGTTAGTTGAAAAGTCCTGTCTAAACCCCCCCTGATATCTAGAAAACAAGTTATTAGTCTCCATGTGTGTTCTCAACGCAGTACAGATAAAATGCACTAGGATCTTAGACAGCAGGGGTACAAGTGCGATTGGCCTTAGGTTACAAAAGAGTCTAGTATATCCACCTTTAGGTATTGCAATTACATTAAATTCCTTCCAGTCATTTGGGATAGTACCTGTCCTTATACAATTCTTCAGGAGCTTGGTAAAGATTATACATTCTTTGGTCAGGAAGAACTTCAGTAATTTAGTGTTCACCCAGGAGAAACCACAGCTCTTATTTACATCAATCTTTTTTATGAAGTCTAATACCTTTTCCTCACTGATATTTATACGAGTACAGGATGTTATATCTATCAATTTTGTCAAAAATTCTTCATAATTACCTTTGGCCTGTTCAGTGACGCAACCCATATTTCTAAATACCTGGTTGAGAGCGTTACTGGCTTCAAGCCCAGAAATCGACTGACCATTATGTAGAAATGTTTCTGCTGTACCAGGAGAGCTTTTACCAATTAAACTGTTAATCTCTCTCCAGAACTTCTTTGTGTTATTACAACAATTATTGATTTTGGCTGTAATATTTTCTTTCTTAGTTAACCTGACAGAACGACTAACTAGTCTTCTAGCTCTTCTAGCCGCCTAGAAGTCCATGGGCACGTTTGTTCGTTTTGCTATCTTAAATAATCTGTCTCTATTCTTTATTGCAGCATGAATTTCCGGTTTCAATATTAAACAACCTCTAATCACAACCTCTATCCTTTCAAGAGGGCAGAACATCTCAAGAAAGACCAACAGATGCTTTTTCATACATGCCCACCCTATTTCTGGTGTGACTGATGGTTGCGTTAGTAATTCATTTTTGCCTACCCAATCTTCTAAATGGTTAGATAACTCATCCAGGTTTACCTTATCGAATTTCCGTGTGAAACGATAGGTCTTCGATTTAGGTGCAGTGCATTTCTTTAGTACTAGATATGTAACCAAGTGGTCGGACATATTCACCTCGACAACACCAGATGAGTTATGATGGGGATGGTCAGATATCATTATATCAATTAAGCTAGAGCAATTAATACCATACCTAGTCGCCTCACTAATGTATTGGGTCATAGATAGTTGGTTAACCATATGACTAAACTCTTTGGCGCTTTCAGATTTCTTATATAGGAGGTTGATATTGATATCCCCTCATAGTACAATGGATATATTTCTGTGCCTATGTTTAATTTGGCTTAATACATCCTGAAGGTATTCCATAAAACTGCTCTTAACCCCTGTTGGCGGGCGGTAGACGTTTACCAAGAAAAAACTTGCCCTGTTGCCAGGTTTTATTTTCAGGATCTGTAGTTCTATATCTGAGTTACACAGATTATGGTCCTCGTATAACCATGGATCAACTACAAAATCACTTTTTATGTAACAACCTAAGCCACCACCGTTTTTGACAATGCCATTTACTACAGTCGACCTGTCATACCTGTACAATTTGAACATCTTATTTAATGCAAGTTGCGGTTCGTTATCTGAAGTGTTTAGCCAAGTCTCTTATAGGGCCAAGACTTTTATGTTACCTTGCAATAGAGAGTTGTATACCTCTTCTACCTTCCTCCACAGTGATCTTATGTTTAAGGACGCAACTATTAACCCCTTATAAGAGCTAAGGGTGGATAGATCAACCAATACCATCTTTGTTCGAAGGAACTGCTATAGATTCATTTTCATGACAAACCTTATCCAAGAGTGCAACTACACTACGTGAGAGTCTCAATAGCTTCCCCATACAGCGGATATTAAAAAATACAACATACGGCATATATAAAATACAATACAATTTCCCCAATGTTGGGATTAAAGACGACTGTTTGGTCATTATGACACAGACTGGGCTACTCGAATAAACATGACCGTGATAGGTATAGATTCCAGCACCACGCTTGTCGCGGGCCAGGACAAATGGTATCACAAGTCCTGCTACAGTGCACAAACACAACTAAAATTTATACAACAGTTAAGTAAGTACGGTATTGTCTTACCATCATGATTTGGTGTTCTATTGCCAAGCATAATCTCCTCCCTCCTGAAACAATCACAAAAGTGTCTTTAAAATTGAATCTCATGATTAATACAAATAAAATTAAGTATATTGTCGATTTTCATACTGTTTACAGAACAATTAGCTATTATTCTAAATAGAACAATCGACAACATCAGTTGGTAAATATACATTGCTGGTTTAAACAAAAATATTTTCAAAAGTTATCTGGTTATAGACTCAACTGAAATAACAAATAACCAATTTCAACCACCGGTGTTTAATTAAATCTATGTACTAGGATACATTTTATCCTCAGTCAGGAGGGAGATCATACACTGGTCCAATGTCTGTTGAAAATACAATTATCTGGCATATCCAATGTCATCAATTTTGCAGCATGCTTTTCACCCTCAGAGAAATGATGAGACAGCTGTAAAAGCAATTTGAAATTTTGAATATATTCTATTTTTCCGCACTAAATTTTCCATATCCTGGAAGCAAAAATCAGAGAAAATAACCTACCATATTAAAATGGTGCCAGGCATTGTGGGTGATCCAACTTATCCTAGGCAAGATATAGATGGGTTGTACACGACAGTGTTAATTCTCACGGGTTGGTAGAGCTTAGTAACTGAGTTGAGGGAATGGGCTCTTATAAAGTGACCATTTTTCTGACTTTCCCAGGGAGATTCATAGCCGGTGATGTCCTTCATCCATATTATATTTACTAAAACCATGTTGCGTTATTGCTATTGTCATTATATTTTACCAGGAGTGCAAATGTGTAGGAGAGTATTGCAAGCTGTTTAGGTAACAATTCAATAAACAGTGTTTCTTGAGATAAAACACTGTCTTATTTCTGGAAACACTGTTTTATCTTGATAAACGTTGTTTCATCTCAAGAAAGATTAATTTTCAGGCAAGGAACAGTGTTTTTCAAATAAATCAGCGTTTCTCAAGATAAAACAGTGTTTTATCTCAACTATCTGTTTGAAAAACAGTGTTTCTCATCACTAAATGACTATCGATTGAAAAGCAGTGGTTTTTTTAAGACAAAACAGTGGGTTTTTTTTAGATAAAACAGTGTTTCTTGAGATAAAACAGTGTTTCTCGAGGTAAAACAGTGTTTCTCGAGATAAAACAGTGTTTCTCGAGAGAAAACAGTATTCTCAACTTAAATCAGTGTTTCTCAAAGTTAAAACAGTGTTTCCCAAGATAAAACAGTGTTTCTCAAGATAAAACAGTGTTTCTCAACTTAAAACAGTGGTTCTCGAGAAAAAACAGTGTTTTTCAAGTTTTAGCCATCTAATATGTGGCTTGGACGCCTGTCACTGAAGGAAAGGAAGGAGTCAAGAGAAGGAATGGCCTTGAAACCTACAGCAGGAGGTTTTATTCACTGTAATACATAAACATACAATAAAAGAAAAAATTTGTATGTGCAGCTGGGGCAAGGGGGCGTTAGAGAGGAAGGTAGGAGGTGGGCGTGGAACACACGTGACTATGACGTACGATGTAAACATCAGGAGGGCGTCATAATGGGGACCAAGTGGGGCGTGATGCCCAGGAGGCGTTCCTATGGCTCTGTCGCCAATATGAATGGTGAAGGTTCCCCTGCATGTATTTCCCTGGCCAAAAGATAGGCCGGAACTGGGAGCATAAGGGAAGGGCCAATTTGACCCTTTCAACGCAGGGGCAGTTTGCACATTTTTGGCCTGGATGACAGAGCAAAAACATACAGGTTATATAAATGCCTTTGTCATGTTCACCTCACAAACTTTTATGGCTAATTTATGATAAGGGTCAAGTCGTCAGAACATGTACAAATGGCAGTTTTACACATTTAGTCAAATCTGCTAAATTATTAGGCCAAAAAATGATAAATACCAGAAATATCTGTATATTTGGTATTGTGATGATTTAAGAAATCTTTTCAGTCATGTTGAACTGAATGCTAGACCTCGTTTTTGTTTCAAAATGGGGTTTTGTAGGAGGATTGCTGAAGACCAATTGGACATTTTCAGGTGACCCATGATTACGGCCAAAAGAAATTAGTGCATTTAACGCTCAAAGCCGCCGCTGAAAACTAATTAGGGAGTAATAACCTTTTCTTTTTAGAAAACCACCCTTCATGAACTTATTATAATAATAATTGTGTTAATAGGAGAGAAACATTTTTCTTTACTTTTGGAAGAGTCCAAATTCATTGCCCTTGTTTATAGCTTGAAATAATTTACCTGTTTCATCCCTTTATTGCTTGCATGGATGAAAATGTCTAGTCATTTTGAAACTAGATCTGAAGATTACATTGTAATTGTTAACAACACTTGATAAAAGCAGTTGTTGGGGCTCCACTGAATCTGAGAACTGAATAATTGTTAACTGGCCTTGAAGTATCACTAGAGTCTGTGCGGCAGGAGACGTGATAAAATGGTACCTTCTATTTTCTATTGCAACTTGCAAATGCCGTCCAGTATCTAGGGGCCATCCACAAATGACGTCATGCTTTTTTTGGCCATTTTTGTCCCCCCCCTCCCCCCCATGTCATGTTTCGTCACACTGTGCCAGACCCCCCCTTAAAACTGATAAAAAATGACGTCATGTTTGCAGCACCCCCCCCCCCCCAGCCCAACTCCCCCTTTTAAAAAAGGTTATCATTAATTAGGTATAACATCATAATTAAATATCCAGACCCCATTATTAGAACTATGATCCACAACATTGAAATCTCTGTATTAAAAAACCCCTGAAGTCCCAGAATGTGAATAGGCTACTTTACAAATTCATTTAGTACTACGGCAACTATGGTGACCTCAATCTTAGCTCAGAGTCAAGGCAGGCACTTTTCCAGGGCCCTGATACTTTCACTATAGGTGTCAAATTTTGCCAACATATACCAGCAATAAATTTTGCTTTGTGTCCAACAAATAAGGCGAGATTATCAAACACTATGTTAAGGTTAGTTTTCTGCCTGCCAATGGACTTGGGTCTAATGAGTTGCACATGTGCAGAGAGGTTTGGCAGTGGTATAATACTCAAACGCATTAAGCCTGATTTGCATATTGTGCACAGTTATGGAGGCTATAGTTTAGGATGTAGTAATGGAACATATCACATAAAAGGTTTTTACACAAGATCAAGTCCGTGTAGTCCCACAGGGGTCAGTTCCATGACCACTTCTCTTCATAATATATATGGTCAGTTCTCACAAATCGGGTACACAGAGGGTATTTTTGGCTAAAATTTTAAATGCATTGAAACTACCTGCCATTTACAGATATCATTGTACATATAATGAAGGGTTCATAACAAAAATTGGGCACACTCATTTTAAAAACTGCATTTTCTAACGTTGCCACCCCAATGCTTTTGGATAGAAATATTGTAGAGGTAATGAGGGTTATTTTTTAAATTTCAATATTTTTGTTTATTATCGTATCATTAAGCTAACGTTTCAAGCTATAGAATAAGATCAAAATTGATTTTATTTTGAATTTTTCTATTTCGAGGCACTTTATTTGAAAATCATCTTAACTCTTTGACACCCAAAATTTAAGGGCATGGCCTTGTTCTAATCCTTGTCAAATATTCTTGATTTCTCAAAATCAATATTTTGGTATTCTTGTAGCAAAAATACATTATTCTCATTATATCCAATTTCATTATCTCAACTGAAATTGTTCTCTTCCAATGTTTTATGTTGCCAGCCCATTAGTGCATCCGGGCCAACCCCAGCTCAAATCAGTCCAAAAATAACAGAAAAAATGTTAGGTTGAAATTAAAAATTCTATGATATGAACATTTTATTAGATGCTTTAAATTGACAAAGTTTCATTTGATAATAAATAATTGTGTAGACACATTTTTAAAATGAATGTCGTTAGGTTGGCAATGTTTAAACTTCCCCAACATGACCTTTTTTTAATGATTCAGATCTCATTGAAACAGTTTTTCTGATATGCAATTATTCAATGTTTGTATTCAGAATAAAGTTGTTTGAGATTACATATCAGAAATAAAATCTCACTAGATAATTATTTTTGATCCCTACCTAGCTGAACCCTTTAAAAGTGCATCGGGATGGCAATGTTAACATTTCCCATAAGAAAAAATGGATTAAAAGAAATTAGCAATATTTCCAAACACTATATTTTGTATGTATTTATAGCCAATAGATAGGAGCATTATTTCAGACACATGTTATAATAATTTGATGTTTTGTACAATGCTGAGTAAACTCTATTTGACAAAATTATTTTTTCCTCTGCATAAAATTGGGTTATGTGGCTGGATTTCCATAGGGTGGCCATTTTGTGTTTTAGCTATATAAAAGTATATGTCCCATGAAAGGTCTATCTAAGCTGCATCGATTAGTTTAAAATGTATTCATATATAATAAACTGGTTTCCATGAGGGGTTCAGAACCCTGAGTACATGGTTAATATCAATACTATGAAGAACCTTCAAAGGTGAGTGACAAAGTCCTTAGATATGTATAAGGAACTTGACTTGCCTACCCTTCACTTTAAAAGATTAAGAGGTGACTTGTACACGCTACTGGACTTGGTTGTAACAGGACATAATGTCAACTGCCTCAAGAACGATCTTGAGGACATGGAAATACCGTCCTTGGCATTGGGACTGGGTGGGCAATGGGTGTGGTACCAGTCATTGTATTGCTACCTCTGTGTAAAATGCATGGGTCTATATCAGGAAAAAATTGCATGACCTCCAACACCAATGGTGCGTAAAGATGAATGGCTGGAATCCATATTAGCAGACATTTCCTATACCAACAGACATGCTGCTAGAGATTTTGTTATATATTATTTATTTAATAAAGGCAGTGTAAGGCTGCCACTCAAGTTACATGACACCAGTTCCTATTGATTTTTTTTTTTTAATTCAATTTAAGGCCAATACATTATTTAAATTAATATAGAAAAAAAGACAATATTCCTCAGGGATGTTTTCACACAGTGCCATTGTTGAAGTTTGATTTGCAAGAAAACTAGAATGATCTGGATATATCTAGATATAGAGGCCAGAGAAGCATGTCCAGTAGCCTGTTATTCTAAGGTGTATTTCAAATGAATTTTACTTAGAGCACAAGTTTCCCCGTTATGGTAGTCTTTTTATCAAAAATATAAAAACATGATGTCATACATGAGGTGACCCCCCCTCCCCCCATTGTCATACCTTGTCATAAAAACTCAACCCCCCCTCCCCCCCTAGGGCATGACGTCATTTGTGGATGGCCCCCTAGTCTTGTAAAGGAATGTTAACTGGGACGGTTCACAAATAGCTTTGCTCCACTTCGTAACCAAGAAGGAAGCTCATTAACAGCTTTAACTTTCTTTGGAAGATTAAGAATTCTTGACCTTCCCGTGGAACAATTTCCATTGAATTCTAAATACTTAAACACTGTATTGTTGGAAACAAAAGCCGACTCCCGGGGGCGTTTTATACAGATGAGAGTAGAGTGTACGGTATATGATACAACGTTAGATATAAGATGTGTTGGGCGATGTATCTTAGAACATTCTTAAAAATTATTTTGTTGATTAAAATCTGTATTAACAAGAAGGCTATCGTAAATAGTAATTAATATACTTCTTTAGAATAGTCTTAAATTATTCATTATCTATTATTTTGATAAAAAATTTAAATGCCTCGCTAATTTTGTAATACAAAAAGATTGTTCGGAAATGTTTTTAATACCTTAACTCCTGGGGTAGTCAACTACCATTTATTGTGCAATAAGGCATTCAACAGCTGGCCTAAATAACTGAGCCAGTAAGCACTGATACCAGGGACTGACAATTGCATGTCAAAGTAAACTCTAATCGATTAATCTAAGGATCAATGGACAATCAGTATTCATTATTTAATTTAATTAATTATTTATTTAAAGAAACGTTACAGCCAAATAACCATTTACTAATGGTATTGATAATGGCAGCGGTGACAAGGTCATTGACCCTCTGCCCATTATACACATATAACCCATTATATTTAGAACCATATTAATAACATGTTTCTCCCTTGTTTTCCTGTTAGGTTGACTTGAATACTTGTTTTGGTTGTTTATGAAGGTAAGTATAAAAGAAACGTCGTAGAATACTTCCCCCTGGACGATTTGTCTCCCTTGGATCCCAAAATGTTAATAAAGATAAACTCAGGTAATTATTTTAGCCTGTGGATATTTCAACCCAAATGACTCATTTTTAATGGAATTGCTCATGCATACTGTCTTATATAACAGATACAGTTCTAAGAATACTATATTACCTCATACCAAATACCCCTTTTTCGTATAGGCAAGACCTTGCCGCCACATAGCTGCGACGAGGCCACGCCCATTTGTTGTTTGTGTACGGTCGTCAACCATGTGTCGCGCTCAGCCAATAGGAGCGCAGGAACATTGGAACTTTTCATATAACCGACACACCTTCTTCTACGCTCGGGTTGAACAGACCTATATTGCATGTATCAACATTGATTTTTGAACTTTATTATGTCTTTATTATGGTGGAATAAATATTCTATGTTCGCCAAACTTCTCCTTCATGTTATTATTAATAATTGTTCACATAATATAATTGTTCAATATATATCTATGCTTAAATGCCTCCACGACAGTCTATATAACATATTAACTTGGTGTCCATGACATAATTACACATCCCTATTTTCCCTCCAGTCAACACCAGCTTGGCCAGGCCATCCAGACGGTCCTCACGCCAAAACCTCGGGGTTTATTGCTACAGCACAACAGTTACAGCATCGTCAGAGGGTTCCATTTGAGACATCAATGGTATTACAGGTACTAAATTCCAGCAGGGAGGTACAGAGGGAGTGGTCTTGAGGTTAATGTTTGTCCCTAGTCACTGCATGCCAGGTGATGCTGTAGTGCTGTTGTTGGCACTAGAACCACCTAGCCCAGGTAGCTTTGAGTTTGATTGCCCTTTTCCGGCAACAGCATACTACTGACACAGTTTATATATAGTTGGCGCTAATAGTAGTAGTGGCAGAACTGCCAACTACTTGTGACCATATATGGGACACAGATCACCGGCTTGAATCAGTGTGCGGTGACTATACTCCCTCTGTATACCTCCCAGCTTTCAGAGAGAATCTGAAAGAGGAAGATGGTGGAAGAGGGAACAAGGAGCTCCAGAAAATTACCGCAGCAAGACATTTATTTGTGGGAAGTACATTGGTTATATTTCACCAGATCTGAACAATTTTAGATTGTTTTTATATTTAAAAATAAATGATTGTCCCATCCCCTCCCCTTTCTCTACCCCTCCTACCTACAATATCCATTTGATTTAGTGTTAAATGCCAAGCTTACACATCACCAACGTGCTGAGTAGGCTCCTGCCCTATAAATAGCCTACATGTTGTCAACAAGCCTGTGAGGGTGGGTGTTATATAAGGGTGGTAGTGGCTATAAAGTAAGGGTAGCTGTGTGATTGAAGCTATGTAAACATGGCGGGAGTGAGTGACAACAGGTAGAGGGTGCATGAATGTTTTCAAACAGCATTGGTAGACCATGAATGCAGTAGTTTTTCCAGACAAAAGGGTAGCTAACTAAGTCAAGTTTCTCTCAGACGAATTACAGGTCGCCACTTACAGGGGAAAACGTTAAAAACAGGGCCATATGTGCTGGTCCTATATTACTGGGAATTGACACTGCTGATTGGGCAATGTAAGGAACTTTGGAAGTGGGCATTCGCCCTCAAGAGGCCGGGTCGGTTGCGTTTCGTCTAGATGACGGTGTGGGCCCCACTGACCTACTAGCAAATCACATGCATAGCATGGTTATTTGTTAGTAATGTATTATATCTGTTAGATGAATATTAAAATTCTTTATTAGTTGTATAACACCTATGCGATTAATATCAATTTGTATGTAATCACTGAGAATAGCATAAACTTGATGTAATGTGTTTCTATATTGGCTTGGACAGCCTTTGGAAATAGGTTCAATACAGCTTTACAACTTATACACAAGGTGTATTACATTCAACTATGCTGTATACCTCTCTCTATAGACAGCTGTCTGGTCCTATTTACCGATGTACCTAATTCTATTTTGTGACTCCCCATATTTGTGCTGATAGAGTTATAGACATAGTTTCGCAACGAGTACTCCACCTTTCTGCTTAAAAGTAGTTTGCCATATTCCTGATACATACTGGTAATGCAGGCTAGTCTGAAGACCAAGTCTTGTGAAAGTTGTTGTTCCTTGGGTATATCACTCCTCCTATATTACCGCCTATATATATATATATATATATATATATATATATATATATATATATATATATATATATAAATATATATATATATATATATTGTTGTCACCATCTCTCTCATCAGCTGTCTTATTAAATAAACTGAAGGCCATGTTCGTCTGGATTCCTCTTGGTTTTTCCATGTTTGTCTTGGTTCGTCCTCGTTGGTTAAATTCAGTTATCAGATAATAGTAATCATCAATTTGTACTTAATATTAGGGATATTTGGGGCATAAAATAGAGGAGTGGGGATCGCACCACCCAAGTGCTCTCTGTGAGTTACGTATTATTGACTTGAGTTGGTTGGGGGACAATTGCCCAGCAGGGCTATGATGGCGTCTATCTCTCTGCAGTGACTGAACAACAAGGTCAATACTGCATAGCGATCTTGCTTCTTTATTGCTCGTCTTCCATCTGAGGGGAACTCTACCTTTAACCCTGCTGGGCACCAACTGCCCTTACCCCTGTTCCCACCCCTATTTATACTCCCTCCCCCCATGGTCCCGTCTCCACTCACATGGTGGAACCCTAGCGCCCCGAGCGGTGGACGAATGTACCAAATATATACATCGTTCATCCACTGCCCCCAACCCGATCTACTACAATATATATTACCGGTATGGGTGACTCTGCATATGAGATGGGTAATGAATAATAGATGGAGAACATTGAACGAGGTGCTGGTGATTGAAAATAATTAATGAATATTTATTAGTTATCTAATTTTCTGGAACATCTTTGTTTACCATAGAGGATGGCTACACATTTACAGTATAAATTGTTACTATTGTTATTTGGAAGGTTCCACAAGCCATCCTATCTCAATTACATAATAATAATAATAATAATAATAATAATAGATTTTTATTTCCATAAGACATCTACAATGTAAATATAAGTGTGGACTAGAGGTTTAATATGAAGGGATTGAAAAAGGAGCATTTTCAGTAATGTGTACTGGTCTTCCAAGTACCCCTGAATTTAGAAAATGATCTAGACTAGATAATATACATACATATAGAACATACAAATACAAACACATTTAGGTAAATATAGCAAAGAGACATACATCATAAATGTATGTGGTGGCTTTGTCATAACCTTATCTGTATCGTTTTTGTGAATTACGTCATCAATAGTAGTGCACAGACATACGTTTCCGATGTGTCAGACCCCGATGTGTGCCGTTAACCCGAAATGGAACAACAAAATCAATATTTCTGGAATTATAGTGGAAGGACGAATATGGAAATCCATGTTGATAAGGTGGACTGGTGTGGCAGTGCCTGACGTGGATAGACGGGATTTCTGCATGCTTCATCGACCTTGTCCCACATGCTGACTCCAAAAAGTACCTCCACTCGGTCAATGGTGTCAAATGTCTACACTAACTGGTTTGAATAATTGCTGTAATAACAAACATCCGCCCCAAAACATGGCTGGTAAACAAATCTTAATGATTAACTCCTTATTGTGGCAATAGCTCAAGTCGCATATTCTAAAATCGATCAAAACTAAAGATTTTCTAAATTTTGTCAAAAGTCAATTGACGCAAATTCTGGATGATTTTGTCAGGTTGTTTTTGCAACAGGGCTTCATAAATGTCCTTTTATGCGGTGGCACCTCTTATTATCGGCTGCCGTTTTTTCTCGTCCAATTCGATTTCATATGCTCGTGTTGGCCTACACATAATAGCATCAGCAGAATATTGACTAACATCAGCCCTCAGTCATGATATGAATAAATTTGGCAATAATTTGATTGTCGTAATAGCTGAGAATGCAGCTTTGAACATAACAGCCTCTGATATAATATTATTTCAAAATGCTGTATTGATTATAATAGCCCTGAAATCTCACTGGGGGTTGCGCACTTGTCTCGCAATAGGGAGATTTAGCAACCACAACGCACCACCACAACACTAACGCATCCACTAACTTTTAGTACATTACAAGTGCCTTCGGCACTTGGATTGTAGAGGCAGTTGTGTTTCTACTTCTTATAGGAATCCAACAATTTACTGGATGTTTATTTTAATTTGGAGATATTAATTTGATTGCCAAAAATGGCTAAAATCACAGGGGGCCTACGTTGGGGTAGTAGGCCTAAGGTGTAGAAAGCAGAGAGAGGGAGGGACAGAGAGAGAGGAGGAGGAGAAGAGAGGGAGAGGAGAGATGAGGATGACTGATATAATAGGGTTTCATGGAAACAAATTTGCACTCCCCCCCCCCCACACACACACACACCTATACATCTATCAATTTTCCTTCTCCTCCCCCTCCCCGACTACCTCCCTTGCTCTCCCTCCCCTTTTATTCCCCCTCCTTAATAATAATAATAATGAGTAATGTGTGGATTATTATTAATAATGAGTAATGTGTGGACAGACATTCTTTCATAAAAAAAAATCGTAAAAAAAAGTCTGAAATTTAAAACCCTGTTGAGACATTCTAGGTCAAAAATGCTTATTGAATAGAGGCCCTGAAACTGAATTATAGAAATATAGTTTAAAACTTTAATGTTAAAAGAATTAATTAAAGAAGCTAAAATAAAATATGGGGTTATTGGGAGTGTTGTACATGTAGAGTCAGTCACTGGTTTGAAGAAAGTGCACATTCTGGCAGTCAGAGGTGCCAAGTAGAAAGAGGTCAGAAACGGGCCTGGTGGGGTCTGGGGCGGGAGCAATGTAAGTAGTACTGAAAGGGGTCTCAGAGGCACCTCCTCCCCCACCCCCCCACCCCCCCACCCCCCCACCCCCCCACTGCCCCACCCCCTGGTGAAATGGTGCATTCTAGGGTCATTTTCACATCATATTCCAGCTATTTGAAGGCATACTGACTATCTCCGAATTTGTGGGGGAGGACGTCGTCCTGCAAGAAATCTTTGAATTTGTTAAAGAATCTATTTATATATAAAATATAAGTGAGAAAAAAAGAATTTCCATGGGAACATACTTCATTCAAATTTGTAGTCGATCCCATATGGTTGGTATCAGAGAGCAGAATGGCTAGCATACTCTGAATTTCCGCATATACTAGTAGCTGCATATGGGCCTCCCACATGTTTGCATTGGCATTAATTTCCTTTCCCATGTCTCAGAGGCACTTTCCCCAATCCCCCCCCCACTGCTCCCCCCCCCCCCCCCACTGCCCCCCCCCCCCCCCCCCACCCGGGAATTAGTGAAATGGTGCATTTGGTGCACACTGAACCTACCCGAATGCAACCACTAAAGGTCTGGGTAGTGAGTTACGTAATCCTCTAAACGGTGTGACGTCATAGGTTGTTTACAAACACTCCCGGGAGTGGTCAGGCTTTCGGATTCTCCCCGAATAACACACAAAAACGCATGTTGAACATAACTGTAGGTGACAGAATAGGTTTCCCCAACATATTCACAACCTAGGAAGTACTTAAGAAAAAACAGGCAAAAAAAGTCTGACGCCCGGCTTATCCCACGTGTACCCTGTATCGACAGAGTATTGCAATTTAGCCAGCCTCTCCAATTATGTGGTTCCCACAAATGCTCATGCTCAAGATGTATCATACTTGCAAAAATGTAGTAATTAAAAAACAAAAAGTCACGTAATTATGCATGATACTGATGAAAATGAAAGGCGATCAAGGAGACGTACAGGGTCTGTAGAAAGGTGAAATTAAAACGTATTCAAATCATATCAATGTCAATGTTCGCGTATAATGGCCCACATTTAGGACAGGGAGCGCTGGTTGTTGATCACGCCAAATGACAAGCCAAGGAGCTTATAAACGATAGGACACCATTCCTGCCCTCAATGTCTGCCACTAAATTGATTAACGAAGCCTCTGGGATTCGGCTTCGTTGGCCTGTGATCCAGAAACCCGACACATGCCATTGCCCAGTCTGTGATAATAGAACATGATTTGGTTCAAATCTGACTTAAAAATAATTAGCAACATTTATATCATGATATTCGAAGATGTTTGCCATTTCATATAGTACAACTCAAATTTTAAAAGGATCCACATACATTAAAACAAAATCATATCAGTGTTCAGGAATCTTTAGATACAAAAAGAAGAGGTTTGGCCGTTACTGACAAGCTAACCACCGTTGACGAGATGGTTGGTATAAGATACTGAAGCCTTTTAGTTGATTAACTGGATAATTCGTAGGTTTTCAATTGCAAAAGTAAATGTTTATTCTGTATTGTCGATAATTGATTAATTCTGTCTTTGCATTTATTCTACTTCAGTTGAGAAAACCATTGTAAATGTGATGCTTATGTAAAATAAAAATAAAATCATTTCTGTGGCAGAAAGTCCATCATAGAAACCTTGTACGCCTAGACAGAGTCAAAGCCCAGTAGGGGGTGACAAGGAAGACAAAGGTAATGTCTGTTGCAAAGGATTATTTTTGCGAGATATGAAACACGATCGAGAGATGTCTTATAGATCCGGTGAATCTAAGATTTGTGGCTGTCTAAGAGATCTCCAAGATCTCTAATGCATGCATGTGGGTTAAAGAAACGATGGATGACTATAGCACTGTGCATATATGTTTGTGAGCGGTTTATATGCTTAGGTCCATTTTAGGAGCAATGCAGAGGAGTACCTTTATAATGTCACCTTCTCCTTCTACATCTGCCGACATGTCATATCTACCACCTTCATATATTTTATTTATTTAGTTATGTTATATACTCTGTATAAACAAGGGCTCCTGTAGTTTCTGTATATGTTCTTTATTGTAGCTAGATAAATAGGGCTTTATCCCTACGCGTTTCGGTCTAAGCGGTGACCTTCTTCAGGGGAATGACCTATTTTATTTCTTATTTTTATTTATTTATATATTTAAATCAATTTTCAGATCGATTCCGATCAACGAAACACTTATTTCGTGTGTGTGTGTTGGGGAGGGGGGGGGGGGTCTTTAAAATTGCAGAAAACCCTGAAGCATGTAGCATCTTTCAGAGAAAAGGTAATTACACAAAATCGTAGGACAGAATGGTAGACGAACTCTTACCTGTGTGGGCTAGGTTAAGATTAGATAACCACGATTTCACTTTTTAGCCAAATCGCCAATGAAATCGTGCTTGTGTGGGTCCCAAAAGCAGGAACGATTCCAAATATTTGACAAGATTTTCAAAATATAATTCAGCCTCGACCTGTCGTAAGCAGGGATATCGTACATATAATTAATTCTGTCTTTGCATTTATTTTGAGAAAACCATTGTAAATGTGATGCTTATGGAAAATAAAAATAAAATCCTTTCTGTGGCAGAAAGTCCATTATAGAAACCTTGTGCATGCACCACGTTAGTGGAGAAACTATGAACTATGTATTATGAGAAACAGGCCATGGTCGTATTAAAAGCATTCTGGTTGACAGCAATGATAATTGTAAATACTCGATGTGATAAAGCTGCAGCCCTGAGTTCATTTGTAATACCTAACTAATTGATGAAAGGTGTGGGTAATGACTCAAAGAGTTTAACCTCTTGGCTTTGAGTCTCGGCTCACTTGCAGTATTAAGTATACATCTTCAAATATTATTAATTGTTGTTTTATATATTATATAGCTTTACTCATTAGGTGAGCCAATTGATGTAAATAGATCAATACAATTTACGACTATCAGAGAATATCAGTAGTCATGTTATCACCGAAATTCCATCCAAACATTGTCTGCACAACTAGATACTGTTGTAAACTCTGTATAGGAAACTGAACATATATATGTAATTATGACTATATCAACTCAGTCATAATACTAGAGAATTAATTACCAATAAGAACTATAACTTAAACTGGTCTCCGTCCGATTCTACTCAAAATAAAGAAGTATAACATATGGGTCAGATTTTCAGAAAATGTACAATTGACAGCTCTACATATTTAGTACTTTGTGCTATATTCTGCAAAAAAGATGATGCATTTTGGGTATATCTGCGTACATTTGGTATCGCATTGATTAAAAGGATCAGTTCTGTTATGTTAAACAGCATTTTGAAGCTCATTTCTGTCTTAAATTCGGATTATTTGAAAGGATTGGTGAAGACGAATTGTACTTTTTCTGAAAATCTGACCCATATAGTGCAATGCACCCTATATATATACGAGTTTACTCTCAGAGTACTCTTACCACCGTTGTATAGTTAAGAATGTATTAGCACCAAAACAGGTGGAGATAAAACCTTCGTAGTGGCCTCGCAGCATATGGTAAGACGCATTGGTCAGATTTGAAGTGATTATTACTTGAAATAAAGTTATATTTTCTTGATTTGAACTTACCTTTGAAACTGCGTCTTGAATAATCCATTTGCATTGATTGACTGACAGACTTGAGTTGGAGAAAATCAGGTGGTGTCACCCGGCGAGTTCAAATATGAAAAGTACAGAAATTTGAATATCAAACTGAAAGAGATTAATTTTATTATGTATTCCAGATCTGATTTAATTCATAATAATAGTAATAAACCGAAAATCAAGTGAAATAACAATTCAAAGTAGAACTATATTCTGCAGTGTAATATGTCTTCTCACAACCCGGAAGGTCAAACACACATTGATATGTACCGAAAGTAAAGTCCCGGATGTATGAATACTCTGATGTGGGAGGGGCTGTGTAAGTGCATGGTTTGCCATTGATTTTCATTGAATTCCAACCATTTTTCAGCTTAAATGATGTGAAACATATCATACCAACCTCTAGCAAGGTAATAATGAATATAAAAGTGCCCATGGGTGATCTCTCCTGTACATATTGCCTTCATTCATGTGCATATGTGCACTCACAAAATCGCTATGTCCGTGGGCAATATGCACCTCCGAGACCGCCCTCGGTCACTTTTGTCTATTAATGGCCCCCCTGGAATAGGCCATATAGGAAAATGAGTCTTAAGTCTTAAAAGAAATGGATTTTGAGATATCGTACCATTAAACTTAAAATGATAAGATCAATCAGATTCCAATGATGGTAACCGTTAGGAAATCTAATAAATGTTTCTATAGATTTTCAATTTATATGACCAAAAGCACTAAATACTTAAAAAACTAGAACATTCCTAAATGCATGTGTGTGTTGGCGGGTGGGGGACCTTTGGAAAGACCTGACCATGTAACGTGCTGAATAGACATGAAGGCTCCTTCAGAATTCAGAGGCATCATCCCCCATTTGCTTTTAGGAGGGGAGGAAACTGTCCTGTCCTCTGCCATCTATGTTTGATTGGCGCTTCATGGTCATATAGGACCATACATCCCTATGATGGTGAACTAGAGGGTGGGCTCCTCGCTTTTGCAATGTATCTGAGGAGAAGAACCAGGTGATCGAATGTTATTGGTGGGGCATGTCTTGGAGCATGACGGATGGTGGTGGTAATAGGCTGTGAACGATTCTCTTACATGATAATGTTATAAAGGGGACACATCTGCCTCGAGCCAACTCAGAGAGCCCTTCCCATTTGCTATATAGTTATTCATCCAGACTGGATTCCAGTAAAAGAGCCAAGTATTCAATAAACTGAGCGGTGAGACTATAATCTGGGTTGAGGTCCTCGATGCATTAGAATTTTGAGGTCTATCCATACACAACGCATTGAAAAGCCACCACTGTAAGATACAAAAGGATTTGGGTCTGTTAATCTATAAGATCTCATCAATTATCTCCCAAATTATGCAAAAACCCACCCAAAATCCAACCTTTTCCAATAGGACCATTTTTCATATCGTTAACTTCGGGAATCCTCAATTGTGAGCGCATTGCTTTTAACAATGAGCGGTCATTGAGGCGAGTCACCCCCTCCCCGTCACTAACAACCCACCTCAAACCCCAATCCCTCACCACTTCACTTCCAACTTTCAAGCAGTCAACTGCTACACAATTTTACTTGGCAAGTGAAGCCCTATGCCCGGTACACAACATACCGCAGCTCGCACTGCTAACACGCTCAGGCCTTCATACAGTAAGAAGCTGAGACAGTCAGAGTACAGAAGGGTGGCTAACTACAACTTGGCTATGGCAAATAGAAGGAGAACGAGGAGGTCCCAAACCAAACCGGCTCTTACGGCGCCAGAGGCCGCCCAAATAGACACAGCCCAGGCAGGCGGTGGCACACCAGACACAGCCGTGCAACCGCCGGCACCTGACAAGAATACACCGCCTATAATCGAAGACATAGGCAGTGAGGACGGGCCCTCCGAGGAGGAAATTGAAGTACCTCTCCCGAAATCTAAGCCAAAGGAGAAAGCTAAGCCGGCTAAGCGCGCCAAACAGACCTCTAGTCGTGTGACCACTACCCAGCTAGATGCCGAGATGAAGTCGATGAAAGCAACAGTACAAGGCATACAAAGTTGTGTTGAAAAGATGGCTATCCAAATGGCGAAGGTAGCGAGGACGGTGGTCAGTAACAAGAAGTCCAGGGCACCTGAGCCCTTGGAGTCCGAGGACTCATCTGAGGAGTCAGAGTCAGAGACCAAGGAGAGCGAGGAGGAACAGCCGGCAACCCAGTCTACCTGCAGGCCCGGGCGCTGACCCCGTGTGGCTCCCCCTCCAGTCTTCAAAAGGCAGATGGACGCTGACAGATACCTGGAGAAGGAGGTGGAGAGGGAGAAACGGGCATCCGGCCTGCAGGCTAAGCACCCATATATTTCTGACATCCACGCTCTTAACATCCAGTCTAAACCGTACATGTATGTCTCGCGGGAGGGTGTAACTACTATCAAGCTAAAACTAGAAGTCAGAAGTAGTATGTCGGGAATGGAGTACATTGATGCCTTTCTGTCATTATTGGAAGACCCCAGGGCGTATAAAAGGCGGGACTACCCTCACATGTTAAAACATCTAAGAAAAGTCACCAGAGACGCTCTAGAGCGACCCTGGCCAGCCGTAAGGCGCTGGACGATCGGCATCCATCCGCGTTTTTGTATACAAAAAGCGTCAGCTTTATAGAGGTTTCTGAACGATGCCACACAAATAGCGTCCTACGCCACACAGTACGCCTCGCTACCTTTCTCTGTCTCTTTCACACATTTCCTCCTCTAAAACCCCGCCATTTTTACCGTATTTCCACTTCAATTCTATAGTTTGACAACTCAACAAGCTCAAAACAGTTTGTATGTGTCTGTAGCCAAAAACCGCTAAAAAGGTACAATAATTACAACGTGGAGGTGTGGGTATACGAACAGTACCAATCACAACCACTTATAGGCCTAGCCTGGAAAACTAGGCCTACGCTGGGTCAGCGCATGCATGCGGCGTTATGCATGCACTGACTAGGGCAGGGTGGGTGGGTATGTGTGTGTGGTGGAGGGAAGAAGTTCCCTCGTTACTTCATTATAGTGACTAAAGCCCAGTACATTCATTCATCTTTCTTGGCGGATATACTTTCTAGACGCAATTCATTTGGGACGAGATCGAGAATGGTACTTTGACATGGTCAGACAGAGTGGGTATACAGGAGGAGCGGGTAAGGCTATGTCTCGCTGCACCTGCCAACATGGGCTCGAATCCGGGCTCGCATTATAACTCTGGTAGCACGGCTCACAAAAGTAACTATAATAATAGAGGAGGTAACAAGCAACAAGAAATTGTTTGTAGAGCTTATAACTCGAGGAGCGGCTGTAGACATTCTAACAACCATAATGAGGGACATATGCTTGCTTTACATATATGCTTGTATTGTGATTCTGTGGGGAAGTTGTGTGTTCATTCTGTCAGCAAGTGCAATCGCCGGGTATCCCATGCAGCCAGAGCGAGTATTGTCACAGGTCAGTGCCACACTGGCTACGCAGCAGCAGGCTCGGCTAGGGTAGCCCCGTGCAACAGCTCGGGCCGTCAGACCCAGGCATATGATTTCCAGGCCCAGTCAAAAAACGAGTAGAAGGGGCCCCTGCTACATTAAACCCACAGGCGCCCCCATTTGTATCTAAACATGAAAACCTTGCTTCAAATGTTCTCAGTTCTCATTTAAGCGCAGACGCCCAACCAGTTCATACAAGCAGATGATGCGCCCAAGTCTCGTGTGAGATCTCGCATCCCGAGATAAACAACAAAGATGGCCGCCATGTCTCTCGCTCACAACATGTGAACCTAGGCACACGCTCTCAAACCAATGATGTCGACGACCAAGCTGCCTTCGCCGCCCGCCAGCAGGCAGACACAAACATAGTAGGTCAAAGCATTACTTACTCTCATATTAGACAGATTTGTGAAGGCAAACTCGAGAAACAGGACTTAGACCTCGCCCCGAGAACGTTCGCCGCTGACAGGCAGCTACGGTGGCCCGCGTGCACCATATCTGACTCGCACCCTACTCATAGCCTCATATATCACACTGTATCCAAAACAGGACTTCCTAATTCGTTAGACGCCAAGATTGCTTTGCCAACTAACCTATCATTAGAAGCCTGGGATAAATATCTCTCTGACACAGCAGACCACAGGGAGTTGAGGGACTTTGTAAGATACGGTTTTCCCATGGGGTACTAGGGCCCTACCAGCCATAACGACACTGGGAAAAATCATAGTAGTGCTGACAACTTTAAACCAAAGATCGATAAATTCATGGAAAAAGAAATTAAACTCGGTGGCTTAGTGGGTCCTTTCGACATGGCACCATTTGCAGAGTGGTACCACTGCTCCCCCATTATGTCGCGTGAAAAAAGGGACAGTGACGACAGACGGGTCATCGTGGATCTTAGCTATCCTGAAGACGTCTCCGTAAACGCTTTCTTGCTAAAAAATAGTGTATGGGGGGAAGAGCTGGCCCACACTTTACCCACCGTAGTACAACAGCTTGTGTCTATGGGTAATAATTCTTACATGGCGACTATTGACATATCCAGGGCATACAAAAACTTTAAGACCGACCCGTTGGATTGGCCCCTATTGTGCCTTAAGTGGGAGGAGAAATTTTATTTGGATGTGACAATGCCCTTCGGGGCAAGAACTTCTTCCTGCCATATGCAGAGGATTGCCGACGCTATCGTGGGGATACTTGCACGGGATGGCATAGTAGCCAAGATGTATCTCGATGACCTCATTATACTCTCCCCTGACTTAGAAACAGCTAACAGACACTATAACAGAGCTATTGAATTGTTTAAGGAGCTTGGGCTCCCCGAGGCCGTCGACAAGAGACAGCCCCCCGCACAATGCGTAAGATAGCTGGGAATAAATATCGATGCAGCATCAATGACCCTAAGTATACCTAAAGATAAAGTGATCGAGACTAGCCAACATGTACAGCGATATAGCAAAAGGCGGTCGATGTCAAAACGAGAGTTACAATCGCTAATCGGGCGCCTAATACATGTATCAAAGTGCGTAGGACCCGGACGGCTTTTCATTGGTCGACTCTTAGAAGCACTTAGAGGGATAAAGGGAAAGTACATTAACATCAACAGCGAAATGCGCAAGGACCTCCAATGGTTCCAGATCTTCTGTGCTCAATTGAACGGTCGCTCACTAATACCAAATCCCGCCCCTAACAAGGTCATAGAAGTAGATGCGTGCCAGTCTGGCATTGGGGGCGCAGATGAGCATAGGGCGTACGCCTACCAGGTCACACCCATCGAAGAGGGCGTTGAGAACATATCAGAACTCGAAGCGATAAACGTCCCCGTCGCTCTTCACACCCTAGTGGGGGAAAGCGATAGAGGCTCTCACATAGAGGTATGGTGCGACAATATGGCGAGTGTGTCAGTCCTACAAACAGGCCGAGGGCGGAACCCGGTCATATTAGAGGCTGCGCGAATAGCATGGATGATGCAAGCCCTCTACAACTTAAAAATAACTTACAGACACATCCCGGGAGAACAAAACACTCTCGCCGATAGACTAAGTAGAGCTCATATCAGTGACAAATATGCTAAAGACGCTGCCGACCTAATAAAATCACGATCACTTAAACCTGTATACCCATGTACCTTTGCACTCAATGCCATGTCTCTCCATAAACCTTCCAGGAAGACGAATCAAGATGGCTTCCCAGAAAACTGTTCCACAATGGTTCAGTAAAAGACTGCCCGCTCACGGCCACAAAAGACTATGCACACAGCATAACACCTACGCCCACTTGGGCCCCCTTTCTTATTATTCTACCATTTTACTACCATCATCTAACTTATATATATCATACTTTCTTCTTTTACGCCATCCCCAAATTCCCACCCACAAAAACCCAATAATCCCACAAAATTGGCAGTTTTGGCTAATTATCTCATAAAATCTTCAATTTTAACAATTTATCATACCTTTATATACAAACTTTCAATTTTATATAAATCTATTCACCAATTTTATACCTTTTACCTATTTTTTATATTTATAAAACAATTCAATTAAAAATAAAACTTTTAATTTCCCAAGACTGCCTTTACTCTCATCATTCCTTACAATCTCAGGCCTCTCGGCATCAATGCGATGAAAATGTTGGGATAGATATACATCAAAAGTCCAAGACATTGTATTATTAATCCTATTTACCCGAATTTGTGCCAGTAGCCTACACCAGCCAAAAAAGCTGCACAATGGTTCGTGAAAATGCCACAAGTTCATGAATCTTAAACTAAAGGAATTTAAAAAGATACAAAATTGGCTTTATTTTCAGTATTTCATTCCACAGCACTGGGAATTGGAAAAATAATCGAAAATTAGTTTTGGTTGTGATTCAGCTGGAAATGCAACTTTAAGGGCTGACCTGCAAGATACTGCAGTTTGAATTCGCACGTGCAAGCCCTGGCAAATGGTCTGTATGCAGGCTATGGAAGTAGATTCATTACGTCGTATATGATAGGCAGATCTTCTTGAGAAAATTGGAATAGTTAAAGACGAGTTATGCATGTCTCGAGCAAGTAAATCTAATGATAGGTACGTCCCTGTGCCACTCAGAGAGGCTTGTGTTTGTGACATGAGTGGCTGATATGAATAATTGATATACATACATGTACACTTGTGTTTATAACCAGTGATTCACTGGTGTATAACCAGTGTTCGGTTGTAGTATATATCCATAAACCTTGTTGTACCACTAGATTTGTATGAGAAACATTTTTATTATTAGTAGAGCAGCAAACGAGCTAAGATTTTCAAGGACCCATACCCAAAGGTTTAAAAAATTCACAATAAATAATTGAACACAATTATTTTCATTTTGATTTCACTTTTGAAAAACAAACCTATGTACCGTACCATTGGGGAAAATATAGTTTTGTACCATTTCATTTATTATTATCTATTTTTCAGCATTTTTGACAAAAAAATGCAAGAATAACCTGACTAAAAACTTCTCACCCTGTAACTTTAACACCAAATATCCTCCATTTAATTCACATTTACCTGACATTTCTTTACTTGCAAAATTGATTTAGAACTGTTAGAAATGTGGGAAAATCTTTAGATCCTTCCTATGAGTAATATAAGGTACATAAGTAAGTTATTGAATAAAATAAAATTGAAAAATCCAATAAATCCGTCATTTGTCGGTTGAAGGATGGTTTATTGGGTTTTAAGATTATAAATCTATGGACATGAATTTCTATATTTCGATTGCTCTATTGAAGAGCACCGATATGTATCACTTAAGAAATAAAGGTTTGTACCCTTTCAATAATAATAAATGGGTGTTTTTCATCATTTTTACTCCAAAAATGATAAAAATCTTACTAAAATCTTCAATTGTTGTAACTTTATTGCTTTAAGTTAAGCATTTACCTCCTATTTCTTTACTTAGAAATTAGAATAGAACTGTTAACAATGTGGGAAAACCTTTAGATTCTCCGTATGAGTAATATAAAGTACATAAACAAGGCATTGCATGTAATAAATTGAAAAATCCAATAAATCTGTCATTTATCGATTGTTGGCTGGTTTATTGGGTTTTAAGTCTATGAACATGAATTTGTTCCTCATAATTTCTCTATTGAAGAGCAAACATATTTACCATTTGAGGAAATATAGGTTTGTATCCTTCTTATTATGAGTATTGTGTGTTTTTTTACCATTATTTACCAAGCAATGCTAAAAACCTTGCAAAACCTAGAGATTCTTATTGTGAGTAACTAGCAAAGTACCCGTCCTCTGGACGGTCCCCCTCTCTCCCCTCTCTCCCCACACTTACCCCTCTCCCTCCTCTTTTCCCTCCCCCTCTTCTGTCTCTCATACCTGTTTTTCTCTCCCAACCCCATCTTTGATTCTCCCCCCCCCGCTCCTCCTCACGCTCCCCCTCCTTGCTGTCTCTCCCTTTCCTCTGTCCCTTCCCATACATCCTCTCCCTCCCCTCCTCTTTTCCCTGCCCCTCTTCTTCCCCCCCCCCTCTTCTATTTCCCTACCCTCTCCCTTTGCCTCACTCTCCCCTCCTACACCTTCTTCCTCCCCTCCCCCTCTCCAATACCCCCACCCTCTCCCACCCCTCTTCACTCTCCCACTCCTCTGCATGTAGTTGGGTCCCCCTTGATAGGTCATATATAAGTATATCTATTAATAGGTCAGTCACAGTGTTGTGATAGTATAAGGGTGCTCAATTAATGCATTATATCTGATATGAGTAATTTATCTGTAAATGTGCTTGCATTTTACCTGTGAAGGTGGAATCAGCCCCCTCATTTTAGAGATTGGGGATCAATGACCCCATAGCTTAATAGTACATTCATATACATATTTATATATATCTACTCAGTATAAATGCTATCACACTATTATCTACTTATCTAAGACATAATACATTATGTTTACATTGGATCATCATAAATTTTAAGCACTTACATGAAATATTGATTCTATCATGGTTGAATGAGCCCACCCACCCCCAAAATGGGGGAGGGGTCCCCCCATCTCAAGGCCATTAGTACTTCAGACATCTTGATTGACACAGTAGCTTGTGGCTAATGACGTAGTATCTCACAGGGGCTTTCCCATGCTATAAATAGAGTGTGGATATCCCGATTTAAAAAAGGCTTCAAAATCACATTTCCACCCCAAATACCTTCACAAACCACATACGACGACATCCAGAGAGGGGGGACAGACCTCTACAGATGAGTAAAATGGTTTGTAAAACAACAAATTCCGAGAACATTCTGGACAAAGAAAACCTTCTTTCTACCATTTCTTTTCTACCTCCTTTCCTAGAAATCGCTCTAGCCGTATATTATATGGATAATAATATATATGAATATATTGAGGTAAAAGGTATTGAGGGAAATGAATTCAAAATGCTAACAAATCCGTCATCTATTTGTTGACAGCAATTGATAAATTCAACCATAGATTATGAACCTATGAACATGAGTTTCTTCATTCTGATTTCTCTATTGAAGAGAATGTACTATTTGGAAAACTATAAGTTTGTATACTTTTTATCATGTTAAATGTATATTATTTCATTATTTTTAAAACTAAAAATTCTCCATTACCTCCATTATTTTAAGAATTCACAAGAATTGAATTCTCCAATTTGGGTTTTTAATTACCATAGCTGATACTACTTTCTTTCTAATATTAATCAGAAATTCACCACTCCATTCATACATCCAACATGGCATTTTTTCAGTACTTTTCATGTCAATTTACTTTAGGGGAAGGAAACATTTGCAAATCAAGAATTTTCATTCACATCTATAGATCTTCGTCAAATGTTCTAACATTGAAGGTATTGTTAAAGAATGTTTAAAAAAAAGAATTATCAAGGTGGATGAAAATTCGCCTCATTTTTACCCTATTTTTTATCATGTTTTACCTATGACTCTCATCTCAGAGTGATAATTCTTCTTTTTTTTTGCATTGGAAATGTTTCTATATCATTCCTATATTAGGAGTTTTCTTCTGAAGCAAGAAAAATACCTTCGCAAGGAACATTTTTCAAGGACATTTTTCAATGTCGGACATCAATTCTATAAGTTACTTGAACCATCAGTGATATGATTGACATAGTAACATGAAGCAAATGAGTTGGAATTGCATGTTTTAGCAATGCATGAATAAGTCATACATATATGTTATGGATTCAGATGTTTGTCTGATTAGTTTCTTCATTCAAGCATACTCCATGAAATGACTCCCTGCATGGAACAGCATCTAGCCCAAGAAAATAACCATAGTTGATATACCACTCACGCCAGGATGTTCTTATAATACTCTTGTCAAGCCCATCATATCTTCAGATTTGTTCCCATGACTGAGTACGAGCCAAGTAATAAAAACCCATATAACGGTCTCAACTAATCTTTAGGGGATGCAATGTCCCATCTGTCTCCAGTCCAATATGTGCACTTCTTATAGGAATCTTAAAGTGCTCCTTCTCATTATTTTACCTCTAGTGCCGAGTAGTGAATTCTCTCTTTTCAATTCTCCCAGACGTATTATACTACGCCATAGTTATATCAGTAAAAGTTCAATTGTGTCAGATATATCTGGTTATAATGACATGTCAGTTTCAAAGTAGTAGAGAAATTCAGATTGCAGTTAGAAATAAATGGTCTAAGAGTGGCAGTTTGGTTTGTTGTTTTAAATATATTCAGCTGAAAACATTATGCGTTATACATTTTTCTCAGTCTTAGCTGAAAAAAACCCCTACGGTTTGGTTAGCACAAACGTTTCTAGATAAGTTATACAAGCAAATAATAGTAGGAATAAAATAATAAAAAAGAAAATATATTTTAAGATGCCACCACCCGGGCGCAATCACTTTAGAACAGACCAAAAAGCAGATTACAGATAAGTAAAACATAACGTCTGAGCAACACAATTCATTCCAGTATGTATACAAATATATCAAAAAACAATATCCCAAACAATTCAACAAATGAAAGGGAATTTAAGCTATTTCAGGCAAGTAATATTCAAATTAAATTTTCAGGTTCTGGGACGTTTCATATCATTATGTTCAGGCTATTCGAGAAAGAGTTAGTGCAGATTTTTTTTATTTCCTTCTTAAAACTATCGTTATCATCAATTTCTTTAATCTGAACTTGTAGAACGTTCCAAAAAGCCCGGATTCTTCCAAAAAGGCTTTTCTTGATTTTATCCTTTTTCCAAGGTGCAATGACTACCCTATTCACCCTCATATGGTAGTTGTGTCGAGGTACGATATTATTGAAATTATGACAGTTCAGGAAGATCACATAAAAACAGCTATAACCTCCTATAACACAGGGGAATAAGATTATATCTTTGATGGATTTCAATAGTATTTACTCTGTAGGCATTACGCCTTGACACCATAGCACAATTAGTCTGTATGATCTGAAGCCTCTTGGACTGTTTCTGACAGCTGAGGTTCATTGTTAGACATCCAAACTCAAGCAGAGGCAATATAAAGTTTGGTAAATTAATATTGCAATATCTCCATTAATAAAATGCCTGATTCTCGCCAACCTTTTAAATAAAAGGTGGGAACGTGTACAGACATTGCTAATATGGAGGACCATGCTGAGGCAGCCATCCAGAAGATATCCAAATCCGGTGATCCGTCTGTATATATATTAAATAATTTCTCAAATTCTAAAGTGCTTCAAGCGAAAATATCGTTAGTTAGTTTGAAATATTTTTGGGGTTATTCAACCCCAGGTCACTCTATCTATTTTGACCTATGGTTACTTGAAGAAACAGGGCGGTGATTGGTGGTGATTGGTCAATCAAGATTAAAATCATTTACCTTTCTGCTCACTTGGGTATTCTCTGTGATTTGAAATGGGTAGATGTGCTGTAGCCTTCTAACCCATTCGTTACACATATAATTTGAATGCAAACATAATGATAGTGCTCTGTACTACTATATATTGCAATGGGAAAAGCCACTTTAACTCGCAAGGAATAATAGGAGTCACATGTTACATTTGGTATACGTCCCTCACTGGCTCCAGTCTTATTACCGAGTCAAATGAACACACGCTGCGTTTTAAAGCTGCATTATCTATTGCGAATCTTATCAAATTTACACACATTATGACTTATAGAAATAGATGTATTGATATTCTGCTGCTGTTACATGTTTGAAATAAAATCAGCCGAGAGAAAACGGTGCCCTTGGGCGATAATAAGTAAAGTGTTTGCATGCATGCAGGAACGGATATGGGCGGGTTCTCCAATTACAAATGAGGACGTTTTATTTACAAGCTCTGTGGTAAACACATTTAACTTGACAAAATCCTCCGAAGTTCTGATCAAATGACTTCTAGATAGGTTGGAAAATAATGGAACAAAAGTAGAAAATGTTCAGTTCTTGACCAATGTTAACTGGGAGTGCAGCTTTAGTCATCTGTCTAATTAATAAGTCTTGCACATCATAAAAGTAATTATATACATCAGCTTTTCTTCTACAATTAACCTTCTCTATCTCGTGTCACTAATATCTAGAGGGCATAGTATAAAGAACTGGTTCTTTTGAGGCGGTCCTATTATAATTGTTACAGTGGTTTACTGTTAACAGTTGTGTTTTCAGAATTTAATTTTGATTCTTTTTCCTGACAAGTCTGTTTTACTATTCTAAAACACTTTCCTCATGTTTACGTTTTTCACACATGATAATATTGCACAGTTCCATTCCCATCATTTCATTTACTGACTACCATTATCTCTCTGTTCCTTTGCCTCAGTATTGAGCATTCAGTATCTATCTCACATTGCCTCTGAATAATTATGTCGCTGTTGCACAACAGTGACCAAAAAACAGCATCTTAAAAGGGTTTCATTGGAGGTATGAATGGTAATACATGTAAAAAGTTACAGACAGAAGTTGAAAGAGAAAGATGGCGGGATAGGGAACAAGGGAAGTGAAGATTTGGGACCCAACTAGCAGATTTCGTATTTAGCCCGGGTATTTGCTAGTATTAAATTGTCTTCAACCCGGAGTTACCCATGCAATGGGTGTACCAAAATAGATAGGAAAAATAGACATAAAGCAAAAGAAAAACTACTGCAAGGTAAACACATGCTAAACAATATTCTCATCTCTCTCATGGAGATCTGAGAAAGAAACACACTTGTTTCTTAGGCCTGCCCCATTACCAGTCCTCGCGACAGAAATATTACTTGAGGTTAATCCTCTTTTAGATTTACTTAGTTTTTATAAAATTTGGACAGCTCTAGACTTCTTTGGGACCTACAATAAGGCCCAGGGGTGGATCCATAGAAAGGTTACGCATTGCGTAAACCCTATCCTGCTCTATTGCAGGATAGGGTTTACGCAATGCGTAACCTTTCTATGGATCCACCCCAGATCTTTTCCTGGCTTGCTAAAGCCGATTTAAGCCTAAGCGTAGTGCTGAATGGAATCATAACAGCTGTCGGTAAAGTTACTCTAAACCAGCAGATCGTCACTCCATTCAAGGAAGAGAAACTCCTCAAATAACAGCAAGAAATTTCTGATTTAGCCGAAACAATAATGGGAGCATGACATTTTATCATGGCATTATGGGAAAAAATAGAAAGTGGAAAGTCAAATGAATTTAGAGACTAGACAACCAGAATAATCGTAACAAAAAGAGTAAGAATTAAAATATGTAGCTGTGGTCGACTTGGCATTCGGTGTCAATACGACATTATCAGCTTCAAAATTAGTCAAATTAGTCAATTTCACTTAATTAGTGACATTTTCTACCACTAAAATCTGTTATCGTAGATAAGTTTTTTTGTTCATGGCAAAACTCTTTCCTACAAGAATAAGGATTTCCTGTTTATAAAAAAATATATAGGAAATGTCGACATTACAAAAAATAATCAAAATGGGGAAATAAAAACTGCCCGCGCATATATGTGACCCGCCAAGCACAAAGGTGACTCCAGGGCCAAATTTTCGAATTTGGGTTTATTATAGATTCTGAATCTGTATGTCCTCCTGAGTCAATAACCGAAAAAAATAGTTGAAAATTCTCAGAATTTGCCGAGATATGGGCTTTTTTGTAAAGTTATGTCAGTTTTCAGTAGATGATCTCAAATAGGTTGGGGGAGTGACTCATTTTACTGTGATACATCACATGTACAAAAAATAAATATTAAAAAATAATAATAATAAATGACAGGGGTGTACAGAATGGGAAATGTGCATTATAAAAGTGAAAGAATTTTGTTGATACTCCAAAAAATAGTAAAGTTACATACTTTCAAAGTTACCTCCCTCTCAGAATTATTAATATAAACATTTGTAACAGTGACGTCATGAATATGATGTGACTCTTAGCGGGAATACCAGGAACTATAACTCCTGCGGGAAGGTCCCTTTCTGCTTGGCGGGTCACATATGTGTAAGTATCTATGGAAGGACTTTTACCCAATGGGCATTTGTGCGCAATATATGCGCAAAAAAACGGGTGCAACTGAATGCGCAATTATTCTGAGATGAGAGTTTACATTTTTTGCGCAATTTTAATTGCTCTGAAAAACGCATAAATTGCGTATAGTTTTTGCATATATAATGCGCAATTTTTCTGAATTTAAGATACATATATTTGCGCACAATGTGTGCATTTATAATACACAACTATTGCGAATTTTGAGCGCAATTCTATGTATATATATATGCGCTTTGGTTGCGCCTATAAACTGCATATATTATCTGGTTGGGTATGGGGTAATATAATCAATCAACACGTTGATGCCCATATTTGGGGCCTTGGGCGGCGACTGCGTGATAGCCATGCCCACACCTCGTCACGTGGACCAATCGGATGAATGACTTCTCCATTGTGACGTAAGGTCGATGGAACATAAACAAACAATCGCTCCATTCACTCTCGCTTGATTCACCGCACTGGGCGGTTGTGTATTGAAAATTTTTGAATTTTTGAGCTGTCTGTGAAGAATTTGATCTTCGAGATGACAAAGCCAAAGGTTTGCAGCAAGTGTCAAGTGACTCATACGGGCCCGATGGGTGAGAATTGTACGTACAAGCCGGAGGAGGATAATCAGCCGAGTCTGACCGATCGTATGGGATCCCTTGAGGCTATGATGAAAACAGTCGTTGCGGCATTAGAGAAGAAATCTACTGATGTTCCTGCTGTTGCTTCTACTTCCACGGTTGGTTCTGACTCTGGAATAATCTCATTTACCCAGCGTGATGCTAGTGTGGGTGGCTCGATCTACAATGTGGGCGTGGACTCGCATAGCCGTGGACGTACACGCTGCAGATTTAGAACTAGGTCGAGGACCCGCCCCTTTGATCAACGTAAAGACCTGGATAAAGGTGATGCTATTGATACCATTGAGAACTATTGAGAGCTATTACTTAATCTAAAATTGGTAGATAAGTTAGTCGTTGATTCTAGACCCCTGGATGAGATTAGGGGAGTGGTGGGACACTGTATAACGATGTGTGAAAAAGCCGGATCCCAGGTTTACTCTCTCAAAGCAAGCCTGTCGTACGATCAGGCCGTGCGTAGCAGGGCAAACAAAGTGGGTTTGTCGGCATTCAAGGAGGTGCGTCAGGAAGAAGTGCTTCGCTGTTATAGCTATGAAAATTCACGCAAGGCAACTAATTCCAAGCCTGCTGCTGGTAAATCTAGGAAGGATTGTGTCTGCTTTAAATTTAATAATATTGGGGGATGTTCCAACAAGTCGTGTGAATATCCTCACAAGTGTTCGACTTGCGGGGCCTCCGAGCATGGAGCCCATGCTTGTCACGACACCAAAGGTGGTAAATAGGATGAGGACTGTCGGGAGAAGGTTGATTTGGGTGTGGTTGACACTTGTGATTACGGAAATGCTGTATTTTCGAGCTGTCAGATTGTTAAACCTGATGTTTACGCTAATGTTGTGTGTAACCACGCCCCCCCTGGTAACCATGTTTGTTGTGATATTAATGACCCGCCCATTGACCCGGAAGTGGTTACTGGTAACCTGGGCGACCCGGATATGAACTTGACTGTCATGGCGGACCATGATGGTGAAGGGCTCGATTCACCAACAATGACAAACAGTTGATTATTCTTCCGACAAGTCTTGGACTTTCTTCCAACTGTGATCAAGGTAAATATAATGATCTTAGAGACATTATCTGTGACTTTGGTAATTCTGGAACTGAAACCGACAATGATATGCTACTTTTTGACACCCCGAAATCTCCTCGAGGTCGTGTCGTTAATGTTTTTGCCAAATGTGCTCGTGGTGTTTGTCATTGTATTCATCAACTGGGAGGTGTGGATACCCAGTTGAAACCATGTAGGTTTGCATATTTATTATTCAGCCTAAATGACAACGATATTGATAATTATATTGGTGTATTCTACGGTGTATTGGATGGGTTTGATATGGTTGACAGTACAGTCAAACCATATGACTGCCCTAGATATAACTCTATTCTCGAGCCTGAAATTAAATGTAAAATGGATGACATTGTCTCGAAAGAATTGTCTGAAGGGTTTATTTCAATAGCAGATGATATTCCCATTTGTATTCATTCATTAGGGGCTGTCCCTAAGCCAGATGGAGGGATACGCCCCATAACAGATTGTAGTCAACCATTGGTCCGTAATTCATTAATTCATCTTTATTGAGTATCTATTCATTTTCATTGTTTCATCATTTTTTTCTTGGTCACATGGGATGGAAGCACATGTTAAGATGCGTCTATAGTGGTACCTGGAATAAGAAAATACAACACATAAGATACGTGACAAAGGATAGAATGACAATGCAAATACTGAAACCATTTCTAATAAGTCATAATCATATAGACGAATTTTATAATATAATGTATGGTAACTTATGAATAGGTTCTTTTTCTATACTGTACAAAAGCTTTTTAAGTATCAAGGTATAAATACTCAAATTCTGCATAAATGACATACATGTATGGTCATCTCTGGGGTTGTCTTCCTCCACTAGTCTCTGCAGTCTCATCCTCCTAAGCCATGGGCATGGCGGCATTCTCAAGGCCGTCCTGCCATGGGAGTATACATGTGCGGTCTTGTTGAATTCTTAGGCTGGAGTGAAGGTGAGGGTGAATGTCCTCTTAATGCTGATTAAACGCCAATAATTCCCGCCAAAAACCATGAATCCTTTGTTTCAAGGCCTTGTAAATAGGGGATGGCTGTTGCTGTATTTCCGCCCTATACCCTGCATGGGTTGTTTGTTCAGGGGCTTATAAAAGGATTAGTGGGGACTTTCCCAGGTTGGTAACTGATGGTATCTTATGACAGATGTTTAAATCCCTTAGAGTGAGAAAAATAGCAGGGTGAAAATCTAGTCTTAGTTTTGGTAAATTACGACTCTTATATGGATAGATTGATTGGAACTATTTAATATATGAATATGGTCACTTCTCATGAAATATCAACAGAGTTCATAAACCTGTATTTCATGATAATGAGTCATTTAGAAAAAGGATAACTTGATATCTGACTGAATCCAGTTTTATACAATGCTAGATTCGTATGGGGCCTTAATAAAAGCAAAAACAGAGATATATTATTTTGATTTGGCCTCAAATGTGGGGGAAATCTGGATTTATAGAAGAATCTTTCAACCAATAAAGATCTGTCATCCTGTATCATGCATCATCCCACGTCACATTGCATGTATTCATGCATACATTTTACGCATGCTGGAGCCAAAAATAAAAGAGACAAATATGAAAAAGTATGTACATTTCCTGAAAGAGGAATCTGTTTTCTGTTTCTGACACGGCAAACGACGGAAGTAAGGAAGGAAAGATTTTCGTCTGTTGCACATCCCCAGAAAATCAAACCAATACACATTGTATGTGATCGATTCTAGGAATTTAATTGCAATTTGGATGGTTTTAACGTTTTTTGTTTATGTCATATCTTTGTCAATTCCAATCGTATAAACGTATGTTAAAAGGTGCAAAAGATTCGCAAATTATTTTGCAGTAACTCACTTCTCAGGTTGATGTAATGGTGTCTATTATAGTGCAATGAATCAGCAAAGATTTGTGGTGACAAAAGTGGTCTGGCCACTGTCAACAAAACAGTGTTGATGCAAGGATGATTCAAGGATGATGTATATTTCCGGCGATGACACCGATGCAAAATCTCATCGCCGGGAAATATCAAACATGTTTGATGTTCATCGCTACCCTTACCGATGCAATTTTAACATTGCCCACTCAACGCTTGTCGTCGCTGGCTATTACAGAAGGCATAGTTGCTGCAAAGACAATGCATTAAATTTCACACAATTCTTATCGACTAGTTCATCGCCAAAGCATCGCCAACAGTTTTGTTGACAGTGGCCAGGCCGCTAAAGTATGACAGATCTGACTGACTACAATGCATTCAACCCTATGCGCTTCACTTCACTTCGCTGCCAGAGTGGCCAACATTATAGTAATATGGCTTCTGTTGCTACGAGATGTATTTATAAACAGAATTCCAAAAAAAGTTTTCCCCATATCTTGCTTATTTATATACAAGTGTTGATAAAACTACATATTTGGAGGTAGAAAATCATGCCCATACTTAATTTCAACATCTTGGCAATGTATTTTGAATCGAAATAGTGATTCTTTTTCATCAATTTGCAGAGTTTAAAATCCCTGCAATGTGTATGTGAATGCGTTTACAATTTAGGTGGCAGGATGCTGAGTTAAATGAGGAGGCGAAGAGTAATTTAAAATACATTTTGTTTATTATTTTGGGCAAAAGGTTATGAAGGTCTAGCGATGAACATTTTCATTTGTTGAATAAAATAAATGTTGAGGTATATCACATAAATATCACATTGTCTGTTGAAATTGCTGGGTAATAAATAGTTGAATATTAAAAGAAATAACCCTTTGTGGGATAGTTTTTGTGAAGTCTTTTGATAAAAGATTTAGGGCGGAGGGTGGGTGATTTCGCTTCTGTATAGCTTGCAAGCGAGAGTCCAAGTGGCGTGTATTGGAGACTTGGGGACAGTTCAGTTATAAGTCGTGAAGGTGGCGCCACCCATTCAATGCCCTATAATGCTTCGTCATTATCAGCCTCATTAAATGAGGAGGTGAAGAGTAATTTAAAATACATTTTGTTTATTATTTTGGGTAAAAGGTTATGAAGGTCCAGCGATGAACATTTTCATTTGTTGAATAAAATAAATGTTGAGGTATATCACATAAATATCACATTGTCTGTTGAAATTGCTGGGTAATAAATAGTTGAATATCAAAAGAAATAACCAAGGGGATTTGCTATGCGATTCTCTTTAGGGCGTGATGAACAGAAGTTCTTGTGGAGGAGAAGGGGCGTATATACGACGCCACTGCATCGGATGCCCACGTCCCATGTGTTTTCACATCTTGGAGTGACACTCCGGCAGTGTTGTTGATATAGTTGACGGTCATGTGTCGGGTGTTAGGGAATTGTAGTAACGGAGCAGACAATTCTCTAGGTGGTGACTGTTTGTCGAGACGTAGGAGGGCTCTGCGGGGGCAGAATATTGGATCATCTGTCGCCGGGACAAACAACACGGTGGCCTGACGCGACGACTGCATTGACTTAGACCACTTGATGGATATATATGACCCGTCCGATTCAATCCTGAAATCTCCCCGCGTCAGATGTCTAGTGGCGTCAAAGGAAGCACCAGATCTGGGGGCGAGGTTGCTCTGACGCAACATGCCCATATACATCACTAGTATGGCAACTCTGATGTGGGTAGGGAAGTCAAGAAGGTGTATATTCATTAGTAACTTCTTCAATATCTGTGGCGCGACGGGAAGCTTCGGCTGGGGGACATGTCTGAGCGTCAGTTGCAGGCCCCTTATGGCGTAGGCAACCCGCGGATGGTAGAGAGAGGCCGAGGCATACCCCGTCAGCTTGAAGAAAGTCCTGATGCTTGTAAGAGTGTTTATGATAGTAGCAGGAACTTTTGTATACTTAGCTAGATATTCGATGAACCAGCATATTAGTTCAGGGAATGGTTGCTTGAAGTCGTGGCCTACAGCTGTGCAGAATACGATATACTTCCTGATGGCCGCGTGCCTATTTGCGACAGTCCCCGGGCGATGTGCTTGGCGCTGTCTGGCCTGAGCAGCTTTCACGAGGTGCCTAGGTTGCCTGCCTAATAGAACATATCAGTGTTGAACATATTATCGCGAGCAGAGGAAATATAAATGTCATTTTCTTTAGCAATGTCTCTAGCTTTAATTAGTTCTTCAGAAGAGAGAGCTGCCCATGAGAGTGCGTCAGCTATCACCATTTGTAGGCCTGGGACGTGGACAAACTCATATTGGACTTGAAATTTCATCGAATGATACCAGAGCGCCCTGGTGCAAGCACCCAGGGTCGGGTCTCTAGCTCTACCATCTCTATAGGCAAACACAGCCGCAGTATTGTCACAGTGGATCCTTATTATGCCCCTGGCGTGCCTGGATCTCGTAATGAAGCGGGCAGCTGCCAGGCAATTGATTGCCTCCAAGTGGTTGATAGATTTTTCAGAGAGCATTTCAGGCGTGAATGTGTACATATAGGCATGGTGACCGTTAGTTGCACCTCCTCCCTTGAGGCAAGCGTCGGCCCATATGTTTTCCACGACTTGATGATGCGGGATTATTGCCTTTCCGTTGAAAGCTTCTGTGTATTTGAGAAACCATTTCAAGTCAGACTTTATGTAGGTGGAGATGGTGACCTTCTCTCCTGCGGCTGCACGGAGGCCAGCCAGAAGTCGTTGCATGAAAAGGCGTGCGGGTGCAATAATCTTTGCGACGTGTGCAATCTTCCCCACCAGTGATTGCATGGCGCTTGTTGTTATTTGGTGTTGACGCAGAGTATTGGCCAGGCAGGAACTTGTTTCTGCAAGTTTAGGTAGAGGTATAGAGAGGCGATTTTCCTTAGTATCGATGTCAATTCCCAGCCACCTTACTGCGTGGCTAGGGCCCTGCAGCTTTTTGCGTGCGACTTGTAGTCCCAAATCTGTAAAGAGTTCAATTGTTAATTGCATTTGATATTTTACTACCTCGACGGATTCACCGATTATAAGTAAATCATCCAAGTATTGTTTAGCTGTTACACCTTTCTTCTGCAAAGCACGCACTATGAACTCCGCCACAGACTGCATCACAAAGGCAGAACTACGGGCTCAAAAAGGAAGCACCTTATCGATGTAATAGGCGTCATCTACCATGATTGCCGTCAGCGGCCAGTCCAGCGGGCAGAGGGGAAAATGTCTATATGCGCGGCTCAAGTCGATGACAGCCATTGCTGGAACCAAGCCCATTTTGCGTATAATCTCAACTGCACAATTTATTGTCGGTAGTTGGTGATATGCTGGAGCAGAATTATATCGATTCTTGTGTATTTGAGCGTTGACGCCCCCTTCCGGGAAGGAATAGTCTACTATAATTCTTCTCGAGCTTGTATCAGATTTTGGACGTGTCATAAGCGGGCTCACGTTTAACCAGGGCGTGAAAGGAGGGCGTTGGTACGGTCCTGATATGGCGTTATGTTCCATCTCCTCTTTTACATAGTCTCGAACATGCGCCATATGCTGCTGAGCTGACGCGTGATTTACTACTGACTGTGCGTAATAGCGGGGCCCGCCGACATATTGCATCGGAAAACCAAAAGTGACGCCTTCTAACACCATTTTGTCGCCTTTATGTCCCGTAGCTATGTCTGTCCATTTTTCAATACTTAGAGTAGACTCAAGCGGAATTCTTGCACCTTTAAAGTTGGGAACATTGCAGATTTTTACCTTTTCATAGATGTCAGCCATTTTAGATTCCATATATAGGTCAGGGTACGGCCAATTTGTATATGCATTAAAGGCAATGTTCTGGGGACTGTCACTCTTGTTTTTGTTGGAGGAATTTTCAGGTAATTCATACTCACAGACGTCTAGATCATTTGTCACTAGTTCCTGTTCATTAAACACCGGTTCATAATGTGGATATTGAATGTTTCGAAGGAAGATTGGCACCTCTCTCGTGGCTTGTTCGCCGTCACTCGCTTGTGTTTGGATGTTAGATTCTCGGTCGTGGGCGTGAGTTTCCGTCTGGAATTGTACAAAATTGTCATTAGAGATACACATTGAACCGTCCAGTGTTTCACTGTTTCTCCTGTTTCACATTTTCAATACTTTGAATCGATCCAACTTTGTTGATATGAACTCTAGAGATAGATTTGTCTTTGGCAGAATAGCTTCTGTCGGAGTGTTCGTGTTTATGTCAGCCATTTTGGATCTGTTCTCGTTCCTTGCGAGGATCGCGTGGGACATGAGATTTCACCCGAGAAACGGCTGCCATGTTGGCTTGCCCGCTATCGGTTGTATGGGCGCCGCCATCTTGGATGGGGCGTGGCACATATGTTTTGACGCCAACATATTCATTAGTTTCAGAGTTATTTGCACATTTTAGATTGTCTTGAAAGTTGGTCAACTCACCGATCGTTTGTGATTGTATGATGGAACAGGAGTTTAAGAGTTTTTTGAAGCCTGAGCTGCTGGCTTCTTTTGGAATTGTTGGTTATTCCTTCGGCCAGCGCCAGCGCCGCTATGTAGGTTGGCCTGGGCTGTTCTTTTATTTTGGCAATCTTTGACGGCATGTGCATTCTCTCTCTCCTTCATGGCAAAATAACAATAGCCGCAGACATGTAGAAACTTAGTATTGCCATCCGTGTGGCTGTTCTTATGTTCACAGTTGTCAAAATTAAAGTCTCTACAAATTGCTTGCCTATTTGTTTTCGTATTGTCCACACTTTTTGTTCCTTGTGTGTCCCACGCCATTTTTACACGGTAGTCGTTGAATACATCGGTGTGCGACCATTCATTTTGGTCCTCCAGGATAAGATCCAAGCACGCTTGGGACCATGCATGCGCCGAATCCCAAGTGCGGAGAGCTGTATCCTCAGCAAGGGTGGCGAGATGGTGAAGCATGAACCAAGATGTCGACCCGTATTTTACACTATTAATCGTCATGCATGCAAAGCCGCAGGTATACTCTGCAAGGGACAACTCTCTCTTCTGTTTCTTTATACGTGCCGCCATATCTGGCGGTAGAGAAGTCTCTGGCGCACTAAAAATTTCAGTCCTACCTCGTCTTCCTGTAGACCTGTACTGTGCGTCAAGGGCTCGCTTAACAACCTTCGAAGAACGATGTCTTGCTGTTAAGCGTCGGGGCGAGGGGAGAGAGTCACTATCCGAAGCTGACTCCTCCGAACTGTCTGCGGGCTGGCGTGATCTGTAAGAGTTGGCCAGGTGACGGCTGCGTAGAGGCGGGCTGTCATCACAGTCACAATGTTTCTTTTTCCTCCGTCCGTGATGGTGACGGTGGCTTTCTCGTGTATATTGCCGTTCCCGGGGCCGTTTGAAAGTCACTATGGTATCGTCCGAGTCAGCAGATTGAGATTGTTCAAAATCAAGTTGGGAACCCTCCCTTCTTGATCTTTTGGGCGTGCGATGCACATGCTGAGCTGGGGGAGGTGACTGTTGCTGCCTCGTGTAACTGTCACGTTGACTGACACTAGCTGACACAGTCTGAATGGCTGTCGTACAGATCTGTTGTAGCATATCTGACATTTGCTGCATCGGGTTGGCACACACTATAGGGGCGTTCTTCAGCCTTCCATGCCTTTTAGGAGTAACAATAGTCTTTCATTTTGCTCGCAAACCGCATCTGGGCACTACTTTGTTGGGTGTCTGAGGCGGTCAATCATCTTCCCGGCCGGCAGAGTCCCGTAAAGTATGCTCGTCAGCGGTCTGCACCATATTGGCGTTGGCGTGCTCGGCCCGCTCCTCTGGTGTGAAATCTTCCTCTTCGTAAGTTTCCTCCTCATCTTTCTGGCCGTCAACTATTATCTGGGTTTGCTGAAGGAGCCTCTCCTCCTCATGTTTCTTGAGTTTTTCTGCCTTTTAGCGGCTTTTGAGGTAGTCGACCCTTTGGGAGGCATAGCAGAAGGTTAGCAGTACAAGGATTTCGCTTCTGTATAGCTTGCAAGCAAGAGTCCAAGTGGCGTGTATTGGAGACTTGGGGACAGTTCAGTTATAAGTTGTGAAGGTAGCGCCACCCATTCAATGCCCTATAATGCTTCGTCATTATCAGCCTAATTTGCAGAGTATAAAATCCCTGCAATGTGTATGCGAATGCGTTTACAATTTGCTACAGCAGGTGAAAAAGTGGAGCTTATAAGGTTTCCCAGTGTAAGCGCCTTTGGCGCTGGTACCAACTTCGGCAGGGAAAACCTTAAATCATTATGACCCTTATATCAAGACCTATCGAGACCTATCCCCTGTGCCCTTACCCTCAGAATTCAGGTCACAGTGTTCACCAAGCTGCCCTGACCAGAATATTCATTATCAACATTCAAAATTTCGTCTATATCAGCAGCAGTATATGAAATTTATGCACGAGAAAAAATAAATCAATAGATGTAATTTAAATGGATGGCCAAATGACGCCAAATTGGTGGAATTGCTCATATTTTGGCCTATTACAACCAAATTATAAATTATAGATCGGAAATAGAAGTACTTATGAAAACCAAATACATCATTACTAGCACCTTCCTATTCAGCACCATAATCGAAAACAGACATTTATAGCAACTTCACATACAAATGTACTCCCAGCTCTAATGTACATGTACGATATCAGGAGAGGCCAGTAAAAACACTGACAGAAGCAATATGGTTACTATTTTAAGGCACAGCTAGGACCATCCACTCTCGTAACACCAGAGGCTAGTATGTTTTATTCAGCATCTGATTGCTACTGATAGTGCTCTGCGGACTAGTGATCATCAAATGTAAATAATGACTGATCAGTAATCAATCAATGAGTCATGGCTTCTACATTTTATAAATTGTCTATAAATTGGTATATGATAATGAATACATTATATAGTACATAGTTGGTATTGGGGACACGGGTAAGAACTACTACAGTGCTTTATGAAACTGAATTTATTAACTTCATTGTTACTTTAATAAACTGAACTGTACATCAAGACATTTGACACCAACCAACAATATACATAATATAGGAGAAAACAATTATTGAACATAACATAACATTATGTAGTATTGGAACTCATTTAATGTACTTTATTTAACTTATCATTTAAGGGAGTGATGGAAGAACTGCTTTGCAGAATTAATTGCCCTATTCCATGTAACTGTATGACTACAGGAATAAAAATAATATATGGTCAAAAGTAAACACAAATGGAGCTGCGTGATAAGGACATGATCGGGGAAATGGTGAATCATCATAGATTTGTAGAAGCCTCAAGGGTAGGCTACACTGCATTACATGTAACTAAATGTTGATGAACATGTATATCAAATGACTTTTTCAAAAATCTTTTCTGTTTTATTGAAGGTTCAGGCCATACTGTCACATGAACATGTGTGTATACCTGTACACGTTGGTATCTCAGGTATAGCAATAGGCGGTATTTCTTTCCCCAAAACCTGCTAGACAGAATTATGAATGTCCCATTTGTGTATCGCGTGGGTATTGCATGTACATGTTGGTATCACAATCTTGATAATTATAGTTCTTCCACAAAATATCTCGGTGATAGAATATTTTACAATTTTGAGTCAGTTTGTACTGGCCTAGCTAATTAGTTATTTCAAGACAGCGTTTTAAATGCCCTGTCACATTTATCATTCATTGAATTATGGTACCTTTTCGTAGCCATTTTAAACCAGTTAAAATGAAGATCTAATGAAATTAGGAACACATTGCAGACATTCTGATGTAACTTGTAATATGTGATGTATCACAGGAAATAAGTCATAAACAGCAAAATTGATGAAAAGAGAGAAGAGACAGAGAACGAGAAAAGACAGGGAGAGAGAAGACTGAGTGAGAGATGGGACATGGGATAGATGGAGAGAGAGTGGATATAAGAGAGAAGACAAGAGAGAGAAGACATGAGAGAGAAGACATGAGAGAGAAAAAATGAGAGAGAAGACAGAGAAAAAGATATGATAGAGAGAAGAGAGGGAGAGAAGACAATCATGAGAGAGAAGACATGAGAGAGAGAAGACAATCATGAGAGAGAAGACATGAGAGAGAATTAGAAAGAGAAGACATGAGAGAGAAATCATGGTAGAGAGAAGACCCAGAAAGAGAAAACATGCCACGGGAGGATGGGTTAAGGGAGAGAGGGCGGGGAGAGATCCATTGATCTTTTGAATGGGTATGGCACTTAGTGTCATGGTCTGTGACGTGTTACTGAAAAAGTAGTCTAAAGTCGCAAAAATGATGTTTCTCAAATGTTTGAACTGGTCGTGCAAATGTTTTGATTTTGGGGGGATTACTTATCAGATATTCTAATGGTTAACATTCCTGTCTCAGCCAAATCCTATTTCTTTTAAATATGATCGTAGCATCATAATCTATCTATTTGGGATTTAAGTTTCATTTCACAGTAGTATGTGACATATCACATACTATTAAAAAGCAAATATGGCATTAGTCTAACATATTTTGAGATTATCTGTTAGTAATAAAGGGTTAATTTGATATAGCTCTTGATATGCGATATGAGTTATCCTGAGTACTATTCAGCGCAAACCCATCATGGATCTAACAATAAATATTAAATTCTGCAAAAATACCCCAGCTAAACTAGACTACATGATACCAACGTGTAGACCTGATACCAACGTGTACACGCTATAAACATAAACAAATACCTTTTAACATGCAGAAAGTAACCTGACACCTTTAGAAACAATTAATAGTGAATAGATTGGCTGGAAAACCTTTTAAAACTGATGAATCATTCAATAAAAAAAACGATCTTAAATTAATATTTTAAGTTCGCAATCAAATCAAGTCATTAAGCTACAACTTTGTAATAGTTAATACCAATGTGTACAATATGTTTTGCCACATAAATTCAATCGACACCTCAATGCCCTTTTTTCGGTCTCTGGGCGGCGCACATGATCTGGCCACGCCCACTGATGACTGAAGTGCTCCCATTGTGACGCAAGGACGTACTCGAACATAACATATAAAATATTTGTCTCAGTCACTCCCACCCATTCCTCCGCAGTGCGCGGATGTGTATTCAAATTGAGTGTCCAACTTTATCTCATCCAAGCCTGAAATCAATTATTCGAGGCATTAAAAAATTGTCTAGATCAACTCCTAGGCCTGCTCCTCCTATTTCACCTGTTGAATTATTAAAAATGTACCCATATGTGGATCTGGACAATGCTCTTCACATCTGTGTTGGGCTGTATATATGTGTTTATGTTTAGAACTCTATTGAGGGTGAGCCATGTGTCATCTCAGGTCATATGCTTCGTCGTAAAGACATTTCCTTGACCACTGGAGGATTGAATGTGAGTCATGTGTTTCTTAGCTCTCTCTCCCATCCAGTCCACCAAGATCCAACATATTTGGGTTATTATTGAGTTTATTTTAAAAAAGATGTTTGGAACATATCTTTGCATTATAGCGCACCACACCATAATATTAATTGGAAACTATGGAATGGTGGACACTTGGATGTGTACACGTGGGTTTAAGATAATCAAGCAGATACTTTAAAACTAGGCGATGCGAAACATGCCCATATATATATGTCCAGTATTTATCATTTTTCAGGCTACTTTAGCAGGGTTTCCTAAATGTGTAGAGCAGCTGATTGTACATTTTCTGACGATCTGATCCATAATATACTATACAATCATAGCTATATTCATAGAACTTTAACATCGCTCAAAAAGTGAATATTTTCAATTTGTTGTTGACTCTTTCCCAATGTATTTCGAAGTCATTAGACCAGAATTTTGGAGAATGTGACCTGGTTGTGTTGCTGTGTGGTGCCGTGTGGTGATTCCCAAAATATTTTGCTGCAGTGGCTTCTGGGTCGTTGTGGTTGTTGTGCTGGTTCTATAGGTGAATGGTCCATGGTTCACTGGCCTATTGATTTTGTTAGAACCTGAGGGTTTCTGGGGCAATTCAACTTCTTATTCTTGTGTATTACATACCAAATATTTAATAGCAGCAAAATATTGTGAACTTCAGTCCTTCAGTAGGTCAAACCATGAGCCCTTAGCCAAAAATGGTTGGCTTAAATCCCTTAGCCAATAATGGTTGGTTTGGTTCAAAGCCCTCAGCCAATAATGGTTGGTTTGAAGCCCTTAGCCAATAATGGTTGGTTTAAAGTCCTTAGCCAATAATGGTTGGTTTGGTTTAAAGCCCTCAGCCAATAACATGTGACCACAACGCTAGAGGAATAAGGAAGAAGAAGGAATAGGGTTTGGCCAAAACAGCCAGCCATGTTCATGTTCATGTTTATGTTCATGTTTATGTTCATGTTCATATTCATATTCATATTCCCTATGATATTCACAGATACAATACTCATATTGATATCACTGAGTAGCAATAGCAATAAATGTACAGTTACAGACAATATCAGAATAGAAAAACAGTTAGAACAAATTAAAAATTCACCTTAACAAGTCAATGCAATGTTGTCACGGGGGTTTCTCTAGCTTGAATGGCGTGGTAAGAATGGAACGTGGGCGTGGCACTTGTAGCTGCGTTGTGATTGGTTGAACTGAACTGACTAGAGAAGGAGGTAGCAAGCATTTCTGTTATGACGAGATGGAGCATCCCCCTAGCAAAGTTGGCGTGGTCAATATACACACTGAAGGCTCAGTTACCCATAGTTGGTTTAATGCCCGTAGGCAATACAAGTTAATATTCCTACTTTCTACTTTTGTTTGTTTCATTTCCTACCACTTTGAATGTCATCTGGCTAGACTATGCTCTATCCTTTATATAATATATTGTGGCACCATAAATTGTATAAACTTATGTTCAACTCCTATATCATTAGGATAGATTTAAGCATTGAAATTAATTGAAGTAGCATTAGTAAATAGTTAGACACAGCAGTGGGTAGAGAACCATTGCTATTTCTTGTTGGATTAAACCCATGACCCTGCGTCATAATGATGTTCACTGTACGAATTCATGTATATTTCATACTGGACTTTTCTTGTTTAACTCACTGTATAAACATCCTGAATAAAAAAAAGTCCAGGAAGTGCATTTCTATGTACCCCAAACTGGTCCACTCTGTTATCATTTGTTTGCACACATTCAATGTGTTACCTCTTGCTCCAATTTCTAAATATTGATGTTTGATATGAAATTTCTCATGTGTTATGGATTTTAATTCCCTGAATGAATAAAACCCACTGGATCTCCAGTGAAACTAAAACCATTATCGATGCATGGAAGAATTTAGAAAATCTGTTGATATAGCACAGCTAGAAGAGACTAATGCAATTTGATGGAGTCAACTTCCCCAGGAATAATGTCCAAGAGGAAAACAATCATATAAGTCAGTATATTACCTTTACAATGGGTCCTAAATATGAACCAGTAATTAACACAACCGATTTATCGGTGCCCATATTTGGGTAGCCAAGGGGCGGTTGCTTGACCACGCCCATTCACGTCATCGACCAATCAGGTCGTTCCTGGGCGGCGCCTATGACGTAGCGCTACGAACATAAACATTAACATTCGTTCATCCAGCTCCGCACTGAGCGGTTAGGATATTTCAGAAAATTTTGCATTTCGCCGAGTTATTCGATAATTTTTCGATAATTATGGGGAAATCAAAGTTGTGTACCAAGTGTGGTGAGACGCACGTAGCTCCTCTGAATGAAGATTGTACGAGTTCTCCGGCTGTTGTTGATATTAATCAACTTAATGGTAGGATCGGATCGTTGGAATCGATGATGCAGAACCTCATAACCTCATTGGAAGGGAAAAAGCTGGATTCTGCTTCGGCCGCGCCTACTAGTGGTTCCGGATCTTCCTCCACTATTAGTGATAATTCTGGGACAGTGATGTTTAACCATCGTGAACGGGATCCTAGTGTGGAAAGTTCTATCTACGAGGTGGGCGGAGCCCACCGTGTGCGCGGTCGTGCCAGAGACCGTACGAGGTCGAGATCACGGACACGCCCATTTGACCAGACAAGGGATCTGGAGAAAGGTGAAAGCATTGACTCTTTTGAAAATCTGCTGCTTCTTAACTTAAAACTTGTTAGTAAGCTGGTAACGGATGCTAGATCGTTAGATGAAATTCAGGGCGTTGTCAACCACTGCCCTATGATGTGCGAGAAGGCGGGGTCGGAGGTTTACACATTGAAGGCTAGCTTACTCTACGACCAGGCCGTAAGGGCGAGAGCCAATAAGGTGGGCTTGGCCGCTTTCCAAGATGTGCGCCAGGGGGAAGTTTTACGTTGCTATGCCTTAGAGAACTCCAAAAAGGTGTCTACGGTAAAGTCTACAAAATCCAAGAAAGATAGTGTGTGTTTCAAGTATAACAACCCAGGGGGTTGTTCGGTGAAAAACTGTGACTTCCCCCATAAATGTTCTAGCTGCGGATCTTTCGACCACGGGGCCAAGGCTTGTTCGGGTGCGAAAGGCTCGAAATAGGATACGGAGGGTCGTGAATTCGCTAAGGTTTGTCTTGATGAGTGTTTTATTGAGGAAAATGTTGTATTTTCAGACTGTCATGTGGTTAATGGTGTATTAGCAGTAGAAAATCCGAGTCTTTGCGACTCGAACGTTTGTTTTGAATTTGACAACCTTGACCCGGAAGTGAACCCGGGTTGTGATGGAAACGACCCGTCCTTGAACTTTGACCGTAGTGTCATGGCCGACTGTGGTGACTTTGACAATGTTAATCGTGCTTCGCCAGTTGGATTATTCCCGATATCCTTGCCTTCTTGCTCCCAGGATTCGTTTTCACCACTTGAAGCTAAGTACAATGATATTAGGAAAATTATTGCTGACTTTGGTCGTGATGGTAGCGAAATGAACGACGATATTTTACTTTTTACATCCCCAAGTTCTAAGCGTGGTTCTTTCGTAAATATTTATGCTGGCTGTGCTCGTGGTAAATGTCAATGTCGCCATGTTCTTGGGGGCAAGAGTACACAATTAAAACCTTGTTGTTTTGCATATTTATTGTTCAGTCTTAACCCTAGTAGTGTTACAACTTACATTGATGTTTTCTACGGTGTTTTAGAAGGTTTTGATGTAGTTGACACCGAGGTAGAACCGTACGACTGTGCGAATTATAAATCTATCCTTGAACCTGAAATTAAGTCCAAGATGGACGATATTGTTAACAAGGAACTCGATGAGGGTTTTATCTCAATTGCTGATGAACTTCCTACTTGTATCCATTCGCGAATTCTCTTTCAAATCAATTGATGATGCTATTAGTTTAATTGATGAAGGTGCCTTTATGGCTGTAGTCGACATTAAGTCAGCCTATAGGGCTGTCCCTATAAATCCGGACCACCGTCGATATTGTGGCTTTAGGTGGGATATTAGAGGTAAAAATGAACTGTTCGTGGATAACAGACTATGCTTTGGGCTGCGTACAGGCCCTTGTATTTTTAACAGCATCTCAAACTTCTTTGTAACATGTGTCTCTGAATTGTTTGAATTCCCTGTGGTTAACTTTCTGGATGATTTTTTTGTCGCCAGTGATTCTTATGAAACATGTTCTCATTACCGTGATGTTTTATTGTACTGTCTCCGCTTCATGGGTTTCCATGTGGCATGGAAAAAAGTAACCGCCCCCTCTTCTACATGTGTATATCTCGGATTCACCTTGGACACAAGAGAGATGACCCTATCCTTGCCCACAGGGAAAGTGAATAAGCTCACCAAGCTAATAGGAGAAGTGAAAGATGCTAGATTCATGACCAAGAAACAACTGGAGAAATTTTGTGGTTATGTATCTCACTGCTCTGCAGTGTTTCAAGGTGGAAGAACCTTTTGTAGACGGTTCTTCGATATGTACAAAATGATGCTTGTGAAAAAGCTCCATGTTATGCCTATATCAGATGAAGCTAGGATGGACCTGAACTGGTGGGAGTCTTTTTCCAAATGTTTCAACGGTGTAGGTATGTTGAAAAAGGAAATGTTTCATCTCCCAATTGTTTCTGACTCCTCATCAAAGGGGTTTGCAGCCTTCATGGGAGCAGATTGGTTTGCTGGACCCTGGAACAATTGGGAATTACCTAGTTGCGTCAAGCATGAAGGCCATATGTGCTCTGTTCCTATGGAAAATGATCTGGCTTCCAATATTAATATCCAGGAATTATTCCCCGTTTTGACTGGAATCAGACGGTGGGCCAGTGTTCTGAAGAACAAAAATGTGGTGTGTTTCATAGACAATACTCAGGTTATTGCTATGCTGAAGAATGGAACGAGCAGTAGCAAGCAGTGCATGCAATGGCTCTATGAGCTGTATTGGATTTGTTTCATTTTTAATATTTCTCTCACACCTAAATACATTAAAACTGACAATAATGTGGTGGCAGATATTCTATCTCGCCTGCCTTATTATAGTGCTGACGCCCCTGTCCCTGATATCTTATTATCTACAAATCTTTGCTGTATTAACACTGATTATTGTTTACTCCAGGGCTCAGCAAATGGACGGATAGAGTTATTCAACTCAGGGGTCTAGCCCTTGCCCCTTCAACAAAGCTTCAAAGGCTCAGACAATGGAAACTTTTCAAGTCCTTCTTGGATGAAAATTCATCGTCGCTAGTGCCTATAATGGTTCAGAAGCTATCTTCTTTCTGTGCCTATTTATCATCTGTCATGAGATATTCGTCAGTCTGTACTTATGTGGCTGGTGTGGTGGCTTATGCAAGACTGTTGGGGTTGGACTGCCCTCCTATGTCCCACCCAGCTATTAAATCAGTGCTTCGTGGGATAAAGAGTCTACCTGGAGCTGCTCCTACCCTTATGCAAGACTGTTGGGGCTGGACTGCCCTCCTATGTCCCACCCAGCTATTAAATCAGTGCTTCGTGGGATAAAGAGTCTACCTGGAGCTGCTCCTACCCCTGCTCCTCCCATCAAGCCTTCAGACCTTATGAAAATGTACCCTTGCCTGGATTTGCAAGATGATTTGGACCTAATGTGTTGGTCTGCATTTGTGTTTTTATTCAGATCCCTATTAAGGGTTGGACATGTGGTTAGTTCCCCTCACATGCTGCTCCGTAAAAACATTTCCCTTGTACCAGGGGGGCTGGTCGTACATGTTGGTACTACCAAGACATCTACTTCCCCCTTTTCTATAATAATCAGAACTATTGCTAACAAACCCTTGTGTCCAGTATACTGGATACGCAAGCTGCTAGACCAGGATCTTCCTACCTCTTCACCCTTGTTCTCTTGCCACTCATACGGGCATTTAGGATATGACCAGTTCAATAATAAGCTTCGTGCTCTGTCTACTGCTGCTGGATTGAAGAATATCTTCTCGTCTCATTCATTTCGCCGGGGAGGAGCTTCGTACATGTCTTCCTTAGGCATCTCTATGGACAATATCAAGGTTAGAGGAAATTGGAGATCCTCTATTGTGTCTACTTATATTATACCCTCTCCTCAGGATCAAATGGAGTGCGAGAGTGTGGTGGGAAGGGCTTTGGATAGCCTTTCCTCTTGATGGTTCTCTTGTTTGGCCTTTTGCTGAATAAAACCCTGCTTTGCATGGTTTCAGGCCATTCCTGCGTTCACCTCTCTTATATGTTAGCATCCGTCCGTCACCCAACATATACACAACCGATTCATTGGTGCCCATATTTGGGTAGCCAAGGGGCGGTTGCTTGACCACGCCCATTCACGTCATCGACCAATCAGGTCGTTCCTGGGCGGCGCCTATGACGTAGCGCTACGAACATAAACATTAACATTCGTTCATCCAGCTCCGCACTGAGCGGTCAGGATATTTCAGAAAATTTTTTCTTTTGATTGTCATATGTATTTGCTGAATAAAACCCTGCTTTGCATGGTTTCAGGCCATTCCTGCGTTCACCTCTCTTATATGTTAGCATCCGTCCGTCACCCAACATATATGTGTCGATAGTTGCGGGACTTTTGTTCCCCATGAGAGCTAATGAAGTGTATGATTGATTCTATTCTATCCCTGGGGTAATACCTCGAGCAAGATATGATTTGCAGGAGCTCATGCTGTGCTTATTGGATGAAATAAACAAGAGATACATCATCTAAAATATAGTAGCATAATGAGTTATTTAGTATAGGAATTCAATAGATATTTTTAATGCACTATTCCATTCTAGCTTTATTAGCGATATCTTAATTAAATAGGTTTACATCCTTTAGGAAAAAGGTTCATTATTCTCAGAGACATTTTCCAATTTGGGCAGAAGTAATGGACAAGCTTCTTGATGTAGGGTGATAGGATGAGAGGTTCTGGTTGGCAGATGTCCAGATAAGCTTGACCAGGTAAGCTTGTGAACTTATGTAATGTCAATATCAGGCCCTAGTTGGACATCTTATTTTATCAGATGTTGTGATTTTCTTTTTAAAATTGTGATTCATACTGAGTAGACTGGGTCTCCTTGTCGGTGTTATTCACTTGTATTTCTCACTGATTTTACATGATGCTTGTTTCATTACATGACTTATAGTTACATGTGGTCATTTGCTGTGGATTTGCGGATTTTCACGTGGGCTTCCCAGCTGTCCAGATAAACTGGTCAATCGAAGGTGTCCTGCTGCAGTTTATGTTGTGCACTACAGGTCCTTTGTTTATTGTTCAGTTCTAGGAATTAGCCTATGCTAACTATGTTACTACATTATTGTTATACTATTGGTACTAGTATGTAGTAACAACTAGCTTTTTAAAATTTTTAATTGTATACATTATGAAGCAAAACATGATTATTTTTCTCGGCCAGAGTTCGCTGGATGGGTAGCATGTGTCTGGCGCTGTATCTAGGGTGGACTTATCTATTGTAGTGCATACTGGTCTGAACTAACTAATGTAGATGTAACAGGAAGTTAATGACATCCAAATAACAGTATATCTATCAAATTAAAGACGTTGGTCATGTGTGCATGGCAGTTATAGATGTGTAATATAATGACTTGTATTCCAATAAACATTTACAGAAATAGGACAGTAAGAATCTGGAAGCAGGTCTTCCAGTCAGTCCTTAACTAAAGAAAAATTAATAAATAATGGTAAAAGAGTTTTGTACAGATGTAGTTGTGTTTTATGTGTTGGTCTTTTGTGTTTTATTGGGGTATGTGCAGTTGTGCACCGTTCACTAAGATATAGAAAACTTTGTGTCTGTGTGGTCTCTTGACTAAGTGCATGTCACTTTGGATGGGTGAGAGGGGTTGGCATGACTTTTAGTAGTGGGGGCACTTCATAGTCCCAGGTGTTTCTTTAGTGCAGACTTGAAACCCTTAGGGGTTCCTCAGAGGCTTTTCCACTGCTTGGTTACTTGAGAGCCTGGGGACTTTATAAGGCATATAGGATGAAACATAATGTCTGGCATCTAGTGGTCCTAGATTCAGAGAAAGACGTTGCTGTTTGATACTGTTTTATGCCTGGATATCCTAGTTATTGGTGCAGCTTAGTCATGTAGCCTCCCTTTACTTCAATCTTCAGTCTTTCTAGTCTGTTTCCCAACGTTTGGAGAAGAGAAATAAAGTATGCTGACATTTTGGTGTACACAGAAATTAGAAATTTAACCAAATATTTCCATCCAGGTAGCTTGTAGGCACATTGGAAAACGTCTAACATTATACTGGTATTAGCATTTCCAATACTCAGAATTATTCATTGTATTCCTACTCTAAATCTACTTTATGCTATGTTGGAAGACAATTGATTCGATTGAAAATAGTCCATGTCTAAAGATCAAAGTCCCTTGTTTCAAAATCTGCATTACCATTGTTCACTTCCCATGGGCACTTCTTTTAAATGGACTTAATTCATTAGTTGTGAGTGAAGGCTCCATTTCCAGCAATTACGTTAACCTTCTAACCTTCTGTCAGTGGCACTCATTGTTTGACCTATAAGACTATCAATACTAAAAGTGATAAATATAAATATAAATATATCTCTATATGTTGACATTTTATGAAGCCCTGTGTCAAAAACATCAGGGTAAGATTCTTTAGAATTTACGCCAATTACTTCCAGATGGGTAGAAAAAGAACAAAATGTAAAATATCTTTTTCAATGTTAACTGAGAGTACTGTTATAACATCGCCAATAGCTATCAAACTTAAACCGGGTCTACCATCACAAATGATCAGAGGAAGCTGAAAATAAAAGTAAAAAATAAAAGACAATATAACTGTTCATCACATTTTATAAACTTCTCTGTACCTCAATATTACATACACAAGAAACCGCATATATCCTATAGATTATGAATATGCACTCTTTATACATGGATTGTATGTGTAAAAGGATATCTGAAATTGATAATACTGTGTGCTATTTTGAATCTTATTTGTTAATGTTACTTTTCACATCCTGTGGTAAATGCTTGCTGAACAACAATGGACAGCTTTGAGCAATGACTGGTCACATGGCAAAATTACAAACAAATGAAAAGGTGTGTCTTTATATAATAATAAGGAATGACTGTAACCTTAATAACATTCCATTATGCAGTTGTCAATTGCAACATTTTACCCCTTACCCCACTCCCACCCAACATCACCAACCAAATTATGGGAAAGTTCCTGAAACATTTGAGAGAAATCATGAAATCCAAACCCCACACCCCTAGGACTAGTTCTTTGAAATTCCTGATGCCCTTAGCCACACTCAGTTGTAAAACTCAGTTGAGAAACTTAGTATATCTGCTCCTCTCCACCGCACCAAAGAGCTTAAGTATATTGTGAAGTTTTCAAGTAAACTTTGTGTTTTTATTCAGAAAGCTCAGTAAGCGAACCTAGCGGCCGGGGGTCAAGGTCACCTATTTAGTGGCCACCGCTTATCGTCAGTTTCCATCGGATGAGGTCTAACTAACTGATGGATAACTTGGAACCATTGATTGAACTGAAACTTAGCCATCTTTGTTGCGTTGATTAATTTCTCGCCCCGCTGTCATATTAAATTTAATTTTGAAGAAAATACCAATATTCTTCAATATTATATGTACGCTATTTGGCTCTACTCTCTGGTGATCCATTAACCTTTCCCCTCCATGGGCCATGTCCATACCACAGCCGCTTTGGTGTACTGCCACTACACGGACAACAACACAATGTTAAAGTATTACTGTCGGCCAGTTGGTCATTACAATGAAGATGGACCTGAAGCCCCATGTCCCCACCCACGTCCCCAATTTAAGGCTGCTTGCAGTACTCTTCAAACCCCACAAAACCACGTTAATGTATTATAGTCGGAGGACTGGCTGTGGCAATGAGCAAGGGGCTCAATGTAATTGACAAGTGCATTATTGCCATTGCAAAGAAATAATTAACAACATATTGATGCATATTCGACAACAGTAATTATCTTGTTAAAATACAAGTTTTATGCGACATCATCACATTACGTTTTGTCTCCTGAAATCGTTATTTTATAATCATCATCAACAATATAATCAAAATAGCCACTATGAAATCCATCACGATGAAACGTGGGCAATCACAGACAATATTGAAGGATATTCTCAACTTAAAGGTTAAGGCATCAGCGTGAATGAGATTTTCTCAATTAATTAGCTCTATAATTGAGCACCATTCTAATGTGAGTGTAACCTTTAGCAAGTCTAGTAGTAACAGTATTGACTCATGCAATGTGGTTATCCGTTCATACTTATAACAGTAGGTTTAAGTGATCAAGACATACTTTTGTAGTTAAAGTAGTTTAAACCAGCATGGGGCTTGTTGCATAAGAAATCATTATTATTTTTCGAAAGATAATACAAAATGGTTAGGAAAAGTCTAAAGTAAAGAGTTACCATGCCATTGGTCCCTGGGCTACAAATGTAAAACTGAAATACTCACATCAGAACTACACCATATTCAAATTCCAATTAACATTCATCAACAATCCAACACAACACAAGAGCACACACTGCTTGTAGGGTGAAAAATAGTGAGAGAATAGAACGAGGTGCTGGTAATTGAATATGTATTGGTTGTCCAATAAATACTCAAACACTAGAACTGAGTAGGTACCATTAATTATCTCCCATATGCCCATAGTCAGAGATGACACGCCATTTAAACGAAAAAGTTAAAACGAAAAAGCCACTTCGAATTGTTCAAGTTATTATTGCACCCCCTTCATCTCATTCTACATGACCATATAACAAATACCCAAGTTACTGAAGTTACACTGTAAGGTTATTATACCACTTAAAGTTACATTTTTAGCTATTATAAACAAAATGTTATCAGATGCATTCACTGTTGGACCTAAGTTAGACCTGGGCAGAATTTAACAATACTGTAATTTAGCAAGTACTACTGTCACATATCTATACAAAATCTGAAGTTGAATCAGTCGACAGAAACAAGGATTTTAGTGGGTCATTGGAATATAAATGTAGACTTTTATGAAAAGAAGGGCACTCGAAATAGAATATCTTTAGTATTGATCGATGTTGACAGAGAGTGCCGCTTGAAGTAGTATCCCTCTTACCCCGGTAGAGCCTTAACTAAGGTCATCGTGTGGACGGGCACCACAAGCAGCATCACAAATGTACAAATAATATATCGGATAATAATAATAATTGCCCAATACAACAACATGATAGAAATATGGCTTTGTGTACCTGTGCGCTACTCCCCAATTTTTTTTTGTGTTATTTTTGTTTCAGGCCAATACGAATATTCAAAGCAACAATAAGATCAAAAGCAAATATTCGAACCAATTGTAGCAGCAATCGGTTGAAAATCATTAATCGATAGCCAAGTTTTTGATCTAGAAGAACTGAGCATAAGATATTGCATCAGCTTAATTTCTCACATTTCATAAATAATATCATGAATCACTGTCACATTGTTTACTTTATACATATAACTAAGGGAAAATAGCATGTGATATGTGGCAGAACAATTAGTCTCAAATCGAAGAAGATGAGATGCGCCACCAGGCCGCATGCTAATTGTGGCTAATACGTGGTTTGATAGTGATTGTCTTATGTGATGTGTCACAGGAAAATGAGTCACAGTCGCAAAAGATGGATTTTGAGATACTATACATGTTTGAAAAGATGAGATCAGCCCGATTCCAATTCTGGTAATTATTAGAACATCCAATAAGTTTATTTGTTTATAATATTTTTGTATGTATGAACAAGTGTTTGCAATATTTTGTTATTGTCAATCATGCACTAGTAAAGTAATTAAATATATTCCTCAGTCTAGAAATTTCGTACATGCATTTATGCAAATAAGAACCCATTTTCCTGTAACGCATCAATTAACACAAAGAAGTTATGCAGCACAACTTATCAAGACTCTCCTCTAAGCAGCTCCATGTGTTATTATATTCAGATTGAGAATGCACTGCTGAATGAATCCGCAACCACAACCAAATCAAGCCTTGTACCCCCGCAAACGCACGGCTAACCAGACCAATTGAATTGTACCCTGAAGGAATGAATAATATATGAACAACAATTACATGTGAATTCAAACACTTTGTGCATGCAGACTTTGAAAAGCCTGACAATGTGTCCTTTATCATTGTCAGTATTGACAATTTGACTACCGCAAGCGCCATTATAACTCACTCTGAAACGAATTAAATCCGTCATGCTTTTCACGGAAAACCCTCATTTTAGTTACCCTGAATATTTTGGTTCTCGAAAAGGCTCTAGAAAATTCTGTTTTCGTTGGGAAATTACTTCAGGTGCACAAAGAAGCGATTTAAAGTCTCCAAACATCGATTTGATGCGAAAAAACAGAATAATCTGTCACCAGAGCTGCTTTCAATTTCATCATACCACTGTTCTACTGGATCTATGGATCTCCATAGTAACACTATCGTGATTTGTGAACAATATGTTATATTCCATCAAAGAGCTCACCCAGACGTTTCGAATAACATTGAACAATGTGGGAATCGTGAGAATCGTTGATAAGTTTGTAACATATCCTAAACAGATATGTAAGTTTGTCGTCTTAATCTCTGCTAAAGGGATATGCTTCTACATGAAATTACAACTACTAAATAATAAATTCAAATTAGTTGAGTTCTTATTATTCGCTGCATTCTTCGTTAAGTGAACAAAATATTTGTGTTTGTTTGTTTGTGTGATCGGTTTGGGCTCAGTTAGGGTTATGCCTAAAAGGGTGTGCCTCCAATCTGATTCCCCTTTTACATTATCAAAAAAGGTCTTGATGGAAATCAAGCAAATGATTATAATAAAGGCAACTCCTCAGTGCAATCCAAATCTTTTTTTTTCTCTCAAAATAGAAAAGAAATGAACAGAGCGTAGGGTGAAAACTCATAGGTCGACCCCTCCCCTTCAATCAAGAGCGAATTAACATTTAAGACAAATGAGACAGAGGAACTAAGAAGAAATGAACGCAATGTCATCTCACCATTACTATATAATGATGCAAATAGCTGGAATTAAGTGTTTCAATATTTATAATTCTATTTGATCATTGTGATGGTCAAATTAGTTGTAATTGTTTCTGGCGTGGTTTATGGTTCCATCTGGCACATTATTACCGAATCCCGTTCACATAAGCCATTATGCACCAACCCCATCATTGCAAGAATGTGCGCAATGGAGCACATTGAAAGGAAACAATTTCAGCAGAATAAAGGTTAGCTCTCCAGAAAATGTACAATTCACTTTCAACAATACCCCTCTGAAACGACTCGAATATAAGACAGAAATGAAGTTCAACAAAAGTGAACAGATATTAATCAACGCAATACCAAACGTGCTCGTATATCAGAGGTATAAATTGATCATTTTTCAGCCTTGAGGGACTAAGGGTCCAGTAAGCCGATTCTCATGCGATTCTAACAGAATTAAGTGAAAAAGAGTCCTTTGCGGCGCAAAATTGCATGAGAATCGGCTCAGTGGCCCAGACACTTAACTTGGCAGAATTTACTAATGTGTATACATAAGTGTTGACCGTACTTTTGTTGACGTCCCTGAACCATACATCGTCTTAATTTACCTATTCATAAGTAATAATACCCTTTTGTATTTGAAGTGAATTGCTCTAAGATCCTTACATAAAATATGAGAAGATACAGGTCTATATCAGGAAATACCTGTTAGTGTTACATAATTACTTCTGTCCCTTTAGACAATGAACCTATGTGACCCGAAAACAGCACATTCAGCATTATTCCTTCATGTCTTCCATTCAATTCTAATCAGAAGGAAACATCTCCATCTACTTCCCTATTATGACAATGTTGGATTCTCGTAAAACCCTAGAATCGTTTTTATAGCTCAATAAAAGTGATAGAGTAGTCCATTTAACCCTATAGCAAGGTCTTTCATTATTCTAGAGACACCAATTCCCAGAGTTACATTGTATGAGGAGAGGAGAAGGTATTGGATACATCTTCACCTTTTCTTCTAGTCCAGCTTCATGATTCCCATCACTGTGTGTATGTTGTCCAGATGTTGCTAATGGACAATAAAAGATGTCCTATACTCGGGCACAATTGGGTTTGACTAGGGCAGCCACCTCATTCATGTTTTTTACGAGACCGTCTTGGTCATGTAGCTTCTCCTGACTCGCGACCCTTCGTAGCATTATATCCTTTTTCGCGGGAGCCAGATGTCCACACATGCGCCTGAGGCCATCCCTAAATTGCCTTCCGCATGCATTATACACAAAGAAATTGATAGCAAAGTTTAAGAAATAAACCAACTGGAATAACTCCTCCCAGTGAATTTTGGCCTTGGGCGATTTGGTCTCAGCACCTATGAAATTGTTAAGGAACACTTGGACCCTAAAGACATGACTTGGCAAGTTCAAGAGGACAAAGACACTGGATAAAATAAGGAGCATACGAGCAGTTCGAAATTGACTTCGATTCCTCATTACCTTCTTGCAGTTGTCTGGATAGAGAACTGAATGTGTGGTAGTACTGGCAATAACGTCCTTATTGGCTGAAGGGAATTTAATATGCATGCTACCCGTTGTGGATATAGAAGTGTGGATAAACGACCGACGTCTGGATTTGTTCGCATTGCTTAATATGACAGTCGTTGTTGACATTTCAGCCCGCTTCTTCTGATAATGGTGAAGCTGTAGCAGTATTCTGACATTGAGAATGACAATGACAACAGATGGTATGAGGCACGATATGACAGTGTCAATGGACGTCATGATGGTGATTACATCATAATAAAGAGGCAAGGGCATACACACAGATTTGGCATTAATAGCAGTCACAACTCCAGACGTCCAAATGGTGTACGAATACATAACAAGTGATATTAATCCTAGGGCACACACTACAACCTTAGCTTTCTTCCGCGTACAAAACGAATCCTTACGCAATGGGTGATAAACAATGATGTAGCGTTCTGCAGTGAAACTGACCACCGTCCATACTGACAGAAAGGAGAACATATGAGTGAAATACACTGTGCACTGACACCATCCTTTTGTCATAAATATGGGAACGCCAACCCTTGACAGCCACACCACTGATAGGCCGATTAAGAAGCCGGTGTCTGCCACTGATAAAGCTGCTAAATAGACACTCGATGACAACCGAGTCAAATGTGTTGTGGAGAAGACCAGGAAAGACATAATATTGCCCACCACTCCCACTAGAATAATCACTGGCGTGAAGTAAAGATTTAGAAAGTCTAGCACCTGCTTGAAGCCATCGCCTCTGCCATTTTTTTTCTTCAGCTTCCACAAACATCCAGGGTTGAATAAGGTGCCGTTCATTAGTCCAGCAAAGAAATCCGGCGTCATGAAGCAAGAGCTGGTCATGTTTAGGTTAAATGCAGGCTGTGTGTAGTTTGTGCAGTTGACGCAGGTTGCGCTGGGGGTTGAACTATTGGTGAGGTTGAACTGGGGGCTGTCCTGCCCACCCTTCACACCCATCTCGTTGAGGAACCAGTCGGCACCAAAGGATGACATATTGGAGGAATTTTCACTAGGTAGCGCTGGTAGATACCATCAATAGGGCCCTTGCACGTTCGCCATTTTGAATCTTGATTCACATGGAATCATGGGACTTGTATATGCCAGTCCAGAGCTGTTGATACTATTCCATAATCAGCATGATGATCTGAATCACTATATTAGGATACACGTATTCATTAGTTGTATCTGATGTGGCAACACAAGTCTTCATCTTTCCCATCCTTCTTTTAGATTCCATATATTATTGTCTGTAAGCTACAATATCGACAGAAATATCCTTTACATAGTTTTGATGATAAATATTGTTCAATGTGTGGATGTCAACTTTGAAAGGAATGTATCCTAGCATGCACTGTAACAGATGATAATCCTCTTGTGTGATTATTCCTAACTGTCTGAAGTCCAAGTCTGCGTGTGGGTACAAATCCAACAAGATCACTCGCTCTTAAATCCTCCACAAAATGGCGTCCCATAGAAGCGTAGACTCAATAAGCCTGCAAGTAAAAGGAAGCATGTGTCAGAACGTGTTCATCAGTTGGCATTGTAGCCTATAGCGTAGTGTATTGCAACGTTTAAAAGGAGATTTAGATTTAAGATATCTTTATTCAGAAAGAGCATTACATCATGATTGTGATGTTATTTTCAGCAGTTCCTGATACAAGTATAATCTAGTATTAGATATTCCTTTGTTGAGCTCTAGTTATATACTAGTTATCAAATAGCTCGAATAATTGTACACAAAAAGAAAAAAGTTTCTGTCAGTTCAGTAGCAGTTTTGATTTTATTGTTTTTGTCTACCGATGGCCAGAGTAGGCCTACCGAGATACTTTCTGCAACTATTCTATATATAGCAATGAATATCCAACAATGGCAGTAATAGAAAAAACCTTGGAACAATGGTATGAACCCAGAACTAGAACAGAAACCAGTAGAGAACAGATACTAATTAATAATCATTTCAAAGATATGGCCAGGTTGGTAAATGTCGCTCGAATATCGATTTTCCCGGTAGCTATGAGATTTTAAAGAGTTAATGATGATTTTAAACAATAATTAACAATAATCTGCATACAATATTGACCTTTTCGCCCAAATTAAGGGGTAAAAAGGATTAATATTGGATTAGATAATATTAGCCTCTTCATATACATGTGTATTATATATGCGCATTCCATATGAGAGGTGCTATAAGTGGGGTGCTATAAAATATTCATATAGTATGCATACTATATGAACTACTTCATCACCAAGTCGGTTACTTTTATGCACCAAGTTGTATGCCCATATAATAAATATAGAAAGGAACTCGCCTGCAATAATCGAAAAATTTATTGGACTTGATTCGTCCATATAAGCACTCTGCCTACGGCACCGTGCTTATGTGGACGAATGTCGTCCAAAAAAATTTTGATTATTGCCGGCTCATTCCATTCTCTCTATATATATTTTTTTATTCAACATTTTTATACAGCAATACATGATTATTTGTCAAGACCAAAGCTCACGGGATGAATACCATGCTATTCTGCTTGGTGCTGTGTCTAGGGTGGGTTTAACTATCTAGGTGCATGACTATATAATATAATGTAACTAAAAATAAGTAAATTCTTATGCCATCATATGATGCCTCAGAACATTATACCATTGAATTAGCGGAAGACAAATAAATGGACATTCATTTCATTCATACTCATTTTTTCCGAGAAATATGTGGTGAATATGGGGTTTTAATGCAATCATTTTCTAAATATTCATGGTAGATACATAAAAGGGGGGTTCGCCTGGCTTCATTTGCACGACAGAACCAATTGTGATGGTGAGAATAATGTAAAAGAGTCATTTCTAAAGATATTACACATTATGTAAAATCCTCCCCAATGATGATATAGACCATATAATGTAATTAAAACTAAGAGCTAATGACATCGAAATGATAGTATCTGTCAACAAGGAATATATAGGAAATGCAATTGCTTCCCCTATTCTCCTGTGTTTTATAAGCCCACTGCATACATTGTTTTGAGATACTTACAAGCAGAATTAGAAATAAGAAGATTAGTCGCAACATCAGTCTTATTTCTGACCCAAATTCAGTTATGGATTTATATGCTCCCTCTAAAAGGTATTTTGCGGAAGAAAGATTCTTGAAAGAAGAGATATCCTTCTGTCCGCTTGTTGTATGAGCTTTAGAAGGCAAAGTGTATGTTATCAAGTCGGCAGCTTAGTCACGAAGCAAGGCAATACCATATTTGTTGCTACCTAAAGTTATGGAAAGGTCAAGGAGACACTAATTCTCACAGCATCCAAACCATCATCCTAACCTTTACATCGGCAATGAGATGGATTGATTTAAGCACTACCTTCTAAGAGCCCGTTTATCATTAAAAACTGCACTCACAGCTAATTTCTATTAGATAATAAAACGTTCCTCTGTCTCGCCAATACTATTTAAATGCATCTGCCAATCCCAAGAATATTAATAAGACATTTGTCTGAGCCTAATGGGTAGATTAATTACTTCTTCAGTTGACACTGATCCATCAAGGCTGGTATCGATATAAACTATGTATAAACTGATAGGGTTAAATAATGAAAGGTTGAAACAACAAAAAGAAAATGATATCTAGAGAAGGAAGTTGTTAGAACCAAGTGGTGTTCTAATGGTCATCTTCCCCCACTCCTTCACTTCAAGGTTGATGCTAATCACCCCTAAACTGCAATATGGTGCTTAACAACGATGTCTACTGGGGATGTGGATGATTTAAACTAAAGAAATCTATTTCAGGCGATTCCATTACTCTGATGCTCCCTCATGCCCCCTCCGAGGCTTTCGAAAGTCGGTAGAATTGATGAGTTTAGTTTGATTAAACTTAAAAGCAATTAAGATGTATCTTTTCCCAGGGAACGATTTCATTCGAATCACTGCCTTGAACGGTCAGGGCGCTATAACTACCTCAGGCAGAGATTAAAGGGATTAATAACCTCGGGACCTGCTGGTGGGGCACTGATTGATAATCTCACGGCTCCCCTTCCATGTCGGCCATTAATACGTTAACAATAACAGTGCCAACGGGATACTATGGAAATACGAAACTTGTTAAAGTTGCGCAAAATTGCGCCAAAATGTAATTTTCCATTGTATCCTATCGATTTGTAGCAGTCGGGTTTGGACGAATTCGAAATAAAAAATGGGGGAAACGTTTCATTATAGTATTTATGTGTGTGTGTGTGTGTGTGTGTATGAACAGGAAACCTTCTTTTGTGAAGTAAATGGAGGGAATTGAAGTCGGTGCTAGTAATTGAATATTTATTGGACGAGGTCGCGCAGCAATTGAGTTCATTAAAATATTCAATTACTTCCATGTCCCTAGCATAGAAGAATGTTTCAATATAAACCTTAGTTGTTTTGGTTTTCAATCGTCATAAAGTCTCTGAAAGCTTAAAGAAACCACAATTCAAAATGTTTTAGGACGTTTAGTGTTAGAGTATACATACAAAAGTGGGCAGTAGGAATCTGTATAATGAGATTATGAGAAAGTTATGAAAATAAACGACCTGTACATTATATTTGATAATAATGATAATTGATTTGTATTTTCATATCACATTACAACTAGTGTCATACAATGTAAAACTAAAGAGAGAAAACTATGAGAACAAAAACACTCTCTGTAATTATGACAGGTCTTCCGAGTGCCCATTAAATTTGGTTAAGCTTGGCTGTCATAGTTGGTCACATATGTTTCTAACTAAATATAGACAAAATCTAATATCTGATCTGCCTACTACATGAATAGTAAAATAAAAAGGTATAACTGAGTGTAAAAAGTATCAGGAACCCACTGGAAGACCTGGAACCCACTTTCAGATGCGGGTCTCCTTTTTTGTACACCTTTAATGTATTTGGTCCATTCCTACGAAATGGGCCCAGGCCCTTTTCCCCGACCTATCCCCTCTATGTCTCATATCTCACTGTTAACACAACCTTCATTGATATTAAAACAAATCCTACTGGCAGATTCCTCTTGGCATGAGAGTTCCTCTGATATACGTTATTATAGGGCTGATGTATATTTCATGGGCTAGATCGCTTTAAAATCGATATTTTCATAGAAAATGGTGAATGATTAAACATTTGGAAGCAGGGGATTCCAAAATTTACATCAATTTGCATTTTTATATCAGATTGATTTTGCTCAGTCACCAGGTTCGAATTTTACTGCATTTTAGTAACCCAACTTACATTTATTTTAAATTATGGCACAAACAATATTTAAAAGAGGGTTTTTTTGTCATTTTTACGTTTCACATGTTGCTCACTTTCATGCAATGAACTTGTTATATTACACAAGAATAAAACTCATTTGATATAATATATGTAAAACAATCCCTAACATTTGATACATAATGAGTCCGAATAGAACAGTTAGTAAGGATGTTATGCCTGTTTTAAAAAAATCGATGGGAAAATGGCTAATTATGTATGTTTTTACATCGCCACATTGATTAGTTGTCCTTTTCCATCCCATTGAAAAAATTATTTAAAACTAATATGAATATTATATATTGGGCAATTGATTCTTTTGTTGCCAGTGCAATATGAATGGTTTGAACAGATATGCTGTGTGCATAGAGAGTGAAAACACCAGTTTTTACGTCGCACATCGCATTTGCTTGATAAAAGCAACACTATTTAAGATAGAAAGTTGTAACTTGTACCAGACAAACTGCAATATCAGCTTTCTGCTAATATAAATTCAAGGGATCTGAACAGAAATGTCTTGTGCATTGAGTGGGAAAACACCCGATTTTAGGTCGCACATTTTTACATCACACGTTTTTAGGTCGCAATATTTGCTTGATACAGGCAGAACTATTTAACAATGATATGCTGCTGATATATAATCATTTAGATCCCTTGAATAGTCTAAACAGAAATATGCCTTTTTAATTTTGCCATTCCTAAATCAAAATGAGAGACTTATTTCATCACAAGTTGCCAATAATATGAGGAAATAGTCATATTTCCCAAAGAAATGCCAAATCGAACCCAAAATTAATTTCTCATTGTCAAAATCCAACTATTTAATGGCAGTTTAAAGTGCGACGTAAAAACATAGGAATTCCTAACCCTGTCTTTAATTTTATGTAGAATAAAAACTATTTGATCAATATAATAGCAAATTTAGATTTGAAATTCTCCATTACTCTACTTTAGGTTTCCTAACTATGGAAAACATTGAAAGGACATTGAAATGATTAGAAACAAACTAAACTGAGTGAATCGAGCACAATAAAGTTTGTATGAAGACATCTTCATATTTCTTAGCTCGATTTGCTCAGTTCAGGCAGGTCGGAATGGTCGTCTTCTGTATATATGTTCGGCCGTGCTCCAATTGCTGAATTAAAATTAAAACTCATCTTTATAGGATTACTAAGCTAATACATCTTATAGACTTAACTCTCCTCTTTCGGAATTAATCTGATTCCCGGCATAAGTCAAACTTTAACTTTCCATAGGTAGTTAGGTGACAATAGTCAAACCATGTGTCATAATCTTGTTGATGTGAATTCTAAAGCCTCTGTGCCCAGGTCCTTACCCATATTATGAAAAAGTAAGTATGTGAGTGGCATTGTTATAGGATTAATGACTGACATGGAGGACTAGGAGGGGGCTCTTTCTCTTGATAATTGGGTCATGCCACAGAGCCCGATTTCTGTCCGAAATGGTGGTCTTTAATCGTTTGTGGGACTATGTTAAACCTCTCTAACCAGTAAACAACATGTAAAGACCTGGGAAATGTCCTCTTATGGGAATTATAATGTGTACAACAATAGTTCTCTCAGAGCAATATAGCTCGATAATGCCTAGTTTCAGAGGCCAATTACAGCCTGTAATCACCCCATGAACTAAACATATGATATAGTCGGGAAAAAGTAGGTAAAGTTCTAAGCAATTGGCATGGTCACTTACTATTGAAATATGCTTCAGGGAACAAATGGCAGGGTATTTTTTTTGCTCAGCTTAGAAAAATACACAGTCAGCATTAGTTGTTTAGGAGATGGCTAAGCGTATCCATAATTTATCCAAAAACAAAGAAATAGTTTCGTGTAGAAGGTTTATGATATAGTACCTAGACGACTATCAGTAAAAGGTTGCTAATAAAAGACACTTCCTTCCATTTATGGTACATACACAGAATGCTATACACTACACCAATTCATCTACACATATGTGACCAGCCAAGCAGAAAGGGGACTCCAGGGCCAAATTTTCGAATTTGGGTTTATTATAGATTCTGAATCTGCATGCCCTCCTGAGTCAATAACCGAAAGAAATAGTTGAAAATTCCCAGAATTTGCCAAGATATTGGGTTTTTTGTAAAGTTATGTCAGTTTTCAGTAGATGACCTCAAATAGGTTGGGGGAGTGACTCATTTTCCTGTGACACATCACATGTACAAAAAATAAATATTAAAAATATTTTTTTAAAATGTCAGGGATGTACAGAAGGGGAAATGAGCATCATAAAAATGAAAGAATTTTGTTGATACTCCAAAAATTAGTGAAGTTACAGACTTTCAAAGTTACCTCCCTCTCAGAATTACTAATATAAACATTTCTGACAGTGACGTCATGAATATGATGTGACTCCTAGCGGGAATAGCAGGAACTATAACTCCCGCGCGGAGCCTCCTTTCCCCTCGGCGGGTCACATATGTTCATTTATGGCACTTGCCCCGGTTCCCATTTCGCCTGAGATCCTGAGATACTTCATAAAGGGCAGACATTGTACAACGCATCCATATACAGCTATATGTAAGTAAAATGCTTACGATACTGACATCCAGGTCTGTATGGCTTCGCTTAGATATATACATATATGGATTTAATTCATCTTATATATCCGCGACCCCCGGCGATAACTATGTTCATATCCAGTCGCCTTTTTATCCATAGTGGCATATTCTGTATGTGTACAACAAAATATGCTCCAACCTGCAGTTCATGGGCGACCTTTAAGGAATGCTATACAACATAATGGATAACCAAGGAAAACTATAAAACATATATAATGGATAACGAAGGAAAGGCAGCAGCATAAAACAAATGGGCTGAACTTTCTGAGGTTAGGATATGAATACATACTGATACCAACATTGTCATGAATATCTTTAGAATTATCTGAACGAATAATTAAGCATGGCTGAATTTACCAAAGGACATTGCCAATGCGGTGATTGTAAGTGTGATGTTGATAACTATTTGTCAACCATGACATATATTAATATTATTATACTTTTTATTTTAAATAGTACCCGATGTGCATAATATAATATGAACATTATATTATATATTATATAATATAAACACTAATAATTGTAAGGCTATAGAAAAAGCTGATAATTGAGGTAGGTAAATAGTTTGACATAGTATATATCAGGATCTTCTCAGAAAAGATACATGTACTGGTGTAATTATCATTCCGGAATAAAAACCATTTAATCAGAATTATCACTCTGTACGTCTTGAATGTGGTTACCATAACTACACCTGCATTGGAAATCATTAACGCTTTCACCTGACACTATGCTAGACCTGTGTCGAGCCCTGGACACCGAAATTGAATACTAAAATATTCATCGGAGAGAGTATCAAGGCCTGGAAAGTGCCCATTCACTGGCATATTGACCAATTCAAATACCTGGCACCCCCGGGGCTTAAGACTCAAGAGTACCTTCGCAGCAAAGTAAGCCAATCAATAACAACTTTACGCTTTGATGGCAAATCTCTCCGATAAGCGACATTGTCCTGAGCGACCATGGAGCTTTTTCCAAGAATGTGTTTAAGCACAGAGCCAGGTCGCAAAACGTGTTTGAATTGGTTTTAGCACGCAGATCAAGATTCGGTGTAGAAATTGAATTTTGTATAAAATGAAACACCAATGTATGTCTAGAGATCTGTGTTAAAATGTTGGGTGCTGACATGTTAAAGAATGATGGTGCAATTCCATTCTATAACTTCGATGGAATTTAACTTCCTGAATGTGGTCCTTAAGCTGCATGTAAATAGTGTTGTGTTTTGGGCCAATAAACGAAAACAATTTTGAAGAGTTAGTTGTTAGTTTGAAGAGTTTCTTCCTACATCTCTCTTCCTACTAAGACACAAAACCTGGTTGTATATTTACTGCCATGTTAATTGACAAACATTCACCACAGGGTAAAAAGGCATACATAATGATGGTTTTAGAATAGGCCCAACTTGCTTTTTGTGAAAGTGCATATATGTAAGTCACACTTTCTTTCAAATATCATTTCTATGATATTTACACATTTTATGCATCAAAACTGAATTCATTCACAGATGAAAACTATTGAAACAAAGTAAACCACTCTTCATCAAATCAATTTTTGATGTAAGAAAGCACTTGGTTATACAAGATACAAAAATAAATATAACTAATGGTACAGCAAACTGTGACTCGTTGAACATAAAATAATAATCATTCTCTAAAAAAACTCAAAAGAACAGACCATTATTGAAACCAAATTGACAGACAACGGATCCAATGTATCAGTTAACTTTCGAAGATTGGTGTAGGTAAAATGCCTTCAGTACAGTAGTCAGCTCAATATTATCTGGAGATCCAGCGTTCGTCAAAATAAAATAAAACCGTGTTTTGGCGCACACATTGGACCTACTTCATTCAGCTCATCCAACATTAAAGTGATTTAGAGATGTCAATTGCATCCTGTATCTAACTGCACTTTGAATAGTTGGTATATGCCTTATTTAAGGCGAGCTTTATATCGCTATTATTACTTGGGGATGTTTTTTTATAAAAGGTCCTAAAGTTTGGACACTTGGCACTAAATTCTATTTTCAGGTTGGCCTGCGATATATGCTGAATCGCCAATCATGAGCTTAAGAAGAAACGTGGAAGCATTAGCAGATCAAAGTCTAGAAGGCCCAATAGTATCAAGCAGGCTCTAGGCTATTTATTTGCCTGCAAGCCCTGGGCGAGAAGTAGAGAGATGTAAAGAGAGCGTATGTGTGTATGTGTGAATAATATATGCCTGTTGGGATGGGGGTGGTAACAGAGGGAGAAGGCAAGACTGAGAGAGGGAGGTAGAGAGGGATGAGGAATCAAACTGTACATAATGGATGGTCAGAGAGAGGGAGAGACAGAAATGTATACAGAAAGAGAGAGGGAAAGAGAAAGGGAGGCCGAATCAAAGTGAGAGTGAGGGGAGGAATGGAGCGAGAGATAGGAGGAGAAAGAAAGGAGAACAACGGAGGGAGCCGGGAGATTGAGTTAATCATTGAGTGTATGTATATAACCATACTACATAAAGTGGTCAGAATCGTTTTTTATAGCTAAATACAGAGCTTAAGAATCATGGAAGCGTCGAAGCATTAAAAGGTCAAAGTCTAAAAGACCCTCGGCTGTGTGATGTGGGTGGGTGGGTGGGATTAGAGAGGAAGAAGGTAAGAGGTAGAGAGAGGGGAGGGGAGACGGAGAGAAAACGAGATAGAAAGAGAGAGAAGGAGAGAGAAGGAGTGAAAGGAAGAGAAGGAGAGAAAAGGAGAGAAAAGGAGGGACAAGGAGAGAGAATGGAAGAGAAGGAGGGACAAGGAGAAAGAGAGAGGGAGGGTGAGATAAAGATTTTAAAAGTGGAGGCTGATAAACAGAGACACATAAAGTGCCCAAAATTGTATTTCGATATATTTCTACAACAATTTAACATACTCCCTCACCAAACACCCCATGAACTTCGAACCCTCAAACGAGCTACCCATTAGGGGTGTCTACTTGGATTGGTGCCTCAGGGTAAAATGATGGGTCAGGTTCTTTATCAATCCGCTAATGTTGGACAGGTCAACCATCGATGGCAACATCCATTACTGGTAAGCCCTCCATTGGTCGCATTCCCGACTCCAGGTAACCCAGAATTTATGAGTAAATGCCCTCTTCGGAGCAGAATACCCCTACTGATGGTACATCGCCATATTGATCCCTCCAGCCCGGGCTACCTATGGGCTGATTGGATGGGTTGTTATCAGACAAAGTATCTTGATGCAGAATGTGCTTTTGAGCTCCATGACGTTATTTGTTGGGCCAATATAGGGCCTAAACGAGCGGTGGCATTCTATTCCCTCGTTTCAGGGCATCACTCCATGTAGTTTTTGTTAACTCTTTGCTTCTTCATCTCGATCGACTTCTAAATCTCTATTTTATCTTTACATTTTATGTGAAAAAAACACTAACGATGGGAACTGGTCCCATTTATAATATTTACAGAACGTCGACATTAATTTACAGAGAGAATGGGAGGACGTGCTTGAAATTGAAAATGTATTCGATTCCAAAGAAATTGATCACGTCCAGGTAATCTATTACTAATGCCATGTTCTCGCCCTTTACAAAGCCTACGGATAGGTTTCAATGTTCCATTCCTGCGTGTGTTTTGAATTTATTTTATCTTGTTTTCAGGATATAAAAATGAAACTAGTTTGTTTACCGAGATCAGGTAAACCTCTATATATGTTTAACCCCAGATAGTCGCTTTTAATTGCTTGAATAAATTGCCTAAATACGGTATTCGAGCTTATAACCAGTACTGGCAATTGAAAGCATAATTTCTACATTTAAAATCCCATCAGAATATCATTATAATTGCCCCTATTCTTCCTGTTTTCTCACTGTTTACAGAGACATTGTGACATAATGTAACTATGTTACGTGTTACAAGAATATGAGACGTAATTAGGAAAATTGTTCAAAGTGTTTTATTGACGAGATTTCTTTATAGGAATGTTTTCATGTTTGGGTATCTAGCGCTTTGCGTCATATCTTTCGTCGCCTAGTGGATCTTCCCCTGTACTTAGCAATTAACATAACAGTTTCTAAGGTCAATCTATTGAGTAGATGTAACTACCATAGGCTACTCGTAATTGTCCACCCAGAAAATATTTGCAGAACCTGTTTTTCAAACATAAATGAACTCAAATATAGAATACAGAGATCTATACGTTTTAGATTTACTAACCGTTAATATCGTTGGCAGACATTTAATTGTATTTGTATTTCTTTATTGACAGCATTTTATCCGTTTTACAAGATAATCATTCTCAGCGTGTCTTAAATATTAACAGAAAATATTATAGCATTCATAGTAGTTATTAATTCCATTCCTAATGTTTTACAATTTTAAATTTAAATGTAACATTTAATCATGGTCATACTCCATATAAGAAATGGAACCATGGCACCACCTGGTGGTTTGCTCAAACATCGGCTAATCCTACTGTACAGTTAGATAGGCATCGTAATAGAACGTAGTCGCCACCTGGTGTGTTTCTTATGCAATGAAGGTTTCATGCAATTGTGTTTAACCACAGTCCATTGACATACGTTACATATACAATCGATGCTATAAAATCAGTAATAATCTTTTTGGATTTTTCTAGATTTATATAATAAAATAAGATCTGATAAAAACATGAATAAATGGTTCGGGTCTGGGTCCACAAAAATTCTAGTAACCTTTTTACAGTTTGCCTCCTTCTCTGAATTCTATCCATACTTTTTCTTTTAGTTTCACCTTAAAGTCTGAAAGGTCTAAATTATCCCGCAGCTCCAGTGGCATATCATTCCAGAGATTTGCTGATTTAGACAAAGAGGATCTGGAGGTGGATTCCTTTTTCCATCTATACTCTAATGTTCGTCTACCTGCGTGTCCCCGTATATCCATTCCCACTCCACGCTCCACAAAAGAACCAATTTTGAATACTAAAGATAATACTCTACAGGCCCTCCTGTGTCTCAAAGGAAGCAACTGACAACGAGAGTGTATATCGAAATTCGACACATTCACTCTGATGTTTAAAAGTGGATGTAGACCTCTGTTTTGAGTTTTTTTGAGTCTATGGGGGACATTTTGTGGACCCAGATCCGTACAGACAATACAATTTTCCAATATTGGGAGTACAAATGTCTTATACAGCGAAATAGCAATATTCTTTCCTATATATGGGAGTATTTTTCTTATTTTCGTTGTCTCAAAATATGCCCTCTTTATTATATAGTTAATCATGGTTTCCATTCTTAATTCACAATCGATCAAAAGGCCAAGATACTTAAATACCTTGGTTTCCTCAATTTCTCCATTGTCTAATTTATATCGAGGGATATTATTTCTATTTTTCCTACCCCCATATACACGTTGGAATCGAGTCTTGCTAGAGTTCAGTTTCAGGCCATTGTGCTTGCACCACTTCTCAAACTTCACCACATCTCGCTGCAATTCGTCTATATCATGCTGATCTTTAATAGGTCGCCATATGACACAATCATCCGCATAGAGTTGTATCTGTGATGAAAAATTCATGTTCGTCACATCATTCATATACAAAATGAACATAATCGGCCCTAGAATACTTCCCTGAGCTACCCCGGCTGTTAATCTAACCTCATTCGATATATCCGTATTAATTTTGACTACCTGAGTTCTATGCATGCAGTCATTTCGAAGCAGATTCAACTCGGTATTTTTGAAGCCCAAAGCATCCAATTTTTCTAGCAATCTGTCTAGATTTATTGTATTAAATGCCTTGGCCAGGTCGAAATAAATTAAATCTGTATTACAGCCGTTGTCTTTGTTTTTTAGTAGATCCAAAATAAGATAGCCCAGGGCGGTCTCTGTCCCTTTTCCAGCTGAAAATCCATGCTGTTCTGGAATTATGATTTTGTTAAGGACAAAGTAATCATCTAGTTTCTCCTTCAAAAGTTTTTCAAATATTTTTCCAGCAAGGGATGTTATTGTTATTGGCCTTAGATTATCTAGTTCATAATTGTTTTTCCTCTTAGGAATGATTGTGCACATGCCTCTTTTCCACTCCTTCGGATATTCACCCGAGATCCTTACATTGTTTAATAGATTTGTGTAATTAAACAGATCATTTAACTTGCAAACCTTTAGAAATATAGTAGGAAGCTCCACATGTCCACTGCTTTTGCTAGTGTCAATGGCAGCTATCTCTTTTTTCACTCTATCTTGGGTAATTCTTTCTTCCCAAGAAAAACGATTTCTTCCCAAGAAAAACGATTTCTCTCTTTATTTCATCTACGTTTAGTTTTCTAGATAGACCTCTTGTTATAATTTTCTTTGGCTCTCTTGTAGATGGTATATTATAATCTGTTCTTCTTTATTATAACATATATTGGCATATGGTCAGACAACATAATATCTAAAACGCCAAATTTCTCAGCAAATCGACAGTCTCCGATGATCAGGTCTATGGCCGTACTACTCTTGCCTGTAACTCTTGTAGGCACCGTTATCGACTGAGTTAGATGATGGTTCTTAATATATCGATACAGGTCTTTCTTTGGTTTGTTGTTCTTTAGTACATCTATATTAAAATCACCTAAATACAGCCTTTCGAATTTCATCGTGTCTGAAACTTGCAAAATGTGTTCAAACTCTGTCATAAAATCTTTTATGCTAGAGTTTGGCGGTCTATAGACATTGCTTATAATCATAGGCTTTCTATGTCCGGCTTTTACCCTTAGACTCAAGATTTCTATATGGTCCTTCATACAAGTAATATCCTCTATCACTCTAACATGAATGTATTCCTTGTAATAGATTAATAAGCCTCCTCCCCTATTTTTCTCTCTGTCGAGGCGGGCAAATGTATAACCATTGATCTTAAGTTGACAGTCTGCTATACAATCGGATAACCATGTCTCACCTAGGCAGACGATATCAAAAGTACCATTGATTATTTCCAGATGTATCTGATCTTTTTTATAGAAGAAACTGGCTGCATTTAGATAGCATATTTTCAAACCCTTCAGCCTATCCACCTCTATTAAGCTATCCATAATCACGAGTAAGGCAATGAAATATCCCCCCTGAGTCCCGAACCATATTCATAAAAACACAAAGATGACCATACATGTGACAGTCAAGTGTACCACCTTTCGGGCCGTGTACGGTAGTGGCAACATATGCTATTCCGTCGGTCGTTGGGGTGGTGTACATGTTTTTGGCAGCGAAAAATCACAGAAACAACACATACCTTTAATTCACCTGTAAACTAGGTACCATATCCAGGGTATAACCTCTCCTGTAGCATACATTCACATTACATCATACATAATTGAAGCTCTTGTCCGACCATGGCGGCCATATTGCTTCCGGTTCTCTCAGATAACATAATGTCGTAAACATAATTATATTACACAGTATCATCTTCCCACACGGCGGCTTTTACTGGTATTATATTATTATATTACCAATGGCAAAACCATTCGGTGTACTAGATAATAAACAGGATATTATTGCTATATCGTTCGAGTCGATCATACGGAAGTACGATTGCGACTTTCCTAACCCATTTTTGGTATCCAATATGGCTGACTACGATCATAACAACACCACGTTAGTCTAAGAGAGTATGGAATTTACGTAATGCATATCAAATAAACAGGTAATCTGTGTTATTTCTTCACCTTAGTATAATCTCAAGTATCTAGTGAACCATTAGGACCATAACATATGATAAATCAAGCAATATTTACACCGGACTAGCTGCTAACCATCTTTACTTATCTTTCGTTTCCTTAAGTAGGTCAGCTGTTTCGGTCATATTCAACAGCTGGGAATGTCCATCTCTGTCTCTGGTTTTGTTTAACCTAACAGCTATGCTCCTGTATTTTCTCACTTTGTCCCTAGGTGTTGAGGCAACATGATCTTGCATCGACTTGCTTCGGATTTGGGCGAACGATCGTGATAGGATCTTTCTCCTCCTGTTCTTGGGAATGGCAGAGAGTTTGGACGATGTTAGCGACTCTGAAAGCTTCTCGATCTTGTCTTCGTCGTCACCCTTCTTTTCGGAATCTGTACGTACATTATTTTCCTCGTCTACGACTTGTAAAGGTGAGAATCTTGATCCTGATGGGGTTATTGTAGCTACATCTTCATCCCCATTTGATTCAGCATGGTTTCGTCTCATCTTCCTCAGGGGGGGGGGGGGGGGGTGAGGCTCGTAAATCCATCTTTGTTTGTTGTTCCATGCTTTGGGACAGGCTTTGCATGTTTACAAAACAGTTCGTGAAATCTATTTTCATTCATGGCATTTTGGATTTCGGATCTCACTTCCATTAATATCTTTCCGAACAGATTTTCCCCCTTCCAACAGTCGTCTCTAAGCTGCCAGTTCCCCAAGTAAACACCAGCGCCCCATTTCTTGCTAGGCGTCGCTTCAATAAGCCTCACTTGGCCTGTATTAGCGAGTTTGATTTCTCATCTCTATAATATTTGCAACGATTGATGTCCTTCAGGATAGCAACTTCCGTAGCTCTCCATTCAACTGTAGTGGGTATTCTTTCCCCCATCGATTTTATTTCTCTAGGGTCGGATTGTTTCAAAATTTCTGGTGCTAGGCTGGGTCTACATAATCTTGCTTTTTTGTGGACAAACGCCTGTTCTGTGCAGCTAAAGTCATAACCCTCATATTTGATGTCACAGCTAAAGAAATTGCTTAGATAAGCAAATTCTCCTTGAAATGCCAGGCCGTTTTTTACTTCCGTAACCTTGATGTTTCCTGGCTGTAGCTCTTCACGTAGGAATTTTAGTTGCCTATGATTGTATAGGACCCCATCAATGAGGACTCTGTCCCCCTTTGGTTTGGTACGATTCTGGTCACATCCCTGATCGATGGCATTGGCAGCCAGAAGTTTCATGAGGCTCCTCTTTTTCTTAGTGTCCACAGTACAATAATCATGACAAAACATTTTGTCAGCATTAGGCCATTCGTTCTTGGGGAATTTGCTTAGGTCCTTGAAGCAGTTGGCACCGTCAGTTATAAAACGATCCCTCATGGATTTATGCAACAGTCTCACAACTAGTGGGGGGGGGCAGATTTCTTGTCGTAAGATTGTGATTGCCAATAGGCAGAATCAATAACCCCTTCCCATATCGCAGGTAGTAGTATGCTCAGGATTCTTGTGGCAATGACAACAGGACTCTCACTATCAAAAAGTTCTCTATGGATATTCTCGATTATTACGTGTGTGTCCTTATTTTGCTGACGGATGACTTCTTGCTCGTCTTGGATTTTCTCTATGGCAGATTTATTATATTGGGCATCTCGTTGCAGAAATTCAATATTAGTCTCGGATACAAAAGTTTTTTTGTCAGCATTTACCATTGCCTTCTCCAGGGCCTCAATCCTTTCACTCATCTCTTTTCTAGACTTTACCAAAGCTTGTAGTATTATGGTTTTCTTTGTATCCTCTTCAAGGAGGTTATGTAGCTCCTCTTCAAGATCAAATTCAGTCTCGCTATCCTCACTCTTATTGCTGTCGTCAGAGGCCATTTCTTCTTCATCAAGGTTATCGAAATCATATTCGTTGGAAGTTACTTTCTTTGCAGTAGATAGTAATGGGGATGCATTCTTCCTCTTACCTAGATTTATCTCTGGTGGGACAGAACTTTCACTTGCATCTCCCATGTTGTCGTTAGATTGATCACAAATACAGTCAATTTGTCACACATTCACTGGCAAGAGACAATACCTTATGTTCACCGGTGCTATGCGTATGGTCCGGATTGGTTACATGGAGCTATAAATACTCCCGCGAGTGGGTTAGATTCTCTTATTGTCGCCCACAGCTCGGTAAAAGTCCAAATTATTCGTAAAAATCTGTATTAAAACATTTCTTTGGACACACAGTATATCACCTCCATATTCCAGTTCATTTGTGAAAGTTTGTGAGTTTTCGGTATGGTAATTCCTGTGATTTAGGCGAGGAAATCAGCCTCTCATTCTGAAGTTGACTTGACCATTCAAAGTTCGCGCTAATCTCATTTTTTTTAAATAATTCGATATCTTAAAATCCATTTTTTGACTTGTGGTTTCGTTTTCTGTGACGCACTACATATTTACATGTACAGAAAAGCGCCAAAAGGCAGGGCATAATCTGAATACACAAGTGCGATGTTAAAGTATTACATGTCTGCATGCGTGTGTCTATACCCTGCAAATATGTATCAGCAATTACTAGCGCAACATCTATTCTGATCTGAGGATCTCTTGCCAGGAGATGGTATTTAACCATGGCAATGGGAATGGCGGATATAAATACTACCTCCCAACAGAGGCCTTTAAGTCGGCTCCAATGGTTGGTAAACACCTTTTCAGTTGGACACTTTATCCAGAAAGCCCCAATCAGGATATGGGTAATTATATATTATTTTTCCATACGCTCTAGTCCATTTTTACCTTTTATAAACATTTTCAGACATTTAATCTCATCTTTTCCGAATTACGTCTCATATTCTTGTAACACGTAACATAGTTACATTTTCTTTCAATTAATCAGTGAACTCAATACCAATAGTCTACTGCAAAGCATGAATAAGATGTACAGGATAGCAAGTGGTTAAAACGTGTTATTCAGCATATTATGATATAGAGAGAAAGTATATACGATACGATATAAAACATATAATGAAAAGCAATGGATGATGAGCGTACAGATAGTAAGTTTTAATTACCTCACCATGAGAAAACATCATTAAGTTGCTGTTGTACATCTACGCGCATCATATGAAGGTTGCAAGTGAATAACGATTGAGCTTCAGATGTTTCAACTCTTGAAACATTCTTTAAATACTAACTAGTTGCTAGCAAATAGATGGACCATCGTTGAGAGCATTGATATAGTATAATTCGTCTTGATTCCCATACAGAGCTGTCAGATGATAAAACTAGAATGTACAGTTATGTAGTTGATTGAGTATTTCCCCAAGGCGACAATTTATATAAATATCGACAAATGAACACAATGACATTTAGCTTTAGTTGGTGATTCTCGTAAATGAAAATCTCGGGAGATTTTGATCCAAGTCCTAATGTAGTGCTGTGATGAGAAATCATTAAGCATTTCATTTCCAAAAGAGACTTTCCCTTAATACACCACTGAGTATGCATCACCACACGTTTCATCCAAAGGGATCTATCTATCAGGATTTATAATAGTAGTTTTATAGCAGTTTGATGGCGCTATCAGCACGTCGAATATATAGCAGTTTGATGGTTCCCTAAAAATATGCATCAAGGAAAGTATCTTTTGATAGAGACGTGTGGCAGCCCATCATAAAGCCCAAAGCAATTAGAGCAGATGGGCTAGGCAATTAGGTGAACCGACTCATAGATGGGCCTAAAAAAGTGCAGCCATATCCTTTTAGAGCTAAAGCGAGTATAGTATGATATAGAAGAATGAAAGGACGGGAATATCGATCCTAAGAGCTTCTAGTAGACTCGCTTGCTCTGAGAGTCCGATAACGGCTCCATAAATATGGTAGAGATTAATCGATCCGACTTAGGCCCCCAAAGCCCCCACCCAAGCGCCAACCCATCCACCACCGAAAAGTGTTTGGGGCTGGGGTCAGATCAGACCAGCTAAAGTCTAGGCCAAGGATACTTTTTAAACGACCTTTCATTAACTGAAAACATGTTAATTTCGTGATAAGTATTGTTTAATTTGTATCATTTAGTGTCTTACATGTTTATCGCCTCTTAGTTAAGAATCTCCTGGAGGACCATGATCATCTTCTTCTTGTAATGAAAATACAAATAAAGGTTATATTATCATTATTCATTCTAGATTTACCACAAAGTTTACAAAATAACGTTACCTTGGACAGCTCGGAAGAGTTACCGTCTACTTAAACATATATACAGTATACATATTGTTTTCTATATTTTATGTTTGATTTGTTTATTTTTGAAAAGAATGTTTGCAATACTTCTGGGTAAACAATTTCTAGTACAGTAATTAAATATACTCCATACCATGAAGTCTCAGCAATGGGATTTACCTTGGACATGAAGAAATAATATGGTAAAAATATTCTAAATATTCAGCGACTGGTGACGCCTCTACACCATCATCCTCTACCGCAACATATTCCTGTCGCTCAGTCCTGATGTGGTTCTCACATGAAAAAGTTAAGTGTTTCGCCACTAGCAATTCCCTGTGTGTATCGAATCCCTTGAGAAGAATACATCTGAGCTACGAGGCAGACTTCCATTCATGGGGACTAAATCTTCACACACAGAGGCTTAGTCCTTCTAACTATCCCCATAAATTAGAGGGAGGACAATGAGGCCCCGATGTGGGTTAGATTTAGAGACACAACTCTTAGCTTATGGTTATGTTGTAGAAGTTTTGAATAACAAGACTTTAACTCATTAATGTTGTGGTGTGTCACCGACAAATGAGTCACAAGTCGAAAAATATCGATTTTTAGATAGCATCATATTTGATGAGATGGAATTAAATGGATTCCTAAAACGTATTTCCATAGTTTATGTTTGATTCTTTTATGTTTGTAATGCACGGGTATATTAAATACACTGTCCTGAAATTTGGCATATGTATACATACGACTTAAAGTACTAGATACCTACCCAAGACATAAGTATATCTACAAAGATATCTTGTGAATTTATTGAAAAATATCAATTATGTGACTCATTTGTCTGTAACACATCACAGACAAGATTTGTTATTGCTGATGTTATTACAAGTGGTAGATCATCTCTGACTATGGTGTCAGATCTTCCGGTGAGTGCCATTTTTTATAAGAACTTAGAGTTGAGTTTCAAATAAACTAAACTATTAGACTAAATAACAACTAGCTTCAGTACATGTGAATGATTTTGATTTTGAATTTTTTTTATTCAGGACACAGACATTTCCATACGGCAGTATGAATATTCCCAGAATAGCCTGAGTTTTAAATACTTTTAAATTACATCAAGATATTACTATATTACTCATAAATTTAATACACGAAAAGAGAGTAAATAAAATATAATAAGAGAGATTCTAAGTCTAAACTAATTCTACAACACTAAATTTTAATTAATCATTTTACCTACTTAGTGACTGATCAAACTATTCGAATTTACTGTTACTTCTAGTAGTAGTACAGTGATACAAATGGGTACCTATCTGATTAATATACAGATAGTTTAAGTATAGATCAGGCTAATTTCTTAAAAACAGTAGTACAAATAAAAACAACAATTACACAATGTTCCGCGTCGTGCTCTTACATACTGACCGTTGAATAAAATGATGGAATGGTTAATTATAGTGAGGGTATGGTATACATGGTAACGAGTAATTATGAGTAATGATGTAACGAGTAGTATACATAGGTTATGCAGATCATGATAACAAGTACACTGTCCCGCGCACCGTACCCGCGTGATACGAAATTGGATACGAAATTCTTGTCCCCACTTTTGATACGAAATTTTTCGTCTCAGCATATTCGTGCGGGTAAATAATAACCTGGGAAAGCTAAAGGATTAGGAAGACCCCTACGGCCGGCCAGTCCCAGACAAGCTGGCTTGACCATTAGTGCATGACGGCCACTAGTGTAGAACCACTGATGCCAAACAGAGAAAAAAAACGTACCCATGCTTGGGTTCGATCTAGCAACCTTAGGATTCACAAGTGAGGTTGAACTCCACTACACCACCGAATTTGATGAAGACATCTGCTCAACAGATAGTCAAATATGGCAGTCAGATATGGCAACTTGTATGTGTGAATACACTACCATAATATAGCTGTTATATTGCCCATTTAACACTTGACACATTTCGCTCACCCAGTCATGGGGTTGTGGTATCATTTTCGCACCTTTGAAAGCTAAGGCAAAACCTAGGGGCTATAGTGTGTTCAGTACCTAAATTGCCAGAGATAATATAAGGTAAGTATTATTGTTGGAATAGTTAAGTAGTAATAATTATGAAGGGATGAAGGGCATTATAAATGCAGGTATGTGAGAGAATAAAGACGTGGCAGTTATATATTGATGCCCCTGTATTATTATTGATATATGGGCCGCTGTGTCTACTTTATGCAGATTAGCATTTTTGTTATTTCATAAGGCCAATAAGATGTTAAATACGTTATGGATGCTAATCTAGGTCTCTAAGTCTCACCGGTTTCAGCTATATCAGGAGTAGATTTAGGAGAAAATCATATTCTAGACAACAATAAAGTCAATATACAGAATACAATATCATCATTCAGAACTAGGCGCCTCCAGTAACCCCCTCAAGTAACTCCTCCATTAACCTCCTCCAATGAACTCCTCCTATCGCACATCCAAACTCAATACGAAAAACGCAGCGCGAATACGGAGCACGGTAGACAAAAATCGTCACTCTGAAGACGAAAAAACTCGCCACTCCGTATCGCACGGGTACGGTGCGCGGGCGAGTGTAATAATGGTAATACAGAGTTAATTTCCTAGAAGGCTAACTTTTTAACGTAAATAATGTAATGTAGGTAATAAGATAACATAGATCAAAGTAAAAGTTGTAGGGCAGGGCAGAGCGTTTTGCACCTCAGAACGGTGTCAGCGGATTCTCAGTAAATTTTTTGAAAGTTTGTATATCCTTTATGTAGGGGCCACCAGTTCCAGGCCATTCCATCTGGTTTGACATTTATATATTATTGAGTTAATGATTGTTGTCAACGTTGAGTTTAATATGGTCAGATTTCTCTTCCCTTTAGCATGGCTCCGAGTTGGTAGATCCCTGTTGTCAATGTTATTTTCATTTTACACTAGGTAATAAGTTATGTCTAAAATTTGTTTGTCTATTCTTGTTTGTAGGGGCCAGATATTTAAATGTTTATGTTCCTACATTGTCATATTTGGATTTATTAAATATCAGCAAAGTACCCGTCCTTCGGACGGTCCCCCTCTCTCCCTGCACCTCCCCCTGTCCCTCCCTCCTGTTCCTTCATCACTCATCCCCTCTGGCCTCCATGTATTCCGCCCTCTTTTTCACTCCCATTCCCCCACTTCTCTCTCTCCCCCTCCCTATCTTCCTCACTCTTCCCTTCACTCTCTCCCTCCCTCTCCCCTTCCCCCCTCTCTCCTACACTCTCTGCGTCTCATACCCAATCCCTCTTTTTCTCCTTACTGCCCCTCTTCTGTCTCTCCCTCTCCCAACTCTCTTCCTCTCCCTACCTTCCCCCTTCCATCTCCCATGAGCTATCAAATGCATGACGTCATTAGTTTACTTTCAAGAGGCAGTCATGTGATCAGTCCTTTGTCCATACAAAAGGCTCTCAAGACAGGCTTCCCCGACTTCCACTGGCTAAAAATAGCTGTATAGAATACAACTAAAAAATTAAAAACGGCGTCCTCCAGAGAGTGTGGACAGAACTCTACAGATTAGTAAACGGTTGGTAAAACAACAAATTCTGAGAACATGTGAGACAAAGAAACCCCTCTTCCCGTATATTAATACGGATGATTCGCAGAGCTAAATTTTGTTGGCACTGTAGCTTTTGTAACAGGGCTTTCGGGGCAGAGTCATATATAAAGTCACAGAAGTCAATGTTTGGTGGGATGGCCATTTTGTACAGGTCATGCTTAGCTTTCTGGGTGAGATAGTTTCTGGGCTTGTATAATAGTTTTATTTCTGAAGTTATTAATTTAAGGGTTCTGTGTACATGCGGTTTGAAGATCATGTTTTCATCTAAAATGAAGCCGAGATATTTATATTCAGGCACCACTGTGTTGAGTGTATAGCGGTACCGAGGGTTAGGCTGTGTAATGATTTAATTAATTCTGACTTTTTTGGGTGGCTAAGGGAAAAGGACATTGTTTTACATTTTGAAGCATTTAGTGATAATTTGTTTGTGGTACACCAAGTGGATACAGTCAAGTTGTAAGAAGCAACATCTGACCGATGTTAGATTAGAATGCAGCTTCAATTAGCATATATAGAGGGAGGAAAAGAGCCAAGCATATTACAATTGGCGTAAAGGCCAGCACTGGAAGGAACCTAATAATATTGTCTAGAAGATCCTGTTGGCCTGCGCATGGCCATGACGACGGAGGCTGGGTCATCTATCGGGCTCTCAGTGTCACTATGATTCTACTCCCTCCTGGTGGCCAAGGGCTGAATCACAATGGACTAATTGCCCCTCCAGTAAGGGTCAGCTGGCGCCGCTCCCACCTAAGTGTTTATTTTCTTGGTCCTTCTTTATTTCAGCTTTTTAAGGAGCAAGGTGATGACACTGGTCTGTGTTCGGAGGACTAGGAGTCCTTAATTGTTTACAGCTGCATTCCTTGATAATTTCGGTCTACAAAGTGAAGGTTTCTAATGGGGTTCATTCATTCAATACCAATCTCTTATTTACTTTACCAACGTTTTCATAAGTTTCAAAAGGCTTCCCCGCCCAAATGAAGGTAGTAGTATTAGGTTCTAAGCTGGTTAACCCATTTCTATCCTCCATAGAGGGGCTTTTTGTCTGGTCCAGCCATCGTTATTGACATTGGTTACAAAAGTCCATTGGTTATCCATTTGCAGTTGGGTGTGGGTGAATCTTTAGAGTATATCAAGCCACGTCTAGAGGCATACATTATATAATATAGATTTAGCCTTTAAATGCTACTGCGAAATATATTGATGATCAATGTTAATACTTTAGCTTAGTTACTAATTATATCAAGCCATGTCTGATGTTTTTATAGCTTTTATGCTGACATGCAACCCCCATAATTCCATGCGAATTGAGATTAAAGATGGTGGACATGTAAATCACCCGGGACAGGGACAAACCTCAAGAAGCGTAGGAATCCCCAGGTCTTTACCTAATTTCTAATCTAATGTAATTGGTTGTTTATACCGCTTTTAACATTATACTTTGGTATATATTTGGTTGTGTGAGGGCGAGAGAAGAAACACGTAAATATGGATATTTACAATGTGTCCATGAAATGTAAAGCACGTGTTCTCAGACATTTTTTTTTCAAAATATTAAATGTCTCTTATTTCTATAGGGAGTTGGTTGCAAAGATTAGCGACAGAGTAGGCGAGGATAACTAAGAATGCAGATTTCACGCTACATCAAAAACGATTTCATCAAATTTACACATCTATATTATGCAATATATAGGCCTATGACTGAATTTATCAAATAGATGCTGTTGATATTTGTGTATACCAGAATGTGAAGTCAAACCGGCTGACAGAAGACCTCCGCCGGTGAGCGATAATAAGGGAGGCCACCACCGGAGGAATAGATTTAGGTTTTATGAAGCCCTGTAGCAAAAACAATGACATAACATCTTCCAAAATGTTTGTCAAATGTATTTAGAACGGGATGGAAATGAACAATACAAAAAGTAGAAAGTCTTGACAAATGTCAACGGAGAATGCAGCTTTAATTACGAGGGAACAGACTGAACCATACAATGCCTGTTATTTAAATTTCACATTTTAATCTTTAAGATCGTATGATTGACCCTTCCATTAAACCCGATCACGGCTCCCAAATATGAATGCTTCCTATACATCCAAAGAAAATCACAATTAAATCCGCACTCTCAGTTAATAAACATCAGTCAAATCCATTTACAATTTATTTGGTCAGCCTGTTCAACTTCAAATTCTTGTTCGCGAAACAGTAGCAGGATCTTGTTAACATAAGCCCTGTAAGTTATAATATGAGTACATTCGGTAAGATTTTTGTCGTCATAATAGCTGCAGCTTTAATATGCAACTAGGACACTTTGGTTCTTTTTTGGATGGGCCACCAAAGAAAAGACACCCTGCGGGCTCAGAGCAAACAAGAAGGCGACATTCATCAAGAAATTGGCCATGTAATCAGAGTGTCATTGATGGTGTCATTGACTGGGAGTGCACTGACTCAGGGAAATAGAGGAAAGAGCATTTGGGCATCTTCTCACGCAAGTATGTCTTTCTCTTTCATGGTTTTGTCTGTTGAGTTTCAAACTTAAGTAAATTTAACTGAAAATGCAATGAAAATGTAAAAGAAATCATCTTTCTCCCTCCTCCCTACTCGATCTCCTTCTCCCTCTCTATTTCTCCCACTGTCTTAATTAGTGTCTATATATCTCTTCCTTTCCGTTTCCCCTCTCTTTCTCAATTGTATTTCTCACTCTTTCACACGCTCTCTATGGCCCTGTCTGTTCCCCTCTATCCTTCTGTCTCCCTTCAGCCCCCCCCCCCCACACACACACACCTACTCCCCTTTCTGTCTAACAAATCTGGAATAAATGTGCCCTTTTGAGAACAAATAATCGCGAAATTGGCACGGGTCACTCATGGTGCAATTTTGAAACTAGAAGGCGTCTGCTCTGTTCTGCTGCTCTTTTTCCCCACATGCGTTGCCATCACGTTTAAAGCTGCACTTTCAGCTACCGTCGGTAAAAAAGTGAATATTTCTATTTTTTGTTCCATTCTTTTCCAACCTATCTTAAACTAATTTGAACACTTTTTGGACGATTTTGTCCAGTTGGTTTTGCTACAGGGCTTAATAAATTCCACATTTATATTTCGGGGACCTGCCGAGATCCTTTCCTGTGATGATTACACTTATTATCACTCACCAGCGACAGTTTTCAATCGGCTGATTGGACTTCACATTTGTGAATACACATATAACAGCAATATAATATTGATAAATTCAGTCCTATAAGTCATAATATGAGTAAATTTGGTAAAATTTTACCTGTCATAACAGCTTGGTATTCAGCTCTAATGGTTTATACAAGTGGGCAGAACATAAACCTAAGGAAATAGGAGAACCTCTTTACAAAATGGCATTTCACTCCAGGACGTGGGTAGCAATTTAATTAACCCTGAAGGGGCTTGACATCGAGATAATAAATGCCTACGCACCAAGGCCATATCTATTATTTCTGTCATTCACCGAATAAAACAGCGATTTATATCTATAAGTTATAGAATCGAATTCATGCCAAAAGAAATTCAGCTTCACTTCGTCTTGAGTAAAAGGCACAGATGAAGAGGCATGTATTCAAAACATTAAGTGTGCTATTTATAAGACTAGGCAACTCAGTGTAAAATCAACATGTATATACACGTGTGAATACATTTTCTTAATGTTTCCAGGCTTGGGGAATGCAATGAAATAAGAATAAAGTCCATATAATCAATATTTAGAATGTTATTGTACTGATATAGAGAAGAAATGGGAAAAAACGACCAGCAAAAAGCTTCCTGTGAAGGGAAAAATCAAGCTCATTTTGTATGAAAGCATTTATGACCAAGGACACTAAGAAATGGGTAGACACTTTCTTCCATCTCTTTCTTCCATCTTTGGAATATATATTTTTACTGTAAGAACCAGTAAGGTCGCCCACATGAGAAGATAATGCCTGTGGTATAATAGGAATATTCAAATCAAATCTAAGATGCTCTTAGGAGACAATAAGGTTTAAAGGTAAGTTGATAAGGTGATTTGATTAGGGGCAGCTCATGTCAGCCAATGGGACTTGGATGGAGTGAAAGTACGTATCACATTTGTGAAATTCGGTCAATAACATTTTAAATAAAGCCAATGGGATTATATCTACCTATAACATTAATGCAATTTATTTCAAAAGAAAGGAAACGAAAAAGGCAATCTCATTAGTGTAGTAGGAAGCTGTAAAAAACGGGACAGATGTGCCTAATAAAGAGGCCAGAAAAATGAAAATAGGCAAAGAATATGTTGGGGGGACTCTGCTTTACCATTAATAATAATGAAGACAAGGTTTGGCCATGAACCCAGCAAAGCAAGGGTTTATTCTCACCAGATACATATCCTTAATACATACGAGCAAAAACACATACATGTAAGAATACATACACAGCACAAAAATGGGTAAGATTAAAAAAATTTCAAATAGCATGCACATCTATACTGCTCAGGTTACAGGTTAAATAATGGACCAACTCTCTAGGTGGAACGAGTGACGTAATAGTTGCGGGCCACTGATTGGTCCTGCAGGTACATTACATCATAATTAGTTGCTGCATCAGCCCCAAATATATACATAAATGGGTTGATTCCATGTTTATTGATAATTTTATTTTAAATCTGTAACTCCACACACATTAATAACTATTCTCCCTTTTCTCTTTACTTCCTCTTCCCTCTCTTTTCTGTTTCACCCTTTGAATCGAAATATGCAGGTTTCCATAGTAACGGGTTATTTGTCTTTGGCTCTCACCAGATATCATTGACAAAGATTGGCAGAAAGATTCAGATTTTTAGGTATTTGTAGTTAAGATCTGAATAAAATTCAACCAAATATGGTCTATGAGACCATAGGTTGCAACGTGACACTTGAGATTCCCAATTGTTTGTCTCATTAAGCTAAGGGCAAACAAATATACAGGCTTTGTCAGGTTGTAATTTGATGATGTATTGACAATTCGCGGATTTCTTATCATTCCAAAGTCCAACGGTACAGGTGAGGTCCAGGTCTGACCGTTATCTCAAAGTCAATCACATGGGAAGGGAGGGGAGGGACTGACCGCCAGGTCAGGGGAGGGGGGATACTGATTAAGAGCGGGAGGGAGAGGGGAGGGGAGATAACCCCGTGACCTGGTCACCACCCAAAGAGATTGGTCAGAGTGGCAGTGGTCACTCTGAACCTCGTTTTAATATTTTCCTGTCATTGTTATCCTGTGGCTAATTGGATCTCTAATCTAACCTGTTGATTAATTGGTCCAGAGAGACCCAAGCCAATCAGCGCAGGCCCAGTGTAATCGTTCTAATCTGTCTAGTATAAAATAAAGAGCAGTGATTAGTTCGACCTCTTTTAAGTGATCCTACTGATCTGAAGCATACATCTCTGTGTGTTGCGTTGATTAATTTCTCGCCCAACTACTGACCCTGAATTATAACGAAGAATGTCCCGCATTTCTTCATTAGCATCAATTGCCTTCATTCGTTAAAACTAGAACATCGGTTGTTGACCCAGGATATTAGGATAGTGAAGAATTCAGGGTAATTCTTCGTAATGGAGTCGGCAGTCGAGCGAGAATTGAGTCAAGGCCATAACTTTACAATAGCATCACAGGTTCCCCTTCATTTGCTCTGAAGCAGATTTAGTATGAAGGGAAAGAATATATGTGATGTGTTTCGTTTCCTATAATTGACACATCATATATATATGTAACATTGCTTTTGACAACATTGACGGTGACTTTGCGTCAGGACGTATGAGTAGATTTCATAAATCATTTATACAAGTCACAACAGTGGCGGACAACTTTCTGACTATCTGATAACAATTCTGCTAATTGTTACATTCATTGGCCTTCGTCTTTACTGCCCAGACCCCCCCCCCCCCCCACACACACACACACACACTATTGGCTGACTACTAGATAACATAAGTAGACTAACATACAAAATAACAACATGTGCTAAATGATTGTCTATGACATTTGTCATAGAGAAGTATCATGAAATACTAATATATTATACATATATATGTAATGTAGTTGGCACTTGCACCATACGGGTTAGTGCCAAGTGATACTTGTAGGCATTGAAGGGTTAATTATTCCATATTTAACCTAAAATGTTTCCTTATGCTGAACCTCTGACATACAACGACCACAATTCAATATAAGACCAGATTCAAAAAGGTGTACATGTATGCAAGTCCCCTGATAACACAAATGAGTCGTCGAGGGAAACAAAAAACTAAATTAATCGACAGTTTTCAAGTGGTTTAATTTCCAGTGGGTGGAACAAGGTGTCAGGATGGGATTATTGAATTGCCACAGCAAGATCATTCTCAAGGCCAAGAAACCATGAGGGATGGAGCAACAGCATGGCCAACAGTCGCCTGATTGATTGAGTGCGACAATTTATCATGTGTCGCCAAGAGAAGCTCTCCTGGGAGATCTCTGCCCTCCTTTCCCCGTTACACGCTGTCAATTATGCACCAGTCAGGTTCAGAAGGCAGTTGTGGTCACCTAAGTTTCAGGCAGTCATTAACACTTTAGCCTTAGTCTTAGCCTTGCGGTTAAGCTTATCGCTGGATGTGGAATCGAGGAATGTGGGTGTCTGGACCTAACTGGCACGTGGAGTTCATCAGTGTGAAGAGTAGCACAGTTTCAGATCCTGTAAGTTATTTGATAACATACATGGATGTTGCTGAGGAAGGGAGAGGCCATCGTGTTTCCTGGCAACTTTAGTTTACGAACTGTGTTATTTCCAATTTGAAACACTTAGCTTTTAGCTAAAAATCCATGTTCCATTGGATGGGAGAACAAGGAGAGGAGAATGGGGTGAGGAAGGGGGAAGAGAGAGGGACAGGGGGATGGTGAGGAGGAAAGGAGGAGAGGAGCAGAGAGGGGGAGAGGGGATCCACTTCAAAATGCGTATCAAATTCATGTATCTAAATCGGGTCACTATTGCATTGAATGCACTAGCTGCATGGAGTTATTTATATTAGAGAGTGCGGAGAGGGGAGAGGGGAGAGGGAGAGGGGAGAGGAGCAGAGAGGGAGAGGGGAGAGGGAGAGGGAAGGGAAGAGGGGACATATAAATGACATCCAGTAGTTAACATTGATGAAATGGCCTGAGAAATACGTTGACCAATGTTTATTTAACGTTTTCTATCATTTGGCAATAGACCCACAATTAAAGAAACCAGTTCGACGTCAAAAGTCCACATAATTCATTTGTAAACATATGTATATACGTACATAAAGAAAAGAGAAGTACTTTTGGGGGATTTTGGGGGAAACTTTATTTAAAATGTTATTGACCGAATTTCACAAATGTGATACATACTTTCACTCCATCCAAGACCCAATATGCATACGCTAATATAACCGCTCCTGCCAACATGAATCGCCCTAAAACTGCCCTGTATTATTACATGATATAATCTTATTCAAAAAGAAACTACAGATAATGCTTTTGGCTTCGATACATAAATTACATAGCCTTCGAACTATATGCCATCAAATTATAACACGTCCTCACTCACTCTGTCTTTAGCACTAAACAGCACTATATTAACGATAATCTATCTATAAACTGATACATCCTAAGGTCCTGATACATATGAGAGACCTGTTCAGCATGTCTTTCTGACCATCTTACCTTAGCTAAAAAGTCGATCAGTAATTTGCGTAAAACTCTGAGCTAATTTCCGTAATAAAATGAGATTTTTCTATTCGTTGGAATACTCATTTCCTCATCAAAAGATCAGCAAAATCCTCTTTACTGTACCTTATGTTCAACTGTTGTTTGTACAAGAGGCTTTTGAAACTGAATTAAATATCTTACTCATATTATGACTAAAGTTATCAATATACTGCTGTTATACTAATTAAATCTCGCCCAGGTCTCATCCACCTACCACAGACGATATAATCGAGATTTTCAGAAATTAAGTCTAACGTATTAATTTATGATATTATTTAAACTTGTTTTTTCACTTAAACACACGCTTCGAATCTGTATAAAAGATTTACATCGGATATGAAAGTTTCTCCTAAACCAAATGTCCTAAGGGTTGAGGAGATGTATCCAGCCAAAGGCATGAGTGGAGTCGAGGGAAGCTATATTAATTATTTCCTTCCAACTTATTCACTTCTACAAATTCTGTAATATCATCCAAGGCACGGATAACATCGGTCGTGGAAGGCTTCCTTTCATAAATCTATGACTTTGATATGAAATAACCTAATACGTTTCATTATCTATTTGCCAGAACTATCGCCAGTAGCAGTCTGTGCCTGTCCTGAAGTAAGGAATAGAGAGAATTGGGACCAAACCATGAGGATGTGAATACATACTTCCAGCTGTAAATGGGCACAATACTATGTGACCAATACCTAGGATTTACGAGGCACTTCAATATTATTGGTATTGGTGCCTCTTCAGAAATTCCTGTGATTCAATAATGACTTGCGCATTGATGCAGCTAGTGTATCTGTATACGAAACCATCAATCGACCCAGATTGAATTTCGCCTAGCTCATGAATGATGGTAGTATTAAAAAGGCCTTGGTGTCAGCAATATTAAAGCTGTGTTACCAGTTATTTATTGGGTGATAAATGAAAACTTTTATTCGTTGCAGACTCGTCTCCATTTGAGCGGGTTTGGGAATAATGTCAAGGGAAGTTTTTTTTATCCAAAATAAAGAGTACTAGATTTCTGTGTAGCTCAAAATGTCCACATTGCCACGTGTTTTCGTGTTCAGTTCCATACGTCCTGGTATTACCAACATGAATTAGGAATTTTTGGTATAATCAGCCTAGTAGATATCATTGTTTCCTTTCTAATCAAAAAAGACAATACGTACACTCTTGAAGAATTCCAGCTTTTCTTCGTAAATTGTATATTTCACTGAAAGAATGTCATTACCATTCCTTAAATACTTAATCAATCTTACGAGTGTACACACGGTAGGTAAAATGGATATATTTCCAATTTAAACCCCATCTAAATTGTAAAACTGTAATGTTAGTGTCGTTATTCACCAGACAGTGGATCTTTCTGTACACTATTGTCGCTTCCTTTTATTGGTAGTTTCATCATGCCTGCAGCTGTGTCCTCCAGCTTGTGTAAAGCCTAGTGTTTGGAATGCCCATGTTTTTATGGATGAAAGCCATTTGAAAGATATCCTTTTCATGCGACTTATGACTCATTCTTCTGTAACATATCACATATGTATGATTTGTTATATCACGACTATGGTTGTACAGACGACATGACTCAAGCTATCCCAACTGTATAATGTCTAGTTCATTCATGATCGTTGGGGTGCGTGCACCCATCCACCACCACACGGCCGCCTAGTGCAACTGGGTGGGCGTGGCTACTTAAGCGGTGAATACACAGTCAAGATTTGGGGGCCGATTTGGCATCCACGATCCGTCGTACAATTTGGAATTGTCCATTTGAGATCGTACATCAGATCGTGGGTCTCAAATCGTGCCAAATGCCCTACACATGCACGATTCAGCGCCGATTTAGCGCCGATTTGGATGTACGATTCATCGTAGGGGAAAAAAGTGTCTTCTGCGATTTCAAATCAAATCGCCGCTGCTTCTACGATTAATCGTCCATGTGTAGAGAGTGCTGCGATTTATCGTAGACCTTTATAATAAGGTCTACGATAAATCGTAGGTGCTTCTACGATTTTCGGATTTATTCGAAAATCGTGGGTCTATCTGCGATCTGGCAATATAAAAGAAATGAATTATTTATAATTTTACTTTGAAATGCTATAACTTCACTAATTTTTGGAGTATCAACACAATTCTTTCACTTTTATAATGCAGAATTTCCCTTCTATACATGTCGACATTAGGTCTCATTCTTCTCATATTTTATTTTATTTTATTCAACAATTAAAAAGAGAAAAAAGAACACCAGAAAATAGGTGATGTGTCACAGGAAAATGAGTAATGTTATATTTTATTTTATTTTTACAGTTTTTTACTTTCTTGTTTGCTTCTAGGGTCGTTTTTTTAAACAATTTTCTCAACTCTATATTTCAGAATCTCAGATCAAATCTTGACTGCCAACCCACCCACGATTTCACTTTTTACCCACGATTTCACTTTTTTCTCCATATCGTGCATGTGTAGGTACAAAAATAGTCACGATTTCAGGCAAATAAGCACCGACGATCGTAGGTCCTGAAATCGTGTCTGATTCCCAACGTGACTGTGTATTCGCCGCTTAAGGTAAGAAGGGGGAGACTATTTCTTGTGTTTCCACACCGTGGACCAAATGCTTCAATGCTAAACTTCATCCAATAATCCTTATAACATGTACAAGTTGTAGTTATATGAAATGCGTTACTGATTGTCAGTACCTGGAAGACATGTGTTTCTCGATGTTTTTTTCAAGGCTCTACTAAAAATGAGTGAATGTTAAAATGACATCAATTTAGCTGTGAATGCATCTGGAATTTACTGTTATGTTCGGAATGGGAGTGACGTCCGTGAAATTGACTAAGCAATAAAGTGTGGTTCTTGTGGCAGATTGGCTGAGCATTTACCCTATCATGAGCCTAATGCAGTGCACACGTTCTGCCACAGCAGGGTATCTGATGGGAATGAAGGGCTCATCAGCATCACCTTTATTGATGGCAGGTCTCTCACGCATCTACTTATATATGTAGTGCCGTTACTTTATCTTACTTTTTGTACTACTTGCGATTGTTTTAATATAGATTATATAATGCGCGCATGCTGCGCATTCAGTTATCGCGCCTTGCGCATGTTACTTTGTGTAGTATAATTACTAGAGTAGCCACAAGGTGGCAGTACGACATTGTCTACTTCCCTATATTCTCATTTGCTTCTTTATACTTCCTATTATTTACTTACAACACCTTTTGTTATACGTGATACTATTGTACCTGTCTTGAATCTGCCTCATAGAATAAATTAGAGTAACTACAATATAGTTAACGCTTGTTGTCTTTATTTCTCCTCCCCTGCGCACACCTGAGGGTCATTACATTTTGGTGCCGTGACCTTTTGGGGGAGTAAAGCCGAATAACTCTTATTAAATTATTTAATAAGATTTTGTTGATTTACCTCTGCTACAACAAGTCGCAGATACGATCTATATGTCCAGCAATGGACTCGCCGAACCCGTATTAAATATCCCAGCAGGGAATAATACGGAGAATGGAAGTAATGAAAATCATGTTATCATGGAAGATGGATGAAAACAGCAAAGAAAAAACTGCATTTGTCACTGCTTCTGGGCTATACCAGTTTAAAGTAATGGCATTTGGACTTTGTAATGCTCCTGCTACTTTCCAGAAGATGATGAATAATATGTTGCGAGGTTTGGTGAATAAGACATGCCTCGTATACTTGGATGATGTAATAATATTTGGCAAATCGCTGCAAGAAACTCTAGAAAATTTGGAGGAAGTTTTCAGTTGTTTGAGAGAATATGGTCTCAAATTGAAACCAAAGAAATGTAAACTTTTTCAAAGGCAAGTTGAATATCTGGGTCATGTTGTATCACAAGAGGGTATTCGAGCAGACCCAGAGAAAGTCAATGTGGTCAGAGAGTAGCCACAGCCTAAGAATGTTAAAGAGGTTAGATCATTTCTTAGATTTGCTTCATATTATAGGCAATTTGTACCGAATTTTTCTGATATGGTATTTCCCATTCAGGAAATTGTGAGGAAATCTAGTAAAATCGCCAAATATAAAGTGGAGTGGACCAAAGATTGTGAAGCTTCATTTATAGCTACTAAGAATGCTCTTACAAAGGCTCCTGTCCTTGCTTATCCACGAGCAGAAGGTCTATTCATATTAGATACTGATGCAAGTGGAAAGTGTATGGCCGGGGTGCTATCCCAGATTCAAGATGGAGAAGAAAGAGTCATTGGTTATGCTAGCCATTCTCTAAGTAAATCTCAAAGGAACTATTGTACTACTTATAGGGAATTGCTTGCGGTGGTAGCCTATGCCAAGAAATTTAAACATTATATTCTTGGGTCCGATTTTATTGTGAGAACTGACCATGCTTCATTGACTTGGCTGATCGGTTTTAAAGAACCAGAGCATATGCTTGCTCGTTGGTTGATGACCTTGCAGTTGTATAATATCACTGCTCCTGGAGTGATTCGCCATCGAGCTGGGAAATCTCATATCAATGCCGATGCTCTTTCGCGCATCCCTTATAGTAGATGTAAGAGAGAGGATTGTACAGACTGTGGGGCTCATAATGCTGTCATAGCCAGTGCAAGAGTTGTGAATAATAATGTTCAAAAAAGTTTAAATTTGGAGGCTGAACAAGCCATAGATCCTGATTTAAAGCGCATCATATTATTTGTTCAGGGAACTATTCCTTGGCCGACTAATACTGGGGCAGAGAGCAATGAATTTCGAAGCATTGTAGCTAAGAAAAATGATCTAATAATTTTGGATAATCTGTTATGTCTACGCTGGAGGCAACCCTCTACAGGAAAATTATTCAGTAGAGTTGTGATACCTTTTAGTTGTAGGAAGAAAATATTCGATCGCCATCATGGCCCAGCTTGTGTTGAACATTTTGGAAATGCTCGTACCCATAAGGCTATTAAGCCCAGATATTTCTGGCCAGGTCTTAGAGGAGATGTTGGGAGGTGGATCAGGCAATGTGAAGCCTGCCTAACCCGAAAAACAAGAGCAGGAAAGAATATTTCACCCCTGACTAAGGACATAGCTGGTGAATGATTTTCTCGTATAGCTATGGATGTTCTTAGTGGATTTAAACGAAGCCCAAATGGTAATATATGTGTATTGGTTGTGACTGACTGTTTTTCAAAATGGTCAGAAGCATTTTGCTTACCTGATCATAAGGCAGAGACAGTCGCCTGGACTCTGTTTAAAGATTGGATATTGCGATTTGGCACACCAAATTCGATACATACTGATGGAGCCCCAGAATTTGAGGGTGGGGTAATGAGAGAATTATGCAAAATATTTGATATACACAAATCCCACACGAACCCATATAGACCGATGGGGAATGGACAATCAGAACGCTTTAATAGAGTATTGGTTGAGCAATTATCATGTTACATTGATTATGGCTCTGAGAAATGGGACACTCTGATTCCATGTATAGCCAGTGCATATAATACTAGTGTTCATGCTAGTACTGGCTGTACACCATATTCTTTGTTATTCGGTGAGGAGGCATATACTCCTGCTGATTTGATATTTGGTATTCCACGTGGAGGATTGGATTTGCCAGCACGAAGTGTATTTCTGGAACAATTGCGTAAACAATTACGTGAGGGACACAGAATTGCTCGTGACAGACTACAAGTTACTTCACTTGCTCAGAAAAAGAATTTTGATCGGAGAACTAGACTTAGAAACTTCCTGGAAGGTGAATGGGTCTACAGATATTATCCACCTATAGCGAGCAACAAATATGGGGCTAAATGGGATGGACCGTTCAAAATACTAAAAAAAGTGAATGACAGTACATATCTTTTGAATACAGCAAGAGGAGATGTACGTTGGAATGGTGATTTCCTGAAGACAGCAATAGATCCAACATCGCAAGATGGCTTGACTATTACTGCTAACCTGGGTAGTGCTCCCGAAATGGAAAAACTACGTGAAAAGGCAGAGATGTCATTCGATTTAATGGGGGTAAGGTATATCCAGGCCAGGAGATTAAACAATTTATTTCTAGGCAGAAACCGGATAATACTAGACGTCGTGGTAGACCTCCACGAAAGCCACCTTCTAGCTTAGAGAAGAAGCATGGGGAGGATGCAGTAGTAAATACTGTGAATAATATTCCCAGCATATCTCAAAAGTTAAAAGAAAATGGTAGAAAACCGCGAAACCGAACTAAAAAGATTAATAATTATGTAGATAATACCGTGCCTCTGGTACGAGGAGAAGGGAAGAGAAACATCAATGCCCCTGATCGTTATACGCCATGCTAGTTGAATATTATAGCAATCTTTCTTCTGGTCTGGTAGTGATTGAGCTCCCATGGCGATTATTGACTGTTGAAACGAATAAATCGACAAATAAAAAAAAAACACAACGAGAAGTATCCAATGGGTTAATCTATGAGCGTATGATGATCCTTGGAGCCCTATACTATATTCATATATGTGGAGAAAAGAAAAATACAAACATTGCAATGATTTATGTACGAGAACTACCTTGGTAGGCACTGCTATAAGCAGACCATTCTACAACTGATTGGAATGAGCCTTCTCTCTTGGTAGGGTCTCAGTGCTATTCTTATTTATATTGACATAATTAAAAGTGAATTGTTTTCAATAGCTTAAAAACTGCTGTATATTTCATGTGATTACCTATCCAGCTATTGGCTGGGTGATTGTGTTAATCGAGTACAGGTTAGTTGGATGGTGGGGTGTTTCAGGCACTCCTGCCTTGGTCTTCAAACCAAACGGACTGCTAAACCTAGGATACGAAAGAAAGTTTCTCGTTTTTTTTATTGAGGGAGTCATTCTTGCCTCTTTTACAAGACATAAACTGTAAGTAGATCCTTTTCTGAAAAACTAGTTACTTGAATATATTGCCTTGGTATAACATCATTATGACTTAGAACTCTAATGTAGGATGTTGCTCGACTCAGGGATACCGGTGGTCGTGGCAAGCTATCCTATCATGAATATTTATGAGTTTGGAAAGTAAGGATGTAAACAAAGGTCGATGTGTATGTGATATGTTATCGTGTGACTGATAATTAAGCGTAAATAAGCAAATTATTCACTTGATATTATCTAAAGGGGATGACTGACATATCCTGATTAAGTTGATGTATTGTGGAAACATTAATCTCGCTGAAGATACGTCATACTAGCTATATATCGCATGAATGTTATGGTTTGGGCTTTAGACACGATTAAAACTATGTTAAACAGGCTGTTTTTCAATGCGCACATTTGCGATATCCTAGTACAAGGCTTAGCAATGGTTAGCGGTATGAAATCTATCAAGCTAGATAGATTTCTACCTATGCACACAAAGTCTAGCGATATGTTAAAAAGTTTGGCCGTGCTTTTGGGGCATACATGTTCCGGCCGGAGCCGAGGGAATCCGCAGGGTCCCCTAGCATCGCGCAGTGCGGCCTATTCTTATGACAAAAGCGCGGACATCGGAGAGAGCAGGGTACGGTACGTGCAGTGTTGAGTTCTATGGGACTGCGTACGAGAGGTCACCTAAATCGACTAATACGGTATTCTAGCTTCGCGCAGCCTGTGCGCAAGTTGCGCATTGGTTAATATTGAATTATTACTAAACTATTATTGTTTTTTTTGTTTTTTCAGGATTAACCTAATCTGGACCTTATGGCCGGAAAAGGGCCGGCAGCGATTCCAGCTGCTACACCGAATGAGGTCGATATGGACACCTCAAAGCAAGTCCAACCCCCGAATAAAACTTTGAAAGAGGCTGGTGCTTCAGGCAAGGCCTCTACCCTTCCGAATCAAAATTGCCTGACCATGGAGGACTTTTTAAAGTCCTGTAGCTCCAGTGGCATTACCGTCCCGAAAGACCTTGCGAACTACAAAATTCCCAAGGTTGGTGAACAGAAACAAGGTAAAAGACAGTCCAAAACGAAGAAAAAATCGTCTGATGCTAGTTCTACTGCTTCCAGTTATCGGGAGAGGGACGATGTTCCCAGACGTTTTAATATTCGAAGAAAATCAACTAAGACTTGGTTGCCTAAAGAAGATACCTCTGTCGTTCCCATTTTGCCGAATGATGAGAAAGATGAGTTTACTTCAGTACCTGAAACCGATGATGCTCTAGACGATATGAATCGTTTTGAGGAATTGTTTGCGACTAATTGCGAGACTTCCAATGTCTTAGCTGGTAAAAACTGTGTAGTATTTGAGGACCAGTACCTTAAATTAAAAATGGCTGCTCAGATATTCACGAACAATATGCGATGTCCCTTTACCTGTTGCAGGTCTAAGGAACTGAATCCAGAAGGTGTCAAAGTGTACTCGACGAAAGAAACATTTCTGAGACATTTGTGTGAGGAGCACACTCCACTTGTTTCAGGACTGAAATGCCCTATTCGATGGTGCCCCCATGCGTTTGATCGAATGTCAGACTTATTGATACATTTGACAAGCCCTGGAGGAGGCCATAAACGGGGTAAGTCAAGTGCTGGTCGTATACTTGAAGATGTGCGCCTTAACCCTACTCTGGTTATGGTTGCCAATCCGAATTTTCATTTGAGCCTTGTAGTAACTCGTAATGTGTGGCAGGCCCTGGAGGAGGCTGCATGAGAATCTGGGTTTGTACCAAAGGCTCAAGGACAAATGATAAAGAAACAAAAGGTTGTTGATGCTCCAATTCCATCAGTAAATGCTTGGACAGCAAGACAATCTGCGATGCCTACTATTTCTAATAGTTGTAGTTATGAAGCAGCTGGGATTGGTTTGAACGTGACCAGTGAGAGTCTACACCAGATAAAAGATGAATTCAGTCATGCTTTGGGTCAATTTAACGTGGCCTCTGCAATGGCTGAGGAACAGTTTAAAGATGCTGTGATAGCTGCGAGAGAATGTTTTGAAAGACATTTAAATGACTTAATGAAGCCTTTGGCTGATGTTGAACAGATTGTAAGAAACCAAGAGGAAGTCAAGAGTCTACTGGAGGTAGTCGAGGAAACGAGCAACCTTAATGACATGTTACAAATGCGTGTATTAGATCTGGAAAATTCTAACTAGAATCTCACAGATAAAGTGGCTAAATTGGAGGCTGAGTTAGCTTCCAATTCGACAAAATCTTCTCCACGTCCTTCTACTTCTTCAGGTAAGAATGTTGTACCATTGACGACGATGGATATGATTCGTGCCAGAAATGTAAGGGCTAGACAGTTAATGAATCGTACCACTTGTACTGTGACAAATTCTGTTTCAGACTTGAATAAAACTATGGTTAAACCTTCGACTGGGACTACAAAATCGGTGGCTGAACTAACTACATCTGCAGAGGCCATTGCTGCACAATTATTCGAATCGTCCAGTTTTCCACCTGCTGGTTGTACCCAGATGCTATCACCTGATAGCTTGGTGACTGGGTCGTCTATGGTTACCTCTATGATGTCTAGTGTCATGGGGGGAGGTTTGAATACTCCAACAAAGCAGAGATTTGATGATGACAAGATGATAAAAGAACTGTCGGATTTGATTAATGATGACGAGAAAAATCGTTCAAAAACGAACGAAACGAGTGATAATCCTTCATAGTATTTCACTGTGCTGAGTGTGTAGAATATTCAATTTCAATTGGATGGTATGTCCTTATATTGTTTATGTCTGAATATAATATCAACTTTGGTTAATATTTGTAAAATTTCTTGTCTGAATATTTAATTTCTACCTGGCGATGTGAGGCAGACATTTTAAGAAACAGCAGATTCGTATGACAGTAGGATCCCGAAGCTTAAGAAACCACTGATACGGGACGAGAGGAGATGATTGATCAAGAACAAGATCTGCAATAGTGTGCGATATTTATTTGAGAAGAGAAAATATGTATTCACGTGATTATTAATTTTTCCTTGAAATGAGACCATACGCGCAGGTTTACGCAGTGCTTTCAAGTTGTGTTTATATTAGTATTTCTTCTACCTTGGAAAAAAACAGAACAGAATTTTTTTTTTCCTATTTATATTATTCGCCACTTTGTATTATTCCTTTGTGATCGTTTTAGGTGTTTAAAAAATGTGTATTTTGGATGACAGAAGAAGCAGATATTATTATGAAATATTTCCATGATATATTTATAGAAAATTGTGATAATTGATTCTTTACTGGATTTTACCCGGCTTAGAGAGTCTTGAAGAGACTTGTGGCAGTCTTTATGAGACTTTTGTATTTTTTGCGCTTCATATTTTATACTTTGCGCAGGGTTCATGTGTAAAGAGTTATGAGAGAAGTCGATTACTTCTTTTATATATTTCAGTTTTCTTGTCGTGATGTTATTTCTGTTGTGTATCAAGTTATCTTATGAATAACTTTTAAACCTCGTAGGGGGTAATGTAGTGCCGTTACTTTATCTTACTTTTTGTACTACTTGCGATTGTTTTAATATAGATTATATAACGCGCGCATGCTGCGCATTCAGTTATCGCGCCTTGCGCATGTTACTTTGTGTAGTATAATTACTAGAGTAGCCACAAGGTGGCAGTACGACATTGTCTACTTCCCTATATTCTCATTTGCTTCTTTATACTTCCTATTATTTACTTACAACACCTTTTGTTATACGTGATACTATTGTACCTGTCTTGAATCTGCCTCATAGAATAAATTAGAGTAACTACAATATAGTTAATGCTTGTTGTCTTTATTTCTCCTCCCCTGCGCACACCTGAGGGTCATTACATATATACATATCCTAACATATCTGATATATTTGGCAGATATAAGTCTCAGCTGCTGTTTTCTCACGCAATTCGACTTTAGGTCCATGTATACAGTCTAGGCTCAGGTCAGAAAATCTAAAAGCATATTATGCTTTTAGATGTTCTAACCCTTGTCCCAGCTACCACACGCACACTTTTATCCTTTTTGGAAAGGCTAGTGCCACTAGCGACAACATAATTAGAATAATCCCTATAAAGTGGTCATGTATCAGCCTGTACTATATAATCGTCGCAAATAACCTTACGTAAGACAAAGATGAGGTTCAAAATGAATTCAACATTACCAATCATGCAATTCCAAATTTCAAATCATCGCAATTCCAAAAATATACCTAGACATGCGGTACATAGATTTATCATTTTTAGCTTCATTTAGCAGAATTCACAACCAAGAGCCAAGGCCAAACCATCCTAGAATGCACGCACAAGAAATCCAATGTGTCATAAACATAATGAAAGGATATACATCGCTGCCATGAGAACAAATGGCTTGCCATACCTGGTTCGCAGCGCCTGCCAAACCAGAATGAACAGCCTTGGCCAGCACCAGTCTAGGCTCAGAGTTGATAGAGTTTCTCCAAACTGAGGGAAAGGCTCCGCCTGAAAACCGCAGAAGGCCATTACAGTCCCATTAGGACACCTACTCCAGGGCCAGGAAAGCCGTTAGCAACAGGCGTCCAATCACTTATATACCAATTTTATCTGATCTGAGAGGCTCTGAACCTAGACAGAGCACTACAATATTATAATTCTACATATTGGTCCAATAATTTTCTTCTTTTTTTTTCTTTTTGAACACATTGTAAATAATTTAAGTCAACTAGTCCACACATTTCAGCACATTTCTCCGCCATCTATACTCGTACCTAGTACCTTGCAATTTGTCCCAGGTCTAATTTCTCCTAGACTAAACGTGAAAGGTCATTAGTCTGAAAAGGGGTTTGTTCTTTTACCCCAAGGGGGCTTCGAGGGTGTGTTTTCCATGTGCAGTGCTAACTATGGCTGTCCTAATTGTAGTTTCACTTTCCATAAGTCAATTTAGCATGATAAGGGCTTTCATAAGAGCCTACTAGGAAGGTTCTATGATGACTTTGAAAATTTGTACCTCGTGAGCTGAAAATTGTCACCCATCTTGGATTTGAAGGTCAAAGCAAGGTCCAATCATCAAACTGATATCAGATATGAATTCCTCAACTCCCAAAACCTTAATAACCATATACTGGACTGCATGGTAGGCCAGACCATTGAAATATTAATTGTCATAATGGTTGATGGTGGCCATTTTGGATTTGGGGCTGTCACAGGTTTCCCCCACACTTTTGCGAGGGTCGCCCCTGCTCAATTTTTTATTTACCCTTCATAGATGTCTAATCCACTGAGAAACCAACCTCTGCTCTCATTGGTCACACAAGTGCTCCAGATGACCCAACTACAAGTCAATTATGCTAAATTATTTGGTATTTAGTTGATTAAAAGATCTGTTTGGTTATTTTGGCCTGTATTTTGACTCTCATTTTTCCTAAATTTGGGTTTTTTCAGATGATTGCTGAAGGCGAATTCCCACTTATAACGATAACAATAAGAGATCAATGACTAAAAGGCAAGTTCCACCGGATAAATATTGATGATTTTGTTGAAAACCGAATTTGGATGACTTTGACAGATACCTGGGAGGTGTAACGCAATATCTTTGGTATTTAAGCAGAGATTCACTTTCGTAAATTTCCGGAGTTGAAAATGAAGATATATCCATTTCCAGATGAGAGAGAAGGGAGTGGGAGAGAGAGAGAGGATGTGTTGACGTCAGAGTTGACGTCAGAGTTCTAGAAATAGTGATTTCACAATTAGTCATTTTAGGCAAATTGCGAACTGAACAACATCTATGTTCAGTGATAGGATTTTGTATTAGACAGCTGTCTTAGGGACTTTGATACTGGGAGTTAGAGGATGTGTAACTCTAAAGAATACACCTTTAATATTATGAGTTAGAGGATGTGTAACTCTAGAGGATGCAGCTTTAATATTGGGAGTTAGAGGATGTGTTACTCTACATTCTAAGAAGTTTTTCTAGAAACGAGACAAAATTGCATAGAGATTTACGCACATTTCATACTATTGATTCTACTAGCAACAACGCATGGGAATTACAAAATGCATGGATTACGAAATCAGTCAAGCGCGCCCAAATGGGGAAGCTTACCTAGCCTTTGTTTTACCTTTGTATTCCTTCTTCAGTGATTTAATTATCCAGTACTAAACAGGGTTGTGTCTTCATTTTATAGATATCCATTATAGAGGACCTGAAATCTGATTTGGGTTGACTGAAAATAATGCCTAGGCCTATGTGATGTAATATCAATACCTAAATAAAAAATTCTAAATCTCAAATCTCAAATCTCATCTCTTCCTCTCCTTTCCCGCCCATCTGCATTTTAGACTCATAATTCGAGCATATACCACCAACACATCTGGTAGTATAGTGGTTAAGGAACTCACTTGTGAACTACACGGTTGTAGATAAAATCCAGACATGGAGAAGTTCTTTTTCTCTGCATTGATGATTGATTTCACCCGTGACACACTGACGGCCGTAGCACATCACTGGACGCACCGGCTTGCCAGCGGGCTATAGGGGACTAAGAGATTATAATATTTCTCCGTAATTCTTTAGCCTTGCAATGATTTGACGATGTTAGAAAACTACGATCTATGATTTTGAAGGAAATATTTTCAGTAAAGCTCCTTCAATTACGAGATTGGTGCTGAGCGTGTAGGGCATGCAGCTTTAATACTTGGAGCTACGACACTTTCCATGAGAGCATTACCATATCCTGATCTCCAAATGTCCAAGTTAGGAGAGGACATGCCAGCCCTTGTCCTTCAGCTGTATTACCTGCCCTGATAAGGTCGGTCCCGGCCTACAGAAGATTTAATTCCTTGGATAAGGGCAGGAGCTGTCAGGCAAAGAAACCGCTAATGGCCTGTCCAGTCACATGTGGCAAACAAAGGTCCCCAAGTTGTATGAGGCATGGCGCAAGTGCTGATCGGATTTACTTTGCCGAATGCCCTCTCTGGTGTCTAAGGCAGAAGTTTCGTTTAACTTAAAAGGAGTTATTTCAATTAGCGAGGTGAATTCCCATCTAGTTCCTTGGTCCGCTAAGCCGATTCTCTCCCACGGGAAGTTGACTGACGGATGTGTTAAAGAAACGTGAGTCACAATCGCAAAAAATGGATTAAGAGGGTGCCAATGATTCCCGAATTAAACATATTTACAAGTAGGAACATATAATTATAGCGATGAGGACAAATACACCTGGGTGAATACAACGAAGGCGAATAGATAACGGGTAGGTTGTAATATACAAAATCATAAGAGCTTTCATAAGGTTATACAGGGGATGCACAAGATATACAACTTAGACAACCATAGTAGACAGATCATACAGGCCAAACTTTCAAAAAAACTAAGTTTCAAAATATTTCGTATATTAAACCTTTGTATTCCTTCTTTAATTATTTAGTACTAAATAGGATTGTGTTGTGCGATAGATAGATTGGGTTTGTTCATGATGCGTGGGCAGAGTCGGGTGATTTATATCGAGTCAAACAACTTAATGCGGCCAATGGATATAATTTAGTACGGAGGAACTAACCGTCCGATTATAAATCTGACGGTTCTGATTGGAAGCATTAGAGGGAGCTATGAGCAATCTAGTGGAAAGCTATGGAAAGCGGATTGAAAGTACCGCCTTAACGTCGATAATATCGGCCGATTATCAAAAAAAGTCGGTATAATCCTCCAAGTGTACTCCTAGTCGGCCGAGTACTTCGGCAATTTTCCGATTTTTAGTTTAGTACACCAACATCATCGGTAACAGAAAAAAACCGCGTCGGGAAATACCGACCACTTCCCCGATCCCTCGGACCAGTAGGCGGACATCGGAAAGTAATACATTCAAGTATGCATTATACATACATGTATGTACAATAATTGAATGTATATATACGTATGTTCATACATCTATTTATGCATGTTCATATATATTTAAGAATGTATGCATGTTCATACATATATATACAGGCTAATGAATGCTAATTTACCTCAAAATACCATTGTATATATATATAAAGACTTTTATTCACATTCTGACATAGTAAAACGAAGATACATGAATAGGAAACTAGTCCTCTGAAATCAGGTCTTCCTGGATAGCCCTATTAAATAAAACGTTTTGAACTCATGAATGTTCCGAAATAGTAATGTTTGTAGAGAAATCAAATTGTTAACAACACCTTTTTATAAATGAAGAATAATTTTGGATGCCTGAATAGGCTGTTTAACATAGATTTTTCCAAGTATTGTCTTGTTATATATATTTCTATCACCTTGCATCAACCAATCAAGCTATTGGCTCAGTTTAATTATGTAATAATAATGTCTATATCATTGCATTTATCAAATTAGTTTCCAATGTGTGAGTACTACCGGGGATAGCTCTGCTCAAAGAGACTAAATATGTGATCTATTCGGATTAATGATTTAACTAATTATCATGGCAAAGGTAAATATCAATATTAGATAATATGGAGATCATCATTCAGACACTCTTTAGCCTTATTTCTACCAAGATATTAATTTAAATAAGTATGCTACAACATGGTGTAACATACTGTACGATTGGAAGACTTTTGAAGCCGAAATAATCACCAATTAATAATTATAAATCAATAGAAATGATAACAAAATAAATGTACAAATCAACGAGATGGCAGCAGCAGAGAAATATCAGCCGACATGCACACCGACATGGCGGACACCAAGGCGGCAATATTTCCGACATCCTGGTAGAGTCGACCGCTGAAAAGAATAGGTCACCGACATTTTCGGAAAATTACCGACACAGGAAATTGGGGAACAATCACCCGAACTTTGAGAAAAATAATCGGCCGACTATTTATAACCTCGGAAAATTAATCGCAAAAATTTTACGCTCATTGTACCGACATTGCAAATATCGCTATGATAAGTCTATGGGGTTTACCGATATTGTCAGCGACAAAGCGGTACTTTCAAACCGCTTTCCATAGCAAGCAATACTTTTGAGTTTTTACAAGGGGTCATGATTGCGGAGATCACGCGCCGTAGTCTATCACGCTCTTAATATTGAGGTTATACATAGGGTACGATAGGGTATGATTGATTGATATTGAGGTAGACCAGCCTGTGCATCAATTACTGCAAGAGTACAACATCAACACTGTAAGAATAAGAGGAAACTTGTCAATTGTAAGGCTGATGTTCATTTTCAAAGACATACAAGGTTATCAACAAATAATGCCTCAAAATACAAGATTGGCTGATGGTATCAATATTAAAGTACCAAACCCAACCTCCCAGAAACTCAGAATCTCACCTATGATGACTGGCCCAATCCTTTGGAATAAATTACCACCAAATGAAAAATCCAAATCATGGCCAAATTGAAGAGATTTCTAAAATCAAATGAGAACTGGCTGGCGGATTGATCCATAATTGTTGCCATCAAGCTAAAAAATGATATTGACATGTATTGATACGAATGATTATATAGGTGCGTACTAGGTTAACAATACCAACTCATGTTTTTGTCCACCAGCGATTCATTGTATATTGAACCTCTTAATAGGGCACAAAAACCACAAAAAAATGTTTGTTGTGATGAAACAAAAGGAAGTATTTTGACTCTCCTCATTTACAGTACTGTTAACTTAGTAAATTGGATACATATATGTCAGCTAAAAATCTAAAACGAAGAAGAATTAATTGACAACTGTGTACTCTCTCTTGTATTTTCTATTATTATTATTCATGCTAAATTGATGTAGTTATTGTTTGACTGAATGAAACATATCGCGTAGCGAAATTTTCAGCAAATAAAAAATGTTTAAAAAAAACCAAACAAGTATGGCCATAGCCACCTTCGCCAGAACCTAAGCTTCATTTTGATAGTACTACTTAAACACTTCACATTCAGACAAATCTGAAGAGAGGAGTTCGTACTTTAATTCTGCCACTTTTAGTAGAACGGCAGAATGAATTTTATTGGTATTTATGGGAGGCACAGCCTAAAAGCCCGCACACACAAAACCCGTTTAAAAAAATAGCCCGATTTGGGGTGCACCGACCCTGTGAAATCGGGCTTTTTTTTGGCCCACACTGAGCTGATTTGATTCCCGATTATAGCATTTTGTCTCCCGACCTCTCCCCAAACTGAAATCGGCTGTACTTGGCCCACACATATCCGATTTGAAGCCCGATTTGGGCTCCTGAAGAGTTCCAGGATTTCATCTTGAAATCGGGGATGTGTTTATACTAGGTTTGATTTTCTTGACATTTAGAGATTTTGACATTTTGACATGAAATCAAACCTTCCTTCGCTGTGTCAGTACAAATTATGCGATTTCTTCCATTATTGTTCCATTATGAAGAAAGCAAATTCCTCTTCCAGAAAATTGATACTTTTTATACGTATCTCCATTATTTAAAATCTGATGGTATCTCAAAATCCAGGTTGATATTGATATTCCAGGTATTAGTGAAGATATAGTCTTTCTGAAGCCTGATTAGGATTGACTGAAAATAATGTATGTGATGTAATTTTATTACCTGAAGTGAATAAAGAATTCTTGATCTCAAATCTCAACTCCTCCTCTCTGCCCATCTCTTTCTTACTTTCTTTCAATTGCAATCTCCCTGCCTGCCCCCCCCCCCCCCTCTTTCTCAGTCTCACTCTTCATAGAGCTATGGCATGGAGAAGTTTTTTTTTCTCTGCATTGCTTTCACTGGTAATGCTATAATGCACTGACGGCTTCGCCGCGCCGCTTTTCACGCTCTACCACCCCCGCGAGTGGCAGCCAGGAGATTAGGAAATACAGGGGATTAGGAAAATCTTTACGATAACCTTAGGGTACATGTTTATGATGCCCAGGACTACATTTTATGCGAAATTGAAGGAGAATTTCCAGCATTCCCACGTTATTTATATAGAGTGTAGAGACGCATGAACACAGCAGGCACCAGCTATAACGTTTTATTCATTTGAAATATATGTAACTTCTTTGAGACCTTAATGTAATAAAAATAATCGGCCAAGCGGAAATAGTTTTGGGGTGGATGCCTGTGCCAAACATTATATTGATTGGGGAGTGTGCTTCTGCAACATTCAGCATCATAGAAGAAAGCTGAAGGAGGAGTTGAAGAAAGCTGGGCATGCCTCGAGATTCTTCAAGACGACTTGTAAATGTGACTATAATATTTGCACAAGGCTCTTGGAGTCCAATTTGGTTGTTGTTCAAGCTTTGATGTGCTCACTTCACTACAATTTATCACTTCAGCTTAGCGATAATTGTAGCTCTGGAATTCCGGACAGATGAAGGTGGATCTAATGGCAATTCGATTTTATTTCATGGACATCATTAAAGTTACAAATATGTTCCAGTGATCCTCTAACGTCGCCCAAGTATTATCAATTGTGGCAAGTAGCGACCACTTGTAAACAGATTTTCGAATTTCTTCAAATTTTGGATGGGAATAAGATATAAGTAATGTTCCTGCGTGGTCTTTGTTTTCTTTTTTAAACAACATATTTTATTCCATAATTCAGACAATTCCAACAGTAGTCTCCGTACATCGAGGTCTACATTGGTGATGAACATGAAGATGTAACAAGAAGTCTCTACCACCCTCTTTTACTACACTTTCAGTGCTTCGTTTTTACTTTTATTTTGTTTTCTTATTTTCTTCCTGCCTCTACACCCCAGAGGATTTCACACTCATTGCATGGATATCTTCTTCCACCCACTTCCACAGCGGAACCCTAAAACAGTACAAAATAACCACAGTGGCAGTACTCACTTTAACATGGTATCTCCACATTTATATATAGGCCTACATTTATACATAGTACTCTCGCGACTGAGACTCTATACTTTATTATATATTTCCGTGGGCCATGGACTATTTCCTTATATGTTCTTTACTTCTTACATGTATCTTAAAGGCCCTGAACTGAAAATAATGTGTGCACTGTTTATGTATATCTTTTTTATTGGTAGCAGTTCATCAGGTTGACTATTTTCTCAGCTTTCCAATCGAAATATTCCAAAATTCATAAGGTATATCTTCTAATCAAATCTGTTATTCACACCTCTTGTAGGCCTACTTGTACTTTCGACTCACTGTTAATATAGTTCTTTGCCATAAGTAATATCCAAACTTACTAAGAATGAAAGCTCTTGACTAAGGACTTGTCATGCAACCTTTTAATCAGGAGAATAGACGAATTAAATTTACTCATCGTAGTCACCTTCCTCATCTTCTCCTCCCCTCTCATACTTTTACCAAATACTAAATGCACTGTTAAAACTTTAGTTATTGACAACTTATTTATAACTGTATTTGTAATCGAGCTATTGTCAAAATGGGTCAGTGTTTTACTGATATGTTATTGGAAGCTACCACTATCGAGGGGTACTAGAGAACACCCTATCTAGTTAGTACTACTACCCACTCGACGTGAAATGTATGATGTATTTTGTACGGTCAGTTGTTGGTAAAACCGATCAATCAGACTGTTAGAGACTCAGTTAGACCTGAAATATCATGACAAAATCAACGTCCTTGCAAGGATAACAACCTCTTCAGCAATGCTGTGCTCAAGCTAATAGTGAAAGAGCGCCTTAATAAAATATTTCCAAATATTAACCCTATTCATTGAGGGTGGCACTGTCGGATCCAGTCAGAACTACCGTATGTCACCTTTCTGTACTCTATCTTGTAATATGCATAATAAAAGACTCTTCTAATAGCGGAGGAGAGAGAGTGGGATGAGCAAAGTGTATAATTATATATTTTATAAGAGCGATGTCCATTCGCTGTAAGTGCAGTCTTGTGTTAAACAAGCATCTTAATTAGAGGATGTGGCAATATGTTAGTCATAAATACATATTGGAAACCATGACTTGGTACTGTATTGTATGGATTAATGACGTTGTTTATCCCAAAAGTTGTCTCTAACCCATTTCTCGACCCTCTAAATATGAACAACACTATTCACTATGCCATCCTAGTGGAAACTTCATTTCATGAATTATGGTGTTTGTGTTGGGGGGGGGGGGGGGGGAGCGAGTTAGGAACAGAATTCATTCACGGAGGAATTGTTCCGAATTTGTACAACGCATTTAATGCATTTCCTACGCTCAAAAATAATTATGTCATCACGAAGCGAGTTTTCAGTTATGAGAACTCAAATTTGAAATCGCAAACCAAGTGTCAGCCAAGAAATTGATCTCTAATCTCAAGTAGTTTACAAGAGATTTAGGAACTTTTTTCATAGGAATATTTATAGAAACTTAATCATTTTCGAGGGTGTCAATACTTGGGATTCATTTATGAGTAGAATTGTGCAGAAGATATCATGGTATAACTCCTGAAATGTGGTCGAAAGTCCATTTCACCAAACAGTGTTTTTCGTCTTTAAGCAAGAACACAATATAACATTGCTTTTCATGAATTATTTGTCTTTATGTTATATGTTTACTGTCAATAGCATCATTATGAAGACCCCGATCAACACAATTTTAAATGCATTAAGTCATTATTCTGGATCTGATCAGTCGCAGAGCAACGATTCAATCTAGGCTCAGAGTTGAGAGTCAGAAAAAGGCTCTTCCTCCAAACTGCAAAATATCATTATAATCCCATGAGGGCGCCTATATGCCCCGGCTGGGCAATCCATTAGGCAGTAGGCGTCCAATCACTATTAGTCTGTGCCTTTAACACTCTAAGGGCTATAGCAACCATAGAAAGAAAGTAAATAGATTAATAGCCCCCATGTTTGACCTACTGGTGCATAAAATGTGGACCAGCAGCCCCTCAACGTCGGTCCTTAATCCTTTAACATACCATTCTTATCTGATCTGAGAGGCTATGAGCCGAGCCCGGATAAAGCTGGGCCCATTGATTTACCATTCTGTCTGATAACAAACAAAAAACCGTTGATAAATAGCAGAGGTTACCGTAGATTCTATTCACATAAACACTCAGTTCAATTCATCCAATCTCCCTAGACCGTCAGCGATGAAGGAATTATTGCAATGATCGGCAATTTATTGCAATGGGTCGCCGCCGTTGCCGACCGTAAAATCGCTTATTGGACGTAGACACAAGATAGGCAGATGTGAACAAATTGACATTGAGATATATTGTGGACAAGGTTTATTTTTTTATTTAGATTTTTTTTACAATGTATCCTCAGCCAAGTCACTATCAGCATCAAATAATACTATATTACGGCATATTGTAGTAAACAAATGAGAAATAATACGATTGAGGCCATTGACATATAAATGAGATACGGGGTCAAGGTATGTGAATCAGTAATGATTGTCCATGGGCTTCAACCCACTGCTGAGGTTAATTTAAATTCTGAGAATTATCCTCTATCCAGTAATAAATGTGTTTACGGTACAGTGCAATGGGGGCCCCTTTTTCAATTATACCCAGAATAAATCAGCAGTCTTGACAAAATGGATTACAAAGGACATGCATTAGAGTTATGCACAACTCGCTGCACATGCCCTGTAGAAAAGAAAGTAATTGATTGTTGAACTCGGTGGTGAATGTATTTTGATGAAGCAGTTCGTTAAAAAAACCCAGTAAACTTCCAGGAGGCAGAAGAGGCCTTTACATCCAAACTAGAGCTCATATGTGATGAGTTACAAAAAACGATTCGCAAGAAAAATCGATTTTGGAATATCATCATATTTGAAAAGATGAGATCAGGAGGATTCCAATGATGGTAAACATTAGGACATGTAGCCCTAATAAGTATTTCTTTTTATGTTTATGCATGAAAGCTATTTTTTGATATATTGATATATATTGAGATATGTTTTGATGGTCACTCACAATAATAAAGTAGTGAAATATATTCCTTAGGATAACCTCTTATATGCGAAGATATACGCAATTCACAGTCGTCAAATTTGGCACATGTATTCATGCTGCTATCTAAGCCGATAAGGGAAACATTGTGAACAAGGCTTCTTGTGAATACATCGCTTTGAAATCATTTTCCTGTGACACATCACAAAAATGAACTAAATTTCAAATGAAAAAGTGTGTTCCCCTTGGGCATTTTGACGTGTGAGGTGTGATGTGGTAGTGTTATGTAACGTAATATTGCCCGACCTAATAAAATTAACAGCCATACATCAATATATTTTTTTCAAAATCGCTTATTATGCCGCTTATTATGCAAATGTCATAGTGTTGTGTACATCCAGGATCTGACTCTAGGTTTCTAGGTTACCCATTACCCTTATCACTACGGACCACAGTCCGTGACAAATATTATCAAGATATTTCCATAGAAGAAAAATGGAAGAAATGGATTAAAAAAAGAATACCTCTCATTAACATAAGTTCCTTGCTGCTGAACCCTTAAATAATAGCCAAGCAATTCTAACATTAGTGAAATCCAAAGAACTCCAACAAGTCCAAATTTAGTCATTCCAGTGTTTAGTGAAATCCCACGCTCTATTGTCCGAAATGGACCTGACAATACCTGAAACCCAAGTATGTGGGTTATGTGTTATACCTGTTATCCTGTGGGACTGCTGTGGCTTCAGTGACGGTGATTAGCTCCCACGTGTCAACGGCGGAGCAGCTCTTAGAATATTCCCTTTAAGGTTAAACGTCGCTAGCAGGCAACCTATATAGCTACTTAATAATGAAAAGAGACCCTGCCATCCCAGTGTAGGATAGCACAAGCAGCGGGTCATTAAGTAATTGACTTTGGCTGTGGATCATCTTTGATAGATGAGAGTGGTGATGAAATAAACAGGGGTGCGTTGCATAACAAATCCTTATTACTTTGGGTGTTTCTTTCCTGCATACTTTTCCTTGCTAAGTTGCTTACAATTAATCTTTAGGGAGAAAATTTCCCATACAGACAATTCTAGCTGAGCATGGTACATTTTAAAGTGATTTATACATCTCATTAAGATCAGTAGTCGTGATATCTCTTGAAAAAAGTATTCAGTGTAATCATATAGGATATGTATGGCAATATCTGAAGCATAGAGCACCAACATTGTGTTTTCATTCAATAATTCTTGAACGAATTGGGGGCCGACCAAATATATTGTATACGATGGATTACATAGTTTTGACATCATCAGGGATTAGCCAGGTAAGTTAAGATGCCCGAGAGACTAAAGGATTGAGTTTAAATTCCGTTACAGGTGGATTAAGCTCATAATTACTTATATTGTGTCTTAAGGGGGGTCTCCACTGACTGCGGTAGGCTATGCAGTAAGCCTTGCGATGGTTTGTGCTGGTTCTGTAGGTGGAGAGGAATGATGAGGTCCTGCCTACATGGATCACTGGCCATGTAGGCAGGACCTCGCCACTTCTCACCATCACAGCACCATCGCAATGCTTACCGCAGAGCTTACTGCAGAGCTTACCACAACCAGTGGATACCACCCTTTATAGGACTGGATTTGTCAATATTCTGCTGTTGTTATACGTTTATCCAAGAATTTGAAGTCAAATCAGCTGAGCAAAAGCAGCTGCCGGTGAGCGATAATAGTAAAGTCTTCACAGGAAAGGATTTGGGCGTGTCCTCCAAAAACAAATTTAATGACAACGTTTTAGAAGCACTGTAGCAAAAACAACAAAATCCTCCAAAATTATAGTCAAATGACTTTTAAATGGGTTGGAAAAAAATGGAACAAAAAGGAGAAAATGCTTGGTTCTTCACTTATGTTAGCTGAGAGTGCAGCTTTAAGTAAGTGTAACTGAAGCCTCTGTGATTATATCCACCACGCCCACCTCGCTAGGGAGAATCCATTATGACGTCAATTCTCACCTTAACCAATCACAGGACGGCATTGGGTTGCCCCCACCCCCACCCCGTTCGATGCGCCCAACCACTTCATTAAAGCTATTTCACCGAGTCGATGAAGACGTTGGGTCACTCGCATCACGAAATTTTTAACTCTTACTGTTTATGTATATCTGAAATTGTCAGTTACAGTCATTAATCATTGTATTGTTTCCGTGATATAAATCTATAATCACTTGTATCTGTGGATATCTTATAGGGTATTTATTTAATAAACAGCTTCTGGCTGTTCTGGCCAAACTATATGACAGTGTTTTTCTTATTCATCCTAGCGTCGTGGTTCGTATATGGATGTGTTATGCAACAGGCCCCGGTCCCTGTTATGCAGCACCAGTGGGTAGGGGATGGGATGTCTTCAAGGCGTCGTTAGTTACATAGAGGGAATTATCTGACCGTAAATAAGTTTAATCAATCGAGAGGATGTAATTACCAATTGATTGCCCATGTCCTATTAATTATAGCTGGTGGACGGCCACCTCAAAGGTGCCAATTAAGCTGAGGGATGCAATGCAGACACAATAATAGTGCCAGTGGTCCTAACACCAAGGGCTTTACTTTAAGCTGTCTTCTCAGCTATTACTGCAATCATAAGCTTACCAGGTTTACTCATTGTTTGACCAGCAGGACTGCAGTAATCAATGTTATGCTGCCGTTGTTTATGTTTATACCAGCATTTTGAGTCGAATCTGCCAAGAGGAAATGAGCGCTGAAACCTTCAATTGGTGAATGAAATTAGCTGAGAATGAAGCTTTAGTTGGCCAACGTCAACTAGCTATCAAATTAAGGTCGATGGAGCAGTGGGCGCAGCAACTGCATGTACATATATGGCTTGACTTGATCTATACAATGGTGGGAAAAGCTTGGTGCTACATGTGATGACATGATTCATAATAATTCAAATAATTTAAATTGTTACTGTATAATTTAAATTCCATCTTGTTTCATCCTGTTAATTTGACCTCCATTTCAGCCCATCTCATTCCACCACCCCATATTGTCTGTCTGCAGTATTGTTGAAAACCCCTCAATTTTACCCAGCGGAGGAACGAGGTGAAAAGCATATATATCTTAATTAGGACTGATCCTCGTCTAGCTGACAGGCCTTTATTTGTATATATTTCTACTTCAAAAAGAATATTTTGTTAATTGAATGTAACGTTTTGGTACTTGGATTATTGTTGTCTTCAAGGAAATAAAGGAATAACGTGATCTATAGATCACTTTTATAGACTATAGTCGTGTTAAAAAAGGTAAAAAAGAAAAAAAAAAAGGAAACCTACATGGTTCGACTGAACCTAACTAAATGTAACGCATTATCATGTATAATTTTGATAGTGTCATCTATATCTTGTCAGGGCAGAAGGAATCTTGCATTTGATACATATAATTAATCAATCTGAATCAATTAAGGTTATAAGACATGGATATTGCGAAAGATAATGACCTGATGTTGTATTATGCTCTGTACATTGCAAATTACAGAATCAATTAAGTATTTGGATTGCTTCTTTCACCTGGCTGCTGCTATACTGCTCGTGTCTTTAAAGATTTAGACCAGACTTTTCTTTGGATGCAATTCACTCCTGAAATGGAACTACTCAAACCACAAGCCAGATAACAGACACATTTTACCCTTAAAAATGTCATTATCAAAAGTGAATATAATTATATTCACTTTTGATAATGACATTATTTGGAATTAGAATATGAAATATATGATTTTTTTTTTTTTATTAGGAGTATTTATCAGTCAATATACATAAATGACAATGTAATACAGACATATAGACAATTAAAATAAGCAAAATCAATAGTATATTGAACCAGTAGGAAATAGCCTCAGTCTTAGTCTAGCTAAGTCTGGTAATTTGGCCATTACCTTATAGACCTTGACTTTTTGCATGTAGCTGTATAGAGAAAGAGACTATCTAAGGACTAGAGATAGCTAAGGTGATGGATGATTGATGAAGAATAGGAGCACATTAAGTACAATTAAATATATAAGGGTAACAAGCTTTCGGCCTTGGTTAGGGCCTTAAAACGTTCGTACGAGTCAATATTTCTGGTTTCAGGGTCTAAATTGTTCCATAACTTTGCTGTTTTTCTTTGTATGCAATTCAAGTCAAAGTTCACTGTGTTTGGTTTTTGTGAAAGAAGTATTGGTCCATCCCATTGTCTTGTGTTTCTTCTCTCATTGTTTAAATATCTGTCCTTTTTGCTTCTCCTGAAGGCAAAATTCAAAATATTATGTGCTTTTCTTCTATCTTCCAATTTGGGCACATTGGCCAGTCTATGAATTAACAGGGTATCAGTGAGGATGGGTAGTTTTAAAGCAACTTTTATACATTTGTTTTGAAGGATTTGGAGTGAATTCAATTCATTTACATTACAACCACTATAGGTAATGTCACCATAATCAAACAATGGTAGAATGTGACTTTTAAAAATTCTCAGTAAAACATACTGAGGTACAAGCCTTGATATTCTTCTTAACAGATAAAGCTTATGACTTACAGACCTATGGGTTTGCATGACTTGGGCAGAGAATTTTAAGTGTGAATCTAGGGTTATTCCCAGGTATTTATACTCTTCAACATTGTCCAGCTGGATATTATCTATAGTAATATTAGGTTTGATATTTCCTACTCTTGATTTTTGTCCTCTTAGATGCATACATTTAGTCTTGGTTACATTCAGAGTTAACTTGTTGCTTTGACACCAATTCCAAAAATTAACAGTATCTTCTTGGACTTTGTTATTGAGTTCAATTATATTTTTGTCATGACAATATATAACCGTATCATCAGCGAATAACTTAATTTTACAATGTTTGAGACTGTGTTCAGCATCATTTATATATATTAGAAACAGTAATGAAACAAAGGTTAACGTACGTTTGTATATATACAAAAGTTATACAAAAGTTAATCTTTGTTTCATATTCTAATTCCAAATAATGTCTAAATTCCAAATCTAAATTTAAGAAAAGATGGGCATAATAAGATACATAAGGAGGCTGTAAAACTAAGTGTAAACCCTACATCTGCTTTATTCTCCTGAAGTGATTTTTCATCTTAGCAAGTGGACTGTATTTTATTATGCGAGAAATTAAATTTCATTGAAATATCGATTGATGTTTTATTCCAATTCTCATTCCTTACAATTAGGTCCACTTTCCATGGGAGTAAAAGGTTAGAAAAGTGAATAGATAAAAAGTGTGATAAAGACGTGCACGGGTTGCAAAGAGGGTTTCACTCAGAGCTGAAGCTTGCCAAAGGGAGACTTTGCCTCTGAGAGCGAAGCAAAGTGGGCAGTTTTTCTATGGTTTGCCAGTTCAAGGAAAGTCAGTCCTTGAGATTTGATTAAATTGAATATTTGTAACTATGTCCGATGGATATCTGTACGGTATGGTAGTCCTTTCCAATCTGAAGTCAATCTCTTTATAATTCAGTATGCGACTGAGGGATGATAAGAAAAGGCTTGACCGTAGATGTAAGCATGTTGAAGAAATGCGGGCCATTCTTCGTAATAATTCAGGGTCAGTAGTCGGGCGAGAAATTAATCAACGCAACACACAGAGATGTATGCTTCAAATCAGTACGATCCTTAGAAGAGGTCGAACTAATGCTGATGTTTTATTCTTATACTAGACAGATTAGAACGAATACACTGGTCAGCCCCTCCCCTCCCTTCCTATGTGATCGACTTTGAGATAACGGTCAGACCTGGACCTCACCTGTACCTTTGGACTTTGGAATGATAAGAAATCCGCGAGCGTTGTGGCGGTAAGAAAGTGTAGGTAGCCTTCTGGCCGGTAGGGGCGCGACGAATGTGTGGCTGAATGAGACAACTTTAACTCACAAATTAGACAATTTATGCTTGTCAATTTTACAATGTAACGGCGGTCACTGGGCCGACGGCCGTTGTCATGACGCCGTCAATCAGCTACCTTTATTTTGCATGCATCTCCACTGACCTGACAGCCCTCTGTCTTCCCGCTAAACCCCCACTCAGCCCCTCTCCCACCCACTCGTCCTGTCAAGATAGTCAGCTTGGCTGAGTGATCTACTATGGGGCGGAGCCCTATGTGTGGCGCTCTACGAACTATAATGCACCATAAGAATATTTAAATTACCTTACACAAACAGGTTTTCCCTATACTACTCACATTCTGTATTATATCGTTTAGAGCATTATACCTTGTATGCGCATGGTGCGCGCGCAAGTCTCTCTCATGTTATGTGTTTGTATAATTCCAGGTGGAGCTAATGCTCACAGCTTATTACTTTGTATATTTCTCCCTTGCTTCTTATGTACTTCTTATATACCTAACTTTTATACTACAATATCGATACCTGTTTCATCTGTTCCAGATACCTTTCACTGTGTCTCTCGAATAATATAAGATCATATTTGGAAACATTAATCATGGAAATATGAGTATGACAGCATCGTGAGACTTTTATTTAGCTATTTTATATTCTTATTCAAGATATTTGCACAGCAGGACTATTTGTCAAGACCAGTGCTCAGGGGGTGATCCATGCTTTTCTGTTATTCAGAATACATATATCTTCTTGATTGGGTTGTTGTAGCATTTCGCTCAGTGAAGTCCCCATAACTCCCTCCATTGAACAAAATACAATATCAGCATTAAATCATAATTATAGCCTAAAGTGTGTTACATTATCCTAATCTTTTATCTATCAAATATTATGCCCTGTTGTAATTTCACCTCTATTCGCTTTCATACAGAAATGGAAATGAGAGTGAACAAAGCTGAAGATAAAAGTGCTTTTTTAAAGAAAAGATTATCGTAAACAAAGATACGAGGATCAAACAGGCAATACGAAGATCAAACAAACTTGAGCTATTAGTGCTTCAAGCTGAAGCCAGAAGGCGGTGTCTAGTCTCTGAACATCTAAGTCTTCCTGACTTGTGTCTGTGACCTAGCTATCTTTGCAGTTTCTCTAGGCTCTTCATAGCAAGATAGCACGAAGGGACTTCTGTTCTCTTCTTTGTCACTAACTAACTCAACGGCCGCCTTCCGGAGATATTGAAAAGATGAATTAATCCCCTGTTTAAAGTGTCAATTAACCGGTTAATGAACGCTTTGGGCATAAGAAACTTTGTGGAGTACAGCACTATCAAACCAGGTTTTTATCTTTATTTATGACTGACTTATAACTAATCAAAGGCACCAACTGAGGAAGGTATGGTAACAAAAAAATAAAGCCTGGGCATCTTGAAATATATACAACGCCCGGATGGCCTCCCTCAATCGCCAATATTGCATGTCCGCCATCTTTAATCCTGAAGTTGTATGTCAGTGTGAAGAAATACAAGGATCTTTTCACCGATATCATAGCTTAATTGTGTAAATGATCTATAAAAACCAAATGCATGATGGAAAAGATGAAGCCTTGTTCTATGGAAACATGTAGAACACACGGCTATCTACAGGAGATCATTGTTAAATAGTTCAAGCTGATTTTTCATAAAAATGTTGCTAAATATTTGTATGTCAGATTTGAAATGAATCCATCCCAACATGCACTGTAATAGGCATGTGCAGTGTCGCATACAAATCGGCTATTATCGTCGTATTGTACCACAGGTACACACTATAAGCAGAGCATATATAGGGTAACTAGACAGAAGTAATTAGTGTCTAGAGACCTCATTAGCCTGATTGTCTCTCTATATACGGTATATATATGGGTCAGATTTTCAGAAAATGCATAATTGGCAGCTCAACACAGTTAGGACATTCTGCTAATTTTATGCTGAAAAATGATGAATACCGGGAATATCTGAGTATATTTGGTATAGCATTGATTAAAAGTATCAGTTCGGTTATGTTAAACTGCAATTTTAAGCTCATTTTGTCTTAAATGTGGGTTATTTGAGAGTATTGTTGAAGGTGAATTGTACATATTCTGAAAATCTGACCCATATACTTATCTGCTATTGGCCCACATCACATGGGACCTTACTTTCTTACCCTTATGCTAATTGCACAACATGTATGTATCATTGTTTGATTATAACGACCCCCTGCGGTCATTTATGTCACATGTAATATTATTGGTGTATTGCTAATTGGTTGTTTTCGATTGGGCATTACTTAGCGCGCATGCGCATTACCTCGATAGCTCTCGATGTACCATATAAATATGTGAGTACTGACACATTAAAATTAGAGACTAAACAGGACGAAAAGCTTCTCCTTTGTCATTGGATCTAGGCTATACCGCTAGCCTAGACTATGGTTACATGTATATAATATGAATATATCTCCAATACACTCTACCGTAGATTTACCCTACCTAGGTAGAAAAGAGGAGAATATTATACATACTAGTATACATTACAAGCCTCCAGGCACTATCGTAAATGTACGACTTCAAGGGCTTTATTATGGGAGGATTGGTACTTATAAACTCATGCATTATAGAAAAATAAGAGGCATCTTAGAGGTTTTTCAGACTATAGTGTGAGAAAATAATGGCATATATATATTGTCATTATTATATATTATCATATATATTGTGAGTGAATGTTATTAAAAGAATTCTCACAGCGTTACGAGTCAGAAAAGGGTAGTATTAATTAAGAGAAACTAGCATATGGAATATGATGAACATGATAATGTACATTACCATGTGTATAATGCTTAGTACAATAGATGCAGAATGGGAAAATAATAATAAATTAATATACATCCTTGAGAAATCAGTGATGTTCAAACATGTAAACCATCTAGTATAAGATGGTATAGACTAACTTTTACAGAAATGTCATCCAGTACAGGATGCCTAAAAATTCATAAAAGTGTTATGTTCTTAGCCAGTTTCATCTAAAAATAGAAGGAATATTGGTGAACTATGTGGCTTATTACTTAAATATTTCATCCAGTACAGGATGTTTAATATTTTTTAACCGGTTATGTGTCATATAGTCAGACATCATCTAAGGTTAAAGAATTAATGGTCAATCATATTGTTATTTAATATTGGTATGTATTTTACCAGTCAATGTTAGATTTAAGTGTTTGTGAATGTGATTTTGTATTTTGTACACATTATGCCTAGGGTACCTTGGAAGAACAACTCTGAGCTGAAAGGTTTCACCTAGTTTCTTTCTGGATTATTTATGTAAATGATGAAGAGAAATAAAAAAATATTTATATATATATATAGTGCAATACAAGTTATCATAAGTGGCCTCTAGGGCTGCATTGCCTTATACAAGATAAGATCGTGCTGGTTTCAGCCATTTTATTTACCAGAGATCGACGCACAATAATTCTGCTTTGAGTTTTCACCTACTTCCGAACAAGGAAGACAATCCATTCCTCTCCAACATGCTGCCTTGTCCATCGTCCCTTCTTGTCACGCCAACCCTAGATTGCTCAGGGTTCACCTACCTCTCCCAGAGTAAAAGAAGTTGGAATCGAAGCCGACTGTAATCCCACATAAGTGTCTGAGCCCTGTTGCATTGGAAATCCTCTCTTAAAGGATCACTAAACACCAAAACATTATGAGAAAATCAATGTTATTTCATTCAAATGTAACGGCCCCAGTGGTACTTGATGCAACCTAACATTTAGGGAGCTTTACCCATTTAAATGAGGGGGAAGTAGTTACACAGTTTAACACTTCATTCGGGGCACCTTTGTTAGCCTACATCACAACGTGGCTAAATCTTGAAATGAACATGCAATGGTAACAAACAGGTCAGGAGGGGCACTTTGTATATTTCAGGCGCCACATTTTGATGTCACACAGGAACCCCATTGCCCTGTTGAATTGATCAGAACTTTTTACCTTAGCTTTCTCAGTTGGCCCCAGTGAGTCCCTATAAGTTAGTCATGACTGAAACCTTGAGTCCATAACTTTTGCTATCCCAAAAGAGTCCATTAACCCATTTAGTGACCATTTCAAACGTGCCTTGCCAAGCTATTTTTATTTTGCTTAACTCAAGAGTAAGTTGGGTAAAGGAGTTTTATTCAACTCAACTAAGGTGAAGCGCGCGCGCCAGTACATAATGAGTACATAGAGATAATATGTAAGAAACAATAGAAGCAATTACAGAAGTACATAACAATGCTAGAGTTGTACAAATCAATTACAGATCAATTAAAGAAACAAATCAACAGTCACAGAAGTTGAGAGTGCAGATCAATAAAAGAAATGTCTGAGTTATATCTCCTGCTGTAAGTCCGACTGAGGCTTCACTGACCCCAAGACCCCAGTAGTAAGTAGTTGAGGGAGGCCCTCAGTCATAGTTTTTGCTGCTGCCATCCTATCATGTATGTCCGGGGCCAGGTATTTCTGGTAACAAGCTGATCGCCAATGTCCCAGCAGACGAATCAAATCCGCATTCAGCCCACACTTGTGTCCCCATGTGGCTGACCCATGACGAAAGGAATGGCAACTGAAAATAGACGGGTCTTGCACTGCTCCCTGCAATGCGTGCCGTACCGTCTCTATGAAAACTGGAGCCGATAGGGGTAGTACTGTATTGTCACTTATATAGCTCACCGCAGGCGTAGATGGCGGGGTTCCTTGTAAAAACTTGAATAAGGTATACACACCCCTCACAGGGCATAGAGCGTGGCCTCTGATCCTTGGTAAGGCTACTTTATGGGCGTTATCCCAGAACTGGTTGGTTTTAGACCAGGTGATAGAAACAACATAGCCTTCTTGGGTGAGAGCAAAGTCCCCAATGGATATGGGTCTGCGCTCTGGGGGTTGGAGAGGATCATAAAACACATTAGACTTCCTGAGAAATCCAAAAAACATAATGAGGCAGGCCGCCCACACTGCAGCATCCTTGCTGCTGGTGATGGATAAATGGTTCCTAATAGCGCACAAAAGCTCAGGTGTTATCGGGGGTTTACTATGCACAGTCGACCCGATAGATCTCTGAATTCCTCTCAGAGTTAGCCTCAGCTGATAATCATGTGGTAGAGGGTTTTGATACCCTGCCTCCTCGTGTAGTATACGTATCATGTTGACATATTGCTTGATGCTGTTAAAGGTTAGCTTCCTAGCTAGCCATGCTACATACAGGCACAGCGTGTGAGAAGCTGCGGGCACTGGTGTTTTGCTGTATGTCTTGCAGAAGTGTAGATATGCTCGGCGATGGGTTGAATAGGCCCGCTTGGTATTGGGGGCCCATGCTTGATCTTGGTATTGTGTAACCTCCGCCTGGAGGGTAGCTTCCATCGCCCGTCTGTACTGCGGCCAGAGTGTTCTGCATTCTCTGGACGCCCCCAGGCTCCTCCAGGCGTGAGATAGTGTCAGCGAAGACATTAAACCGCCCCGGATAATAGATGGCTGTCAGGCGGAAGTTGTAGGCCATGGACATCTGGAATATGCGTTTCAATGAGTTGTTAATGTCTTCATCTGGGGCCCTGCCCTTGTTTACCATGCCCACCGCTGCTTTAGAATTACAGTGGACCGTTACATTGCTGTCACGCCATCTGGGCCCAAAGATAGTGGCGGCAGGTTCCAACGTTAGCACCTCCTTGTAATTTATATGTTTATCTGCCATACCCGGCCAGTCTTGCCAACGCACATACATCCATTCCCCGAGGTGATAAGCCCCACCTCCCCTCTGGCAAGCATCAATGGTGACAGGCGTGTATGAGCGCGCATCGCTTATGGGTAGAAAACCGTTGAAATTTTCGGCCTGATCGACCCACCACATAATAACAGATTTAAGCGCTTGAGTAACCCTGCACCGATGCCAAGGGGTTGTGAGTTGTTTGATGCAGTCGTAAATGCTGTGGACGAAATGCTTCCCACCATGAAACACCCGCCTCGCCCAATTTAGCTTGCCCGCCAGTCTCTGGAGATATCTCTTAGCCACATTCCTCTTGGATAGTGTCTCTCGTAGAATAGATAATAAGTCCATCACTTTGGTGGCAGGTAATCCCAGACACATGGATTCTGTATCAATTTGAATGCCTAGAAAAGACAGGCACCTCGTGGGGCCGATGACTTTACCATAATTGATGCCGAAGCCTAGTTCTCTGCACAGTCCAATAAGTGTATTTAGGGCTGAGATACAATCCTCGTGGGTCTGGCCAATACAAAGAAAATCATCACAATATACTATGATGTCCCTGAAACCCATACTAGCCATTATCCTGCGTATAGCTTGTGTTAGGGTGTTGAAGATACCCGGGGATAACCGCGCCCCGAAAGGTAGTCGTGAGTCATACATGTATCTTATACTGCTTTCACCCTCAAACTGCACACTTAATCCGAGCACTGGGTGGTCAGCGGGGTGGACTTTTACTGATCGGTAGGCGCTCTGTAGATCCATTTTTGCTAGCCAGCAATGTGGGGTTATCATGGTCAGCGCCTCGTCGAATGACTGGTAGCTGAAGGGCTGATGTATAGCTAGGTCGTTTACTGATTTTCCAAGCGGCCTGCTACAATCATGTATCAGGTGTACTTTTGCACTGTCAGGTTTGGGGATTGCCCGCAGAGCAGAGGTAATTGTCATGGGCTCAGGTACACAAATGTAGCGATGGTTCTCCACTTCAGTTTTGATTTGTGCTTCTACAGTCGAAGCCACGTTGGCCTGTGTACAGGACAAGTAATTAGTCATAAAGGCTTCCTCCGGGGGAATTGATGAGTTGGTGATACGAAATCCGTCTCTCACACCTGCCAGAATGTAATCCCTGTCCTTGTCTGTGGTGGCTAGATACTTCTCCCAGGCCGAGAGAAGCAAGGCTCCTTCTCCACAGACTACTCCCCGTTTTTTGCACCCTCCTTTGGTGCCTTCTCATGAATATAAACACACTTGTCACCATATGAACATCCTTCCTTGGTGCGGAATAAGCGACACAGCTCATTCTTGGTGGCTCTGGGGCCTTTGCCGGCCTTTGCTCGATCTCCCCCCTTCACCTTGATCACTGCCTTCCTTGCTGTGAGGAGGGAGGAGGCCACAGATAGGACTGGTGTCCCCCAAGCAAAGCCATACTGCGCTTGCAGTTCACGGTATCTGGTGTCGTAATCCAATATCGAACTCCACTCATACTGATCCAGGTACTCGTAAATGCTAACTGTGTAGGCGTGGTAATACTCCACATCTCCTCGGGCCATATCCCCAGTCTCCAGGAGCTGATGGAGGAGCCGCAGGTTTGCAGCCCCCCATTCTGCCAGTGTTATGTAAGCCTGCTGTTGGTCATCAGTTTGGATGGTGAAAGTGCCCGTCTTGCCCTCCACGAGAGACATTTTCTCCTTTCGCTTGGCGGCCAGGCGCTGGGCTACCTTGTCAGGAACGAAGTTAATAATCTTGAGAGCCTTCTTTGCTACCGCTTTCAGAGTCAGGGCCACTCGTGGATCAGACCCATACATAGCAGCTCCAACTGCTGGTTCAGGCCGGCCTTTCTCTCCAGATCCTCCGCCCATGAGGTGGTCTAAGTCGGCCTCTAGGCCATCCACGTCCGTGCTTCCCGTCTTGGTGGTGTTCTGGCCGCCACCACCCTCCTTCTCCCCGGGCTGGTGCGGCGGCTGGCCGGGCTGTGGCTTCGCGGGGCGGCGTGCTGGCATCTCAGGCATATTAGGGTTGAGCATTTCTCTCAGGGCGTCGGTCACCAGGGCAGCTTGCCCCACTGTAAGCCCTAATCTGGTCACACCGCCAGTGGTGAGTTTCATCAACACTGTCCAGGTATTACAGTCCTCTTTCTCTAGGATCCCAACAGATTTGGCAGTCAAGCCAAGCTCGGCTATCCACTGCCTGAAGTCAAAATCATCCATGCTGCTGCTGTTAGTGACCCTTCACGTCGCGCTGCTGAGATGCGAGTGCTGCACTAGCTTCCTTGACCAGTCCACTAGCTGAGTGCCGCGCGCCCTGGTGGCCAGGGGGAGTTGAGTTAATACAGTTTAAACCCAAGTGTCTAAACCTCCTTTAAGGTAGGACATTTCTACTGCGAAAGTATTGATACATTATTTGCGATACCTATATACTTTGTAAAAACAAAAGAGACCTCATTACTGGTTTCGCCTAGTCCGGGTAATAATGAGTGAGTGAGGAGTGAGCATTATCATCTTGACTTGGCACAATTGCAAATCGAAGGAAAGCCAATGGTGTCTGACCTTCAAACACTTTAATTTGGCTGTGAGCCGAAACCAATTAATAAATAATTTTAGTTTTGTGCTGTTTGTTGAAGGTAGAACATAAATCGATAGAGACAAATTATGTGTTTGCGATCAGGAACTACTACACCTGCTCCGGAACTATATATCCCCCCGGAATAATCGATCTTCATTGAGCAATCATCAATGCTATTATGTCGCTGTATAGTCCTACTAATAATTGTTCTATACTGAGTACAAGTAAACATGTACGTAATGCATTGCATCATCTTGAATATTGAGAAGAACTGAAAATAGCAGAGGCCACCATCCTTTTCCGCATGTAGATAGCTAATCATAGTTTTAGGTAACATTTTTTTCCTTAGAATCAGATGTAGTTAGACACAGCAGTGGGCCGAAGGCCATGTTTATTCTTCTTTCAATTATTCCCCGTGAGCCCATATCTTGTAAATGTAAATGTCCTCATTTTGATTGTAATGTTCTTTGTACACTGTGCATTGCTTGTTTTTAACCCAACTGTCATTTGTTATTATTATAAGATTTTATTTCCATTTCACATATACAATGGTTGTCATACATATTAAGTGCATAAAGATAAAGAAAAGAATGGAAAAGGAATATTGTCTGTGACTGTCACAGCTCTTCCGAACATCCCATAAATGTTTTATTGCTGATAGAAAAAGAACGGTACTAGGTGATACAAGTTGACTAGTTAACTAGAGTAGATTATCAGGTACATAATACAAAATACAGGATAAAATACACGTTACAAAGAATGCGTACAAAAGTGTACATGTATATACAGGCGGGTGTGCAAGCACCCTGTCCGACTATTCTCGGTATCTCTGGTTATAGCTACAAGTAGCCATGCAATAATTAAGTATCTTTTTTTTTTTAGCTTTAGCATCACTCGCTAGAAGGCAACTGTGCAGTTTACAAACTGTATTATTGGCGAACATCAAATATATATTAACAATCATAACAATAATAATGTCATGTCCCCCAGTCACGAGGACCTTCAACTTATTGGATATGAATACTAAAAGACTTCTTTCAAATACTAAAACACTTTTTTTAAACAATTATTATTGCTTGGCTAACCAGGCTAACGCTCCTTATATAGCTGGTCCTCCATTGAGCCCAGCTGAGAATCTACTGATGGGAAGCAACTCGCTAGCACCTGTTATACCCTACTCGATTTGACTATTAGCAATCACTCTTTAACATGCAAATTGCCATATCTGGACGAAAGCTGTAAAAAACATTATATTATGTTCAGCATGGAATGTATCGCATTACTCTCATCGTGGATTATGGGACAATTATGCCAGCAAGACTATTGGTGAAAACGTACTGCCAGATCGGATAAGAATTGTATGTCAGTGATTGGACGTCTAATGCGCTAATGGATTTCCTGGCCCTGGAGTAGGCGTCTTGATAGAATGTTATAATAATGGCAGTTTGTGGTTGATAAAAAGCGGCTTTTGTATGTCAGGTCAAAAATGAATCTAGCTAAAATTCCAGCATGCACTAATGAGAGGTGATCGGCTTACATCATTAGTCATCTTTAATCTTGTTTCCCAGAGTACCCAAGTTTATTCCCATCCTCTTGTCAGGGAAAAGAAGGGGAAGGGGAGACAGACAGACAGGACAAAATCTAGCTTCAACAGTTCAACATAACTGAACTGATTATTTTTAACCAAGGCAAAACTACAAAATATAGCTAGTATTTATCATTTCTCAGCCTAATGTAGCAGAATGTATTAGTTATGTTGAAAATACCGATTGTACATTTGCTGATTCCCATACCCACTGCATGCAAAATTTATTTTACCCCAGTGTTTGTTGGCTTTCTTTACAACGTGAGTGTTAATGAGACCTCTGGGTAAAGCACACATCTAATTAATTGCTATGGTAATTGGTATAGGTATGCCCTCATACTGCTCAATGTTATAAATAAATACATTAATAACTTTCTACAAACACGGCAGGAGGCCAAGTTCATAGAATAAACAGTGCATGTGGGTAATATCAGCTATAGTGTATATCACCTTGAAAGGGACCTGTGTGTGATGCTTAGGCATCACTAACCCCTAATTAAACCCACGTCTGCTTAGCCTCTGCCGGAGGCCCCCCCCCCCCCCCCCCCAGGTGAGCATGTTTGTGCTTACAGCTTCGGCAGATTCAAGTCCACAACAAGTATTAAGATAATGGTATTGACCATTGATCGATTTAACGTAACAATTAGTGTGAACTTAATGTAGCTACCTGGCGTATCCAAGGGAAACGTTTTCTCAGGGTCAAATACTTGTGTGTGAATTATAAAATATGAAAAACTTAGGAAGTCGATATCTATAAAATATGTATAGGCTGACGATGAACTGTTGGATGATCATATATGTAAACTTTTAATGACAAATTGGTCATGAAGTTGAGACAATATATCGGGACATTCATATTCATATAATAGTCTTAATAAAATGCAGAGACAGACAGACAGATAGCCAAAATATTCGGCACTAGCCCCCGGAGCTAGGCCGAAGAGTGGTACATAAGGAATATTAGGGAAAGATGAATTAAGCTTTATCAACATTTGGCTACAATAAGCCTTACCTTATCTCAATAACTTGTTGTTAATTATCGCCAAGTTGGCCTCCAGTGATAGGGAATACAAGTCCTATGAGTTTGAAATGACTTTCTTTTTTTTAATGCATGCAGGTCAATCTGATCATCGCCATCTTAGCTAGTTATGCGACTTATAGCACTGGAGGGAGCAGTCTGTATCTTCACTGATCCCGTAGCTAACTGTCAATCAAGTCTGCATGGGTGGGAATAGGAGGACTGTCAATCAAAGCAGTTTCTCTCTCACTTCAGTGTACTATCGTTGAAGTGTGAAATGTATGACTGATCAAGTGGAATAGATAAGGCAGGTGAACTGATGTCATCTGATCTCACATGTGTTAGAAGACTGCAGCTTTGTCATACCTGACCAAGATCTCTAATCAATGATTGGCATCCATCATGTAAACCTACTTATTTCTCAGGAATTCCTGAGAAATAAAAAAAGGTTTCTGAGCTTTGTTGCACATTGAATTTCCACGAATGTGCAGCCAAAGAGTTAAATCGTGGTAGATCTTTGGTTAAGATTGACCAGGATTAGAAACGATCAGGCTCTGTTGCACAAGGACCCATCCTAACTCATCTCGTTCTCAAGCTGCACACTCTTGCACGTACCTATATGCAATACGGTATTGATCAACAGGTTTAGATTTAGATTTAGAAAACTTTTTATTAGCATACTCAAGATGTGACCCGCCAAGCAGAAAGGGACCTTCCCGCGGGAGTTATAGTTCCTGGTATTCCCGCTAGGAGTCACATCATATTCACGACGTCACTGTCACAAATGTTTATATTAGTAATTCTGAGAGGCAGGTAACTTTGAAAGTCTGTAACTTCACTAATTTTTGGAGTACCAACAAAATTCTTTCACTTTCATAATGCTCATTTGCCCGTCTGTACATCCCTGTCATTTTTTTTAAATATTTATTTTTTGTACATATGATGTGTCACAGGAAAATGAGTCACTCCCCCAACCTATTTGAGATCACCTACTGAACACTGACATAACTTTACCAAAAAGCCCATATCTCGGCAAATTCTGGGAATTTTCAACTATTTTTTTCGGTTATTGACTCGGGAGGACATGCAGATTCAGAATCTATAATAAACACAAATTCGGAAATTTGGCTCTGGAGTCCCCTTTCTGCTTGGCTGGTCACAGATGCTGTTAAGGAAGGGGAGATCTCTCCTGCTTGGTGGGAGGTTTTCCGCCCCTTCTGTTTGCTTACAATCGATGCTGTAGAGTAACAACATCGCCTTCTATCAATGACCGAAGACGATTCTCTACAATGAGTACAGTTGGTGGTTATTATAATGTATTACAATATGGCATAACAATATACAGGAATGGTTTTGATCAAACTCTCTGATAGCTGATATAATACTGAATACTGAACCAGTGGACTCCAGAGGAATTCCTTTTATGACATCACAATGCCAGGTGTTTCCCAACTCCATTCTCTAACCCGTTTGTCCCTAAAGGGGTCGTTTTCGACCCATATTAGATGTTTTTTTCAACAGCATTATTATATTGATTTCAAATTAAATAAGCAATGAAAATGATATGTATTGGAAGTACAGATTCTCCAGATTGCATAATAAGCATTGCCATGACAACGCCATGATAACGCACAATTTTAGCTCACGTGACCATCACTGTTGTCTGCTTGCTACAAAAAAAAGATATCTAAACAGAAAAGGTGATTCTAAATGGTAATAAAATAACCCGACAGGCACTGAGTGCAATTGAATGTGATAGCACTGTGATCATTTTGTGATTGACCGCAAATTGGTGAAGTGTGATACTTATGGCTTTGAATCACAGTGAAATGAACATGCCATTAGCCATCATTATGTGAAATCCATTGCATCTATTTCCTCCAATGTTGTTTTGGTCTCACACTTGTGCTGGATCAAGTTCTCACTCATATTAATTTATGTTTGTGTTAAACATGTGTTATTCAACCAATTGTATCTGAGAATAGATGTTTTCTTCAAAAGTCAATAATATGGGTGTGATCTCAATTGCGCATATAATGCGTATTCAAAATCGCGTCTAAACACTCTAGACATACTCATAAGACATTGTGTTTTTTTATAATACTGAACATGTATATGGGCGGGGCTCCCGAAAATGTCCACTTTCAAAAAAATAAGGTCAAAATTGTATTTTATTCTAATTTATCTGAGCCTTCTCCTGGTCATAGCCAATGGTACAAGCTTAAACATACTAAAATTATGAATTTTTCTGAGCTTTTTCTGATTTCCTACAAGGTCTATCCAATAAGTGTCCATTTTTGGCCACAGTGCCTGTTGTGTTCGGGGAGGAAATGGATAAAATTGGATAAAAAAGGAAAATAGAATTATATTGTTGTAATTACTCCTCATCCAATTAGACTTAGACAAGTGTTCTTGTATTGAGTGAAGAAATATATAGTTTATATGATATTTCATGTATTCATTCATTTCTTTTTCCTGTTCTTTCAACCACTATTGCTTCACTGTCAATTCTATTCCAAAGTTTTCCCTGCTAACCAATGTAAAATTAAATATCTCTTGTTTTCTGCTTTTTTAAGGTATAACTCAAAATTTTGAGGGGTTTTCTCCCCACTTCTGCCTATTTTTAAAATTATCTCCTTAAAAAGCATGAATTTATTGGCCCAAGGAATAAGCCTATGCTATTCTAGTCCCCGAACACAACACATGTCAATTTTTATGGAATTTAACTTTTATTTCTGCTTTCAAACTAGATATATCGATTTACCTTGATAAAACTCAGGCCTATATTCATATTTTTTTACTATTTTATAATAAATATTGTATTTTCTGGGTTGTCCCCGAACACAACAGACACACAAATATTGCAAAAATACCTGTAAATACCTATTATATTGCCATTATCTATGTCTGTATTCATCTGGTACCCATAGGGGTGTCTTATTTCGGATTAATTTTGATTCTATTATTCATATTTTCACTTTAATTACCAATTTACTCATGCTGGTTAAAGGCCCCTGTCCCCAAACACAACACCCCATTTATAAGGTAAAAGCCAAGCAGTAAATGGGAATATAACCAAAGATTTATGTGCAGAATTACAGAGAGAAATGATTAGAATAGTTTACTTTTTCATTATCATTCAATTTTATCATTTTTTGGTCATAGCATATTTGTACCCGAACACAACACCCCTGTCCCCGAACACAACACCCCTGTCCCCGAACACAACACTCCACCCTGTCCCCGAACATAACACCCCCTTAATTGAAGGGAAATTAAGCAGTCAATTGGAGTATAACCAATGATTTATGTTCAGAATTACATACACAATTGAATAGAATACTTTAGTTTTCAATTTTATCATTTTTTCATCATAGCATATTTGTACCCAAACATAACACCCCTGTCCCCGAACACAACACCCCACCCTGTCCCCGAACACAACACCCCACCCTGTCCCCGAACACAACACCCCCTTAATTTAAGGGAAAGAAAGTAGTCATTTGGAATATAACCAAATATTTATGTTCAGAATTACATACACAATCAAATCGAATACTTTAGTTTTCAATTTTATCATTTTTTCATCATAGCATATTTGTACCCAAACATAACACCCCTGTCCCCGAACACAACACCCCCATCCCCGAACACAACACCCCAACCCCTCCCCGAACACAACAACCCCTTTGTCTAAGGGAAGATAAGCAGTCAATGGAAATATAACCAATGGGTTATATACAAAATTGCATTTATAAATGAAGAATTTTATCTATTGTTCCATTACTTTTCAATTTCGTTATTTTCTTGGCATAATCCCTCTGTCCCCGAACACAACGCCCCTGTCCCCGAACACAACACCCCTGTCCCCGAACACAACACATGCTCAGAAGATGGTTTCTCTGCCTATATATTCAAAATCAATTTAAAGGATGGGTAAATATTAGATAAATGTGTATATTCACAAACTCATTTTCTTGAATGTTTCAATATAAATGCAATTTATCAATATGAGAAGAAAAGGGGATCAAACTCAAAATTCCTATGTTTCAACTTCATGGAAGCATTAGTATGGTCAAAATTGGAAAAAAATAAAAATTCAAAGCTTTATGTGATATGGGACTATATCAAGAACACAAAACCGGGAGCAAAACATTTCTCAGGCAGAACCTTTCTTGTTTATTTCATCAATTTATCAATAATCTTCATAAGCTATTGGGAGAGTTGTGAATGAAAAGACAGAAATAATAAATAAATAAACAAAATTAAATTTGAAAATAAACTCAGAAGGAGGTTCGTACATTATGCTTTAATAAGAATTAAAGACAAGTAACAAAATAATAAGATTTATATAAATTTTCATTGAAACAAAAAAAAATTTATGCCAGGGACATGCATTTGGGGACATTTTCTGACATAGAAATAGGATTTTTTTGCATAAAAAGGAATTTTTATATATATTTCTCAATATGTCGTTATTATACACTTGGAAAGGTACAAAATACTGAACAACTAGTAATGTGGGATGAAATCCGAATAAATTACAGAATTAAAATGGGTGATTTTGGCAAAATGGACATTTTCGGGAGCCCCACCCATATGTGTGTAGAAACCATTTTTCTTCAGCAGAAGGAATATAATTTCTAAATGCGCCTGCATATTATATTCAAATTCCATAATCATTACTTATTTCCTAGGCAAAGATTCTGACGTAAGAACTTTGAAAGTATGGTTCCCACAGCCTGATTTTTGCCGAGGAATTCGAATAAAATGGTTATAATCATGTGTGATTATCCCAAATACAGTTTGTAGAGACCCTAGGCTGGAAAATGACGCCCAATTGGGTGAATTACCCATATATATGTACCATGCAGACGGTCAGGATATCTCTCACATCAGGAACAAATCTAATGCTATTTTTTTCTGAGAATGATAGGTATCGAATATACTCTCATATCTTGGAGTCTTGGTTTACATACACAAACTTTATAGCAACCGAAAGCAGAGAGAATAACGAATCCAACCATATGCACCATGTTGGTGTCACTACAACGAGGAGAGCGTAATCCCCATGCGTAATCGTTACGCATACTTGGCATTAATATTAGGATTCTCACAAAAGTATTAAGGATCCTATGTTGGAAAGAAAAAATATATAGTTATATGGGGTAATTTGCATGCGGGTTAATTTCTGTGTGGCCTGATAAATGTTAAGTTAAACAACGTGTGAGAACTAATATAAGGTTTACATCATTAAGTAAGCTGAGGCTTCTATTTCGCGCAGTGTCTGACTGGGAGTGTCTGAAAGTGGAGTGTCAGATTTGCAACTGTGAGTGTGAATGCTACCTGAGTGAGAAGTGCCAGGTATTGTGGCCTCTTATAGCCCCATGGTGTTGCATAATGTTATGGTTATTATATGTACGGATTTTGTTTGTAATATTTATTATGATAGAACTGTTGATGTTTAGGTTATAGAGTTGAATACTTGAGATCCACAAATAAATACAGGTTGCATCTCTCCTTAGGTTTACTATTATGCCATTTGTTCTCACCAGGCAGCGGTACTGTTTTCACCAGGTAGCGCAAATGGTAACTTGGGTGCCTTTGCAAATTCTTTTATAATAAAAGTGCCGCTAATACATTTATGTGGCATTTATACCACTAAAGATATTCCACATCATGTACATAGGAATGTTATAAGTGATATATTTCTAGAGTTTATGTGTATTATATACCTGTTTCATATTGAAAAATGCTGTGATCAAAACACCCTAATTATTGTACATATAATATTGTCCCTACTGGGTTGGGTGAGGCAGAGACAACAAACAACTGAAACACATCCGATGGGAGGCTGCTATGCTTCAGGCTCACAAAGAGGATGGTAAAATCGTTGAAAATAAAATGATGCATATATAGAGAGGGCTACACATGCACTGCCCTAACACTCTTCGAAATGTGGAGGGAATAATTATATCCCTCAATTATTCAGCAGGTAATTGTAATTACCTGCTGAATAAAGATATTGTAATAAAAAGAAAATCCTTTCTGTGAGAACAAAATATACAAAAGGAATCGGTAGTATATAAATATCACGCTCAAAGTGACATAAGAATTTGCTAATTTTTGCACTAGTATTGCGTCATATCCTTAGCGTGACCATCTCGCGATCATTGCGCAATAATTATTGCGTGAAAAGCATCCACTCTCATCACAGAACTATGGCGAGATGATTGCGCATTAAAAATCGCGTAGAATCGCGTTCATTTGCCCGTCGGGAAGTAATTTTACCAAAAAAAATGCATAAAATGAAATAACCAATACCTCAGGCATCCATTTTCATACTTAAACTAGAATTATCAAAATTTGGTTAGAAAAGAATGAAGGTTCTTTGAGGTTGGGTCGAAAAACGACCCCATTACGACAATATGGGGTAGAAAAGCCTTATTAGTACTGACTGCCCACTTTAGAAGAGAACCTCTACTAGTAGGGTTAGTTAAGGGCAAAACATCCCCAAATTTGGTACAGAGGTAGATTTTTGGATTCTCTATCATTTTGGAAGAGTCCACATTCTGGAATATGAAATTGGTTGCCATGGCAACAGATTTAAAGGTAAAAAATGGCATTTTTGGAAGAAAAGAGACATATAATTTGAACTAATAAACATAAATCGATGAGTAGATATTCATTAGAAATCTCTAATAATAGAGAATCTGAAAATATTGGTTTCAATACAGTTTACATATTGTCGTTGCTATGGCAACTGTTTTAAAGGTGAGAATAGGCTTTTTAAGGGAAAATGGCAAAATAATGCCCATAAAATGAGTTCTATTGAACATACATCAATAAGCAGGGCCTCATATGAAAGGTCTTTGGATGCTGAATCATATGATATATGATTTCCATGGTTTTGCATGTTTTTAGTTGCCATAGCAACCACATTATAATCAGATTTGCCCCAAAAGTTGGAGTTTCGCCATTAAAGCTGTATGAGAATAAACCATAAAATGTGGGAAAACCTCAAAATCAGAAGTTTCTGTAATTTTGAAGACCAAACCAGTGAAATATATTCATTTCGGGATAACTGGGCATAGAATTTTGGCATGGTAACCACCTTAGAATCAATTTACACATTGATGATGGAAGCCAAATTCAGTATTAGTGGAAGGTCAGATGTAAAGAGGTGGGGGTAAAAGAAGTGGATGTAAATTGAAACCCCTTTTTAATTCAAACAGGTTCTAATCACACACACCCGCGCCCCCAACACACATAGTCTTATATATAACAAAATTAGGCCAAATTCGACATTTGACCTTGAAACTGGTGACCTTGACCTTTGCCCAGGTCATTTACAGGGATAGGGGGCGGGGAACCTGCATGTATAGCACCCATATACCATTAATATGATGCCATTCCTGACAATAGTGTAGAAATTGGACAATAAACTGCCATTTTTCTGATTTTTCGGTCTGCCTTTTTAGTTGCCATGGTAACCAGATACTATATATGAAAATATTTAACAAATGAATTCCGTCTTTTAACTACATTTCAAAATGGATATGAATATTTGACAAAGATTCCACTCTTTGTATCCTGTTGTATCTAGGCTACATTAAACTAGATAAGCCTAAAGCAGTTCTGATACCTGATAGCAATGATCGGTTGCCATGGAAACCACTTTTATATTTCAGAATCATAAAATGATAGAGGATGAACAAATTTACCTGTTAACCAAATTCCGTGGAATTGTCTCAAAATTAGCCTTTGGGGGGCCTAGACTAACTACAGAAATGTGACCAATTATTATGCCTCCACTGTGTATTACTTACCTATTTGTCCCCATATTTGCCCCATATTTGCCCCCATATTGGCCTAAAGGGGTCGTTTTCGACCCACCCTATATCTCAGAACTTATTTAAGCAAATTTCACCAAATTTCTTCTATGGATTCACAGTACCTGTCTAATCATTCTATTAAAGTTTTAAGATGATTAAACCATTTTTGCAACCTTCGGTTTAAATGGGCTAATTGTATAACATTTTCCCTTGAATAGACCCTTCAATCACTGTCCCTGACTACTGCATTTGTCTCTAATAATAGCACTCAAATAGTCAGCATTGATCTTTGGTTGAATTTGGGTGATCTTGGGTCCAATCCCATGCAACTATTAATTATGCCCTCCCGCCTCCCCCCCCCCCCCCCCTCCCTTCCACTGAAGACTACTAAAGATTACCAACGAGTAGCTGTTGCAGAACCAATTTATGGGTTCACGTTTGCACATAATTGTGAGAACATAGACAAATATCGGGGTAAAAATGGTGTTGCACAAGCCAAAGTTAGGACGACCCTGAGTCTGTTCGTTACCATTATGGGCATATGACATTGTATGGATTAATTATTCACTAATTTCCACACATCAATGAATAAAAATGATATTGTAAGTGCTTCCACAATGATTCTCCATTTTTAAAAGCATTTAGCTATTCATGGTCGTTGCAGTTCACTCCTGTTCGTTTGTGCCTGTTCCCTAAACAAAATGTCCATAGAGTGCCTATGTTGCAAGCTGTGCATACTTCATGTGTGTGTGACTGTGTGAGTTGGTGAGTGGATGTGAATTACATGTGTGCATGGAGGGTTTGATTGTTTTGTGTGTGTGGGGGGGGGGGGGGGGTAAGAATCCCATTAAAACATCCTGGATAAAGGTTGGAATAGACAAGGGTAGTGATGTCATATTTTGGAATTACTCTGAATTAAACTGGGACCCTGTTGATACCGTATTCTGTATAAAGGTACAATGACAAGTATGACACTTGAGAACGTGTAGGAGTATGAAAGAGTAGGATCAGCTCTTGTGCAACAGAGCCTGCTCTTTTCTACTCTTAACTGTTCTTAACCAAAGATCAACCACAATTTAACCCCTTGGCTGCACGTTCGTGGACAAAACATGGTCTATTTCAACCTTTTAACCCTTCAATGTCTCTGCTGAGTCATTGATTGCCATTTATCATTCTAATAATAGTGTTTGAACTTGCAATTCAAACCAATAAAACACTTAAAGCCACTCTGAAATGTCTATTTCTCACAAGTATGCATGAACGTGCACCCATGAATTAGTTGTGCAACAGATTCTCGTAGGTTTGCCAACGAACGAACGCGATTGGGTAAGATTAAGGAACGAGTAAGGCATTGAAACACTTTACGAATGAACAGCAAAGATTGGGATACGAGCAGCATTGTGCAACAAAGCCTGCCTGTTCATGGAAATTCATTGTGCAACAAAGCCCAGGGCTTTAGCTATTCATGGTCGTTGCAGTTTACTCCTGTTCGTTTGTGCCTGTTCCCTAAACAAAATGTCCATAGAGTGCTCATTCTGATCCTCTGATGCTATACTGTCTTTGAAACCTTATTGATTCAACTAGGAAGTTTTGTCTATCAGTAGCACTATATGAAATGTTTCTCACTTATACCTCATCACCCATGATCTGTTAATGTTAATCCATTATTCATCTCATCACATAAATTCAAGTACTGTACTGTTATATCTTAATTTAATTCACTTTTGTTATTATTGAAACTTCTCGTTGAAACTTCTCTGTAAAAAGCAATCAAGATTCAGGCGTTCTCTGGAAGAACTGATTACTAGATTTATTTCTGTAATCAGACATGGAATTACCTCTGTATATTTGTAAACTCAAGATCTGCAAAATAAAAGAATCTATGAATTGAATTGAATTGAATTGAAATTTATTTAGAAATGAGGAGGGTATTCTCATGAATACATGTATTTGTAGGTTTATACGATCAAAATTGACAATGATATGACATAAACAAAAAGCATGAAAAACATCAAAATTGTAGTTAAATTTCTGGAATCGATCCCATACAATATGTATTGGTTTGATTTCATTGGGATACCCCCACCCCAACCACCATACACATATATTATAATTGTTTATACACTAGTTGGTCCCATGATTATACCTGTCTCATCACTCTCCTGGCTCACCTACCTCTATCTCTTTTTCTCTCTATTATTAGGAACGGTTTGATAGGTAAAACCATTACTGTGTGTGAAATAGACATGGGTTGTGATGTCATCAGAGATATTCCTTGGATTATACTGGTAGCCCACTGTTACCGTATTGAGTATAAAGGTACATTGAAGAGTATGAGACCAAAGAACGTGTAGGGAGTATCAAAGAGTAGGATCAGCCCTTGTGCAACAGAGCCTGCTCTTTTCTACTCTTGACTGTTCTTAATCAAAGATCAACCACTATTTCAGGCCTTGGCTGCACGTTCGTGGACAAAACGTGGTCTATTTTAACCTTTTAACACTTCAATTTCTTTTATGGGTCATTGATTGCCATTAATAGCAGATCTTTGGATTCTGCTGGGGTTCTGGATACTTATAAATTACTGTTTGGACAGGAAGTGGTCAAACCGGAAAACGGATGAAGTAAATTATTGTTCGGATTCAGGGGTTTATTTTGCGGATGTAGATTTATTTTGCGGATGTAGTTAAAATAAACCCCAGTCGTTTCCGCGTTTCCGCTCAAATCTCAATCACTTACCTCATCAACTAGTTGTTTGTCGTCGATTCCGCGTTCATTTTTGAACGTGTATAAAGTCCTGGTCACATTAAAGTCATTCCTCCACTGTTTCCGATGGAAATATTAGCCATTTTTAAGTTTTTAGGGCATAGGGTTCGCCATAAGGTGACGACGATAGACATCGTGCAAGCAATGGCTGACTCCCAGTGTCACTGTCAGTGACAATCAGACGAAACAAGCTCAGGCTATGTAAAACTCTACACAATATCTCCAAAATCACCGATAATGTTCCAAATATCCTTGTACTTAGCATGATCTGCTTGCTGAATGGTGGTAAGCAACGAAATAGGGAATAATCCATTTGTCAATTCCGCCACAGTAGACATCGTGCCGGACATCGTGCAAGCCTCAGTTTGTTGACGTGTGGGTCACTTTCGAATGAAATCCTCCGTGCGCTATATAGACTACCGTACACAATGCAACGCCAAGTCAACGTGCACATGAGTGGCTATGCCGAAGGGTTTCCCCATCTCTTCCGGTCGCACGTATGGGTTCTGAAATCGCCATTCATTGAATACTAGATTCCCGTAGACTAAATCTTCGCTATCGGGCTAAAACAACATTTAAAACATTTCTACCGATTCAAATCTTTTATTTATTTCTTTTTTTAAGTCCCTAGACACACGCAACACGGCATTGGAAAACCGGAAGTCACTGATGCTTTGGATAGCAAGCAGCGGATCCTTGCGAAAACACGCCGGCCGGTTTGAAAAGTGACATCAGTAAATACGCACCTCTGATTGGCTGTTGTAGCTGGAGCTTCATTCTGCCAGCCGTCGCGTTACCATGTAGGATCCGACTTAAGCGTGCAAACTTGCGGGCGTGTAAACACATGGTTTCTGAACTCGCCATTCATTTATTACTTGATTTCCATAAAGGAAAACTTCGCTATCGGGCTAAAACAACATTTAAAACATTTCTACCGATTCAAATCTTTTATTTATTTCTTTTTTAAGTCCCTAGAGACACGGATACGGCATTCGTAAACCGGAAGTCTGATGCTTGGTTGCATGCAAAAACTGGAAGCTTCGTTTGTTTCTGGAACGGAGAGTGCGGCTGACGTAAACGACATTGTGAAGTTATGATTACGTGTACATATGTGATATTGGTTAGAAAAGAGGTAAAATAATCTAAATATTAGAATGTGATGGGTTAAAATGTGTAAAACATCCGGATTTGGATGTTATAAAGGCTGCATTTGACTCGGTCCTTTCCATGTCAGATGTAAAATAGTAACCTATGTATTGGAGTTAAGGAGTTAAATTATTGGAGTTCTTCATGCTGTAAGTACATCTAAAACCTTTTTTTGAGCCTAATATTTGTTAATATGTGTTTAAACAGTGTTATTGAATCCAAAAATCGGCTATTAAAGTGATTAATTCTCTCGATTTTGTGTCTTCGGCTTTTGCTTGAAAATAAACCCCTCGGCCCTCCGGGCCTCGGGGTTTATTTTCAAGCAAATGCCTCAGACACAAAATCTAGAGAAATTAATCACATACTAATCTTTCTAATAATAGTGCTTGAACTAGCAATTCCAAACAAAAAAACAATTAAACCTACTCAGATATGTCAATTTCTCACGAGTATGCACAAACGAAAACCAACGAATTAGTTGTGCAACAGATTCTCGTAGGTTTGCCAAAGAGCGAACGCGATTGGGTAAGATTAAGGAACGAGCAAGGCATTGAAACACTTTACGAACGAGCAGCAAAGAATAGGCTACGACCCACCAAGAAAGCTGATATCAGCCCGATATCAGAATCTGATATCAGATCTGATATCAGATCGGCATGTCATTCTGATATCAGGTTGATATCAGGCTGATATCAGATTCCAATGAGCAAGAAAGTTTTACATACTAAAAAATATGCATGCAAAAAGGGGGTTTCAAGCTCTTCTGTTCAAAGTTTGCTGAAATAGGAATTTTTAAAGATTTTAGAATTTTTTTTATATCAGATTCTGATATCAGACTGATATCAGGCTGATATCAATTTCTGATATAAAAAAAATTATCTGCAGATGCTTTGATTATCCTCTCATGTACCTAATTCAAGCTCTCCTTAAATATATTTCCCAAAATTCTTGCTGAAATAGGAATTTTTAAAGATTTTAGATTTTTTTTTTATATCAGATGGATATCATTCTGATGTCAATTTCTGATGAAAATGAATTTATTTGCAGATGCTTTGATTGTCCTCTCATGTACCTAATTCAAGCTCTCCTTAAATATATTTCCCAAAATTCTTGCTGAAATAGGAATTTTGAAAGACTTTAGAATTTTTACCATATCAGATCTGATATCAGATGGATATCATTCTGATATCAATTTCTGATGAAAATGAAAGTATTGGTGGATGCTTTGATTGTCCTCTTATGTACCTAATTCAAGCTCTCCTTAAATAGATTTCCCAAAATTCTTGCTGAAATAGGAATTTTGAACGATTTTAGAATTTTTTTTATATCAGATCTGATATCAGATGGATATCATTCTGATATCAATTTCTGATGAAAATGAAAGTATTGGCGGATGCTTTGATTGTCCTCTTATGTACCTAATTCAAGCTCTCCTTAAATATAGTTCCCAAAATTCTTGCTGAAATAGGAATTTTGAACGATTTTAGAATTTTTACCATATCAGATCTGATATCAGATGGATATCATTCTGATATCAATTTCTGATGAAAATGAAAGTATTTGCGGATGCTTTGATTGTCCTCTTATGTACCTAATTCAAGCTCTCCTTAAATATATTTCCCAAAATTCTTTGAATTTTCGATCGGCCCTATATCAGATCTGATATTGAGCCGATATCATACCGATACTATTTCTGATATCAGTTTCTGATATTGAGCCGATATCGTACTAATACTATTTCTGATATCAGTTTCTGATATTGAGCCGATATCATACCAATACTATTTCTGATATCAGATCTGATATTGAGCCGATATCGTACCAATACTATTTCTGATATCAGTTCTGATATCGAGCCGACATCAGACTGATATCATTTCTCTGATATCAGATCTGATATTGAGCCGATATCATACCAATACTATTTCTGATTTCGATCGTTAAGTCAAAATAGTCAATCGTAAAGTAAAAAATAGTCAATCGTAGTCAGAATAATCTATTGTAAAGTCAGAAAAGTCTATCGTAAAGTTGAAATCGTCAATTGTTAGGATGAATAGTCAATTGTTGAGTCGAAATAGTCAATCGTGAAGTTAGAAAAGTCAATCGTGAAGTCAGAAAAGTCAATCATGAAGTCGAAATAGTCAATCTTAAAGTTAGAAAAGTCAATCTTAAAGTTAGAAAAGTCAATCGTAAAGTCAGAAAAGTCAATCATGAAGTCGAAATAGTCAATCTTAAAGTTAGAAAAGTCAATCATAAAGTCAGAAAAGTCAATCATGAAGTCGAAATAGTCAATCGTAAAGTTAGAAAAGTCAATCGTAAAGTTAGAAAAGTCAATCGTAAAGTCAGAAAAGTTAATCATGGAGTCGAAATAGTCAATCGTAAAGTAGTTTTTGAGTAATGAGCATAAGTATTCAAACATAATTTTAGACATTATTTCGGCGAATAGCTCATCCTATAGAGTATATTTTTTAGCTACTTTACCAACGATTGGAAATAGAGGTACAAATAATTGCACAATAATCATTATGAAATTAGGAAAGTCGAATAAATATGTTGGGGTATTTAATACAATTTAAATTGTGTAAAAGGCTTAAATAGTTCTTGAGTAATGAGCATAACAGGCCTCATAACGTTCCTATATTTCCTATTTTTTTCCTATATTTTAAAAAAATCCTATATTTTCCTATATATTGGCATATTTTCCTATATTTCCTATATTTTGAAGATTAAAAGAATAAAACCTTATTTGTTCCTCCACTTGCTTAGTACATACATGATATTTCCATGTTAGAAGTTCGTCAAAATGCTGGTGGATCCATGTTGAGCATTTGGATGATATATCCAGAGCCATTAAATTTGGTATAGGCCCTATGGCTCTGATATATCCTTGCCCCAAAATACATAATAGACTGATGCCACAATATCTGACATCCACATGAACGATTCCTCCATCAGACATAATTTTAGACATTATTTCGGCGAATTTAGAGCAGTGAAATAAACATGTATCCCTCCCTCTCCCTCCGTCGAATAAATATGTTGGGGTATTTAATACAATTTGAATTGTGTAAAAGGCTTAAATAGTTTTTGAGTAATGAGCATATCGCCGAGGTGGGTCCCGGGCAAACAGACAACGAACCCCCGCTACAACTACAGGTTCTAATCGCCCAACTACAGCTCTACGGTCACACCTACCAGTCGCGCTTGGACATGGATGACGTCACAGGCCGCTGGACCCGTGCTAAGATGGCTACCCACCCTTGTCGCACTGGGTTGCAGTGGCTCATTAAATGGCAGCGCTTAAACACCTCTCACTGGTTTGATTTAAAAGGTTGGAAGCTATAACTTTGTAGATCGTTTCAAAATACTCCCCCGAATGTATCAAACACACAAAAAAATCCTTTACACTTGACCTTTAAATATTAACCTTTTATATAAAATGTCAAGGGAATGGCTGGAAGACCTAGGTATAAATCCTGAAAGGTACCTAGAGGCCTGTCGACCTGTTCATCAACATAATGGAATAACTTTGATTTCTCTATTCTATTCTATCCCAAGTATTTCCATGGATGCTAGATCAGTTTACAAAAGCATGAGCAGTGTTATAGTAAAGAATTTATGCTGTATGATGAAGTATATTATCGTAATATTTTGGGTTGATGCATAACCTAGTGTTCTTAAGATAGTATGAAAATCCTTCGAGGTTTTGTATTTCTATATCATAAGACACTGTTTCTTGAAACAAGATTCCCTGTATTTTGCAATCTGTACCATAAACTGTTAAAAAGAATCATCTGCCCTTCCTGATCAGGGATACCAACCTTGACAATGGGATACCAACCTTGCCAATCTTTGCCAAACTTATTATTCATGAAGGAAACCAATCCTGTGATAGTTTGGTCGTTTTCATTCACATTGGAGTTTGATGGGGGTGGGGGTGAGTAACATGCCTATATTGTATTGACCTATCACAATGTGGGAACCTAGGTCATTGATGTTCCAAAAATGATGCACCACTAATCAGGTAGAAGGGTTTGTGGGTTATTAGTTATTGAAACATGTTAATTACTATTTAAGTTCACAACAAAAGGATATTAACAAAATATTTATTGCACATAAAAAAAGTATAGCACAACAGATAGTTGTGAATGTTGGATATCTTTTTATATTCACAAATCTGCTTCATTTGAATCAAATACATGTTTTTCCCGATTTTTTTCAGGGTAGGTATTTTGAAAAATATCAAATACTTAAATAATTATTTTTGGCCATTTAAACAGGTATACAAAAATTTCCCCAAAGCGGATTTTTGCGGATTTTTGATATGTTATTCTCCTCGAATTTCCGCTTCTTTTGACACCAAAAGCGTTTCTATACCATTTTTTTTCCGGGTATAGGACCTATTTTGCACCTTCAGGGACTGGACTACTAGTGGACAGCCAAATGGTAAGTACTCTACCACACGACACTGCCGCCACCTAGCGGGACCTACCTGAATCGCCCAACCAACCGCAACTTTCAAAAGTAGGGTATCGGCTGTCGTTGGGAGTTTGTAGGATATTTCGAGTGGTGAGTACATTTCAGTTGACAATTTTCAGTATTTCTAGACCCATACATGTTCAGTGATCCATGCTGACTAAACAATAAGTTATATATATTTCGATATACTGAGAGAAATACGATATCCAATGTCCTTTCCTATTATCGCCCATACGGCGGCCCAAAGCACGGCAATGCCGTGTCTAGATCGGTACCGATATCTGCGACCCTAAAACTTGTCAAAACACCTCCCTGAAACCAGTTCTATATTATAGGGTGTTCAGTCCTTGCGCTAGATGTGCGGAAATTTTCCCGCTTTTGAATTTGACTGAACATAATCAGATATTTGAGAGAGTTATTATTGTTCGAATTTTACAATCTTAGTGTCATTTGAATCGTAAGCGTTTACGCTATATTTCCCGAACGTTTGATTGATTCTAGTAAGTATTATATTTATGAGTGAGTACATGTATAGCAGAGATGCCAACTTTTTCATCAAAGGTTGCGGGACTCTATCCCAGCACATAACAGGGGTCGTAGTAAGCCTTATAGTATTGTGGACGAGTGGCCTGATTGAGGTACTCGTCCACAACCAATCAGCACTCGTCCATATATGATTTGTAGAAGTAAAAACAAGATAAGGGTCTTTATCTTAATGCATAATAGAGGATCGATTTCCATACAAATAACTGATTGTATGTATAACTTGACTGGTATTAATTTGTAAATAACTTGAAACTATATAGGATGTTTCATTTGTTTGTAATAAGTATACAATTACATTGTATCACCAGTAGTGAATAACCTCAAGGTGAGGGGCAGGGTATTAAGGGGATGGGACGGGAGAGGGAGAGGTTGGTTAAAAAAGCTTTCGAAATTGTTTGAAACATAATTGATAATTGTATTCATTATAAAATGCATGTTAGCAGATCATTAAATAAAATATTGAATCGAATGTAATCATGCAAATGTGCATAAGGAGGAGGGGTCACAGAGAAAGAGGAGGGAGTAAGGAGAGGGAAAATAGAGAGTGGGAAAGAGATATGAGAGAGAGAAATAAAGAGGGGGAGGTGAGAGGTGTAGGAGTAGGTAGACGGGGAAGGTGACAGGGAGGAGGAGAGAGGGAGGGAGCGAGTGAGAGGGAAAGAAGGAAATAAAGTGTAATGAGACAAAAAAACCCATGGAAGTCATTTGCACGGATTTGGTATTATTAAATCACCTTATTCTTACTGTTTATTGCTGTATTATACTGCAATTGTATTGTGTTATTTTCTAAATTCATATGCTCTGTACTGAGTCATGGTAGCGGCTGGGAGAGCTGGATTTTACCTAGATGTCTGCCTACCTGTTTTGTTGGTTTTGTCTTTTATATTTGCATTGTCTGTTTTGTTATGTAGGCTATGTGAATCTCGATAAATAAAGTAATATCTTATCTTACCGTAATGCTCCTTTTCGATTTTATTTTCAATGTAACCTTGTGTGAGAATTTACAATCTTTTAATTTGTCCTGTGTTTGTACTTGTAAGTGTGGACGAGTGCACCAGCAATGGTACTCGTCCACAGCAAAATATACTCGTTATTTACGAGTACAAAGCCCTTACTACACTCCCTGAGTCATAAGGTGCGGGGTGTGGGGCCCGCCTAGGGCCCCAGAAGCCAGAGGGTTTTCCTTGCTCTGTGGTGCATTTTAAGTATTTTCGGGGGTTAAATCAATGATCCTATAGCTTCACAAGCTATAGGATACAATGTACAAGTCTAATTTTACAGTATTAACTTTGACACACCACACGAAATAATGAAGTTTGAGGTTGATGAAAGAATAGTATTAATGGTATATGAAATGAATGAAAAAATACAGACTATTTTTCTAATGTCTCTTTGTCGTAGTGACTAGTAGATGAGTTATTAAACGCTCAGGAGTTTGATAATGACTGACAGTGATTATGATAATAATAAGCATTAAATTCTTAAGTAATTCGTTTCTTTCGGGAACATATTACATTTGTATCTGTTTGCAACGACCTAGGCTTTATGCCTTTCAATATTTACAGAGGTAGCCTATAGGTCAACATATATCTGATCGAAACATAAACGGACATCAGCATTCACATATACAATCCATATTCAAGGCAGTATAAAATAACAAAATACAATCATGATTACATGATCTTCTGGACATTAGGTTCTCTCCTAGTAGGCGTAGGGGAGGGTGGGGGCGGGGCAGACACCTTCATTCTCTCATACTATTTACACTATTTTGCAAATCAATATTATGTTATGCTATCATATTATTATACTATTTTTATACTAATATTTTTGATTAAATTAATTTTAGATATTAACTATGGATTCGAAATCAGGGTGTTTCTTTATGGAAATCATTGTATTTTGAGTATATGTTACATAGTTGCAATTAGCTTTACCTTATCAATGATGAATACTTATTGGCCAGCTTTTCATATAGTTGAGTCTGAAACGCTAAAAAATGGGCTCTTTCTGAAAAGGTATTATGACCCCCCCCCCCCCCCCCCCCAGATGACACTAAAATGCAATTCTGTCTGTCTAATTGCTTGATGCACGGCAGACTATATTTGAGTGTTGCCTTGTTGCTCTAATCCTGCAATCCTTCATACATATATCAAAGTAGAAATACCTAGAATAATTACTCTAACCCATGTCCATATAAAAGTTGCTGTATGGGTGAATAACATATTGTGCTATGTTTATATCAAATAATCTGACTGGCTGGCACTATAATCAACTCAAAACAATCATTGAAATAGATCATAGTCAGCGGTGAAATGGACAATAAGCGCGGCACTGATAGCACATAATGCGTAGGCCTAGGCTAATCATGCATGCTAGATCCCTGTCAGTAGGTTTACTGTAAGTCAGCAGCAGCTCTAGGCTGACGATCATTGAAAGTGTTATAAAACACAATTTTGTATTAGTATATAGCAAATTATGGTTCACATTCACTATGTTTAGAATATTCATGCATACACAGTAGCAAGGTATAGGGTTGATGATTCGGCTAGGTTAGAACAAGTTCTATTTTTAGACATATTGACATATAGTACTAGGGTTATAAGTTAATACTTTAGATTTCATGTAATTTCATTTCATGCCCACTATCTGGGATTAGGCAAGAGTGGATATTTACTGATGTCGGTCAAGGGCCAGTAGGCCTGTGACTGACATCGGTGAATATTCACAATGCTGAAAATCCAAGGGTTGTTCTCTGTTTATTTGACCTCTCCCACATAACTTATGTTAGATTAACATTATCTACAGCGATTTTGTGGAATAAATAGTTAAATAATTTGGCTTTAGCTTGAAAATATAGTGATCTGTTTGACTGATAAATACATTGTGTTCTTTCAGATATTAGTAGACAGTATGCCCAACCGTTTCTTGCTAGCTGCGGACAGGTGGATACTGTGTAGTGAACTCCCTAAGTCCTGCCCACAGACTCTGCTACCATGGATTTGTTCCAAAGGTATGTTATAAATTAAATTATCTACAGGAGTTTGATACCATTTAAACTGTAAGTGACATGGGGTGGGTGCATAATTACCTGCAACTCAGTATTGTAAGCATCAAATATGAGAGGGTGTATACCAATTCAAATATACAAAAAAACTAATTTTTGTAATTCTTGCAACTAGCTCTATTCCAACTCTCATTTCCAAGATATCTGCAAATCCAGCATGAAAAAAATTAAGTACCGTAAATCAACATCCCAATGATATGATATGACATATTTTTAATTAGACATGCAGTGTAAGAAATTAATTTTCCCAGCAATTTGGCTGTTGAATACAGGCTTTTACCAACCTGCACAGAAATTTACTGTTCTCAGTTATTTTCTTTTTTCTATTCCATGATTTGCAAATATAGTGATCTGTGATCAAATAGTTTCCATCTGTAATATTAGGCATATACACTTAACAAACCAACCTGAGATGTACAAATGTTGTATACCTCATACAATGGTTTCTGATTTTATTACAAGTGCTGGGTAGATAATGTCAAGTATTCAACTGATAACTATGTCCCTTGTTAATGATGTTTAATTCATGACCTTGCCTTGTTTATAGGATGCTTTCCAGAGCTGCTGGAAACAAATCAACTAATCATGGAGGAGCTGCAGGCATCCACAAACACTTGTTTCGACTTAGTTAGAGTTTGATCAGCAGTGGCAATATACTCAGGAATATACCCATATGAACCTACTTGGCGTGGCCATTTGAGTAGAGAAACTGGGCAATCAGGACTTACCAGCCTTAAATCCTAAGGACATATGACAACTATTTCATCAGAAAGACCTGTTATGTAATACCACTGCCCAATGACACAGGACCCCAACTCCACCAGCTCAGGATCAAACAGCACCAATACACCAGGGAGCTGTACAGCGGTCGTCTCATCTATGAGCAGAAGCTCACCTAGTCAAGGCCTCAATGTAAGATGACCAACACCTAGATATGTGAAACTTAAAGCAAGAGTACTAAAACATGACAATTACCTGGAGAAATTGGATGTATGGATCCCAGACAACTACAATGTTCCCAGAAAATACAACTTAAATAAGAAAATGCTATAGACTGGCAATTCAAAAAATGAACTCTGAACCATGCATTATACCTTATGGTGGCATTTCAACAGGTTTTTGTATGAGAAATTCACGATCCTAAGAGGGATTTTGGTTTTAAATGATATTACTGTATGTATCAGGTACAAGTTTTAAAAATTATGTTATCCATAGGTTAACCTCAATTTTCCGTTCAATCATAGATGAATGATAGTGCATTATATTTTTTTTCAATCATATATGGACAGGTGAGGGATTCTGTATAGCGCTGTAATGATATACAATTTTGCAGTCAGTATTTTAAGCCTTTTTGGCGTCAGGTTTGTAAAAGCCCATATAAGAGGGTTAAGGTGAAACAATTTACCTTATATTAAGGATATTCATATGGTATTCAACGCCAGGTATATATGGACATTGTCATTATGGTCGTCAATTTGGGCGTTTTTTGTGACGTTTTAACGGCAGGGACTTTTCTAATTAATTTTAGGTGTTTTAACACACATGATTAGACATGTTTTCTGAGACTGGTCGGACAAAATTTATGCATCATATTTGCGTAAGAAAAAATAGGTTAACACCACGCAGGTCTTCCGGGTATTATGCCAAGTATTTTTACACTCAAAATTGGTATTTTAAGGGATGTCCAGGCGGTCTAGGAAAAGTTTTAGGGCAAGTTATATTAATGTTTATAAAAATTACATAATACAAAATTCTTTAAAATATTTCTGGTGAACTTCCAGCCGTGGACCATTAGCTAATAATAAGATAGAATTCAATGAGAGATGGATATAGGATGACATATTCACAAAACATGGCGAAGCGTGGGAAAAACAAAAAAATAACGCACAAGTGTTTTGTGAATGCGTCATCCTATATCCATCTCGAGTTAGGTTCTATTTTTATGCCATGATATATATATTTTAGCCTTATTTAATCATTATTTACCTTCAGTTAATGTCTCGCAACCCTCCGACTCGGCAAAAGCAAGTGCCTACAACGTTGCATCATGAAATGAGCGTCATAAATAAGCGTCATTGATTGGTGCAAATAAATTTACGCAACCAATCAAAAGAGGGGAGTAAATTGGTTGCATTTGAAAAGCAGCCCCCAGTAGTGAAATCTACGTATGCATATGCAATGGGCTAATCTGGCCATGTTTTTGTGGATACGCACGCCTATCATGGCATAATGTGTCATTATTTGTAACCATAATGTGTCATTATTATTTGCAACATTATTGTTTCCTCGTCTCTTGTAGACTTTATGTAATGACAAGAAATAAAGAACCTAATAACCAAATGAAAGACATTCATGTGCATTTCCTAGTAAGGATGAAGCTTATTATGTAATAAAAACTGCAAGATTATCAGTCTGATATCTCCATTATTTAGTTGTCTTATATATTGGTTGATGAAATCAGAAGTGTTATATTGGTTGACATCAGATGGACATCAGAGATCCCTGGACAGCAGCTGGATATCAGAGATCCCCGGATATTAGAGATCTACCAGATTCTGATGTTCTTGATATCAGGAACAATACTCCTATGACATCAGTTTGATTTCAGTTCCTGATATCAGAAATGGTGTCGGTCTGATATTGGCTCAATATCAGAACTGATATAAGAAATAATATCGGTCTGATATCGGCTCAATATCAGAACTGATATCAGAAATGATATGGGTCTGATATCGGCTCAATATCAGAATTGATATCAGAAATAATATTGGTGTGATATCGGCTCAATATCAGAACTGATATTGGAAATGATATTGGTCTGATATCGGCTCAATATCAGAACTGATATCAGAAATGATATTGGTCTGATATCGGCTCAATATCAGAACTGATATTGGAAATGATATCGGTCTGATATCGGCTCAATATCAGAACTGATATCGGAAATGATATTGGTCTGATATCGGCTCAATATCAGAACTGATATCGGAAATAATATCGGTCTGATATCGGCTCAATATCAGAACTGATATCGGAAATGATATCAGTCTGATATCGGCCCGATATCAGAATTGATATCAGAAATAATATCGATATGATATCGGCTGAATATCAGAAACTGATATCAGAAATAGTATCGGTCTGATATCGGCCCGATATCAGATCTGATATCAGATCTGATATCGGGCCGACCGAATTTGAGGGTGCAGTCTGATATCGATCGATATCAGATCTGATATCGGGCCGATGGAGTGTCTGATATCGGGCCGATATCAAGGTGATATCGGGTTTCTTGGTGGGGAGCAGCGTTGTGCAACAAAGCCCAGAACAAGTAAACGTCCAGGTGGCTGCCTGGTTACGTGCGGACTGGCCAGGCACTGGTGTAGCAGTCCCGCTGTTGGTGTTAATGATAATCAATAGGTGGCATGTATAACAGATGATATTGTAGAATTTTCAAGGTAAATTTAATTTAATTCTGTCTGCGGTCATTTCTGGCGTCCAGCCAAAAGCCTTGTCAGAAATTACCTGAAGTAGACGTCAGTATGCTTCAATATATCCCAACACACATTACCTTTAAGGGCTCCTGTGTATGATGTCATATATTAAACATTGAGGCTTTAGGTACCATTGCCAGGGCGGTCCTCATTACATGGTAACAAGTTGAGAAAGCAGGCCCCCGTTGAAAGGTGTCCTGGTTATGTGTAGGTAATGAAATTTGATATAGGAAAAACATGCACGGGGTTTGGCCAAATCGTACCAGTATAACTATGAACGGTTGTTAGTGGGGATGCTTCCCTGTTTGTAATGAATCAGACGTAAATCAGAGAGAAAAGTGAGTGTCAGTGTCAGTGAGTGAGGCAGTAAAGTATAATGTACATTCAAGGGTGCAGGAGGAGAGGGGAGGAGGGGGAAGAGACAGGGAGAGAAAAAACAGAGTGTCAGTGTGAGTGAGTGAGGCAGTACAGTATAATTTACATTCAAGGGTGCATAAGGAGAGATGAGAAGGAGAAAGAGAGAGAGATCTAGAGAGAGGGGGGAGCAGGAATGTGTTGGGGCAGGGATTGGGAGAAAGATAGAGAGAATGGCAGACAAAGATGGATCAAGAATCAGAGAAGGAAATTAGTTTGTCAGCCTAACCCTCACTTAACGTGCCCTGCCCCGCCCTTCCCCCTGGCTCTTTTCCCTTGGAAACGGTCATAGAACAAAAGATATTGAACCAAATTGTTGTAACTGTTTTCCCTTGAAACGGTCATGGATGGCAGATAAAAGACTGTGTACGGTAGCTGTGAAGCAGATTCTTGTTTTCTCAAAACAATAAGAACAGGATCACAACAGTGAGCAATTAGTTCTAGAGGAGTGACCAATGACCAATTAGTGTTAGAAGTGTAACCATGCACACCACAACACCACCTCAACAACTACTCAAAACGGCAATCCACACCAGCCCGGCAACGATGCTGTAACTGTATTATTTGTATTCAACTGAAACCAGGACGTATCTTGCCACTACATAAATATGTATCACGTACTATATGAGTACAATAATTGCCCTAGCATGGCGTGTAAACGAACGATTACATCTAGTATTATTTCTTGGACGGCGAGCGGTAATTAAGGAACCCGCTTGGAGTGTTGCGTGCTTATTGGTAATTTTATGGAATTGGTGGTGTAGAAGAGCTACAGCGTTGGGGAAATAAAAGTGGATGTTTACTTATTTTCCATTACTCTTTCAATAAAATAGATTTAATAGCGTAAAATAAGGATAAGGAACTGGGTCCCGCCACCTCCTTCCTGGTCGTTGGACCAACGCTCAAGGATTATCAGATAATTTGAAATGGTAAGGCAACGCACGAAAACACTTGTGGAAACCATTATGTAAACATGAAATGTGTCTAGCATTGGGAATTGACAGTTTGTAATGACTGCAGGTGAATAATTGCTCACGACAAATGTTTTGTTATCAAATGCATAGAAAGGTGTGTTTTTCCACCTCAAAGACATGTCAGTATTGTCCATTATTATCCAGGATATTACTTATGTGAAATCCGAATAATATTACGGTATTTAAATTTTCTTTCAGTTTAGGGTGCAACTGAAATAATAGCTGAAGTAGAAGTAGTTAAATCATCCTATTTTGGTATTGTCTTTAATGATTATAACCTCTTTTTTCCGCCTAGGACAATTGCATTTCAATATGCAGGGAATAGGAACGACCTTCTGCATCAAATGCAGGTCCTCCAGGAGGTCCTCATGCAGTTCTGGGGTAGTTTATGATATGTCTGTTTGACAATTATTCTTTGAATATAAGAAATACAAAGTATCCTTAAGAATATGCTTTTGATTTACTAGTAAATAAATGTACATTTATATGTACATGAAGGCCGTTTTGGTTATTGTCCTGAATATCAATTTCATATTTTCTAGTTTTATTCGCGGTCCTTGTAATTGATACAATGGTGAAATCAAAGAATTGTAATGTTTAATAATCATTTGTGTAAATATCTGGTCTCAACGACTAAGGGAACGAAGGCGAATTAATGGGTAACAGAAATATTAAAGAATCGCTTTTAGAATAGGATTATACTGATAAATGTATTATAGTGAATTATACATGCATCAGTGTCTGGTATAGCAAATGGCCTGCGCTTGTGATATCTAATTACACTCGTTCCTTTCTCATCAACTAACAACCCATATTATCTCATCTTATTGTACCTACGTACTGCCGGTCACATTTAACTGTTACATTTCTATCAAGAAAGATTATAACTTAATTAAGGGATCAGCCCTAACATCATAAACTCAAGAATCCGTTGGATGTAGCAGTAGTTTAAGTTCTCTCCATTCGAATGTCTACGAACTGGTGCGATGTGGTAGGGTAACCCATGAATAAGGTCTTTAATTAGCATTTTGAGATGCAGAAATGTAGCCAAGATGAAATTAGATTATGACTATGGTTTGTGCATGAATAGGGATTAATGAATGGTTTAGAATTATTCAATCAACCTTTTGTCAACTGTATACACCGTAGTGTACTGTATGGAGGCAGTTGCACAGTAGTTTTGAATATGCACTTGTAAATAAATAAAAAAGAACTTAGATATGTGGTCTGATAATGATATGTTCGATATATAGTGTCAGATAATGATAAGTTAGAATATCTGATTCAATTAAATGCATGTCTTTTGTAACTTTTTTACAGACTGAAGAAATTTGTGTTGATGTCTTTATTTATCCAGGTGATTACAAAAGGGATTTGGTCTTTGCCATCCCTTGTTTATCAAGGATCAGGCTATGTGCCAGCTTTTCACCTCGACCCTGGCTTATTTGTAGATCCATGAGATACTTTAGGGTAATATTATGTAGATTTGGCTTGGTGGAATGAGATGAGATGGGAGTTTATGTAACTGAAGCCTCAGTGGTTATATCGGCCACTTCTGCTTCTGTGATATTGATTTATAATCACTTGTATCTGTGGATATTTTATAGACTTTAGGGGGGTATTTATTTAATAAACAGCTTCTGGCTGTTCTGGCCAAATTCATATGACAGCGTTCATTTATTCCTCCTAGCGTCGTGAATGATAAAGGTATGATAAATATTCTGTACAAAAAGGTATTTGTCATACATGAAATCTTGGAACAGTTGATCATTTGATAATGTTGATTGTACACATTATGTTTTACACATACGTATATATTCAATAGTAATGATTGTTTTGCCCTCGCGTGAAGACTAAGGTATTTTCATATCCTCTTTCATAAAAAACCATCATGGATTATTTTCCATACATAGATCTACGAGTATGTTACGATTGAATCGGTTGGCAATTGAAAGCCGACATTCCTGGGATATCGGTATGATAAGTAACAAACGTGATGAGTTACAAATAAATGAGTCACAAGTCGCAAAAATGATATTTCTCAAATGTTCTTCCATAATGCACTTGTCAATTGAAGCCCCCACCCCCCCACCCCCCCACCCCCGGGGAAGTGGGGGAATGGTAGGGGAATGTCTGAAAAAACATTCCCCCACCCAGGCGGAGATTTCCCTTAGTTTACAGCAATATCAACTGGATGGGTGGGGGAATGTCCAACTGTGCCCACTCTATACCTTAGTTGAAACAGCAATATCAACTGGATGGGTGGGGCAATGTCTGCCAGTGCCCACTCTATACCTTAGTTGACAGCAATATCAACTGGATGGGTAGGGGAATGTCCACCTCTGCCCACTCTGTACCTTGCTTTCCAAGAGAGATTTGATGGTTTTCAGTGGGCATGGGCTTGGCTAGGCTAGATCCAAAGTTACAAACCTCCTCCAATATACATACACACAGAGTGTCACCTTTGAACATGACAGGGGTTTAGCACGCCCTATATAGTGTTTCAACAGTGTCAAGTCTGAAGGTGAGATGCTGAACATGATGAGGGACTATAATATCTATAGGCACCCTATACTAGAATTTTAAAGATCTTTTAATGTTGGGGTTGGGGTTAGGGTAGGGGTTAGGGCATGGTGGGAGGGGGTGGGGAGGGCTCATGGGAGGGAATTGTGATGTGTCACAGGAAAATGAGTCACAAGTCGCAAAAAAATGTTTTTGAGATATCATCATAATTGAAAAGATGGGATCAAGTGGATTCTAATGATAGTAAACAGTAGGACATCTAATAAGTATTTTAAATTGGATGTTTTTATTTTTTAAAGAAAAAGGGTTTGCAATATTTCTGGGTGGACATTTATGAATAAAGTAGCTAAATATACTTTATAATATGACCCTAGAAATGTATGGATATATTTAATACACTGTCTTAACATTTGGTAATGTATTCATGCTATGAGCAGAGCTAAGATATAAAATATACCAACAAAGATATCCTATATAAGTCACTTTGAAAAATATCAGTTTTACTACTTGTGACTCATTTTCCTGAAACACATCACAAGCATACAAAATTGATGTGATGCAACACCCCTATCACTTCTATGTCTGAGCTCACCCTAGCCCTTGAGGGTAGGCCAGGAGGTTGGGGCTCACCTAGCCATTCTTATATAATTAATTAACCTTGATATTGATAACTATGTGCATGCTCATTCACTTGTAGTTTATGATAATCACTTATGATAATTCGTCATGATTTAAGAAATACCGGATGCTATGTCATGTACCCATATTTTTCTTTTAATTGTTTTATTCATCACAACACTATGTAAAGTATCACACTTTATCTCAGTACATGATGAGTTACATTATATAAGCGAAATATTCTCACAAACTATTTTTTAGAAATATTAAAATACATAGAATTACCACCACCTGCATAGTGCCACATCAATTCATGACAGACAAATTATCACTTAATATTTTAGATACATTAATCTTGTTCCTTTGAATCACAGGTATGATATAAGTTTTTGTATATAAGTAATGCAATATTTTTGTCAACATAATAACGGATTTTTGCAGTCATATTTTTGCAATAATAGTTTCTGTCTAAAAGAAATGTCCTCTGACAAAAAATGTGCCCCAGGGGGTCGGGGATTTACAGGAATTTCTTGCCCTGGGGGGTCGGGGATTTCATCAAATTTCCCAACAGGCCACGGACATTCCCCCACATCCCCGGGGGTGGGGGGGTGGGGGGGTGGGGGTTGCAATTGACAAGTGCATAAGAAAACTTGCTCAGAGTTGTTTTATTGTCAGGATGTGTTGCATTGCTATAGCATGAATACATGTGCCAATTTTCAAGACAATATATTGAAATAATTATCTATGCAGGTCTGAAGTCCTAAGTAGTACAATTAACTACTTTACTAGTGATTGACCATTAACAAATAGTGCGAACGTTTTGTTCATGCATAACATATATAGAACAAGTTTAGTGTTTATCCTAATGTTTACCAACATTGGAATCATCGTGATTTCATCTTTTCAAATATAATGGTATCTCAAAATCCATTTATGTTGCGACTTATTTCCTTATTCATGGCCCAGGGGTATTTATAAGACTTAAAACAGACCCGAAGATAGATAAGCCTTGGCAAAGAGTGTTTTAATTCGGGGATGTGTTTCCCTACGGCTACGTGATCCCATTACCCTCGCCCCGACGTAAGAGCGGCTTGAGAAAACAACTCTTGATATTTATGTGAAACGTGCACGTGAGACCTTTATTTGCAACGTTCTGTCTCCATACCTCAAGCCCCCCCCCCACCCACCCACCCACCCACCCACCCCTACCGTCCCACTTTCTCCAAGAAAAGGAATCATCACCACCATTTGATATCAATCGTATTGGAATTAGCTCCTGATGTACATACCCCTTTATATTGTACTGTAAAGGCCCATTCACATTAACACGACCAGCCGGCCGATCCTTGCCGGCTGTAATTAACATTGTGTATTTTGCCGTGCGGCAGCCGTACACCAATCGGCCGTTGTAATGTGAATGGGCCTTAACTCTTTATTTTCTTGAGGAAATGATAAAAAGGCTGTACATATATATCTGGTTATAGATCGTAGTCTGTGTATGCGTTAACATAGATATCATGCACGCAGCTTTTATACAAGATTTTGAAGTCGAATCGGCCGAAAGAAAAGAGGCACTGGAAAATAGGTAATTAAAGGCCAAGACAAGCCGGCCGACTTTAATAACATTGCTGTGTTTGCCGTGCGGCGGGCGTACACCAAAAGCACTTCAGGCGGCCGAGGTAATAGATATAGGGCTTGACACTAACTAAACTAAGTTAGCCTTTTCGAGCCAAGACCTTACTAAATTAAGACTTGCAACCGCACCAACCCACTCCTTTTAAGAGATTCCTGGAGTCGCACTGAGTATAAAAGTACACATTATCAAATACAAGTACAAGAATGTCATTATTATTGACTGCAATCAGTTTCTGCACTTCTATAAGTGGTGTATCTAAACTATATATATATTGATTGACTGACTCAATCGGATTTGAACGAGTAGAGCGATTGAGATCCGTTCCCAAAACCATATAGGCTTTCTAATAATCGCTTATTCGGAGCTTATACTAGATCTTCACCAAGGTTTCATCCTTGCGGCAGATACGGTTATCTATTCCGGCACCATTGGTTTTCTATCAGCCGTTAGCCGCAAACGACCAGCCGTAAGGTGAAAACCGCATTGGTGAAGTTACTACTTTAATCAATAAGATTAATGATACAACAGACATCTGTAGACAAACTTAATTCTATATTCTCAAAAACATGAATTGAAACTTTAAATGATAATCTCTCCGATCTGTCTATTGTTCGACGCAATGAAATAATTAATTGTACCATATGTATACAGTTTCAAAAGGACAATTGCATTGTTGCAAAAGAAACACAATTGTACGCTAAACAGAAAATAGTTATTTTATCGGTTTTACATATATTTAATAGTTATTTTATCCGTTTTACATAGGTAATATAAGTCACGTAAAACCCTCCAGAGGAGCACGACCTTTTAAATAGGTTTATTTAGTTCTAGATGGAAAATAAATGCCTACACATGCCTAACCATCTTGACATACTTTACACCATTAGACATGCTTATTATATATAAGCAACGAGCTCGTTGTTACCGCGTTGTTATAAGCGATCATCATCTGTGGTTACTATTCCCCATCGTTTTGGTGGGGTGGGGGTAAGGACATGATAACAAATTACATAAAGAGGATAAATCCATATGTGCACAAGCGCTAATTATGTGTACGTACCCAGTTGGAAGGAACGTAAGGCTTCCCACATATGTTCATGTATATATCTCTCCACATCCCTGGTAAGTAAACATAAGTAAAGTTGATAATGCAAGAGCCAGTAACTCCTCCAATTGTTCGTTATCCACTTAATACAAGAAACCAGGTACTCCCCCAGCACACTTAAATCCTATGCACAGCTTGACAAAGAGATCCAGAATGCAGAGCCCAAACCACTCACATGCTTTCTCATCAGGCAACTCAGCCTGACTGGCATTGGAGGCATTTTACCCGAAGCAACCTCCACTTTCCTTACACTACTGCTATTGCTACCGCTGCTGCCCAGTGGCGACATATATTCGAGTGGCGGCGGTGGAAGACAACTTTGTGCACGTTACGAGAACGCGTCTCTTATGCTACACCAAGATTTTATCCTTTAGTCTCGCTGCCTTACCGTCGCTTGCATACTGATTACAGCTAACGTTTATATAATATATGTTAAGCGCGGTATAGCTTAGTCTCGCTCCTCTCGGGTTTCAGAGAGGATATCGGAGTTTGTGGCCGTTAACTACTGCCATCTACAGAAGTGATAGAAGCGCCGGGTTGCTAAAGGGGAAAGCAAACAGTTAAAATGGGCGACAGATGTGGTGTGTCTCTACTGGTACTAAATAGGCGCAAGACATTATGTCTACCTCTTTAAAGTTATAAATAGTCTACTGTTGTTATGTGTTAAAGCTGCATTCTCAGTTAATGTCGCTCGAAAAATGAACATTTTCTACTTCTTGTTCCATTCTTTTCCAACCCATCTAAAAGTCACTTGACCAAATTTTTGGAGAATTGTTTCCAGTTGATTTTGCTAAAGAACTTCTAAAACGCCCTTATTTCATGTTATTTGTATTTTGGGGGACCCGCTAGATGTGGATACAATTTGTCTTGTCCTTATAGTTTAAAACTGTTATTATTTATCGAAATATTGAAACTCAATTTAAGAACTAAAGAAGTATTAGCATTGTGATGTCCTTTTAACTTTAAAATGAAAATGATCCCCCTCCTCACATTCGACAGCTCTAGTTGACCAGTCCATATTAGCTGCCTTCATCGGATATCTTATGCAACGAGCCCCAGGAATTAATCGGGTGTCTTCCTTGATCAGGTTGGATGATCTCGAAGTTTCCATCCAATTCAACCCTTGTAACCTTGGCGATCAGGTTTTGCAGATTATTTTGCTGAAGAAAAAAAGAATTATAATAAAAAGGATCCGTTCTTGCCTCCGTGTTTGTTCAGTTCATTGTCTGTGATTAAAACTGTAAGTGGTTTGGCCACTGACAAAATCACTTGCGATGCGTTGACAATGAGCTAGTTGATTTTACAAATATGGCAAACTGGGCACTTTTAAAATCCTGCAGTAGCGGGAAGGATCTCCCCAGTATAAATAATATAAATAAAAAAATACGAAATAATATATATAAATGGTTCGCCTATCTCAAAATCCAAGCTTTGTAAGTATCTAGGCTTTACTATAGATCCTTCCTTGTGCTTTAATGAACATTCTTTTTCGAATGAAAGGTATCGTCCAAGCAAAAGTCAATAAATCCGCTAGAATAAGGTTCTATATTGAATTGAATTGAATTGAAAAAGTTTTTTTAATTCATTTTGTTAAAGATATATGCGGGTGTCAACACACACGCCACCTAGCGGCTCCTATTTTTCTTTGAAATATTTCATTATCATCACAAGTTGAGATGTATTTGTGCACCATTTTCAATATCTACAGGGTTTATTTTTATTACAACAGTTTTGGGTCATGTTTTTTTAGGATTCATTTTCATTGATTATGCTGCTTGATTACTAAATTTGGGTGATGTGGTCAATTTCAAATGACCACAACTTTTTTTAACCACGTCAACCAACGGTTTTTCTTTGGTAAATCTGTAGCATAATATACCAAATATATGTGTAGAAAGTATTAATGAAAAGTCACCGATCATTATTTTTTTATATAATGAAATGTGAAGAAAAACACATTTTTCCATAGACTTCAATGCTAAAGCACTGTTATTTTTAAGTGGCTGTAGAAAAAAAAAGTAAGTTGATGAGATGTACTTTTTTTTCATTTCTTGCTTTCTTATGTAGTCAGGAATGATCCCTGAACATTTCATAAAAAAGTCACCGATAGATCTGACTAAAGTCTTGAAGGGCTTAATATCTAGTTGTTTATGGGCTTTGGTTGGCAATTTGTTCCAAGAATATGGTATTCTGTTTATGATTGATGTCCTAATTTGTTCTGACTTACGCATAGGGAGATTTAGCATCTTTCTGCCTATTTCAAAGTTTCTGGTATTTATGTTTCTAATATCCATATTCATGTATTCAATATATTGATGAAAACATTTCCAAAATTATTGTTAAATCACATGTATTGCCTTTAGCGGATTGTGATCTTTTTATGTTCAATATGGCGAATGTTAGTGTTATTAGGAAAGTCCAGTCTATCCTTAACAGGGCCATTCGTTTGAATTTCAATATTATAATACTTTTGTTATTGCATATCTTTGTTCGATGACATGAAACGTACCACTTGTGTGGAATTGTTTATCGAAATAAAATATCTTTTTTTTATTTCTTTTTTTTTCTTTTTTTAAAGGGGTGTGTGGTCACTGTTGACAAAACCTAATCGATGCAAAGACGATGCACATCGATTAGGAGGGTTATCGGTTAGCTGCGTCGTCTTTGCATCGACAACTAACATAAGATCGGCAACTTAAAACTAATTTCCTTGCTTTCATATATGAAATCTCATCGACTAGACATCGCTTAGCATCGCTATGGTCCTCATCGTTACCAATTCCATTGGCAATGCATCGTCAACGCATCGACACCATATTGTCGACAGTGGCACCCTATGAGCACAAGCCAGTTGGTAGCTAACCAAAGGAGGCTTACTGAAGCCTACCACGGCCATCTTTCACCCTGGCCAAACGTAACCAGTTGCGCAGCTACAGGTGTGTTACTGTAGCCATCCATGGACGGCTACATGTAAAATATGTGGATCAAAACAGGGATGTGAGGATCATTACCGCATTTCAAGGTAGGTTTCCCATCTAGATTGTGCGCATAATATTCCCTGCCCGCCCCCCCCCCCCCCCATACACACACACAGAGTAAAATAAACAACATGTTGTCCTACCTACGCTGGAAATGTGTAATAGTCAGTTGCCACCTACCCTAATTACACAAAAAGCCTAACAGGCTGTTATAATTCTATGAGACCATTACACTTGTAACACATTCGATTACCATATCTCTTAGGAAACTAATTACTTAGACAAGGAAGATACTCACCATATATGAACAGAAGATTCCCTAATGGTGTGTAGCCTTCCATTTTTGCGTTGATGTTTGAAAATAAACGTTAGGTCACATGACTAATTATTTCCGGTGCCAAACATGTGTACCATTAGCCTGGAATAGCCGGCTTTGTGAGTTCTGTAATGGGACGCTTCATGTAGCCATTGTCCTTGTAAAATTGTTTGCTCTGCCTTTATGTACAAATATATGATAAAATCATGGTCATATCAGCCTCAGAAATAGCAATTATATATTTTCTTTTAATCAGTGTCAATTCATTGTACATTCCCAGTAGTTATACTATCTTTTCCCTTAAATGAAAATAAGGTGGCTACATGAAGCGTCTAGTGGACCACCTTGCTTGTCCAGTCTCATGGGGTTACAGGGGTGTCCACAGGTGTGGACGGGCGGCTACCTGTAGCTGGAGCCTAGTTATCCACACCTATGGAACATTTCTGGACCATCGGCCGCCATCTTTGTGCACATAGGGCAGCACCACTTAAACATGTTTGATATTTTGTGCCAATGTGATCCTTGTAAATAATATGTGATCCGATTCATCAAAAAGAGTCCCATGTCGGCAACTTTCATTTTGAGATATAGGGCTCCAAAGGTGGTATAGGACTTTTTCGGTCGAAAACTTTTTTTCCCGTAATATTAATCTTTATTATGTTTTTTTTGAGACTGGAAAATATTTTGTACCAAAAACAATTATTTACGCTTCATAACGGCCGGTAAACATTTTCCTAACATGGTTGGATGGGTTTAAACAAAGGAGCCGAAGGCTATTTTTCACTAAATTCACTCGTACGCCGTGGACATTTGATCATAGGGTACCCCAGCACATTTGGTATCCTCGGAAAGCCGCGAATCTCCTCTAGCCAATGGGATTCTTCCCTTTTGAATCGCCGCGTAAGTAAACCAATCACAGAGCTCTCTCCAAGTGCATTCGGCGTAAACAATGGTTGCTAGGGTCGTCAAGGGAGCCCACGAGGGGTCGATACAGCCCTGTGATTGGTCCAGCCGCTCCGAAAGATCAACTTCCGGCTGACGCCATCTTCTAGCGTGGTCTTGGATTTGAATCGAAGCGACCAGTTATTCCTCGATTCCAGACGATACAAGACGTGTTTTACTCTCCAACAAAGTTTTAAATGGACCAAGGTTTATTATTTAAACATGGAAGCTGAGGCCACCGTCGCAGAAGCTCTTAATGGCATCGCTCGAGCCAATTTGGGAGGTGTTGTCGACAACGCCGAATGGCGTAACCTCATCGAAGAGTATTTTGTGTTCAACGAGGAAACAGAGACGGTGGAATCTGACTCAGATGGAGAACCAGACGTCCCTGATCAGCCTGAAACTCCGGAGACGAACGAAGAAGAAGTTGAGGAAGCATCAGAACCTATTCTTATTATTGATCACATGCAGGCAGTCCTGGACAAGGAACGGGAAAAGTGCTCCACGTTTCGGTAAGTGTTGGTGCTCTGCAGCCATCTTTTCTATCGTGTGTGTTGACACGCTGGGGGACGCGATCTGAGAACTATGCTATGTACATCCCTGGAAATCATTCCAAATCTATAATCCAATGCTGTTATATGTGCTAGATACCTTGTGGGTATATTTAGAGGTTCTAAAATTTAATTGGTGTATGTTTTACGTCGCATGGTGTTGTTCGTGCGTGGGGAGTTTAAGGCCCTCTTAAGGAGATCTGGGGAGTAGCTATTTACTTGGGACGTCTGAGATTCCTTACTCGTCTCGTGTGGAATGTAGGGTTAAAAATACATTGTTTGTTTGTGTCATTATGGGCAAATTAAAATCTAGGATTTTGTCCGTTTCAGATGTAACTGCCGATTGTTTAACGGCGGGCCATGCATAGACCAGTTCACTGTGGAACAGCGCATCTCTCATCGGTCGGAACATGACCAAATCCATCGAGGTAATTTCAAAATAATGTTTTTCTCTATTGCCTCATTGCCCATACATGCCTGTATAATACTCATTCAGTATTTTAATCAGTATTTTAAGCTGTAGCTTGTTAAATAATGAGGACACGTGCTACCCAATTACATAGGATAACTAATTACGTAGGATAACTGTAGGGACTCAGACTAAGATTGGTGTCGGTGATATTAGTCAGTCACAAATTCATTTTTACATTATTGTTATACTGTCGTTTCAGATGAGCTCGACATGGCACTCTTTGGCGTTTTCAATACTGTTACTGACAACAGTGATCGATGCAGTCCAACCAAGAAGGGGCGCCAGTGGAAGGGAGAGAGAAAACACCCAAAGAGCCACTACAGGATGCATAACAAGCCTATTTGCAAAGCTACCTTTAAATTCCTTTACAAGTGAGTGTTATCATGAATCTTGTGGTGCCCATTAATACTGAACATTAGATAGCTATTCATAATAACATGATTATTTGCTAAGAATCAATATTTTGGTATTGTCATTTTAAGATCCTGCATTATGTTCAATTTCTTCCTTTGTCAACGATTAAATTATTATTAATTATTTTTTCTATTTCTTTTCTCTCCCTTCACTTCTAGGATTAGCCAAAACTTGCTGACAGTTTTGCTAAAATCCTTCGCTGAGGATGGTCTGGTCACTCGTTCACGACAGGGTGGTGGTCACCGTGCTGTGAGGTCTTTGCCAATAGATGACCTGAAGAACACTATCAACTTCATCACATCTTATGCCGAAATACATGCTCTTGTCTTGCCAGGCAGAGTATCTTCTCACCACAGAGACGACATCTTAATTCTCCCCTGCCGTTCTACAAAAGCTGAAGTTCATCGTCTTTACACACAAGCCATGCAAGAGACTGGCAATAGGGCTGTTGCCTACTCCACTTTTGGTCATTTATGGCGCAAGTATCTTCCTAAAATAGTCACAAGTCGTCCCATGACAGACCTCTGCTGGGAGTGCCAGCGTAATAACAGAGACATTTCCTGTAGTAGTAATTTACCTGATGTTGTGAAAGCTGCCAAGTTAAAGAAACAGCAGAAACATTTAGACAGTGTAACCGCCGAAAGAACTCTTTATCAGAAATTTTGTGCTGATGCAAAAGAAGCGTACAGAGACAATGGTGAACCCCCCCTTGGCAAACATGCCCCTTGCTCATGTGACATTCGAGTACATCTCAGTTTTGACTTTGCACAACAAGTGCATTTACCTTCTTACCCGATGCAACCAGGTCCCCTTTATTTTCTCACCCCGAGGAAGGTAGGCCTGTTCGGTATTTGCATGGAAGGAATGCCTAGACAAGTTAACTACCTTATAGATGAGAGCCATTGCACCAGTAAGGGGTCAAATGCAGTTATTTCTTATCTGAATCATTACTTTGAAAACTATGGTCTGGGGGAGAAAGATTTAGATCTTAACTGTGACAATTGTAGTGGCCAGAACAAGAACCGGTATGTTTTGGCCTATTTGATGTGGCGTGTCCTTACTGGAAGGCACAGGTCTATTACACTTAACTTTTTGATTACTGGGCACACTAAGTTTGCCCCCGACTGGTGCTTTGGTCTCTTGAAAAAACAATTTCGTCGGGACAACGTTTCTTCTCTTCAGCAATTAAAAGCCAGTGTGCAGCGCAGTACGCCAGGGGGGGTCAACCAGGCCCAACTTGTAGGTGATGAAAGGGGTACTGTTTTTGTTCCATTGTACGACTGGCAGGCATTCCTGTCACCTTTCTCCAAATCTTTTCCAGGTATCAAAGGGTATCATCATTTTGAATTTTCTAGTGACAAACCTGGTGTTATTTCTTTCAGGCCATTTGTAGGCCCTGAAGATAGTGGTACTTTTAAAATGCTTACTGTTGATGTGGGTGATGTCCCTCAGGACAACCCACCCATTGTACCTTCTCCTGGACTGTCTGCATACAGACAGTGGTATCTTTTTAATTCTATTCGTGATTTTTGTACCGAAGAAACCAAAGACATTATGTGCCCCAAACCAACTGTACCTGAAGAAGGGCCAGGGAGGGGGGGGGGGGGGGATGGCTACATTGTACAGGCTCCTGCAGTCGCCCCAGTAAGAGGTAGAGGGAGGGGAAGTGGAAGGGCTAGAGGAAGAGGGAGGGGTAGAGGAAGGGGAAGGGGAAGGGGAAGGGGAAGGGACAGGGAATCTTCTTCTGATGAATCATTAGAATTAGGTGGTGATGAATCTTCTGAGGAGGAGGAGGAGGAGGAACCTCAAGAGGAACCTCAAGCTAGGGATAGGGGTAGGGGTAGGGGTAGGGGTAGGGGTAGAGGAACAGTAAGGGGAAGGGGCAGGGTAAGGGAATCTTCAGAATCTTCTTCGGATGGGGAGGTTGCACCTCCTCCAGCAAAGAGAGGTAGGGGGAGGGGGAGGGGAAATGTTGAGCAACGCCGGCCAGGGAGGGGTAGGGGTAGGGGTAGGGGCTGACTGCTATTTTATTGATTTTATTACTGATTTTATTACTGGTGAATACTGTTGTACATTTTGTTTTGTTAGAATGAATAGGTGTGTTATTATGTATATATTGCAAGCACTGCACCGAAGAATTTTGTACAGAATTATTATACTCGTGTTAACAGGGTAATAAAATAAAAAATATTAAATGAAATGCACTGATTTTTTTATATATTGTGGCCCTACTAGTCTATAATACCTGCCCTAAATCTGAGAAAAATCCAATCATATGAACTGGTCATTTTGCATGACGACGCGTCCGACATAAATCCCACAAAAGTCTCCTAGAAATGTATTTTGCCCAAATTTCACCCAATTTTCATCGCGCGATAAAATAATAAGTTACTAAGTAAATGAACTGAATTTGGTATATGTTATGGCTATGGCAGTTAGTAAAGTGTGTCCCAAATTTCATAGAAATCGCTTGATAACAAATGCCCGTAACCAAGGATGGCGCGCCGAAGGTCACTCGCCGAACTTAAACAGGCTGTATCTCAGTTTCCGGCTCCTCCAGTAACCGCGTCCCTTAAATACTCACCGCAACCATAGAATTATACCCAATAGGCCTAAAATTAAGCTCTATACATCATTGGAAAGCTCTTTCCTGCTGCTTACCCATCCAATAGCTAACTCCAAAATCGATTTGGCCGACATGGGACTCATTTTGATGGAGCGGATCTCATATGTGAACCACCGCTTTGCACGCCCATGCTGCACCCGCTTACCCATACATAGAGCCAAGTCCTACATGTGCCTAATAAGAAGTAGAGGTAATAAGAACAGTAATATGATATATAAAGCGGACATGTATTATGGCATTAGATATTGTAATTGTGTGCAATGGTCGTTGTTACGAATCCTAGGATAATAACGAATAAGAGCAGCGAATATATTAGGTGGGCCAGGTGGAGAGATCAGCTCTGGCTAGTTCATCCTCCCCCTCCTTGTCAGACCACGTGTGGCGTGCATGGTCTGCATGGCCATGATCAGCGGCTAATTTGGTCGGATCCCAACCTACAGAATGCAATTCTTTACGGTATACTGCAATGCAAGTTACGATATGAGGCCTCTTAGAAAGGTTTACAATACAAAGCCCATGTCAGCCTGAAGACATGTCAGCCTGAAAGGAATAAGAAGGTATGTATACATAAAACTATCTTTTAGTAGTAGAATATCCCTGCAGAAGGCCAAGTTGACCAGTAAACTAGGGACATGGCTCTTCGTCACAATCTCTATTGGCCTAGAAAAAGCAGGAGAATGACAACCGTGTACAGTAAAACATCAAATTTATGTTTCAGTCCCACAACGCCCCTCGTAAACAGCACTTTCCTGTACCCATTCCTTGGCATATACAATCTATCATTCACAATCTACAGTATTACAGCAAATATATTTTACAGCAATATATTACTCCTGTAAGTTTTAGTTTAGTTTAAAGCCAAAACACCAGGAAATATGTGTAAATTAAACGCTTGCGTGAAAATATTCCTTGCAAAGTTTCTGTTTCAAAAAGTAAATTATTTAGCTAAAGGTAGAATACAGGTCATATACAGGTCATAGTACATTCCTTTCGAATGGTTATGTGGGCCCATTGGTTGCAAATGAGGTGTATGCGAATGTATGAAAACTACCTTGCAAGGGAAGATTCCATTCTCTCTTGTTCGCAATGGCGTTCGCTATGATGTTTGCTTCTGTTTACAACCTAGTAAAGGACCCCTGTAAGATGTTGAATCTTAAACAGAAATGTTCTTAAAGTGCCAGATTCGAATCCCATTAGCGCATTGCAAAGTACAGTGTAAAGTAGGGCATAAAGCAACCAATTCCACCCCCACCGGACCCCCACCCCTAGATTAATCAATAATTCTAAAGTGATGTGGGTTTTTTTACCGTGTTTATGTTATGTTATCTTAATATCTCATTATTAGCTTTTTATGATTTACAGAAAATTGCGCGGAATCCAACCAAAGTATAGCATCCAAGTGCAACAAAGTCGATAGGATTCAGCTTTGCTACTATCTGCTGGAGCTGTATCGTAACTAGTAGTTGTCCACGTTGTCAAATGTGATGATATCAAGTTTAAAATATAGAAATATTTTTTAGATTTCCTATGTTAACATCTCGTCTTTTCAAATATGATGGTATCTCAAATCTTTTTTTCGACTTATGACTAATATTTTCACGCAACCCTTAAAGTGACACATATTACTGAGCTCCCGATTTGGGGAAAGTTTGCCTGAATTTCAACTATGTTCTAGATTAGTATATTTGTAATGTATACCCGGGAGCATTAATGTAGGAACTACATATATTTCGTGTATTTAAGAGTTTAAACTCAACTGCCAGACCCAATTCAGTTGGGGAGGGAAGGTCCCCAACGCCTCTTATCTTAATGAGTTAAGTGATACCAGCTGGATGGGACGGGGTAGATATATCACTACCTCCTGCCTCGCTCCTACTTCACCATGCACTGAGGGCAGCACCTTATGGTCAAGTTACTTCTCTCTCAGATTTGAATTCCTCAATGGAATCTCTGCCACATTCTTTTTTTAACAAATATCAATTAATCTAAGGAATATATAGAGTTGGTATTCCACACAAATGTTCTTACTTGTGCAGGTCATCGAAAACTACAAACATATTTCTAAATGACATGATATTATAGTCAAATAGTGATTATAGCCACTTTAATTATACAAGAAGGGTACGGTAATAAGACTTACACCCAGCAAGTAGCTAGTTTCACTGATTATCGTTGTTATCTGTGGATAGTGGCTTTCTTGCTTCTACACTGTTGCGATAATGGCCATTGCTGACCAGTGATAGATAATACATAAAATTAATGGTATATGCTGTAGTGGATGTATATTTACGATATATGTTAAAGCAAAATGACTCACAAGTCGCAAAAAATAGATATTTGAGAAGATGGAATCAAGTGGATTCCACTGATGGTTAACATTAGGACATTTAATAAATATTTCTATTTTTAAAGTTGATATTTTTATGTTTCAAAAAAGGTTTGCAATATTTCTGGTTGAAGCATTAAAGTAGCTAAATATACTCTTGACCTTAGAAATGAAAGCATATAACAGTTTATTTAATACTCAGTTTTGAAATTTTCTAAATGCACCTACAAAGAGATCATATATATGTGAATAAAACACAATGCCCCCATTGCATAACAATCTGCGAGCGCAATATTAACACTGAAAAAGCTGCTCGCAGATTGTTATGCAACGGGGGCAATGAAGAATATCAATTTTGCGACTTGTGACTTTTCTGTAACACATCACATATATTATGCATGTCTCTATTTAAACAAAAGTTATAAAACTCGGCAATGCAAGAAACAGTGGTTGGCATTGTCCATTGTTACCATTAATGCATATGTACATCAATGGCTATATTATGTGTAGTGTTGTATACATAACATACACTACTCCATAAGTACACCAATGCCTACTTGTGTATAGTGACTAGCATTGTCCTTCCCAACAAAGGGAAGTGCCGTCCAGAGTTACATACATAACTACTATCCCTTGAATACCAAGTTTATAAATATGCTGTTATAACTATACCATTTTGATAATGATATTCGCCCTTCTTGGCCAGTTGAAAAAAAACACATACAGGGGATACTGTAAACCCAGGTCAGATCTTCAGAAAATGTATAGTTCACCATCACTATTCCTCTCAAATAACACAGATTTAAGACAAAATTGGAATTCAAAATACAGTTTTGACTATAGTTTTCAACATATATTTTAATCAACAGTCTTCAAGCCTTATTTAGCAAAGTTCTAAATTCTAGAACACGTGAGAGAGTGGTCTGGTAGGGTCAACTGGTAAAGTTCAGTCTCACAAGTCCAAAAACCGGTCAGGTGGATACATGGGCTGGTCTCCCATTGTTTGTTTATAAAGTCATATATACCCCATATGACTAGATAATATTGCCATGGTCATAGAGTTATATGAATATATGTATTGTAGCTATACCTGAATTTTATGTTGTGGCGGTCGCTAGAATACTACAGCCTGGCACAGCATTTACCCTCATCATATACCATTTCAATATTACCTGCTGGGGAACCCAGTCGACGTTTGTGACTTATCAAAAATCATTTTATTTATATATATTTAAATACTTAGATGTAACAAAGTTAAGGTAAGCAAGCTGGGTACGAAATGGAAAACCCCAACAACTATTATAGCAAATAATGATCAACTTTAATACCTTATCTTATACTCATTGTATTGTTTTGTATTGAAACGTTTTTTATTTGATCTTTTTTTATCTCTATAGGAAGACATTTCTCCAGCTCAATGGGAGGATTCCAAGTCTTCGTTCTTTACAATCTTTGAGCAGTGAACAATACTACTTTCGCACATTAAATTTTGTCAAAATATTGAATCTATTTACACTCTCTACTGATCAATATATCTAGTCTAGATACATGTAAAAAAAATGGCAGGCTATTGAAATAAAAGCAAATGTTTACCGTCTACTGTGCTCTGATCTCATTCCAATTATCAATACTAACATTCTATCAACATTTTATCAAAATTACAATAGCAGAATATTTATGAATTCAGTTCCACAAATTACGTTTTACTATAGATTTGACATGATTTCGTTTGCTATATTAGTTGGGAACATATCATTTAATGATGCAAACTTATAGACCCAATAATGAATATAAAGACCCAATAATATTGTTGCGGTTTAGCTCGTCCTCCTTTGGGTGTTGATTAATTAAAGAATTAGATTGATTACTATTAGAGCTATTGGAACTTAAACTACCGGTATTAGACTCGTCCCGCAAATATTCCTGAGAGAGAGTAGACTCATGGGCCATTCCTATGTAGATCTAGAACGTGGTAGCGTGGCGATTTACTTAGAGAAAAGCTTAGTCGTCCCCCTGTAGGAGGTAGATGCATCTACCTCCTACATGGGGTCTTAGTGACCTTGGTCGGCGAGTTGGAGTGCGCTAAGAAAGAGTAGAAGCGAGCAAGTAAGTTTCCAAAGCAGTCAGGTTTTATTCCAAGTTAAATCCAGTACAAGTATCCAGGGAAGGGTCAAGATGGTAAATGACAAAACTACACGACTCACAGTGAGCCTTATATACTCGAGAAGAACACATAAAATACTCATAAAATAACCATAAAAAGAAGGGGGACGGTTTAACATGGGTGACGGCTCGTCCCCTAAAGTAATGGGGTGTTGACACATTTAGGAGCAGACTCAATGAACCCCAGAACACATAACTAACATACCTGGGTGACGATCGTCACCCCTATACCAATCAAATAAGCTATCCTATAACAGAGCCCCCTTCTGAGGTTGTTCTCATCCTCGAGAACTCATAGGCTGCACATAAATGGCAAACATAATAAAAGAAACATAGTAAAAGATTATAAAAGCTCTACCCGTGTTCTTTAAACGTGAACCAAAACAACTTCATCGTTATACAGTAAATATCGACTAAAGGTGGGTGTATACAACATAAAAATCAGGCATACAAGCATATAGTGTAAATAGTCTATAAAACAAGTCATCTAGACTTTATCTGTCAACGCACAAGTGACCATACGGGCGGCGGCTGTGGTCAGTTGGCCAGCGATAACACCCGCGCATGCCTCTCAAATCATGACAAGCGGTAGCAGACACCCGGTATCATATTTCAGCAATCAACATTCTTGTGGGACGAACCACTCCACATGTGCTTAAGACAAGTATATCACCATCCAGTGATCGTTACTAAATGGCACGGAGCATTAAGAGTCAATTTAAAAATAAGAAGTGTTCTTGATTTCAGCAACTACACTCTCTGTGTAGGAAAAAGTCAATGTTTATAATAAGGTGAAGAAAATCTCGGATTACTGTCCTTGACTCCAGGCATGGAGCAAAATGTTCCTAGCATCGCTTGGCTGGCACATACACAAAACTTAGAAGAGGCCTATCTTCTCCCTAAGGAGGGGAAGTAGGGAAACACAATTTCAATTCACTGGTTAATAGCACTTCACTTCCCATGCTGTCGTATAGCAATTGGTCTGACTTCTCACAAATACACTATAGATCCCTCTGCTCCAGGGGAATTTCCTCCACCACCCGCTCATAGGTGGCAATGACCTCCTGGGTGAATGTCATCCCGTCATTTCCTGCGGGGGTTTTGGTGTTAATTTCCTTTTCTTCCTGATCGGGAAATCCTGGCCAGGCAGGTAGGGACGGGGGTCCCTCAGGTTTTACAAGCAGGGGCCGGTCATCAGTTGTTTTCCACGTAAACACACGGCGGAAACTCAACGCCCTAGTCTTGCCCTTTTTCTTGGCTTCCCAGGTCTCCTGGAGGAGTTCATGAGCAATACCTTGGGGGATTATCATGGCGGCCAACCTAGGATGTGGATCCAAAGGGTTGAAGGTGTCACCGCTGGTGACCTGCGTCTGTCTAGGGGGTAGAGGGGGCATGGTGGCGAAGGCAGGGGTTGGCTCAGCCTCTGGTTCGGGGAGCAGCGAGGCTAGGGTGCGTTTGGTACTACTGTTCAAATCCCAGCCTCCTTTCTCCGAGGTTGAGATGGAGATGACTGGGAGGGGACGATGAGAAGAATGCACTGTTGGTGTCGTCATCCGGTTGGTGCATTCCACCGGGGCGATGTCAGATTGGTCGTTGGCCAATAGTAATATCACCTCCACAGCCGCAGCCATGGAGGTCGAGTCGCTGCTGGTGACCTTGGTCTCTTCATAGACTGTCTCTGACACCACCCCGGCCCCACACTCCACATCCACATCCTTGACCACTAGATCTCTCATAACCTTTTCCGGTATCCTCATAGGTAGAGCATGTTTGGTCAAGTCCCTGACAATCACATCTCCATCCAACTCATAAGGGGGAGGGAGGGGGACCCAAGTCATCATGGGAGGGAGAGACCACCTCCGTGCTGGGCACGTAGGTTGCTGCAGAGCTGCTCCGAGGGGCTCTCTCTGGACGAGCATTGTCTAATGCCCCCAGCAACGACCTACTGCTTCCCTTATCTCGATCTTCCTTCTTGCTCTTGCTCTTGCGCTTAGTATCCTTCTCAGGAGCATCTCTCTCCTCCGTTTGTTCCACCTTCCTCCTCTTATTTTCCTTTCCCACTCTGGGAGCAGGTGAGAGAGGCCTCTTGTGGTGAGGGTTGCCCTCCGGCCTCTTGGAGTCATGTTCCTCCAGAGGGAAGTCACACACTCGGCGAAGTCCTTGGTCGAACATTGATGTTTCATAGGGGGTGGCTGGTCTGCCCTTCAGGGGGTTGGTACTGGTTACAACATAAACACCACTCGATCCTAGTGATACATCCTTCGGGTCACCATGGAGATTTGCTCGATGATGCACCATCTCAGTGGCTCGGCCACTTCTTTTCACTTGAGGCAGTGGGGACAAGCCAGCCCGTAGATTAAATCCTCGTGTGTTTCCTTATGTCTTCTCCAATCTCGCCTGTCTCTGGAGACCCAGGAGCAGTAGGGGCACTGGTGGTAGCGTGACATTGTGTCAGAGACTGACCTGCCTTCCTCTGGGTGGCTTTTTATAAGTGTGAGGTTTCCCCCCTCCCACCCTGAGGGTTCCTGGGCTGGGGAATTCACCTCCACCACCCTGGCTCGGGCCCATGGAATGTGATCCAATCGTCCCCAAAAGCTGTACTCCTTCAGCATCAGGACAGCCAGACCAGATTGTTCTCCTTTGGCCTTTGCCCTCGTCACCCCTCCTCCACGGTGGTTGCTGCCGAGCAAAGGCCTGGTGACATCAGTACAACAGGGGGGCGGATAGTTGACACCTGTTTTATCACCCTGCTGTTGGCACCCGTCACCCATCACAGGCTTGTAATGGCGCAATCGGTATAGCACCCGTTCTCCCATGTCGGCGGCCTTCATGATATCCCCATGGATGACTTTTTGGGTTCTGCCCTTTTTTACTCTGTACACCATATCACTCAGCACCTCTGTAACTTCCCAGGGCCCAGTCCAGAACCTCTGTAACTTGGGTGACTTCCCAACCTTTCTGAAAGGCTGAAAGACCCACACCATTTGACCCTCCTGGTATCTAGTTGCTTTCACATTCCGATCATAATAGCACTTTTCTTTCTTTCTTGTCACTTTGATGTTTTCAAACGCAACTCTGTGTGCTACCTCAATCCTTTCCAGAAGTTGTATTATGTACTCCTCCTTGGAGTCTGTCAAGTTTTCCCCATGAGATGGATAGGCTATATCCCATGGCATATTCATCTCTCTACCCATTGCCAGGTAATTGGGTGTGAACTTGGTGGTGGGATGAACAGATGCGCGGTAGGAGGATGTGATGAAGGGAAGAAAGGAGTCCCAATTATCCTGTTTGGAATTAACAAGAGCGGCCAGCATGGTTCCCATCATACGGTTATATCTCTCCACCTGGCCATTTGCGATCGGGTGAAAGCTGCATTGATTTATCAATGCCTAGGAGTCGTGCCACCTCGTTAAATAAATTGGATTCGAAATTTCTCCCCTGATCAGAGTGCCACACTAATGGTGTGCCATACCTGCACACGACCTCTGTCACTAGTATGTCAGCTACAGTCTTTGCAGTGAAATCACTTATTGGGAAGGCCTCTCTCCATTTGGAGAACAGATCTGACACAACTAAGACATACCTATTGCCAGCCTGTGACCGTGGGAAGGGTCCAGTAATGTCGATGGCAATTTCCTCCCAGGCTCCCTTCAATGGTCTCTCTCCCAGGGCCGTTCTCTTCTTCCTGGGTGGGGGTTTTCGTTGTTGGCATAAAACACAAGCAGAGACAAATGTAGCCACATCTCTGGACATTGTGGGCCAGTAGCATGAGCACCTCAATTTGCTGAGAGTCTTGTCTTGACCCAAATGAGCACCAAGTGGTCCACCATGTGTCATTTCCATAAACTCTCTCCTTGCCAACGGAGGAATGTATGCTCGCCATTCTCTGCCCCCAGCTCCAGTCCACCTGTAGCTACCGAGTATGTCATTCTGGATGGCCAATGCTTGGTAATTATGCTTAAGCCAGAGCCAGTCACTTCCAGGTAGTCTCTGTTCATCATTGGGTACCTGGCCATCTGTCACTGCCTGTTTGAAGAGGACACACATAGGCTCCGCTTCTTGCTTCTCTCGTACCGAGATGCGTCCTTCATCCCATGTAATACTCCTGATTACTGCTATTCCATCGCCCATTTCCTCATCTGTGTCTATCCTATGACACTGGTTACATGGAATTCTTGATAGCCCGTCGGCATTCAGGTGTTTCCGGCCTGCTCGGTGTTCCACTTTAAAGGTATATGTAGATAATTCCTCAATCCATCTAGCCATCTGTCCTTCAGGCTCTTTCATGTCAAGTAACCATCTCAGAGCACTGTGATCCGTTCTGACGAGGAAATCGCCTCCAATGAGATAAGAGCGGTACTTCCTCACACCAAAAATCACAGCGAGTAGCTCTTGACGTGTGACACAATAATTCCTCTGGGCTTTATCCAAGGTGCGGCTAGCATATCCTAATACTCGTTCTTTCCCATCTATAACCTGAGACAACACACAGCCAATTCCAAACTGACAGGCATCTGAATCGAGAATCATCATTGCTTTGGGGTCAGGAAATGCAAGCACTGGAGCATCACACAAACTCTCCCTTATTTTATCCATTGATTCAGTACACTCAGGGGTCCATACATAGGGGACATCTTTCTTTGTGAGTTGGAACATAGGTGCAGCAATAATTGAAAAGTCCTTTACGAATGATCTATAATACGAGCAAAATCCAAGGAAACTCCTGAGCTGTTCCTTATTTGTAGGGTAGGGCCAGCTTTTCACAGCTGCGATCTTATCCGGGTCTGTGGCCACGCCCTCCTTTGAGAAGGCCACAGAGGCTTGAAATAGCTGACACTTTGATGGTTTTATTGTTAGACCAGCCAGGCTGATTCGCTCCAGCACACGATCAAGCCTGTCTGCACATTCCTGCACTGTCCGACCATAAATTATTATGTCATCGAGGTACACAAGGCATTCTTCTCCCACAAGACCAGCTAATACCGTATCCATTAGTCTTTCAAATGTGGATGGAGCATTTACCAGCCCAAACGGCATTACATTGAACTGGTACAGACGCGATGTGTGCAAAAGGCCGTTTTCTCTATACTACTCGCATCCATTTCAACTTGCCAGTAGCTGCTAGCAAGGTCAAGCGTGCAAAATACGCTCGCTCCGCTCAGCATGTCTAACGTATTGTCCATACGTGGTAGGGGATAGGCATCCTTCTTTGTAATCTTGTTGACATTTCTGTAATCAATGCAAAAACGCCAGCCACCGTCTTTCTTTTTAACAAGCACTATGGGGCTAGCCCAGGGGCCTTTACATGGTTCAATAATTCCTCCCTCTTCCATTTTCTGTAGCTCCTCATCAACGATGTGTTTCCTGTGGATGGGGACACGTTGGGGTCTTTGTTTAATTGGGGGGTGATCTCCAGTATCTATGTGATGTTTGGTGAGGCGAGTCCTTCCCAGTGCTTCTCCCTTCCGGAGAAATAGCCCCTGGAATTTCTCATACAATCCTTGTATCTGTTCCTCGCACCCTTCTACCACCTGTAGATCTGTTTGAGCCCACAAATCATCCAATGTATTCCGAGTAATGTCTCCTCCACTTGGGTCATCATCAGGTGGGGGGGGGGAAGCATTGTATCCTCTCCCTCAGCCCACACAGCTACTTTACTACCTTTGGGGATACGTACATCCTGTAGCCCTCTATTCAGTACTTCTGCTACACCTTCCGTCCCCTGAGGGAAATGAACAGTCCTTGCTATCCTAACATCCGGGATAAGGTCATCATCCTCCATAATAAGAATCCGATCGCCCACCTCTCCAAGAGGCTCTCGATCTCCAGCATTTCCACGATGCTCCATTACATCCCAAGTAATGTTCATTCTTACTCGACTTCCAGCCGTTATGGTTGTTTCCTGGGCCGCATATGCAAATCCATGTGCTTTCTGGGGTTGTAACACCTTTTGGGAATTTAGAAAAATAGTCCCGGTGTCTGTATCTACAAGTCCCCATCTTGCTCTGATAACATCCATGCCCAATATCCCGCCTTCATCCAGTTTGGCCACAATGACTTTCATCTCTAAAAATAGTGATCCAAAATCCACCCCTATCTCTGCTTCGCCTAGCACGTCTACCGGTGATCCTCCAGCCCCTGTGATTCTTATCTTGGAATGTCTCAATGGGGGTGGTTCATTCATTCTTTCCCACGTCCATTTACTGATTATGGTCGTGCAGGCACCTGTATCAACTAGCCACTGAATGTCCACACCCTTACATCTCCCTTCCACCACAATTCCTGCTGTAGACGGATCCCAACGGCCTTCAACTGCTATCCATGCTTCATTACCGGTGACTTGCTGGACAGTATCCCAGTGGCTTACTGTCCTCTGTCGTTTCCCTGACCTCTAGAGCCATCCTCTTCTGGTCTATTTGGGCATTCCCTTCGGAAGTGTCCTGGATCTCCACACTGATAGCACACCCTAGGTCTAGAATGATACATGTTCCGAGGTGGTGCTGACTGATGGGGTCCACTTTCCATCTTACTCAGTCGATCTAATATTTTTCCCAATATCTGTTCGAACTGAGATGCTACTTGTGGTGGTTTGTCGTCGGCAGTAGTCAGCCTGAGATGACCTTGGGCCTTGGGTTGCGATGGTCTGTCTCGTTCAGCATGGTGAAAAGCTTCACCATGCAAAGCAGCAGCCCTAGCTTCAGCAAATGATCGGGGGCGGGCCTGCACTGCCCACTGTCTGAGTTTCTCATCTTTGAGTGCAGCAATTAGAGCATCTCTACTGAGATCATCCCTCACTTCTCTATCGACTCGTGGATATGCCAGGCGTACCATCCTCTCTAACTCATCAGCTAAGTCATTAACAGCTTCATCTTTCCCTTGCTTCTTCAATCTCAGTTGAGTCCTGTACAAGGCTAATTGATCTGCAGGTTGATAGCGCTTTTCTAACTCCTGTACAAGTTGTAGAAAGCTATCTCTGTCGTCTAGGTCAACCTTATCTAGTATGGCGAGGGCGGATCCATCTAAACTGGCCCCCAAATATAAGGCGCACTCTCTGTTCGACCATCCATTAAGGTCGGCTACCACCCTAAAGTGATTTAAGAAATCATTGAGTGATGTTGAACCATCATAGGATCTTGGTGCAGTTTTGACCTTGCGACCTTGTCGCTGCCCCCATTGGTATCCATTCATGTCAGCTCTCCCTCGTCCCCTATCCATGTCAGGACGTCTCTCCACGTCGTCGTCATCCATGTTTAATCCATGATTTCTTCCAGGCCTGGCTACCCTATCTCTATCAAAAGGTCCAGGTTCTGCATCCGATGCACTTCCCATTACATTAATCCTGGCTGCTTCGTTTGATCGAGCCATTTCCCACTCTTCCCTTAATCTTGGATTAACTGTAATTTCCAGGGAGGATGATAGAGCCAGGGGGTTACTATCTGTATCTGAAGATTTCCTTCTTTCAGGTAGATCCCCACCGCTGCCACCAATGTTGCGGTTTAGCTCGTCCTCCTTTGGGTGTTGATTAATTAAAGAATTAGATTGATTACTATTAGAGCTATTGGAACTTAAACTACCGGTATTAGACTCGTCCCGCAAATATTCCTGAGAGAGAGTAGACTCATGGGCCATTCCTATGTAGATCTAGAATGTGGTAGCATGGCGATTTACTTAGAGAAAAGCTTAGTCGTCCCCCTGTAGGAGGTAGATGGGGTCTTAGTGACCTTGGTCGGCGAGTTGGAGCGCACTAAGAAAGAGTAGAAGCGAGCAAGTAAGTTTCCAAAGCAGTCAGGTTTTATTCCAAGTTAAATCCAGTACAAGTATCCAGGGAAGGGTCAAGATGGTAAATGACAAAACTACACGACTCACAGTGAGCCTTATATACTCGAGAAGAACACATAAAATACTCATAAAATAACCATAAAAAGAAGGGGGACGGTTTAACATGGGTGACGGCTTGTCCCCTCGTCCCCTCGTCCCCATACCTAAAGTAATGGGGTGTTGACACATTTAGGAGCAGACTCAATGAACCCCAGAACACATAACTAACATACCTGGGTGACGATCGTCACCCCTATACCAATCAAATAAGCTATCCTATAACAATATATATGACCACTTTTTTGATGATTCAATGACGATTTGGGAAATGTTTCAGAAATTGTTAACATTATTTAGTGAGAAATTTCTTCCCACTCATAATTTTCCACAATGTTCTTATTATTTAAAAAATATATAGATGCAAAAGGTCGGGCTACATGTATATATAGACCCAATAGTATTTATCTAAAATCGTGATACATTATTGCATTTAGTTTGGGACTTGTTTCAGAAATTGTGGTTATTTAGAGAGAAATTTACTGTAGATTAGATATGATTTCGTTTGCTATATTAGTTAAGAACATCACTTAATGATAAAAAAATTTAGACCCAATAATGAATATATAGACCCAATAATATATATGACCGTTTTTGTTGACAATTCAATGACGATTTGGGAAATGTTTCAGAAATTGTTATTATTTTAGAGAGGAATTTATTCCTGCTCGTAGAATGTTCTGCAATGTTCTCATTCTTTCAAAAACAGTTGCACAAGCCTAGATTCATGTCATACATGTTTGATCAAACCAGTATTGGAATTAGTATACTTATTGGGTCCCTGTCAAGAGTTTTCTTTAAATGCAATATCTCCCTGAAATGGTTGGTTCCATTGCAAATAAATAACTGGTCTTATGATTTAGAGTGCTGAACTTAACAATATTCTGTTGTTATAATTATACAAAAGCATTTGAAGGATGAATCAGTAGAAAAGTTTGGTCCACATGTGTATATAGACCCAATAATATCTATATATAAAGTTGTGATACATTATTGCATTGATTTTATGGAAATTGGGGTCAGAACATTGTTTTACTCACTTTGATTAACAACAAGGGGAAGTGTGCATGATTTCTGGGACAGCCCCTATAATGTATTTCGAATGATAGTGATAGACCTAATAGTCAAGATGTATAGACCCAATATTATATATAAAAACACTTATGGTTTCATGATGATTCAATATTGAGATTTCCAATGACAGGGAGTACATGATGAATATCAAAGTAGTAGTTTTCTGTGCATCCAGTCAATAATTTCAAAGATGAGGAACAAATATGTTTTTGCTATATTATTGGGTCTATATATTTTTATTATTGGGTCTATTTGAATCACCTTCGTCTGGTAATAATTGACGTATTTCCATCAGAATAGTCATTATGATTTGATTACATTACGGAATTGCATGAATGACACTTGATTAACTATCATAAATTTTATGAAATTGATCATAGAAACGATGTACTTCAAATGCAAAACAGTATATTATATATAGACCCAATATAATATACATTATTGGGTCTGCATAATTTGATCTTGTCACATAATCTTTCTTCTCAAGGGAAAAAACAAAATTGTTGTGACCTTGTGATTATATTGTGACCTTCAGCTCAAGCAAACGATTAAAATAATGTATCAAAATTTTGTATATATACTATATATTGGGTCTATTGACCCAATAGTATAGTATATATACATCCTATTGGGTCCATAGACCCAATAACATAGTATATATTTGGTCTATAGACCCTACTAAAATATAAATAAATTTATATACATAATTAGGTCTGCATTTTTTATGATAATGATAGACCCAATGAATACAACCTGCTTTTGATCTTGCTACATAATCATTTTTTGTCAACAAAACAAATTAGACTGGGTGAAAAAACAAGATTGTTGTGACCTTGTGATTATAATTATTGTGACCTTCAGCCCAAGCAACTAGTAAAATTATGTATCACAATTTTGTATATACTGTTGGGTCTATGGATCCAATAAACATAGTATATATTATTCTATTTGGTCTATAGACCCAATAGTACATATATATATATTTGGTCTATAGACCCAATAGAATAATATATACCTACATATATATATGTTATTGGGTCTACATAATTAGGTCAAGAATTAGGTCAAGAATGACCCAATATACTTATTGGGTCTGACCCAGTATCACTGTAACTCATTTTGCTGCGAATTAATCATATAGGAAACCCCTAGATATATATAACATGAGCTCATGATGGAGAATATGTTAGACACAAACAAAATGTTATATATATATTATTTTTCAACGTGGACCCAATAGCGAGGTATTAAAAGACAGACCTGATAAGCTGGCAAGTTTAAGTATATATATCTAGAGGACTCTGCAGGCAGCAACTAGAGATGAATGAATAACAGAGAAGCAGGGATGGCCTTAACCACCAATAATGGTAGTTTATTTACACCATACAAATACATAATAAATAGTAAGAACATTTTTTCAAGGTACGTGTTGTTCAATCGGGAGCAGGAGAGCGAGTGAGTGGGGTGGAATGTTATTGTTTGGGCGTGGAAGGGACCTGGCATTGTGACGTCGCGCTGTTGCCTGGCGTGCGCGGAGGGGGCGTGGTCAGGAATGGGTTGCTTGGCGACGTCTCTAATATACTCGGTGATCCTTCACCTACACATAACTATATATATAATTTAAAAAAGGCTTCAAAATCACATTTTCACCCAAGATACCTGCACAAACCACATACAACGTCCTCTAGAGAGGGTGGACAGAACTCTACAGATGAGTAAAACGGTTTGTAAAAGAACAAATTCCGAGAACATGTAAGACAAAGAAACCCCTCTTTTCAGTTTCTCTTTTCTACTTCTTTTCGTAGAAATCACTCTTCCCGTATGTTATATGGATACATGTATACATGCTCTGCTCACTCTCTGTCCGACCCCCAGGGTCGTTTGATTCGTCTGTGAAGAAAGAAAAACATTCATCTCTGTGTGCCAGTCAGTAATTATGAACACATCCTGTGGTCGTCTCTATAGTGGTGGGTGATGGTTTTACAATATACGTGATAATCACGGACAGGGACTACCTGACAAGCAAAGGTTTTAAGTCAGAGATTACCACCCCCACACACAGTCAGTCAGGTAGTAGTAAGAGTAGGGGAGTAATGTAGTCTCTAATGATTATTATTATAGTCTATGGCGGAACCAACAGTTTCTTACCCGACAGGCACTGAGTGCAATTGAGTGTGATAGCACTGCAATCATTTTGTGATGGACCGCAAACTAATGAAGTGTGATACTTATGGCTATGAATCACAGTGAAATGGACATGCCATTAGCAACCATTATGTGAAATCCATTGCGTCTATTTCCTCCTATGTTATTGGTGGTCTGACACTTGTGTTGGATCAAGTTCTCATTCATATTCAGTTATGTTTGTATTAAACATGTGTTACTGAACCAATTGTATCTGTGAATACATGTTTTCTTCAAAATTCAATAATATGGGTGTAATCTCAATTCGCATATAATGTGCATTCAAAATCACATCTAAATACTCATCATAATGCATCCACAACTGGACGCAATACCTGGCACTGCTCACTCACCTAGCATTCACACTTACTGTCGCACATGTGACATTCCATTCTCCACTCTCATAACACACATAGTCACCCTCTGATGCCAAGTCAACGAAACCCCTACACACAAAGCTATATGATATAAGCCTAGCTTCATATTATTAGAAAGTCATTTTGTTTCATCTTACTCTTCTTTGGGGTGGTCTGCTGGACAAGATTCAGCTAACATCAACACGAAAAGAATTCCGAAAATATCTAAATACAATTTATGTATTGAAATGTGATAAATACTTGAACTTGATCGTTTGCCCAGCTGGGATAATATTCAAGTTAATCTGTAGTTAGTACAGAATTGATGTACAACTCGGTAGATTGTCCACATCTGTAAAGTCATTTATTCCACCCTTGCGTCGTCCCTATACCTTAATTTAGCATTGTACACTGCATGTACCTGAGGTTGCAGTGTACGATGTGTGGTACACCACACCTTCAGAAATTTTTGTGAAAATGGTTTCTCCTGACTATTCCGTTTCGATTATAGGGCCTAGATATATATGCCTAAACAAAAAAATGCCCCCCCCCTCTTCCTCTAATACTCCACGCGGGAAAATGTCTATTATAACACATTCAGATCTATTTCTTTATTAATTCTTTCTCCTACTATTCCCCATATTTCACAGTCATTATGGGTGGGATGTCAATTGCGCATAAAATGCGCATTCAAAATCGCGTCTAAATACTAATTATATTAATTTCATTGTCAGCAGGTGGCGCAACTGGTAACTGGGGTGCAGTTACAATTTCTTTTATAATGAAAGTGCCGCTAATACACCTATGTAGCATTTATACATTATATATGTTCCTAACTATTTGATTAGAAACATTACATGTAATACAGGTTTTTGATTTTTTGATTTATATTCATATTTAATCAACCGAATCCCGAACAGTAACCCTGACTTTATAATTTTCCTCTCAACTGTATGGTACCGAAATAATTCATACTGATATATTATATATATATTAGTATTATTACACCACGCTAACTCTAGTTTCTATGCCATAGTGCGCTATACCGTGTAGCCACTACATTATTGTATTCACAGACATCAACCTGTATTTTCTATGTTCTAATTGCACTGTATTGTGCAATCATAACCTCATGATGTCCATAGATATTTGTCACTCGTATAAACACAAATGTTACCATATGAGTTAATTGTAAGCAGCAGAAAAGCATATTTCACTGCAAAACTCAAATTTTCTGGTCACTAATACAGAAATTTCGTCCAATAATTGTGATGTGTTCCAGGAAAATGAGTCATAAGTCGCAAAATGGATATTTTTCAAAGTGTTTTTTCACAAGATTTCTTTATTGAAATGTTCTGATTTTCAGAGAGTTTAGCAGTTATAGTCATATGAATCCATGTATCAAATTTTGGGACATTGTATTAAATATATCTTTGCGTTTTGAAGGCATTCTTATGGAGTATATTTAGTTACTTTACTGGTAATTACCCATCCAGAAAAATTGCAAACTTTTTTTTTCAAAAATAAAAATATTAAACTTAAAGTATAGAAATACATGTTAGGTACCCTAGTGTTTACTATCATTGGAATCACCTTGATCTCCTCTTTTCAAATATGGTGATATCTCAAAATCAATATTTTGCGACTTATGACTCATTTTCCTGAAACGGATCACAATTATACAACTTTGGCGAAAACATTGATATTTAAGCAAGCTGCAATTATACTCGATAAAGTATATTATCGATTATATGTCGATAAGTAACCTGTGTTCAATAAAGTATATTATTGGATAAATGTTGATATTTCATAAAAGTATTGCCTGTTGATATCTCATTTTAAATGTTGTACATTCCTATTGTTGTCATTTTTATTAACTCCTATGTACTAGATACAAATTCCAGCCTTAAGCGATATAAATCTATCCAAATTAAAGGTAACTGTCGGTAGAAATGGAACAAAACTCGTTTCATATAGACATGTCGACCTATTTGTCATCTTCTTCTTATGTATCCAGCTAATTCCTTAGACAAATAAAAGATTTTCTTATCTTATCTTATCTTATCTTAATATCTTAAAATAGTTCATTAGTGTAATTTATTTTTATATAATTTTAAAACATGTAATAATCAAAACACCCCCTATAACTGTATACAGGAATGGTACGGGTGCTCTGGTTGACTGTAACTGTTGTACAAGTGCACACACACATCACCTACAGGTAGCTAAACCTGCTGTCTTGGTGAATTGGAAAGAGATGATGAAAATGATGTTAAATAAGTGATGTATTACCATGGAAAATTAACTATGAGTAATTCCGAATGACATTATTTTCCAAAAAAAGCAATACAATAAGGTGAAAATTGTGCATGAGTATCCCGCCCAAATGCCATCAGAATTTGCTAATTATTGCACCAATATTGCGTTATACCTTTAGCGTGACCATCACGCAATCATTGCGCAATAATTATTGCGTGAAAAGCGTCCACTCTCATCACGGAACTATGGCGAGATGATTGCGCATTAAATATCGCGTAGAATTGCGTTCATTTGCCCGTCGGGTAGCTGCTCAAGACAGGGTCTTTGCAGCATTAATCAGGCATATGTCAACCGGGCCCTTCTTGATGTTAACTTCGCGTTGTCCTAATTCGGCCAAAGTTCATACAGCAGCATACAGCATACAAAATATAGTACTACTTGTAGAACTGTGGAACGTGTAGAACTGGTAGACAACCTTCAACTTTTTCTTTGGGTGCCGGAAGGGCAGGGTAAAAATAACGGAAATCGTTGAATATAAGATACATTGTACGATATAAGATGTGTTAAGCGATGTATCTTAGAATATCATATACAATAAGATAAGTTCTTAAATAGAGTGCTTGGTTGCATAAGTTCCCAAACAACCGATTTTATATTGTTAAAGGCAACGCATGAAAACACTCTTTCTGTAACTGTTTAAATGTTATTTAGGCCTCTAATGAATTAATACAAAATTTAAATCGTGGAGGGAATGTTGTAATAAATACATCTGTATTATTTCCTAAAATCAATGACCTGTACAGATTAATTTACAGTTTTAGAAAGGTCATCCTAAATAGTAAAAATACTTCTTAAAAACAGTTTTAAATTTAAAAACCTGAACCCATATATAATACACTATAATGAATATATAAGATTATGTCTACGATGTCTTTATGAAAGTCATCCCCCCTCTTGGAATACATGGATTGAATATCAGAAGACTATCTCCTTGTTGTCAATGTATGAAACAAATATACATTATATGGAATTATTAGATCTGCTCCTATTTGTAGCCCCTGCTATTTTAACCTAGGGCTTGTCATACACTGCCAGAGAGACTGGGTTGGGATTAAACCATTGCGACCTTGCCTCTAGGTACTTTGCTTCTCTATTCCGAGCACTGCACTGATTTAGTACCTAGCACGAACCACAACAATACCATTAATTCATGTTGTTTCTACATGAATAAGTATCCCTGTCTCACGTCGCTTTCCTGTCATGTTCCTATAGAAAGGCTTGGTTAGAAATAAAAGGGGGACATTTAAGTGGGGTCTCCACTGGCTGTGGTAAGCTCTGTGGTAAGCATTGCGATTGAAAAACAGGAAATTGTATTCAAGCGCAGTTCATGTGCAGACCAACCGTAGCAGTGGAGACCAGTTCTGCGGTTGTATCTGCGGCTGGATTGTGGTTGAATTGTGGCTAAATATGTAAGTTTCTTGTGGTGCGACTGTCACAGGAATTTTTCAACATGTTGAATATTTTCTGCGACTGAAGCACCTCTGCAACGTCATTGGGACTGTACCACGAGGGGAGAGGGGAGAGAGGAGAGAGGGAGAGATAGATTGGAGGTATCAATAATGTCCACGATTCCAAATGGTCTGGAGAAATGCTCAGCAAACATAAGAATAATTATATAAAGTTCACACAATGATATGTCCAGAATTCCGATAAAAAATCTATCAATGATGTTCAGATCATAAAATCATTTCTAGATATAAAGTCAACGACCTTGAATGTGAATACAAACTTATATATTGTCCCCGAATTCAAATTAGCTTCCATGCAGTGCCTCTGAAAAAGTAATAAACTGACGTGGCAGACACAGGGAGGTACCGTTATAAATGTTGTCTGCTCCTTGCGACAAGCGCGGGAAGGAAATCCAGCCCCAGTCTCTATCGCAACCATGAGACCATTTAATGACGCTGCGGTTAAAGGGGTGCCTCCACTGGCTGCGGTAGGCTCTGCGTTTGGTCTGCGTTTGATCTGCGTTTCAAACTCTGCAATTTTATGGAGATTATGTTGTAGCCGCAGGTCAAACGCAGGCGTTACCGCAGCGTGATTAAAAGGTCTCATGATTGCGATAGAGACTGCGACTGGATATCCTTCCCGCTCTTGGTCAAGGTAAAACAAGGAGCAGACGACATTTTATCACCGTGCCTCGTCGTGTCCGCCACGTCTGTTTATTGTTTTTTCTCATTTTCCAGAAGTTGTAACGACGAATCCAATCTGTAGGTAAAGCTTGTCAAACTTTTTGACATGATTAAATATATTCAGTAACCAATTTATGTTTAGTCATTCAAAATGCGGACATAATTTAATATTAATATTTAACCAAAGTCGTCATATCTTTTATTCATGAATAGTAGATGAGAAATCATGTTTTAATGAATGTTTTAAAGTCAAACGAATTGTGAACCAACCGCAATTCAAGCGCAACCCTTTGCTGTAGCTGCTTATACAAATAAGAGATAAGGACAAAGCACTGAAAAAAGCCAAAGAAACGAGAAAACACAATGACTGGGTGACAGCTAAAAAAAAAAGAAACAGAGTTACTAACTTATGCCGCAAGGCCAGAAAAAGGTACCTGTCTAACCTAAGCATAGAAACTTTCAATGACAACAAAGAATTCTGGTCAATGGTTAGTCAGCTCATTCCCAAAAAGTCAAGAAATTCTAACAATGAAATAAATATTATTGATGACAACACTAAACTACCAGTACCCATTGAAAATGTAGCTACGCATTTCAATAACTTTTTTGCCTCAATTGGAGAGAATTTAGCAGCACAAATTGATGCGCCATGGACTTTTATAGGGCAAGAGTGTGAACAAACCTTGAATGATGTGTTTACAAATCCAGATGAGATTGTAAAAATTGCACAAGATATCAATGTCAACAAGGGTAGCAATATTCCATTCATAAAGTCGTTTGTTTTCAAAGATGTATTCAAAGCGATACCCTCTGTCTTGAGTCACATATTTAACCTCATATTTGCTTCAAATTTGATTCCAAATTCCTGGAAAAAAGGATGTGTCACACCGTTGTTCAAAGGCGGAGAAGCCTCAGTAATTTCTAACTATAGACCTATAACCCAGCTTCCTATTCAGTCAAAATTATTAGAAAAGGTTATTCACAGTAGACTACTAGATTTCTTTGAAAATCACAATGTCCTTTCCAATAGACAAAATGGTTACAGAAAATCAAGATCGACTGTGGACACAATCTCTGACTTAACAGACGACATACTAAAAGACAGGAACAATGCTAACACCTCTTTCGCTGTATTTTTTGACCTAAAAAAGGCATTTGATACGGTGAACCACAATGTACTTTTAGCTAAACTAGACAAATATGGTATTAAGGGCAACTTGCTTGCCTTGTTGTATAACTACCTCTCAGGGAGAACACAAACAACAGTTTGCAATGATACTGAATCTTTGAGTGCTAGTATAAATTATGGAGTCCCCCAGGGATCTATCCTGGGGCCCCTGCTTTTTCTTATCTATGTAAATGATGTAGAACATTGTCTTGTTCATAGCAAAGTAAAGCTTTTTGCAGACGACACTGTCATATACTGTAGCCATAAGAACACTGACACCCTGAATGTACTACTGCAAGAAGATACTAACAATTTTTTTCGTTGGTGTGAGTCTAATAAATTGACATTGAATGTGACCAAAACTAAGACAATGCACCTCAGAGGTGTTCGAAGCAGAGTAAATCATGTTAAACCAAATATTATCATTAGTGGTACTCAGCTTGATTGTGTAGAATCTTACAAATACTTGGGCATTACATTAGACGCCAATCTCAAATATGATATGCAAGTGCGATCTACCCATAAAAATGTGAGTCATAAAATGTACCTCCTCAAGAGAATTTCTAAACTGGTGCCACCACAGGTTCTTCTAAGAATTTACAAGGTATTTATACTCCCATTGTTAGATTACGGTGACGTTATCTACAGCGGATGTGCAGCAAGGCACATTGACAAACTGCAAATTTTACAAAACAAGTGCCTAAAAATTGCACTCAAACTCCCAAAGTTAACAAATACACTACTTATTCACAGAATAGCCAGAGTACCAATGTTAGTGGACAGAAGGAGGGCTCATATCCTAAACCTTGCCTTTAAACGAAGCCAAAAACCAGCCTTTGTTGACCAAAATGTAAGACAGACCAGACAATGGCAGGCACCAGTGCTGTTCTCCAATAGGCCAAACATTGTGTCTTATGACCAAAGTGTCCAAAGAAAAACTGCGTTATTATGGAACAATCTCGATGTTGACACAAGAAACATAAATGATTATAAGGTCTTCACAGCCTTAACCAAGGCTGAATGTATGTTACCTATATTCTCTTAAAACCGTAAATATCCTCCTATCTCTCACCCCTCATCCTATCATCGTAGTTGTCTCCTAGTTTCTTCTTTTAGCGAGTCTCTTTCTATTTGTGTTGTTACATGCATAAACAAGTCACAGTTTATAGAACCCAAAGGTAATAGCCACTCAACCAGATTTAACCATTCAAATGGTTAAAACTGAGGCTCATTTCCTACCAATTATACACATGTCATTGTACTCTGCAAGAATAGATTGTATATTGTCATATTATTTTGTGTATCGATTAATAAACGTTTCTAAAAACAAAAAGAGCCCTAATCACGTCGCAGAGGTGTTTCAGTCGCAGAAAATATTCAACATGTTGAAAGATTTCTATGACAGTCGCAGCACAAGAAACTCTCATTTTTAGCCGCAGATACAACCGCAGAACAGGTATCCACTGCTACGGTTTTTTTTTAATGATTTTATTTATTCTTGGGTGCCGACTCCCCTTTCCGGGGTTAGTTCTGTCGGGCCAAGATGAACATCTGTGCTTTTTTACAATATACAGGTGTGTGCATGACTCTCACTGTGCCACTTTGTACGTAGTGTTAGTGAAGGTGTCTATGATTTGCTTTTTTGTAATTGAAGTAAGAATACCTGTATCACATGGATTAAAAATAGGTAACGCTATGTAAAAATTGTAATGATACTCACTATGCCACTTTGTTTGTAGTGTTAGTGAGTGTGTATGCGATTTGCTTTTTGGTAATAAAAATAATAGATACCCGAAACACATGGATAAAAACTAGAATGGTGTTTGTGATAACTAACATAATTCAGAGTCATTTGGGTTACGCTTTGCCACTTTTATATCTAGTGTTAGCGTATAATTTTCATGTACATCAGCTTTTATTGTTCACTTTGCCACTTTTGTTGAGTGTTAGTGATAGCCTTTGCATGATCTGATCATTTTAATTACCTACAAGAGAAAATTTCGGAGAGTTGGTGCTAGGTTGGTATTTACTGGGAATAGAATGGTTGGTCTGCACATGAATTGCGTTTGAATATAATTTCCTGTTTTTGTATCGCAATGCTTACCGCAGAGCTTACCGCAGCCAGTGGAGACCTCACTTAATATTAATAGAATCACAGAGTTTGAAACGCAGACCAATCGCAGATCTTACGGCAGCCAGTGGAGACACCCCTTTATACAACAATTAAGCTAATGGTATATGGGTCATTTAAGATTATATTCTAGATCGTCCTTTGGTAAATTTCTAAAAACAATGATGCATCATAACAGACGATGTATGACTATATTACGGGAAAGGGGCAATGAAAAAAAGTAGTAAATTAAATCAGGTTCCCACGTTGACCCCTGCTTCTTCCTTCATTGGTATTCTTATAGCCTATATAGGATAAGAATGGCTAGGCTAAACAGGATCAGGTTGGTACACCACAAGCTAATGATGTTGACATTAGAACAAAGGTACTTCGTGCTTCATCTTAAAGCTGCGCTACCAGCTAATTTCAAAACATACATTTTCTATGTTGTGATCTCTTTATTTCCAACCCATCCAAAGGCCACCAAGAGGGAATGTTAAAGATATAATATTCTGATTATCATATGACCATGGCCCTTTTTTAGAGGTGTTTGGCCTGTCCTTCCTAGTATAAACTAAATCCCCTTCCTGAATTTAGGACTATTCATTTCAGCGCACACCAGAATCCAACTATTTCCAATATAGCCTACCTATCTTTGATCAACTTATGGCATCCTCAATGAAATTAGAACTTTTAGGATATAACTGCCTAGATATACGTATCAAGAAGATACCAAATTGCGCTACTAATCCTTTTACCCCAACATGCCAAAGAGTGAATTTACACCAAACTACTTTCATTTTCCGTGCTTAAATCATCCATTCTATAGCGCAAAGGATCAAGGAAATAGGAGAGGAGAATCGTTTTTGGTGGATTCTGCTGGGAATGCTGCTTTAAGAAAAAAAACAGAATGTTTTTTACTCCATTAACCAATGTTCATTTTCTACAAGGACGTATCCTTCTCCCACGTTGATATCCGCTTTCTCTCCATGATTGGAATTCTTTGGATTCGTTTTAAGTAGCCTGGGAGAGCAGCAGTAAAGCATTGCTTGATGAAAGCCTGGGTAATTTGTGGTTTCTGGGCAATCGTTCACATTTCTATGGCCCGTTTATTTTCCTATATCGAATTGCCCCAGTGGTTAACACCTGCCATGCATCCAGACCAGGTTTTGAGAACCAACACAAACAATTCCAGTCCTTGTTATTGCTCAGTTTTCCTTTTGAATATTTTATTTCAATAGGGGATTTGCAAATGCTACCATGCATCCCTGTTACAATGCAATATAGAGAATAGAAGGAGGAGTTAGTAATTGAATAGCTATTAAATTACTATGATAATGCTGAGTTCGATTAACTAATTATTATATTGACTTAGCAAAAAGAGTATTAAAATATAAATATCATCTTCTCATCCTCATATTCTGAATCGCAATAAACATCTAAATGTGACAAGAAAAACAAATGTGTGTACCAAGTTTCTGGAATCAACGCAATGGAAAATTTCCTGAGATATACACATTTATATAGTGTTTTCCATCAGAATTAATTCTAGTGAAATATGTACAGCTGCCAACTGTACATTAGAGACCCTTATGCGGGTCCTCCACTATGGAAAAAAAGAAATTAAGACTTGGTTTTCGATTAAACTATCAGCGGAGGACTTGCACCAAAAACAGATCTTAAGACGCTGGCCTAGTGGAGAGCGGCGGTCGGCCGTCTTACATCACTGCAACAGGGGGCATGGGAGCGTGACGGCCCACCAAGCCAAGCCACCCAGACGAAGACTCTCCACTAGCGGCGCAGTGGTTTAACATGGGCATGTGGGGGTTCAAGGGGTCCGCTTGGCTTAAATCGACCACGCTCCACTGCCCACTGTGGCTTGTACCTAGCAATTAAGCACATCCCGCACCAATTACATGGTACTTAAGTTGTTGTTTTAGACAACTCCACTCATGAACGTTGGTTTAATGCCGGGCGTATTGTTTATTGTTTATATAGAAATTAAACATTAATAAAGAGAATAAATGTGCTTTTAAAATAAATGTTGATGTACTCTCATGTGTGCGAGATTTCAGCTTGATAACGTAGCAGGTAGCTATTTTGGGAAACCGCGGGAAAATCAACCCGAATCGTTCTTCTGCCGCGCTTCAAAGCTGGGAAATGTCACATTACAGCAATTATAGCGAGTCTAGCGAGGACGATGACCTCATGGAATTGGGGGTCAGTGCGGTGATGTCTGTGGCATTGCTAGCTGTACGCCATGTTCATGCTCGAAGGCAGAAGGAGCAATCTCGTCGAAGGAAACGAAAACATAAGGTCTGGAGGCAGTCATGGTTATCGGACCATCGAGATAAAAACAAATATATCGGGTTCATGGAGAAACTGGAGCATGTAAGTAACTTATTATAGTTTTATAATAGGAAGTGGGGGGTTGGGGGTTAAGTATTCTAATTTATTTATTTTTCCTATAATTATGGATAATTGAACAAAAAGTCCCATTTCGTCACATCAGCTAGGCTAGATTTCAACATATTCGAATGTCCATCAATTTATTCACATACATATTTCCATGTATTATGACATAGGATTCTGTGTAGATTGACCTATGATTCTTTATAATTAACTTATGGTATTCTATTTTCAATGATATTTCAGTGAATATTCATCCCCGAGTGCCAATTTTTTTAGCATATTGGAGAGAAAAACATGTACCAAATGCAAGACTTAAGTGAGACTGACCAGCGGCATGCATTTAATGTTTTTTCTTTTACTTCAGGAGGACCTTGCTGCATATAAATCAAGACTGCGTATGCCCCCAGCTCTGTTCCGTTACTTACTATCCCGCATCGAGTTATTGATCCTCCGTGAAAACACAAGGCGTCGGTGCTGTATACCACCCGAAGTGCGACTTGCCATCACCATCCGTTATTTATCATCCGGTAAGTGCACATTGCGTTGATTAAACATGACTCATTACGACAAATAACTTGGTACAGAATGTTTTTCTTGATGAATTTCTCTACAATTTTCAACAGAGATACTCCTTGCCATGTTAAGCATTTTATGTGAACTAAATATTAATTATCGATTATCATTGTAGGCCTTGATCACAAATCCCTTCAAGACCTGTTCCTGCTTGGCTATTCTACGGTTACCCCAGTAATCCTGGACACCTGTCGGGCCATCATATCAGAATTGGGACCAGAATACTTGAAGGTAATGACAATGATGTCTAGCTATGTTAGAAAAATTTTCTCTGTAAAATGTTATTGTAATTATATACAAAGAAGATCAGTATTTTAAGGAAGCGTCCTTGTATATATTCACTGGCAGAAACATATCATATGAAAATGCAGCCTTTCTGTACATGTTTTATTTTTATTGTAATTAATTTTTGTTTGTGATCAATCTATGCCTACAGGTGCCTACATCTCCTGACGAGTGGATCGCCATTGCAGATGGCTTCGCAGACAAGTCCCAGTATTTTGGCTGCTTGGGGGCCATAGATGGGAAGCACATCAGGATTGTCAAGCCTGATGGCAGTGGCTCTCTGTATCACAATTACAAGCATTTTTACTCTGTGGTGCTTATGGCAGTTGTCGATAGTAACATGGAGTTCCTCTACATAAACGTGGGCACAGAGGGTTGCCTTGGAGATGCAGGCATTTGGCAAGAGTGTGACTTTAAAGCAGCCATGGAATCAGGCCATCTAGGTCTTCCCGACTCCTTCCACCTGCCGGGCACTGAGGAGGGCTGTCGTTTCCACTTCATTGGCGACGATGCCTTCAAGTTAACTGATCGCCTCATGAAGCCCTTCCCTGGAGGAGGCCAGGACAATGGTAACGATATTTTCTCTTATCGACTGAGCAGGGCTAGGATGGTGGTGGAGAATGCATTTGGGGTGCTGTCGAGTCGGTTCAGGCTCCTCCACACCGCCATCCACATGATGCCTGACAGTGTCGAGATTCTTGTCCAGGCGATGTGCATCCTCCACAATTACCTGCGGCGGAATATCGGGGCCCGTTACACAGAGAGAGGAACCGACAGAAATGAACATGACAATTTTGAACTCTTAGCCTTGGCTGCGACTGAACGTCGCAACCACACCAACCGTGCAAAAGAACAGCGTGTCAAGCTAGCTGATTATAATAGGGGTGTAGGTTCTTTGCCCTGGCAGGATGCTAGAGTGGCCCATCGTGTGGGCAGGTTTGATGGTACCAATAATAACTGAGGGACGTTTACTGACTTTGCTAGCACAGCTTTGAATAATAGACCAATTAAGTTGATCGACCTTGATTTTGTACTCATTGATTTTCTATTTATTACAATGATCGAGAGCCAATCAAATTACACTGCTATATACTATAGAATGTATAAATGCGAACAAGAAATCTGTTATTGTATTTTTATTTACTTCTGTGCACATTCAATTATAAATAGGCTTGTATGTGGTGGTTGTCATGTAAATTCCATACCATATGAACGATTTATAAATGCTGTGTGACTTGGTATTTGAAATTGCCTAAATATAATAGATAATAATGTATGAGCATTAAAACAAATATTTGACATACAAGAATGTTCTTATACAAACTGATTATATCACTGTATGCTTTCGGAGTGCACACCAATGAACTGCAAGTGACTTAAATTATGGTTACATCTTTTTTCCTTGCTAAACGATTCAGAATGAGAAAAGAACTCCATCATCCCCCTACCTTCTACAATACAATATAATCACTAGGGCTTAACATACGAAATAGTAATACTAACTCCATACACCATCAATAATGCAGTGGGAAGCACATCAACACAGTACATACTGGCAGTTATAAAATGCACGGCAAATTACAATTTAAACGAATACAAATAAGGCAGTGGGAAGCATGTCGATATAGGATTCTCCGAAGGGATTTTAATGCATTTAAAACAAAAAGTGAAAATTCAAAAAAAACTTGAGCTAGAAGACACTACTCTGTTCTGTGATCACTAGATTAATCTACAAAATTAATATGACATTCTGACAATATTACAACGTCTTACAGTTACTGCCAGGTAGATGCCGATGCCTGAGCATTGTAGCGTTGGTACTGCTGTCCTTGCTGCTGGTTCGGGTTTCCTTGGAACACATGGCCACTATTGTAGTTGTTCTGATTCAACTGTGGCCATTGATTACCTTGTGAGACACCATCATACAGGCCAGCGCCAGCGCCATACCCTGGATGTGCAGATGATCCTTGGGTTGGAGTAGGCGCTACTGTGGGTCTTTGGGCCATCTGCGTTGCTACGGTGGCATTGAGAGCCATGAGGTCGCAGTTGTCTGCAAATTCAAATATAAAAATAAACATTCATGTGCCATTGTGCATTGCAGTTCTATGCAAATTTGAACATGTTTTAATAATATATTCACAGTAGCAATGATTAATATATATTATTAGACATATATTCTAAAATAATATCTGGATTGTACTTAGGCAGAATCAAATGTAGAATAATATGGGAACTCTACTATAATATAAGCCAGCATGACAAACTTCTATGAGAGTGAGCTCGACATGCCAGATGTCTTAGACAACAATAATCTAGTTGAAATATAGCTTACTAATATGATCTTGAATAACACTTTTACTGGAAACATTTCATTATGTATAGGTTCAATAATACTCTAATCAGGTTATACTGCCACATACCATTTTGGGCCGCAGCCAGGACTGATGTCAGTAGCATGGTTGTAAGGATCTGACGTTCCTTTGGGACCTCGTCCAGTTTTGATGCCATATAGCGCCCATATGCCTGGTTAGGACCTTCCGGCATAGCCACAGGACCCCTTTGGCGTCGCTCCTCTCTGTCCCTATGCGTCTGTGCCAGGGTGTCGCCAAAGCGGTTAAGCCCTTGCAATGCAGAGGTCAGGTCAGAGGCCAAAATATCATCTTTAGCCTTCTCTGTGGTGCGTGGTTTCTTTGATTGGATTTCCTCCTGTTTACCTGGCTGAGATTTCTTGGGTAGGCCTGCTTTCCCTTTGCTGGGGATCTCTTTGCCCTTCCCAGTGACTTGGTGGGCCTCCGCTCCCATCCCCGTCGCCAACTCTCGATTCCCTGCCGCCTGTTCCTCCTCCACGCGGACCTGTAATGTATGTGCATTGTAAATCAGCTTCATCTAAATTATCATTACATCATTGCCACCTTACAAAACAATAATATCTATCACTCATCAGTGTGTCATCAGGACAACTGTGTCAGAATAATTTGATAACAGCTCTAGATCATCCTGCAAAACTTAGTGGTTAAAATGATAAATTCTTTAAGTGCAATATGTCTATACAAACCTCCTCACGTAGAGCAGCCAGCTCTTCATCAGTTGGGCCGATCACCATAGGGTCAGGTTCAGTCATGTCACCCTCATCACTTGAGAGGGCTTCTGCCAGATCCTCAGGCTCAGAGTCATTGACTGTCTCCTCTGCTGAGAGCTCCTAAGTAGAGAAAGTAATTATGAATAATATAATAAATTACTATGTTCTCATGCTTTTTGGCAATCATAAATGTGTATTGCTTGTCTCTTCCCAGCCAGTTTTGATTAAAAGTAGTAATTTCATATTCTCTTTAACAAAGATGATATCCTTACCATACATATATGGCATAGTGTTTGAATACACCCAACTGATTTTGAAGTTTTGACTCACTGCCAAAGGTAACCTTAGTGAATTATCACTTATATCATGATTTAGAATGGTCCGATTTGAATGAATCTTGATTTTTACAATAGAACAGAATTTCCACTTTATGTTTTAGTATACTGTTTTTTTTATAAAAGTTTTTATTGCACACAATTGCAGGTAAACCTGGTATTTTCATGTGGTACAAGGAAAATATTATCAAAGTATCATACAGTATATATTAGCTGATGCAGCTTTGTCTTCTTTAACACATTTAAACTTTAACAATTCCAAACTGCCCTTAATTTAATAGGGCTTAAAGAGAGAGACATCATCGTACAATTTTATATACAAGTAACATATTTTTTTTGGTATATTTTGCATGTCTTTGCGACCGAAGTAGCAATAGTATAAAATACATCACTCACAACAATAAAAACAACTATTTGTATGTGTAATCCAAGTTTGGTCTAAGGATAAGCATATATATATACTCTTATACATACTTATATAGGGTATGCAAGGCAGCACCTCGTTTACTGCCGAGCTACATAGGGTAGGTCATAACTGTTCGATATCTTAGAGTTGAGTTTACTACTGATTATGATTCTTCAGAAAGTTCTTTATTTCTGGCCAGCTTTTCTTTCTAATATTAGGCGGTAAGTTGTTCCATAGCCTGGGGCCTAGATAGTGAGGCGACCTTTTGTACTTTTCTTTAGCTGGTTTTTTACAGGTGAGTACAGTTGCATCGGCCATTCTGGTGGCACGAACACTCTTTTTGATACAGAGTTTGGTTAGTTGCTTAATAAACATAATATTCATTAATGCTATCTTACTCCGTTTGTCCATAGTATTAATATTACCTGCCTCTTTTAATACATTAACTGGACGTTGGTCATTAATATACACTGTTCTGACGGCCTTGTTTAATGATCGTTCGATTTTATTTTTTACAGTAGCATTGGCCATACTCATAAAGATCAAACCATATTCCACAATTGACATTATGTGTGTCTTCAATATAGTCAAAGCCATATTCCTAGTTATTAGAGATCTTATTTTCCCTAAGAGGAAGCTTTTGTGGGCCACAGATTTCCTCAACCTCGACATATGACCGTTCATGTTTATTTTATTATCTATCAAGAATCCCAGGTAATTCACATTCTTGAATTTCTTAATGGCTGTTCCATTAATGAATACCTCTCCTAGGTTTCCAACCTTGATGTTCTTTAACATGTTTGTTGTGCCCAGGATCTGTAGTTGGGTTTTTTTCTCATTAAGATTTAGACCATTTGCTCCCATCCAGTTGTTTATTTGTGAGGCACCTGCCTGTGTTGTTTTTAAACAGTCCTCCAACTTTTTACCCGTAATGGTGAGGGCAGTATCATCTGCATAAATTGAGATCTGAATCTTATTATCGAGCAATTCAATATTGTGTAGACACTTTGGGAGATCGTTGATATATATTAGAAAGATTAGTGGCCCTAAATGACTTCCTTGCGGTATACCTCTTGTTATTGATACTGGGGTGGAGATATAACCGTTCAGCATGGTTTTTTGAGATCTGTCTGTAAGGTAATTTTCTATTAGTCTAATTAACTGTTAGAGTGCCCCAGACTTTTAAATGGCCGGTTGCTAGGGGCAACTGATTTCATTCTCAACATGGCATAGTGTTTCAATACACCTAACAGAACATTTTGAACATTTTGACTCACTGGTAATCTTAGTGAATTAGCACTCATATCATGATTTAGAATGGTCTGATTTGAATGAATCTTAATTTTTACAATAGAACAGAATGTCCACTTCATGTGTCAGTATACTGTTAGAGTGCCCCAGATTTTTAAATGGTCGGTTGCTAGGGGCAACTGATTTCATTCTCTCTTGCTGGTGTGTACAGGTGCACATTTTGAAAAACACTTTTTCTACAAATATCTTATGAATATATAGGAATTAACAGATGCCTGAACGAATTTAGGCTTATTATGCATTACTTGTGATGCCTAGTAATGCCAACAGATCCTAGAAAAATCTTAACCAGGTTCCCCAGGTAAAGATCCGATGGGGTAGGGGACTGTCATTATCATCTTTCATCCTGTTACTGAGATGAATCACTAAAGTTAATATTAATTAGTAACATTTGTGATGACGTCCTGCAACAATTATATTAATGATAAATAACTGAAAATATTTCATACAACATATTTCTTACCTTTAGCGCAAGTGAGGATTTGCCAGTGCGTCTCTTGAGGTGAGGTCGCAAGAACTGAAGCCTCTGAGCCACCCATTGCGTTTTGCTGTCTGGCTTCGACATCCCCGATTTGTTAATGACCGCCACACGGAAGCACTGCCTCAGAGTAGTCATTCTCAAGGTCACCAGACTAGCTGTAGAAAATATAGATATAAAAAATAAATATGTAAACATCACATGGCAATTTAGGGACATTTGTCCAACTGGTGTACCATGCAGAAAATACACCCTTTTCCATAATTATATAGGGACAACGAATATATCATTTACTTTACAGAGGATGGAAAAGAAAATAAGATTACCATTGTTCAAGTTGTTTAACCCCTTCGAGCCCGTGGGCAACAATTGTTGCTGGAGCCATGTGGCCAATTGTTGCCCATTTGGGCAACTATGGCACATTTTGGATATCTATGGAAATTTTGTGTTATAACACAACATAGTGTATGTGGTATCATCTAAAAGCATACAACATGACAATTAATATTCTAGTATTTATTTCCATGGTAACAGATAAAGAATAGAATGGTAACCATGGAAACAAGATAACAATTTAGGGCTTATTTTTGTCAGTTTTCTTCTTTGTATTTAGGAAATCTGACTAATTCTTCCTTACAAAACCACTAGATTTCAAGTACTTGGATACCTTAATATTTTTCAATAAAAAATTCTGTTTTACTCCAATAATTGTTTCCATGGTAACCGATTTTTAATCAATTACATCATTTTTGGACTGGAATGAATCATAAGATTTTCTGCTGAACCATTCACCCTCATATGATTATACTTTCAATTCTCGCCCAACAGACCGAAGTTAGTAGTATGAATCATTTTTTTCCCTGTATCCTAGAGGGGTAACCATAGCAACAGGTTAGGGTATATAACATTTATTGAGGATCCTAGCAAAAAAATGATTTTTTAAAAATGATCTGATATAGTCATGTGTGGTATCAGGTGAAAGCTGAAAATGAGGAGAACTCAGAAATATAAATTGTTTTGAAATTGGGCCAGGATTGTTACCATGGCAACCAAAAATCTAAAATAACTTCAATTTCACTAATTTCAGTAGTCATGCTTTTCCATTTGGTTACTATGGTAACAACCTCATGAAATCATGTAAGACTCATCTAATTTAACCGTTGAATCATTTAGACTGACTTCCGCATAAGAAAAAAGTAAGGATCAAATTTAAATATTCAAATTCTAGTATTCAATACAGGGGTATCTGTTCCCACATTTCTGCATATTGGTATCTAAATAAATCCAATAGAGGTGCTCAGAGCTAGCTAGGAGCATATGGCGTTTCCAAGGTAACATGTATGGAACACCTGTAGTCTTTGGTATCAAAATGTTCCAAATGACAAGACCAATCTTGATCAATACGTATTTAGATGATTTATCAAATATTAATCTTCATATTTGTTTGAAAACAAAAAGATAAACTAAATTTTAAAAAACACAGTGTGTTGCCATGGTAACCAATAATTCATACATCACCGTTTCAAAATTGGAATCTCCAGCCAAAATGCTTTTAGATGATATATAGCTTTAATGTCTAAAATCAGTATCAAATTGTTGTTTTGATTAAGATAAAGGCATAGGAATAATTAAAATTAACCCAAAATTTCCTGGGGAAGCTGGGCTTGAAAGAGTTAAATATATCATATAGAGGGGGAGAGATGGAATATTTTAATGGAAGACAGATTTTTTTATAGAGAATGCATGGGAAATTTTAAAAGTAGACGCCATAGACTATTATTAGGTTTAAAAAGTCCCCACAAACTACTTTATGTATCTAAACAGAATTTTATGACTAGCAACTATTTAAGTCACCTACCATGCTTGCCCAATTCGCTTGCGATGGCAGCAGATGCAACCGCTTTCTTTGTTGTGTTCTTATAATCTGGGTCCGTTTTATCATAGAGGAATCGGTGTTCTGCCCAGAATTCTATCAGCTTCTCCTCCTCCGCCCGTGTCCAGGAGGACTCTTCGCCGAGAGGGGTTTTCTTCCGGCCCGACCGTTTCCTGGATGATGGCGTTTTTTCATGGCGTTTGGTAGAACTACCAACTCTATTGGTGTTGGGAGATTGGAAGGCCTCCTCCCCATTGCCGACAGCAGATTCCTCCTCCTCTAGCTGCGACTCATGGGTTACTAAAATTAAAAAGAATTCCAATGAAAACCTTGTGGGCACTTCTCATGAAACGTCGACAATGGCCCTATTTATATGACAAAGATATGACATAATCAAAAAGCATGGAAAACACCAAAATTCTAATTAAATTTCTGGAATCAATCTCATACAATATGTATTGGTTTGATATTTTTTTATGTTTTTATGATTAAAGGCAAGTGCAAATTTGGGTAACTTTTATCTTTTACCACTATTCTATATCAAAAGCCAAGTGCGAATTTTGGTTGCTTTTATCTCTCAACACTATTCTATAGGAGAAAGAGACAAGTTTGGACCGATTTACAGTGAATAACATGAAATAGCAAAGCTATCATCAAAATTATGGATCATGGTTTGAACCCCCGAAATACTTAAAATGCACCAGAGAGCAAGCAAAAACTCTAAGCTTCTGGGGCTCTATAGGCGAGACCCACACCTGAGACAGTAAATGTGTACAAACTGGTAATTTTCATTAATGGATGATGATAACTATTCCAGATATTCCAATCACAATATATACCCAGTGTGAATATACACTATTTGCTATCATATAGGACCATTTCGATTCATCTATATAGATGGCTTGGTTTTGAGTTTAGATCCAGCCGTTTCGTTTTTTTATTAATTATGGTTTAAATGCATTCTATGATATGACATCATCGTCACCTTCAATGTAGGCTAACATTTGATTAAAAATGATGTGAAAAGATTAAAATTCTAATCACCTATACATACATAGGCCAACTGATGAAGCCACTGCCTGGATTGTATATTATGCAGAACTTGCATGTACTGCCGAATTATATACATGCTTATATTAAAGGCAAACGCTACTATTCACTGGCCCGCCCCCCTTTACCATATACCAAATGTACGGGCATTTTACGCACTATTCCTTTAGCATTGCAGTCTATGAGGAAACGGCCCATTTTGTCAGATTTTATAGAATAAAACAAACAATTAATGGCTACTCCTACTGTCCCAAAATTTTCTAGACATACAGTTCAGGTTATATACTACAGATAAAAAGGAAAAAAAATATATGTCATCGCGTTTGATTTTTTTTTATAGCTGTCTGAAATAGACATGTTTGGGAAACAGAGCTAGCTATGGGTACTCTCAGTTGTACCCAATTAGCATGCAAGTCTATTGGGAAATGCTGCATTTTCCTTTCACGGTTTTGGGAATAAAACAAAAATGGATACTCCAAATGTCCCAGAATTTTCTACACATATAGTGCAGGTAATATTCTACACATATATAGGGAAAAAAATGTATGTCATCACGTTAAAAAAATAATTGTAGCTGTCTGAAATAGACATGTTTAGGAAACATAGAACACTTTGAAAGCAGCAGATTTTTGGGTTGTCAGCCATGTTTCAAAGCCCCATAATTCAGAAACTAGCACGGTGACCCATTAATTTTTTTTCAGTTTTGAGAACACAAATACTTCAAAAATCATATACTAAAGAATCAGAAAAATGACATTTATTTTCACTGGGGAGGAAAAAAAATTGTTTTTATAAAAATGGTGAAAAATATTGAGTTTTTTCGAGTTTTTAATTTAAAATTCACATTATGTATTTGTTGTTTTCAAAATAAAAATAACAATGCACCCTATAGAAAAGAGGCATAGAATTATTGGCCAAATAATACTCTCTCTAAAACTGTTAATTTTACTTAAATTGAGTGAATATAAATAGTAAATATGAACTATGAAGTTGAGGTACTGCAAAATGGGCCCCCCTTTTGGTCGTCATTGGTACTTTTGAGATGCCAAATTTTGAAGCACTGTAATTCAAAAATGAGCACGGCTACCCAATGATTTTTTTCCATCCTTATGACCAGAAACACTTCAAGAATCAAATACTAAAGTTTCAGAAAAATGACATTTATTTTCATTTTCCACTAGATAGTAGCGTTTGCCTTTAAGTGATCTTTGGTTAAAGTAAAGTATTTCCCCCTGCCTATATTTCCCCCTGTCCGATGTTGTTGTTAAAATGCAGGTGTACTTACGATTTTCAGCTTCAGAGTGAGTGTCTCCATCCAACTGTGGGGCAGGCCTTTCAGACTGAAGACTCGGCGGGACTTGGTCGTTGGTGGTGCCGTTGGTTGATGCACTGCTGGCCGTACTCGTGGAGGGGATAGGCTCCTCCAGACCATTATGTGCTGACTGAGGCCTTCCTCTTGTCCTAAGACGGACAGTTTTTGGTTTATTATTGTTTTTACCCATGGCTGCACTAGTTTCGAAAAAGAAGTCGCAGAAAGAAATGGTGGAGAAGAACTGGAGAATGCGAGCTGTCTTGATGGTGGTCAGCTGGTCTATGTGTTTGTTTGGCTTGGCAACAGCTGACCTGAAGCTGACCGGAAGTTCCTCGAAGGCTGAGACAAGGATTATCATTGGTTAGAATCCCCTTCACGCTCTGATGATTTTCGAGGATGCCCGGGCACTGACTTAACACAAGGCATGAGCTGCTAAATCACCCGCTTCTACACCTCTCCACTGCCGCCACCGCTTGAGCGCCGACACACGGTGACTTAACTGACTCACTCGCTTGGGTGCTTTATCTAGCGCGCCAGATAATCGTGGCTTCCTTAAACGCTCTGTCTTCATTCTTAAGTGCCCCCTCTTCCACTGGGAAGTTTATGATTTAATAATATGACCATGATAGTTAAACCCTAATTTTATTGACCGTTGAACCCTTTTTTCTGGTGACTTAAGGTGATTTTTCCATAGTGGAGGACCCGCATAATAGCAGGTGCCGCTTATGAACCCATACGCATACCCACCACTGATATTGATAACCGTGTAGCTTTACTAGATGCGTTCAGAACCTCCCTATTTCATGACACGTAATCCCAGCAGACTGGGGGTCAGGTTGAAGTGTCAGAGATTGGTGATCCATTTGGGCTTTTTACTATTAACTAAAAATGAAATTAAAACGTCTGTTTGGATGGGTAGGTTTTCCCTGTGAGCAGAGTCTGTGTAGCCTCACATGTCTCATTTAACTTTTGTATGCTTCTGTAGTTGATGGCCCAATGCTTCACTTTGTCTAATTACATTTTATAATGAAGTGTTGGAAATGGTAGTTTTCCCTGGGAGCAGAATCTATGAAGGCTACGGTGTACCATTCATTGTTTTCGGTTTTGTTCTGCCTATCACGAACCATTCCCCCTAAACTCGCTGAAAGAAGAGAAGAGGCAGGTCAGGGGAATTAAAACTTTTATTAGCTTATACAATGATGATAAATCAAATTAAAATGGGAAATGAAGTAACACTTTGTGGAGTTTGATTTCGCATATAATTTAAAGATAAATAAAATAAGATAGAAAGGGAGGATGAGATGGAGGTGAAACTGACGTACAATTCCTTGCGAAACAAGATTTAACATGGCGGCTATGCAAATTCCCTATTCACGTGTTTCAGCAAACCAAGATGGCAAAAGTATGACCCTCCCGGAGTTAGTTTGTTTACAGGGGTTCACAGACACATCATAGATCAAAATGTAAATTACACTATAAATTATAGCTGCATGTACTTGATATCAATTTCTCCTAATTGCTGTTATATATTAACCCGTTTTAGTCACATAAAGGCTGTGCTTTGGCTTTGTGAATTTAATAATTATGATTTCAACAGTATCCTTTTCTATAATATTCTGTTCCTCTATTAGTTTTTATTATACACGCATTGCTCTGAAAACAACGTATCTAGAGTGATTTACGCATAGTGCGTATTTCACTAGTGATTTACGTGGGGTTGTCATGGCAACCAATCTGTCTTTTTACTAAGATTCCCGTTAAAATTCAAATTTATGACTCAATTTGTTTCTATTTTCATGAACCATATATATAGTTCATAGTGGAATGGTCCTACTTGATAATATTATTAGATGGTGGTATTTCATAGTGAAATGGGTCTACATGATAGAAGTTGGTGACAGGTTTTCACAAGACATATTAGATAGAAAGACTCTAGTCATTCGTTTCATGGAGCATTTAGCCTGCCGTTTATTAAATGCAAATGCAAAATCATACACCCTTAATTATAGCATAGGCCTATTGTGAAATTATAGTTCTCAAATACAAAAAGAAAGGGGAAAGGTAGAGAATAATCTCTAGAAATTTAAGCTTTTCAGCCAGTCCGCCCGCAATATTAGGTGGTTTTTGTGGTTTCTTTTTATTATTTAGGATTTGTATACTGTTAATCTACAAGCATGCACAGTATACAATGAAATTATAATCAATTGAAGGCATTTACATATCGAGATAAGGACTCAGGTAAATCAATATTGAATAACCATGGTCTTCCGCACAAACCTGATTCTAAGTGTTAAGGTGTGAATAGCTGGTGCAGAAGTCGGCAGAACCTCGTGAAATAGGTTTACCGCCCACAATCTATATCCGCAGTTTCCATAAGCAGGTCATGTCCAACACAAGACCCCTGACACGAATGTATGTAATAGAGAAGCTCGGGCTCGGACGAAAACCATTGTAAAATGAGACGAGTTCTGTAATAAAAACAAATTTAACAAAAAATACTTATACTGTTACATCTTAACTATCTATGATCGGTAAAAACAAATTTACATTGCTAGGAGTTGTGTTAAGAATAAATTGATAGAGCGTAACTAAAGACCAAAATCCGATTATGACCTGCGAAACGAAGTTAAGCCTGTAAACCGAGTTTTCTATAACGAGGTCACAGCAATTGACTAGTGTGATAAGTGAGGGCATTGACCGATTGGTGACACAATTAACACCAAAGTAACGGTATTCTTGCGTGAGGAATATCAATTTTGTCAGTCAGTGTCTAATCAACCATACGGTTTTCACATACTGTTAGAGTACTATTTCTATCTTTGGTTTCTTACGATTTTGTGAGGTTTAAAAAAAGAGTATTAAAAAAGCAGTAGGCCTACTATCAGCATTAAAAAAGAGTATTAAACAAGTTATAAGTTTATTAAGTTAATCAATCATTTAATGAACTATTTTTCTGTGTAACTTTATAATCAGTTTAAGTTAATGTATATATTGTGCGTTTCCAAAGGAAACAAATTCTACGGTCAACTATTTGTGCGCAATGGCTAGATTATGAATATCAGACGTACTGTAATCTGAAATGCCTTGAATGTCTGTATTAGAAGAACACAGGAGTGGAAGTAAAATTCAGTTTATTAACAACTAGGAAAGTTGCACGCTCCCTGTTTACAAAGGCAGTTGGATAAACATGAAAGTACAATGCAAGGGAATTAGACATAAGACATCAAACAACATATTGTAATCTAATAATACACAATTTTCTTTTATAATAATACACAATTGTCTTTTAGTCTTTGCAATTCCGAGCTTATCTGTCTCCAAGACTTGAAACCCAGAAATCCCAAAGGGTGTAGTAGGTGTAGATCACTCAGATTCAGTCATGGGTGGTCCTCTCTAAATGGGTTCCTCTCAAAACCTATACAGTGGCTTTAAGTGGCAACTTGTCAATCAAACCAAGATAGCCAATAGAATACAACAAATGTCAACCAATAGGATGTCACACTGGCCTTCAGGGATTTACTGCAGAGATGGTAGAAGGTTGTCAATCAAGCAGTCCTTGCATAAGTGCAAAGTTAGTAGTGTTGGCGTGAATTACATCACACAGAGATGGGCATCCAGATATCCTCCCAGATAAGTGTCCACACTCCTCACACCAATCCTCAACCAACACCTCAAAATGTATCACATGAACTTGCTACTCAGGATGATTGACAGAATGGTACCCAATTCACTAACATTCACGAATTTTTTTTTAAAAAAATACCGTAGAATGTAAAAAGCAGTTCTATCAGCACAGATGTCATTTCTGGCCCAGTATACAAATCAGGCTGTGCAAACCATTACCCAGCATTTCCAAAGGGTTAATTTGTGACATTTCATGTTGCTGTGCCCAGTATCCATACTATATCACCCGGGTTTCGTTCTTAAAACCTTTGTAAAAGAAAAATTAAGAGCAGCAAGTGAACAACAAAACCCCACCTGTATTATACAATCCCATCTTTTCTTTATTCCCTGGTGCGTACTATGAAGTACTGTGAATCTTGGACACATAAAAGAATAATTCAAATCAAATGTATATTTTAGATAATTATTTTGTAATTACTCGAATTTCTTTCAACCTTAGTAAGAACAAAAATGGTGTACGTCAGAGTATTATAGGATTAGTGACCAACATTGAGGGGCTGCTGGTATACTGTTTGGTGCATAATCCCGAGCCGAACCAACAGTGCACTAATAGTCCCTCTCAATGTCGGTCATTAATCCTTGTTATCTCTGCCTCAGGTGTTTATTAATAACTAATAGCACTTCACATAGGTACATAAAAAGCGTGTCGGAAGATATTTTGTATTTAATGATTTTTATTCAGCAATACACATTATGTACAATTACATTCTTCTCAGTTCATGCCAAAACTTACTCATAGAAGAAATCCACTCAACTTCAACAAATATTCATTACCAAACTTATAAAGAGATAAAATAGCATAAACACATCGAAAAACAAATTCAAGACTGTCTAAGTTAGTGAGTCAAATTAAGTCCATTATATCCTTTAACATTTATATTTACACGCATCTTTGTGTCGAAAGCCTCTCAAATCATTTGAAAAATAATAAACAAACCCCAATCACAACCCTATACATTTACAGGGTCAGATCAGTCACTTTCCAAATTTCATATCTATCATCGAGAAACGTTAAGATAAAATTTCTTAAACCCGCTTAAAAAACATAAACCAAACAACCCAGCTTTATCATCTATCAGTCGGATATTCTCTGGCAGCTATTTTACAGGGATTTAATTTTTCCAAATAAGCTCTTACCAATCTTTTCTTTATTCCACGTTACCACTAACAGTCGGTCGAGCCGGATCTCTAATCAAATGTCTCTGGGATTTTATTTATTGTCCAGAACACATTAAAAGATCTTTTTACCCGGATTATCAACATTTGATATCTTATATGCTGCCCACTAGATATTACACAATAAACAGATCTAAGACATCTGTTTATAGATTACGTAGCTATCTCCCTTAAGGACATGTCTTTTGTGGAGGTACAATTTTCTTTTTTACAAAACAGGTTTTTATATCTATATGTCATTTGTGATACTTCTCATCAAATCGTTAAAACAAGGAATTCGGTTGTGTCTGCACAGTATAAAAGCAAATAAGATCCACTTAACTCACACCCTTTAGCGTCTTGAATATTTTCTTTCAAGCTTATAGCCTCACTTTTAAAAAAACACATATCACATGGTATCTCTCAGTAGGCTCTCCAATCTGATAAGGAGATTACGCACAGATCCTCTGTGCGTCGTAACCATCTGTCCCCAGTCCATTCCTCCCATAATAGACAGTCATACATCTGATTACCTTTTGGGAGGAACTGAATTTGTACTCCATCTTGAACACTGGAAATTCATTTCCTCAGCCACAGAAAAGATTGGCTGGGAAATTAATGGTCACATTATATAGGACGGCAACTTAAGGGTTGTACTCCTCCAGTTATCCAGGTGCGCTGTTGGGTGATGGAGAAATGTATGATCTACTTGAATGTCCACGCCATTCTGAATTGCGATCTGCATGGAACGATAGAGGCTTTATACTTCAGAAGAACCTGAAGGAAACATTCCATATTAAGTATATGGGATAATATTAATGATTGTATTAGGTGTGTCCTAGAAGACCTGAATTATTCTTTTAAAAAGACACGTCCTTCTTATTAATCATGAAACAAATGGACTACATTATAAAACATGTTATGACGAGGTAGCTTTACCTTCATGCATTTTGATAGATCGCTATTATTGGTGGAGAAATTGGCCCATTGGAAAATTTCGAGGCCATAAGTTTAGTAGATTCTAACATAATTTAAGGCCCATAAAATGATTTTCAAGGCCCTTTGACCAAAATGCTCCTTTTCCAGGCTTTGAATTCATATTTCAAATTAAAGGCTTTTCCAGGCCACTAACGTCTTTATAGGGACTAATATTCTAGGTCAAATTTAAGGTTCAATTGAGAATAGCCGCACCTCATTGTAATATTGTGCCGAATTCCTGGTGAAGACAATATTGTTCACTTTCTTGTAGAGTGTCCCAGAACTAAATCACTATGGTCTGAAATACTGGATTGGATTTATAACTCAGGTTATTTAAATGATGGTAAAAATGGTGATATTCTGTTTAAAAGAAAAAGACAAATCGATCCCTCGATGAATATATTCGTCATCGGGAGGTCTCAGAGGCTATTGTGACGTCATGCTTGCAAGCAACTGCCACGCCCACCTTCTTGGCGACCAATTCGTTCCAGACACACTTTGGTCTCAACGGTCGCACTGAGCGGACATCTTATCACTGTGAAATTTTTTTCCGTGGTATGGGTAATAAGAAGAGATATTGTACAAAGTGTAAGGTTACTCATAACTCTCCTACTGGCTTGAAGTGTGCGAGAGTAATTTCTAATATTTCTCCTGTATTTTCTGACGAAGACAAAATTATGGAGGGACGATTGGACAAATTGGAATCAATGGTGAAGTCCTTGGTCTCAACGATTCATTCAAGAGAGGTTAGGACGACTGCAACTAAGTCTGATAGTGCTGATACCATAGAGTTTCAACGGAGATCCCCCAGCCCTGCAGAGTCAATTTATTATGTACCTGGACATAGGAGGTCGGTGAGACGTCCAAGGACGAGGTCTAGATCGAGGTCTCTTCCATTTGACCCGACTAAGGACTTAGAGAAAGGTGAATCCATTGACAGTATTGAAAAACTTCTATCAATTAATCTGAAACTTGTTGCTAAACTTGTAACAGACAATCGCCCATCAGAAGAAGTCTTAGGAGTGGTTAATCATTGTATTACTATAGCTGACAAAGCTGCGTCAAATGTTTATGCTTTGAAGGCCAGTGTTAATTATGATCTAGCCGTCAGATCTCGTGCAAATAGATCTGGTTTGTCAGCCTTTGCCGAGGTCCGTCAGGAGGAGGTATTACGCCATTTCTCGTTCGAGAATTCAAGGAAGGTTATCTCTACGGAATCATCCAAGTCGCCTAAAGAGAAAACTTGTTTAAAAGAAAAAATGGAAGAATCTCTGTCAGGCCAATAGATATAATCTTTGGCATTGAGCAACCTAATGTATCGTCCAAAATTGTCAACTGGTTAATTCTCCAAACCAAGTCTTTTATTTACAGACAGAAGTTATTTGACAATGGTAAAATTGATATGTTAACCACCTTGTATGAGTTAAAGATGAGATGCAGAGTTGTGTTATACTCTTTCAAGATTCAAAATGGTCAATGATAGGGAAAAATCCCTATGGAAGAGAGTACAGGGGGACATCGAAGAGCTAATCTCAATACACAAAGGTTGAACCACCCAGCTCACTCCCATTATTCCCTGCTTATTCTTGTGACTCCTCTTACTAAAAAGAGACTGATGTTTTGTTCCTTGCTTATTCTCCCGACTGATGTTTTTTCTTACCCTGTCTAAGAATTCTGTCCCCATTTTTATTTTCTATTGCATAAACTACTCATTCGCATAACCATGTCTTAGCATTGTAATAGCCCAGATGGCAGGCAATTGAATAAAGTCTGTCGCAAAAACAAAAAAAATATTGTGCCGAAATAAAAAATAAATAATTTAAATGGAAGAGTGCTGTGTGGCTCTAGCCTGCTTACAACCTGCCCCTGTCATGATCGTAAAAAGCAGACTCCAGTCTAAAAAATCAATGCCTGATGTGTAATGAACATGAAAAGTGAAAGGGGTTTTGTTGTCAGAATTACCCTTTCGATCGTTTGAGTGGGCCATCCCATGTCAACAGGATTGCTTTTGTTTGTCGCACCGGCAGTGTAGAATATGTATGTTTCGTTTGAATAGAAAGTAGTTGTTGTTCAAAACAGGCTTTGCTTCATGTGTGATGAATATGCTAAGCCAGGAAAAATGGTCCTACATCACTTTCCTTCGCTAATGGTTTAGTTAAAAGGCTCCCCTATGTGCCTGTGAGATTTATCATCAGCCATTAGCCATCACTGGGGGAGCTTAGGGTTATTTTTTTTAATTTGACGCTAGAAAATTGTTCTTCCTACTTCATGTGTGATTGAAGACTAGAATATGAACTAATAGATCATCTGAAGCAATATTGTATTATCGTATAGAGTGAGTGATAGGGGTTTTACTCCATGTCGCCAGCCAAGGTTATCATATTCTTGGAGGTGAGTAATCATGGGATGAGAAGTCTATGATGATCTAATAGGGGGTCTCCACTATCGGAAAGTTTGTGTTGCCAATAGATTGTCAATTATTGGAATAATTTAAAACAAAAATAATGTAACCTTTTCAAAAGTGATCAAATTATCGTAAGTAGGTCATACTTACGATAATTTGGAATATTTTAAACAGAAATAATAAAATTCGACCTAACTTATGAACTTATTTCTCACAGAGAAACAAAATTTGATTCCTGATATTTTTTACAATCAAACTCGAGATATTTTCATATCATACTGACTAGTTCCTGAACAATAATATCAAGGCTATAATACAGAAATAAATGATTTTGACAAATTCAATAACAGCCATCGTCATGCTCGTCATAGACATACCGTTATAGCCTAAGTAGAAAAATTAAAAGATCGAACCTTGCAATAATTACACAATATCACGAGATTATGAGTTTATGTATAGTCAAATAAACAGGTATCCCATTAAATAGGCTTCTTTGTAGTCGGAGCAATTTTGAATCATTTTTACAGGAAATCTCGTTGCTGACAACATGAATAGCCACAGGCAGCAGCTGTCAAAGCTTGTAATTATGAATACAAAATATTTTAAAATCTCTATCTCCAGAAGAAGTGGGAAGTAACGTGGCTATGTAGCGGGAGCCAATAGTACCCGTCCCCATTACAGTTCCCACTTCTCGTAGGGGGAGGGGCAGTGGAACCCAGTGTGAAATATCAATGGCAATTTGCCCAGAGATTCAGTGTTCTATGTATAAAATGATGAAGTCAGAGAGTCGGGTGATAGTAGTCTTCGGCCAGGCAGCAAGGTGTCTAAAGCATACCATGGCTTTGGCTTGGCCTTTATTTATAGTCAAACATGTTAACCAATTCATCAGTAACAATGGGTCCTAGCAATGCTTTCCCTGGCGTGTACCCTCATGATTGGCTGAGAGGGATCCCTCTACCCCATGAACTTGACCTCCCAGCTCTCTCCCATGCCAAGGCCATGCATTGTTCACATGATAGTTGGTCCCCTTGCTCTCAACCCCCCCTCCCCTCCCATTACCCTTGACCCAAGCATGAAGTGTCCCCTCCCTCCCCCAGTCCCTTCCCCCCACCCACTAATCAGTTAACACAGGGAACACTAGGTAATTCTATTTCTGGTTGCTAGACAATCAAGCATGTATACACACAACAACAGGTGTCCAGCATTACCTCCCTCCCCCTCTCCACCCAGGTCATGCGTGGCGGCCAAGGCCCAGGCAGAGGGGAGGGGGGAGAGGGAGGGGGCAGGGACGGCCATTTAGCTGGTAAAACTAACCCAAAAGAATTCCAATTCTTTACATTCGTCCATATTTTTTCTTTTGATTGAAATATATAAATTTTCAAACAAGACACTACAAATTATTAGTTGACTGACCGACCCTGCCAACCAATCATAAGAAATAGTAAAATTATTACACAAGGTTACACAATTACAGAAATCAACGGTAAGAGGTAGCCTATCAAACTAAAAGGCTCCGTGGACCAACTGGCCTGGAGAACTATAAAAATGGCTCAATTCAAAAGAATGTTCATTAACGTGAGTCCATTATTCGGCTACTAAAAAGTCTTTTAGTGAAGCAAGTTGAAAAAGTCTTTGTGTGGAGGTGTGCCTCTGAACACCCACTGAATGTCTTAACCTCTCGCAGGAAATTTAATACACAAAGGTCCTTTTGTACGGTCGTCACCGTTTCCTCCTCTGTCTGCCCGGCCAGCCGAGGCCCCCGCTGGACCTCGTCGCTGACCGACAAGACACCTGTCTCGCCCCGTTTTCCTAGGTGTTGGAGCAAGCACAGGTTGGTAGTCAACACTACCGTATTTCCATAATAATGTGAACAATAACAGACCACTAGTCAACATTTCTGCATTGTTTCACCACCTCCTTCCTGTATGGACAATACTTCGGTCAAAGCAGCAGTTGAGAGTAAACAAGAAGCACTGGTCCTGTGGTGCTTTTTGCAGGCCTCTCTATCTCGAACTAACTGTTTGATAAATAAACGTCTCATAAAGAGAGTTGGATAAGATAACCATTGGGCTGGATCCTTGTCCACGGATTCCACCATTGTCTCCAAAACGGGGAAATGGATTTTACCCAAGGTATGGATATTTGTTTGTTCATACCCGTACATCTCTTCTCGCACCCGAGGAGATTACAGAACAAATACTTACAAAACAATATCTAAAAGTGTATAGGAAAAATACAACATACGAGTTTATAAAGTGATTGCGTCAAACATAGAGAAACCAATAAATCTTAAAACTTATGACGTCATTCTGGTCAGTCTGGATCTGGCAGTGCAATAGGGTGAGGAAAGGGGACGGCAGGGGACTGGAATTCAAGAGAGCAGGGAGTGGCCACTCCGACACTCTCTCTTTCCCAAGATTGGAGGGGTGGGTTTTCAGGGGCAGAGTGGGGGGGGGTCTCCAAGGGAGAGATCTTTCCTTTTATAGGCCTTTAAACAACACTGACAAGGGTAGCTAATCCCCAGATAAAGTCTTTAGGCCTTGGAATAAAGGAAATAACTGCAGGGAAAATCTTACCATAAGTTAAGTTAAACCGTCAGGGGCATAACTTCAGGGGTGGGGATGGTTATATGGGACTTATGGCCTGGTATGCTTCTCGCACGCCAATCCTTTCAGACCAGGGGACAACTGCCTTCTATTATTATTCTAGCAGATTTTAAAATAAAGACATACATAAGGACAAACGTCCATGCGGTTCTCTGTTATATAAAGTCTCGTTTTGATCTTATAGTAAATGTAAAATACTCTCTCTAAGTTAACTGAACTAAGAGGGGACCACCTCTAACTGCTAAGGGCACTTACTTCCAGATACTGTGAGTGTTAACCCTTTTCCCTGGCTCGTCTTTAAGAGAACATATACAGTAATAAGAAAGTCATAAAATCCTAATACACCCAACATCGTTCATTTCAAAATTAAAAATACACCAATGAACAGGGAGTTGGCTTCTTCCCTTGTTGGCAAGTTCATGGAGATGAATGGAAGCCATTCCGATTGAAGATAGGTTTCCCTCTGTGTCCTATGTGTTCGTTCCCATTGCTACCTCGTCCAGGCCCATGCTGGAGAGTACCTCGTCAATGGGTAGAATAGTCAGGCTTCCAATTGTCCTTCAGCTGTAAGGGAGTTAGAGGGACCAGATGGCGGGCTGTACCCCTCTCCAGTTGTGTGTGATCCCACAGCCGGCATAACTGTATGTTCACTTGGTTTCGCTGCAACAGATGGTGCAGCAGCAGATGGGATGAGCTGCAACTGATCGTCTAGCAGCAGATGTGGGAGCAGCTGGCAAGAGTACCCACTAGGGAGTTGACTGGGCTTGCAGTAGCAGATGTTAGAGCAGTCACAGCAGTGACCGGTCGTCCAGCTGCAGATGTTGGAGCAGATGGCATGAGTAGCGACCAGAGTGGTAACTGGGGTTGTAGTAGCAGATGTCACAGCAGATGTTGCAGCAGATGGTGGAGCAACTGGCAAGAGTACCAACCAGAGTGGCAACTGGTGTTGTAATACAGATGGGCACCAGCCACACAGCAGATGGTATAACATGCCCCTCTGCTCCAGCTGTGGAAGAATTACATGCACACACAATCCATCTGCTTTGCAGGACAAAAATAGAATAGGGGTTGTCCATTATATATAGAGTTATAGTGTAAGGGGAGTGGGAGTGCTAGTAGGACGGGGAAATGGCTTGTAGAACTAGGTATCAGATTACCCAACTTACCCACTAGTAGAATACAAATTGATACTGGGGAAAATAAGTGTAGGATAATCCCTGATTTAGCCAGGCTCCTGGGGCCTTCCCTCCATCTGTCTATGCCCAACCCACCCACCCACACCACACCCTCCCCTCCTAGGATAACTAATACTCAGGTTTGAAAAAAACAGAAAAATAAGTAAACCAACAGATGTTAATGGTTGAAAATGTTACATAAAGACGCATCCCACAATCTTGACCTTTTTCCCCAGACCAGATCCCAGATCTGAAGTTAATTTACTGAGGCCAATAATATATTGATGCTGGCTCGGGTGGGAATGTGTTCGTATACAGTCATATAGTCGTGTTCCAAAAGTATAAAACTAGCGTTCCAATCAAAACTATATGACCCCGTTGCATCATCCCCATCCCACCATTTTGCAGGTCAATTCATTGGAGATACTGAAAGTGGTGGTCAGTAACTATTTCCCATTACTGCCAGAATACAAATTAATCAAGATCCCTCCCAACACTAGAAGCAATTCCCAGGTAATTTACCAAAAATATACCCCTGCAATCAACTAAACCCATTCCACAGTAGAGGCTGTGCCTCCCACAAAACCAATAAAGAAAAAAAAGAATAGGGGTTGTTTATCATAGTCATATAGTCGTGTTCCAAAAGTATAAAACTAGCGTTCCAATCAAAACTATATGACCCCGTTGCATCATCTCCCAACACTAGAAGCAAATCCCAGGTAATTTACCAAAAATATACCCCTTCAATCAATTAAACCCATTCCACAGTAGACAAAGAATAGGGGTTGTTTATCATAGGGTTATAGGGTAAGGGGAATGGGAGTGCCCGGAGGATGGGGAAATGCCTTGCAGCACTAGGTATCAGATCTCCTAACTTACCCACAAGTAGAATACCAATCAATACCGGGGAAAATAAGTGTAGGATAATGCCTAAGTTAGCTAGGCTCTTGTGGCCTTCCCTCCATCCATCCATGCCTATCCCAACCCCTCACAACATACCCTCCCCTCCCAGGATAATACTCCATTTTGAAAAATAAGCAACCAACAGTAGAGTCTGTGCTTCCCACCAAAACCAATAAAAACCCATTCTGCCATTCTACTAAAACTTGCAGAATTTCAAGCACTAACCCTTCTCTTCAAATCCGTTCAAATATAAAGTGTTTACTATTAAAACGGAGCTTAGCTCATGGCGAAGCGGCCTATGTAATCCATGTTTGTATAGCGTTAACCATAAGAGCGGCATCGACGACGGCGCGTGACTGCGCAGTCATAACCACATGCACAAACGCAAAAATATTGCTTCCCACTAGATTGCTCATATCTCCCTTAAAAACCATCCGATCCCAATATAAAAAATATCCCACAACTCCCCAGACTGTCAGGAAGACAGCCCTGCTTTAGAATCGGATTGTTAGTTCTCCCGTAATGAATTATTTTCGTCGGCCGCATCCAGTCGGCCGACTCGATTTAAATCACCCGACTTTGTGCCCCACATTACAAACCAACCCAACCTCCCCCAAGTAACTGGAGATATTCCTCCCTCCATGTTTATTAGGAGGAATACCCAGATCCGCATTAATCAGTGGGGGTTTGAGGGAAGGAAAATGGGAACATTAGGGTGATAAGCAGATGAAAAGTATGCACACATAACCTCCCACCTACCTTAACATTAGGGCAGCTCCAAGTCCAGCTGAAGTTAGCCCCATCCTTCTCTTGCTATTCTTCAACCTAAATGATCTAGGTTTTAGCTATAGCATTTCTGTGCCTGCCTAGGCTATCTCTGACTTCTAAAGTTGAGGAATTGCTAGTTAGCAAATTCGTTCCTTCAGTGGTCAGCCAGTGTGAAATATCAATGGCAATTTGCCCAGAGATTCAGTGTTCTATGTATAAAATGATGAAGTCAGAGAGTCGGGTGATAGTAGTCTTCGGCCAGGCAGCAAGGTGTCTAAAGCATACCATGGCTTTGGCTTGGCCTTTATTTATAGTCAAACATGTTAACCAATTCATCAGTAACAATGGGTCCTAGCAATGCTTTCCCTGGCGTGTACCCTCATGATTGGCTGAGAGGGATCCCTCTACCCCATGAACTTGACCTCCCAGCTCTCTCCCATGCCAAGGCCATGCATTGTTCACATGATAGTTGGTCCCCTTGCTCTCAACCCCCCCTCCCCTCCCATTACCCTTGACCCAAGCATGAAGTGTCCCCTCCCTCCCCCAGTCCCTTCCCCCCACCCACTAATCAGTTAACACAGGGAACACTAGGTAATTCTATTTCTGGTTGCTAGACAATCAAGCATGTATACACACAACAACAGGTGTCCAGCATTACCTCCCTCCCCCTCTCCACCCAGGTCATGCGTGGCGGCCAAGGCCCAGGCAGAGGGGAGGGGGGAGAGGGAGGGGGCAGGGACGGCCATTTAGCTGGTAAAACTAACCCAAAAGAATTCCAATTCTTTACACTTCTTTGTACCTTGAATAGGCTTCTTTGTCACCATTTCGAATCATTTTGACCCGGGGCAGACCCACCATGGCCATGTTGGGCCATGAGTGTGTACGAAGGCTTAACACATCATGTTTTAGGACCAAAATTGACATTCTACAGCAATTTTTCTGAAAAAGTAGCGAATTCACTATTCAGACTTTTAGACAATTCAGACTATCTGATTTAGGTGAAAGATGGCAGGAGACGCCTACTTCATTTTATTTGGGAACCGGAACAAGAATTATATTAAATATTTTTGTATTATTAGAACTCAACAAGAATGTAGCTGAACTTGCTTGATGAAGGCTATTCTCTAAAAGTCCATTAAGGACCAAAATGTCTGGCCTGCTGAATAATCCTGGCTGTTTTTATCTAATCACCTTTTTTTACTTCATAAACCATGGATATATTGCATAGATCTATTAGACAATTTTGTGGCGGATCTGGTATTCAAGGATCTATATAAGCACAAACTCACATTAGATGTAATGTTTTACAGTAACTCTGGGTTTAATCTCAGAGATATTTGTTTATGTACTCAGCCAAGAGGTCACCAGATAAAATCTGTGGCCATGGGTTGGGCTTAATTAACCCAATATCCTCTGCATGAACAATCAGGGTGTAACGTTATACATTCAATTCAATTCGAAATTCATACCTCATCCTACATCTGAATATATAATTCCAGGTCTTCCAGTATGTTGGTCGGTCAAGACCAAGTGGTGTACACAGTATAGATAGGATAGATTAATAAGAGAAATGACATAAAGTTCGCGTGACAATAGACTTCTATTTTGTACTATATGTTGGGGACATCTATATGCTACTGTATAGCCAGGGCTAAGCCCGCTGCACCAACAGAGAGATATAGGATAAGCCCAAATCAAGCCTCACCATCACAAAACCAATTATGTGGACCCATTGAATACATTTTATTTTAACAAAATGATATATACTATTATTTTCCACAAGAAAAGCAATCACATAATTAAATATTTGCGGCAACAGAGTCCAGGGAGTAGCGACAGACAAGTTGATGCCTTGTGAATATTATTTAAATATTTATTATGTTTTTGAATCTTGTTTGCACAAGTTAAAATATTATATAGACCTAGATATTATGTTGTTTGATATTTTTTGCCCACCCACCCTTAATATAAACAATGCAAACCCGTCCGCCCTCCAAGCCAGGTAGCCAAACAAGTCGAGGATTAACAAGAAACAATCGTCTTCCAACAGATGATTTGTGGTTGATTTGGATTTAGATTTTGAGAGAGAGAAAGGGAGGCAGGAAAATGGGGACAACTGATGAGTTTATAAACAATGCAATAAATGAAATTCATTCTTTGGGGTATTAAATTGTGATATCTGTACTATCAACCTGTACTATTTTATGACAAGTCATAAAATATTTTCATTCAATCATTGAATTATAAAAATTTAGGGTAAAGCAGGGTGATATGGGCATAGTTTGGACTCCTTTTTTTAGACGTGAGCTAGTGTTTAGATATTATAATTTTTTCAGTTTTTACACTTTCTATGCACTCCTCTTGAGAGAATTTGACCTTTTTTCATATCTATTTTGATAATATTTTTACTAGGCTGAAAGTAACAAAAAAGACATGTGTGGGTAATATGGGAAGGTGTGGGTAATATGGGCACATAGAAACATTGGTGTGTAGAATGGTATGTGGTGCCAATATTACCCCTTAATAATACCCATATTACCCCTTAATAATACCTATATTACCCCTTAATGATACCCATATTACCCCTTATGGTACATATTGCCCTTATGGTAACACTAAATCAACTGTTAAACTATGATGAAATAATATTATATGGTATACACACCTGTAGACGCAGAGGATGATATTAGGTGCCAACATCAGAAATGCTTATTTCGGTGTAATGTCTGAAACCTTTATTGTTCCTGACAGTTGTACGATATAATCTCAAGATATTATAATGCTTGCACTAGTTCCCAAATAATATCAAGTTAATCTCCAACCAGGGTGTATTCGTGGAAATCCATATGATAGAATAATCATTTTCTAATACTAAGTGCAAAGTTCCAGGTTCATTTATCAAATAACTGAGGCTAGTGGCTCTGTAAAACATTTCCTACAACTGCCCCCGGCAACTGCCTCCTTGATATCTTGACGAACAGTGACCGTCCCGCCCTCTTGAGGGCGGAAAGCCCCTCTCGGAAATCCCTTCTGTCACCCCATCAATGAGTGTCAACTCCCCACTAAGAGATGACCGGGATTTCTGGCTCAATTTTCATTGTTTTCCCATGTAAGTGGCGACCCGCTGATCATTTCAAATGAAACTTGTGTTAGGTAGGATGGCCTTTTGTGGGAGGACTTATATATTATATGGTACACAAAACTTGTACTTTTAAATCTAAAAATTGGCGCGAACCTGGGTTGAGACCTCTGTTTTTGCACACGTTACTACTACTGCACCCCTGCGGTACCTCACAGCGCCTCGCTCCACTCACCCTGCTACAACCATGGGGTTCAGTCCCTGCTCCAACCACGGTAGTGGCTGCCACTACCCGTGGGGAGCAGGTCTTATACACAAACATTAACAAGGAAGAGAGAGTGGTGGAAGCAGGGCGGGGTGGTGGGCAGTCATTAAAAGTGAGAAAAACGACAAATATAAGAACAAAAACAGAAAATGAAATAAGTTCAGCAAGCAAAAGTACTAGCGGGTAAAATTCTGGACAGGGATGTTGACCTGTTCACGCACATACACACGCACCTGTTGCTGTCATTTTACCCAGCTGATGTCACATTTTTTAATTGTTTTCCAGCTTCTACTCAAAACCTGATGTCCCCTCTTTGTAATAATGGAGAATAATGAGTGAATCCATGCAGGCCAAGCACGCCAGAAGACAGGGCTAACAGAAAGTGAATGTAAAATGGTAAAAGTTGTAACCTGCTACTCACACGGAGCAGTGGTTACAAGCATCAGTATGTCTAAATTCTGATAGATTTGATCATTTTTTTTAAAAATTGCTGTGTATAAGCTTGAATACCAGCCAAACTTAGCTTCTGATACATCTATTTTGTTTCATTTGTCCATTATTAAACTTTGAAAGGCCTTTATAGTCTCCATCGTCTTGAACCCATGATTCTAGTTTAGTTACAAGTTAGTCACAAAATTGCCTGGTATAGGCCTATATACCATTTGATCCCTTGCCTTTATTCGAAGTTCCAGCTGGTAAGGTCCGTAGGTGCTGGGTACTGTAGGTACCTAGCTCAGGTCTCTGCCCACATTATTATGCATGTATACACATTATATAACTCATTATATTTAGAATATATATAACATTCATTACCCTCGTTTACCTTTTGAAGTTGACTTGAATACTTGTATTGATTATTCCTGTTCTGCTCAAGTATTTAGATGCAAAATTTTTAAGGATAAAGGTTCTAATATTATATATGTGTTTGTGATATAATTTGTGACATTTTTTGACGGCAGACGTGACGTTGACGACGTGACGAAGACGACAAAAGCGTGATGAAGACAACAAAAGCAATTTGCAGTAAAAATCATGTAAAAACTACTCGGAAATTATTAATTTTGGTCTACATAGATTGCTATTAAGCCAAGTTAATAATAAATGTCAAATTTAAAGTTTGTTATCAAATTTATACCTTATAATCAGAATGGAATGTACTGGCACCCGAATTCAAAACAATTGTTGATTATAGAGCGTTGAAACGAGCACTTATGAACAGCTATAGAGAATTGTTTGTTGTACACCATGATAATTGATTTATTTCTTTTAGCCTTGCCCGATCTTTTATCCTCGCGGTGAGATAGCGAAACGAATTGTATGTTTAAATTAGACCAATGTAATCCTATATGTCTGATGATATGATAATTTGTGATGACTTGACAATAAGAGAATGTGTTGAGTATTCGAATATCGTTTAAGAAATTAGATATTATGATTTAAATTATTCCATTTTTTGTTTCATGACTTCAACAATCGACATTATGACACAACATGTACCATCAATTTCAGATTTCGTAGTTACCTATTGCAAGGGCAACGCATGAAAAATAACTGCGCTGTCAGTCATGCGTATTTGATTTGATCATTAAAATGTTTATTATTTGTTAAATGTGTAGGCCAATAAAAATATTTAAAAAAAAAAAAAAGGCTCTAAAAACTCTATAAAAGGTGTGACGAAGACGAAATGGGCTAGGGTACCCACCACCTTTTGATGCCATGCTATTTCTCTGCTATGATTCAAGAAAAACTCAAATCAATACATTTGATGTTCTATACATATATAATCCCATGCACTCTATCATTATTGATCAAAATTTGACATATTTTTTTTTAGTAATTTATTTATTCCACCTTAGGCACACAGCGTGACGAAGACGACATGGGGGGTACCCACAATTTGGGATTTTGAAATTTAAAAAAAAAAAATTGGGCTAAAAATGCCAAAAATGTTGTTCCACAGGTTGGTAGAACCATCCAATCAAAAAAAATATCAAATTAATGATAATTAACTTGATTTAAGCCCATTTTACCCCTTTCCACAGTTGGGGCCCAAATGTTGTCAAGTTGGTGGAATTGGCCATATGCCTTTGTTGGGAACACATGGCTCAATTCTGCTATGGATATAATGGCCAACTCGTGCATACCAGATTTCCTTGAAATACCACCGGGCCTTGAATAGGCATCGGGGGGCAGAGCATGATTCACCAAAGAGCGCTGGGCCTTTAGAATAGCATTTACATTTATTTAATTTTCAATTTCATTGATTCATATATGGGGTCTTAATAGGTGGGCACATTAATGGATGCCGATGTATCAACCCTGATTAAATAAGGACACCCTGATTAGTGTAGCCAGTGGGGTGGAGCAGAGGATGGTGGAGGTGGTGTGAGTGCATCACATGTTATCAATTAGAGGCACCTATAGGGGCTGCCACAGTGTCCAGGCTTGAGGCTTCAGGCACCACACAGGCTGGCTGGGCCATCTTAGTAGAGTTATCAGCCAATCAATTACACGCCAATTAACCCCTGCCCCTGATCGCCACGTTTTTGTTGCATTAAATATCTCATATTTAAACAAATAAATTCATATTTTTTCTTTGACCATCATCTAGCTTTGCCGAGGTACTCAGACTTACGTCGAGACATGAAACAAATCGGTTGGGGGAAAGTGGACTAAAATGCCTGAATATGTGATGCTACATGGCTTTCTGTATACATATAGAGGGGTTAAAAAATGGGGAGTTCTGGGGATTGAATCGATGGTAACAGTAGCTGCGCTACAATAATTAAGTAGTATTTTCATGGGCCAGTACAGGCCCACACAAATAAGGATAAACCCGCTCTCACAGCCCCATCCCGCTAACCACAGCATTACGATTGGCAACTGCCCAACAGCGCAGAGACACTTAGCATTCTCACCTCATTGAATATGATAGGCTTTATAATCTGTACATGCAGCAGCTTTCTCTGCAATACGGTACCATTTCATTATATGACAGGCTTCTAGTACAACAAAAAGGATGGACGTCCACCTGTTCTTTGTTTGTTCATGATCAGGGTTCTTCTGACAGTGTAGTAGAGGAAAGTAGCTGGAGATTGTTGAGATGTCGTTTGTTCTACCAGTATGAGGAGAATGTCTCTTAAACTATTGGTATCCTTGTGCTCTGGGCATGTGGTTGGATATGTAGAATTTATTGGAGAAAAGGGAAACATTGGTTGTTTCCGGTACTAAGCCTTGACAAACCCTTGGGATGCCGTGCAATAACAGAATGCTCAAGGGAGGTTTCTCGATGGCAACTAGTGCCACCATCTGGTCTGGTTTTGTCTAGAAGGCTGACACAATTTAAATTGTCAAAGTGTCAGGAGTGTAAGTACCAAATATGGTCTGATTTCGACTTCCCATGTTAGGCTACTGTTGCTATACCCTCCAGCCGCACAAATTCTCACTTTAACTTTGTCTGAACATCCATTTTAAAAACATCCCAGGAGGCACCCTACTTATAATCAATTGTGATTTTAAGTCAGAGACGATTTGCTCCACTGAACTGCACCGATTATTCTTTTTAAAAAAAGCAGCGAATATCACAAATTGCCAAAACAGAAACAGACTGGGCACTGACAGTGACAGCTATTCACTAGGCTACCGTATGGCTACAAAGTTTGGCTGTTCTCGAAGCAAACACAAATGACATATATATGCTTGCAAATCGAATGAAATATAACCAACCTCTTTATTCATAGAATTAAAATCAGCATATCTCTCACCATTCCGATTCCATCTCGTGGCCAGAACTGCAGGGTAGCCATGCTTCCTTGCTAAACATTCTTTTGGCCTTTTGCGCATGCATGGCACTAACACTTCCGGTTGAATATTTTTTGTGATACAGAGGTTGAATTCTTCAAAAAAGCTTTAACTATTGATTGTCTGACCAAAACAATTAAAGAAATCCTTCAATAAGACATGTATTAGGGCGCAAATACAGTGACGAGGTCGAAAACGCATCAAATATTTGTTAATCCACATGAAAACATTTGTACTGGTCTGCTGTCAGGAAAACTAGGTTCCCGACCAGTTTTCGCTAAGCCTGGCCCTATACGTGCCGAGTGCAGAAGTTAAACGTTTGGAGATGAGCTAATAATTGACCATTGATTGAATATAAGTACAAAAAATTCTATGTTTAACATATATTTCACGTAAGAAAAAAGCATTCAAATCGCTCAGAAAGCAGTTTTATGTTCTTGTAGCTCACCGGGAAGCCATGCGTACACCATGCCTTGCTACACATTGTTTTGGCCTTTGACGTGTGTGTTGTTCAGATGCATGCACAGAAACCTGTTGTGAGTGGGGACATGGAAATCGCTTTAAATATTGAATACAAAAATATTCTTCCTGATGTAAAGCATATGTGCAACTGAAGCCTCAGTGGTTATATCGACCACGCCCCCCTTGCTAGGGACTTAACTATGACATCACCGGCGCCTCAGCCAATCACAGGCGGGCTAGGGTTGCCACGCCCCCCTTCCATTCTCCCAACCGTCTCATTCAAGTTCATTCACCGATTCGGTGTAGACGTTTTGGTCGAATTTTTGGTCGATTTTTGTTGGATTTTTCTGCAAATATGGGAAAACCAAAGCAGTGTGCCCCGTGTGGCTATGCGCATGAACCGCCTACTGGTCAACTTTGTAATAGAAGTTTAATCGCCGAGGTGAAGGCTGTAGAAGGGGAAAAGACTGCCCATCTCACCGATCGTGTGACTGGAATCGAAGGTATGATGGAAAAAATCATGACTGCCGTAGTTGGGCTTGAGAAATGTGCTAATGACAAAGGTATTTTACCTGAAAATTCTGAAATTTCTTCTAATGATTCGGAAGTGAAGTTCGACAAGCCAAGATTCTCTCGTCGTGATGAGATGGGAGGTCCCGGAGGTGCCGAGGGAGGTAACCGTCAACAGTCCGATGAATCGTTCTATCGTCGTCGCTCGAGGAGCCCGAGTGTTGTCAGCTCGATCTACGATGTACAAGGCAGTGATCACCGTCGTAGGAGGGCTAGATCGATTTCAAGACCTAGGTCGAAGCCATTTGATCATTCTAACGAATTAGAAAAAGGTGAAGACATTGATAATTTTGAAACTTTACTCTTACTAAATCTAAAATTGGTGGCGAAGCTGTTAGCTGATGAACGGCCTCATGGTGAGGTAACCGGAGTTGTAAATCATGCCATCATGATGTGTGAAAAGTCAAAATCTCAGATTTATTTGCTGAAGGCCAGCATTGCCTACGATAAAGCTGTACATGTAAGAGCTAATAAGATTGGGTTAGAGGCTTTCAATGATGTTAAGCAAGAAGTGCTTCGTACATACTCGTATGAGAATTCAAGGAGGGCTTCGGGGACATCGTCGTCGGTAGACAAGAAATCGTCAGTCAAGAGGAAGGAAAAAGTCTGTTTCAAGTTTAATTCGGCTGCAGGATGTGTCAAGGCATTGTGTGAATTTCCTCACAAATGTTCTATTTGCTTTACTACTGACCACTCTGCTGAGTCATGTTCTTCGAAGAACAGCAAATAGGATACGGACAGCAAACAAGAGTTTTCAAGGGTCAAGGTTGATTCTAGTTGTTATGGTGATGTTAATGTAGGTCGGGTAAGCCCCTCCGCTGGTTGGGAAAGCCCTTCCGGTAAAATGGCGGCCGTGGATGAAAAGACTGAACATTTGGACACTCGTGCAGCTAAGTTTTCTTCCGATTTAACTCTTTTCGCTAATGTTGATCCCGTTTATGACCCTGATGATGTGTATTGTGACATTTTTCATAATATTACGAATTTTGTGAATGGTATTCCATGTGATAGCGGTGATAATATTATCTTTGTAGCGCCTAAATCTCTGGCGGGTAATGATATTGTTGTTCGCACCGAATGTGCCAAGGGCATTTGTACATGTATTCACTCTTTGGGAGATCTCCCTGTTCAATTGAAACCTTGTAGGTTCGCATATGCCATTTTTAGTCATGGTAGAAAATTTGTTGACGAATATATCAATGTTTTCTTCAATGTATGTGATGGTATAAATATCGTAGATGCTATTCCTGAACCTTACGAGTGTGAGAATTATCGTTCGTTCTTAGAGGATGGTCCTCGTATAAAAATGGATAAAATCATTGCGAACGAACTTAATGAAGGTTATATTTCAATTTCCAACGAAAAACCTCACTGTGTTCATGCTTTAGGGGCAGTTAGCAAGCCTGACGGTGGTATACGTCCTATCACGGATTGTAGTCGTCCTTTTGGATTATCTGTTAATGATCATTGTGCCAGCTTGGTAAGAGAATTTTCCTATAAATCTGTTGAAGATGCTGTTGATCTTATCGGTAATGATTATTATATGTCTGTCATCGACATAAAATCTGCTTATAGAGCAGTTGCTGTTAATCCTAACCATCGTAAATATTGTGGTTTTGCTTGGAAACTCAATGGTGTTGACACCTACTTCATTGATAACCGTATGTGTTTTGGCTTAAAAACTGGGCCATGCTATTTTGATTCTATCTCCAACATGGTAGCAGATATTTTGAAATACACTTGTGATGTAGAAATCGTGAATTATTTAGACGATTTTTTTGTGTGTGGAAGTACCTATGGTGAATGTTTATCAGCTAGAGATACAGTAGTACAAGTATTGAGGTATTCGGTTTTTATGTCGCTTGGCATAAGGTTACTGCTCCTTCAAAACAATGCAAATATCTAGGATTTGATATCAATTCAAGCGATATGTCCATTTCTCTGCCTGTAGAGAAGGTGAAAAAATTAAATGATCTAACAGGTATGTTGGAATCAAAAGATTTCATCACAAAAAAGGAGCTAGAAAAGGCTTGTGGGTATGTCAGTCATTGCTCAGTTGTCTATCCTGGTGGTAGGACCTTCTGTCGAAATTTTTTTGATTTGTATAAGGTTATGATTAACAAGCATATTTCCAGGATACGAATTTCTACTGAATTTCGAAGGGACTTAAAATGGTGGAAAGCTTTCACAAATTTTTTCAATGGCAGACGTTTACTGCACAAGGATGTATACACATACCCAATGATTTCTGATTCTTCCAGCAAAGGTTTTGGTGTGTATTTAAATTGTGACTGGATGGCTGGAGTTTGGGAGACTATTTCCCAACCTTTTGTCGATTCTGAGAGTGGTCATTTGGCCTTGAGCCCCACTGATGGTGTACAAGCTACAAATATTAATATTCAAGAATTATATCCTGTGATGCTTGGTGTTAAACGATGGAAACACTATTTCAAAGGTTATAAAGTTAAATGCTTCATAGATAATACTCAGGTTATTGCTATGTTAAAAAATGGTGTGAGCTCTAGCAGTCAGGCTATGGAGTGGCTATACGAACTATATTGGGTCTGCTTCATCTATGACATTGAGTTGGAACCCATCTACATTAACACAAAAAACAATTTCATTGCTGACACTTTATCTCGTCTTGCATATTTTTCTACTGATTCGCCTGAAATTGGCTATTTATCTGCTGCAAGCTTGTGTTGTAGTGAATATTTATTATTCTCTTCTGACAGGACCATCAAGGTTGATGAACATGGTGTTAAATCTCAGGAAAATGTCAGTTTGTAATTCTACACAAACTCAACGATCAAGACAGTGGATGTGTTTCTCCAAATTCTTGGCTGAATATCACCTTCCCTCTCACCATGTTACTGTGGATATTATGTGTATGTACTCTGCCTGCCTGTCGAGATATATGAAACATTCGTCAATTATCACATATCTGAATGCAGTGGTGTTTGGGGCTAGACTCAGGAATATTCCTTGTGTTTCCCTTGCTCATCCAGATATTAAATGTACCTTAAAGGGCATTTCTAAGCTACCAGGTGCTGATTTGTCCCCATCTTCACCCATTTTGTCTATGCATCTTCAAAAGATTAAGACATTCGTCGACTATAGATGTGAGCAAGGGTCTCTTGCTTGGACTATTTTTATTTTTTTATTCAGGACACTTGTGAGGATTGGACATTCCATTGTTTCTCCTCATACGATTTGCAGGAAAGACATTAAATTTACCTCTTGGGGTATGGAAGTAGTGGTGAATTCTTCAAAGACATCTTCATCTCCATTTATTATCCCTGTTGCAAAAAGCAAATCTAAAGACTTGTGTGCTGTTCATCTGACCAGGAAATTAATCATTTCTACACCTGGTAAATCCAAGGACTATCTATTTCGCACACCTACTGGATCTTCTCTATCTTCACCTTTCCTGAACAATTATTTGAGAACTCTGATGTCAAAAGCTGGCTTCATAGGCCAGTATAGTTCTCATTCTCTTCGCCGTGGAGGAGCTTCATTCATGGCATCATTAGGCATATCTCTATCAGACATTCGTCAAAGAGGAAATTGGAAATCTTCTTGTGTGACTAGATAGGTGACTCCTTCATTGGATCATCAACTCAAAGTGGACACCATGTTGTGTCAGAACTTGTGATTGGTTCTGTCCTATCGTTTTGGCCTTTGGTATTATATTAATGAACAGCTTCTGGCTGTTCTGGCCAAATTCAATATGACTGACTTCCTTATTCCTTCCTAGCATCGTGGATCGTATATGTGCAACTGAAACCTTAGTGGTTATATCGACCACGCCCCCCTTTTAGTCCAGTAGATCTAGGGTAAAAAATGACCTAACCTAGAACAAATTGCAATAGAAGGTTTTTCAACAGTTTTGAGTACTATACATCCCCTTTGGTCACATACTAAAAGTCTACAAAAATCAAGATGGCGGAACATGCCAAAATCGAAGGTCAATGGTCAAGGTCACCAAAAAATGAAGCATCCAAAATATTTTGCCTTTTGGTCCATATATTTTGATTTATTGAATATAGAATTTCCATTTTTTGCACACATACCACCTATGATGGGCCCTTACATTTGAAACAGTGACTTGACCTCTGACCCCAAGGTCAAGGTCATTGAAGGTCACCAAACGGTTAAAAATGAAGCCTTTGAGGGAATATGACTTCCAAAGTTTCCCCCATTGAAAGGATTTTACTCAAATTCATTCACAATATAATGTACATATGAAAGCCAGTGAAATTCTGAACCCAAAAGCCAATTTACAGAGGCCTACTTGAATAATTGACATTACAACAGCCTAACAAAATGTGGTATCTAAGAAAATATAGAGTAGGATTTTGGCCTCATTGGGTATTTTATTGACTCCAAAGCTTATGATAGTGCAGAACTGTCTGGCAACCTTTTTTGATATCAACATTTATTTAAATTTGTTAATTCTTATGGGTGTTCTCAAGGATGCTGAAAAAAATGAGGCAGGCTGCCATTTTCTATTTTCACCCATTATTGCCATTTTCACCTAAATGCAAATAAGGTGAAATCTGATTGGCTGACAGGAAATAAGCCTATATATCCATAGGTTTTATAAATACATTTGATTTGATAACCCCTACCCCCACTAAATCGATCCCAAGGAATCCAATGATGTCATTGAAAATATTCTATCTGCCTTGGTTGCTTAGCAACGAGCTATTCCCATGGTTACCATTGCAATTTTAAAGAGCATCATCCCTTATGTGAATCCGATTCCCTTTCAGCCAATCAGATTTCATGTAATTTGCATAAATAGGGCGAAATAGGTTGAAAATAATCAGAATAAAAACTCTAATCCCATTCTGAAAATAAATAACTATGATATTTAATTTGTTGCCATAAACCCCTGATTGTAAGTACTGCACAAAGTGTATGGGCATTCGGGCCCAACAACGGTAGACATAGGATATAACAGAGATACTTGGGCAAGTGAGAGGGCATAACAGTGGTACTTAAGCAAGTCAGAGGGTATAACAGACTTGCTGAAGTACCTCTGTGATGCCCTCTGTCTTGCTGAAGTATCTCCATTATACCCTCTGACTTGCTGAAGTACCTCTGCTATACCCTTGGTCTTGCTTAAGTATCTCTGTGATGCCCTCTGTCTTGCTGATGTATCTCCATTATACCCTCTGACTTGCTGAAGTATCACCATTATACCTTCTAACTTGCTGAAGAATATCCATTATACCCTCTGTCTTGCTGATGTATCTCCATTATACCCTCTGTCTTGCTGAAGTATCTCTATTATGCCCTGTCTTGCTGATGTATCTCCATTATACCTCTGACTTGCTGATGTATCCCCATTATACCCTCTGTCTTGCTGAAGTATCTCTGTTATGCCCCCTTACTTGCCCAAGTTTCTCTCTGTTATATCCTATGTCTTGCTGAAGTATCCCCATTATACACTCTGACTTGCTGATGTATCTCCATTATACCCTCTGACTTGCCGAAGTATCACCATTATACCCTCTGTCTTGCTGAAGTACCTCTGTTATACACTCTGATTTGCTGAAGTATCTCTGTTATGCCCTTTCACTTCATGTCTTGCTGAAGTATCACCATTATACACTCGGACTTGCTGATGTATCTCCATTATACCCTCTGACTTGCTGAAGTACCTCCATCATACCCTCTGATTTGCTGAAGTATCTCTGTTATACCCTCTGACTTGCTGATGTATCTCCATTATACCCTCTGACTTGCTGAAGTACCTCCATCATACCCTCTGATTTGCTGAAGTATCTCTGTTATACCCTCTGACTTGCTGATGTATCTCCATTATACCCTCTGACTTGCTGAAGTATCTCCATTATACCCTCCATCTTACTGAGGCACCCTATTCTACTCTCCATTTGTCATTGTCTCTTCCCCCAGTCCCATACAGGTTTTATCTAATATTAGATAAATAATACAGGTATGATAGTGAATCCCCATTATACCCCCATGTTGTTGCATGACCCCCATCATTTCTTCTATGTTGCTCAATGATCCCCATTACACCAGCTATATTACTCCATGGCCCACATTATGTCACCTATGTTACCCTCTGTGTTATCACCCTGATTACACCCTCTATGTTGCTGCATGCCATCCATTATGCCCCATCATTGCTGCATTACCACACCATGACCTCTATGTTGCTGAATGACCCATATTACCCAATCTATATTACTCCATGACCCACCATACCCACTCTATATTACTCCATGACCCACATTACACCCTCTATGTTATTCTATAACCCACGTTATACTCTATATTACACCATGACCCACATTATACCCTCTATGTTGATGAATGACCCCCAATTTCACCCGCTGTGTTACTCCATGACTGACATTAAAGACCATCCATATATTATGTAGCCTTATGTAGCCTTTTTGCCTCAAAATTTAGACTGCCACCCCCCTGGGCTGTGTAACATTAGGTTATACCCCTTACACCCTCTATATCATTGCATGAACCATGATTCCATGAACCACATTACACCCCCTATGTTACTCCATGACCCATATTATGCCTTCTATGTTGTTGAATGACCCCCCATTGAATTGAATTGAATTGAAAAAACATTTCATTGCAAGATATCATTGCCAATCAAAGGGGATCTCCTGCAAATTGGGAGGTTTCAACTCCCCTTCTGACTTGTCGTACATTCTCCTGAGGTAGAGTAACAATGTCATCTCAGTCATTGACTGCCGATGATTCTCTACATGAGCGCAATAGTGTTATAAAAAATGGTCAATCGTAAGAAGGCGCAATATTTTACAAGAGGTTTCACTTGAGTAACTGTTTCTGTTTTTCTCTGCTTGGTTAACCGTAGGTTGTTGGATGTTTTACAGTCATACATACAATACAGGGTCAGAGAAGATAAGGCAATACCCATTATTCCCTCTATTTTGTTGAATGCCCCTCCATTATACCCCCTATGTTGTTGAATAAGCCCCCATTACACCCTCTCTGGTACTCAATGACCAACAGTATTCCCTCTATTTTGCTGAATAAGCCCCCATTATACCCTCTATGTTACTCCATAACCCACTTTATGTCTACTATGTTGCTGAATGACAGCCCGTTACACCCTCTCTGGTACTCCATGACCCACATTATTCCCTCTATTTTGTTGAATGACCCCCCATTATACCCGCTATGTTGCTGAATAAGCCCCCATTACACCCTCACTGGTACTCCATGACCCACATTATTCCCTCTATTTTGCTGATTAATTAAGCCCCCATTATACCCTCTATGTTACTCTATAACCCAGATTATGCCCTCTATGTTGCAGAATGACCCCCCATTACACCCTCTATGTTACTCCACGACCCATATTATGCTTTTTATGTTGTTTAATGACGCCCCATTATTCCCTCTATTTTGTTGAAAGACCCCCCATTATAGCCCCTATGTTGCTGAATAAGCCCCCATTATACCCTCTATGTTACTCCATAACCCACTTTATGCCCACTATGTTGCTGAACAACCCCACATTACACCCTCTCTGGTACTCCATGACCTACATTATTCCCTCTATTTTGCTGAATAAGCCCCCATTATACCCTCTATGTTACTCCATAACCCACTTTATGCCCACTATGTTGCTGAACAACCCCTCATTACACCCTCTCTGGTACTCCATGACCCACATTATTCCCTCTATTTTGCTGAATAAGCCCCCATTATACCCTCTATGTTACTCCATAACCAACTTTATGCCCACTATGTTGCTGAATGACATCCCATTACACCCTTTCTGGTACTCCATGACCCACATTATTCCCTCTATTTTGTTGAATGACCCCCCATTATACCCCCTATGTTGCTGAATAAGCCCCCATTACACCCTCTCTGGTACTCCATGACCCACATTATTCCCTCTATTTTGTTGAATGACCCCCCATTATACCCCCTATGTTGCTGAATAAGCCCCCATTACACCCTCTCTGGTACTCCATGACCCACATTATTCCCTCTATTTTGCTGAATAAGCTCCATTATACCCTCTATGTTACGCCATAACCCAAATTATGCCCTCTATGTTGCTGAACAACCCCCCATTACACCGTCTCTGGTACTCCATGACCCACATTATTCCCTCTATTTTGCTGATTAAGCCCCCATTATACCATCTATGTTACTCCATAACCCAAATTATGCCCTCTATGTTGTTGAACAACCCCCCATTACACCCTCTCTGGTACTCCATGACCCACATTATTCCCTCTATTTTGCTGATTAAGCCCCCATTATACCCTCTGTTACTCCATAACCCAAATTATGCCCTCTATGTTGCTGAATGACCCCCCATTACACCCCCTATGTTACCCCCCATTATAGCCCCTATGTTGCTGAATAAGCCCCCATTACACCCTCTCTGGTACTCCATGACCCTAATTATTCCCTCTATTTTGCTGAATAAGCCCCCATTATACCCTCTATGTTACTCCATAACCCAAATTATGCCCTCTATGTTGCTGAACAACCCTCTCTGGTACTCCATGACCCACATTATTCCCTCTATTTTGCTGATTAAAACCCCCATTATACCCTCTATGTTACTCCATAACCCAAATTATGCCATCTATGTTGCTGAATGACACCCCATTACACCCTCTCTGGTACTCCATGACCCACATTATTCCCTCTATTTTGCTGAATAAGCCCCCATTATACCTTCTATGTTGCTGAATGACCCCCATTACACCCTCTTTGGTCGTCCATGACAAGCATGGCATGCAACAATAAGATATGATTTTGATTAATATAAGGTCGACTCACTAAATGTCGTCAAATGGGCCGTTTTCTCTCATATGGCCATAATTTGTAATATGTAATTAAAAAACTAATATGGATGTGTCAAAACGATCGGGCTAGAGCAGAGGAACATGTGGGTATATACTTTTCACTATCTACAATGTATATGCTGCTGGATGCGTTAAAATGCCATTTTTTAGGCATTTTAAAGAAAATAGATATGAAAATCAAATTTTGAACATCAATATTCCTGAGATATCATGTAATTTCAACTTAAAGCAAATACAACATGAAAATATAGGCAGGCCCCTTTTTTATAAACGAAAAAATAATCAAGCTAGTGCATTTGATATTTTTTCAGTGCTATTTTTCACTTTGTGTACTTAAAACATTATTGAGCGATACAACATTCATGTAGTATGCTAGTGATGATTGGAATTAAATTCAATGAGTTCTTGATACTGAAATCAGAGCTCAACAATTCTATTATCTATTGATATATTTAATATTAGCCTAACTGGGGAAGCCTTATTACAGCATGCCTTTTTATAACATAAAGGGCTTTTGGTGTAGTTTTGGCATCATTGAGCGATACATCTTTATTTATGCATAACTTATTTGCATATAAATATTAATTAGTCACAATTATATACACATATAGCCTATGTCAATATCTATTGTTTTAGATATATTTTTCTATATAGTTCCCATTATGTATGAAGCTTCTGGGTATTAAATAGGAAAAAAATCATCAAGCAATACAGTCATTGAGCGATACATACAGTATGATATGTATCCAATTAATTCAGGAGAAAAACAAAATGCACAAGGCTGTATGTATACATTTTACCAAAGTGTCACGTCACATCAATTCTGGCCATAATTATTGCTAAATTCACTATAATAGTCATAGAATTTCTGCTTAATGTTAATTATACATAGTTCTAGAAAGTATGCAATCAGCAAAAACGTCATTGAGCGATACCACTTCTTTGTTTCATTATACACAAGGTAGGCCTATGTCCTGTATATATTTAAGTTATAATAGCAGATTACATCAGTATTCAAATACCAAAACCACATCTAGTTTTCAATATTTTGCCTTTAATTTCATGGTTTCCATCCACCCTGTATCGCTTGATGATGCAAATAATTCAGGCCTCAATATACAAGGCAGTTTTCAATATTAGTGTTCCCAACTTTGCACATATCAAGTATGGCACTATAACTTTAAATAGATAAAATATTCAAGAATTCTGGTATATTTAATTTTTAAGCCAATTTTGTTACCCATATCAACCAATTGACGACATTTTGTGAGAATCGACCATAAAGATCTCTGAAAAATGTTTGCTTACCATGGTAACCTTATCTCTATGGCAACTGGTCTCAGACTATTGGAAATAGCTTCATTGGATTCCTTGACCCCTCAAACCATAAAAAAATGGTACAACATCAAAGATTTGAATAAGCAAAAGTCAAGTTATGAATATCAATTAGTTAAGGCAGAATTTCTCAAAATACACACTGGTGGCAATGCCCCATCTACCTATAAATCACAAACAGCCTCATACTATACCAATCATACAAGAACAACTGTATTGACTATAGAGGAAACTTTCATAAGATATACTCCTTAAAAATGCCTCATTTTTCATAATTTGGTAACCTTGGATGACCTTGACCTTGGATGACCTTGGGGTCAGTGGTTAAATGACTATTTCAAAATGACGCTCCTATCATAGGTATTGTGGATGCCAAAAATGAAAATTCTGTTATTAATAAATCCAGAGATATGGATCAAATCATACCAAAAAGATTTGGTTCTATCTGGAGCTCAATGGCTAATAAGGTCAAAATCCCAACTATTGTTGTTTTATTGTTACCACATTCGTTAGGCTGTTGTTAGATCATTGCTTGGATCAGGCCACTTAAAATTGACTGCATGGCTCATATTTTCACAAGCTTTCATATACATTATGTTGTGAATGAGTTTGAGTCATATCCTCTCAAAAATGGAAACTTTCATGAGCCAAATTCCCTGAAAAAGTCCAATTTTTCATCTTTAGATGACCTTAAATGACCTTGACCTTGGGGTCAGAGGTCAAATGACTCTTTTGAAATGAAGGGTCCATTATAGGTCATATGTGTACAAAAAATGAAAATTCTATTTTCAATGAATCAAAACTTATGGCTCAAAAGGTTTTGAAAAAATGATTTGGTGACCTTGACCTTTGACCTTTGATTTTGGAATGTTCCGCCATCTTGATTTTTATAGACTTTTAGTATGTTAATAAGGAGCACTCAAAGTACCTAAAACCGTTGAAAAACCTTCTATTGCAATTTGTTCTAGGTTGAACCCTATTTCTACTGGACTACTTGCTAGGGACTTAACTATGACGTCACTGGCGCCTCAGCCAATCACAGGCGGGCTAGGGTTGCCATGCCCCCCTTCCATTCTCCCAACCGTCTCATTCAAGTTCATTCACCAATTCGGTGTAGATGTTGGGTCCTTCATTGCCGAAAAATTTTAAACTTTACTGTTTATATGTATCCGGTATTATTTATTGCTATTGCTTCTGTGATATTGATTCATAATCACTTGTATCTGTGGATATCTTATAGGGTATTATATTAATAAACAGCTTCTGGCTGTTCTGGCCAAATTCAATATGACTGACTTCCTTATTCCTTCCTAGCATTGTGGATTGTATATATTTGAAAAAAACAAAACAGGAAATTTGTCTTAATTCAATATCCCACAAGACCACAGCTCCAGCAAAGGTGAACTAAACACAAAAATGACATAAGAAACCAGGAAAACGCCTGCGATGGAGGGGTCCAATACGGCCGGAGACATTCCAAATCTATCAAGGCCAGCTGATAGAGGGCAAAAAAGCCATTTGTAAATCTGCGGGGCCTGCCACAGGCCGACCGCAGAAAAGATCGTCAAGTCTCAGAAACCAGACGTTATTGTTGGAGGAGAGCGCAGCAGCTGCAAAATGTCAAATGTGATATAGTCACAAATGGCCTCTACTTTTACACCTTAAGCCACATGCAGGTTCAGCCAATCAGTTTGGAGTACTTTGGCCTGCTACCAGGCGATGCGGCAATATTTTACTGGGCAGATATAGTTTATGACAGGATAATTAAACAATGGTGATTTCTCTCTGATGATGTGTGGAACAAGGAATACCATTAGTCCCTGTTAATCCAATTCAATTCAATAATTCTTTATTGCAACAGCTGTTTTTTACAGTAAAGGTGATCCAACATTCTAAATAGACAGAAGTCTAGGTAGGTCTTCGGCTGGGTGCCTGATTCTTGTTTGAACTTTTACTTATGTTACACATTTTCTACTGTTTTCTAGGACTAGTATAGCATTAGATGATGAGTGATATGGTAAATGATTGACTTTGTTGGATGAGATAGATGACAAGAATATGATATGTGGGAGGGTTGACAATAATAATACATGGCCAATTCCACCAATTTGACAACATTTGGCCCCCAACCGTGGAAAGGGGTAAAATGGGCTTAAATCAAGTTAATTATCATTAATTTGATTTTTTTTTTGATTGGATGTGTGCCACCAACCTGTGGAACAACATTTTTGGCATTTTTAGCCCAATTTTTTTTTTTTTTTTATTTCAAAATCCCATTTTGGAACCAAAAATCGTTTTTTTTAACAGCCATTCGTCTGTGGAATTGCTAAATTTCTAAATAATCTTCAAAATTGAACATTTTTTTTTATATGTTGTGATAGTAGGTTACGTGAATATGATCTGTGTAAAAAAAAAATGCAAAAATAATATTTTTTGGCCAAAAGCCATCAAAAATCAAAAAAAAAATTTGTGGGTACCCCCCCATGTCGTCTTCGTCACGCTGTGTGCCTAAGGTGGAATAAATTAAAAAAAAAAAAAGAGTTTTTCTTGAATCATAGCAGAGAAATAACATGGCAGCAAAAGGGGGTGGGTACCCTAGCCCATGTCGTCTTCGTCACACCTATTTTAGGGTTTTTTAGAGCCTTACAAGGCATAAATTTAATAATAAACTTTAAATTTGACATTTATTATTAACTTTGCTTAATAGCAATCTATGTAGACTGAACTTAAGAATTTCCAAGTCGTTTTTAAATGATTTTCATGGGAAAATGCTTAAAAAATCTTCGTCACGCTTTTGTCGTCTTCGTCACGTCGTCTACGTCACGTCTGCCGTCACAAAATGTCAGAAATGGTATCCCTCATATATATATAATATCAGAATCTTTATGTTTAAAATTTTTGCCTCTAAGTACTTACACAGGACAGGAACAATCAATTCGAGTATTCAAGTCAACTTTAAAAAGTAAATGAGGGTAATAAATGTTATATATATTCTAGATATAATGAGTTATATAATGTGTATAGATGCATTATAATGTGGGCAGAGGGTCAATGACCTAGCACCCTTGCCGCTGCCATTATCATTACCATTACAGAATGGTTATTTGGCTGTAACTTTTCTTCTAGTTAGAATATTTTCACCAAATAAAAGGTGTTATGATCCTTATGTCGAGACCTATCAAGTACAAAATAGTTCATTGCATTATGTGCATATTTGTTTTATCTATTTCTAATTTAAATCCTGATTTATGTAGAAATATGTACCATTATTCGTATTGCTATTTTTAGCATTTTTACATATTTGGGATCTATTTTTGACCCCCCTGTAAAAAAATTCCTACTAATCAGAATGGTTCCAAACTTGACAGTTTAATGTGCATATATATGAGGTTGATAGAAAATAACAAATCAACTGATAAAAGTAAAAATTATTTTTTAGTATTTTGGGGGTGTCTAGGGGCCCAAATGTTGTCAAATTGGTGGAAATGGCCACATAGGTAACGGTGTACATTTTAAACTCTGACTGGTTTCAGCAGTATTCAGACCATTTTGGTTTGACAGTAATAATAAGATTATGACAGGGTATACAGTAGCAGTTATATTAGCAGTGGCGAAGATTCAGCATTTGTTCGGAGACAGATTAGGAGACGCCTGGGGCACGGTTAGGTACTAAAACAAGTTACCCTTCCGCAGTCCCCAGACATCCCCCATCAATTTGAAGGGGGGGGGGGGGGTACAGTTATTCACTTGGGGTCCAACAGTCAATTTTAGGGGTGGGGGCATATGGGATTAGGTATGTCAGAAAGGGGACAGAATCCCCTCTCTGTATTTTTTTAATGTATGTTTGTCCTCAATTCTGTGGGCATCAGTCTGAAGTTCATTCCATCTTTTTTGACATTTATAGGTCACTGAGTTATTGATTTTTGACAGTTTTGAATTTATTACTACTAGATTCTTCCTGCCAGAGGCATGGCTCCTGGTGGATAGTTTTCTATCATATAAATTATTTTGGTTTCGTGAGAGGCAGAATGACATGTCAAGTATGTGTTTGTCCCTGCGAGCTTGCAGGGGCCAGATATTCAATGTTACAGAGTCTTTTGCCCTATACAGCAGTCTAATTTTTGCTGAGACTAGGTTTAGGGTGTTATTCGTAAGAATTTTAACAGGTTGTCAAGGGTGAAGCCGAGGTATCTATATTCATGCACCTGCTCAAGAGCCGGGTGTCCTATTTCTAAATTTTTAATCAGTTAACATCCTCATAAAAAAACAGCTGGGCCATGGGGTTGGCTCGCCTCCCTTGATCCAGTTTGGGGGAAAGTTCCTCCTGTTTTAACTTTAATCCTCTGTATTTCTTTTACCACATACCATTAAGAGATTGGGTGGCCGACTTTTAATGACACTGAAATGACCAAAGCATCTGGCCTTTCCCCCCCTTCCCTCTTAAGGAATCCAACGCTAAACTATATGAAGATGCATGCTTGCACAGATTAGGCAGAAATGATTTCCCATTTATTTCACATCATTTAAATGGTCTTAATCCTCATCAATGACGAGGTAAAGAACATGGGGATTAAACCAAGATTTGATTGGGAAAGATTTGAAGATTTGACTGGTGAAACATGTGACAAATCATGAACAAACATGGCCATGGGCAACGCCCACATTTTTTTGCAAAATGTTGGATTGAGCATTTACAATATTGAACTCCATGGAATTCAAGTTTTATTTTTCACCTTGTTTACGACTAGGAATTTTGGAATGTTATTGTGTGCCTCGGATTAACATTAACATTAACATTAAGCCTGCTCATGGAACTTAAGTTTTATTGTCGACAAGAACATCCACATTTTTTTTGCAAAATGTTGGATTGAGCAATTACATTTACAGAATCAAATTTCATGGAATTAAGTTTTATTTTTCATCTGGTTTTAAACAAGGATCTTCGGATTGTTATTGTGTGCCTTGGACAAACATTTACAAAGTCTACTTAGGATTTTTGAAATGTTATTGTGTGCCTCGGACTAACATTTACAAAGACTACTCATGGAACTTGGTTTATTCTCAGCCAAGGATTTTGTACTGGTTATCAACAGAAAGGTAAGGTTTTGTTATCTATGAATGTTTCCATAATGGCAGGATTCGCTTTTTTCTTGTGTTTGTCTGCCTGGTTCTAGTTTAAATGTGTGTAGCTTTCGAAAGATTTAGACAAAATTCTAGTCAATTGACAGATGGAAATATTTATTGTATACATTGTGATGTGAGGGGAAAATGATTTTGTTGACAGTCTTTGTCTGAGAGGAAATTGTTGATGATGCACCATGTGACGCTTGGTGTATCAAGTGTTTACGCTGGGCGACATGGTGTTAAAAAATAAAACATGAGAGAAAATGTAAACGCTGATGCCCATCAATCACAAAGATTATTTTCTACCACAAACCAAAAATAAAGGCTGCAGCGATAGCTGGTGCATGCTATTTGAAATTTTTTAATCTCGTAATTATTATTTATTCGAGATGCCTAAGGCAAAGAATTGCAGTAAATGCTCTACTGTGCATTTACCTCCAGTTGGGGAACAGTGTGTGAGCAGTAAGACTGATTGTAGTGAAGATTCTGCCTCGTTAACAGTTTGTATGAATAGTTTGAAGGCGATTATCCAGAAACTGGTATCTTCATTGGACTCATTGAAGTCCGCTGAATTAAAATCGTCACCTAGCTTGGTCACCATGGACGGGATTGTATTTACAGCAGAAGCAAGAGGTTCAAATTATGGCAATTGTATTTAAAATGTGGGGAATGCTACTGTGGTCGTCACACCAGGTCAAGGTCCGAATCAAGAAACAGGGCCTGCCCCTTCGATCAGAAAAGAGATCTCAAACGAGCTGAAAACATTGACAATATAGAATCACTTTTACTTTTAAATTTGAAACTTGTTGGTGGATTGGTAAATGACAGAAGACCATACGATGAGATTGAAGGAGTTGTAAACCATTGTATTACTATTTGCGAGAGGTATAAATCTCAGGTTTACACAACTTAAACTAGTTTTTGTATGATCAATCTGTTCGTAAGAGCCAATAAGGTTGGTTTGATTGCCTTTGCTGATGTATGGTACGTTAGGAAGAAGTGTTGAGATGTTATTCTTATGAAAACTCTAAGCAGGCTAATTCTTTGGTATCAAGGAATGGTCGCAAGAAAGAAAAATTTGTTTTAAATTCAACGACGACAAAGTTTGTACTAACTCTCTGTGCGACTATCTGCACAAATGTTCAGGTTGCAGATCTGCTGACCACGGCGTCAGGTTGTGTTCTCCGTCAGAATGTATCGCATAGGATGAGGCGGAGGAAACGGGTTTTGTTAGATATTGCTGTCGATAACGCTATTTGTAATGTGGTATTTACCAATTTATGTAGTCCATATGATCTTTTAGTCCGGGAGCCAAAGGCCATTTTTGAGCTGAACCCCGCAATGTCGGATAAAGTTTTTTTTTTCGCTGTTTCATGTAGCCTAGGGGTAGGTAATCACAAATCAGGGGGGTGACCGTTCCCACCTATTGAGCAATTTTAGATATTAACCCTTTTATCCTGGTCATGCCAATATACCCCAAATACAGGATTTTATAGGATTCATAGAATTCATTTATTCTGATCTGAATAGTGCACTTTGTGACACCTTTTTGAAATTTGGTATGCTGTTAGAACAGGTCATAAGGTTTTTAAAAATCACTGGCTACAAGTTGGGGGAGAACCCTGGTGGCCGGTAGCTGCAAAATTCAAAATGGCTGCCACCAAACATCAAATGCACCATAGTTTGGCTTCTACTGGCTGGATTTTCAAGTGTGATACCACTTTTCAGATGTTTTTAAATATGAGAAATTCATTTCTGTGGACTGTATTGAGTTTCAAGGTCATTTCAAGGTCAGAATCCAACATGGCTGCTGCCATGAAACTAGAATGTCATAGCTCAGCTCCAATTAACCACACATACTTCTGTAACACCAGTTTTAATGTGTTTTCAGGAGTGAGGAAACTATTTCTAAAGTCATTTCTCTCTTTTGAGGTCATTTTCTAGGTCAAAATCCAATATGGCTGCCATTGAGGGGCAAGAATGTAATATCTCAGCTGCTATTTGCACTATAACTGTGTTAGTGAGGTAGCTTGAGGCCAGATTTGAGATAGATGTGGATGGATCAAAGGGCCAAATTTACCCCACATGCTGTCCATGTACTTTATGATTTCTATATGAACCACTCTTGTATATTATGGTGGCCATCTTGGATTTCCAAGGTCACCATTATGTAAAAACCTATATCTACCAATATCTCAGCTTCTAAGCCACCCAGGGTCACCATCTTGGTGTCTAAACATACATTTTCTGGGTCAAGGAATACAACTATATCATTTAAAAAAAGGCCAGATTGGCTTTAACAACTGTATTTCACAGTATATTCTCATCAGGCCCTTTTGGCTGTTTAAGCTTTCCTCACTTCTCAAAATTGGCAACAGGAGACTTTAGTGCACTTCCAACATGCCCACATTGTACCACATTCTCTTTCACTCTTTGACACACCTACTGCAGTTCACTGTAGGCCCCACTGTCCACAGATAACATGGCCCACATGAATACATAGTTCTTGCCCATTTTCTACAAGAGAGCAGCTACAATAATGATCAGACATAGAATGAATGTGCTGCATTGGGCTACATACTTTTTCCACCTTACAGTTGTTCTTTTATTGTACATTTCTTGTCTGACATACCTATGAAAGACATTTATATATATCATACCTGACATTTGAAATGGCTATGTGAGCTGTGTTATACTTTCTTTATTATAGTAGTGATAACCAAACAGTAACATCTATTAATTCATTCCGAAGTAATATCACCAATACTAATAATAAGTTCACATCCCTGGAGAAGAAAGATTCATATCCATGTCGGGTGGACTGTACATAATAACAGTGAGATAAGATTACAGAGACTACTTGGAGGGATTTCAATGGAAGAATGCACTTGCAAAATCAGCCATTGCATAATCAGCCACTTGTGACTCTTGTTAAAAACCATGTAATGTGGCTGTTTTGGCTCTTGCAAAGCTCTGGCTGGTCCCCTCCCCTTCTCCAAAAAGGTACTTATCAATGGAACCATGGAGGCAGGAAATGGTGTAATAGAGTCCAATATTCAAGTGTTGGGATGCTGTTCACAACATGGAACACCTATGCCTTATCTTCATCACATTGCACATTGAAGACATGAAGGTACTGGCTCTATGATCATGTTGTTCTAGAACACCCCAGCTGACATTTTGCATGACCCAACCAAGAAAGATGAACATTTTGCCACTGTGGATTGGACAATGTAATCGAAATCTCATGGTGGATCTCAATACACATCTGAGACATGGAGAGATTACCAACCTCCATCCATTCTCAAAGAGTCTGACTAGCACAGTCACTGGGATTTTCACAAATCTGCCAATAAATTCTTGAATATACCAATTTATAAAGCCCATACACAATATAATGAAATGGTCAAGTGGTCTTGGGGTATATAGTCAGTTTGACTGGGAATCCTTCCGCTTTCAGAATCCCTTGCCTCTGCCCTATTAGATGGTGAAAAATTGTACTTCAGAAAGACATCTAATCTGCTGAACATTCACACCAAGGGTACCATCCTTAATGTGATGTTTCTTGATGGAGTGCTGCACTTGCTTCCTATTGATAACACTATAATATTTCTTAAGCATGATGGTCAGGTCTTTTAAAACAACTAGAGAACTCAAAAAAGGTGTTGAACTTAGTAAGATAAGGGTCTTTGAGAAAAGTGATAAGAACAACCAATCTGGCTGACTTTGTGCATGACCCAACCAACAATCTGGAGTCACAAATCTTTTATTGAGGAACTGATCAATGCATGGCACAATGTGATTATGAGTAAGCTGGTAATGGCCTTTGTACAGGCAAGAACTTTAGAAATCATCACATCAATGCTAGATCTACAATTACTTGCCTGGGGTTTCAAGTCTACATTCTTTGGTAAAGGCAAGTAGTGGTGCTTCTAAATGGAGGTTGGTGCTCAATATTTCCAACTTCTGGAATGGAACACTTCATCTAATCAAGAAGGTTTGGGCTGGTCTATAAATGAAGACAGTCAGTACTGCACTGAACTCTACTATTTTTCATTTTGAGAAGTGAGGCAACGTTAAATAGCATGTGCCTAATGAGAATATATTGTCAAATACAAATTGTGTGTTACTAAAACCAATCTCGCCCTTTTCTAAATGGTGTAGTTGTATTCCTTGACCCAGAAAATGTATGTTTAGACACCAAGATGGTGATCCTGAGTAGTTTAGAAGCTGAGATATTGGTAGATATAGGTTTTTACATAATGGTGACCTTGGAAATCCAAGATGGCCACCATAATATACAAGAGTAGTTCATATAGAAATCATAAAGTACATGGACAGCATGTGGGGTAAATTTGGCCCTTTGATCCATCCACATCTATCTCAAATCTGGCCTCAAGCTACCTCACTAACACAGTTATAGTGCAAATAGCAGCTGAGATATTACATTCTTGCCCCTCAATGGCAGCCATATTGGATTTTGACCTAGAAAATGACCTCAAAAGAGAGAAATGACTTTAGAAATAGTTTCCTCACTCCTGAAAACACATTAAAACTGGTGTTACAGAAGTATGTGTGGTTAATTGGAGCTGAGCTATGACATTCTAGTTTCATGGCAGCAGCCATGTTGGATTCTGACCTTGAAATGACCTTGAAACTCAATACAGTCCACAGAAATGAATTTCTCATACTTAAAAACATCTGAAAAGTGGTATCACACTTGAAAATCCAGCCAGTAGAAGCCAAACTATGGTGCATTTGATGTTTGGTGGCAGCCATTTTGAATTTTGCAGCTACTGGCCACCAGGGTTCTCCCCCAACTTGTAGCCAGTGATTTTTAAAAACCTTATGACCTGTTCTAACAGCATACCAAATTTCAAAAAGGTGTCACAAAGTGCACTATTCAGATCAGAATAAATGAATGCTATGAATCCTATAAAATCCTGTATTTGGGGTATATTGGCATGACCGGGATAAAAGGGTTAATATCTAAAATTGCTCAATAGGTGGGAATGGTCACCCCCCTGATTTGTGATTACCTACCCCTAGGCTACATGAAACAGCGAAAAAAAAAACTTTATCCGACATTGCGGGGTTCAACCCTCTGGCTCCCGGACTATTTTTAATGCTGGGGATTTGGTTAGCCATTTTGATTCCAGTTGTTATGGTGACTATGTAAATGAGCAATGCCTGGATGCCTGAAGGTCCCAAATGTCTCGCTTCTTGTTGTTGATGCTGCATTGCCCGTCATGGCCGCCCGCAGAGATATTTGCAAACCTGTTACGGAGATTGATGTATATAATGCCCATAATTACTTTGATGTTCATGTTTTTACTTCTATGAAGGCTCCCCGATACCGAGTTGTTGATGTTAACGCTGCTGGTTGTCGCGGTAATTTTGAATGTAGTTATATGCTGACGGACTGTACTGCTCAGCTTAACCCTTGCTGTTTCGCAGATTTTTTATTCTGTCTGTCTGACATTATATATGTATTTACATCAAATTGATACTTGATATTTCTCTTTCTTGGTTTGGTCTTTTGGTGAGAATAAACCCTTGCTTTGCTGGGTTCATGGCCAAACCTTGTCTTTGTTATATATCATTATTAATGGTAGAGCAGAGTCCCCCCAACATATAAAGGGGGAGTTATTGGAATGAAGAAAGTATACTCTGAGATGAATAATGGGCAGCAAAACCGATTTATCATGACCCGTCCTGTAACTTTTTTATGTAGGATAAATCTGTTAAGCTGAAGCCTACATTAAGGTAAAATCTGTGAGTGCCAAACTGATCCCAATCCCAATACTAAATATGACTCACAACTTGTTGCTGGAATGGGATTAGATAGGAATAAATAAATCCCTGATGTGGTACATCCCTGGCAGGTCCACTAACAAAGTATAGCACCATGTGAATACAAGCTGAGGCACTAAAGACTTTATTGAAATTATAAGACATGTAAATCTATCCAGGTTCACCAAATCTAAATCCTAAATCACTTTTGTGAATCCATGGTAGGTTATCCAAAAGTTATAATGATACACTTTCACATCAATATGTTCATTTCCTATACGTTTGGTTTCAAGCGTTGGTAAGCATTGGTTCCAGCAAGACCAAATCTTTATTTTTCTTTCATGAATCAAATCAATATATAAAATGAGCATAATGTTTCCTTAAAATGCTAGTGGATTTAACAACAATCCCCCCTCCAGCCTGCTGAACTGGCAGTTCCTCCCGATATTTTCTTCACCTTGCTGTACTTTTTTTGGTCACATCTAAGTTTTTAAAATCATCCCCTTTTTTCAGAACTAGTTGTCCTTTCCCGAGTTTTGTGCAACACATCTTTCTTGAATTACTGGTTAACAGTATCTTCATTTCCATGAATAATTTCTATTAACTCTTTGTCTATTCCAGTTTCCATCATTTCCTGACTGTGTCTCTGCAGTACATTTCCTCTAGCTTCAACTTCAGCAGCCTCTTCATCACCATCAGAAAGCCCCTCAACTGTATTTGTACATTTAAGATTCTTTTCATTTGTATCCACAGTTTCTTGCAAAGCATTTCCTCCATTTTCCTTTTCAATGTTTTCTACTGGAATTTCCATGTTCTTTTGATCCTCCAAATGTGTCTTCCCAATTTCTTGAGGAGTGGTTCCAGCCTTCTTGATCTCCTTGTTTAAATCACAATTATGTTCTGTGTTTACACAGTTGTTTTCAGACTCCAAAACCCCATCAACAACTCCAGTCCCATCCTTAGTTTTACAATTATCCACTTTGTTATCACCAGGAGGGGCACCCTCTGCATCCGACAGATCACCTAGTATTTCGTCCAAAACGTCTACTTCTTCCAAATCCTGTAGGATCAACATGTCGTTTAAATTCATCTCCCGTATCTCCTCAAGGGCCATTCCAATGTAATTGTACCCTGGCGAATATGTAGGATCCACTTCTCTCATATCGAAATTTTCCACCTGACCACTTCCAAGTACAGGACCAGTATTGATATAAATGATTTGTTTTCCTTCAGTATGCATCAACTCAAAACACATTGCTTTACTGACACGTAACTGACACTCGTACATCTTGAGTAGCTGTGGATAGATAGTTGCCTGCCATGTAAGTAGATGGTGAGGATCCAACTCAGACTTGTCCTTCCCAGTTTCCACCCTCAAAGCTTTATCCAAACAGTCAATGATCGACAAATACTTCTCGTCATTGTACGTAAACTCTAGATCTGCATTTGGATTAAGAAAACCTTTGGTGTCATTGTCAATATGAACAATACTATCAAATCCCAAAATCTCCATATTTATTTTGGCTTTACATCTGGTAGTGAATACTTTAGAATGTTTGTCTCTACATGCTGGGCAATCAGCAACAACATGGTCCCTCTTGATCATACAGGCTATATTCTTTATGACAGCAAAAGTAGGGAAGCTTGGGTAAAATGGAACTCTCACAGTAAGGGAAACAACATGATGTGTTGCTCCTCTATCATCTGCGAATTTGTCAATTCTAGGTTCACCATCCACATCAACATGCGGCATGTTATCCTCCATCCATTCCTGAATGTATTTAACAAATGACAGTGCAGATTCTTCAGAAGGAATGCCATCAAACTGAACAATCCCAGTTTTTGAAGTATTCATATCATGTGTTTCATTCACTTCACTTAAGATGATTTCCCCTGCCATTGTCACAACTTTAAGGTTCTTGGAATGAGAGGATGCACTACCTTCTAATTCCTTGAATTCCTCTATCATTGTATTCTCCGTAATTTGCCTAACAGAGATTATACAGATAACTCCCATACCAACAGGGGTGGAATCCTTTTGACAAGCTCTGAAGACATCCCTTGGCGAAGGAACTTCAATATAGGCATACAAAGCTTCCTTGTCTGCATAAACAAATTTTGTAGTATCCTCCACTACGTTGCAATCATCAAAGAATTGGTGTAAAGCTTCCAACGAAAATGTTGACGGAACACATTCTACTTTCACGTAAAGGTGTGCCTTGATTGGAACTGCAAGCAGCTGAGATGCTGCATTTCCATCCTTATTACCTCCTTGGTTTCCTAATGATTTATCTTTATTTAAACTAATATTTTCTTCCATCTTTTCCAGTCTCCTTTCATACTCCCCATTGTCATCAGCACTAATCCTGTCAAACCTCTTAAACTTAGATATTTTAGAACTATTCTCTGGTTCTTGTGAAGCACTAGAAGTAGAACATGCAACTCTATCTTCCTTCGCAAGTGCAACATAAGGATCAATAAAATCAGCTTCAGAAGATGGTTTTGGATCAGGACCATGTTTCCTTTTCCGGACTTGGTCAAGTGTGCCTCTATCCTTACTACTGTCTTGGGTTATAGATAATCCTCTTCCACTTTCATTTTGTTTCCCATGGTGGGAATATTTATGCAAGTTGTGAGAACGCAAACTTTCAGTTCCAGAATAGGGAGGCCTATTGTAATCTCGTTCACCTTTTCTGTCAGTTCCTAGCCTATCATTACTTCCCCGAAAAGACCAGTGACAAGACGGAGAGTCATGTCTTGTCTTGGTCTTGGTACTGGACCTTCCTTCAGAATCTGGACCATGCCTGGTTAGGGGATATTTCACTTGTTGAGAGTTGTGCGAAAGAAAATCATCCCTATGTTTGTGTTCAGAGACCTTATGCCTACGTTCATAATCTGAGCTCCCATGGCCATAGTGACTAGAATCTCTTCGACGGCCATAGTCCCTGCAATATTTTCTATTGTCAGAGTCCCTTGAATCTGGTCCATGTTTATAGTCACTGTAATCTCTTCGATGGCCTTCATTCCTGGAATCCTGTGAATTAGAATTGCGGCTGCCACTGCTGAAAGATTGTGTTGATCTATGCCTGGGGTAAGTAGGTGTCAGTGGTGAAGATGGAACACTGCGTCTAGGTACATGGCTTTGGATATGGGCGGGCAGCCTATGGTCCATGCTTTGGTCTTTGGGGACACCATGACTGTAATTAAAGACAATATTAGAGCCAGACTTTTGTCTCACTAGTGGCTCTGGTTCCATAGGAAGTGTTGCTGAAGGAGTGGCTTTCATTGTTTTTGCAACTTGGCGTATCAGGATTGCTTCACGCTTTTGTTGGACTTCTTGCTTTTGCATTTGTGTAAGCAGGACTTTTTCCTCAACTAGCTCAGTCTCTATAAGGCTTCCCAATATGCGCAAATTTGAAAATGCATATGCAGCAGCAAGATGCTCCCTTCTATCAAATCTCAAGAAAGCGTTTTTTCCAAATATCCAAATGCGTTTGGACTGCAGTTCAATGCCTTGAGCTGTAAAGATACCAATTGGGACACATTAGCATACATTAGATAACAGCAGTTTATGGACTAATCAGATTGATGTCATAGTTTTGATCAATTAAGATTTAATTACGCTTAACCCTTAGGTCATCAAAATCTAGGAATGCAAAACCCATTCTTTGTTTTATTTTGAACCTAAGGTCTCAGTATACAGTTTCTTGTAGTACTGAACATTCATCACATTAAAAGAAACTGAGCTGATGAGAATTTATTAGAGAAAACATGCTGTATGGTGTTAATATATATATATATATTGTATTTTTTATTCTGGTCTTTTCAATAGTTACATCATTTACGTGAAAGTAGTTTTGGCTCAAAGCTGAAGGAGCTCTGGTCGGCCAGTTTTCTGCCTTTTTATAACATTTTGCAAATTATTTTATTCAGAATAATGAGGACACATATTTTGAATAGGTAGAAAACTAATCAAGCAATGAGCGCTAATTAGAAGTACAGGAAATACAAAGAGCCAATAAGGACAGAGATAACAATAAAACCATAATTAATCGATCTCATTTTTTCAACTTTAGTGGTATATGAAAATCCTTTTTCTTTTTGCCAAATACGCTATGTTCTACATAACCTGAACTTGAGGGGAAATCATAAAAACTTCAGGTTAACCGAAAATTCAGCAAAAGAGAATGCATTAAGTTTTTAGTCTGCAGAGAAATTGCAAAAGGTTCAGGTTAACAGAGTTCAGGTTAAGGAGGCAGGGGCAGATCCAGGGGGGCCACCTAGACCCCAGGTGATTAATTTTTTTAAGACCCCCAAATACTTAACCTTCAATATCAAAAAAGACTACATTTCATTTTCCGGTCTGCATTTAGTTTAAGCACGTCATATATTATTATTTATTTAACTTGTTCGTCTGCAATTTTTCTGTTAAATATCAAAATAAAATTCTTTAAAAAAGATGGCTCTTAAAATGGCTCTGAGAATAACCCAGTCACCCAGCAATGCAGCACTGCTCGGTATAATGGTGAATAGACCTTTAGCATAGGCCAACAAGATTATACTCACATGTGAGTATAATCTCGTTGCATAGGCCTAGTACTGAATGCAATAGTTTTCTATGACTGGTGTAAAGATGTACTGGAGGAACCGCAACGTACAACAAAGGATCTATGGGGGGAATGTTTACACCAGAGGCGGTGAAGGGTATAGGACAAACCCATATATCACTCCCCCAGGAGTTGCTCCTCCATGTCTCCCGTTTTGTCACAGTTTCTAGTAAAATTAAAACGCAACCTTTCTTAGAATAGATAGGAAATTAAAGTAACAGGAAAAGTAATGATGTCACAGAATTTCTAGTAACCCCATGTGTTACTTAAAGAGATAAACCTGCTGTCATATGCACTGCTGCAGGCAGGAGTTCAAGGAACTAATGCATGAAAAATAAGGAGTCACAATAATTTTTTCAAACTTTGTCTTGAGAAAGAGCATGGTTGGGGGATAGCAAAAAGCAAAAAGAAATGGATCTCAGCATATTTATTTTTCCTTTTAGAGACCATCAAAGTTTAGTATTGAAGTCTGTGGGGAAAATGGATATTTTTTCCAAGATTTTAGACTGACGAATAAGATTTTTCAGTTGAAATTTCTATTAAACATAGCTACAATACAGGTTTACCCTCATGCATGAACAAAACAGGGTATCAACATGTTTTGAAAGATATTATTTAGCATTGAATACCTTTAATATTCCTGTTTTTAACTCAACGGGATGCGAATTCAGTTGAATAACTTTTTTAAAAAGCTGGTGACCCCCATTTTTTATTGTTTGAAAGGGTAAAGCAATATGTTAGCTATGCTTATAGAGATTTTTAGGAAAAAGTTATTTTCAGTTTTTTTTAATACTGAAAAAGCGAAAAAAATTGTCCTTTTCTCATAAGACTTCTATAGTGAACAGCCATAAATTTCAGGGCTCCCTGAAATGAAAACTAACCCGGTGACATATTGTTTTTATTGGCTTTTTGGATTCACATAACCTTGTTCTTTCATGAGGCAAAGTTTAAACAAAATGTTATTTTCAGTTTTTTTCCCTGTTGAACAGTGGTTTATCTCTAATAGATATGAAGTCAAATAAACAGGAAAAGTTGTGACCTCATAAGTAGAGATGGGTATAAAACCCAGGAACTGGACACAGGAAACTCATTCACCTTCTTCGATTCTACACTCACTGGAAGAAAAGCAGTATTTCTTCATTTCAACAGCAACTGAAACGCTATTACAACTGTTTACACCATCTCAGCATTTCAGCTATTGTTGTGATCCTACAATAGTGAAGATCTCTTTAATATTCCAAGATATTTTGGTAATTTCATTTGGAATGAAACAGGCATCATTTTCAAGCTTTTTCAAAAGGAAATCAGAGGCCAGTAATGACAAAGTCAATAGTTGCCACCGGCCAAGAAACAACGCACTGGTGCTACTCTTCCACCAGGTAAAAACTTATTCACCAATTATTTAGTAATACCCTCCTACAGCTGCAATCCTTTCCTTCCAGTCATTCTTGTCTATTTCACCATTGCTTCTATTCCTTTTAATTTTTGCCTGCTACCAATCAGAAAAGACTTGATGAAAGTAATAATCATCCTGCAAAAATTGTATCATTATATGTTGTTTACATGTTATAAGTACATGTTATAAGTATTGCTTTTGATGTAATGGTCCCAAGAATATTATCTATAGTCAATCTTAGCCAATCTGAAGCAACTTTATTGTGTAGTGTATGGTAAACATAATAAAGCCCCATGTTGCAAAGTCGGGCCAGCAGTGATTATATAACAGCTTAAACATTTAGTTGCTAGAATTGTAAGTTCTCATTTCATAAAATATTATATTTAATTCATCAAAACTTAATTCTCATGAAATATCATATTAAGATTCGATAAATTTATTTTCCGGATGAGAAGGACCAAAATCCCGCAACCCAGACACAAGTAACACTGGAATCAGAGGATTGTCTGATACTTGGCTTCACTCCTCCATATGATTTAGGGCTTCTTCACTCCAAGATTCGAGATTTGCCGGCCCCTGATCGCTATGCAATCATTAAAGACATCAAGACTCATGATAAGACACATTCTTTCCCAAGCCATTTAGAAGGAAATAAGCATCGTTCGTTCAAGCATTATTGGCTTGAATCATACAAATGGCTTGTGTACGGTGAGTCACTCAATGGGTGTTTTTGCCTCCCCTGTGTCTTGTTTGCAAAACCATCCTATAGACAAGTTGGGGCACTTGTTACAATGCCATTGTGTAAGTTTAAAAATGGGACCGCTGATTTCAGAAAACATTCTGAAACTGATTATCATCAACAATCTATGTCTAGCTTTGCTTCTTTTATCAGCATTATGGAGCAACAGCAATGTAGCATAATTGAAAATGTTAATACTGGGCTGCAGCTACGTTTACAAACAAAACGCAAGAAACTGCTCTCTATTATCCTATGTGGTCGGCAGAACTTTCCCTTCCAAGGCAAAATAGAAAATGATCGCGAGAGTAACCAAGGATATTTTCTTGCTCTTTTGGACTTCCGCATTTCATGTCCTTGCCGAGCACCTCAAACATGGTGCTAAAAATGCTAGTTACAAATCCAAGACCATTCAAAATGAATTAATCAATGAGTGTGGGAACTATATCCGGTCAAAGATCATAAAAGAAGTCAACGAGGCTGGATTCTTTAGTGAAATTGCTGATGAAGTCACAGATGTATCAAACAAAGAACAAATGTCATTGGTACTTAGGTATTATCATGAGTCGAGTATTCACAAGTGTTTTGTGGATTTCATTGTGTGTGAAAGTGTTGATGGTGCTTCATTGGCAGGAAAAATTCTTACCAAACTGAGAACTTATGGCCTTGATATTACTAAGTTATGTGGTCAAGCGTGTGATGGTGCTGGAAACATGGCAGGAAAGAATAAAGGAGAAGCAGCGATTATTTCTGCACAGTATCCAGATGCACCCTATATTCACTGCAACCCACATGAGCTAAACCTCGCATTGGTAAAGGCATGCCAGTTGCAACAAATGAGAAATATGATGGGTACACTTACTGAAGTGTGTATCTTTTTTAAATACTCACCTAAGCGCCAACATCTAGAACAGAACATCATAAATGTATGTCCTCAGACCTCAAGACACAAGCTTGTTGACTTATGCAAAACCCGTTGGGTTGCTCGTCATGATGCCCTAGAAGTGTTTGGAGAACTTCATGAAGCTGTGGTAGATACCCTTGAGGATATATCAGAGAACAGGGGGTCATGAAATGATGAATCAGTATCGAAATCCCGATTATTATTCTTGGCAATCACCCAGTTTGATTTTCTCATGTCATATATTGTCTGTAGGAATGCCCTTCGCTTCATCAAGCCCCTAAGCTTAAGTCTCCAGGGAAGAACTAATGACATATGTACTGCAACGACAGAAGTAAGACATGTCATCAGTGCCATCAAGCAGTGTCGCAGTAATATGGACGATGTTGGCAACAATTGGTACCAGGAAGCTGTAGATGCTCCACCGCCAGCATTACCTAGGATCTCACCATGACAGAAGTACAGAGCAAATACCCCAGCTGATACTCAACAGTACTATCATAGAACAATCACTATACCTTTCATTGACCACCTAATCACGGAAATGGAGACCCTTTTTTCCCCCCGCTCAACAGAGGGAAGTTCAAGGCCTCTCTCTCATTCCACACATGAGTGTAAATGATGAATGGAAGAAAAATGCTTTGGACTTTGGAAACCTCGTTAAAAAGGATCTTCCAGCCGCTGAATCATTACCAGAAGAACTGGAATGCTGGAAGAAAAAGTGGAAAGTCTGGGAAACCGAATTACCAAGCTCCGTCACCACCACACTACAACAGACTTCCTCATCATTTTACCCCAACATTCACACAATGCTCAAGCTCAGTGCCACTCTACCAGTCACCTCATGTGAATCTGAATGGTGTTTTAGTTGTCTGAGAAATTTAAAGACTTACTTGAGATCAACAATGCAACAGGACCGACTGAATGGGTTGGCACTGCTCTACATCCTCAGAAATATCAAAATAGATGAGCAGGAAATACTTAATTCCTTTGCACGAGCCCACCCACGAAGACTTGAACTCATAGACATATTGACTGATCAGAAACATTTGGTAGTTAACTGTCAACTGCTAAGTCTTAAAGCCACAAATAAAGATAGAGATATATCAATTCACTGTTGTTTGATTACATGATTACTACATATAGGCATATAGTAAACATGCCACGTCCCCCCCCCCCCCCACCCCGCCTCCACCCATCAATGCATGTGCCCCCCTACAGCTCACCTCCTGGATCCGCCCCTGGGAGGGTATTTCCAAAAGTAGTGGTATCAGACTGATTTTTTTATATGTTGTAGTCCTCACCATCTAGATTTCAAATATAATATTTTTTTAGGGGCTTTCCAAACTAGATTTTGTGTATTAGTTTTAAGCGTTTATTCAGGAATATTCTCACAGCACTCTTGTTTTAAAAGATAAGTTTTCTTTGTGGCATTTACCTTGGTTCTCATTATCTACATTTAAGCAATTATTGGAATTATATTTTTACATGTTCATTATAAAACACTTAACCATAATTTGATTTACATATACAAATTGATAGTAACATGGATTTGGTGAGAAAGTAGAAACAATTATTTTAGTATATTAAGGGGAGGGGGGAGGGAACAAAATCAATGCATAGGTTTGAATGTTTTTAAAAAACAATAGATGGAATCTAGACTCGATGGGTTGTTTTGCTAGTGCTGAAGCAAGATTAGCATTTTATCTAAGACAATACACAAAAAAAAGAGAAAAGACTGAAAATCCAGGCATACACAGCCGAAAGGACAGTTTAAATCAACAGATCAAGTCATGTCAGGAAAAAACAAAAAAAGGTCACAGAAGATTTTCAGGTTCTGGAATCACCCAAATATCCTGACTAAGAGAAAGCATTCGCACAGATTGTTTTTATTTGATTCTTAAAAAAGGTCTTATCAGGTCTCATATTATAGTCGTGTTAAGGGCCATTTTCATCAAAATTATAACAAAAAAATGTTGCAGTTGTCTGTAACACAAAGGTATAATATTATGTCTCTGATGTAGGTCAATATTATAAGCTCCCCTTCTAGTTCTGACCCCTATACAAAGCCTAAGGCAGTTGTTTTGAATGATCTGCAAACTGTTTAGATCTTTTTGACAGCTTAAATCCATTGTGAGGGATCCAGATTCAAGAACTGGAAGGATAAATGTTTTAAAAATCAAGATTGTGATATCACTACTAATAAAATGTCTAATTTAAGCCAATCGCTTGAACAACATGTGAGCTTGTGTACAAACATTGTTAATGTGATAGGTCATTGTTAAGCCACTTTTTGCAGTTAAACAGTTAATATTCAAACCATTTTTTTCAGTCCATGTTCTAAATTTATTTACGTCATCCTGAACAGAAACCACACTATCACTCTTAATTCCATGTAGTAAGACACAATCATCTGCATAGACAATAATTTTACCAACAAAGTTAACAAGTTATTTTAGGCCCTCTCCTGTTTATTATTTATATACATGACATCATTTATATAAATAATAAACAAGAGAGGGCCTAAAATAACTTTTTTTTTATATTTTTCTGATAGTGACATACTGTCCACACACAGGATGATGATAGAATACAACTTATCAGCTCCACCACTTCTGTCATACCTAATGGTCTGTTTCAATGAATTCTGCACTCGCAAGTTCAACACTATTTCTATGGAAAATATCAATAATATCAAGGCTTAACTTTCATGGTTAAGGATGACCGCGGGTATTTCCCAAAGTAAATAGATCAGCCTGATTTTTTCACACTTTGTACTCCAAATCATGCTGATTTCAAATATAATTTTTTTAAGGGGGGTCCCCAGACTAGATTTTTTGCTATTTCCGTTTGAAAATAAAAAGTTATTTAATTAATTTAATATGGCCGTCTATGGAGAAAAGGGCCTTTTTGAAACGTTTTATCCATTTTAAACCATAAATTGTAATTAGAGTTGGCTAATTTTTTAGTATATCATAGTTTAAGGGATATACTTTCTGAAAATAAAAAGAAAACGGGTGGTCCCCAGATTACTTTAGGAGCTGGAGGCCCCCAAACTTGACAGTGCAGTGATTGAGAGCTGGACTAGCTTTGAATTTCATGTAAACAAGGTGGCTTACAGTGTCGTAAAACAATAACAAACAAGAACAAAAACATATACTAATCTGTTCAAAAGTCAGAAGTGTTCCTTTTTAACTACTGAACATCACTATTCAAAGAAATGATAAAAAAAATAAAAAATATCAACATGGTCAATGTCGTAAAATCCCCGCCGTTTTTGGCAACTGAGAAATACCCGCGATCATCCTTAAGCAATGTTTCTTGTAGCAAAGTTTCTTTTAGATTCTAGTTCCAAAATCATTAAGTTGCTTCCAATTTACACTTTCTTTCACCCAACTCCTCCCTACGGTGCTGTAATGAAGGCCGGAACTGTCCAACTCGAAATTTGTGAATTAAAAAGTTATTTCTAAGGACACAACAACGTTAATCAAGATGAACTACACAAAGTTGATTTCACAATCTATGTTTTATCTGACTTGTGTTTCCAATGTGTATGCTGCTAAGAATATTTTAAAGTGACACATATGACTGAGCTCCAGATTTTTTGAAAGTTTGCTTTAATTTCCGATATGTGCCAGATGATTGTGTCAGTAATCAATACCCTGAAGGATTAATGCTAGGAAAAAGAGGATTTGGAGGATTTAAGGATTTAAAACTCAGTTTCTCAGGTCGCCGCCGGCCCCGTAAACTGTCCAAGAGAGCAGACAGTTGCTGACCTAAGTGTGTACTATAGTTTCTGGGTCACGCTAACGGTGATGGTACTGGAATAAGTGTAGTGGGTAGCAGACTGACTCCTATCAGGTAACAAAACCTCCTATCTGGTACCAAAACCTCCACCATAGTGAGTTGGCAGGTACGAGCTGCTTCCTTTTGATTTGAATGGACCCAGCAAATCCACTCCAGTCAAACTATATTCGCAAATATCTAATGAATACATAACTTTTATAATCCACCCAAATGAGCATACTTATGCAAGTCATGGAAATCTGCAATTACATTTAAAATGAGTCAACATAGTGATCTTAGTCACTTTAATCTACTGAAATAATAGGTGATGCTAGCAGTTCAGGATCTCGCAAGCCTATGGCAGAGGCCTTAAAACAGCCTTCAGAGCAAAGCTCAAGGTCTTCTGGTGCATGCTTTAGATAGATAAACGAGACTAGCTTAGACATAATAGGACCATAGTCAATATGGTATTGAAGTGTCTCTGTACTGATCCACTTATAACTGATAAACCCACCTTCTATATCAGAATTTATATGCAGGGTTGCTGGAAAATAATTGCACCTACTTAAAGGTTTTTGAATATCTGTATGAAATGGGCGTATATTTGAATCACTTGATACCAGAGATCAGACCAACAGTGGATAAAAACAATATATTTATACTTTAAGAGAAGATGAGACAATGATACAACTTGGAGTGGGGAAAAACCACAAGAACAACCAACTGAAGTGCTCAATTTTATTTTTGTAAATTGGGATCAAAGTTGAAAACATTCTTCAACAGAGGGAAATCTGATTTACACATATTCATATTCAGGGCGAGAGAGGAAACACGCTAATAGGTAAAATATCCTGCTCTTTTTAATCATTAGCAATGTCCTGTTCACATGCTTAGAGCCATAGCCTTTCATAACCCAGTCGCCGTTCACTAGGTGGGAGGTATAAAGATACAGAGCCACCCAACGCCTGCTTGTATAACAGGGTTCACAGGTATATTACACGCACATTTCACCCATTCTAGAGTCCAGCTTTGTAGAATGTCGTGTCACTAATAAAATATAGCTATCAGTGCTTTTGCAATAGGCCTTTTGATTAAACCTACACAATAATACAATTCTAATAACTATACACTCGGTAATTGTTTACACTAACAAAATATACAAGTAAGAGAGATATCATGTTCATGATCTTCTGAATATATAAGGATAATTGTATGATATATCTACACAGGTTCCTGCTTTAAACAGGTTGGTTGTCAAGAGACAGTAAAAACAAGCAGTGTTTTGAAAGTATGTTCTTCCTAGACATTGGTTTAAAAACATGGGGTTTCCTTATATTTACATGCTTAAATCGGTATTGTATTCTGTATGTGTGTTATACCTTCCACATACCCTTGTCTGAATTATTATTACTTATATTCGCCTGAATTATTACTACAGCATAGACTGACATGTTCTGTTGCACCACCTTATGGGTGGTACCCCTCCCATCTTTAAAATAGAGAACCAAACCCCAGGACCTATGTTAATGTGGAATCTCCACACATATGGAGCAGCCCTTTTGGAAACCAGTTTCCACGAGCATGCTGTACTCTCTCTACACACAAAAGATGTGGTCCATAATACCTCTTTCATACAATCCTTTTGTAGTTAAGAGGGAGCCGGTCTCACCTCTTGAACTAATTCTTTCATACATTTTCTTGTTGCTTAAAAACAGGATTTATATGGACGACACGATAAAAAAAAAAATAAAAAAATAAAAACAGGATTTAGTTCGATTACACATCCCCAGAGAGTATAAATCAATGACCAGAAACTATTTACCAATACAATTTTTCTCAGGACAAACAAATAGGACCGGAATCAAAGAGGAACATATAAAGTACACATTTCATTTACAATTTTGGTAAGATTGCAACCACTCATAAAAACATAAAGCTGAAAATGTATGGACATTCACACATGTGCAGATTGCATTCAATACGCATTCTATTAATATACCATCATTAATCAGGAGTAGATTCGTGACAGAACACATTGTATCGATACCAGTTTTTGTCCAGATTATTTAGGATTAGTGGTTTGATTCATGTCATTTTTGTGGAACTCTGTCCGCAACTCCATAAGGGCTTTGCCAATGATATTGGCACCAGGATAAAATTCCATCTTGATTTGTTTTGGATCAGTACGACCAAATCTGCCAGATCCGTAGATCCTATCTGAATGAAGGAAGATCAAATTTTTATGGCCAGTAGTAAATAGAAACAAGCATCGGTCGTTCTTGCCTACATCAAATAGCTGTTGATACAGCTCTTTGATGATATCAAAGGCATGAAGCTTCCAGGTGAGCTTTTTGTGACGCATAATTTTTTTGGAGTCACATTTGAAATCTCTTTTCTGTAGGGAGGACAGTGCATTTAAAATAGATGAATATTGAACTCCTTCAAGAACAAATGGGAACTCTCTTGCAGGGCTTAGAAAGTGATCTGGATCTTCAGGTACATAGTAAACATTTGAGGGTGCTTTCAGAGAATCAGTTCGTAGAGCCTTACAGACTGTATCACTTTTGGGGTGTTTGATTCGGCAAACTGGGCAACACCTCTGTTTAAATGGCAATTGGATCATGCATACAGCATCATCAATGATAGCAAAACTTGGAAATACTGGTTCAACAGGTACCTTGATGCCAAACTTGACAAGGCAATGTATAGTTCCATCTGGTTCTGTTGTCTCTTCACACTCAACACCTGTGAGGATTTCAACATGACCCATGCTTTTCTCCATCCACTTGAGGATTTCTTTTTTGAATGTTGTTACATCATCATGAGACAAAATTGCATCAAAGACAACTTCAGTGTCTTGGGTAGATTGAACCTCTCTTTCAGGAGTTGTATCTTCAGAATCAAGCTTTTCAGGAAGACTTTCAACAATTTTTTTGATTGGGGCAGTGCATTTCACCAGGTCTTGACCAGATTTTTGCTTTGTGTCTTCAGTATTTGTCTCTCTTTTCTTTTCCACTGGTTTTCTTTCCCGAGGCCATAATTCCTGATGAACTTCAGTAAGAGCTCTACCAATCATATTGAGTCCGGGAAGATAAGGTCCTTTAATGTGGTGGATATCAAAATCATCAATCAAACCAGATCCCAGGACCAAATCAGAATTAACATAAACAATAAAGTGTTTGCCTCCTTCTTTGAGAACATCTGCAACTGCCTGATGTTGGTTGACCAGTGCTTTGTATAATTCTCGTAGATCATCTTTCATCTGAGCCAGCTTGTACTGTCTGGTCTGATTAGCTATCTCATCCACATGGCATTTGCATTCTTGTGCCAGCAGATAATTAATTGCATGCTGCACTGACTGATGCTTAACACCTTTGTATGTGAATGGATAGATGGTCTTAGGGTCCAATGCGACATTGGACCTGGACCCTGATCCAACAAAGACTTTATTGTCCTGTTTGAGTGCTTTCCGAGTCTTCACAGCAGGGCACATTTCAGATTTGTCATGGATCGTACGACAGGCAGCACATGCTAATGCTCTAGCTTGGTGGTCAATTTGACATATTAAATTGCCTATCATTGTAATCTTAGGGAAAGCAGGGAAATAGGGCTCCAGAATCCTGAAGGTTATTGTATGGTGTATGCCATTCTCGTCAATGTACTCCTGTGCATCAGGATCATCTTTTAGCTTAATGTGAGGCATCTTTGAACTTATCCATGTCTTTATCGAAGCTTTAAAAGCTTCTGATGTTATATTCTGATGTATACAATAGAATCTGACTCTGTTGACTCTGTCTTTTTTCTTCTTGGATCCAACAGCTTTAGCTTCTGCCTGAGTGTTAGATGACCTTTTAGTCTCTGGTTGTGGGACAACAGGAGTTACACGGGCAGGAGTCTTACTATTATTGTCAGGCTCAGACTTTGACTGTGACATTCTTCTTTTTTTGTTTGATGGTTCATTTATTTTTCCCGGACTTTTTTTCCCGAACTGATTTGCAATTTGTACCACGCGGGAAGTGACATTGGAGGGTCGGATTTGTACCTGCATCAAGGGGCATGGCATAGGTCTCATTTGCTGGGGTGTCTGCTTAGGCACAGATTCCCTGGCATGCTCTTTAGACCTTGGGTATGGTTCCATTTGAACACCCAGATTCCTATCATTTTCACTAGCTCTAGTGCCAAACCTATTGGTTGGAGCAAACGGGTCAAGATCAGAAAGCCTCACTTTGTTCAAATCTATATGGCGGTCAGCAGGTTTCTCTTCCAGCTTTCTAGCAGAAGACCAAGGAGCATTCTTCACATTTGGGCTGCTCTCTCGTTCTACAAATGGATTTAGGTATGGATGACTCCTTTTTCTTGGGCTGTTTTTCTGTGCATCAGATATATAATCGAACCTGCTTTCCCCATATCTGAGATCTAAATCTGTTAATTTCTGAGGGGGATTCTGTATAACATGCATAAGGAGGCGAGTAGTGTGATCCTCATTAGATCTGTTGTTGGAAGGTGGCCTAAAAGCAACCAGTCCTCCCCTAGCTGAAGGAAAGCTGCCTGCTCTATCTTCATTAGTCCCATACTCAATGGTTGAGGGTTGCATTCCCTGTCTGCTTTGGTAACAGACACCTGACTGGCTAGACGTTTGCAAAGCAGAGTAATTGTCATAGCTGCTCCTAATACAATAGCCTATATCATCATACACCCCTTGTGACCTCATGGCTGGATCTGAATATGCAGGCAGTGCGGAACTACCACCATGGTAATCACCAGATCTGTCTGGTCTGTTACCAGTAACTGGAGAAAGGGACTGATGATCATATCCGGACATATAGTGGGATGGCTGAGGTCTAGATGATGAATTGCTGTCATCATTGATTTTATTGACATGGGGTGGTTGCATCCAGCTGCCTCTATCTTCCATAGTATATGGGCTGTTCAGTGAATTTCCACTGTTTTGCAATTGCTCTAGGATGAGGGGGACCTCACCGTCTTCCAGAAGTGAGCAAGTAATTTCACAACCCATGATTCTGCAGTTCTGTTTCTGGCAGGCATGGAGGAGGTCTAGGTCAGATTGAAAGCGAAGGAACCCGGCTGTACCCTCAATTGTTATGTCTTCTCTGTTCAACTGCAGCCCTTCAATGATAAACGAGAAGAGACATTATGATATGTGTTATATAAATAGAGATAATTCTAAATATACAATAGAGAAGATGTCATCGAGCCCATTACAGTTCCTCAAATAATAAATAAGCTGGATGAACATGAAATAATGTCAATCAGCTGAATTTGTTAGGTCATTAGAGCAGTTGGTTCTCTCATAGTTCTATCATAAACACTTGGATGCAAGAACTGAGGAGAAGAAACAAAGTTCTTGGGTTGACCAGAGGTACATATGTGAAACTTAATGATAGCTAGGAATACCATTTATTTCAGTATGTTTATCATGGTCTGTATGGAGTAAGCCTTAAGTTTTGGGTATATGAAGGGGGCATATCCATCAGATGATTGTGTGAAAACCAATTGCCAGTGTTCACCCAAACATTTGTACCAACTGTTGAGCAAGCAACACACTAGCTCATAAAACTGGTATTTTGAAGACTTTATCCACTTATAAATTACATATTTGAGGAAGTGTTTTTGTGGAAACAAGAAAGCTTTTGGGTGTAATATGTATCCCTTAGCCAAGAGCTGGTATACCCAGCCAATCACTTGGTCAGTTGGGTACCAGAGCTGGGATGCTGGTTTATTACAGCAGATGCCCCAAGTTTCTGAGAGTCAAGATTCAAAGGGGCCATGAGTTCATGAGATCGGAATCGTTCTCTTTCTCTCTTGCATATGATTATGAATATGCCTGTCCATAGTAATCCTTACTCAAGGCATCTCTACCACTGCAGCCGCTTCACTTCAGTTATTTGGTTTTGACAACGATGACAATATTGTGCATTACTGCTCAACAGGGAATGTAATGATACATCATGTGAACATTATATGCAGGCCAAAGCTATTTTCATACCAATTCCTTATATTATACCAGCAAGGAAATAAACCATGCAACTAAAATACTAATCTTAATAACGTCTCTTGTGGGCGTGAAAAACAAATATACAATGAATATAAACACAAACCTTTCTACCAAAATAGCCAAAAACTCTACAAGCATTTCAAATTAGCTCCTGTTAGGTGACTTTACACTTGAAGAAGGGAGACAGTCATTAACAGAAGCCTAAAATATAATTCATGTTCATAAAGTACTCAAATGGGGTTTAGCAATTAATAGAATTATTAATTTAGATGAGAAAATTAGCCTATAATGCGATGATTTCCCCTGGGAAATCTACAGATCTGAAGGGATTAAAATTAGGTCATGCCAAAGATTTCTTAGAACAAAAGTTATATATGGCCTGCAGTGGTCGAAATAAGGTGAAAAAATAGCTTGCCCGCCCTGGCAAGCTACTGACACAGTCAGGTTGCCCGCCAGAGTTTCTGGTTTCCCTGAGAAATGACACAATTGTTGACATAAAGGACAAAAAGGGTTGCCCGGGCGGCCAAGCTCATGGCCAAAATAGCTTGCCTGCCACAATTTTAGTAAATAGTGAAGACGATAGATCCCAGAGTTATTATTTCAAGAACAATAGGCTAGGTAACATGACTGCAACACATAGAACAATAATGACACTTTGCAAATCAATGATGGTTAACAAATGGCAGTCTAATTGATTATACCAGGATAACAAGATAATTCAAGGCCAGAAATGCTCCATACCTCCTGAAAATAAACAATCATAGAAGTTCCCAGAACAAAACAAATATGTAGATCAGTATTTTATAAATTGTGTTTGGCATTCACCTCCTGCAGAAATACAGGTAAAAATGAAATTAACAAAACTCAAAACTGATCCTAATTAGGGGTTGGTCGTGTAAATGAGATGGTTGTTATTCACTCTACTGTACTCTAAGCTGCATTCTTAGTTAAAACTGCATTCTCAGCTATTATGACTTAATCTTACCAAATTTACTTATATTCTGACTATTTTCACAGGGAAGGAGTTGGGCTAGTCCTCCAAATACCTGCCGGAATCCTTTCCTGCGAGACTTCACTTATTATTGCTCACTGGTAGCCTTTTTCTCTCAGCAGTTTGAGCTTCAAATTATTGTAACAGCCAGCAGCAGAATATAGATAAATTCAGCCGTTAAAGTTGAAGTTTTATTTAGTTGTAATAGCAGAGAATCCAGCTTTAATTAATTTCATGGAATACTAACTTACCTAATAATAATATTGCTTAATCCAGATTAATACAATTGGTTTAGACAAATTTTTAAATGATTCAAAAGCCAAATCAAATAAATGAGGGCTTGAACACCTCCCGTTCACAGAGAATAGACCCCCTGTCATTAAAAGGCAAATGAAGCTATTACAAAGAAAAAACATGTACTGTTTATTATTCCTTAAGAAACTACTGGACATGGACAGAGTGCTAGTGATACATTTAAAGACATGCTCCAGTATAAAAATTTGCTCACATAAAGAGTGAATTGTCATGCTATAGGGTGAGTCAAAACATCAGGCTGACTGAGGCTGTGCAAGACCGAGGCGGCTACAGACAGCCTCTTGTCTCAGTAAATGACACAAACTGGGATGAGCAAATTGATAACACCTTTTTAAAGTCATCATAACCAACAGTTGCAGCAGGTTATTTGAAGGAAAGCACCGAGCTGAGTATATTTCATTTCTAGCTATGGAGAAAAACAACTATATGTTCTGTAGCTTTTAATGAATAAGCCAATTGGGAAGCATTTTCTATGCTGGCTGTTATCCAGTTGGTGGATGGGGACATATTCCTAGAATTTCATGCGGGAATGATGTGTACATGGGTAGAATAGGTTCCTTTTCAATAGAAATGAATGCATGAAAAACATAGGTACATATGTAGTGGTATTGGTTTACTTCCTCTCCGAAGCACCAGCTGGAGCTACCACTGTGTGCTATTTCTCTGTGTCATATTACTGAGATTAGAAGTCACGCGTATTTCTATCTCCTATTTCTCTCTGGCAGCATTTTAGTGTTATTGTCTAACCTTAATGTATAAAGGACTGTGGCCTTAGTGCCCGTGTAACTGTAAAGTATTTCAAATCTTTTATTAATTAGTACTGATGTTCATGTACTCAGAGACACCATGTGGTACTGTGTACCTGGATTGGTGTACAGGTCCGAGAACCAGCTTCGGACAGGTCTTGCTTACCTCTTGAGTCTGAATAAAACAGAGAACGGTGTAGGAAATCACTCTTTTGTCTTTATTCTTTGCTAAGAGAACTGGGTTGTAGTGAAGAACACTACACATAGTTGTTTTTTATTGAATTAAAAGCCAATAGTCATATATCTACCCTGTCCCACCCAGATGGCATTACTCAACTGACTTCCTCCAAAAGTTGGGTCTAAGAGAATACATCGACCTGGCTGGTTTATAGAAATTTGCACTTTTAAATTCTCCAAATTTGTTCAAGAAATGCCCAGAAACACCAGGCTAGCAGCAAGAATAAATCTGATTGTCCCTGCCCCTACAAATGAAAAGCTAAGGTCACCTCATACAATTTGTCCCATTTTTTTGAATAGGTCACCATTGAATAAGAAAAGAAAAGAGTGGCCAAAATTAAAAAGAATGGTTGGCAACTTTATTGAACCAAGTGTCTCTCGATCTGGAATGTTGCTTCTGTACACCATGTCAAGGTGTAGGGAATATATCATGGTGAAATAGTTATAATATATGATTAGAAATGGTGCATGATACGCCTACCGGGAAAAAACCTCTAATTTGTTTTGGTGCAAAATAAGGATGAGATTTAATTATTTAATTGAAATCACTTGAACTCCTCAGGTCAGGTATATCTCTGATGTCACCCGCCAAGTTGGAAGGTGAAGAGAAAAGTTAATTTCACACTACTAGTGAGTGGCAGACAACGGGCAAATGAGGGGGTCATATCCTGGTGAAAAGTCTGTCAGTAAAGCAGTCAGACAATGCATGGCCAGGCTAAGCTTGGGCCTCGCCAGTGTGCGGAGTTTGGCACTATGAAGGTAGAATAGATCATTACCAAAAGCAAAAGCAAAAGCCTAAGATTTTCAATCTTTAGAGAATTTTAACAAAATAGTCGAAATTATTGTATTGACTGATTTTACACTTTGAGGAATGAGAGCTGAAGTTATTTGATATGTTGAGATTGAAAGGTTGATGATGAAAATAATAGGATAGGATTAATGTGGTTATACTATTGTTATTAGAGTTGAAAGATTATTAAAAACTTGAATTGAAAATGTATGTTTTGTCTGCAAATGATAAGTATCACATCCTGTGAAATTTTGTTGAAAAATCTTTTTTAACAAAAATACATCTATTTCATGCCTTAATGCTCGGGGGTATGGGCTACTGACATTATTAATCTATGGATGAAATTCAAGCAAATTCCCCCCAAATCAGGAACTCTTTGGCAAGTGTCACTTTAAAGGGTCAGTCAACAGGTTCCTGGTCACTTTTAGGACGACAAACTTCATGGAGCCATAAATACAACACCCAAGTCTCAATTTTTTACTTCCATTTATGTCTAACTTATAGTCACTTACAGGCACGAATTGGGAAAGCTTAGTTGAAAAGGTCTGTTTAGCACAAGAGGGCACTGAGAGTGCTGTGTGACATCATAAAGGTGCGCCAGAAATGAACATAATATCCCTACCTTTCCCCCCAATATCCCAGCAATTGAAACAGTTCACTGTCACTGCTTTCAGCCATTGTTTTGACCAGAGAACTATATGTAACACAGTGTTGTTTTGGTCTGCACAACTGCATTGATCAAACACCTTCCTCCCACCCCACCCTCCTTCTTTCTAGCAGCAATTATGAGAGTTGTTTGTTATGTTCATTGCATGTACATTTCAAGATTGGTGCACCTTTATGACGTAGGCAAACAGTGCTGCCTTGAATGGAGTGTTAAACTGTGGAACTACGTTTTCACTCCTTTAAATGGGTAAAACTCACTAAATAATAACTTGAATTAAGTAAAACCGGGGTGGTTACATTTCAATGATAGCAAGGAAATGAATTTGCTCATAATATTTGGGGGTTTACTGACACTTTACAGAGTGAGGCAGGATAAAGTAAACAGGTAGCAAAGTCCCCTCAGTAGGCACCACATCAAAGTTAATTACTGCAAACTTAAGGATTATTTGATATTTAGATCAATGCCTCATTCAATTTTAACAAGTTGAAGCAACATCCCTTGAACATTATCCCTTTTATGACTCATTTAAAGGCCCTGTAGTGACGTTTTGTTAGGCTTTGTTTGAATATGGTACACTATATATGTTGATTTTTCACTGAGTTATGGCATTTCATTGTTTTAGAAGCGGCCATTTTGTTTTTCTGCAATTTTGGGCATGTTCCCCAACCTAGATTTTTCTAGACTTTTAGTATGTTAATAAGGGGCACTCATACTACCCAAAACCGTTGTGAAACCTTTTGTTGCAATTTTTCCTAGGTTCAGCCCTTTTTTTAGCTAGATTGCCTGGACTACTAGTGTCTATTGTCGGAATAGAAATTCATTTTGATCATTTTCGCACAGGTTCTTTTATTGCCATGACGTCTCAAATAAAAGTGTAGCAGATCTAAACTAATTTGGACTGGACATTTTTTTATTATTCCATCAAACGTAAAAAAAAAACCCCACATTTTAAAAGTGCAAATTTCCCATAGTATACCGTTCTTTTTTCAAGTGACTACCAAAAAAAACAACAGGGTAATGTAACTTTTTTTTCCATTTATTTGCTTCTTCTGTAGTAAGGAACAATCCCTGAAAGTTTAATAGCAATTGGACTGAGGTTTTTTTTTTCATTGAACTTTACAGGATAAAATATTCAGACTAATTAGAACTATCAGGGCCCACCAAATCGCTAAAAGATGTGGTTGCCTGACAGGCAACCAGGATCTCAAAAGTGGTTGCCCAGAAACAAAATATGGTTGTCCAGGACGATTTTTTTGTTTCAATAAAAAGAGAAAGCTTTTTGTTTGGCACATCAAAAGACGGTTACAACTATAATATATCAATATGACAAACATTGATGTAAATTAATCATTACAGTACAAAAGGACTCATGATTTTAATAAATTTCAACTAAGCCTTTCAACTAGTACATTTATACAAAAGGAGGAGACATGACTGGTGGTCAGCAGACATAACTTGAGTCCATTTTATAAACTCCCAACAAAGGACCGGCGAGTCCCTTTGTAGCTGTCTGTGCAAACCTCTTATAGCATAAACATGTTTTGTAGTAAGAAATTGGTGTTGAAGTGGTCCACTATCAATCATGATATACTCCTGTGAACAGCTGCTGCCTGTGACGCTAGACATGGTTGATATATCCGCAAACCGGCCGCATATATATGTGCAGAAGTTGTCAGCTTAAACTCATTTTGCCTTCTCTACATTTGTTTTGGATCATACATGCCTCAATCAGTTATGGTTAGTGTTCACCAGGGATAGGCGAAGGTTCTTTTATCTCTATTGATAGTTGTGCTGTTTCCTTTCCTTAAATTTGTATAGATGTGGCCATCGTTTATCTTCCTCATACAATTATTGTAAATTTGGAGTCACAAGCACCTTTTTATTCAGGTTGAATAGTAATTAATTTAATTAATATATTTTGACTTTGGGAAAAGACTATAATAGAAAGCTTATTTTCAAATTTAGAAATAATAGTTGATAACTGAAATTGATAAAAGTGTCGACAATATTATTATTCCAATTTGTATTTGAGATACGCTGTAAATTAATTCAAGGGGTTATATAAGGAGCCTGAGATTGATATTTTCAATATAATTCAATTTTCTCTAAAATCCTGTTTTGATGAAGTTATTATTTTCATGAATAGTTCCAATGGATAAATATCATTGAAACATATATACCAAAAATTCTAGTAGTTTCTTCTCTCTAATGCATCAGAATGTACCATTTAAAGAGCAGGTTTTCAAAATTTTCCAGGGAGTTCTCCCAACTGACCACACATACAGAGCTTTGCGCCTTTGGCGCTCACAGGGTTACACGCTAGCTACCTCCACTAGAAATATTTCTGGTTAGAAACACTGTAGAGGTTTTGTTATTAAGATGTTTATGGTCCACAGCTAAATAATTACCCTCCATTTAACACATTCGTGGCGAGCAAGTGAACTGCGTTATGTGGCGACAGTGGACAGCGACAATGTGCATTGTTATGGGAATGCCGATACAATGTACACTCTTATTTGGAACTTGTATGCAGCGACAAGGATGGTGGTGGGTTTGGGGGTTGCTAAGGGGCACTGACTTAGCCAGGGTGCCTGTCCATCAAGTTGGTTATGGTGATCACCATCTATGTCTTTTACCATGGATGGCAATACTTTCAGTCCTGATACTTTCCTTGTTTTAAAGTTAAACGTCATTGTTATGTTGATGTGGCAATGTTCCAAAATTTGGTATTACAAGAGAGAATTGATTTTGATGGGAAGGAAAGGTATGTGAGGTATTATTTAATAATTCATTGTATTGTGTGAGGGTTATTAAGGCAATATTTGAAGGCATTTTTTTTTAGTGTATAATTATTAATCTTTTGCTCGGAAGATCTGCGTATAAATGCATGCCATGTCCTTGCCCTCCCTCTCCCTATGGGAATGCATTTAAGCATGGGTTAAATCATTTTCTTTGGAATGGTTAAAAAAATGTAGTTTAGATTTTAATGTGTGTTGCATTTGTATTATTTAGTTATAAATTCAGCATCATAGCATTATTAAGTATCTATAAACGATTGAGTGGCAGTTTTCTTAAAAAATTAACATATGTTAAAGTTTACCGTAGTATTACGAGAGAATGTAATGACACATTAGCAATGCATGTCAATGTATGGTAACCTATCCGTAACTAAGTAGGTCACTTTATCACAATTTGCATAGGTTAGGTGCAGTTATGTAGCAGTTTTGACATATCTAAACTAGTTTGCATGTAAGACCGCTCGCTATCCCATCTCCTGGATGATGTTCATGATAACATATTTTTAGTGTTTGGAAATTCAATAGGTTGTTACCGAAATGTTATCAAAGTAGACTGTTTGAAAGTTTTTGTGTAGACAAATTATTCCTTCAGGAAAATTGTGCATAATGTGAACTATCCCATCCTGCAGGAAGACCTTCTACTGGCCTGTCAAGCCCTGCATTTCTGCTGTGTATTCCTGTTGATTAGCCGGTGTATATGGTGGTCCCGCTCGCGCAGTGTGGTGGACTGGGGTCGTCTGCTTGAATTTGTTTCGGCTTCTCTGCCTATGTTCTCGGCGCTACTGCGTTGTGCTACTGAGTTATGTGTTTAGGCAAATGCGTGGCGTCTGCTTTTATCTCCCAAGTATCTAGGGAAATGTACAAAATGGCCCCACATTTTTACTAGGTTAAGGATCCACAAGATGCAAGCTTCAAGTTTATCCTCAACTGAGTAAAGACAAGTGGCTATTTTATACATATCCATATCCTTAGTTCATATGCCACGATGGTTGCTTCAAACCATGACGATAACCAAGATTCTATTTTTATGTCATGATGCTACCTTGACTAGTAAAATGTAAACCTACTCTTAGTCCGTCATTCTAGAGTAAACGTTCTCCGAATCTGTTTGTTGTTCATAAAGCATAAGGTTCTGATAACATAGCGCTCGACCAACAAGGAAGCCTTGTTACTAAAAAAACGGATCGTACGGCTGAATGCATAAAACTTTTATAATAGGATTGTTTTGCCCATAGTGTAGTCAATTCATATCAACCACCCACTGTGATGATATATTAATGATTTTCTTTCCCATTCTCCTTTTTCCTTCAACTATGATGGGTAAATTTCATGCTTCTATTGTGTGCAGGCATCTATAGATGTGCATGAATCTTGAAATAAGTTTATTCTGGTCCACAATTTGTATTGGAATTGTCAACAGTGTTCCCGAAAAGACGTTGGCACGTCGGCAAAAGCCGACGTAAAAATTCATTGGCCGACGTCTGCTCCTTCCACGTCGGCCACATTGGCCGACAACGTCACCTCCAATGTATATTTGATTTGACATGAAAATTATGTATTTTGTAAATTGAGTGGACTTGTGTACAGTACAGATTTAATTAAGTACTATAGGCATAATCCAAATTAAAGCAAGTAGATCAGTTACCTTGAATAAATGATAACAGGCCTCATAAAAGTTCTTGGGAATTACAATTATATTACTAAATTTTATATGAAGATTCTTCTGAAAATATAGGACATTTGTTAAAAAATTAGATAGGCAATTGACGAAATGTTACACTAGGATAGGTTTATCGTATCTACGTCTTTTAAATTTGGATGTCCTTCGATAATTGAATGAAATCAAACCATTTTATTGAAGGGTTTATGGTGACTATGAAAATAAATTTAGATGGCCCTTAAAATCAGTAGAATATGCACCCAAACAGGACTCATTTCACTCAAAAAAAATTGCTATTGAATCCTAAGTAAAAAAAAGATAATTGAAAATGTACAGCATCAGCTTTTGATGTGTAATAAACAGGCTGTTACAAACTATGTACGCCTTCTTTCTAGTTCTTTTTGATTGGTTTATTTTTGGGTACCACTTAAGAAGTTATTAATTATAGGTACAAATGGCCTACGTCTGTGACAAATGGCCGACGTGTGGCTTGTTGACGTCTGCCACATTGGCCTACATCACTATAAAGTTTTCGGGAACACTGGTCAATACCACTATTGTTATAATTTTCACTTTTAGTCCCATTAGTTTTACTTGTTATGTATTATTCCACGACTTTAGTTACCATGTATATACTTATTGACTTCATTAGTATTTTTAAATTTATTTCTTAATCGGTTTTAATCCAAAAGGGGATTTTTTATTTAGGTACATGTTAGGTGCCCAATGCCATGTCTAACTATTATACTTATTGACTTCAGTTAAGGCCTAACTTATATGAAATCATTGTTTTGTCTGTCTGGGATATTTTAAGAAAGATTTCCTGTTCAAATTATTGGCTAATAAATGTTATATGATTAGTATTTCTGCTGTTGCGAAATGACATCGGGTCACAGCACACGTAAAAAATGAGATGTAGATCGTTGGCAAAGGTGTACATTATTTACATTAATTATTTTTTATTACACTTCAAGGTCGACACATTAAAGGATGCAAGATAAAAAAGAAAGAACTCAAATAGCTGATCGAGGAAGAAAACAACCAGTGGAAGAGGAATTATTAGACCTATTCAATATTTCCCACTCTTGCCTTGAAACTTGCTCAATGCCTACTGATGTATTTGCCATTTCATTGTTGACAGAGTGCAGAGTGGTCCAGTGATATTGTTTCTACTTGAAGATACATCAGCACACGTCTTGTTTTTCAGTAGTTTGTATCATAGCTAATATAAGAATGTATATCGTTTCTGTTTGGCACTGGTAAATTGTTTTTCATTTAATATTATAGAGGTGTGTTGTGGTGCATTTAGAGCGAACATGCAGCTGTACATGTAGTTAACGTGATATTTAGCTTTAGCTGAATGAAGTAAGCAGTCAGACGGAGGAACCATGGACGACTTTTGTGTGATGAAGGGCCTAAGTATTGAGATTAAGATAAATCAGCAAATAAATTAAGAGGGTAGCATATGAAGCATTTTATTAGAAAATTCTGATAGTATCCTGCATGACGAAGTAGCATGGTATAAACTAATCTACTTGATTTGCACAACATCTAACCATTGTGTCTAATCAAAACCCTTACTTTAGCCCAAACAATTTAATTTTACCAGTCTTGCATGAACTGATTAAGATTATGTTTATCAATATGAATGTCACTTCCATTGTAGTAGGCCCTTAATATCCTGGGCTGTGGGCTGACACAAAGAGACATTTTAGAGAAATTTGTCTGTTCTCTTCTACTGTAAATTCTAAGGATACTTAGCAATGCAGTTACCTTGCATATCCCCCTCTGTATTCTGATCGAAGTTCCTCCATTATTTTACCAACATAGTTTTCTCCAGGAATGTAGTCAGGGTGTATCTCATGTATAGGTATAGTACCTTGTGCTGTAGTGACATCTCCAGAACCAAGAACCAAATCTCCATTTACGAAAATGATCCTCTTCCTTCCTGTTGCCAACAGCATATCCCTCATTCTTCTACTAACATCTAACTGGCTCTTGATCAAAGCTTTAATGATACCATAACTTCTACTTTGCCAATCAAACAGCTTGTGTTGAGTAATGGCACTTGGAGGGCAACGAAACTCAACTTTGACAAGACTTATCAGGGCCGCAGCCACATTATCGTAGACTTTGCGAAGGTAGATGCAAGAGCGACTACAAACTGGACTGAGGGTATGGTGTGGATCAGTGGGGATGTAGAAAACTCTGTATGGGTTTAAGCCAGAATCCATGGCTTTACATGGATTTCTCAGGGCAAGGTCATGCACATCTAGGCACAGATTACACATCAGTTCCTGCCCGGTGTGAGAAATCATGCAAGCAATTGCATGAACTATTGCAAATTTGGGAAATACTGGCTTTAGAGACTTATGTGTCCAGAAAGTTATCAAGTAATGGATTGTCCCATCACTTTCTACCTTACGCCGGGACTTAGGACCATTGCTTACCTCAATTTGTGGCATGAATCTGGCCACCCAAGACATGACATTGCTCTCAAACCAATCAACACTCTCCTCAGGTAGAATCCCATCAAAAGTAACAGCTACATCTGTGTTAGTGTCTGCCAAGATGTGTGGAGCATCAAGTACCGGAGGATGATGATCTATGGCTGGCTGTAGAGGAGTTGGAAGTAGCACCGGTTTTGTAGGGGTCCAAGTTTCTGACATCTCAAAGGGCAGGCGTGATAGGTTAAAGATTGTCTGCAGGCCTTGTTCAGCTAAGGTTAATTCATCCCTCAGCTCTTCCAAAATTATCCCAATATAATTTTCCCCAGGCATGTAGGAGGTCTGGATGGTCTGAATGTCGACATGGTCAAACGTGCCAGAACCAAGCACTCTATCTTCACTAACGAAGATTATCTTCCTCTGAGCTGAAGCCTTTAACGCTAGGGCTACAACTTTGTTCTCTTCAATTTGACTTTGGTAAAGAGATAGTAGTAAGTCAAAAGATCTTGCAGCCCATGCACGTAATTTGAGTTTGTGGACAGCATCAGGATCTGACCCCAGGTCCATCCTCAGTTGGTGATCAATGGCATCCTGTATTGATTTGAATTTCATTCCAAAAAGTGTACAAGAGAACTGTGCACTGGGATGGAGTGCTGTAGCTGGATCAGTCAAGTAGAAAAGGTTCTGTCCTTGTCCACCTGTTTGCACAGCAATACAGGGCGATCTTGAATGATGTGGATCATGCACTGATCGACATGCTGGGCAGGTATTCTTTTTTTCGGGACCATTGATAACAACCCCTAGTTTGTTCATGACAGCAAATCGTGGGAAAGCAGGACAGAGCGGGGTCCTGATGCACAAGGTCACAGTACAAAGAGTCCCCTGTGGAGTGTCTTTTTCATCCATCTCTGGCTCACCTAGTACTTCTGCATGTTCCATTTTCTTTTGGATCCAATCCAACACATTGGGTACGACCAAATGCATATCTTCAGGGAAAGGTATGAGATTGAATTTTACCTGTGCTGAGCCTTCCATAATCATGGGTTTTTTTGTCTGTTGGAGAGAAACAGGAGACAAGGCTCGCCTCTTCAGACCAGTATCATGATCAGTTTTATGTTCAGTAGTGACTCCATCTCTCAAGCCAGGCCTCATCTCATCGAAATGTTTGTCATCCCATTGGGGGTCCGTCCTCAAGTGACTACCTTCAGAATCCTCAGTCACTATCTCTAAAGGACTGTCCTTGGAATTCTGTAATAACTTAATTGTTTCCAAGTTATGCTCAAGGACCTCTTTGAGAATTGGTTTCACAGAAAGAACATACCCATCAGCCTCCATCATATATGCACCTATTTGGCATGCAGTGAAAACATCTTGGGATGATTCCACTTCTATGTAGGCATACTGAGTCTCCCCATTGGAGCAAATTATTTTGGTGCTCCCTTTAATGATATTACATGTTTCAAATAACTTGTAGATACCTCTTATGCTTATATTAGATGGCAGACCTTTCAAGACTAGGTAATGATCTTGTTTTGACTCCAGTGGCAGGTGGGACATAGGAGCATTTCTTGAGAAATTGGAATCCTGCACACCAGCATTTGATCCATGTGATACTAGATCCAATCCTTCACTGTTACAAATATGGTAGGAACTGGCATCAAAATCTTCTTCTCTTTCTGTAGCTGGTCTTTGGTCAAAGCCTAAGCTTCTACTCCCTCCAGTGAAACTGGCATCATAATCCATGAATTGTCCTAAAGTTGACCCACTTGATATTGGATCAAATCTTGGGCTTCCCTTAGCATGGGTGGGCCTGTTTTCAAAGATACTTCCTTTAGTTGATCCTTGATCTAAACCTTCATTTCTACTCTGTCTGCCATGACTGGTGTCATAATCTTTGAATATTCCTGAAGCTGACCCACTTGCTGTCATATCGAATCCTTTCTTGCTAGTCGAATGACCAAGACTGGTGTTAGGGGCATTTGGGTCACCTGGTATTGGATCAAATACTTGGTTTCCACTCCCATGATGGAAATCAAAATCATTGATTGTTCCTGCATTTGATCCTCCTGATCTCCATTCAAATCCTGGGTTTCTACTCAATCCAGAGACACTAGTGTTATAATATAAATCTGAGTCAGATTCCAACTTGCTGCGCTCTTGCAATAGCTTGCCTGAATTGCTGCTCCAGTCATCCTTCCCACCAGTATTTGTATAATCATACTTCTCTTGGGCTCTGCTTGATGAGGAAGGTTCCTGGGATTCCTTGAGGTGATCATCTGAGTGTGATCTAGTCTGCTCATGATGTTCTAGGAATTGGTAAGAAGATCTGTTGTAAATATTCCTGTCCTTTTTTATTCTGTCTTTCCCCCTTTCTAGAGAAGATGTACCTTTTCTATGATGGTTGTAATCTATCGCAAATGGGTCATACATTTCTGATTTGGATTCTCTACTGCTGCTTTGCGATCTAGTTACATTAGAAACATGATGGTCCTTTTGCTTGTACGATGTTGATTGTGGATTGGAAAGTCTAATGTCCCAATCCAGTTCATTTGAGTTTCCACTGGAATGGTGCCCAGAGAAATAGTGATCCCTAGATATACGGTCCAACTCCATGTCCTTCTCTTCTTGAGAAACAAGGAGCATGGTGAGACGATTTCCAAGTAATGTGGCGTCCTCAATATGATAAGCTCTCAGCTGATCTGCAATCTTCTTGAAGGTGATGAAGGCCGAGTTATCTTCTGTCATTTCAGCTTCATAATCGGTGATTCCAAGCCCTTAATCAATGACGAAAAGTTTTGATTAGCCATTTTGATTAGCTATTGAATTAATTATTACTAGTTAGTCATAATCTGTATTCATAACATAATTCATAGAATATATCATAGTACAGAAAAGTACCCGACCAGTAACGAACAAGCTAAGCAGTAGATCTTGAAATATGCACATATTTGTAAATAACTTTTATTTATACACGAACCGGTTTGTGTTGTTATTAAGTATATAGGATCATTTACATTATTGCATTATATTTATATTTTATTCCACTTAACTTGAATTTAAGGGAAAATCAGAAAAGTTTTTTTTTCGTTCTTGATGCAAAACGAAGATTTTTACTCTATATTATTCAACTGGATGTCCACAGCAAATGAAGTTTGGTTTTTAATATTTTACAGCCTAAGCAAATTATCGCAAGGGCAGGTGATTGAGATGACTTTTGGAAAGCTGCTAACAGGCTACTCGATATTTTCATAACAAATTTGATGTTTACAATAAATGAATGTTTCGCCGGTATGATGAATTTAAATGAAGAGTTGATGAAGATTTGATTTGAGGATTGAAGAATTCAATTAACGTAAATGCTGTTCAATAAGATACTCCCAGAGGAAAATGAGCTACATATAAGCAGTAGCTAATGATTCAATGACTGGTTACATAAGAAAGGACAGGACTTCAGACAGGACTTCAGACAATGGTGAAACAGGCATAAATGTAGTACCGATTTTTATTATTCACCAATACACATAATATTTAGTGACAAAATGCATATTAAATCTATATCCAAGACTTTACAGCACATATTTCCAGTGAAATACTATTGGACAATTCAAACTAACAGGCATGCCTGTGGCTCCAGTTTTTGCTTTATGTACAAACATGTCTAGGCACAAGCTGTTTTCACATTTAAAGCAAGATAAGATTTATTCGCACCAAATCTGGTGTGCCATAGATAAAGCTTGAATGCCACTGCCAAAAGTTTGACAGGCAATTTTGCTTCAGTCTTTTGAACAGAGCATAGGGGTACATTCTCCTAGAATGATTGCATGTACAGTAGTACAGTAAATGGACATAGAATGGAAGGAAAGATTAACACCCTAATCAGGCATTTACTTCTTCCATACAAGGTATATATCATCAGTTATAATAACATAAAAATTCATATCATATTCTATCCATCACAAAAGTTCAAGAATCATCAATATTTTAACCGCCTGTTTGTTGCAATTGAGGCTAAAGTTTGCTCAGGTAACGTGCAACACATCGACATGAAGATCAGAGAAAAACACCATGACTTTTTCATAATTACATCATTTCTAATTTGAATACAGCGCAATTACAATGACAGATGTTCAATTATGATAAGTAATGTTGTTGAAGATACAAGTATGGAACGTGATGCTTTGCAGACAATGTGCTGAAATATTATCAGCAAAATTGTGACCAAGACAAGATACCTTATGAGTTTTTTCTGACTGCATAACAAGCCAGAACATCCAATGGAAAGAAGCGAACACTAACATTTATTAGGTAAATTCTCTTATAGTTCACATGCTCCTCTTTGGTGTTGACTGATAGACCAATCAGGAAAGCATATTTGAATGGGGTCAGGGTGGTAGGGAAGGGTGCGGACCTTTCTAATCCTAAATGTTCAAATGTTAACATATCAATCCATATCTCTATCAAAAATGTCTCTTCTACCTTAAGGAGGTACAAAGAAACCTGAATGTACCAAAGTTTTAAACAAATATTACGAGTTACGTAGTCCAAACAAAGAAGGCAATTGAGGTGGTTAGGAAGCAAGAAATTCTGGAGTGGCTCAAACTATCGCTTAATCAGCACCCTATCAAGAACTTGAACTAAGTGTCAACTTCCAAAAACAAGAGTGAGAAGAGAGAAGACATAACGACAGAAGAAAAAGAGTGAAAAGGGGAATAGAAATGATAGTTATTACAAAATCCCCATTTTAAGGCGCATAAACAATACTTTTGAGACCAGATTAAAATGAGAATATTCTCTTGATATAATATTCTTTTGATCAAATAACCTTCTATATACGAATAGATGAAAAGATCACTTTAATAATATAGTATGCATATTCTATAAAAGCAATCCTCACATCGCTAACATGGAAAGTATAGACGATGAGATCTACAATGGACAAAGGAAAGGAATATCACTAATTCAATCCTTTAAAATACCAAATTGACCACATCAAGACGTTAGAACTTATCTATAATCACCTTCAATATCAATGTTAGATTTGGGGGTGATAAGAAAATAATACAAACTTGTTATTTTCTGTTGCAGATCTAAAGACTAGATCACCTACACCTATACACACTTCAAAGACTACCCAGTGAAAAGAACAGTTCTATGTACCAAGCAGGAAATGTTATTTCTATATATAAGGCGAAAAAACTAAAAAAATGCTAACCATAAAATATTCTGAGACAACAAATTAGAAGCAGGGGCCATGACAACTTGTCTTAATCAAGTAACATTTATATTTCCAAAATAACCAGCAAGTAGCAACTTGCTACTTTTTTAACCTATTGATCTAATCTTTCTTTTTATAATAGAACATCGCTGTGTGGCATAGAAATCTACAAACGAATAATTAATTTGCCATGGAATAAAACTGGGGAAAATGAGCCTACTTGAATGAGCCTACTTGATTCACATGGGAACAAAAGGGAAGAGCATCAAGGGTACAGGCTCAGGAGCACCAAGCCCTTTATGTATCTCTTGCCTCAAGGAGTTCAGCATACTTCCCATGAAGTTCATACCAGTGAAATATTTGGGTTGGTACTTCCTCACATTTCTGCCTGGAAACAGACCTGACCCCAGGACCAAAGAGCTACTGACATATGCCATGTAGGCAGTACCAAGATTTTTCTGAATGACAAATTTGAGTTTGGGACACTGCATGACTTGTGACTTATACACATCGTAGATTTTGCGATAGTTATTTGCTTCCCAGGTTAGAATCTTATGTTTTATGTTTTTGTCCAGGATTTCATCGCCAAGTTCTTTCCTTTCGACATATTTCAGAGCTTCTAAGAGGGAGGAGTGCCGCTTTCCATCATACATAAATTCATTAGGTTGGTTAGGTCCAAGGACATGGTCATCATCAATAAAAATTACAGGTTTGGCCCATTTTGACAGCAATGCATTACAGTCTGAGTCCTTCTGGTGATGCTTCTTACACACAACACAACAATCTTTTTGTGAGGGATGTCTGAGGACACAAGCTTCGCCATCAATGACAGTGAAAATTGGCAGGGCAGGACAGATATATGACGTAACCTCATATGTCAGTATGTTGTACATGGTCCCTTGGCTGTCCTTCTTCCGATCAATTGAAGGTGAGCCAATGATTTGCACACCAGGTACTCTTTTGGAAAGCCAGGAAGTCACTTTAGAAATTAGTTGATTTTGAGACCTGCCTGGTTTATCTGCAAAGCCATTTAAGATGAGTTTCTCAGTTTCATTTTGGTTACTGTGAGGTCCTGAACAGGCCCCAACACGCTTTACAGTAGAAGGCGTGGGTTTGCTGGGAACTTGCATATTATCATTCTCCTCCTTTTTAGTTGCTTCTCTTGTCACCTCTACAGGAAGGGATCTTTTCCCAATTGTTTCACCAGTATTTCCTTGTTTTTGTTCTTCAGGCTCCTTGAGGGATAGTTTGGCTTGCTTTTCAGGAATTGGTGATGCCTCTTCCTCCAGGCCCCTTTTGTTAGCTTTTTGGTTCTCAGATTTAATGACTTCATCTTTCTGAACATCCACTTCTGGGACAGGGGACACTTTGGTACTGGGCTCTCTTATTTTCAGGGTTCTGGCTAGAAACTGTGGTGTAAGTCGTTCAAGCTTGACTGTGACAGACATGGTGGGATCAACAGCCTGTGAATGGCTGACACCAATATCCATCTCAACAATATGCTCATCTACAGAGCAATCTTCTTTGATTACTAATCCTGTGTCCAGCTTCATAGGAACACTTCCTGCCTCAGGCTCCACCATCGATGCTTCACCATGCAAGGAAGATTGACCGGAAGGATTAGGTTTATCTTTGAGGGCCATTGATTCTGGCCTTTCCATAGTAGCTTGTTCTGGCCTCACAATTTCTTCCTTGGTCTGTACACTATGGGTTGTAGGCTTCTTCAGTGCAAGCTTTGTTTCCTTCTCTGGGTCTTTAGTAGTTGCTTTTTGCACCTCGTCCTTTTCCAGTTTGCCTTTCTTTGGTTCCCTCACCATGAAGTTCTTTCCAGAAGGATTAGGTTTATCTTTGAGGACCATTGATTCTGGCCATTCCATAGTAGCTTGTTCTGGCTTCACGATTACTTGCTTGGTCTGGCCACTACAGACGGTAGGCTTCTTCATTTCTTCCTTTTCCAGTTTGCTTTTCTTTGGTTCCCTCTGTAAGTTTTGAGCACTGGAAACTTTAGTGACATCCTGCATCTTTCTCTGAGTTTCTGCTCTGTTCGCTGGTCTTCTACTGAAGTTTTGTGGTGGAGGTTGCCTTAACACACCCTGCCCTGATTTCATAAGTCTCATTGGTCTCACAGCCACCAGAGGCATGATGTCATGGTTCATGTTCTGCTCCATTCCCAGAATTGGCACATTGGGCCTTAATGGCATATGTATATTAGGGAAGGGATTCAGAAAGGGTGGTCTAGGCCCCAAACCACCACTAACGTGTGGAAGTCGTTGCCTGTTAGTTGCTGGCATAGCATTTTGATTAGAAGTCTCCATTCCAACTCTGTTTCCCTCTCCTACTGATGAAGTAGTGAAAGTATTTGGTTTCAGACCAAACAAAGGCAGTACCTTGCTGAATGCATTATTCGACTGCAGAGTTGAGGGCACAACTAGTTCATTCTCTCCCATCTCTAACTGAGTCCTCTGTTCCCTTAAGATTTTGCCAACCAAGTTAAGACCGCTAAAGTACTTGTAGCGATTTTTTTGACACTTGGATATACCAATGATATCATTCTTCACTCCGATGCCAAGGACAGGGTCTTCAGATGCAAAGAAGATGCGTTCCCCAGTTTGTTGACGCAGCAGTTCCCTCATAATCTGGCTTGTTTGTCTTCGGGTATTGTATAATTCAAGAAGAAAATCAAAGTTCCTGTTCAGCCACTCGTTTCGTCTGGGCATGGATGGATTTTCGCCCAAAGCCTTTCCAAGGAAGAATTGTACTGCATCAATGACTCGGTTATATGAGGAACCACGATACACAATCCCTTCATTGAAGTAAGGACTGAGAGGGCTATTCTTGCCAACATAGGTGACCTTTTCATCTCCATCTATGTCTCCAGGACAGATTTCTTTCACCTTGTGTTTGGGTATAGCTCGGCACTCATGGCAACTTTTTGCCTGCAAAGGGTGCTGAATGTAACAGGTTTCACCATCGATGAGAGCAAAATTTGGCAAGGCCTCTTTAAACGGGTTGTCAGCAACTACTGTCACAGTGTAACTGTCACCTGCATAGACTGAGCCCTTAGGTGTGTCATCAATGTATGGGTCTTGAGTTAAGTGCAATTTTGGTACATGCTTTCTTATCCATGATACAACTGCCTCACAGTGACCATCTTTTGGTGTCAGAAAACCAATGAATTGAATCGTCTCAGGCTCTGAAACAATACAAGAAGCTCTTGACCCTGGGGAACTGTATTCTGGATGTGAACTGTGGAGCACATTACCGGCAACAGGAGCAGGGTTAAATTGTGGACCCCCAGACAGAAGAGTGCTGTTGCCAGTAGCATTCCCCGAAGATTTCAATTTCTGCTTCTCTTGAAAGTAATCTTTGGCGGTGATGCGCTTAACACTTAGCTTGTACTTGCCTACCATACAACCATCTTCTTTGCAAGCAGCTGTGGCATCTATCTCATGCAACATGTGTAAATAGGCATACTCGGCATCCTTGCCCCTGTGTATGACCAGAGTCACTTCATGTACAGGCCTGTACTTCCTAAAGTACTCATTGAGGGAGTCAACCGTACTGGTAGGAGGGATATTCATTACTAGAATATAGTAACCACGAGCAGCTAAAGTGCTTTGGTCCAAGTTCTCTATTTGTGACCGTGGATTTTGTGCTGGCATTTGGTTTTGAAATACTGGCTGTTTTTGCATTTGAATTGGGTTTTGAAACCTACTTAAATCCTGGTTGAGTCTCCTCATTTGGTTCTGCATTGGGTTCATAATGGTGCTCCCACTTCCTTTGTGTACCCTCCCTTGCAAATTTTTATCTCTAGGTGAGGTTTCTTCATCACTATCACTGTAGATGACAATGATTTTTTCTTGACCATCTTGCATGCTGCTAGACTTGCGTTCTGAGAACTTTGGTCTTCTTTTAGCTTCTTGCAATGCTGGATTCAGCTCTGCCAGCTGCTTTGCCTTAATCTGTGCTTGCACAACAGGGTTTGATTCATAGTAACCTTGGTAATGACGCATAACATCTTGTTGTGGAAGCTTCTGAGGATCTGCGGGCATTGAGTGTCTTGCCTGATTTGAAGATGTTTGATCACCAATCTTATTTCTCCCACCAGTAATCAGTTGAAAGTAATCTAGACTGGGCTTGTCACTTGTATGGGAGGGTCTAGGGTCTTTGCGTCCTGCAAAAACGGACCCAGTTTTCTGTAGGTCACTGAAATATGCAGCATTACTTTGTGGAAGAGGACGCTGATACACTGGGGCTGATGAGAACACATTTGGGGTCCCCTGGCTGGTAGAGTAATCAAACTTCATACTGATTTTATCAAAAGAAAACATGCTATTACTTCGAGGATCACTGGGTTGGAAACCTGATGTGAAATCAGGGTGGCTGCTACTCAATGATGATGAAGGATTTTGACTTGAAGATCTATCATAGATCTGAGAGCCCCCTATGCCCTTGGCCATTCCACTTTGGCTTCGATTACCGACAGAATGTAGGGTATTTCCCTGATTGTAGGCACCAGAACTGGGGTAGTTCCCATATGAGCTATCTCTTGAAAAAGCTGGTTGATTATATGAAGAAGTTGGCTCCTCTTTGAGAACCCCAACTTTATTAACAGTAGAAATCATTTCTGATTCTTGGCTCAAAAGAATGGCAACAGGGTGACCTAAAACTCTCTTTTCCTCCACTTCACTAGCGGCATAGGCTTCTAGCAGGTCTTGGGTGGTTTTGAAAGTTACAAATGCTGTGTGGTTTGCCATCATCAATACACCATCCGCTGCAATGCGCATGCCTTCAGGAAGGGAAAGAAAACATACATTGATTACTTAACTGCTACACATTCAAGAAGTTGACATCAATCATCTGAAAGTACAAATATCAGTTGGGAGATGAACTTGTGAACTGCAGTAATCTATCAGCAAGTCAGACGCTATTTCTGGAAAAAAAAAAGCCAAAACGTAGGAAGAAAGAAATCATATGCACCCGAGACAAGCCCATTTCGTATCAATGTTACATTGTGTTCGTCCATAACAGCTGTCGAGAAGAGAAGAAAGACAAGACGAAAGAGAACGAAATTTTCATCTTAATTAGAGGAACGAACACTTGGAATAAAAAGCTTCATAAAGAAAAAAATATTTTCCAACAGGAATGTTGGCACAAGATTATGAAGCCCTCTTTAAAAAGCATGGCAAATATAGAATTAGCAGGCTATGGGGATGTTGATGAAAAAGAATCATGAGCAAAGGCCTTCACCATTTTGGGTTGAAGCAAACTACCTAGTAAGGAAAATATGAACATTTTTTCATAAGTTAGAGATTGGCAAACTGGATGAGAAAGTGACCCAGTGTCTAAGAGCAAATTTTGAAACAAACTTGGTAATTGTAGAGGGGGGAAATCTTTTCTGTAGAGGAAGCCTACAGGACAGTATAAATACTGGTGGAATGGGAAAACATGGCAAGAAATGAGAAGGAAATAAATAATGTGGCTAAACAGATGATTTCCACATGTAAAAACGGATATTTTTTTTAATTTAAAGTAAGTCCTCTTTGAAATACAGTAGTCGAAATTAACCATGGTAAAAATCACACCTATATTTCACAGATCTTCACCAATTGAAGGATATTAATGAAAAACTGGTGTTTACATGCACTCTCATTGTATGAGAAACGGGGATTGCTCCTGAGGCAAGGAGTTGGTGGATGGGTCAAACTAGACACGGCAGAAGCAATATTACAGGATTAGAATGAGTATCAATAGAAAATTTTAAGGGGAGAAACTTGTACGTTTGACTTCTTTCTAACACATGACATGCCATTTGAAAATTCTTGAGGGCATTGTCATTTGGTTGGGCCCATTTTCACAGGTTTGTGAATATTCCAGGGTTTCTTGAAGAAAAAATGATTAGTAGGATTCAGGCCCCAGGAAAGTCACAAAAAGGACATAACAAATGTGAAATTTCAATTGCCACCAAGTAGGCCAATACATAATTAAATATAAGTGAACTGGGTAATTAATATATAGTAAGCTGCATATTAGCTCATGAAATAAGCTCGAATTTTACCAAAGCAGATTTAACTCGAATTTTATTGAATACAAGAGTAATGTAGATAACGCAGAACATTGAATAGTCATGCTATAAATGTGTCAAAACGTAGGTAGTTAAACATGGCCCAATATTGAAGGAAGTGATATCATACACAGTAGAAAATGTCCAAGCATCTAATTAAGCATTTTATATAACTAAGTCAATAGAAGGAAAATACATGTTGTTGAGACCAATGCTTTAAACCATTTGGGAGTTTTCCTTTTAAGTATATCAAAGTACCATTACCAGGTACTTGTAAAAGGAAAGAAAATTAAAACCAAATCACAGGATAAGTCCATTTGCATCACCTAAAAGCTATGAATTTGTAGTATAGCATCCCATATAATTCAACAAGACTGGCATGAAAGGCATTTTACCTATAAAGGTTATCCAATACATGAAGAACTCTTATAAATCCAACGAGGTCACTCAAGAGAAAATAAATGGGAAAACTAATGGCTGCCATCCACGACTGACATCAATGGGATTAAACATCATGTGCTTTAGAAGAGAGAAATTTCAAGGAGAGGTAAATTACAACGGAATTCATTAAGACATTCTGGTGATGAGACCCCAGGACATCCATGCAACTTCAAGGCAGACAGGTGAATCACTTGAAAATGCAGTTAACAAAACTATTTCATTGACAACGATTTCCCACTATTACCTTTATTGGTTTGACTTATAATCCAGTGAAAATGTTATCAATACCACAAAAGTTATACCGTATTGAGACCCATGTCATACTTCTTCATACAAGATCATACATGGTATGTAAAGAACGAGGTATATAGGTCTCATGGGGATCAACCAGGGTCCTCAAAGAGAGTAAAAGCCTTCAAGGAGAGACACCCAAGCAGTAGTGGTTCTATCTACCCCTCAACGATTCACATGAGATATCATGTGCCAGGTATTGCTTGCTTGCCATCCCCCCCCCCCCCCCCCCGCACCCCCGTTTATTTAAGTTAGTAGTCAAGTCATAGTTCTCCCAATCATAAGTGGTGGGATATAGCTAGGTCATCCTACAATCTGAATCAAGATACACCTCACTTAACCATGATAATTAGGTTTAATCTTTATCTTTGTAAATAAACAGTTGTCAGAGACCTGAAAGTAGCCTCAGTATGTTTAACATCTTTATTTTTTGTATGAGTTAGTTGGTAACCGAAATCCATTTTCATAATATCAGACCCATGATCTATTAATAATAGACAAATAAACAGCTTATCATTTAATCTAACGACTTGGTTCTACTTAACCTGAATTTGTCGGATACCAGAAAGAGTTCTGGGGTTTTTTAAAAGAAAGTTTATTATTATATAAAGGGTCGAAAGTAAGTTTTTTTTAAATGCTCATGGTATGGAATTATATTTGTAGCAACATAATATTTAGAATGTGTACATGTTCTAGATACGACATCAAATGTCATCACTCATTCAATTTTTATTAGATGAAGTGTCAGTGGTGAACGAGTGCTGCTTGTAAAAATAGATTTTGTCAGATTTAGCAATAGCCTGCTGGTGGGCTTGCTGGTGGATTGCCAGAGAAGCCTTCTTGCAGATCTGGACACGGCATCAGAGATTTTTGGTGATTGGTGATGCATATGACACTGTTGATCATGTTGAACAGAGGCAGGGAGATCCACATACATCCCAGATCAGCTCACATAGACATCTCTTACCTCCACCTGGTCAGGTTCTCCGAACTATCACTAAAACAAGCAGGGACTTCTGTACCATTATTTAACTTGTTACTTGAGGCTTAATGAGCTACTGGAGTTCCACAGACCAATCCAAAAGATTACTATCTGCCAGCTATCCTTACAGACATTCTGAAGCATTCTTTGAGGTTCTGTTAATAGGTTTAACTACATTCATAAAAGTACTAATGATAGGTAGCACCACAAATATTGCTTGCTTTGCAACCTTCAACTGATATGCATGCCTTCCCATAAAAGCCATGGTTTCCATTTTTTCAAAGGACAAAGAATCCACTGAATTTATTTCAATATTTATTTTTAAAATGCATATGGAAGAGATGACACATGGAATTTATTATCCTATTTTTAATATAAAGCTCACACAGAATATCTACAATAATTCATTAGGTACAACGTTTTTACAGGATGTATCATCACATCTGCTAGTTAGTGATAGAAATTCTTTACCCCAAAAGGAATCAATAATGACAGTGGCAGTTAGAAAAGTTAGCCAGAAAAAGAAAGAGAATTACATAAACAATGTTGAATAGTAGATACATCCATGGTGTAAAACAAGGCATTTCTAGGGAAAATGACATGTAAGCTTCCCCAGAAAATTTAATTCATATTTAAATTCTAATCATTTTCTTTAGGGCAAAAACAAGATTCACATAGGATTCCAAGGACATTGGTGTAGACATTTCAGGATGTAGTCAAGACTACTGAATACATGCAGATTGAATGCCACTTCTCAAATAACCAATACAATAATACAGAAAATTGGCCCAGCTGTTGTCACTCTCAACATAATGAATTTTACAAATTTGGAAAAAAGGGAAATCTTTGGCACCACTTTCCAACTTTATTTAAAATTGGACATGGCCATATGAAGAAAAACTTCCACAAAGAAACCGGCAAAAGGTGAATTGAAGAGAAATTTTTTCACGTCCTGGAGTGTTTATATATTAATGTAGTGTGACTAACAAATTATGAGAGCTAGGTGATAGAAATTGTCTGTGTAAGTAGTAGTACCCTGCTAAAAGTGTACAATATATATTTTATACATACAAGTTTTTTTTATTTCAATGATGGTTAAGGATTTACATCATACTGACATGTTGATAAACCTGAGCCGTTCTGGAATTTTACGATTATTCACATTACATTTTAGCAGAAAATGTTGCAACAACAAGATCAATGAAATAACAAGACTTTCAATGCCTCAGAACAAAATAACAACATCTGGATAATATCTACATAAGTACCTCTAAGTAGGTAAGTCATAGAAACATGTTACTACATGACCAAATTAATTAGTTAGGCCCCTTAGCTACTTTTAAGTCTCGTATAAATTCTTATACCGAGGAAAGGATTATTTTGGTATGCAACGAAAAAAGCCTAGTTTGATGCGTTGCAGCTGGATTCACTTTAGCAGTTCAACTTGTATTTTGCCTACGATCTTGCCATACAGGTTCATCCCAGGGTGATATTCACACTTCACTGACGTCATGTCATGTTTGCTGAAGCTGCCGGACCCCAGGACGGGATCGCCAGATAGGTATATCACTGGCTTCCCACACATCCCCAAGTCATCAGAGATAAACTTACGAAGTCTAGCATTCTGCATTACTTGGGCTCGAAATAAATCTTCCATCTGGTCAAAGTGATTAGCTTCCCAGGTAAATACCTTGTGCCTGTCATTTAGTTCCACCCCTCGGCCAATATCTAGCTTCTGAAGTGCTTGTACGGCATCCATAAAACACTTGTATTCAGTGCCACGGAAGTTGAACAAATAGTGTGACTGAGGTCTGAGGGGATGTAATGGGTCGATGAATATGTAACTGGAACGAAGGTCTGTGTTTGACTGTCCTATACATCTATCACGTTCATCATGAGGCTGCCTACAGACTTCACAGCAAAGATTCTGTGATGGATGGTTAATGGTACAAGCCAAATTAGAAATGATACTGAATGCTGAGAGAGAAGGGAAAATGGGCCCAGCTACTGCAGCTGTCAAAGTGAGATATACAGTTTGTTCATAATCAACCTGAGTTCCTGAAACACGAATAGAATATATTTTAGTTCCAGGAAGCATTATGCCCAGCCACTTTTCTACCTGGTCAACTAATACTGCTCTTGGTAGTTCAGTATCAGGAAAGCCATCAAAGATGATGTGCTCTACTGGACCACTCACAGGAGGGTCACTGATTTGGGCATCAACTGGGTCACTGATTCGGGCATCAACTTTCTGTTCACGATCAAGGAGACTGAGTTTATCTCGGTGTACAGCAAGAACTTGCCCAATCATGTTCTCTCCATCCATGTACTGACTCTTTATATACGGAGCCAAAACAGGATCAGACAGATGCTGCATCCCCATGCCAAGAATGGGATCCAACCCCAAATACACCAAAGGCTTCCCTGTTACAGAGTTTCTGAGGAAGGATGCCGATTCAGCAGAGCCGCTAATCTGAATATCATAGAGTTCAATGAGCAGATTAAATTTGTTCAGGAGCCATGTTTGTCTAGCTGGGGTTGGGCGCTGTATAACACTTTCTCCAAGATCAGCTGCCATGAACCCTTCAATCACAGCCATTATAGATGGGTAGCTCCTACCTTGATATACAATTTCTTTAGAATAGATGGGACTGAGAAAATGGCTCTCTTCTATGTGGATAGCAATATCCTTATCATGTGCAAGACCCACACAGTTCCCTATGGCTAGAGGATGATCAGCAGGGCCACGACACACTGGACAACAACTTGCTTGCCGTGGATGGTGCACATAACAGAATTCTCTGCCTAATACTACAAACTTTGGCAATGCAGGTGTGTCTGCATTGATTGAAACGCACAGTTTGACAGTATAACTGCCTTTGGTGTGTGACGTACGGGCAATAACAGGTGGCTTAACTATTTCCATGGACTTCAGTTGGATGTTCAAGTACTGGCAAACATCCTTGCAATGTTTCTCATCTCCAGACATGAAGCCAACAAATTCAAAATGTTCCTCAACAGTCTCCAGTCTTTGGTAGACTGGCTGGCGAGGTATCTGAGCCATTGGTTGAATATATGGATCAGGATAAGCTGGCGGGGGTTGCACAGGGAAATTATTGTAGAATGGTGGTGGTGGATACAGCATGGCAGGAAAGGGGTTAAGGTGTGGCAGCTGCGGTGGGGGAAAATGGTAAAGTGGAGTGGAATGTTGTGGTGGTGGTCCATTTCCTTCATTGGGCCCTTGGAAAGGTTTCATTTTATTGGTATAAATTGTTTCTACCAAAAATTCTGAGGAACCTGCTTTGCGATTTAAATTCACCAGCTCAGCCAGCTCCCTTTGGTAAATGGTTGCAGTGAGAGGCATAACGCTGAGGGTAGTATCACCAACAGGGGTCACACAAGCTTTGTAAATATCGCTTTGAGATGCCACCTCCAGATAGGCATAGAGTGCTACACCTCTATTACTTACCATTTTACTTGACTGCTTTACCACGTTACAATCATTGAACAACTCGTGTATTGATTCTATAGTTGCCCAACTTGGCAGGCTCTTAAGGAATACATAATGTCCTTCCAGTGGATTGGTTGCAGGGAGAGGCCCATCAAGGTGACCAGGACTTGGCACATAACCTTGCAAGCTGCCAGTTGGAATGTCTCTGGAATAGCTTCTCTCTGGATTGATGTCTTCTTTCTCCTTTAACCAATGCAGCCCAATACTCCCCTTTCCATCCTTGGTGGAGCATTCTTCTACTTTTGCAGGGCATGATTTCTCATGGTTTGCTGATTTAGTATGTTCTGTATCAGTTCTTGCAGCTTCATTCAAGACTTTTCCGGATCCTGGGATGTCTGTCATATTGAACTCCCCCTCTTTTTTGGTTCTGTTATCATCAGTTCTTTTAATGTTAGACTCTTCATTACTGGGTTTGGATTTATTACTTGGCTTCTGTGTCCTGGAATCAGACTTTTCTTTGGATCGTCTCTGACTGTATCTATCTTTGCTTCTACTCCTTTGCCTCTCCCTACTCAGATTTCTTCTTTTACTTCTATCCCTATATCTACTGATATCATTCGCCATACTTGACCGGCTTCTGCCAATAGGACTATGGGGCCTACTACTTCGATTTCTGACTGGGCTCTTGCTTCTGTTCCTTCTCTCTCTGTCCCTTGGTCTGTCCCTATATCGTTCTTTGCTTGGGCTTCTATGCCTTTTCCTATCTTCAGCTTGCCTTGATCTTGAATGAGAGCTACCATCACCACGCTTGTGCCGGTCACTGTAGGTGCCAGACTTGGAAGAATCGTCATCACTATCAGCATAGACAAGGATGTTCCTGTCAGGATCTCTTACAGACACTTCAGGTGTATCAGCAAACTCTGACCCAAGTTGCTTCATTGTATAACCTTGATAAAAGTTATCTAGACTATTCTGAGTTCTTTCGATATAACTAGAGCTGGTACTTCTTCCTGATTTAGTAGGCCCAGTTTCATAATTCATTACTTTGCCTCCTGTAATAAGCTGATAATAATCTAACTTAGGTGGACTAGCATTAGATCTTTTAAAGGAACCTAAGTTTGACACTTGTCTATGTTTTACTTGATCGTGCGTAGAGCCTGGCCCATATAAATAACCATCTAAATACCTTGTGGTTTCTTTGCTATCCTTACTTTCTCTACTGACTCTAGACCCCCTGTCCAAAGGTATTCTATCACTATAATGAAAATCATCAATAACAGGTACACTTGGTAGCTCTTTATGGCCTGTAACAATATGTGGTGATCTGCTTTCACTAACACTTCTTCTATCCAAGTTTTTCTCATTAAAAACCAAGTTTCTAGATGCTGCATTCGGAGGCGCTGAAGAGGTCCATTTACTGGTAAATCGCTGAAGCTCTGCTTGCATCTCTTCTTCCCTGCAGAGGCGAAATGTAACAGCTTGTCCCAAAATCTCCGGGTCTTCCATCTCAGAGTTGGCATACACTTCCAAGAGGTCAGAAGTATCTTGGAATTTGACATACGCAGACTGCCCACCTGGTAGTAGAATGTCATCAGCACCAATGTTGATCCCTTTATTGGGAGAAAATAAAAAAAAAGGGTTCAACTTGGTGGGTGAGCATTTGTTATGATTCTCTCATATACATGTCATCTCAATACAGTGTAAAGCGCCATTCGGTACATTTTAACAAGCAAACATGGAGGTATCAATTTAGACGTTGATATACCATATTCAAAACAAATACTGGTGTCATTCATTATGAGTACCAGGCAAACATTCACTCAGAATATACAAGCACAGTAAAAGTTAGGATTTAAGAGTGTTTTAAACATGGAATAGACATATTAAGATTTCTAAATATACTTCCCAAGTAATGATACTTGTTTTCTAATTAACATATATAACTTGAACTATATAAAATAAAAGTCAAAAGCAATCATTAATCATCGACTTAATTTCCCCAAATGGTACTACCGCAACTCATAATATATCAATTTTTTTTTATGGGTAACCCTTTATTTTTCGTGTGGGAATCCGTTTCAGGTATCTTTTTATCTACTACTATGTGTGTCTGTAATAGTCCATTTTTTCGGTAGGGGATCATGTGACAGATGCCACCTATCTTCACATGCCATGACCACCAGCCAGGGTCACCCCCTACTAGTAGCCCGTAGCTATTCCTGGATTAGCAGGACCCTATAACACAGAACATCCCCATAGTCGCACTCGTAAGTGACATTCGGCAGGCCTTACCATTACGGTCACACCTCCCGCCAGGGGTATGGGTTGGCGGAAACTCCCACCAAAATCCCACTGAAATCTGTCTCAGAATGCCACTGGAATGCTGCCAAATTCCGAGCTGGGATGCTGCTGGAATGCCAGCCAGAATGCACCTGAATTCCAAGCCGGAATTCACTCGGAATGCCATCCCCCTGACTGTGGTGCGATTTGAATACACAACCTACCGATCTAAAGTCCCACGCTCTACCACCTGTGCTACGGAGGCTGGTTTGTCATATATTATCAATATAGGGTTGGTTTAAATTGCTTAAGAAGCTGGTTCACTTGGGCTGGCCTCAGACAATTAGTGTCAGTTCTGTCACTTGCTACTGCAGACTACTCCAGATGTATTGCCAAGAGCGTACAATAAACCAAGAGTATTTGTCAAACTGACTTGCAACAGAGCCCTGTTGAATCTCTACAAGTCTAACAGTAATAGTCTACCCCAAGAGTAGAATTCAGCGTCCCACTGAATTTAGAATAAGAAATCATTGAGGACAGTTTGCAACACACGCCTGAAAGTAAGGGTTGCATTAGATATACCAACAGCTCCTGTGCAGGGAACGCTGCAGTTCTAGTCTCACTGCCTAGTAATGATATCACTGGTGCAATCCCTCCTCCACCCATGCATGATGAGTTAGTGAAGAGGGTAAAAGCTTTTTATGCAGCCATAACACATGGTGAGGATATGAAATAAGTATAGTGTTGTAGCCCATATATTTGGATATTTTTTGATGATTGCACTTGGAAAGCAAGCAGATTCTGCCCCTAGCTGAAGCTGATAAGTACAAGTTGGTGCCAGTGTCATCGAGACTCTTGAGCATGTCTCCTGGGGAGACTATACTGCAGATTCCCGCTGCCCATAGGGTTGTGTAATTGACTCCAGCAGTTGGATGCCCACATGGACCCACTTAAGCAGGTTGGATTAACACCTCCCAGGGTCTCTGCGCTTTTGGACTGAAGAAATTCAAGGCTTCTTAAGCCCATTCCAAGCCCATTTTACTCATTCTCCAGACTGATATCAATGATTTTTCAGAACCTTAATGACAGGACCTGGGGGTTGTATTTATTGTTTTTCATAGAACAATGATGTATTTAACCAGTTTTAAATTAGATTAGTTTTTCAACTTTTTACGTCGCGAGTTACTCTGTGGAAGGTGTGAGAGGGGCGAATCAGGTACAAGTGTACAGTAAGAAACAGAATCTTTGAAAATTTCAAGGCCATTTAATACATTATAAGTGGATTCAAGGCCCATATAATGATTTTCCAGGCCTTTCGGACAAAAATGCCCATTATCCAGGGCTTGAATTGAATTTTCCAAATTCAAGGCTTCCAGGCCGAGCAGAGACCTGGTTAAATCTGGTCAAGAGCAGCTGATCCACGGGCTTCTGATGGCTCACTGTTGTGTTGTGAATTGCTTAAATTCCAACATGTTGGATCTGTTGGAAAGGCTTCATTTCGTTTCCCAATCAATCAAGGCACATTTTCCTTGTAAGGGAGCTGATCCAGTACACAAAAAACCTAGCGGTGGTTTGTGAAGAAGCTAAATCCAAGGCTTGGGAATGTATGCAAATTGTTGCAAGAGGCTCTCCACGATGTAGTGGATCCACTACATATTTCTTTGTGATGTCTTCCTGAGGATGCCCTAACCATTGGGTAGTGGAGTGTGGCTTTACACCCCTTTTAATGCTATACTTTTGTATAAATTTGGTCATATCAGGGCAACAGGATACACACTAGCTGGATGCAATACCACTCTTTTTCATTGTTAGCAATGGTTTTTATACATGCCTATAGTCGACAGCTAAGCCATACATATGGCCGGCCTTTGGTAACCCCACTTGGCATGCACTGGGTGAGGTGAAATGATGCTCTGTTAAGGTATTGATGGTATTCAAATCACAGACTCCCTACTAACAGTAGGAGGAAAAGAATAGAACAGGATTATAATACACAATTTACAGTGATTTAAGTGATTTACAATAGCGCAATTTGCAGGTCATTGCAGATTGGCCTGAAGCCAGGTCCTGGCCCAGATATAAATAAACCCAGCAGAGATAGGTTTGAATAAGCAGCAAGTTTAATAAACTGCAGAACTGTGCAGGCTGGATGAGCACATATTGATGCTCACTACATCCAGTCATTTAAGCCAAACAACATGGCTGGTCAGTTAAACCTGACATGAAGGTGATAGAGGTGATAGAGAGAGTGAGTGAGATTGGTTGCTTTACGCCCTTATCAACACAGTTAATATGGTTGTATCAAGGGCGGGAGAGCTGAGAGGGAGGCAGTTTATGATCATACCCAGGAAATAGACATAGAGAAGAAGGGAGAGACAGACAGAGAAAGAGACAGAAAGGCACTTTATGGTCATACCCAGGACCCCGAAAGGTGATGGAAGGATTCAGTAAACAACTGATGAATGAATCTATCACCACAATCCCTAGTATGTGAAAGGGCCTATAATGAGTTTCCTTAGTCCCTCAGGATAGAAACAAGTTTTTTCCGTAATGAGCTCATTGATGATGAAGTTGTGGATATATGTAGTCTCACTAACATGCAGGAACGTGTGAATCTCTAGACTTGGGTGAGGATTAGCATCCAGAGGAACCTTCCCCGATACTCCTTTAATAGTTTAACAGCCCAGAACTGGTGCCTAAAGGCAACTAGTCATGGGAGCCCTCTATATATTTGTCAAATTGACCGTTCCTGAAAAAGAGCATTATTGTTATTATACAAGGGAAAAAAGTTTCATACTGCTTGATACATGGCCATATCGCTGAAGATTCCTCCACAGAGGATGAGACCACATCCATCTACAGATGAGGAGCACAAAACCACAGACCTTATCTTAGGCTGAGGTTGCTACCTTCCTCAGTTTACAAAAGGAAAGGAGGAAAAGTGCCTTAACCCATTCAGGACAGCACCGCCAACGTTGGGTCATGCTTGACGATCAAGCGCGGTAAAAAGAACATTCAATTGATGACGTTCTGAGTGAGATATACACATCACATCAGGACGACGCTTCACTGTGTCCACTTTTCTCTGGATGACGCACATTCTAATAATGTCATGTAACTTAAGTACGGCCCGTAACGTTGTCACCACTGAATAACATTGTTATTATGCTTTTTGGCAATAATGTCATGTAACTTAAGTACGGCCCGTAACGTTGTCACCACTGAATAACATTGTTATTATGCTTTTTGGCAATACGCATCCTTTCCCACGGAGTGCTTTATTGCACTACACATCCTACACATGGGAGTGTTTTTTTGCACTATGCATCCTACGCATGGAAGTGCTTTAAGGCAATACGCAGCCAAACGCGTGGGAATGACTTAAGGCAATACGCGGCCATATGAGTGGAAATGTTTTAAGGCAATACGCAGCCTGAATGGGTTAGAACTGTCTGCAAGGCCATGGTCCAGTCCATATAGGCTATGGGCAAATTTACAGGTCACCTCAAGGCTGACCTTCAACTATGAAGAGTAGTTGCAAGACTTATGCCTCAAAACTAAAGAGCCCATGCTGGCTTCACCAGGAAATGGGGACTATATTTAGTCAAAATTCTGATTCAAGCTTTCAGAAAAAAGTTGAATGCTATTCTGCTACTAATGAGCAGGAAAAACAATAAGGGTCCCACTGCTAAGTGAAATCAGACCCCTAAATGTTCCAATGAGTAGCACTAAACTGGGAACGGTTTCTATGTACCATGAAAATCACTCAATGACCAGAACTGGTGCCAAATGGCAACTAGGCAGGGGAGCCCCTCTATATATATTTGTCAAATTGACATTTCCTGAAAAAGAGCATTATTGTTATTATATACTGTAAACGTATTTATCTTCGCGCTGATAAATTTTCGCGCACTAAGTACTTTGACACCTTTTCGCGCGGATTTAAATCCACTGGAACTCTCACATCTTGATAATGCAATAATTATACCTTTCGCGCAGGATTTATTTTCGCGCACAAAGGTGCGCTAAAATAGCGAAAATAAATACTGCGCAAACATTAATACATTTACAGTAAACAGTTCTCGCAGTCCTGATTAATGATACTCCATCTAACTGCCACCTAGCTTTTTAATTTGGAAGTAATCTTGGTGACGCGCAGACTTTCCTCGGTAAATCCAGCTATGGCTAACTGATACAGGGTGGGTGCCATGCTACGGTTTTGCATAATGCAACGCTCACACAAGAATCCAGCCATTTAAGCCAAACAACATGGCCGGTTAGCTAAACCTGACATGAACAGTGATAGAGTGAGTGAGTGAGATTGGTTGCTTTACGCCCTTATCAACACATTTAATAAGGGTCTATTAAGGGCGGGAGAGCTGAGAGGGAGGCAGTTTATGATCATACCCAGGAAATAGAGATAGAGTAGAAGGGAGAGAGAGAGAGACAGAGAAAAGGGACAGAAAGGCACTTTATGTTCATACCCAGGACCATCACACAAGAAAGAATATTCACACTGAATTAATATTGTATATCAAACAATTTGCAACAATGTCAGTCTTGTGCATGTAAATGAATTATCCAAATTGATTTAGAATTAGCGAGGCGGAAGTCTAACAAATGTTGGTTTTAGCACTGAGACCGGAAGCTTCCTTGACATCCGCTGGTAGGTGGTGGTGGTGGCGACTATTACCACTGGTGTTAAATTTGCACACCACATACAGGAATGCGAGAACTGTGTCCAGCCACAGTTAATAAGACCACCTAAGAGCAGAACTTAAAACCAAAGAAAGTGGGTGCATTAATTTTGGCAGTGACCCAAGGCTCCTTTAAGTGGTTCTTCATGCACCGATGTTCTCCATGCCTAGTAATGACACCAGTGCTGAAACATGTGCAACCCCTCCTTCAACCATGCTTGAATGATGAGTAAGTGTTTGAGCATGTAGCAGGGCTAGATTCTCTGAAATTTCCCAGGAGAATAGTCCCTTTATCTACCTGATCAATAAGCTGCTGACATCAAGCGAAATGTGCCAAGAACACTGCCTTTAGAATGCAGAGCAGGAGTTATATACAGTAATACTTCTCAAGCTCTGCTGCATTCTTGCTGCTGGCACCAACCTCCAAACCATCCAGGATGGGTTGCAAGGAGATTCTGCCTCTAAACTGTCTCCCATAGTGCGGGAGGAAGAAAGTATGGCCAAGTACAGGAACATCAAAGGATACCGCTCTCTTGGCCACGGAGAACCAGTTTAGCTGAGGCATTACATTTGGCGCTATGACCCAAGGCTCCTTTAAATGCTTCATCAAGCACCCATGTTCTCAGTGCCTAGCAACCAGATCTGAAACCAGCACCGGCACTGACAGAGGTGCACTTTCCTCCACCCATGCATAATCAGTTAGTGAAGTGGGTGTAAGCTCTACATGCAGCTAGTACTCAAGAAGTACCTCAGAACCCTCATGGATGGTTAGCAAAAGTATTCTGCCTCTTATCTGAGGCAATACATTTGGTATGGAAACCCTAGTGCTTCTTTATGCACCAATGCTCAGTGCCTAGTTATGACACAAGCATTTAAATGAACATTGCCTGTAGAATGCAGAGCAGGAGTTATATACTTGTTATGTTCTGCTGCAGTTGTGCTGCTGGTGCAAACATCAAAAACATCTTGGATGGCTTGCAAGGGGATTCTGGCTCTAGCTGAGGCTGGAATGTATGGTTTGGTGCCCCAAGCATCAGATTCACCAGCAAACCACAGCTTGTTGCTGTTTCCTGCTCTCCAGGGTGTGGAATTGACCCCTGCCATAGGTGCCCACACAAGACTCACCCAAGGGAGGTTGGGTACACACCTAGCATCCCCTCCACATGGTTGAATGTGGTCGGAGCAATAACTCTTCCTTGAGTTCAAAATCCTCATAGCATTAGGATGTGGGCAATCTCTATCTGAAATGGATAGTACCATTAGTAGAGCAGGTGCCAAAGGTACTGTCACTAGGTTGTGGGCATTGCAGATTGGCCTGAAAAGAGCTAGATCCTTGGCCAAATATAAACCTAACAATGAAAGACTTGAATATGCAGCGAGTTCTCACTCACAACTCACAACACTCACACGTTGGTGGCCCTATGTAAAAGGGCCTACAAAGAGTTTCCTTAGTGCCTCAGGCTACAATCTATCAACCATTTCCGTGCAGGCCTCACTGCTAAAGTGGGGGATAGTAGAGTCCCACTACCATGCAGGAATCATTCGAATGTGTGAATTGCACACTTTCAAGGTGAGGATCAGCATCTTCCAGGGAGGCAATGCAGAGCCTTCCACCGGTGCCAAGTACCTCCAACCACTCCTTCCAAGGAAAGAAAAAGTTTACTAGTGCTAGATATAAAGCTTTCAGAAAAGAGTCTGACGCAAAGATGAAAGCTTGGATTATCTTCCGCTGCTAATGAGCAGGGAAACAATAAGGTTCTCACTGGAAGGTACATTAGGACAGGGTTAGTGCCAAATTAGGCTAAAACCCAGTATCATCCACTACTCTGGTGGGGTTCCTAGTACCTTAATTTTTCCATGCAAACACCAGCCCAGAAGGTGGTGCCTAATAGCAACTGGTCATGGGAGTCCATTTATACATTTGTCAAACTGACTATTCCTGAAAGAGAGCATTTTTGATTGTGAACATATTATTGTGAATAACGGTTAAGAATATAACTCTTTAAGAACAGAACTCTACTCAGGGTTCTAACTAAAGCGTTGAGAACTGGTTTCCAAAAGCAGAGTCAAAAAGGCTGCCTCTGGCAGTGTGCAACCTAACCTAGAGACCGATGCCCAGGTCTCCACAAAATTTTCATCTGTCTTTGAGATTGATATTTTTCAGGGCCTGAATGTCTCCAATGAAATATCCAAGTAATAAAATGTTCAAAGTGTTCTGGACCACGGGAACCCTGTCTATGACCCAGACTTTATTTTTGGTCTCCATAAAATCTTTTCGGTCTCCACTGTTACAATTTGGCAGAGACCGACAGTCTCTCATCTCCAAATTCCCTATGTTGCACACTGCTCTGGTCAAGTATTTTACAACATTAAGTGACATCAGCTGATCCCTATACCAGCAACGCCATCATTTACATCTAAAGAGTGCCATCACATTAAAACTAAAATAGCCATGAAAGGATACCAAGGAAGAATTATAATAAAGGTATCAAAACGGTTAGAGTAATGAGTGTGTTTCGTATTTCTTATGACGTTGAAAAATGATATATCTTGTCTAGAAGTCTTGGAATTTTATCATGATAGATTAGAATTAACATTAATAGTTTGATGTTTTCCTAATAATATAGAGCTTTATTCAGTAAAATAGCCTTGACAAAAATCCTGGTTAGAACACTGCTACTTTGTGTTATACACGTATATACAAGCTAAATTAACCCCAAGAACAGGCATTCATTAAGAAATCTCAAGATTTCAAATGAGATAATGCAAGCATTCCCCTGGCAAAAGACAACGTACATGTGTGATATGTTGGAGATAAAACCTACTAGGTAATAGTCTCTCCGACTTGGGTATGATATGTTTAAAGTAAAGATTAAAATATCTGTCTAAAATTTTTGACATGATTTTGTGATGACAAAAGAGATGTGGTCAAGGATAGGACAAAGGAAAGATCTTGATGAACAGAAAACTGACGCATATAAGTATCAAATACCAAAGGGGAGGTTACAAGATGTTTCATGAGATAACAACCCTCATAACCAGATCATACCACAAGCTCTCTAGACCATGAATCACCCAGATATTAATAAATTTCATAATACTAATCAGTTTATAACTAGTTCTTGGGATCTTCCTGTAGAAAACGACCATCCTAAGGTTTGACACAAGCCAAGTAAAACATTTACCACTATTCGATAAAATATAATTGATTAGAATCCCCAAGAGGTTTTCAAGAATCCAAATGGTTTATGCCTCAAAGAATATATAGAACATGAAGGAAATGCTTAACCTTTGAGCATATACTATACAAAAGAAATAAAGAAATGACAGTGAGGCAAAATTGCTGGGAATGGTAAATCTCACCACTGAGTGTAAATTTTCAAAGAACAGGATGTTGAGTACCCATCTTTATAATCAAGAAAGAACATACATAACATGGATATCAATGATAAAACTGTGAAACAATTACAATGCCCAGGGTTGAAAACGGGTGCTCACCCACTCGCAATTGGGAGTGGTGAGTGTGGTGGGCAAGTACCATGGTCCATATTTCGAGTCAAAAATGCATTAAAAAACGAATGTGTTTTCATACAGATTGAAGACCGAAAACTGGGAGTCAAACCTCAGACAGACAGAGTAAACTCTGAAACCAAGTATCAGCCAAGAAATTGTTACTAATCACTAATGGAAAATATTTTACACTTATCTTTGAAACTTTGTTATTTTTTCATGGGAATAAATTTTTACGTCATTTCAGAGGGCAGGATTATTTTGGATTAATGTTGTGCTTAAACATTTCAGATAACAGATAAACAGAATAAATTAGGAGGGGTGGTCAGGGTTAAGTGATAAGACATTGGCCAACTACATGTACCATTATTAGCATCCTAGATCGCAGCAGTTGAAATTTTCACCAAAATACTTGTGTACAGTACTTCAGAGCATAGTCCACAGACACTCGTGATATTTCCCCCTTAACTTGTAATTTAATTTGCTTAATATAAGTACAAAGGAAATAAAATATACTTCAAAAATCCAATTTTCAGTCAAAAATAACCCATATTGCCAGTGTAAAAATGACCTTTCTTCGAAACTCCCATAGCTTTCTATAGAACTTTAAATATAAAAATATATTGCAGAAAATTATAATGCCATGTTCTGTCTATTTTTGTATTATTAATAATACGCCCCATATATGATGTTTTTGTAAAAGCTCATATTTAATACCTGATTTCATCCTACCAGAATCATCTTAACTGAACCTATAACCATCCTGCAAAGATAAAAGCCCCAAGTAGAAAAGACAAAAATATCTAGATAATATAGAAGGCAAGTTATTTTCAACCTACACTAACGAAAACATGTGTCATGGGATGTGAACCATCGAGGACAGGGATTTGAATCCATCAGAAGTAAAGTAAAAAGACACCCAAGATTGGCAATAAGACAAGAATATAGCAATTGACCTTCCTTTCATGAGACACAACTGCTCTTGTAGACCAAAATTCTGCTTGTGAAGAGGTATTTTTGTCGCAGAGTCCAAGAAAATCGCTCCCCTCAATATGAATGTTGTCCATAAATCACACTTATACTTGATCATAGCTACACTAATACAGCAGTTGTAATCACGCGATTCTCAGGCTGGTGTTAAAATGATTATGAAGAAAGAAATATTTCGTAAGACAATGGCCCACAACATTTTGAGGGGAGGGACTTTCGTGCACCTGCATTCTGCAAACATTAAAGGCCTGGAGCAAAATTTTTAGTTCTTAAGCTTACCAGCAAATAGTGCCCGGATGTGATTCTTGGAGGCATCTGGCGGTAGGTTCTTTATGTAGAGCAACATGGTGGCTGTTGGGTGGGGACTGCAGTCACTACAAGCCTGTAAATATCAGCAACAATAAATATTTATTTCATAAAACGGGTCAGAATTATTATTACAAAATGAATTATTGTGAACCATAAAATGGAAATAGTACCATTTAAACCCCATCCCTATATCTCAATTAATATATATATCCCCCCCCCCCCCCCCCCCCTGCCAATCAAACAGGAAAATGGCTTGCAGGCGGCGAATATACATATTTCCCATTTGTTTAATGGTAAATGGCATGGGTGACCCACAGACATGGCGAAGGTTTCACCAGTCTTCCAAAGGTTTTTCCTAAGTTTCATACACATTTTTCACCGGACAGTTGAACCATTGAAACTTTAGTTTCACCGATCCCACATGTAATGATGTAGTAAGTTAACCAAATAATCATTATTACATTCCATGAATATGATACGGTATTTAACCCAAAACAGTTGATGTTACATTTATTTCATATTTGAGTCATTGAAAAATAAAATTTCGTGTTCGTATGCGCCTGGGTTTTTCAACGTTTTGTGAGAACCAAAACATTTTTAACTCAGTAGATTTGACTCTTAGAGAAAGTGGAGATATGGTCCTTGCAAAATGCTGAGTGGGTGTGTGATGTAGGCCTATACCCATAGCCTCGAACCGGTACAAAAGTAACCTCAAACCGATATACGGGGTCGGGGAGGGTGATATTTTTAATATAGCCTATAGGAACACCAGACCTATAGGCCCCGGGACCTATAGGCCCAGCTCTGGACTTATAGGCCCCAAGGCCCGCTCGCGTTGGACTTATAGTCCAGGCAATCTATGCCTTTTTTGGGCCGAACCCACCACAAATTGTAACAGAATTTATTTTTGCGGGAATGTGTAGAGTAAAGCCCCCTATATAACATATCAAAAATGGACATTTATATAATTGGGGGAAATTTGTCAAAATGGCCACTAGGTGGCGCTTGTTTCACGTTTTTGTGAATACTGGCCGAAATATCAATCGTACAGGTTTGTGTATATTAAACCGTTTGCAGACAACAAAATTACCTTTCATTTGATGTATAACACACCTGTGTAGCCCTAATAGCTCAGAAGTGACAGAATTTTGAGTTTTCGGTAAAAAAATATAGTGTCCGAAATTATTTTTTCCAAACAAAAATACTGTGATTGATATTTGTCAGAGAGTTTCACTTACATTAAATCATTAATAGGATAGAAAGTTTACTTTCATATGCAGTATTAAACATTATTCTAAGATCAATATTTGTTGAAATATGAATTTTTTTCAAATAAATTGAATTACCTAAAAAATCACCTTTAATCTTATCTCCACATATGGGTCAATATCTCAAGTTTCATTCACTAAATTTAACTCTGTATTATTCCTAGGACCTAAGAAGTTCATATCCTTGCATGTGTATATGATAAGACCACTAACAATTAGTTTTATTCCTCACGTTTTAATTATTAAACATAATTTTTTCATTTTTTTCCTTTTTAAGGAAAATACCTTGATAAATATTTGTTGATCATTCGTTGTTCATTAAACTCACAATAGAGTGTAAAGTTTACTTCAAAATGAAGTATTGGACATAATTCTCTGATCATAATTCTTTGAGATATGAGTTTTTTAACAAATAAAACAGGAATTTACTACAAAATCACCCTCTACCCTAGCATATCTAGTTAAATATGGGTGAACTCTTAATAGTCTAGGAGATCTAGCAAAAACGGGCCTAACCTAGGACAAATTGCAACAGAAGCTTTCTGAAAGGTTTGGGGCAGTATTAGTATCCATATCTGACTCATATCAAAATATCTAGGGGTAAACATGCCCAATATTACGACAACAAAAAATGGCTGCCACTTAACTTTGAAATGGTATAAACTCAAGGCAAAATCATGTATATTCATGTATGAATACAATTTTTCCATGGTTTTGAGCATGAGGAATCTAGTAGAATATGAATAAAGTCAAGAACATCAATATTTGTTGAGTAATTGCACTGATACAGAGAAGAATTTGGGGGAAAACTAACTCAAATAGGCCTTATTTGAATTAAGATTGTTGACTGGTGCAACTAAACTTGAGGATATATGAGACATCACCATGTCCTCTCTTCATGTTAATTTATTTTCCATAGATAATTAAGGAAAACAATTACTAAAGAAATGTCAACATGTCATTGGATGTGCTGTATATAGGTGCAGATTGGGTGCATGATGCATGCACCTGCAGGGTGTGTGGAGGCACATACCTACAGCTGTGGTCAGATCCCCACCCACCCTCAGATTGGCCCTGCTCTATGTAAGAAATCAGTGCCAGCTGCCTTGAGCTGAATAGATAATTGCTGGTGTTCTCTATTGCATCCAGTGAAGTGACAAAAATATAATTCAAGTTTTATAAGGACATTCATGACCAGGAAACTAGGGAACATATTTCTGCAGTCCTAACTGTAATTCAACCTTTTTTTTATTGATAACAATTATCACTATGATAACTGAAAGCACTAGTGTGCTGTTTACAGTCATCATTGCAATGACCCCAACCTGGAATACATTCCAAGTTTTTTTTTCTGCAAGAACTCCTAAGACTGCTGTAGTTACCCTGACCAGCAGATAAGATTCCCCTTGAAAGCTCATCTCAGTCACACAAGAACCTGGCAAACCCGAAATTCTTCATTTACTGTATCAGGTGAACATAACTATGTGAAAGAATACAGTTGACAGTTAATTATAACACCATAGCATGGGTAAATTAGACATTTGTGCATGATAAATTCCAAGAGTGTCCATGTTGTTCAATCATGGGGTTGTACTGTCTACTGTTCATGTTTAGATTAATCATTCCATGTACAGCCTTACTTTTCTTAACTTTGGTTTTAGTGAACATTATGAGAATATATCAGATGGAAGAATTCAGAGAGTTCCCATGGACAGACAAAAGCTTTTGCAACTGATAAGTAACAAAGTTTCTATAGGAGTTCAGTACTTGGACAATCACCAACTGTTTTGACATTTTATTGACCTAGGGACAGGCTTTTATTTTCAGAAGTTTGCTAGCATGCTTGCATTACAAAACAAAGATCAGGTGTGTTCCCAAAATAGAGGATAAAGAACGGTGGAGTTGTGCTTTTGTAATTCTACACACTGAAAATGTAAAAGACAGGATCAACTCCAGTATTAGCATTATTGGTAAAGACTTGTTACATGTGCTGTATGTCTCCAATACACTTACTGCAAGTACACTGATCTACATACATATCTTACCACAGAGTATACTACTTGTGTTCACCTTCCTCCTAGAGAATTGGTGATGAAAGTACAAAGATGAAATATTCTGACCTGTATCTATTGATATGCTACTTGCTTGTGACTGACTATGAAGGTTTACGTAACTGCCAAAGTGACTGCAGCAGTCTGAGGTGTTATTGCAGAAGGATTAACTAAGATTATGGATATTGCAATGGTGACTAAGCAAACTGCTTTTATACCAAATGGCACTCTGTATGGTTTATAATCGTGTTGAGACAAGCTGAAAAACAGAATGAGTTCCTAAGGGATGAGTTTCATTCTTAAGCTTGTCTCAACCCAATTATAAACCAAACAGAGTGCAATTTGGTATTTATTACATACTGATTTATAGATTTATTTGTTATATTCACCTCATCAGTACTGTATTTATTGTTATTGGTTGTCGGAACAATGTCGGAAAAGTTTCAAAACATGCAAGTCAGCACTGCACAGCAGGCGCAACGGTGCAACATCAAATTGCGTCATTTGAGTCATATGTTACCATGACAAGCATAACAGCCCATATGTGTGATTGCAAAAGCTGAAGGCACCCGAAACAGCACAGTAGTTCTGATCAAGTATGTAATAACAGTCCTTATGATGGAAGTTAGGAGGACAAAAAAGTGCATTACTCTTAGTAGGCAAATTACAGCATAATTTTGTTCTTTATATCATTTAGTATAGTGATACAAATATTTATTTATAACTTTTGTTTTACAGTTAGGGCAACAGAAATATGTTATCTAGTTTCCTTGGTCTTAATTGCCCCTATGATATTTTTTCACTTCACAAGATGCAATTTAAGTCAGTTTTTTCCAGTTTTTTCTCTCTATCTGTACTACTACTTAACAAAATTTAATATTGGTTTATTCTTAGTCCACTAGATTCCTAATTTGAGAACTAATACTGGCCAAAACCATTGAGAAATATTCTGTAGCAATTGGTCCTTGGCTAGGCTCTTTTTTGCTTAGATCTCTTGGACTATATATAGTGTGTGCACAGATGTATATATCAAGATAAGGGAACAGAGTGATTTTGGTGAAAATTCCACTTTTATTTATATAAAAGAATATTATCTCAAAGAATTATGATCAGAGAATTATGTCCAATACTTCATTTTGAAGTAGACTTTACACTCTATTGTGGGTTTAGTGTAAGCTAAGCTCACCAACAAATATTCATCAAGGTATCTTACTTTGAACATGATAAATATGGAAAAATAAGCTTAATAATTAAAAATTGACAAATAAAAATAATTGTTAGTGGTCTTATCATATACACATGCACGGATATGAACTTCTTAGGTCCTAGGAATAATAAGAGTTAAATTTAGTGAATGAAACTTGAGATATTGACCCATATGTGGAGATAAGATTAAAGGTGATTTTTTAGGTAATTCAATTTATTTGAAAAAAATTCATATTTCAACAAATATTGATCTTAGAATAATGTTTAATACTGCATATGAAAGTAAACTTTCTATCCTATTAATGATTTAATGTAATTGAAACTCTCTGACAAATATCAATCACAGTATTTTTGTTTGGAAAAAATAATTTCGGACACTATATTTTTTTACCGAAAACTCAAAATTCTGTAACTTCTGAGCTGTTAGGGCTACACAGGTGTGTTATACATCAAATGAAAGGTAATTTTGTTGTCTACAAATGGTTTAATATACACAAACCTGTACGATTGATATTTTGGCCAGTATTAAAAAAAAACGTGAAACAAGCGCCACCTAGTGGCCATTTTGACAAATTTCCCCCAATTATATAAATGTCCATTTTTGATATGTTATATAGGGGGCTTTACTCTACACATTCCCGCAAAAATAAATTCTGTTACAATTTGTGGTGGGTCAAACCATAAATTGCCTGGACTATTATAGGCCCCGGGATTTACAGGCCCAGAAGAATACTAAACCATACCAAAAATAACCCTAAACCTAACCCTAAATTGGTTGTCCTAAGTCAGTAAAGGTAGTAGTGGATTGTCCCTAGTAAAAACTGACTAATAAAATAATTATTTGACTAAAAAAAATATATCACTAAGTTTTGAAGCGGGGCCTATAAGTCCAAAACCCCTGTAACGGTCGGGGCCTATAAGTCCAGAGCTGGGCCTATACGTCCAAACGGCTGGGCCTTCCGGGGCCTATACGTCCAATGCGCGGGGCCCATACGTCTGGGCCTATAAGTCCCGGGGCCTATACGTCTGCACCCCGCCTATAGCCTAGTATAGGTCTGCGATAAGGGTTGTTTTGACAGTTAAGTTTTGTACGCGGTGCGTCGCAGGATCCATGTGACAGCGATGCTTTAGTAGAAAAGCATCGCTGTCACTGTCTGCGATGTCTTCGCCGAGTAGGCCTACATAGCTTGAAAAGGTGGAGCTTGCATTTCCAGATCGTTCTGTCTTCTGACGCGACATTTGTAGGCCTACCGGTAATGATAAAGTCAATTAAAGAAACCCTGTTCTGTCTACGGTGCCTTATACAGTATAGTTTATCAAATCTTTCATCACAACTTTGAGGAGCCATTGACAAGGAAATGGAGTAACCAAAAGCCCAACTTGGGAAATGTTGACATATTACAGGTCAAAAATAGCGCGGCGAGCTAGCATCATCAGCGTGCGCCGGGGAGCTCGCCCTGAAAATGGCGTGGCGGCGTACGGGGAGGACGCTTCCGAATATTATGCAGTCTTAATGCAACATTTGGCAATGAACTCACCTAACCTTGTCGTTTTCTAGTGAAATAGATACTGTCGTAGATGTTCCACGATAAGTCACACGCGAATGCTACGTCAATCACCTCCCAGTCCGTAATTTGAAGAGAATAACTTCGGGAATTTTCCTTACGCTAAACCTTCTCAAAGATGGCCGCGTAACCGGAAGAGTAGTCGAAAGAACTGTGAAAATAGGAAAAATACAAGAAAAGCAAGCATACACATACTGAGAACTCCGAAAACAAAAATCTATTCAAAGATTCATTCTTTATTATCCTCATGAACGTTTTCGTAATGTCGAATGACTTCAGTTCATACCCGCACTTACAATCTCGAATGTGAATAATGAATATGCGTCCGGGATATGCGTGTAGAGTAGAGCGACCAACCAGTTACAACGTACGTGAACACCAACGAGCGGCGTGTCCATTCCCGCGCCCAGGCACCGTTGGAACAGGGAAGGTTATAGGCCAGTGACGTTGTAAATACACGTCTATGGTTAAGCCGAATTAGGTGTACTATCATTAACCCTTATTTTTTCATGAGGCACTTACCGATTAAGGTGTGTATGTTGAACCATAGAAAATATTAGTAGGCCATAGGCCCAGCTAACACACTACGTAATTTCTATGTTGTGATTGTTCACGTTGTAGCGACGTAAATCTGTATGGGAGAAATAACGTGAATACAACGTAAACATTTTTTTCATTTTTTTAAACAAAAGATAATTTAAATTAAAGAATAATAATTTTTTCAAAAAATAATTTCTATGTTGTATTCACGTTATTTCTCCCATACAGATTTACGTATTTCAACCGACCAAAACATATAAAATAACGTCGCCACAACGTGAATACAACGGAAAATTGTTAGCTGGGGGCCTATTTGCACACATCAATTCGTCTTCTTCTTCCCGTGTTGAACTTGGAGTTGACTCATGACATGAGCGTGTATTATATAGAGAGAGAATGGGACGAGCCCGCAATAATAAAAAATTTATTGGATGAGATTTGTACACATAAGCACAATGTCATAGGCAGATTGCTTATGTGGACGAATCAGGGAACCGGCGAGTTCCATTCTATATTTATTATATGTGCATAAAATTTGATCATATAGGCCTATATGTCATCAGATATCACTAAAAAAATACTAGAGAAGTCTCAGAGAGCCCCGCTGCCCCGCTGACAGCCCCGTTAGTAGGCCTACAGTGTCCGGTGCCCACTGTGCGATCATGCAGTTTTTAGGCTAACTTATATTGTTGACTTAAAACGTTCATATCGCAGCCATTTCTTGGTCTACATTAATAAATCTTATATCATTCAATAGAGATCTTAATGCTCTATTTAATGATGTGGTTTTTATTATGTATTTCTATAATCATAGTACCAGAATCACGGGTGGATTACCAATCACGGGCATTTGTTTACATGCTTCGTGGAGAGCCAAAGCTCCGCGAAGTATATCAACAGTGCTGGTTTTAGACAACTATACATTTTTATAGGATGCGTCCTATATGAATATTTTTATAGCACCCCACTTATAGCACCTCCTATATAGCATGCACATATAATAAATACAGGATAACTAACGAGCAGCGAGTGCAATATTCACAATCCTTCAACCAACGAGTTACCCGACGGGCAAATGAACGCGATTCTACGCGATTTTTAATGCGCAATCATTTCGTCATAGTTCCGTGATGAGAGTGGACGCTTTTCACGCAATAATTATTGCGCAATGATTGCGGGATGGTCACGCTAAGGGTATAACGCAATATTGGTGCAATAATCAGCAAATTCTTATGTCATTTTGAATGGGATATCTGTATACAATAGATTCCTTATCTCAATAGCACCTAGAATAGATGGAAAGACATCACAGCAGTTCCTTTTTCCTGCCCTGGAATCGGCAGCATATTTCTTCTGAAAGAAAGGTTTGAAGGGTATGAATATTCCCCAAACATTTAGAAGAGAGTTTAGGGCAGTGCATGCGTTGCCCTCTCTTTATATGCATCATTTTATTTTCATCAATTCTACTATCCTCCTTGTGGGCCTGACAGCATAGCACAGCTCATCTGATGAGCCTTGTTTCAGTTGTTTGTTGGCTCCTCCTTGTCCAAGCCAGTAGGGAAATCTATATGTTTGATCATTAGAGTGTTTTGATCACAGCATTTTTCAATATCAAACAGGTATATAACGCACATAAACTATAGAAGTATATGACTTGTAACATTCTTATGTACGTTATGTGGAACATCTATAGTGCTATAAATGCCACATAAGTGTATTAACATCACTTTTATTGTAAAAGAATTTGTACATGCACCCTAGTTCCCAGAAGCGCCACCTGGTGAAAACTGTATCATCACCTGGTGAGGACAAGTGGCATAATAATAAGGGCTAAGGGTAATGGGCTATTCCCAATATTTCGAACATATATAATAGAATTATTTTCAATTTTCAAATGTCTTTTACTTGGTGTCAGAAATAAATTATTATCTTTGGTAACTGTTCTATCATATTAAATATTATTTAACATGCACAAACTTTATAGCTACAGAAAGCTGAGGAAATAACGAATTTAACCATATATGCATCATTATGGTCTCACTAGTAGCAGGCGTGCGTTAGCGCCATGCGTAACTGCTACGCATAGTGATGAATAAACAATTTTCCAATCTAATCTAATCTAATGTGTTTCAGGAAAATGGGTCATAAGTCGCAAAAATGATATTTTACAGAGTGAATTATTCACCAGATAACTTCATTGGAATTTTCTGATTTTTAGTTGGTCTAGCACTTTTAGTCCTATAAATCTATGTATTAAATTTCAGCACAGTGCATTTAATATATGCTAGTGTATCGAAGGTCATCATAGGAAGTATATTTTAATTACTTTACTGGTAATTGTCCACCAAGAAATATCACAAAGTTTTTTTTTCCAATAATAAAAATATCTAACCTAAAATATGGAAATATTTAATAGCTGTCCTAATGATTTAGCTAATATATATGGAAGTACCATTCCATTGTTTAGTTGTGTGTAGGGGTTTCTATGACTCAGTGTCAGAGACTGAGTATGAGTGTCAGAGAATCAAGTGTCACTGTCAGGTGTGCGACAGTAAGTGTGAATGCTAGGTGAGTAAGCAGTGCCAGGTATTGTGCTGTTGTGGCTGCTTTATAATGAGTATTTGGACATGATTTTGAATGCGCATTATATGCGCAATTGAGATCACGCCCATATATGATTATAGCAAGATGGCGGACCATAGGTAGGACGCGAAAAGACCGCTCGTGGAAAACTTTCGAAATTGTGGGTGTCTAAACCAACTTTCTTCATTCCAAATCAGTACATCAACTAGGATATACCATCTAGACCCATAACGTATGGCAGCTAGACCTACTAGATCGAACAAAAACCTTCAGGATCTAAATATGTTCTCAAAAGACGACATGCAGACTATCGTCAATAGTAATTGCCCGCAGCAACCTGCGCAGATTCAAATGAATGGGGATATGCGATCAATGAATCAGAACTTTGTCAATCCCACGCAACAACTAGGACAAAATCAATCCCAACAAATGGAAAATAATTACCATCACCAGGGATATGTGCAAGGACCGAACAATTACGTTTATTCATCTAATCACATCGGATCGACACAACAGAATCCTTCGTTAGACCAAAGACATTTGTCCGCCCCGAGTCAACATGGAGGATCTCCCCCCCAATTGACGGTGCAACTACCAAACCAACAACAATCTGTGCAGCACAACAATCAGCATGTTCAGATAAGTTCCATTTCGTTTCAGACCTTTATAAATAACCAAAACAAACTGATGGAACGTGCCCTGGCGAGAAATGATAAAATTGACGAATTAGTAGTCAGTGTGAAGGAATTGCGAGGCGAGTATTCGCAAACGAAAGACCTTTCGATCTCAAATCAAGCGAACCTAACCGCGCTTACCACCAATCTCATAGCAATGACCGATGCACAGAAATCTATTGACCAAAATTCGACTAAAATCACGAATAATCTAGCTTTATTGCAAGGCAAAATCGATAGTTTATCTACACAAATGGCTGAAAATAAATCATTGATTGAAAATGGGATTCCAAATGCGCATTTCCCACCTCTGAATAATAACACCAGAGCAAACACCCTCCCAATCAACCGAAACATTCAACCACTTGGTAGCCTCTTAGGGCCTATGAACAGCGCCGATAATCCCCAAGCTTGTAAGCCAAGAGACATGCGGATTATAATAAAAGGATTGGAAGAGAGAGATGACATAACTCTAGAGGACAGCCTAAATGACTTGCTCAAGTCCCTACAGGTTGACGTAAACTTTTCTAACGCTGAGCGCCTTGGTAAACCAAGTCCTGACGAGGAAAGATCTTATCCAAGACCAATAAAAATAACCTTGCCTACTCTCAAAGACAAAATTAATGTCTTTAAAAGCTTTAATAGATTCAAATCAAACCAGCTCTTCTCTCATCTTAGATTCTCCTCTGACTCGACAGAGGAGGAGCAAGTCTATCTTACCGAAGCTAGGACTATCGCAAACGCAGCGAAAAATTTGCATGGGTTAAATGCTGGGCCGAAAGGCTTTTCTGTGTTCATTGACGGCGATGTTTATAACAGAGAGGACTTCGACAAGCTTCCAAATGGAATTACATTGGAAAACGCCTCCACTATAAACACTCCCGACGGCGTGGCATTCCAGTCGCACTCCAGCCCACTTTCTAACCTCTACCCGTGCGAGATCCAGGACCCAGAGAGCGACTGGGTTGCGCCATCTGTAGAGCACTTATATCAGATAAAGAAGGCGGTACACGCTAAAGCAGACAAGTCCCTGATTGAGAGGATAAAAGCAGTGAAAAACCCATACGTGGCCAAGAGATTGGGCAAACAAATACCGAAGTTAGACTCGTGGAAGGACATTGAAGATCAACAATTGAAGGAGTGCATTAGCTTAAAATTCACCCAAAACCTCGACCTAAAAGCGAAGCTTCTGGCATATAGAGAGGACGCATATTTTTATGAGGCCACTCTAGATCCTCACTACGGCTGTGGCTTATACCTCTCGGATGCACCAACTATAACCAAAGACAGAGCAACCGCGGCCTCACACCACAACGTCTGTGGAATTTTGTTGGCTGAAGTTAGGAAGGAAATAACGTGATGCCTAATTACAAGATATTGATAATAGGCGACTCCCGGTTAAGGAATTGGGAAAACTATCTAAATGAAATCCTTACTGAGAACAATTGCTCCAATATCGAGCTTACATGCCAACCAATCCCCGGCGCTAGGCTCAGTTATATTGGTGACCAAGCAATTGCGAGGTATGATTTCAAACAATTTGACCTGGCCTATGTAATTGGAGGTATTAATGAACTAACCGAGAAAATAAAAGGACAGCATATTTTCCCAAGATTCACCTCCGCAAGTGACGCTCTAACACATCTTCAGCAGGAGATAAACACTCTGATCTGGAAACTGAATGCAGTCGCGCGAGCAGTAATAGTCACAGAAATCATTGGCATCCACCTATCAAAATACACAAAAGGATGGCTTGAAGATCCCACAGCTCAAGATCTAATACATGAAATAATTGCTGGCATCAATAGATACATCAGGAAGCTAAATAGGAAAAACAAAATGATCGGCCCACACTTCGAAGGAGTAGTGCACAAAAAGAGGGGCTCAACTATCGACCACCGTTATGAATCCAAAACATACGACGGCCTACACTATAGTGAAATAACAATCGCCAAATTCACTGACCTCACTTATACTACGTTTAACCGCAACATTCAGAGCATGCTTAAAAAATCTACCTAGGCAAACACACTCGTGTGGCAATGCCTGGGACTTGACTAACCAGCACATGCATTTTAAACGATTGTATAACCTTGCAAACACACCAGTTGTGGCAATGCATGATTTTTGTACCTCCTTGTATATTTGTTTACTTCAAAATACTTTCAAAACTTTCTCACACTCATATGCATAGTAATTTTTCCATGTATCTAATATGTATATAAACTAAATTGGAATTAGGAATATGTTTTCTCCTCCTTTCCTTATAACCCCCTTTTATAATTTACTCGCTAGATTACATTTCTCATAATACATTATCTCGACCGCCAAGTCAAGCTAACACATACAAATGTGGCAAAGCTAGGAATAGATCATTTAGAGTTAAACCTTTTCTCGATCCATTTTCTCTATTCACATCCTATATTACATATCCTATTCACCATTCAAGCTAATACTTATAATGTGGCACAGCTATGAACGATCTGAACAAGTTAAAATCCCCTATTTGCCTATTATCTTTCTCCATCATCTTTACCGGCCTCTTATATCATATTAGTAAATCATACTAACACATACATTGTGGCAAAGTATTGATGAATTCAATATTAAATCACCCCCCCCCCCCCACCTTCTTTGTCTGTTTCTCCACGAGCGGAGAACCCCACCCCCCCTTATCAACAATCCACCAAACCACCATACTCCATCCTTCCTCGTGGGAGTATCCGCCTACCCCCCCGGAGGAAGCTACCCCCCACGCCAAACCGGCCCAACCCGTGCAGTTATCTGCCCTGGGTTCACTATGTCATTACCAAAAGGACTCTCTATCACTCACCTAAATACTCAAAGTATGCTAAACAAATTCGATACTCTAAAAATAGAAATCTCCAACCTAAACCCAGCAATAATAGGGCTCTCAGAAACCTGGTTACATACCAAGATATCAGACGACCAAATAAATATCCCAAATTTTAACATGCTAAGAGTAGACAGGACATGGACAGAAAATAATAATCCCCAACCCAAGAGAGGGGGAGGGGTAGCACTATATATCAAAAACCACATAAATTGTACTCTCATCTCTGAAGTCAACATCAGCTCAAAACATGTGGAATGTATCTGGGCTAGACTAAACTTAAACTTCACCAAACCCATCTTCGTGGGCTGTCTATACAGACCACCAAATGGTTCTACTGACCAGTTAATAGAGTATCTTACTACCACCCTTTCTCAGTTAACCTCAAACGCTAAAGCGGAAGTGTTCATTATTGGTGATTTCAACATAAACTATCTGGAAAATAGTAAAGATAAAAAACTTTTGAAAGAACTTGAGTCAAACTTCAACTTAACGCAAAAGATAACCACCCCCACCAGATTCCACTTAAACAAAGATAAAATACTAACAGGATCCCTAATAGACCACATCTATACGAACTCTGACATAGTCTCGCAAGCTGGAGTCCTGAACTCCAACTTAAGCGACCATGAAATGACATACGTGACTAGAAAGAAAGCAAAAACTAAATTTGAATCGACTATCAAAATGAGTAGATCCTATAAAAACTTCAATGACCCAGACTTTAAATTCAAATTAAGAAATGAATTTGCTTGGGACAAGTTTTCGGAACTCACAGACCCAGTTGAAGCATGGCAACTAATCCTCTCTAGAATAACTACCCTCCTAGATCTATTAGCCCCTTTTAGGAAAATCAAAATTAAAACCAGCAACGACCCTTGGATAACACAAGAAATCATTGACCAAATAAAAGAGAAAAACAGAGCCAGAAAAGTAGCTAAAAACACCAAATCGGAGTTGGACTGGCAAACCGCAAAAACTCTGAGAGCATCAACTAACCACTCTCTCCAAAACGCCAAAAAAGACTTTATTTTAAGTGAATTAGAAAATAACTCAAACGACCAGAAAAAATTCTGGGAAATTATAAATGTAGTATCCCCCTCAAACAAGAAGTCCAATACTCTAAATCTAACAGATGATTTGAACAACCCCATAGATCAAAAAGAAACCCCCCAATATGTAAATGATTTCTTCATCAACATAGCAACTACTCTAACCAAAGGTCTACAACCAAACTGGAACCCCAATTACCCACCAACACTTAGCTCTATAGAAAACATTAGTACCAACGTAAACGAAGTCTGGAAACTTGTGAAAAATATAAACACTACCAAATCATCATCCATCGATCACCTCCCCAACAGAATTCTAAAACTAGCCCTACTAACCTTATGTAATGAATTCACGCATTGTCTGAATCTATCCCTGAGTACCGCCACTGTCCCCCCAGACTGGAAAATAGCCAAAATCATCCCACTCTTTAAAGGAGGTAACCAAAATAGAATAAATAACTATAGACCAATAGCATTACTTCCCACTCCTAGTAAAATCATAGAAAAAATTGTACACACCAGAATTTATGAATATCTCGAAGCTTATGACATACTAAATCCCAAACAATTTGGCTTTCGACCAGGAAAATCCACAATAGGTGCAGTTAGCAAATTCACAGACGATATAGCCTGGAACCTTGATTCCAACATAGACACCCTAGTATCTTATATCGACTTCAAAAAAGCCTTTGACATGGTGAACCACAAAATTCTTCTTCAAAAACTTAATCATATTGGCATTAGAGGCAAACTACTTGACTGGTGCAAGTCCTATCTCCATGACAGAAAACAGCTTGCCATAGTAAACAACCTCACCTCAACACCGGTTTCGGTCTTAACAGGCGTACCTCAAGGCTCCATAATTGGCCCATTACTCTTTATTATTTTCATTGATGATCTGGCCAAAGGAATTAGAAACTCCCACCTCTCACTATATGCGGATGACACCATCATCTATATACATGGTAAAAAAGTAGACGAATTATTTACTCAGATGCAATCTGCCATTGATGATTTACATAGTTGGTGCAAATGCAACCTTTTCCTAGTTAACGCAGCTAAATCAAACCTAATGTTCTTCACCAGATCCTCAAAGAATAAAAAAATTGCTAAGATTAGGTCTATTTCCTATGAAAACAATGAATTAAAGCAAGTTGGTAGCTATAAATACCTAGGTCTAAGTATTGATGAGGGACTAAATTTCAAAAACCAACTAGCTCACCAAATTAAGACGGTAACCTACAAAATTCATCAGCTCCACAGAATAAGAAAATACATCAACCCAACATCAGCAATCAAAATTTTCAAAACAAAAATCCTACCGTTTTTTGATTATGGGGATATCCTAATCCATAACACCCACAAACCCTCACTTGACAAATTACAAAGGCTCCAAAACAAAGCGATTAAACTATCACTTGGACTACCCCATGAAACTCCAACAAATATACTCCATAGCAGAGCTAGAATCCCCCTGCTAATCAACAGAAGAACAGTTCGCCTCCGAACACTAGCGTTCAAAAGAAGCAAAGACGCCAATTTCACAAATCCCCCCAATAGAGAAACTAGACAGAACGAGGCCCCAACACTGAAAATCCCCCCCTACAGAACTAGATTTGGTGAGAACACAATCCAGGTAAAATCAGCAAAATCCTGGAACGAACTGTCTGCCAAACAACGCAATATAGGAACGATTGAAACCTTCAAGTCAAATCAAAAGCTATGGCTAAACACCCTATTCACCCCAATAGACTAAGGACCACGACCTTTCTTCCCGCCCTCCAACGCACGACCTCCCTCTGTTTCTCCTGACCCTTTTCTTTTCCCCTTACTCAAACCAAGACCTGCTAACACTAAGTGTACAATCTCCGAGTACAAAGTGGCAAAGTAGTGTCTTATCTTATCTTAATGTACCTATTTCTCTCTTACCTCTCCAAATCGAACCCATTTGTATATATAAAACCTGTTGATTATTTTGGTATGCTGAATTAAGACAACGAAATCAGACTCTTCTTTTCTTGAAGCGTAGCCAACACTCATGATTAAAAACTCCAGCTAAGAGTGGCACAGCAACAACTTCTATAAATGTAAATATTGTACCTTATTGTATATACAGGACTTTGTCACCTGGGGCAAGTGAAAAGCCCAATTGATGGGACTTGAGCTACCCAGTCTAAATAAAAGCTATAAAAAAAAAAAAAATATATATTATTGACCTCTGAAGAAAACATGTATTTGTAGATGAAATTGGTTGAGTAACACATGTTTAATACAGACATAAATGAATATGAATGAGAATTTGATCAAACACAAGTGTGAGACCACCAACAAAATAGGAGGAAATAAACGCAATGGATTTCACATAATGATGGCTAATGGCTTGTCCATTTCACTGTGATTCAAAGCCATAAGTATCACATACACATCACACTTCACTGGTTTGCGGCCAATCACAAAATGATCACAGTGCCATCCCACCCAATTGCACTCAGTGCCCGTCGGGTAGTTATCTGATTTATTATATATGCTCTATATAAGAGAAAACAATGTATATTTTGTAGAAATATTATCAAATTGTGACCTTATAAGATACCTGATCATGCTTTTATTTTTAGTATAGGCCTATTACTTTGCACCGCGCTGTTCTTCCAGGCCTTGGTGCGAAGGGAAACTTGAGAAAAATAGCTCACAGTTCCGAATCAATTTTAGACACTTTCACAGCTTTAAATCTTTTCAAAATAAAGTAATGGTTTGAAAACAGGTGGGCATTGATACTGATGAAAGGAATTTAGTTTATTAATTGATTTGATAGATATATTACACGTCTACCTGCATTGGAAGTTCACTGCGGGAAAATCGTTCACGTTTTCGAATCAATTTCCATCGTTTTCACAGCTTTAAAAACTTTTAAAACAACAGTAATGCTTTAACAAAAGATAGATTAGATACAAATGCAAGTATTCTAGTTTATTTCCTTCATTTTGATTTTGATTTGTGCCTCCCGTTGTGCCTGCGTAGAAAGCTAATCATGCTAATGGTTTGATTCCGCTGAGTGTCTTCTTTTGGCGCTGTCATAAGCCCCTTCGGCTTGGCACTCAGAGCGTGGAGTTGTATATGACACAACTCAGAGCATGGAGTTGTATACGTACACAACATATACAACTCTACAATACGTTGTCTTAACGGCAACGCGTATATAATAAAGACCTTTATTACACACGTGAGCCGTTAGAAACGTGCAGTTCAGGGGGTGCAGTTCGGTTGATCCGAACTGTTCATGTGAACATTTCGGGCAGAGACTATGACCTGAATTATGATGGTTAGGGCAGGGGAGAAAGGTTAATATTTCAACATAAATTACGATTACAAGTAGAAATAATTAATAAAAATGTATGCATAATCTTTCGAATTAGTGTGTACCTGATAGATCTTGATATATAAGGGTCATGATGCTCTTTAGTTTGTGAAAATATTCCAACTAGAAGAAAAGTTACAGCCAAATAACCATTCAGTAATGGTAATGGTAATGGCAGCGGTACAGGTCATAGGTCATTGACCCTCTGGCCCATTATATAGCCTACATAAAACTCATTATACCTAGAATATGTACAAAACTATCAATAACATAGTTTTCCCCTCGTTTTTTCTGTTAAGTTGATTTGCATACTTGTTTCGGTGGTTTATTAAGGTAAATATAAGCCCAAATGCTGTGAGGAGAAGGAATAACTTCACACACAAAATCACTGAGGCATGGAGGCCTGCGGTGGACCTTGCAGCGATCTCTGCACAACAGCGACCACTCCTCCACCTAGTGTTAGAGTGGTTAGTGATAAAAATCTTTAAATACAATACACATTATATTATAACAAGTTGTTGTTTCATTTGATCTATGGTGCACTCAGGAAAACTGAGCCACTGAATGGAATTATCGTAGTGTAGGTTTAGCCTTATCCAGCCAAACAGTTACATACATCTATACCATACTTCTCTTCAGTGTAAAGTGTACTAATTTTGAATGGATGTTGGTGCTGGAAAAGGACAATCAAAGCCAGAAATACTAGTGTCAACAACAGCCCTGCAGCGTCACCTGGCATGCAGTGGCAAGACCATATACCTGTCGAGCATCTGCTGCTTGTAGGAGTGTACCGTTTTTACTCCCTCTGTATATACCACCCTGGTGCTATGTTCCAAGCTACTACAACAACAAAACTGACAGGCATTGCGATGGCAATTCCAATTGGTGGATGTGTCCCATAAGTGACAACCTAATTCTGTTTTGGCAGGTCTCCCAGAGGATAACTTTTAATTAGGATTTTATAATCTTGACGCATCGGCGCTAGTGGCTGACCTAGGGAATGTCTAATTCTCCCCTTTGACACCAGGACGCGCCACCGGTAATCAGAGGCTGCTAAACTAGTCTAGAAAACTTGGTTCGCTCACCCGATTTCCTATGTTTTCGCATTCGACGGGAAAAAACAAGTACGGATTTGTCTTCCTTAAAGAAAGAGTTCAGCATGGGATGAAGTAGGTATACATCAATGCCTTACCTCTTTAGCTACGACGGGCTACGTTTTTACCATTTGATAGCATTCAAATAACTTCACAAAACAATTTTAAAGTGTCCGAATTCGTGCGTAAACCATGTTTTGGGGAAGCTGCCATCTTGGGCTTATCTCCCATGATTCCCTGCGAGAAGTGACGTAGCTGATGCTCTCAGGAAGTTGTTTACATCTTAGGACAGCATGGAAATGAATGGACGCGTAACCTACCACTAAGTTGACATCGTTCTAATTTGTTGTATTTTCATTGAATTGGGCAACAGCCATGCCTACTTGTGCCGCATATGATTGTACAAACCATACAGGGAAGGGTACACGCCAAAAATTATCATTTTTTGCATTTCCATTGAATGATAGCTCCCTACTAAAAATCTGGCTCCATCATTTAGGCCGAAAGGACTTCAGTCCTTCAGTGTCAACAAGGGTGTGTGAGCTTCATTTTGAAGAAACCTATCAAAGTTCCTGGAAGATTTACAACTAAAGATCACCGGAACACCATTATACAAATACAAACGCAGGATTCAAGGCTCAATTCCAAAGAAATTTCGGAAGGGAGAAGATGGGACTTGGTGTGTAGGTCCTCCCCAGACCAAGCCATCTGCTTGTGTCAGTGCAGCATGTAGTAGTGACAGTAGGGAGGCGCGCTCAGCTGACAAGACTCCCAAACTTAAACACACAGTGGAGCGGTTGCAAAAGCAGGAACATAAACAGGTTGGACTTATTCCTTTACATTTTATCTATTACTTGGACATAGCTGCCCTATTAGTTGTTTGTTTCCTACAATGAGCGAAAAAGTAACTACGGGTACTGAACTATTACAAATGTGTAGGCTTATACGGTAGTTATATATAGACTAGTACTAGTAGTAGTAGGTCTATATTATAGGCTCTACTGGATAATACCGAAGTATATGTACTAGTGTGCACTTGATAGTTTGCCTTGCTTGTAATAAGTTGATCACTTTGAAAACTCCAGTATAAATAGGGCAGGTATTAATTTAATAGATATCTTAATCATCTTTACATTGAGCGATAGTAACAGTTCCATATCCAGATTATTATCCTTGTAAAATCATTATTAGGTGCAGATCAGCTGTAACTTGCTTCCAAACCATAATGAAAATATACATGTTGTTTTAACCAATCGATTTGCATTGTAGATTGATCTTATTGCATACTTCGATAGGCCCTCACAAATTAAAGATGTTTTTGGTCGATTCTCTTTTTTTGGCAGCACAGGGTGTTTCTGAAGGGCAAACAAAATTCATTCCTTGGACCAAAGTTTTGGGTCTAATATTGTAAACATTTTACAGATTTTATGGTGAAAGTTGGGCACTTTATTTTATTTTATTTTTAATAGATAAATTGACTGAATATAGTTTATATCCCCATAGCCTCTGATATATTATCTGTTCTGCATGTTTAGGCATGATTGTCATTGAGTTGCATCCCTATTTGATTTGTTGATGTGCCAATAATTGTACGAAATTGGGTTATTTATTTACAGCAAAAATTGTACGCTATGATGAAATCAGGAATTTTAGATCTTAATCTTTTCAATTTTTCAGATTCTCCAGGACCTCTTGGAGGACAAGCGGCCAGTTGTTTCCAAAGTACAAAAAAAAGATGAAATCCAAATTGCTACCCCCAAGAAAACCGGGCAAAAGGTATTTACAAGTTTACTGTTTCTGAGAGAAATCAAATATTTCATTGAAAAACAATTGTGGCCTTATACGATGTCTGGATGGTCTCCCTCTCTCCCCACACTTCCCCTTCTCCCTCTTTTCCCTCACCCTTGTCTCTCATACCTGTTTTTCTCTCCCAACCGCATCTCTGATTACCCCCTCCCCTCTTCCTCATGCTCCCCCTCCCCCTCCCCTCTCTCCCTTCCCCTACATCCTCTCCATCCTCTCTTTTTCCCCCACTCCCCCATTCTCTCCCTTTTCTACCCTTTCCCCCTCCGACACCCTCTCCCTCCCCCTCTCTCTCCACACTTCCCCTTCTCCCTCTTTTCCCTCCCCCTCATCTCTCATACCTCTTTTTCTCTCCCAACCTCATCTCTGCTTACCCCCCTCTCCCTCCCCTCTTCCTCATGCTCCCCTCCCCACTTTCTCTCCCTCCCCCCTCCCCCTCCCCATCCGCTCCTTTTACTTCACTCTCCCACTCCTACACCCTCTCCCTCCCCCTCTCTCTCCACACTTCCCCTTCTCCCTCTTTTCCCTCCCCCTCATCTCTCATACCTCTTTTTCTCTCCCAACCCCATCTCTGATTACCCTCCTCTCCCTCCCCTCTTCCTCATGCTCCCCTCCCCACTTTCTCTCCCTCCCCCCTCCGCTCCTTTTACTTCACTCTCCCACTCCTACACCTTCTCCCTCCCCCTCTCTCTCCACACTTCCCCTTCTCCCTCTTTTCCCTCACCCTCATCTCTCATACCTGTTTTTCTCTCCCAACCCCATCTCTGATTACACCCCGCCCCTCTTCCTAATGCTCCCCCTCCCCACTTTCTCTCACTCCCCTCTCTCCCTTCCCCTACATCCTCTCCCTCCCCTCTTTTCCCTACCTCTTCTTTCCCTCCCCCTCCCCCTCTACTATGGCTGACTTTTCAACCTTGTCATGTTATATCCCTTTGACAATTTATTGTTCTGATGTCAGGCAGACATTCCAGCATTTCATCTTTCTGATATTGTGATGTTTTAACATTCTGATGTTCCAACATTCTGACATGTCAATGTTCTCACATGCAGATGTTTTTCATTATTATTTGATTCAACTGAGGTCAAATATTTTATGGCATATATGTTTAGTTTGTACCATTGACCCAGAACATGGCAATTGTTGCTCACATCTGTTAATATCTAATTTGCAGCTCAAACCAAATGTTCCTTGTATGGAGCCCACATGCTCATCTACAAATGAAACACAGGTCAGTTTTTGTTAACTGAAAAGTTTATACTTTTAAAAGTGTTCACTTTTAAATCTAATATTAATTAAAAATTGTGATGTTATCTTAAAATCAAGTGCACTTCACCACTCAAATTTATCCTCAATGCTAACTTCACCATTATTGATTTGACCTCAAAGAACCAGAATGTTGTGCCTACACCTTCAATTGGTTCTGAGATAGACATTCCTGCTTCCTCTGGAGATGAAAGTGATATGTCTGAAGGCTATCTACCGTCATCAGCTGGAGAATCAACTGAAGGCTTCATTACAGAAGAGGAAACTGAACGTTCAAGTAGCCAGTATTTTCTTGTTTATGAAGAAAACTTATCTGCCTTGATGCGACGATGCCAAGAATGTGGTGCTCCAGTAATAGAAACATCAAAAAAAATGGTTGGCACCTTAGTGGTATACACCATTTCATGCCATGAAGGGCATTCTGTCACTTGGGCATCCCAACCATCGATGCATAGAATGCCCTTAGGAAATTTAATGCTGGCAGCAGCAACCCTCTACACAGGATTAACATATGCCCACATTTCAGCCCTGGCTAAAGCTCTCAACTTGGCCATCATGGGTAAAACCACATTCCATGACATCCAGAAGAGCAAGCTTCTCCCTGTAGTACAGGAAGCCTGGAGTAAAGAACAGAGAAAGCTGTATGACGAAAGAAAGGACTCAATGCTACAAATCACGGGAGACTGCAGATGTGACAGTCCTGGACATTGTGCAAAATATGGAACCTATAGTTTGATGGATACAGGGAAAGCTGATGGGTCAAACAAGATCCTGAATGTGCAACTAGTTCAGTGTACCGAGGTTAGTTTCATTTTACATTTCCTCTGATATGCAAAAGTTATCTCACCAATGGAAAGTTGATAATTGGCCAATGTTAGCTATGCACTAACGGATACATCAAAAACTGTAAAATTTTCCCTCAATACAGTTGGGTTTTCTTGCATGAAACTCATTTATCTTACTCCCTTACCCCCAAAAAAAACATTTTCTACAATATACTATCCAGTGATTTTACATTATATTTTGGTTCTAGGTACGAAACTCAAACCAGATGGAGCCTGAAGGTCTCAGGAGAGCTCTTCAGGACCTTAAGACTGAGGAAATCAAAGTTGACACTTTAGCTACTGATCGTCATATTCAGGTACCCACTATCCAGCTCATTATACACATTAAGAGCATGAACAATTGTCAAGGATAGAACTAAGTTAGAATATAAGTTAATAGGGATTCGAATAAGAGAAATTACTTTAAGAATTTTAAACACTATATGAAAACTTTATGGATCTCTCAGGAAGACCTGCCTATAGGCAGAGAGTATGTATCCAATTTCGGAATGTTATTGTCTGCTCTGAATAAAAATGCAATATATGTTAATATGTTTTCTCTTTCTAGATTAAAAAAATCATGGCGACAGACTACAGTGACATTGATCATCAGTTTGACGTTTGGCATGTTGCCAAATCAGTCGTCAAGAAACTCAATGAAAAGGCAAAATAGAAGAGGCATGTCGATCTGCTGCCATGGATACAATGCGTTTCCAATCATCTGTGGTGGTCATGTGCCACTTGCGGTGGAGACGAACAAAGTCTCAGGTAATCCTTCAGATTCCTTTTTTAATCATGCCAGTAATATTGACTTGATAACATATTGACTTGATAACATGATATGAACATATTGCAATATTATCACACTTGAGTAGTCCAAGAAAGATAACAATATTGTATCATTACATCGGCAAATTAACATTGCAAGTAATGACTATAAGATTAGAATCATCTCTTTCCCTTTCCATCCATATTTGACAAATGGTATAGGCAACATCAGGACATAATATTTTGTTTTATATCTAGATTTTGTGCACAGCCATACAATCATGGAATGCCATTAGAATTGTCCATATCATTATTATCAGTTTGAACCATTATATTAACAAGACTACTAATGGTAAATAATAACCTTTTTAACTTTTCCATATTTGTGGTATTCTTTGCAATGCAAAAGCTGTTCATCATGCCTTTTTTTTTTATCAGAGAGCGTTGGATTTCAATACTCCATCATGTGATCAACAAACATCACTGGAGTGGCTCCCGAAAATTCAAGAGGTGCAGCCATCCTCGGCTCTCAAGCCCTGAAACTCGCCCTAAAGCATGGTTGAATCCAGACTCTGCTAGTTTTGAAGCACTGAAGGCTGTGGTTATGGACAAAAACCTGTTATCTTCCCTACCAAAACTAGCCAGGTTTTGCCATACAGGAAATCTGGAAACCTTCCACAACGTAATGCTTAAATACTGCCCAAAATGGCAGCACTTTGGATATGAAGGTACATATGATAGATAGGCTTATGAATGTAAACAATATCATTAAATGTCAATTTAAAAAAAAGGGGGAATTTGCATGTCTATTATACCGATGTTTGGATAGATTAAGTTCAGGCCTGACATTCAAATTTTTATTTAAAATTGCAAGAATGTTTTCACCAATATTTATAGCTTGTATAAATGATATCTAAACCCCAAATGTATGATGTTATATCATATAATACTGCTTTGTAATACAAACAACTACTGGTTAAAAATTCATTCCATTGAGACTGTTTTTACATGTTGCAGGGATGAAAGCGCGCACATTGCTGGCTGCCGTTGACTGGAACAGTATGAAAAAGAGTCCTGTTCTAAGTGTAGATGGGACTCACCAGCAAGAGCAAGTTTATTCAAAGCGAAGAAGAACTTGGGTGCTGAGGTATAAATATCATCGGGAGGCTGGAAGGCAAATGGAATCCCTAATGGAACGCACCATAATAGTATACTGTAAGTTATCTAGTGGGTATTTAGTTTCTGAGTTTTAAAAGATGACTCACATTTATTTATAGATTATTTATTGGATATATGAATTGATAAGATCTAGGCTTAGCATCATCATGTATGATATTCCTATGACTCAACATGAAGATATAGGCTTAGCATCATCATGAATGATATCCCTATGACTCAGCATCATTATTAACTGGAGTGAATGTTGTAATGTATGACTCAACCTGTTTTGTGTAGGGAGCTAGGGTGTGAGGTAGTTAAAGGCGAAGGTGAGAATGAAACAGCATAATAGAACATGACTCTCTAGTGAGGAGTATGAGAGTCACATGGATAATCTCTCCCAATTAGAATCTTATGTTCTTGTCACATGTAATTCTCTCCAATCAGAATAGAGAATAGTTCAAGTAGGATTAAGGTTCCGTGATAGAGATCATATTTATTATAGGATGGACTGCGTTTAATATGAAGAGGAGAGATTGATAAGAGTGTGACGTGTTTAGTGATAGAATCTAAATAAATCTATAAACAGATATAGACAAAGAGTGTTGCAACAAGTGGTGAAATAAATGGTGAAACAAAGAACATGATCATTTCTTGCTAGGTATATAAAGCCCATGATTTGAATGAAACATTACAATCATCACAATGCCGTCACACGAGGTTAGCGAAAACCTTTCACTCGAATTCCGTACAAAAGGGAATTTTACTCTTACAAGAGAAAGACCGGACTCAATTCGATATATAAAATCGAATAATAGAATTATTGAGATAGCTGGAAGTAGCAAGGAACTTTTGAAGTCAGGAGGAGTGTTGGACTTTGAGGAGGAATGGAAGATTGAAGTGAGAGAGTACTGTGAAAAAGACTATGTCTCGTTCAACCACATGGACGAATATGGAGGTCGAATTGGGTATGTTCAGTATTTACATTCTAAATATTAACTAATATATCATTCAGGATTAAGCTAGATTACATTTATCACGATTGGATGTTGTTATTGTTTAAACATAATATGTTTGCATTAGTTTATATTGATGTTAATTATTAATCTTACTATAAATTTATAATTAATTCCAATTTCAGAAAGGACAGCTATGATCTCACATGGGAGGAGCTTGCTACGATTGAAATGCTAATTCAGAACAAGAGCTTGAAACGAAAGAGCCAAGCAGCTGATCAGACAGAGGCTAAGCGAGCAAAGACCTTTGGTTCTGAACGTTATCGCTGGACTCTAATAAAAGATAAGGATGTAGTGGAAACATCCACCACATCATTTCTTTCCTTCAACAGTTGTAAGAAGGATGCTCAAACAAGGCGCATGGCTCGAGAGGATAAGAATGAGCTCCGGATTGATTATGAGTCGCAGTCAGCAGCTCCGATGTCCTTGGCAGATATTTCCGCAAAAAGCTATCTTTTCCTCCTAAGAATGGAGGTTGCTAATTCGGTTGAGCGATCATCTGAGCATCTTCAGTCTAGCTCAAACAACCGGCCGTTTGAAATGACTTCAGCAATGAAGTACAAGGCGCATTTAAAGATTTCATTTCAAAGGTTGCATGAAGCAACTCAGATGATGATGAATATCTACAAGATTGTTGACCCACTGCCTAAGTTTATATCTACAGATGTCATTCGGAAAATGAAGCCTCAGGAGGTGGATCTAAACTCTCTTGACTTTGAGTCAGAGTTCAATGAACTATATTTTGCATAATTACTGAAACTTTTTGCGCTGCCTATCGCTATTGACTCCAGTCTAATTCGAAATTGATTCACTATAATTCGCAATGTTCTCTATGCTTAATATCTGATAATAATTTCATGGAACAAACACACATTAACAGAGTATTTACATGTTTATTATCTGCATCGGTTAATTTCATGGAAACAAACACACATTAACAGAGTATTTACATGTTTACCGCCAGATGAGAAGAACAACATGATACGTAATGAGAATAAATGAATACAAATGAGATATATGTATTATTCACGGAGATAGTATATAGATATCTATTAATAAATAAGTAGTCAATCCTATCAGAATAATATAAAGCGGATACTATATGCTAACTGGATGCTCTATAAAGTTATCTGGTGCAGTGTTGATACCATTCTTCTATTATTAGTCGAAGGAACTACCATTGTTACCATTGTTACCATTATTCTATCATCATTTGTGTCTTATTCTGAAATAAAATGATTATATGTTATATTGATGTTGGTATTCATTCTCATGATTTAATATAGACGAACATCTCCGATAGAGGGAACCACTTAAGATGTTCTTATGTTATTAAATGAGATCGTTGCAATAGGGGGAGCCACTACAATATGGATTAGTAGATAGCGATAGAGACGCTAGGGGGAGCCACTGGAACATTGTTCTGGCAGAGAGGGATCCACTGCAACAGAACTAACTCTGTTTACATAGGATCATAATATTAATCGATCGATTCCAATAGTTTCCGCAAGACATAAACAACAATGTAATTAATCGGATTATGATAAATATAGAATTTGATAATGATATGTATATGTGTATTAATGTAAGGAAGATGATCAGGATTAAGGAGAAGGTTAACTAATAATTACCTCTAATGCTCTATTCATCCGCTTCACTCTCTCCATCACTTTCATATCCTGTTCCCTCTTCCTCTTCGTCCTCAAATAAATCTTCTCCTTGTTCAGAACAAGTTTTACTTCCATCAGAATCTTCACTTGACTCAATCAAAATAACATTAGGAGGTTGGCTGGGTTCTTCTTCTTCTTCTGTTAATGGAAGATGTGGGCTCAAAAGCGGGAGAGCACCCGAGAGAGGAAGATATGAACGCTTCCTCATTTTCAGCGCAGACACACCTGCACATTCCTCATCAGACGTCTCTTCACTATAAATATTGAGAACCCTGGTTCTTTTTCGGGGAATACAAACTTCGCTCCCACTTTGCTCCCTCTCTTCTTGAATGATTGACCACTCTGCATTACACTTTCGGGTGAAGTATACACTGGTCTAGAATATAATATGAAATATTAAAGAACATGAACGTTATACTGCGAACATAGGGTAATGATTTAGTTCATACAATAGGAGCACAAGTATATATGATATATATATATTAGAGTGAACATTATAATAGAATATTTATAATCCATGTACAATATTATAACAATGTAGTTAGATGAATGATGTGTTAAATTACTAACCATCTTATTAAAGCTCCACATGGGGAGATTATTATTTTTTGCTAGAATATACATCTCTTTATGTAGAGACTCCAAGGATTTGCACATATTCATGAAACATCTTTCGAGTTTGATGGATTGTCTAAACAACAACATTAAACATCTTATATTATATCATATATAATGATTATAAAGAACAATTAATAGTCATGATAGAAAGATTATAAAGAATAATTAATAGTTATGATGGAAGAAGTACTAGTATAGTAACATTAATGTTGTAATGAATTGTTCTACGCTTACCACAATACAATTAATAATGTATCTGTACAATATCCTCTACTTACTGAGTCATGATGGATTTGATGTTGCAACTGTTTAACTCACGATATCCAAATGGGTTTCTGTGCTAGAACCTTACGAATATATAGTTGAGAGGGTGCAGATGAACTTATAGAGAGAATGCCATAAACTGATTATAATATATATTTATTTCTATATCCATCTCCAGAGTAGACACTCTCATACATCTCATAGCTCTCTCTCTCTCTCTCTCTCTATCTCTCTATCTAATTCGCATGTATTCCTACCACTCAAATGAAGCATGCACTAATGAGTATAATATAAGGACAAGGTAACAATATTAGAGAGTAATATGAACATGAACAAAGGAATGTGAACAAAGGAACTCTATCTAATAAAGAACTTATGCATCCCTAGACTGCATAGAAGAAGGTACTAGAACATCACTAACAGATATAAACTATATTTGTGGTTATAATAATAATAATGAGCGATATGGAATGCAAGTGCAAATAAGTTCATCATCCTACTTGGTGTTTGTTTGTGAATACGCTCATGTATATATCAATATTAACGAACAAACTATTAAGCTAGAAACTAACATGAACGCTAGAAACTAACATCAACCTCTCTTTTCACTCATTCATAGATGAACATGGGTGATCCTAGGTTTGGAATCATAGGATCATAGTTTGTGAATACCTTCCTATATATGCCAATATTAACGAACAAACTATTAAGCTAGAAACTAACATCAACGCTAGAAACTAACATCAACCTCTCTTTTCACTCATTCATAGATGAACGTGGATGATCCAAGGTTCTGAATCATAGGATCATAAATCTGATGACATAATGTTGGATCAAGAATTTGATGAGATAATGTTCCAGTAAGAAATATCTTTATATATGAGTTCAGACCAGTCTCTCTATAATTCTCGTATTCGAATTAATACCAAAAGAAGATGAATTTGGAATAGCTGAATGATTATTTCTTCTTTTTGAGCCAGTACATCTGAAATAAAAACATATAAAGCGTATAAGATAATATTATCTTATTGATTTGATATCTATTCGAATAACAATACCATAATGCACTAATCTCATATGCATATTAATATGAATGATATTCTTAATTAGTTAGCAGAGGTGCTGAATACGAATGAATAATTACATTATCTCTAATTAAATTCTTACCGATGGGTTATAGAATTCTGTGAATGTCTTCTTTCGAGTAGACCTTCTTGGTTCCTCTTTACGATTTAGCATACCATTTTCTTAATCGCACCTCTCTTGCTCAGGTTCTTGTTCTTCTACCCTCTGTTCTCTATCAGATTCTTCCTTATCGAGACATTCAGGGGAAGATGACTCAGCTGTTGCTGCACATGCAGATGGATAAGAGGGGAGAGAGAGAGGGGGTGCATCTGAGGGAGGAGCGGACGGGGGAGAGTCAGCTGGTGCAGGTGTAGCTGAAGAGGAGGCACGAGAGTCACCTGGTGCTGGAGGAGAGGAGCTCACCCTTGACTTAACGAACTGCGTGAATGCACTCATGTCCAGCTTAATGAAACTCCTTTCCTGCTTTGCAGGAGTGTTTGAAGCTGTCTCCATCTCCTCATCGTCATCATCTTCTGTAAAGTCCTCATCAGTAGGAAATGACTCAGAAGAAGCGTTATCTGTCATAAGAGGGATATGGCAAGGGATTGCGCTTTTATTGTTATTCCTTGGGTGATCGGATGAGGTGGAGGGAGCATTATTGAAAGGTGTTGACGAAGACATTGGTACCATTTCAATGTCAGCCCCATCGTTTCTCTGGCTGTAGCGCATTCTGGCCCAGATGATCATGCCAGCAATTACAATGACTATTATGGTCGCACATCCTGCAGTAATGCCTGTAATCTTTAGTGACACCCCTGCAATATTGACAGATACTTCGGCTGAAGCTGAGGTGGTTGTGGTTGTCATGGGAGGAACTGGAGTCTTAGTTGGAGAATCTGTCGTAGAGGATATTGCTCCTGATCGTTCTTTCTCTTCACTAGTTGTGGATGTAGTTGTAACCTTCACCAATATTGACATCATGGTATTCACAGCATACTCAAAGGAGTGTTCCTTTTTTGGTTCGATTTGCTAATAAATAAGATATGAGCGATAGATAAATAGACATAATATTACATGGTTAATTATAATATAATTATATTAGATGCATATTAATATGAGTTCTGTTTGTTATGAGAACTATAATGATGTTGAGTATTGATCATTATTATATTAATAATAATAATAATGAGAGCGAATATATAAATAATTATTAATAATATTTAACAAGCTTATTATAAGTGATGTTTGTTCTAATGAGAAACATTTGAGCTCGTTCTAAATAATATTTATTTGTACATTTATTTCATACAATTCATACTCTCTCTCTCTCTCTCTCTTCAAATAGAATTAACATTACCTGAGTTTTCTTATCAATGATCGGAATTTCTTTAATCTCAGGGTTCATGAAAGGTTTCATGTCAACATCTCGATTCGGAATGAGTGGATTCTCCTCTTTAATCTCAGGGTTCATGAAAGGTTTCATGTCAACATCTCGATTCGGAATGAGTGGATTCTCCTCGTGATTAGGCAGAATTTCACTAATCTCATGCTTCATAACAGGTTTTATGTCAGCATCTCGATTCGGAATGAGTGGATTCACCTCATGATTACGGTTGACAAATGAGGGTGTGGTGACAGGGAACATGTTAGAATCATAGTGAGCAGGATCAGGGTTGGCTGGGGTTATCACAATGATAATCTCAGGTTTGATGATAACTGTTTCTGGGTCGATGTTCGGTTCCATCACGGGAGGATTCTCGTCATAACCGTCAGGTCGATTCTCCTCATCCCCTCCCTCGTGCGATATAAGGTCAATGTTAGGGTCACGCGGGGTTATCATGATAACAAACTTTTCGTTTTCTTTATCCTCACAATCGGTTATTACCTTCGCGTTATGTTCCCCTAACGCTTCATCAATGTCGCAGGAATTTATCCCTTGAGCCTTCTGAATGTTCAATCTCTTCAAGCTAGGTAATTTTTTCATTACCTTGGATAGATCATCAGAAATGCGTAACATTCTGATATTGGCATACCATATCCGATAGAGCGGTGCTCCATGTGTTATCACCGATACGTCCACGTTCCTACAACTAATTGTTCTTAAGGTGCATGTACACCCCCTTTGATCGCAGATATTGTGAGAGTAAATACTCTCCACTATTCCCATCAACAGGAGCGCAATCACAAGTCTCATGATTAGATGGATAATCTCGATACGTTCCCAGAATTGTTTATCGTAATCCGCGTCTTGCTTAACGTGTGTCCACTCAAGATATGTAAATCTCGATTCAAATATAAATTTCTTAAGGTCAATCCCTCCTCCCCTTCCCCTAAATAGAATATCCTGATATTCCGTTATTTGAAGTCTTGACCAGATGTTTTATGACCCAAATAGACGCGCCCTATTCCAGGAGCCCTCATATACCCGGTCAGAATTACCGCGTCTTCGTCTGTTTACATCATTGGGTAGAGCTTGAATCCCATGGGAGAATATTAATCAGATAGATTGTGTACCCTCGTAGAGTTCACATTCTGTTCATTAACACACACGCCTACATTAATATTGATATATCAGGAGGAATCAGGAGGATATTCATATTTTTCTACCTTTGTATTTCACAAACAATCAGTCAGTGGGATATGTGCATATTTTGCACTTGCATTTATGAAGAGAATACAATGATTTGTCGTGGCATTAATCCATTTGAATATCATATTGCTTCTTCTAGCAAATTCATCAAATTGGATTGGAGAAAATGTAAAATCAGATTTTTTAATGCAGACTTTATTGAAAAGTCATTTCTTCGATTAAATGAAATTGATATTTCAGATCAAACTGTTGAAATATCCTGCAAATCTATTCCATTTAACATGGATTACGCAATTACCTCAGACTGTCTACTTGATCCACGTTCCTCATCTTCTCCCACTGAAATTTCCTCATCAGTTTTCTCCCGTGAAACTCAATTTTGGAATGAGAGTCAAACAACTGAATTTGGAATTACTTCTGATTCAACCCAAAACATTAATGAGAGTGTATCTGAACAAATGAGGACAACAAGCGTGTTTATATCAACTGAATCAGGTCCTATGAATTCCAGTGTTTCATCGAGAGATATGAGTGTGACTCAATTCCATACTACACATGCAGATATTAAAATTAGTGAATCTTCTGTTGACAGCTCACCAATTCATGAGAAAACAACATTTTCAAACATCGATTCTTCCCCTTTGGAAAATGATTCGAATGTTAATTTCCCTGATGAAAATTGTAGACATAACGAAACAACCATATTTATTGTCTTGGTTTCTATATGTACTGTATTAGGAATATATTTCATAGGAACCCTCGTTTTAATATTATATATAAAATTTCATCAATATAAAAGAGAGAAGGAATGTGAAAGGTCATCTAAATTCTATAATGTTATATATAGAGATTCATCCATTTCTATTGAAGACCATAATGTCTATGAATCAGATAGTGTGTAAATATTCACCATCTCTTAGTTTTCCAGGGCACGATAGAGCTATCTTAATACTTGTATATGTTACATTAAGGAATAAATAATACAATAATTCATTCTTCAATCTTTTTATTGAGCAAATAATTATACATCATATCTCATTAATATCAATGTTGAGCTATTCATACTAGAGCTTGCTTAGTTCCACTGATCAATATTCAGTGACAGAACCCAGCGCGGGAACCAGAATCATTAGTTCCGAATAAAACGCAAGAGGTCCTCCCATATCACTCTCCTTACATCATTAGTTCTGAATACATACACTAGGAGAGAGGATCGCAGTCATGAGAAGAATGTTTGTTTACTGATATATTATATTTATCTATTCATTATTCTCTTGCACTTTATCACTATAACATAATATTCACTAATCAGATTACATGGATGCGCTCTAACATCTTTATTCAGTTCAACACGTATCCTTTGCTTAGATCAACACTCATTCTCATGAACGGCAGCATGTTCATATCGTTGTATCTCATTCGATGGATGTGGTGTACCATTTCCTCTTCCAAGAGTTTACTTCCGGATAAACATTCATCATGATAGTGCATGAACCTGAACACTCGTCCCGTGTCGAGAGTAGGACTGTGCAAGAGAGTATCATCATGATGGAAAGAGTGAATATGTATCTGTTATTGAATCCGAGCTATATTGGTTAAATCTATCTCATTGACAGAAGCAAGTCATCCTCAGATAAATAGAGGAATTAATAGACGCGGAACGATAACCATTTGGGTGCATGCAAATGGGATAATATTGAGATCTAAGAAGCGTGTAGAACTAATAGAACAATGTTGTTGTATTGTTGTATTGTTGCTGAACCCTTAAAGCTACCCAATTGCAACGTCATATGATTAGCTCATATTATTGATACCACATCTCTTTATATTATTGAAATAAGTTTTGTTTCATTAATGGTGCATTGATGATAATCAATGGGATGTGAGATAGTGTAATGTATAGCGATCTCTCCATACAATCATTCACATTGAATCTTTTGCAGGAATATATATATTTCCTACTCACAATGGAAGGAAGGAGTGATCGTGAGTCATTCTCTACCACAATAATTGTTGCTATGACTTTACATCAGCATGGAATGAGTGAGGAATAGCTATATACAATCAAATTAATACAACCTTATAAGAGCATCATTCTCATTTGTATTTTCTGAGAATAACTCTATAATTTCCTTAAATGAGCATCCATGTGTTCTGAGATATGTATAAACTAAGCAGTAATCACCACAAACAGGCATTTCACCTTGGATCCTTTTGGTAGAATATACATATTTTCCATTCCCATTTACCTTAAGAAAGTTATCAAAGAGTGAATTATAATCAGAAGGAATTTTTCCTAATGGATCGAAAAACTCACTTGGTATATGTTGCTGAACCCTTAAAGCTATCCAATGCTCACCTTTCGATACGGCTTTTCCTGTATTAACTATAAATATGACAGGATTATCATTTTGTAAAGGAACTGATGGTAATAATTCATATGACATTACCCCCCCAAATTCTGGAATATCATTTAGATATTTATATATTGTCTCACTATCCATTAAAAGTTAATCATGACGTTTCTAGCCTTATCAATATTAAGCATAGCTTCAAAAGAAGCATACGCAACAATTGTTATAGGTTTTTCCAATCCAGAATTAAATCTAACTGTTAACCGAGTGCTTCCCTTTCTTATAGGGTTTGTGAATGATTTCCCCTTACTACCTTCTAAGTCGAGAACAAACAAACAATAACCCCCGGAATACTCTTCAAAGGAAATCGAAGGAGTCTCAGATTGAGAAGGAGGTACGCATTCATATATACTAGAGTATTCACGAGTGTAATGTTTATCTTTAAAGTTTGGAGTGAATGGTTGAATTGGGAACTGACCATCAACCTGATAGCTTAAATAATTAATGTTAAAATGTTGAAAATGATATGGGTTAAGTTCAGAGGAGCCTTTTATTGCTTCAGCTAAAACAAACCCAAGAACTAACCTTTTCGGAATATGATTCTGGAAAAGGTTTTCTCCAACATAATCAAAACTATTTACAGCCACAATGAACGTTTTTATTTCATTTCTTGTATATGGATAAATAGCAGGAGAAGAATTAAGCATCTCTGCATGACTAACAATCAATCCAGGATGGATTTTCACAAATGGAACTGATATATATGCATCCTTAATGCAAACAGAATACCATCTTGATTTTGTAACAGTAACAGGGGGAGTTTCTTCACCTGAGCCTGCTGAAGGAGAATAAGTCCCACTTTCAGGTTGTTCATACATTAGACGAAATTCGTCTGAAGCTTGAGTTAGTTTAATATTTATAGGAACTCCGTTAAGGATTAGTCTTTCCTGCTCTGCTATGTCTGCAAATAATTTTGTGCTAACACTTAATGTTTTTCCAGAGCTTGTCAATTCTGCTCTACTATACAATCCTGAATTATCTCTAGATGATACACTGGAGTCCATCACTCCTGCAATATCTTTCTTAAAACCTGTTACTGACAACCAATTTGTTAGATCATTAATTCCATAGCTTAATAAAATGTCCATCATTCCTTTAAAAGCAAAGTTGGAAGAAAGGCCTGTCATTGTCTGACGTTGTTGTAAAGATAAGTCCATTTGTGAAAAAATGGATATAGCAGGAATATTCACAAATCCTACAGAATCCTTCGTTAAATCTCCAACAGACTCACCCTTATCATTTAATATTTGAAGGCTTAAATGCAGTCTTGCCTTCTTCAGCATTACATAATCAGAAGAATTATTTGCAATATCAAATTCAATAATGCTTCTACTTGTTATTGTTCCAACCGGTCTATATGTTTATGGTATGTTTCAAGAATTCCAGTTTGAACGGGAGGGATTGAAAAAATCGCCAACTTATCTTCATATCCCTCAGCCGCGCCTTCAGGAACAAATGCCATATTACTTTTTTGCGTACTTTCTTGGCTTCTTAGGTGATACCTAAAATTTGGTCAATTTGTCAACTTGTCAAGGAAGTTTGTATTTTTATTACATGAAGGAACAAAACCAACTTACGAAATCCTTTTCTCCTGTTGAATGTAGATTTTATCAAAGAGGGTACAATACATGTTGTAATTTTCTAATATATTCTCAATTATTAAGCCTCAAAATGATTAGAATGATGCTTAATCAATATTGATTCAGATTATTGTTGTTTGCTTCAAACAATCAGGGTTTATAAAGTCCATAGGTTCTTAGATTTCTAGCCATTTCTAGTTATAAGTTATTTACATCTTCTCATGTTATTTACATTGACACATTGGTTATTTACATCGTCCATTTTTCAAGTCCACCCACCAAATGATTTGTAGGTACAGGCAAAAAAGAACTATATCAGTGCATTCTGTTATTCCTTTACTCTATGTAAATGTCTATTTCAGACAATTGCATGCATTTTGCTGGGTAACAAGCTATTTGAAAGAACCCCTGCTCAAAATAAATGAGATTTTCAATCCTATGGGACCAATTTTAATGCCATTTTTTCCTAAAAATTAGTTTTGCCACAATTTTTTTTTATGTTTTCTGGTAGAATACCTCTGTGTAACATATTCCAATGATCAGGACTAATTTACCAGCAAAATAACTTATGCAGAGACAACATACTGCTCATGGCTGTGTAAATAACACCGAAACATGAACACAAACTTTGATATACTGCTGCATGAAGGGAAAAGCTCAGACAATGTAGCGATTTCTGGCGGAGATGCACCAAACTACCTTCTACAGTATATGGTATGATTTGATATGATTATTCAAAATTTAAAAAATGATCCACCAAAACCCCAATTGCACCCATTTCGTGAGAAATGCTCATATATATAGAAATGTGAATATGATTAATATTAAAGTCTCACCTTTGTCTGATATTGCAATATCATCTCTTTAACCCTTGGATGGTTTAACAGATTGTTGCTGCTTGCCCAAGAAAATAGACATTCAACATCTTGAAAAAGATGAAGATATAACTCTATTTCCTCTTCAGAAAATGATATCAAAGCCATTGTTCCTCTTCTCCTATTGATCATTATTGAAACACTCACAATTTATATATATGTAGCTCTTGCACCATCACTCATCTAAAAATAGTTGCTTTGTTCATAATCCCATACTCTCCCACATTTGATTGCACCACATTAACCATGTGACCTGAACATCTCATTCTGATTGGATCACATTAACCATCTGACCTGAACATGACATTCTGATTGGATCACATTAGTATGTGACTCACCATACACTGGACAAGCATGACAAGCATGTCATTCTTACTTCCAACCCTGTCTATGTCACACCTTCACTCCTCACCTCTCCTCTCTACATTACTCCAGTTAATAATAATCATGCTGAGTCATAGGAATATCATACATGATGATGCTAAGCCTTGATCTTATCAATCATATATCCAATAAATAATCTATAAATAAATGTGAGTCATCTTTTAAAACTCAGAAACTAAATACCCACTAGATAACTTACAGTGTACTACTCACCATCCAAGTTTATAGGGAGAAGATAACCCTTCCTCCCATGACTAGGCCAGACCTGGCGGAAAATATTTCGCGCTTGAGCAAACCTTCGAAAGAAAAAGCTCTGGATCATTATCGAACACGTTTTATGGACTATTAACTCGTTTTTTAATTACAGTTGTAGTGGGTTTGTGTATAATATGTATGGGACATGTAATGCCCACTCATGTTGTGTGGTGCTGTCTGCTGAGGGTAGTACGCTTGTACTAACCCCAGTGGGCAGTACCATTTAATGATGACGGTGAAGTATGTTATATAATGGTTTCCAGTCATGACATGAAGATGTCTTAATGAGCATCTCCTGCTAAGTCTTTGTATCTGTGTGGTTGTCTTTAAGTCTTCTAATCTGTTTGATTCACTGTTGTTTCGGAATTCTTGATTAGTCCATATAAGTATTGTTGATTCATTTTTAATTTTAAGAGTGACCAATCACTCTCATATTATTGTGATAGATTACTCCTTTATAATAAGGTATATTTCGTGAGGAAGTTTTTGTCTCCTCATTTCTATTTCAGTAAAGTCACAGAACAGTCACTTTTTTGCTTACACACAATTACAATCCTCAGACTACGATACACTGGTTTTTATATACATTAATTACAACACTTATTCCTGAGTACTGTTAGCTATCCTTACAACTTTCCAACCTCGATCATATTTAGCCCTGTACTGGGCGAGGCTTGAGAAAATTCCTCTGAGAAATACATACTAGATATAAATAAGGTGGTTACAACATATCAAAATTCGATTAGCAATCATATTCAGTCCTCTTAGATTAATTCTTCTGTCATCCACATATTCGGGATCGAGAGATCGCCTAAATGCTAGTTCTAATATGTGGCCCTGTCTCCTTGTATTGAGAGAAGGCATATTAGTTAATTTGTGTATTTCTTTGGTACTTGTATACTTTGGAAGCTTAAGTGCTATTTTATCACTGAATTTTGCAATGATTGCAAACGATCTAAGTATCTTTGAGGGGTAGATTGATAAAATATATCCCCATAATCTATATCTGAAGATCACTACAGTTTTGTTTATTATAAGTCATGAATACCAAATAATTAATTAAAAGTTCATTTTGTCACATTCTCTTTATTCTAATCATTATCCTCAGAATCTGATGCATACGGTTCGTAGATTCCCTCTGGGGCAGGGAATCTCTTTCGAATTTGATCAACAACGTATGCTGGTATGACACGTCGCACACGTTTGCCAAGATACCCATGTATCCACCATGTAAATTGTCGGTAAAATTGAAAATTTGTTGTCTTCATATTTAAATTCTCACTTAAATTCTCACTTAAATTCAAACCTAATGTCTGCCGATTTTATGTCATGATATGCGACAGCAGTCTTTAGGCGATCTCTGTCAGTAACTAGTTATAGATATTCATAAAATATATTGTTATTATTTGTCCTCACATCAATGTATTCTTATGATCACTTAAAATGATCCTCCTTGTATTATCATAGGCCTTGTAGTGGCTTGAAGGCAGGACAAAAGTGCTGATGTTTTAAGCCTGTCACGATATGCGATGGCCCTCCAGGTCTTATTAGTTTAATTATGTGGATTTGTAGGTCTATCAAGGCCATGACGAAATAGGTATACAAATTAATTCTACCTTTATTATTTTCCCTGGTATATCAAGAAACACTTGAAAATACCCGACGGTCATTTTCGGAACCGTCAGAAGTTTTACGCATCGCGTTAACGCTGACAGAGGAAAAGCATTTTAAGTTACAAGGCGGTCATGTACATAGAAAAAAACGCAAAACTGTCAGCATCATGTACAATTTTGAATGGTTCAGATCCGAGAAGATCTCGCAAGGATATGGCATTTTTTCCGAACCTATATTTCTCATTATTTATCATATTTATTTGTGACATCTCATCCTTCATCTGATCTATAGTGGTTGTACTAATATAAACCAATCAATTAGATCGTTGAAATGAAACTCACCGATTTTGTAATGGATTTATTGGCCAGTTGTCACATCTGATGTTGTTTAGACAGACCAGAACATTTCTGAGAACGTCCTGGTTTAGACACAACACAGGAAATGATTTGTGTGCTGTGATGCAAGGAAGACCTAGAAAACAAAACAATATATAAGAATTCTATATGGAATAAAATATTTTTGTCAGATCAGACAGACAGAGAGGGAGAACTTCACTATTCACAACAAATACATGCTAATACCTTGCATATCAACCTCTAGCAGTAACTTTTGGATTTATTTAATTCATTTTAACTTAGACTATATTGATAAGATGGGTTCGCTTGATGATGGCAATAATATGATGAATATTGCTATAGTTATGATAATTTTTGGCCAACAATGGGCCAAGGTATTCATGAGTGTAATAAACACATTGAAATAGTTGAGATATGATACCTATTATTATTTATTTTATTTTGAACATCATTTCTGATACAAGAAATGGTTATTTCAAGCTCCCAATATTTATAGGTGATAGTCAGTAAAAGTGAGTAACTATTTGTCCATATTTAACGAAATTCTGTCCAATTTGTACATTAAATTCAAAATTAGAGACCCATTGATGAGAATCAACCATATATATATCATGTGACTGGTCCCCTAACTTGGGAGAATATTTAGAATATTTTGTCTGCTCTGTGTGCGTTGGGGGGGGGGGGGGCACCACCCACTCATCCTCCATAATTTATGCTCTGAGCATTAGTAACCTAATACCCTCTGTACACAAATGTGTATGTGTCGGGGGTGGGGGTGGCGGGTGGCGGGGTTAATTAATGTGGGGCTGGAATTGGGGAACCCCAGGAAAATATAAGGAAGGGAGGGAGGGAGGGAGTAACTTGAGGCAGAGGCCAAGTAATGACCACACCCCAAGTAGCATTTCATTTATATGTATTATTTGTTGGAGAGTAAGTAACGTTTTCTACAGGCTCACTGACTGTCTAAAGGGCTGACTGAAAATGACTGACAATACTGGTCGGAAATTAGTGACTTTACAATAGTCACAATATTATACTAGGCAAAAAAACACAAATCAAAGTTAGGGGGCGGGGCAGGGAGTGGGGAAGGAGGGGAGGGGGATGGAATCATCATCACACAGACATGATTCAAAACATAACATAATTATCATCATATATATAGCCAGTCATCATTCATATAAAATTCTCCATCATTTCCATACATTATTCAATTATTTAACATAAACAATATTTAAGATACAATGGGATTCTTACCTAGTTCCACTGTTTTTTTTCTCATGCTTTCTGTTTCCAGGCAGCACCTCCTCTCCTTTGCCCGAGTGAGAGTTGCTATATCACATCGGTGGCATTGGCACCAGCCCATCGCATCCCCTCTCTCCTCAGGTTCCTCCTCCGGGTCAGAATCATTTTCTCTATGAGCAAATAAGGTCTCATCTAATTCATTCGAATCCTGACGTAAGGGCTCAAACTGATACCCCCAAAACCCATATGCTGATTCCAAATCACGCTCTCTATCTGTGTCTGAAAAATCGGCCATCGCTCTCGCTGTCCAGTGACTGGGTGTATGGTAACTGGGTCACCAGTGAGGCACCCCAGCCCACCCCAGTCACTCGCCGCTGTCAGCTGAGTGAGTCACTTTGCTCCATTGCGTTGGAGTGCGAGGGTTGTGACTGCCTCCTGGGCCCGACACACGTCATGGGAAAGCAAAACATGGCCGTATCCAGGAGACAAAATAGTTCCCTTTTATATTGGTAATACTGGGGTTATTTGAATGCTATCAAATGGTAAAAACGTAGCCCGTCATAGCTAAAGAGGTAAGGCGTTGATGTATACCTATTTTATTCCATGCTGAACTCTTTCTTTAACATGTTTGAGAAGGAAAACGTCGGGGTTCATAGTGTCTATATTGTACTCGTAATGCACATAACCGGTTTCCCCAACCCATGTCTACCAGCTCCCAATGTTTAACCCTCCTTCCTCGCACTTGGCCGTACTCGTGTAGGCTAAACTTTGGGTAACTTCAGAGATGGTTTGTCACTCTCTCACCAATGGCCCTACTGTATGATGTGCAAAACATCGGCGATCGTTTTGCACGTTGACTTAACACTCAAATTAAATGATTTTGGATGTTGGAAGTTGGTGGGCGGGATGGTGGGCCTGTCAACATACAAAAACATTCCATATTTATGAAAGTAAATAGCCCAAGACTTCCCTTCATTCCCATCAAATTGTGACGATAGTCCTTCTCTGGTGCCACACAGATCTAGACAGTAGCTCTATTCCTGAGATTACACATACTCAATGGAATATTGGCATCTGCAGGAGGGGCAGGAGGCGGGATTATAAAAGGTTTATGACTGCACTTTAGTTTAATCATTTTTATGCAGAATTCTTTATTCTTCTGATGAGAAAGAAATGTTATTCTTCTGATGAGAAAGAAATGTAGGGAACAACCCATACTCAGATTACCTCAGATTAACCTAGTACACAAAGGCTATTCCTTAAGGCTGGGTTCCATTGGCACATTACTCCCTAACTGTAACCACCAATACCACCCATCCCTCTTACCCCCTCACTTGCTCTCTTAAATTCTTGTGTTAGAAGCTGAAGCATTCACATTTATTGAATACAATAAGGCACCAATATTATATAGCTACAGGCATTCTCTTATGTGTCTTTTGTCTTTTTAGCTGTGTGAGTAAAATTTCTTACATAACAAAAACTACAATGGGTATAATAATCTCTCAGATGCAAGTTAAACAATACAAACCAGGAAGTATCAGCTAATTAGCTACATGAACATAACTACATAAACATGAACAAAACTACATAACTAACTGAGCATTTCTCACGAAATGGGTGCAATTGGGGTTTTGGTGGATCATTTTTTAAATTTTGAATAATCATATCGAATCATACCATATACTGTAGAAGGTAGTTTGGTGCATCTCTGCCAGAAATCGCTACATTGTTTGAGCTTTTCCCTTCATGCAGCAGTATATCAAAGTTTGTGTTCATGTTTTGGTGTTATTTACACGGCCATGAGCAGTATGTTGTCTCTGCATAAGTTATTTTGCTGGTAAATTAGTCCTGATCATTGGAATATGTTACACAGAGGTATTCTACCAGAAAACATAAAAAAAAATCGTGACAAAACTAATTTTTAGGAAAAAATGGCATTAAAATTGGTCCCATAGGATTGAAAATCTCATTTATTTTGAGCTGGGGTTCTTTCAAATAGCTTGTTACCCAGCAAAATGCATGCAATTGTCTGAAATGGACATTTACATAGAGTAAAGGAATAACAGAATGCACTGATATAGTTTTTTTTGGCCTGTACCTACAAATCGTTTGGTGGGTGGACTTGAAAAATGGACGATGTAAATAACCAATGTGTCAATGTAAATAACATGAGAAGATGTAAATAACTTATAACTAGAAATGGCTAGAAATCTAAGAACCTATGGACTTTATAAACCCTGATTGTTTGAAGCAAACAACAATAATCTAAATCAATATTGATTTAGCATCATGCTAATCATTTTGAGTCTTAATAATTGAGAATATATTAGAAAATTACAACATGTATTGTACCCTCTTTGATAAAATCTACATTCAACAGGAGAAAAGGATTTCGTAAGTTGGTTTTGTTCCTTTATGTTATTAAAATACAAACTTCCTTGAAGTAAGTTGACAAATTGACCAAATTTTCTGAATTTTTTTAAGCTTTACTGAGAGGTTTTAAAATGGGAGATGTAAATGACAGTGGGAGATGTAAATAACCACATGTAGCTTGTAGCTTCTACTAGCCATCAAGCTGGAAATCAAAGAGTTCATAGACATCATAAGGTGGTTTTGGTGGCCTTCCTTCATATAAGTTGCCCTTGATGGCAAACCATTGTTGTACATGAGGACTATAAACTGTTCATTTTTGGTACATAAATCACTGTCAATGCCACCTCACTTGTCTTAGCCTCTTCCCTGACTATCTCAGTAACCTTGGTCATCATGGTCTCTTTCACTTCTGACTTAAGTTGTCACTTCTGACTTAAGTTGTCAATGTCTTGTGCCCTTTGTCTCTTGCTCATTTCAGTTGCATACCCTTCCCCTTCTCACTCACTTACCTTGTTGCAATCTCTTCCTATCAGCCTATGTCATCTTGGTCATTATAGTCTCTTCCCTGTCGGCCTCTGTCCCCTCAGTCACCATGGTCTGTTCCCCTTCAGTCATTGGAGGTTTCTCCTTTATGTTTCTGGAGTCTCTGTCACCTCAGTTATCACTGTCTCTTCCTTGCCTATCTTTGTCAACATGGTCTCTTTCTGCCTAACTCTTTCACTTCAGTTGTCACTGTCTCATCCCCAGCTTTCTTTTTTTACCTCAGTTGTTGCTGTTGCATCCCAATTCATCACCTCAGTCACCACATCCTTTTCTACTTCAGTCTTGGTGACATCAATTATTGCAGTCTTTCCCCTTCTGTTTTTACCTCATTGGTCATTATGTTCTCTTTCCCATTTCGCTCTATCACATTGGGTGTCACACCCTCTTCTCTTACCATGTGTCAGTCTTTTCGGGACAAGTGAAGGTCTCTCTTCCATTATCAGGATTTTTTTTCAGGGACAATAAGGGAGTCATCTCTTCCTTGTCAACTTCTTTCTAATAATCATTCTTTTCTAGTCCTTCATTTAAATCAGTTCTCATCCATCTATTGCAGTTTGGGTGGGAACTGCAGTTTGGTTGGAAATTGCCATCTGATTTGCAGCAGGAGATCTCCGAAAATAGAAATTACTGTTGAAGAGTCTGATTTCTTGGCACCATCCCATGCCTTTAACAATGGCTAAGGATTTGTAGTGCTTCCCTACTTGTCATCAAATATAAAATCAGGTGTGCACCTATTGCTCTGAGCCCGCTCGAATAATTCTTCCACATCAATCATCGGTTCATTCTTTTTTACTGCCATATCTAGTGCCCCATGGACCTTTTCTATGGCCTGCCCCAAGAAAGTCCCTTACACCCAATTGTTATGAACTGTTGGCCACAACTTTCACCATATGCTGGTATATATTGGGAGGCTTGGAGGTGGATACCAATGCACTTATGACATGATGAATCTTTGAAATGGCTAGGATGCTTTGCTTGAGGAATGCCAGAGTAGCACAGAATAGCTCCATCCAGTAGTTGATACCTTCAAAAGTTGTCAGTGCAATTGCAGTTTTTCAATTCTCATTTTTAATGGGCCACAATAAGGTGCAAACTAGGCCTTCTCTTCTGCTGCTTGGACAAAAGTTACATTAATGAAACATTAAAATATAAAATTGGTTTACATCTTAATAACTTTGTATATTTCCTACCACAAAAACACCTTAGACATGATTTCTAAATTATTTATCACACAAAGGAGTGCTTCCAAAACAAGCCTGCACATGCCAATGTTATTTACATGTCCACATTATTTACATCATCCAAATTTGAATTCTATTCATTTTACCTCTAAAGTCCGCTCCCATCCCATTTAAACCCATTCTATGAAGTTCATCCATCAGCTTATTCAATAGGGGACTAAACATCCATTATATCTAGTAAAATGATTCTCAATATCAGATGTCTGAAAGTGAACAACTGGGGTATTAAAAAAAGGGCTCTGTCATCACACTAACTCATTGATAGAACTGTTCTGAGTACTCACAAGGACTTAACTCCCTGCCACATTGAATGGGTCCTTGATTATATGATACTTTTCCATGTTTGCTGCTACATGGGAGCATGCGTTCAATTGTGGCACCACTTGGGAGATAAATAAAAATGTCTTGTTGTGTGTATAGCTGACAATGAATGTCAATTAACTAAATAGGATGTTAATGTCATCACCATTGTTTTTAAATGCCAAAGAATTTCATCTGGCAATGTAAATAACAACCCATTTTAGCCAAGGGTGTTTTTTGGAGAGAAAACCTTCCTGTAGAAATATTTTTGAATACTTACCCAATTTTTTGTAATCTTTCTAAACATTATTGTTTGCTTCACAGACACAGGTGAAAATTCTTTGAAAAGATTAATTATTTATTTTGTAATTGAAGAAAATGTAATTGGAAGTGTAAATAACACTTGATTTTAGCCAAAAGATGTTCATGTCTAATTTTTTTCCATATCAGTATTTCCCCATTTTGCTAAGTTCTTTTTTTGATTCCAGTTCTGTCCTTCATATTAGAAGTAAAAAGAAATGAGGAGGACATTTTTTATATTTGTGAGCTCACAATCTGTATAAAATATGGAACAATTAAGAGGAAAAAATGAAGAAAAATGCATATTTTTAAAAAAAATGTCATAGAAACATTCCCCGTAGATATTGAACACCATATATGGCAGGAAAGAACACCGCCTCCTCCATGCAATAAGCCCATTTGTAAATACATTTACACCAATTCCTTAAGGTTACTGCCTTTTTAAAAAGCAAAACCCAATTGCACCCGTTTCGTGAGAAATGCTCAACTACTTTGTGTATTTCTTTCAATGTACACCCACTGATGGAGTAACTAAAGTACACATAATAGCCTTCTCCAAACTATTAATTTTGTCTGTCTGGTCAACGTCTGAAAAACTCTCAGAGCCACATTTCAGATCAATGTTTGGTCATCTGTTATAGCAATAAACAACTTGGATTTTACCATTCAAACAGTCTGTAGGCCCAGGGATGTCCCAAGGCCGTAGGCCTAGGGACGTCACTGGGCCTACAGACCGTTGGAACGGTAAAATCCAAGTTGTTTATTGATTTTAGTCTGTGATGGGTCAGATCACTTCCATCACATAACCTAACACAAAAAATATACAAAAACAATGACAAAAAACAACACAACATTTATGACTAACCTTTCATCACTTCCCAACGGCAATACCAATCTACTTTCTGCGAGACACGTTGCGGATATTTAGTTCTGTATTTTACTGGTAGGTGTCGTCTCTCACACCTGATACATTGCGCACACGTTTGCCGGGATGGCGGCATGGCGGGATCACCGTGGTCATTCTCCTCCTATACTGCTGGCATTTTTCACTGATATATAGCAGAAATAGGAATGTCATCATTAGATCCGAATCTCTACATGCTATTCCCAACCAGATTTCACATTTTGAAGTGTGATTTAGTGTTCCAAACTCCTAAACTATTTCCCAACATTGAACCGGAAGTGTTATCGGACATTCTATTTCGGCTATTATCACTCACAACAACAAATCCTTTCTAAGATCACACAGGCTTCATATCAAACCATCCAGGGTCAAACAAACTCCCACCAGTCCTGTTATAACCTGTTCCACACATACTAATAGCAAAAGAATGCTTATTGATATTAGGGATCTAAAGTGAGGAAAACATCAAGGAGGATTTGGGTAATATGTCCTAAAATGGCGCCATAGATGAAACTAGTTTTGGGCCAATTTCAGACGTTTCAATTGCTTCTATCAAGGTTGTAATAGTTAGTATGATATTTCTATACCACAGGTATGTTTTTATTTAATAAAAAAAACTATTGCAGCACCATTGTACTGAAGGCGGTACTCTATTTTAAGAACATCTACTTGTTTCATCTATCTAGAAGAATGTCTAAAGAACACTTACAATTCTATCCTTTTTCAGCCAAGACTTTGGTCTTATTGTGGGTTCAGCTTCCAATTACAAACTGTATTACTGTAAGTATGAGTACCATAGCCTTAGTCTCTTTTCTGTAACCTGCAATACTTAAGTGAATTCAAATCTAGTGCCTGAACTACCTTTTTATTAAAACCAAGACCTGTGATAAATGATAGGCCTACAAAGTACATGACAGACGTAATACAGGTGATATTCAATACATCAACAGGCACAGAAGTAATACACATTCTAGTGTAGACAATTAATTATGTAGAAACCTGTAAATATGGTAAAGCTTTAGCATTTGATGACAATAAAAATGGAACAGATCCGAAAGACCTTCTAAGGTAGCTGAGCGAGCGTTGCTGAAGCCTTGACTTTGTTTTATAATGTTAGTCGCCAATCTTTGGATTTTGGTGGGGTTCTTGAGCGCGATAGGGTCTAGTTTTGCAGTGTTACTCTCGCCGGCAATAGAATTGTTTTTCTTCTCTTACATGCTCAACGAATGATCAAGAAATCCTCCAATATTTTCAACGAAGAATACAAAAGATATAATGGGCAAATCCACCATTTGGTCGTCATTTGACCCTAAAATCGTCTTTTGCTTATTTGAATGGGAAAAAATGATCGGAGACATTTTTCAATAGTTTTATTGTGTCCGCCAGCCCGAAATGCATCAGAAATACCCCCTATTTACATAGTTTTGCCTAGGAATTTAGGCATGGGGGTCCCAAAACTGGATTTTAGGGCCCTAAAAATGAAGAGAGGACCATTAAAATGCTGAAAATAAATTAAAATATTTATTCGAACATAGTCTAAACTTATTTTACCATTGAGCCTTGACACTGACTATTTCATTATTTGTTTTTTATTCGTTTACTATGAATCTTTGACATAGTAAGAATAAAAAAATATGTTGGGAAGCCTAAATGTCAGCGTCACATGTGGAATATAAAATCCATGACTGGAAAAAATTAATAAGCTGGGGTGACCATATATACTTATTTTGTTAGCTCTACATGGACCTGAAATATTAAAACTAAATCGGTTCGGATTTATGTTCATATTTGGAATAATAGGAACAAAGGTAAGAGTTGGGCAGCTCTAATGTCAGCGTCACGTGAGTATTTTTAGCCTGCCGCATTTAATAAATAATATTATTAGGAAATATTAATTAATAATATTCATATGCATGAGACGTCAGACATACTTCATCTCAAATACCATAAATCCATTCAGGATCATCTTGATGGGAAGGTAGGGAGGGAAATGTGTCAGCGTCACGTGTGTTTTCCACACATGACGCTGACATAGGCTGGAACTGACGCTGACATACTATGGAAAACCTTTGTTGGGACATAGAGAAATTTCAAAACCTTTATCCCTAAAAATGTTCCTGTATTTACTTAAACAGAACTTACATTTACCTTCTTGAACAACCAATATAAGTATTCAAGTCAACTTAAAAGAAAACAAAGGAAATGAATGTTATATATTTGTGTATATTCCAGAAATAATGGGTTATATATGTATCTGGGCAGAGGGTCAATGACGTCATCCTTGCCACTGCCATTACCATTACCATTACTGAATGGTTATTTGGCTATAACTTTTCTTCTAGTTGGAATATTTTCACAAACTAAAAAGCATTATGACCCTTATGTCTAGACCTATGAAGTACACAATGATTCAAAACATTATGTGCATATTTTTCTTTTTTATTTCTAATTTAAATCCTTATTAATGAAGAAATATGTACCATTCTCCAGTACCCTTACCAGCAGAGTTCTAGTCACAGACTCTATCAAGCTGCCCTGACGACAATATTCATTATTAACTTTCCCAATTTCGTTTATAGTAGGACCAATATGTCTAGTTTATATACGAAAAAAACTAAATCAATAGAAGCAATTTGAAAAAACTAAGAATTTTCAGCTCTGGATGGCCAAATGACGACCAATTAGTGGAATTACTCATATGTCTTAGAGTGTAAAAGCCCAGTTGGCAGGTTGCAGTAAATAAAAGTTTTAAAAAAAATGTCATTTGTCAGAAGATGGGAAAAAAGTAACGTTTCCAGCACCGGAAAACAATTTTTAAAGGACCAGCTACAAACCTCTTTAGGCTTTTTCCATGGTTTTTCACTCTAATTCCCTATCACCTTTTTCAAATTTGCCTAGATTGTACTCCTCTTAGAGATAGATATTTTACAAAACCCAATTCTCGACTTGTGGTTGGTCTACAAACCTAATTATTATACACTAAAATAATTAATTTAAACTTAATTTATTCTTTTCAAAGGCACAACTCGTTTGAAAAGCATAGGTCCCTGAGATCAGATTTATTGAATAATCCACGCTGATCAATACTTTTAGGATGACATTCAGACCTTGAGAGAAATGATAACATAGCTCATTGAATGCTCTAATATGTTATATATAAGTCTCTTTCAATGTTTCGGCTGATGCTTTTAGGTAGTCAGATTCAGAGTCAGTAAGTAGCCTACATAAAGAGTGTTCGTCCTTTTACTAAACCATTCCAGAGTCTGATTTTAAACTGTCTGAGGTTCCAAAGCCTCCGTGAAAACGCTGTAGGAAGAGCTCTATATTTAGGAGCAAAACGTTTTGAGTGGTCTCACTGTCTGGCCCCAAATGATATGTAGAATTGAGCCAGTTAGAGCAGACAAGAAGAACTCCCATTTTCGCACTATATGGAAGTTTTACCTCATTAAAGTTACAAGTGGTTCTATTTTCAGTAAAGGATGCTAAATAAAATACGTTTTATAGTCACCTACCTTCACCTACATGTGTTAAGTAATGGTATAGGAGCATCTAAGAATGAATATAGCAACACGTACGATCTGTTGGAGTTTATTGGTAGGAAATGTCCTTATACAGTGATCTGTAGTGTGGATCCATATGGTCTGTTACTGATAAGAATTATGTAACCTAGAGTCAAATTTGTAAGCATGTATACATCCTTCATGCTATCACATATAGCATAATTAGTGATTTTGGAAATATGATCGGATGTATAGACAAAATTGACTTCTGTGAGAGGTGGTTGTCTCCTGTGGGCATAGCGATTTCATAAGAGTACGTAGCACTCGACGAAATCACATAGCCCAGGGGAGATAACCACCTCTCAGTCTCACACGGCAAGAAGTCTATTTTATATTTATTATACCTCTCCCAATGTTATTGTTGAAAAAATAGTGAAATGGTGGAAATGGAAATGAGAGTCAGACAACAAACATCTATTACTATACTATTGCTTGTATGAATTATTATCCATTCGACATTTCTAACACTTCTTGGTATTTTCTAGCATTTATATACTCCAGTTTAAGCAATAATGTACTTTATCACAACCTTGGTATAATGAATACCATTATATTTCTATGTCAATCGACATTGTTCGGTGTGGGTACTCACTATATACCTATGTCCCTTGATATATCTTGGTAAATACCTCATTATTTCCATGTTAAATGACACTATTCTGTGTGATTATTTGATATATACCAATGCCCTTTGATCTACCTCTATCATGCTGTTGTGTATCATCACTTGAGTCACTCATCTAGTTATAAATTGTGTGTACTGAGGAAGCGGATGTAAACTCCATACTGTACTGTATGGATGATTTATTACTCATTTTACCTAAGTCACTTTATATTATGTAAACATCATGCTGTACCGTATGACTGTATGATCGATTTATTACTTATCATATAACTAAGTCACCTTTTCCTTTTATGTAGTAATTAGTGTTTCATAACACTCTCTTGTAGTTTTATTCTAAATTCATGGTAACTGCCGGAAGAAATGAACTCTTGGCAGTCTCATAATGGTATGTCAACCAATTTGTCTTCATAAAACTCACAATTACTACTGTATTTGTACCCCTTTAAAGGCAAATAAAAAACCTCTTATCTTATCTTATCTTATTGTAAAATTGGACACTGGTGCGGGGGTAAACCTGTTGAACATCAAAGACTTTCAGGAAGTTTCCAGAAATGTTAAGCTAAAACCTGTGAATGTTAGATTGAGGGACTACAATGGAAAGGAAATCCGCACGTTCAGTAAGGTTGTGTTGCTTGTCAATCTAAAAATGAAAGGACTGTACCAGCAATGTTTCTAGTGTGTGAGGGATCAAGTTTGTTAAGTGGGGATACCAGTGAGAACTTAGGTTTCCTAAAACAAATTGATCAAGTAGATTCCTTAACAATAGGGTGTATAGAAAATGATAAAGACACTTATGAATGTTTTAAAACAAGGAAGGGGTCTGAAGAATTGTCAACTATCCCAGTGTGTTATGACATAAAACTTAAGACAGGTGCAACTCCAGTTATAAATCCTCCTCCGACGGTTCCGAAAGCCATTAGAGAGGATCTAAAATCTGAAATGTCCAGAATAGAGCATATTGGTATTATCAAAAAGGAAGAGAACCCCACAGAATGGGCTAACTGGTAGTGGGGAGAAAGCCAAATGGGAGTCACTTGATGAGATTATGTGGGAATTGTCAGGCGCAAAATTCTTCAGCAAACTTGACGTGAGTCAAGCTTTTTGGCAGGTGAAATTGTCAGAAGAGTCACAACTGATGACAACTTTTTCTACTCCCTTCTGTTGATATGCATATAAGACACTGCCATATGGGCTTGCGAGTGCTCCGGAAGTTTTTCACAGGGCAATGATACAAATGTTTGAAGGGTTACAAGGCGTTATGATTTACATTGATGATATTGTTGTATGGGGAAAAATCAAGCTAAGCATGAGCAACATCTTAGTGCGGTAAAAGACAGAATAATTAAATACCATCTGGTGATGGACTGGGAAACGTGTGAGGTTTTGCAGTCCAAGGTAACATTTTTTTTGGAAATCCTGAGCGAGCAGGGGGTATTGCGGACACCTGATAGGGTAGAATCAATAGTATTGTTATGATGCTATGTACACCAGGGAATCCACTGGGTGGAGCCACAGTCAGACAAAGGAGGGCTGTGGTTCAGGGAGCTGTTTCTATAAATAAAAGCACTTTAGAATCTTACTCCAAGCAGTTCAGTTCGTCCTTCTGTACTTCTCATCTATATTGTTAATTTAGTATATAATAGAGACGACCCTCTATTATAACATTGGTGGAGAACCCTTATAAGATCATTTTGGTACGATATTTATTCTAAATTATTTACAAAATTCGAAGTTAGGAGCATTGGAAGAGGTGCTCCTCTAACTAGGACGCTACTATGGACATCCCCAAGCATACCAGCTCATGGAGTGAGTAGAGGAGTATTCTGAGTCACTGGCTTGGGGATATATATATAGACTCACTCTGGATGGAGTAGAACACACAGGGGTGAAGGAAAAACCATCTGCTTTCACCCTAGAGTTGAATTGACAATTTTTATCCTAGGAATGTAAAGGAGTCAGGCCCCGGCCCTCCAAAATACAGTATATATCTCCATGTACTTCTTTCAAACCCCCTTCAGCCAACTCTCAACTCAGGTGCCTGTGGGTGGGAACCTATAATATGCTTTCCTGCTCCTTCGATCAGCTCTCTTCTCCAACGATCTCATGGATCTATTGTGAGAATCTACAATTCTTGACACTATAACCTGGATCTATACTTCCAGGATGAGTGGACAGAAAGGAACAATGTATTTGTTGCTGTAAGGTTTGGAATTATTTAAACAAACATTTGTGCAGATGCTGCCTCGTTAATTTGTTTTTACAGTCTGGAAACGACTCTCCCATCTCCCTCTTCCTTCTCCAACGCTCTTATGGATATATATATAGGGATATAGGAGCATGGGAAATGTATCTTTTCATTGCTTCTACGACGATAACATGACTTTATAGCTCTGATATTTTGAAACGAAACAAATAATTGACTAGCCCGTAATATTAAATCACATATACATTCAATATTGCCAATAGACTTAACGTGAGCTGTGAACCTAGAAGTGAGTCACATCACAGCTCACACTACCGTCTTCGTTGCCATGGATACACATCTTTTTTTTCAGAGCCGTCTGGAAAACATGCGATCGGTGCTCCTCATGTTGACCCACTCCCGCCATCATTCATCCACCCAGCAACTTCTTAGAACTATATACAATAGGCTCTATCGGATTCGGCCACAGTTTCATAAATTCTGAAGCGATTTTCAAAATTCAAACTGCTCTCAGATGCTGCCATTATTGCGGATATGTTCCTCCTATCTACCTACAATATGACTTTATATCTAGGACAGTTTGCAACGAAACAAACAATAGACATTGATTTAATAATGTTAGATATCTTTCATAAATAATAAATAATCACTCAAACTACTCCCATTTTAAATACACAGCAAATAACTCATTACAAAATATATATACTGGACTGCATTGCTGTGGGAGTTGTGAAGGGCAGGCATGTATAAATAGCATTACTGCAGCTGCATGGAGAATATCAACGCATGCCGGCGTTCACGTATAAACGTGGCGGCGTTGCCATGGAGACGACTGCGGCGTTGCAATGTTGCTCAAATGGTTCACACTCATATTCCTAACTATGTGTGGAATCTTCACTACAAGAACGGGGAGTATGGGGGTGTGTGTGACTTCCCAACTCATCAGGATGTGCCCCTTCGTTTCGCCAGTCAGATCTCTCCTTACCTATAGATAGCTGTTTGTGTGAGCAGAGTATGTTATACAATGACGTCATAGGAGCGGGGATTCCGCGGAATGTACCGACGTCGCCATGGCAACACATTACGCATCAAAGCATGAACACAACCTTCAACGAATGCTACCACTCTCAATAGGCAGAAGTAATCTTAATTCCTAAATTCGGCCAAAGAGTTGTCAATTCTGGGGCGATTTTCAAAATTTAAAAATATATGAGATCCTGACTTTGTTGCGGATTAGTTCCTTCTATTACAACATGACTTTTTATCTAGAACAGTTTGCAACAAAATGGACAATAGACTTTGGAGTAAATCAATAAATGACTAATATTTACACAATATTTAAATAGACTACAATTGGTTAGGGCACCAATTCTATTTACTCTTCTCAATATGTCATGTACTTATGATTGATTTTATTGTGGTGCTCTCAGTTCTCTATCTTTGTGGGTTGATTTAATTGTATAATTCCGATATTCATATAATGATTTAATTGTATGATTTGTATAATTTTTTTTATCCTACAATATTGAATTATTGACAGTTATAAGATGATTAACTTTCATGTTAAGCAATATACTTTGGAAGTGAAGATTTGCATGGATATTCACTTTGCTGAATTTATCTAAGTCAATTTTAAATTACTGCCAATTGTCTAATTTCAACTTTTGTTACAAAATACTTATTGGGGTACATATAAGTTTAGTTTAACTTTAACTCTTTCAATAATGTCATTGTGATTGATTGGGTGGTTCATGGATGTTCACTGACATGCATTGATATTTATTTAGATTTTTCTTTAGCTTAACCGAAGGACAGTCTTTGAACACATTATTTTTTCGTATTTGGAGTAGTCAAAGATTGTCAACCCATTGGTTTAAGCAGTTAAGTGTAAATTAAAAATTGAATTTCTTCCAGTCATTTAGACCCAAATCAAACAATCTGGCCAAATATATGCCTTTTCTTTTGACTCACCAACTTAAGATAGGGGCTGTTGTGTAATTGGTACAGATCAATTGTGGAATTAATTCATTATCATTTTGGAATTTTATTGTCAATCTAAATGGTATCATTGCTGGTGGACCCATCTAAACTATTATCGTTGGCAATTGTCAATCAATATTTTCATCAATATTCCCAAATTCCCAGATGTATTGATTTGATTGTGCTATTTTTTCAATTCTTTAATTCTTAATATGGTATTAATTTAGTGTTAATTGCTATATCATATTTGAGTAAGGGAATTGGAGTCGGGGATTGATGTGGGCCATGTTTGCCTGGTTTTGGCAGGGCATGAGTGACATATGTATGTGCTTTTCTTTGGTGAAATTGCCAAAAGTCCATAACAAAATTAAGTCAAAATTTTATCGATAACAAGTAGTAGCAGGTGCATTTCTGTAGTATCATTTTTGGTAATTGTAAACTGTTCATCAGAGCTTACATCTATGTCTGGTATCTGCAATCTTGGAGATGACACATATCAAATATGTGTTGAGTTGATGGTGGAGTCTTATCAAGCCTTATATAGGAAATAAAATATAATATAGAAGTCTGCAAAAATTAAAAAGTACGAAATTTTTATCTTTTGATAAGGATTTTTACGTCACAAAAAAGGTTATCGAATACTCCATAAATTCTATTACAGGGATTTGGTCACAACCTGAAATAAGACAGGCCACGCCGTGGGGACGGTGTTACATTAATACCCAACAAATTAAAATATAGTATTGCATGGTGTTGGTGCGATTTTGCGTTTGCTTACTGGAGTTGGTCTCGTCAGTTGGTACCCTTATAAGGGCAGGTCTCTAAGCACCCTGCGAAGGTCAGATAGAGGTGTTTTTCCAGTTGGCTAGTATAGGCTTGACGTTGAATAAGTGGGGGGGGGGGGGGGGGGGGGGCGTAACAGCTCCTCATTGCTTTCTCAAGTCTGTATTAGGGTCGCAAGACCGGGCAGGAGATTTTGATGCGCGGCAAAAACGCCAGGGGAACCTGTGTGGCTGACGCTGGCCCCGCCTACCGACTTGGAATGTAACTACCCTAGACTGGCATGAGGTTTTTAATTTGCGCCGAGACCGAACCCTTGCTGATCCGGCTGGCAGAGAGAGCGGTGCTATCGTTGGACAACCGATAAGTAGTTGCAAGCAAACAACGATATGTGTCAAACACTCTGGCGGGCGAATTAGGACTTCAATCTGGCACCATTGCATATAGTCCAGTAAAAATAGGGTTTGACCTAGGAAAAATTGCAACAAAAGGTTTCTCAATGGTTTTGGGTAGTATGAGTGTCCCTTATTAACATACTAAAAGTCTAGAAAAATCTAGGATGGGGAACATGCCCCAAATCGCCAAAAACAAAATGGCTGCTGCTAAAATTTTGTAATGCCATAATTCAGAATAAAATCAACATGTATTTAAATGTAAATACATTTTCTTAATGTTTGCAGGCATGGGGAATGCAATGAAATAAGAACTAAGTCAATATAATCAATATTTAGCAAGTTAGTGTACTGATATATGAAAGACATTACAAGAAAACTGTCCTGCAAATACATCCTGTGAAGTGAAAAATCTAAGTCTCATTTAGTCAGATTTTACTTGACCAAAGCTATTAGCTAACATCTTTCCACTAAACATACTATCATAAGTACCACTGTGATACCTGAGATAAGGAACCTACCACAAGAAAAATCAATTGGCCATGTAATGTATATGGGACTTGAAATGTTGTCCTGACTTCATTAGTCTGGTACATGGTGCATGAGCAGTTTGCACATTCACCCCATCATGGCCACGACAGTGCATTCCATGATAATCTTACAGGAACACTTGACTTACAGGAACTACAGGACTGCTGCAGTTGCTCTCACAGCTGCAGCAAATGAATGTAATAGTTGGTTAGGGGTATTAGGCAGGCCAGTAAACTTCCATCCCCAATCCTCTTGATGGAAATAAACTCCCTTCCAAGTTTGTGCATTTTCAGAATACATTTTTTCTTCTGGTAGTTCTACTGTGTAGAATATGAATGTATAGTGCTAACTAAAAGGGGCTTAAAGAAACCAATCCCATCAATCAAATGGTTGTAGAATTTATAAGCCATATGAATCTAAGGGATCATTCCTTTCAGTTTAATTGATCTTGTTGCTCATGTATAAATCATTGAGGCTGGTATTTCTAAATGACCGCACATCAGTTTTTAGAGGAATTTGTCCAGCCAAGCAGAAAGGTAGCTCCCCATGGGAGTTATAGTTCCTTGGAAGTCCTGCTAGAAGTCATATCATATATAATGATGCCACCATCACACTTTTTCACATTTAAATCCCTGCATAAATCTTGTGTTAAACATACAAAACACAATAAAATCTGGAGAAAAGATGGTTAACAATGAATTATACTTAGAATATGTCTTTTTTCATCATTTGTCTAAATTATCAGAGGCATTATGTACATAGTTTTTATGATGTCATCATCAGACAATGTGTGGGATACCCCTATGTCATTGTGGGGGTGGGGGTTGTGACAAGGCAGCAAAGGCAGCAAATGTGGTTTTACTCAAAAAGGGACTGAGGACAAGAAAGAAGAAAAGATCATCAATCAAATTGTTAAGAAGAAATACCATTTTTAACATATGGATGATGGAAAAATATACATAAACATTTTATCCACCGGAATTTAGTGAAAAAAATTACAATAATCATCACCCATCTTGACATGGCTGTACTCAGAAATCTGTCAGTACATTGACACAGAAGGTAGGCCTTATATCTACTTGTGTATATTTCTATTGCTTTTAGAGCTTGAAAAACCCCATGCTCAAAAGCCCAAGGCAACTAAAAAATGTCATTAGGCAAGTTAAATCCAGCCATTCCCATAGACTAGCCCTTGTCCCTAAGACTGCTGTTTATATGCATATCATAGACAGTTTTTTTTCTTTTCTGAAGTTCCATTTTAAGAAACAATCAAATCAAAGACTTGAGCAAGTCTACCAATCCCACTACAACAGAATCAGATCCCTGAAATGTTAAATATGTATCCCACTGTTGCTGTTGCCTGCTCTAGTTGTTCCAGCTTCTTAGTGATCTATGTTAGACTTTAACTGGCAGAATTCTATTGCACATTGGTGGCAAAATCCCTAGTAGGCTCACTAAATTGTGTTCAAGACCATTTTAAGGATGTGCATCCAGCAGCTGAACACTCACATTCTTTATTATTGTCATAAAATATTATTGTGAACAAAAACAAAAACAACCTCCACTCTCTGTAAACTGTGCGTCGGCCGTCACGGCTGTCAGGGCGTGGGGAGGGCAGGGCGTGGGGAACAGGGGAAGATGCCCAAGGCATGCCCGGAGTGACGGCCAAGGGTTGCAGTTGGTACCCATGGGTTCCCCCCACCAAATGTGGCATCCCTGCAGCTCTTAATCTGCACTGGGAGCACCCACTTAAGCCCCTCATATGGTAACTTGGGACACGTCTATTGCCGAGTGGCACCAGTGTTGTAACTTTTACAGTTACAGATTTAAAATATCAATAAACTCTTTACCTATTTTCATTTGTCTGGCCCCTTTGTCAGGTACACCTGTCACGTTTCTTACAGCTTCCAACTACACTAATGGCATTGCCTTTTTTAATTTCCCTTCTTTTGAAATAAATTGCATTCATGTTATAGGTAGATATATAATCCCATTGGCTGACATGAGCTGCCTCTTCCTGTTAATCAAATCACTTTATCGACTTACCTTTAAACCTTTATTGTCTCCTAAGAGCATCTTAGATTTCATCTTAATATTCCTATTATACCACAAGTATTATCTTCTTATGTGGGTGACACCTTTCTGGTTCTTACAGTAAAAATATCTATTCCAAAGATGGAACAAAGATATTTGTGCCTACCCATTTCTTAGTGTTCTTGGTCATAAATGGTTTCATTCAAAATGAGTTTGATTTTTTCCCCTTCACAGGATGCTTTTGCTGGTTGTTTTTTCCCATTTCTTCTCTATATCAGTACACTAGCTTACTAAATATTGATTATATGGACTTTATTCTTATTTCATTGCATTCCCCATGCCTGGAAACATTCAGAAAATGTACTCACATATGAATATATATTGATTTTTCACTGAGTTATGGCATTTCATTGTTTTAGAAGCGGCCATTTTGTTTTTCTGCAATTTTGGGCATGTTCCCCTGCCTAGATTTTTCTAGACTTTTAGTATGTTAATAAGGGACACTCATACTACCCAAAACCGTTGAGAAACCTTTTGTTGCAATTTTTCCTAGGTTCAGCCCTTTTTTTAGCTAGATTGCCTGGACTAATACTGTATTTGTTCCGATTGGAACCTTGAAACCAAACAAGTAAAAATAGGGAGTTTTGGATCATTTGGACCATGCTATTTTCCTAAAGACTTCATGGCGTGAGTGGACCCAACATTCTACTGGTTTTTATTCATGCAGGTATCAGTTCGGTTGTGTTCTTTTAATAAGCTTTATAAAATTATATATACAATTTCAGAAATTTCTTTGCAAATATAAAGAGGAATGCACCTTGGAATTTTGAGGGGTATGGACGTGTGTCATTTTTGCGCTGTTCATGGTGTTGGTGAACTCCTACATTGTTGCATCGGTTCCATAATTCTCTGTGCTCATGATGTATTGTATGATTTTCACTTTTGTTACTAGAATTTAATATGGAAAATAGAAATTTGGGCAGAAATTTGCCCATTCTTTCCCTGGCAAGAGTTTATTTGGCGTCAACTTATTTTAAATGTAAGTCAGAGTTATATTAATTTTGGTATTTTTAGAATTTAGAAAAAAAGTAATACCGCTCTGACCAATTTCATTGTAGGTCAGAGTGGTGATAAAATTTCAGAGTTTTGTTCTTGGATTTGTCTTCTTTGCCAGTGGACACCCCAATTGGTGTTTCTGTTAGCTACATACACTTTGCTGTTTTTAAGATCTTTGTAGTATTTCGTGTCCCCACTGTATCCTACTCTGGTGAAATGTGACTACTATTTAATAGATGCACATTTTTTCAGGGGGGAGGGGGGGGGGCATATGTTATGATGCTATGTACACCAGGGAATCCACTGGGTGGAGCCACAGTCAGACAAAGGAGGGCTGTGGTTCAGGGAGCTGTTTCTATAAATAAAAGCACTTTAGAATCTTACTCCAAGCAGTTCAGTTCGTCCTTCTGTACTTCTCATCTATATTGTTAATTTAGTATATAATAGAGACGACCCTCTATTATAACAGTATTGATGCCTGAACCAAAGACAAGGGAAGAGCTCCAGAGAGTGTTAGGGTGCGTTACATATGTAGGTCGCTTTATTCCAAATCGGTCCTCATTATGTTGTGATATCAGGAAACTCTTGTGTAAAAAGGAAAAAGGAAGAATGGACTTGGACAGAGGTACATTGAAAAAAAAAGAATTGAGAGCGGTTAAAGAAATACTGTCACAGCGGCCAGTACTTGCATATTTCGATGTTAATAGATGTACAAAGGTGTCAAGTGATGCTTCAAAGGATGGTCTGGGATCATTGCTCCTCCAAAGATATAGTGAAGATTGGAAACCAATAGCGAATGCATCAAATTCGAAAACTGAATTAAATTATGCTCAAATAGAAAAAGAGGCGTTGGGCGTGGTATTTGGGTGCCTGAAATTTAACAATTATATTTATGGTCTTCAAAAGGTGGAGGTGGAAACTGATCACAAGTCACTCATACTTATATCATGTAAACCTTTGAATGAGTTATCACCAAGGCTGCAGAGGTTATTTCTAAAGATTGAACGCTATGATGAAAAATTTAAATGGCTGCCTGGCAGTTTTTTTTACATTCCTGATACACTATCTCGATTACCAGTGTAGGGGTAGGTTAAGTTGAACAGGAAGTACAGGCTCAAGTCAACATGGTTTATGATAGTATTCCTGCATCACAGGATCAAATGGGTAGAATTGCTAGTGAAACAGATAAAGATGAATTACTCTTAGCTGTTAAAAGGTGTATTATGGACAGCTGGAAAAATGGGGAATGTCCCAGTTATGCCCATTTCAAAGATGAGTTTAGTGTTGTTAATGGGGTAATTTTCAAGGGGGACAGAATTGTAATCCCAGTATCCCTAGGGAAGGAAATGCTCAAGAGACTCCATGTTGGGCATTTTGGTATTAAAAGACAGCGTTGCATGGCCAGAAATGCAATATGAAATACCTACCTTAGGTATAGATTGGCCCAGCTGCAGGAAACGTTGATGCTGGACAAGGTAATATGGAAACCATGGCAGAAAGTGGGAGCTGATTTATTTTACTTACAAGGAAACACATACTTGGTGGTTATTGACAACATGAGTAACTTTCCAGAAGTGGTATTTATGTCCTCCACAGAAACAAACAAGGTGGTAACCCAACTAAAGTCAATATTTCCTTGCCATGGTATTCCTGAAATATTAGTCTCTGACAATGGTCCACATTATGCTAGTAAAGAATTTGCTGACTTTTGTGCAGAGTACGAAATTACTCACAGAACCTTATCTCCATATAGGCCTCAATCGAATGGAAAGGCGGAGAAAGGGGTAGGTATTGTAAAGCTGTTATTATAAAAGGCAACGGCTGAAAAAGAGGACCCATATATAGCCTTACTTATGTACAGATCGTCACCCATGGCATGTGGTTTCTCGCCTGCGGAGAAATTAATGGGTAGAAGGTTGCGAAATCTGCTTCCAATAAAAACGAAGGTAAATAGGGCAGAAGTAGGTCTGGAAAGGAGAGGAAAGAAATTACATCCTTTAAAGAAAGGTGACAATATTAGAATCTGTACAGATAATGGGTTGCACTTGACAGTTAAAGTTAAGGATAAATTGAATGAAAGATCTTATGCACTGTCCCTAGATAATGGGGCTGAGTGCAGACGAAATAGAGTAGATATCCTTAAATCCAATGAAAACAGGAAAGACTCTAATGTCACTGACTTCCATGAAGAGGAAGGGGGAAATGAAAAAATGTAACTTCCTCTACAACCAAGAGTGTGGAAAGAAGAGTATCAAAACCTGTACCAGTCAGTTCAAATTAAAGTACTGTAAATACTGATGATGTAATGGTTAATTGCAACGCGAAAAATGTGAATAGAGAAAAATTAAATATTGTACCAAGAGTAAGTTCAAGGCAGACAAACCAACACAAAGATATATAGAGGAATGTTAATTAATCATTTTATTCATTTCAGGTTAAAAGGAGAGATGTCATAATATTGTAACCAGACGACACTGCTGCTGCCACCTAGCGATTAAGTGCTCAATAAACCAGTCTAAACCTATAGCTTATGTGTACAAGTTATTTATATACCCGCCAAGAGGTATAATAAAGTTCATGTGTCCCCATGTATTTGATACGTTATTGGTGTATTTCTCTTCAGGATCATGGCAGTGGATAATAGTGTGAGTTTTAATTATAATATATTATAATCATAATCATTACAAACTGCAAATTTATTGAACTGCACCAAATCTATTATATGTTAATGACTATGATATATTAAAACCAGCCTTGACTGAGAATCTTGCATGACACATTATGTTGAATGGCTGAATAAAAAATCATGAAACAGAAATAAAAAGTCCTCATCATCAGATAAACCTGACCAGTTGTGACATCCTTGGAGGGAAAATTGGAAAAAGCGGTTACTGTGGTAACAGGAAACTTGCTACAGGTGGCGTGAGTTAATGTCTCTGGTCATTGATATAAATTGAGATAGGGACCGCCTGGTAAACATCCTTAAGGCTATAAATTTTCACCCACATACTCTAAACCTATTAATGTTCGCGCAGTATTTATTTCTGCTGTTTTAGTGCACCAACCTTTGTGAAAATAAATCACTTTGCATCGCTTTCATGTTGCATCACTTTCATGAGAATGGATCATATATGATTTTTATTACGTTTGTTGAGCTTCATGAGAATATCAGTGTATCTCAAATTGATGTCAAATACAATTTTAAAAAATATGTCATATTTGTTCTCCCTATATTATATTTAATATAACTACTAAGATCATCTGGAATAATAATCAGAGAGGGGTTGCAGTTCAATTGTGACTTCTCTGTCACCCTTTACTTAAAAATCAGGTATATAAAAAAAAGAAAAAATTCTCTTCTTGCACCAATGGTGCTGTGTATTGTACTATGGGGCGCCAAGTGTCAAGTTAACAATTTTGTTGATTAGATAGTGGGAGATACTAAGTCCAATATAGGGTTGAATTGTTCATTTTGTGATAAAAGCAACAAACCTTGCACAAATGTACCTATGGGGGGTCTGATTAAAAAAAGCCCGTTAGCCACTCAAATTTGCAAAATGGCCGCCGCCAGGGGGCGCTTTTATCCACCATTTTTTATGTTTCTGACTCTGGCGTCTAATATATTCCTAATACAGCTTAGTTTATATTAAACCGATTAAAGGTAATATAAAGACCTTTGCAATGATGTATCATATGTTGCAATACATTGATATGATCATTTTTTATGATTTTTTAAAAATTAGAAACTTTTTACCAAATCCTGTTTTTCTCAAAAAACCTTACAAACAACTTCTATAACTCAGAAATTATAACCCAGACATCAAAGTGATCATTAAAAACTATGTAGCACATAAAATAAGCTTTCATTTGATATGCTGATATCAATATTTTAGGCAATATTTCTCTGTATTTTTGACATTTTTCAAGATGGCCACCGTGGCTATTATAACCTGATTTTGAGGGTTGAAACTGTGCTAACTAGAAGCCTATTTTTACACTCATGTAGCCAAATGATATACTTATTTCAGAACTGATACCACAAACAATACTTTGGTTTTGATAAATTCCAATATGGCCACCATTTTTCAAGATGGCTGCCAAACATAGCCATATAGGGTTTAAACAGTATATTTTTTAATCTATCATCCTAAATACCCATTATACAGCTTAGTGTATATAAAACAAAGTAAAGTTCATAAATAGACCTTTCAAATGATGTATGATATGAAGAAATAGATTAATATTATTATTTTCTATGATTTTTCAAAAATTAAAAGTTTTCCCCAGAACCAGATTGTAAAGGTAACCTGATTTTGAGGGTTGAAACTGTGCTTACTAGAGGCCTATTTTTACACTCATGGAGGCAAATGATATATTTTTTTCAAAGCAAATACCACAAACAATACTTTGGGTTTGAAAAATTCTAATATGGCCGCCATTTTTCAAGATGGCCGCCAAACATAACCAAACAGGGCATATACAGTATATTTTCTAATCTAACATCCTAAATACCCATTATACAGCTTAGTGTATATCAAACAGAGTAAAGTTCATAAATAGACCTTTTGGATGATGTATGATATGAAGAGATAAATTAATTATGTTATTTCCTATAATTTTTCAAAAATTAAAAGTGTTCCCCAGAACCAGATTGTAAAGGTAACCTGATTTTGAGGGTTGAAACTGCGCTAATGAGAGGCCTATTTTTACACCCATGTAGCCAAATGATATACTTATTTCAGAACTGATACCACAAACAATACTTTGGTTTTGAATGATATACAAATATATATGATATACAAATGATATGTTTTTTCTCAGTACAAATACCACAGACAATACTTTGGTTTTGATAAATTCCAATATGGCTGCCCGCTGATCAGCTACTTTATGCATTAGCTAAGCAAATTCACTGGAACTGGCCTGAGAAATCAGGTGAGGACATGATTGTTCTGATGTTTGGAGGCTTTCACATTGAAATGGCGGCCCTTAGGTCAATTGGGAGTCTCCTAAAAGATTCAGGATGGACCAGTGCCCTAGTGGAAGCAGGAGTTGCTTCATCAGGATCTGCAGAATCATTTATTAACTTTTCCAGCATAACAAAAGACTGAAAAGCCCATTTCATCACAGCTTGCTGTCTCTACAAGTTGGTAAAGGATGCTTACCAAGATTACTGCTCACAGGCATCTGAACACTCTGACACACTGTTTAGCTTTGAACAATGGTGTGATAGGCAAAAGAATCAAAGCACACAGTTCAATTTCTGGCACATCATCCTCTCCATGGAGCTTGTGATTTTTGTGTTCATTCATTCACTATGTGAAGCTGATTTTTCCCTTTACTGTCAGTCTCTGTCAGAGCTCATTCCTTATTTTTTTTGCCAACAACAATGTGAAGTATGCAAGATGGCTGCCAATTTATCTTAATGATATGCTCACACTTAAGGATCAGCATCCTGACATAGCAAGTGAGTTTCATAAAGGTAACTTTGTAGTACATGAGACTAACTGTGACTTTTCTGCAATGGCCATTGATCAGGCCCATGAAAAAGCAAATGCTGTCATAAAAGGAGATTGTGGGGCTATTGGTTTGACTGAAGACCCTTCTATTATGAGACGATGGATGGTTGCAGGTCCAGAAGTTGCCAAGCTGAATCAGCAGTATAAGCAAACCACAGAGGCCAAAGAGGCTCAGAATAAAACAAACCATCATTGGCAGAGTCCAAGAGAACATATGCTTTTCTTTGAAAAGGTTGATAAAATGTACAATGTCATCAATGATATGGGAAATCCTTTTCTTGAAGAATCAGGTGAATTGATGACACTTGACACTAAAGATGTTCCACATCCAAGTGTTTCATCTGTTGTTACCTCACATGTCAGAAGAGGGAAAGACAGTTACAGGAATGTTGCTGAGTGGCTGAAAGAACCTAAGAGTTTTTATGATCCAATAAAAAGGAATCATATCAATTTCTTCCAGCAAGATGCAGTTAAGGACCGCAGCCAGTCAAAAGTGAAAGTTTTGCAGGCAGATTGTCATCTATTCTGAAAACTCTTCATTTCATGCCAGAGCAGAGAATGTGATTTCAAAGAGTTCTTTAAGCATGAAAATCAATGCTTCCCTGCAGCATTAAGTAATGGTGGTAAACTACATACTTGCCAGAAGTCACAGCTTACTACCCTCCTTGAAAATGAAATGTCAATGCCTGAATCTGTTCCAGAGGCTGATGCTATCATAATTGATGGCTCAGCTTTTGCAAGAATTTTAACACCTTGTAAGACCAAGACTTTTAAGGACTATGTGCAAATGGAAGTTTTTCCTTCTTTGAAAAATTACACCACAAAATTTGAGAGAACAGATGTTGTCTTTGATGTATACCACCACTCCAGCTTGAAGAAGGAAACCTGGATAAAAAGAGGGCAGGGATTCAGACCAAGTGGTAAACTACCACACAACTGGCAAACATTTCTGAAACATATGGAAAACAAAAATGATCTTTTTTCCTATATCGCTGGAAAGACACTTGAATTTGAAACCACTAATACCTTTGATCATGACCAAGGAACAGTAGCAGTCAGCAACAAGCCTGTCGCAATGGATAGCATCAGTCCCTGTAACCACCAAGAGGCTGATACAAGGATTTTTGTTCATGTCAAAGATGCAGTGCTAGAGGGAAAAAGGCATCTGATGATAAAGGGAAATGACACAGATATTATTGTCATTGCCATAGGTTTTCTCCCTGAATTACAAGCCCTTGGATTGAGCAAGCATTGGCTTGCATTTGAACAGGGATCAAGTGTGTGATACATTCCTGTTCATGACATAACCATGACACTTGGACCTGAGAGATCAAGGGGCCTGCTCTTCTTTCATGCCTTTTCAGGCTGTGATATCATATCAGCTTTCCGTGGTAAGGCCAAAAAGTCAGCCTGGTTAACCTGGAATTCTTATCCAGAGGTCACCAAAACATTCATGAAACTTAGTAGGAATCCCTCAAAGATGGATGTCGTCGACCTGGGTAACCTTGAACAGTTCGTTGTCACCTTGTATGATAAATCAAGTACAGCTACCAGAGTGGATGAAGCAAGGCTAGATATGTTTGCCCGTAAACAAAAACCCTATGAGGCTATACATCCTACACAAGCAGCTCTCCGGCAACACACAAAGCATGCTGCATATCAAGCCGACTGGGTCTGGGGCCAAGCTACACTGAGAGAGCCAGAAATTCCTACCCCTGAATGGGGTTGGCAAAAAGATGGTGAGCAATGGAAAATCTTATGGATAATACTGCCTCCAATAACAAAAAGCTGTCAGGAGCTAACCAAATGTGTGTGCAAAAAAGACTGTGCAGCAAGATGCAAATGCTACTGTCTTGGGCTGGAATGCTCTGCTCTTTGTAGCTGCTTTTGTCAAGAGTAGGCCCTAAGCAAAAGTCACATTAAATATAATATATAATTACCTAGTATACTACTATAATACTTTGACCTTACACTAAAGAACTGGACTGGTGTCAAACTGCCCTGACATGCACACAAATGTGTCAAATGACTGAAATACCTGCTGATGCAAGGTAGGAAAAAATTACTCTATAACTTCATTTAGACAAAGCAAAATGTGAAATCAAAAAAAGAACATTGCAAATATGGAAAAAAATTGTTTCACATTGATTGTAGCAGCCATATTGATATCTTCACAATACAAGAGTATTATTTTTGGATCTGCATGTGCTACAAACTTTTTAAAGATCACTTTCATGTCACGGTTACCATTTTCAAGTTACAGGTGGTTTTTGTGAAGTTTAGTGAGAATAACAGGAGTTTTTTGGGAAAACTTTTCTTTTTTGAAAAACCATAGAAAATAGTATTATTAATTTATTGATTTATATGTTGATTAATATGATACATCATTTCAAACGTATTTTTATGAACATTAATCTGTTTAATATACACTAAGCTGTATAATGGGTATTTAGGATGTTAGATTCCGAAACATATTGTATAAATCCTGTCTGGTTATATATTGACTGCCATCTTGAAAAATGGCGGCCATATTAGAATTTTTCAAACCCAAAGTATTGTTTATGGTATTTGTTTTGAAAAAACATATCATTTGTCTAAATGAGTGTAAAAATAGGCCTCTAGTAAGCACAGTTTCAACCCTCAAAATCAGGTTACCTTTACAATCTGGTTCTGGGGAAAACTTTTAATTTTTGAAAAATCATAGAAAATAATACTATCAACCTATTTCTTCATACCATACATCATTTGAAAGGTCTATTTATGAACTTTACTTTGTTTTATATACACTAAGCTGTATAATGGGTATTTAGGATGTTAGATTAAAAAATATACTGTATAAACCCTATATGGCTATGTTTGGCAGCCATCTTGAAAAATGGCAGCCATATTGGAATTTATCAAAACCAAAGTATTGTTTGTGGTATCAGTTCTGAAAAAAGTATATCATTTGGCTACATGAGTGTAAAAATAGGCTTCTAGTTAGCACAGTTTCAACCCTCAAAATCAGGTTATAATAGCCACGGTGGCCATCTTGAAAAATGTCAAAAACACAGAGAAATATTGCCTAAAATATTGATATCAGCATATCAAATGAAAGCTTATTTTATGTGCTACATAGTTTTTAATGATCACTTTGATGTCTGGGTTATAATTTCTGAGTTATAGAAGTTGTTTGTAAGGTTTTTTGAGAAAAACAGGATTTGGTAAAAAATTTCTAATTTTTGAAAAATCATAAAAAATGATCATATCAATGTATTGCAACATATGATACATCATTGCAAAGGTCTTTATATTACCTTTAATCGGTTTAATATAAACTAAGCTGTATTAGGAATATATTAGACGCCAGAGTCAGAAACATAAAAAATGGTGGATAAAAGCGCCCCCTGGCGGCGGCCATTTTGCAAATTTGAGTGGCTAACGGGCTTTTTTAATCAGACCCCCCATAGGTACATTTGTGCAAAGTTTGTTGCTTTTATCACAAAATGAACAATTATGTCCCTAGTATCTCCCACTAAGAATGCATTTTCGTTGACAAAATGGTCATTAAGAACAAAATTGTAATTTTGTCAACAAAATAGTTAATTTGTTCATTCAGTAATCAATTTTGTGTACAAAATGAATTTTGTGCAGTGCCAAAGTCAATTTCGTCTACGAAATGAAAATTGTGCAGTGCCAAAGTCAATTTCGTAGACAAAATGAATTTTGTGCAGTCCCAAAGTCAATTTTGTGTACGAAATGAAAATTGTACAGTTGCAAAGTCAATTTCGTCTTCGAAATGAATTTTGTGCAGTCCCAAATCAATTTCGTAGACAGAATGAATTATGTGCAGTGACAAAGTCAATTTCGTCTACAAAATGAAAATTGTGCAGTTCCAAAGTCAATTTTGTCTACTAAATGAATTTTGTGCAGTCCCAAAGTCAATTTTGTGTACGAAATGAAAACTGTGCAGTGACAAAGTCAATTTCGTCTACGAAATGAATTTTGTGCAGTCCCAGAGTCAATTTCATCTACGAAATGAATTTTGTGCAGTCCCAAAGTCAATTTCGTCTAAGAAAGGAAAATTATGCAGTCCCAAAGTCAATTTCATCTACAAAATTAATTTTGTTCAGTCCCAAAGTCAATGTTGTCTACGAAATGAATTTTGTGCAGTCCCAGAGTCAATTTCATCTACGAAATGAATTTTGTGCAGTCCCAAAGTCAATTGCGTTGACAAAGTGAATTTTGTGCAGTGACAAAGTGAATTTCGTCTACGAAATGAATTTTGTGTGGTCCCAAATTCAATTTCTTCCCTCCTCTACTTCTTCCCCTCTCCCTCTCTCTCTTCTTTTCTCTCTCTTCCTCTTCCTCTTTTCTCTCCCTCTCTTCCCTCTCCCTCTCTCTGTCTCTTCTTCCTCCCTCTCCTCTCTCCTCTATCTTCTCTCACCTTTCTTCATCCTTTTCCCCCTCCCTCCTCTCCTTTCCTCTCCTCTCCTCTCTCTTCCTCCCCTCCTGTTCTTCTCTCCTCCCTCTCCTCTTTCTCTCTCCTCTCTTATCCCCCTCTCATCTCCTCTCTCCTCTTTTGTTTTCTCTTTCCTCCCCTTCTTGTCCTATTTCTCTCCCTTTTCTCCCTCTCTCCTCCTCCCTCCCTCTCCTCTCCCCTCTCCCTCCATTCCTTTCTTTCTTTCTCTCCTCCCTCTCTCCTCCCTCCCTCTTCTCTCCCTCTCCTCTCCCCTCTTTTCTTTTCTTTTCTCTTTGCTCCCCTTCCTCTCCTCTCTGCCTCTCTTCCCTCCCTTTCCTTCTCTCTTTTCTCTCCCTCCCTTTCCTCCTTCTCTTCCCTCCCCTTCCTCTCTTTCTTTGAAACTGGCGAAATTGATGAAATTGACTTTTGCACTGCACAACATCCAAATTGACGACATTGACGAAATTGGCGAAATTGACGAAACTGAGGAAATTGACGAAACTGAGGAAATTGACAAAACTTAAAAAATCAGCGAAATTGAGGAAATTGGCGAAATTGAGGAAATTGGCGAAATTGAGGAAATTGGCGAAATTGAGGAAATTGGCGAAAGTGAGGAAATTGGCGAAACTGGCGAAACTGACGAAATTGGTGAAACTGGCGAAATTGGTGAAACTGACGCAATTGGCGAAACTGACGCAATTGACGAAACTTATGAAATTGGCAAAACTTATGAAATTGGCAAAACTGACGAAATTGGCAAAACTGACGAAACTGACGAAACTTACAAAATTGGCGAAATTGGCAAAACTGGCGAAATTGACTTTGGCACTGCGCAAAATTTGTTTCGTAAACAGAATTGACTTTGGTACTGCACAAAATCCATTTTGTAGACGAAATTGACTTTGCAACTGCACAAAATTCATTTTGTAGACGAAATTGACTTTGGGACTTCACAAAATCCATTTCGTAGACAAAATTGACTTTGGCATTGCACAAAATCTATTTCGTAGACGAAATCTACTTTGCAACTGCACAAAACCCATTTCGTAGACGAAATCTACTTTGCAACTGCACAAAATCCATTTCGTAGACGAAATCTACTTTGCAAGTGCACAAAATTCATTTCGTTCACAAAATTTATCGCTGAATGAACAAAATAGTTATTTCATTGACAAAATTCATTTGTAAATGAACAAAATTACAATTTTGTTCTTAAATGACCATTTTGTTAACGAAAAAGGTTAGTAATCAACGAAATTGTGAGGTTGACACTTGGCGCCCCATAATATGGTTCTGCTTGAATTTCCCATGGTGTTGAGTCATGTAATCAGCCCAGCATGGGCGGAGTCTCTCTACCAGTTATATACCCATAACTACTTTCATAGGTTATCATATAATGTAGTGGTCCTTGTGGTTGAACTTGGGATTGTGATCTGCTGAAGTTGTGCCTGCCTCGATAGCTCAGTGGTTAGAGCATTGGAACATTAATCCAGAGGTCCGGGTTCGGTCCCCTGTCCAGACAAGGGCATTTTTTCAGCAGGTTCACTACAATTGGTGCCATGACCAGCCATCTGAGGGCAGCACCGTATGCCCCAATTGGAACGAAACCATATGAGATGAGATTCGTCTATTGTACAGGGGGAGGAGGTAACCAAACCCTGAATAATAAAAAAGAATAAAAAACGGCGTCCTTCTTCATTTTCGAGCTGGGAGTGAATGGTTGGTCAAACCAATGTATGTTTAGGAATCTGGTGTTAAAGGTCAAGTGTAAAGGATTTTTTTTTGTGTTTGATACATTCGGGAGAGTATTTTGAAACGATCTACAAAGTTATAACTTCCAACCTAAAAAATCAAACCAGTGAGAGCTGTTAAAGCGCTGCCATTTAGTGAGCCACTGCAACCCAGCACGGCAAGGGTGGGTAGCCATCTTAGCACGGGTCCAGCGGCCTGTGACGTCATCCATGTCCAAGCGGGACTGGTAGGTGTGAGCATAGAGGTGTAGCTGGGCTCGCACTACCCATTCACCACATCACCAATGGCGAAAGGAAAATCAGTTTGGCGCAAAAAAATCAATTTGGTTATATGGCTTTAGCCACAGTGGCGAAAACAATATATCTCTGATAAAATGATATTTTCAATAATTTCATTGCTTTCATCTCGTTTCTGTCTAATGGCCCATAACATGTGGCTGATCAGGGCTCATAGGAAAACATGATCGCACAAGTATACATATAGAAAGTCTCTAGTATCTAATTGATACTTGGTTGCATATCCTTTCAATGATGGTGGATGTAGTTAATTTCAGTTAATTAACAGTCAATTTCTTTGTTGATTTTGCAAGTTCAGAGCTAAGATTTGGGACGTAGGTGGGGTGATATGAGGCCACATGCATATAAAATATGCAGATTGTAAAATGTAATTAAAGGTGAAACGTTCTACGAGTTTTAATTAATTGAATAATTATAAGTTGAAGTTGTTGGTTGAATAGATTTTCAGTAATGTCTTCGTTGACACAAGTAGGGGGGAGATATGGGGCAATATGCAGATCATATAGACAGTCTGCACATTAGGGTAGGTGCATAGAAAATACGGAAAGTTACTTGCTCCATGTATCTTTTATGTACGTGACGGAATTCAAATCAAGGTGCAGAATATTCCATGAGGGGGCACAACGGAATTCGTTTTTCTTACGGAAAAATTACGTCTAGGCGGGGGGGGGGGGGGGGGGGGGCGGGGCTGAGAGATAAGAGATTAAAAAGGACTTCATATAATTCTTTTTAGTATAAAATGGGTTGGAATATCTTTATTTTGCCATTTTGTCACCTACAGATTAATTACTACTAATTTCAATTCATGAAATACAGATTTAGAAAGGAAATAAGACTTAATAACAACAAGTCACATACAGATCGGTGTAATTTCAATCATAATTCTGCAAATGAATTTTTCATTTTTTTTCGGGCCCTGCTGATTCATAAGTTAGTTTCATTTATACCTAAACATACGTTTTCATTATGGTTTCTTTGTGGCGAAAAGGGCTAAAGGGAAAAAAATCCTAGCGGGAGCCCAGCTGTAGTATATAGTATGGCGTGGGGAGGGTGTGTGTGTGTGTGTGTGTGTGTACTGGAATCCGATATCCGTAGTCTGTAGTAGGAGGGAGAGAGGTTCGCCGAAATAATGTCTAAAATTATGTCCGAATACTTATGCTTATTACTAAAAAACTATTTAAGCCTTTTACACAATATAAACTGTATCAAATATCCCAACATATTTATTCGACTTTCCTAATTTCATAATGATTATTGCGCAATTATTTGTACCTCTATTTCCAATCGTTGGTAAAGTAGCTAAAAAATATACTCTAGTTATGGTAGGTATATTTATTATTGTGCTTTTTACAGATCTTTCCTTGCATTTGTATTGTGTTCGAAATCTACTTATGTGGTTATAGCATTTGATATGTTAGGTGACTCATCATGGAAATGATAATGTATAATGTGCCCTAGTAAATGCTCTCAGAATCCGAAAAGCTGATGCAAAAATGCCCTCAGAATGCACCATTTCACTCCTACATTTTAAAAATTTTCTGGGAGGGCCTGCCCCCGGTCCCCCCTAGCCGGGCTTCGCACCTTCGGCGCTCGAACCAGCGGCTCGGCCACTGTATTTACAGCATTTACATTGCACAGATAGATTTCAGGCTTTTCTTCATTACTCAACTGACATCCCTGTCTATAGGATGAGCTATTCGCCGAAATAATGTCTAAAATTATGTCTGAATACTTATGCTCATTACTCAAAAACTACTTAAGCCTTTTACACAATTTAAATTGTATTAAACACCTTGACATATTTATTTGACTGTACTAATACCATATGAACAGGCAATATATTACTTTAACATTATACACAAAGAACATACATACATACAACTCCAACTAATACCTAAATGCTAGGTGATAATGCTTAGCCAGGCTAAAGCAGGCCTTAGCTTGGACATGGATGACGTCACAGTGGTGGGGTGCGAATACACACCCTCTACTAAGGCAAACCCAGCCCCATTTGTGTACTCATCAGAAAGCTCTGAAAAACGGGCATTAAAAGATTTTTTTTTCAATTTTCAACCCCGGATGCCATCGATAACACCCCCACACATGTAAATCAGCCCTTAACTCAAATTTTATAATTTTCATTACACTTGACCTTTAACATGTTCAGGTGCTACTGTGTAAATGGGAAACCTGACATATATATGTCTGTTATTCTACTCCATTGGATATATGTTTTTCAAAATATATAAATTTATACAGCGTATCAACTATTACAATGCTTACAAATAGTCATGTAAGCGGTACAATGTCTGGTTTGAAAAACAGGTCTGCTTCAGTGACATGGGCTCACAGATGGTTAAGAATTCCATGGTCTTCCGCCCACTGTTGTCTCTAACTACGATTTAGTGCTATCACTTGTCTATTCTTCGACTTTTAGATGCCTTATGGCGATTTAGGATTTAAAAAACTCTAATGTATTTGAATATTCTTCTATTCTAAGGGTACATACAATAAATAGGATTGGAACTCGATGCTAGGGCGGAATCTCACCCAACAAATATTTAATTACTAGCATAAATCCAATAATCCAACATTGAATACCCTTATGTCTGAAACCCTTAGAATAGGCCAACAACCTTCAGGAATCCCCAACCTCAACACTAGGCTGCTGAAAACAGCGATGAGCACTCTTCTCCTGCAGTTCACAAACCTTTTTTCCTCAACTATCCAAACTGCCACCTTCCTTAATGGCTGGAAACAGGCAACTGTTGTCCCACTTCCCAAGATCAAATCTCCTAAATCACCTCCTGACCGTAGACCAATATCCCTTCTCCCCATTCCCGGAAAAATCCTTGAGAGAATAATTCACTCCCAAACATACAAGCATATAGAAACCCATGGCCTCTCTCATCCCAAACAACATGGCTTCCAAGCAAATAAATCCACCCAAATAGCCCTCTCAGAACTCTAAGACGACACCATCCTTAACCACAACAGCAAACAATCCACCCTGGCTCTTTTTATAGACGTGAAGAAAGCCATTGACACCATAGACCACCCTATCCTTATCAGAAAATTAGCAGCCATCAACTTCCACCCACACACTATATTGCCTGGTTTTCAATATCTCCAAGGAAGGTCTCAAAAGACCAGAATAGCTGACTCCCTATCCCCCAATGCCTGCCTAAGCACTGGTGTCCTGCAGTGATCCATTCTCTGCCCTCTCCTCTTCAACCTCTATATCAACTCTCTTCCCAACTATCTCAACTCAGTCATTCCTGACCCTTTCTCCTGCCAATTATATGCAGATGACACTGTAATCTACACTTCCTCCAAATCCCTTAAGGATTCTGTTACCTCCCTCCAATCTGCCATCCCACACTTAGAGGCTTGGTGTGCATTGAACAAACTGACTATTAAAGCCAAAAAAACTAAGGTAATGGTCTTTTTCCCCCCAGCCTCAAAATCCACTGACATCCCTGACATTTTCATAAACAACACTCCACTCAAAGTGGCAACCGAATTCAAATACCTTGGTTCCCTACAGGATACTCATTTAAGTGGTCACCCTCAAGTGAAACTCTCAGTATGAAACGCTGACGTGGCCGTCACCACCTTTACCCTTATTCGCTCCTTCCTCTCAACAAATATTGCTATCCGCATTTTGAAAACAATGGTCCTTCCACATCTGGAGTTCAACTCCTGCTTCCTGAAATGGCCAATGGAGAGAGTCCAGAAAAGAGGTCTCTGCATTGCCACCCTATCAGGTCAATATGTTAGTATCTCCAACCTCATGGAGTCCCGCAACCTCCTCCCCCTCCAAATTCATCGCGCCTTCCAAATCCTACTCCTCATGCACAGAAGAGCCCGATCTATGACTGCATCTGTTCCGTCACAGGGTCACTCAACCAGATCCTCCTCGGCCCTCAACATTCTGGTATTACACCCCAGGCTAGAAGTATGCAAAAGAGCCCCTGCCTACTAAGCTGGCTCCAGATGGAATGCCCTACCTAGAATAATCAAGGAAGAACCTGATATCCTCAGATTTAAGACAAAAGCCCTAGCACACCTCAAGGCATACCCTTAGCCCCAATAACGTGACCCAGACCCTCTTCCCATCCCTCACTCCTCCCTTTCCCCTATCCTGTACTCTCCCTCACCTCTACCCAAAATTGAAACGATCCAGTATTAAACTGGTTGACATCCTACCTCCCTAATTATTGTTTACACTCCTATGGTCTTACATCTCTGTATCTTATTTGGTCAAATCCGGAAATTTTGTAACATTTTTGGTTTGTTTTACAAAAACACCCACAGTTTTTGCAAAATATGTCGGAACCTTGATTTTTTTCTTGCATTGTATACGAAAATATGTATTATATGATGTTGGAAAATTTTATCACTGTAGTCCATGTCTTTAGTTATCAATTATAGCCCCTGATTCATGATATAAATAAGTTTTATACTACGAATCCATTTTCATGGCACAAGAATCAGTAAAATTATTTTAATTATAATTTAATTAATATATCTCTGAGATACGCATCACATGTCAGAATAAGTGTGGCATAAGATTTGTAACCTGGCTATAATATCTTAGGACTGAGCAGGGAAAGACAAAAAATGCCTAAAAATGGACCAAAAAAGCTTTTATACTACGAATCCACTTCTAAATGAGATATCTAAAGAAATAAAAAAGAATAAGAATCCAGCTTTTCAAATTATCATTATTAGATTCTTCTGATTCTATGGGCAAAGTTTTAAAGATTTTGTGTTCATGCATTTGGTGTGGTGGGAGCCAGTCTGAAAAAAGCCAAATGCCAAATATTTATACTACAAATCCACAATGTCATCTAGTGTTAGTTTGATGAACAGTGCCACCACCTACCATTTTACTGCTTAGCTGACTTATCCAGTGTCAATGACCGTTCAAGCTTTGTGCCATTGAAACCAATGTAAGTCTTATTTCTACTGGTTTTCTTGATAGATTGTCTTATAAAGTCGGAAATATTAAAGATCAGGAAGATCAATTCAGCCATAATTTATGTTTTAGCCATATTTAAGTCAAATTTTCACTATGAATCCATTGGCCATACGGCCTGAGCAATAATAGGAGCTGTTCACCGCTTATTTGTAACTGGTTCTTTTGGTATTGATGGTTAACATAGGTGGATTTGTAGTATAAATGGATTCGTAGTATAAATGTAATTTATAGTTTAAGCGTTTTTCACTCAAATTCTTGGCATATTTATCATCATTTTGAAGGAAATGAATGTTGCTAGAGGTAATTTAGTCGATTGGATGCCAGTGGACATATCATATATGGCTAATTCCACCAATTTGACAACATTTGGCCCCCAACCGTGGAAAGTGATAAAATGGGCTTAAATCAAATTAATTACTATTAATTTGATAATTTTTTTTGATTGGATGGTTCTACCAACCTGCGGAACCACATTTTTGGCATTTTTGGTCCAATTTTATTTTTATTTTTATTTCAAAATCCCATTTTGGGGCCAAAAATCATTTTTTTAAACTGCTATTAGTCCATGGAATTGTTGAATTTCTAAATAATCTTCGAATTTGAACATTATTTTTTATATGTTGTGATAGTAGGTTACGTGAACATGATCTGTGTAAAAAAAAAATGCAAAAAAAATATTTTTTTGCCAAAAACCATCAAAAACCAATTTTTTTTTGTGTGGGGCACCCCCCATGTCGTGTGCCGTCACGCAGTGTGCCTAAGGTGGAATAAAAAAATAAAAAATATATATATCTATCAAATTATTATGAATAATGATAAAATGCATGGGATTATATATGTAAAAACATTAAATGTATTTATTTGAGTTTTTCTTGGATCATAGCAGAGAAATAACATGGTGGCAAAAGGTGGTGGGTCCCAGAGTTCATGTTGTGTGCCGTCACGCATATTTTAGGGTATTTAGAGCTTTATAAGGCATAAATTTAATAATAAACTTTAAATTTGACATCTATTATTGACATTGCTTGGTACCAATCTATGTAGCTTGAAACCCATGATTTCCGAGTTGTTTTTACATGATTCTTAAGGCAAAATGCTTTAAAAATGTGCCGTCACGTTGTGTCGTGTGCCGTCACGTTGTGTCGTGTGACGTCACGTTTGCCGTCACATAATGTCAGAAATTATATCTCTAACATAATAATATACACAATATTTGAACCTTTATCCTTGAAGATTTTGCCTCTAAATAATTAAACAGAACAGGAACAATTAATACAAGTATTCAAATCAACTTGAAAAAGTAAACAAGGGTAATAAATGATATATATATTCCAAATATAATGAATAATATAATTTGTATTGGCAGAGGGTCAATGACCTGTCACCCTTACCGCTGCCATTATGATTACCATCACTGAATGGTTATTTGGCTGTAACTTTTCTTCTAGTTAGAATATTTTCACAAACTAAAAACTGTTATCATCCTAATGTCGAGACCTATCAAGTACAAAATAGTTCAATATATTATGGGCATATTTGTTTTATATATTTCTAATTCAAATCCCCATTTATGTAGAAATATGTACCATTATTCGTCATGCTATTTTGGGCATATTTTTAATATTTGGGATCTATTTTTCGACCCCCCTGTAAAAATATTACTAATAATCAGAATGGTTCCAAACTTAGCAGTTAAATGCGCATATATATAAGGTTGATAGAAAATAACAAATCAACTTATGAATGTAAAAATTATTTTTGGGTACTCAGAGGGTGTCTAGGGGCCCAAATGTTGTCAAATTGGTGGAAATGGCCATATGCTTTTTTATTTCTATTATTATTATAACTACCATTACGTCTGTCGGATTTAAATGCTTGCTGTGGGAAGAGAAATGCTTCTAGGACAATATAATAAAAAATACCTGAAACCATGCTACAATATCCCTGGTCACCAAGGATGAAGATTAAAATAATTTTAGAACGTACACATTAGATGAAAATCAAGCCATTCAATTTCAATAATTATTTTTATACTACGAATCCACTATGAGAATATTTATACTACGAATCCACTTAATTACATAGGAAATAATATTGTTTAACATCAATTTTTTTTGAGAAATGTTTTACAGATGCTGACAGCTTCCTCTACACACAGTTTCAGGAGTTATACTTGATTGATATTGGAATCAGGAACGATACAACATTTCATATATTTCAAAATTAGAGATTCATTCCAGAAAAATTAATTGCTTTCGCATAGATGGATAAAAAATACCTGAAACCATGCTACAATATCCCTGGTCACCAAGGATGAAGATTAAAATAATTTTAGAAGTTACATACAGGATGAAAATCAAGCCATTCAATTTCAATAATTAATTTTATACTACAAATCCACCATGAGAATATTTATACTACGAATCCACGTAATTACATAGGAAATAATATTGTTTAACATCAATTTTTTTTGAGAAATGTTTTACAGATGCTGACAGCTTCCTCTACACACAGTTTCAGGAATTATACTAGATTGATATTGGAATCAGGAACGATACAACATTTCATATATATATTTCAAAATTAGAGATTCATTCCAGAAAAATAAATTGCTTTCGCGTAGATGGATAAAAAATACCTGAAACCATGCTACAATATCCCTGGTCACCAAGGATGAAGATTAAAATAATTTTAGAAGTTACATACAGGATGAAAATCAAGCCATTCAATTTCAATAATTAATTTTATACTACAAATCAACTATGAGAATATTTATACTACGAATCCATGTAATTACATAGGAAATAATATCATTTAACATCAATTTTTTTTTAGAAATGTTTTACAGATGCTGACAGCTTCCTCTACATACAGTTTCAGGAATTATACTAGATTGATATTGGAATCAGGAACGATACAACATTTCATATATTTCAAAATTAGAGATTCATTGCTTAAAATTTATACTACGAATCCATTTCTTTGGTCTCTCATAGTGAATTTATTGATGATCTCAGCACCATGAAAAGTTTATGATACCATAGATACAACTCTCAGGTTGGACTAGCATGAAATCTTTATTATCTAACTCCTCTGTCCTATTATTTATTGGGTTTGCCACAACCTAATGTCAATTTCGACTGGTTCCAGGAGCTCCTGATTAAAAATGTCATGAGATGAAAAAATATGAAAGAATGAAGTTCATTAACTTTCTCACCTGTTTTTCAGGCCACCAAAACATTCCTTTTACTGGGACTAATCAATAAATAACCAGGATCAATTCATAGAGGGTAAAGAAAAGCATAAAAGCAGCATAAATCAATGGATTCGTAGTATAAAAGTATGAAATTCACTTTGTATTTCAACCATCAACCCAACCCTCCTCTTAATATAGAAAAATAAGAAATGATATTTTCAGGGATTAATCTATATATTATCGACATTATATGGACAAAAGATGAAAATGTTCAAAGAAAATTTTTTTGAAAAAAAAATGTTACAAAATTTCCGGATTTGACCATTTACATTCTGCTATGTATACTATGGAAAGCGGAATACATATAACCGAAAATGGCGCATGCGCAAAAAGCGGCTCAATAGTAATTGAATGGGGAGCGTACTTTTCGCATCCGTCAATATCGGCCGATACATACGGGTTCCTCCGACTAAAACGGGTGCGCCAAATGCGCCCTGCGTTTTTTTCGGCCGGTAATTTCGGCCGCGAGGAATGCGGCCGAAAAAAACGGGTGACTAAGCGTTAAAAGCGCGATGTGTGACCGAAATTGGCGCATGTGTGACCGAAATCGGCGCATGACACACCGATATTTTCGCCCGTCTTTTGCGTCAAATGCGCATCTTTTGCGTCAAATGCGGCCGTCAAATGGGCCCGGAGATGAAGGGGGGTAGGGTATGGGGGAGGAGGGGTATGTAACAGTATGTACAATATGGGTCAGATTTTCAGAAAATGTACAATTGGCAGCTCTACACATTTAGTAAATAAATTCTGCTAAATTTGGCTGAAAAATGAAGAATACCGGGTAGGCCTATATCTGAGTATATTTGGTATCACATCGATTTAAAGTATCTGTTTTTGTTAAGCTAAACTGCATTTTGAAGCTCATTTATGTCTTAAATGAGGGTTATTTGAGTGGATTGGTGAAGGCGAATTGTACATTTTCAAAAAATCAGACCCATATGTGACGTATCCATGGGTGCAGAGGGCGGGGGGGGGGGGGGGGGGGGTCATCATGTAAGGATATACATATAAATACATACATATAATCATACAATTCTATACCTACCAAGAGACTGTTTTGGTGAATATTTATGTAGGATAGTTGAGCAATTGTTCCTCGGATTGTTTTCATATATTTAGGCAATTGTGAACGATATATTGGTCTAAAACTTATCACCCATGTGTTGCCCCTAATAACCCCCTCATCAAAGAAGGGGCAATGAGCCAGCATACATAGACATGGCAAGGAGGTTCTGCTCTTTGATAAAAATCAAGGTTTATTCAGATCGGCCCATTTTAAGGGAGGATTTACGAGCTTTCTTTCCATTTAAAATTAAGATATTTCCTGTTTTTGCCATTACCTGGTATGTTCACTGGGTTAGGGCCTAGATCTTTTAACAAATCATATCAAATATATACATGTTACCTATCTTAAGCTTCAGTGGAAACTTTCACCTCATTCATCCCCTTTCTTCTAATTAGTTACTGGTACTGGAGATGTTCTGAAGGAGGTTACTGGAGGAGTTCATTGGAAGAGGTTACTGGAGGAGTTCATTTGAGGTTGTGAGTTAATGGAGGGGGTTTGTGGAGGGTGTTACTGGAGGAGCCTACTGGAGGACGTTACTGGAGGTGACTGGATGGGGTTACTGGAGGAGTTCATTGGAGGAGGTTACTGGAGAGGGTTACTGGAGGAGGTATTGGAGGAGGTTACTGGAGGGGTTCATTCGAGGAGGTAACTGGAGGGGTTACTGGAGGAGGTTACTGGAGGGGGTTACTGGAGGAGGTCATTGGAGGAGGTTACTGGAGGAGCCTACTGGAGGAGGTTACTGGAAGAGCCTACTGGAGGAGTTAATGGAGGGTGTTACTGGAGGAGCCTACTGGAGGACGTTTCTGGAGGTGACTGGATGGGGTTACTGGAGGAGGTTACTGGAGGAGTTAATGGAGGGGGTTACTGGAGGAGGTTACTGAAAGAGCCTACTGGAGGTTACTGGAGGGGGTTAGTGGAGGGTGTTACTGGAGGAGGTTACTGGAGGAGGTTACTGGAGGAGCCTACTGGAGGACGTTACTGGAGGTGACTGAATGGGGTTACTGGATGGGGTTACTGGAGGACGTTACTGGAGGAGGTAATGGAGGGGGTTACTGGAGGAGCCTTCTGGAGGAGGTTACTGGAGGAGCCTACTGGAGGGGGTTACTGGAGGAGCCTACTCGAGGAGGTTACTGGAGGTAACGAGGTTACTGGAGGAGCCTACTGGAGGGGGTTACTGGAGGAGCCTACTCGAGGAGGTTACTGGAGGAGCCTACTGGAGGTTACTGGAGGAGCTTACTGGAGGAGGTAACTGGACAGCTAGGACTAACAATTGCAATGGGCTACACACATTTTTAAACATCTAGGTATGAATATGTATACACATAGCCCACATATGGGTCAGATTTGGAGAAAATGTACAATTCGCCTTCATCAATTGTCTCGAATAACCCAAATTTCAGACGAAAATAAAGTTAAAAATTCAGTTCAACCTAACCAAACAGATAGCTAGAATCAATGCAATGCCGAATATACTTGAATTTACCTAGTATTGACCAAATTGCAGCCTAATTTAGCAGAAGTTAATGAATGTGTACAGCTGCCAATAGGGGAGTTGCATGTCTCACTGCGCATGTCTACTGCAGTGCATGCCGGGATGGATTCTGTTGAAATCTGACATACAAATATATAGCATTTTTATCAAAAATTGCAAAAGTGTTTTCACCTATATCATAGCTTGTTTAAATGATCAATGAAAACCAAATGCATGATGGGAAAGATGAAGTCTTGTGTCATGAAAAGATGTAAAAAACATGAATATTGACATTAGACCACTGGTACTATTCCATGCTAAATATAACATGTTTTCTAAAGATATTATACTGTACCATTACTCCCATAATTTCATGCGAATCAAGATTCAAAATGGCGGCTATGCAATTCCCCTATTGTACATTTCCTGAAAATCCGACCCATATACATATGAGCAATTCCACTAATTGGTGGTCATTTGGCTGAAAATTCTTAATTTTTTTAAATTGCTAAAGACATATTGCTGATAATATAGACGAAATTGGGAATGTTAATGATAGATATTGTAGTCAGGGCAGCTTGGTAGAGTCTGTGATGAGAATGCTGACGATAAGGGTGGTAGGCTTACATATTTCTACATAAATGAGGATTTAAATTAGAACTAAATAAAACAAATATGCACATAATATTTTGAATTGTTGTGTAATTCACAGGTCTCGACATAAGGGTCATAACGCGTTTTAGTTTGTGGAAATATTCCAACTAGAAGAAAAGTTACAGCCCCAAAACGATTTGGTAATGGTAATGGCAGCGGCAAGGGTCACAGGGCATTGACCCTCTGTCTATACAGAAACTGACAGAATTGATTAAAATACGTCCAGACCAAGATTTCTTGTTAAAAATGCAAAAATCTATTTTATAGTCAAATGTCAACCAATTGGTGGAATTACTCATATATACATACATATATACTTGTACGCACATATTCATTCATTCATACATATTCATATACTTCTTGCATGTTCGCCATTACCTTTAGTTTTCAGTCCTGTATTTTTGTATTTAAGATTTTTTATTCAGACAAAAACATTGTGTACAAGTACATTATATCTCAGAATTTGCTGATTTTCTAATATTTCCTTCTTTTCTACAATTCTCAAAAATTTAGTGACGATCTTGTTCACATAAATAATAATAATACTATGACATATGATTGTATATAGACAATGTAAAAACATAAGCACATACGAGAGCTGTGTAAAAACAAACACCAGCGCGTTGTTCAAAATCATGACAATCAATGAATTTTGTATAAGTATTTTCTAACAATTTAAACATTCCAAATAATGTATTGACACGAGCAGAGAAATTCAATTGTTTGTACCGACATACATATTATTTAGAAGGCCATTGGGTCTGGGATTACCCAGATATTACCAGTTGCCTTGAATGACTCCAGGCAGATCTTTTTTATTTGATTCGAGAATGCAGTTTTTTCTTCTATTCTTCTAATATTAACAGGTACAACATTCCAAATTGTGACTTCCCCCCCCCCCCCCCCATTTAATGAGCAAAAAGGACGAAATTATTTAAGATAAGTATTTAAAAGCATTTAAAAACATTTTAAAAATGTCTTAGATGACGTCTTAGATGACGAAAAATTTTCACAGATTTTCTGAAAATGTACAATTTGCCTTCACAAATCCACTCAAATAACCCCCATTTAAGACAGATCAGCTTCAAAATACAGTTTAACATAACAAAAACAGATACTTTAAATCAATATGATATCAAATGTACCCAGATATATACCCGGTATTCTTCATTTTTCAGCCAAATTTGAATAGCAGGATTTATTAAATGTGTAAAGCTGCCAATTATACATTTTCTGAAAATCTGACCCATATAAGTGGAAACGGCGATCTATATGATAGGCCTATAGAGCCATGATACTATATATTTTCTCTTTCATTTTATCAATATCGGTAATTACCTATATCTAATATCATTTTGAATTTTGAACTTTATTCTTCCTCACTGAATGAGGCGTGTACTTGTACAGGTGTATATACCTGAACAATGCAAATGAGGTACACAAATAGAATAATTATGTATAATAGTAGCGTCCAGGTAGGGAGAGGGGTAAGCTATATATATAGGTAAAAGTTGATATGTGTGATATACTGTAAACGTATTTATTTTCGCGCACATACATTTCTTACACATTGTTTATGCAATAATTATACCTTACGTGCAGGATTTATTTTCGCGCACAAAGGTGTGTGCGCGAAAATAAAGTGCTGCGCAAACATTAATACGTTTACAGTAACAATTCTATGTACTAAAATTCAAGTCATGTTGCGGAAAATGGTTGCAAAAATATAGCGGATATCATAATCATAAATAATCATAAATGCCATCTCCCTAAAAATTCCGTCCCAAAATGTCCGTCCCAAAATAGTGAGGGACTTTTTGCGGCCGCATATTTCGGCCGCCATTGTCGGCGACAAAAGCGGCCGCCATTGCGACGAAAGCGGTATGAGTTCCGAAATCGACGGCTAGAACTACCGAAAATTGCGGCCGTTTGTGCGCAAAAAGCGGCTAGCTTGCCGTGAAAGTCGGGTGACTTCCCGTCGATTACGGTAATGTTGCGATAAAAACGGTTGCCGCTTTTTGCGCATGCGCAATTTTCGGTCATATGCATCCTGCTTTCCATAGTATACACCTACGCCAACAGTATACTTGGCAAGCCAATACCATTTGTGATCATCTATCTGCCACTATCCCGACATAGTACAATGTTGGCTGGAGTGATAAAAATAAAAAATCAATAATCAAAACTGTATAGTAACTTACCCAGTAGTACAACTGGGCAAGCTATATATATTGTATCCACTATTTGCTACTAACCTGTAATATCATGTGTCTAATTACCTATTGAATATGTTAGTTATTTTCTAACCTGTTAAAACTGTAGACTGCAGCAGCACGTAGAAGGCCACAAATGTTCTTGTGTTACCTGTTCTCAACTGTTTTCTTGTGAACCATGTCTTGAGATGCTGGACGAATACAATCTTTTAAAAAAATAAAAGATTATGTCATTAAAGTCATATAAATTCTCAATGGTATGTCATGAATTCGACACCGCCGGGCTGGAGTTTTTTTTTAAAGATTTTTATAATCTATTCATTATTCTAGACTGTACTTTGACGAGATTAAAATGAGTGCTCGAATTCTTGTTAATCGATGAGCATTGTACTTCTATTTTTGTTATCAGCTTGTACAGAGAAAAATGTAATATGCGTAATGTAAACGCTGAATAAAATCTTTAAACAAGAAACAAATGTGAATTTCTAATACCATATAAGGGTGCAATCAGGAATATAGACGTCCCAGAAAAGGACCCCTCTGCCTCTGGCATACAGAACATGGAGATGAGGAAGCCAGCTCTACACTACTTGGTCCATTTAGTGAACCTCAATTAGTGAAATTGCCAAAGAAAATGTACAATTCGCGTCCGTCAAAGCTCTCAAATAACAAATATTACAAAATAATAAGGCTCAAAATCCAATTCAACATTAATGAAGTAATTGTTTGAACAAACACAACACCGAAAACACTCATAGAGACATAGTATTGATAGCTTTCAGCCTAATTTAATAGAATACACTAAATGTAAAGTGCTGCAGATTGGACTATTTCTAACGAACAGACCCATAGACCTCCTATATATATATCTATTATGACTCAGGGGAAGGCGAGAAAGGTCACGTGCGCCAATCCCATCCCCATGAAACTAATTAACGGTAACATGTGTGAGACCAACTCCTGAGGTCTCCTGTCCATATTGATTTGATTTGATTACTGCTCATTTCCATATAGGCACGATTTGTTTTCGTTGGTGGAGTTAAATTAGTTCATTAATTTTTGACACGTTTGCCTGTTAAAACTTTTAAACTGTAAATTTACCAAAGAGGTACTAGATAGACTGTGTTATCTCTTATGCACTTGTCAATTGCAACCCCAACCCCCTTTTGGGAAATTTTATGAAATCCCCGTCCCCCATGGGCAAGTAATTCCTGTAAATCCCCGACCCCCTGGGGCACGTTTTTCGACAGAAACTATTATGGCAAAAATATAAGGGGCATTATCAAAAACGTCTTGCAAATGGTGTCTTTGGTCGACATTTATAACTCTGTAGAGCTGGAGAAAATATTTTGTTGCATTTTCATTGATCAGATATGAATTCTAAACATCATGAGTGTTTTTATGACATACAGTTTTGTATATATCTCTGAGTGTTGGGTCAACGGTCATTTGAGGGATGAGTATTGAGACCCTCCCTAAAATAGTACATCCGTAGGGGCGTTTTCAATATTTGCAGCTATAAAAAGATAAAAATATAAAATACAAATTATTGAAAACCATCATAAACCAATAGAATATATACTTAAATCATGAAAAAAGGAAGAATTCCTGTCTTGATATTTAAATTCTCACTGAACTAAGCCTTAATATCTTGTCCGTCGAATTTATTTCACAATATGACACAGCAGTCTTTAGGGCACAGGTCTATGCTTCATATTTAATGTATTGATAATAAATATGGAATATAATTGCATACACATCAATGTATATTCATACGATCATATAAAATGATTGTCCTTGTATTATCATAGGACAGGCTTGAGTGCGGGACATAAATACTAATTTGTTATGCATGTCACAATATGACATAGCCCTCCGGATTTAAGATGTTTCACTTGTCAGAGTTATCATGCTGGAGCAATTGAATAATCCCACCCAAGGAAATTGCACCACCCATTTGTAATTAAATCTTTAAAAAGAGTAGAGTAATTTCTGTTTAAAGCAGGCGGTTCAATTGGAACCCATTTATTTAATGGACGGCTGATGGCAAATACCTTTAACATGGGTACGTAGGCCTACTCTTCATATTTGTTCTTTTCTTTCTGTGTAATTACCTTCATGTCTAAACCGTATTGACTACGTTTTCATGTTATTCTAGGGCCATTATAGTTTTTGCTACCCAGTAAATTGTCTGTTACAGGACCCACTTTTTGGTAATTAAGACTGATAATGTGGATCAACATGTGAATGAGCTAGTGGTGTTCTCAATGGATCACTGTAGGTAATAATTATTCTTGTTCCCGAGGTTAATTTCCTTTCACATAGCTCACGATGCCTCTTGAGTGCTGTGTGGCAGGGAAAATCTAAACGAATGATCTATGCTCAAAATACGATTAAATTTGATATAGATTCCCAAATATAGCTTTGTGTAGTACAGTACGTAAGTGAGAGCCTGCTACTTCCCTGTCATGCATTTGGATTCAATTGATTATTTGTGTTTGCTTCAATATTGGTGAACATATCTTCCTTCCGAGTCTATTACAAAACGCCATCATTAGGTTGAAATCTAATATTATATATTCAATTTCCTATATCCAAGAACCTGTCATTCCTGTCATCATTGAAATATTTCTAAGCCTGAATAAAATATTCTAAACACCAACAATTTCGAGGCATTGCATTAGCCATGAACGGTCATTGGGCTATGACCACATCAGGCAGAGATTAAACAGATTAATAACCTCCATTTCTGGGCTGCTGATGGACTGTCTGAGCATAATCCTTCTGCTTCGCTTTGGGGTTATGCGCGAAACAGTTCACAAGCAGCGCATCAATGTTGGTCATTAATCCTTTAACCGACAAGAGTAGTGTTGCACAATGTATTTCAATGAATGAAAAGGTACGAACAGAATCACATCTTTCATGGAGCCTACTAGCGAGCAAGAACAGCCAGATGTAACCCGATGTAACCCTCTGTTGCAGAATAGTTGCTCCTAAACTCTCCTATTCGTATGTCTCCTCGTTCTTTGAAATCTCGGCTCGAACAGAACAGACTTTGAATAACCGTGGAGCAGGTCCTAAGTTTTTCCATTGTACAACAGGATCTATATCCGATGAACGAGAACCTACAAATAGAATTCTCTACGAATTTCAACGAGCAACAAACAGCCACGTTGATTGCATGGAATGAACAGGCGTTGTGCAACAGCCATTTATCATTACCAAACAATAACTCTTATCTCAAGCTGCATTGCACAATATATTAAATTCTCATAAATACTAGATTACAAAACCGCATATATATCTTCAATACAACAAAAGTTCCATTCACAGCTATTCACCATCCTCTCATTTCCCATTTCCGCATCATCTTCACCTCAAGCATATCTAAATCTAGGCAGGATCTGTAACATCAATCATTTATGTATTACAGCCAGAACCGACATACTATGCTTAAGAAAGCTTTGATATACTACTGTGTAATTCAGGAGGGAAAGGATGACTCGGACCTACCCGAGTCCTGATTAAAGATAGTTTAAACAAAGAGGCAGAGACATAGAGATCAGCGAAACCACATCAATGGAATACCATATGGTGCATTAGTTGCCAGCAATGGGTATAGTATACCAGTATAGTCAAGTCACGTTTGTGTCCTCAATTCTGGCTGGGAGGATATAATCAACTTAATCTAACACTGCAGCTAGCAAGGAACCTCAAGTAGTTCAACAACACAATTATTGAACCAACAGTATTGAGAACAGACGTAATTTTAGAAAGCAAAGAATATAAATGAAGAGTATTTGTCACATTAACGACTGAATGAATACTTCAGTACAGGCCCAGAATGTACACCATCTTCGCTTTGGATTCACACAGAATAATAGGAGTTTCTTGGAGTAAGACGAAATAAAGCATTCTATGTTCAGCATGGCATATTTAAGTGGGTGTGCACCCCTTTAAAGCCGAAACACTATTTAGGAAACTCTAATTTGTTTTTTGCAAATAGCAAAAACATTATAGTCTTCAGAGTATTTCTACAGCTTTATAATGATCGACATCATTATCTACCACCAGAAACATAAGAAAAGAAAGTCAGTTTCTGTCTTACAAGGAGGCAGCCATATTGGTGACCAAAAGCGCCACTGGTGGTAATTTACGTTTATTGATGACGTCACTGAACCACTAGGTGTGACTGGTCACTCTACTCGGCACATACATGTAAACAAACATTGAACTTACAAGTGCTTAGTTTAAAGCATTGGTATATACATAATTATATGATGTATATACAGTGAGAAGGTTTGAATATTCATATTAGTATATACACATTATAAATATCCTTAATTCATCCCAGAGACCCCTAATTTGTGAGTGCAAATCTCTCCCTGCAACTCAGAAACTAGGTAATAATGGCGGCGACGGCGGTAATGTTTTAACACTTTCACTCCTCTCCCCTGCCTCACCCTAACCCTCAGTAGCTTTAACACCTTTCCCTGCATTTGTCAATGGCAGATATTTTCCCAGCCTAACCTTTTCATAAAGAGCATCATTAATTTACATATGAATATGGCTCAAATCAATTGAGGAAAAATAGGAGTGTGTCCATTCAGGCACTGCGAGCTATTGTTTATGTTGTGGGTATGAGGGTATGTGACGTCACTCCCAGTCATGTGACTTATAGCAATGGCGGCATCCATACAAGTTGTCTGCTATAATTAATTCCATGTATAATTGCTCCCCACTTCTTTAATATGTGAGAATTACATAAAATACATATGTGAGCGTTGGGTACGATTTCCCCGCCTACAAAATGTTTACATGATATCCTATGAAGTTTCGGCTTTAAATGGACGCAGGATGCAGTTTTTTGAGGCGCACACCCACATTTAAAGCTATTATGACAGAATAAATCTTATTTTATGACTTATAGGACTAAATCTAACAATATTCTGCTGCTGTTATATGTTTATAGTTTATACATACAATGATTAGGTGAGCGATAATAAGGGATGTGCGAGCGTGTCCCCCAAATACGAATGCCAACGTTTTAGAAGTCAGGTAGCAAAAACAACTGGACAATATCCTTCAAAGCAGCGCCAAGTATCCTAAAATTGAACACATTACAACAAAGACATCTTGTGAATAAATAAAGTTGAAAAATATCAATTTTGAGACTTGTAACTCCTTTTTCCTGTAACACATTTCATATATTATGTAATAATAGCTATTCAAAATAGTTATAAAAAGAACTGGCAACTGGGTCTTAATCTGTCACTGTTTTAAACAGCAAATCTTTTTCTATTAACAAGGTTTTAGATAGGGCAACAAACATAGTGTGGAACACTCAGTGAAATAAAAGCTATATTAGGAACTGGCTTTACTGGTGATTAAGGCGATGGTGTTGTTTTGTAAAGAAAAGGGATTCTGATGCGATATCACAATTTTCCACATTGCCCCCGCATTTGGCTGCTGGTCAATGGGGAGTCATTAGTCAATAGGTTCCAATGATGGTAAACATTAGGACATCTAATAAGTACTTCTATAAACTTGTATGCAATATGAAATGAATGAAAAAAATATTTAATTATACTCCTTAGGATAACCTCAGATCTGCATAGATATATTCAATAGAGTCTTGAAATTTAGTACCGTTATTTATGCTGCTGACAGTGATAAACACCCAAACGATCAGACCAATCCACCAATAAGATCTTGTGAATAAATCTCTTTGATAAATATCCATTTTGATAAATAACCATCTCTTGTAACAAATCAATTCCATAGTTGCAAATTGCTGACAATGATCGGTTGCAGGTCACATCAGGAAGATTACAAAATAAAGCTGCAGCAGTCAGGTAAACGAAATACCCTATAAATCAACCCATTAAGACATTCTATGATGAACTATTACTGCTGCCAATTTGGAGCAAAATAATGATAGATAGATACTGAACTTAATTAATGAACAGAGATTCGTATGACTGAAATAAGCTAATGGTAAAATATGTGCCTTATTGAGACATGTATACATTCTAGTTGACTTTGTCTTGCTCCAAGTCACATGACTTTAAATAACAGATGCAGGAGCTTGGCCTCCTTTGTTCCCATAAATGTCACAGTTCATCATACTTACAGGAGGATAGGAGATGGAGAACCTTTTGTGTGCTCACATTAGTTAAAATGTGTCAGGATATTCTCCATATATCTCCATATGTATATCATTGTGCTTAAAGCGGAAACTGGCCCATTCAACTGCACAAAGACCCGCAAAAGGGAATGGATGTCTTTATGAGAAAATATGGATAAAAGATATGAGGTGCTTTGGACCGCCATATATTGTTGTTTTAATTAATCGTAACATTTCTGTATGGATTATTGTCCCATCCACCCATTTTTATAAGAGAAATATAACTCTTGAGGCCAAAATCAGCAACACCTGCAATAGTTTTAAAGATATGATTCTCTCTTTTTATTCTCATCGTTAGCAGCGATTAGGATTCTCCATTTGGTGAGCAATGCCCTGGTGTTAGGGACTGTTCATAATTAACCATTGGGGGGGGACAGGAGAATTTGTGAAAAATTCTTGCGCAAAATTGTATGACCCCCCCTTAAAGTCTTGTGCAAAATTGCTTGACCCCTCCTTCATAGTTTGTGCAAAATTGCATGACCCCCCTTTAAACCCCCCTTTTTTTTACTACTGATCCGCATCTTTAAAATTGATGACAAAGGAACAACCAGGGATTATTATTATGCTCACTGATTGCCTTAGAGAACAATCGCTTGAGTGGTGAGAGCTAATCCATCAGAAAGATAAAGAAACTGGAGATTTTGACTTGCAGATGTGTACAGATGAACATAACATAGGTCGTCAGATGACGGCGATCCGCGCCGCCACTGAGGATGAGGCAGATGACTTCTAGCTAGGCCTGGTACCCCAGCCAGGAAAAAAGATCTCAGGAAAAAACATCACAGAAAAATGTTTGCGAGAGAAAGCCTGCCCAGAAAAAATGATTCTCTGAAAACATCGCTGAATTTCAAAAAACTTACAACCAGAAAAAATGCTTGCAAACTTTGGAAGGGATTTTCAAGGCTGTTTCCCTCACACAACTTCAAGCGGAGTTATTCCCATCGCACAATCTAAAATAGACATAAATATACCTTTATCACAGAATTTCCAGTTCAATCTTCGAGTGTGTGCAATTTTTAGTAACCTTAAGAAGTAAAGAAGCTCTAATCACCAATTATTACTTGTAAATTGTGGACAGTCGTAACTTATATTTAATAGCTGCGGGCATTTGTAACGCCTAATGAGGGGCGATGTGTGGTCGTCTTTTACCATTTCTGTCATTGTCATGACAACGTTATTTCTGGTCACTGAAATTTGTTGGTACGTAATTTGAGATATCTGTTGCCTAAATTTGAAGTTTTAATGCAAAAATCTGTTAATAAATATTCCTCTAAGCAACAGAAGCCAATGTAGCTTCAAACTAGTACAAGAAATATCCTCAGAACCGATATACTGCGATGTACAGCCTGCAACATTTTCATTTCTGCTAGCAAAAGTGATTGGGATAATCACAGGATTCATATGACAGCAATGTTTTTCTGGGCACCTCACAATAAAACATTGCTGTAATTGCAATATAATCGCTGAAATTCCCTCGCTAACCTGGTTTGGGATCTTTTTTCTGGGTGGGGTCCCTGGTGCCAAATAAAAGGAAGGTCAAGCAACAACCAAGCCTCATCAGGGAGGCTAGGATGCAAAAAAGTCGGATAAAGTGTCCAAGTTTGTGCCAAAGCACATAGCAAAGAGACTAGGTATTACCTAGCATACATGTTAATGATTTTTTATGTAATGGAGAACCACAAGTAGCCCTTGATCCTCACATATAACAATCCTTATAAGGAACTGCAGGCACAGTTTGACTTAAGGTAGGGGACAGCCTCTGGGTCTTATGCATCTGCCTTGCTGATCCCAAGGACAAAGAAAGACAAAGCCCAGGAGAAGTTCTTGGGCAAGTATAAAAGAAGTGATATGGTGGAGCCCTACAAGTCTTTTGTCATGATTTGGGGACAAGTATGATAATCCCCATGTGCAAAAGGATACCAAGAAGTCTAGTGCTGCTGTGTACCCCACCCCGACTAGTGATCACAGCAGCGTTATGTTTTGAGGCTTGGGATGAGTTGCTCCTGCCCTCATACATTGAGGGAGACATTTTGCATAACAGCATACAAGATGGATTTTATCGATAGTGAACAAAGATGTTCAGGCCAAACCAACTTTCATGGAAATTTACAGATCATGCACAAACCAGCTGGTCTCTGATAGAGCCAAACAGGTGTTAGATTAGAAATAATAGGTATATATAGTTTGTGAATCTCCCAGGATTATTAGCTCTGCTCTGGTCACAGTTCCCAAGGCAGATTTGGCCAAGCCACAAATTATACATGATCATAGGAGGCTGTTGGGACAAGCGGTCAACGAATAGACTAAAACCCAACCATTCTCATACCAAACTTTGGAAGGGGCTTTAAGTGGTGTCCACCAAAACTTCTGGCTAGCTAAACTGGTGAGCCAGCCTTACAGATTAGTTCCCATACATCTAGAGAATTATAACATCACATACATCCAGAGAATTATAACATCACAGGGCTTCCAAGTTACTTTCAGGTTACTCAGAGCCTACCTAATATGTAAAATAGTCATTTGATGTTTGGGGCATAGTTGGCCCCAGGTATTTTCAATAAACTATCTAAAGCAGTAATAGCGATCAAGGAATCAATGGGCTATAGTGGAATTTATTCTTATTGCCACAACTTTATGGCGCTTGATTCACCACAAAGGTAGTGCATGGATACAGTCAATGCCCTTTGGAGGTTATGTAGGTGGCTTGGACTCAGTATTAATTACAACAAATCATTGGCCCTGCCCAGGTCAACACCTTCCTGGGGATGGAAATGAATGCCAGAACCAGAACCTTGGCGTTACCCTTATATAAAGTCATCAGCACAGTGGACATGTTGAGCAAGTATGTGGCAAAGCTTTTCAATCTTTCAAGCTTTTCAAGGCATCTCATTGGGCTTGCAGAGTAGTCCAGTCAGACGCTACTTCATGGAAATTTATATAACCATGTTATATGATGGGGAATGGGTGTATGTCTCATGGGCAGGGTGGCCAGATATCACTGACAAGTATAGCAATTCTTGAGCCAACCTGCCATCTTTTTAGCCCAACCTCGATGAATAGACAATTAACCCATTGAGGGCAGGCTTGAGGCATCACACATAATTTGGCTCAGGAGACGGGGTGATGCCTCAAGGCATCAGTCTTTTATATAAATTGAAGGGGGCATAACTTAATAGAAAATGAACAGATTTTGATGAAATTTGAAATATATACATGTATACAAAGACACTAGAAATATTTTATAGGCATGTTGTCATGGAGACAATAATGATGACATCATAACTAACATATGTAAATGCTGGAAAGTGAATTTGGAGCAAGGTTGCCGCCATATTGCACCCAAATAAGACCCATTATTTTAATTATTGAAGACCAAATTCTAGAAATGAAAAAATATGATCAATAACTGTTTACACCTATTAAACCATGTACATATGACACATATCATTAGAAGAAAATATTCTTGAAGTGTTTTTAAACCCTAAACCTCATGTTTAAGTCTGTGTAAAATAAGGTGCCTCCCCGACCTTCAGAATCTGTGCAAAAAAAGATGACCTCCCCCCTTCAGAGTCTGTGCAAAAACAGGTGACCCCTCCTTCAGAGTCTGTGCAAAATAAGATGCCCCCCCCTGAAGATTTTCCTCTCCCCACCAGTAGTTAATTATGAACTGTCCCTAAGTAAAGAAATAAGATTTTATTTCAAATGGAGCAGGGTGGAAGGATTAAAAATGCCCATCGGTGAGCGATAATAAGTGAAGTCATCAGTGGAAAGGATTCGATTCAGGTGGGTCCTCCAAACACAGATAAGGATGTTTTTAGTAGCCCTGTAGCCTTTTCACCAACGTAAAAACGAGAGTGCAGCTTTATTATATTGTAAAGTTGTGGCCTTGTCTTCAATTCAACCACAACTTACGTTAATTGAGTTTTATTTCATTGAAACGCATCCACTGTAAATACATAATAAAGGTTTTCTCCGGTTCCTGATAACAGGAAGCAGCCTTGGGAAGCATGGGAGTAATACGCAAAAAAAAATCTCTTACTGCTTAGAAATACTTGTTATCTAGGTCAGGGCACAACGAAAATCACAAATATAATTAATTTTTAGTGAGAGTGTATCTGTCTGATTAATCCTGAATAAAATTTTGTCCAAAAAAATAATCCACTAGGATGATCATGAAGAAAGATCTATGGGCAAAAAAAAGATTTTCTCAGGACTCATGGAAGGGAAGGGAGGGAAGGGAATGGCCATCCGGCAGGCAGGAAACTGATTAAAGTGGGAGGGACAGGGGAGGGAGATAATTAAGTGACCATTGGAGTGTTGATTCGGGATTGGATCAGGCAGAGATAACTGTGGGTTCCTGCCTCATTCTCATTCATCATTTATGTTAACCTGCTGCAGTTTGGATCCTGTATATGTTAAGGCAATTAATTGGCCCAGTCAGGATAATCAGAGCAATCTATGTGTAATCTATTTAGTATATATAAGCACCAATAAATGATTACCAGACCTCTTCTTACTGGCACAGTTCTGGACTTGAAACATATCGATCTCTGTGTGTTACGTTGATTAATTTCTAGCTAGACTGCCAACTCTGATTTTATTACGAAGAATGTCCCTGAATTCTTCAATATACTTTCTGGTTATCTTAAGGCTGTTCTGTAGCACATTTACTTCTATCCCAGATGTATTCAAGGCCTTACTTCTATCTAACTAATGCGTGTCGTTTAGGATGGCACAGTTGTTAAAAGCACTGGGTTCAGGTGTCAGGTGAAAACACTGCAGTCGGCAATACTGGGTTCAGGTGTTACGTTAAAAAACTGCAGTCGGCAAGAATGGCCAACCCTCCTGTCCAAGTTTCAGGCACTAGTTGGAGATCAGCTGTTCAATTCAAACAAAAAGGATCCTGGTATCAATTTGGCCAAAAACAACAATTTAGATCGAGAATTAGTAGAGAGCATGAATGCTATAATATTATTATGGTTCTAGGTATCCTAGGTGCAGAGGAGAAACACAAAGCTAAATTATATTCTTTTGAATGCAAGACTATATATGGTCGATTCTCTTTTGTAGGAGAAAAAGAGAAATACAAAAAAATGGCTCCCATTCATTTTGAGAAAAATCATAAAACACACATATATATAGTCACGTGATACCTCAAAATGATAGGAATTGAGAGAAAAAATCATTTTAACAACTAGCTTACTTGGATGTCACTGTAATGTGGTTACCATGACAACTAAATATCCACACGTATATGTTTTTCATTTATTTTTGAGAAAAATGATAAAGCATACATATAATTATAGTTATGTGATACCTCGAAATGATGGTAAGGCAGGGGGAATCCATTTTTGACATTTTCATTGTTGTAAGGACATGTCATAGCATATCAGGGCATATCATAACAACAAAATATGAATAAAAAGATTGGCTTTCCTGCAACCACAATGTCGATTTGTCACCCAGCCTTGCATTGACACGATATCAGTAACCTGCAATCATCAGGTACGGCGTTTTTGGTCATAATGATGGGCACAAGTGGCTGGTCTATTAGTTTCCGTTTCCATGAACGAGTAACAGGAGAAACCCCAAAACCCCAAGTAATCCCAATAAAAACATATTTTATTTCGTGAAACAATTTCATACAGGTGATACGTTTCATGCTTTTGAAAACAATTATGTAATAATACCAAATCGGATATCTAATTTTGAAAACTAACACTCCTCCTTAGGGGTTAAATTACATTATATGGCAACGACCTAGCGACGCCTCACAAACCCAAGGAATACTATACTTACTGTAATGAACCCGGTTCGGACTCTTAGCGGAATAAACACGGAAGAAGAGATGACTCTTATTGCAACGGATTTATTGCACACAACTCACTTTTAAGACCAACCCTTGTGGACCAGCCACATAACATGTAAAAAGGTTAAGCAACAATCATAAAATATAGGTGTGAGAAGACAAGAAGGACCAATGCAAGTAATACAAAGTAAGTCTTTCACATACTATAAAAGGAGTTGATATAAGATCGATAAATACACATTCCAGTAAAAGGTTAACAGTGATATACATAATAAAATGGCGATGTAAAAACACATAAATATACAGTCTAACATGGTACCTTACCTCAAGGTTGCCTTTAGATGGGATATTATTTCAGGCCATGATTTCATTTTGATAAGGGGAGGAAAGCTTATTCCGCACTGTAAAACTTCTCAAAGTTAATTATGACATTGTTACAACATTAATTTTGGTCATACTGTTTCCCTGAACGGGCATTAAAAAACCGTTATAGTCGTCGACATAGCTTACCAGGAATGCGTGGCAGGTACCCATCTTGTCATGTAGATTACTTTACCAGATAGGGTAAAAAAAGGCCACATGTTCAAGGCCACGCTCATATGACAGTGTTGAGAAAAAGGATCAGGGGCATCGCAGTGCTTAAAAGCACAGTAAGTTGAATCTTGTTCTTCAAATACCTTCAAAGCCCAAGGCTGCAGTTTTTTAAAATTTTATTTATACTTGGTGTTCAGGTCCCCTATTCGGGTTTTTTTACCTGTTCCATGTGTTTTTTTTGTACAGACAAAATATACACTAAATATACTGATACAAGTATGGATATATAATTAATTATCACTAGTTAATTTGTTAAAATGTAGGCAGAGAAAAAACAAATAAGATTCCATAGATTATGATCAAGTCATTCTGGTGATAATATATGAATAGAAAATAAGAGTCTAGGAGTCATAGTAATTAGTATCCACTTGCCACACAGATCGCATAGAATGGAGTGTTGGTGGTATCTACTAATAGTCCGGCAGTGGAAAGGCAAATTTTGGCCTAACCCGGAAATCTCAGATAAAGTTTTTCTCTCTCTTGATTTATTATCTATGGGGTCCCTATATCACATTCCTGTGTGATGTGAAGTTCCTGACCTTGAGCAATTTGAGATATGCAAGATGGCTGCCACCGAACATGTCAAATCTGTAAACTGGCATATCTCTGCTTCCAATGGGGCTAGGAATATGTTCCAGGTGTCTAAATGCATGTTTCATTAGCCTACAAATATAATACAATCATTAAAAAAATCATTGACCCAAGATTTTCCAATGAAAATTGCATTATGGGGTAAAATAATTTAATTTGGCGGCAACCGATCCAGCAAATCTGTAAACAGGCTTATCTCTGCTTCTAATGGGGCTAGGACTACATTCTAGGTGTCTAAATGTATGTTTTGTTAGCCCACAAATGCAATACGCTCATTAGATAAATCATTGGCACAACAATTTCCAATGAAAATTGCATTATAGTGTAAAATAATTCAATTTGACCCATACCAACCCAGGAAATCTAGGCATATCTCTGCTTCTAATGGGGCTAGTTATACATTCTAGATGCCTAAATGTATGTTTTGTTAACCTACAAATGCAATACAGTCATTAAATAAATCATTGATCCAATAATTCCCACAGACATATTAATATATAGATCCCAGCTTCTAACAGGGTTAGGAATACATTCTAAATGTCATTTGCCTGCAAATACATTACATCAGCAAGATTTTCTGTCGGCAACTTTTGGATTGGCCCTCTTCTTTTCCAAAAGCTACTACATCCGCCAAATATTAGCCATGGCGGAGGATCAGACCTCAGAGGAATTGCAGGGAGAGAGTGATTCAACCTCTCGCTCAGCTAGATCGGGAAGGAAGGTGACAGATAATCCGCGCTATGCCAAGCAAACTCAAAATGGCCCCAAGCGCCCAGTGAGCTGACCTGCGCAAGAAACTGCGCAGACGCACAAGCCCAAGAAGCGGAGCTGCAAGTCAGTAGACTCTGAATTTGTCAAGAAGTCGAACTTCGATTCCATGATGCAGACCGTGCTGTTAGCGATTAATGAGGAAAAGACTACTCGAGCCGAGTCTGGTCAGGCCCAGCCACAGAATGACGCATCTCGCCGAGTTCTTCCTGACATGGCTACAGTAACTTTGCCTCAGACATCAACGACAGCACCATCAATGTGTTCTGTCACCATCTCAAAGCCGGCTGTCACTCCTATCACCCCAACACAGCCTCCGACTGTGCACTTCCAGCCTCAGAACAACGCATCCTGCAGAGTTCAACAAGATATAGCAGACATGACTTTGCACCAGGTCTGGATGACAACACTTTCTACCCCGGTTGTCAACATACCCACACTGTCTGTCACTACTGCCACAGCGACACAGCCACCCATGAGGCTGACCGGGCTCTTCTCTGCAACACAGATGCCTCAGCCCTCGGCTGCCATATTGCACCCTCATTTCTGACCCAAATCAGCGTCCTCAACACCTTCTAGGAATGTGTTACCAACTCTGCAGCCTATCTACACTCCGGCTGCAAATCTTCCTCCACCAGCTGACCTCTCGAGCATGTATTGAGACTCCCATACAAATCTCCCATACAATGCCCTGGATAGACAGTATCCCACCGTCAGAGCGCCAAGGGGTATGTTATAATTTATTCTCCCTTTTTCGACCCCTGAGGCCAGCCTGCCCCCAGACATGTATGCGAAGATGTATGCGATGGATGCAGGCCTTATCAAATGTTACTTCACTTAGAGGATATGGCCGAGGATGTTACAATGTTCCCGTCTTTGCTGGAGCACTAAATCTGCATCATCAAATGCTAGTGTGTCTCTCCCATGTATGTCATATAATTTCGATGAATGGGATGCCTCCGGAGATCATGATGTAGGCAGTGTCCGCATGCTCCACAACTGCGGATTTTGTATCCTCATCCAAGTAAATCCTGCAACAACAAATCTAAAATGCCGGCAATCAAAGACACCAGATGAAAGGAGGATCATCTCAGTGGGTGAGTTGAAAATCCTCCAGCAGCTGATAAATCTAAGTAATAAACTTCTCATCATTCAGTAGGACCAGGACCTCTCAGTGTTAGTTCAGTGTTTCTTTAGTGTGCTGCATTGTTTACACCGGAAGTCCTTCTGACTTCTGTTCTACTTCATTCCAGGAGAGCTCCATTGCAAATGGCGTAGTTTCCGCCCCACACTTGGACGGATATTTCACACCACAACTCTCACCTTCTACACATTTTCAGTAGTCTGTGAGTGACTGTGCTTATATAAATCATCTTAAACCACCATTTGTGCCTCTCTCCGACACTAGTTTGCCTCCGGTGAGTACCCATTTAAAGCAGAACTGTTTTATGAACTCTTTGCTTCCCTGTGGTCCTATGCCTATGCCTTCTCTATTGGAGACCAGTGTTTGTTTATCTCCAAAGGCTCCTTCGCAGGAGGATTTACATCAGTCTAATGTAAATCTGGCTTCCCCTGCTGTCGTTCATAACTTTGAATTATCTTCAAGTTCTATTCCCACGCAGGAAGTTTCTCATCAAGGAGATGAGGAATTGTGTTTTCCTGATGATGTTGAGTTAAATATTCTTCATAGTTCACCTCACCCGGACTTGCTGCCCAAGGGAGCGGATGCTTTCCCTGCCCCCCCATGTCGCCTGGCCATTTCCTGTAGGCTTAGACAGTGAATGTGTATTGATATATGAAGCGGTGAGGGCCCGCTCCCAAACATGTTTGGAGCGAAGGTACCACTTCCAACCAAGATTGAAGTGAATAATTGGATTAATCTCATGACTGGCCACCACATGGATAGTGTGATCATAGAGGGGCTAAAATACTCCCCAGAAAATCATCAGCCAGAGCATATCCAAAACATGTTGTCATTTTGGGAGGTCGTTTGGAAGACCTGCATTAACGCAGATGTCCTTACCCACTTCCTGGATATTAGAATTGATGTTATTAAGTGATAATACTATAATGAACAAGTCAAATGTAACTGTATAATAATCCTGAATAAAAATATTATATATATATATATGTTAGTGAATATATTCAGAAGGAATCATCTCTCAATGCTTTAGTGGGGCCATTTAATACACCACCCTTCACCCCCTGGTGTCATATAAGCCCTGTGATGACACGCCCAAAAGGATCCACGGACAAGAGGAGGGTCATTGTAGACCTCTCTTTCCCTGACGGGGGCGTAAATAAATTTATAACGAAGAATTTCTTCAATGGCCTTCATGTTTACCATAGACTTTTTACTATTTCTGACCTTGTCGCCTCTCTACAGCGCACTGCAAAACAAGCAACCCTCTCAGTTATAGACTTGGAACGAGCATACCGCCAGTTCGAGGTATGCCCCCTTGACTGGCCCCTTCTGGGGCTTAAATTCGGTGAAAAATTCTACTTTGACCGCTCTCTGCCATTTGGGGCAAGAGCCAGCTCCTTTGTAATGCAGAGTATACCCGACTTCATCACTCGAGCACTAAAGAAAAAGGGTGTGCTGTCCTACGCGTATTTAGATGATATTATCCTTGACCTGGTTGGTCTTGATATATCACAGTACAAGACTCAGGGCCCAGCCAAGCATGTAGTCTGGCTAGGAATTACTATCAACGTGGAAGAAAACTCCCAGTCAATTCCTCCTCTTAAACTCCAGGATATTCAATCCTGCTTGGCCCAGGCTCATGCCCAAAATTCCATCTCAACTAAACAGGCACAGTCAGTGATTGGAAAGATAAATCAGCTTGGTAAGATTGTGGCCCCAACGAGGGCTTTTGTCAAACGTTTCTTAGCGGCCCTTTGCATGGCAAAAGGGGGCTCCGTCTCCATCACAAAATCAGTCTCTGCAGACCTCGCCTGGTTCCTTAAATTCTTAACCGACCACAATGGTAGAGCTAACATACCCTCTTCAGAGATTGCAAGGACAATCTGGATTGACTCTTCTATATCAGGAGCAGGTGGCTCTGATGCGATAGGATTGTACACTTTCAGGTACACAGAATCTTATATCTGCAATGACATTAATCACCTGGAGGCAGTAAACAGTCTCGCTGCAGCAAGGCTCTTCTGCTCACCACTCGACAGCAGCAAAATTGTCAGGATCTGTTGCGACAATGCAGCAGCTGTGCAATCGTTGTCTGGGGGCAAGGCTTGGGACCCCAAGCTTGCCGCATGCACAAGAGCTTTCTGGTTTCTGACCGCCAATCTACAGCTCTCCATAACTCATCCATATCCCAGGGGTGCTAATGGACCTGCCCGACACTCTCTCCAGATCTTTTGACTCGGATGAGTTCAAAGTTAAAGCAGCCTCCATAATCACCCTTAAGGGTCTAAAATCACGAAAAATGTCTCTCGATATGTATGATATATCTGACTTTTTCTAGATCCGATTCAAGCTTCTCTCACCCAAGCAGCTACTTCGCGTCAACGTCTTGCTTACAGGCCTGGTACGGTCGCAAATCGCCAATCAGCGATAACACTATACCTGGGCTTCTGGGTATCGTTGTACTAATATAAGATGATCTTACTGTAAGATCGTCTTACATTTAAGATGGTTGCCACAATATAAGATGATCTTAAATTCTGTTGTACTAAAGTGATCTTAGGGAATCTCATATGTAAGTCGACTTACACTATCCTAAGACGATCTTACAACATTTAAGACATTGCGGGGGAGAATATTTCAGGTGACACCTCTTACTGACCTTCACCTTGGCTAAATTATTGTCTGCATCGCCACCTGAAAAAAATGATTAATGGCGAATTTTGCATAACTGAGACCATACATGTGTATACATTTATGCAAGTCTGCCTTAGGCTCCATCTCGAATGAATTTCTACATGTTCCTAGGTCATCACCATATCTAAGACGCTGCTAAGACACCTATGAAGCTGTCTTAGAATTCTTACGTCGTCTTACCCTATCTTAGCTTATTTTACCGTTAGTACAACACTCCCATCTTACGTAAGACAATCTTACGATTTCTGAGCTTAAATTCCTGTCTTACAACGTTAGTACAACGGCACCCTGTGCTCTGCTTTTGTTTGTCTATTTGGCATTTGAGCAAATCTGGCATTTCTTGATCTCTTAAAGGCAAGTAATCTGAAATGAGTTATTCTACGTTTTTTTAGAAGTGGAACTCTGGCTCTGCTGTGTAACTTGTTAATGGGTGTTTCATTTGGTAGATTTAGAATCATCTTTAAGCCCGATTTTGTAGCCTTTGTAGTTTGTCTAGGAGTGGTTCATGGGAATTATGAATTAATGTCACTATAGTAAAAAAAATGGAAGTAATTTAGTTTTATATATTCTCATAGCTGCTAGGGAATTAATGTAGTTTCTGATCTTATGTAGTTGGTGTATTTTATGAGGAATATAGTTTTAATTGAGTGTGATACTTGTGCTTTGTAGTTTAATCTGTCATCTAAAATAAATCTTAAGTATGTGTACTGTTGTATAATTTTTAGTTTGTCATTATTGTAGAGTACAACTCTTGCAGTTCATGATTTATTATTTTTTCATCTTGTGATATACATCGTATTGGACTTGGTTGCATTGACTAAGAATAAATTATTTTGGCACCAGCCATGGAGATTGTTCACTGCAGTTTGCATCCTATTATAAAACACATCAATATCTTTACCATGGGTATATAGAATAGTGTCATCATCATATAGAGAGACATGGCAGTTTTGAATCTCAGGTGATATGTCATTTATAAAAATAATGAACATAGGGGGCCCTGAGGAAACCCTATGCTCATTCTTGTCTCTGGGGATACAATGTATATTCACAATGACTGATTGTCTTCTATTTGCTGGATAAGACTTGCACCAATTTAGTAGGTTTCCATTTACTCCTATATGATTTATTTTTTCAATTAAAATGACATGATTTACCATGTCGAATGCCTTTCTTAAATAAATAAACATAATTAAAGTGTCTACATTATTGTCAAGATTTAAAGCAGCGTCAGTAAATTCTGCTATTGCCTCTATAGCGGATTTACCTTTCCTAAACCAAATTGCTTCTCGTTTGATTTATCATACATATCTAAGTAAGTGGAAATCCTATTGTGGGCTATTTTTTCTAATACCTTACTAGGAGTTGGCAGAAGGGATATGGGGCGATAGTTATTTATTTTATTTGGGTTTCCACCTTTAAATAGAGGAACTACTTTGGCTGTTTTGCCTGCTATTGGAACAGAGGCAGTTGAAAAGGATAGGGTTAAACAGCGAGTAAACTCTTGAAGCAAGATAGTTAGATCATTTTTTAGTATTGTATTGGGCATATTGTCAATGGATGAGGACTTATTGATATTGGTGGGTTTTAGTAGTTTTCTGACTTTGATTGTGTCTATTTATGATGAGCTTTGTAGAGGAGGGCTTTTTGGACTTAGATAGATCTTGTGCAATATTCGGAAAGTAGCTATTAACATACTGGGATATATCTTCTTGAAGAATCGGTTGATCATTTTTTTGATAAGCTGATGGTAGATTTACTTTTGTTTGGAGTATGAAAGACAGTTCATGATTTCCCAGAAATTTTCTGATCATTCATATTATTGTCTAATTCCCCTAGTATAAACTATCGTTTGGCATTTTTCATTGATTGATTTGATAATTTCTTTAGTCTTTTTGCCTCTTCCCAGTCCGTTTTAGTTTCAGAATTAATGGCCACTTGTCTTGCTTTGTTTTTGTCACTGATTATGTTTAGAATGTCTTGGGAAATCCAAGCATCATTGCTGCTTTTAATTTGTATTCTCTTGAGGGGGCATAATTAGATGGAACCGAACGAGAAGTTAGAGCTACAAGTGTGATTCAATGGCTCGAGTTTACACTTTATTTTGCATCCAAGAAGCGGCCGCAGAAATGAACAAACTATTAAATGGGCGTATTCTTCCCGCTCGAAGTGAATAACCCATTCAGTCGTAGTATAATTCATCCAGTAAAGATCTGGTTCTAGTAAGAATTCTATCCCGGGCAATTTCAGGGGCAGATATTTCATGAACGTCAATCCAGTTAAAATCATTTCTTAGTTTTCTGGTAAATATTGCTTCATTAAAATTCCTGAGAGATCTTCCCATTTTTATAACTTAAGTTTACTCATGATTTTCTTTCTGATAACATAAATTAATTCATGGTCACTAAGGCCAATATTGATAACCCCTTCCTTAGCAATAATGTTACAGTTGGTGTATAAATGATCGATAAAAGTTTCTTGCAAGAGATTGTCTTTGTTGAGGTGATATCGAGTTGGCTCTTGGATTTTTCGTTTAAGATTAAAATTTAGTTCTATCTCTTTTAATTCTTTTATATTGGGGTTGTCTTCCTGCACCAGAATATGACGTAATAAAGACATGTTACATCAGATTGTGAAATATTGCATAATCTTATGTAATCGATTACACAATAAGGAATAGTTAAAAATATGGAATTGTAATGTCCGATCGATAACCTTAAGCGACTATGAAACTTAATATAATCAAGATCAAGAACAACGACAACGAACAGGAACTCTTGGACCTCGCCAGCACTCTCTGTTTAATATCACACCTCAACCACACCCGGAGTTAACGACGACTCAAGGTCATCTAGTCAACTGACTATCTCACATGCTAACCACAGCATACATGAAGTAACAACTCAGTGTTATATGGTTTGTACACAACAGTAATAGGAATAACCAAGTCAAAAATAAATAAAAGCTACCATACGGATATACACGACCTCTGTTGGTCAAGTCTATGAATCATACACCTGGCGACCAGCGCCCTCTCGTAATACATAATTATCTCAATGCAGAACCGGGACCGGTCAAGTGAGCCCGGCTCTGGTTCAGGAAACCTAATCCAGAGCCGCGCATCACAAGTAACTTTCCAACTTATCACCAAGCACTCCAAGCAACAACAATCAGGGACAAAAATGCTTTTATCGGGGGGATATCAAGCAAACCAACAATGTCACAAGCAAAGGACTGGGAGTGGAACACGTGTGGCGTGTTCACTACCCGAGCGCATACTGCAGGTTCTCGCTCGCGCCAGATCTCGTGACCCTGTTTCAATCCTTCCCAGCCAATGGGGAACATTTCTTTCGTCTAATAATAGCATCAGCCCCTGGTTGCCGAGTCCTTCATGCTAGGGTGCACGCGACCCTGATGCACGGAGCTTGTACCAACTGCACAGAGCCCTGACCACAGTCGCCTACACAGACTTCGGAGCAAAGTCCAAATCTCCATTCAAAGCAGCTAACTGAAATATTTAGGGACCCAACCAAGCAGCTTCTCCCTACTTTCCGTGGGGTTTATTATTCCAGCCCAGTCACATATCCCAGTAGGTGTAAGGACAATGAGAGGCTACATGCCCTGCCATTCAATTAAGTCTCCATTTCCAGCAAACTCTTTCTAACCACGTATAGGTTTTGATCTTAAATTATCTGGTATTTTACATTAAGGGACATTCATCCCTACCACATGTTCGCAATCTACCAGTAAAGCCGTACTTCTCGTTGTGTCATTTTTTTTTTTCCTTTTTGCACCTTCACCTCCATCTTAATTCACCCATAGCCTAGTCTTTCCGGAGCTAGCCGTTGACGCCTAGGCCGGCCTTCCAAATAACCAGAAACCAACAGATTATCCATAGTCTTTGCTAGGGGCGAATCTTCTACTTCTGCCTCAGTTTCTGATTCACTAGAACTCTCAGAATCTACGGCCACCGCTCCTCCCGGCTCTGCCTGCTTATCGGGCGGATGATCAGGAGCGAGAGCCGGCTTCTTTGGCGGGCGGCCGCGCCTCTTTACATGTCTGACTATCTTATCCACAGGCTGCACAACGGGGGCGTGCCGGCCGGGCATGATTCTCCCTTGAGGGTTTATTCTCAAGAAATCTTTACCCGCCGCCTGTTGCTTTTGATACTCAAGCGCTCTATGCAAGTTAGTTACTTGCACTGGAGACCCATCTGCATCGAAAGCCAGTTTTAATAAATCACCATTCCATCTGAGAACTCCCTCCTCAGTCTTAATTTCATAAGTAGAACCTTGCACACGTCTCAAAACCTCAAAAGGACCGTCCCATTTAGGGCCATATTTCTTTTGAGCCATTGGCGTGGCATACCTCCACACAATATCTCCAGCTCTAAAGACCTTAGTCTAGCTCTCCTATCAAAGTAACGCTTCTGGTACACGGCTGAATGTCCCAGGCGTTCTCTAAAAAATCTATGATCTTTCAACAACAATGCCTTAATTTCTTCCACAAACACACTCCGACAGGGAAAATCTACATCTCCGGTCAATGTGCCATATATGATATCAGCCGGAACAGTTAATTCCGTACCAAACACAACCAAATTTGGAGTACACATTGCACTTTTATGCACAGCTCCCCTGTAAGCATGTGCAATGCAAGGCACCAACAAATCCCAGTTCACATCCTCATATTGAGTTAAACATGACAATTGCTCCACTAGAACTCTATTCCAGCGTTCTACCTGTCCATTTGCCTGAGGCCTATAGGGTAGAGACATCAATTGCTCTATATTCAATAGGAGCAGAAGCTCCTTCAACAAGGCAGACCGAAATTCTGGTGTTCCATCAGTTTGTAGCGAAACAGGCGGACCATATCTGAGAATCCACTCTGTGAACAGGGCCATTGCACAAGTGGCGGCTGTATGGTCCGGGAGTGGGTAAGCTTCAGCCCATTTAGAAAAATAGTCAGTGACTACCATCACACAACTATTTCCTCAAGGAGTCCTCCTAAAAGGGCTGATAATATCCAGTGCAATGCGGCTCCAGCGCATTCCATGGATTTCTTTCTTCAATGGAGTTATACCTTTTCCCCCCCGGCTCTTACAAGAAGCACAAACTTCGCACCCACATACCCAATCGGCTATATCTTTCTTCATCCGAGGCCAAATAAACTTTTGTCTCGCAGCCTGATAAGTCTTAAACTCGCCGAAATGAGCTGCAAGTTTGCTTCCATGCAAAGTACGGAATAGCTCTCTTCTAAGTGACACAGGGACAACCACTCTAGTATAAACTACACCATTCTCACTTTCCCAATCCAGACACAACAATTCATTCTCAACTTTCAAAAAATCTATTTTAGCCATATAGTAACAGAACTCCCCCCCCTTCAGCCAGCAAAGCTTTATTGCCCGGCTTAAGAGATGAATCCTGTACTATAGATTTAACTTGACAAATTACATTGTCTTCTTCTTGTGCCATTTTTAAACGGTCACCAGCCAATGACGAGAATATATGATAGTCTACAGTGATTGTTGCCACTACAGCATCATGTGCTCCGCAGTCCAGGCAATCTTCTCGCGGGCACCTCCTCACTGGTAGCCGGGAAAGCGCATCGGCATTGATATGCCTCCGTCCCGGCCGATGAACAATTTGATCCTCCCTCAAGCCATAATGTTGTAAAGTGGCTAACCACCTAGCTAACATGCCTGAAGGGTCCTTAAAATTCATCAACCAGCGAAGGGAGGAATGGTCAGTCCTCAGAACAAAATCATGCTGCCCTATTATGTAATGTTGGAACTTAGACAAATAGGTTAAAACAGCTAGCAATTCTCTTTTTGTAGCACAATAATTCCTCTGTGCCTTCGACAACGTATTACTGGCATAACTTAACACAACTTCCTTCTCATTTTGGATTTGCGAAAGAACGCCCGACATACCAAATCCACTGGCATCTGTATCTAGAATGATATTGCCAGTTGGCTGAGGATAGCCCAACGCCGGTGGAGAAGTTAACAAACTTTTCAGGTCCTCAAAAGCCTTATTACAACTTTCATCGAATATAACACGTCGATTATTCCTCAATTCCGGCCCTACTACCAATGCCTGGATTGGGGCCGCAACTTCAGCAAAATTGGGCATGAATTCTCTGTAATAAGAGGCAAAACCCAAGAACTGACGAACTTGTTTCACTGTGGAAGGTACTGGCCAAGAATGAACCTTTTTCAGCTTATCCGGGTCTGCTCGAACGCCATTTTGCGAGACAATTCTACCCAAATACTTCACACTCAGCTTGAAAAATTCGCATTTCTTCGGTTTTAGTTTCAAACCATAATCAGCCAATCTTTGGAGAACCTTTTCAGTATTAGACAATGCCTCATCGAAGCTGGAGCCAAATATGATGACATCATCCAAATAAACTAGACAACACTTCCATCTTAACCCTGCCAACATTTGTTCCATCATGCGCTCAAACGTAGCGGGCGCATTGCATAGACCAAAGCTCATAACCCTGAACTGGAACAACCCCATAGTCGAGACAAAAGCCATTTTTTCTTTACTTGCTTCGTCCATGGCAATTTGCCAATAGCCGCTCTCGAGATCCAGAGTTATAAACCATAGGTTACCACCCAATGCTTCTATACTTTCATCTATTCTAGGCAGTGGAAAGGAATCTTTCTTGGTCACCGCATTAACTGGACGATAATCGACACAAAACCGATCAGTTCCGTCACTCTTCTTAACAATAACCACTGCCGACCCCCAAGGGCTATTGCTCGGCTCTATCACACCCTTCTCCAGCATGTCTTGAATCTGCTTCTCAGCAGCTTCTCGACATGCTCTTGGAAGCTTCTATACACACTTTTAATAGGAATAGCATCTCCAGTGTGTATAACATGGCGCACCTTATTAGTGTGACCTAACGTTTCACCCGGGAGCCTAAAGCAGTGCTTATATTGCTGTAACATTCCCCTGAGTCTGGCTATATCTTCCGCCCTTGACAAATCAGACCCTTTTACTAACTTTTCTAGTGGACATTCCACAGCCGGAGGCATTGGCACTTCCGGCTCTAGCAATTCCACATCCACAATTGGTGAGTCAGCATGAACTAACTCATCCTCTCTAGCAGCTTGTAGTTCCATTAGTACTGGAGAGCTGGTAGGATTGGATACAGACAGCGTGCAATTATATCGGTCGCCAGCTACCAATAAACTCCCTGCAACACAACATCCCAACTCTGATTCACCTGGTTCAAAGAACAATTCTTCATCCGAGGACATTGGGCCTATACCACTACAAATGGTGGAGAATGCATCTATAAAAATACTTTGACAGGAGCTTCTCAACATAGGCCCACTTTGCAATGCCCTACACATTATGGACTGTTCACCGGCCTCGAGGGTGAATAAACCAGACCAATCAGAATTACATTTATGGAGATAGATAAAGTCCATCCCCAAGATACCAGCTTCCGTACCAACCAATCCACTTACTACCAGACAATTGAGAACGTACCAAGCATCTCCCAATCCCAAAGCCAAACGTGCGCAACCATGTGTTCGCAAATTATGCCCCATCCCTGCATAGCACGTCACTCCACATGGCATAAGAGACGGCCTAACTGACAGCTCATCATACACCCGTTTCTTTATCAAGGTACATTGAGCTCCCCAGTCTATGAGGAACTGACCAGTTACGTTCACTATGGTTACATCCGCATACATGCGTTCAGCTACAAGCGGACGATTGCGATCTGAAACGCTAATCTCAAAGTCTCGCAAGTCACACACCATAATCTTATTCACCAACCTAGCATCTTCTCCCCATTGAACCTTGAGAATCTGACCAGGCAGGCAAGCATACTCAGGATCTCCCTCCTTTACCAACATCACTGAGCATGAGGCATTAACAGCCGTTCTCCACTTGTTATCCGCTTGCCAACCACCTCCTTCATCTCCGTCTCCATGGGCGTCCCTCGGAGTATAAAGGGGCAACAAGACACAAGGGACGACTGTCTGACAAACTAAAACTTCAGATAATACGGTGCGCACATTAGTATCACAGATCTCCAGTTCTCCGTCCCTGTTTGACAAACGCGCCAATTCTTTCTTCAGATCAGACGCCAGAGCCGCAAAATCCTCCATTGATTTAACATGAGACTGCTGCTTCTCACAGTCAGCCCACCTATGACCTTCCTCCTTACAATAATAACATGTGAAAGGCATTCCTGGTGTGCGTCTGTTCTTTCTTTCATAAGGGACAACTTGCTTACTACCTCCACCCCCATCCGCCTGTGGTGGCGGCAGCGCTTCTTGTTGCGGCTTTGGCCGTTTCTGCCAGGCTCTAAAAGCTTGGAACTCCGCCACCTCCCGCTCGTTTATCTCTCCAATCTCTGCAACTTGTACATTCTGAATAGCCGCCGGGCCCCGATACATATTTATTCCTGCCAATGTAGAAGTACGAGAACCACCACAATAAACATCTCTGTATCTAGTTGCAGCAGACGCAGCTAATACAATATTCTTCGGTTCTTGCAAGGCTACATAATGTGCCATGCCATCATCTAACAAACCATCCAGGAAGATTTTAACTGCCATTTCGTGTAACGTACCATCCCATTCACCAAAGGCATGAATCGCTCGGAGACTAATATTTTGGCTGAAGCTAGCTGGACTTTGCCCTACAGTCTGTTTGCAGTTGAAAAACTCATTCTTACGAGTGCTATCTGATTTCTCAGCCTGATAGTCGTACTCAAGCATTTGCAAGAGTTGATCAACCGAATAATCATCTGGCTCCAACATCATAGCCTGAGGCAGCTGTTTACCTACTCCAGTCATTAAATGCACTTTGTATGTCTCATCATCCCAATTATTGGTACGCGCGATCATAACAGTGCGTCTCTGGTAATCTCGCCAATCCTCCTTCCCATCCCATTCAGGGAATACCACCGGCCTAGGTTTTGCCATTGGTTTATTCGGTTTAAACTTAGGGACACCATAAGCCGGTTTCTTCTGGTCAGGAGAATAGCCTGCTGCCGGGTCGATTGAACGCCTTACCCTCTGATCAAGGTAAGCCGGCATAGAACGCCGTGTCGCGCCCATCAAACCATAGCCGACGGGCTCAGGACCTGACCTGCGAAGATTATTAGCAGCTTCCATAGCACTCCGTCTCTCCTCTACATAAGCTCGCTGACCTGTTGGTGCGTCAGGACAGACTAAAGCTTTACTATAAGACCCTTCTCCATACTTATCAACAACTCTTTTCTGTTTCTGTTCAAAATCTGGCAACTCATTCATGATCCTATTATAAGAATCATCAGAAATGCCTCCAGGATTAGTACGAATTGGAGTACTTTCAGTGCCTATCTCATCCGCAAATGCTATTCCCCTACTCCTTCTGGGAGGTTGTTGGAAGTCGAAACGGCTGTTCAACTCTTCCATCTCCCTTCTCAACCGATCATTATTCTTTTGCTCCCAGGCCCGTTTTGCCTCCACTGAGGTCAACTTCTCACTCTGATCTTTAATTACCGAACGTAGTCGTGATTCTTCTTTTTTAGACAATTGAAGATCCGACTCAGTCCTAGCTGCTCGTTCCATAGCATCTTTACCCCGCCTAGCTGATTCTATTACAGAATCATTCATTAACTCCAACGTGCTCACTTGATTCGTGATTAACTTGTCCATCTTATCATATGTCATTCGCCTGTTTCTGACGCGGTCCTGCGTCCACTCAGAATACAGCGGACCTATATCAGCATTATTCACCAGAGTCATTGGTGGTAAACCTTTTGGTTCAGCCTCAAACTCCGGTTCTTCTCTAATCTTATCATCTAGGTCTGACTCTGGACCAACCATTTCAATCAAGGGCTTTTTCAAAGCACTGCGAGGCAGGGCTGCAACTTTCCTTCTTAAAGTCACTTTAGCAGGACTTTTTGTAGCCAATCTCCATGTTCCTTCATCCTCGGAGGACGAACTACCTTCTTCAATAGTAGAACGGACTGTAACTCGCGGTTCTACATGAACACCACGAGTCAAATCATCCAGCTCATCCTGTCCAATCTGCTGTACCAGCCTCTGTTCCAGATCATATATAGTCTGGTCTGCTCTTTCCAAAAACTGGTCAACAGTAAACTGGGCACCCGGCTCTTTAGGCCGAACATCTTTCCCCCCAGAAGCCATTGGAACTCCTCGTTAGAGGCTACCAACAGCCGCTGGGCCGCTCTCAAACCACCGACGGATCCAATTGGTCATGGCACCAAATTGTAATGTCCGATCGATAACCTTAAGCGACTATGAAACTTAATATAATCAAGATCAAGAACAACGACAACGAACAGGAACTCTTGGACCTCGCCAGCACTCTCTGTTTAATATCACACCTCAACCACACCCGGAGTTAACGACGACTCACGGTCATCTAGTCAACTGACTATCTCACATGCTAACCACAGCATACATGAAGTAACAACTCAGTGTTATATGGTTTGTACACAACAGTAATAGGAATAACCAAGTCAAAAATAACCTCTGTTGGTCAAGTCTATGAATCATACACCTGGCGACCAGCGCCCTCTCGTAATACATAATTATCTCAATGCAGAACCGGGACCGGTCAAGTGAGCCCGGCTCTGGTTCAGGAAACCTAATCCAGAGCCGCGCATCACAGAATGTGATTTTTGTAATGCAGTCACATTACTGCGTAACATTGCGCAATAATTACGCAACTAAAAATAATTAATAAATTACAATTTATGAAAACTACAGTGGCAACAAAGTATGATTAAGATAGGAATTGTCTGTGGGAATTCAGCACTACACTTTTTCCACTTCCTTCGATGGATTGAAATAACAATTCCTACCCACCATTGAGTGTATAGGCTATTCCTACCAGCTGGGAATTTACCGTTGGAAGTTATTTTCCCCTCGCTACAGCAGACTTAATTAATTGGCAGAAGAAAATATCTTTCCTTAGCTTATACAACAGAGGCCTGTTGTATGAAACATCTGCGCTTAAAAGTATTTTTTTCTTGCTTAGATATGAAATTCTAACAGTGGGAATGGAAATTAGCATTGCCTTTATAGCAACTTCCTTACTTCAAAGTTCAGCTTAGCAAGGACAATAGCTAAGGAAGGAAAATATCAAGTAAGGATTAGTTATGCAACGGGCGCCTGACAATATCTTTGCGTATATGTTGGGACGAGGACGTGGATTCGTGTAAGGAAGAAGTTCGACAAGGAGTTTGGTCGAAACCAAGCAAAACAGATACAATAAAATATGGGCATCGACCTGTCGATTATATATACCGCTAATGCTATACGTATACAACGTATAATAAAATAAATAACGTATCAATGTAAATCTGTCCTAAGTGGAGATTACAAGATCAAACCGAGCAGAACAATAAATAATCCATTTTATTGTAACCCGTATTCAATAGAATAACAAATTAGGTCAGCTTATCCCCATTTCATCCAAGTAATTCATTTTCGCCATCAAATGTCTGGTGATGAATGTATTTTCGTCGCTAATGCGGTTCACAACGTGCAACCAGGTCTGAAGAACTTGCTCTCTGATACTATATAAGCAACACTCACAGTATGTTTTCTTTCGAAATTACATACACTTATTTAAACATTATTGGTATCTTTATCATAATTATTAGCCGCGCCTGGGCCCACAGGCACTAATACTTATCTCTAAGAAACTGTTCAAGATGAAAGGTTTCCCCGCAGTTGTATACCCTCTAAGATACGGTGCTTTGCAGCGTCCGACATACTGGCCTCAGTAATGATAGTCAGGGGAAGTCTTGTGTTACACCAAGGCCCAGGCTGGATGCAGTGACGCCAATATCCTGCCTCCTACCAAATATCAAAGATCTGATGTCTGTTTTCCGTCTAATGATTTCTCCGCAGACGCCTGCCAATAGGGGAATTGCAAAAAAGAAAGTACCGTCTTCTCTTTGATTAAATGGCTGTTGTTCTTGTTGAGGCATGTATTAACCAAACAGTGGGTCTAAATAAAACTCCTTAGTTATTGTGAGGATCTCAAACCCAACTTGATCTGTAATTAATATTACAGAAAGTAGGGAAACAATGATCTACTGACAGTATAGATCTTCATATTGCCACCTTATAGATTGAGAGAACAAGGAATTACACTACTTACTACGTTTATCAACAGAAAAACATGAACATGCATTCAACATACATGTGTATATTGCACTCGATTGCTTTCTGCCGGGTAATTATATTCTTCATTACATTTCGAGGCTAGATGGAATTCAGAGAGCACAACATTATTTTGAATAATAAAGGAACGTTCCGTATACAATTGATAAATAGGGCCTACATGCATACGTCATATTATATCTAACCAAAATTATATTGGTTGGCTCAGCAAATGACTGCTAAATTAATTGAACGTATTTTTTCTGTGTACACTGTACTAGGGCACAGATGCAACCTCCTCTACCCTAATCATGAGGAACTAACTTTACTTTTTATTTTCTAGTGCGTTATGCTCTGGTGCTCTGGACGAACGTCAGTATTAGCCTACATTTACGAAGAATCTTGGAAAATAAAGTAAGGATATCAAGGTTAGAATATTAATCGCTAGCCCAAACCGTTTGAGTGAGCGATTTTTCTTCAGCTCTCCTGCGTTTTATAAATGTAACTTAGGCCAGCAAATCTTATTGCAAAACATGATACCAATGTTTTCATGAATATGAATATCCTATGATCCAAGATGGTGACGCTGCAGCATGCTTTCAAAGAAAGTTCCCAATCATTCAATGTGCAGTCTATGGATATCATGGGAAAGTACATAGCTGATTTGAGCAACTGGAGGAAATGGGTTCAACATTTAAACGCGATTCTCCGATTCATGTTAGGGTTTATTGCCTTTATTGTATTGTGTTTTCCCCCAGGTCTTTCTGTACGTTCATACCATATTTCAGCGCTGTACGGGGCCGGTGCTTATAGCAATACAGAAATGAATATATTACCCAAATATTGTTCTACCAAACTGCTCTATTATATGCGCATTCCATATGAGAGGTGCAATAAGTAGGGTGCTATAAAATATTCATATTGTACGTGTACTATATGAACTACTTCGTCACCAAGTCGGCTACCTTTTTCAGATTTTACACTTCATTCGTCCGCATAAGCACTCTGACTACGGCATTGTGCTTATGCGGACGAATCTCGTCCAATAAATCTTCGATTATTGCCAGCTCGTTCCATTCTCTCTATTTATTTTCTCACCATTAAACAGGGGAATAAAGAATTTCACAATTATCACAAACATATTTCTATTCCTGTCTTTAGCATTGAAATGAATAAACATAATTTATTCAGTCAACACCCGACTGGGAATCCAATCCTTTGATGACGGAACTAAACTACTATTTACAACCGATCTGTGTTATTCATAGGTTGGCTTTAATCGAAATCACTGGCCTGGGTTTCCACTAGGCCATTGATGACAGTGCAATGGATGAAAATGTTGTTGATGACCAAGCACATAATAGGGGACTTTTTCTGCCCATTCGACGTCAACAGCAAACAGTAAACATTATTATAACCTCAGTCCTATAGGTCAATCAATGTGTAATGAACTGGGGATTGAGTTGAGAGGAGAATAGACAACTTGGACAAAAGTCTAGAGTTGATACTCTGTTTTATTACAAGATGCCAACTGAATGATGGTTATATATTTATTAATAGGCCACATAGAGAGAAGGTGTAGTAATGTTAATCTCTATTCACCATTACCATAGGATATTACATAATGAAGGCATCATTAAACAAGAGCTCCACCTAGTGCCGAATAGTAAGCATTGTAAGTATTGCAAGTATTGCACAAATGATATGGTATACATGTATTCAACCTTGAGCATGGAGCTTGCGTACGCTTTAAAGGTTCAAGTATACACAAATTTGTATGTACAAGTGTGAGTAGTAGAGTAAAAGTATATGCATTCGATGGCTCTACACATGAGTGAATTTGATACGATATTTTGTGTCATTATAGTTGAGAATGCCGCTTTAAAAGGTTTATTTTGATCTGAACAAATTGTGCGTATTTGTGAAGTGGGTTGCGTCCTAAGTTTGGATATTGCGTCTCCATTGGGGAGCACGTCTCCTCTTGCAAGTGATATATCAACGTAATTCAGGTGGAGACGCAATATAGGATACAATGAGTGAGTCAGTGAGTGGTTGCTTTATGCCCTTATCAACACATTTAATATCGTTATATCAAGGGCGGGAGAGCTGAGAGGGAGGCACTTTATGATCATACCCAGGAAATATGTCATTGTGTATAAGTACAAAACCTAAGTTAACAAAAAACATTAGGTACTTTATTGAAGGATCTGAACTAGAAAATGTGAACTTTTATAAATATCTCGGGATAGAACTTGACAGTAATCTTAACTTTAAAAAATTCCTTGAAAGGAAATCAAATGTTATCAGACGTAAAGTTAAGGCCTTTTCTAAACTATATGGTTTATGTGATCAAAAAACTATGACCCTTTTATACAAAACGATGATTCTCCCTCACATCGACTACGGGGATGTCTTTTATGACTCTGCCCCACAAGTATATTTGCAAAAGTTACAAGCTTTGCAAAATTCATGCTTTAAAATCATATTAAAATTACCCAAGCTAACGAGTACAAAAGACATACATGTCAAATTGAATACTCCTTCTTTAACCACAAGGAGAGAAAAACACATATTGGAAAGGGCCCATAGTAGATCACTGAACGAATCTCATGTAGATAGAAAAGGAGTCAACTTAAGGAGACTAGCCCACGGAAAGAAGTTGAAGGTCCCGCTTCCTAATAACGAGACTTTCAAGAAATCTTATCTTTATAAAATGGCTACGTTGTGGAATAATCTACCTGACAAGAAACAAATCGTTCCATTAAAAGAGTTTAGGTATTACTTAAAGCATATTTATCACCAAGACTTTGATACATTTTTCAATGATACACCTCAAAAATAAGAAGGGGAAAGGGATAAACTTAGGGGATAGTGGGTAATCATATTGTGATTATGAATTCTTAGTAAGAGTGCTACTCTAATCTATAGTAGCAAATTGAAACTTGAAAAAGTTGTCATCATCAAAGGCCTGTAAGTCCTGAGAATATAAAGACCGATATAACGGTAATTAACCTAACAAAATATTCATATATTTTAATTTGTACCGAATCAGGAATATGGAAAAACTGATTAAAACAGTCTTCACTGTAGTGTTTCCTCCTAATACCAAAGGAGTTTATTTTATTGTATTAAAGATTCCTATTATATAGTTGATTGTTAACCAGTCTAACTGTCATAATAGTTAGGCTGTATTACTGTAAGCTTACTGTAAATTGGTTAGCTGCTATTTGAATTTTGAAGAATGTATCCATATCTTCAGGTTAAATTAGTACCCTTTGAAAATGTACATTGAAAATGTCAAGTCTCCCTAGTAGAAGGGTTTCTATAAAAAATTTCATAAATTCTCTCATATTCAAAGAAGTATATCTTTGAATGGAGATGTTAAATTGAATGTGAGTTATGTTTTAATCACACAATGTAATCATAGTAAATCGAGTACTGTAAACTTTTAATCACACAATGTATTTAGAGCAAATCGCTAACTGTGAAACCTCTCGAAAGTAACTTTTATTTCCCATTCACTCGCTTGTACCGCATTATAATATCTTCGTTTTAAGGGACCCCGTGGAAGAACTCATTGTAACGCACTGCGACTCTGAGAGGGACTGTTTCCCCATTCGATAATGCATTATACTGATGTACATGTCTATTGAATAAAAATTGTTATATATATATATATAGAGATAGAGAAGAAGGGAGAGAGATACAGAGAAAAGAGACAGAAAGGCACTTTATGGTCATACCCAGGACGCAATATCACCCAATAGTACCATGACCAATTTAAGACGCATATTTGTCTACATTAGTCGACATTAGGCAATTGGAGAAATAATATTGCGCATCTCCCTTTATGTAACGCGCCCCACAGATACCCACCTCTCCTCTGGACGTCCCTGAGTCTCCGGTCGTTCCACTAGCCTCCAAGCCATAGTAATTCTACAACATGTCCGGGCTTAATAGCCAGTTTGATTGACTGCAGAGTGAACCAATTTCAACAGTGAATTCAATGCTTTTCTCAGAAGTGTCAAGAGCCAGACACCACCAGTGTCCTGATGGATGCAACTTGGATGGAGTAAGGTAGATTTATTGAGAAGTAAACTAGAGAAAGCCGTGGAACCAATTTACCCCGGGGACGAGTAATTGACATAGCCCCTCGCCCTTCCATGCCATCCATATCGAGTACACATAAAATGTCGCATCAGGTGCTAAGCACGAAAATGGGTGAAATTGTATTGGGGAATAGAAGACTGCATCCAAGCAGTTTGTAGTTGCGACTGAATTAAACTATTTAACTATGACCAATGTACTGGATGAAGGCTGGTTTAAATAGAATGGTCATTGTGTTTCATTGATCTTTTCTACAGAATACTTACCTATAAAGTATAATAATACTTCATCATATATATTTCATGCACATCTAGGTGCATATACTTATAATATATATCTGTGTGATCAAATGTCTATAATTTACATATTTATATTCTCCTCAGAAGCAAAGCACAGCCTGAAGAGATCGAGAGAAGGAGTCCTTGTCATTGTTTTGGCCTTACCAATGTTTCAATAGCGGATCCTCCAAATCTGTTTCTTTAATTCAATTTTAAAATATTCCCTTTAAATTCAACTTTAATGATAATACTAATAATAATCCCTCCCTTTCTCTCTTCCTCCCTCTCTCTCCCCCTGTCTATTCCTCCCTGTCTATCCCTCTCTGTCTCTCCCTCCCTGCCTCTCACTCTCCCCCTCTCTCTCTTGCTCCCTGTCTCGCCCTCAGTGTCTGTCTTCCTCTCTCTCACTCCCAGTCTCTCTCCCTGTCTCTCTGCCTCCTTGTCTCTCTCTCTCTCACTCCTACTCATGCCACCCAACCCCTTCCACTTCCGCTTACATTTCTCCCTCCCCCTCCCCTCTCTCTCCTCCTCACTCTGCCTCCCTTTCTCCCCTGTACCCATATATGATGGTGTAGGAATACATTGATGTACATTGAGGTAAAAAGGATTGAGAATAGTAACATATATTTGGATTCCTTGATATTTGGATATCTTTGTGTCCGAAAGATAATCCAAAATCAAAGATAGTATCAATTAGGATATTAAAATATCGATACGTCCGTGTGAGAATATCTTATAAAGGAAAAGGATATTCCCAAAAGAATAGTGTTGAATATTTTGGATATGTCATATTTGATATAGATATTCTTACCGAGTGGGGACAACATACCATCATTTGAATCGACTTGATCTCATTTTTTAAAATATGGACATATCTCAAAATCCATCTTTTGCGGCTTGTGATTCATTTTCCTGTGACACATCTCAAATAGACATTTTCTTCGGTTCTCAAATGTCATACTATTATTGTAAGCAATACACACATGCTGTTCAAAACAACAACAACATTTAAAAAAATAATTACCATCCCACCTACCTCGTTTCCAGCTACTTAGTGTGTGGGAGGTCATCCTATGCATACGCATCCATTGAACATTCAGGACGTGTCACATGGCGTAATCCACTGAATTAGGGAGACTAGGCGATAAATGAAGCAATATCATTCACACGTACATCCCCGCTGGTCATTCACCCCAGCTCGTAACTTCGCCATGCATGTATTGCCTTTCGGCTGAACGTGAACTGAAATCTGGAACTCGCCTTGTTAAAGCCCTGGATCCACAAAGCCCTGGATCCACTAAGCCGTTTTACCAATCAACCCATGAAAGATCCAGACGCCGATACGGTCTAGGATCAGAGTTGAAAGTGTCACTCTATTCTGAGGGAAAGCCTCTCCCTCCTAACCGCAAAATGCCATTATAATCCCATCAGTCGGAATATATACAATACAGAAGAAAGAAGCTAGAAACACAATTATTTTAGAAACTGTATTTGGCACCACAAGATGGATAGAAGTAATTAAATTGCATACTTCCACAGGAGGATAACTTTCAGTCAAGGTATAGTAGTAGTAGTAGTATGAGCAACAGTATTAAAATCACTTTGAATAATATCCTTTTTTTGTTACTTATGACTCATTTTCCTGAAACACAGCACATTTTGTTTCATCGTTTCTAGAACAATTCCTTTAGTGAAAGATTAGTGTACTGAAGTCACCCGGGTTTTTTTTTACCCAGTCGAAACATAATATTTATAGCCTTTAAAACGAAGTTGCCCATTTGCTGTCCTAGATATGAGCTGACTGAGTGCCTACAGGGACTGTGTGCCTACTACATGTATATATATCTCAACCTAAGGACACACTCCTTATGGGAGTGCCTAGTCATAGAACCAATTGTAGTGATATTCGGTAGAAAAGTCATGCCCGGCCCTAGGGGCAATCAAACCCACAACCTTCTCAGTACATGTCTGTGTCTCACTCAACTGTCGGGCCTGTTGGGACTATGATAAAACCATACAAGGAGGTAATATGAATGTGTTTTTGTATGATCACTCATGTGTCCAACACCACTTCATGCGGTCACATATATGCAGATTCATATCATTTCCCCTTGGTTTGATATGGTATGGCCTCGGTCCGTAGCCAAATCTTGGATCTCCAAAGGAAAGTCACAAGCGGCACGAGACCCATTACGTCACGTCATGCCTCGCTGCTCATGTCTCCCTGCAACCTGAGTTTTATCTCCACCACAGTGGTCAGTGCTGTGCAGCAATGGCCCTCCTCCAATCTCCACCATAGGCTTATGTATCCCTCAGTAGCTTTAAAACCTTTCCCTGCACTTTGTATGACTGACTGGTATCTTTAATTGTCTTTGCAGCCTTCAAAGTGGTTCTGATGGTTATATTTTCGAGAAATCTTTAGAAGGCCCAGTTTGATTCCCATTTCTTTCTCTCACTTCTTGCTCTCCCTCTGTCCCCTCCCTTTCTTGCTATTCCCATCTCTCTCATATCTCTCTTTCCCACTTTATTTTTTCTTTCTTCCCCTGACCCTGCCCCCTCTTCCCATGCTCACTTACTTACCCTTCTCTTCCTCCACCTCCTCCTACACACACCTTTTGCTGATAATCCCCTGAACAGAATCGGCCAGTTCTAAGTTTAAACATGAAACATCAAGGCCTTGAAAAATAAAAATAAAAATACATATCTTTTAAAACTTCCTAAAAGTTGCAGACATCCCATGCTGACATGTTATTCTACCCTCCCAACTAAAAAAAAAGTTATTCAGCTAAACTTGTATCACAATGAGCTTCCCCCATTGAAATCAATAGTGAAGGGAAGTAAACCTGACTCATTCCTAAAACACAAAATAATATGATAACATCCAGTTTTTTTTACACTTTGTATTCCCCGAACCATGTTCTTTCTCAATACAAGGTTTGAACAAAATATATTGACTTCTATTGTTTCATGCATTAGTTCCTTGAATTCCCGCCTGCTGCAGTGCTGACAACCCTGGTATTTATCTTTAAGTTCTGATTATTATATTTTGATTTCAAATAGATTTCTAGTGTTCATTTTTGGAAGTGTGGCTTTTTCTTCATAATAAAGATATTGTTTCCATTTTTTTTCAGGATATACTTAACGCCATTATATAATTATACACCATGCAAATATTAATCTTTGCTTTTTGGACTGTGGGCGGCTCAAGTGCCGAAGGTGCTTGTAACTCTACTTTCCAATTCGCTATAATGCGAGACCCATTATGTTATGTCATGCCTCGCTGCTCATGTCTCCCTGCAACCTGAGTTTTATCTCCTGCACAGTAGGCTTTGTCAGTGCTTTGCAGAATGGCGCTCCTTCCACCAATCTCCACCATGACTCAATGCCTATCTGTCCCTTCCTCCATTCCCCTTAATCTCCTCTCCTTCTCCGGGCCCTCCTCCACCTCCTCCTCCAGGGGAGGGAGGAGAGAGGGGAGGAGGACGAGGAAGGGAGGTAAGAAGACAAGGAAGAGGAAGGAAGGAAGGAAGGAAGGGGGACAGGACCAAGAAGGAAGTCATTGAATTTAAAGATATGGGAAATAAACAGTATAACAGTGTGACTCATTTCCCTGTAACACATCACATATATAGTATCAAAGGTATGCAAGGAATTGGAATAGAATCATTTAAGTGTGACAAAAGGGGAAAGGTGAGAGGTGAGAGTTGAGGGACAGGAGGTGAGGGATGAGAGGTGAGTGATGAGGGAAAAGAGGTGAGAGATAATGGAAGAGCAAAGAGAGATGAAGGACGAGAAATGAGCGATGAGAGATGATATATGACGGAATAGAAGGGAGAAATGAGGGAAAAGAGGTGAGAGATGAGGAACAAGGGATGAGAGTTGAAGGACAAGATATGGGGGACAAGAGGCGAGGGATGAGGGATGAGAGGTGAGATATGAGGGACTACAGGGGAGAGATGAGAGGGATGAGATGCAAGAGGTGAGGGACAAGAGGTGAGAGATGAGGGATGAGAGGTGATATGAGGGATGAGAGGCGAGAGATTAGGGACAAGAGGTGAGAGGCGAGAGGCGAGAGATGAGGGATGAGAGGTGATATGAGGGATGAGACTCGGAGGTGAAAGATGAGGGACGAGAGATGAGATATGAGTGAGAGAGGCCAGATGTGAGGGATGAGAGGTGAGAGATGGGAGACGAGAGATGAGGGATGAGAGGTGAGAGAAGAAGGACAAGAGATGAGTGAAGGACGAGAGGTGAGAAATGAGGGATGAGGGACAAGAGGTGAGAGATGAGGGACAAGAGGTGAGAGATGAGGGACAAGAGGCAAGAGATGAGGGACGAGAGGTGAGAAATGATGGGTGAGAGATGAGGGATGAGAGATGAGGGATGACAGATAAGGGATGAGAGGCGAGGGATGAGAGGTGACATAAAAGGGATGGGAGATGAGGGATGAGAGGTGATATATGAGGGAGGGGCGGCAAGAGATGAGGGACAAGAGGTTAGAGATGAGGGGTGAGAGGTTTGATATGAGGGAGGAGGGATCTTTTTTTTAACAGGTTTTATCCATCCTACTCTCCTAATAATCTGGATATTCATAGGGATGATCCAGATTATTATGAAATCATATTTTGGTTTGCTGCTGTGAATACTCTAAATAAATAAATTGTTCTGATTTTTGTAGGGCTGAGTGCTTTGAGACATATTAATTCATGTACCACATTTCAGGACAGTGGATTAAATATATTCGTGCCTTAAAAACCTTTAAGATAAAGTATACTACATTAAAATTTAAAGATTTATTCATGGTAGTATAGGCATATTAATTGTGTCCGATTTCCTGATAGGGGGACTCCACTATGGAAAAAACTAAAAAAAACGGCTGCGACAAATTTTCTGTTGCCAACAAAACACCGGTTATTTCATTTCGGCAACAGAATGCAAGTGGAGGAGGATCAGAATGTGTTGCCGCATTTTCTGGGAACTGTTGTATATGCCTTGAGATTTGTTGCAGGGCCACTCTTCCACTAGGTTGGAATGTGTTGCTGCCATGAAAATTGTGTTGGCGACATATATGAAATTGTTGTGAATGCTACTCCACTAGTGCCATGAAAGTGTTGCAGACATCTTCCCTCACTCATAATTTATGGTCCCCTTTTATATAGAGCAATTATAACTGATTACTATTTATTCCATCTTGAACATGATAGAGAACATAAACGTGATTGGGCAAAGAGTCCTACCCCATGCTCGAATGAGTTACACAGATTTTGGCGCGAAAATTTGTGAAGAAACATTCATCACACTGTAGATAATATTTGTGGATATGTTGTGATTATAGCCTATATTCTTTCCATTGAGTTGTCGAGGCTGCATTACACATCTGTGATATCGCCTCCGGATCTCTTCCGGGCTTAAACACTAATAAGGATAGTGGGGGAAGAACTAATCTCCGAAGTCAAAGGCAAAGGGAGGAATATATGTTTTAACATCGCTCCAAGTTAAAGAAGAACATCAAGAACGTGCATCTACAATTCCAGTTTTATTCCTGCTATCCTTGCTGAGGTTGAGAGCTGTTCTAGAACCTGATTACACAAAAGTTCTGCTGGAAACCTTATGAAATCATGAACATATATGCATACAGGTATTTGTACACAAATGAGGAATATATACATAAATGATATGAAATAACAAATACAAACTCCATCATTAATTAGAGTAATGTTTAACATGATGTATGATCGAAGTAATATGCGCAGATATTTAATTAATATTAAGGAATAATTATACGATTATAATAATTCTGGAACATCAGCTGCTCTGCACATGAAGACGCCAAACAGCTACCAGGAGAACTACACAAATACCTCGGAGCTCCAGGGAAAACCAGGGAGAATCAAGGAGATCCTCGGAGATCCAGGGAAATCCACGGAATTCCTTGGAAAGTCCATAAAGATACTTCGCATGATCGTAACAGATATATGCGCCTAAATAAATTTAATGTATAATTCTATTTATTAAATATTTTCTCAATCCATTTATTTAACCAGAGACAGTAGAAAATGTGTTAATTATGAATAATATGCAGCAAAAATCTGTTATCCTGGGAGATTAAGGATATAATAATTCCATGGATAATGAATGTTTATGGAAAATATTTCATAATATATATATATGCCTATTTCATATAATTTTGATATATCATGTTTCCCCCATTCTCCGAATGAGGGCGCATTGAGCGCTAGCGGGAGTGAGAGCACACAACCCCTCCTCGGCCTCACTCCAGCTGGGGAACATCGCTCTACCCTAAGCTCCACTCTACCCAACCCTGTCCCTCTTCTGTTCACAATGCCTATTAACACCAGACGCTCAGGAGCACCTCTTCCACCAACTGGCCCTGAAACTAACAATCAAAAGAAGAAAGGTCGTGGCAGAAAGAAGACACAGGGGTAGGGAGAGGGCCAACAGCAAAATGATACAGTCAACCCACCACATGGAGACCCGACTGACAGCACCACGTCCCCTCCAGGGGCCCGGGTGGACCGCTTGGAGCAGAAGGTTGACAAGGTAATGGACATGCTGACACAAGACCGCATACACCGAGATGCCTCCTCGAATCAAGACACCTTTCAAGATGATTCCAATGTTCACCAAAATAAGGCACTACCTACGGATCATTCACACCGCAGATCCGTCAGCCAGCCTCTATTCGGCCGGGTTGGAGCCTCAAATAGGAAAGATGATGTAGATGACATGTGCTCGAGGAACGGGGCCCCTTACGTGCCTACCCCTCAGGCTATGGCATCGCACCCGGAGGCGGACAGGCAATACCAGAAGGCCCTCCAAGACATCACTCTCCAAATAGTCAAGCGTGGAGGTAAGGCAATAAAAGACCTAGACAGTGATGGAGTGGGTAAGCTTGGCAAGGCATTACTGAAACCATTCCTCCCTAGAAGTGTCAAGATCTGTAGTCAGGAAGCCGAATACACCCTTACGGTCCCCGAACATGTCACTGGCATGGCGGGCCTGGCCCTCGACGAGAACGAGGGACAAATCAGACTCTAATAAGAAGAGGATCATAGTTCACCTATCATTTCCACAAGGTGCATCTGTTAAAGACTTTATACCAAAAAATACAGTGTTCGGATGGAAGTTCACACACGCTAGGGAGCAGGGTTTCAAAGTGAAACTAGCCACCATTGACCTACAAAGGGCCTACCGCAACTTCTCCATTTGCCCAGCTGACTGGCCCCTCCTACTCATGGCATTTGGAGATAAATACTACATCGACTGCTCCCTCCCATTTGGGACAAGGATCTCCTCGCTATACATGCAGAGGATAACTTCATTATGAGATTCCTACACACACAGGGCATTGTGGGTCTGTTTTTCCTGGATGACCTACTTCTCATCCACCCGGAGGAATCAGACCCGTTCGCTCAGTTTGCTTTGGCTTATACCACCTTCAGAAGCCTAGGCCTCCCTATCAGCTATGGAAAGCTGGTCGACCCAGCCCCTTCACTAACCTGGCTGGGAATAACGTTCAATATCCCATCAAAATCTATCTTCATCCCAAGGAGCAAACTGGACGCAATTCTACTCGACGTTAGGAGGTTTCTGTCCCGCGAGACCCTCTCGATTAAAGAATTTAGGTGCTTGGCTGGGAGGATAAATCACATCTCACAGGTCATTAAACCGGCCCAGCTATTCATGTGCAGGCTGCTAGACGCCTACCGCCTAGCACTCAGTTGTTGTTGTTGTTGATACTTTTATTTATCGTATGATACAGTCGGTGGGTCAATCTCCCTTCATAGGGAGGATCTCAAGCCCTACCGGCATGTGACTATTGGAATCACTTGTAAGGGTAACAATACACCCATGCGTCGACGACACATGGGTGGCCCTTACTACTGGTGTTCTAATATATAAATAGTTAAGTCAGAAAGCAAGAGACGAGACGAAACGCAAGGGGTAGCCAGCGAAATAGCTACTTTTAGATAAGAATGGTATTTATAAATAAATAGATCAGCCCCTCCTGACAAATTAGTCAGTAGAGGCAGCAGAAGGAAGGTAACAAAATACATACTCAAATTTTAGATTTCTTATTGCTAAGAGTTTCAAGAGGTCAATATAATATAGTCATAAGGTATAAATTTAAACAGGGACGTGAGCACAGTCATGAGAAACCAGGGAGGGGCAAACGAGACGGGAGTAAGTAAGTAAGTAAATTGGGGGACCATTGTGTAAGAGGAGTACAGTCATTAAGTGGTAATTTAATAAAGGAAATTCTGGTCTATCCAAATTTCATTCTTTTTAGACTTGTTCGTGAAGTGGTTGTTTGTGTCTGAGTTTTGTGTTTCAATCCTCAAATGGTTCCAATAATATGGAATTTTATAATGAATGGATCTTCTAATTAGTTCAAGCCGGGGTATTGGACACTTCATCGTGATTCTACCTGGGTGGTGCTGTCGTGTTGGTCTACGATTTACCTCTAACATGTCTTTATTTGTTCGCAAACGAAATGCCTGCTGTAGAAGGTGAAGCCTCCTCCTCTCTTTCAATGGGAGCAGACTGAATTGGCGATGATATTCATCAACATTCTGAAATCTGTTTGTTCTAGTGATTATTCTAATAGCTTTATTTTGGGCAATTTGAAGGGATTTGAGGGTAGTCTTGGGGGCCGAGTCATAAAATATATCTGATTGATCAATTAATGGTAGAATTGAAGTTTTGTATACTTGGGCACTCAGTTGTACATTCAGTCTGCTCCGCAGGTGTTTAAACAGCCACAGTTTGTGAGAGACCTTCTTTTTGGTGTTAGATAAGTGTTTCTTAAATGTGAGGGCACCGTCGACGACAGTCCCTAAGTATTTGTAGTCTTCTACTTCATCAAGTGGCTTATTGCCAAGAAGGATTTTGTGGGATGAGGAGGAGGCCTTCCTCCACCTGGACCCCTCAGAAGGCTTACCAAGGAAGGTAGTCACTTTAGACTTGTCCTCATTGAGAGAGATCTTATTGACTCTACACCATAGCATGACTTTGTCAAGATCAGTTTGGAGGTGTTTAGTTAAAGTTTTCATATCATGGCCTGTTTTACAAATAATGGTATCGTCGGCAAATAATTGTAGGTGGGTATTACTAGCAGCTAAAGGGAGGTCATTAATATATATAGAGAACAGGATTGGTCCCAGGGTGGTACCCTGGGGAACACCACAAGTGATTGTGTTGGGAATTGATAAAAGTCCATTCACCGATACCTGTTGCTGTCTATTGTCAAGGTAATTCTTGAACCAGCTCAATTCAGGGCCTTTGACTCCGATTTTGTTCAATTTGGTGAGGAGTATGCTATGATCTACGGTATCAAAAGCCTTCCGGAAGTCCAGGTAGACAGACCTACAGGAATCTTTGGCATTTATTGCTCCATATACAATGTTTAGATATGACACCACCGCGTCATTGGTAGAATAACCTGACCTAAAGCCATATTGGCCATTGTAAAGAATGTTGTTGGTTTCAAGATATGACATAAGTTGTTTTTGTACGATTTTTTCTAATAATTTGGCTGGGAGAGAAATACTGGTAATAGGCCTATAATTTCCAGGGTCTGTTACTTTGCCTGCTTTCAGTAGAGGGGTAACTTTACCCAATTTCCATTTTTCAGGTACTGTTGCAGTTGTAAGTGAGAGTTCTATTATGAATTTGAATTGGTCTAACAGGGAGGTTAGAATCTTTTTGAGTAAGGGGGTTTTCAGATATTTAATCCCTGAAGATTTGTACTTGGGGGAACTGGTAATAAGTTTATATAGGTCGTTTGGAGCAACATTGCTAAACTGAAAACCAGGGTATTGACGTTCATTGTGCATGAAGTCATTGTACGAGGTACGTTCAGTTTCATTTGGGGGAGTGATTTTTTGAGCAAGCTTCGGTCCAATGGTAGCAAAGTAATTATTGAAGCATTGAGGAATGTCCTTTGACTCTACAGGAGAATCATTTTCTTCTAGGGAAATAATGTTATTAGAATTAGAGATTTTTTCAGGGCTTATCATTGGTTTCATTTGTTCCCAGAATTTGTGTGGGTTGTCTGCACAATCAAAGAGGCAGTTTTTGATATAATTATTCTTTAAAGACTTAGCTAATTTGTTAACTTGTTTTCTGAGGTCGTAAAATGCCAATGACCTGTATTTCTTAGCCATTTTAAAGAACTTATCGCGTTGCTTCATGAGATTAAATAAATCACCAGTTATCCACTCACAGCGTTTTGGTACATTCTTGTACTCCCTGACAGGGCACATCCTATCGAGAATGCGGTTAATAAGTGACTCCATATGGTCCCAGCATAGGTTTGGGTCTCTAAGAGTGTAGAAGTGGGTCCAGTCATGATCTCTCAGGATCTCCAAAAAGATTTTTTCATCAAAATTTAGGTAACTTCTCGTTTCAAAGGTAGTTTTAGAGGGGGTGTTCTTTATCTTTTTTCTTATTATATAGATGGGGTTGTGGTCAGATATGTTGATGTCTAATACACCCGTAGTAGAGATGAATTTCGAATTTGAGTATGCGTGATCGAGAATATTAGCGGTAGTTGTGGTAGATCTGGTTGGGGTATTAATATACTGAGTCAACTGATTTATTTGCGCGAATTTGAGGAGTTCTTTGGAGGGGGCACTGTTGTCTCCATAGTTAATATTTAAATCTCCAAGTAGAAATATTTCGTACTTATTTGGAATACTGCTAAGTGATGTATGGAGTGTATCTATGGCCTCACTGTAAGATCCGCTAGGCGGCCTATACGAGTTTAATATTATTTTTGATTTTTGATTTTGATGTTCTAATAGGAGAACTTGTAGTTCTAGGTTTTTGTTGCTAACGTTTAAGTTAGAGTATTTCGTACTATCTACTTGTATTTTTTCATCAATATAGGCCGCTAGCCCTCCTCCGCGCGATTTACCACTCTTCCGATCTAGGCGTAGAAGATTGTAATTGGGAATCGCTAATTGAATATTGGAGGCCCTGTCAGAGAGCCAAGTCTCATTTAATAGTAGAACGTCCACCCCGGACTTGATTAAAAGGGTCTCTACCTCCTCTAGGTTTCTCATGAGACTACAAACATTTAAACAAATAATTTTAAAACCTCTTGAATTTGCTAAAGTATGTAATTGTTGCATTGAGTCAGCGGCCATTGATGACCGTTGAGCAACAACAGAAAGAGAACGTAAGCGATATTTGGACTCAATCAGTAAATATCGCTATACTATATCGCTCTCATGGGAGAGCGACTGTAGCATGATTTGTAAAATATATGTTTTACAATCCAGTGTTTTTAAACATACAATACACAATATTTATGATGGTGTGTTTATTTCTAACGTAAGTATCATGATCATAACCAAGCTGAGTCTGATAACGACAATACAATTCAACAATTATATGCTGCTTTCGTCCGAGAAGGTGATCGCAGTATGATGTATATAGGATTCAGTAGTATTTTCAAAGTGTATTTAACTTCTATACAAAACAATACACAACTCTTATGCGGCTTGTTTTAGCTAAGATATTAACCATGATCAAATCAAACATGTGGACCAAGAATTAAATCCTATCAAGACAATCAAGTTGGATACTGGTGAGGGGTAAGTACTTCACACGGAATAATGCTTCTAGCATAACATATATACAATACAATACACAACTCTTAAGCGGTGTGTTATTGCTAAGAATCAAACATGGACCAAAATTTAAGTCTTATCAAGTCAATCAAGGTGGATACTCGTGGAGGGCAAGCACAATAGGTGGAATAAGGCTTGTATCACTGTTGAACATCTGTATAAGATGGGTTAACTTGGATGTGGGTTGAATCTTGGTATAGTCAAATGTTAGTTTTTGAAGTAAGAGTAATTACCAACCTCTTTTTTGAAGTAAGAGTACTTCAAAATATTTACCCTCCAGCGAGTGACGAGATGTAAGAATGGTGGCTCGGGCCCCTGCGGTGATATCGTGGGGAGGCTCTCGGACATACTTCTGGATTCTAGAACGGTAGGAGTCCGATGTAGAGAACAGGCAAGGTATACATAGGATAGGATTGAAGAGGCCTATGCATATTACTATATCAGCTGTTGTTGGTTTCAGAGTTCCCTATATAAATATAGTATATTAAGGAGTGTAGGGCGATTCAATTTGTCGTGGTTGTGTGGACTGGTCAGAAGGCGCAATGTAATATATAATTAGGCCATCGTCGACGACAATGGTATATATTGCGCAATCACAGTTGAGTAGAGAGGAGTCGACAGGCCCTTGTGATTTTCCATGCCCATTCGTCTATGCCTTTTGGGCATAAATGGCAGCCGTCAGTGAGGCGTGAATAAATATTCTTTCTTGTTCCACGGAAATTGGGGTGTATGAAGGTATCTGTGAAGGGAGTTGGCAAGTTGAGAAGCTCATTTCGGTTGTAGATGGCTTTATTGACTAAGTTGATGGTTCTGTTTAATCTGGTTTGGTCTGGGTGGGTTACAAATTGTTTGTTATATTTTGCAAGATTCATGCCAACGATGGGGCAGAAGATTACCGCTGGGTGATAGGGGACTGAGGCCGTTATCAATTTGTTTTCCACATAGTCCATGTCAGCGACAAAGGTATCAACCGATTCTTGGGTCGTTGCATGAGCTAGAGAGACTAATCTGGTGTTAGAATCTTTACGTGTAATCGTGCATAGCCCAGAGAGGATAAAAATATACTTCGGTTTATATCTGGCGATGGCGTCAGTGGCAAGATATGCGGAAATTCTTAGTGAAGCCCCGGAATAGGAGTGAGTTGTAAAGGTAGCCGGGTCCAGGTAATTATCCAAGCACTGTTCTAGTCTTCTCGTACGGGAGTCCCCGATCATGCAGAAGTCCGAGCGAGTTGGGGCCATGTTGAATTAGTCAGGTTTACGTGAGTTGAACTTTGATTTCCGACAGCAGTCTCCCTTGGTGATTTTCACCCTCGTAAGTGGCCGGGTCAAAATTAGCGTCACCTAGTCGAAAGCCAGTTCCCCAGCGTTTCCCAGCCGTCATTTCGTAGAACTCAGTGTATTTCGAAGTGACTAGTTTGGTTTTCAGGTCTTGGTTTTGGCGGAATTTTTCTAGCATTAAGCATCTCAAATTATCATATCTATTATTCTCCCAGTGGGTTGATTCCTGCACCCCATCCCCAATAGCTTTGATTTCGTATGGATTATCGGTTTCAAGTATTGTGACGGCTAGCTCTGCTTTCCCAGCGGATAACAGTTTGCGGTGCTGGTATCCTTGTTCTACCGAAGTATATTGGAAGTTGTCTAACCAGAATTTACTGGGATAGAAGTTTGAGCAATATGTGTGTTCACCCTGGTATCCCAGGGCTGTACCATTTTTTAACTCTTCTGATTTTACATCTTCGGGTCGGGCCCCTTCTGGTAGGTTTGGTAAGTCCTTCCAATAGAAACGCTTGTTATTGAAAGTGAGATAGTTCGTACTCAAGGAAGTATTGGCTTCAGGCTCTAGTTCTCTCAGGTATTTTAGGCATTTGCGGAACATAGATGATTTTCTTCTTGCATCCTCGGACATATCTTTGTTGATCCAGATCTTTTTATTATGGGAGTTTTGTTTTATTTGCTTGGATAGCTGGAGAAGTTGGTCTCTCTCTCTCGCGGTGTGGAGTGCTACAAGGACTGATCTAGTTTTACCATCCTTATATTTACCCAGTCGATATGAGTAGTCAATATTTCTGGTAGTGAAATTGTTAACCGTGGGTCCGATTACATTTGCAATAGTGGTAGGTAAATCCTCATGTTGCCTTTCAGGGATGCCATCGATGATTAGATTGTTATTTCTCATCTTGTTATCTAGGTTCTCTGTACGATCATAGTTGGAGGCTATATTCTTTTCAAGTAACAACACAGAGGTCACACTCACACAGCACGTCAAAGCTGATCTCTCATGGATCAACCGTTATGCAACCAAGTGCAACAAGTGGGTCATGACGGCCCCACCCCCTCCAACAGTGGTGATCTATGCAGACTCCTGCCTACAAGGGGGTGGCGGCCACACTTCGACCCACTTCTTCTCTACACCATGCACACAAAAGATGACAGCAGCACATCATATTTCCCAGCTGGAGGCTATCAACTGCCTAGCTGCCCTCCGCGCCCTCACAGCCTCTCTCCCCCCCTCAGACACACGTGGAGATATGCTGCGACAACAGGAGCTCCATTGATGTGTTTCTCTACAGCCGGGGGCAGGACCCTGTCCTCAATGCAACTGCGAGGGCGGCGTGGTTCTGGGCCCACACTAGGGGTCCATCTCTCCTTCACCCACGTGCCTGGGAAGGAGATGATCCTCTCAGACGCACTCTTCAGGTCCCACATCGACCAAGATATGAAAGCCCTTGCTCGCTCCATCACTGTGGATAAAAATATGGGCAAAATGAATGTCTCCCTTTCATACTATGACTATTCACGTTTTCTGTGACTTGTTTAATCATGGCCTGTTCTATTCCAGAGCCAGCATTTGACTTCCTCGCTGACAGGGCCTCAGCTAGGCAACAACTAGCGGTCAGGCCTGGTTCCGCTGCGAATAGACGTACTGCCATTAAACTCTTCATTGAATTCTGTGCTAATTTCAACCTACTCTACCGCCTCCCTGCTCCAGAGGATATATAATATATAATATATAATATATATAATATATAAACATACATATTATGTATGTTTATAGAATATATGGCCCTCTATTACACCTCCCCAGCATCGATTGCTTACTATGTGGGCTCTATTAAGGCCACCCTAACTCGTTTAGGGTCTGATGTATCTGTGTTCTCAGACCATAAGGTCAAAGATGCGCTCAGGGCCATTTCACACAACCTCAGGCATGTTCCCTCTCAGGCCCCACCAGTGCCACTCGAAAGCCTGGAGAGGATAATATCATTCCTACAACATGACCAAGAGGGCCCCACACTAGTTTGTGCTATAGCTATCATGTTCCTCACTCTTATGCGACAATCCAACATAGCACTGCAGAGAGGCTCCACCTTCGACCGGTCACGCCACCTGACGAGGAACAACCTCATCATTGAGGACCATCAGGTGAGCGTGGCACACAAGTGGGCAAAAGAACCACCAGGGGGCAGCACAAGCGCAATGGTTCAACCTACCTGCGCTCCCTGGCTCACCATTCTGCCCATTATCTACCACCTCTGCCATGCTAAACCATCGGCCAGCTCCTGGCTTTGCTCCACTCTTCATGCTGGGAAATGGTCAGGCACTACCACTCTCATACCTCAACAACGCCTGGCACGCGGCTATCACGGCTGTGGGACTGGTGTCAGAGAACCTGACCCTTCACAGTATCAGAAGAGGGGCTGCCTGTGCTCTACAAGAACACACAAACTTGGACGCGATCAGAATACATGGAAAGTGAAAATCCCATGCGTTTCTGGCTTACACCAGAGACAAAACCTCTGAAACCATTTCCCAGGCATTCAGAGACATTACTGCTAATAATTAACTATAGACTTTGGAGATTCATTACATGCCTCTTTACCATTCCTGCTAAATGTCATTTATGTTTTGTCATATCTATGTACCATCACAGTATTACCATGTCAAACAACAGACAGTAATAAAAGGTCGGAAATCTTCTCCACTCCTGCGTCGGTGTCTTAATGTTTCCCCCATTCTCCGAATGAGGGCGCATTGAGCGCTAGCGGGAGTGAGAGCACACAACCCCTCCTCGGCCTCACTCCAGCTTCAACCGCCGTAGGGGAAACATCGCTCTACCCACCCACCCTTGCCTCTTTACCATCAGAGAGCAGGGGCTACTCTGACACTTTCACACCTTTCTGGTATTACAGATTCATTACATGCCTCTTTACCATTCCTGCTAAATGTCATTTATGTTTTGTCATATCTATGTACCATCACAGTATTACCATGTCAAACAACAGACAGTAATAAAAGGTCGGAAATCGTCTCCACTCCTGCGTCGGTGTCTTAATGTTGGCCCCATGATCAACTAATACCTGTCCTCCACTGGAGTTAATGACCCCTCAGACCATTATTTAAAAAAACAAGAACAAAAACAGATTTCACATTAGTGATATATTTCAATGAAACGAAACTTTCCCAAAACTTATGAATAATAAATCCAAGAACGATTAAATCTGAGATTCATATTGTCATTTAACTCTCTGAAATTTAGTAGCTAATGCACCCCCCTACAAATAGTATGTCCGTAGCACGATATTCAATATTTTACAGCTGTAAAAAAAAATAGAAAAAGATAAATGATATAATTGACATGATTGGTGCGTTACTTGTGTGATTGTAATACTTTCATATATGCAAACTTACTCTGTCCTTTCGTTTTTAAAATTTTCAAGAGGCAAAAAAATCCAAAAATAGGGTGTTTACTTGTACTGGGGAGGGGGGTAAAAATTAATCGAAATATTATTATTGGGAGTTCAGAAGTAAGTGATGTTGAGGGACTTCTATGTTTCTTCTTTGTTTACGATATAATTTATCCTTGATGTATTGTCTTTTTTTCCCTTCTTGAAATGAGAAATACCACATTGTTGGAAAGTGTGAGAAATAAATTTATTAAAAAATAAATATGAAAAATCACCATAAACCAATAAAATAGATTCTTAACTCTTGAACAAAATGACGATTTTTGTTTCATATTTAAATTCCGCTGGAATAAGCCAAAACCTATTGTCATTTACCCTATCTGTCCCGCCGCAAGACAATTTGAGTTGAAAATTTTGAGTCGGCAATCTTAATTCAACTGTACATTACTGACTCAATGTACATGCTAGAATAAAATGCCTTTAAATGTGATGCAATACGGGTGTGGACATGATGTCCCTAAAATCTATTGAATCAGCTATGGATAGATTTTATATGACAGCTAAATGAATCGCAGGCGCAGGACCCTGGGGAAAAATATCAAATCAGAGAATAACTTTGCGGTTTTACCCACCTGCCCAGTTTTAGCCGCCCGCATCATTTACCTGCATTTAGTGGCGGGTGGGTGTTAATTTCAAGCACTGCCTGCCATGACATGGGTGTTGACATAATGCTCCTAAAATCTCATTAATCTCCTAAGAATAGGTTTTATGTTATGGCAAAATGAATTGAATCATATTCCAACTTTCAACTGGCCACCTAGGCACCCACATGCTGGTGTTGTGTGTCTCAAATGTAGGCCATTTTTGTATCGAAGGCTGTGATTGGCTGCAAGTCAAGGTCATGCAGGTCAAGGTCATGAATTTTGTTGCAGCACTGAAAAATTTTGCAGCAACTCTTTTTTACAGCTCTTCCAATAGCCAGGCACAGCGCCGACAAATGGACCGTGGGAACAAATATCTAATCAAGTTAGATATTTTGCAATTGTTGTTTCAACAACCTATTTTACCCCTCTTTCACTAGCGACTTTTGTAGAATAAAATGTTGCAGACAATTTTTAGGCATGTCAGCGACACGTTTTGCCTGTTGGCGCCATTTTTCTCTCTAGTGGAGTCGCCCTATGATAAGGTATTGGATACGTGTGAAATATTTTGATTTTATTATACTACTGGAGGATAATGCAAAGTCACCCTCTACCCTTTCCCTGCAACCTACCCCCACCCCCAAAAAAAAGGTTTGCCCCCCCCAATATTTTATCTTTTTTCGCCGCACCTGAATTGTTGGATTCCTATAAAAAGTAGAAACAAAACTGCCACTGCAATCCAAGTGCCAGTGCACTTGTCTCTGAGTTAAAGTTCTATATTTAGACCCAGTCTCCACAGGGGAGAAGCCGGTGGACCGGTGCAGTCGCCGACTTGCGTCATGTCGTTGTGCGTGTCTTGATAGAGTGGCAAGCCGCTAAGCGGCCATGTGTACCCACTGGTCCGGTGGCTGGACTGTATCAAGTGAGTGAGTGAGTGAGATTGTTTGCTTTACGCCCTTATTCCCTCTACAGTTAAATCTTTATAATGCCGTGGGAATGCCGTTAGACTTCAGCACCCTACAGGTTTCAAGAAACCTGTACTAACCTGTTCATTTTCCCCGATTGCAGCACGATTGCACCAATAATAAAATTACAACCACTTCATAGAAACAGTTTTCTATCAATATAGCAAAGTATTGAAGTTAAACTATTTTACTATTTGATAGTTGTAACAGTTTTTTGTCTTTATGTAAACGGCTATTACAGATTTCTATTAGCTGCAGGTTATACCCTACCAGCTCCAGTGGAAAAAAGTGGGGCAACTGCGCGCCTCCTACTCAGTGTACACATTAGTGCAGGTGCAAGCTTATCATTCGGTGTACGTTCAGAGACCATTTAACTATGAGCCATCTTCTAAACCATCTTTTCCCCTATAGGCTTAATATCCTTATCTGCAGCTCCACAACCAAGTTTCAGTGAGCAGTTTTTTGCGTGCACTTTCGTACATTTCCGTCGACGCATACTTTGTTTACCCAAGTCCACTAGCCCTGGGAAACCCCATTAATGGTCCATGACGTCACGTCATGCCTCGCTGATCATGCCTCGCTACCCGCTGCCTCCTCCTCCTCCTCCTCCTCCATTTCTCTTCATACTATGGAAAGCCATTTATGTACATATCCCCATTACTCTAAACCGGGAAGACTGGCATGCTGATCAGGAATTCAGAAGTATGCTAAGAATAGCCATAGAAAAAGCGTAGCCCAGTGCGGCCGGGTTACCTATTGTATTCATTGTATGGTGTAATGAGCTAATCTTGGTATTTGTTATTGTAATTTAAGCAAAATGTACACGAAATATACATGGCTATCCACAGCTTTTCACGGCAATCTGGTGAATGTGTGGCTCAATTGAACATGTTCAATTGAGGAAGAGTGGTGCAGCAACAGATTTCAAGGCATAGCCTATACAATAATTCCCAGAAAATGCGGCATCACAATCAGATCCTCCTCCACTTGCATTTGTGTTGCCTACATGAAAGGACGGGTCTTTTCTTGGCAAAAAAAATACTTTTTTCAGTTTTCCCCATAGTGGAGTCCCCCTATGATTATGCCGCACATTTCTACTCCACACCACATCGCGCTATTCCACGGGTAATGGGGAAGAAAGGTTCCTAGTGCGCAGGTATTTTCAATGCCTGTTCTGACTGTAGAGGTGCCATTCCACGCCATTCCACGCTATTCCGCACCATACTATGGAAAGCCATTTATGTACATATCCCCATAACTCTAAAACGGGAAGATTAGGATGCTGATCAGCAATAATGAAGTAAGAATAGCCATAGAAAAAGCGTGCGGTCTGGGAATTTTATTTCCTGTTCAGCTGCGGGATAGGGCCCAATCCGCAATCTTCCTATTCTTCCAAAAAGTTACTTAGGAATTAACTATTCTTTTAATTCTTAAAAAAGGCTATTCAGGAATGAATATTGCTGACCAGTTCCTATCCCGCAACTGAGACAAGAGACATGTTGCTGATCAGCAGGGCAGAAGCCTACCACGGCCACGGTAGGCTACCATCCTGGCCCTGTGTACTGCTGAACAGTAACTGTATAATACTGAACAGAATATTGAACTGAACTGAAACTTTTTTTCGACCAACTTTTTTACGACCAACTTTTTTTTACGACCAGCATTTTTTATGGCCAAAGAGGATGAGGACAGGAAGGTAGGAATGGGAGGAGGAAGAAGGAAGGGATCAAAGTGGTGGAGGAAGAAGAGGAGAGGGGAAGGAGCGGGGGATAAGAGGGGAGGGAGACTTTTTCATGACCAGCATTTTTTACGACCAGCATTTTTTTAAGGCCAACTATTTTTTTTGACAAACTTTATTTTTGACCAACTTTTTTTTCAACCAATTTTTTATGACCAACTTTTTTTTCAACCAACTTTTTTTCAACCAGCATTTTTTTACGGCCAACTATTTTTTTGACAAACTTTATTTTTGACATGTTTTCTGTCTCTCTCAGAGAAAAAAATGTACCTGTCCACACATTACTCATTATTATTAAGGAGGGGGGAATAAAAGGGGAGGGAGAGCAAGGGAGGTAGTCGGGGAGAAGGAAAATTGATAGATGTATAGGTGTGTGTGGGGGGGTGCACATTTTTTTCCATGAAACCCTCTTATATCAGTCATTCTCATCTCTCCTCTCCCTCTCTTCTCCTTCCCCTCTCTCTCTGTCCCTCCCTCTCTCTCTCCCTCCTACACCTTAGGCCTACTACCCTGATGTAGGCCCTCTGTGATTTTAGCCATTTTTGGCAATCAAATTAATATCTCCAAATTAAAATAAACGTCCAGTAAATTGTTGGATTCCTATACCTTAAAGAAGTAGAAACACAACTGCCTCTACAATCCAAGTGCCGAAGGCACTTGTTAACACATTTAAGATGGCTATATCACAGGCGGGAGAGCTGAGAGGGAGGCAGTTTATGATCATACCCAGCAAATAGAGATAGAGAAGAAGGGAGAGTGACAGAAAAAGAGACAGAAAGGCACTTTAAGGTCTTACCCAGAACCATCCGTATCAAGTGGGTCTGCTGGCCTGTTATGACTGAAAATCGGCTATATGGACACTATGGACACCGGGTCTAACTCCATGCCGCTACATAAGCGATTATGTCTCTATAATGGAAACATTTTTACTCACTTAAAGCACCACTTCATTACTTCATCGCCTATGGTGTAAGAATTGTAGTTAAGAAATATTTATAAAATCAAAAAATTGCAGTTAACATTATGCCCACCCCAAAGCGTTTTTGTTGGTGATTTAGTCAGGTTCCATTTGCACGGTAACATTAGTGCGCAACCAAGCCCTATTATTGGGTAGATTCACCCATTCTGACGGCTGACAGCTGACATTTACCAGCTACGCTCATCTTTCATGCATCTGCAGTGCCCTTTCTGCCCTCTTCTGTCCATCCAACTGCTCCTCCTCGAGATAATGGGCACAGTGGAGATTTTATTTCTATTCCCCAAAATAGTAAGCCAAGACAGCTTGGGATCTTCACCTTTCTCTGTGATTGACTATGGCATCGATGTTAAGCAATCATACTTTCCTGCCATGGCCACATGACATGACATTCGTTCTTAGAAGTTTCAAGCCCAGTCTTGGGCAGAGCCTTGGGAGCACATGTGTCACGACAGGCCGTCTGTTAGACCTGTCCACAGTAACTGAGATAAATGAGAGAGCTTTAGTTTACCCTTGCTACATCAAGGAGGGAAAACCGAGGTAAGGAACTCTGCTAATGGAAATTCCCTTTTTTTATTTTTCTTCCAACATAAGGCTCTACTCCAACCCACACTATAACACATTACAAATCAAGGTTTCAGAATGAATACTTATTAAATATGGGTCAGCTCCTCAGGGTATGTACACTAGGGGAAAAGGGGACAATAACCAGCTCCACACATTGAGTACATAAAATAGAAGTTAAAATAGGCTAACAAATGATAAATAGTAGGAATATACTATTTTGTATCTAATGGTTTTTATTCAGCAAAAATAGTATACATGTACGGTTACATTATTCTCAGTTTGAGCTGATTTAATTTTTAGAAAAACATATTTTTAGTGGAAATCTATCCACATTAGATCTTGAATCTGGATCACATAACAATAGAATATACACATCGAATAAATAATAGTTGATACTGATAATCAGATAATCAGATAATAATCAGATAAATTTATATAACACATCACCTGGGATCGTATACAAAATAATGACAATCCAAATTAGTTAGTCAATCTAAATCTAAAAATGTGAATTACATCAAGCAACATTCAACATATGACACTTGTCTTTGGCCTGCTTAGCATAAATACATTTAGGCCCCCAAGGGAAAATGTATTTTGCTCTTGCAGCCTGTGCAGTTTCTGAAAACCGCCATGTTTTTTGGAAATAATGGAAACTATTATTTCAGTCAGTTAAGTCCAAACTCTACGGCTGTAGAAGGATCTTAAATCAATATAGTCTATATATATTCAGTTGGAAAAAATATATCATCATATATTTGCTATCACGTTAAATAAAAAATCTGTTTGGTTATGTCAAACTGTATTTCAAACGTTCCTTATGTCTTAGATTTGGATAATTCAAGTGGATTGGTAATGGTGAATTGTGCATTTTCTGAGGACTTTACCTATATGCGAGCATGAAGGACCCACAATCTTATTTGTTAGTATAAAGTCTACAGTTTATCAAATAGACATATCAGCTAGAGGCTTAATGTCTGAAAATCAGAGAGTGTCTGTCATGTTTAAACTTGCAGTCTCAGTTACCACCAATTCAAAACTAAAGATTTTCTAATTTTAGTTCCTTTCTTTTCCTACCTACATAGATCTTAATGTTTACAGAAGCCTATAGTGTTGACTTAATTTCAAAAAGAAATAATAGAAGAAAAAAATACAAAAGAATATATTTTTAAGGAAGAAACGAAAACGAAAATTGCTGAACAAGAAGAAAGTGTATGAACGAAAGTTAAACCAGACAAGATCTCAAGAGAACTGACAAGTGACGGGAACTGACATCTTGTTCATCTTGTTCATCTCGATTAAGTCTTGTTCCTACAAATTCATCTTTCTCACACATTTTCAATTTGTTTTCTTTATCAGAAATATACTTTTTTCTATTTTTTCTATCATTTCTTTTACCATGTAAGTGAATATTCTGGGCTTCCGTACCACATGACTCCATTAGTCTAGGGTTCATTGGCATGCCATCAAATCAACCTTTATATTGAGAGGAAGCCAATGGCACAGGGTAGGATATCATGTGTCTTCTCACATTATCGTTTTTGTGGCCAGGTTTTCCCATTTCAGTTAAAGATACTTAATGTGGCGGAAGTGCCCCATGTTCATGAAGACAAAATTGGAAAGACCTTTGGCTAACTGTCTGAATGAATTCCGGTTGCGGGTCAATCACCTTTCCTACCTTTTTTGGGCTTATCAAGAACCAAGTCATGAAGTTGTGACTGGGAGATGTTTCCCATGGTAATTTAATATTGGTTACCAAGCACGTATACAAATACTAACATATAATTGATACTATTTTTATTATGCATTGCATAGATGCACGTCCAATATTGTAGATAGGTTTTCTTTTCTTTCATTCTGACATTAAACTTATTTTGTCTCTGCCTTAAAATATATTCAGAAAATATTCCTATATATTTTTTTCCTAAACTCTACTTCCTCTATGATACCTACCAAAATGTATCATTTATCTAATAAATATTACCAGCAGAAGAACGTTAATTGTTACATATGGTATATACAACATCTTTATGGAGAATAGACGATATGATTCCAAGTGGGGTCTGTTTTTCTAGTCGATATGTCTGGTGTTCACAAAAAAAGAAAATTATCTGTATATCTGTGGATGGGCAGTAGGTGTAGTGGCCTAATGGAAAAGAAGTCTCAGTCTCAAGTTCACTACTGGCTGTCAAAGGGAATTGTCAGCTCTGCTTTGATGGTCGCCATCTTGTTTTTTACTTGTTGTTTCATGCAGACTTCAGGCTGCTGTTTATTAACCCAGAACACACAAACATACATATATATTCTAACCAAATCAATAGGCCAGTGAACCATGTAGGGAAGACCTCGCCACCCCTCTCCACCTACAGAACCTTAGAAGAGTCAGCTTCTTATATAAACAGCCTGAAAAGAGCAGCAACCTAAAGCTGTTAATAAATCTGAATTAAAAAGAAAACAAAAAAAACCAGCACAACAACATGTAGCATAGAATGGGAATTTATTGTCCATCTCGTAACACCAGGTGGCAGTGAGATGACTGTAGGGAAAGGGTGCATGTGACCTGGCTCACTTGCAGTCACACCGGCGTGTCCCTAGCTCTATTATTGACCTCTTGACATTGCTTTGAACATGTACACTAAGATTTTCTTTTTCTTTCTGTTGACTTGTTTATATAAAATAAAAGGGGATCTTAGGCTAAACTGAGATTCACAAGCCCAATTCTTTTTCTTGTTATATCCTTTGTTAGCATAGCCAACCCAGGAGTTACAGTTAGTTAAATTAAAGGATCAAAATACATCATCATTAATATAAAAGCAGAAAATAATGGCTCTTGATTATGCAGTGGAAGGTAAAGGCAGTACTGGGAAATTAAAAGTTGATCAAATTTGTTTTGATATATATAAAAAAAGAATTATAAATATTTTAGATATAATTGCTAAATTGTTTGAATAGAATGATGAAATGTAAAGTTTGATAACAAATTAGGGATAAGATAAGAGTTGGTTTCATGAGAATAACTAATTAGTAATTAGTAATGAGAAATGGGTGGGTGGGTGGGTGGGTAAAGAGTTATGGTGTGTGCAGTGGTGCATGATGAAGTGAGGTGAAGGTGGAAGTGGTTTGGCGTTCAGGGGAATGAGTGATTTGCTTGCAACAATGAGTATGCATTACACAAAGCAAGCTATACAGATGATAATACAAAAAACCTTTCTTAGCAGACCTAATGCCTATATCACACTATACAACTTACAAATAGTTGCGAGTACCACAACCCAGTTTAAAAATGGTATTGTGAGTTTTGTCAGCTATGACTGCTAAAAAGAGGCCAAAATCTGATAAACTGGTTGTAGCTGAATAGAATTGGTAGTTGTAAAACTATTGACTTAGACCTGGTGTCCACTAAGGAGATGCGAGACTGGCAGACTTGCATGTTGATGGATCCAGCTAGTGGACATATGTGGCTGCTTAGTGTTTGGCGGCCTTTATCATTGAGTTGGGAGACCAGCAGACCATATTGTATAAATCCAATCATCTTATAGCGCATGGGCGACTGTGCTGACTTATCTGTCTCTTTAGTGGACACTGTGCTTTAAGTTATACAGTGTGATATAGGCATAAGCTTAGTGGAAGCGCCTTCACATAAAGGTTAATTAAAAATATAAATATACACAGCAATGGAAGGTCCTAGTTATTGACCTTTAAACTTTAATCAGAGATACACTTCCCTCTCACCAATTCTCTCACAAATAACTGAAGTTTAAGAGAAGTATGAGTATTAAAATCCAAATCAGCACAATACTAATTGGGGTGAGATTTACATCTCTACAAGATGCATGATGTCTGATGTTTTATGCACTTGTCAATTGTAACCCCCCCACCCCCCACCCCCGGGGATGTGGGGGAATGTCCTGGGCCTTTGAGGACCTATAATGAAATCCCCGACCCCCCAGGCAAAGAATTTCTTGTAAATCCCCAACCCCCTGGGGCATATTTTTCAGTGGACATATTTTTAGTAACAGAAATCTTCATCTGGAGGGAGACAGCAGCTTCAGCTTTTTAGTGGATTCTGATATGTGTGGGCCAGGCTAGGCTAATTTACAAACCTCCCCTCCCCCAATATATAAATGAAAAGTGTCACCTTTGAACATGACAGGGTTTTTGATGTCCACAGGTGTGTGACAGACTATCAACCCTGAACTATACTGGATATGCAATGTAGACAATAGCTAAATATCTGACCTAAGGAGAGCCTAAGCAGCCCAGTGGTGTAGGAAGTTATCAGGCATTTGGGGGGGGGGCAAGCTAGGGTGTGTGTGGAGGTGGGGAAGGGAGAAGGGGGCAGTTGTAAAATGCGCAAGTTGACAATAGTTCCCAATGGCCAACAGAACAATTGACAAATACATAACCCAGAGGTTAGAGCAGCAAGTTTGTGATAGCCTCCCTCAATATTATGTGTGAAGAGTGTCACCCTTGAACATGACAGGGTTTCTGATGTCCACACCTAACACAATGCCACAAACTTATCACACATGATTGCTGAATTAGATGATTGACAGAATGCTGCCTCAATCATTAACCTTCTCCATTTTACTGAAAAGGTAAAAAGTCTGTTTAGCACAAGAGGGCACTGAGAGTGCTGTGTGACATCACAAAGGTGCCCCAGAAATGAACATAATATCTCTACCTTCCCCCCCAATCTCCCAGCAATTGAAACAGTTATGCAATACAGGTATTTCAAGAACCAGTCATGAGAGGCCAATAATTGACCAGAGAACTATACCTGTAAGACAGTTTGTTTTGGTATGCACACCTGCGTTGTTCAAACTCCTTCTGCCCACCCCACTCTCCTTCTTTCTAGCAGCAATTATGAGAGTTGTTTATTATGTTCATTGCATGTACATTTCAAGATTGGCGCACCTTTGTGACGTAGGCAAACAGTGGCGCCTTGAATGGAGTGTTAAACTGTGGAACTACCTTTCCCCTCCTTTAAATGGGTAAAACTCACTAAATAATAAGTTTAATTAAGTAAAACAGGGGTGGTTACATTTCAATGATAGCAGGGAAATGGATTTGCTCATAATATTTTGGGGTTTACTGACACTTTAAATATCACTTTGGATTCATCAATTTATCAATGAGCCAACACAAGATGGATAGAGGAGGCAGCTGTAAAATCTTATTTTGCAAAATTTAAATTTCAATAATTAAAATTCAATCTTTGGATTAAGGATATATGATAATGATAAAGTATAAAGGAGTTGATTTTATTTCATTTGATGATGATTTATAAATTGAGGTGACGAGATAAATTCAACTAAATATGAAGCATCTAAATACAAAACTCTACTCGTTTGCAATTATGAATGCATTTCATTTTATTTCATTATTTTTTTCCAAAATTATTTTACATAGAAAATCATAGGCCAGTGAAAGACTGTTATTTACGACCATAAGTCCAGTTATGTAGCAAACATTCTGAAAAGATATTTCTGACAGATTTTGTCGAGAAACATCTTCTAATATCAGTACATCAGTATTTACTGTCATACTTGTTTCTTACCACAGTCATATGATATATTTAAGGTGACTCAGTACTGATCTTGTGTATTCAATGCATATAGCTCAGTACTGATATATGTGTATTCAACACATATAGCAGGGAATATCAGCATTATGCAGACGAAGTATGTATGTTAAGTCTTGATATAAACATTTCAGATAGAAAATGTATGCTGATTTTTGGTGTGGGAGTTAGTATCTACGATCCCTATACATCCATATTAAATTTCATTAAAATTTATGGGGCCATATGTGTATAAATCAAATATTTATTAAGAATTTTCTCATTTTTAGCCAATTTTCTCATAATTAAGTTGTAACACAAAAAAATCGGCCTGGAAATTCATGCTGATTTTTGGTGTGCGAGTTAGTAACTATGATAGCTGTATCCATATAGAATTTCGTCAAGATTTATGAAGCCATTTTTGTTCAAATCAAATATTAATCAGGAATTTATTTTTTTTCCCAATTTTTCTCATAAATAAGTCGTAATATAGAAAAATTTAGCCTGGAAAGCCATCCTGATTTTTTGTGTATGAGTTGGTAAATACGGTATCTACATTCATATTAAATTTAAAAAATATTCATCAAACAGTTTGTTTTTAAAACGCTGATTGTCATCAGCCAAAGTCAATTTTGCTAGTGCCCCATACTGCCACTAGGGGGCTTCCAGGGGGCTAACTCAGGATCTGAGGAAAAAAACATTATCTAATGATAAGTATATATATGTTGAATGTCTGGGTGAAGTTTGATGTCTGAATTCATGTCAGAACCATTTCAAACGAATTATGTTAATAAATCACTCAAATGTAGTAAAATTACTCAAATATGATTATTTCTATCTCCATACTGCCATAGCATGAAAACTAGCCTGGTGACCTATGTTTTTTTTCCTCTCAATAATGATTATTTCATGTCAACTATCATTGGTAAAAATTTTAGAAAAATTCATCAATAATCAAAATCACTACTGAGTCACCTTAACACATGAAACATGTTAACATGTGAAAATCATTGTCAATCACTATAGGATGAGAACGTAATCTATATCTAAGGTAGGTATTACACTATAACATAAATGCAGTTATTTCAACATTTGAAATGTTACTTCTGGAAGAAAATACCAATGTAATATGTTGAGCTAAACTCTCACCATTGATTTGGAATGACATAGATTGAATGACAGAAAGGTAACAGAAAAAATATTTCCAAGTATTTTCTCATTCTACTAATATGGCCCCTCCAACTACTTGGAAACACTGACAATCGTTCAAATTACAAAATATTTCTTGCTCTGAAATTGCCACTGAGATTGCTCTCAAATTGCAACCACTGAGATTGGATAGAAAATTTGCATGTGCCACTGCGCATGCCTGTCAAGCCGCATGCTGGAAAGGATCCAGTTCACATGTGACGGACAAATATTGACTAAAACAGATTAATTAACCAATTTTCTGATTGTTGTAACACTGGAGCTTTGACATATAATTGTATCCATGTTAATGATGGAATGTTTTCTAACAGTTTTAATCTGACATACATATTCAATAATTTCATGCAAATCAAGACTCAAGATGGCGTACATGCAAATCTCCTATCGGCTCCTCTTTGAGTGCAAGTGGAGGACCACTCAGTGGAGGACGTGATTCAGTACTATACAATCTAATACATAAAAGATATAATATTCGTTTGTTCAATTTGTATACTTATTGTTCTAAAGATATAATATTCTTTGTACAATTATATTCGGCTCGCAGGGCACAGTTGCTCTGGTACTCAAAATCGTATATCGTTACTTGTACGCTCATCGTAATAGTTGCTCGTTATATAGAAGCAACACTGTGTAGCCACATTGAATTTTACTGTAAACATGACTAACGATAAGATGTCTTATCTTAAGCATTATTAACAATTGTTTTAACGATAAAAACCCTCGTTATGACGAAACGAGTTTACCCTGAACCTAATATAAGGCTAAAAAGGCATGTCTCCGGTACACCCCACTACCTAGAAAACTTAAAATATTTTTACCCGGCCGAAATATTTCCCATAATTCACATGAAAAATACATTTATCGTGTTTAATGTAATTATTGTTACGAAATGCCCATTTTTTCAGTTTAAACAAATCCCAGTTATTGTTAGGAAATAGTTTTTTTCAGTTCCTGGACAGTGGTTAAAAGAACCAGGAAACACCAATTTTTTTTGCCTAATCAAACCTTCGTTACTCTTCTCCCCAACCAGCTCCCAAGTCCATGAGTTTTGACCTATCCTCTGAGCACCTGATAAGAATGAGGTTATATTGTTATATTGTTATGAAATTTGATTAATGTTTTTGTTTGGCAATCTGTGGAAGGACGTTGGGTCGGTAGGATATATGAAAATAGACAAGGCAATCTCAGATGCTGGCTCAGATAGCATGTCTACCAAGGGTTCGTTGCCCCCCTTTTTTAACTATCAGTACATCGAAATGTTTAACGAGAACAGTTTCAATATGTCATTCGGACATCGGTCCATAACTAGATCTATGTAATTTAAACTTCCTAGCTAAGGCTATTTTTGTTAGCTAAAACGGAGCAACAGGCCCAGAAATAATATGGGTATGTACTGAGTTCGATTCCCACTACGGACAGCACTGTCCTATCTACCAAGGGTCATAGGGTCATACAATGACCAAATGTCCTCCCACATATATTATATATATACGAGAATCAATGAAGATTCACCGAGTTTTACCATAACAACTACAAAACAAATCTCTATAAGAAATAGTGTTTCCCCCACTTATTTCCATAAATGGGCCTTCCTATTGTGCGTTATCTGTGGTCGTCCACCAGTTGCCAGAGCTTGGTAAGAACCGTAAGGAGTTTGGTAACTGAAATTTGTGGAATTAGTAGACTTTCTGTTCTGATTGGAAGGTCCGAGAGAGGACACCCTCAGCACCTTCGCCTGCCCATTGTGACGTGAGTTAGAGAGTCCGGTGTTGAGGGAGTTTGTGATTCCATTCACTGCTGTTATACCAGTGCCGCCGATTCCTAAAGGATTCTGCCCTTTCGGTTTGCCTTTGTTAGGGGCTTTGGTATTAGCTGCGTTAAGGGTTTTAGCCATAGCCATCGGTCCTGATGGCCCCGAAACTCGGAAGTCCATACCTTGCTTCATCAATGGAGGAAGATACATGCCCTGGGCCAGCACTGCTCCGAGCCTCTGGTTGTGGTTTGTGGGAAGATTGAATTGTAACTTCATCCTTTGCTGGTTTTCGTCGATAGATTGGGAAAGGGCAGGTTTGCTATCGGTGGGCAGTTTCAGTTGAGGAATCGGAGTCGGTGGCAGTTCCGATGGGTTGGATTCGTCGTCATAGGAACTCCCACTTGTCGAGGGTCTTGGATTATGGATTAAAGGTGTTTTCACTCTTATCTGTTTGAAAGGAGTTCCTTTTCTCTTTTGGTGGTGACCACTCATGTGACTAGGGGTTGGACTAGGAAAAGAAACCCCCTTCCTCTCCTTAGGCGGAGGGGATGGGAACGAAACCTTTCTTTCCTTAGGAACCGGACTAGGAAAGGAAACACCCTTTTTGGGCGGGGGAGGACTAGAAAATGCCACCCCTCTCTTAGCTGGCTTCTCCTGAGCTACCTGTAATTTCAACTTTTCATTTTCCTCGGTTAACTGTTCTATGACCTCCTCCTTAGCAATGATGTCTTCCCTGAGATTGTGCATCTTTTCCCTCATCATATCTGATTGTTCTAATTTGCCCTCGATTTCGTCATACTTATCAGTAACAGATGTCAACTCTCTATTAAGTTTGAAAATATTGTCTTCTTTTGATATACAGAAATCCCTGACGACTTTAAGAAGATCCACCTCTTCTACATCCTTTTCCAGATCGCCTGTAGATGCTCCGATCAGAAGCAGAACGGACCGTCGCTCTTCCAATAAATGCATACATTTAGTCTTTATCAAATCATATTCATCAATCATTTTCAGCAAGAGGTATAGAGTAGATTTGGCTTTATCTATGTTGCTCACTGCATAAGCTCTCTCTCTAGCATCCCTGTGCTTATACCCATACTTCTTAAGGCTCTGCTCCATCAATGTTATCATCTCTTGCAAATGTTTGTTTACGTCAACTTCCCTCTCCGTCAACCGCCTCAAAGATTTCTCATTAGCCACATTATAATGGATCTGGGTCTCGAGCTCTTTCTGGTTTTTGTTCCTGATTTCTTCGATGTAATTGCTCAAGTGTTTGATTTCCAAGCCCTTCTCTCGCAGCTCTATCGCGGCTCCTGTCAACCTGTCTTGGAGTTGTGCGATGAGCTCCTCTTTCTCGCGGAGCAGCTCTTTGCTACGGAAATTCTCCTCCAACTGCCTCTGCTTGGCATCGATAGCTTTCTCCTTGTCTGCAGGTTCCCTCCTCCAGCCTTGTCGTATGACCTCCTCCTTCATCTGTAGGGGTAGAATGAAAGAGAAGCTCAATCAGATGCACACATATTGCTCAAATCTCCTTAATTGAATGATTTATGACTCAGATTATCTCCTTCTCCACCCACACACCCACCCCGCCCCACCAGGCATTACCTCGTCAGTTGGATGAGATGGAAACTCAAATCTCCTCAATAGGGGATTTGCATGTCTCACTGCGCATGTCCATTAAGTGCATGCCGGGATGGATTCAGTTTAAATCTGCCATACAAATATTTAGCAACATTTTTATCGAAAATTGCAAGGACCATTTAACAAATTTCATGGCTTGTGTAACTGATAAATAGAAACCAAATACATGATGGGTAAGATAAAGTCTTGTTTCATAGAAACATGTAAAAGACATGGCTATTTAATTAAGATATTGAAACTGATCACAATTAAATATTCCACCTTGAATATAATAAGGTTTCTATAGCGTTTACACTGACATACATCTACCATGATACCATGCAAATCAGGATTCAAGATGGCGGACATGCAAATTCCCTATTGCATGATCAATGGCTAGGATTATCGCCCTCCCCCCACCCACCCTCACCGCCCCGCCTGAAACTTACAGCGCCAATCATTGTCTTTCAGTTGGATGGGATGGAAATCAAATCAAATTTCTTAAAATAATGCAGATTTATTAGCGTTCTTCAGTGGAAGAGCGACAACCTTATCCTTAGTTTTATTGGACTTAATGGTTGTCTTAAAGCGCACCAATGTTTACGTCCGCCTGGAAAAAGTTTTCCTGCCTAATCATCATTTTCTTGTTACATTATTGGGGGGAAAAGTGTTCGAGCTAATTCTATCAAGATGTGATTGCCATTACGAGGGGATAGGGGGATTACAAAGAAATAGATCGTAACCGTGATAGAATACATTTTCTAAATACTGTTATGTTATAAAAGAGAACATTAAGATTGTACTAAATATGAACAATCATTATATCTTTTATTTTTGGTCCGTCATGAACTTAAAAGCTGTAGCTACAGAGGATAAAGAGAGAGGCGCCTGCACATAAATCGGTTTATAGGACTAGATGGCATAGTTAAAATTCAATCCAATGTGACACCATGGCAAAGCTGTCATAACCATTAGGATTAAGAGTATATAGTGTTCTCATAAAAATTACTGTCCGTTAATTATAATTATAGGAAGATGAATTTGTCGTTGCTGAAATTAAAACAGCTCCAGCCGATGTATAATTACAACTCACTGGGCTTGAAAGACCTTGAAATCAAAATTGAAGAAACAGCCGCTATATAATTATTTTCCTGCAGAGGAATTCTGAAAGCTTAAAGAATGTTTAATTGCAGTCTAAAGCTTAATAGTGTCTCCAGCCTGTATCTCTAATTAGGAATTACTGTGCTGAAACCTTGAAATCAGAATAAGAGAAACGTCGGATATTTACCTTCCTGCTGAGGAAACTTAATAGTTCCTCTTTATCCTGGTCCGTTAGGAGTTTATCGAGTTTGGGGAATTTCCTGAAGACATCGTTCGTTTCCTGTCGCCCCCCGCTCTGTCGCGATGCAACTGTAATACAGAGACAAATTATTATTTCTTCTGTCATACAAAAACTCCGATGTGTTTAGTAAAGGATTGATGACTGACATTGAAGGCCTGTTAGTGCACTGTTTGGTGCATGATCCTGAGGTGAGGGATTATGCACAAAACGGGCACCGACAGTCTCGGAATGGAGATTATTATTCTTTTTAATGAAATTCTATAGCATGTTCATATTCGATTATTTCATTCAGTGACTTGGTGAACTCCAAGCTGGGATGAGAAACCATTTTTTCATTCACAGCATGAATCTCGGTCAATTCATTCGCAAATTCAAGGTTATTTGACCTTGAATTCATTCCAAGGAGTTATAGTGTCTTCAAGCGATCAGTTATGTCAAAGAATCTCTGGCGCTGCTTCTTATCTTTTTTTATTTAGTAAAAAGATGATTCATGTCTATGAATTCTCTGTTATTTAACTTGTGTTGGTTTAATGCCGCGGAAGTTGCTGATTTTGGGATGGCTCTGCAGCTTCGGAGGAGCGGCAAGCTGCTCCCTGTGTGGTCAGGGGTTGCGTCGAGGGGTTGGTAGGGGCATTATTTATATTAAATTTATATTAAATATTATATTATTGTATTTTTTGTTACATTCTTTTCCAACCTGTCTGACATTTATTTGATCAACCTTTTGGACGATTTTGCCTGGTAGTTGTTGCTACATGCAGAAAAATGAAATGACTTTCAGATCTGTAGGAAAATTAAAATTGATTTAGTTTTTAATTGATCAGAAGTGTTGTGGGCGTTAGGATTATGAACCCATTGCACTCTATACGATTGTATGGTAAACTATTCTTAAAGGCCTTCCCTATGTGCATAATTGCCTCTCTGATCTAGTTTTGACCTGGAAATTTTGACCTGATTCTGACCTGGTGCTTTACTAGTGCAAATCGTAACAGGTTGCGTGTCATAACTTGATTTTACAGTGCTTTATATAGACCCGATTTAAAAATGCAGTTCTGATGCTCACAACAATTCACTCAGACCCAAATGTAATTATGTAGTTTTAATGGACTCAAGGCAGCACTTTCATTGCTGCTCCATTGCAAGTATATCTAAAGGCAAACGCTACTATTCACTGGAGCGTCCCCCAGGAAATTAGTTTCATATATAATTGATCATAACTCTGGTCAAAATCAATGGATTTGGAAAATTAAACATGTTTGCAGTATCCTTATAATCTATAGAATCCATTTGTTGTGATTATTATATCATTGTTTTCTGCATAGGAAAGCATGTATGCATGGTTACACATGGCAAGATACATATTTTGTTATCCACATTAGTCTTTGCAGCTTTGTAGTACCCAACTTCAAAGCCCCATCATTCAGAAACTAGCACAATGACCCATTCATTTTTTTTCCAGTTTTATGAACACAAATACTTCAAAAATCATATACTAAAGAATCAGAAAAATTACACTTATTTTCGATGGGGGAAAAAAATAAAATAGTTTTTTTTTACAAAAATAGTGAAAAATAGTGGGTTTTTTTTCGAGTTTTTAATTTAAAATTTGCATCACGGATTTGTCGTTTTCAGAATTGAAATTACCATTCTATTACCATTATTCTAGAAAAAAGAAGCAGAGAATTATTGGCCAAATAATACTCTCTCCAAAACTGTTAACTTAAATTGAGTGAATATTGATAGCAAATATGAACTATGAAGTTGAGGTACTGCAAAATGGGCCCCCCTTTTGGTCCTCATTGGTTCTTTTAAGATACCAAATTCTGAAGCACTGTAATTAAAAAATGAGCATGGTGACCCATTGATTATTTCCCATCTTTATGACCAGAAACACTTCAAGAACCAAATACCAAAGTTTCAGACATTTATTTTCATTTTCTACTAGATAGTAGTGTTTGCCTTTCAGCTGCTATGAGAACAATTGTTAAAAAAAACTAGGAAAAATGCAATTTTTAATAATTCTCATAGTTCAGGAAGGTGAAGCCAAAGGTTGCTTCCTTCTGCCTTAATTTTACTTCAGTTTGGTCATCTCTTTTGCTGTCACCATCCACCATCACAGTGGGGTTTGACATCCGTAGGTGACATTAGTGTGTATGCACAAGTACAACTGCCACTTGGCATTCAAAGCACCCATACTATTTCTGCATACGACTACAGGGTTGTTTCGATTATGACCCGTTTTAAAATGAAAAATTTAAATTATACTGATGAACGTTGGTAAGATATTACTTGTAATGTTTCTAAGTACATGATGAAGAATATGAATAATGTAAATGCCACATAAGTGTTATAGTGGAGCTTTCATTGAAAGAAAATGCAAATGCAACCCAGTTACCAGTAGTGTTGCCTGGTGAAAACAAGTACCACCACCTGGTGAGAACAAGTGTCATAACCGTAAGCCTATGGCAAGAAGCAACCTGTATTGAGCGAATTTTGTGACTGATCAGTTGCAGTATTGCATGCATTGGCAAATCTGCCAATGCACATCGGGTTGTAACTCCTCCACAGCATAACTTGCATTGCACTGTTTATTATTTTCTCAGACTAGTCTGAGCGACCTGTTGCCTTCGTCAAATGCATGAGTGTACGCACACTCTCATATATTATGAAAGCGTTTGTAGATCTACATTTATGATGGTGCTAAAAGGCCTTTTCTTATCGTGTATAGAGCAATGGGCCCTGTTTCACTTCCCCTCATGGAAGCCACCATAGCCCTCCCACTTTCTCATCAATACTTTCCTTTTACAATGTCACAACAAGTCGAGCTCCTCACGTTTCTCGTTTCATCCAACCTCCTCTTGTTTAACCTTTAATAAATCCCTTCCCACATCCTCCCTATCTCTACACTTCCATCTATTTCCAGACCACTCACTTTATCACTCCTATATTATTGACTAGCTTTTGGGGAGCTGGGACAGTTATTGTCTTTACTATACACGCATTCTATATGAGACGTGCTATAAGTGGGGTGCTATAAAAATATTCATATAGGACATGTCCTATATGAAATGTAGTTGTCTAAAAATAGCTCTGTTGTTATGCTTCGCAGAGCTTTGGCTCTCCGTGGAGCATGTAAACAAATCCCTGCGAACGGTAATCCACCCGTGATTCTGGTACTATGATTATAGAAATACATAATAAAAACCATATCATTAAATATAGCATTAAATGCTCTATCCAATGATATAAGTTTTATTAATGTACCTTAAGAAATGGCCACAATATGAATGTTTTAAGTTAACAATATAAATAGGCCTATACAAACGAGGCTGTCAGCGGGGCTGCCAGTGGGGCTGTCAGCGGGGCTCTCTGTGCTTCTTTAATATTTTTGCAGTGATATTTGATGACATATGATCAAATTTTATGCACATATAACAAATATAGAATGGAACTTGATTCGTCCACATAAGCACTCTGCCTACGGCATCATGCTTATGTGGACGAATCTCGTCCTATAAATTTTCGATTATTGCCGGCTCGTCCCATTCTCTCTATTTGTAATATTTAGAAACTTGGAATGTTAAGTTAATCTAATTTTAGGTACAACTATTAACATCTGTGGAAATGAAGTTATAAATCAATACATTTACAATTACCCCCTACCAATTGTAACCACAGGTTGCTTAAATTTAACCTCTCCACGAGCATCGAAGGTCCACCCACCTTACATAACCGATAGCCAGTCAGCGCGCTTGAAACCATAAACAGATGTGGCCCACATGGGTTGTTTTGCGCGCACTGCATGTTTACAACTCCAACCTCAGACACAGACGTCAACACAGCCTATACTTTAACATAGAAACGTACCATGTTTTGCCCCAAATATAGCATTTTTCATTGGATTTTAAGTGTTCTGGATTATTATTTCGGCAGTATGGACCCACCAATACCCCCTACTCTCATCAGGGCGGCTGATTTTAAGAAACATAAAGAAAATCATCAGAATAACAAATAAAACTTGTAAAAAACATAGATCCCCTCTTTAAAATCTCCTTATACGGGAGACAAATGTAGATAACTAAGATCTAACTTATACCTTACATTAGTAATAATCTCTCTCCATCTCCCTAAATCCCTTTTTAAAATTTAACATTGATCAATTAAACATTCCACTAGATATATGTATACCTGCTCTTAAACATGGTATTATTCATCATTGAGTGTTACTATTTCATTTCAATTATTTAAGGCCAAATATTCAAACAACCAACATTGTTATATTAAAGTTAAACAGTTCTTCTTGATTTGCCAATCTTCTAGTATTCAGTATATAAGCAGCCTGACGTTTTATCTGAAAATATTTAACAATAATCATATCATTTTATGCAAAATAATAATATAATATGTTTGAATACTGACTCACTCAATCTCCACAATGGATGTTAATTTCAATTCAAGCCATAAGATGATGTTACTGATCTTTGTTATATTACTGCCTGAACTAATCTCATACCTGTGACACCTTTCTCCAAGGTCAAACTTTTGCCTCTTTCTCTATATCTTATGCTATCAAACATATTTTTCATTGCCATTGACTTAGTGTAGATGTCTATATGTGATATGTTGAGAAAATATCAGAGAAATTTAGTATCTGGGTCCAAATTAAGATCAAAACACGCCTCTAGATAGGCAGTTTTAATGCTATACAGTGGCCGTCGTGGGTTTGTTTGTCTGAGGTGGCACCGCGTGGAGTCCCGGGAGACGGTGGGCGGAGCATAGCCCCGCTCGTGGAGAGGTTATTACTCTACGGTGAAGTGTGTATCACACAACATTTGTATGTAGAGGCGTGTGGTACATACCGTGTGGTACATTGTTTTGTACCACATGGGCGCAGCCTAAAATGGTGTGCAAAATAAACTCATTTGATTGGTTCCCTTCCACGTGGGAAAATGCATTGTCAATGACTCTTACTAGCGTTACTAACGTCATGACGTTAGGCCTACGATGTAGTCGTCGCCGGCATCAGTGAGAGAAGAATGGCTGTAACTTCGTAAGTAAATAAAGGACTTTGTGTTATAATTCATAATTAATCTAATAGCACTGTGGAGTAAAAATAGTACCGCATCTCGTAGGTGGTCTGGCATCAAGGATCGCATGGACCCAAGATGATTCTTTTCACATGGCCCACAAGCCGATAGGCGAGTGGGTTATTATTGAAAAGAATCGTCGTCCTTGATCCTCATCCTTGATGCCAGACTACCTACTCGTGCGGTACTATCATAATACCACGCACTGCTGTATGTGATATGAGCGTCAGTGCTGTAGCCCATGGCATTCTATATTTCCCGCTAGAAAGGTACATTAAATGTGATGTGTTAGAGGATAATGAGTCATAAATTCAAAAAACATTGATTTTGAGATAAAATCATGATGGAAAAATGGAATTATACTGATTCTAGCAATGGTAATCTTTTGCAAATCTTAATAAGTACTTGTATATCTTCTTATGTTTGAACAAATAGTTACTCATATTTCTGGATGGACAATCACTAGTAAGGTATAGTTAGATGTACTCCCTTTACATGACCTTAAAGAAAACAAAGATATAATGAACATACAGTCGTGGAATTTGGTACACGTATAGCCTACTGATACGACTAGGAACACTAAACTCCCAAAACATCAACACGTTTCTATAAAGAGAATTGGTGGGAAAACTAAATTAAAAAAAATATCATTTTTGCGACTTGTCTGCAATACATCACAAAAATGCAGTGTATAAGGTCACTCATCATTTATTTACCGTTGATTTCCGCGAACTCATCCAAGTAGTTATTTGCGCTCTTCCCTTTTCGGAGAGAGACTTCTTGCAAAACGATCTGACTTGTACTTATGCTACTGAAGACGCCCTCCAGAGCCGGTTTCCTTTGGCGATACATCTCAGTTTTATTGATATTCACTATCAAATAAGAGCACCATTAGGTGCAGAAGACGTTATTATAGTTAGCATATATTATAGATAAATTCTTGGTACATAGGTAGCACACTAGTCATATTATCCATCCATGTAGCTCCAGCATAACGCAATCTCTGCTCACATAGTCTCAATCTGTTGTATAAGCTAAAGACGGAATTGTCTATGGGAATTCAGGACTACACTTCTTCCCCTCCCTTCTATGGGTTGCAATAAACATTCCTACCCACCATGGAGTGTATAGGCTATTCCCACCAGCTGGGAACTTCACAAGTAGAATAGAATTCTTTCCCTCCCTACCCCTCCCTACCCCTCCCTACAGGGGAAGAAATTGCAGTCAGAAGATTACTTTTCTTAGCTTATAAATACAACAGGGGCCAGCTTCTTCAAACTGTATACCTCTCTCTCTCACTGTCCATATCTAGCATTGCTGGTCCTTTGTGAGATAAAGTCCAGTTTGCCGGTTTGATATTGTTCAATGGAGTTGAGTTGAGACGTTGATCGATCTGTCTACGGTCAACTGGGAACCTTTTTTCTTTCTTTTCACCAAGGCGGTGCAACGATTATGCAGCAGGGGAGATTCCCAAGGCCAACGCCTAGGTGTTATCCTTTTGACACAAGCATCTTACAATTTAGAGACACAAACATGACATACATATTTATGCAAATGTTGGGATATAGTTGTGTATGATTTCACTCCTAAGTCGGGGAGATTTGAGCTCGGAGGGATTTTATCAGTCTAAAGGGGAATTCCATTTGACATTGACAGAGGAGGTATGCGCATTTAGTGATTAGGTCATGACTGAAGTCGTCAGAATATGTACAATCAGCAGCTTTACACGTTTGATTAATTTAATTAAGCAGAATTTAATTCTGCTTAATTAAGCCACCTTAAAATAAAGAAATACTAGGAATATCTGAAAATATTTGGTATTGTGTTGCTCTAAAATGTCGGTTGAGTTAAGCTGAACTATATTGTTAACCTCATAAATGTTTTACTTTTGGGTTATTCGGGAGGATAAGGGAAGGTTAATTGTTAATTTTCTGACGACCATATGGGTCAGATCTTCAGAAAATATACACTCGGCAGCGGTACACATTTAGAAAATTCTACTAAATTAGACTGACAAAATGGTCAATACTAAATAGATCTGGGCATACTGGATATTGCTTTGATTCAGACAATCTGTTTGGTTATGTTGAACTGATTTTTCAACCGAATTCTTGTCTTAAATTGGGGTTCTTTGGGAGGATTGGTGAAGACGAATTGTACATTTTCTGGCGATTTCACCCATATAGCTGATCCACCTATTCCCTGAATGCACTTCAAGTCAAAATCCTTCCAGGGAGAGTGCTTTTTGCCTCCTCCTGTCATCAATCAGGAGTCGCAGTACGTGAAGGCTTCAGTTGTCACGAAACTGAACTTATCATGAAACAGAAATGTAGTATATATCCATAATAATCCAATATGGCTTCAGTTGTCAGGAAACTGAACTTATCATGAAACAGAAATGTAGAATATTCATAATAATCCAATATGGCTTCAGTTGTCAGGAAACTGAACTTATCATGAAACAGAAATGTAGTATATATCCATAATAATCCAATATGTCTAGTTATTCTTGTCAAGGACTGTTGGTTTATAGAAAGCTACTTGATATTTTATTCGATCTTTACTAATGCTTCTCTCCCTTTCCTAGCATACGCTGGAGGACCTGGCAACGTCAAAGTGAACAACTAAATGTATATAGAAAAGATGATAAAATAAGGGGTTCCGTGGTAATATAATTATCTTAGAAGAGTCAGTGGCGAAGCACTAAATGGTTATCCGTGGGAGTATTAGATAGATCTGTTTACAGCTCTCCAATGTTCTTCAGTGTTCCTCTTATAATCCAAAGCTCCTGAATAAAATTCTCACACAGGCAGGGCGGCAAAACGCCTCAGATTAAATTGGTATCGCTGCCATTAAAGCGCCAGCCGAGCGGAAATTAGGCGTGAGAACGATTAGGAGTGAAAGAAGAGTATGTTTTAGGATTAACCTTCTAATTCCTCAGCAGACATTGCTATTTGCAATCTTGTACTTTTATAGGTCTCACTCGGCCTTAGTGAGAAGTCTATATATGCCCGGCTATGTCTACCCTTTAATGGCACTCGTTGAGAGTTAATCATTGTTTTCCCAAGCATTTCAAAGCCAAGCATATCAACTACCTGACTGCGTTACAGGTTAAGTCAATACAGACATAATAATATTGCCACTGGGTTCGTTTAGTGCTCATGAAAAGGGAATGAGCACCAGTAGTTCAATCAAGATGGAGGGGCATTCTTAAAGCGCTATAGCTTCGTGTACCACCAACTTCTAACGGTTCTTATATACCCCATACATCTTATATAGAAGCTAACGTAAATATGTATGCCCTAAGATTATAGGTAGATTATGAACGCTCGATAATTAGCTCTTTTAAATAAAAAAAAGTCAAAGAGAATTACACATCTTAGAATTACGCAACTTTAATTTTTTCGTATGTGGGCCCTGGGGTAAGGTTTTCTAGGTGCTTGTATGTGTGGGTGGTGGCGGGGACAGGAAACAGAGACCACATATTCTTTTGCCCTTGTCACTAGCATGCATATAGATGGAACCTAGCATCACCTAGGTATCAATGTACAAAACCCACGCCTGCATCACAAGTGGTAGCGTGGTGGACCCGTCTTGGTGGAGGGGTTGTGAGTTTGAATCTCTCCCTAAGGTTGGGGAGTTTCTCTTGACCAGCCTTCACTCCAGGTGGGCGCCATCTGCAGGCACCATGGGAAGACTGTGCCACTCAGGTGAGCTTCACTTACTCAGGACTGCAACTCTAGGGGGCGCTGATACAAACATACAGGTCACTGTCTGGGCCTGTCTCAAGTCAGGATAGGTCAAAGAGTGGCAGGTATAGGAGGATAATCCAGAAGTATCAAACCGCCCATAATACGTTTTTTCCTGTGATAAATGAGGTGCTTGTGACTGACGTTTACCTTACAGATTGTTGAATGATCCCGCCCCCCCCCCCCCCCACCTCTCCTGCCCCGTCCTCCCCGCACACACCACCGTGTGTGCGGGGAGCACGCTCATGCTATAAGCCTGGCCTGGGTGCCCTTAGGGCTCCAACGGGGTGGCGCAAATGGCGGTCGGCAGTCCCAACGCATCCCCATAGGATTAGTATAGAAATATCGAAAATCTATTTTACAGCCTAGATTGATTATTTCTTCGGACAAAACTTGCAGAGGACATCCTATCGTTGCGATTTCTGGGTAAGGATGTCGGCTATCGGTATGTTTACTAGGAAAACGACGCGGCCAGGTTGAGATGTGGAAGGTATTGAGCCATGGCTGTGAAGGCCCGGGGCGACAGAAGGATTCGAAATATGCCTGCTGCGCACCGCCTTTCTCAAGGCGGTTTTTGGTCGCCTCTCGTCAAGCTAGTCCAGAAAATTACCGCAGCAAGACATTTATTTGTGGGAAGTAAATTGGTTATATTTCACCAGATCTGAACGCTTTTAGATTGTTTTTATATTTAAAAATAAAAGATCGTCCCACCCACCCACCCTGTCTCTACCCCTCCTACCTACAATATCCATTTGATTTAGTATCAAATAATGTAGCCTACACAACACCAACGTGTTGGCTAGGCTACAACACCCACCCTATAAATAGCCTACATGTCAACAAGCTAGCTGTGTGTGTGGGTGTTATGTAAGGGTGGCAGTGGCTAGTAAGGGTATAGCTGTTGGGTGGTTGAAGCTATGTAAACATGGCAGGAGTGAGTGACAACAGATAGAGGGTGCATGAATGTTTTGAAAACAGCATTTCTGGACCATGAACACAGTAGTTTTTCCAGACAAAAGGGTAGCTAACTAAGTCAAGTTTCTCTCAGGCGAATTACAGGTCGCCACTTTCAGGGGAAAACATTAAAAATAAGGCCAAAAGTATGGGTTGTGTATATATGGGGAGTGGACACTGATGGGTTGGGTGACGTCACAAATTGTTGATGTAGGCTTATCCGCCCACAGAGGGCGGGTTGGTCACATCTCGTCAAGTTAACCCCTACAGTCAGTTGAAACTCCCCCAAAGGGAATACTGCAATTTTAGGTAACATAATGATAGAAATAGTAATATAAACCTACTGCGAGGGTGCCCTTATTGTACTAAGGTGTCTTAATGATAACTTCTTTTTTAAAGTGAATGTCTTAGGCACTGATCTAATTGAAACTTATGAGTTGTGATCAGTTTATACTTACTTTCATCCCTGAGAAAGTCTGCGAGGAAATTGTGATTGCTGAGTTGGAGGGCATCACAGAAGCGGGGCAGCACGCTGGATCCTCTAACACCAAGCAGCTCCAACATCTTACCATTCTTTTCATCCAACGTGGGCATTGTCTGGTGGAAGACAGAAGACAGCTTTGATCAGTCACTATTTTTAGATGTAATATTTTATTTAAGTAGAATGAAAGAAAGGATTAGCCTGTGTCAGCTGCTTAGTTTATATAGGATCAGGCAAAAGGCTTGCTTTTCACCTCGTACTTGGACCAAGTTTTTTTCTGGAAAATTGATAAAAAATAATCCACAGAAATATTAAACAATAGAGGAATGCAATGAAATGAGATGAGATGGGGTGAGATAGGATGGATCGCTAAGAGGATATCATGACAACACACAGGAATCTGTCCTATATTGCACATTATCATTTATAAATACTGAGTGGGTTTACCTTTTAACAATCATTTATTCTTAACATTTCAAATCACAACAATGCAATCTTGCATGCTATTTTTTAACTAGTTTGATAAACGTCTTTTCACTAATAAAAATACCTTTAAAAGCTGGGACTGCTTCTGCAATGTGTGACTCATCAGTCACCTCCTTGCCTCGGACCAGACAGGTCATTTAGAAAGGAAATATTTTCTGGGAATATCTAGTGCTTTAGGTCGTGTGTATGAATACATACTACTAAATTTCAATTTCAAAGGTTCAGACAGGTCACTTAGAAAGGAATTTTAGTGGGGTTTAGTACTTTAGGTCGTATGAACACATGTACCAAATTTCAATTTCAATTTCAACTCCTAAGGTTCAGACAGGTCGCTTGGAAGGGACATGTCTGGGGTATCTAGTGCTTTAGGTCGTATGAATACATGTACCAGATTTCAATTTCTGAGGTCATGTGTTTTACATAGAAGCAAACAATCATGTTAACCACTTATTCACTGCATGACCCGAACTATTTCATATCCGATCTTTTTACTACTACACTCTGAATTGGACACATGACTATTTTAACTTTACTCGGGAAAAAAGAGGAAATGTATTGGTTAGTGTTTCTATAGATTTAGGGATACTAGAAGAATCCCCTCTTTAGTTTAACGTAATTCTTTCATAATTTTTATTTTGTGGGTTAATTCGGGTTAAGGAATTACCCCAGAAAATTCGAAAATCCCATTTACCTAAGCTTCTCCGCAATTGCAGTACTTTGGTACAGTTAATTAAATGAGAGATGCAAAGACTTCTTTGTTTCACCACACATGATACAGATAGCATATATACCGTCTTCTGTCACATAATTGTATATATGAAATGTATGAAGTGACAATGCCCTTCTCATGTTCGTTGTGCGCTCACCGAAATATAATATGATATGTTACAGGAAAATGAGTCATAAGTCGCAAAAAAGGCTCATTTGTAGGGCCGTCGATAAACAGATCTTTACCTATACTACTTATACCGAGATGGACATATGCAACATCGGCGAAACTTTGCGAAGTGTTTATTGCAAGTGTTTTAGATGGACATGTGTACCAGGAGTTAGTATATATACTAAATTTCCATATTGTACTACGATCATATCATTAATATCTACTGTGAACACTACTATATGTATGTCTGACCGAAAGAGACAGTGCGCCCAGTATGCTTGATTAAAAACCGGAGTAATACTAGACTGACGAGTTCTGTTGTTATTTCTCCTCCTCAAAGATCCAAGGGTCATTACACATTCTTACTTTGCTAACCTTTAGCATATCTAATAAACACTTTTATATCCTTATATATGTTGGAGAAAAAATGGACAGTCACCTGTTGATAAAGTAGTTAAACCTATATATACATCTTTAAACACCCTATAATGAAAAAGATCCTAGATGCAATACCTAGATACTATACAATACCTAGTTTTTTACCATTATCAATGAGTTACCTGTCTAAGAACACCAAGGTCATATACATATACTTCACCTGTACCAGGAATAAAACCATCTTATAACTTAATTACTTCGTTATCTTTTGTGTTACCCTCGTTATAACAGCATATTGTACACCCGAGTAAAAACAACTCACATAACATTGATTTATCTGAATCCCTGTATGGATGGATAGGTTAATTGTCTCCAAAGATCTTATTATACTAGAAAATTCACAAAAATAGTTTATACTACGCGCTTATATCAGAGGGGGATGTTCCATACATTTATTTAAAATACAATATAAACGTCGGCTGCAGTGAAGTGTATTGAGATGTAGTGTACTGATTTACTTCATATTCTTAACTTTAATTTAAGCTGATAATAACATGCATACATGTATTGTAAGCTTATAGAAATGCAAAATTAAGATCAAACAATTCGCCTTCCACAATCTTTTCAACCCAAATTTAAGTCAAAATGAAGGTTTAACCTACAGTTCAACATAACCGATTGTTCTAATCAAAAATACTAATTAAACATTCTTAGATTACTAATTTAATTACGATCTATCAGTTTTCAACTTGATTTAACAGAATTTACTCAATTTGTTAGAGCTGTGGATTGTACACACTCTTTGGCATACGATCCATGTATTGTAGGCCTATATATAACAGAATCACATAATGATAAAATTGAAGACATGCATAATTATCTCCAAGGTCTCACTGTGAATCCACAGGCAGCCAATATATATTTTTACAAATTGAAGGATAGAAGCCGTTAACAAGGAGACGTTTTATTCTTCGCAGATACTGCAGCTTAGGAGAAACCTAGATAAATCGGATTTTAACACGGGTCGTCCTACTAGAGAGTAGTTATAATTATTTACTCTGGGGTCTATTTCATAATGATGTGAAAATGGACCCCTTCCCTTGCTACACGTATGACGTAGGAAAATGAAACATACACTGCGTAAGAAGCCAAATTGAATCTTTTATCATGCGGAATTAACTCAATCCCGTAGATGAATACGACCCAGTAAAGCTCGCATAACCTTTACCACTGCATACAGCTACAGTTGGACATGTGGATCTGTTTACTATGGATAGTTTACTAAGATGTCACGGCGGGCGCGATCAATTAAGGCGTGGTGCCCCGCCCACCTTTGCACGCGGGTGGATACCAAAGCCAAGCAACGATACGGAATTCCCGCGTAGTCCCACGGATGTTTTTGTATTTATTTCACCGTTACTCTTTAACACGATTCTCCAAAATTATGGTCCAATAACATTCTAGTAGAAAATGTTCAGTTCTTAACCGATGTTAGCTGAGAGTGCAGCTTTAAATAAACCACACTTAAGACAACACTGGTGTACACAATACAAAACGTATAACAATTGTCTGTATTAACAACCTTTAATTACAATAGGGACCAAGCAAGAGGGACACAATGGAGAGAAACAATAAATGTTGGTCGATTTAGCTCGGAATACTGCTTTAAATAGCAATATATATACCTGCCATAAAATATTAATATTAATCAACTCAACCTTAACAGACGGGGAATTGAAAAGGTATACGCATTGTGAATGTCAGGGCCGGACAAAAACATCTTGTTGTGAAACGGCATTGATTAATATTTCTAGAATAAAATATAGTTATACATGGGAAAGAAAGAAAATTAAAGATTTGCTGTCTCCTCTATGGCATAGGGAAGAAGAAAATAAAAACTATAATACTGCCAGATCCTTTAGGGGCCCGTTGCATAACAAATCCTTAATTAATATTTTCATTCCTTAGCTATTTTTCCTTGTCTATGCTAATTGTCATTTCTACAGTAGACATTTCCTAAGCAATACAAACAGAAAAAGCGCAGCAAGGACTATTTTAAGCAAGGATCTCTTATGCAACAGGTCCATCATTCTGATTGCCTTGGTGATTTCCGTGCCTGATTTCCTTAATTATCCGCTTCTGATATTTTTTTTTATTCAATAAATTATTTTTGCTACGATCATTGTCTTCTTCGTTAAGATCTTCCTGGCATTGGAAAGTTTAATGTAGACTTTAAAGATTAAGATAAAAGAATAATAGGGACACGCTTACTAGAACAACATATCCAACAGAACTTGTATAGAGCCTGCTATTACTCTCCACGAAATTAGGTTCTATGATGATGGTATGGTTAAGAAATAAACGGGCAAGGCAACTTTCACCAAACTGTTAGATCTTCCAGTAAAAACTATTTTCCCAATAATCAACACAAAGGTGTGTATCACTACTCATTGGTTCTGCCGATAACCTATCCGACATTAATTACACTCAGGCAAATATTATGATGTTGCTCTAGACTTTCTCTTGACATGACTTGACTTCTGCCAAAGCTCTTATATTTAATACCGTCCATTATGATTAGCGTACTAGGTGCTCAGAAGACAGCGGGTGTACCGCACTAGAATGGACTCCTCATTCATAACGTTATTTCATACTTAACGAAATCTCCTTTCGATGCTCATTGCATCTGGGAAATTCCACTAAGGCTATTAATTGTTATTGTTTTGTTGACCTTGTAGATCGTAAGAGCTTCGGTAGAGATATGTAACTTTGGCTTTACAGGTAATAAGAGAAGGGCGATTATGTTCATTTTGTTCCTACTCAAAAATGGAGGACTGATGGCAGTGAGTCTACCTATTCATAGCAGGTGCATAATTCAATTCAAAATATTATTTATTTATTCCTTAAATACAATAGAAGATATTATTTATTTATACCTGCAAGTACAGGGGGACGTACACGTAGAAGCCATACATAAGAGAAAGAGTTTTCTGGTCTTCCAGTATGCTCCTGAACTAGAGGAATTTTAAGACAATTTAATTTTTGATTATAATTTTATAGTACAGAAAAACATTGGAGGCTTTGGAGTTCGAAAGATATATATAGTTCATAGTGGTTGGTTATATAGGAGAACTAGTTTATCATAATATAGTTCATTAAAATTTACTCAAATAGGTTTTGCCTTTGCTCTTAGTTTGGCATAGAGATCTATGTCGTAGACATACTAAAGGGAACCATTACTTTCAATGCAGGATTTATTAACGAACATAATCCGGTTTTTGTAGGTACTTTTGCCGACGTTTCATACAGTTTCAAGCCTTTCCGATTTTTTGTAATTTGAAATTAATGAAGTTCATGTAATTCGTTCTCTTCCAATAGGAGACTAAAGGTCACATACATGTAAATATAAGAATGAATGAATGAGAGTGTCACATTTAAGCTGAATAGGGGGTTTACATATACGCCATCTTGAATCATCCCTTGCATGGAATTGTGTGAGTTGGTTGTATGACTTCCCCCCCCCCCCCCTGGACCTTTATCCCCGTAATCTTTCCTTTGACAGACAGACACTATTGGCGAGAATATTCTGCCTAATTTTGATTTAGAAAAATGTCTAAGCAGCTGTAAGAAATTATAAGGAAGAAATTTGACATGTAGATACATTGCTATTTTTATTCTCATGGTAGAAATTTACTACCGGTATAAGGAATAATAATTATGTTAATTAGCAAGGACAACTTTTAGTAAGGATTTGTTGCATTTACTGTATTATAACTAAATGCTCTAGATATCCTTATATACGATTCTTAGAAGTAACTTGTTTACAACTTTTCACTTGTTAACATCATTAAAGTCCATGAGGCCCTTAAATTTTAAGGGCATCCTGGCAGATTTGGTGTAGAAACCTGTATCTACGTGTATGCTGAAAGGAGTATAACCGCTCAACCGCTTTTCTCAACTAAAACAACTTGTTATTGTCCTTTGAGGAATAAGATTATTTATATGAAGCAGGCCCTCATCAGATAGCCATACACGCTGTTCATCTACGCATTACTTTTCTGCTATTTTGCAGAGATTTCTTTCATCTTAGGCTGATTGCCTGTGATTGTCTACATCCTTGCTGCTAGGAAAAATTGTATTCAGCCTTGATTAAATCTAACATTGATAAGCAACAGATGGAATATTAATTCAATTAAACATAATCTCCTTCATGCGTCGCCTTCAGATTCTGTCTACAGTTTCCTGCTGAGGATTGTATTCCGTGCTTTATTTTCGATATCCAGTGGGGGTTAATTATCTATTAGTTACAATTTAAAGCTGCACTCTCAGTTAACATTAGAATATTGACAGCCCATGAGTCATAATAATATTATGACTCATGACTCATGAGTAAGTTTGACAAGATGTTTTGTCATAATTGATGAGGATACAGTTTTAATTGGTAATTAATTTAGAAGATAAACAGGAAAAGTACACAGCTCCTCTTTTCTTTATAAAGATGAAATTGCATTTAGAGTTTTTAAAGGTTTCCCATTTATAATGTTTACACATGCATGTTCTCAAAGTCACATTTTAATCATAGTTCTATAGTTCAGAAAAACATTGGAGGCTATTGGTGTTCGAAAGATATATAGTCCTTAGTGGTTGGTTATATGTCAGTTATATATAAATTGGTTATCTATATCAGCGGAAGCTGATACTCTCCATCCATTCATTAATTCGTTGAAAAGCACCGAGTGCCTGAAACCAATCAATAAGGTATGGTCTGTTATATCTCAGCACATCTCTCCGTCTACTGCCAACTCTCCTCGTCCATACTAGAATCAATAACATATTCATCTCCAAACTGAAGAGAACCAAATAGCAGTTAACCACAACAATAACACAATAATAACATTACCTTCATAATTAGGGGTATGTATGGTATTAATTTGAATACTAAAAGAATAATTATTATGACATTGCTCCGGTCAAAAATAGAATTTGTGTTGGGGAACTCCATGGTCTACGTTAAGGTAATTTTTATCCATTTTAAAACTGCACATTTAGTTAACATTCGAGATTTTCTAATTTTCATTTCATTCCTTTCCAACCGATTTGAAAGTATTCTGACCAATATTTTGGAGGATATTCTCTCCGCCAATTCGACTTTGAATTGTTGTATAAACATGAAACAGCAGGACAGTATTAATAAATTCAGTTCTACAAGGCATAATATGGCCTATGAATACATTTATAAGGGTTTTAAAGATATATTTAAAGTGTTGATAGATGTGTTATGGGGCAGGCCTGACTATCAATCACTGCTAGAGTAGGGACGTTCGGGACAATGTCACATGAATCAAATCTTTTTCAATCATGGGATGGTTTTTATCAAACACAAAGTGGTCCTTTAAAAAGAAATTTTTGTCCTGTATCATATCTTGTTCGGCTTCTCTTTAATTTCCTTGAAGGCAAAAGGCAATTAACAAACAATCCAAAAATAAATTCATACACTACAGCCGTGGCAAGGTCTTGTCTAGCTTCGTCTACATCTCTTAACCATATCGAATATATATGCATTACAAGTGATATAATTTTCAGATACTCTAAAGCTGCGATTGCACTTGACTGCCTGTATCTGTGCTCATAGTTTGCTTTTCTTTCGCTCTTCATCCACTTTTATGTTCAACACAATAAGGTGCAGAGAGATTCAACTGGTATGCTTTTATTTGGTACGCTTTATTAATTACAAAATTAATAGCAATTCCATTGGTGTGCTATTGATCTGCTATCTAAAAGAAGGTGGCTATGTAGTTATGCATTCCACATCAGATATTAGGGCAACATCCTGAGGGTTCCCAACGTGTAATAACATTTCTATAATGTAAAAGTGCAAGTGTTTGCAATTTTGACAGTGGATACAAAGCGCATTATGTAATTCCATTGCAACGCTCTAGCATTGCTGTTCTTCCACTTTTTATGTGCTCTTGCAGAATTACAGAGCAAACAATGATCATACATAAAGAGTGGTCCAGTGGTCCACACCTGAACATATCTGGTTGCTTAGAAATGTGTATTTTGTATCGCTAAAAATTAAAACCAGATGCCTGAATACAAATATTTCAGCAACAGCATAATAATCCCTATTATCAACTTTGCCTTGGAGACGTTGTCATGCAAGAGGTTGATGAATATAAATATTTGGGGACTATCGTTGACGGTCCCCTAAATTATAGTAAACATCTTACCTCGATTAAGAAAAAAGTCTCCCACAAACTCTGGTTGCTTAAACATCTTAGGGGCAGGCTGAACCAAAATCTAAGTGCCCAAATCTACAAAACCTCAATATTACCTTTACTAGACCAATCTCATATCTTTTTTGACTCGGCAACCAAATCTAAATTAGCAGCCCTCCAAGTACTACAAAATAAAGCCCTCAGAATTATTACAAGAACAAATAAATACCAATGTGTGAGGCACTTTCACCAAACCTTCAGCCTGCTCCCTCTTAAGCAGAGGAGGAGGTTACATTTGCTCCAACAAGGATATAGAATGAAAAACCTAGAAAGTATTATCGATAGGAGGACACTGCCCACTAGACAACATCAGCCAAATAGAATAACCTTCAGGTGCCCCTTCCCTCGAAGTGAACTGATACGAAATTCTACCTACTACAAAATTCCTCTATATTGGAACAAACTAGACACCAGATACCAGAATATAGATACCCCAAAACGATTTGCAAAACAAATAAAAATCCACCATATCTGGAATGACCAAAATTTTCTTTATTAGATATGAATACAACACCACAACCATTATAATCGCTTCAAGCCTGTCTGTTGAATATTTGGCTGGTGATAAATATTATATTATATAACAAATATTATATGACAATCCCCCACCCCGACAGCAGCAGCAGCATCAACAACGTAAATGAACCAATACATTTTACTGAATTTACCAAAGATCATTACCTGGAAACATTTACCAACACCAGTAAGAATTACAACAAATCCCAAATATCGGAATTGTACTGATTTGGATATAAAACCAATCTGTATATTCAGTACATTGAAGTACAAGTGTGTCATTTAACATGCCTTGTTCTATGTAAATATATTTACCATCTAGCGAAAAAAACAACTCTCGATTAACTATTCAAAATCCAACATCAATAGGAGACACTTCTAAGTCGTTGACTTATTGGTGATTGTTCTTCTATTTTCCTGTACTTATAACCATAAATTCAGCACGGCGTGTAAATCTCCAATATTGTAAGGAGTAGACCGGCTGACGCATCCACCGATGAATAAAAGTCTAACAAACAAACAAACAATCAACATTCATATTATGTGTTTCTCCCTAATTTAAATACAAGTGCCCACCCTTCCCTAGATAATTATTCTCACTCACGGAAATGTTTCTTGGCTAGGTTTTACTGCTCAATATGATCACAAAAAAGAGGTGTGCGCTCGTCAGGATGTGTGTGCTTATTATCATGATTACGGCGCTACATTTATGTGCTTTGATACAATACAGTAAAATCAAAGTTTGCTTTCGATTGTTTGCCCTTGGGAGGCGTGAAGCACTGTGCCTACACCTAATTATACATGATGAGGTAAAGTGGGATTCGGAGGTTTCAGTTCATAAACTATTTCCAGGTTTTAACACCTTTTTCATTCATATGGCTGCTTATTTATGTGTTTGAGGGGGCATATAACACCAAGGAATACAGTAATAACTTTAGCTTCAGGCTATTGGAAAGTAAAGAGTGTAGAAATACTTTTATTACTTTTAGGGAAGATGCCTGTAACGTCTTCGTGTATTATAGAAATCATTAAGTTGCTTTACACTCATTATCACATTGGCTTTACCTCATCACTATCAGATTTGGAGACTTGTTTTATCCAAAAAGCACTGTCTCGATGATGATAATGATGAAATCCACATGATCTAATATTGATTACGATCGCTGATGATTATTTTCATACATTTCAGAGTTATATAAATACAGAAACACACATGTAAACAATGTCCCCCTTGATGAGGTAAAGCGGTTTAAGATGAGGTAAAGCAGTTTTCTTGATTCAATGGTGTGGTCACAGTGGTGAGGGGGACAGGAAGTCGATCATGTATAACTTATGACTCAAGTTGGCGTAATTGTCAGTGAGTATCCATCAACGACACTCACTGAGCATTCACAAGTGCTCATTTGTATAGCCATGGAATAATCTGGCTTCTTAAAGCTGCATTGTCAGTTATCAAATTGATTTAAACCCATTATGAGTGGCGAAGCCACAAGAGATGGATGCATTGTCATGCTGTGTGCAACAGATAAGCTCAAGCAAACTAACTTTTATTTGCAACTACAATGTTTAAACTATGGGTTTACCTCTTGTAGTACTGTAGTTCACCTGACTTCGACATTGTTAAGCCCCGAATACACAGTCACGATTTGAGGGCCGATTTGGCATCCACGATCAGTCGTACGATTTCAAATTGTCCATTTGAGATCGCACACCAGATCGTAGGTCCCAAATCGTGCCAAAACTCCTACACATGCACGATTTCAGGGCCGATTTAGCGCCAATTCAGCGCCGATTTGGATGTATGATTCATCGTAGGGGAAAAAAAGGGTCTTCTGCGATTTCAAATCAAATCGCCGCTGCTTCTACGATTAATCGTCCATGTGTAGATGGTGCTGCGATTTATCGTAAACTTCTATAATGAGGTCTACGACAAATCGTAGGTGCTTTTACGATTTTTGGATTTATTCGAAAATCGTTGGTCCATCTGCGATCTGGCAATATAAAAGAATTTAATTATTAATAATTTTACTTTCAACTGCTATAACTTCCCTAATTTTTGGAGTATCAACATAATTCTTTCACTTTTATAATGCAGAGTTTCCCCTCTAGACATGTCGACATTAGGTCTCATTCTTCTCATATTTTATTTTATTTTATTCGACAATTAAAAAGAGAAAAAAACACACCAAAAAATAGGTGATGTGTCACAGAAAAATGAGTAATGTTATATTTTATTTTATTTTTACAGTTTAATAATTTCTTGTTGGCTTCTAGGGTCGTTTTTTTAAACAATTTTCTCACCTCTATATTTCAGAATCGCAGATCAAATCTTGACTGCCAACCCACCCACGATTTCACTTTTTACCAACGATTTCACTTTTTTCACCATATCGTGCATGTGTAGGTCTAAAAATAGGCACGATTTCAGGCAAATAAGCACCCACGATTAATCGTAGATCCTGAAATCGTGTCTGATTCCCAAATCGTGACTGTATTCGGGGCTTTAACATGCATTTGCAAGATAACAAGTGGCTTTTGCTTCTCAGAAGAAAACACTTAGAGAGACTACATAATTTCCTATTTCTTTTGTATGTATGCCTTCATCTATTTTCTGTATCTCTTTGGTCAGTAGTATATTGATGTTTATACCCAGGTGATGGTTCTTACACTCATATTGTTTTCAATTTTATCATTTTTTCGCTTTTTCTAAAAATGTAATGTGTCTGTACGATCTGACTCTTTTTTAGTTGTAAAATCGCTACTTTGATTGTGATGTATCGACTCGATAATTATTATTAATCTTTTTCCATCAGCTAAAACTGAGAATAGTGTATAAAAACATAATGTCTCTGGCTGAATAAAAACATTTAAAACAAAAAAAACAAAGCTCCAACTAACACAAAACTTAAAGGGTATCATCAAGTGTGTTACCTGGTGTTGAAATCAAAATGGCTAGAGTAATTTCATGATCATATATATGATATCTCCTAAGACATTTATTATGATTATACAGATTAATAATAGTAATTAATAATTATTTAACCTGAACACGAAATGTGTTCCATAGACCTGTCTTACTCTTGAAAACAATTCCCATAATTTCATGACAATCAATATTCAAGATGGCGCACATACAAATCCCCAGTGACCTGTCATGTGCATAAATTATATTTGTGTGACATCGAAATTGGGAAGATTAATTCCCTGTCATAGATCTTTCTGATCAAATGATATATCACCTAATGACGCTCCCAATCCTAATATAATATACTAGCAAAGTACCCGCCTTCTTCACTCTCCCACATGTCGGATGGTCACCCTCTCTCCCCACACTTCCCCCTCTCCCTCTTTTCCCTCCCCCTCTTCTCTGTCTTCCATACCTGTTTTTCTCTCCCAACCCCATCTCCGATTTACCGCCCTCTCCCTCCCCTCTCTCCCTTCCCCTACATCCTCTCCCTCCTCTCTTCCCCCCTCTTCTTTACCTCCTCCTCCCCCTCTCCTATTCCTACACCCTCTTCTTTACCTCCCCCTCCCCCTCTCCTATTCCTACACCCTCTTCTTCACTCTCCCACTCCTCTGCATGTAGTTAGGTCCCCCTGGACGTAGGCTGTGGGAAATGATGTAGTATCTTACAGGGGCTTTCACAGGCTATGAATAGAGTGTAGACATCGCAATTTAAAAAAGACTTCAAAATCACATTTTCACCCCAGATACCTTCACAAACCACATATAATATCCTCCAGAGTGGGTGGACAGAACTCTACAGATACGTAAAACGGTTTGTAAAACAACAAATTGAAACAACAAAGAAACCCCTCTTTTCTACCTAAAAACCCCTCTTTTCGTAGAAATCGCTCTTCCCGTATATTATATGGATATACTATGGAAACCATAATACACTAGACATCTTTTAACCCAGTAAGCAGTTTGTGTCTGTGCCAGCCGAAAGGCCGTCGCACACAGTCAGGATTTGGAGGCCTCACGACGATTTGTATAATCAGATTTCACGTCAACGGCCGCCTAGCTGACAAGACGTACATCAACTCACGTCAAGTTGTGGGTCCAATTTTCACGCACACATACATGATTTCATGCACGATTTGAGTCACATGATTTCAAAAACTTGTGTTCACATCAAATATTCTAACTGCCAAATCGTGCATCAAATCTTGTGTGTCTGTGTAAATTTTTTCGTAGACTCCTAGATTAATGCTCACAATTAACTTTCGTTAAAGAATTTAAATATAGGCTACGGCCGATTTTGTAATAAAAAAATATATGGGGCTTTGCCACAACGATCCAAAATATGAATTGACGTGGGCAAGACCTACGATCTCACTGGCTACACCCAGGAATATACCTTTGTGAAGTATTTTGCATATAACTCTGACAATAATCTACTGACATCTGTGATAGTCAAATAAAAACAATTCTAGGGCACATTATTTCAAATCTATTGATATCGGTGACTTGATTCTAAATCTTGTAAATATATTTTTTATTGATAAAATTAATAATTATATTTTTACATTTTTTTTTTCAAAAGTCGATAATCAAAATTCCTCAAATTACAAATTGGTAATTGGTAGATTCGGAATCAGGAAATTCTGGAGATTTGGAATCAATTAGAAAAATTGGTATAACCCAAAATGCAAGGTTCATCAAATAAATGTTCTGCCCCCGACCATGCATTTTCATAGATTTACAAGGAGTTATGGTACGCTCACAAATCATGTGTGTGTGTGAGGGGGGGGGGGAGTAGACATATTGTTATACATGTATTATACGTGGGCGGGGCTCCCCAAAATGTCCACTTAAAACATTTCGCATCAAATTGCTTTTCCCCCTTTGATTCATCTAAGCCTTCTCCCGGTCATGGCCAATGGTACGTAAAAGCTTAAACATACTAAAAATAGAAATTTTTCTGAGGTTTTTCTGATTTCCTACATGTCATATTCAAACTTAGTCCTGTTTTGGCCACAGTGCCTGTTGTGTTCGGGCGTAAAATTGATAAACTTGAATGAAAAAGGAAAATGGCGTTATATTGTAGTATCCCCTCCTCATCTATTTAGATTTACATGGGTTCTGTTGTATTTAATTAATAAATAAATAATTTATATGATATTCATGTATTTATTCATTTCTATATCCTCTTCCTTCACCCACGTTTGCTTCACTGCTAAATTTATCCTAAAGTATTTCCTGCGAACTGACGTAAAATTAAGTATCTTAGGTTTTCTGCTTTTTTAAAGGATAACTTAGAATTTGGAGGAGTTTTCTCCCAGCTTCTACCTATTTCTATTATTATTTCCTTAAAGGCATGACTTTATTGGACCAAGGAAGAAGACTATGCTATCCCTGTCCCCAAACACAACAGATTCAAAATACAGTTCAACATAACCAGACAGATGTATTGAATGAATACAATACAGAATAGACTCAAATATACTCAGTAAATATAATTTTTGTCTCTAATTTAGCAGAGTTTGTAGATTGTGCATTTTCCGAAAATGTGACCCATGTTATCATGTTATGTACAAAATGCACATTTCCAGATTAATAAACCATACGGCCCGAAAGCCCAAAGTAATATCTAAATGATGGGAATGTAAAATAAACAAATAAATACAAATGTATGCTCAGTGAACCTTGGGACCAAAAACACTGACTGCCACCATTTCGTGAGAATTGACTGTATACATACATCTCTATTCGAAATGGTAAATTATGACCATTTATGATAACCGACCATAAGACTGTCTAATATGAAAATGACTGTATTAAATATAGGCATGAATGGAATATTCGATCTTTACATGGACGTTACTATGAACAAAGTTCAAGTTTATCATTGTTAATGTCATTTCAGGATTAGATGTATAATGATCTTTGTTTGTAATACGAAAAGATTGATAGTTTTGTCCACAAGGGATTAATATTGATGATCGAAGTAACTGACAGCTCGATCCGTGAGATCATGAATTCATATAACTTCAGTCTGGCTATTTAACTTCAAATTATAATTATGTTAGCAAAATAAATACATTTCAAACAATTAGACAGACATTTAGCAGATTTACCAATAAGTAGGGAACCAAAGTGTGGCCAGACTATTTCATAAAATCGTCAGTGTTTGTGTGTACAATTCCCACGATCTCAGGTTTTCACCAAATTTTCCCTGAAATCGTGACTGTGTGCGCAGTAAAAATGGACACGATTTAAAAAGAAATCTGCACAATTTCATCCCAAATCGTGAGAACATCTGAGATCTTGATTGTGTGCGTCGGCCTTTATATATGTATATAGATTTTTAGATTTAAGATAGAAATTCGAATGTGCAGGCGGTATTCATGAATTGAATGCATCCCTTTTGGGAAATCAGAGGCTGATCGGTCTATCAGTATAGGGTGGTATGAGTCCACAAGTTATAACGGCACATTGAAGCATCACAATGGGATCTAGTGAATAAAACACCTCAAATAGAATATCAATTTTGCGCTTTATGACCCATTTTTCTGTAACATATCACATTTGTATGTAAACGATAAAATGTCCAGACAGATTTGAATTCGTCTGACTTTGGAAGGGAGTTTAGACCCTCTAATATAACCACTCATGGCAAATACATGCAGGTTAAAACCGCAACCAAAGATATTAAAACCATAGAAAGGATGTCCAAGAAATGCTAGGTGCTAGGAGCAAACTATATATGACCATGCATGGTTCCTATTAGAATGAACTCTGCCAATACTCGGAAGGTCCAGAAAAGACTTTTAGAGTATTCTATGGCTTCTTCAATGGGGCTTCAACGAATACGACGGAAATGATGCACAATGACATTCATCAAAGAAATGTTCACGCCCACATAGGATGAGTCTGTTGGGAAAGTAGTTGACTTGGAGGAAGCTGGCTTCTTTAAGAAGAAGGAAAAGTGCGGGACTATCAATGAGTCTGCCAATGTTTTATTGTATCACTTGTGTATAGCCTTTATTGCTTTAACAGAACAGTATGTCCTGGGCTGCGTTGCTCCGTTTCTCGTTAGGTTATTGTTTCGAGAAGAACTGTTTAGGCAGAAGCAAAAAATCATTTCCACATATATACTTATACCAAATAGTATTATTGTAATATGTTTATGCAACAAAAGTGGAAATGAGTCACGTACATTTACAGCAACACGGTCAATGGGGTTATTGGTGGGTCGAATACCCCCTCCCCTAGTTATAGTGGTGATCGGGGGTCACTAACACCTCCGCTGCACCACCGGTCACTTAATTACTTCACTACTCTCAACTAGACCACACCTGTATTTCTTTTTCTTTTTTTAAAATAAAGTATTAGGCGGTCAACAAGACGGCTGTGCACCACCACCCTTTGTTGAGTTGAGTTGAATACATATTGAAAGCCGACCAATACAGATTCATTATAATGTATCATGTGGTTAACACACCGTTTAGATAATTAAAACACAAGTGAACCGCTTAATGTACTTCTTTATAGGAGACTTAATATGCATGCAATATTCGTGTATTATAAGTTATCAATAATGTAAATTGCTTTACTTTACAAAAGATATAGGAATTGTGACATTGTAATCATGTTATCATTGAACTGATAATTTATATAATATGTTAATATAAAGATAAAACATACATGACGTATCTAGTATAACAACAATGATAAAAAGAAAACCAGGATACTGACGAAAACATGGTGTAAACCAGAAGGTGTACCTGCAAATGAAAAATAAAAAACGTTTTCAAATCGAATTAACGTCGCTATGATTTAAAACATCCAAACAGGACAGTGTGGATTTCAGAGACAGGTTTGTTTTTTCGTGCTAATAATAATCTGATGAATCCAAACGTTTGGATGACATTTTATATCTGAAATCTAGAGGTGTCTCAGAGTCTTTACATGAATTAAAGCTGCATTTCCGCATGCATTCCCAACTCTGTCTCAAGCATTATTATAATATATTTTGAAATCTCGAAAAGGTATCTAAGACGTATGCACGTGTAAATGTTGATATTATACTCAATATAATATTATTTTAAAACAAAGTTGTTTTATATGTAAAAGTATCGAGCTCTGCTGTCCATACAGATATGTAAATCTAAAGCTTTCTAGTAATCAATGATTTTTTGCATACAGTGAATCAGGTTTTTTCTGAGAACAGCATCACTGATTATGTATTTCTTGAATAAAGAAAAATCTAAACTCTAGAGTGATATCATGCAGGCTAGAAAAAGAATGGGTTTATACCAAGCGACCCGGATATTATAATTATGTATTATTTCTCGAACTCATTATAATAATGTTGTCGACTATACTATATGTAGTAGTAATCCTAGTATATTATATGAGGTGATGTGTAACACCTTTTTTGCAGCAGGAATGTCTGAGAAAAGCGTCATACTCGGCACTTTATGGTCATACCCAGGAGCAAACTTCATCAACGATTCCCAAAGTCTAAGAAGATGAAGGATTACAATATTGAAAATAGATTTAGTGGCTTTCTTGGTGTACATCAAAATGACAAATGTGGGTGACAATTTGCTTCGATTTACATAAAAAAAAGAACATACCAAAATCTTTTAATATTCTACATAGGTGGCTTTTCGAATACATGTGTCCGGAATGCATTTTGACGTAGTTAGTAGAACATTCAGCTTTAAAAAAGTTGTGAACAAGGTGTTAACACCAAAATGGCAAAACCATGGAAGATCAATGGTTTATATTGCGTAGTTAAATGAATACCCGGTGAAATGTCAATAACGAATCAGTCCCGATCACATACCGTCCCCCTCCCCCGTCTGCCCTGCCCTGGGACAGGGTGGGACGGAGGTTAGAGCAAGAAAGAAAGGTAGAAAAGAAAGGGAGGGAGAGTGGGAGAGAGAGACCCACCAAGAAACCCGATATCACCTTGATATTGGCCCGATATCAGACACTCCATCGGCCCGATATCAGATCTGATATCGATCGATATCAGACTGCACCCTCAAATTCGGTCGGCCCGATATCAGATCTGATATCAGATCTGATATCGGGCCGATATCAGACCAATACTATTTCTGATATCAGTTTCTGATATTGAGCCGATATCATACCAATATTATTTCTGATATCAATTCTGATATTGAGCCGATATCAGACCGATATAATTTTCCGATATCAGTTCTGATATTGAGCCGATATCAGACCGATATAATTTTCCGATATCAGTTCTGATATTGAGCCGATATCAGACCGATATAATTTCTGATATCAGTTCTGATATTGAGCCGATATCAGACCGATATAATTTTCCGATATAAGTTCTGATATTGAGCCGATATCAGACCGATATAATTTTCCGATATTAGTTCTGATATTGAGCCGATATCACACCGATATCATTTCCGATATCAGTTCTGATATTGAGCCGATATCAGACCGATATAATTTTCCGATATCAGTTCACCGATATTATTTCTGATATCAGTTCTGATATTGAGCCGATATCATACCAATACCATTTTTGATATCAGGAACTGAAATCAAACTGATGTCATAGGAGTATTGTTCCTGATATCAAGAACGTCATAATCTGGTAGATCTCTAATATCCGGGAATCTCTGATGTTCATCTGATGTCAACCAACATGACACTTCTGATTTCATCAACTAATATAAGATAACTAAATGACGGAGATATTAGACTGATAATCTTGCAGTTTTTATTACATAATAGCTTCATCCTTCCTAGGAAATGCACATGAACATCTTTCATTTGGTTATTAGGTTCTTTATTTCCTGTGATTAAATGAAAGTCTACAAGGGACATGGGAATATGATTGGAAATAATAATGACACATTATGGTTACAAATAATGACACATTATTAGCTAATGGTCCACTGCTAGAAGTTCACCAGAAATATTTGAAAGAACTTTGTATTATGAAATTTTGATAAACATTGATATAACTTCCCTAAAAAAAAAATTGTCAGCTGAATATATTTGAACCTGACTGCCCATACCTAGAAGGTTGAAATATGCTGTCTTTGGGTCATCAAAACGCTATAATAATCAAAACGCTATAATAACCTATATTTGGTCACCCAGATACATGAAATCTGATCCCAAAATCTCTTAAAACTTCAATCTAAAAAATGTCATTTCCTAGACCGCCTGGACAAACCTTAAAATACCCATTTTGAGTGGAAAAAGCATAATACCCAATTGGACACACCCAAAATGTGTCCTTTAGTCCTAAAACCTGTGTGGCGTTAACCTATTTTTTACCCTAATATGATGAATAAATTTTGTCCGACCAGTCTCAGAAAACATGTCTAATCATGTGTGTAAAAACACTAAAAAATAATTAGAAAAGTCTCCGCCGTTTTCTGGCGTTAAAAACGTGTCACAAAAAGACCTGAATTGATGCCCATAATGACATAAAATGTCCATATATACCTGGCATTGAATATCATATTAATATCCTTAATATGAGGTACATTGTTATCCCTTAACACTCTTATATAGGCGTTTACAAACCTGATGCCAAAAACACTTAAAATACTGACTGTAAAATCATATATCATTACAGCATTATATAGAATCCCTCACCTGTCCATATATGATTGAACAAAAATACAATGCATTATTGTGCATCTATGATTGAACGGAAAATTGAGGTTAACCTACGGATAACATAATTTTTAAAGCTTGTACCACATACATACAGTAATATCATTTAAAACCAAAATCCCTCTTAGGATCGTCAATTTCTCATACAAAAACCTGTTGAAACGCCACCATAAGGAAACAATAGTATTATAATAATGCATGGTTCAGAGTTAATTTCTTGAATTGCCAGTCTATAGCAAGATTTTCTTATTTAAGGTGTATTTTCTGGGAACATTGTAGTTGTCTGGGATCTGTATATCCAATTTCTCCAGTTAATTGTCATGTTTTAGTACTCTTGCTTTAAGTTTCACATATTTAGGTGTTGGTCATCTTAGATTGAGGCCTTGATTAAGCGAGCTTCTGCTCATGGATAAGACAACCACTGTATGTACAGCTCCCTGGTGTATTGGTGCTGTCTGATCCTGAGCTGGTGAAGTTGGGATCCTGTGCCATTGGGCAGTGGTATTACGTAAAAGGTCTTTCTGATGAAATAGTTGTCATACGTCCTCAGGATTTTAAGCTGGTAAGTCCTGATTGTCCAGTTTCTCTACTCAAATGGCCATGCCAAGTAGGTTCATATGAGTATATTCCTGAGTATATTGCCATCGCTGATCAAACTCTGACCAAGTCCAAACAAGTGTTTGTGGATGCCTGCAGCTCCTCCATGATTAGTTGTTTTGTTTCCAGCAGCTCTGGAAAGCATCCTATAAATAAGGCCAGGTCATGAATTAAACATCATTAATAAGGGACATAGTTATCACTTGAATACTTGACATTATCTACCCAGCACTTGTAATAAAATCAGAAACCATTGTATGAGGTATACAACATTTGTACATCTCCGGTTGGTTTGTTAAGTTTATATGCCTAATATTAAAGTTGGAAACTATTTGCAAATCATGGAATAGAAAAAAGAAAATAACTCTGTTCCATTTGAGAAGGACAGTAAATTTCTGTGCAGGCTGGTAAATGTCTGTATTCAGCAGCCAAATTGGTGGGAAAATTAATTTCTCCCACTGCATGTCTAATCAAAAGTACATGTCATGTCATATCATTGGGATGTTGATTTACAGTACTTAATTTTCTTCATGCTGGATTTGCAATTATCGTGGAAATAAGAGCAAGAAATACAAAAATTAGTTTTTTGGTATATTTGAATCGGTATACACACCCTCATATTTGATGCTTAAAATTAATTACTGAGTTGCAGGTAATTATGCACCCACCCCATGGCACTTACAGCTTAAATGGTATCAAACTCCTGTAGATAATTTAATTTATAACATACCTTTGGAACAAATCCATGGGAGCAGGGCCTGTGGGCAGGACTTGGGAATTCACTACACAGTATCCACCTGTCCGCAGCTAGCAAGAAACGGTTGGGCATACTGTCTACTAATATCTGAAAGAAAATAATGTATTTATCAGTCAAACTGATCACTATATTTTCCAGTTCATAAAAGTAGATATTTTTTCAGCAAGAAGGGAATACACATATTTGTTTCTTGATATGCTCAGCCCATAGAGATAACATAGGCTCTATGTATTGTTTAGCTGGTCAGTAACTGAAGCAATATTGCTCGTGGGCAATACACAGCTGACCTAGTCTTTGGTACATTGTGCGTATGCTTTCTGATCTTCCAGTTCCAGCTTTTCATTAATATTGGGGCTGTTTTCGGAGCGAATCAAGCTAAAGACATGATTATTTAACTATTTATTTCTCAAAATCATCCTGGATCGTAGTAAGGGCTTTGTACTCGTAAATAACGAGTACATTGTGCTGTGGACGAGTACCATTACTGGTGCACTCGTCCACATTTACGAGTACCAACACAGGGCAAATTACGAGTACCAACACAGGGCAAATTAAATGATTGTAAATTCTCCCACCAGGTTTCATTGAAAATAAAATCGAAAACAGGCATTAAGGGCAAATAAAACGCCTCCCCCCCCCCTGCCGCCTACCCCTCTCACCTCTAGGCCATCAGCTGAGCCTCAGAATATGGCTAGAAAACGATTTTCGTTCCGGATTTTGGGCACTACTTTTTGACACCAGTTTCCAATTGCTAATACTATATATTATAATATCCCAAAAGTGCTCCATGATATTCGTGCCAGTTTTTGAGAAAATGAGCAATCAATCAGACAGTGCAAAGCCTATGGAGCTTATGGTCTGGCTTCATTTTTAATGGTAATTTTAATAGTCCATCATTTATTTGGTAACATTGAATTCTCGATCCTACTAAATTTTTATGATTGATTCAAAATCTCCAGAATCTCCTGATTTTGAATCTGCCAATTTCCACTTTGTAATTTTTGAGGAATTTTAATTATTGACGTTTGAAAAAAAAAGTTAAAAAATTAAATAATTAATCAATGAATAAATTATCTAATGGGTTTAGAATCAAGTGACTGATATGAATTGATAGGAAATGATGTCCCCTAAAACTGTTTTTATTTGACCTAATATGTCAGTGCATTATTTTCAGAGTTATTTGCAAATTACCTCACGATTAATGACCTTTGACCTTGACCTTTATGAGGCATTTTGCTAATAACTCTGAAAATAATGCACTGACATCTTAGGTCAAAAGAAAACAATTTAAGGGGACAGTATTATCTATTGATTGATATCAGTCACTTCATTCTAAATATAGAAGATAATATTTTTTATTATTTATTTATTTAAATTTTTACATTTTATTTTCCAAACATAGAGAACTAAAATTCCTCAAAAGTTAGAAAGTTAAAAATGGCAGGTTCAGAATCAGAAGATTCTGGAGATCTGGAATCAATAAAAAAATCATTGGTATGACCAAAGATTCAACATTCATCAAATAAATGATGTTCTATTAAAATGACCATTAAAATGAAGCCAGACCGTTCGCTCCATAGGCTTTGCACTGTCAGAAACAATGCCCAATTACTCAAAATCTGGCAGGAATTGCATGGAGAACTTTTGGGATATTATAATATAGGGTATTAGCAATAGGAATCTGCTACTAAAAAGTAGTGCCCAAAATCCGGAACGAAAATCACTCTTTTGGGGTACAGCTGATGGCCTACTCCCCCTCTTTCTCCTATCTCTCTCATATCTCTTTCCCACTCTCTATCCTTACTGAGTTACTCCCTCCTCTTTCTCTGTGACCCCTGTGCACACTTACATGATTACAGTCGATTCAATGTTTTTATTCAATGATCCAGGGTTCTCACCAGAAATATTTGACAGTGTAGCGGGGGCCACACTCCATCTAGGGGGTCTGGCCCCCCAGGAAAATTTTGAGAAAAATGATACTGTTTTAGTGTGTTCTGCTGATTTTAAGGGCCATCAGGTCAATCCCTTAATCATTAAAATTTAAACTCATAGTTTACATGATTAAGTTTATTTTCCTAGTCACCCTAACAATGTTTTTGAGATATCATTTTACCTCAAGCACAGTGTCATTACACAATGGAATAATTTGAAATAGAAGAAAAAATAGCATGCTTATCATTTGGAATACATTAAAATCTTGAAGAGATATTGGCCTTACTACTTTACAGTAAGTATAGTAAACTTGTACACATTTGCATCAATCATTAGGCCGACATTTGCTATTCCCAAATTAGTTTTGAACATTTAAGAATAATGATATATACATGATCCATTCCTACAAAATGGGCCCAGTAGCCTAAAACCTTTGTGCTCAAAAAAAATCTTTTTAATGTTTTCCATAGTTAGGGAACTTAAAATAGAGTATTGGGACCTTTCGAATCTAAATTCGCTACAAAATTGATCAAATAGTTTTTATTCTACATAAAATTATACTACTCTGGACGTCCTGTTCTTTAGGTATAAGACGTTCATATTTTCAGTTTTAAGGGTTCTCTTACGATTGGTTTTGTACGGAAAATATACACCCAAATGTATATATCTGAATTGTCTAGACTAGATGACTTAGAGATATAATAAAAATAGAATATATGGGTACGAAAATGACTAAAGTCTAAAGAGTGGTTAGTCAAGCAGTATAGCATGACTATGCATCTAGGGGTATTTCAGGTTATAAATTAGAATAATAACAATGGAAAGAGTTGCAAAATCGTTAATATGCACAGTACAGTACGATACGATCAGATACTACAAATCATTTATATGTAGTATTTAAAAGGGCAGTCAGATCTTCCCTACAAATATATAAAATCAACAAATGAGACCGTAATAAAATACATTATTACTTGATACATTGATTTTAACATTGCGTTTCTCTATAACTCCTATACTAGGGTGTCCAGCATGACCAGAATAGATTTGTTTAAATACATATTTTGTGATACATATGAGTAATTCTCCCAATCGGGCATCATTTGGTTTTCCAGCCTAGCCCTTGGGTCTCTACAACCACTATTTGGGATGATCACACATGATTATAACCATTTTATTTTAATTCCTTGGCAAACAAAATTAAACCAATAAAAGTGCTTTTTCAGGCCAGGAAATAAGTTATAGTTATGGAATTTGAATACAAAACACAGGCGCATTTAGAAAAAAATCCTTTCTGCTGACTGCTCAGTCTGCTGGCTATTTTTCACCCCACTGGACGCCAAAAAAATAGAATTGACCAAATATTCCAGTTACATCTCACAATTTCGCATTCATTGGTCACTCCTTGTTTCTGGGACGAGGTGGTCAGATTCATTGGGTCGACGCGGTCTACCCCTTAGGCCGAGGCGGCCTAAGCCTTGGGCCGACAAGGCTCAAGTGCCTGGGCCGACGCGGTTTTGGGCCGACGTGTCTGGGTACCCACACTGGATCGTATACACAGAAAAAACCGCAAAACTGTCAGCTCCGTGTGGAATTTTGAATGATCCAAATCGGTGAAGATTTCGGAAGACTGTGTCAGTTTTTCATAAACAATATTTATCATTAACACAGCGAACAGTTTATTAGAATTGTTACCGTTGCGTTGCCGTGATTTGGGCCGTAGTATGGGCGATAATAGGGAAAGACAGTGGATATCTTATTTCTCTCAGTATATCGAAATATATATAACTTATTGTTTAGTCATCATGGGTCACTAAACATGTATGGGTCTAGAAATACTGAAATTTGTCAACTGAAACGTACTTACCACTGGAAATATCCTACAAACTCCCAACGACTGTCCTCTCCCAGTTTGAAGATGGCGGTTATGGATTTACTCAGGAAGGTGCCGCTATAGATCGGTAGGTGGCGGCAGTGTCGTGTAGAGTCATAGCACGTTTATAGCTCTCTGTGTAGAGTACGGTACAATATCCCCACAACTAGCACACAAAAACATAAGTGGTCAATTCCCACGAAAGTGGTACAAAAGGGGGCAAAAACAAATTTTGCTTAAATGTGTGATAATTTTTACCCTGGATAGACAGTAGCCTATTCAGAGGCATCAATGGCCAAAATATTAAATAGGCCTACTGTAGGCCTACTAATTCCAAAATTTGACTCCTTTGGGGTTTTTTCAATCCCAGACCTATGATCGAATAGGCTACACTGTCACCGAACGAACCCACCATTTATTATTCTAAAACATATTGTGATTTTGATATTAGCTTTGTACTATTTTATGTTATTCATTGTAAATAGATTTTTTTTTTTTCATTGTAAATAGATACTATTTACTATCATATTCGACCATTTCTTTTCATCTACGTTTTTATTTTCAGTTCAGAACCAACCTTTTTTGAGTAGTTATTGTCAAAACGTATTCTATTTGATATGACTTCATTCCAAAATCATTCTAAAAAAAGTTAAGAACATGTCTGAGAGATTGATCAGGTATTATGAATAGTAAATTCCAGGATTTATTAAGGAAATTTGGCCAGAGACTATGGAGCATTGATGCGACAAATCGGTGACATCTGAATTTCTGACATTAGGCCTATTTCCTCCCTGATAGAGATATTGGCTCGATATCAGATCTGATATCAGAAATAGTATTGGTATGATATCGGCTCAACTTCAGAACTGATATCAGAAATAGTATTGGTATGATATCGGCTCAATATCAGAACTGATATAGGGCCAATCGAAAATTCAGTTTCTGATGTTGAGCCGACAAATTTTTGTAATAGCATTTTCTTGATTTTCTTTAAAGGAGAGCATGAATTGTTGTATGTGGGATTGTTTGATGAAGTAATTGAAATCCATGGTCCAAGAAACCAAGACTGAAGACTTTAAGTTAGAGTTAGCAATTTTATCTAGCCTACACAAATAAATTGTATGAATTAGGTACACTATTTTGACTTTACGTTTGACTATTTTGAATTTACGATCAACTTTTGTGACTATGATTGGCTATTTGGCTTTACGATTGACTATTTTGATTTTACGATCGCCTATTTTGACTTTACGATCAACTTTTGTGACTTTACTATTGACTATTTCGACTTTATGATTGACTTTTCCGACTTTACAATTTACTTTTCTAATTTTACGATTAACTATTTTGACTTAACAATTGACTATTTCAACTTGACGATAAAGTTTTCAGACTTTCAGATTGACTATTTTGACTTTTCGATTGACATTTCTGACTTAATGATTCACTATTTCGACTTAACAATTGACTATTTCAACTTTACGATAGACTTTTCTGACTTAACGGTTTACTATTTCGACTTAACAATTGACTATTTCAACTTAACGATAGACTTTTCTGACTTTACAATAGATTATTCTGACTACGATTGGCTATTGTTTACTTTACGATCGACTATTTTGACTTAACGATCGAAACCAGAAATAGTATTGGTATGATATCGGCTCAATATCAGAAACTGACATCAGAAATGATATCAGTCTGATATCGGCTCAATATCAGAACTGATATCGGAAAGGATATCGGTCTGATATTGGCTCAATATCAGAACTGATATCGGTCTGATATCGGCTCAATATCAGAACTGATATCAGAAATGATATCTGTCTGATATCGGCTCAATATCAGAACTGATATCGGAAATTATATCGGTGTGATATCGGCTCAATATCAGAACTGATATCGGAAAATTATATCGGTCTGATATCGGCTCAATATCAAAACTGATATTGGAAAATTATATCGGTCTGATATCGGCTCAATATCAGAACTGATATCGGAAATTATATCGGTGTGATATTGGCTCAATATCAGAACTGATATCGGAAAATTATATCGGTCTGATATCGGCTCAATATCAGAACTGACATCAGAAATAGTATTGGTCTGATATCGGCTCGATATCAGAAACTGATATCTGAAATAGTATTGGTATGATATCGGTTCAATATCAGAAACTGATATCAGAAGTAGTATCGGTATGATATCGGCTCAATATCAGAAACTGATATCAGAAATAGTATTGGTACGATATCGGCTCAATATCAGAAACTGATATCAGAAACTGATATCAGTATGATATCGGCTCAATATCAGATCTGATATAGGGCCGATAGAATTTTGGGAAATATATTTAAGGAGAGCTTGAATTACATAAGAGGACAATCAAAGTATCCGCAAATACTTTCATTTTCATCAGAAATTGATATCAGAATGATATCCATCTGATATCAGATCTGATATGGAAAAAATTCTAAAATCTTTAAAAATTCCTATTTCACCAAAAAAAAATCAGAAATATATTTAAGGAGAGCTTGAATTAGGTACATGAGAGGACAATCAAAGCATCTGCAAATACTTTCATTTTCATCAGAAATTGATATCAGAATGATATCCATCTGATATCAGATCTGATATGGAAAAAGTTCTAAAATCTTTAAAAATTCCTATTTCACCAAAAAAATTTCGGAAATATATTTAAGGAGAGCTTGAATTAGGTACATGAGAGGACAATCAAAGCATCTGCAAATACTTTCATTTTCATCAGAAATTGATATCAGAATGATATCCACCTGATATCAGATCTGATATGGTAAAAATTCTAAAATCTTTAAAAGTTCCTATTTCAGCAAGAATTTTTGGGAAATATATTTAAGGAGAGCTTGAATTAGGTACATAAGAGGATAATCAAAGCATCTGCAGATAATTTTTTTTATATCAGAAATTGATATCAGCCTGATATCAGTCTGATATCAGAATCTGATATAAAAAAAAATCTAAAATCTTTAAAAATTCCTATTTCAGCAAACTTTGAACAGAAGAGCTTGAAACCCCCTTTTTGCATGCATATTTTTTAGTATGTAAAAATTTCTTGCTCATTGGAATCTGATATCAGCCTGATATCAGCCTAATATCAGAATGACATGCCTATCTGATATCAGATCTGATATCAGATTCTGATATCGGGCTGATATCAGCTTTCTTGGTGGGGAGGGAGGAGGAGAGATGGAGAGAGGCAGGTGGAGTGAGAGCGGCCGAGAGAGAGGAGGTAAGGGAGAGAGAGGGGTGTGTGGGCTGGGTGTGTGTGTGGGCTGTTGGAGAGTGAGAGAGAGAGAAAGCAGATTGATCTCAGACAGAACTCCCTATGGAACAATTTATTACCATATAAACCAAATGGATTAAAAGTTTTGCTAATTGGAACCCAATTTGTGTTTAATTAAGTAGGTCCTTAATCATCTTTATTTATTAACACAGGGAACAGTGCAGAACTTGAGGTATCCTTAGGGATTTTAGATTCATTTTAAGATATTTTTATTCAGAAAAAGGATGACATATTCGATGTTATTTTTTTAGCGGATCCTGAATAGGTGATTTGCATGTCCACCAACTTAAATCTTGATTCGCATGGAATTATTGGAGTATGTCAGTATGACATCTATAGAAAACATGTTATGCTCAGCATGGAATAATTATCTAACATCGATTTAATGTAAATAGCCATGTGTTTTACATGATTCTATTAAAGATTTGCTCCTTCCCATAATGCATTCGGCTTTTAAAGATTATTCACACAAGCTATGCAATTGGTGAAAACATTCTTGCAATGTTCCAGAAAAATGTTGCTAAATATTTGTATGTCAGATTTTTACTGAATCCACCCCACCCTGCACTGTTATATAGATGCACAGTCTGACATGCAAATCCTCTATTGAGCTGGTTTTTACTAGATGCATAGAGTAAGATGGCTATTTTTGTATGTATGTCTTTTTAGAGTAGGAACGTCTTGAGAATACGAGGGCAATACAGCTTGTGATAAGTCATCAATCTGAACAAAGCATCATAGTTATAAGAACATGATAAAAACTTACGGGTCAGGGTGCCAGAAAATGAACAACCGAGGACTCAGCTCTACACACTTGGCTAAATACATGATGCATTTATACTATAGGAATACTTCCCGAAGATATATATGTATCGTATGAGTGGTTAAATGTATAAAGAATTGATGCATTAGAGTCATTATATTCAATAAATTCTTAGCTGGAGGTAATTACTGGGTTAGCTCTATTCTACAATAGAGCCAAAGCCGACAGCGATATGCTGGTTTACCGATACTCTAGGACACTATAAGCGTGTAGTGCATATCATGTAGTCCATTTATATATATGAATACACTCCAAATTACTTTTTCTTTCATGTATGTTGATATTCATGAATATAAGTAATAACAACCGAGGGTATAGAATTGTAAATTTGTAAATAGTAACATGTTTGTGATATAAGTATTAGGTCTATATTTGGATACTATTAAATATGACAGATTGAAGATCTGGAATGGGATGAAGTCAGAAAGCAAAATCTGAATCCCAAAATACAATTGGAAATGTGACATCCCTGACAGATTCAATGATTTTTATGTGACAGTAGGTCCAGATCTGGCCACGAAAATTGAGCCTGTTTAATACCCGTGACCAGTTTCCCGCGGGTGGGACTGAGTCGTCTTTGGCATATGTACCCATAGACTTTCAGTTTATTGAGGTTTCTGAAGTAATAGTTGTTGACATGATCTAGTCGGTTGGGACCTGGAAGGCATCTGGTACTATTATTATTATAGCATTTTTATTCAAGTTTGTCAGATACAAGAAAAGGACATGCAATTCTAAAGTTAGACATGCTATTGTTTAGATCTTCCATCTGGCCCTAGTCCGACACTGACATTAATTACATAACAAATAGCTTTGATCATTTTTACATTCAAAGTGCCATTCAATTGACTTATAGTACATAAACAGTTAAGATAGGATCATGTTATCATTTAGACAATGAGATTTTCATTAGAAGTATTACTGGACAAAATCTTTATCTAGATGGAAGATTTAAGAGAACTTATCTCTAACATCGATTGTCATATTACAAGTACCTTATTGACGTCTTGGAAGTTTTAATATTATTTTAAATGCAGAGTTCTGTAATGACTGCAGTCTCCGTATGTTCCCTTGTGCAGCTGAACCATAAACAACATCTCCATAATCTATATGAGGCAATATTGTTGTTTTATAGAGTAACATCATTGTATCTTTCTGGCAGACTCCATATAATTTAGATAGTGCCCTAATTTTATTTCTTACCATATTGCATTTCCTATCAAGGAATTTTTTATAATTCAGCTGTCGATCCAACTCGATACCCAGATATTTATATTCGTTTACTGACTCCAGCGGTTGATCACTGATAAAATATTGGGCATTATAACTCGCTGTTGGCTTTGTACATATATAGTATATCCATCTTCTCACGAGCCCCAGGCTGTAGGATAGAGGAATAATTATCGCAATGGTACCCGGGTGGAAGGGAATCCATGTCCGCCATATTGGTTCCGTTGTCAGATACATATGTCTCGTAAGCACAGGAGAGTTCTCATTTTCGGAGTCAGCCGAAGCAACAGTTTTGAATTCACCATGGCAACCGCCATAAACACAAGAATTCGTATCGTTAATTTCACCATCCGGAACAACACAACTTGTATCAATATTCTCACGAAGAGCCTCATCCTATTTAGAATTTGATGATTTGCTCGAACAAGATTTAGAACCATGTTCGAATGCACCACACTTTTGACATTTATGTACATAACAACAACTCTGCATGGAGCAGCCATTTTCAGAGTTGAAATTAAAACAGATCCCTTTCTTCACAACTTTAGCTTTAGACTCAACTTTTGCTGAACGCTTTGAATTTTCAAAGGAGAAATATCTGAGTATATCATCTTGACGAATGTCTTCAAACGCGGACAGTCCTACCCTGTTTGCACGTTCACGAACAGAAGTGTCATAATCCAGACTCGCTTTTAGGGAATAGACACCACTTGCTGCCTTGTCAGACAATAATAAAGCATGTTGGAGAACACCCTCGATTTCTTCTTCCAGACGATTATCATCGAGCAATTTGATAGCAAGTCTAATGGTTATCGACAAGAGTTTCTCTATACAATCCACAGTCTCACCTTTAGGGACCTCACGAATACGATCGAAAGGTTTAGACGAACGGTCTCTTCCCCGGCTGTACGACCTGGCTCTCCGGCGAGGACCCCGCCCATCGCTAATTCGGTAAATATCACTGTCAACCGAAGAAGAACGTGATTGGTCAGCTTCAGGATTATTGGTGCCGCCCCCAGACCCTTGAGACTTCTTCTCGTTGGATGATATGAAAGCCTTCACGATATCTTCCAATGCAGTCATTCGTACGGCCATGTCGTCACCGCCCACCGCTCCACCAGAACCAGAGGCAGACCCGCCCCCTTCCTTCTCGCTGCCTTTGCCGTCAACTTTAGTTCCTTTACATTTCTTGCCAGTCGGCGGATCATGGAACTGCCCACACGTCTTGCAATTCCTAGGATTCATCTCGAAGGAAATAAGGTTAGAACAACCAAAGTTCAAAATTTCGAATGTTGACACATGCAAATAGGTCTGATCGACCCGAGCGTGGAAGAAGGTGTGGCAGTTATACAAAATGTTCTAACTTTCCTGCGCTCCTATTGGTCGAGCCTGTCACGTGGTTGACGATCGTACACAAACAACAAGTGGGCGGGGCCTCGTCGCAGCTATATGGCGGCAAGGTCTTGCCTATACGTAACTGTTTTACATTTATCAATATTCAGTGATATTTTGTTAACTCTACACCATTTAACAATACAATTCAAGTCATTTTGTAATCCATCAATATTCCCAGAGTTTGCAGGCCTATCTCCGTATAAAACTGTATCATCCGTGAGTAGTTGTATATTACTGTGCTTCATTTTATCTATACCACTGCACCCGGCTAAAGTACTGAAGCCCTGTTTATTGGGACTTTCACATCAATTCACATATTTGTGTAACCTCTTCCTGGGGACTAACAAAATCCCACATGAATTAAAACTGCCAATGTCACCCCGATTTTTTAGGAGGGGCCAAGGTCTGAACCTACGAATTACAGACCTATAAGTGCAATACAGTTCCCTGCGAAACTGCTGGAAAAAGTAGTTAGTAATCAACTAAAGGGATTTTTTGAAAATAATAAACTCATCTATTATTATTATATCAACATCGGTACGGGTTCAGGCGTGGGAAATCTATAATGGATGCCCATATTTCTAGTATAAATAGCGATTTTTATTATTTTTTTCGGGAGTGTAAAATCCCTGCGATGTGTATACACTAGTGTGTCGGAAATTCAGGTGGCAATAGGAATCTACTGTTTCTTGCCTATACCACATTGTAAAATTAAAAGAAGAGACCGAAAACCTCCCGTCCGCTGCAGACTCTTCTTCAATAGTGATCTTTGGTCAATAAAAATGTTTTCTAATTCTAATTCTAATTCTAATAGGCAGAACTGTGTTTTCCTTTCATGGAGGGAGCGCGGATGTTGCTACAGCAGGCAAAAACTGGAATCTATATAAGGTTTCCCAGTAATTTAGTCTTCGGCGCTCGTACCGCCTTCGGCGGGGGAAACCTTAAAAACTGAGTCATATACATAAAAAATATTTTGAGATGCTATCATATTAAGATGACATTTTATAAAGTGAGTTCCAACAAACTTAATATTTCGGAAATCTAAACAGTGTTTCTACATTAATTTTGTTATGTTTTCGTTTCAACAAAGGGTTTGCCATTATTTCTGGGTGGACAGTTACTACTATAAAATAGCTAAATATTCTCCATAAGGTGACCTCCATAGAAACGCTATAATATTATATATTTAATAAACTGTCTTGAGATTCTGTACGTCTATACAACTAAAAGCAGTAGGCACGCCAACAATGATCTCGAACATTCCTACAAGAAGATCCTGGAATAAAACGCTTTGAAAAATATCAATTTTGCTTATGACTCAATTTTCTGTGACACATCAGATTTTATGACGACCTCACCCATATATACATACGATTACTGGAATCAATCGGTTACAAAGCATGTCAAATTGTATTGTGTAGCTTGAAGCTCTTTGATATATGAGTGATTTGATTCGGTGGTCAGACCTTACAGTTGGAATGTAATATGTAATATAGCGACTGAGTCCGGAGACCATGAGAAATTACTGAAGCATGAGGAGTGGTTTAAAGCACCGCAATCAATTAGCTATGATAGGCGATTTATATTACATGCCTTAGGTTGGGATAAGCCTCAACCTACCTACTTATATACATATATATGCTCCCAACCACTCTACCTGCATGTACATATTCATTATTCAATATTCGACTCATATTTGTTATCATCATGTATATATGAACACTCAATGGTAAAATGGAGTTTTCCATGAAGAACCCTGTATATAATTTTTTTATTTCAAGGAAGTCTTCACACGCGAGCTTATTCCCTCTTGTTAATATTTTTAATGACGGGGCACATCGGAAAAACAAATTAGTTTCTGGTTAAAAACAAGACATTAAAATTGTAAAAGTGTAACACAAAATAATATTAGTTTCGTAATGTGTTCAGGGCATGATATATTGATGAACTCCTGTATTCTCGCTAACCTTATAGGCAGTACAATAAATAGATTTAACCGTAATCTCATAAATTTACATGTCATGAATTTAAAACTGCCAATGTACGCATTTTGCGAAAGATAAAGAAAATAGTCCCTCACTCGACAAGGCAAGCTACTTGCTGGCTACTGTCGGGCCCAGTCAATGAAATGCAATGAAATAAAGGTGTTACAAATGCTTCATCTACAGCAATTTACAAACTCAACAATCCTATATATAACCTATCTTCTTCTATAGTAGTTTTGGTTGTCATCTACCATAGAATGTAGGAAGAACGATCGGTGATTTTACCCAGTGTGTGGCTTTGCAAAATCAAAACAAACCAACTGAGCATGGGGCTGTCAGCAGACACTACTTTTAGCACAAATTTTGAACAATAAACATTGTGTATCTTTTCTTTTGAATGGCGGGTTTCGGCAACACATTGAGCTGGGAAGTCTATACATATCATAATTTATATTCAAATTGATGAGACAGTTACCATGAATTTAGGAGAAACGATTGGGACTTTTGCAATAATCTGTAAGCTATCGAATCGTAGGCTACACGCCGCTGCCACACAAGACATGCTAAGTGACAGCAAGTGGCGCGTTCAATTCGCTATTGATTCGCTAAAGGATCTTTGTTCATGGTGGGTCTACATGATATACTTTAGCAAAATAACATTTTTTAATGTCATTATACGGTAGCACTTTTCATTTTAAAAGTGTATTTATGTAGAATAAACAGCTAGCTACAGCTAGAGTGCTTTCCATAGGTCCTATACGATCCTCCTTCTCAGCTAGCCCTCAGATATTAGCAATGTATACTAGGTTGTCAATTGGACTCGCTAGAATCAGGGTAGTGGAAAGTTCTCTAGTTTGTCCAGAGAAACTACTCAACCAATTCCAATTAAACTATATGTCCTTAAATCTATAACCTTTTGTGAAGCTTACAGTAAATTCTTGGGAGAGGATGTGCACAACAACACAGAGAACTAGTTGGTTTATTATCAGCAAACCCTCACTATTCTCTTCTTGACATTAGAACATGGCACCCTGACTTGTTTATGTTTCATTGCGCATGCCCAAAAGTATGTAAATGAGCTAAAAAATGGTGTGTGGCTGCAACTGCACACTGCTGCACGTTGTAACCTATACAAAATGGCTACCTCGCTGGGTCTTTTCAAGCATTGAAAGGTTACAAGTAGGGAGATAAGACATTAAACATTGATTTTATTATCATAGTGAGGGGTTATAAACTTCTGCAACTCTACACAAACTGCAGCAATTCCACCTTTCCCGTTTCAAGCGCTTTTTTCCATAGCCCTGATAATGATAGTGAAGGGCTTTGGATCGTAGCTACTTCTCAGCTAACCTCTGCTGACACTGACACTGCTGTCAGTGACAACAAGGGGCACGTCTGATTCGCAACCCGATTCGCTATCTATATAGGTTTTTTGTTCATGGATGGTCTACATCATATATACTTTAGCAAAATGAAATATTTAACTGATAGAACTTTTCATTTCGAAGCTTTACATTTAGTATTTCCAGAGAAATTAGGGTGAGCGATCGCTGGTTCATTAATACACAATTTGACTTCCAGTGATCAGGCTTAGCTGCCGGACCTACTTGTTGTATGCGCCAAGGGTGGCATAATTTTACCTTGACCAATTATGGAATACAATGCTGAAGGTATAGGCAACTAAAGCACAGGGGTGTAATAACACCATTTTCCACCTTACCCCCGCATTTGGCTGCTGGTCATCGAGAGTCCATTAGTCAATAGAAAACACGTGATCTTGACCTTTAGCATTCAGTCTGGACACTCAAAGACCAGACAACATTCAAAGGACCTGCAAACTTCTTTATAGCCCTTGACCCCCATGCACCCACTCCTATATCATTCCCTCCTTTATAAACCGAGCAATCGAGAACCTGGGAACAAAGCCAGAAAGTGGGATAACTACCAACTCACAAACAAAGATCTCCAAAAGCGAATAGTGCATGACATTACAGCATTTAGCGGGAGCCGCGCAATCTAAATTAACCAACATTAATCAACGTAGGCAATATTCTATAATTTATTATTTTACATTTTAAGAAAGCGAAAGTATTTTAGACATAATTTTATGCTATCATTCACAAGATCTCTTTGTACTTTAAGGCTTTACGTTGTATGGTACATCATCCAAACACAATGAATTAAATATATCCTTCCGTATTTAAGGTCATCCTATAGACTATATTTTTTTACTTAACTAGTAATTAATCACCCAGAAATATTGAAAGTCTTTTTTTTCGTTCAAATCCACTCAATCTGGTCATCTCAAACACAATGGTATCTCTAATTGAATCGATTTTATTTACTTATGACTAATTCTTCTATGGAACAAAATATTAGCACAGTATTTGTATGGAATTTCATTATATTGCTTATCTTTAGACACAAGGAGGCGGTCTGTAACTAACTGAACTTCATTCACTAGCAATGCATCACTCACGCAGAAGCTCCCTACGTGAGCACACATGACATGGATTAGCATACATTAGTTACATCACTTTCTACCTCATCCCTGTATACTCATTTTATTTTATAGGACTAATAATACTTATGGATATTCGTGGGAGTTAAAAGGGTATATCTAAGTGTGGCGTGAAACTTTCAATTGAATGTAATTCAAAACAATATTTATTGATACCTAATGGTGTTGTACAAATAGGAGCCATACATCTGAAAATAATTCCAGGTCTTCCAGTATGTTGCTTGACTACAAGGAGTGGGAGAGATTTTAAATTAATTTCAATTTATTATTGAGTCCGAAAATAAAAAACCTTAAGAGGCTATTTTCCCACTATAAAGGTCTTTTGCTAAGAGGGGTTGGCTACCTTTCTCATTAACATGAATCGGAGTGGTATTACTGTACACTATTTGCTTTCAACCGAAAGTAAACTAAGAATTCATTTGACCAAGAAATATGAAACTTCCAATAATATTATGCTTAGGTGAATGTTAAGGTAAATTGCTAATATATGATCTGAGGCATTGTATTGCTTGATTAAACTATAGAGGCTTATTACAGTTCTACCTCCTACATCATCAAGGATCAGAATGACAATGCTTAAAGCTGTATTAACCGCGAATCCTCCTTAAAAAATGAAACTTTCGATTTTGGGGTCTATACAGAAATCCCAAGGTCAAAGTCAGTTAGGGTGGATTTTAAGGGACTGGTTCCTGTTACTTTGCGTGAAACCAATTGTGATGTGTTAACGGAAAATGAGTCACAAGTCGCAAGAAATAAATTTTGAGATATCATCATATTTGAAAAGATGAGATCAATGATTCCAATGATGGTAAACGTTAGGATTTCTAATAAGTATTTCTATATTTATTTATGCGTGAAACAAAAGGGGGTTAGACATTTCGTAATGGTCACTCACTATATTAAAGTAGGTAAATTTAGTTAAATACACTCCATAGGTTAACCTCAGATATGCATTGCTATAATCAATACACAGTCTTCATTGTTGGGTCATATATTTATAATACTAAAAGCGCTAAGCACCCTAAAAATGAAAATATTCTGAGCAAGGGCTCTTGTACATAACTCCCTTTGAAAATTATTAATTTTGCGACTTGTAACTGTTTTCCTGTAACACATCACAAATAATCTCCAAAATTCATTTTGGTTGGCACCAAATTCCCACAGTTGTCAAGAGGCTCTCATCGTCTTTGAAGCACCCTGGGAAAAGCTAGGCTTGACCATTACCTGAAGAAAGGCCCACATACATTCTACATTGAGAGCTTAGAGAGTCCCTCCAAGCTGAGAGAAACTTCTCACTCCAAACCTCAAAATGACGTTAGAATCCCCTCAGGACGCTTACTCCAGGTTCAGGAAAGCCATTAAGACGGTAGGCGTCCAATCTCTGCCATACCAATTCTCCAGGGTTCATCTTTCATATCACCAAATTTAAATCAATTTAACTATTAAAATTCAAAGAAAAATATTTTACCAACATCAACATCATTTACTATTAACCGATTTTATCAAAAGTAAAATCACCCCCAAAGCAGCCTTTTATCTTTGTCTTTCTGTAACCGGTAATGAGGGAATCCCCCATGAATTTGAAAATAGCACTAGATGGCCAATATTCCAAAATAACGACAATTTCCAGAGAAAGTTGTGAATTCATGGAAAAACTGAGAAAATATCATTATCAGTTTCCGCTTTCAAATCTTCCATTCGACCGCGGGAAAGATCAGTTCTAAGCCAAGATAGAATATGGCGAAAACAAGATGAATTACTCATTGATTGTCTACAGCGTATTCAAGCCATGATCAGCTGAATGATATATTGCTCATGAATACCAGTGTGAGGTCTCCAGAAAATGTACAATCGGCAGCTCTGTAGCACTTCCGAATTAGGCTGAACATGGATGAATACTAGGAATATCTTTAGTAGTATTTTTAGTAGTATCTTTAGGAGTGTCATTGAACATTTTCAAAAGAATTTCTTCCGTTATGATGAGCTGTATTCTGAAAGCTTTGGTTAATTGAGAGGATTGGTGAAGGCGAATCGTTCCTTTTCAAGTGACTTTAGCCGCCAGTGTATTGTATAAAATAACAGTACTTAATACTACAGGCCTTAGCAATAGATGAATAACACTTTGTACCTTTTCAATAGACTAATGTGCACATATCCAAACAAAGGCAATTGAACCATTTATTGAGTCAGTCCTTTTCAGTTACAATAACATTTCGCCCTCCTAGTTGCAAGGTCATGACACTAAATTTATGAATATGATTCAGACACTAAATACATATTTGAAATGAAACAATCGACTTACAACATACATTATTTGTAAGGAAGTGTTAATACCTTAAACTTTGGGACATTCCTAAAGCAATTCTAACTACCCTACTTACTACCCACTAGAAAATGATAAATACAAAGTATATATATATCCCGGTAGTGTGTTAATCTGTTCGGCTATGGTGAATTGTCATTTTAGACTTCATTTTGGTTTTAAATTTCGGGTATTTGAGAGGATTGGTAATGACGAATTATATATATTCCCCTGGAGTAGTATATCACCATCTATTATTGCATGATACCTGACCTTATAGTGATCGAATATAGATCCACAATCGACAGAAATTTGCGGTTATATCTTCTATATTTACTTCTATATTTATATTCAGCCTAACTGATCCTAGCATGTGCTGATATATATCATATGTTAATTTAGTGTCGTAGAGACCCCCTGGAAGATCTATGATTGTCATAGAACGGGGACACCCTTTTCCAGGAATAATATTATTTGTTGAAATGTATCATGTAGAAACTGGAAATAAACTATATACATGCATACGTGTACATGTATGTATGTTTTACCAGCTTGGTGTCTTCCACTGACTCCTGCGATTGTATACTACTATCTATCTTTCGTATGATGTTATATCAAGCTGTAAAGTTCAGCTACATAGCTGGTCTTCCATTAACTGCTGTGGTAGTATACTACCATCTATTCTATTTTACCCGGCTGATTAGTTCAGCTCCTATAGTTGGTCTTCGACTAACTCATATATATGTGTACATATACATTTGCAGTGTAACTGAAGCTAATAATAATGTGTCGCAAATTTTTTTGAAATTGTATGTAAATTGGTAAACACTATTTGTAGCACGTCACCTCTGTAGTGCTGTACACTTCTAAACTGATGTCCCACGCTTCTACAAGGGAGGTTCATGTACCTACAACACTTAATTAAGTAAGTAATTCATTAATGCTATTATTTACATTTTCAATCTTACGTTGTACGGTAGGGCTTGAAATCCTCTCTAAGTAGGGAGCTTCAAGACCCACCGATATTGTCCTGTGCGACTAATAAAAGTTACAAAACAACAATTATTTCTAACCTCTACGATAGGTCTATCAAATACGAGAATGTTTACGTCAGGAATGACACATTGTTATTTTCTATATTGTAAAACGCTTACAAATATTTCATTTTGTTGTATTTTCATGTCATTTGTAATTAGGGATCTGGGACGGGAGGAACAGTGAGCAAAAGCTCGATCCTGATTTCAGGAATGACAATTGCAAGGATTTTTTCAGCAATATCATATTATAGCTTGTGTAAATGATATTTTCAGCAATATCAAGTGTAAACACATCCACCAATATATTCAAGCAATACATAAATAATTAATGTACATGCTTCGTGATTAGGATAATAAAACACTAGATATAAATAGTCTTATCAATCACATTAAATCCATAGGGGATATTAACATATGCATGAAGGAAAAGATGAAGCCTTATGCTATGAAAACATGTAAAGCACATGGCTATTTAAAGCACAAGTCTATTGTTAAATAGTCCATGCCTAACATAACAACTCCCGTAATTCCATGAGAATCAAAATTTAAGATGGTGGACATGCATTACTAGTTAACATTATCCAGAATAATTACAGCTGAATTATGATCTCATTGCATCATCTGTGCAGTGGCGGATTCATGTTTGTCTAGTTTTTTTATTTGCAATAAGCTTGCATTCAGTTACAATGATATTTTCAGCCTCAATTAATTGAAAAAGAATGAATTACAATCTAAACATCAGTTTCTGTTCATTTAAACGACACAAAGTCGCTGTACCTAGCCTTTATAATACAGTACATACAAGTATTTTTGGCTTTTCAATATGAAAATAAAATCATTACTAAAGAAGTCCACTATTGTACACATATCATATCATGTTAAATTCCTGCCAATAGAATCTTTTGATGGCAGCTCTAAATATCTTTCTATCTTCTAAAATCCTTACATTTCCATCCAGTCAATTTCAGATCTTCAACAGTCGACCTAGGGTGTTACGACTAAATAATGCTTTCTTCCATCTCTTGGCTGTGTCAGTTTTATAGCATTACCACCTCTTAAATTGTATACCTTCATTCATTATCAATTTTCACATGAATGAAATTACTATGGATCGGGGACTTATTTAATTTTCTTATAATCAGTTTAAATAAAATATTATAACACTGTGTATATTTCACTGAAAAGACTCTTCTCATGAATATATTCTTAACCTACATATAACAACTTATTTTATAAGAATTTTAACTTTTGACAAATGCAATGTTTTTGATATATCATTGTTCGTGAAAGAACTAATTAGATACAAATAATTATGCATGCAGACATATTGATACATACATACATACAACGTCATGCATACATGTACATGTATGCATGCACATACAATCATACGTGCACATTGACACATGCATGCACCTGGATTCCTAAAATCTATGCAAAAAACAGTTTACTACAAGGCATCTCAACCTATTATATACCCTATTATATACAAATGTCAAGTTTGGTGTAATAAACTACCCTCTGAAGCTCACAAAATGTGAAGGCAAGTGTAGCTTTGCAAACTACGTTGATAAATCATCTGCTACCTTACTGTAGGATGTATTAGTATGTGATTGTAATATTATTTTTTAAATCTGTCATAAATACTGAAAATGTTTCACCACTTTTATGTTGCATTACATCAATACCTTGTACTTAGTTAGTTTCTATTAGCTCTGTAGCATGGCATGCACTGGAAAACCAGCTTCTAAATCTGATGACACCAAATTTGTAACTACTAGTCTTGCAAATAAAGAATTTATTATTATTACAAAGATAAACTTGACTCGTACAAGGAACATTTAACTCCTGCATACTTTATCCATTTTGAGCAGTCTCAAATAAAGAATTCATTAATCAATTCATTCATATGACAATATGAATATGAATGTTGTTTTAGTTGACAGTATGAATTCAAATTGCACTACACTATCCTGAATAAAGAATGAATGTTTTTTGCCCGCAAAGTCCGACATATCGACCTGCACGGAATGACAGTGAATCTAGACTACCATCATCAGCATGGCGCAAATGGTATTAGACAACACATTAGTATCAGCCTAATAGGAGAAGCCTTACCTTAATCTCGTACATCATCGAGCCAGGGAAGACATTCAACTGCACCAACTGGTCGAAAAACTCCTGGCAAGGAATAATATTCCTTATCAGGAGCGTCCTGTTAGCCTTTAAAACTTCCTTCAGCATAGGATCCATCTTGAATTGTGTGTACCTGCCTTAAGGTCAGGTCTTTCCGAAATAAAACAAACAGTTGATATCCCCTTAAGTCACATTCCCATACAAGAAAACGTTGGTGAGCATCCTTCAGGTTGTATATCCACAAGTGTCATGGCATTGGTGTAGCATATAAAGTATATTATTCTCCACAAAGGTGAGACTCTCCGAAGAGGTGCCTTTGAAGCATGATTTAGGGCTCCATAGGCATAACTCTCCCATTCAGTTTAAACCTTCGTATATGAATCAGAATTGGTATGTATGTTCATTCAATTGAATAACTACACATATATTCCTTTGTAGCTTGGAGGTCAGATCCTGACTTGGGAATAGGCTGTAGGTTGACAGTATACTGACTGCAAACCACCTACTGCTCAAATACACCACCTAGAGAGGCTAGAAGTGAGTAATATACATGTCCCCTTCATCCATTGAGTGTATATGCTGCGTATATTGGAGCTTTGATAGAGAGAATCGCACTCATGATGTTTATTGTATCGTGACCTCTGATCCGCAAAACACTGATATATTGCATGTCATAAGAGAAGTAAGCTCTTTAACCTGGACGCGAACGATTTCCACCTCCTGCGATCAGAATTAAAGTTAAGGCCAGTCATGAATATCCGCGTGTTTATTTGCTCAATTAATTGGCCTAATTGAAATGTTTCCATTTAATTTAAAAAATTGATCCGAATACAAAATGCTTCACATTATTTCAAAACTGACAAAAGCTTCAATTATATTTGACGCAATCGTTGTATGCCTTTTGTAATAAACTCCAGTTAAATATTTGATTAACATTCGCATATATGGTTATACGATTGATAAATCGTATATTAAGATGAACTGGAAACGAATAATCCTTTCACAAAATAGACACACACAACCAACATTTTAAAGTGAACTCTACTTCAATTTTATACCCTTTTATTTTATGTTGTGTTGTTATCCTTTCTCATCACTTCACCGAAAACAATAGCAACCTATTCAATGCACCTAAAACATTATTGAAGTTATGAAAATGTTCGGCTAAATGCAAAGACATTAACCCTGACCTTAAGAGCTTAGAGAAACAATTTCCCAAAGATCCTCCTTCGAACTTCAAACCCCTGCACAAATATTATGTTTTGTGGACTCTTTATTCAATAAACAAATAATTTCCTTTCGAGAACTCTGCCCGCCAGGTTATTCATGTGTATAACGGCTGGAACTGTAATCCCCTATGCTGCAAAGTGATTGGAGAAGATTAGACTAGTATATACCTCTAAAGTCACCGTGGCCGCTGGTCTAAAACTGCTAGTAAATGACTGCCAGTTACGCCCAATCAAGATGCCCGCCGAGGTCTAGCTCGGTTCTAACCAATTCGATTTCGATTTAGAATTTTCTTATTAAAATGCCTGGCCCAAATCCCCCCATTACACTACAAAGCCATCGTGGTGTTTTACGCATAAAGGATATGCTATATTACGATCGATGTACCATAAAGAACTCGGGCTCCAAGAGCAAGCTTGGCGTTTATTATTACTGTTTGATCAGTGTGTTAGATAGTGACTGGAAAGATTGGCACATAACCAGTCATGAACTTTATGAGTTTATTTCACATTACTCCCTTTGAATGGCTCCCTTTATGTTGAACTAATGATATATAATATTATAAGAGACTGATTGATAAACTGTTTTTATTTGATCTATAATCCTTAAAAAATGTTTTGGATCTCCTTGAATGAGACTCCTATAGAGTTAGGAATTTCAGTTTGATCCCTCACAGGATATTCATGTTAAACAATTCAATCTTATTATTATAATGACAAGCTACATGTATTACATGACTGGTGTATATTAGCATGATCCAAGTAATATATGACTAGTCTAGTGAGTTCTACAAACATAGGTCTAGATAATAGATAGTAAGTGTGCTTGTCTGAGGGGGTAATAACCTCAGTTTTTGGCTAAACACGCAGATAGACTGTAGTAAATGACATATACGTAGAGTACATTTTACAATATCAGGTACATTTTATGTAACGATGTTTAGAGATAACAATTCCAGTTTACCCAATCTGTTGTCCCCTGGACATTAGCGCTGTAGAATGAAAGATCTGAATGCTGGAAATGATGACACGTAATTCCTGATGGGAGTGCGTGTGTGGGGTGAGGGTGGGGCATGGTGTAAAAAGCATCAATATTCAATTAGGAAGGAATTTAGATGTGTTCGTAATGAATAGACCAACGCATGTATCTTTCACGGCATAATTAATCACTGAGTCTTATTTTGCAGAGTGAAGGGGTCGTTGAACCCCTTGTAATTAACCTTCTTGTCTATCAATAATACCTATTTATCTTCAATATAGTGCTCTTTTTGTTTTCTCAGCTATTTATAGCTGAGAAAACAAATGGGTCACTATGAAATGTGCCAATCACTGATACTGCATCTACATCTTGATAACTTGGTTAACTGTCTGTGAGGTGTTTAAGCTTAGATGTGACATCAGGCGAGGATGCCATATCTAATCCTTTCAATCAGTCATAGATTTCACACCTAGATGTTATTGGAGGCTGATTGACAGCCTTTCTAGGTTTAGCCAAGGGAGTTGATTGGCTGTTAGTTAGATGCTTCTCCAACCATGATAGGTCTGCAGAAGGCCCTCCCACCTCCCACACCATCCCTCTGCCCACCACCCCCCTCACCTGCCTCAGGTGCTCAAATGGACACTGCCAAACACATTTTCTAAATTTTAAAAGTAAGTTACCAACTATTTAGCCTAGCCTAGCCTAGCTTACTACTTTTTATACGACCAACTTTTTTTTTTACGACCAACTTTTTTAACGACCACCTTTTTTTTTTACGACCAACTTTTTTAACGACCAACTTTTTTAACGACAATTTTTTTCCGATCAACTATTTTTTAACGACAATTTTTTTTTGACAAACTTTTTACGACAAACTTTTTTGTTACGACAAACTTTTTTTACCAACCTTTTTTAATGACAATTTTTTTCCGACCAACTATTTTTTAACGACAATTTTTTTTTGACCAATTTTTATCCGACCAACTTTTTTTAACGACAATTTTTTCCCGACCAACTATTTTTAACGACAAGTTTTTTCCGACCAACTATTTTTTAACGACAAACTTTTTTACAAACTTTTTTTGACAACAATTTTTTAACGACAATTTTTTACCGACCAACTTTTTTTAACGACAATTTTCCGACCAACTTTTTTTTTACGGCCAACTTTTTTTTAACGACAATTTTTTTCCGACCAACTATTTTTCAACGATAATTTTTTTCAACCAACTTTTTTTACAACCAACTTTTTTTTACAGCCCTGGCTATTGCAGAGTTATTCATTATTGGTTACAGTTACTGAAGTGGAAATAAAAGTCAAGTGTATATAAACCCTAGTCTAGTTGACATTTGTATGTCTTTTGTGCCATATTAGATTTTACCTTCTGGTCTGTGAGGACTAGTCGAAACTCAGGAGGACTAGTGGATCTTATTTCTACGTAGGTATTTCCCTAAGTTTATCATTTTTCTCCCTTTCTCTACATGTTTCAGAGTTCATGATTTCAATGGTCCTTAGTGACTGGTCATAAATTCAATTCAATTCAATTCAAGAATTCTTTATTGCAATAGATGTTGTTTACAATGAGGTGGTCCAGCATTCTAAATAGACAGGTGTCTAGGTAGGTCTTCTGCCTGACATCGGACATAAGTAATTGAGGCTGAGAAATCGTTTCCATTGGGGAAACGCCAGGTATATCAATTAAGTTGACACTAATTGTAATATTAAATAGATAAACCAAACTTAACTTGATAATTTCTTAACTTAGTACTTGTTAAATCTTTTAAATAATATGAAACAGCTACTTTTTTAAAACCGTGTTTCATCTAATTTCCTGATATTCAAATCTTTCATCCATAAGTATAGACTTCACTATATGCCGACTTTAAGTGTCAGTGAACTCTCTTTTGTATTTAGTATTTACAAACAGCGGATCCTACGCAAATGTCAGTTGAGCTACAAAGAAGCAAAATTCAGAGTGTAGAATGAAACTTACAATCAATTGAAGACACTTACATATCGAGTTATGGGCTCAAAGGCGATAATTCAAAAAAGAATAACCATATAGTCTCCCCCCCCCCACACACACGCGCGCACACTGTTGTGTCTAACTAGACTTTAACACTTAAAAGCTGTATTCTAGATTAACATCGATAACAAAACTCATTACTTAATTATACAGTATTCCTTCTGGGAAAGGTTTCTAATGAATCCATTAAGGCAGCCTCAATAGATTTGTGTTATGTCAGAAAAGATATTTTCCAAATCATCACCAAAAGAACTCTTCGTAGGAATGTTCTGATTCTAAGGTACTTAGTGCTCTTAGCCATGTATGCATATTATATATATATATATATATATATATATATATATATATATATATATATATATATATATGCATATATATCAGATTTTAAAACCGTATACTGAATAAATCTATGTGTGGCTAAGGTAATGTATTTAACGTCTTTACTATTTACTATCCACCCAGAAACTACTTTATTAGTGATAGTCATGCAAAAATAACTTTTTCAAACATATATTTAAAACCGAAGTACTTATTAGATTTATGTCCTAATGGTTAGCATCATTAGATTCTCCTCGATCTCAACTCTTCAATAAGGTGGTATCTGAAAATCTCCATTTCTCGATGACACATTAGATATCTCATTCATTCATTTCCGACCTTGCAGCTGAAAGGATGTTTCTTCACTAAATTAAATGATTTTCTAGTGACTCCTGGTCGTGATTTGCTCTTTTCATGTCGTCACAGTAAAATACCTTCAGTCTCAAAGTAATAATCTATTTGACTGCGACATAATTGGATGACAGTTGGTGAGACAGGATGAATGAAGTAAAAGGTTAATTTAATTAATTAATTCAGTTAATTATTAGTCTTTTTGAGGCAAGGCTAGCAGGGCAAAACGTAATGGGACATTTTAGTATTTCATAGTTTTATTCAGCCATATATAGTTAATATCTTTATTTTTTATACATTAGAGGCCTAATGATTTCTCGTCACTTTAAATAAGGAGGTTTAGTGAAATAATCTGTCATTGACTTCGAACAAGAGGTGGTCTTATAGGGCACTTCTTTACATATAATTCGGTTCCGCTATGATGGCAGAGACAGAATGGAGGGAGCTGTACACACAGGGAGACGAGGAATTAAGGCACGTCTATCTACTCAATGGTGCATACATTGTATAATAGTTAAAAGAGCTTGTCTGTTAGTAAATGGTGTATGTCTATGTAGGGGTAGGAACAGGGTAAAACGTTTCTTTCTTTTTTTCGTAAGAGACCAAAATACATTGCTCTAGTTTACAGCTTCACATCTTTCATCGCTATATTATTTGCGTAGATGAATATGTTTAGTCAGTTTGAAACTCAAATTAAAGACTATAGTCTTATGATTTGCATTTCTAGGTAATGACTTTTGTTCTTTTAGTTCCTGTCTAGTTAAATCTTTATACCTTTCATAATAGAAAATAGTGGAGTTATCAGCCATTCAAATCATTGAACCCTAAGTCACTTAGATATAAGCCTCCCAAACAGGCTTCCCATCTATCTACTTTATGGTGTATACATTTTATAGCTTGTCAGTAAATGGTGGATGTCTATATTACCTTACCTTAGATTACCTTAGATGATACTGGACGTAGTAAATGGTGGATGTCTATATGTAGGGGTAGGAACAGAGAAACATTTTTTTCTTTTGTAAGAGACCAAAATAGGTTTCTCTTGTTTACAGCTCGGCATCTTTTACCTGTTTCATCCCTATATTGCTTGCATAGATGAAAAGGGGTTGTTTGGGCTCCACTGAATCTGAGAATCTAAAAACTCCTTAAACTTGTATTCTAACTTGAGATAAAGAGCAATAGACACAGCTATGCTCGTGCATTGTATCGGATTATAATAACGAGTAATGTAGAGGGGGATACCTGTAAAATGAAATGAGATGAGGATTGATTGCTCAGGATATGGGTAATCAATACTTATTGCACCCAACTAACATCAGATATCACGAATTATGATGTATTATTAGAGATAGTACATCACGTCCTCTTGTAAATAGATACTACATTTCCATAGACATTGCCTATAATGCACCGGATAGTCGCCGATATAACGATATTATATTTGGTCCGGGCATCAGAAAAATGTACACACGGCAGCTTTACAAATGTGTGATGTGTTGCAGAAAAATGAGCCACAAGTCGCAAAGAATTATATTTCTCAAATGTTTAGATTCCACAAGAACACTTGCTTAGAATGCTTTCATTTTCAGGGTGTCTTGCGTTGCTCGTAGCAACAATACATGTACCAAATTTCAAGACTCTGTATTGAAGATAATTAATGCATATCTGAGGTTATTCTAATGAGTATATTGAACTAAACAACTAGTAATTTACCATTAAGAAATATTGTGAACTTTCTTTTCATTCATAACAAAATACTTATTGGATGTTCCAATGTTTACCATCTTTGGAATCGGCTTGATCTCATATTTCAAATATGATATTATCACAAAATCAATATTTTGCGCATTGTGATTCAAATTTCTGTGACACATCAGATTTAGTAATTAGGCTGAAGATTAAAGTCACCTGATGTACCTAGGCATATTTAATGTATAAGTATATATGTTGAACTGTATTTCAAACCTACATGTTGGTCTTTAAAAAAAAGAATTATTGGCCGTCATATTTAATAACACTTCACAGAAAATAAATCTTAGTGCTGTCACCAGTAAGCCACCAATAAAATTAATTGTAAAGCTGTGGGTTAAGAGCAGTATAATACCAAACCAGGATTGATTTGCTGTATAGGTGGAGAGATGGGCGAGCCACATTCCTGGGTTGGGGCGATGAGTGTTTAATATACATCTATCTGTAGAACTAATCTAACGAATTACCGTCCAAATAGCGAGTATGAACCACAAGAGAGATACTCATGTCATTAGATTCATCCGTCAGATGGTCAGAAAATGCACAATCGGCAGCTCTACACATAATTTTAGTGAATACTCAGTTAAGTATATCTGAGTATAATTGGTATCGCGTTGATTATCTTTTCAGTAATGATGACTAGGATTTTGAACCCCATTTTTGTCCTAACTTTGGGTTATTTGGCTTTATTATATACGCGTTGCCATTGAAACAACGTATTGTAGACTCCACGCTCTGAGTTGTGTCGTATACAACTCCACGCTCTGAGTGCCAAGCCGAAGGGGCTTATGACAGCGCCAAAAGTAGACACTCAGCGAAATCACGCCATTAGCATGATTAGCTTTCTATGCAGGCAGATCGGGAGGCAGAACGGTAAAATATAGATTAAATGAAGGAAATAAACTAAAATACTTGCATCTCTATCTAATCTATGTTTTGTTAAAGCATCAGTGTAGTTTTACAACTATTTAAAGCTGTGAAAAGGATGTAAATTGAATCGAAAACGGAGCGATTTTCCCGCAGTGGCCAACTGACAACAAAATGGTCTGGTTTTCAGATCTTCGTAACTTTCAACACAGGTAGACTTGTCATATATCTATCAAATAAACAAATAAACCAAAATCCTTTTATCTTTATCAAAGTCTACCCTTTGTCAAGGCAATACTTTATTCTTAAAAGATTTAAAGCTGTGAAAGTGTCTGAAATTGATTCGGAACTGTGAGCTATTTTCCTATTTTCTCATGTTTGTTTCCTTCACAGCAAGGCCCGGTAGAACAGCGTGGAGCATAGTATTGTATTGTATTGTATTGTAATATTTTTATTCCAGCAGTAAACATATACATTCGTGTAATTTTCAGAAAAGGATGTTTAAATTAATTGAGATAGAAATAATACCCTCTGATACTTAAAGCAGATCTTCCAGGCCACCCAATTCCAACAAGTTTGAGTATCGTTATTTATTATCAGTTGGGTCTCTCTTTTTTTTTTCTTTTTTTTCTCTAGGCTGGAGTGATATTACTATTATTACTAATATCATACATTGTAAACCATACTAATAAATCCTTCCGCAATATGTGGAGGATTTTTAACAATAATTATTAGCATTCTCTATGCAAACTACAATTTTACAATTTTATTAGGCCTATTCACATAAAAAAGCATGATTAAGCATCTCATAAGGTCGCAATTTGATAATATTTCTACAAAATATACTTTGTTTTGTTTTTATACAAAGCATATATATAATAAATCAGATAACTAACGTGTTGGTTGAAGGATTGTGAATATTGCACTTGTTGCTGCGCAAATCGTGCAATATTCACAATCCTTCAACCAACTCGTTAGTTATCCTGTATATATATAATAGACCTACGGATGATGTGGTCCCACTATTTAATTCTCATAATATGTTAAAAAAATAACACACTTTATTTGACAATATTTCACAACGTGTTACGTTTCAATTATGATGGGTCAAGTCGCCAGAAAATGTAAAATTCGCCTTCACCATTCCTCTCAAATACCATTTTTTGTTGCAATTGTGATTATATATGACGTACAATATATATTCTTTTTTAAAAAACACAAATATGTGGGTTTGAAATAATATACTGAATATAGGGATACGTAAAGGTTCCAGTGAAATTGGGGACGTCTAATGCTATAGTTTCTAAATTTTGCTAAAAAATATGGGAAACATCAGTCAATGACTTTATTGGAGGATTAATAACTGACATTGAGGATATTCTGGTGCACTGTATAGTGAATAATACCGAGGCAGAGTTGTGGTCTAATATTCATGGCAAAATATGTGCAGCACATAGCACTACGTGAGCTTCATTTTCTGGTGGTTCTTTTGAACGTTATACACACATTATATTAATATATAGTGTCAACCCCTCCAGGGGCACCCAGTAGTCATGACTCAAGCAGTGGGCTCAATCGCACCATGCTCCCACTAGTGCTGCTGCAACCTGGAGCTGACCAAGCTCAAGTGAGTCAGCCCAGAGGGCATCCCCAGTTGGCACCCTTTAGATCTAGAGACAGATCCCCTGACTCAAGGACCAGGGATCCAGGACGGGACGGAATGAGGGCATCTCCTCATGGAGCCAGGACCTGGAAGTCAGTTGCTAGGAGTCAAGGTCAGCATGGACCTTGTCTGCAGCTGCAAGACCAAGCAGATCAAGGCCTGCAGCTGCTACCAGTTGAAGGTGCTTATGTACAGTACAGTAGGCAGACGAGCGGTCCTCCTTGTCTGAGGGTTTACTCTTTATACTGTATTTGAATAAAAAAAAACTTATTTAACAAAGAATGTTGATGTTATTTGACACTTGAACTATATACTATGTCTGACACTTAAAGCTGCACTCTCAATTAACGTTGGTCAAAAACTGAATATTTTCAACTTAATGTTCTGTTCGTTACCAACCCATCTAAAAGTCATTTGACTTATACAGTTGTTTTTGCTACATGGCTTCTAAAAGTCCTCATTTGTATTTGGAAGACCCATCTGAGTCCTTTCATGTGATGACCTATTATCGCTCATCGACGGCAGTTTTCTCTTGGTGATTCTACTTCAAATACTTGTACAAACATATACCAGCAGCAAAATATTGATAGATCCAGTCATATGATAAAGCACTCCCACATACAAGGCAAACAACCGACAAAAGATGACCAACAAAAGGAGCACAGGGGGACCGACAGAGGTGACTGACAATGGCAGGGTACCGATTGTCGGTCCCCGGTATTTACATGCACAACAAAAAGTGGCTATTTTGGTCACCGACAATTGGTCAGCACAAGAGATAAAATTGTTCTGCCAAGCTGGCTAACTTTTATAAGGATTTGATATTTTAAGATTGTAGTCTGGGGGACTTTTCCCATCATATGAACGAAAATATTTTAATATTTAGCGTTTTTATGGCCATATTTATTTCTATAGTAAGTCTATGGGTGCGAGATTTTTTATTTTTCCTGGATTTCAATGAAAGTTTTAGGCCTACCTAAGTTAGTAATTATCTCAGGTACCTCTGGTTGACACATGTGAACATTTTCCAGTACATTAGTACATTTATTTTAAGTTTATTTTTATCATTTCACTTGATTTTTGATTAATTTAGGGCCATTTTGGCCATATTGTACTGCCTATTTCGATATGTGGGTGTTTTCCTGGTGCTGAACATACTTATGACCATTTTGGTGAATAGTTTGGAGTTAACTTGTACATTTATTTTTATAATTTCTATTGATTTATGATTAATTATTGGTATTTTTATTGATTATTTCGACTATTTCGACTTAAAAAGTGAAAATATATGAATTTTTGTTAGTATTGTTAATATATGTACAATATACCTACCAGACCCAGCCCCCCCCCCCATATTACCTTTTCACAAACTCATTGTTTATAGCGTTTTCAGACATAAGAGCGGCCAGCCAACTAGTGGCTCTATAGGTATATCACTGCATTCGGGCTATACATGCTTGATTGGTTGATGCACGGCAATAGAAATATATATATTAACAAGAAAATACTTGGAAAAATCGCTCTTAATCCTTTGATCGATCTCTATATTATTTAACATTGATATTTACCTTCACCACGATAATTAGTTATATCATTATACACAAAGAACACATACGTACAGGCTCATTAATTATTAATGGAGAAACATGTTGTATCGAATAGTAGTGTTCCTTTGTCCATACCAATATTATATCATTTAATGTCTAAAACTCGATGAATGAATATAAATGACATTAATAAAGTAATCATATTTCCACATATTTTCATATTTCTCAACATGACACTATTTCTCCCTTTGGCTTCAATATATCAGAAATGGCACGAGAAGAAAATCTTTCTATTCTGTCTTAAAATGACCACCTTATACAATATTTATTTCTTATTATCTCGACATGACATTATTCCTATAATAGAATCGATTCCATATCTCAAATATATACAGGTTAACTAACGAGTTGGTTGAAGGAGCAGAATATTGCACAAGTTGCATAGCAACGAGTGCAATATTCTAAGCGACTGAAACCAACGAATTAGTTAACAGATTTATTATACATGCTTTCAATCATAAAAATAGAAAATAATTGAGTCATAAATTTGAATTTTACCGGTAATCATAGTAAAAAAACAGATTGGTTGCCATGACAACCCCACGTAAATCACTAGTGAAATACGCACTATGCGTAAATCACTCTAGATACATTGTTTTCAGAGCAATGCGTGTATAATAAATCACTATAAGAATTATTCAGACACTCGTTAGGCTTATTTCTACCAAGAAGAGAATTTTAAAGTTGAAATAGTCGAAATAATCATAAAAAAATACTAATAAATAATTATAATGAATAATAGAAATAGAAAAAATAAATGTACAAGTTAACTCCACACTACTCACCAACATCAGGGACCCCGTAACCATGCACAAATCGAAATATTCGGTAAAGATGGCAATAATTCTATATAAATCAATTTAAACGATAGAAATAAATGTACAAATGTACTCTAAACTTCATAGAAGTGAACAGGAGGCTCATCGAGATCATAAGCACCTTTGGTTTGGCAAAAAACCCCAGAAAAAAACAATTAATTTAGGGTCCTGACAAAATTTAGGGTCACAACAATCAGTCACCCCTCCCGACAAGTTCTAACATTTTTTAACTTGTCGGGAGGGGTCCACGACAGGTCACCGACAATCGTGAGGGGGTCACCGATTGTTGGTGACCCGGTATCCACATACATGATTGTCGGTGACCGCTGGTGACTGATTGTCAGTCGTCTTTTGTCAGTCATTTGCCTTGTATGTGGAACACAGCCTTAAGTCATACTAATTATGAGTGAATTTGGTAAGATTGGTTTTGTAGTAATTGCTGATAATGCAGCTTTAATCACCAATTAGTTAGATAATCATGTCTATGCTGACAGAGATCACCCAGCTTATTATCCCGAGATAATGAACTCACTCGGCAATAACTGGGTTGTATACTAATAACATATGTGAAGTGTCACAGAAAAATGAGTCACAAGAAGCAAAATAGATTTTTTAGAAAGTGCTTTATTTACAAGATTTCTTTGTAGGAATGTTCCCATCTAGCACCTTCAGTAGTATAAATACACACAATTTCAAGACCGCGAATTAAATAACAGCGTTTCTAAGGTCATCCTATAGAGTATACTGGTAGAGGGAGGATACTCCATACTAGCTACTGTACTAGTAATTGTCCACCCAAAAATATTGCGAACTTTTCCAAAAAGTACTTATTAGACGTCCTAATTTTTACCATCATGTGAATCTACCTGATCTCATCTTTTCACGTGTGATGGTATATCAAAATACAACATTTTTGCGACTTGTGACATATTTTGCTGGAACACATCACATATGATTTATATATTAATTATTATATATTTATATTGACTGCCAAATTATCATCGACCCATATATGTCCCGAAACTCACCAGATGTTGTTAAATTGGTATTATTATACCTTTCTAGAGGTTGGTATGATACTCCCATTGGCTTAAGCACTGAGCGTCATATCAAAGGGAGCGGGTAATACGGCCGCCGTATTACCCGCTCCCCGCCGTATTACCCACACCTAATGAACAAAATAGTCCCGATCGTTTTTTTTATATTTCTATCTAAATAATTCCTTCTGCACAAAAAATACAGATAATATTAATCGACCATAGCTAAAGAAAAATAATCGAGTAACTTATTTTCTCTATATAGTTTATGTTATAATCGATGATAGGTGTAGGTAGAATCTAACCACCGCCGAAGGCGCTTGTGAGAGCAGGCAACTGTCAATAACATAATTGTATAGATCGGCGTGCTTAGTTACGGTATTGAAGCTATCACTGGGAGCGGTCACGAAAAAATCTGATCAAATAAAGGAAATAATCCAAAATCCTTTCATGTTTATCGAAGTCTACCCGTTACCAAAGCATTAGTTGAGTTTTTAAAAGATGTAAAGCTGCGAAAAGGCAACAAATTGATTAAAAAACGTGAGCGATTTTCCTGCACAGCACATGTTTTGATTTTGCGAAGCTTAGGGCCAATTCCACTTGGTAAACTGTCGATGGTTTTCCCGATTTTCTCTCGAAATAATAAAGCTAGGTACTTCAAATGAACATTTGAACCGAGGAATCATATGTAAAAATTCGATTTTGCTAAAGAATATCAAAGATTTAAAGCTGTGGAAAGCTGTGAAACTCACAATTTATTCTGCATCTAAATCGATTGACTGGGACAGAGAACTAGTTCTATGACTGACACTGACAGTGCCAGTGACAGACACGATGCGCCGAGTTCAACTATGAAAAGTACAGGAATTTGAATATTAAACTGAACGACATTATCTTATTAAGTAATTTAAATCATATCCATGACTTAATAATAGTAATACACCGAAAATTAACCGAAATAACGATTCAAAATAGAACTACATTCTGCTGGACTTGTCACAACCCGGCATTGAGCGCATTGATATCTACCAATAGCAAAGACCCGGAACTATATACAGGTGGGAGGGGCAGCCTAAGTGGACGTTTTGCGATTGATTTTCATCGAATTCCGACCATTTTCCAGCTAAAATATAGGTAAACGTATTGTAACAACCTCTATAAAGGTGATAATAAATGCAAAAGTGCATTCGGGACGATCTGTGGTCCCATATTTCCCTTGGGCTACGTGATCTCAGTTCGTGCGCTCACGCGCCCTCACTGAGATCACTACGCCCGCGGGAAATATGGGACCACAGATCGTCCCTCATGCGCTTTTGCCTATTTATCACCTCCATATATTTCAAATATGCATATTTAATGATATCAGTTGACTGGAAAGACAAAACCTTTACATATCCATAGTCAGGTATTAGTTCTAGAAATCGCCACTGCTGAATGGCGCTCAAATAGGCTGGAGAACACTTAAATGTATAAGAGAAAGGTTTTCTTATATTTTACCAACATTGTCAGTCTTTAAACCCAAGAAATCAGTGAATTGTATGCATCCTATTAACCTTCTACCTTGCTGACCCACACCTATACATCCAGTAATATTCCTACGAGCTGGGAATGCCATGTAGGAATGAATGTAGGGAGGGAAAAGTTCCAACCGAAAAATGTCCTTCTTTAGCCTATACAATAGGGCCCAGGGTATTGTAGAGGAACCAGCAGCAGAATGGTCGTAGTCTTTCCCTTCCATGGGAAGATCTAGGAGTGGCACAGTTGCATCCAGGTGTATGTTTGCCCCCTCCTGGACCTACATACATTTCCTGATGTCTGACTCATATATATGATTATGTGTAGTGATTGTGAATACTTAAGAGGTCATTGTATTTTGTGCTATTGTTGCTGGTGTTTAGTTCCGCTGAACAACACTAGAGGGCACTACTGTTTGCTATACTATTGTAGCCAGTGATTTTATTTCTGATCTATCTACCTGATCAATGTAATTATTACCTATCAATAATTATGTATGGAAATCGATGCTACTTACCACAATGTGTCAATATGCATTTAATTGGTTGTGCTTTATGCTTATGCCCGAAGTTATACTATTTCTTGAGATCTCTGAGTATTTATGTTATCTTTTTGGATAAAGACCTTGAACTCTTAGGTGGCTAAATAGCCCTTGGGACCTTCTAGCCCAAGCTCCAGGCAAGCGGCTGGCGGAGATTTATATGAATAAACCTAACATTGGTAACACTAGTGTAACTGATTGTTCTTTGCTATGTCCAAACCTGGGTAGTACTGGAGAACCCTACATGTCAAATTTGGGTCAACATGCAGCATGCAATGTAACAAAAAGAAATGCATTTACTATATATATATATACGCTAACACACTTTTATTTGTATAAATGTCTACAATTGGAAGCACTCAAACAAAAATCAATTTAAATCGTATATTCATGAAGATATTTGTTGCAGACTAATGACACGATCAGTACAGATATACTCTCTCTTTTTCTGAGGATTTTGCAAATTGAAGATGGATTATCCAAACATTCCCAGTGCTATCTTCGAATTTGTTAAAGTTGCGTTGTTTCACCTTCTTGTTTGTCTCCTTTGAAGATAAAGGCGCCAAGCACTCCGAGCATACCACCGTTTCTCACAAAGTTTATATCCATGTGCGTATCCTAGAACAGATGAAAGTAGTACTGTAAACGTATTTATTTTCGCGCAAATGAATTTTCGCGCACTAAGACCTTTGATACCTTTTCGTGCACGAAAATAGCGAAAATAAATACTGCGCGAACATTGATACGTTTACAGTATTCAGTGGAGTCCAAAGGCTCCTTTATTTCACGAGAAACATGTTCATGAACGACAGAACATTTTTGGCCCCAGGGTCCTTTTTGTTGTTGTTTTAAAGAACAAAATATTAAGATACACAAATGATGTATAAGAACTATTATAACCTGTTATTAGTACGGATAAATAAGTTTGAGCTTTCGTGGGTATTAAAGCTGCATTCTCAGGGCGGCTTCTATAAAAGAAACATTTATGTGAAATGCGTTCTACTCACAGGGGGTGTAAATCCATCAGCCAACTGTTTCCTGTCATAAATGAGTTTTCGACCAATCTCATTGTCAAATAGGTTTCCACAGAAATATAACTTCTTGTATCCTGTGATTTGTTGGTACAAATTTGCAAACTGTACATGAAGCGTAGCAGCGGTATTGTACAGACTATGAACTATGTCCGCTTTCTTTATGTCAGCTGTAAACAAGATGGGAATTTTAAAAGATCATTTGGGATCATTTGTGTTAAAGGAAAATGAGTCACAATGTGCAGAAAATATGCATTTCGATGAAATGCATGTTGTTCCTGAATACACAATCTTAAATCTAAATGTAAATTGATGTGCACATTTGAACAACCTAAAAAGGTTTTAAAACATAACATAATTAGAAGTATACTTCTAATTATGTTATGTGTTAAAACCTGTAAGCAATATTGCTGGGTGGACAATCACTAGTAAAGTAATTAAATATACTCCACGAAAAGGTACATTCAATGCAGTTTTGACATTTGGTATATATTATATTGACATATCAACATTTTATAGGTGTGGTATAAGCAATAGGTTGCAATTTTTGAGCGATGATAACCAAGAATTCTTAGGTGTATCAGTCTCTTAGATTCCAATAGGGAGGTTTCGCTGCCACATGTAAATTAATTGTTGGGGTTTCTATGGTGATCTGGAGTGCAATTAGTCACTTGCACAGACCCACTATCCACAGGGTGAGTCTGTTCACTGACAGGAGCCGGAACTACGGATTTCCCGCTACATAATTCCCATCATGCATTGCGGCAAAATGGCCGCCACATAGGCGCGCACGTGTCTAAAAATAGATAGCCAATCAGAAAATTCCTGGCCCGGGACGTCAGCGTGACGTCACGATACTACGGCCGGGTGCTGGTGTATGGACTCTCTGCGGAGCGAGGGTCCAGGTTCATGGACTAGAGTGCAATTGTAAGGGCTCTGTTTTGAAGCCTTTGAATTTTGTTTAGAAGAGATGTATTCGAATTGTGCAGGAGTAAATTCCCATTGTCGATGTATGGAAGTATTTTCGTCTTAATGATGCATGGTCAAGCCAGCAGAGGTAAATGTATTGTCTAATTCTTTGTGATTCTTTGTGAGCTTTATAGTCTAATATTTTGTCAAGTATGTCAAAAACCAAAATATTTATATTGTTTAGTCATTTTGAGTTAGTCATGTTGGTAATTAATTTTGAGTTTGTTACTGGTTTTCCTATCCTTTGTTGACTCAACACCCAACATCCTTTGTTGAATCAACATAGATTGGATTTGCCAGCATTCACTAAAAATAAATCATTCTTGCATTCCAGTTGTGGAGAATGTCAATTGAAGATTATAGATGCATGATCAATCAACTATGGTGCATACTATACCGAGTTGTCCATGAGATACATAAAATGTATTGCTTGTATAAATGATGATCTCTGTGATGTACTTATAAGATCTATAATAGAATTTAGTTGTTAACTGAAATATTTGGTCAATAATAGCTGACCAAATAAAAGAAAAGGAGAGCAATAGACTCATTGTAATGTTATTTTGCTGAATAAATATTATCTGAAAGTTCCATGCATTCCCAGGTAATTTCCGTAAAAAATTGAAACCGTCTATTTAGTGGTCTATTCATTCATTATATCCCAAAAAAATTATTAGAGGACCCGCCGAGATCTCAGTTTTTTCAGTCTTTTTTCAGTCTCTATTATCTTCTCAAACTTTGGGAATCCTTTTGGAATAGAAACTGTAAGGATAACACTAGCTAGATAGGTATATGAAGAAGCCAAGTTATTCCACCATTAATCCCATTTGACCCAGTTTGCCACTGTAGATCAGCAAAAACGAATCATACAAAATTATTATTCTAAAAAAAAGTCATGAATTCATGAAAAACCCATGGAAATTCGAGGAAATATTATTTTTTCTTCATTTTCTTTATTTGGATCTTCCATTTGCCAGTATTCAGGATAAAGGAAAGAAAATACCCGAGAACAATTTTTGGATTGCATTAGCCCGGAAGCGGCTTTAAACTAAAACTAAAACTTTACCTTCTTGAGCCTCTACTGCTTTTCCGAATGGGAAGATGAGCATGTCAAATTGTACCGCATTGTATGCATCATCCTCATCATCCTCGCCTTTGATTGGCATAAGGTCTTGGGTCCAGGTGTCCACTGTCTTTCCATCACCTTCCTTGACCATCTCCATGATCTTCTTAAAGTCCTACATGGTATGGAACATATGTTTGTATTATGAAATGTGATGTGTCACAAGAAAATGAGTCCCAAGTCGCAGAAATTGGATTTTGAGATCATCATTGAGATCATCATATTTAAAAAGATTAGATCTGTGAATTCCAATTATAGTAAACACCAGGACATCTAATACATATTTCTATATTTGTTTACGCATGAAAACATAGTTAGCCATATTTCTTGATGGTCACTCACTTTAGTAAAGTAATTAAATATACTCCTTAAGATAAGCATCTAGATATATATGTTTATATATTATTATTCCCAACTAGTGTAGTATCACCTGAATCATCATAGTGGTTGCTACGGCGATTCCCACCTACCCCACACTTGCAATGCTGACCACATTGGACAGGGGTGATTTGTCTCCAGATATTTGATTTGATTATTTATTATAGTAAACTGGTGAATGAGTATCAAGATTTAATTCAGTATTGAATTATTTGAATTATTTTCTGATTCACTTTTGAGCAGTGTACTCAAATTTGCCACTGCATTCATATTGGCATTTCTGTAGCAAATAATGCTGACATAAAGGCATGAAATGAATAATGTAATAAACAAGAATAAGCAGAATGCATACATATATATAAACAAAACAATACGTTTATATTTAAAGATGCACTCTCAGTTAAAGTGGGGTCAAAAACTGAATATTTTCTACTTGTTGTTTCATTCTTTACCAACCGATCTAAAAATCATTTGACCAACATTTTTGAGGATTTTGTCCAGTTGTTTATGCTAAAGGGCTTCTAGAACGTTCCCATTTGTATTTGCAAGACTCTCTTTCATGCAATGACTTATTATCGCTCACAAGCGGCATTTTTCTGTCAGTGATTAGGCTTTAAATTCTTGTATAAACATATAACAGCAGCAGAATATTGATAAATTCAGTCTTTTAAGTGATAATATGAGTGAATTCGGTAACAATTGTATTGTCGTAATAGCTGAGAAGGCAGCTGTAAAACATTAAGTTACATTTGTGCCTGCATGAAGAGCTGCAAGTCCATAGAATGCGCGACCTCCAATAATAGGGCCTTCATACAGTCTGTGAGCACCATCAGCATCAATCTGTGGAGGAAGTAAGGAGAAATACCAAAATATATGGTTTTATAATACATCAAAATTGATATACAAACAATGTGTTTGGTTATGTTGAATTGTATTTTGAACCTCATATCTGCATCAAATTTGGGACTTTGAGAGGATTGGTGAAAGGGTGAATTGTACATTTTTTGACACATAAAGTTAATAAACCTTGAAAAATGCTACTCCAGAGCCACACATGGCAAGTAAGCAGGGTAAATGTGGGTTGTCACTTTCTTCTGCTTTTTCTTCTTTCTTTGACTCAGGTCCGAACTGTATCTCAGTTCCCATAGTTTTCATTTTGTCTTTGTATTCGTCCATCATTTTCTTCACGTTATCGGTAGCACTTGTGTCTTTTACCGGGCAAGGGTGCACTAGTTCATCCTTAGAGTATATCTTCGTTAAAGCCTTGAAACCATCCACGAATGCATACATTTCGCTGGTAATTGATATCCTGGATGGCAATGGGAAAACATAATATTTTTTGTTTTTGCAAGGAAAACATAATATTATCACATGTGCGTTGCATCTAAAAACTGTTATCTCATAACAATCTGCTAAAGTGTTCATTTTCAACCGATGCCAGCTGCTTTCTTCATTGGCATTATTACATTGAATTTTCAACAAAAATGCCTATGAGATGTGTGGGAAGTCTAGCCTCTCTATGTTGCGTAAATAGCGTTGCCATTGACAACGCACTATTTAGGTCCCGTGACCATCGCTCTATTTGCACTAAGTTGCAGCAAAAGAAAGATGTAAAATGGAAAGGCTCACTTTAGCCTAGCAGAGTACCCCTACCGGAACACCTACCCACTGTACAACAGGCTAAGTTTGAGGTATTTTAAGTAAAATTATACAAACATTCCCAAACGGGTCTTTTCTTTGGTAACTGTTGATTTTGTTTTTGTGTTTTAACAAAAATAGTTAGACGGCAGGAAACCTTGAATAAAAACGTTGTGCAAAGAAAATTAAAAAAATAGGTCTTTAGTGTTCCACAATTTTAACAGGAATGTTTCCAAACTGGTACTTTTGTTGATACACAAGGACTATCTCTAGTTTCTAAGTCAATGACCTTGATCAGGTGGATGTCACCGACTATCACCTTAGAACACAAAAACAGCCAAATTACCCTATAGCTAAAATTTGACTGGCTCATAGCTAGTTAACATTATGGCCCTGCCACTGCCAGAGACCAACCACATCTCTAACAAGTCGGCTACTTACTTAATACTTATCAAATGATTTACACTTAATATTTAAGCACATAATGATATTAAACATAGAATGAAACTAGTTGCCAGTAAAAAGAATTGTTGGACTTGATTCCTCTGCAGAAGTACTCTACCATGGTACTTTTGCAGAAGAATCACGTCCAATAAATTTAATGTTCAATGACTGGCGGTGAGTTCCATTTTATATTTATCGTACCTCTCACAATGGCCGCTAATGACAGAAAGAGAACATTTAGAGGTGCACTTACTTGGCCTTGAGTTCGTTTTCTACTGCCTTCTTGAATGATGACCCACCCACGCCTGAACAATGTACTTCTACAAAGCCCTCTTCATTTCTCTACAATGAAGAATTCAATCGTTGGATCTAAATAAGGTGTCATGCCAGTATCATAATTAATACTATTACATAATATCACGTAATGATATGGCATAAATTATCAAATATTATTATATAAAGTTACATTGAATTATGAGTAAACATAAATACAGAACGGGGAACTCAGTTCAATGCATTATTAATATGGACGAATTTAAATAAGATGATTCAATTTGTCGGGGAGGAAAATGATTTTGTTGATTGTCGGCTGCCCAAACCAATTTGTTGCTCTATGAAAAGGCCATGTTGATTTGTCGATTTAAGGCATCAGGGCTTTGTTGCACAATGCTGCTTGTATCCCAATCTTTGCTGTTTGTTCGTATACAGGGGCTCAATGCCTTGCTCGTTCCTTAATCTTACCCAATCGTATTCATTCTTTGGAGTACCAACGAGAACTTGTTGCACAACCAATTCGTGGGTTCTCGTTTGTGCATACTTGTGAGAACATACAACAATCTGCCTGATAATCTTGCATGTATCAAGGAGTTGATTGCTTTGTTTATGTGTGTGGAGGCTATGGCATTATTATTAGAATGGTCAGCGGCAGTCAGTCACCCAGCAGAGACATTGAATGGGTAAAGATTGGAATAGACCAGGCTTTTTTCCCATTGAATGTCTACAAACATGCAGTCAAGGAATTCAATCATGGTTGATCTTTGGTTAAGATCAATTAAGATCAGGCTCTGTTGCACAAAGGCTGATCCTATTCTTTCATACTCCTACACATTCTCAAGTATCATACTCATCATTGTACCTTTATACACTATACGGTATCAACAGGGTCCCAGCTTAATTCAGAGGAATTCCAAGATATGACATCACTACCCTTGTCTATACCAATCTTTATCCAGGATGTTTTAATTGGATTATTACTCACACACGCACAAAACAATCAAACCCTCCATGCACGCATGTATCACACATCCACTCACCCACTCACACAGTCACCCACACACATGACATATGCATGGGTTGCAACACAAGCACTCGTTATAGTGGCCATTATATTGAGGGAACAGGCATGAATGAACAGGAGTGAACTGCAAAGAGCAGGCTTCATACGCACAAATAGCTAAATGTTTTTAAAAATCAAGTACTACTGTGCAAACACTTACAATATTGTTTTTGTACATTTATGGGTGGAAATTAATGAAGAAATCATTTATATATGTGCCCATGATGGTATCGAACAGACTTAGGACAACCCTGAGGGGGGACCTAACTTCGGCTTGTGCAACACCACTTTTACACAGACATTTGCCTATGTTCTCACAAATATGTACGAACGTGAACCCACAAATTTGTTGTGCAACAGCTACTCGTTGGTAATCTTTACTAGTCCTCAGAGGCAGGGAGGTAGGGAAGACCAGAGGGCAGGAGGGTTGTTTTAGATAGGATGATATTAGTCAGGGACAGTGATTGAAGGGTCTATTCGTAGGTAAATGTTATAATTAGATAATGGGGTTGGAAAACACCTGGCATTGTGATGTCATAAAAGGAATTCCTCTGGCATCTACTGGTTACCTGTTGATCATTACCGTATTGCATGTATAGATACGTGCAAGAGTGTGCAACTTGAGAACGTGCAGACTTAGGACGGGTCCTTTTGCAACAGGGCCTGATCGTTTCTAATCCTGGTCGTACTTAACCAAAAATCTACCACGATTTAACTCTTTGGCTGCACGTTTGTGGAAATTCATTTTGTAACAAAGCCCAGGAGCCCTCCAATATGGCAACTATTTCTACAAAATATCAATGTCTAACACCAATATTAAAACATATAATACATGTAGTAACTTAGAATATTTTAAAATTACTGGGATATAGAAAAACTGGCTCTTTATTTTATGTGGATTCCACTTGAGAGGTGCGATACAAACATTTGTATCGTATATCGTGCTATTTTTCTTATTTATTTGTTGAAATCAAAGACTTATAGTAGGTAGACGCGGCAGTATTCACCTAAACCTGTACCTTTCTCCCCAAATGGGTAAAACCAAGAAGGTTGAAATATTTTGAAACCTAAATCAAAGACTTAAGCAAGTGTACCTTAAAGTCACAATTCTCGTTTAGGTAGGATGTAACACCTTCTACATCATTACGGGGAAACAAGGCGTAGTGTACAATCCCTCTCTCTGGATTCTCCTGGAAGAAAGTGTTATCATTTGTAAATTGATAAGGCAATTGCATGTGGGAGGATTTACATCAATATCCCACCATATACAGTAATTGCAATTCCCCGAATGCTTTATTGGGTTACCACATGTTGCAATTGACAAGTGCATCACGTGATAGTGTGAATGTTATATCATATTATGCAATTATTACACAGATGAACTGTTACATGAGTGGTGATGACAAAGATTATATGCTCGTCCGACGGTATCGGTTTGACGAGAACAGTGACAGGTAACTGTTCACATCTAATTAGTTGTATTGATAACAGGCTTGACTACCTATAGTGGAGTCACACATCTCACTGCGCATGTTGTCTGTTACAGTGCATGCTGGGATGGATTCAGATCTAATATGACATGCTGAACAGACTTGTGTAAATACTATGATATGTCTTGTGCAACGCAATAGACTTGAATAAAAGGAAATTCAAATAGAAGTCACATTGAAACAGCAACTAGGTTACAAACAGGCCCTGTACTTCCATGTTGTATACAAGGAAAGGGAAGTGATAAATGATCACTTCATTTCCAAATAACAAACTCTTGGAACAACCTCCCTGTGAGGTTAACATAATATCCGGGAGCACATTTATACCTTTAAAAACGAAATAAAAAAATACTTTTCATTACATTATGTTTAAATCTACTTGCTCAGCTCGTTCTCTCTCACCTCTCAAAAAGAAATGTTTATAATATCTGTAATGTCTGTATCAATCCCCATCTTTCATTATTTCTTTATTTCATCCATCTCCTACCACAAAACGACACAGATTTTGTATTATCTTAGTCGTGAATATATTCTTTATAGCAACAAGCAATATAGCAACATTATATAGAATGATTCTGATTGCCATGAACAACTCTCTACAGACCGATGTGTACTGTTTATCTGTTTACCGTGAATAAAATATATTAAAAAAAAAGAATTTGATTTTTGTTTCTACTTACAAGTTTCTCAATTGGCACACCATTCTTGTATTCTTTCACTGATCTGTAGATAATCTTAGCCATAGATGAACCTAGAGGAAGCAAATAAAAGTTGTATTGATTACTTTTTTTAATGATATCAGCAGGAATGCTTGCAACGTCTGAATCCTATTGATGGGCTTTTGCCACAACTCAATGAGGGTAATTTATAATCTTTGCTAAAATTCAAAATTTTATTTTGTTTTCTAGGCTTGGATCAGAAATCTAAGGACAATAGCCCCCATAACTCAGAAAATTCAAAATTCCGTTATTCACGAATGTCAAATTGGTTGGAACAAGCTCAGGACTCAGGCACACAAAATTGAAGACAGACTTGCTTTTATTACATGTATGTTTAAAATGATCTTGGATTAGTATAATTATAGTGGGTCCGCCACCCAGAATACATCAACGCTGCCGACCATTGCCAACTACCATCCAGGCTACGACAGCGGGGCCACTTCTACTGGAGCCGGAGACGACCACCAGTTCCGGCCGCTTCCGTCAGAGGGTGACATACGTCATCGTGCCGACAGCACTGCAGACACCCTCTGACGGACAGTAGGCGGAGGATACTACTACCTCCGCAAGGGGATCCAGGCTTCGCTTAAGACTACAGACTCGAGCCGCGCCGCGGACCGAGATACTTCTGTTGTTTAAATTAAGCACCCTTTGTTCAAGAGACAATACCTTTGTAACTGTATACCTTTGGGTAATAAACACGGTTCAAACGAATTTCCTCGTATTCGTGATTCTTTCCCGAATTTCGTAAACTCGTGCCCACAAATCTGCGGTTCACTACATAATGAATTTAGAAGACAGCATTATGTTATAACTTATTTCTCAATGACATTCCATTTTATATTCAATTTTGTTCACATTGTTAGAACAAACAACTTTTGTCATGACTGCAGATAAATACTGTGTGATACATTCACAAGAGAACTGTTTTAACGTAGAGTAGGTAGAGTTAGCAACCAAGAGAAGAAAATAAGAAAGGCATTGTCTGGAAGACCTCCTTTTGAGATGGTCATGACATCTTTGTCCAAATTAGACCTCGTGGCTAATAAAGAATTCTCTTATCTTATCTTAGATCGGATAAGATTGGTATGTCAGGGATGCACTAACGGCTTCCCTGCCATGGAGTAGGCGTCCTAATGGATTGTAGTAAGATTTAGTGGTGGAGCAAGAGTGTTTCCCTCAGTTTGAAGGGATTATGTGAACCTTTAGCCTAGACTGATTTTAAAGGCTTGTCACTACGAATCCTACGTTTGTTAGGTCTAGGTGTTCATTAATAATAATTTGACGGAATACGGTGTAATGATTATTAACTATGATGTATTTTTATTTATTATTCATGTCATATAATAAAAGGTTAGGTAACATTATTGGTCATAAGGTAACATCATAAGTTCCAGTCAGCGATGTAAATATAGGTCTCAGCATGGACATTCTCATTTGCATATTCTACATCTAAACCTCAACTGCTATACTTCTACTGTATGTGGGATGTGTTTCAGAAGAATTTTTTTTTTCTTTTTCATCACTGACATATTTATTTACATAGGAAGGTTAGATATAGCTTTGCCACAAAGAGTTGTTTAATCTCAGTGATTAGCTATATTTTGTTCTAGTCATGTCTGCATCTTCAATGGTCAATATCTCAGGAAATAATGAAGCTAGAGGAAGAGTATTTTGGAATGTTAATGGCTGCTATGTTTGACATCGGATAAGTTTATTTCTAGAATAATTATGGAAATAGCACAATGATTATTATACAGACGGCGGTAACATCCTATTTTAGCCAAATTTTAAAATAGAATTGTTTTTACATTCTACGGTATTTTAAAAAAAAAAAAATTCGTGAATGTTAGTGAATTAGGTACCATTCTGTCAATCATCCTGAGTAGCAAGTTCATGTGATACATTTTGAGGTGTTGGTTGAGGACTGGTGTGAGGAGTGTGGACACTTATCTGGGAGGATATCTGGATGCCCATCTCTGTGTGATGTAATTCACACCAACACTACTAACTTTGCACTTATGCAAGGACTGCTTGATTGACAACCTTCTACCATCTCTGCAGTAAATCCCTGAAGGCCAGTGTGACATCCTATTGGTTGACATTTGTTGTATTCTATTGGCTATCTTGGTTTGATTGACAAGTTGCCACTTAAAGGGTCAGTCAACGGGTTCCTGGTCACTTTTAGGACAACAAACCTCATGGAGCCATAAATACAACACCCAAGTCTCAATTTTTTTACTTCCATTTATGTCTAACTTATAGTCACTTACAGGCACGAATTGGGAAAGCTAGGTTGAAAAGGTCTGTTAAGCACAAGAGGGCACTAAGAGTGCTGTGTGACATCATAAAGGTGCGCCAGAAATGAACATAATATCCCTACCTTTCCCCCCAATATCCCAGCAATTGAAACAGTTCACTGTCACTGCTTTCAGCCATTGTTTTGACCAGAGAACTATATGTAACACAGTGTTGTTTTGGTCTGCACAACTGCATTGATCAAACACCTTCCTCCCACCCCACCCTCCTTCTTTCTAGCAGCAATTATGAGAGTTGTTTGTTATGTTCATTGCATGTATATTTCAAGATTGGTGCACCTTTATGACGTAGGCAAACAGTGGTGCCTTAAATGGAGTGTTAAACTGTGGAACTACGTTTTCACTCCTTTAAATGGGTAAAACTCACTAAATAATAACTTGAATTAAGTAAAACCGGGGTGGTTACATTTCAATAATAGCAAGGAAATGGAATTGCTCATAATATTTGGGGGTTTACTGACACTTTAAGGCCACTGTATAGGTTTTTAGAGGAACCCATTTAGAGAGGACCACCCATGACTGAATCTGAGTGATCTACACCTACTACACCCTTTGGGATTTCTGGGTTTCAAGTCTTGGAGACAGACAAGCTCGGAATTGCAAAGACTAAAAGACAATTGTGTATTATTAGATTACAATATGTTGTTTGATGTCTTATGTCTAATTCCCTTGCATTGTACTTTCATGTTTATCCAACTGCCTTTGTAAACAGGGAGCGTGCAACTTTCCTATTTGTTAATAAACTGAATTTTACTTCCACTCCTGTGTTCTTCTAATACAGACATTCGAGGCATTTCAGATTACAGTAGTCTGATATTCATAATCTAGCCAATATATACATTAACTTAAACTGATTATAAAGTTAAACAGAAAAATAGTTCATTAAATGATTGATTAACTTAATAAACTTATAACTTGTTCTTTCTTATACAAGAGAATGTATTAGTGTTATAATTTTTTCTAACCTATTGGAAAAGGTATTAGTTAAATGATGTATTCAGGTTAAAATATGACAACTCTTGGTATTTTTTGTAATGCTACAAGAGTGTTTGTATGCCAGACGGATGTAACCTTTCCCAGACATACACTAAGTAAATCATCTCCCTTATTCTTAACTTGAGTGTATTATTTGCATTATGCAAAGAAATGCATCCTTTTGATTCCTACCAAGATATTTAAATACAAATTTCATTTCAATTGTTTGATGTGACAATATTAAATAAGGGCTCCAAACTGAGAAAACACCAAAGTGTGCTCATTTCGTGAGAAATGCTCACGTAGAAATGACGAAATGTTGGGACTTGATGGACAAAATTAGAAAATACAAAATTGATAGAGAATGCTGGTTTATATGGATGAGACTCACCTATATCTAGAGAAAAGCCTCCTGAACTAGCAACATCTTCTGCTGGGAGAGAGATGATCACATCAGAGATTAGCCCAGTCCTGGGAGTCTTCTTGGCAGCAGTAGCCATTACGCTGAAAGAATTTAACATTATATAGCTTTATTTTTTTATAATTTTATTTACCGAAATTTTCACAATGTGATTCCTCTCAGTTGGAGAGCAACACAAGGTCCAATGATATACATAATTAATTATTATATCGTATGAGAACACTTCTGTCATAATGGGTCCTGGGTATGACCTTAAAGTGCCTTTCTGTCTCTTTTTCTGTCTCTCTCCCTTCTTCTCTCTCTATTTCTTCGGTATGATCATAAAATGCCTCTCTCTCAGCTATCCCTCCCTTGATATAACCATATTAAATGTGTTGATAAGGGCGTAAAGCAACCAATCTCACTCACTCACTTCTGTCATAATGTCTCTGGTCATACCCCAATACAAAGGTTTTATCATAATTATAAAGCCAATATTACCATAACTTCCTATTTTGTATAAATTTACCTTTATGTACCCTGAAATCTTATGAATTATACATTCTTACAACCTCGATACCCTTCAATCACCCCTCCTTTTGGTATTTTGGCCAAAGAAAATAAAAAAAGAACAACAAATCAGTCACACAATTTAACAATTTATATCAGAAGAACAGGGGGTGAGATTTTTTCAAAGATCTAAGATATTTATTATTCAGGAAAGAGCATTGCATCGTCAGATATTATTCTCCGCTGGTCCAACTGTGCTCCCACTCTATATGTAACACTATTATTATATATATGACTCATAATTATTTCCTTTATTTGAGTCATCACTGCCACAAGTCTTGCTATGACACACCCTTTTTTATTTGGCCATTTATATAATTGTTTGAGACAAATCACTAGGTTATGATGTATTGTCATCACTTATATTAAATTCCATTACCCTGCATAATGTATTCCACATCGGAAACGAACTGCTTGTTTATGTATATGGAAGCATAATGTTATATTGCAGGACAATCCACCAAGACATTCTACACACCATTAGACGTAGTATCGATATAAACTGATAGGATAAATATTATAAAAGATTGGAAAATAAAACATATGAGCTATACTGACTATCTACGAAGCGATGCACGACGAGTATATATACTGGGAATTTTATTTTAGAATTAATGTAGAATTGCACGTCTGTCGTGCTGAGGACCGTTTGTAAAGTATAATCGTTAGCCTTGTGCATCTATTAGCAAGACAGATAAAATATACAAATAAAATGACTCACCCTAAATCTCGATCCTGTTGAGCCGATGTCCTGCAGCGTACTGTTCAGCAAGAAGTCAGTTAGTGTGACATATACATAGCTTATCTACAGTACGCTTCGGTAGTCATTTCCTAATATAGTTATATCTGTGCCCTCAAGTAGATGTAATATGTTACATGTTGATGAGTCACATGTCGCAAGGAATGGATGTTAAGATATCATATTTGAAAAGATAAGATCGAATAGATCCAAAGATGGTAAACGTTAGGACATAGATAATAGTTTCTTCGATATTTTCTATACATGAAAAGAAAGTTGACGATACTTATTGATGGTCAATCACTAGTAAATTAGTTAAACAGGATAACCTCATAATATGGATGAATATATTTAATACACAGTCCAGAAATGTGATACATACGTTTATGCTAGTAACAGCGCTAAACATCCTAAACATGAAACGATTCTGTGCAAGGGTCTGCATGGAAAAGCACTTGAAAAATAACATTTGTGTGACTTATTTTCCTGTGACACATCACAAATGCGATGCGTTATAGGAAAGTGAGTCACAAGTTGCAAACAATGGATTTTGAGATACCATCATATTTGGAGAGATGATATTCTATATTTTGTTGTGCAGGAAATATTTCGATGGTCAATCAGTAGTATCATAGACATATTCAATACACCCCTTGACCCTTTGTCAATAAAATGTATTAAAAAGAATACACATTTTTAAATTTGGTACATACATGTATAAATCTATGCTGATAGCAGAGCTAAACATCATAAACATGACCAAGGGTTCCTGCGAAAAAAGATTTTTAAAATATCATAATTTGGGACTAGTGACTCATTCTGCATGCTATGACAAAACACAAATGATTACATATACCCAACGGTCCACCGATGTCACTCATTAATGCTTCAATACACAAATCCATCTACCCCTCTGTTATCGCTTATCTGACCCATAATACAGACCTGTATATCATATGCATATTATGATTATTGAGATATTGTGTGGCTCAATGTGCTTACAGAATATAATAAGACTTCTTCAGTAAGTCATTGTTACATAATCATCAGTAAATCCGTGGATAAGGTTTTGATAGTAATGTACAAAGTTCAGAATTAGGACTGTCCTGTATTCATGCTTGGGATATATACAGTGGAAACCCGCACGACCACCTCGTTATATAGACCAACCAGACCAACCAGACCAACCAGACCAACCAGACCTATTATATTAGACCCTCTATAATGCGACCAACTCTTGCGACCAAACATAGCTCAGTCACATGCGTGGTCCCATGTGTGGGGTTCCACTGTATACGTGATAATATATCCATATCTCAATATTGAATCAACTGTCTGATAAGGGGATTATCCTGCCATATTTGACCCTGGTAGGCTATGTGGCAGCAGGGAAAGGAAGTGTGTGTGTGTGGGGGGGGGGGGGATGGGAAGTGAGAAGGGAGGGGAAATGAGGAGGGGGAAGTAAGGAGGGAGGAGAAGTGAGGAGGGAGGGGAAGTGAGGAGGGAGGGGTGAAGGTTTTTATTGACACAAGTGCCTTCGGCACTTGGATTGTAGAGGGAGTTGTGTTTCAACTTCTTATAGGAATCCGACAATTTACTGGATTTTTTGTTAATTTGAAGATATTAATTTGATTGCCAAAAATGGCCAAAATCACAGGGTACCTACGTTGGGGTAGGAGAGAGAGAGAGGGGGGGGGGGGGAGAGGGAGGGGGAAGAGAGAAGAGAGGGAGAGGAGAGATGAGAATGACAGATTATGACATATAAGAGGGTTTCATGGGAAAAAAACTTGCCACTCCCCCCCCCCCACACACACACACGCACACACCTATATAGCTATCAATTTTCCTTCTCCCCTTTTCCTCCCCCTCCCCGACTACCTCCCTTGCTCTTCCTCCCCCCCCCCCTCCTTCACCTCTCCTCTCTGCTTCGATCATATTCTAGCCTTTTAAATGTTTAATACATTTTAAATGGCATGTACCATAACATCAATGCAGGAAAGATAATTCTATAAACTTGTCTTTGATACCAAATGAATCACATACATGTCAGCATTACAAAGAAATGAGGATTTAATATTAGTTTTAAAAAGAATTCATGAATTCATTGAGGAGTAATGTGTGGACGGGTACATTCTTTCTCTGAGAGAGACAGAGAGAGAGGGAGGGATGGACAGAGAGAGAGAGAGAGGGAGGGATGGACAGAGAGAGAGGGAGGGATGGACAGAGAGAGGGAGGGATGGACAGAGAGAGAGGGAGGGATGGACAGAGAGCAGGGGTGGGAGGGACAGAGAGAGAGGGAGGGATAGAGAGGGAAGGGGAGGGAGGGACAGAGAGGGGAGGGGAGGGAGGGACCGAGAGAGAGAGGGGGGGATGGGGGACAGAGAGGTGGAAGGAGGGACCGAGAGAGAGGGGGAGGGAGGGACCGAGAGAGAGAGGAAGGGACAGAGAGAGAGAGAGAGAGAGAGAGAGGGGGGGGGGGCGGGGCGGGGAGGAGTGGAGAAGGGAGGGAGAGGAGAGATGAGAATGACAGATTATGAGATATATCCCCCCCCACACACACACACATACATTTGTCAATTTTCCTTCTCCGTACATCCCTGCAGATAAGCATTGCAGTTTTAATAACTTACATAAGAAGAACTTTAAAATCCACAGTACACTGAGTGATAAGCGTGGGGAGAAAGGAGGAGGATATGAGTTTAGAGGGATAGAGAGAGAGAGAGAAGTTCACAGAAGGAGAGGGGAGTGTGGAAGGTGTAAAAGCTATTGAGGGTTACATCCATACATAGTACATAGTACTGCGAGCGTGATTGAGCGCATTTTCCTTTCTCTGGGTATATCCTGAGAAAAAAATGGAATGATGTCTTCGTTATTTTGAATGTTAGAATTGCCAAATTTAACACTGGAAATGCAAAATATCTGAATGTTTTTCCCTACTTCTGGTACCCGCAACACCATCCAAAATAGTTGCGGGAATCTGCGCCACTTTTAGGCCTAGGCCTATACCAAGCATTTGCTTTCCGAATGCAACCACTCAAACGAACCTGCAGCACAGAACAATGCACGAACGCACCGCAGTAATTAACTGTAGGGAAAGCATGCTGTGGTGGTCGGTGAATGCTAGATGGATTGACCACTGTGGTGTGACCAGCGAGGCATGACGTGACGTAATGGAACAGAGTTCTTTCCCTGCCTGCACTGGCCAGGCGTGTGGGTCCGGGGATGGACTAGCTGTACCCGGGGACCAGTCTCTGTCTCTTGAGTTCGACGGGTTCCCTGTTTCTGTTGCCTCTGGGAGCACAGGGTTCACCGAGCCGTAACGAATCTCGTATGCTGTGAGTTTTCACGAGTACGCAAAACTCGAGGAAAGGAAGATTTCATTGTATAGGCTACTACACTTGACAGGGAGATAAAGAGGGTGGGAGGTTGAGTGAAAGGGGAATAAGCGAAAATACACGCCTTCCCCTCCTCCATCTTCCCCTTTTTGATCTTGATCCCCTGCAGACAATTGAAGAGGTTTCAAATCAAATAACCTGTTTAATTGAAAGCTTATGCTTGCCATGAATAGAGATTGGTATGACAACATGGCCATTGTGAATATATCGCATGAAGTATTGTCTCTTGCTATTTCTTATTTATTGGTATGAATGAACCATTGTGTGTGAGGGTGTGATAACCTGCAAAATAAGTGCTACATGTATTAAGAAGAAGAGGGATATACAATTCTTAAGAATTTTCATGAGAAACTAGACTGTATGAAAGCACTGTCCTGAATGTAAATAGACCATCGATTGAAAAAATAAAGTGATCTCCTTATTTTCAAGGTCCCTTAAGCTACCAAGTTTTGTGAGAAATAACACTTGGAAAGGGATACAGAATTATTTCAAAGAAAATAATGACTGTAAACTAGTATTTTCGCCAATTGAGAGAAACGAAGTCTGAAGATATTGAGAACAAATATGATCGTTTTTATTACTGGTATAGATAGTTGTTGTTGTGTTAGTAATTTGAGGAACAAAATACAAAGAAAATGTGGGTTGGTCAGACGACCCAGATCTATCATTGTGTAAATAGATATGAGTTAAATTACAAATCTTGACCGCACTGATTAATCACTCAAAATACCTATCATCATTATATAATTGATTCTGTAAACATTTTCCGTTGAGCTTCATGAGAATATCATGTACCATGAAACTGGTCTCAATAAAACTTACTTTTAAAAAAATAGGAAAAGAATGGACAATTTAGTATAAAGTAGGACAAAGTTATGTTGATGTGTAAGAATCATTTACAAGTCCCCAATCGTCCTCTGCCACATAAATACCAGTATTGATTGGGTCAGCTCATTTGTGTAGTTGTGGTTAACTATCGATACAAACCTGAAATTTGATGTCATGGCCAACAATGTAATCAGCAAGGCAAATGCCAGGCTTAGTAATCTATGTATTACTTGCCATGCCCTTGACACAAGAACTAGGCTCTTACTTATCAATGATTACAAATCAATGATTCTGACATATCTGGACTATAGTAATGTCTGCTAACAAATCCACTATGAATCAGCTTCAGGTGTTCCAGAATATAGCTTTAGGAATATAAATATAATGCTGATCAGTTATATGATGAGTCAACTATCTTGACAATTAAACAGAGAATGTTCTTTAATAATGCCAAATTCTTCCAAAAGCAACTACTTGCCTGCAGAACCAACTTTATCGTCAGATGTGGACTGGAAGACAACTTCCATCTAAGAAAAAACAGAGAGCTGAACTTCGAAGTGAGCCACCCTAATTGTAGTACCTATCAAAAATCATCAGCCTATACAGACGTCCGAATTTGGAATAGTCCAAACGCCGACCTGAAAAGCAATCAAGACACGCTCCAGTTTAAAAGAAAGTTGAAAAACGATATCTCATAAAATGTTATTTCAATCCCCAAATTATAATCAAAATTTCTTACCGTACACATTTACCGTCTGCATCCATCATCCGGATGTCTCAGTAATTACAACCACTACATTGGTACATTGTCTTATAACAGTAACAATCTCAGCATCTCTTATATTTGAGCGTCCACTCATGTTATAATTAGACACTGTATGTGTCTGGTAATTTTGTCATGCCTCCGGCGATATTATATTATATCGTTCCTTAGAAATTTACTTCTAACTAACCAAGGTTTATTTACAAAATGTATAGATGCTCGCAATACAGAGAGGAGAACAAATGGCCTCCTACACAAGCTAGGACCCGGCTAGGACCCCATTGTACATATGTGTAAGGCATTATGGAAGTAAATCCAGTGCTATATTAAAAGTAGAAATGATATGTTATCAAACAACACAAATTGCTCGTAGTCATAGGATCCTTCAGATATATATTCTATCTCTCTTTCTCATTTATCTCTCACTCGGTCCAGTATAGGTCGAACACATTCAAAATCACAAAATCACATGGTTATGACCAGTCCCCGCATAACACGTCACCCCACATGGCATGAGAGACGGCCTAACTGAGAGTTCATCATATACACGTGACACCAGTCACATTCACTAAAGTCACATCCACATACATGCGTTCAGCCACAAGCGGACGATTGCAGTCTGAAACACAAATCTCAAAATCACACACCATAACCTTACTCACCACCCTAGCATCTTCTCCCCACGCAACTTTGAGAATCTGCCCGGGTGGGCATACATACTCAGGATCTCCCTCCTTAACAATCATAACTGAGCATGTGGCGTGCCCAGTTGTGCCTCCGCCGCTGCTCCAATGCATTCCATTCCCAAGATCACCGTTCCCATGGGCGTCCCCCGGCTGATCAAGGGGCACAAGAACATCAGGTCCAACTGGTTTACCAACCCGATTTATTGATAATGCAGTGTGTATGCTGTTTGTCACGATCTCCTGTTCACCGCCCAAGAAGATCCGACCTTGTTTAACAGCAGAGCCAATTGTTCTTTTATTGCTGCAGATTGTGCTGCAAAATCATCCATAGACTTAACATGTGTTTTCTGTTTTGTACAGTCCGCCCACATGTGTCCTTCCTTGACAATAATAACACTTACAAGGCATACCAGGTGTCCTTCTATTTTTCCTCTCATAAGGAACCTTTTTACTACTGTCTCCCGCTTCAGGGGCCGGTGGTGGTAAAGCCTCTACCTGCGGCCTGGGCTTCTTCTGCCAAGCCCTAAAAGCTTGAAACTCCGCCAGTTCTTTCTCATCCCAGTCTTGATCTGCTCTGGCCACAGTAGTCATTGATGCCACACCCGCATTATTCATAAATGAATGTGACGTCACGCAGGAAGTACTACTGGTACCAAAAACATCTCTATATCTTGTAGCAGCTCCCGCAGCCAACACTATATTAGTTGGCTCCTGCAGTGCAACATAGTGCGCCATACCTTTATCTAATAGACCATCAAGGAATATTTTAACAGCCATTTCGTGTAATGTGCCATCCCACTCACCGAAAGCATGCACAGCCCTCAGACTAATGCTCTGGCTGAAGGCAGCAGGACTTTGTCCAGGGTCTTGCCTACAGTTGAAAAATTCTCTCTTCCGCGTCTTATCAGACTTCTCGGCTTGATAGTCATATTCAAGCATCTGTAAGAGCTGATCTACAGATAAATCATCTGGTTCCAGCATCATAGCCTGTGGCAATTGCTTGCCTACTCCGGTCAGCAGTTGCACTTTGTAAGTTTCATCATCCCAATTCATGGAATGAGCAATCATTACAGTGCGTCTCTGATAGTCACGCCAGTCCTCTCTCCCATCCCATTCCGGGTCTAGATTTTACCATTGGCTTAGTGGGTTTGAATTTAGGCACACCAAAGGCAGGTTCTTTAATGTCAGGCAAATAGCCTGCGGCTGGATCTATTGACCGTCTAACCTAATAAATTGACATTGAATGTGAGCAAAACTAAGACAATGCACCTCAGAGGTGTTCGAAGCAGAGTAAATCTTGTTAAACCAAATATTATCATTAGTGGTACTCAGCTTGATTGTGTAGAATCTTACAAATACTTGGGCATTACATTAGACGCCAATCTCAAATATGATATGCAAGTGCGATCTACCCATAAAAATGTGAGTCATAAAATGTACCTCCTCAAGAGAATTTCTATACTGGTGCCACCACAGGTTCTTCTAAGAATTTACAAGGTATTTATACTCCCATTGTTAGATTACGGTGACGTTATCTACAGCGGATGTGCAGCAAGGCACATTGACAAACTGCAAATTTTACAAAACAAGTGCCTAAAAATTGCACTCAAACTTCCAAAGTTAACAAATACACTACTTATTCACAGAATAGCCAGAGTACCAATGTTAGTGGACAGAAGGAGGGCTCATATCCTAAACCTTGCCTTTAAACGAAGCCAAAAACCAGCCTTTGTTGACCAAAATGTAAGACAGACCAGACAGTGGCAGGCACCAGTGCTGTTCTCCAATAGGCCAAACATTGTGTCTTATGACCAAAGTGTCCAAAGAAAAACTGCGTTATTATGGAACAATCTCGATGTTGACACAAGAAACATAAATGATTATAAGGTCTTCACAGCCTTAACCAAGGCTAAATGTATGTTACCTATATTCTCTTAAAACCGTAAATATCCTCCTATCTCTCACCCCTCATCCTATCATTGTAGTTCTCTCCTAGTTTCTTCTTTTAGCGAGTCTCTTTCTATTTGTGTTGTTACATGCATAAACAAGTCACAGTTTATAGAACCCAAAGGTAATAGCCACTCAACCAGATTTAACCATTCAAATGGTTAAAACTGAGGCTCATTTCCTACCAATTATACACATGTCATTGTACTCTGCAAGAATAGATTGTATATTGTCATATTATTTTGTGTATTGATTAATAAACGTTTCTAAAAAAAACCAAAAAAAAAACCTTCTTGTCCAAGCTAGCTGGTAAAGATCGCCTAGCCGCCCCCATAATCCCATAACCCACTTGATCAGGCCAGAGGCGTGTAAGCCATGTGCAGCCTCAAGCACACTCCTTCTATCGCTTCTAAATGCTCGCCCGCCAGTTGGTGCATCCAGCGCAGCTGACGCATAACGCGGTAGATCCGACATAACATTGTCTGAATCTGGTCAAAATCAGGCAAATCATTCATACTCCGGGCATAAGACTCATTGATTATCCCACCCGGATTCGACTGAATAGGAGTGCTAACCTTTTCTATCTCATCAGCAAAGGCAATCCTCTAGATCTGCGTTGGGGGACTTGAAAATCCAAGCAGCTGTTCAGTTCCTCCAAATTCTTCTTCATCCTCTCATTATTTTTGTGCTCCCACGCACGCCTTGCCTCCAGCGAAGTTAATTTTTCACTCTGATCTTTAACTACAGAGACTCTTCTTGTATTGATAAAGCCAATTCTGATTCAGTATAAGCTGCTTTACTAAGAGCTTCTTTCCCCCTTCTGGCAGACTCCATCACCGAATCATTCATCAAATCCAAAGTGCTTTGATTTGTGTAGAGATGAGTTTATCAAGCTTAGATAACTTCCTTCTCATGGTCACTTTCAAGTCAGCGGGTTGTAAATGTTCATCACTGCTTGAATCAGCTTCTATACTTGCTTTCACCTTCACATGAGGCTCAACATGTGCATGGATCGAGCGATCTAAATTCAATTTCGACTGAACCAGCCTATGTTCTAAATCCTGAATAGTCTGATTTGTTTGCTGCAAAAACTGATCTACAGCCAACAGGTCACCCGGTCCTCCAGTAGAGAACCGGGCATCTTTCCCTTCACCCGCCATTGGCACTCCTCGTTAGAGGCTACCAACGGCTAGCGACAGGTCTCACCCGCTAACGAGCAAAAATCCAATTGGTCACGGCACCAAATTGTAGTGTCCAATCAACATGTCGACTGCAGCCTTAAGCGACTATGGGAACTTAATCTATCAAATCAAAGACAACGACAACAACAGGATCTAATTATATGGACCTCGCCAGCACTCAACGTTTAATTACTCTTTACCACACCTGGGTTGCAATCTGACTCACGGCTGTGAGAACAACAACATCACAATATGAAATAGCATCGGTGTATGACAATGACATGCAGACACACATGGTGTATAAGTAAGACATGGATAAGACATATAGAATAAGCAGTAGCATATAGCAATAAAAGTTTTAAAATGTGGAAGAACGGAACAACACGACCTCTGTTGGTCACTATTATCATGGCCGCGACCCGCGCAACTGGTACCAATACCTAACTTACAAAACCCTGGGAGTCACAAGCGACAGCCACGTGGACCCCGCTCTGGTTCAGCAAATGCTAATCCAGAGCCGCCCACCACAAATGCAAATATTAATGATCGAGAGCAGATGGCTTCGAAGAACGCCTAATGTTAGCGACATGTCTTTTCTACCCTATTTTCAATGTGTATATGAAAATAAAAACGTTTATCGCATTTAATCCAGGACTTATTAACTAATACAATGATAAAATGATAATACCAGGATAGTAGAAGATGAGGAGGATGAAATACCAGGGCCACCACACGATAAGTAGATATATTGTTGTACACTTTGGAGTAAGTTTGTATTATAAATTGATACTTTTCAGGTTGAATTAACTGTTCATGTCCTTCATTGTATTCGTTAATAAGTACTGGATATAATTAAATTCTAAAAGTTTTTGAATGGAGGAAAAAACATGGAAATTTCCCCCCAAAAATCATTTTTTTGGCCATTCCCGAGCCACACACTCAGGAGTGCAATGTGCATTGAAACAATCACTCACTGCATCATCTCTGCATTCCCCATTCTCAGTGCATTGACTGCACTTGTGATGCTGTGGCTATGTGGGGGTTACCGCAGTATAACCAGGAAGCCGTGTGATTCCCTGCTGCACTCATACACCTGCCTAGTAGATATGTAGAAGTGCAGTCAGGAACCACACAGCTTCCTGGTTATACTGCAGTGATTGAAAATTTCTTTTACTGGGCATACTGATCGTCCTAATTTAAATGATTTATTTATCAGAATAAACCGATCTTGTGTTTACAGTACCATGATTAACCTGTGATGGTATATTAAAATACATGGTCCCTGTTAACAACATTGGAACATAACTACCATGTACATGATGTGATTACATTAATTCTTATGCTATTTCATTACTTCCTAGATATTTCTCTAGACTTACTATATTTCTTTCTTTCTCATGCATGGTTCAGAGTTTACATAAATAACGTGCCCCAACCCCTCTGCCACCCATTGTTCCTTCTCCTTCCAATTAATAGCATCAGTTATCTAACCTGGGAAAGTCCCCACTACTCCTTAATCAACAAACAAACCATGCACAGCGGAAATATAAGCAACAGCCATCCACTTCTACAGTTAAGGCTTAGAAACAAAGGATTCATGGCTTTTGGCGGGAATTATTGGCGTGTATACATCAGATGCCATCTTGCAGTCACAGAGGGTAGGTGTCTTATATGCTGTATGTATCGTATATTGAAGCATACTTAGTAAGTTGTTCATTTTGTAAAGTCTGTGCCATTGAGATTCATTTGATTAACTGTAAACATCATATTTTCCTTATACATGCATTTATTGTATGACGAATTTAGGTTTTATATTATATTCAGAGAGATGGAAGTCAACCCAGAACAAAGGAGGAAAGGGCGTTGGAACACAACGTTAGGAATTCCCCAACTGAAATTTCTGTCACTCATTTAGGTTGGATATACATACTGTTGTTTGTAGTTCCCTTTTAAACATTTTAATACAAAGTCAAATTCTTTGGGAACAACTTGGGCATAATAGTAATAACTAAATATTGATTTTTCATACATACATGAGCTCATAAAAATGGCGTTGGAACACAACGCATAAAATTCACAAAAAGAAAAATGGAAATAGAAGAAGTACAAAATATTTTGTGAACATATATTTTTGCCTGGTCATGTACCCTACGGTAGGGATGTAATTACAAATAAAAAAATAATTATTTGGAGTACTGTATGACCTGGTGGTGATCGTTTTCGTAAGACTTTGTATATTTTCTGTGAAAAATGATCGACTTTAGCATGTTTATTGCCCATAAAATATTTATCATTTATTTTTGACACACAAAACTATACCTCCCCTGGAAGCCCTATCGGCGCTGCAATTGTTAATATAACTTAAATTTGTATACTAGCATCACTGCTCAATATATCACCCATGGACGCTGGGGAGAGCCTGTGGGCCCGTTTCGTGAGAATTGACCATATAATGATTATGTTCTAGTAATGTCTTAATTTATATTATATTTTCAGTTTTCCTTTTTTCATTTTCATATTTTCATTTTTTATATTTCAGGTACCACTCTAGGCTATCATGACATGTGCCTGCAACAAACTTGTAAATGAAATGACTTTCCAATGAATGATATTAGCATTGAATACATGACTTTACCTGACATTTTCATATTTATGTTCTTCTAGAGATGCATGCTGGAATAACGCCCCGCTCACCCGTCGCGTTACTTCGAACAGGAATTCCCCGCTAAGCAGAATGTGCTACTTAATATTTAATAAAACAGGAGACATCCTTAATCTATCCTGAGCATTTTAAGACTTGTCCCAGCTCTCTAGGACAAATATTAGTCGAACTATGTCTATATACTTGGGGGCATGTCAGCTTTACTCCAGCGCAAGAAAATGAACAAAAATAAAATGATGATATTCTAAGGCTGAATAAAAGCATAAATAATAAGCATAAAACCAATATTGGGCAATACCTGCCCCACCCAACCCCTGCCCCCACCCCCACCCCCACCCCCACCCAAACCCCCGCCCTCATTTAGCGCGGTTCAATAGCAGCATATATGTGTGACGTCCCTATAGTGTTATACTGCAATCACCGCGTTCACATGTTGCCACGGCCACCGCGGTGATGCGATCGCGTCACGACGAGTAACGCTTGCCGCTGTTTGCTTTCCGCGATGACTGCAGTGAATTGGCCCCGTTGCAAACTGCGGATAAAACAGCACCTGGGTGTGTTGGGTTATTGTCAAATAAATGAATTTATTATTAATTTAGCTTGTTTAATTGATTGATGAAACTATGCATGTAGTTTGTACATACTTCAGGGAGCATTTTGGTGCAAGAATTATCTTCCTACTCCTATTATTTATTGAATCATGAGCTGAAACATGATAATGGTAGTTTTGGGGATAGGTCATGGCGGCCATCTTGAATTTCTCAAAACCCTCAAGGGTTACAGCTTGGCACTCTTCGGATTTGGATTCTCCAGGGTCCAAAGGTTTATAATCAGTAAAAAACCATTGTGGGACCTTCAGAGCCGGGTTCACCCCCTTGGCTGCTGGACGATCTGGCGACAATGGCATAATTAATTAATTATGCAACTGCATAAAACCCAAGCCAGAAGCATCGCCACATTCCTCCTTCGGAGATACATTAGTACTGGACAACTTCCTCCATAATCAGGGAACCCACTCTATTTCTCATTGTCCAACACCCAAAAGTTACATGAGTGCCTAAGTTAGAGCCTGAGGGAGAGATTGGACCAAGATTTTTTAGCTCTTACTGGTATAATTAGTGCATAACAGACCTCTCACGTTCACCCTTTATCTGCATGAGGACATCAAAATCAGACATTGTTGTGGTCCTTACACCTTGTGGCAATGTGGTAAACTAACAGGAAGTGACAGGAATGGTTTCTCACCCTCCCACGAGGTAGCGCCACCAGCAGCACCAGCCAAAATAAACCTCAGCTGGACTGGCCTCTGACTCTGGAGTTGACGGCATCGGCGATGCGTCCACATAGATTAAAGCTAAAAAAATAAATGATTTTGGACGCGTCGGGAGACGCCATATGGGGAGAGGGAAGCAGGTAGGGTGTTGACAGTGTTAATCTTACAAAAGAATCCATATTTATGGACGTAAAATGCCCCAAAATCCCCGGCCAAAATAACGTTGCGCCCCCAGCCCCCACCTGGTGCCATCATATTCTCTGGACGAAGAGCGCCCAAAAGATGGCAGCACTAGTTGCCGTCTCGGTAACTCTCCCGAGAGCTGGCCCAGGCGCCCCAGACCCACAGGGTCGGGGCAAGGATAGAGAGGGATTCCACCTATATCGCATTTAACTTTTTAAAAACCCATGTGACGAACAATACCAGTCCCACCATCCCCTCACCCCGACTATTCTCCTACTCCTAATGTAGGTCCCTTGTCCACACAACCCTAGAATAACCTATTTCGGCCACTTTCCAACACTACGCAAGCGTCGGCCCTACTCATATCACTAGCAATGTTCAGCCACCCAGCTACTACCAATTCTATAGCGCAGAGCCTAGAGCACTGGACTCCAGGCGTGAAGGTTGAGGGTTCAAACCTCGCCCGGGTCCGTTGGCTTTTTTTTTTCATCCTATACTTGGTTGGCCGTATAGAGCTGTCAGTCTACACGGCCGGGACGGGCCGGGACGGGACGGGCCGGGACGGGACGGGACGGGACGGGACGGGACGGGACGGGACGGGACGGGACGGGACGGGGTGGGACGGCGGGTGGGTTTGATGATTTGTGGTGAGGGGAAAGGCAGGAGAAACAAAATATCCATATAATGGTTTAACCTGTGCCAACAATAATACAAAAACGGCCTAAACATGTCTGAATTACATTCGCAAGGCGCCGACTAGCAGCTGCCACTCACTGGACTAACAAATAAATCAAGGTTTGAAAAATTAACATTATAGGTCGAAGGGCCTGAAATATTATTATATGGCCTTGAATCTTGTTAGAATCTTTTAAATGGCCTTGAAATGTTCGGAGATTCCCAGTTTCTTACAGAGGGGTGTGTGAGAGGGGGTGTAAATAGGTTATGAGCTGTTATGGAATAGTTTGATTATAGTTGATGACAAATGTACGGTACATAGGGCCTATGTAGGCTATCTATGTTAGTTAGCCCACCAATATTATACTATAATTGGTCTGTTGGCGATAAAGATATTGCAGAACAAAATCTGAGCAATTGATTAGAATTATAACATATTGCTTTGTGTTACACCACGTATAACAATGTAAATATGTTCTTTGAAATAAAACTTGAAACCGCGCCCCCTCCCTTTGAAAATCCTGGATCAACCCCTGTCATCCCCACCCCAACCCACCCCTGACCCGCCCCCAAACCCCCAAATAAATAGGACACGATATCTGACTCCCCATTATTTAAAACGTACAAGCTATCTGACTTCCCATTAAATTATATGCCAAACTAAAAATAGGGCCTACAAAACAACAACTATACAAGCCTCCCGTACAGACATATTGAGCTACACAAGCGCCAGAGACTCAAATATGTTATTGTTATGGACATATATAGACGACCGAATTACCACACTGTACATAAGATCGTAATACAATAAAGAATACTTGAATTGAATTGAATTTATGGTCATATTTCTGCATATATATTAGCAAAGCATCGATCTCCAGACTCTTCCAAACTCGTGTACCTTCGCTATGATTATTATTTAAATCATTAATTAATTCGAATTCTAAATTAATTGTTTTTTTCTGGGGTTTCTGTGCGGTTTTTTTTTGTGTTTATAATCTTGATCGGCCTCCTCTTCATTCCTGTTCTCTTCTGTGAAGTTTAGAGTATATTTGTACATTTATTTTTATCGTTTAAATTGATTTATAAAGAACCATTGCCATTTTTACTGAATATTTCGATTTGTGCGTGTGTTACAGGTCCCTGATTTTGGTGAATAGTTTGGAGTTAATTTGTACATTAATTTTCACTATTTCTATTATTCATTATAATTAAATTTAACGAATTTAGGTGGTGAAAATCAAAATTGTTGCTTCTCAGACCTATCAGACCCCCCCCGCCCCCCCCCCACACACACCCATAATTATTACCTTTTCACCCTCAATATCCTTGAGCAAGATTTAGACAGTGAAATAAGAAGCGGAAATAAAAACTAAACATTTCAACGTACAAGATTCGTTGTGTTGTCTTCTTACACTAACCAGCGTTATTGCTATTGTTACTATTATTACTATTGACCCAAGGGGCGGGGGGGGGGGTCATATTGCGGAAACAAAAACTCCCCGGCAAACGCCTTATCACGCTGAGTTAGACTCTTGACTACTTTTGTGAACAACAAATTTCAAACGAGGAAAGTTTAGACATAAAAGGTTTTAAAAATTAGGTTGTTGCTTCTCTTTTATATTGATCAAGAGTTCTCCATGGCAGTGAAGCTTTTCTGCCCTTTTTTGTACATATACATGCTTTTAACATATATATTTCGCATCCATATTTTAATTCAAGTAAAACTGTAACCAGTGAGAAATCTCCATTATCTATATAGAAGAGTTTACGTCTATATACACAGGTTTTTGTTTGCATGACTATCCAATTTATGATCTCGACGTTGATATTATCTTTGTCTATACCAGTTTTAACATAATTTTGACAGGTTTTACAACAATTATGAGGCAGGTTGAAATAACATTATTATAAATATTGAAAAAACATGTCGTAACACTACAGAAGATATTGCCTTGTCTCTTCAAGAAATTTTATGTATGGGAAGAAAAGGTTTCGGAATCATCGTGGGCTAGTAACTTTTATTTTTCATCAAAATAACTTGATAGCTGGCCATTTTCCCCATTTAATATAACCTGGTAGACCATTCCATAGCCTAGGGCCCCTGATATGGTTTCCATGTTGGAAACTTATTTAATATAGACAATCCTTAGACATTATTATCACATCGTTGCCACAGGTGACAATGATACAATGCTCAGAGTAGAAATATTACTTAATACTAACAAATATTCGTACATATTTCCACTTTTTAAGTCGAAATAAGCACTAAAACACCAATAAATAATCATAAATCAATAGAAATGATGAAATAAATGTACAGATGAACTCCAAACTATTCACCAAAATGGTCAAAAGCATATTCAGCACCAGCAAAACACACGTGTACATATTGAAATAGGCAGTAAAATATGCCCAAAATGGCCCTAAATTAATAAAAAATCAAGTGAAATTATTAAAATAAACTTAAGATAAAGGTACAAAATGTACTGCAAAATATTCACATGTGTCAACCAGAGGTATCAGAGATAATTACAAACTGTTCGACGGTGACCGCATGGTACCGACCGACGTGTAAGTGGATATGGGCCTTAAGTCTCAGTCAAGAGACTGTGGTCTGTGCAAATGTGTCAGACACTTGTCAACTGAAATCATTCATTTACGTGGTTACACAACTGACAAGTGCTTAAACATTGGTGACAATTTCACTTAACATACTAGTAAACTATTTCTGGTATAGCCACCCATGAGAGACAATTCTAATACAAGTTTCTTTGGCTATAATAACATATATACTTACTTACATAATATTCTCTGCTTGCGCCATCTTCCACTTTCTGCTTTCTCCGTCCCCCCTGCTGCCCTCTGGTGTGAAATACACTTACTACACAAGTGACGGGAGCGGGGCCCTATCATCCAAGGCTGGGGCCCTACCGCCCGGGGCTAATTGTAATTAAATTTGTGGAATCGATCCCATACAATATGTGCGGTATGGGTTTCGTTTTCTTGTGATTTACAATTGCCTAAAATCCTCATTCATTCATTCCGTGGTTTGTCGTGTCTGTCAAAATTGACTCAAATCATTCACGTCATGAAATAGGCCTAATAATTGTGCATTAATAGCCCACCTGCAGGCCCACCTGGCAGACTGCACGGACCTCAAACAATCCTATATTTAAATAGCATCCGTTCATGTGCTCTTTGCAATGCAGGTTGTCTATTATTAGGCTACTAGTATTTACTTGATACATAGGCTATTGGTGGCCGTGAGAAGGCAGAGCAGTGGAGCGCAGCTTGTCGTCGATCGCCGCGAATAACCTGACGTGATCCCGTGACACCCTGCCTTTCATCGACACCCTTCCCTTCACCTTTCCACAATGCAACGCGCGACAGTGCCGAAGGCGGAGTGACTGAGCTGTCAATAGGCCTAACCATGATTTGACTTTATTTAATACCTTATAGGCCTACGGCGTAATTTCACTTCATTCATCAAGCCGAGTAACCGTAGGCCTAATCAAAAACAAGCTTGATGAGAGTAAGAGGAAAATCAAACCAACCGTACCTTCTACCTTGTGCAAAGAGGCGGAAGTAAAATTTACCCAAGATTACCAAGGAACGCTTTGAGTCCATGTCCTGTGCCTGTGATATGACAGACGTCTACAGGTGGCTTCCAGAGTTTGGTAAGTAAATTAGTCTTAGATGTTATTGAGATATTCCCATCGTTTGCATGCTAGCTTCTTGGGCCACTTGTAGCGTTGTTGGCCTACCTGGGCTTTACATCTACTTTAGCCCCGACTTTAGCTCCCATTTTTTAGCCTTGGGGCACCTGGCGGATCCCGCTGCATGGTTTACTCTATAATGTCTATACGGTTGGTTTGATTTTCCTATATAGTTTAGCCGCCAGAATCATTGAGAATATTTGTTTCCTGTGATAAATTAGTTGCTTATAGTTAACCTTATAAATTGTTGACTGACTGCATTGATATGTGAGAGGTGCCAAACCTCCCGACTTGGCGGGAGATCTCCCGATTTTTCAGGCAAATTGGCAATTCCTCCCGACCTCCCGACTTGACACCAAAACCTCCCGCCAAAAGGCCCAAATTATGAAGTCTTAGATATTTATCAAAAACATGTCCTATAACTATACAAATCCAAATAGAGAAACTACCCTGGTCACATGCAGGTTTATTTTACAATTTAACAGGGTAGGGAAGACCCCCTCTTGAATCCCGTTTCCCGTTTTTTATAAGCTCCATTTCCCGAATCACGTAGGTTTTCAATTTGGAATCCCGTTTTTCTATTTGCAACCCCTACCTGAAAAAATTAAATCTGGATCTGAACCCCTTTCCCGAATCCCGTAGGCCCTTTTAAATCCCGAATCCCGACCTAAAATAGGCCCCAATCCCGGTTCCCGAAAAGGTATTCCCTACCCTGATTTAAGTTCAAGCCCAGCCCTTTCCCAAGAACCCAACTCAAGTTACACATGGCCGTAGTGGTGACAGTAAGGACAGTTAGGACAATAATGTTGAAGAAATGCGGGTCATTCTTCGTAATAATTCAGGGTCAGTAGTTGGGCGAGAAATTAATCAACGCAACACACAGAGATGTATGCTTCAAATCAGTACCAGCCTCGGAAGAGCCCGATTTTCATCTTTCCTTTATTCTTATACTAGACAGATTAGGACGAAATACACTGGTCCTGCGCTGATTGGCTTTGGTCCCGTTGGTCCAATTAATTGACAGGTTAGATTAGAGATCCAATCAGCCACAGGATAATAATGACAGACACTTATTAAAACGAGGCTCAGAGTGACCACTGCCACTCTGACCAATCTCTTTGGGTGGTGACCAGGTCACGGGGTTATCTCCCCTCCCCTCTCCCTCCCACTCTTTAATCAGTATTCCCTCCCCTCCCCTGACCTGGCGGTCAGCCCCTCCCCTCCTTTCCCACGTGATTGACTTTGAGATAACGGTCAGACCTGGACCTCACCTGTACCTTTGGACTTTGGGATGATAAGAAATCCGCGAGCGTTGTGGCGGTAAGAAAGTGTGGGTAGCCTTCTGGCCGGTAGGGGCGCGACGAATGTCTGGCTGAATGAGACAACTTTAACTCAAAATTAGACAATTTGGGCTTGTCAATTTTACAATGTCTTTTCCATGCCCATGTAGGCCTACATATATATGATATGTTTTAGGAAAATGAGTCACAAGTCACAAAATTGATATTTTTCAAAGTGTTTTTTTTACAAGATCGCTTTATTGAAATGTTCTGATTGTTAGTGGGTTTAGTACTAGATAGCACTTATGCACTTGTCAATTGAACCCCCTCTCCCCCCCCCCCCCACACACACACCCGGGGAAGTGGGGGAATGGTAGGGGAATGTCTGAGAAAATATGCCCCCACCCAGGTGGGGATTTCCTTTAGTTTACAGCAGTATGAACTGCATGTAGGTGGGGGTATGTCCTTCAATGCCAATTCAAGTATAATTTAAAGTGCCATGTTGGAGAATTTGATGCATTTCGGAGCACAAAATAAGGAACTAGCCATACTTTAATTTCAACTCTAAATATTTTTTTTTACTAACTAAAATGCCTGGCATGTTACGCTGACGTAAAAACTTCCCAAATATATATTATATGCCCTAATTCTGAAGAAAATTAAATATTCAAATACATTCATTATTATACTGGAGAATGCATTGAAAACAATCTAAAACATATCCACTTGACCCATCTTGGGTGTTTAAATCAATTTTTATTCTAGGTTTAAATAGGCACGTTATGGTGACATACATACTTCCCCAGACATTTTGGCATTGCAAATCAACCAATAGATAGAAATAGAGTAGAAAATTAGGCTTTGTTTCATGAAAAACGCCTCATAGTATTTAACGATTTAAATTCATTCATCACTAAATTATTATAGGACTGCATCTTAGAGATTTAACTTTTTTTTTCAAAAATATTTAAAGAATACGCAATTGAAGATGACATCCTCAGACCCCTCGCCTCATGGGCTTGGATCAGCTGGGTTGACACCTCTCAAGATTTTCAAATTGAATAAATTACCACCCTTCCAGATTTTAAGGGAACAGAACTGACTTATGCTCAAATTTGTAGCAAGGAACTTTTTTTGAATATGTATGCTATTATAAGTATTTGGCAGTATGGCAGAATAAGACCCATGCAGTGGCATAGACATTAGAAAGCTTTCAGATAATTTAAAGTATACCACATTTTAAACGAAATGCATTCAGTAGTGGTCCTGGGTATGACCTTAAAGTGCCTTTCTGTCTCTTTTCTCTGTCTCTCTCCCTCCTTCTCTATCTCTACTTCCTGGGTATGATCATAAAAGCTTATAATGTTGACAATATGGTGCAAATAACTAAACTGCCTTAAAAAACAAAAAAGTAAAAAACATTTCAATCATATTAAAGCATTATTCATATGAATATTATGCTTCCACTGTATCATATATGTATATATGGCCTCGATAATATCAACATTTTTCTGATCTTAGACTCTACTACAGTCCCCCCCCCCACACACACACACACTACGACCCAGGTGGCGAAGCCAAGTGTCCAGGCTCATGGTGTCTGTTCTGGCCACTAGCGTCTCTGCCCTAGCATTGTTAGGCCCAAATTTCTGGACCCCCATTGGGTCCTGCATGTAATTCAATTCATATAACATTTCTGTGACAATTGTCGGAATGAATTCATATTTATTCATTCCGATTGTCTTTGGCATCTGCACAATGCTTAAAAACATGACCAAATTAGAAATAATATTAATATCTTTGAAAAAGGAATATCATATATAGGCCTAATTATATTCATGTTATAAAGCTTCCAGTGTGTGTGTCACACAGACATGCAGTTCCTTCAATGCCCTTCAATATTCCTTCGATCAATGCCATTAGCAGCGGTAATCACTCTACTAATCAAAACATTCCAACATATAAATCACTTTGAAAAGTAAGAATTTGGCAACTTGTGACTCAATTTCCTGTGACACATCACATATGCATTTAAATACAAATATATCTGTTTCAATTTTTAGTGTTATTCATTTTTAGCGGGTGCATTAGTGTGGTGTTAATCAATTGATAACTGTCTGTCAATAAGGTATATGAAAGTGAGATGTTGGGAGAAATGTGAACAAATAGTGATGCTTTTAATTCTAAAACCATTACAAGTTGATTCCTGGTAAAATATGTCTTCAAATTGTAATGAAATTATGTATGTTGTTTTAATCAAATTTGACATATATATATATTATATTGTAGTTTAACCTTAAGATCATTTTTTTGCTTAATATGATACAATGTGTATCCTATAAGAATGCGTTTTTGGATCGTGTTATAATCCATAACAATGTTCTGGCTTTTGATGAACGATTGAAAGGTCAAACCTATAACCTGTCCCGGGTCTGACTAAAAGACGCACAGCACCGAAAACCCGCACAGCACCGACGCTACTTGTGCTACTAATATTAGACGCACCACTTTGCCATCGCGAGAATGGGCAAGAGAATGGGCAACTTTATTAAATACTCTGAATAAAGGGAGAATCAACGCAATGTCTTATAACATTATAACATATATAAAGAAAAATTTGTATTCAATGCTTAAGTGTGTAAAGTGGTAAAGTGGAGAAACTGATGTCAAATCAATGTTTAATGTTTATTCAAATTTCATATCATGACCCTGGCTACCGAAAAATTTGAAAAATTATAGTTCTGATAATCCATTGGTTGATTTGCAATGCAAAAATATATGGGAAGTCTGGGGATGTCATCATTACGTGCCTATTTAAACCTAGAATAAAGATATGTTTGAAACCCAAAGATGGGTATAGTAGAGATGTTTACTTAAACAGAATTTATATTTACCTTCATAAACAACAAATACAAGTATTCAAATCATCTTAACAGGAGAATGAGGGAACGAATGGGATATATTCTTGTATAAATGCTTTAAATATAATAGATTATATGTGTATGTACAGAGGGTCAATGCCCTGTGACTCTTGCCGCTACCATTACCATTACTGAATCGTTTTTTTATGTAACTTCTCTTCTAGTTGGAATTTTACAGGCTAAAAAGCAATATCCCCCTTATTTCGAGACCTATGAATTACACAAGAATTCAAAACATTGTGTGCATATTTGTTCAATTCATTTCTAATTTAAATCCTCATTTATGTAGAAATATTATGTACCATTCTTCAGTGCCCTTATCATCAATATTATCGTCACAGACTCTATCAAGCTGCCCTGACAACAATATTCATCATTAACATTCCCAATTCCGTCTATATTATTAGCAATATGTCTAGTTTATATATGTACGAAAAATAATAAGCCAGTAGAAGCAATTTAAAAAATATTAAGAATTTTCAGCCAAATGAGGACCAATTTGTGGAATTGCTCATATGTTCTCTAGTCTTTTGTATAAAGGTATTAAAAATGAGTGCTGTGAATCTGTTACACAGATGGCAGCAACATTATCTTATTTGACTTGACTCGACAACCTTGTTGTGTTTTTTTCAAGGGGATAGCTCCTATGCATTTATTTTAAATTGTGAAAATGTATAAAAAATGTTTATTTATATTCTTATATGAGCTTAGGCTGTAGTCATGCCTATCTTTCATGTTGTAGACAGTTAGAATTCATGGGAAATTTGTGTGGAATTGTTTATCGAAATCAAATATGTTTACAAAAAAAATACAGAAAATTAATTTAAACATCAACTATGCAACTCCATATTTTCTGGCTCCATCGTTTGAAAATTATATCTTTATCATTTTCAGAGACAGGATGCCAGCAAAAACATCCATTCATTCCCCTACCACTATATAGCTACCACTGCCTCGTACCAAATGTTTGACGCATTTCACATTACTTGGGCATCACCAACATTCCTAGAACCAACTTTCCCAAGGAATTGACTGAGTAGGCCAATGATGCAGAGCCTTCCGAGAGAGAATTCCTGTTAAAAAGGTCTAAGCCTAAAGGTCTAAGGTAAACTTGAAAATTTGATAAATATCCCTGTAGGCCTATAGTGTTTTTATGATTCTTGATGGTGGACAATCAATCTTTTTGGTGTGATCGTCTTCATGATTTTCAAACGGTTATTCTATTATCAGAAGTTAGGCCTAGGTCCCTATAGAATAAGGAATACCAAAATGATCGATTGTCTCTAGCTTCAACTGCTGCAATGACTTTCCAGTGGCGTAAGAAGCTATCCTCCATTGCGGGGGGGGCAACTCCATCCATGTCACCAAGCCAGGGTCGGTGTGGAGGCAGAGGCGGGGGCGCCGTATGAAAGGGAGAGTGGGGGGGGGGGGGGGGGGGGGCACCTATAACTATATTAGGTTAACACCGATTATTGTATGCTCCTGTTTTATGAATTCATACTTTTGTATAATCTTTAAAATGAATTATATGTTTTGAATTTATAAAAGTTCTAAAAAAACACATGCGGCTGCTAACATGTTACACTAGTTTTTTAAGGCAAGCACATGAAATGTATTGTCATAGTAACAGGTTTATTTCGGTATTTTTCTTTATTTTATTATGAGGGACAGATTAGCTCAACTGAAAAACTGTATCTAACTGTTCTCTGGGCCTCATATTGTAGTCTATCGATATACTGACGTCTGGAGGGTATGATCGTACATGCGTTTGTTGACTGATCCATATATGGCATGCGCTCTCCATATATGGCATGCGCTCTCCATATATGGCCGACCCGTATGCCCGCGCATGCGCAGCCATCTCACACGCCGAATCGGGCAAGATGGCGGCCACGAAAATTAAACTGCTTTCTGAGCAGTTCGAATGTCTTAACACAATAATCATTGCATATGAGCTTGAAAACAAGGTTAGATTAAACGTTCAGGCATTTATATTCAGTCGATGGTTAATCATTACGCATTTACGGCTTCGGTAGTGTCACAGATCCCGACCCAGATTTTGACGCGCATGCGCAAACCGATTCCACTCGTCTTGGCCGGCCAGGGCCCGCTCGAAGCGTGTGGAATCGTGAAAGATGTGAAAAATATACTGGTTTGATTATACAAATAAAAAGGTTAGTCATATTTCATTCGATATGCTTCGTTTCGTTCGATTTCCAAGCCTTTGTCAGTTGTGTTAATCATTACGGCTTCGGTAGTGTGCACGAGCATAGGGGCTCTGAATGGTGGACATAAGTGTCCGGGCAGCAAGGTCCATTGCTCGGGCATGAAAGCCAGCTTCGTCGTGTGCAGCTGCAAAGGCCGCCAATAGAACCGTTCACCGTAGGTAGTCACGCGCATGTGCATGAGGCGGCAGAAAGCATGGCTTCCGGCAAGGTGGAGGAGTGAAATCGGGATGTTTCCCGGGATATTTCCACCAAAGGAATATCGCCACACGTTAATATGTTCATAAACTATTGTTGGGATAGTATTTGAAGTCAACATGGCTCATTTACGCAGATTATACGGAGATTATTGTGTCAACGCGCATCGGAAACATGGTGGCCACACCGGGTTCACTCGAAGCATGTGCGATCGGTAAAATCGTAAAAGATACAAATAAAAAGGTTGGTTAGATTTAATTTGATATGCTTCATTTCATTCGATGTCCAAGCCTATGTCAGTTCGGTTTGCCTAGAGAACGTCTGTAGATATCATTACACATTCTTAAGCTGGTCGAACTGACAGCAACAGGCTTGTCAGCTTCAAATCAACTACGCTACGTAATTCTGACAGGAATCACAAGATCAACATGTTAATAAATGAACAAATATGGTTGTAATCGTGAGAAATCTGCTACTATATAGGCTAGTATCACTCAATATAAACTCTTATGAGTGTCGTTGAATGATATGTCATGTTGATTTGTCTATACATGAACTTAGAATCTGTAATATTGTGTAATTATTGCAAGGTTCGATGGGTTCGATTCACATGATAGGCCTAGGCTATAGCGACGAACATCATGGCTGCATTACATTTTTCAAAATTATTTCTATATTATAACCTTGATATTATTGTACAGGAACTAGTCAGTACGATACATAAGTATATTGAGATTGTTTGTCTGAAATACCAAGAGTTAAAAATGTTTTTCTCTTTGAGAAATTTCGTTCATAAGTTTGGTAGAATTTGATAATATCTGTTAAAAATAATCCTTATGTACTGTTTATAAGAATATTATAATCACCATCCTATCAGGACAGATTTATGCCAGCAGCTACAGTTTAACAGTTTAATTATTTAGCAGGAGGGCAGTTGCGACGTATCTACAGCTGTGCTGTGTGTCTATATACAACTATTTCAACTTTTCGATTGACTTTTCTATTGAGTTGTCTGACTTTACAATCAACTATTCTGACTTTACGATTGACCATTCTGACTTTTCGATTGATTATTCTGACTTAACAATTGACTTTTCTGACTTAACAATTGACTTTTTGATTGACTATTTTGACTTTACGATTGACTATTTGACTTTTCGATTGACTTTTCTTACTGTATGATTGACTATATGGTTGACTATTTTGACTTTTAGATTGGCTTTTCTGATTTTATGATTGACTTTTCTGACTGTATGATTGACTTCATGATTGACAATTCTGACTTTTTAATTGACTTTCTAAAAGTCAATCATAAGTCAGAAAGTCAAATAGTCAATCGGAAAGTCAAAATCAGAGAGCGAGAGATTTGGACTGGGACTGGGACCAACTTTTTGATTGACTATTTTGACTTTTCTGACTATGATTGACTTATGGTTGACTTTTTGATTGACTTTTCTGACTTTATGATTGACTTTTCTGCCTTTTTGATTGACAATTCTCACTTTTTGATTGACTATTTCTAAAAGTCAATCATAAAGTCAGAGCACGTCCATTATATGCCAGATATTGACCGTTTTCAACTGAGATATATAGTTCTTCACTAGTCGAGTGAAATATTTGAACTGCCAAACGTGGGCGTGGCACTTGTAGAAGGAAACTCTCCTGCGCTCCTATGGTTGAGCGAGCAGAGAACCCCCTGTGACGTCATAGTCACTACGTAAACATGTCCACGTGTGGCAATATAGGCGTTGTGATGCCAACTCTACTTCTTTCTGAATACTAAATAGTGTATGGATGTTAACAATATCATGTCTCATGGTTTCAGGTGGAAAGGGATCCGTTCCTGTGCACATGTGGTCCATGTAAAACGTTTTGGAAGAAGATGTTCCAACAGCCTGGTGAGCTCCTCTATAAATCGGCTCTGGCCAGAGCGGCTGATACGTCGTATATACTAGAAGCCACACTGAGGAGGGAGGACCACCCAGCTGTCTTACGGCTAGGGGACAGGGTGGTTGTAAAGCGGGAACACAAAGGTAGGTTTTTTTAAAATCAGACAGCAAATACACACGAGCTCGCTGATTCAAGAGAAGAGGGGGGGGGAGTAAAAGCAGCCTGACAAATGGAAAAGCTGCATGCATTGTATTCTTATGAGAGTCATCTTCCTCATATCAAGGGGCCAGTTTTTACAGACTGCAGGAATGAATATATTACTTAAATATAATACCAGAGTACCGCGGAATAGCGCCTGATAATCCTACTACAGTCAGAAAAGGCATTGTAAATACCTGCGTCATAGAAACCGTCCTTCCCCATTACCCGCGAAGTAGCGCAACATGGCGTGGAGTAGTAATATGTATAGAAGTTAATTTTCTGTTCAGCCACAGCATAGCGCCCAACCCGCACTCTTTCTATATTTTCAAGGCTGGGTTCAGATATCAGCCACCCGACGTACAATTTTGCAACGTCACCAAGACAAAAGGGCAATTTGCATAGCTTCCATTTCGCATTAAACATTAGAAAATGGGATAGACTGTTGTAGGCCTAGATTCTTTGAGATGGCCTCCACTCCACTGGTCACATGACAGTGCATCCACAAGTCTAGGAATGAACAGATTTTGTCCAATTTTGAACAATTAATCATATAGGCTATGATATTAATTCCATATCATAAAATATATTCATCATGAACATGAGCAACATTTCCGCAATATTTATTGCGTAAAATCTATAGAGTAATGCTGGGATTTCACCCATTGTTTACTTTCACCCCACTGGCGGGCAGTGGGCCAGGCCGTGAGGGACTTCAGCTCTTGATGACCATAGCAACCCAGCTTAAAATCTCCAATTTTCCTCCTCGATTTCTTAAATTATACACAATTGTTGGCAAAATGGAACAAGCGACTGCAATCTATAAACTATACTTGATATATCCATGTAATATCATAGCATTTTGACCCGTTTATGTAATATTTCAAAGGGGTTGAAAACAGGTATTTTAGCATTAGCGGCAATGGGACTCAGCTGTTGTATTCATCTGAGCGGTCCCCACCGATCGTAGCACCACCTGTAAAACCCAGGTTCCCGTCCCAAAGAAGAACTAGTCATTTTGTATCGGCCCCTTTGTATTCAAGTCAACTAAGCAAGAAAACGAGCAGAAATGAATGCTAATAAATAATATTTTTGTATGTATATTCTAGATATGATGGGTTATATTGAATGGTTATTTGGCGGTAACTGCATGGGCCCTTGCATCATTGGGTCCTAACGTCTGTATATCTACACCTTAAAGTTGCCATTCATATCTAGGCTTATGTAATCGCAGGTACACCCCTCAGTGATTCTCTCCTCTTTCTCTCACTACTTTCTCAAGAGGCGAAGCCTCTTGTCATGAAACAGTATGGGTTTGTCCCCACTTCCACTGTGAACCATTTTGAATTATCGCCCATTTGCAGGTATACTGCCACCCTAAAGTGTTACTAAAATCATGATCGATTAATGGTAAAATAACTGGCGTAATTTTAAGCAGCATGATTTAACATTGTGTTATCGTGCCAAATGCGCTCAATGTCAATTTACTTTCGAGGAATGATATGCATATTTTTAATTTGCCCGCGTACCATCAAATAAAGCTAAATAAGAATTCTATCAGACCCTAGCTAGGGGCCATCCTGCAGGGCCCTAGCATCCGATGAAGGGTGGGCCCTAGTGTCTGACTTATTTACTCGTAAATGTGTAGGTGTTATGTAGGACTATTATAATATCGGAGGTCTTAGCTGTCTAAAGCTAATTCTACCACCTGAGATATGGTCAGAGCGACCATATCAGTGCGACCAACTCGGTGTGACCATCCCAGTGCGGCCAACTCAGTGCGACCATCTCAGAGATGGGGCTATGGTAGAAGCGTTTCCGTCGCGGCCCTGTCTAAAGCTAATTCTACCACCTCAATCTCTCTGTATCTTTCTTGTTCTCTCTTGTCTCTTTCAATCTCTCTGTCCCTCCCTTTCTCTCCATGCAATCATCTCAGTCCAATCATCTCAGTGTGCCCACCTTTTCGCGCTGATTTAAATTCGTGCAGCACAGAGGTCTCACCCCTTGTATATGCAATAATTATACCTTTCGCGCAGGATTTATTTTTATGCACAAAGGTGGGTGCGCGAAAATAAATGCTGCGCAAACATTAATACATTTGCAGTATTCAAAATTAGACATAAGATTACTGATTCAGGGCCACAAAACTACATATACCTCCAAAGTTCAGAAATTAGGGCCCACCCCATATCAGACGTTAGGGCCCACCCCCCATCTGACGTTAGGGCCCACCTCCCAAGAGACATTAGGGCCCACCCACTTTTAGACGTTAAGGTGGGATCCCCCTGGTTCGCTTGTATCTGCGCTCATTGCTCGCTCATGCTGCGCTTGTTTATTGTGCGCTTGTCATTCGCTCTTCATCCGCTAATATTTTTAGCGCAATAAAGGCGCAGAGCGATTCCACCGGGATTCCACTGCTGCGTTTGTTTCCTATGTGAAATCAATAGCAAATGGGTTTGTGCGCTCTTACTGTGCTCTTGGTCCGCTACTTTAACAGGTAGAAAGAGCGTTGTGTTGCTGCGCTAAATCAAACGTGTCAGATATTAGGGCAGTGTCAAAAAGAAGCGTCAACGTCAGTTTTTAAGAGCGTATAGAAGGCGCAGTAACCTATTCTATTGGACCGCTCTGGCTGTGCTTGTTAGGCGCTCATGGAAATAAAAAGAGCGGGCCATGAGCGGTCTAATAGAGCGAGCCAGTGGAAACGCAGCCTTAGGGTCAACCCCAGAATCAGCCGTGGGCCCTAACGTCTGGACTTTGGGCTCTAACATCCAGGGTTTCTGGGCCCTAGTGTTGTTGGGCCCTAAAGTCTGGAACCCTTGCAGAATCTTATGACTTATTGCAGATGCCAAAACAGAGATAAAAATACAAATAATAACATATTGATCACTAGATTTCATACACTGAAAGCTAAATATTGACTCCAAATACAATGAATTTGAGCACAAATCCATGCATAAATGCTATTGCAGAACAGTAACCGAGGAGAGGGGTGAGATGGGGTGAGGGTATGAGATGGGGTGAGGGTATGAGAGGGGGCGATTGGATGAGAGGAGGGGTGAGATGAGGTGAGGGTATGAGAAGGGGCGATTGGATGAGAGGAGGGGTGAGATGGGGTGAGGGTATGAGAGGGGGTGAGTGTAGGAGGGGAGTGGTGAGATGACAGAGAGAAACCCCCCGACTACCAACTACATTGCAGGGGATGATCTCGCAGCGGCCATGGAGAAAGCCAAGAAAGTGGCAACTATGTCTGAGAGCTTGATGAAGTCCAAATCTTGGACGGCACAAAACAAAGCCAGACATCACCCTTATAACAATAATAATAACCAAAAGAAGGGCAACTACTCCAACAACCAAGGCAAAGGTGGTAAAGGAGGCTTTAACAAATCCTTCAAAGGAAACAAGAAAGGCGGTGGAAACAAGAATTTTCACCAGAAGGAGGCCCAGTAGTCCAGGTGAGTTCTCCTTCAAATAACTTTGGGACTTTCATAGCAGGTGGGACCCGCTTAAGACTTAAAGCCTGGGCTAAAATTACTTCTGATCCAGTTATCATTGACAAAATCAGAGGAGTTAAGATCGACTGGAAGGACCTCCCTCCAGAAAGAAATAACATTGTACCTTATTTTCGATCGGAACAAGCTTCCAAAATCCTAGATGCTAAACTCCAGGAATTACTAGACAAAAACATTATTGAGCCCTCGCTGAACGAACGAGGTCAATTTGTGTCGAATGTGTTCCTAAGACCTAAACCCAATGGGAAATTTAGGCTGATTCTAGACCTGACGGATCTAAATTTACAAGTGACTTATAAACATTTCAAGATGGAATCTTTGCAAACTGCCCTCCTTCTAGTCCAGAAGGATTGTTTTATGGCCTCTCTAGACCTCTCGGACGCTTACTTTTCTATTGCTGTTCGGGGTGAGGATAAGAAATTCCTAAAATTCTGGTGGAATAACAAACTATACCAGTTCGCTTGTTTACCCATGGGACTAGCACAAGCCCCAAGAGACTTCACAAAAATTCTCAAACCTATCTTTGCGTTCTTAAACGAAAGGGGTCATACCTGTATAGGCTATATTGATGATACCTTCATAGTAGGGGAGAGTTTTGAAAAATGCCAAGAAACAGTAGATTTACTGCTCAAAATTTTTGTGGACTTGGGGTTCAAAGTACATGAACAGAAGAGTGCCATGATCCCTTCAAAAGAATTAATTTTCTTAGGCTATTGCATTAACTCCAATGACATGACAGTCAGACCCACGATGGAAAAAAGGGAAAAAATGTCCAGAGCTATCAAAGATATCCGCAGCAAACAACGACCCTCTATTAGGGAAGTGGCAGGAATCCTAGGGTTAATGGTAGACTTATCTAAAGGAGTCGAATTTGGCGAAGCCCACTATAGGAGACTAGAAGGGGACAAGATTAGGGCCCTAAAAGCTAGAGCAGGGGATTTCGATGCTAAAATGAATATTTCGGCAGCCGGCCAAGAGGACCTTCAATGGTGGAAAACACACATCAAGAAGGGGTTCAAAGCCATTAGAGTATTTTCCCCAGACAGTCTGTAAACAACTGATGCCTCCAACACTGGGTGGGGCTGCGTAACAGGGAAACAAGTAGCTAGCGGACTATGGGATGCTTCAGAGCAAGAATGGCATATGGCATATCAATGCATAAGAATGGCATATCAATGCACAAGAAACCTATACAATTCTGTTAGGCTTACGCACCTTTTTCAAGAAGAGAAAGAAAATCCAAATCAAATGTCTCACTGACAATATGACTGCGGTAGCCTATGTAAATAACAAGGGCTGGGCTCACAGTATCATGTGTGATAGGATAGCCAAACTCATTTGGGAATTCTGCAAGGAAAGAGACATTTTCCTTCATGCAGCTCACATTCCAGGAGTGGACAATATAGAGGCAGACAGCCTCTCTAGAAAGGAAGATTACATAGAATGGGCATTACCCGATGATGTGTTCAGACACATTTTAGGAAGGAACTTTAAACCTGACATTGACTTGTTTGCGTTGAGAGTAGCTCACAAACTACAAAATTATTGTAGCTGGGGCCCAGATCCAGGTGCCTCTGTGATTGATGCTTTCTCATTTTATTGGAATAAACTTCTAATCTATGCCTTCCCTCCTTTCAGCATTGCGCTTCGAGTAGCCAGGAAGATGTTGACAGACCAAGCGTCGGGCCTCCTGGTGACACCAAATTGGACTACCCAAGCATATTACGGATTGCTCTCCAGAACGTCCAAAGGGAAGAAAATCCTACCCAACGTCCCCCTCCACAACCCCATAACGAACAAAACATGGTCCGTGCACCTTGTCGCATGGCAGATCTAGCTAAAGATCTGACGGATCAGGGTTTGGATCCCCTTGCGGGAGAACTCCTTATGGCGTCGTGGAGGCCAGGAACCATTAAACAGTATGATTCCTATCTTAAATGATGGACAACATTTTGTGAAAAGAACAAAGTCCCGGAGAGAACTCCACACATCAACCATGTAGTGGCTTATGTACTTAGCTTGTACAAAGAAGGACTAGGTTATTCGGCTGTAAGTTCAGCAAGATGTGCTCTCTCATCCTACGTCCATAGGATAGAGGGGGAAACAGAAGGAAGTACCTGTGTAGTTTCCAGAAAAGTGAAAGGGGTCCATTTCAAGAGACCCCTAGGTACTAGGTATAAAGAGACCTGGGACGTGAACTATGTTTTAAATAAATTAAAACAATGGTCCCCAATTGAGGAAATTTCTATGAAGAAACTGACTTACAAGACGGTGCTCCTGCTAGCTATCGTCAATGCCCAGAGAATGCAGACCCTGCATTCGATCAAAAGGAAAAACATTACCTGGGGCAAGGAAGACGTTCTCATCCAAATGGAGAACTTCCTAAAACACTCAAAGCTAGGTGATTTGTTCGATGATTTTAGAGTAGACAAGTACAACGTCGATAAAATAATCTGCCCTTACAGAGCTGTCAGACTCTATTGTGAAAAAACAAAAAACTTTGATGTCCCTACAGCTATGCTGTGGGTTTCATTGGAAAATTCCAGTTACTAAAAAACACAGTTTCTAGATGGGTGAAGGAAGCCCTCAAGGAAACAGGCATAGACACAAACAAGTATAAATCCCACTCTACACGTGGGGCGAGTGTATCTAAAGCCAGTAACATGAACATCCCCATTGACTCCATTCTGAAGAGGGGTAGGTGGACGAAAGCAAAGACTTTTGCCAAGTTCTACAAAAAGAAGATAGACCCTGAGACTTATTTGCGGTAGTTTTCTGGCGGCTGGCGGTAGTTTTTTGCATAGAGATACAAGCTATTTTGTAAGATTTGCAGCAGGTGCACAGATAATGGAGAGACAATCAAAACGAGACAATTTTAAGTAGTTCTAGACACTATATATTGTGTTCATTAAGCAGTTTGTCTATTGTCTCTGGGACAATTTTGCAGTCTCTGTGACAATTAGGCCGAAAGACCAAAAACTAAGGACAGCTCCAATAGCTGTCCTTAAGTGGTTTTGTCTTGAAATGTTGGAGTTTTGTCACTAAATTCACAATTTGGAGACAATTTGGAGACAATTTTGGTTGTTTTACATTGAATGCAGTTCATCTAATGTCTCTGGGACAATTCTACAATTGTCTCTGGGACAATTCTACAATTGTCTCTGGGACAATTCTATTGTCTCTGGGACAATTCTATTGTCTCTGGGACAATTCTATTGTCTCTGGGACAATTTTGACAATAAAGAATTTGTCACTAAATTCACAATTTGGAGACAATTTTGGTTGCTTTACATTACAGGCTTACTCGACCGCCAAACCATGCCAAAAACTACCGCCAGCCACCAGAAAACTACCACAAATTAGGACAAAAACTGGAGAGGCTATATGTGATCCGTTTTAGGAAAATAAGTCATAAGTCGCAAAATATGGATTTTGAGATATCACCATTTATTTGAAAAGAGGAGATCAAGCCGATTCCAATGATAGTAAACACTAGGACATCTAATTAGAATTTCTATATTCTAAGTTTGATATTTCTATTTTTGAAAAAAAAGTTTGCAATGTTTCTGGATGGGTAATTACCAGTAAAGTAACTAAATATACTCCATACGAAGGCCATCAAAACGCAAGGATATATTTATTACAATGTCCCGAAATTAGTTACATGGATTCATATGACTACAAGGGATAGACCTTCTAAAATTCAAAACATTTCAATAAAGATATCCTGTAAAAACATCACTTTGAAAAACATCAATTTTGCGACTTATGACTCATTTTCCTGAAACACATCACATATAGTCTCATTTTCAGAGACAAAGACAAAATTAGGCTTCAAGGACAAGGACAATCTGACTTTATGTGCACACCTTTCGAGATTGTCCTTGAAGCCAGGGATTTTATTGAAGATTTTTGCCTAGACATTGTCTAAAGTCTTGAAAGTTTCAAAAAACCTTTATTCATCACCGATTACTTACTTGATTGCCTAGGTTAAATTCAAATCTAAGGCAAAATTGTCTCCAAATTATAAATTTAGAGACAAAACTTCAACATTTCCAGACAAAACTGCCTGAAAATAGCAAGGGCAAAGGACAAATTTTTTTATGAGCGCGGTTTTGTCTAGATTTGCTAAAAATTGTCTCGTTTTAATTGTCTCTTCTTTATGTGCGCGCCTGCAGGTCTATCTTGTACTAGATAGATTTTAGAACAAATTCTTTTTTCAGTCTTGGCATATTGAAGACAGTACCATCGGCGAGCCTTGTTTCCCTTGGCATTTTTCTAATTAAATCTGTATCTTCCTTAAACATAATAATAATGCCTAGAATTCTAACTTTCAAAGTTGCAAACACCACATATGCTAGCTAAAAATCGTTATTAAATAATAAGAAATAGATATCCATAGTAAATGTAATTTCTACTATATGTATCTAACATTGACGCTTGCTAGTTTAAAATCTAATTAAATGATCTCGATACATAATACCTATTAATAATAATAATTATCCTCCCACACTTTCTACACCGTGACGGGATTATAACAACATGCCAGCCTATTACAACACCTAGTGTGATTGACTATGATACTCAATTGCCAGCAGCCATGGTAGTTATAGGACCATGCGCGAAAATGTACCACGAAAATGTTGCTACATTAAGCGCGACAATATTCGGTAGCAATACCACATTCCATGTTGTTATATTAGCAGGTGTGGCTCCATAATTGCTGACAAAATGAATGCTCAATTTGGTATAAAAGTTATCCCTATATATCTCTGCATAAATGGGTGGGTCACTTTTCAGCAATTATTAAGCTTTAATCTGTTGATGCAAATCGAAATATTCAGTGAACATGGTAATGATTCTATATAAATTCGATTCGCATAAAAACAGAGGAAGAATGACTGCCAATACATATGGGCTCTAGACCCTATTTATTGGGTCGGTTTTTAATCTGTTAGACAGTTACTGGATTAAACGATTATAGGGACCGAACCTTCTATTTTGACTAATTTTCCTACCTTCAAAGACCTGTCGCCGCGAACATAAAAAATAAGGAATTGGTTAGGCCTATGCTCCTGATTTTTTCACTGCTGGGGGGAGGAATGTTTTATCTGTGTTTTGATGAGGGGGATTTTTGAATTTTTGATTTTTGATACCTATTAGGTCCAGTTTTTTTAGGAAAGATTTGCGTTTTGCGGCGAAAATGTCTGTGAAATTGAGAGAAAGCTGTAGGGGCCTCTCGTTATCACCACAGGTTTTGACGAGTCTGGTACACTGTCTCAGCATGAGCTTAAAGACTCTGGTGCAGGGCCTCCACAGGACATTTTTCTCACCTCCAACTAAATGAGGCTTAATGAGGTGTGATTCTTCGCACCTTTTCCAGGAATGCTGGTCTCTCCTGGTCAGTCCTGGCCTTGTGATTGGCTCTCAAATCGTTTGTGCTCTTGAGGCCACAGAATTTGATTGGCTCTTGGAATTTGATTGGCAGGCAAATCGTCCATGTTCTTGAGGTCCCGGAATTTCTGATTCCTGATTGGCCTGTCAACATGTCAGTGCACGGCCAGGGGCGTGGCTGTATTCCCTCGTGGTATTCCCTCCTCCCACCCTCTACAGTTGATACACTCTTCTGATCCGCCCAACCCCACCCTTTCACCCTCCCACCCAACCCTCACTGCACGGACAGTCAAAACGCCAGTGTTAACCAATCCAACCCCACCCTCTCACCCTCCCACCCCACCCTCACTGCCAGTCTCCCCCACACCAACTGCCCCTCTCCTCCCAGACTTATGATCTAAGCAAAGAGAAATGCAGGTTTTTGTTTTGTCTGATCCCCCCCCCTCTTCCTCATGCTCCCCCCCCTTCACCTGCTATTCACCTGCCCCCCTACCTCAGGCTGCTAAGGTGTTGGGGTGGGGGCAGGGGTAGGGTGAGTGGTAACTGGTGGTGAATGGAGGGAGGGGGTGGGGTGCATAGGAGGAAGATGAAGAGGTGAGTGTGAGGCGAGAGACCTACAGAGAGGCCATACAAATATACACAAAAGTGAATCGAACAAACTTAAATATTTAATGAAATCATGATGAAATGTTTATTGTATAATTCAGTCGTTTGTAGGCGCTGTAGGCCTATACCATCTATTATATCTAAGCGTTGAGAGAATCCCTTCGTTTTCCACCCACTATTATATGCGACATTACACGATCATCCCTTGGTGCAAGACATTTTCGTGACAGTTGAGCATGAGAAAGAATTATGAACTATCAATATCCAATGGTATTCGGCTTGTGCCAGAATGTGTGGACCTGTTAACTAATCTAAGAGCGAGGATGTTGATCGTTTCATTTGTAATTAAAATCCTGTTGCCATGACCCCAGCCGGCGCAGCGAGGGCGCTGGGCTGATAAGAGCGGCGTCACCGCCGATGGAAAAGATAAGGTGGCGAAGCTGAGTGATAGACCGAGCGAGGGTTTCTGTTACGTAGGGAATGAAAATTATATTGGATTGATTATGATTTCAGACGTCCAGCCAAAGGTTCAGATGTCTAAACAAAGGCTAGATGAAGGTTACATGGATAAGAATAAAAATTAAACCCATCCGATTGAAAGAATATACACATTTAGTCGTTCTGTAACGAAAATCGGACCAACATTTACTAAATACTATTTATTTCCAGTAATTGATTACAAAGGTTATATGGATAAAATCTAGACTGAAGATCTGTTTCCAGTTCAAGGGTGAGGATGTAACACAGCTCTAGACTCAATTTAGACAGTTCAGCAATGGCATTCAGCAATGGTGTCGGCCCTTATGATATTTTCGACAGTCAAATATGCGCCTTCCCTTTGGTATACAGGTGGGATGCTTGGTCATTACTGCTCCTAGTCGGAGGGCAATAAGCGAACAGTCAACAGGAGTGATGATGTGGGAGGGAGGGGGAGATAAAATGGTATGAGGATTTGTCTAGTAGAGGAATGATGTATTACAGGTGGTCAAGCTACTAAGGTTGAGGGCGTGTGTGGTGGGGGGGGGGAGAGAGAAAGTGGTGAAAGGCTAAAGGATTATGATAAGTGTCTTGCACTTTCTTGGAACGGCGGGCCGGGTCCTCTATACCGTTGACCAAGTCTCTCAAGTCCACATTAATAATGCCCATCTGGTGTAAAACATTGACGAATAACCTGGGCACTTCCTTTGGCAAAACATCAACCGCCAATTCTAGCGCGTATACATGCCACCCTCATGGACTGGGGGATGAAGGTTGAATCGGTCATATCGTAGAAAGGTTGCGGTAACATCTCTGAGTTGTTCGGATTTAGGCTGTCATATGGTCAAAGGTTAAATCGTAAATAAGGTGTGGGTTCATCATCTTCCAGGAACCAGCCCCATTGGCTGTTATCCCACCATGTTACCTGACTACCCCTGTCATAAATCCTCAACCCCCTCAACCCCTGTTCCCCTCCTCTTGTGTACGTTATACCAACCTTGTCATGAATCACTGTCCCCTTTAATCCCTCCTCCTGTAGACGACTGGTTGTAATTACACCTCCTACCCCCCCTCCCACTCCACCAATTTCAGCTTTTGACCCGTTACATTTATGGCCGTCCAACAAAGCACAGAGAGCAACATTGTATTCCTTATACCTTCCCACCATCTCCCCCTCCCCCCTTCCTCCCGCAGCTATCATTCTCCATGGTGATATGGTTATGGCCCTTCCAATAATCGTGGCAAGGACTGTTTTCCCTCCTAAATCCATTTGGAAGTGACCAAAAGCATTTATGGCCGTCCGACAAAGCACAGCAAGCAACATTGTATTCCTTATACCTTTCCACCGTCTCCCCCCTTCCTCCCACAGCCCCACCTCTCCATGGTGATACGGTTATGGCCCTTCGAATAATCACGGCAAGGACCAATTCTTCCCTCCCTAAATCCATTTGGAAGTGACCAAAAGCAAAAGAAAGACATGGACAAAGATCTCAGCCTCACCGCGTTGATCGTAGCTGCGGTCGACGGGACGCAGATTAACCTTCACGAGTACCACCAGTCATTAGCCTATTTACCCAAGAGGATCCCAATGACATACATAGACCTCCTCTATTTCAGAGGAGGTATTACGCAGCAGCAAGGGTCTTCCTGAAGGTAGGTTATTCCCACAACTATTATACCTATAAACGCTTAATTCAATTTGATTAGTCCATTCTCCAGGTACATGAATAATAGTGTATTCTTAAATGTATTATTTTTATAACATTTTGACGGTTATAACATTTAATCTAATATTCCACTATACATGTAACCAATTCTCGTTATACTATTGGGTTTTCTATTCATTATAGGGAATTGTCAGCGTGGTGGAAAGGAAGAAGCAGTTGATGCCAATACTCCTGCGTGTACCATATGACCGCTGGGAAAATGTCCACAGCGCCATTGGAACATACCTGACTTTTCACGATATTTTCCGTGATGATACACACGCTGAGATTCGAGCCAACCCTGCGGCGGCAGCTGAAAGTTCTCCACCTCCAACTGGAAACTAATCTTGTATTATACCCATAGAAGGATTACTGGAAATAAATGGTGTCCACTAAATGTTGGTTTTATCTCCTTATTACATCATAGCATGATTGCCAATTTCCAACATCATATCCCCAACCTTTCATGGGGGCCCACGATTCCCCTTGTCTTTAAACATACAATGAAACATTAAGGAAAATAAGTTGGAGTCTCTCATTAACTCATACTGCATCTCATTCTTCAACGATTTTAAATGACTATCCTCTTCCCCCACGATGAGAACTTATTCTTCAATGAATTCCTTATTTTTTATGTTCGCGGCGACAGGTCTTTGAAGGTAAGAAAATTAGTCAAAATAGAAGGTTCGGTAATCGCCAATCGCCATCCATACACATAATACACAGACGAGCTTAGGGAATTTGATTTGTGAATAAGCGGGGAAGGGTACAACTATATAATTCATTAATCAAAGGTTAAACACGATTAAAAACCGACCCAATTTCGCCTGTCTCTCCGTCAGGAGGGAAGGTACATTAGCGATTAAACCCCTCTTGTTATTGATTTCAATAAAATTTTCCACAGTCTAGTCGTACAAAGCTCTCTCACACCTTCCTCTACCGAGCTGCTGAGCACACTGCCAGATATCTAGCTGGTCGATCCGAAAGAAAAGTAGCCTAGCCAATAAGATCGAAGCGTTCATAAACAATGTCAAGGGCTGAAGGCCTGGCGAAAAGGCTGTAACCTCATTGGTCCTTATTCCAATTTATACACATATTTAATTAAATATATCACAATTCAATTTAAACGATAAAAAATAAATGTACAAATGTTCTCTAAACTTCACAGAAGTGAACAGGAACGAACAGGAGGCTCATCAAGATCATGAAAAAACAATTTAGAATTCGAATTTTTTAATGATTTAAATAATAATTGTTGCGAAGGTACATATCAATATTAAATAATATGCAGATCGATCAGGAACAATAAGAACAACATAAGAAGTATCACTAGCTTACTTTCTCTAGCCGCTGAAAATCCAGTCCCATAACACAAGGCAGTGAACATGGCTCATGTTTGTCAAGCCTATTTTTAAAATATATATTTCAAATTAATTAGTAATATCAAGAAGAATTTGGTAGAGTCTGGAGATCGATGCTTCCCATGATTTCCCATGTGCTTTAACATAGGCAGAAAGCCGCTCGCCTTGATCTGAAAGCGAGCGATGGTCCCAGTCATTGCACTAACCACGGGAGCCATCATACTTCTTAAGTAGGTCAAATTCAGCCGCCGCTCCATCGCGCATTTGCCACGTCGACGTTGCAACCATGGGGCGCTGAATTTCCTACCTCTTTTAAATTTTGGACACACCAATTACGGCCTGCATTGTCGCTGAGGCAACGGGATGTACCCGTCCCAGCTATTGCAGTTCGTCACTTTAAATCCCAATTTGTATTAATTGTTCCTTTATTACGTAACATGGCGTAACTTTACATAGCAATTTTATAAATTTTTATCAACCACCAATTTTCAACTTTACGATGCTTGTACTGGGTGGAAAATATTTTCTATTAAAATGTTACTTTAGGGATACGCAACATTACGTAACACCATGTAATAGTACGATCAAGGTAATCCTTTCAGGTATATATAACAGGTGCTTCACGCACCCTCATACTACTTGCCATTACCATTATCATCAGGTATTATCATCTTTACACGACAATAAAATACAAGTTCATACTCTACCGATTCTTCATTCCTTTATGTTACATCCATCATAACAGTGTCTCATCCTTAACTGCCTGATATTTTCGATTCTAAAAACGAAACAGAATGGTGAAATACACCCATATTTTTCAGCTGTTTATTAAGCATGAAACATCGGAACCGTTAGACAAATATGAAGCGACTTACATCTAAGGATTTCCTTGTATCTTGCAGATTCTCCGGGAGTTCCACCCATTGCCAACGCCAAGGAATTGTTCCATGGCTTCAGTTATATCGCGCCCATGCTACTCAATGAGAACGGCGGTAACAGCGCACACCCTGTCACTAAACTAAACTTTTATACTTTACCTAAAGAAACACACACAAATCAATTTCTAGCGACGGGCTTCTGCCATGATCTGTATTCCCACCACTTTGCTATGTGTAATTACTGTATCATTTCCATCATTTCCATCCTTAATTTAAGAGCATGAGCTAATTCATTATGGCATTTTGACATACTGCCAATCTATATGAAGGTGTGAATATACATGAATGTGAACCAATAGAATAACGATGTGTGAATAGTTCTGTCATTTAAATACGCCTGATGTGTTGTTGAAGCATATGTGTGCATATATATGCTTCTTATAGTTTTAGTGAGAATTTGTCCGTCAGTATATCAGGTTACAAATCCAGGGTTCCCAAGGTTGAGAGGAAAGTTCAGATTGCAGAAAGTATTAATGCTGTAGGCCTGATTTTTCGACCAAGATTTAATGTAACGGTACCGTGGAATGCTCTTAGAAGTATGAGTTTCCAGAATTTTATTTCACTGCAATAAATGAACATTTAAGTAATCTATGAATCACTCCTTTCATCTCCTCTTATCTAATCAAATGTGGGCCTTATCTGATAAGGTGTGGGGTGAGCCAGGCGGCCGTGCTCTCCCCTGCTCCGAGCTCCCTCCTCCAGGGTCTACAGGGTGACTCCAGCCCTAGCCCTACTAGAGCTTGGTGGCTGGACCTAGTCACACAGGTGGCCCATACTATCCCCACTCCCACCCCCTCAGCCCCAACGTAAATGAGAGATGACTTGACACAGCTGTTCTACTACAACCTTTCAATTTTAAAAATCTATGATGTACTCACGTAACTCATGATCAAAACTTTTGTACTGCTGATGAGAATAACTTGGGTCTGTCTTAGATCACTCTGTGATGGTTATAAGCCGAGATAACGTTTTCTTTCCCTTAAAATACCCTGCTCCTCCTCCTCCCACAAGGACCAACATGCCCAGCCAGACATATGGCCCATGATGAGTTTCTCCACCGCCCCCGCCCCTCTTTCCTACCCTCTTGTCTTCCCTTTCCCCCTGTCTGAGTAACTGGGCAATTTTCATGAAACGTCGACGAGTGCTCTATTTACATTTAGCACCCCCTTTTGTCTGTGCTTCAAATCAAATCGGAGGATATGATCAAATGGAAAAAAACTGATAGAAAATTAGTCAACAAATGAATTACTTCATGATACTTGCTCATTGTTATTTTATTTTTTACAAATGAGACGTACAGGTCCCAAGCTATAGATGTTCTGAACCTCATTGACAAGTTATAAATCATATTCATGCAATATTTAAACAATAGTGAAAGAAACTTTACTAGCACTTCCAAAACGGAAAATGAGTGGGGAGACTTGTATTTACTGAAGGCCCTTTAAGAACGACCCTCCCACTATAACAGACTATAATGTTAAGAGACAACATGGCCAGACACATGGCCCATGAGAAGTCCCCCCCCCCTCCCCTGCCCCTCTTACCCTATCCCCTTGTCTTCCCTTTCCCCCTATCTGGCTATTCTAGCCTTCCTCTCCACTCTCTGTCAGTCTCTGTATGTCTGGCCCTCCGTCTGTACCCCCCCCCCCCCCCAGCCCATATGTTATCCCCATCCATCGCCCCAACCTCCTCCAACTCTGGGGTGAATGATAGTACATGTAATTACCCTGATAAGCTGATAAGGTGCAAGACCAGGAGGGCCACCACCACCACACAAGCAAAACAACTATAGTTGGTAACATGATACCCGCGTTGCGGGGACATTTCTTTGATGGGGATGGGTGGAAGACGGAATTCCATTAAACCTCTTGAAATCTGTCACCTCCTCATGAAAACAACAGCTGGGATTGGATGGAGGAACTCAGATTTGGGGGACAGCTCCCCTTGTCTTATCATCATGAATGACATTACAGGCCTGATGGCGATCATCCAGAACACTGTAATGGCTGTGATGGCATTCATGTATAACAACAGTATGTATCAGGATGGCGGGCCTCATTACCTAAAGGAGTGGTCCTAGCTGGTCCTCCCTCCCCTCACCTCCACCCGTGTCCAGTTAAGAACTATACCACCTCCTTCTCCTAACCCCCCCCGTCCCACTACCCTCATTTGCCCTCATCCCTGCCCCCTCCACTGTCTTCCTCCTGCATTGATAGCGACCATCTGGGGCTATAATATTACCGACCATTATCTTAGCTATTTAGGGCCATTAGTAACAGAGAAACATTATAGATGACAGACAGCTTGTCCTCCGTCCTGTACCCCCACTTGGTGCGAATAGTGTCCTGCTCCCTGCTCCCTGCTCGTCCTGCGGAGCGAGGGTCCAGGTTCATGGACTAGCTCCCTGGTGGCATTTTCTATCACAACTGCCCTCTCATGAATGGGTTAGTGAATTGACCCTGATCCTATGTCTCTGTCCCGAACCCCCGACACATATGCTTTCGTACTAACTCCAATAAGAGTTAGTATCCAAATCTGTTAAACCTTTTCTTGTTGGTTTTTGCTTTTCGTATATAGGCCGGAGAAAACAGGCTAAGCACATATTACCTGGTGTAAAAAGAAGGCGTTCACGGATGATTATGACCCCTAAAGGAGGTAAGGACTGCCATCTTAATTTGTTATGCTTGGTGTTTGAAGCTTTTAATTTATTTTTAATTTCGATTCAGACTAAACATAATAATTATTTGTCCTTGTGGTAAATGCTATCAATAAAAAAATTAACGCATATATAAATAATTAAACAATGAATAACTTTTAACAGTTGTTTTTATGCATTGCCTTGGTATCAATCTACTACTATTAAATACAAGAATTACAGTTTTATCTAAATACATCTTTTAGCGACCACCTGTTTATTGTAGTAAGTACCATCAATCCTACACCTTGCTACTATGTACACGTTAATCACAAATCCCTAGATATGATCCTGGTTGCGTTCAATGAGTTAATATTCAAAACTGATTCCTTGCTGATTAAATATTATCGGACATATCCCATGTTTAGATGACAACTCCACTTTCTCCGATAGAATTTATTCTTTGCATGTGTTTGCCAAAAAAATACCATTCGATCACAACACTAAGGTAACTTAGGTTAAGTATCACCCCCCACCCCACACCACCCTAAAAAGTATCCCTCCCACCACCCGTTACATGACTTTACTAGATAATTGTACCACCTTCACCACTGAAGAAGAGAGCAAAGCTCTCGAAACGTTGGGAATCAATAAACGGAACATCAAACATTTAAAAAATCTTGATTTTTCTGGAATCTACCGAAAATTCACGTGGCCCCTCTATTTCTACCAGTTAGTAGTCAAAACTCCCCATTTTGCTAGATAAAGTAATTTTACCAAGGAATGGTGGTAGGAGAAGGAATATGGCGATGCTAACATTAAAGCTAGCTGTGAGCATTAGAAAGCTATTGTAGGAGAAGCAATAAATAGAGACCGGAGGCTTTGAATCACAAGATCTGACTGGAGACTTTATTGTTGACAACCGATCCATTGGATCCACATGAGTGCTATTATACATGTCCCTCACTCATTGGTTAACCTTTTATTCTTACATGTCCGCTGCTGTTACCAGATCTTCTTCAGTAGACTTGCATATTACTGCAATTAATTATTTGTATAGGGGGTAATTAATATTATTATCGATCATAGCAAATTAGCTCATTAATTATAATGTGGGTAATCACTATTACGTCATTGTTACGTAATATGATATAACTAAAATGCTATCAAGATGACTACAATTCGTGAATGTAATGTAGCAGAATCATTTATGAGATTTCTTTGACTTCTTTCAGATGCTGGAGCAAGAAATGGCTGTATACAATGGGAACACTCTGAAGACCTACAAAATTAATCTTATAAGGAATTCAGGCAGAAAGCAAGCCAAACCACCAACCCTACACCTTGCTACTACATACACGTTAATCACTTGAATGGGCTGTATGTACAGCTCGTGGAAAGCCAGAGGACACCTAATTATAACAAAGGAGGGGATCCCCGACAAACTTGAACATCCTCTGACTGATGGAAATATCTGAATTGACATAGACAATAACTAGAGTGACGAACAAACAGACGGACTAATCCATTTCCTTTTAACTTAACATCATTAAGTATGCAACAATCACATTTCTCTCCAAATAATACCTGTTGCTCATGCATCCCTCCTATCTACCTGTCTATCATTAATGCTGCACTAACAACATCCCCTGGTGGTAGATCATGGATAATACTTCATGTTAGGAGGATGTATAAGGCTCACAGGTACTAATACAAAATGGCTGGAAAAATCAATTGTTGCACAAGGCCGTGAAATGGCACAGGCGGGTGACTTCGATTCCAAGGATATTCTAAAGGCAGTGGAAGATTTTGATCATAGGTAAGCTACAAGTTTTGTGTACCTACAAAATGTATTTTTGCTGGGCCGTTGTCAGTAATCAACAGGGAAATTATGAGGGTCTGTGAGCCATAGTAAAATCACTGGTTGAGAATATTTAGAATGTTATGTGCTACGAAAATCGAGTTCTTAATGTTTTTGTGCTCCCATAATACATGTATACAAAACAACTTGAAAGAGAGTTATCGCCACAATGTAGTCATCGCATAAGTGATGATGTGATATTGCGGCGCCACCTGGACTCTAGCACACAACCCTTCTACCACTAATACCCCTTACCGGTTCTACACCTCACACATCACTTTCTCCTTCTCCTCACTCCCCTCACCACCTCTATATTTTTTCTCTTCACATCTCAGAGGTTTCTTCGGCTTAATAACCCAACTTTTGGCACTACAATACTTCACTAATGTCAGAGAATACCTGAGCGAAGCCTGGATATCACTGAAGCCTGCTTCGCCCCTGGAAATACTCAAGACGCTCTGAATTATCAAACTAATAGCCACGATTCAAAATGCCGTGAACACGAGGAGCTACAGCCAAAGGAACGGGCCAACAGCAGGATGAACCGAAAACTAAACCAACTTGTAAAAGTCTACAGGCTGAGATATCGGAGCTAACAACACAAGTATCCCAAATCACTGAGCTGCTCAATAACGTATTCAACAATAGGCAAGAAAACGAGGGAGATGGGGAAGAACATTCAGAGACATCTTAACGGTCACAATCCGCACCCGGGAGCCACAAGGGCTCAAGTAGGTCAACGGGCGACTCTGGCGCGGCGTCTTCCTCTAGCTCACGCAGATCGAGGTCATCTAGACGCTATAGATCTAGCACCAGGTCTAGCCATAGCAGCAAGAGGAAGAGGGAACCTTCACCTGAGTCATCAGGGGAAGTATTATTTAGATCCCCGAAACAACCAGGATCTGGCCACAGGATTAGTAGCTGGGTCAAGGCTGCTCGATACCGGACCGCATCTACACCTAATGTAATACGAGGCCAGGTGTTAGCAGATGACTTCATCGAGCGGGAGATCGATAGGGAGAGGTTTGCGCACGGCCTGCACGGTAGGGTCGACATACTCTCTAGTATTCATAGGGCTGGTCTACAATCAAAGCCATACATGTATGTTTATCGGGAGGGATCACAGACAATTAAGCAAAAATTAGATGCCCGCTCCTCCCTTAACAGTAATGAGTATATTGACGGCTTCCTGGCTCTGTTGGACGACCCCGATGCATATGACTCTGACGACTACCACCACATGATGCACCATCTTCGTCAAGTCACCAAGGATAGCTTGGAGAGGCCATGGCCAGCGGTAAGGCGCTGGTCTCAATATATTTTTTATATGATCGAGGCTGGAAGTTCACTTGGTCGGACAAAAGTACTATCCAGGATGAGAGGGTACGCATATGCCTCACTGGAGGAGGGCATACCTCAGGCAACACATCAGCGGATAACAAAACATCTAAGAAGGATACAAAATCACTGGAAGTGCTATGTAGACCATTTAATACAAGGAATGGCTGCACACACAGTTGGGATCATAGAGAAGGGGCAAGACTGCTCCTCCACTCCTGCTCATACTGTGACTCGATCGGCCGGAGGACGCACCATAGTGTCAGGGAGTGCGAGAGGCGCGTAAAACACAGTCAACAACAGAATGACGGGACATACACACCGAAGGCTAACAGGACCCAATCGGGCAACCACCAGGTGAGTGCCAAATCTAGGCACACTAATGATGAGAGGTCAGTACAGTCCTCAAAAAACGAATAGTTGGCGTGCATGGCCATGTGCATGTGCCACGCCCAACATTGACATCATTCCCTGACCCAGATGGGAAAACTGGGTCGCCTGCATACATTAACGAGGCAGGTCTCGCGCGCCACGAGGGCTTGCACGAGATCCATCATGGAGGAAGCCAGACCAAAACAAACCACCGTCAGGGAACAATATCTGGTGTCACACTAAATCCTATGGCCCCAGCATTCATCCCATCGAAAGGAAATGATAACATAATTGTGCCGCCCACTCAGGCTAGTCAAATCATCAACAGTGACTATTTTGATACGGTGGCAGCCATGTGTGCCGGCAAAGCAGACCCAGCTTCAGTCGACACGAGACCGGCGGCTCTACAACAACACCGAGCAATGCACTGGCCCCAGGCTGCCGACAGCACAGTCTGGGGAAAGTTTGCCGACATATATAGCAAGGTAAGGGAGACTGGACTACCTAATGCCCTACATGCTAAAATATTGATACCTAGCTCCCTCAACATAGATCAGTGGGACAGGCACCTCTCACCGAGTAATGAAGATAGGGAGATACTGGAATTCATTAAGTATGGATTCCCAATGGGCTATCTAGGCCCTGTCACCAACAATACCAACTACAGTAACCACCCCAGTGCTACCAAGTTCTCCAGTAAAATAGACGATTTCATTCACAAAGAACTCAACCTTAGTGGCCTGGTTGGTCCGTTCGAGTCAATTCCATTCAACCTGTGGGCTCATGTGTCTCCCATGATGTCTAGAGCCAAGAAGGAGAGTGAGGCCCGTTGTGTCATCATTGACCTCACTTTCCCAGAGGAGAACTCTGTTAACAAGTTTATAATAAAGAACTCGGTATGGGGCGAACAGCGACCCCACTCTCTCCCTACAGTAGAAGACTTGGTCGCACATCTGAAAGGACTGGGGAACGAGGCCAACATTGCTGTCATAGACATTTCTCGTGCCTACAAAAACATGTACAGTGACCCTCTCGACTGGCCCCTGTTGTGTCTTCAGTGGCGTGACAGCTGGTTCTGCGACCTAACAATGCCCTTTGGCAGTCGCGGATCCAGCGCGCATATGCAGAGGCTGGCCAACTCGATTGTCCGCATGCTCAAGAGGGAAGGTTTTACATCATTCATGTATCTGGACGATCTAGCAATAGTCGGCCCTGATAATGAATCCACAACAAGAGCATATGCCTATGCCAGAAAACTACTAGTGGAGCTGGGGCTCCCAGAGGCCACCGGGAAATTACAGCAACCTGCCAGCAAAGCGACATGGCTAGGAATACTCATTGATGCAGAGGAGATGTCACTATCCATTCCTCCCCTCAAGATCAAGGAGACCATCGCCCTAGTAAATAAGTATATAAAGAAGCGCACCATCACCAAGCGAGAGCTTCAGTTGATTATTGGATCCTTGATACATGTTGGAAAGTGCGTGCCACCGGCTCGACTGTTTGTATCAAGGCTCCTAGACTGCTTGAGAGGATTCAAAGGACCACATATGAATGTAAACAGCAACATAAAAGAAGATCTACGGTGGTTCAGAGATTTCTGTGGGGAATGGAATGGAGTATCCATTATACCTGAAATAGAACCGAATAAGACTTACCTGGTGGATGCATGCCTTAGTGGCATAGGAGGCACTGATGGCCAGTTCGCCTATGAATATCAGATATGCCGCCTAGAGTTGGAGGCATGTAACATTTCTGAGATAGAAGCTATCAACGTGGCAGTAGCCCTCCATACATTCATCTCCGAGTCTGACAGAGGCAGTCACATCTTAGTACTATGTGACAATATGTCAAGTGTATCAGTCTTCCAGAATGGAAAGGGAAAGAACCACATCATGCTGGCCGCAGCAAGGCTTGCCTGGATGGTGCAGGCCAGGTTTGACGTCAGATTGTCATATGCCCACATTCAGGGATCGTCTAACTCAGTCGCCGATGCACTTAGCCAATCACACCTGGGCAAAACACAAAAACAATTAAGGGACAGATGGGTTGATCATTATGCACTTGAAGTTGTACCACCATGCCTCTATGCATTGCAATTTGTTAATGACATCCTATTTTTCAGGCACCCCAATGCAAACACTGGCTGCACAAGTGGAGCAGACACAGGACGCGGCCTGGTCTGCTGGAACAAGTCGCAATGGGAAGTCAGCTGTCAAGGCATTCCTGAAGTTTGCTCAACAGATGCAGGTCGACCCTCAAAATGCCCGAGTCGACCATATCTGTGTATATCTCCAGCACCTATCATCCTACATAAAATCGCCCAAGACCATTGCTAATCACCTATCTCATATAAAGACATACCTCAAGCGGTGCGATGCTAGTACCGCCAATTATGAGCACCACCAAGTAAAATGGACCCTAGAGGGACTACTAAGGAACAAGGAGTACATTCCGTGTCCAAAAGCCCCTATCGATGTCAACACCCTAAGGCATATGATAATAATGTTACCGGATGATTACGAAGGGACAGCGCTAGCCACAGCTGTCCTCATGATGTACCAAGGTGCTATGCGACAGTCGGAAGTCGTGCCCCCAACTATCAAGAGATTTGACCCAACACGACACCTCACAAGGGCCGATGTCAAAGTCTCAAAGGAGGTCGTCACCATTCAAGTCAAAGGCGCCAAGAATATGCAGACAGCCTATCAGCGTAGGATCATCGATGCACTTAGCCGATCACACCTGGGCAAAACACAAAAACAATTAAGGGACAGATGGGTTGATCATTATGCACTTGCAGTTGTACCACCATGCCTCTATGCATTGCAATTTGTTAATGACATCCTATTTTTCAGGCACCCCAATGCAAACACTGGCTGCACAAGTGGAGCAGACACAGGACGCGGCCTGGTCTGCTGGAACAAGTCGCAATGGGAAGTCAGCTGTCAAGGCATTCCTGAAGTTTGCTCAACAGATGCAGGTCGACCCTCAAAATGCCCGAGTCGACCATATCTGTGTATATCTCCAGCACCTATCATCCTACATAAAATCGCCCAAGACCATTGCTAATCACCTATCTCATATAAAGACATACCTCAAGCGGTGCGATGCTAGTACCGCCAATTATGAGCACCACCAAGTAAAATGGACCCTAGAGGGACTACTAAGGAACAAGGAGTACATTCCGTGTCCAAAAGCCCCTATCGATGTCAACACCCTAAGGCATATGATAATAATGTTACCGGATGATTACGAAGGGACAGCGCTAGCCACAGCTGTCCTCATGATGTACCAAGGTGCTATGCGACAGTCGGAAGTCGTGCCCCCAACCATCAAGAGATTTGACCCAACACGACACCTCACAAGGGCCGATGTCAAAGTCTCAAAGGAGGAGGTCACCATTCAAGTCAAAGGCGCCAAGAATATGCAGACAGCCTATCAGCGTAGGATCATCGATGCACTTAGCCGATCACACCTGGGCAAAACACAAAAACAATTAAGGGACAGATGGGTTGATCATTATGCACAAGTTGTACCACCATGCCTCTATGCATTGCAATTTGTTAATGACATCCTATTTTTCAGGCACCCCAATGCAAACACTGGCTGCACAAGTGGAGCAGACACAGGACGCGGCCTGGTCTGCTGGAACAAGTCGCAATGGGAAGTCAGCTGTCAAGGCATTCCTGAAGTTTGCTCAACAGATGCAGGTCGACCCTCAAAATGCCCGAGTCGACCATATCTGTGTATATCTCCAGCACCTATCATCCTACATAAAATCGCCCAAGACCATTGCTAATCACCTATCTCATATAAAGACATACCTCAAGCGGTGCGATGCTAGTACCGCCAATTATGAGCACCACCGAGTAAAATGGACCCTAGAGGGACTACTAAGGAACAAGGAGTACATTCCGTGTCCAAAAGCCCCTATCGATGTCAACACCCTAAGGCATATGATAATAATGTTACCGGATGATTACGAAGGGACAGCGCTAGCCACAGCTGTCCTCATGATGTACCAAGGTGCTATGCGACAGTCGGAAGTCGTGCCCCCAACTATCAAGAGATTTGACCCAACACGACACCTCACAAGGGCCGATGTCAAAGTCTCAAAGGAGGAGGTCACCATTCAAGTCAAAGGCGCCAAGAATATGCAGACAGCCTATCAGCGTAGGATCATCAGGCTAGCAAGAGGCCCTGACCAGTGTATCTGCGTTGTCAGCAGAGTCAGGCAGCTTCTCCTATTACAGCCCACATCGTCTGACATGGAACCATTCCTGACATTCAGACACTCTATCAGACCAATCCCTGCAACATTTGTCGCCCGCAAGTGGAAAGAACATCTGAAGCGACATGGGGTTGAAACAAACTCCTTATCACTACATAGCCTGAGGAAAGCAGCTGCAACCACAGCCTACGCAGCAGGTGCCTCAGAACTTCAAGTCAAGGAACTGGGAGGGTGGTCCTCAGATGCGTATAAACGCTATGTGTCCACCTCACAGCCAAAAACCAGTGCTATCCTAGCAAACGCAATAGCACGATAGCCAGTCACTACGTGGGCAGCTGCCTGGGGACAAGGGCACTGGCTAATCACCATAATCAATACTGTGCTTGCCTGACATTATATTAATACACAAGGCATATCTATCTCACCACACCTGAATCAAGGACACTCATATAATGCCTGACATTCACACAGCCATATATACCTGTGTACTCACAGCTCTATTCTATATCAATAATTATATTCATCTCCTCGGCCCTGAGGACCCTATATAATTCTTTAACCCTCCCTCCACTTCCCTAACTCTAAAATCCTGGCTCTTTTGGGCCTTTATTATATCATTATATAATTAATTATAATTACCTCTCATAATTATACTACTTTACCTCTTTAATAATTACACAACATGTAATTGATATGATTGAATTTTATTTTAATAAAACTCAATTTCCCATAACCTTTCTCCACTTGTGTGTTCGGGGTCAGGGTGGCGCTCCCGTTATAGTGTAACATGAAAAGGAAATATTTGTGTCATACACTCCACACAAATACATTCACTCTCGATTCTGTGATCTCTCTCTTATAGGTTTAATGCCCTGAAAGAGTGTATGGCTAACAGGAGGAGAATGCTGGAGGATTCATATTGCTGGCATCAGTTCAATTTTTACCCCAATAACGAGCTGCAGTGGATCAAGGACCACCTCTCTCCTGCCGCCTCCACTGAGTATGGCAAGAATTTCATTGATGCTCAAAACCTGCATAAAACACCAGGTAAAGGGACAGTATATACCTCCCGGGCCTCCAGCCACTCTGTTTTTAATTCATGCTTTATCTCATAGTTATGGATATAAGAGAACATCTATGATTTCTATATCCCATTAAACGTTTTAAATCTTTTTATTTTAGACAGAGGTTTATTAAATTTCCCTAACTTAGAACATTTTAAATGTTATTGTTATGTTGGGTTCGAAATTATTTAATTGATAAATCAGTTCAGGAATACATACATTTATTTAACGAGTAAATGCCAAAATGCATTTGTAAATAATTATTCATATTTTAACTTCATCTGAGATATTATTTTTTTTGTTCAAACTTATTTATTTCCATATTACAAAGCACATCTCAATTTTCATTGATTTTCATAAGGGCCCTGTAATCTTATAATACATTCTATAGTAGGGCATCACAATCTCCCAGCTTAAATATAACAATTGTTTCCTAAGCGATAAGACAATTATGTTTCAAGTCTAGGATATTTAAGTTACTATCGGTACACCTTCAAGAAATAATGAGATGAATTTGGTGAGAGTAGAAATTATGTGAATGAGATGGATAATAGGTAGACTATTTAAGTTATAGGCTATTTCGTAGTAGTGAGTAGTGAGTGACAATACATGTTAGCTCATGTGAAAGTGACTGACAAACATAAATAAATAGTATACAGTTCATACAATCGTGGTTACAGTTTTGGGGATAACCAAATGTTTCCAATTTTTCATACACCAATAATAATACTGAGACCATTATCCATGGCGAGACTTATCTCTATTTGGTCGATTCCAGTGAAATCGGGGCCAAAACCTATTTTTTTGCATTTTTGTCTATAAATGGAAGAATATCAATGTTCCAGCCTTTATATTTTCTGGGGATAAACATTATATGGGCCCGTTTATCCCTACTACAATTTTTATTTTTTGTGCATGGGGATATTTCTGCAGTGGCCAAAATTCACCAGCGATAGATTACGTATGCACACCCTAAAAAAACGCATAATTGCACAGATATTTATTCTCTGAGAACATTTTAAAACAAATTAAATGTATTCAATGTATACTGGAAGGGCTTTCCAATGCATGGAAACAAATATATTTGAATTATCATCAAATATGAAGTCACCAGACTCAGATATTCATGACAAAGTCAGCCTAATTTTGCTACTAGCGATAGATTACGAATGACCCGTTTTTGTTAGCTCGTTTGAACGAGCTAACTACTATAATTACTTTGCCCCTCGGACCTTGTCCCGGCAATTGTGCCACTTGCCGGCCTGCCCTGCCTCCTCCTCCAGCCCTCCTCACCTTCCAATTTACGTGCTCAAATTCCCGATTTCCAGACTGGCGCCTCACCTGCTCCTCCTCCTCCTCCGCCTCCTCCTGCCCCGCCTCCTCCGTCATCCCCGTCCCCCCGGTCATTCCCATCCCCCGTCATCCCGAGTGCTGCCTCGTCATCCCGAGTGGTGGTGCTTGGGAGAGCCCACCACTCCGAGTGGTGCTCCGAGTGGTGCCCACCACTCCGAGTGGTGGTGCTTGGGAGAGCCCACCACTGCTACCAACCCAATACATCAATATGCCTGAGGTTCTTATATAGTCACCTATGCTAATCCAATGAAAAAAACGGTGTCTTAAACTCGGCTCAAGGCATTAGAATACATACGTCGATTTCACATATAGGAATTGACAGTCAAAACATTGAAAATATGATCGCTTGAGAGGAGAGACACCCAGTGGCAGACTCATGAACTAACCAACCGGAAGAGCAAATTTTGACGCGCATGCGCGAATCGATTTCTACCGTATATCCCTCATCAGGCCAGATCATTGAAATAAACTCTAAATTATGAACGTTTCGAAGACTTTTGAAAATAATCATTGATCGGATAGCTTCTATACATGTTTTACTTAGAGTTTTAAATAATTATTTCCTTTCGTTAATGCAATTTTAAGCGTTTTTAAGGGATTCTCCGTGGTGATGTTTTTTTTATCTTCCCTTGCCGTTGCCGGCCATAGGCATAGCGATCCGGCCAGGGCCCGCTCGAAGCGTGTGGAATCGTGAAAGATGTGAAAAATATACTGGTTTGATTATACAAATAAAGAGGTTGGTCATATTTCATTCGATATGCTTCGTTTCGTTCGATTTCCAAGCCTTTGTCAGTTGTGTTTGCCTCGAGAACGTCTCCACGCTTAGCGAAAACCGAGGAAATTAAACTGCTTTCTGAGCGCTTTGAATGATTATACACAATAATCCTGGCATATGAGGTTGAAAACAAGGTTAGATTAAACGTTCAAGCATTTATATTCAGTCGTTTGTTAATCATTACGGCTTTCGTAGTATGCACGAGCATAGGCTGGGGCTCTAATGACTCGGTGGACATAAGGGTCCCCCAGCACGAAGGTCCATCGTGCCGGCGACAAGGCCCACCACCGCGTGTACAGCGAGAAGCCCCGGCAACACAATCGCCTAACCGTAGGTAGAAATGCGCATGGGCCAAAGCAAACAAACATGGCGTCAGAAGCATGGTTCCGAAGAGTGGTGGTGGTGGTGAAATCGTGATATTTCCACCGAAAGGAATATCGTCAGACGTTAATATGTTCATAAACTATTGTTGGGATAGTATTTGAAGTCGACATGGCTCATTTACGCAGATTATACGGAGATTATTGTGTCAACATGCATCGGAAACATGGCGGCCACATCAGGTTCTCTCGAAGCATGTGCAATCGGTGAAATCGTAAAAGATACAAATAAAAAGGTTGGTTAGATTTAATTTGATATGCTTCATTTCATTCGATGTCCAAGCCTATGTCAGTTCTGTTTGCCTAGAGAACGTCTGCACATATATCAATACACTTTCTTAAGCTGGTCGAACTGACAGCAACAGGCTTGTGTGTGTGCATGCTTGAAATCAACTACGTAATTCTGTTAGGAACATCATGTTAACAAAATTAACAAATATGGTTGGAATCATGAGAAATCTGCTAATATATAGGCTAGTATCACTCAATATAAACTCTTATGAGCCTCGTTGAATGATATGTCATGTTGATTTGTCTATACATGAACTTAGAATCTGTAATATTGTGTAATTATTGCAAGGTTCGATTCACATAGGCCTAGGCTATAGGGACGAAAATCATTGCATTTTTCAAAATTATTTATTTCTATGTTATAACCTTGATATTATTATTCAGGAACAAGTCAGTACAATACAGAAGTATATTGAGATTGTTTGTCTGAAATATCAAGAGTCAAAAATGTTTTTCTCTTTGAGAAATTTCTTTCATAAGTTTGGTAGAATTTGAATATTTTTGTTAAAAATATATCCTGATCAGCTGTTCTGGTAGAAACAATATAAATAAAAGTAGGTCATCAAAATATTGTGTGTGTGTGGGGGGGGGGATATTTAAAATGGCTTCCATACGATATTGGATCTTATGTGCTGTTTATGAGAATATCATTATTTATTTTAATGTTGTCACATTTATATATAATAATAGCTCAAAGAGGGAAAATAAGTTTTGAAAAGCTGTTTGGTCAGCAAGGAAATATTATTATTCAGGAACTACTTCAAGCATTATCATGAAATTATTATTTTAGTATTTTCCATTGATTTCATGATTCTAGACCTAGTCCAAGTGTTGTAATAATATCTTGAGAATATACAGAACTGCCATTTTTCATTTTTAACTTGTTTCTGATCAGAGATTTTCTGCAAAAAATATTCCAAATTATTATAATTGCTACTTGTTCCTGACATGTAATTTTAAATGGCCATATCCCTACCTATATTTGGCGAGCTAACATCCATCTTTCGTCAGAAGATCATTACTTGTTCCTAGATATTATTTTTTGCTTTGAAGATTAATGAAAGGTATTTCTCATATATATTATATATTGCGTTTTGTAAATTATCCCCAATTTTCTTGGTTCTGCAACGATTTCTCTAGCTTCTAGAGCCATTACAGATGCATAAATCATATTTGTGTTGACTTCCAATGGGGCAGGACCAATAGCAACATTTGATGAATAAATAATAAAGTGTAAGCAACCATCTTTGGTGTATTTGATCATTGCTATGTCTTGATACGTAACACTCACCAAAATACTCAGTCATATTATTATTTCTCTTGTACGTGTGATTAAAATGTCATACGTAATCTATCGCGATAGATTACGTATGCCATGATAGATTACGAATGTCATGGTAAAATTGCTATTATGAAGACAATAATTATCTATGATTAATTTTTATTACTCAGAATATCTGGGAAGGGCCAAAGTCAGTGAATTGACACAGTTTATTTCATTAGGTACCAATATTTGTCATAGAACTCCCCAAATAAAAATTTATATCATGATAGATTACGAATGACATAATTGATTACAAAAGACACTAGAAAAAAGATATTTCTTGAAGCAGGAGTAATCAAGAACTAATTTATATTGCTTTGAATATATGGAAAGAAATAAGATCGGAGAAATAACATGAGATTTGTCTGTAAATAGCAGGGTTTAAAAAAGGAGATAGATTATGTATGATGCGATAGATTACATATGACAGATAGATTACGAATGTCACTAGAAAAGGGGTATTTTTGAAAGCAGAAATCTTGCTCAAATGATTTTTTTTTGTTTAGAATGTATGGGACGAAATAAAGTCAAAGAAATCACATGAATATTTTCATAGAAATGTAATATTTTTCATAGACTATGGCAAATAAATGAAAAATCGCATCAATTGAAAAATTTATAAATAGCAGAAACAAAAAATTCGGCTTTTTTGTTGATAATATGATGGTTATTCAACGGAAGTCTCCTTGTGGTTATGAAATAGAAATGAATAAGGGATAACAATAGTAGTTTTATGACCTTAGCTATTATGCGATATTGGTAAATAAGCCCAATATGGCCAGAAATGACTGTAGCGATAGATTACGTATGCTTTTTCAATTATGGCTAAATATATTAATATACATGTACTAGGTGCAAATGGTTTTCACCTATGTACAGCCCTAATCGTTCACTTTAATGACAGATTCAGAAATTGACTCTTTATGAGATATGGGATAGAGTGCAAGAATTAACACAAAGTCACTTAGGATAAACGCAGGGAAGGGTAGGTAGCAAAGATGTTTAAATACACCTACAAAATATTGAAAAATAAAAAACTCTTTTTTTTCAACATTCTAAACTAGGTTAAGCAGTTCTAGATGTTTTTAAATGATTAATATTGAGATATTTCCAACTTAATACATACACATTATGCTATATTCAATCTTTAGGGATGTCATTCGTAATCTATCTCTATATTTCAATGGTAAAATTTGTATCACCTCTAGTTTCCAGAATTTTAAGAATTAAGAGATAATATTTTGGGCTTTTCATCTTTCAACCATCTTCATTCAATGACAGAAAAATGATTACGATTGGATAACATGATGAAAATTCGATAATGGCCCCCATTTCACTGGAATCGACCATTTACATATTCACATATCATCAGGGTAATCGTATCGTATTAAACTTTGATTCCCGTGGCGTGGTTACGGACGTAATAATACATTATCGCGCAAACGGAGGGGCAGATTATTATTATACATTTCCATGTGGATATAAATAGCTTACTGGATGCCTTATTTCCTTGAATCCTTTATCTATGCCCATGTAAGAAAAATAGACAATGTTTACTTTTGTAGAAATTCGAACTGGAGATGCAGGGACATCAAACTCAGTTGGATAAAGTAATGAACACAGGAGCAGCGCTAGTACGAAAGAAGCATTTCAACAGTCCTGCAATCCAAGCTAAATTTGATAACATGAAAGTAGCTTGGGACAACATTGAAGAACTGAGCGCACAAACGCAAGGCAAATCTGGACGAATCGTGGCCGTGCGAAAACCATTTTCGCCGAAAATAAACACAAGCTTATGACCGCCACCCATACCTCTATAACAGAGAACCTATATATGACCAGGTTCTAGGTCATTCCCCCGCCGACATTCTCCCCGCCCATCATTTTCCCCGCCAAACAACCTCCCCGCCGACATTTTCCCCGCCAATAAATCATTAAAATTTGAATTTATCTAGATACCAAAGAATGATGAAAATTTGCTGAAATTCTCATATATACACAGATAACACCATTGAATTTATTTGTACCAGTTGAGTGGGAATCTACCATAAAAATCATGATGTGAAACGCAGCAAAGTGAATTAATTAAAATAATAACATTACAATAAATGCTACTATCAAATGCTAGCACAGATTATAACTAATAATTTCAATACTAAGGACAGTGTACAAAATATAATGTAATATAATTTGGCCTGTTCATTTGGCTGTGCCTGGTTCGATATACTTCTTACCAGATCTGACAGTACTGTCTCAAATGTTGCTTCAAATGATGATAATAATAAAAATATCAATACCAGGGACAGTATACAAATGTAGTGTTCAATATCTCCTTTTAGAGAGAGGTCCACACTCCTGGGTTTGCTATTTTTGTTGATAATTCATGTATGTTTTTTCTATCTGATATGTTTTCTGGATTCTAAGGCTTGGATATTGAGTGATAGTACTTTAATTTAATATGTATATCACTGTACTGTAGAAAACAGGAATAGGCGGGGAGGTTGTTTGGCGGGGAGAATGTATGGTGGGGAGATTGCGGCGGGGGAAACACCGGACACCATATGACCAAACCCCATCCAACGGACTTTTCTCCCTTAATTCGATCTTAGACTCTCTAATTCTTTCACTAATTGAAAGGGGATTGCACCAATAACTACATGTGTGAGCTTAAAAGAAATCCGAGTCCCAGAGGTGAAGATATTAGTGAAATTGAAAAATAAAATGACTCGAAAATGAGACAAATGTAAAATGACTGGCTGCTCTGGGACTCGACCTCACAATGTCCAGTTTGGAAGTCTGACAGCCTACCCAATTGACCATTCAGACTAGCTATAGAGCACATGCATATAAACACTAGCCATACCCATTGATTCATCACAATTAAGGTGCAAATTATGCAGGTTCAAATTATCATAAAATTTGATATTGCATCTGCAATCTATTTTTATAGTGCAGGACTGTCTAGGTATGCACGCTTCTCTGGATATATCACTGCAGAAACAACGTTAACAGGTGAATACATTGCTATTAAGGTGACTCAGTACTGATGCTTGAAACTGAAACTTACAGGACACATTGACTTACTATTATACCATGACTTAACTAATCAAACACTTATGCTATACTACTATTCCAGACATGTATTGCTCTATATTGATCTTATTTCCTCATGTCAAGTAGTACACAAATACAGAAGTGTCAAAATCATGTATAAGCAACGTAGCCCAAAGTGTAATAAACACAGATTATGTAATTTGTCTTTGAGTCTTTAATGTTATATAAAAGCTGACTGCCCTCAGCCAAAGTCAATATTTTCTAGTTCCCCTTACTGCCACTAGGGAGCTTCCAAGGGGCAAAAACTAAAATTCTGATGATAAGTGTATAGGTCAATTCTCACGAAATGGGTGCCTACGTCAGGGTAGGCCTTGTTGATTAATCAACCAACATTGTGAACATTTAATGCCCAATGATAATTTGCCTTTACGGTTATACCCTTCCAAACATATTGGACGACAAATTCTGTAATATGTAGGGATGTGAAAAACTTAAAAGAAAATGCTCCGACGTAGGCATCCCACCCCAACGTAGGTACGGTACCCCAGCCCCGACGTAGCCACCCCCAACCGATCACTTTTAATAATCATTCACAATAACTGCAGGAAAACATTTACATATTTGTCTATTCATCTTGATGCCAGCACATTTTTGGTAGGAAGTTAGACGTTTTTAGATTAATAAAGACACTTCGTTATAGACGCCTACAACGCTTTTTCAGTGTTTTTTGGACTTATTCTGTATTAAATCGCCCTTTATATAATTACAACCTAAGAGATCCATATCGGGTACAGATAGAGGATTGGCAAAAGGAATCGATCAGAAGAAATCTCTTTGTCAGGATTTATAATTTCTGGAATGATCTTCCTCATGGTTTAAAAATAATAGAAGACAAAAAAATATTTAAAAACGAAATTAAAAGGGTCCTGGCAAGGAGTTTCATGCTGAGGAACGAATTTTGGAAATTAGTATGTATTGTGTATTTATTATGTATTGAGTGTTGCTATCTTATAACAGCTCGTTAGCCTATAAACAGCCTATATGGGTGTTACTGTCCGTCAGCGGCCCTTGCGTATAATAATGTACTGAGTGTTGCTATCATGTAACAGCTCTTTCGCCTAGATCATGTACTGGGTGTTGCTATTTTGTAGCTCTCATTTCTTGCTCATCTTGAGGTTGTATTGTGTATTGCTCGCAGAGGCGCAGGCCTCTATTGCCTGTGATTATTTTGTTTATATGTGTGATATGCTTCCTTACGACTATTTAAATGAATGTCATGAAAATGGACACTGCCCAGGGTGTGAGATTTTATTATCGTGTCATTATTATGTGGTTCCTATATACTATAATAATCGTTTGTTATTTTTCTTAACATTTCTCTAAACTCAGCACGCACTGAGAATTATTGTAGATATTCGTACAAAATGTCGTAGCTGAATAAAAATCTTAAAACAAACAAACAAATAATGTCTCTATTTTGGGAACTAATTCCACACATTTTACATAATTATCACCTCTTGAGATTATAATTCCCTCCTCCCTCCCCACTTACATCTAGATATTTATCCGTCGCCACAAATACAATCTTCCAGAAACTATTGAGAGTAGGGCTAAATGGCTACATGTTATATCCAGTTTGGTCCACGGGCGGCCAGTAACCCCTAATTATTTCTATAAACCTTTTTAACATGTATTGCTACGCCCCTCTCTATTCTTCCTTTTGCCCCATTGCCTGTCGATCACCAATAGACTATTAGTTAGTGTGATATTGATGGCCTTGTTACGGTTCATGTGACTGCTTTGCTATAGTTAGGAATATTTAGGTATGGACGGTATGGAATACTTTAAAAAACTCTGTGATATGCTGACATGTTCCCAGTTCGTCTGGTATACAATACAAGTTTATAGCCTTAATTAACTTGCCTGTACAGATGTTACGTGCTGGAAAAATTAAATCTGGCTTTGAATCCCTTTCCCGAATCCCGTATAGGCCCTTTTAAATCCCGAATCTCTAGCGAAGTGGATCGATAAATGTACTCCATATATAGGTTGACCTTCGAATCGCAAGGCTGTATTTACTGCACTGTATTCGAATTTGGTACATGTATCGATATGACCTAAAGCGCTAAGTATCCCAAAAAGGATTACCTTCCTACACTGAGATCTTGTGAATAAAACACGTTGAAAAATATAAATTTTGTGACTAAATGACTCATTTTTCTGTAATACCACACACATTTCAGGTATCATTAAAATACATAATGTACAATCATTAATTTGTTGGTAGGTGAAATAATGTCTTGCAAGACATTTAATTGTACAGGTTTTGCAAGCTTAAAAAGTCATTCTTATATAATTGTAAGTGAAATCAGTGTGCATAAAACCATAACTTACAAATCATAAATTCTTAAGCATTATTAATTCTAATAAGTAAGATGACAAAAACACTACATAGAATAACTATGCGCACCCACTGCCCCCTCCCCCAATGGATATAAAATACAAATATATTTCTCTAAGAAGGAATATGTAATTTTAATGAAATGGCATTTGGATATTGGTGTTTTTCTTTAGAAAAGTATCTTTCACTGTCACACTATTGCCATTATAGGATTAATGCTCAACATTAAGGGCCTGTTGGTGCAATCTGGTGTATAATTATACAGAAGCAGGACCGTTATGAGGTTATTAATTCCTTCAATCAATAGTCCAGGACTTTCAAGGCAGTGATTAAAACACAATATCAATATATAACATAATAACTTTCTTTAACATTTTCCGAACTTGTAAGTATCTTAGTAAAATGGTTTATCATGAATAAAAGATCCGCCAAAACATTGTTTACTGAAGTACACATTAGTTCCTAATCAGACCATATGGAAGTTATATTATGTTATAAGTCATATCCAAAGCAACTTAGAAATAAAGTAGTCTTGGGGAACAGAACTAACACACATATCAGTCTAAGCTCACAGCCTCTCAGATCAGATAAGAATTGATGTCAGTGATTAGACGCCTACTGCGCTAATAGCTGTCCCGGTCCCGGAATAGGCGGCGTCCTATAGTCGGATTTTAATGACCCTTTTGCGTTTGGAAGCTTTCGTGCAGTTTGGAAGGACTTTTTCAACTCTTGCTCTATGCTTACTCACACACAATTTTTTAAAATGCATTATTTAGTGAGCACCAACACCATGGGTCAGCCATTTTACCCAAAGGAATGCATAAACCTAGTTGCTATATAAATATAGAAATGCATAAACCTAGTTGTTATATAAATCTAGGGCAACTTCTTCCCCATACGATCGATCAACTTCTCAAGACGCGCCAGCCTCTCATCAAACTGAGCGTTAGAAGAATCATGGTCAGTGTCATCCATCTCCGGGCCACCAAACCCCTCCGCAAACTTGCATTTTTTTCCTGTGGGCTTACTGTGCCTGTTACCATAGGTATTACAGTGACGAACTGAACGTTTCACCATTCTGATTTAAAATTGTACAATAATATGAGAGTACTGCTAGTTGAAGCACGGAGGAGTTGCTCGTTTGCTGCCCGATCGATGAATGATTCTTTCTTACGACGGGAGCTACTTATATACCAGAGTGACTCTGTTGCTTGGTTACATAGACAAGGAGGTGTTTTGATTGGTTGAACTGCTCAGGCTGCTCGGAACTGCTCCGGGAATCCCCAAACGATATGCCCGCCGAATCCTTATGGTTCTGCTTCCCTATACTAACGTTATTTCGATCTACTGCACGAAACAGTGCGTATTTGCAAGCTGATTGCTTCAGCACATATAGTTAGCTTTAATTAAATATACTTATTCAGTGAACAACATTACAACAATTTCAACATGTTATTATCAGTTATTCCTGCTAATCTAATATTGGAACATCTAGATCAATTACTATTCATTATTATTATTATTCATATGCAATGAATTATAATTACCTTCCATAATTCTTTTGTATTGAGTCTCAGACTCAGATATTGGAGAAAAACATCTTCTAAACATATAAAAGTGATCCCAGTCGGGTAAATAGAACTGCTAAAACATATCCAACACAGCCGACCATAGGACCAAAGATACTTCATCATTCCTATCAGTTCTGATGTGAGTTCCCATTTTACGTTATATCAATTATTTTAGTTTTCGAAGTCTGAGAAGGCATTTTCTATTATGCTTTTTACAAACTCTTGCTCTATGCTTACTCACACACAATTTTTAAAAATGCATTATTTAGTGAGTACCAAGACCATGGATCGGCATTTCCTCAAAGGAAGGTATAACATCAGTAGTTAAGGAAGGGGCGAACGTCTGGGTACCTGCGATGTAGGTGTTGTTAAATAGGTCAGTGACCTGATGAGGTCACTGACGTCACTAATTGGTGACCTTAACCTTACCCTTATGAGGTCAGGACACCCCCTTATAAGGTCAACCTTGTTTATAGTATTATATAGGTCAACCTTGTTTATATTGTTATATATATATATATATATATATATAGCCCAGGGTTGTTTATATTGACTTAGTGCATATTATTAACCCTAGTGGGGGTGATACTTATGGGTCACCATAGTGAGGGTATAGACCCTTGTTTATAGTATTATATAGGACAACCTTGTTTATATTGTTATATATATATATATATATATATAGCCCAGGGTTGTTTATATTGATAGACAGGTGGCTTAGTGCATATTATTAACCCTAGGATATGGGTTACCGTAGTGAGGGTATAGACCCAAGGTTATGTATGTAAAACCCTTTATCTTAGAAGACAAGTTCAGACTTGTCATACCCCTGAGATAATTATTGGTATAGACACTGTAACCCTAGGGGTGAGATATGGGTCACCATAGTGAGGGTATAGACCCGAGGTTATGTATGTAAAACCCTTTATCTTAGAAGACAAGTTCAGACTTGTTATCCTGAACACAACACCACATTCGTATACTACACATGACCACACTTTGAGTAGGCACTGTGAGTCTAGGGGTGAGATATGGGTCACCATAGTATGGCTGTAGACCCAAGGTTATGTATGTAAAACCATTCATCTTAGGAGGGTGAGGACACAAGGGGGGACAACAGAACGAATCGGGTTATTAACGATAAATGACTAATGCAGTCTATTTTTAGATGTGGAGTGTGTATATATATGTAGCCGTGTCAATCACCCCATCTGCATTCGACTTAACCCGACTAACACACATGCTTGTTGATGGTTGTAATTGTGTGCTTTTTGCTGAAATGAATTATTCCAACTTGGACAATACACCACCAGTTTAGCTAAAGGAAAGCCAGACTACCCATTATCGGATGAGCATAAGGAGGAATATAATAATTCATTGGAGAAACTTAGAAGGGAAATATTTTTCATTCAAACAATTATACCATATATCGTTTCTTTTAGAACAACAAAACAGAGTCTTAAACAACTAAATACACTATAATGGCTAGCAATATTATGCCAAACCCCAAATTTACAGTTTATTCCAAATTATATACCAGACTGAACACTTTCACCTCGTGGAAAACATCTTTTATAAATTGTGATGATTTAGCTGTTGCTGGTTTTTTTTATCTTGGCGGGCGTGATTCTGTTCAGTGTTACCACTGCGGAATAATACTTCATTCTTGGAATGAAGGAGACAACCCCACCATAGAGCACATTAAACACTCCCCAAAATGTGAACTTGCTTGCTCTAAACTCAATTCAACCAACGTTATCGATTTAATTAGCGATCTTATTTTAAAACATCGCGAGTTGAATACTATAGTAGAAACACACCAGCGCTATTGGCAAAAACACATTGGTGAAACTGAATGTGAATCAGAATCAGAAGATGAGAAATCCACAGTATTTTCTCACATTTTACCTTTTTTAAACCGACTTCATAAAATAAATCAACGCTGCACATTATGCTGCTCAAGTCCCAAACCCACCTCTAAACCCGACCATGAATGTTTAATAGGGGTTGATGAGACTGATAGCTGTTTTTAGAGCAAGCAGTGTTAAGTATGGGGTATAGCTAGGTGGGTATTAATAGATAGAATATGGGTTGTGTTTGGGTTTAAGTTCATCATAACAACACTTATTGTTTGGGAGTGGGTGGGAGGGAGTGCGCATGCAGTCTGGGAGGTGGGAGTAAGAGAGGGTGGGGGGGACTTGTAATGGGTATGAAAGGGTATAAAACGCAGGTCTGACAGAATAGCTGGACTCAAGTTGGAAATTACATTCACATAGCACACATCGCAACATCACCACCTTTAAACCTCGTTGAGACATGGACGCATCCAAATCTACTAAGAAGTACAACACTAGATCTGCTACCCCCGCAACAAATCATACAACTACTTTTGAGAAAATGGATACTTTAAACTCAAAAGATTTGGTGGTGAAATCACCTGCAGCAGATAGTCTTGTAATCGACACGCGTGAGGATGCACCAATGGTGAGTTACATATTATTATTATTAAAAATTTTAAATCATGTACATTTATGTTTTGCTGCATTAATGGAATGGAAAATATTTTAGTCATTATCGCTATTCCATTACTTTATTACAGGGCGAGCAATTAAGCATGATGAAAAAGGATACGCTTCCCGTACCACAAGCGTCCCTTTGCAAGGATGACTCTGTGGATCCTTTTACACTGGCAGAAATTAGGATGAAGAAGGCAAAAAAGGTGATGAATGTAATTTGCTGTTATTGCATTATGCACATGAATGAAATTAATTTCATCATTTTACTTAAAATTATGTCTGAAACACATATCGCTTGTTCGCTCTTTTAATCATTGTTTAAATTATATGCATATTGTTATTGCAGGATGCAGCCGACAACGCAACTAAGACTGACGATGACAGCGCATTAACTTCTCAACACCCATTTTCGCGGTTAAGGAGCGAATTCTTTAACTCTGGCGACTCTGCACCTTTATCCAGAAAGAGAAAGAAGGATTTGTATGTGTCTGCTCTGCCACCCATCTCAAACACTAACCACAAGGTGGGTACACACACACTATTACTATACCCAATGCTAACGCGCGTCCCACTCCTGCTACGATGGTGGTCACGTGTGCTCATGTCAAGGGTTAAATAGGTCACTTGTTTGATTATTAAGCTAAATGGTCGCTCTAATTGTCGTGGTGTGTGTGGCCGAACGGTTAGACTCGCTGGGTCCTAGTCTGCTTTCCCCTACGAATCGCTGGTTCTGAAGTGCCAACTGCTGCAGTCTCATCAGTTGACGGTTCGAATCCTGCCTGCGGCGAGCGTCCTTCCACTAGGTCCATAGATAGGTATCTAACTCGAACAGCCCTCCCACCACTTTTGATTTTTACAACTTGATTACAAATTATTTGGGATATTATGTTTGAGGGAAATGCGTTTGTTAAACAGGTGAAATGTCGCATTTTACCTGTTTAATGAAGGAATGTGTAGATACGTTGCGCATCTATACATCCACTGTGATCACGTGACTAGTTACCGAGGGGTAATTAGGTTACTTGGCCATGACATCTAGGTCACTCGACCCTGGGTCACGTGATGTAGATGTCGATGGGTAAATAGGTCGCTTTACCACTCATTAAGCCTAATCCAGCCTCCCGTCTACAGTAGTTGCTGTGGTCAAGAGCGTAGAAGCGCTGACGCTCCTTAACTTGCTTCATGTATTTCACGGCCGTGGCAGGTTCGAAACACTGACCGGCGTGACTACGGCTTCACTCATGTACATTTATGACGCTCTTCATTAGAATGAGCACGGCGACTACTTTTGATTTTTGATCTTTGAGGAAAATACATTTGTTTCATTAGACAAGGGATGCGTTTACCTGTTTATTAATAATAAAGGGGTGAATACACCCCTTGTCTGTACACTAAGGTTAACCCTTGCTCGCTTCTCCAGCAGTCGCACACCACTTGTGTACATATTAAGCGAGCAAACATTAACCTTAATATGCAGCCGCCGCAACCGAGCGGATAGAGACGCTGGTCTTTTGGACACGCAGCTCCTTTACAGCACCCAAATCGCGCACTGTCTCTATAACCACACCATACACATTTATAAAGCATTCTTCTAGAGCGGGTTGCATAGTTTACAACAGAATTAGAAATTATTTGCTGACACTAATTATAGCCTGCAGATTCTTACTATGACACGACATATAGACCTCACACCCCTTATATCGAAAGAAACATTCATGCCCTGTGCGCCCTACTTCTGCACCGTTGCCAGTCACGTGTGTAGATGTCAAGGGTTAAATAGGCCACTCTCTTACATATTAAGGTTAATCCTGGGTTGCTCTTTCAGCAGTAGGCGTAGTCCAGTGGTAATGTTGGTTGGCTTCTGTTTCGTCACGTCCGATGGGGGTCCCGGGTTCGAGTCCCGGGGCAGCTCTATGGTCACACAATGTGCATTTATAACGCCTTCCTCTAGAGTGGAAGCGCAAACTGCCTCTTGCTTTTTTCTTTGCTAACATTTACTATTTTATGCTTTTATATATTGCAGAAAGACGAACCTTTGGATCTTTCCATAAAGTCTTCAAATGCAGATTCGCCAACTGGGGAAAAAGTGGCGTTTAAACGTCCTAAAACTCCAGAGTTAAATGCATCGACAAGCGGGAAAAGCGCCACTAGCTCAAAAAAACCAAGACCCACCCCAACGGTTTCAATGATGAATCCTACACCTTCAACTTTTTCTGCAGCAGTACCCCCATCCCCAACTCTTCTTGGACGCAATCTTCCTTCTCCTACCAGATTCTATAAGCGAGCTAATTCTCCAAACGCTCGCCCTTCTGAACTTCTTGGTCTTAAAAGTTTTTCTAACACCCGTTCTGTGCTAGACCATTTCAAGCGCCTGGAAGACGAAGAAATTCAGTTCATCAACGCCTGCTACTCCCCATCAAAGTTTAGGGAAGATGGTGGGAGTCAGTATACTAACCCTCCTTCATCACCGTCGACTGGACAGGTTGGAGAAGATGAAGAATACCAGGAGTATCAATCCCCTGTTAAAATAGCTGAAAATCTATTTTTTGAACACGGGGAATGGCGTGGTGAAAGGCGCTTCTCGCTTAGAAAGTGGGAGCAATCCCCTTGCGAACCGCACGACTTAGTGAGAACGACAAAAGGAGTTGTTCTGACGTATGGGCGATTACACGGATTAATTGAACTTATCGACTTGATAGATTCATGGTTACAGCAGGCTCCTACGTCTCCGGAACAGTTTCGCCACCACATTGGAGGCGGTCTGGTAGTTTCCGTATCAAGAAAGTTTTATGGAGTGGATGTGAGGGAATGGTTTTCCCCCGACGCACACAAAATTTGCCCTTCTAAAAGAGGAGTTTTTTTAAAGGTTCATGAATGGAGTAGTTTTAAAGAAGCGATAACATATCTGAAAGCTATGCATCCATCCATCATGAATGAAAAACTGTGCAAATGTGATGATGGAGAATCATGCAGGGAATGTAACACCTTTGCTGCAACAGCTGCATTTATATAATTTTGGTTATTGCATGCATTAAATATTGGATATGCTTTATGTGCATTGTAACTGCTTTATTATTGCAAGAAAAAAAAAAAAAAATAAAAAAAATGAAAAAACCATCTTATTAGTTTTGTTGCTTTCCACCAGTCGATACACTCAATTTTGCACCCCGCCCATATAAAACGCTCGCTATTAAATTATTGGTCATTACTTGTTAGGAATGCGATTTGTAAAGACTTGTTTATTATTACTTTGCTTTTCAAACTGTTGCTCGCGCAAAAGTCGTAACACAACCATCACTAAAAAGAACGCACGCTTTCGACGTCAACACACCATCAGACATACTAATGGATTATTTAAAGAATATTTTTAAAGTTGTAAACGTTTTAATGTGTAAGAATAAACAGCTGGTTTTAATCGCTGTTACCTTGTTGTTTGGAATAGTGTATAAACACGCGCGCAAATTCAAATGTCTAATGTATAGATCGGTTAACACCACACAATTACATGTGCAGAAGCAAAGGAGATTCTGGTTTACACTGTATTGCAAATTAAAGGATAGAATCGATATATGTATGACACAAATTATTCGCCTATAAACAATTGATCGTTTTGCTCGTGAATAAAAGAAACAACGCATCACAACTTACTAGTTTTTTCTCATTTATTATCTTAATGAACGGATTTAACGCTATTTTCCAGACATGTATTACGCATCACCAATTCTTCAATCTGCCCCAATTAAATCCGCCAACCAATCGTGCTCTGCAGCTGAAATGATTGTGTGAAACACGTCTATAAAACTGGGTGCGAATGTATCATGTACAAACATACACGCATCACAATCATCAACATATGAATTTGATAGCAGATAACAAATAGAAATAAAGAATATTCACCTCCTTTTTGACTATCGTTCAAATAGTCTAAATCGTTCATGCCCTCCCTATAAAAACAATAATAAACAACATGTTCACACCACATTTGCACAAACGAGTGTTTACACGCATCTCCCCCCCCCCCCCTATTTAGCAAAAAAAAAAAAACTCCACACTAATGAACATACGCAGTTTAAGACTGACTATTTATATTAAAAACTACCCTAGAACGAACCCCCTGATGTAAAAAGTAATCGTGCTTACTTGTTGATTAAGTCGATCTCTTCAATGAGATCGTCCAGCGTTACGGTGCAAAGTTCCGCATACGTCTCTTCGCCCATAAGAGGAGACGGGGTCGTAGCAGAGGTTGATGGTTTGGAATCAGCTTCTTCAGAATCGCTGTTACTTGTATCGACTATTCTGTTTTTGCCTGGTGAAACACATGTTGGGGATGCGGCCTCATCCGACGATATGCATACAGGGGATATCCTACCACCGGGTAGAGTACATGCTTCCTCTGCAGGGGGTGTTGGGGGTGGGGAGGACGCAGGGTCCACCCTCCTCCTTTTCTTAAGGGGAAGCGTGCTTTCCCTTATACGCTCTTCGACGTATTTTTCAATCTCCTTTTGGAAGTTGGAGGTGATTAAGCTGAAAAATAAAGGGGTGGGGTGGGGTAATTTTAAAATTATAAACCGAGTTTAAAAGGAATAAATTAGCTTAATGGTAAACTCAACCCTTTCCCTAAACAGTCACTCACCTTAGTTTCGAATCCATTTTGCAGTCTATGTCTATGTTGTGTCGCAAAAGCTCCAATATAAGTGAATCTGTGTTGGGAGTAGCAAGGGTTTAAATAATGTCGGTGTGAGCAGGCGGAATTATTTTATCAGATTTTTAATCGTTCTCTAACCCTCTTCAGCATGCACTGTGACCTTCCCTCCCATTATTTATGCACTACAATCCCCCTCCCATTATTCCATCTCACACGACGGCCCAATATGAGCAGATGGACATATGCACTTTAATCGTTTTCTAACCCTTTACAGCATGCACTGTAATCCCTCCTCCCATTATTTCATTTTACACGGTGGGTCAATATGAGCAGATAAGTAGACTCAAATAAAGATATGGCTGCAATGTTAGGATTATATCGACTTAACTCAACAAGTGGTTGCGTATGAATAAAGGTTTGATCACGCAGTCGTCCTACGGGCCCAAGTGTTACTGCATCGCTTCCATTACATAACCGGATAACGCTTGCAGCAAATGCATATCGACCTAGGGTCCTATACTAAGCACTTTGAACACATTTTCCTTTAAGTTAAATTATTTTGAATCAACTTGCATGTGCAATAAGAATGTTTATTTATTTTTTTTTTTTTGTGTTTGATGCACACGCACAAGTACAGAAAAGCGCGTCAGTACAGCATCCAGAAATGCATGAGCGCGAAACGGATACCCTTTACAGACACTCCCAGCGAGTGTAGACGGCGCTACACACGCTGGGGGTGTATCATTCCAAAATGCAAGCACACACTTCCAGCTTTAAATAGCGCGCATGCCCCCTCCTTCCAACCAACAGAATATGCATTCCCATGATTTTACATTTAGATGCAGTCATAATATAATGTTGAAATCGCTTTATTAGGACATATTTAATATTTTACGCGGTGGCTATTCACACACACACACATGTAAACACAGACCATCCCGCGTGCAATCACCGGCCGGCTCGATCGCAAGGTGGGAGGATGCACGTATCAGTATCTTTGCTTCTTTTGGCGGTGACAAGTTATGTCACCGCCGAATATGATTGTGGACCGATCGAGGATACATGCTCCTGCACTGTAAACTCGATCAAATGCTTTGCAGGAGGGTATCCTCGATCGGTATCGATCGCCAAGAGCGCCGTACGCCACATACGGCTCGAAAGGGTGTACATCTCGGTGTACGACCCGGCTTTTTTTTCCTCCTTTTTTAACTTGAAGTCTGCAGAAATAGTAAACACCCTTCTACCATTCGACTGTTCCACCATCCCCGAGTGGACAAGATTCCAGTTGAAAAGCCAATGTCCACCACCTCGACCGACAACCCCGAAGCTGTCATTTCGCCACGACAAACCCTTTCTACCACCCGTAAAACACGTCCCTCAACCCCCTCCCAGAAACCCTGCTGATGAAGACGACGATGATGGTAAACAATGAAATCATAACATGTGTTCTCATTCATTTGTTTGCATTCCACGCCTATCAATGAAGCAGATAATAATTTAAAATCATGTCATGTGCCACCATTCATTTGTTTAAAAATTAAGTCTGTCAATCGCGCCGATGCTAAAATGATACACAAACGCTTCATGACCCATCAATATTTGTCATTTTTGTCCCTCAACTTAACGACATAAGGCAATCATCCACCCTAAATCACTTATTTTATTGCATAGCGTGTGTTACCATTTATTTGTTTACAAATTACGTCTATTAACGCAACAAATGCTAAAATTTGTAAAACAAATAATAATTTAAATCATTGTTATTAAATCACTTATTTTGAAATCATGATTATAACTCTCATTACAGACGAAGTTTCCTCTACACGCCTCCCAGACACCTCTTCACCTCTCCCAACGACCTCGCCCATCCCAGACAGCTCTCCCCTTTCTACAACCTCGCCCATCCCAGACTCATCTTCTTCTTCTCCGCCTCCAACAGCCTCCCCCATCCCACACTCTTCTCCAATCCAGCCTTCTCCTGTTCAACCGTCAGCAGATCCGTCTACGATGCCTTTACCATCAACTCCAGGCGTTCAACCAGAACTGATCGCAGGGCTGATCGCCGCATTTGGCGTTTTGTCGGTGGGCGGCGCATGCACCGGAGCATGGTGCGCAAGAAGGCTTTTGGTGCGGCGGGAGATGGCGCGGCGCGAACGCCATAGAAGACAGAGGAGAGGAAACACGGTTAGATAATATACAACCGCTGACTAAAGTCAGGCGAATTTAGCGAATATTTTAGCAGAATACTTTCTTAATTATTTCAAAACATAATGCACATTTCCTTTTCAACATGTTAAATTGTTATAGCCGAGTTGGTTTTTTTTTTTTTTAATTTTTTTTCTTATAATTATTTTAGAGGAAGGTACACGAAACAGCGGAGGAAAGCTTTAGAAGTGCGGTTTATTCCGACTCGTGCGGGAGCAGGTTGCACCGAAGTGGCGGAAAGGTGAAAGACTCAACGTCTGCCGAGCACACAGAGACGATGGAGACGGTCGTCGAAACTCTGGGAACATGTCATCTTTAAAGTGTATGTACAAACAACATAATGTTTTATTTATGAGTTATATTTTTTTATTTCTTTAATTGACAGACATAAAATAACAACGCTTGTAATACATTTTTTTTTTGTTGACATAATTACATAGCCTTAACATTTCTGACCATGTCAACCTCAACCATTCCTTGAGATTTACAGTAAACAAATGCTGTGACAGCATTAGGCAATTCTTTATTGAATGTGGCGGCTAAACGAGTTTGACCCTTTCTAATGAGAGGCACAATACCCTCTTCTGAACAGTGTGACATTGAAATGTTAAAGTTGAAAAATACGTTGTTGTCTTTAAACGCATCATAGCTGCAAAATACTGAGTCTGATCCGTCCACCCTTTTCATCGAGTTGTATGCTTGCATGTAGTTTCCTTCTGAAAAGTCACATTTAATGGACTCTCCAGGAAGACTTTGTCCATCCACAAAAAACCCAAGTTCTCCAATGTGGAAGTGAGAAAGTTTGTACGGAGATTTGGAAAAATCTCCGCTGGAGCGATCAGAATCAACAAAGAAAACACAAACTGAATCCGGAACAGTATCCATTAATATGTTGTTTACGCTCCACTCTCTCACGCCCTTTGATATAACATAGCTTCTCACTTCTTCTTTAGGGAATGAGTAGATGGCCGGATGATCTTTCAACACCTCGTTGTGAGCAAGCATTATGCTTGGGTTTATTTTAATGTGACACGCTTTAAAAACCGCGTCTTTTATAGCAAGTCTGTATTTTTTGGTTGAATCGCCACTGCACAGCCTAAATTCGTCTGACGCTTGATGTAAAACAATTTTGACAGAAACTCCGTTAATCAAAGGTTTGGACATGTTAAGGACACCCATTCTTAAAGGACCCTCAAACTCTACATTCTTCCCAGCCTTTGTAAAGAGAAACCTTTTTTTGAATCCGTTGTTAGCTCCCTCTCCTGAACTATCGAATGAATCTATTGTACCACTATCTATCCAATACCCTTGTGTATACAACGATGTAGCCCTTTCGTCAGAAGTCGATGTCAAAAGAACGTCTGCATACGATTTGTAAGCAAAGTTTACGCCTACACCCGATCCTACTGGGGTGTCGTTCAGCAAAACCTCTACCTGTCTAAACATAGTGCCCAAAGCGTTGTTTGCAAGCGCGACTTTTGTGTCCTCCGCGCCAATTTTCAGTCCGGTCTCAACGTTTTCTATGCATACTTTTACATAAAGCAGACTGTTCTTTAAAGAAATGTAATCTCCCGAATGTCCGCTTAGATAAAACTGAATTGGAGAACCTTGAGTAATCGTGCTGACTGGGCGATAACTGCGCATCTCCCTTCCCCGAACAGCAGCATCTGCATTCACTGGAGAGAATATATTCAACTCTTCCCCATGAGCCTCAGCAAAATTTTCTCGCATATACTCCATAATGATTACTTTTTACTCGACTTCTTATTTGCAGACGTCCTCTTCTTTGCAGTTGCGGAAGCAGAGTGATTCCTTTTAAGAGATTTAACGAAATTTATAGTTTTTGAACTTGAGTTCGAAATGCTGACGGGGTGGATGATTTTATCAAGAGATTTTACCCCCTCTTCTTCCCTCTGCTGCTCTTTCGCCATTACTTTCGCCTGCTTTATTGTTTGCTCAGTCTCGCTTACCATCCCCTTAGACCCGCCTGTTTGCTTTTCTTCCTTCCCGGATGAAGTCTTAAGCATGTATACCCCACCTTTGGGGTTGAATTTTTTCTTGAGAAGATTGTTATAATGACTTGTCCACTTTTCAGTTGAAGGAGTGTATGGGAGGAGAGCCATGCTCGTTTTTTCAAGTTTAGCTTTTTGCGCGGATGTGTAGTGTACAGCAAGCCTTACCAGAAGATAATAACACATGTTTAAACGATTCAGTGACTTTTATACTCATGCGTATCGTCTGTATGACTGATTGACCTATTGCAAAGTACAGCGGGGTCGGGTGAGATTTGACAGGCAGAGTGTCAAACATGGCAATAATAGGAGCGTACACACCATGCACATAGCTAGGTCTTACAATGCTGCAATGCACTTCCATCCCCACTTTCTTAATCAATTTTCTGTTCTTTATTTTTTGATTTATGGTATAAGGTTTTGTTTCTTCTTCCTTCAATTCAACTAACCGCTTTAATAGTTTTTCAGTTTCGCTGTATTGCCCTATATCATCTGTCGGCTCGAACGCTTTTTCTACTTCCCTACTCACAACTTCGACTTCTCTGTTCTGTTTTTCGTTCAACACCGATATATACCCCTGTTTATCTATAATAGTAAAATCGATTAGACAACATTCCCATGCACCGCTAAGCAGTATCGACTTTTCTAATGAGAATGTAAAGTCCAATGCACAGTTTGATGGGTATGCGTCTGCGTTGTCTGTTGAGCAAGCAAAAATGTACATGATTACCGCCTGTTTGACTACTTCCAAGTGCGACGATTAAAGTTGTGAGTTTGTATAAATACACTTTCCCACCCTACGCTGCTCTTCTTCCCCTACGTCGCCTTCCATCATTATTCCCACGTTCTCTTTCAACTCTATCTCGAACAGCTCTTCTAGGCAATACTCTCCTTTCGCCTCGCACATCTTCTTCTTGAATATTTTCGCGTGCTTGTCTTCGCCTACGTTCTCCAACCCCCCTCCCCACCTCTCTCTGCCCCCCAACTCCTCCTTCCCTATTTTCATTATCTCCGTTTTGCTGCCCTCGCCTCCCTCTACGCCCTCTAACCCCCCTCCCCCTCGCTCTCCCTCGCCTTCCTCCCCTCCTCTGCTGAACATCATGCTCCCCTCCCCCATCTTGTTCTGCAACCCCATCAGGTCTTAAATCCCTTACCTCGCTGGCTAGCAGCCATGAACAAAATTTATCAGGCCACCCAACCCATTTCACTTTTACCTCTCTCTCCCCATCTTCATTCACCCTACGAGCAACGACTTTTTCTATTTCATATTCCGTATTCTCATCAACAATAACAAGCTGCAATTCCTCCTCATAAAAGACTCCTTCCACCGGTTCATTGGCCCAGTTTTTAATGGAGTAGACAGGGGTGTGTTGATACACTTGCCTATCTGTAATTATATACAGCTGTCGAGTGTAGTTTTCATCGTATGATCTGTGAAAGGCTGAGCGGTTGTAGCTAAGTCGCACCTTATCATTCACATCATACTTATAGACCGACTTTGACCAAAGGTACGGTCTTTCATTTTCCAAGTACTGTCTCTTCCAAAGAAGTGCTCTGTCAGCGGAAAGCGCTTCTGTCGGAGTCATTCCAATAGATCTGTTCACACTCGTGTTTACAGACAATGTCACTTCGTCTAATATATCAATCCATCTAAATGTGTTTTTAAATTTCATGTATCTCTGTAAGCGCATTCGTATCGTCTTTATAGCTCTTTCGGCATAGTTTGCTTTTTTATCATTATTGGATGAAAAATGATGGACTTTAAATAATGAATAAATCGCTTTTGAATTAGAGTTGATAAACTCAGTCCCTTTATCTGTGCGAAATACCTTCGGCGATTGTATCTTAAATATGGATTTCAAAGCTTCAGACGTTTCAACCCCTGTCACAGCGCGCAAAGGTCTTGTCCATATGAAATGGGTAAACACATCAGTGAGGAGAAGAATGAACGAATATTTGTCGTTACTATTGCTGTAAAACGATAGATTGATGCAGTCCCCATCATATTGGTAATTCTTTTCAGACACGACAACGCGAGGCCTATCAAAATTTAATATTCTAGGTGAAAATAAAGTGTAAGCGTCTTGGGTGAGGAGCCATTTTTTTATTTCTTTTTTGGAGATGTTTAAATTTGGGTTATTGCGATTTGTTTCCTTATACACATCATTAACACTCCCTAAAAACGCTTGTGATGGTCCTGTGTAAAAGATTTGATGCAAGTGTTCAGCTTTTTCAGGAGCTATTGATGAGGAAATAGATGATTTCTGCTCACTTTTGACATTTTTTTTCTTTTTTTCTTTTGATTTTGCTGTAGCATTATGTTTAGTCATTATTGCATTAGCGTAACGTCTTCCAAGAGTTTTCAACTTCGTTTTTCACAATCCGTTTCTTTTTAATTGTTGGTTGTTGTTTTTTAATTTTAGGTAAAGGCTTGCGACGCGATGTTACCCTCCTGCTCTTTTGAGGTGTGTACATGAACGGCGTGTTTTGTTTTTGGTCTTTTTTTTCTTCCTCTCCAGCAGGGGAAGTGATTGAAATTGGGTTATTGTCTGACTTTCCTGGTGGAGGAGCTATAAACTTTGATTCAGTTTGAGACGTTGGTTTTGTATTAGCAGACTCTGCTTTTTCATTTGAATCGACCGAACCTTCTCTTTTTCCAACGTCGGATTGATTTTCGCTTTGTTTGATTTTGTCTATGTTCTTGCACTTTTCCAAAAGCTCGGTGTATTTTACGATAGGGATTAATATCATTTTACGAGTTGACTTCATAATTTTTTCTGTATCTCTTCCTTGAAAATCCTTAATATCGAAAGGAGCGGAGAATAGTTATTTTGAATGAGGCACAACTGCTTCTTCTTACACTGGCGTTGCTTCGATAGTTTTTCCAACAATCCTTGATGTCTTTTTAGCTTTGTCTGAGAGTTGGGAGGAGGTGTCATATGTTTAATGTTCAACCCTATTTCACACAACACTCGAACCTGTGCTGGAGTAGCAGTAAATAGCAAAGCTTTTGCTTGAAGTCGACTGGGAGATTCTAACAATAGGTGGATAAAGTGTTTTTCCGCTTTTAAATGAGAAGACATAGTTGTGTACTAGCCGACATCTCACTTGTAAATGAGTAGTGATGGTGTGAAACGGTATTTATGAAGATAAAGTATGTTTTGAATCGGTCGACTGCACACGTTGACCACACACACACACACACCTTCCATAGTTGAGTATGACACTAGCAGTCAGTGCGGATTAATAGCCAGACCTCCTTCATTCAAGTGTTTCGAAGCGGCACGTACACCACGGTCTCATCTCCAAATATGTTTGTTTTCAAACTTGTGTCTGGTGATGTTATCTTGTGGTGAGGGGAGACGTCTAATAAAAGATAACCATAATTGCGAGAAAGGACGGCGTCTTTGTAGGCCTCAATCATTCTTTTCCCTAGACCTGTTTGGCGCGCTAGTGTTGCTATTTGGTTAACGTCTCTTGTGTTTTTAGTTAGTATAAAATAGTGGGTGTTTAAGCTTATGGAGCGAGATTTCTTTCCTTGTTCAAACACGTTTTGTAACATGTATATGACTGTAACATTATAGTGGTGAGACGTCCTTGTAAACAATTTTTCTGCTTCTTCATCCTTAACCAACTCTGACATTAAATCATCAATCACAACAAGTGTGTGATATTCCTTGGATGAAAAGTCGCGCACAGTCTCTTCTGTTGGTAGACCTTCATGAAAAGATATGATTCCCCCCTCCCTCTCTTCAAACTTTTTCTGCCATGCACCATAACAATACATCACTTTCTCTGTTTTTTCAGATAATAACTTATCCATATTATCCAAAATCTCAAAGACTAGCGTAGTCTTACCCGAACCAGACACCCCTACTAAAGCAATGCTTGTTGGGCAGATGAACGTGGGAGGCATGTCAATTTCCATTTTGTACTAAAAGCATGCTTCCCCTCCAACTTCGTATGTGGAAATGACACAGAATAAGAAAAAAGTTGTTCATATATGTTTTATTTTACATTCGTCTATTCAACATATGCATAATATCAACGATGTCTCATTTTTATTAAACCTAAATAAATTCTGCTAACACTTCCCTCCAAAGCAGCCCTAGCATATTCATTCCAGGGTGAAACTTTTCATCCACAGCTCTTGCTATGCGGTAGTTCATTCCACAAGTCCAGTATCTATTATGATTGACACCGCTTACAATAATTTTTTTATCCTGTAGCGATAATGCAATGGAGCGGAATCGTGTTTTGTATGTGTTACATTTCAACATAAGAATTGATTTCATTACAGAATTGCGCTTTTGCACCCAATCAAAAGAAATATCACAAATATCTACTTTTTTGTCGAGGGAGTAGTTACTCACCATCGAATTTGAAAGGTGGTATTGGATTTTGCTTTTGTTGTGGAATACAGCCTTTTCATACTGAAATAAATGTTCAATTGAAGTAAATGTGAGCCCGTGCATTTGTAAGTCACTCCTGTCATTTAACAGAAGACTGCAGTCCTGACCGGGTGTGATAAATATGTTTCGAGAGTATGGACATAAGACTAATTTTAAAGGTTGGGTGTTCACTCCGTCTTCCATCACCTCTCTCTTACAATAGAAATAAGTAAACCCAACCTTTTTCTGCTCGTATGTACACACAGTGTTTAAACGATGTCTAAACCCTTTATTCACAACTGAGTTGCTTTTTTGTGTTTCAAGTGTTGACAGGAACAATGTGAAAGGATCGTTAACTCTCGCCTTATTAACACCTTTGGCACTCATCTTGTTCCCCTCTTCCCCTGCAAGAAAATATGACTTTGAACATAAAGATATCATTTCATTCCCGCTTGCTTCCTTTTTAAATAACCCTACTGTCCTTTTATCGAAGTTAGAATCAGTTTCACAGCATTTTCTGGGAAACCATGTATTCTCGTCAGAAGCATATTCCTGCTGACAGCTGTTATACACTCTATTATTATACTGTTCTTTCATGTCTTCTTTTACACACTCTTCAAGACTGTTCTTTGATAGCGCTACATAAATACTGTCTGTATCCATCTGACAGAGTTCATAATCTGATTTATCAACAAAAGGTACAAGGAAATCATAGTAGAAGGATAGCATTCTCAGCTTGGCTGTTTGTAGTAGGCAAAAGGCTAAGTGGATAGGCAGGTCGAGTTTGATTCGTTTTTTAGCCATATGAATTTCAAATGAGTGTGGTGTTATCTCATCAAGTGATTTGAACTGGGGGTTGTTGACGTGGAATCGAGCTGTGTATTCATCAGCTGCATATACTACGTTTTCATGCTTAGAACGATCCATAATTAGCGATCCAAAACCGCTGTTACCAATAAGTTTGGACGTGTCTGCAAGAACAGACGAATCTGGGTTTAAATCACCTTGTCTTCTAGCTTTGCACACTTCATCCTTAAACGATTTAAAACATTTTCGAGGTGTAAACTCTACGACTTGATGTACGTCTGTAACAACAAGTCCGTGGTTTAAATACCATTTCAAAAGATCTGAAGATAAAAATATTTCTGTAGCTTCCATCCCTCCAACCAGAAGTCGTCTTGTTTCAGGTTGTTGGTTTGAAATGTTAGATGAAAAAACATAGCGCTGCATGTGTTTTCCTATACAAGAAAACGGTACATCTGTTGTGCAGAAAATTGGTGAAAATTCGGAGAAGTATTCGTATGGACTTGAGTTTTTATGATGGTCCTTAGACCACGTTGTTGGTACTTTAATGCTCACCTCTAAAATTCCATATAGATTTCCTGCAGATACTGCAGATAATATTTGTTCTTGAGTCACACTGCTTTTGTTCTCTCGGTAGAATTTGGGTTGTGACTTATCAATAAACGACATAAGCTCGTCGCTTGTTTTGCAAAGCAAGTTAAACTCACACTCGTATATGCATTCATAATTCAATCCAAGAGAGCGAATAAATTGTTCTTTCTCCTTAGTGTCTTTTTGCCGCTTTAGTAGAGCAGGGTCAGATGTTGGAGGCATGCAAGTGGAGTGGTAATGCCACCAGCAACCATGAAACTGCAAAAGAACAATGGGTAGAATATGTCAAAATGAGATAGTGTGAGTGGGTGTGTGCAGTAACATAATTTGATAAGAGTAGTAGTATATTTACGCTAATATATATTTTGTCGACTAAAGTGAAATAAATTCCTTACTTCGAATGCAGTTCTTGATTTTGGATCGAAACCGTCCAATTTGTATGGCCCTACAAAAACCTCTCGTCCTCTGTTCAACTTGTGCAGGATGTCGCATTTTGAAGTAAAAGCTGTCCACTCCAACCAGTAATACATGCTCAAGTTTTTCCAGTTTGGGGATGGGTAAAAATTGTTTGTTTTTTCTCGTCTAATGTAGTTAAAACAGGGCAAGTCTTCTGCAAGAGCGTATAAGTATAATGAATTTGCATCAACCCCCTCTATCGATTTACACACTTTCTCTTTATTTCCTCTGATGAAAGTGTGATCTTTTTTGTGGTGACGGCAAAATACTATCGAGGGGCCTCCAACAATGTTTTTGCTGATGGAGTGGTATAAATCAGCATCTTTATAAGGAAAGTTTGCAAAGAAAATATTCTCTTTTGTAGACGCTGAAAACATAAGCTGTCTAGCTATTCCGGGTACGCTAATAGCAGTTTTAAATACGTCAATATCCTTTTCAAAATAGAAAGATTGAAGTTTTTTCACCCCCTGAACAAAAGGTCCCACATCCAAATTATTATAATGAGCTAAGTAGTCGCGAAGGGATTTCATTCCTTTTTCCTCCCACAAATTTATCAAACCAAAATATTTTTGTTCACCTGTTTGGGGTTTTTGTGACTTTTTCCCTGTCTTCTCCCACTGTTCATACTCTTCATTTAACACATTTACTTTCTTTAAGGAGGAATAGAAAGAATTGTATGAAGGAAGTTGTTCATCATTTAGTTTATGCGCTGAGTCTAAATACTCGTACGGAAAGTAACCTTTTTCCTCCTGTATCCCATACCCTTTTAGAAAGTTAGAGTAGGACGTGCATGGAGCAAGGAAATTCATAAGATCCAAAAATCTAAACTGTTTTGTACAAATGCTAGTGTATGAATTTCCTTTTTTAATAACATATGAAGAGTGAGACGTGTGTTCCTTGTTCGATGAATCAAAAGGGTCGTCATGTCCCCCTCCTATAACATTGTTTACTTCATCTTCTTCACAAAACTCTTCATTTTCGCTGTGGTCTAATTCGTCTTCACTCAAACAATCTTTATCTTCTGAAACTTCATATAAAAATTCGCATTGTTCATCGTTTCGTTTCAAACGTTTTCTCGTCTGCACTGTTCTAGAATCGTTCTTTCTTTTTTTCCGAGAATTTTGGCATAAGCCAAGCTTAGTAAGCAAGTGTTTCTTCACCAAATTTAGATCGTATCTTGAAGAGTTAAACCCCAATACGGGTAGACGCGAACAGTACATATCAAATTTTGAGTTGAGGGTTGATAAGTACTTAAGCATTTTTTCTTCGTGAGTTTTTCTATTTTTATCAACTTGCTCATTCGCAATGTCAGCGTCGTGAGCAATAATCTCATTAATAGCGTGTATTTTCGTCTCAAGTAATGCAAAAGAATCCTTCCACTTCTCTCGAGCTATGTCATATGATCTACTGGAAAGTTCTGAAAGGTATGAGACCATACCAGCCAAAAGTTGATCTCCATTTTCATTAACAAAACATTTAGGTTCTTCATACCCATCCACATTAGAACAAATGCTGACAGAAATAGGCATATGTTCGCTTTTCCAATTAAGGTTTGCAGTGTCTGCATTGGAGTTTTCAATATTTTGCAAAATTGCTTCAAAATCATAAACTGCAAATGATTCGAATGTGCGCAATCTTTCTGGAACATGCACTCCAGCATCTTCCAACTCCTGAAATATGTTTAATGGTGGTGAATATACATCACCTGGAAAAACGAGTTTTGTTTTATTATAACATTTAGCGGTGTGTACATTCATTTTATCCCTTCGCGTAAACGTTTTTTGGCACAAAAAGCATGAAAATTTGCTTGCAAACGCCTCAATATTTGTAATAATACTAAAATGGGTTTTATACAGGTTAACATGCATATAGGATTCGTGTTCTTCAATGGGTTTGTGTAATGTAAAACAGGAATCATCCTCCTGTAGGGAAAGTACATAAACACCTATGTCAAAACACTCCTGAAACATCGGAATTTGATCTAGCGTCACACCTTCAAATTCATAAGGGTTTTCTGGAAGTGTGTTGTTGTTAAATTCATTAAACGTGTTATATAAATTATGTACTGTCCGTTTGCTTATATTGTCACTGTGATTTGACTTATGTGAAGCCAAACAGCGAAATATGCACAAATTATCTGCATATAACTTATGGTTGGAGTTTTTGTGCAGCAAACGCAATGAAGATTTGTTGTAAAGGTGTGCAGGAAACACAATTTCTCTTGGTGATCCTATCAAAAAGTTAGATCTGTACACAAAAAAGCTGATATTTGAAATATATACAACTTCCCACTTTGTGTTCGGCCTTTGCATTTTAGCTTGCGTATAGTAGTCCTTTGAATTAAGGTCGGCGACTATTTTCATAAGATTGTTTGAGTTTGACAGAGTTTGTGGAAAATCATACACTGTGTTGTTCAAAAATGGGGTAAAGTAGCGCAACTCCTGTGTTTCTCTATGTCTGAGTATAAACCCCAGGGATGCATTAAATCGAAACATGTTGTTTTCCTGCTCATAAACTTCTGTTAAAAACGAGCCTATTTGATTTGAGTCGTTGATATCATTTAACTCATTGAGGACGGGGGCAGTTTACACATAATTTGCCTGGCTGACGGGGGCCCTTTTCCCCCTTTTTGGGCTTCAGGACGGGTGTTTAACATGAGGTTTAGGGTATAAAAACACTTTAAGAATATTTTCTTCAAATAATATGTGTCATATGTACATCATTTAATAGGTGAAAACAGTTATTGATCATATTTTTTCATAATTTCTAGAATTTGGTCTTTAATAATTAAAATGATGGGTCTCAATTGGGTGCAATATGGCGGCAACCTTGCTCCAAATTCACTTTCGAGCATTTACGTATGTTAGTTATGACGTCATCATTATTGTCTCCATGACAACATACCTATAAAGATATTTCTAGTGTGTTTGTATACATATATTTTAAATTTCATCAAAATCCGTTTATTTTTTATTAAGTTATGCCCCCTTCAATTTATATGAAAAAGTGCTGCCTTGAGGCAGCATCCCGTCCTTAATGGAGAGGACGTCATGCTGCCTGCAGGCAGCATCCCGTCCCCAACGCCATTTTGAAAATGCTGCCTTGAGGCAGCATCCCGTCCTCAATGAGTTAAAGGAAAGTTATATACACCTCTAACCCTCCCTGGAATATGACCCCCAAGAATAAGACGTATATTTTCTTCATAAACTCGCATTAGCTCAGGGTGAGCAATATTGCCATCCTCACCCATCCAAGGAGCCGATTCAGGGGGAAATGGTCTCTGGTGGAGTGTTTCATTATTCCCTCCAACACCTAAGGTCGAGTGGTTTTCTCGCCTGTGAAAATATAACGCATTCCAGCTATAGAATTGTTGATCACAATCGTGACAACTGAGTGGATTAGGGGATTGTGTGCGCTTTTTAGTATTTTCAGATAAGTTGGAGGCAGCCTGTGCGCCAGCAGATGATTCATTTACTAGCGGCAAATCAGACCGATTATGATCTTGTTTGTGTCCGGTGTTCTTTTTGTTAAGTAAACATGATTGGATATGGTTGTCGCGCATATCTTTTGTATCAAATTTTTCTTTACAGTGGGGACAAATTAAATTTGTGCACTTGCTCTCATGATTTCGCAAATTATTAGGTCTTGTATAGACAGCTTTACAGTATTTGCAGGTTTTATTAGCTAAGTACTTTTCACATGATTTCTGGTGGGTTTGAACAGCTTCCCTCGAATCAAAATATTGCGCACAACTCCGGCAGATACTTTTCTTCTTTTCTTCATTCGTATTCATAACCTAAAATATAAATAAATAAATAGATTGACTTGTTTATATTTTTCAGATTTCGCCGTCATATCCACATTACACCACATTTCACCATCGCTACAATAGATTCAGCAGGATTACATATTCGATTCCAAATTATAAAAGTCTAAATTTTGGGTTGCTGGGGGCATGTTTTGGTTGTTAAAGGTGTATCGTTTTGGTTTGTATTTTACACATTTTGGTGCTACAATAGATTCAGCAGGATTACATATTCAATTCCAAATTATAAAAGTCTAAATTTTGGGTTGTTGGGTGCATGTTTTGGTTGTTAAAGGTGTACCGTTTTGGTTTGTATTTTACACATTTTGGTCATTCACACAAAATGTGTGATTTTTTTATAATGGGTTTTTAATGGATGGCATAGATTTGCAGTTTTTTGTGATTAAAGGTGTGTGTTTTTGTGTTAAAATATAAACAAATTGGATGCGTATTATGAACGTTTTGGTGCTTGCTATTACGATAATGTTTTTTCAGCAGGATTACATATTCAATTCCAAATTATAAAAGTCTAAATTTGGGTTGTTGGGTGCATGTTTTGGTTGTTAGAGGTGTACCGTTTTGGTTTGTATTTTACACATTTTGGTGATTCGCACAAAATGTGTGATTTTTTATAATGGGTTTTTAATGGGTGGCATAGATTTGCATAACGTAACTTTAATCTGTTTTTTGTGATTAAAGGTGTGTGTTTTTGTGTTAAAATATAAACATATTGGATGCGTATTATGAACGTTTTGGTGCTTGTTATTACGATAATGTTTTAACGGGTAAAAGTTTGTTGGTTGTGTTTTGGTGCTTAAATGCAGCATTTTGTACTTTTATTATAACCAAACGTGATATGGACTGTGTCATGTAAACCAGTGTTCCATGCAGCATTTTATTATAACTCAGGTGGATATGTGTGATGTAATTTTGTATTTAATTTTGGAGGAAGTTTAAACCCCAAAATTTAACATTATAAAAAATTTAAAGTATTCCAAAGCATGTGTTCAACATCTTCTTTTAGTTCAAGGGGTGTTAATTATTTTTATAATAATAAACCCAATTCTACTCCAAATTGTATTGTGCCATGTAAACCAGTGTTCGATGCAACATTTTATTATAACTCATCAATTCTACTCCAAATTTTATTGTGTCATGTAAACCAGTGTTCGATGCAGCATTTTATTATAACTCAGGTGGATATATGTGATGTACATGTTTTAATTTTGCAATTTTACATCTATAGCTTGTGTACGTGATTGTATTACACTAATATGATAAATGGTGTAAGGTATGTGTACTACATCAGTACATACCAGTATTAAACTAATTTCACCTATAGGCGGCATTAATTACCACTTGTGATAAATACAGTTTGTGAATAAGTTACTGTGATTGGTAAACTTACTGTTATAATGCCGCACAGCGATTCCAAATATATATTTTCAACTTCGTAAATCCATGCGTTGTTGTTTCTTTGTGGTTGGTGGGGTTTCCTTATTAGGTTCAGACGCACGTGTTTTCCTTTGTGACATATCAAACGTCGAAGTGAACAGCATTATATACTATGTGTTAAGGGGTGGGAGTATAAAGGGAGGGTGTATGTTTATCCTTAGCGCGCGCGGTCATAAGCAGTATACCAATGTGACCTATAAGCCAGGGTTCCCATACACTCAAAGTGTAGTATACGAATGTGGTGTTGTGTTCAGGATAACAAGTCTGAACTTGTCTTCTAAGATAAAGGGTTTTACATACATAACCTCGGGTCTATACCCTCACTATGGTGACCCATATCTCACCCCTAGGGTTACAGTGTCTATACCAATAATTATCTCGGGGGTATGACAAGTCTGAACTTGTCTTCTAAGATAAAGGGTTTTACATACATAACCTTGGGTCTATACCCTCACTACGGTAACCCATATCCTAGGGTTAATAATATGCACTAAGCTACCTGTCTATCAATATAAACAACCCTGGGCTATATATATATATATATATATAACAATATAAACAAGGTTGTCCTATATAATACTATAAACAAGGGTCTATACCCTCACTATGGTGACCCATATCTCACCCCCACTAGGGTTAATAATATGCACTAAGCTACCTGTCTTTCAATATAAACAATCCTGGGCTATATATATATATATATATATAACAATATAAACAAGGTTGACCTATATAATACTATAAACAAGGTTGACCTTATAAGGGGGTGTCCTGACCTCATAAGGGTAAGGTTAAGGTCACCAATTAGTGACGTCAGTGACCTCATCAGGTCACTGACCTATTTAACAACACCTACATCGCAGGTACCCAGACGTTCGCCCCTTCCTTAACTACTAACATCTAGTTGCTATATAAATGTAGGGCAATAATATTAACGTCTTTTTACATTCTCGATCCACTGCACAAAATAGTGCGTATTTGCAAGCTGATTGCTTCAGCATATAGTTAGCTCTAAATATAATTATTTTTTTCATTTTTCGAGGTCTGAGAAGGCATTTTCTATTATGCTTTTGACAAACTCTACCAACAGATGTTAAAAACCATTGGGCAATTAGGTTGTACTTATCATTACGTTTGCTCTTCACCAAGATTGAGTGAGTGAGTGAGTGAGTGAGATTGGCTGATTTACGCCCTTATAAACACATTGAAGGTTATATCAAGGGCAGGAGAGCTGAGAGGGAGGCAGTTTAGGATCTTACCCAACCAAGAAACATAATAATTTATATGAGTCGACGCACGTGTACATTGCGGTGAAACATATTTAATGTTTAGACGCGCATTTTCAAGAACCAGGACGACTTAAAGCTGTTAAAATCGATGTTCTGATTAATACAAAATATATTATTTGAACATCCCCAAAGGAGTTATGAGTTGCAAATGAATGCCACAGACCTATATTTATAAACACATATTAGGCCTAGTCTTTTCTAATTCGATCTAGCTCAAGGAGCCAAAGTAAAAATTGGCAATTGAGAGCACTTGAAGAGTTTGTAATTGTACATGTACACGATATGCCTATACATACATACATGAATGCCCCTGTTGTATAACAATCTGCGAGTAGCTTTGTCAGCGTTAATTTTGAGCTGGCAGATTGTTATGCAACGGTGGCAATATTTATAAAAATGTATAGGGCCTACATATATTGCGGTATATTATAGTAGTTGTAGAGTACATCTCAGCCTGTAAGCACCTTATACCCACATACCCATGTATGTATGTATGTATGTATGTATGTATGTATGTATGTATGTACATCATCTACCCAATCTAGGCTTAGAGACTCCGAATCCCTCAAACTAAGGGAAATCGACTGTAACATCCCATTAAAATCCCAACATACTCCAGGGTCAAGAAAACTAATTTTTGTGGAAACATAAACTTTATTGCCCTCGAGCTCTTACTCAAGAAAACTATTGACATACTGATAGGCTCTGAGCCTAGACTATAGATACATACATGTGTACACACACATTATACATTATGCAGGCCTCCCAGTGACATTTCCTTAAAAAAAGGTTTTTAAAATGTTTTTTTTTTCTTAAAAAAAAAAAGTTTTTTTCCGTGGGTTTTGAAAGGGAAAACATTTTTTTTTCAGGTAAAACATGGTGCATTCTGGAGATAATTTTACCTCATAATTGACTTTCAGAAATGACGGATTTCTTGAGCCACACAGTATATATGATTAATTGTATTGTGTGGGAAACTTTCTACCAAAGGGATGATGAACTTCTAGTGGGGTCTGGGGGCATCCCCGCCCCAGAAATCTTTTCAAAGTTGGGAGTCTAATGGTGCATTCTTAAGGTAATTTCACCTCATAATTAATTGACTTTCAGAAACGTCAGGATTTCTTAAGCCACACAGTATATAAATCCTATAGTATTGTGAGGGGAACTTACTGCATGAACACACACACACACCCCAGAAATATAAAAAAAATAATGAGTCAAATGTTGCATTTTGAAGGTAATTTAACCTCATAATTGACATTCAGAAACGTCAGGATTTCTTGAGCCATAAATCCTAGTTTTGGCGTCTGGAGCTTTGTCATTGTGCCAAAGGCATGAATCACTTCTAGGAGGGTCTGGGGGCATGCCCCCTGGAAATTTTGTTTCAAGTGACCACCTGGACAACCTATTCAAACCCACATCTTATAGATGATTTCAACAAACCAGTCATCTTGAACTTGACCTAAATTTACCCAAAATCCTATTTGTATCATACAGATCGTAGTATCATATTGACAGCAAGTGAAATTGGGTGAATAGCCACTTTATATAATATTCTGATATAGGGTGTTGCCATTCTCCTCAATTTCGATAGAATAGTAGTTCTTATTCTTTGTCTTTGCGATATTGTCATGTAAATGGTCTGTGAATAATTATGCAGAAATTGTCATTACTACGGCAACTGCTAATAATGGTAAAGGAAGCAATGATTTTCTAAAAATATTTACGTATCAAATTGAACCTGTTTGTGTTGGTAAATGAAACGTATCGCTCTTATGAAATGTTGACCAATAAAATAGGTTTTTTAAATAACCCATAGACCCATAGAAGTTGGCACCTCTGGTAATAGTATTTGTGAGTGCTCCTGCGATTACCTCTATGGAGTGGGAAACACTCAGAAGTAAAATAGTTAGCATATTTAGCCTAAATATAAAGTGCAAGTCTACTCACAATTATTCTAATATATCTAAGAAATCGTCATTTTACGCATCAAATTTCGTATTTAGGGAAAAAAAAAAGGTTTTGGGGACAAAACAAGTTTTAAAGGTTATTTTTACGAAAAAAAGAGGTTTTTGCCCTAAAATTAAAAAAAAAAAAGTTTTTTGGTACAAAAAAAAGGTTTATAAGGTTAAAAAGGTTGTATTACTGTAATCATTAATTCACATGTATACATCATACATCACTACAGTAACTTACACTACTAATCACAATAATGGTCGCCGCAAGGCTTTTCCTACACACATAAAACAGCTTAATGTCACTGCTCATTGCAAAAAAAAATGTGTAGGTCATACACTAATCTTCCTCCAGGCTATATACAAGGGAACTACAGAGCCATCATGCGGATAATAGGTCACTTAACTTCACCTGCAGTAGTATTACTAGTTCAAGTATCAGCGTATACATACTGGGGACTGATCAGAACTAGCGGCAGTGGGGAGCAGGCGGGCGGACATGAGGCGGGGGAAAAATCAATATCAGCCTCTTCCTTCTCTCTCTGTCTGACTCAGGAGAAGCTCAAGCTGTTAAAGGATTAACGGCCGACATTGAGGGGCTGCTGGTGCACTGTTTGGTTTATAATCCCAAGGCGAAGCACCAGCAGGCCCGAAATGGAGGTTATTAATATTATGCCATAGACTTTCCACTGCAGTGATTAAATTGTTATAAAGATGTTTGGAATGGCTAGTCTGGGTCTGGGTTTCCAATGTTAATAGCACCCATATATACCCGACCCAGTGGGCTGAACCCGAGCTAACCCGAGTAGCAGCTGGACAGCTAAATACACATAGAGAAGAATGTAAGAGCTGAAAGGAATGGAATCAATTTGTCACACTACATCAAAACGTTGAATTGGCGATAAAGAATTCAAAATTAGATAATAACATTTGTCGGTATTATTCTCTTATTTCATTCCTATATATATCCTGTCGTCTTTAGCAGTGAAGGCCAGTCGTCCTTATACATGTATGACATTAATATTATACAAATATTGTCTTTAACTTAACTACTTAAGAGACTTTTGTCCATTAATAAATGCAATTCTTAAGGGCAACTTAGAGGTTTTACAGTCGCTGTGACACAGTGGCACATGGGGACACATATATATATATATAGTTCCCTTTGTAAGGTTTCAATTGATAGCCTCTAGGTTGACCTAGAAAAGCAATAGGGGGTCCTAGCTATTTTGATGATATGTCCTCTGAGGCTCCATCCGTCCCCAATCTACTGCTAGTACTTGCACTCGCTATATCTCATTTTCCCTCTTATCAAACGCACAGGGACTGTCATCGTGAGCGATCCTACCCCTCCCCACTACCTCCCCTCTCCACACCCGTAAACACTGCCTCAACTCAGCGTTGTTTGCAAGGAGCGCGCACTCTCTCTCTCCTCATCCTCCACGCATTCTTGCTTCGATTAGGGAAAAGGGAAGGAAAGGATCTCTCTCTCTCCCTGGTCGTCATCGGCACTCACTCACTCTCTCACACCAACAGCTGTGATATATCGGAGGGACTGCTAGTAGAGTACTACCTCCCCTGGCACTACTACCTCTGCACCACAACCACTATAACCTCAGCACCACCGCCACTATACCACTTCCAGCGTACTCCATCAGTTTCGTTATAAGACCCTCTCACATGTATACTGCTCACCCCTTGTTGATGTTGGTACAGTGGTCAGACACCTACCTAGCCTTTGTCAGAGAGCAGGGAAGGGAGGAAGGTATAGGGAGGAGGGGCAGGAGGAGCACATAGATACTCGAGCCTCTATATAGATCTGTGTATACATCTACATCCATAGGACAATACCCAAGATGGCAGAGAAAAAGGCTGACAAGAAGGATTCTGCAGAAATGGAAGAGGCAAAGAAGAAAATCAGAGGATTCGATTATGTCAGGCTGACGTTTGTTGATATGTGCGGCATGCCTCGTGGCCGTACGGTACCTGGACGGCATGTGGATCGGTTCCTAGCGAAGGGCACAGGAGTCTATGAAGGTAAAGCTAGTGTTAGTAGGGGGTGGCAATCGGTTGCGTTACACCTATTATAATATAGCATTCCAGGGGTGCATAAAGTATAATGATATGTGCACCGGTATCTGCATAGCGAATAGATTTTTTCCATTGACATTGTCATTGATAGTGTGTTCTGTTCAACATCTGCCAATGCTGCCATCCATACACTGATGCCTATTGATATATGATTCAGTCTACAGTACCGTGAATCTGTATAAAAATATTGATGGATCGGGGATCTGATGAGTGGGCACTAAGTAGTCCAATATGCATTCTCGCTATACAGTCTAGGGCTGAGAGAGTCCCTTGAAACTGAGGAGAAAGCCTCTCAGTCTCACTCCAAACCACAAAGTGCCTCTTTTGAAGGATTAATGACCGACATTGGGGTGCACTTTTTGGTGCATAATCCCGAGGTGAAGTCGGGGATAATGCAGTCACCAACAGGCCCGGAATGGAGGCTATTAATCGTTCTAGTCTGCCCTGGGTGGTTACAGCCCAACGACAGTTCATGGCAGTGACTAAAGTCCCATTAGGATGCCTACTCCAGGGCTAGGGAATATCATTAACGCAGTAGGTGTCAAATCACTCATGACTACAGGGTCATACTAACTCAAGTAATAGTTATAACCATTGGAAGTCAGACTGTGCAAGGTGCCTGTTGTGTGCTCATAATTATGTATACTTAGATACATGCACTTTCCTTTACAGGCCTATATATTATAACAACTTTTATTCAGTAATCAAATAATGATACAAATACGGATGAGTCCTCTAGCCTTAACTGTAGATTTTCCAAGTCAACCTTGAAACCATGAGGTAAATAAAGTAGATAACAAATTGAGAGAATACAGGGTTACATCCTTCAACCTTATTATATAGTTAAGTAATAATTGATTGTATTTTCTTGGTGCAAATTAGATCTTTTTTCCCAACAGTGACCTCGTTAGTTTAACATAGTTCTATTATTTAACAAGTCCTACAGCATATTGAGATAGGATCTATTAATACTATTTTGCATACCTATTTATCACAGTAGAATCATCGCACGTCCGCTTTACAATTTATTTTTTGACTCTTTACAATTTCGTTTTTGACCACCTTGAACTAGAAGGTTAGACGGACTGAATTCTATACATTCATCAACATAGATCAAACAACACTGTACTGGGAGGCTAAAATGACGGTTTCCCTGTATAGTATTGGGAATATGGAGTCAGATTTCTCATATAAAGGACATACAATAAACTCTACAGATACATATTTATAATAGAAATACTAAAAATGATTATTTCATTGTTATTACTGTTAGTATGAATCAATATACCATCAATTTAATGTGTGAACTCGTTATCTTGATCATTGTCAAAATAATTAATCAATCATCATAGGAATAGTAGATAGCAAGAAATACACCCCAGAAAATATTTAATATACTCACTCACTCACAAAAGTGTTCTCTAGCATATAGAGTTTAGTTCAGAGTACAAGGTATTCCTTTAATTTTTACTCGTAGTGTAAACTCATAGAGATAGAGCCTAAAGTAATATTCCATATTGATAAATAAATGCTAATGCAATCAAGTATTAACTGTAACCTAAATTTTGCACAAATGTATCTTCGATTCTGATCATATTATTGTTATTTCTTACATTAAGTTATGGTCAGGCTGAAAGATCTGTCCAACAGAAGCCTCTATGCAATGCCTTTCTGTCTATTTTTCTCTGTCTCTCTCTCTACCTTCTTCTCTATCTCTATTCCCTGGGTATAATCATAAACTGCCTTCCTCTCAGCTCTCTCGCCCTTGATATAACCTTTCAATGTGTTGATAAGGGCGTAAAGCAACCAATCTCACTCACCCACTCACTCACTCACTCACTCACTCCTCTAACTGTAACTGTAACAATGTATACGTATTTCACCGATAGAACGCCCGGGCGTTTATTTTTTGTTAAGTCTTCCAGGAATATAAATACAAATAGTTATCATATTATTCTATAAGGTTAGAGGGATGGTATTGGTTAGTCAGGGTAACGTGGCTAGTATAGTATTTATTTATGGTTCTCACTACTTCCTGATTATATACTTGTACAGGAAAAGAACTATCTTTGCAATACTTTTTAATTTAAGAATTGGTATTATTTTTACACATCTCACATATTATATCCTGCATAATATCCTGCAATTCCCTTTAATGGAACAACATTGAAGCTAGATACCAGAATGATGAGACCCCGGAATAATTTCCTTAAAAGTAGAATGATATAGATTGTACAACTTCCTTTATTGACATTGAAATTAGGATTGGAGACCCTCTGTGAATATTATAAGAAAATTATGACACCAACTTGTAATAGGGGCACCATTAAGGCGTTGACTTAACGGTGGATTTTTCCTTCTTTACATTTTAAAATGTAAACATACCCCCAAACTTCAGCTACTGCCCTCCAAAATCCCTAAATATATATCTATATTCTGAGGTCATTCTGAGCAGTATAATTAACTAATTTATTAATGATTGACCCTCAAGAAATATCGCTAACTCTTTTTCCATGCATACAATAATATGTACTTATAAGATGCCCCTAATGTTTACCAGCATTGGACTCGGTTTTACCCATCACTTGCCCTTTTTAATAACCCTTACCCAGACGTAACGCATCAACTGGTCTTACGTAACTGGCTGGTCTCCGTTACGTACGGAAGTCTAGTCACAGGGCAAGAACTGGGACTATTTAGCGCATATATGTGTCAAAAATAATCGTCAGAAAATGCACAAACAGCAGCTCTACACATTGTGTAGATTCTGCTAAATTAGGCTGAAATATGATACATAGAAATATGATACATGTAAACTATATAGATATGAGTATATTATTTGGTATTGTGCTTATTCAGAAAATCAGTTAAACAGTATTCAGTTCTTAATGCTGAATAAAATATATGATTGTTGCGTCTAATAGTGGCATTGAATATCACACAAGCTTTTCCTCTTTTGGAGAAAATAATAGGCATACCAAAAAGTCTCTGTTCCGAACAATTGATTATGAGGTTTACCTGCAATCGATTCCACAAATAGTTTTTCTTGATATGTTTTACTTTTTAGATAAATATCTAACTATATCCATATTTCCTTTAAGAACCTGTATTCGGACTAAGCTGTTTGTCACAAAATTTAATTGGTAGAAACTTTGTAAATTCTCTTGTTGTTCTCACTTTCAGATTGCTCCAAACAAACTCAATTCCTGTGAGGGGCAATTCCAAAATGCTCTTTCTCAGACCTCTTCGCCCTTAATGTTTTAGCGATAGTGGGATGTTAACGGGGATGTTAATGCGTTGGAATCCAACTATGTATGGACGGCTCTTGGAATTGATTGCATATTTTATGAGTTAATAAAGGCTTGTGTTGTCCAGTCGGTGAGCAGATCAGACTCCTGCAGTAGTGACCACCTCACTCGTGACCTGAGGCAGCCGTGAAACTAATGTACTTTTGATATGAGAATGAGCAAGCCATAAATATATATATGCCTAATAGAATTAATTAATGAACCATCTCCCCTCCACACCCACACACAAATATACTCTCATCATAGGAAAACAACATATCAACTGAAAATGCTTCAAGAAGGAACATTATTTCTGGGCAATGAATCACATTTTATAATAACTCCTCATTACATCTGGTAAGAATAGTCTCTATCGCTAGTGGTGTTATTTTAAACTCAAGTCATGGCCTCTTTATGACTATATAACACAAATATTAGACACACAAGCATGTAAGCCCAAAATGTTGGTTATTCATCCCGTTAGTATCTGCCTAAGGTGGTTATAGCCCCATGGCCCGTCAGGGCAGTGTGACTATAAAGGCAGCAAGACACACGTTATACCAGTCACATTCATTTCTATTTGCAACACCCTACCACCGAGCATACATAATATAAAGAGAACAAAGGGGAATGTATAGACTCTAGAGCTGTAGATCCTAATGTGGCGACCCCAGTGAAACCTGCCAAATTGATTCACAGACTGTTACAACAGCTCCATCTCCTCCTCCTCAGTCTCTATGAAGAGGCTGGGGCTGCTTGTCCCTCTGGAGCCTTGGGGGATCTGTTTTACCCGTTTGGTATTAGCACCCATTATCCACTCTTATCCCCCATGATCCGTGTGTAACGCCACTTCCTCCTGTGCCTTCCTATGTAGTGCTGCTGCTGTTGTTACCATCGTTGCAGCAGGAGCAGCTGCTGATAGTGCCACAGTGCACTGCAACTGCCATTGTTACTTTTTACTACCAAAACGTTCACCACTTTTCCCACCTATACCATCAATCACAGATTGCTTTACAACCCTAGGCCTTTTTAAAATTGCTTTATTCATTTCTATTGATATTGAACTCAGTATGTACATGCCATGAATTGGAAACTATCAATTCATATAGGAAGCAGCAAATTGCTCTCTTTATTGATTATGGAATTATATAAGTAAACCTGTTTAGTCGTTATCATTGCCAAATTTATATGCAAAACTTTAAAATTATGAGATATATTGTTTGCGTATGTTTAAAACGAGTAAGGTGTATTACCCAATAATGTGTTACCTTGTAAGAATAGATTTTAATGGTACCACAGGAATTAGTGGGAAACCAGCTATAGGAGCTGCACTAAAAAGCCTAGTAAAACATCATACAATGTTATGCATACATTTACATACAATCAAGGTTCCTACTGTTCAAAGCACAAGTGAGATCTATTTAAAGGCTACCTTTCCCAATACATGGATTAAGGATCGTTATAATGGGCTGCCAGAAAATGTAGCATTCACCTTCAGTATCCTCTAAAATATCCTAAATTTAGGATCAGAAAAATTATAAAATTATAGAATTGGCAGGTCTACACCTAAAGTTACTAAATTCGACTGAATTAGGCTGAAAAATGATAATTATTATAGGTGTATCTGAGTATATTTGACATTGCCTTGATTCAAACAATCTGATTAGGTTATGTTTAATTATATTAAAAACCTCATTTCAGTCTTAAAGTGGCTAAGATCGCTGAGAATGAAGATCGGGATTTGTAAAAAATATAACAAGAATTTGATTCAAAATGTGTCAGGCCTTCTCAAACTTACTTCTAAATGTTTATATCTTTCATGGATTGCTTTTAATGACAATTAGACAGTGGGAGGTGACCACAGCAAAAAGCCTGACATGGTTTCATTTTGAAACAACAGGAACTGGGTCAGAACGACGCACGGACACAGGACGTCACACAAATTTACGCAAACTTCTGCGGCAGGAAGCTGGCTTTCATGTGTTGGTTGTATCTGTTTAAACCTATATAAACGACTATAAAGTACTTCCAATATGCAGATTTTCGTTAAGGAATGCCTCCCACAGCCTTTGTGCAATTCAAATAGACATTATATACGCATCCACTGAGAAAGAATTGTTACGGTACAGCTTTGTTTACATCATGACGTTCGCTTTGATAATGCGTCATTGACGGCCGTCACAGAATGTGTGTGCGTCATCAGCACTTGCGTAACGGCCGCGCTGTACACGGGTCATTTTGGTCTGGCAGACCAATATAATTTTCAACAGGAAGATTCGGAAAATACCAAAGAAATATGCATTTATATGATCAAATCCAGAAAGCCATGGGTAAAGGAGGTTCCATTGTACTGGGTTTCTGTAATTTTGACCAAACTCTAATAAATGTGTTTTGCGATCGGCAAGTGCCACTTTAAATTTGTGTAATTTGAAAGGACTGGTGAAGAGTAATTGTACATTTTCTGACGAACTGACCCATAAACAGCACCTCCTATAGTTCAATGGCAAATTAATGATATATGTGAGCGACTGGGCTTTTCGTTAGCTTGTAGATATATATTATCAAATAAAGATATGAGGCAACAATGGTAGAATGATAATGCACTTGTCAATTGAAACACCCGCCCCCCCCCCCCACACACACACCCCCGGGGAAGTGGGGAAATGGTAGGGGAATGTCTAAAAAAACATTCCCCCACCCAGGCGGAGATTTCCCTTAGTTTACAGCAATATCAACTGGATGGGTGGGGGAATGTTCACTTCTGCCCACTCTGTACCTTGCTTTCCAAGAGAGATTTGGTGGTTTTCAGTGGGCAGTGGCTAGGCTAGATCCAAAGTTACAAACCTCCTCCAATATACATACACACAGAGTGTCACCTTTGAACATAACAGGGGTTTAGCACCCCCTATATAGTGTTTCAACAGTGTCAAGTCTGAATGTGAGATGCTGAACATGATGAGGGACTATACTATCTATAGGCACCCTATACTAGAAATTTAAAAATCTTTTAATGTTGGGGTTAGGGTTAGGGTAGGGGTTAGGGCATGGTGGGAGGGGGTGGGGGAGGGCTCATGGGAGGGAATTGTGATGTGTCACAGGAAAATGAGTCACAAGTCGCAAAAAAATGATTTTGAGATATCATCATAATAATTATTTGAAAAGATGGGATCAAGTGGATTCTAATGATAGTAAACAGTAGGACATCTAATAAGAATTTTAAATTGGATGTTTTTATTTCTTAAAGAAAAAGGGTTTGCAATATTTCTGGGTGGACATCTATGAATAAAGTAGCTAAATATACTCTATAATATGACCCTAGAAATGTATGGATATATTTAATACGCTGTCTTAACATTTGGTAATGTATTCATGCTATGAGCAGGGCTAAGAACAAAGATATCCTATATAAGTCACTTTGAAAAATGTCAGTTTTGCTACTTGTGACTCATTTTCCTGAAACACATCACAAATATATACAAAAAATTGATGTGATGCAACACCCCTCTCACCTCTATGTCTGTGCTCACCCTAGCCCTTGAGAGTAGGCCAGGAGGTCGGGGCTCACCTAGCCATTCTTATATAATTAATTAACCGTAATATATTATTGGCATTGCATTATATAAGTGAAATATTCTCACAAACTATTTTTTAGAAATATTAAAATACATAGAATTACCACCACCTGCATAGTGCCACATCAATTCATGACAGACAAATTATCACTTAATATTTTAGATACCTTAATCTTGTTCCTTTCAATCACAGGTAGGATATAAGTTTTTGTATATAAGTAATGCAATATTTTTGTCAACATAATGATGGATTTTTGCAGTCATATTTTTGCAATAATAGTTTCTGTCTAAAAGAAATGTCCTCTGACAAAAAATGTGCCCCAGGGGGTCGGGGATTTACAGGAATTTCTTGCCCTGGGGGGTCGGGGATTTCATCAAATTTCCCAACAGGCCAAGGACATTCCCCCACATCCCCGGGGGTGGGGGTGGGGTGGGGGTGGTGGGGGTTGCAATTGACAAGTGCATAAGTTTGCATGGATTTTCTTTGTGATTTCATAAAATCTATTTGTGGATTTCCCCAACGTTCCGGTGTTTTGTCACACTTCCATCTGGGGTGTTTTATTATATGCGCATGCTATATGAGAGGTGCTATAAGTGGGGTGCTATAAAAATATTCATATAGGACCTATAGCGTCCTATAAAAATGTAGTTGTCTCCGCTTTGCGGAGCTTTGGCTCTCCGCAAAGCGTGTAAACATATCCCCGCGATCGGTAATCCACCCGTGATTCTGGTACTATGATTATAGAAATACATAATAAAAACCATACCATTACATAGAGCATTAAATTCTCTATCGAATGATATAAGTTTTATTAATTTAGCTCAAGAAATGGCCACAATATGAACGTTTTAATTCAACAATATAAGTAGGTCTAAATACTGCATGATCACACAGTGGGCACCGTCAGTGGGGCTGTCAGTGGGGCTGTCAGCGGGGCTGTCAGCGGGGCTCTCTGTGCTTCTTTAATATTTTTTCAGTGATATCTGATGACATTTGATCAAATTTTATGTACATATAATAAATATAGAATGGAACTTGCCAGCAATAATCGAAAATTTATTGGACTTGATTCGTCCACATAAGCACGATGCCATAGGCATTTCAATTATTGCCGGCTCGTCCCATTCTCTCTCTATATAGATCTATGTTTGTGTGGAATTGAAATAAAAAATGAAAGTCCATAAAATATATACTTGAACTTCATAATATGAAATACGTAACGCTGCATCACCAGCTATCAGCAAAATGCAAAAATGTTAAAATCATACTTGCTACATTGCTAAGGGTCCAAAAAAGAAAGAAAGAAGAAAAATGTTTAATGTAGATGTCATAATGGCCCATATCAAATGTTCCCCAACCATTTCACAATGCCCCTCACAATGCTTCCAGATCCCTCGTTATGTTCTGACCCTATTTGTCGACCCCGTCGTTGGCACAGATATTTTACCATTGTGCCATGATTTCTCTTGTCACCATTGAACAATTGTGCTCTGCAAATAGCTCACTGGCTCAGATTGACAGTTCGTACATATCTGTACCATAGTATGTGTGCATAGACTTGTGTGTCTTTGACTTTTTCTATTAACAGCTGCACTCTCAGCTAAATCGGCCAAGAACGGAACATTTTCTACTGCTTGTTCCATCGTTTTCCAACCCATCTAAAAGTCATTTGACCAAAATTTTGGAGGATTTTATAGTTATTTTTGCTACAGGGCTTATACAACGTCCTTATTTGATTTTGGAGGACCCACCCGAATCCTTTCTTGCAATGACTTCATTTATTTTCGCTCACCAGCGGCGGATTTCCCTCGGTGATTAGACTTCAAATCCTTGTATAAACATATATATATATACAACAGAAAAATATTGATGAATCCAGTCCTATGAGTATAAGTCATAATTATGAGTGAATTTGGTGAGATTTGTTTTGTCTTAATAGCTGGGAATGCATTCTTAATAAACTCATTCTTGAAAAAGGAGCAGAAGCCACAAACAGTGCACCAGCAGGACCGAAATGGAGGTTATTAATCCTTTTAATCTCTGCCTAAGGTTTAGCCTAAGGTTGTTATAGGCCCAAGACTCTTCAAGGCAGCGATTAACATATTAGAGTCACTTACTGCCTCAACTGAGGAATCGTAGCAAGGTCCAAGCATGAGTGAGGCACAGGCTGTGTGTTTATTGACATGAGGGAGGGGACCGATGGACTTCGTGCTAGTCTAATGAGTACCAGGCATCTCTCAAATGTTGTATCTAAAATGACTCCGAAAACTGAAAATAAAATATTCAATATTACTACCATTTGGAAGGAATGGACTTGAGGTAAGTTCCCAATATAGAATTAGCATACAACATAATTAATGGAAATATAAGGGGCATCTAGATATGAAAAGTTCACATATCTTGTTTGTATTTTTAATTTTTGAACAAAAGTTTTATAGATGATACTATTCTCAGCAATAAGCATTGCCTAGACTGAGACACTTTAGCGACAACCCAGTATGATTCTTCTTTTCTTGCCACCATTGTTGTGTGCCTTGCGAATAGCACGATGGCAGTTCGTACTTATAGATGTACAATAATATTTGAGTAGTAGGCGCGTCCAAACCACCTATGTAAATGTCTCCCTCCAAAACTGAAACTCATACTATTAATTAAAATTGGGATGGGTCTTTAAAAAGAATAATATTGGGATGGGTCAGTGTCCATACAATTAACATATACAAGATAATTAGATAATTAAAAAGAGAGGTTAAAGGTTGAAGTTAAAAGATGTTTATTCATAATAAAGCTTTATATCGATGATGCTTTTAGATTCTCAGCATTACCTAGAGACATAGAGGTATAGACAAAGCCGTAATATGGGAGAATAACATTTATTACTTTTGTTAATAACGAAATATATATATGTTACAGTAACACATGGTTGAAATGTTGATGTCATTGTTCAATCTTGTTACCTGCCACCTATTAGCCCAACTAATTACTATGCTGAGGGACAAACATTTGGCATTTACATCAACATTACCAGAGCTCCCATGATGTAAGGCATATTTGTATAGCATAATAGAGAACGAAACATAACAAGCATGCCCCGAGGTCTATATTACTTAATTTCTGTGCACTATCTGAACGTATGGTTATGAACTTTTTCTTTCATGATCCGGTGAGACTAGTGTATAATGTATTACAAGAAATTCTCAAAGTTGTGTTAATGGGCAATCTCAACTTATTGGTTCTTAACCGATAGTGTTAACATAATTTATATCCATATTATAAATAATACTTCACATGAATTCATAAATACGAGATTGTGTAGATTTGTGGCGATTATCAATTCATATCTTTAGAATAAGATAAATATAGTATTCTTAATTGAATAAACTGTAGTTCAAATACCCACTCTTGGTCCAAACCATATAAGAATGGTATGTCAGCCTACTTCGCTATACTAATCGTTTTCCTGGCCTAGAACTCGGCGTTTTAATGGGAATATAATGACATTTTGCGGTCTTAATGGAATTATAATGGCACTTTGCGGTTTGAGGCGAGAGGCTTTCCCTTCGTTCGAAGGGACTTTCTCAACTTTGGGCCTAGACTGTACCCCTTACTCTGCCAGCACATTTAGAAAAAAATACTTATTGCCCATGAAATAAATTGATAAACATCTGCACGCCTGATAACAACATGTTCACAGTTGCTGAATCAAAGGCTCATACACCAGTTCCTACTTACAAATTTCAATATAAATTTACAATTTATTTGCTGTTAATTATATCTATCATCTAGCTATTTAGGTCTCGAAACAGACATCCAATGGAAACCCTGAGCTCTATTCAGAAGTGCAACTCTAATTTGTTCTTCTGATTATTTTGACAAATGTATACCTTACAAATTTTGACAAATGTATACCATACTGAAGCGAATTATTACTTATCTAACTCCCCAATGACACTGGCTGAGTATAACTTCTATACAAATTCACCTTCTGGACATCATAGACGCTGGGACAAAACATAATGTAAATGAGAGTCTATAAATTGTCATAGTAATCATCCTACGTTTTAAAATCATTATTAGCTGACTACTTTGCTGCTTCTATTTACCAGTTGATTGATTAATCAGTTAATTAAATGTCCTATTGCATTATGACATCATTTCTCAGCATAGCGAGTTATACGTCTATTCTGATTATCAGCCTTTACCATCCACTATAGGGACTATTCATATGATAATGTAATCATACCCTACTGTGTTCCTTAGATTGCCATACCGCCCCTGTGAATAACCCCAGAAAATGTATGCCCGTCACTAACTTAATAAGCTATCTTTCTTCTCAGGGAGTGGGGTGGGAGGCATATTGATACAGTTATGAATTCCTTATGAGGCTCTTTGACAAGTCAGTGCTGAGATGGAGCTCTCAGCTATTACAACAAAATCTTACCGAATTCCCTTATGTTATGACTAATATAGGACTGGATTTATTAATATTCTGCTGCTGTTATATGCTTATATGATAAGAGTATTTAAAGGGAAATCGACCGAGGGTAACCGATCGCCGGTGAGAGATCATATGTGAAGTTGATCATCAAAGGAAAGAATTTACGCGGTCCTCCAAATAAAAATGATGGCGTTTTAAAAGCCCTGTAGCAAAAACAACTGAACAAATTCCTCTAAAGTTTGGTCAAATGACCTTGAGGGTTGGGAAAAAATGGAACACAAAGTAGAAAATATTTAGATTTTGACCGAAGTTAACTGAGATTGCAGCTTTAATGTGAGTGTTCAGGTCCATGCGTTGTTTTCGTATAGCTTCTTATGTCACGATGAATGGGGTGACTGGATGGAAATGGTTCTGCTGTTGACACTATGTGCCCTGAAGGTTAGCACAGAGCTAGTAGTGTGCTTATTTTAGGTACCTCCCTTATTGATAAATACGTCAACATCCTCCCACCACCATCTGCACATGTGTGTCAGTGTAGGCTGGAACAGACTGCATGAACCTATAAAGAGTCACTATACTGAATCTAGAAATAATATATTAATCTAAAAAATATATTTTGTAGAATTATTTGATTGGTCAGACCATAATGAAATATGCATATATATAGGGATATGCTGGTTTGTCTTAAGGATGTATTACTTCATACGTGATTCAACGGGTATGTGTATTACACCAACTGATGGACTAGAATACAGGCTGTATCGTGGAATTACCTACTTCGATTGAAGCGGGTAGTGGTGCTGCTGGTTTTGAAGGGTTTCAGTCATGGCAAGTTACCCCCTCCTCCTATACCCTTCAACCCCATACGCATGTAAGAGAACCATGCTAATAACCAACAACAAGAGTAGGGTATCGCATCCAATTAGTGCGTTTCCTCTCTCGCCAAGATATAGCCAAATATATTCGAAAGTATTGTGTTAAAAGGGGGATAAAGCAACCAATAACTGAGTCCCAAAAGCAATATGATTAAAGTGTGAAAATGAAGATTTTTCTAAATTGAAATAAATGAATGTACAAGCAATAACCCTGACATATACACGTATTTGCTTCTTTTGCAGGTGCTATATTTGTAGGACCTCGTACCGAGCTTCCACACAATCTACACATGGAACATCTGAAGAGAATTGGTGCAGCATCTGGAAACTTGGACAACATCCCTGATCTGAGCACTATTCATGCAGTGCCCTGGGCAGGACATGAACAGTACAAAGTAGGCGAAATAATGTGTGACCTGGTCAAACGCAATGGTCAACCATTGACCTCCGATCCCAGACACGTTGCAAGGTCACAACTAGAAAGACTCGAGAAGCAGGGGATGAAGTTCATGTCAAGCTTTGAATTAGAGTTTATTTTACACGATAGGAAAACACTGGTGCCAGTCTTTGACGGAGATGATATTTTTAGTAATCTAATTTTTGCAGAGCATGAAAAGATGTTCTTCCAAATTGATTCCCAGATGCTCAAGGCAGGGATCGACTGCGAGGCAATGCAGACTGAGCTTGGGCCCGGTCAATTTGAGATCACGCTGGTGCCTACTTGGGGGATGAATGGTCCTGATAGGGCCCTCCAGTTAAAACAGGGCATCAAGGAGATTGCCCATCAATACGACCTTGAGGCTTCTTTCATGGGGAAGCCCCTCCCAGAGCAATCAGGCAATGGCGCCCATTTCAACTTCTCCATCTGGAATTCCACTGATAATACCAATGCCTTTTATCATCCAGAAGGCCAGTTTGGTCTGAGCAAGTTCGCACAGCATTGGATTGCTGGTACGATGAAGCATGCTCGAGCTCTCACAGCTTTGATGAGTCCAACAGTTAATTGCTACAGGCGTTTACAGGGGGATTGGGCTCCTAGTAAGGTCTTCTGGGGCATCGAGAACAGGAACTCTTCTCTGAGGGTCAAAGTTGGAGGACATAAATCAACCTATATGGAGAATAGACTGCCCAGCGGAAGTGCCAACCCATATTATGTACTTGCTGCGGTCATTGCAGCTGGGCTAGATGGAGTGGAGAAGGAGTTACCTTTACCTGAGGAAGGCAACTTGAGAGATCAGGCTGAGATTTTGCCTCTTAATCTTGAAGCTGCCCTTCAATGCTTGGAAGAAGACAAAGACATTGTTTCTGCACTAGGTGAAGAGTTCATCGCTTGGTTCTGCAGAGTTCGACGAATGGTTGACCTGACACTGCTTAAAGACTCAGTTATGGATAAGAACAATGAAGAAGCCTTGAAAAAGGAGAGGAGGATGTACAACATTACAATATAAATGGTTGAATGTCATCGTATAGGCAATTTCAATGACGATTTATCTGAACTATTTCATGAATATCGGCGAAAAGTTTAGTCTAGGCTCACAGCCTCACAAATCAGATAAAAATGGTATTGATTGGACGCCTACTGTGCTAATGGCTTTCCCAGACCAGGAGTAATTCATCCTATTGGGATTATAATGGCTTTCCCTCAATTTGAATGGATTTTCTCAAGGAATTACGAGTTCGTGGTGGGGATTGGGGTTGGGGGAGTGACTCATTTTCCTGTGACACAGCACATGTAAAAAAAGAAATGATGTCTATATGAATGAAATGGATATAGGATTATATGTAGACCGGAACTACGTCATAGGTCGCGTGACCTCCTTCCCGCTTCTGCTTGACCACCGCCATATTCAAACACCAGCTTGTGCAGCCAGCACGTATATTTTAGGTGCTAGATATATTGAAAATGGTAAATGACCATTATAAAATGGAATTCTTTTTGTTGATATTCCAAAAAATAGTGAAGTGCAGACTTTCAAAGTTACCTGCCTCTCAGAATTACTGAAATTTCAGGTCAAATCGTAGAATCTCTTTAGACTTTCGGATATATTCCATTGTTTTTAAGGGCCTTAGGAATCGTCGTAGATGTGCTGTACGAAAAAGATATTTGTCTTAATATAACATAGGACTTCACTCTAATTCATACAAATTGGAAAGTGCTCTTAAGAATGTTCGTAGCACCAGTTCGGCTCTGAATTTGGTACAACGTGGGCCACAATTTTTCCTACAAATTGTCTTATGGACCCACGATTTGTCGTAAATTTAGAGGTTTCTTCGTAAGAAAGCCCACACATTACCAAACTCAAGTAGGTCTTCTTAAGAATGATTTTGAATTCGTACGAATTGTCTGAATGCCCATTTGGGCTCTGAGTTCTTGAATGTGTGGGCCCGGCTGTAGGGTCTTTTTTTTCTCCTCCCACTGTCCCTGTTAACATAGTCGGCTCAGTGGGTATGGGCTTAAGCCCCTTTATAAATAACAACAGTATATGGCAATTCGCGATATTCACGAAATAGTTCTGACCTGGCCTGTATACAGAGTAATTGGTGCGTATAATAGCAATAATACTTTCATTACTTCGTGATGATTCGTAATGATTGATTAATTCGTGATGTCACTCCTGTAGGGAGTTCATCAACTGTCAAAATGACATTATCCATACCAGGTGCATACTAATTAAGGAGACATCTTTTGATACAGTTGTCAAGTTATTACTTATTGTTAATTATCAACACAGTCAACAGCAAACTAGGGCAACAACGGGCAAAGACGCATGTCTGTATTATGTTCTCAACACCTATAATACATAGAATGTAGGATACTTTCAATGAGGACGTCCATTTTTTTGTCTGCGGGGAAAATATTAAATTTGACGGTGTAAGTGTAATAGATAGATTTAGAGTTTTCAATATTGACAGTTCGTGGTGACCATCAATACAAATATTCAAAATGTGTGGTTCCGTGATTTATATATCATATTGATAAGACATGCTAAATGCAGATTTCCTAAGTGATCACTAATTACAATTTTCCAATTATTAAGCATTTATAATATTATATGGCATTTTAATTTCTTCATTCCTCTCCCATTTTAAAAACAATTTGACATAATGGAATTAAGATTTTATTACGTAATTAATAACAGCAAAATCACAATACTAACACTGTGAAGGACTTATACGTATCTCAGAATTTTGCTGAGTTTGAGTAGACACACAGATTTCAGAAATTCATAGGATGCTCATTTTGCATTGTGTTATTTAGTGTCAATATTATGTGCTTGATAATATAAGGAGTTATGTACGGGTGAAGTCGTGAGAAAATCTACAATTGGACCTCGCCAATCCTTTCAAATGTCCATAATTTAAGACAAAAATGAGGTTAAAAATACAGCTTAACAGAATCGGACATATTTTTCGAATCAACGCAATACCAACAATATTTAGTTAAAGCTAATACGTTTATTTATCACATTTTACAAATTAAGTAATTAAGCAGAATTTCTTGAATATGTAGAGCTGCCGATTGTATATTTTCGGATGTCCCGACCCATGTACACAATTATCAACCCTATGTCTGCTATTAGACTTCTACCAACTGCTTGTATTTTCACTTTTAGAGCTAAGTGTATAAATATGTATCTTTTTAACCTTTTAATTGCATTTTGCCAATGCATCGACATACATACGTTAAATTCGTTGAGTGCTGTGTATATAAACCGCCGCCAAATAAAAGGCTATTGAGCAATATTATAATCCATACATTTTGCATTCATGGCCATAGCCCATAGCTGGACCAAGGGCATTTTAATAAAGGGCACTTGTTAGAATCTAACAAGTGCCCATTGACATACTGTTATCAAAGGTCATATACCAATTGGCCCCTGATAATTCTGACAAAGAAAGTATGTTGTAGTAGTACAAGCATCTTATCTTCAAGATGCTCTTTGTTTCCATATGATATGAGATAACAACCTACTTATATACTACCATTATTGTAATCTCGGTACAGTCTGAGACTCAGATTTTAGTGATCTAGGTTGTTTTTTTTAGAAAGATTTTATTGAGTTCAGTTCCGTTGTACAATGATAATCTCATGGAACCCAGAAAATGGTTCATTATAATGCTCACCAGACCTTGTCATCTCAAATGTCTGGGGAAAGAACGAAAACTGTACATAAAAAAGTAGCTTTTATATCATTGGAATTTCCCTAAGAGTTGTATGATGAGTTAAGACTTTGCATGTTATTGGAAATGACATGGTGTATTTGGAACATGTAAGTCTGTGTTTTTAACAATGGTGAACAGGGGGCTTGCATATGTGCCATATTGGATTTCGATTTGCAATGAATGCTGGGAGTTATATGTGAGAGAAAATCTGAAGGTAACATTCCATATTCTCACTAAGAACTTAATCAATAATCTGACTGACCGACCGACTTACTGATTTAACTTCCCCAAGGGTAAGGGTAGTGATTAATGTGCTGTCCCTCTAGGCCCAAAACTCCATTTCAGCTATTACAACAACAGTCTTACCGAATTTTACTCATATGTTACATGTTTATGCAACAATCTGAAGTTGAATCGGCCGACAAAAACAAGTACCGATGAGTGATAATTGATTTAATCCTCTCTAGCTACAATGGTGGCAACAATATTGTCCTAACCTTTGGTGAAAATGTTGTTCAATATTTGTATGTCATATGCGAACTGAATCCACCCCAGCATGCATCGGAACAGACATGATGTCCAATGGTTGCACAATGCAACCCCCCTATTGTGTGATTGAAGAGGATTCATCTTAGGTGTGCATATATATCTAATATATCAACATCCTCCTATGCAGCAAAACATGTTTTGTATCCTGGTGGTATGATACACATTTGCGGTTTTGTTTTATCATGTGCATATGCTCTAATGTTTTCATTTATTAAAGGCTTGCTCAAGCCATTGTTATGGAAAAGATGTTATTAGGTTGTTAGAAATATTGTAGTGCATATATAGTAAAGGATGATTAATGACCGACATTAAAGCTACATTCTCAGCTATTACGACAACAATTGTTTTACCATATTTACTCATATTATGACTAATGCGATTGGAATAATCAATATTTTGCTGCTGTTATATGTTTATACAAGAGTTCGAGGTCGATAGAACATGGCCGCCGGTAGAAGGAAGGCAGCTTCACATATGCGAAGCCCTCTAACAAAAACAACCAGACAGAATCCTCCAAAATGCTGGTCAAATTAGTTTTAGATGGGTTGGAAAAGACGGGAACAAAAAGTAGAAAATCTTTAGTTTTTGACCGATCTTAACTGAGAGTGCAGCTTTAACTTAAGACCTGGATGGATGGCTACAACTTTAATACACCCTATACTCCTGTGCATGCATACTGGATATGTTAAGGAAATGTGTTATATATACATACATGTATATGTTTATATAATGGGGTTATACGGTCAATAATACTGCCATTCAGAGGAACTATATTTGTATACAACTCAATAGTTATATATTAAATAGTATAGTGTTCTATACCCGTTGGTTATATTACTGTTAGCTGCTAAATGTTACACTGGGGTGGTGCAACAACATAACTCAAGCTTTGGTTTTGTATTTTCAAAGTGGTCTTAGTACAAAATAAAAAATGAGGTTGTAAATTAGTGTCTAAAGAGGATTTGTAGGATTGGATAGAGTGAATCTGAATTCCTAACTTAAACATCCTTACAATTTAAGTTGGATTCATAATTTTACAAAGCCTTTGAATTCATTACTATATTACAAGTATGATGTACCAACCTCTATATGAATGTGGTGGTTCTCGACTACTTGACGCCAAAAATGCATAATACATCTATAGTTAATGTTAAGTTGATCTTTTTTTAAAGGCCTACATGTATATAGGATCAGAGCGTCAGAAAATGTACAATTCGTCTTCACCAACCTTTTCAAATAACCCGAATCGAAATGTCAAAAGCCAAAAATGAGGTTATGAATACATTTTGACATAACTGAACAGATTCGTCAATCAGCGCAACACCACAATATACTCATATATATAGTCCTTGCTGATTTATCAAAGTTTAATTTAGTACGGCCTATCTCATTTTCTGACCTAGCTCTGATCCTTATCCCTTATTTAGCATAGAATGAAATCATAGTCAGTTATTATCAATGTAATCATCTTCCGGCATGACTCTTGTTATCAGAATTATGTTAGAAACATGTATACATACTTATGTTTCTTTCCATTCCAGGCTGGGGAAAAGATTTTAATAAAAGTCTTGCAAAAAAGAATAAGCATCAGATTTGAATTTTATGTTTAGTTATTGCATCCCAACTGGCGCTCTTAAGGGAAGCTATGTGTCATAATTATTATGAAGCGTTCCATCTTTTTTTTATATTACAGAATAAGGGTCTCCATGTTAAATTTGAGACTACGAGGGTAAATTCGGGGAAGAGGTCTCTGAGACTTGTCTGAGGAAGGAATTGTTGAGTGCAATACAAGTTATACGCTATGAGGGAATTACGAGACCCCCTATAAGAGTGGGTTATACCATACAATCATTATACAGACCCTCAAACCAACAAACATAATGATAATTTGTCCAGGTGGGTACAGGTCACAATAAGTGTCACCATTCTTCCTGCTGCCCTGTACTAAGTTAACTGCAAATCTCTGAGGGTAATTTCAATTGGGAAGATAAGGAAAGGGATACACAATAGTGAAACAATGAATGCTTTAATACTAGTACTAAATCAGTTGCAGTACTTTATAATTCAGAAAAGGGGAGCGAATTGTATATGAGATATCGGTTTATACTATAGGCCTACACGTTAATCAGAGAGTCTATAATCTACTTATCAATTTCATCTTCGTTTTATGGAGTGGTATTTATTCATTTCCTTTATAAAAATTAAGTTATTGCATCAGTATTTCTGAGGTTTATTCCAACACATACCATGTCCACTTCAGCATCAGTTTTGAATATAACGATGTTTTGTTAATTAAAAGGCTGTATACAAATTCTAAATAAAAGGGGAAAAAAAGAAAATAAATCCAGATATAATGGCCTTTTGTTAAAGAACTGATTTACACTGTACAATCCTATTGTTCTACCCGAATAACCCAGTTATATTGGAAAATGAGGCAGAAATCCTTAACTAATTACTCACTGCCCAATGAGTGAGTGACATACCAGCCAGCCGGGACGTATGTCACTCACTCATTGGGCAGTGAGTAAGTAATTAGTTAATTCTATTGCAATTGACTTAGTCAGACTTTCAGACAGGTTTTCGAGCTTGGGGAGTGGTCAGTATACTCGACAATGTCCAGCCTGTTCTCCAGACCCGCTCTATAGGCAGAATATAGTTATTCATAGACATTTCTGCATCATTGTCATTTTACCATGTATTTGTCATTGTTCCTAATTGGACCCCGGCTATATTGTTGTTAAGATGAGATAAGATGAGAAAACCTTTATTTCCAGTCAGTAACTGCGATTAAAGGGTGATCTTCGGCGAACGGGAGGTTCCCAGACCCATCTTTCTTCCTGACAATTGCAGAAGTAGAGAACAATTCTGATGCATTCGATGAATATTTTCAGCTCCCTACTTTTAGTTTTTTGTTTTAATTATTTTAACAGTTGTTTTTGAGAATGATTGGTCAAGCCAGCAGGATCCAATCGGGACACTTGATTGTGGATCCTTGTTGTATAAATAACCCTGATTAAAATGGATTCATTCTCTTCTCTTGGTCTGAACTGAAACACAGCCACCTTTGTTGCGTTGATTCATTCCTCGCCCAGCTGCCGCATCAATTTAACCTGAAAGATGATACCAGTAATCTTCAATACCTTTTTTATCTTTTAATATTCCCTCCTCACATGTTTCTCCCATTAAGAGATTTTTCATGCGGATTGTGCTGCTAGGGTTATACCAATTATAAACGCTCTGTAGGCCTACGCACGAGATATGTAATCGCTAATGTATTTCGATTGCTCTGTTCTTACGTAACAGTTCATCCATAATCCAGACCAATACTTTGACCGTTGCAGTCATTGCCCGACCTGAAACTCGCTCGCCCCTAATGTGGCTTGCATTATCCATAGGCTCACTGCTAGTTACTGTAGTAGTAATAGGAGGAAACTGTTATAATGATATTTCCTGGAAGTGAATGCACTACAAGTGCTACAAACTTGGCTTCTGTGCAATCCCTGCTCGTATTCATGACCCGGCTTCTAATTATTAAAGCTGCATTACCTGCTAGATACATTCACAACAATGAATTTTCCCTTTTCTGGTTTATTCTCTGCCAACCTAGTTTAACGTCAACAAGGATATTAAGTAAAGGGTTTAGGTCCGTTCTTTATAAGCTCAGTGACCCGCTAAAATCCGCCTTTTGTCCATATGTCTCTATCTTGAAAGTTCGATATCCTCATTGAAAAATTGATAAGGATTAGGATAGGGCTGGACGAACGGTGACCGACCCGCCCTCTTGAGGGCGGAAAGCCCCTCTCGGAAATCCCTTCTGTCACCCCAGCCATCAGTGTCAACTCCCCACTAAGAGATGACCGGGATTTCTGGCTCAATTTTCAGTGTTTTCCCATGTAAGTGGCGACCCGCTGATCGTTTCAAATGAAACTTGTGTTAGGTAGGATGGCCTTTTGTGGGAGGACTTATAGATTATACGGTACACGAAACTTGTTATTTTAAATATAAAATTTGGCGCTAACCTGGGTTGAGACCTCTTTTTGCACACGTTACTACTACTGCACCCCTGCGGTACCTCACAGCGCCTCGCTCAACTAGGCTCATGCTTCCCCACGGTCGTGGCAGCGGTCACGGCATCGGTCACGACCGTGGGGAGCAGGTAGAGAGAGGGTGTGGGGAGGAGGGGGGGGGTTGATAACAAACATAATTTAACTAAACTAACCTGGTAAAACGCTCCCTATACTCCTTGTGCGGGTCATTTTCTGGATGGACAGATCAAGAAGTATCAAACCGCCCATAATAAGTTTTTTCCTGTGATAAATGAGGTGCTTGTGACTGATGTTTATCTTACAGATTGTTGAATGATCCCCCCCCCCCCCTCTCCTGCCCCGCCCTACCTAGTGTCCCCGCACACACCACCATGTGTGCGGGGAGCACGCTCTATTGCATCACACTAGGCCTGGTGTTAGGGTGCCCTTAGGGCTCCAACATGGTGGCGCAAATAGCGGTCGGCAAGTCCCAACGCATCCCCATAGGATTACTATAGGAATATCGATAATGTGTTCTAAAGCATAGATGGATTATTTCTTCAGACAAAACTTTGAGAACACTTAACATACTTTAGATTTCTGGGTAAGGATATCGGCTATTGGTATGTTTAATAAGGTAAGTACTTGGGCCCTGACACTAAAAGCCTGGGGCGACGGAATAATTTGAAGTATGCCAGCTGCGCCTGCCTTTCTCAAGGCGGTTTATGGTCACAATTTGATGGGAATGAGGCGGGAATGAGGGGAAGTCTTGGGCTATTTACTTTCATAAATATGGAATGTTTTTGTACGTTGACATTGCCCACCATCCCGCCCACTGTCCCGCCCTCCTCCCGTTGCTAGTGGCATTAAAATCATTTCGTTTTTGTGTTAAATTGGTGCGGGAACCATCGCCGATGTATGCGATGGTTCCGCACATATAAAGCTTTGTTTATGGCTGTGTGGTGGAATCCCCGCTGCTATGACGTCATTATGAGCGCGTTACTGAAGTTACCCGAAGTTTACACGAGTAGGCTACGGCTGAGCACGAGGAAGAAGGGTGAACAGGGAAGCCTTGGAAAACAGTAGACATGGGTTGGGGAAATTGGGTATGTGTATTACGAGTACAATATAGACACTATGAACCCCAACCTTTTCCTTCTTAAAAATGTTGAGGATGACCAATCTGGCCTTGGTTTTTGGCCTGGACTATGAAAACATAGGATATCGGGTGAGCGAGGCAAGTTTTCTAGACATATTCGCAGCCTCCGAGTTGTTGGTGGCGCGCCCTGTTGCCAATGGGGAGAATTAGGCATTCCCCTTGGAAGCCACTAGCGCCAAAACGTCAAGAAGGTAACAAATTACACTATTAATATTATTTATCCCAGATTGTAGATCAACACTATTTAAAACTACCAACACAAACTCATGAATTAATGAAAAAATCCACGAATTCCAGGAAATAGCAATTGTTTTTTTATTTCTAGTAATCAAATTTTCGTTCTACTATTGAGAAAAATAATGTTTGGTCGATTTTGTTGGGTATGCAGGAAATGACCTCGAATTGTAGATCAAGCAAGGGTGTTTCTTAGATTTAAATTTCTATATTTCATTGGCAAATGGTAAGGATGTGGCTTAAAGCAATCCGGCCACTGTTGAGAAAATTGATGGCGATCTGTTGGAGATGAGAAAGTCGATAAGAATTTTGTCAAATTCATTGCATCAACTTGTCATCGCTATGGCTTTGGCACAACAAGCGATGACTGGTGATGAGTGGGCGATGTAAAAATTGCATAGGCATCAAACATTTGCAATTGCAATTGCAATCAAACATCAAACAATTGCATCAAACATTGTTGATATTTCAAGTCACTGTGATTTTGTATCAGTGCATTGTCAATGGAGGTAATGAGCATAGTGATGCGTAAGCGATGCCTAGTCGGTGAGATTGCATATATATGGCCAATTCCACCAATTTGACAACATTTGGCCCCCTAGACCCCCCTGGGTACCCAAAAATAATTTTTACATTAATCAGTTGATTTGTTATTTTTTATCAACCTTATATATATGTGCATTGAACTACCAAGTATGGAACCATTCTAATTATTAGTAATTATTTTACAGGGGGGTCGAAAAATAGATCCCAAATCTGAAAAATATGCTAAAAATAGCTTTACAAATAATGGTTCATATTTCAACATAAATGAGAATTTAGATTAGAAAAAAATAAAACAAATATGCACATAATGTATTGAACTATTTTGTACTTGATAGGTCTCGACATAAGGATCATAACACCTTTTATTTGGTGAAAATATTCTAACTAGAAGAAAAGTTACAGCCAAATAACCATTCAGTAATGATAATGAGAATGGCAGCGGCAAGGGTGATAGGTCATTGACCCTCTGCCCATATATAATGTATATATATCTCTCCCTACATGCATACATGTATACAAATACATACATACATATATGCATGTGCAATTGATGGATTCAGGAAAACTAATCAAATTAAATCAACAGAGACATGTATTTAGTTCTTGCATAAAACCAAAAAATGTTGTTGATTACTACTGCACTGCTTTTTTTGGCATTTTTTTCAAATATTTAGTTCAAATTTTTACCACTGTAATCGTCAGGCGACACTGTCATCGTCATGCGACCTACCACAAACTATAGCACATATTGTGCTTAAAAAAATAATATAATATAATGTAATTTATCATTACAAAATAAAAACAGCCTCACTAAATTATTAAAGTAAAAAAATTGCTTAATCTCATATCAATTAATTTTCCTAGGGCCTTCAACATTGTAATCGTCACACTACAGGCCCCCCTTTCCACCCCAGTCACACTCTATATTATTATTAGAATATGATTCAATGGTGACCACCGCCCATAATAGTTATTGGTCTTTGTAAGTTAAATATTGGACATTCTATTATTCTAGAGTCAAAACTAAGTGAAAAATATATTTTTCTGGGAATTATTCTACATTTATTTACAATGTAATCGTCAGGCGACAGCAGGCTACCCCACTGATTTTTTTCCTCTTTGTCACATCTGTCACCCTAAAAATTATTCTTTTTAGAACATTTTTTGCACAGTTTATCTCAAAGCAACCTGCTATCGGGGCAAACCTAAGGAAACAAGGAATTCACTATTTTTCTTGAGAATTCAACACTTTATTAAGAATGTAGAGAGTACTAAATAATGATTTTCAACTCAAAAATCGATTTTTCTCTGCAAAAAATCGTTTTTACCCTGGTAAAAGTGCCCTCAATAGGGTTCCCACAGTGGATGTGACTATCTGATCAGCAAAAAACAGCAATTTTGTGAGAATAAATTATTATTTAGACAATTTCATTAATTTCAAGGCTAAAAACCCCATGTTGTCAAATTGGTGGAATTGGTCATATATATAAATGCATGAAAATGAGTCCTATAGTTGCCAAACTTATTTTAGTTGTCGATGCAAAGACGATGCCGCTACCGATAACCCTCTTTATCAATGTGCATCGCCGGCAATTACATCGTCTTTGCATCATAACCATTTTGTCGACAGTGGCCGGACCGCTTAAGTTCGCTATTTATATTAAATAGCCCAATGTCGATGTCAAATCGATCGAGACGGAGGCTCAAATCGCACGACACCCCGAAGGGGTGGAGTGCGATTTGACCCGACGTCAAGATCGATTTTACATCGACAGAGGGCTATTTAATATTTATTTCATACTGAATCAACAAGATAAAGACAATTTTAATGACATTTTACCTTGGTTTCCATCGAGTTTGCGGACATGACAGCGGAACGAACATGACAGCGGAAGCCATGATGGCGGAAGTAAGTTATATCATTGCGCGCTTAGACTTTTCACTACCATGGCTTCATTGTGAGATACGCGTTCGATTTTTCTTTAATATATCTTTCTACGTCTGATTTCTTCGGAATTGACAAATCTCGAACTGGACATTAAAGTTATGTATTTGGGTTTCTATCTTATGGATCACTATATATCGCTTGAAATTCTTCAGATGGGGGACTACTTTTTCTCTCCCTGGTTACCAAGTCATGACTCCATTCACAAAAATTGTCAACAAACCGTAACTTTCGTCTTTATTTAGACATTAAAACAACAAATAAATAATATATTGTTCAATTCACTTTTCAACATTGAAAACAAAGCTGCCTCCACTTATGTTTGCGCCAGCAAACATCCCATACATTGCTTGTTGCTGACTTTTATTCAACGCAACCGGAGCGAGGCTATGAGCGGGGTCGACATTTCTCCTGTCAGTAGTGTCACAGTCATACAGAAGGCTTGCTTCGGCTGCACATGGATTAGTAGCTGGTAAAGCAAGTTGATCGGGGCGTACATAACTGGGCATTATGCTTGGTAGACATCTTTCCCTAGACTCTCCCATGAGAACACTCGACATGCCATGCTGTTGGTTAATATTGGGAACTGCATATGAAGAGACCGATGCTACATTTTTGTGCCCGGCTAGCTGGGAGGTGGCATGTGCGGACACACCACTGTCAAGCAGACGATTTATCATGGTACGCCTAACACTATGGTTTGTTTTCTTCCCTGGAACACCTGCTGCCACGCACATTTTGGGAAGCATTGATTTGAGCATATTAACGCCCAGAGGGGCGTTCTTAAAACAAACGAAATCGCCGGCCCTTCCATTGTGTTTGATAGCAAGGTAAAAGGGAGCATCTGGCGCCAACATTTCAACTGGTCGATGTGAGGCGTATGCGTCGTAGATCCGGAGAGGGCATCTGTCAGGATTCTCCGTGTTCCGGAACATTTTGGGCAGAAAAGGCCTAAGGTGAGTGCCTGAAATTTAAAATATATTCTTAGCAATGTCATCAGAGGCTTTATTTCATTTACTGACATATACTATAGACATCGACTGACAGACATTTACTGAGAAAACCAGACATGCGAACGTTCATGAGAAATAATCGACTGCTGCGCCATCTGAAATCAAATGGAAGAAGTTATGCGCTTTTGTTTATTTACCTTTTCCCTGACGAGTTTTCGTCGATCTTTCATTCCATTCTATAAACGGTCCGTGATGGTCATCTCTCTTCAACGTCAAGTCTCCCCATTTGAGTTGTCTAGACTCATCATTGCCTCGAAAGCCCAGAAATTTCGTATTATTGAACCAGACGGTGCTAAGTAATTGCCCGGGAAAATCGCTGCCTAGGCACCCTGTTGTCCACAATTTTTCCTCATCCTCCGGCGTTAAAACCTCAGCTTTGTTAGGTTTGTTACCTTTGCCTTTTTGTTTCAGTTCTTTTTTTTTTGCTTGAAGCACCATCCTGGATAGATTGAACTCTTCTGCAGTAACGATATTAAATGGGTATTTTATCTCCTCTACCCGACGGGCACTGAGTGCAATTGAGTGTGATAGCACTGCGATCATTTTGTGATTGACTGCAAACTAGTGAAGTGTGATACTTATGGCTATGAATCACAGTGAAATGGACATGCCATTAGCAACCATTATGTGAAATCCATTGCGTTTATTTCCTCCTATGTTGTTGGATGCCTCACACTTGTGTTGGATCAAGTTCTCATTTATATTCATTTATTTTCGTATTAAACATGTGTTACTCAACCAATTTTATCTGAAATTACATGTTTTCTTTAAAAGTCAATAATAGGCCTATGGGTGTGATTTCAATTGCACATACAATGCGCATTCAAAATCGCACCTAAATACCCATTATAATGCAGCAACAACAGGACGCAATACCTGGCACTACTTACTCACCTAGCATTCACACTTACTGTCGCACATCTGACACTGCATTCTCTGACATTTATACTCAGTCTCTGACACTGAGTCATAGAAACCCCAACACACGACTAAACAATATAATGGTACCTCCATATTAGCTAAATCATTATCTTTTTATTTTTTATTTTATTTTTTTTGTGTCATGCATATGAAAAATCTCCATATGTTTGGTGTTCTGAGTTCTGTAAATGTATTACCACCTATGTATATATGAGATATCGTTCTCCAAACATCATGAATCATATATATACATGCCCTAACTATACAAATTCGAATAGAGAAACTTCCCTGCTTACAGATTTATCTTACAATATAAATATGCGTAACAGTTACGCGCGGCGCTAACACACGCCTGCTACTAGTGAGACCAAAATGATGCATATGGTTAAATTCCTTATTTCCTCAGCTTTCTTTACATATAAAGTTTGTGCATGTTAAATGATATTTAATATGATAGAGCAGTTACCAAAGATAATAATTTATTTCTGACACCAAGTCAAAGAAATTTGTAAATTGAAAATTATTCTATTATATATGTTCGAAATATTGGGAATAGCCCATTACCCTTACCATTATGCTACTTGTCCTCACCAGGTGATGGTACAGTTTTCACCAGGTGGCGCTTCTGGCTAACTGGGGTGCATTTACAATTTCTTTTACAATAAAAGTGACGTAAACACACTTATGTGGCATTTATAGCACTTTAGATATTCCACATAATGTACATAGGAATCGTATAAGTGATATACTTCTATAGTTTATGTGAGTTATATGCCTGTTTGATATTGAAAAATGCTGTGATCAAAGCACCCTAATGACTGTACATATAGATTGCCCCTAGTGGTTGGGTAGGGGCAGAGCCATCAGACTACTGGAATACATCAGATGGGAGGGTACTATGCTACAGGCTCCCAAAGATCATGGTATAATTGATGAAAATGATGTATATAGAGAGGACAATACATGGACTATACCCTAAAGTCTCTTCGAAATCTTTAGGGACTAATGAAACCCTTCTTACTTTTCTGTGAGAAAATATTATACTGTCTCTGCCAGGGCAGGAAAATGAAACTGCCATGAATCGTCACATTTATTTCAGATGTTATTAATCTAAGGAATTGGAATGATAGTATATAAATATCCCGCTCAAAATGCCATAAGAATTTGCTATTTTTTGCAATAATATTGCGTTATACCCTTGGCGTGACCATCTCGCGATCATTGCGCAATAATTGTTGCGTGAAAAGCGTCCACGCTCATCACAGAACTCTGGCGAGATGATTGCGCATTAAAAATCGCGCAGAATCGCGTTCATTTGCCCGTCGGGTAGGTGTCTTGCTAAGGCTCTGTGTATAGTGGTCAACGAGTCGGGCTCGTAGTCGGATCCGTCCTCTTTGGTGGCTGTCTTGATAAATTCTCCAATAAGGGTGTTTAGACGATAAGCTTCGATGTTTTTCAGGTTTTCTTCGATTCCTTTTTGTGTTAAAAACCTCTCAAATTTTCGGGCGACCCCCTCATTTTGGCGAATCGTGTTTTTCGCCACTTTCGACAAGACAAAGTCCCTAAGATCGTCGTCCGAATCCATTTTGTAGGAGTCGTAGCAGACGAATTTTTCTAGGCTTCTCATTGGTCAATCTAGTCACGTGACCCGCGAAAGTAGTTTGGTTGAAATCACATACGTATGCGATACGAGATTTCTAATCGCACCTCCGTATCACGCACTCTAAATCATGTGCGTATGTAATAAAGAGCTATATAGCTTTACAGTCTCGTTTTATGGGACTGGACGTCAGAAAATGTACAATTGGCAGTTCCACACATTTAGTACATTCTGCTAAATTGGGTATCTAAATATATAATATATCTAAATATATGAAGGATGGTGCGTTTTTTTTGTATTTTGTTTAAATAAATCTAATGCCTCTAATGAATAATAATAACAAATATTTTGAACCTCATTTCAGTCTTCAATTTGGGTTATTGGAGAGGATTTGCCAAATACAAAATTTTCCGACGTCCTGATCCATATATAACCTTTGATCTTTAATGGTATATTTCAGTCCTCCACTTGACCCCGGCTTCCAGTCAAGACTCAGCTTAAAGCTGTCCATGTCCCTGGCCTCTACTTAAACCAGGCTTCTCTTCAAGGAAGTATTACCGAGGACGTGCGTTATAATTATTAGGGAATTTACGTAGCTCACGTATTGGATGGTTGACAGCAATGGTTTTAATATTGGCATAAATCTCGCAGAAGCAAGCTTGGGTCGAACTGAGTGCACCTGATTGACGGGTGTTATACAAGCCCACTCGGGGAATTGACTCACCGGGAGTAGCCCAGTTAAGCATGGATAAAATTGTCAGAAAAGTATGCATCTAAATGGGAACCACTGTCACTGTATTTGGATATGCTTTTTCAATTAGGCTTCTTTGGGCTTGAAGTCACATCTATTAAAGTATGCGGGCAGGGGAGGGGTCAAGCTCCTGATAACGTCCCACTAGGAGGGGGTGGGTGAGTGAGTGAGATTGGTTGCTTTACGCCCTTATCAACACTTTGTAGTGTTATATCAAGGGCGGGAGAGCTGAGAGGGAGGCAGTTTATGATCATACCCAGGAAATAAGAGATAGAGAAGAAGGGAGAGAGAGATAGAGAAAAGAGACAGAAAGGCACTTTATGGTGCTCTATCAAAATGTGACAAAGTGTGGCAAGGAAGGATGGGAGGTGGATACCAAATGGCAAAATATAGAATGACGTAATTTATCGACGGCCCCATATTAGGACATTTGAAAACATCTCTTGCATTTTTCGATAAAAATGTTGCTAAATGTATGTACATGTGCAAATCCACCTATTGTTAATTGCCAGTTAAATGACAAACAGTGGACGGCGACCCAGCTATTCACCGTATTAAATGAGAATATTTTTGGCACAAGGGTGAATTCGCCTGAGAATGTACAATTCGCCTTCACCAATCCTCTCAGATCATCCAAAATTAAGTCAGAATTGAGGCCCGAATTTTTAATCAATATAATACCAACTATACTAAGACATACCAAGTATTTAGCCCAATTTATCAGAATTTAATAAGTATGCAGACCTGCCGATTGCTTTGACGAGGTAATGCTTATGGACAAACTTATGTGTATCTTTTTCTTAACTCAAATAGATTAGATTCAATTTGTAATATATTTACATGTATACATACTGACTAAACTGTAGGTAAATGAAAGGAAATGGGCAAGAACAACTATTCTTAATTGCAGAAATTGTGGGAATGATACACAAAATCCATGATTTATTTAAACATTTATTCAGATTCTACAGGATGGTATACGTTTCATTCCAACACCCTGAAGAACTACGTCCGTTTTTCTGGATGATTATTTTTATCTTTACCTCTACAATACACAACAACAATAACTTATAAATAAAAACGATGTAGTGGGACTAAGGCAACGAGGATTTATGGAGATTGTAGGTGAAAAACAGACTATGGTAAAAATATCATGTTCAAAATGTATAAATCCATCCATGTAAAAATCCATGTCGTAACACATGTCCTCATCTTCCCCTTCTTGTATTTGAATTAAAGACATCAGTTGCCCAAATTACAATCATATATTTTAAATTATTGTCTTTTCCTGATAATGAGATTTGTCTGTTTATTTGTGTGTCAGCATGCACTGCAATACCAGGGATGCAGTAGGACATTTATAAATCTCCTGCAATACAGGATGGTTACGACAACAAATAATTATAATCACTCAACTTGTCAGTGGACAATCTAGATCCACTACAACAGAATGTCAATATTTGTTTTATTTTGTTTAAGCTGTCTCTACACCACTCCCGATACCCTCTCCCGATAATGGCGACACTTGCGATTGCCATTTTTTCCCCGATAGTACAGATTTCCCCGATACGTCGGGACCTGTCGGCGGCGTCAGTAAAGGCTCTACACTGGCGATGTTTGTCGGCCGACTGTCCGCGACGCACGCGATATTTCAAACAAGTTAGAAGTGATCGGCGACTGTTGCCGACACCTGCCGATAGCTACAAGTGTCGGGAAGCTGTCTGGAAAGCCTCTACACCAACCCCGGCAGTTGGCCGATAAAAGTATCGGCAGGTATCGCCAACTGTCGGCAATGCACAATCAGTAGTGGTGTAGAGGCAGCTTTACATTTTTAAAATCGCATTGGAGTCATATGGAGGGCATGAGATAAACTCGATTTAAGTCCACATGACATTTTTCTTAATATCTAGTGAGAATCTTTTGTCATGTTAATTAAACAGATAATGTAGTAGGTTTTAAAGAATACAGAACAAATACTAACATTGAGGCATGTACAAGTTCATTAATATAGACAGATTCTTATACTAACTATACAGTGTGAATGTTTAATATAGTTCTATAGGGTTTGTAGGGTTCTGTCAATTCTCTAAATTGGTCCTAACCATGATAAACTGTTGTTGAAACAAATCGGACGATAGCAAAATTACGATGTATAGCTGATGTAGATCCATTTGCAATGCAACATGCGATGTTGCAATTAAAAATCTAGTTTTGAGGCGAGGGCATTCTGTTGCGATGGGCACACAATTGTCCTATACAGGGGCAGCATGCTTCAGAGGCATTTGACATTCATATAAAGCTAATAATGATCAACCATGTTACATATCGTCATATCGCATCATAGAACAGAATTTTAAGAACAATACATATCTGCCGAAATCGGGTTAATACAATATACTTTCGATGCAGAAATCCTACACATGACTAAGTCACTGGGCTTTTTAAAAGGGTTTCCCTCCTTTCAAGGTAATCCGTCACCGTTATTCCAATTCGCTTTCAATCATATAAAAGACAAAGCTCCATTCCAGTCCACCTCTGCTTCGAACCACCTAAAAGGTGATTGAGAAAAAGTTAGCTGGGGATAATGCCTTTTCATTTTCAGTGGACAAATATGAAAAGGAGAATATGTTTTATGTAAAGATTGATCATATTGGATAATTATAATTGATAGTTTCCTTTGGTAGGAAGGATGAAAATGATTAGAAAACTGACTCACCTAGATATCACTTTGATATGTTATCCAAAATAGTGCAATCTAAATTACTTATTTTCTGACAAATATGGTATATAAGAAACGTCACATTTCCAGGACTAAATTAGGTTATTTGTTTAAATTGTACCACTATACTTAACTGGAGATAAACAATACAATAAAATAAAGGTTTTGGTAATGGTTTATCATGTTTATCACGATTCTGTTAAACAATTAAACAAAAGATCGCTTTTGTATTGTGGATCAGTTGATATGGAGAACATAATTTATTGACTGAAGAAATAAACAAACAAATAAGGCAAACCAACTCACTTGGTGAGAATACAGTGCTCTAATGGGGGTATACGAGGGTGTAGTGAGGGATCGCCAGGCAATTGTCGGGTGTGTGTTGTCTTTCTACCAAACCTTGAGTCTAAGAAATAAACACATCAAGTTTACTACTGTGACATACGAACATAAAGTTTCAATCCACAAGGTTAGTGGAATAGGTCTAAGGGGACATATCAAAAGTATTTCCAGAATGTCGTGAGCATCACAAACCATTATGGGATTCCTCCACATATACTTACATGTAGGAAGGGACCACTCACAAGGACTCATAATCCTCAGTCGCAGGTTGATTGGCAGTAGTTGGGAGCAAGTGGAGGAACATTCACTTATTGCAAGTTGAAACAAATAGGTGTTTTCTGTTCACCCCACTCCACTACCTAGAAAAAAACTTAAAACCCCTACCTGTAACATTTTGACCCTATCAAAAAGTAAATATTTATGAGTAACAGAATTTTAATTAAAACACAAAGCCCTGGTAGAATAACCTATTACACACAAAACGGCATCAAATCCTCCTGTCAAAGTTGTTTATTCATAAACCTCTGTGTCCACTGAGGGAATTATCTCAATGTGTGTGTGAGTGTTGGGTGGATGTTGTTTCCCCTGCCTTTCCCAACACCACAAACCACCATGCCAACCCACCCGCCGTCCCTTTCGTGTAGAATGACGTAGCATCTACACAACCCAGAGATAAAAATTGTAGCTGCGAGACCTGGCCGAGGCTCGAGCATGCAACCCCCCACTCTGTAGGCCAGTGTCATACCGATTGAGCTACATCCTGTGGTCAGGATTGCATGGCCGAAAAGCTATTACAAACACGGTCTAGCTGACATGGCAAAGGAAGGAAAAACGTTGATTACTCCTTTATTCATGCTATGAATTCACTGTTACTACTAAAACATCAATCTAGAGATGTTGAGAGGGCGTTCTGTGGCAAAGGAAATGAGCAAATATATGAGTTCACGGTAAAAAGGTGTTTGGGTGCCGTTTTGAGCAAGTATCCTTTCTCTGAAATAGAGAGACTGGGGCGACACCTATGGGTTTTGATTGATACCTGCGGCACCTTTGGTGGCAACTACTGAGTTGCGCTCTGTCAAGTGCCAATTGCATGAATCCAATCGTCAAGCTGCATTCCCATTTGCAGGTGTCTGTCCCTCCAGGTAAAAATCGGCCTAATGGACCCAAAGCCCAGACGTGAGAGCAGGTGCTTCCAAGGTTTTGTTGGAAATGATTTGTGATGATAAACATTAACGTTGGGACACACCTAAGGCATGGTTTCACACAGTGATGCTGACTACTCTATTATACAACTCGTGTGATGTAGACTGTTCCTACCACTCACTTGGTACTTATACACTGTTCTAATGCTGGAACCTTCTTGTCTTCCTTCAGGGAAGAGTCATTGTTCGTTTTTGACAGGCCCCTTCTCCAAGAGTTGCGTTCCTGGTGTGTTTCTTGGCACATGAAGCAAAGGTATACAGTTATAGAATGTAGAAAAAGATCAGATTTTCTGGGATTGTACAAAGTGTCCAACTCAGGGCTTTAAACAAACCATTTTTACTGGCGATGAAAGTTGAACCTCTGGGGTAGAACAATTATAATCGGTTGCTGGACTCTTTTATGTTTGGGAAAATCAGTCCCATAATCAATTTTAATAGAAAATACATGTCCCACCGTCCATTTGTACATGGAAATTCTCACTGATAACAAGCACTAGTTTGTCTTGAGTGTTTCTCACGATAACACAGTGTTTTTCATGATAAACCAAAGTTGCTCGTGATAAAACAGTGTTTCTCACGATAAAAAAAAGTTTTTCGTGATAAACCAATGTTTCTTGAGATAAAACAGTGTTTCCCGAGATAAAACAGTGTTTCTCAATATAATTATTGATATAAACCAGTATGACTAGTTTTAGTCGAAAAACAAGGTTTCTCATTCGAAAAACACTGTTTCTCGAGATGAAACAATGTTTATTGATTGGCAATTGTTGTCAAGATAAACAGTGTTTATCAAATTGTTAGCTAAAGGGTTTGGCATACCCATATGGGGTTCAGACATAGTAATCAGTATGTGGTACTGGCTAGCAGACTGGATTGAATGTGACAAGCTCAAAGATGAGGTCATATGTCCTGGGGCAGTTTAGAGTACCATGTTAGTAAGAAATGGTGCGCTGGAGCATTGATCAAGGGCGACAAGAAGAATATTATGAAGTTTTGTGTATTTTGTCTTCGACAGTTGAGCCATTCCCCACGGCTCCCGACTCAAATGTGATGTGTTACAGCAAAATGAATCAGAAGTCGCAAAATTGTTATATTTCATAGTGTCCTATTTGCAGAATCTCTTGGTATGAATGTTCGCATTTTTGGGATGTCTAGCGCATGGAGTCGATCATATGAATACATGCGGGTCAGGTCGCCTAGAAATGTACAATTGCTTCCATTTTCCATGAATCCTGAGGTTATATTACAAAACAAATACTAAACTGTTAGTTATCTTTAACTGTCAGTGATGTTGTAGTGGTATTAATGAACCTACATCCGCATTTCCATTCATGTCGGGCTCTAGATAGCTTCCTAAAAGGACATTACTATACATATACTCGACCTAATATTTCCAGCATATCAATAAGAGATATTCTTAATATTTTTTGTAGAAATAACATTCTTAGAATCAAATTGAAGTATAATTAACAGACGTTGGGTATAGCCTAAATACTTTTTTAAAAAAAACCCGGCAGGTCTGTGCGACTTTGTCTCAGGCTTAGGAGGTTTTATACACATATAACTAACTGTTGGATCACAGGGCCAAAATTGGTAATAAGGACATAAACATTGATTCAACATATATAAAAGTTGCTAAATTTTCATTATTAAACCTCAACTCATAGTAGCCGTTCTCTGTGCGAAAAATCAGGCCTCTTTGAATTCTGGAAGCCAGTACAGCCTCAATGTCGCACACACCTACATGTGACACTTTGCTTTCACACCTGAGTTCGCTCACCCATACAATTGGGGTTTGGGCTCATTTTAAAGCTAAATGCGAACTCCAAACAGTGCTTAGTGAGTTCAGAAAGCAGCACAGATATTAGAAGGTGGGTGTTAGTTACAGAAATTAATCAACTTTGTATTATATTCTTGAAATTCAAAGCCCTTTCGTCCAAATCTGGGCATCTGAGAAAGGCCCTTTGGCTGCATATTCACACAATCAACTTACTGGCAATATTAACCATTATGAGTTTTGAGGATCACAAAAGGATTAATTGCTAAACCATTGTTTCAATGGGGATAAGTGGTTATTAACCTTTAACCCCTTTTTCCTCATAACTTTGGTCCTAATTAATTTTTTTGAAAAATTAAACTGATATAACAATTTCACAGCGTGCTGTTTTGAATGGTAAAACGAGTAATATTATTTAATATGTTTGAAATTTTTGTCAAAGTGCCTAATATTGGTTGTTATGATGATACCTACCCATAGACAATCTTGATACTTATTGATTTGAATCAAATTGTGCTTCTAAGAGACGGAAATAATGTAATTAAGATCACTGATGAGACATAGTTCAATGATTTTTATACTTTTCTGTAATTAGACAGTGAACAAATGTATCAAACGGCACCAAATTTCAACATAAGATGTCTTACTTGCATAGAAGGTATCTTATATAATGCATTAGTGCATGGAATTCGAATTTATTATAGCCTGTACTTACTATATTAAACTTAATTTATTTAACTAAAATAAATCTTTTTTTTTAACATTAACTAACATTGAGATGTGAAATACACCTGTAAGAGGAATGTCTATGACCACAAACTTAATCAGATATCCTACTGAGTAATTAAACTTACTTTGACACATATCTATGTAAAACTACCAGACTTATTTTGCTTTTTATCATCATATGTTTGGAGAGGGTTTATTGTTAATTAAATCTGAAAAACTACATTTACCTTTTAATTTAGCCCGGAAAAACCTTAATCACTTGGACTATTATAGTATAATTTATATCTACTTAAGATTTGAGATGTATTCTATGAAATAAGATCAGATAACATGTTAGTTTACCTGAGAGCAATTGTACATTTCTGGGCGACCTGATCGACCCGTGTACTAAATTTCAAGACAGTGTATTACATCCTTGCATTTCTAAGCTAGATTATATGAGGGACAACTACCATCTTACAAGCTTTAAAGGCTGAAGTTGATGGACAAATCATGTGGCATTTATATTTTCTTTATAGGAATGTATACTACTTCTGTCCACTACTCCACATGACAAGTTAGATTTAAATTCATTAGATCATAGTAGTGATAAGTAAAAATGGCTAGTGGATGTTGTTCGCATTGTTTGATGCTTTATATGTAATTTATCTCTGGGTAATTTCACTTAATCAAGATATTCATCGCAGATTCTAACCAAATGAATAGGACAGTAAATCATGTAGGGAGGAGCTCGCCACTCCTCTCCAATTACAGAACCAGCTCAACAACAGTAACAGAGATGTTATCAAATCAGACAAACTGAGTGGAACAATGCCTCTCTTGTTGTTTCCTATAACGTTAATGTACCCCTATATTGTATGAGACATCTACTTGTCTATGACAGCAGCAGGCATGCTTCCTTTTCTATTTCGCTCTGTACGAAATGAAATATAAGAACCAGTTAATCATCCCAATATAAAGGTAAGTTTATTGTTTAAGCTCTTGAAATGAAAGTATGAAAGGTTATTCAAATAAGGGCAAAAGTTAGAATTTCCAATAGCAGTAGTTTATTGTTGGAATAAGAGTCTGCATAAATGTATCAATTGTAAGAGGTTAAGTGTTAATGTAACGAAACGATGGAGTGCCTATTATTTTCCCATTAATCAATCATGGGCAGGTTTAATATATAGCTTCGCCAATGCCTTCATGTATAGATTGATTTATGTCCATGCAGCTGAAGCATACGCGGGCTCATGCTAGTTTATAGTGGGTTAATATATTCCCATGACAAGGTCTATGTTTATGCATGAGCCATACATGTCAATAGCTGGCATACCCATTCTCCATTTACGTTATACAACATTCTTTCTTCCAATATTTATCATTCATAAGATGTTATTTGTGTTTGAAGATTGTAATATGCTTGATGACTTTAAGCAATATTACCAAGCATCACCGAATTAATTAGTTATGATTACAAGATTTCTATTTCCATCATAGATAATAATATTATATATATAGAAATGAGACACGATGCTTTTATCAGAGGGTAGGCCCTCCAGCTATCCCTTATGTCATAATTAGGAAAATTTGAATAAAATAACATCTATTATGCGCTATTATTGTAATGACTATTATCCCAACCACTGGAGGCACTATGTGGTGCCAGTCGCCAAAGACCCTGTCTACATACCTGCTCTTTAAAGCTGCGTTAACAGCTAATTTCTGTCAAGATAATGGAATTATCTATTTTTATGTGGGTCGTCGCCTAGGTTGAAAGCAGAAGCGAACATCATAACAAACATCATTGTGAACGTGGCATGTTGGAATACATGAAAACTACCTTGCGAGGGAACATTCACCACTGCTTTCTTCACGAATGGGAGTGAACGGTTGCAAACGTCATGGATTTTTGTTGCTAACATATATGCTAATGTAAACATAATGCGAATGGTATTCACTACAGGTTTGCTACCATTTCCTCCACTAATGTGATTGTGTTGGTGATTGAGCCTGGTTATATTATATAGGACACACACAATGGTGCGTTTGCTCCTGTTTGTAAACCTAGTAAAGGACCCCTATGAGGTGTATTTATTCCCAACCCATTCAAAGGTCACAAAGATATTAAAGGATGTTCGCTTGTTCTTTGTGGCAGAAAACCTACATTGCCCCACCTGGGATCAGAATGCCATACCTTATAATATAACTGTCCCTAAACTCCCCACTGGGATTTATGCAGTCATATACACGTTATGCTATGACCTCTTGTACTCCTTTAACTTTACCTTAACTATTACTGTTAACATAGCACATGTATATTTTTGCCAAACCTGTATAACCCATGTACAACACTAATTTGATAAGTTTATCACAATAAGGTGTGTACTATGATTTTGTGTTTCATGAAAATGTTATATGTATGTGGTGTGTTGGGATGGTAAATACCTTGATGTAATATGTATGGCAAGTAATTAGCTGTTATATAGCTGAAAGGATTACCATGAGGTAATACTTCAAGTTATTTGGCAGATGCAGGGTGACCAATAGAAATAAAGGATACATTATTAAAGGGTTAGCGTACAAAAAGAATTAGATGACACAATGAGGTATAACAATAAGTTCAATCCATTATTTGACTCACACTGTTTGCATTTACAATACTTTCTCATGCATGTATCTGTTATGTCTTCTTAACCTATGGTTATAGTTTTACAATGTAACTGATTTAGATAACTGTAAGCAGGGCACAGACAGGAAGACCTGAGTCTTGTCAGGTGAATGCAACCCATTTCCAAGGACAAATAAAAGAATATTTCAAATCAAATCAAATGATCTACACAATTAGTAATTATGGCGACCCACCGTCTCATGTTCAATATGACTCTACTTATTTAAAGTTAAGCCTATTTACCCCCAATTTAGTGGTACAAATAAATAATATGTTAATTGAATTGAATGGAAGAAATAAGTCGATTTAGCTGATAATGCCGCTTTAAGGAATCGTCCCAAATCTACCCATACTCACCGACAGTCAATCTGACCTCGGCAAGCTGTGTGTTTAACCCAGTATGGTAGTACAGGTCGAATTTGTGTTCCTCTCTCCAGTCCCTCGTCAGGTCAGGGTTTAGGCTGAATAGCAAGCCAAAGTTTCCGTTGACATGGGTCACCCAAATAGGGTGTTTGGGCGTTTTTAGCTTGCTACCAACCTATTTGTATATAATGTAAAGAATATCATATCAATGGATTCTTTGAAAGATGTTAATTGAACTTTTTGGAGCAGCAAATAAATTAGGTAGTTTTGGCGGATGGGAGAATTACTTATCATTATAAACTATTTCGAATTAATTTCTATGCAAAATGAATGATGTTGTATTTGATTAGAATAAACCAATATGGTTGTCGATTTGATGACATGGTAAATAAGGTGAAGGTTGATCTGAACTGACACCAATAATAGCGATGAGAATAATGATGTTTCTTTTCGTGTTCAACATAATATATACGTATGGGTCAGATTTTCAGAATATGTACAATTCACCTTCAACAATCCTCTCAAACAACCCACATTTCAGAGAGAAATGAGCTTAAAAATGCAGTTTAACATAACCGAACTGATACTTTAAATCAATGTGATACCAAATATACTCAGATATTCCCGGTATTCATCGTTTTTCAGCATAATTTAGCAGAATGTCCTAACTGTGTAGAGCTGCCAATTAGGCATTTTCTGAAAACCTTACCCGTATACAACCAGTTATGTCAGCTGGGCACCAGAAAATGTACAATCATTAACTCACAACAATTAATTGGTATTTTCTAGTTAATTAGGAAGTGATATTAAAATCTTATGTATATCTAACTGCATGTATATTTTTTGTCAACCTGGTCAATATTCAATTACTGTACTTGCCTCTGTTCTAGATAAATCGTCTTCATCTTTATTCCAAAAGAGGAACCCGACACTGCCACGAGAGTTCACTGCCAGTTTTGGCCGCGACTAAAAAGAAAAATTTAATATTTTATCGATATCCTCCTGCAGGAAAATGATTAAAATAGACAAGAGAAAATAATGCGGTTTTCATTTAAATGTTACATAGTCTTCAGGTAAATAGAAAAGGCCCTATGAGAGGAGGGAAAGTGTTTTTGACGTGGGTATTCAAAAGGGCAAATATTTCACAAAAATATTTTTTTTCACCTGTTATAGAGTATTTTATAACTAGCAACCAGATATTTTTGTACCCAACTATACCCAAGCGGTTAGGTACAAACTGTCCCATTGGCAGTAAATATCGTTATGAGTTAGTTAAATCGGCGGCCTTGTTACTATTGTAGTTTTGAGGCTACTTTTAAAGTTAATAGAATCTGAGTATTCCATCTGAATCTGAATCTGAGTATGGAGGGCCATACCATGGTCGCGCAACCCCTGTGTCCAGACCGCGCATAATAAATGAGGACCAAGTCCATTAACTTGCCAGAGGGGCCTACTTAGTATTCCTTTCAATTGATAGTTAACTACAAGTAAATAATGGCTCTAATGATTATCGATAATTAAAATGATTACAATTGTTACATCACTACAAGTCAATAATGGCTTTCATGGTTATACTTTAATTAAAATGATTATATTGATTATTACAGGCGGAGGCCTCCCTTTCTATCTCCCCACTAACCTCCCCACTCTTACACTATGTTGACGTCACTCCATGTCACATGACGTCACCGATCCTGGGCTGGGTTCATTAGCAAAAAAAACTGTTCCCACAAGTTCCTTTAAGTGCTTTTATAACAATGTAAAATTTATATTATGTGACAATATATAACTGCACACACAGTATTTTGGGCATTTTAAGGCCAAATATGGACAGTGGCAAAGAGGTTAATGACTGCTCCCTCAGGGACAGTGAGTGTGCTTAGAGTGATTCAATATGGCCGCCATTTTACTCGCCTTTACTTCAACTTGAAAATTAGTCTAAACCTCATTAATTTGTGGATTACTTGCAATAACATGTGCCATAGAGGTGTGATTTTACATCGGCGAAACTGATTTATAATTCTTGTTTATTTGTATATGGCACGAAATGGGCCTTCATATATACCAGCGAATCTTTTAACTCTATTTTTTCTAGGCGTGCTTTCCATCTCTTCCTTGAGACAGTAGGGGGTAGAGATGGATACTCCGTCTCGTATAGAGAGAGAATGGAATTTGGTACTAGTAATGCAATAGTTATAGTAAAATAAACACCAGGTACTTTTGCTATTAAATACATAAAAAAGTATCAAGAGTACATGTATATAGAATCACATATTGATGTACAACAAGTTTAGCAACATTTCGTTTCATCAAAAAGGCACAATCAAATTAGTATAGGTCGATAATTGGAGAATGAGTTTTTCTCAAACTTACAGAACAAAAAATGTATTATTACTAATTCTAATTCTCCTTTATGCTTCTTGTATTTCGTCCTTTAGTGCCCATGCAATGGTCCTGAGGCACTAAAGGGGAGATGTTACTTTACATAGTATTACAATCATTAATTAAATGATGACGCTTTGCTTCCACTCACTAAAAGCTTGCCACTTTTATCGTAGAGCTCGTCTGCATTGCTGACGCCCTGTACAGCCTTGCCTATGATCATGAGGTTGATTAAGCCTTGACTGCAGTCTTCACTGGCGGTGGTCAGAGAGGCGGAACTGCTCCCTAAATCTCCTATTGTTCTATAAATAATACAAAAATAATAATGAATTCTTTATAATTATGTAACGAAGAGACATGTAAATCTGATCAGGTTTATGTCTTCCAGTACATGCCAATAGTAAACCTAAATTATAACATGGATGTCATTACTCTTCATTCTTATCTAGAATACCACTATGAAATATTTAATGGATGACTCAAATTTGGTTACAACTGAGAGAACTGCCGAAGAAGACGTTAAATCTCTATATTTTGAACTGTGTTCGTTATTGGTAGAATATTGAAATAAAGCATAATAATGCTCGGATTTTGTTCACTGATAGTCCCCCCCCCCCACTGATAGTTGTTATAAACAGAATTGTCATGTACGGTGTTAATGTCAAGTTTATGAGATATATGGGTCAGATAGTCAGAGTATTTACAATCGGCCGCTCTACACCTATGATGATATTAACTTGCTAAACAGTGATGTAGGTAGCCTATATCTGAATATATCAGGTATAGTATTGATTAAAAAAACTCTGACTGTTGGGTTATTGAAGCTGTATTTTGAAAGTCGTGTTCCAGGCGACTTCACAGATAATGATTAATAATGGACCCTGCGAGAAGACCAGATAATGGACAATGCAGGAAAACCAGAAATTTCTTTCTGATACATGGCTCCTGTTTGTACATCGTGTTTAGGTGCAAATAAAGAATATTTTGAATATAAAGAATATTTTGAATTGAATTGAATTCTCAGCCTGATTCGGTCCCCGCAGACAAGTAACTGATGTATTTTGACATAGCAATAGGGGCATGGATAAACATCTTTTGTTTTTTTTTGTTTTTTTACAACTTTTATTCAATATGTCAACAATTCCTTTGTTGTATACTCACTTTTCAAATCCTCGAGAAAAGACGAGAGAACATATCAATAGGTAACAGCCACCAATTGGTCCGCTCTCCAACTACAAAAAATATATTTACATTGATTACAGACACATAACTCTAATCGGTGGAAGTAATAACATCATTTAACCACCATAACATCGCCCTTTTTAGTCAAACCGATTTATGTATATTGCAATGACCTATGTAAAGATATGCCGATATCGGGCACTGATATTATGAAGTAAAAGGTTCAGTTGTAAAAATACAATTTTGTCTTTACCTAGTTTCACAATGGACTACATGGATTGTACTATACAATGTACCTGTTTGCTGTTCAAATATGGTCATTGCCAATCATGACGTATTATAGATAAAGGTCTTACAAGACTAGGATACAAATGACTTGCTGAGGAGATGTGTACTAGGCGCAGGCACAAGGTTAAACTCAAACTTATCTTCGGTTTCCTGATCCTAGACTAGGCATTCTAATGGGATTATAATGACATTTTGCAGTCTTAGTGGAATTATGATACGGTTTGATACATCAAATGAAGGACAGACGCGGGACGCCACCTGGAGCTGACGTTTCAATCGATTCTATAGGCCTATACTCACCATGTCTATATTCTTCTTCAAGAATAAATTAAGATCATTCTGTTTATCAAATTTGTAGATATGAAGCTGAAATGAACAAGAACGCTTATATATACTGACAGCCATTTCAACATGCGCATATTCGATCCTAATGTGATTGATATTTGCTAATTAAAAATGCATTTTCAGCAATTTCCTATCAAAACATTAATATTTTCTACTTAAATGTAAGGCGTTTGATCAATTGAGTTGGGATTGCAGCTTTTAAATCCTGGTTAGGCCAAAGACTATTATAGATAGGTGCTGTAGCTTGATATTTTCTTTCCAAGAAACGACCTTTTAGAAGTAGAAATCCCATTTATATCGTAACATTAATTTCTGAAACATGAGCAATTTACATTGAACGTGATTTGTGCTGCTGCTTGAATTAACTTTCTTTTTTTGTGTAACAAATCTTAATTAATTAAGCGGGGTCAAATACCTTTAGGTAGAGTATGTATTTAAATTTCATGGCTGGGGTGAGCCGGGAACACCACTATGATTGTTTTACCCTAATCTGTAACTCTTCATTTAGAAGGCAGGAGTGTAATATAGTTATTCCTAGATTCCCAGAGATGTTTACGTATTTATCTACGCACAAATGTATACGCGTGTATGGTCATGCATGTATTTATTAAAGGACTAAATCTATAAAGTATACAGAAACCTTTTCTGTCGCGCCATCATATCGGTAGTCAGGCGTCTGAGGGAAGGTCGGCTCGCCCTCTTGCGGGAATGTGACGTAACATTTCTCCTCGCCGCCTGCCCGCCACAAGATCTCGCAGAGGGCGCTGACGAGAGCTTCCTTCTTCAGATTGACACCAGGTCGCAGCACACTATAATAGCAGAATAGATAAGAGAAGAGCTATTAATATTGAGTTGGTGCTAAACTTACGGTGTTAGTTTGTTAATATAATGCAAATACTTTCTGTAACTTCAATGTACTCTTGATCCGCTATTTCATTAAATATTTCTTTCTTCTTTGTTTTCACAGTATACTCGTATTTTTCAGTCAATAAACGGGAGTCGTAAGACTCAAGGAAACGAGTTATTTTGAATTGTATCATCACATGTATGTGTGGAGAGGGTTTAGCCTAATTTAAATTAGGACAATCTTACCTTATTTACCTTATAATTCAGCCAGGAAAATACCCTGAACCCCTCAGACTACTCAAATACGTAACCAAAGTACAACACAAAATTGAAGTTTAGAATTCAGTTCAAAATAATCGAACATAACTTTTGAACCGACGCAATATATACCAGCTAATATTTTAGTCTTAATAGAGCACCGCAGACCCCATTTAGTCAACAGTCTATTTTCTTAATTTAACAACTCTGTCACGATTAATTGATTATTCTTTGCAGTGAGGTCATAAATAATTATTCCTCAATCTTAAAGTTCCAATGCAATAGAATGGTTACAATATCATTGTATCTAAAAAGCATGTCTCATATAAGTCACTTTAACTACTACTGTATATTATATGGAGTACACTGTATCTAGAATAGTTCCAAGCTATATTCTCCAACATTTTACTCTTTTGCAGCCTCCTAGTTAGATAACGGCGCATGGTGGAAGACTTGGAAACCCTTTGCAGAAACATTAACCGTTTTGAGTAGAGTAGTCTCATATCAAGAATTCATTCATTCAATTGTATCTAAAGTCTGAATCTCCTCCGACAACCGGTTTTCAATGGCTGTTATTGAGGCCCTTCCCAAAACTTTTGTGATTTATCAATTTCTTCTGCTTCTATTTTTTGGCGGATTAAAATAAAAGAACAAAATAATCATTAATCTTAAAACTAGGCAAATCATTTTTTATTTCATTTTTATCAAAATGTATTTCTTTAATATATATTGCCACCCACTTGCATCGGAAATACGGCCATAGTCTAAACGTAAGTCATTTAAGGAAATCAGTTTTCTGCTTCTTCAACCGATTTTAAACCCACTGACATGCTGACATTAGTAAGGCTTGGTATCATATCTAAATTGGATCTATTATGCCCATGTATAATTGATGACACTTTGGAAAGGGTTTCAGGTCTAGGCAACACATCTTGGCATTGTTTGCCTTTAGAAACCTCACGCGAGGAAGAGAATAATTAATGTTCATTATTGAAAGGTAATTGGGTAATGGTATTGGCCTCCTTTGTTCTAACAGCTGGGTATTTTCTCTCAGACAGAGTGGAAGACGGAAAGACAGAGGGAAAGATTGACAAAGGGGCAGAGGGACGGTATGAGCAACAAGAGAGGGAGAATGAGTGACAGAAGAGACATAAGGTATAGAGAGATGAGTGAAACAGAGATGGGTAAAACAGAGAGAAAGCGAGAGGGAGATGGAGAAAAGTACTATGGGAAAGACCAAGAGAAAGCAAACAAAGTAAGGAGGAAGAACAAGAAAGGGAGAGAGAAAAAGAGTGGTTATGAAAGGAAAGACAATATGGTTACTTACTCTTGTGACTTGATATCTTCTCTAGATTTTCCTTTGAACACCAGATGCCTTATAATATGGGCCTGTACACACATCATGATGCCCCTGCAACCATTCTGTGAGGGGAAATATCTCATTAATCACATCAACTACAAAACTGCGGTGATTTTTACTGATATCAATACAATGCGTATTCGGATAAATTGTGAAGTGAGTACACATGCTATTATGAATCCCTTATAGCATTGTATATGAATGCAAATACTGAGGGATACAGCTTAGACAGACCTTGCATGCGATCTATATTTTTGTACAGCCAAAATAGAAAATGACCATTCTATGCGCTAACAAAACTTTTTAAAAGAATATTTGTTTTGTAAAACACATTCCAGTGAGCGGGCATAGCTCGAGACTCCCGCATTGGTATATTATAGAAATATATGGAAGATATAATTTAATGATTGTTTCGAATTATTGAATGGCCTACAGCTAACAGAGGGGGCCTTCATAAATAATTTATTTTACCAATTCTCCTCAATCACCATGAGGAGAATGGGGGATTAAAGTAAACCTGTAATGATATAAATCAATGGTTAAACATGTAGTTTGTATATATGTGCATGTCCCCTATACCATAATTATAGCCAAGTGGTTAGAGCATTAGACTTCCACACAGGATATTGTGAGAGTCCCAGAGCTGACAGCCTTTTAACATTAGTCTCATTTTCGAGAGATTTTTAAAAGAAAATTCACTAATATTTTGCATCTATGGCTCGGGTTTCTTTTAAACTCACACATTTAGTTGTCGATGTCATTCCCTTTCAATTGGTGAAAGAGTGGCTAAGATCAAATTAAGCAAGAAAAGTGAGTTAAATGGGAGATGTTCTCTGGACCAGAGTGTTGGGTTGCAGTACAAAGCTTGTGTTTATTTTCAGCGAAAATGGTTTTCGCACAGGGCCACAACTGATCTAGTCAAAGTTGTACAAAATATCAAATGATTATAACATTATATCTATAATAATGCTCCTACCTGTTGGCTATATACTTAGGTTAACTAACAAGTTGGTTGAAGGAGCGTGAATATTGCACGAGTGGTGTAGCAACAAGTGCAATATTCTAAGTGACTGACTGTTGTATATGCTTCTAATGATATAAATAGGTAAAAACGCATTGGTTGCCATGACTACCACACATAACTCACTAGTTAGATACGCACTTTGCATAACTCACTCTAGACTAGCGGGCGACAATGGCATAATTTTAATTATGTAATAACATACCCAAAGCAAGAAAATTCGCCATCACTCCTTCGGAGATGCCAAATACACTATACAGCTTCCTCCATGATCGGGAAACCCCCTCTATTTCTCATTGTCCAACACCCAAAAGTTACATGAGTGCCTATGTTAGACAATTAGGGAGAGATTGGACCAAGATTTTTTAGCTCTTACTGGTATAATTACGGCGTGACAGACCTCTCGCGTTGACGCCTCTAGGGCTCTATAGATCAGTGTTGCCATTGCTCCATGCTCGATCTGTCTCTATGGTGGTCGCACTTACACCTTGTGGCAATGTGGTAAACTAACCGGAAGTCAGAACTCGGAGAATGTTTTCTGACCCTCCCACGAGGTAGCGCCACCAGCAGCACCACCCAGCATACACATCACCGTGTCATGCATGGCCATGATCGGGGATGTGTTTCACAGGATTAAAGCGAAAAAACGAAATGATTTGGATGCGTCGGCAGACGCCATAGGAGGGAGGGAAGCAGGTAGGGTCTTGAAAGTGTTAATCAACAAAAACAATCTATATTCATGTAGTAAATATTCCCCGTCGTTCCCATCAAAATTGCGCCCCCAGCGCCGACCTTGCCATCATACCCTCTGGATACGTTGTTCTCAGAGCATAGCATATATAATAAAATGTAGAACTACCTGTTGGCTATCTATACAAATATAGTGTTTCGAACAACACAATTCTCCATGTGAATCGAGATTCAAGATGGCGGACATTTAAATCCTCTGTTGTAATTTTGTTACGCCCTTACCCAGATATATACTACTACCCAAACAGACATTACCATTACCATTACTATCCTCTATTATCTATTTCTCCATCATTATTATTGATCTGAGGAGGACTCTGGAGGATCGTACTCAGGCTATCCAGTACATAGTATTTTAAGCCATTGCAACCAGCAGGCATCTATCTTTCAGGGAGAAACATTATTGATATTGATCTCTAATTAATTACCATGGAATTGATTATCGAAAACCCAGTTTCTGAAATCTATATTTATGATTTGTTGATTAGGGCTGTAGTGATATAATCATAATAATCAAACATATAATGGCCGATTCAATACGGAGGTTAATAGTTCTAGTTGTAGTTGATGTTCGCAGTTTGATTTTGTGAATGGTTTTGAAGTCGGTATATTTCTGTGGACATTTTAGAAGAAAGTCATTTCTGTCTAGCCACCCAAGGTAGAAATAAACTCAATTAGTCAAACAGGGTTGCATGCCACACTGCGCATGTCTCCTACAGTGAATGCTGGGAGGGATTTTGTTTAAATGCTATAAAATGTTTTTTATAGCTTTACACTGACATAAACCTTTTTTAACTGACATAAAACATCCACAATACTATGCGAATCAAGATTCAAAATGGCGGACATGCAAATCCCCTATTGCTTTCAAGACGAATTCAAAATGTTACCACATGGCTCGGACAGACACAATGCCATGGTTCTATGATTGGTATCCACATAAGACCAGATTGCAACACTTGTTGCGTTGCAAACAAATAATGCAAAATGACCTGAACATACACAATCTATCATGCTGTATCATCAAAGCCTGTCTCATCTCAACAAAGTAACAAGGATCATGGTTCAGGTCAATCAAATCAACAAATCAGTGAACAATGTATAGGGAGGACCTCGCCACACCTCTCCACCTACAGAATCAGAACAATGCACAACTACAGTCTATAGGCTACATCTCAGAACTACATCTAAGAACTGCATAATTATGTTACGGAAATGTTCCCAACATGAATATTGCACAAAGGAATTCCCTTTACTACTTACTCTTTTGACTTGAAGTCCATATGGAAATGGTCCGTCTTCTTCTCCATAAGTGAAACTCATGGACATGAAGTCAGAACCTAGATTATTCATCGCTGATCCTTGCAGTATTCTCCGCAGTGTCTAGTGAAATGAAACAATATGACCCAATGGTTAGCATACGTTGAATAGAATATTTGAAGAACTATACAGATTATACATAGAAAATACATGAAGTTTATAAAGAAGGTAATGGTAGGGTGGAGGGGCAAGTTTTTATACTTAGTACGTAGGACCTACTCCTGAAGAAGGGCAAGTTAGCCCGAAAGCTAGTTTATTATGTTCTCTCAATGAACTCATCAAAACCTCTCTGGCCCACCCCAATATAACACAATACTCCCTTCCACCTAATGTACTAAGTTTTTAGCCAATTCTAAATATAGTTTCCCAAACCCCCTCTTATACATTTAAAAATAAAAACGAGTGGTGTTAGGGAGTGGAAGCCCAGAAGTGTTACTACATTTTTTTAGTAGAAGAATTATGTGTATTATGTGCACAACATCATGATAATTTCTATAAAGAGGTAAATCTACTTGTATCTGAGTTTTGATACTCTAAGCTCTTTAGGTCAATTAAAGTAGACTATATAGTGCACATTTTATCACCTGGGTACCCCATAACAATCGCTCCCAAAGCAATAACATTAGTCATGCCATTTAAAATTAATGTGCTTCAATATGCATATTCACTACTGCTATATTATATGTATTAATCGATAGGTACCCATGTCAGTGACTTTATAAGCCCATCCAGCATGAAACCTCATAGTGGGTCCTTTATGTCTGGAAGTTGTTGAATTATTTACGAGTGTTCTAATCAATAATATATAGCGTCTTACTTCAGTCAGTCCTGTTAGTTTGATTGACATTAATGCCTACTCAAATCTCAAACAAGAAATAGTTAACAGTGATCAGTTTACATTTATTTATTTATTTCCGGTTCATGTAGATTGATGTCAGTTAAATGTAAAGTTCGAGAGGGAGGGATAGTAGGAGGGAGAGGAAGTGGAGACAGAAAACATGAAATCCCTATCCCATATATGACTGGTCACTGGTCATTCCATGTGATTCTGTTGGTCCCTTTAACATCTTTGCATATGAGGCATCTTATTTCGCAACTTGCCACTTTAATTCACACATGGTCTACCCTTTAATTCACACCTAAACGCCATCCCCTCCCCCTCCCAGCCATTACCAGCATGATTCTGATCCCATCTGCTGATATCAGAATCAACAGATTCTTCACACTGATATCCAGGATGGGAGGAGCCAAGATGCTATCAATGATTGACAGATCTCACCCCAATCCATTTAGATTGATGATAACATCAATCTAAAAATGTATAATTCGCCTTCACCAATCCTCTCAAATAACTCACTTTTATTAGGAGAATCAGGTTCAAATGTGATATCAACTGAACTGAACAGATCGTTTGAATTAAACACAATACTAAAGGTATTCAGTTATACCGAGCCTAATTTAGAAGAACCTACTAAATGTAAATGAAGCGTTTCAATAAATAAATGTAGCTTTTCAATAAATAGATCTACTGATAAAAAGGGCCAATGCATTAGTTTACTCCAAGGCATCCATATTATCAAGTTGTGATGCATAGTGGTTCTCAGGAAAGAGAATCCCTCATAAAGAGAGAGACACTGAAGACACTTGTATTCGTCGTGAAGCTCCAGTGTATACTAGAGATCATTTATTCTTAGTAAGTTGGGTTAGTGTATAGGTGGAGTGATGGTACAACGTTTCTAGTCAGTCCTGGCTCAATGCCAAGACCTATAGTCTGACACTATGATACATGTGTCAATATCGCGGATGTCTATTAAAAACGCATTGCACCTGAGAGGTGCGACACAGTAAAAGCAATGAAAATGTTTTAGGTTCTAAATTCTTTAAAGTTTCAAAGAAGTTTCAAAACCAAAAGCAAATGTTTATATTTCAATATTCTCCGGTGCTAGGGGCATATTTGATAAAATATAATGAATGGAACTCGGTGCTAGTAATTGAATATTTACTAGACTCGATTGTTCAATAAATATTACATTACTAGCGCCATGTTCCATTCTTTCTATATATAACTACTTCCTCCTTATATCAAATTGGATTTGCATCCCTGCCAGCTCACCTCTCTCCTGGAGCCTGTTTCATAACAAACCCTTATTTAATATATGTCCTGTTTTTGTTTATTATAAAATGTTCAGTTCCTATAATGTTCAGGCACAAATATATAACGCAAAAAAAGTTTTGAAGTAGAATTATATCATGTGATGATATAATGGGATGAATACAGGATGGGAATATTTACAGTATACATGTAGTAGTACTACTACATAATTCGATCATTAAAAGTTCAATTTTATAAGATCAGAAATTTGAAGATCTCTTCTGTCAACGTGCTAATGGGGGAAGCACCTTATCATAGACCAACCCTTTCCTCAGTTATCTGAGATAGTTAGTGGTGCCTGGCCTAGATGCCCATTCATTTAAGTCATTCAAGAGTTATGGAATGAAAACACAATACTGGCGCTCTGTACTAATATTGCCTATCTCATCTTACTATTATCTTATCATATATGATTAAGCTGGATAGGTTTCTCTGAGAATTCCGGACTAGTGGATTAAATGGGAAGAGGCACTGTGGACTAGGGTAACATGTACTCCTCTGTTTAGGCCAATGAAATGAAGTATGGCCTGTTCTATATTGTAATATGAAAACAAGAATGATAAGGTTGACAGGGTGTTAGGTGGGGCCGAGAATAAGGATGTAATATCAGTCCAAAAGCTTGGCCACTTTATTTTTATAATTCAATGGAGCCCAATGGTTCCTTTATTCCACAAGGAAACGTGTGCATAAATGAAACATTTTCGGCCCCAGGCTCCTTTACCAGTTGTTTTAGAGTATAATATAAAGCCTTAATAATATAAAGACACACAAATATGAGAAGATCTAATATGTTGTATAAGAACTACCAAAGAAACCTTATAACTATAACTGTATGTATGTATACATACATGAGTGGTAAGAACAAGTGAGTCTGCGATAGTACTAAGAGACCTTTAAGACACAATATTACTGTTGAGAGCCACAGGCAGTGCCCATATCATAATTAAATACAATTTTCATAATGAAATAAAAGACTAAAACAACAATCCATCACTCACCAGTGCTTCCTCTCTGATGATTGCCCTTCCTCCTGGTACTTCCTTCATAATTCCTGCGTGTCTACGAAGAATTTCAATAATCCCTGCTCCTGAAAAGGAAAAGGGGGCAACTTCAACCTGTATGTCTGCCTGTTTTATCCGGGACTGAATTCAGAATCAAAATCAACCCTAGCCCTAAACCTAACCCATACCAAAACCAAGACAAGTGGGGATGATCCCTTCACGTCCATACTTAAGAGGTAGGGGGAGTTGAGGGATTGTAAAGTTAACGCGGTAAGGAGGATTGATGAAATTTAATCTGAAATTTTTGCTCGAAGTTGAAGAGAGAAAGGTTTGTTTGATACAAAGCGGAGCTACTAGAGTGAAGTACATGTACTATACAACGCTATTATCTTAATGAAGATGGGATTTGATTCTATATCGTCGATGTAATTTGATTGTAAAACCTTTTGTATTTATATTATCTGATTAATTGATTAACTGATATAGTGTTTTCGGTTATTAAATGGCAGCCTGAAGGCTCCAAGAAGCATTAAAACAAAGTTGTTTTAACAGAGCGACAAGGGACCAAGTTTCAAATGGTCCCATACCTATTTCTTAAGTTACACGTTTTCCTGTTCCACTTATAAAAGTTCCAATCCAAGGGATGAACAGGAAGAGCCAGGGTCCGTTGCATAAGTAATCCAGTTTAATGTTTTCATTACTTAGGTATAAATTTACCTTTTCCTTCTTGAGCAGCTGGTAAGGAGCTTATAGTTATAGGAAGAGAATATTCAAGAAAGACAATGTTAACCCTTATTCCTACAATAGGAATTTCCTCCATTAGAAGGGAATATTGCTTAGAAAGGACTATTTTAAGTAAGGCATTCTTATGCAACATGCGCCCCACTTCTTAGAAGATTACAACTGATTTGTCTCTATTAATTCTTGTACAATCAGCAAATGAAGGATTCGTCTATTCAATTCAATATCAGCGCAGTGAAATCTAAAAACGCATGCTATCCATAAAACCATACTTTGGATCGCGCAATGAGATTGGCATAAGGATTTTATAATATTTTCCAACCATTGAATGGAGAATAGCAATATGCACAGGAATAGATTCATTTTCTACTGACAAAGTGGCCAAAAAACAAATTGTGCTCCAATAAATTATTTGTCTACAAATCAAGATATATCTATTAAGCTGTATGGTAACGATTCTATTAAGCAACATCCCCCTGGGCCATACGAAAAAGCTAAACCGAGGTCAAACCAAAGATAAATACAATCTTTAAAAAAGATTAAACTCTGCATCCAAAGGAAGTACCTGTTCTTGTAGGCATTCCCGCCAATTAACACTTTTTATATCAGGAAGATGTAATCGGTTCAGAGTTTGATCCACCCTGAACTGTCTGTCACCATAGCGTTGATGCTGCTGCTTCAGAAACACCTTATACTTACTATGACGGATCTCAAATATTTTCCCCAGACCTGCGGGCTCGAGATGATGGAGATATTTCTGCCTGTAGCCTCAGCAGCTTCGTTTCTTCTCCACTTTCAGTAACTAACTTATCTTCCCAAAGGTTGTGAAGTAAATGAATCCCTGGTGAAGTCAGGTTCAATTGATTTAGGCTCTGAGTGGTGCAGAGTTTAAATGATTGTTTCCCCCACGCTATGCTCTACTTTAAGTTGGTTTTGATAATCAACTTTCGATTAGGGCAAAAGGAAGACATTTTAAGCAACTGATGCTTTGAGAACTGTGGGAAGTCTTGCCCCCATCGGTTAATTATAGCCACCATGAAGTGCTTTAAAGTCATTGAACCTGATTTTGACTTGTCCTTATCATTAATATATTAAAACTGATATTTTTTATATTGTTTTATTAACAGAATTTCCTTTCAAGCCAGTGCATTAAATATGTCCTTGCGTTTAGGTGATCCTATAGAGTATATTTGGTTCTAGGATATTCTTTCCATTCATTCACATCAAATAATAGAATTATATTTCAGTGTTTGACGCGATGAATTGTATGGTCAATACCCACTGAACTGGTACATTCAATGGTGAAATTATCCGTGTACAATGTATTATAATTTCAGCAAATTGTACCATTCTTTGACGTCTAGACATTTCAAATTTTTAGGAAAATTAATCAGCGTGGAAAATTTCGGCGGGGAGGTTATATGGCGGGGAGAATGTCGGGTGGGGAAACTGTATATCGGGGAGAATGCAGCTGGGAGAATGGGTCACGGATATTGTTGGCAGGGAGGATGTTGGAGGGGAAACGCCGGACCCCGTATATTTAGCTCCTTTACTAATACTTTTTCACCCAGAAATATTGCAAATTTATTTTTCAAATATACTCAAAAATCAAACATAAATTGCAGAAATTTGATTTATTTCATGTTAACATCGTTAGAATCCACTTAGCGTCTATTACTTCCTTCAAAATCCATTTCGATCATTTTTGGACAGGTCCTCTTATTGCCCTGACAAATGAAAATTTGTCACTGTGGGAAGTATAATCAGGATCATATTGATGCAAAACCCAATGATTATCAGTTAGAATCAACCAGTTAGAAATGTCTGCATTTACAAATACGAATGTGAAATGAATGGCATCAGCCAGAGCAGCTACTAAAAGGCACAGCATGCATGGTCAACTTTAGTGGACTCAAAATATGCCTTTATGCAAGATATGCAAGATATGCCTTGGGTGCTAATCTATAGGACAGGACCCCCAAAAAGGTGTAGCAAATCTAAACAAATTTGGACTTGTCATTTTTTTTAATTTAGTAAAAATATGAAAAAAATACCACATTTTCCCATAGACTCCCATAGTAAACCCCCGTTTTCTTCAAGTGACTCTAGGAAAAAAGCTAATTGGATAACATATATTTGTTTTCATTTATTTGTTTCTTCTGTAGTACTGGTCAATTTTCTTTCATTGAGCCAGCCCATGGATGGTAGGCAGAATTACAATACCACCACATGGAAGCCAATACTTCGCTTACTTACTTTGGTTTGCGCTGCAATATCCCCAAAGTCTATGTTGTACACTAGCCATACTGACCAGGTGAAATGCTGTTACGCAAGTGTCTGGGAGAAATAAAACCCAATTCAAACGTAGCTCTCTCATTTGAGTTGTATGTTCTATTCACACTAATCGTTACACCGATCTCTAGTTTTGTTACAGATTCATGTATGATGGTATTCTAAAATCCAGGTTTTTTGTACTTACGCATCACTTGTCTGTGACACATCCTGTTTTAGATAGTGAACACTGTTTTATAGAGAGACAAATTGTAGTAATCAATTCATTTTACCCCAAATTGCCACTGTAATGATAACAAAATAATATCAATATAAATAATAAATATAGATAGATAGATAGATAGAAAATCTTTTATTTGTCCTATGGCATTTACAGAAAAGATAGACAAATAGGTCGACATGCTTATGTGGTGAAAATGTATCAGCACATTTCTTCCTGCTGTTACCTTGGTTAGAATATGTGATAGATATAAAATACATGTAACTTGTAGCTTGAAGAGCCTAATAACTAGCGACTAGAGTCCTTTCGCATAGAAAAATACATTTCTACACATGACAGTAGGTAGAGTGGGTACTACACCATCTCTCGGTAAGTGAGCTTGCATAAGCTATAAATTTTAAATACAGGACATTGTAAATCTCTTTTTACCTTGAGATTTGGACAGTAAAAAAGAAATAATGGATACATGAGTATGGAATATGACATTTGTGCCTGAGAAAAGAGTATCTCGATCTACTTCGAGACTTGACATTGGTAAAAGCAAGGCAGATAGGCGTCTAATATTCTCGATATACTTCGAGATTCTGACAGTTGATATTGTTATAACATATAAGATGTTCAGTCATGAGAGTAAGAGTGATATATATATTACAGTATTCACATTACCAGAGGTCCAGGCCCTAGGTGGGGCCCATTTCTATTTATTAATTTTGTTTTGTGAGTTTTGTAAGGTTATCTGAGTTCCTCAATATTGGTCCTAAAAATTCTTCTTGTTTCTAGATTTTGGAGTTCTGCTGGGAGGGCATTCCAGAGTTTGATTGCTTGATAAATGAAGCTATTTTTGTATATTGATAATTTAGGGGCTATTATTTTTAGATTCTTTCTGTTACCAGTATGGCTCCTGGTAGGCAGAGCTCTTCTGTCTAAATTTTCATCTTTTTGGGCTAGGTAGTAGGCGCACTCTAGGGTATGGACCTTTCTTCTGGTATCGTTTGGGAGTATCCCCATACAATTTAGCTCCCTATCGACATTTGTCCTTTTGTTCAGATTATAGGTTGCTCTTACAGCTGAGTTTAGTAATGATTGTAACCGTTTGAGGAGGCTCTTATTTGAGCTATTGTAATATACATCTCCATAATCAATGTTTGGTACTATTAGCATTTTTGTTATATCTGTTTTAACTTTCTTGGTGAGTATGTACCTGGCATTTGACAGTAATCTGACTTTCCACCTCACATTATTTATGGTTTTCGATATTTGCGGTTTGAATGAGAGCTTATGGTCAAGTGTTAGGCCTAGATAACAGTACTCTTCTGCCTGAAGGATAGATTCTCTGCCCAAGGCAAGATCACAACTACCCCTGGGTGGGGTATTTTTGTTTATTCTAGTTGGTTTGAAGGACATATATTTTGTCTTGGAGACATTTATTGAAATTTTGTTGGACTTGCACCAGGTGTCAAGGGTGTTTAAGTCTTGTTGTAGGTAATCATTGATTTTTTCTTCATTTTTGTTACTATAAAAAAGGACAGTATCGTCTGCGTAATGTTGGATATTAGAATTTTGGACGACCTGGTGCATGTCGTTGATGTATATTGTGAAGAGGATGGGCCCGAGGATTGTCCCTTGGGGTACGCCAAAGGTGATCTTGCCCTGGGCAGAGTGAGAACCATTTACCTTTACACTTTGTGACCTATCACTGAGGTAGTGTTTGAACCATTCTCTCTCTCTTCCAGTTATTCCTATTTCATTTAGTTTTTCAAGCAATTTTTTGTGATGTACAGTGTCAAACGCTTTTTTAAAATCGAGGAACACTACTGATGTAGTGTTTCCTCGATTTAGGTTTTCATAGATGGGTTTCATTAAATCTATATGTGCCTGATTGACCGACATGCCTTGGCGGAACCCATACTGTTTCTCATAGTATATCCTGTTGTCTTCCATGAACAGGGATAACTGAACTTGGACAATTTTTTCCAGGATCTTTGCGGGCATGGAAATACCAGAGATGGGCCTGTAATTATTGGGCGTGTCTTTCTGGCCAGCCTTGTGCAAAGGGGTGACTACTGCACTTTTAAAAGCATCTGGGACTATTGCAGTTGATAGTGAAAGATTCATAAGATATGTTATCTGGATTATTAGAGCGAGGAAGCATTCTCTCAATATTTTTCCCGAGATGGTCGGGATCCCTGAGTTTTTGTTAGGGTCTAATTTTTTGATGATTTTACTGACTTCAAGAGGGGTAACAGCCTTAAAGCTAAAGTTAGCGTAGTCACGTTTACCTTTGTCCCTCTTCAAGTCGTTCATTCGTTTTAAGGAGTCACTATCTGGTTCCGGTACTTTTCCAGCAAGGGTCGGACCGATTTCTAGAAAAAAATTGTTAAAGATATCCGGTACATTATCAGGGCTGGACTTATCGGTTGAGGAATCTGCCAGGTGGATCTTAGGGCTAGTTTTGATTTTTTCAGGGCTGATTACAGTCCTTATAGTTTTCCAGACAGCTCTGGGATTATTCTTGTTTTGGTCTAGTTTTTCCCTAATTAGGTCTCCCTTTTTCTTTTTGCAAAGAGAGGTGATCTTATTCCTAAGGACTTTTGATTCAATTAATAATTCTTTATCGTTTTTCCTGATTGATTTGGCAAATTTTTTATCTCTCTCATTCATGAGGGTCGTTAAATCAGGGGTCATCCACTCCTGCTTGCGCCTAACATTGTGGAAGCGTTGGATGGGGCACATTCTGTTGACGAAATGTAAAATTTTCTCTATCATTATGTCCCAACAAGAGTTCGGATCTTTGCTTAGATAAAACTGAGTCCAGTCTTCGTTTATTAATATTTCGTTCAAAATTCGCTGATCCAGGAAGGTAGTTTTCCTGGCAGTGAATGAGCTAGTTTCATATTTGTTTCTCTTTTTCTTTAATGTCATATAAACTGGATAGTGATCTGAGGTATAATTTGTAATTATGCCTGAAGATTGGACTATCTTGGAGTTTGTGAATATGTGATCAAGAAGGGAGGCAGAAGTGAGAGTGCTCCTTGTTGGTTGGGCAATATACTGGATGAGGCCAAATTTTTCAAAGACAGAGAGTAGGTCATTTTTCTTATTCCCATTCGTTTTTGTGTCAAGGAGGTCTATATTTAGGTCTCCTGTTACTATGACATCATTAGAGTAATTAATTTTCGATAATATTAGTTCAAGATTTTGTAAACCATGCTGGATTGAGGCTCCAGGTGGCCTATAGACGTTAACAATTGTACAGGGTTTACATTTTCCCCTTGTTACTCTGACAACTTGTGTTTCAAGATATTCATTCGTAGTGGATAAATTAGCTAAGACATCGGGGTCAGTTTGGTGATCATCTCTAACATAAATACAGAGTCCACCTCCCCTTTTCTTACCTTGTCTGTCCTGCCTATAAAGATTGTAACCATCAATGCGACATGCGTTGTCATTGGTCTGAGGCTGTAGCCATGTTTCTGTTAGACAAATAATGTTTAGATTGTTATCTGTCTCATCAATACAATGATGGAGATTATTGAAATTCTTGAGAAGGCTTCTAATGTTCCATCCTATTACATTGAAGCCTTTGATATTTTTAAAAGATGCGAAAGTGTCAAGGGCTATTCCTGACATAGTACAAGCTAAGACTGAAGTAGGTTAATATACAAGACGGTAGCAGTAGTTGGTGAACAATATTAGATTGGTATAACCAGTTTAGCAAAATAATTATTCTGGTGACAATACAGTTAGCCAGAAACCAGCGATACAGTTCATTAAGAAACAGAGCACCATGGGGTTATAAATATAAATGGTTTGTAACTTAGTTCCCTTTCATTAGGAAACAGAGCACCATAGGGTTGTAATACAAATGGTTAGACTCCTCCGAGATAGGAGGTAGCTCGATAAGAATCTCAGATAGATTGCTTGTTACTCTGGTAATAGTACAACAATGACGCCGCTGTTGCAGCACTACAGTACAAGAAACAGAATGATATAATAATAATAGTAATACAGAATGGTATAGTAGTAGTAATACCGTCACTGTAGTATTAAAGCTTGAGATACGTTGCATTATATATTTGTCAGTACAATTCTTTATATCGTACTGGGACGGTGTGATCAATTTAGACCATAGCGGTCAGCACATGCGTTTGAGCGATAATATGATGAATGATAATGTTCGGTATGGTTAATCGTTTAAATACGTTTGAGTAATAAAACAACTCAGTCCTTTAGTATCTAAGTGTTCCTAGGGTTCAGCAAGAAGAGTTAAACGGGTTTTTCGGATCATTTCTCCTTGCAGATTCTTGCCGTCGAATCTCCTCGATGAAACCATGTTTGTTTGCTTGTGCATATCTGGGAACCGGAAGCCAGTCCCCCATCTCTTGCTAGCTGTTGCCTCGTAATACTTTTCGTATTTCTCCTTTCGTAGTTTATCTGCAAGAGTTTTGTTTTGGGTGAACTTCTTATTAATAAGTTCCAGGAGTAGTTTTTCCTCATTGTTGTTGAATTCCTTCGACGGTTCTATGTTTCGAGTGAGAATTTTTGCCTCGTAGGCAGATGCACTAGATTCAATGTCAGAGGCCAAATCGGGTTTTCCCGCCGACAGGGCTCTTAGTGCCTGGTAGGCGTGTTCTACCGATTTAAATTCCTTTTCGTCGTGCATGATTTTAGATGGAAAAAAGTTAGACATATAACTATATGTTCCATAATAGCCAATGCCCTTTCCATCGTCTACTAAGATCTGTGAAGCTAGATCCGGGGTACATCCAGTAGGGAGAAATTCTAGGTCTCTCATGGTGAAGGTGTCGGTTCCAATTTTTATGTGATTATAGAAGATGGAGGCTTCGTGCTTGTTCTTTTCCAACAAGGCCAAGCAATTTTCCATTACCTTTTTTTCATGTGGGTAGATTTGGAGTCCAGTTTTGTTTACCCATAGCGACTTATAGAGTTCATCTTCATTATTAATTTTAATTAATTGGTCGACAAGGGTATTTCTCATGTTGCTGTCAGTCAGATTAATTAAAACCGGTCTTTTTATATCTGTATCGTGGAGGCCCATCCTATAGGCCTCGTCCAAGCCATCTTTGGTAAAGGCAGGGTTGACGATTTTTATTAATTCAGTGATGCGATCTATTATATTCTCTTCTGTGTCTTCGGGCAGGTCTTCTAATATTACAATTTTGTTATTGTAGTCCTGCTTCTTCTTGACCTTGCGATCTGATTTTTTGTCTTTTTCTTTTAAATTACTCTTTTCGGTACCAAATTCTTTTTTCTTCTGGTTTTTGGTTTTCACAAGTTGGAACTCTTCAGTTTGCTTTTGAGGGTCCATTCCCAGATTTAAGATATCTAGTTTATTCTGGATCTCAGTCTGTTGTTGCTTTAATAATTCCATGCTTGTGGAGATCTCATGCTGCTTTTCTTCTACATCTCTTTTTGCATGTTTGAGGTATGTGTGTACATTATCTTCAAGGGCAGGTTTCAGATCTCTGAGGAATTGATCTTGGTTATTATCTATAGAAATAACTTTCTGCTCAAGTTTCGTCAGTTGTTCTTTGTGGGTGGATAATTCCCTGTTGAATGTACTGTTTCCATCGATTATGTCCTGAAGTTTACTTTCGATGGAGTGGGTATACAGTTCCAGGTTTGAAGCCATTTTGATGATTAGGTCATTTTGGACAGCTATTTGGTTTTGATTCTGCCATAATATAGCCATACTGTGGGAATCATGATGCTGCCCATTCATATGGTTATACGGGACCATGTTAGATTGTTGCTGGGATTGTTGGGGTGCATGGTGGTGTGGGATACCTATAGTTTGGTTTGGTGGTTGGTTTGGTGCACTAGGGCCGTTCATGAAAGTGGGTGCAGGTGTATTATATAAAGCTTGTTGTACCTGCGCCTGGCTCATGAAAGGCATTTGTTTTGGTATGTGCTGCATTTGTTGCATCTGTTGTGACATCTGGTGGGATGATTGTTGGGTTGTACTTGGTAATTGAGCTCCATGGTTCGACATCAAATGGTTAGACATCTGTTGGGGCATCTGTTGTGTCAATGGTTGTGACATCGGGTGGGATGAGTGTTGTGTTGTACTAGGTAGTTGAGCTCCATGGCTCGACATTAGTTGGTTCGACATGACATCTGAGTTGGTTTGCATATTTGAATTCATCTGTTGGTTATACCTAAATGCACTCTGATTATTGTTTATTTTTACATCCATGTCGATACTATCCTCTAATGCTGAACAATATAAGGTAGTGTCAGATGTTTCAATTGTATGGTTTCTAGAGTCTCTGATCGGTGATACAAGGGGAGGATGCGCTGTGTTGACGGTGTGTGCGAGGTTGTGTCCCGGCATAGGCGTCGAGGTCAGGCGGTCCATATATTGTCAACATAGATTAGGTTTTGATCCTGCTTAATCCATGTTTAAATCCAATTCACCACTGTGGAGTCTTAGGGAGTATAGGTTTTAAAGTTTATGGTTGTGTATGGGTGTAGACGTTCTGTTTTTGGTCCCTATAAGTGGAAATCCAGTTAGTCAACTCGTGTGGGCGATAATGGACGATAATCCCGGATTATCTCGCTCCGGAAGTACTGGAGAAGATGGCGTCCAAGATCGATTCAAATTTCTCGGTAAACTTCTGTTAATCCTGAGTTTATGAAGTTGAGATTAATTATTGTCCATATCTCAGTGTTTTCCAGGTATGTTCATAATCACTTGGGACCTGGTAATCCAAGCGATTTCTCTTTGTAAGTACTATTATCACCGTTGCTACCGTCCGCAGTTTTGGCGCGTTACCTACTCATGAAAACAAACATGTAGATAGAAATAGGAAGAGAAAAAGTACAAAGTAATGCCAATGCAGAGCTTCCATTCTACAGGACTAAAATCTAGCCATGATAATAGAAAGAACAAACTGAGAAAACAATGTATCGGTGGATTGAGGGCTACAGGGCTACAGTTCTGAGCATAATGTGCCCTACACTCTGTTTGAGACCTACTTAGAGTAAACATCAAAGCGACCCAATTTTCATGTTTTCGTATGAAGTTGTCAATGATTATTATCTGTTTCCTGTTTTGGGGGGAGTTTTGTTGCCACAAACTGTCACCGTTTCTGATTCATTATTCAGAGCTTTTTCAGGCCAAACAATAAAACTCCCCCACAATTCAATGTTTTCCCACCTATGCGTACGGCTCAATATAAAAAAATATTGGAAGGGTCAATAAAAACAAAATTGGAATGCACTTACTTCTGAGATCGCCAACGTTGCGATGAGTTGGCTGGAGCAGCGACACTGGGTATTTTGAATCCATAATTCCAAGTTCTGTCTTTTAACCATACACGTACTCTTTAGGTAAATCTGGTGATTGAAGTAAACATTCCCTCGAGGCTACACTACTCCTATAATTGCTGCTCCATCTCTCCCCATAGACACACTAGAACACTAAATAGTAGAAGCGAATCTGATGAAGGGAAACGATCCTAAGCCTCTTCTTTCTGCAACTGGTCGCCGAATGATTTTACTATTGTATAATATTATTGGCTTATTCTATATACATCTACAGATGGAACTCAATGATAGTCCGTCGGGTGATGCCCTGTCTTTTACCCATACACACGATAAAACACTTAACAATATAAAATAAATCTGATGTAAGTAAATGATCCTTTCTGCAATGCTTACGCCAATCTATCTTGGCTTCTGTAATTGTCCTGGCGAGTGTTATCACAAGTTGAGCCAAATACTATTGTCCTTCTCTAACTCCAGCCCTCTTACTCCTACAATTCCGGAGAGAAGACAGCTACTTGGACTGCTGTCATGACACGATGTATTGCTAGTAATTGAAGCATTATAGTTGAGTAGATTCCAGGTTTGGATGCTGTTGAAAGCAACGTAAACACTCTCTAAGCTGCGAGGCAGGTGGTCTAAATATTGGTGAGAGGCAAGAATCTGTATTGATGCCCGATTGCGTTATGCCAAATCCAGGGACTGCTGAGTCGATAGGTTCCCATGCAGTGGGAGATAAGAGGGAATTAACACCAATGAGTTATTATTATCATTCTTGAATGTTTGATGGTATAGCGACCGACTGCCCAGCCGCATCGTGCCTTCTTCTGACTTGTTGTCAGCTCGTTGGCGTCTGTGAAGTGGATTTATGTATAATCCATAATGAGATGTTGAAATTAATCAATGTTAGCATATTTGGTATATATTGATGGTGTGTGTGTGTGTGTTGTGTGTGTGTGGGGCGGGGGGGGGGGGGGGTGGAGGCATGGGTGAGATACACCCATCATTCTCAGTTTAGATAGATAAACTTGTGTTTGTAGTTACACAAACGACTAACTGACTTGAAGCTATATTTTCTGTCTTAATATTATATTATTCGCGCAACTGAAATATAGCATTGTTTGAATGTTTTTGTACCTTAAAATAGAATGATTTTTTGTACAATTTCTTACTTAACCATGTTCTGGAGTCTTTTCTCCTAATGTATAATTGAAATGAGCAGGATCAGCTGAGAATATCCTCGAAAGGCGAAATGCATGTTTTTCCTGAATAAGAATATCTAAAATCCTAGTCTCATGTTACTAAAATACAAGATACTGAAGATGGAAGGAATTCCTCAATAAACCAAGACACCAGGTAGCTTTTTTGTTTGTTTTTATTGCTCTGAGATAGGACCAAAATACAAGATTATTTTATATGAAGATTTTGACATCGGCAATCCTTTTAAATTTAAACATAAACCATTTTGTTTAAACACTTTTCACATTGGAGGAGAAACCCCTTATTTGGATAAGAAATGAGCCCCAATAAAAGTCACTCAATCAAACCCAATCAAGTTACATCAGTTTGATACGAGGAATATTATTAATGATACTTTGACCATGGAGAGAGTGTTATAAACAATGGGTAATTATATAGTATGTGACACCGTGGGTATAGCCTATATTATATAAGAGGTTCTAACGGTTAGGGAGTCAGGTATGGGGGCATTCAGTATTAAATATTACAGATATTGTAATGTTATATGTGATGTGCCAAAGAGAAATGAGTCTAAAGTCGTACATGATTTTTCAAAAGTTGTTTTTCAAAGGAACTGTTTGTCTACTAAATAGAAGCATTGCTAAGGAATATATTTCAGTACTTCAATAGTAATTATTCGCATAGACATATCGCTCTATTTTTCAAAAATAAACAGATATATAGACGAACTTATCATGGTTGGAATTTGCTTGATCTCATCTTTTCAAATAGGAACGTATCCCAAATCCGTTTTTGGTGATTTGAGACTCATTTGTCTATGGCACAGCACACGTGTACATTAATTTATCTTCAGATAGTTGTGGTCCTTGGTATGACCATAAAGTGCCTTTCTGTCTCTTTTCTCTGTCTCTCTCTCTCCCTTCTTTTTTATCTCTATTTCCTGTGTATGATTTTAATTTGCCTCTCTCTCAGCTCTCCCGCCCTTGATATAACCATATTAAATGTGTTGATAAGGGTGTAAAGCAACCAATCTCACTCACTCACTCACTCACTCACTCTTCAGATAGTTGTAAAATGTTCTGCAGGAAGATAATTCTGCGGATGCGTGAAATTCAAGTATGAAACCATAGGGGATTTGGACATGCCATAGTTTGCGGAAATGATCTATACCCACCAAATGCATCAATGGGAAAGATGAGGTCAATTGTAAAACATTTGTATGTTTACATGAGTTTACTGTTAAATATTCCATGCTTAAATGCTTAACATGGCATGTTTTCCTTAGCTTTTGCATTGACATACAACTCCCATAATATTCCATGCGAATTGAAATTGAAGATGGCGGACATACAAACCCCCTATTGGATTGTAATTGTTCCCAACATGAAAACCAGCATATAATGCATACTTCTGGTAGGAACCTATGGACGTATAATTGCAATCAAAAATAAAAGATCTCCGGACCCCCCTATTTTTGCACCCCTCAAACTCTAAGTAAAGTTCTATGGTGCTATCTATACATCTTTCATGAACAGTGGTAATAGTTCAAAGCCATCAATACATTACCTACACTTTTAATGAGGACCAGTCACAGCCAGCAACGGCCAATAAAATCGATTGTTCCCGATTACAGAAAACAAACAATAACGATGGTAATGTCAAGGCAGTCTACAATGTAGCTCTAAGTGATTCATATAATGGGCCATGCAAAGCTCCAATTAAAGCTGCATTTTCAGATATTACACAAACAAAATCTTGCCGAATTTACTCCTATTATGATTTATAGAAATGTTTTTATCGATTTTCTGCTGCTGTTAATGCATGTTAATATACACAAATTCGAAGTCAACTCGGCCAAAGGAACGGCCGCCGGTGAGCGACATTTAGTGCAGTCATGGCAAGAAAGGATTCGGGCGGGTCCTCCAAACACACATGAGGACGTTTTAGAAGCTGTGCATTAAAATAACTTCACAAATTCCTCCAATATTTTGGTCAAATGATTGTTAGAAGGGTTGGAAAAGCCTGGAACAAAAGAAGAAACTCTCTATTAAAGAAATATTTTCTATGAATCAGGTCTGAATATTAATGCGTTGTGTTACACCACTTGTAACACTATCATAAATTACCTCGTCACATTCTCATTAATTGAGTCCAATTAAATGATATATTTTTAACTGCATGTATGAGGCGCCTTATTTTTCTTTTCACTTTCTTTGTCTGGCCATGTTATCCTCACGTGCAACTCAAAACTCTTTCTCTAAGAATATCTATATCAATGATCATTTATAATCTCCTCTCATTCCAAGAGTCACCATTTGATTTTATGATAGGATGTAACGAGGTTGGTTTCTGACTTACTGTATACGTTGGCCACAAGTTTTTTTCAGCCAGGGATATCACAAGAAGCCGCAGGCTTCGAGTAAAATCCCTGGCCGAAAAAAACGAGTGGCCAACGTATACAGTAAGTCAGAAATTAACTGAGTTACATCCTATTTTTATACCACGATCTTATATTTTAAAATAAATTGAAGAAACAAACTATTTATTTACCTCGCTTATCTCGATGACCCACCATATTGGTTTTTTGATACCAAAGCGCTAGACAAGCATACAACTGATTGGCTAATCATGACGAAACGTACGGCATATGACATCACGAATATGCGTGACGTCACAAGCGAGCCTAACGTCAACCAATGAGAAGGCTTCTTAGATTTAGGCCCAAAAAAGTTCATATTTTCACGCGTGGATCCTTTCAACAAAACACCATGGCATGTATTCACTCATTTGCAGTGTGTACAACCCCCGATCGTGGTATAAGATTTGAAAACGTTTTCATTTCAGCAGGTACACATTTACCATTGTTAACATTCCAATTAATTTATGATTCCAGCATTATCTTTAGATCTATATTATACAATATGTGTATGATGATTCGAATATAAATTTTATATCAGCATAATTAAATGTCATACTTTCTATATCATAGTTTGATCATACTTGCGTTATGGATCGTGACAATATCATTTAATAACGAAGTACTTTCCACCTTTATTGCTTGTACCAACACTGCTCGTAAGAACAGGTACTCGAAACTATCCAAATATATCTCTTCCTATACCGATAGGCTGAGTGAAGCACTTGAAGTGTTTACAATGGTAACCGTGGCTACAGAGAGTCAACCAATAGGAAATGTCTTCCGCCCTGATCCCACTCTAGCTGGTATCATCAATGTGTAATTTGACCCCGAGGTTCTCTAACCAGAATAGGCCATCAATATTTCAGGCTTCTAAAGTTCATCGTTAATAAAGCTATTTGGTTAAGGTTAAACCAATTTGGTTTTTGTGTGAGGATATGGGATGGATGGATTCACACTGGGGACCAGTAACTGCATCTATTGCATGTGTGTTGATGGTTGTATATCTATATATAACGTGATTTTCTGAGGGTAAATGAAATGCATTGTTTAACCCTCATTTTAAAGCCAAAATTGTAGTGTTTGTTGAGATAAGAGATTATAAAAGGGAATTCGATGGATTCCAACTGCAATTGAAATGTCTTCATGCGCTTCAGAATTTTTAGATTAAGGCCAATTGATGAATCTTTTGGCAGCGGGATGAAAAGCAGGTAGGTTTATACCTGATGCTTGTAATGTGACTGAGTAATATGTAATGAGCAAAGGCCAGCACTATGTTGATGCACTGCAGAGAACCACTGTATAATACTGATTAAGACACTAATGGGTGGAACACCTCCTTATGCTTCCCCAGGTATAGTTGATTCTGTAAGATGACGTTGCAGGCGTTGTACGATATTTTCGATCGTTTTTTAAACTAATTGAAAGTCTAAAGCTTTGATGTCAGGTAAATATTATGATTATTATCAAGGATTATAATAATACGACTCAAAAATCGTAGACTTTGATAATAGGAATCATCAGCAATATAGGCCTTAAAATTCTGAATACACAAAAAATACTACCCACCCACCCAATTGACGCAATTGCTGATTAAATATTGTCTTTTGTCCATATACATGTCCATGTGTTATGATATTATACGAGGTATAGGAAAAGCAAAGCCATATTGTAAATCGTGAGATTCTGGTGTATATTCCAAAATAAATGATTATATTGACTTGATTATCATCAAATGACACAGTGTTTACACAGGGAAGAACATACAAAAATTAAAAAATTAATAATACTATTATGGTGACTCCCGAGTGGGGTGGGAATGGATAGATCACAAATAGAAAAAAATCTTATTTTGTTGGAATTAACCTAGTAGTGCGGCTTTAGGTGTGAACAATAATTAGTGGAGAAATATGATTGAAAATAATTTAGTTGGATTCATACTTTTAATCACGATGTATAATTGACAATTTCAATAAACAAACATTTAAGTCCTCATCATCATCATGAATGACTAATTATTTATGGATTCAAATAATACTGAACGGTTTTGAGTGTCTTTTGCTGTCTTTAGTCATTAGACTCTGTCCTTTAAACGCTGCTTTGCGTCTTCCAAATCCCGATTGAACTGTTCACGTTTGCCAGCTTTACGTGCCCGTTCTCTCTCCCTTTCCAGCACTGCTTTCTCTTCCTTTGTCACCTTAACCAGGACTGGTTTGGAGTCTACTTCCACGTTAGCCAGTTCACAGTCTTCTTCTTCAGATGTTGCTTCTTCAGTCTCTTCACCAAAAGCCTCTTTCAGTTCACTGTCAGCTGAATTGTCTTCCTCCTCCTCGACCTCTGCTTCTACCTCTATCTCCTCCTGTTTCTCTTCCACCACCTCTTCTTTGACCTTTTCAATCTCAGCTGCTTTTTTACCACATTTCTTCTTCTTTTGACAACGGGACTCAGCATCATTTCCATTAACAGCAGGCTCCTTTTTCACTTTCTTTTCCTTCTTAGCTTTCTTTGGCGCTTCATTCTTTTCCTTTGTCTGTTCTTGCTTATTTTTCTTTACTTTTGGTTTTTCATCTTGTTTTTCCTCGGTATTTTCTGATGGACTTTCCTCAGTTTTCTTCTCTGGTTCTGCTTCAGCCTTTTTCGTTTTATCTTTCTTGATACTCTTCTTTTCAGCAGTTTCCTTTACTTTTCCACTTTTCTTGGTTTCTTCTTGTGTTCCTTCGTCAATCTTAGATATCTTCTCGACCTTCTTTGATTTCTTTTGTTTTACTTCGCTTTGAGAAGCTTTGGGAGTTTCCTCACTTTGCTCTTCCTCCATCTTTTGTACTTCTTTCTTTGACTTTTTACTCTTCTTACCTTCGTTTCCTGCTTCTTTCTCTGACTTTACTTTCTCGCCTTTGTTATTCTTTTCTGTTTTGCTTTTCTTCACTTCTGTTTCTGATTTCTTTGATTTAGTTTCCTTGGTTTGTTCCTCGTCAGCAGCATTGTTGTTTGCTTCCTTTGCTGATTTCTTTTCCACCTTCTTCTTCTCCTCGACCTTTCCTGACTTTTCCTTTCCCTTACCAGGTTTCTTTCCTTCGGCAGACATGGCGAGTGCCAAGAGGCCAACAAGGCACCTGAAATGAATGAATTTTAATGTTATCACACATTGTATGAATATTCGATATCTAATATTATATCAATGATCAAAACAAAGGGAAAGAGAGGCGGAGCGGAGAACAGCGGGTGAGGAAAAGAAAGATAGAGTGGGAGAGAGAGAAAATTAGAAATTAAAAAGGGAGACAGGGGGACAGAGGGAGACATAGACGGGGAGAGAGAGAGGGAGAGAGAGAGGGGAACTGAGGAAGAGGAAGACAGAGACAGAGGGAGAGAGAGAGAGGAAGAGAGAGAGTGATAGGGAGAGACAGAGGGAGAGAAAGAGGCAGAGGGAGAAACAGGGAGAGATACCGAGGGAGAGAGCGGGAGGGGGAGAGAGATGGAGAACGAGAGGGAGAAAGAGAGACTCTCCACAAACAATTGATATTTTGTGTTTGGCTTGTTACAGTGTTACAAACAAGTCAATATAAGAAAAAGAAACAAGGCATTGTTGCACACTTCTAAACCTTATATTATGTCAATGCACAGTTGCATGACCGTTACCTCACTGCATCCTAGCTACAGCCAACTTGATGTCTCCTAAACATAAAAGGGGGCTCCACCAACCGATTATTATATTCACTTGCATCAATATGAACCGTCCCATATGTTTCAGACACCGCAATATTTGTCTCTCAGCTACTGTACCTCAGGGTGGCATATCATTATAATATGTATAGACCATGATAAATGTACGTATTATTGAATACTATTCACCCACTGGTGGTACACCTTAGATACCATGGGCATATATATGGGGCTTCAGAAAATGTTTAATCGGCAGCTCTACACATTAAGTAAATTCTGGTAAATTAGACTGACAACTAAGTAACATTAATCTAATTTGAATGTTGTGAACAGTAAACCATATATTTGTTTATGTACTAATAATAGTTATTTGGAAATATTGATTCGGCGAATTGTTCATTTTCTGACACGCACCCTAAGTTAACCTGTGTATAATATAATACATCGAGCAACAAAACCTGTTCCGAATATGCCCCACAAGAAATAGTATCATTGCTAGATCAACCAGAGTATTAGTTTAGGCAAAGTGACCTGTCTATGAGGACATGTATAATCAGGTCTTAACCTCTCATAGATAAACATCAAAGTGATATCGACTATAACTCTCCTCCTCCCTCATGCAGGACTGCATCAATTTTATCTTTATTTTGAATGCATCGAATATGAACTTTCAAACCTTGGTCCCTCATGTCCTTCTCCCTCGGATGAATGTGTGCAATAAGAGAGTCAAAGCTTGCTTATGAGTATATTGTTATATGTGTTTCCCCAGTGTGACGTCTATTGTATTGACAACTTAACTACCACGAGATAATGGAGGGATTACCGGAGTCAGACAAACATATGAGACCAGGACACCAAGGTATGCACAAATGGGTTCTTCTCTCAATTTTCAATATTTTATAGAATTTCGGAATTAGTTGAATGAAATATTGGGATTATTCACATATAGGGCATTAAGCTGATTGATGAAATATGTTATGTTATGAATATGTAAAATATGAACCTTGGTTAAGTTTATCATTTTGTAGTTCTAGGTGTATGGAATATTCATATTGTACATATCCTGACATCCTGGCCCATTATATACATTTAGAGGTACAATGACAACTACCATACCACCCTCCTCAAATGAATACAGGTAGAACAATTGAAAGCTTGCATCGGATCTGAAAATTATAATCCAAAACCCCTCCTCCCGCGTGTGACTGTTATTAGATTTCCAATGATACTATTTGATAAAAGGATATATAATATATGTACATAGGCATAAGTTTCTGAAGTTGACATAACTTGACTCCAAGTAACCTGAACTCAATGCCTTTCTCACCAGCTAAGATTTTAATTATGGGCTGTGATTGAATCGGGAAATATATATTTATTTGTAGCACCTTTCAATCGGTTATTGCTGAGAGCAGTATCTTTGATGTAAGGTTTTGACTGAATAAACTACTTTAAATCCCAAAAGAGCATTAAGGTCCCTTCATGCAGCCCCTCTCGTCACTAATCAATATCACAGAGTAATGTCTCGGCTGTTTGAGACCTACTCGTACGAATTCCACATCGACTGTTTGTCCAATTATAACGCGACATTCCAAATATATAAGAGTGAACGAAAAATTTAATGAACAATTCCTTTTCACCAATCCTCTCAAATAATCCAAATTTAGGACAAAAATGAGGTCCAAAAAATCAGTTCAACATAACTGAACATATATTTTAAGTCAATGCAATACCACATATACTGACAGGTAAACCTAGTATAATCTATAAAGTTTCAGTCTAATTTAGCAGACTTGTCTAAATGTGTTGAGCTACCGATTGTACATTTCTGACGACCTGGCTCCCAAGGGTCAGTGTGTCAATAATGTCCGGTTTAAGGCGGTGCTCTATGCTTGTTGTAGCCCCTTTGTCCCTTAAGGGGGCAATGACCTTGCCAAAAATTCTTCTCCTTTAAAACCTCGAACGAAAACCTTTCCATCAACAATCCTCTCAAACAACCTTAATACTAGACGAAAATGAGATTCAAAATAAATTTCAATATAACAGTTATTTCGCATAAAACAATACCAAATATATATACTCATATATTACTAGTATTAATTTGTTTGTCAACCTAATTGACCATAATTGACTAAATATGTAAAGCTATATATTTAAAAACTTTCACCCAGTTTTGGGAAGACAATTTTTTGTCTACTACCTACTATAAATATGTAAAGCTTTCAATTATATTTTACTGGCCCTTGATACAGCCATTCCCGGGTGGAATGTTCAACTTGAGGCTTTGAAGGTTCTGTTCTGTGGTTATAAAATATCAAATCGCTATTATATATTAATAGGACAATGATTCATAATGAATACATTTAAAGACTTACAGCAAAATCACAGTTTGTGTCCTCATGTCGGCAATTGTAGCTGTTGCTTCTAGGATGTGTAACGGAGGTGTGTCGTACTATCAATGCCTACACATTGTATACTTCTAGCAGATAAGGTAAGATAGGCAAATAGATACTGAGGTCATGTTGCAGATAGCGCACCGATAATGTATATAATTAATGATAGCCCTGATATAATTTCGGGCATGAATTTATTCTCAAGTATTAATATTTTAAGATCTATTTTACTTGTTTTCCTTATAAACCTGTTACTATCTGGAAGCTCGATCTGAGCTGGACCGCTCTACCTACCTACGAGAGGTATTAGACAGAAGATTGAGTGGTTTAGATATCGACTTATATTCTGGTTGGAAGAAATGCCTAAACATGTATAGATGTTGTATGTATTGATCCAAAATTAAGTATATTGAACTAAGATTAAACTCCCTTAACTCCCTGTATGTATTTTGACATTTGTAGTTTGGACTCCCTTCACCCCCCTCACCCTCATCTCATCTTATCTCATCTAGCTCTCGAATGTATTTGATTTTCTATTTGCTGTTCAGACCTGCATTCTCAGTCATTTCGACATGGGAAACTTACTGAAGTTACTCACTTTACTCATCGACTAAAGGACTCAAGTTATCAATATTCGAGAGAAGAATATGCTTTAGTTTAGAGTGATATTAGCTGACAATGCAGCTTTAATTACAGTCCTAGTTGTAACACCTCATGTGGATCCCTTATGTTGAATAGAAGTACCAACTCTACCATATCAAATTGAATAAAGCTGCAGAATAGAAAGTAAAATTCTTCTCCCAAAGAAATCAATGTTCGCTATATAGAACTGAAATTATCATCAAATCTAAGGATCAAAGACAGTATTGGTAAAAGATTTGCTATTTTTTGTTCCCTTCATTCCCAACCCTTCTAGCAGCCGTTTGATCAAAGTTCTGGAGGATTTCGTTCAGTTGTTTTTGCTACAGGGCTTCTAACACTTCTTCATTTGCATTTGAAGGACACACCCAAATCCATTCTTGCGCTGATTTCACTTAGTATCGCTCTAGCAGCTTTAGTAATGGGTCAGGTCGTCAAAAATATGTACAAATTATAATTACAGTTCACAAACATAACAAAATAACAAAAACTATATAGATGAAACAACATTTTGCTATTTAGATAATTCAAAATACACTATTACATTCTCAATTGTTCAGTTTACTATTGAGAAACTTTCCTAACTGATTGTGTACATACATAAATGACCACTTAAGCCTTATAAACATAATACTTGTATGACTGGTTCTTGCTTATCAAATAGATGCACGTTATCTAACAAGTTGATTGAGTGAGTGTCATACTATATTATATTATCGCCAAGCAGAATAGCATGGTATTTATCCTGTGAGCGTTGGTCTTGACAAATAATCATGTCTCGCCGTATAAAAATGTTGAATAAAAAACACGAAAATTATGATAAATAAATATGTTAAAGTATTATAGTTGAATATCGGCAAATAACGCATCATTTGACGGAATTGCTTCACATTATTAAAGCGTTAGTGGTTTTACCCTTACAGCTAAACTATTATTCAATAATAACCTCACGTCAAGTTAATGTACATAATTGCCACAAAATCACATAACATAATACTACAAATAAAAGGCCTTACAGTATTACGTAAAAGCCAGTAACTACTGCTTATGACCTGAATACATGAATGGCTGTATTCTAGTATTACAAATAAAAGCATAAACCGACTTTCTTCATCGCCAAAGACAACAAACTTCTAGTAGGGGGAGTTTTCATTAAATTCCACACCAGAACCACTCAGTGGTCACCTCGAAATGAGATCAGCCCATTAATTACTCTATTCAAGAATGGCTTGTTTAAACAACCCTGGATTATTCCATTTACGATTCGCACTGGCTCCAAACTGACCAGTGACTACTCCTGAGAGTTCATTTGAGTTGCAAAATGCATTTCTGCATACATATCGAGGGAGGGAGTGCTTCTTATTTCAAGGTTGATATTCATCGGATAACTATTACTGTGGTTGAACGAAGGAAATTACATTGAGGAAATGACTCGCTTTTGTACGCATTAATAACAGTGATGGACTTTTTATAGTGCATGGATAAGCAGAGACTGCATGTGTGTAATCCAAAATGAATGTAATCCTGTATACCACCACTTTGCTCTGCACATACTTCCCATTGACTGCAACGGGTGAGAATATTATTCTTGTTATTATTGAGATTTCCTTATTTCTCTTCCAACGTCTTTGTCTAACTTTGTCGAAATTGGATGTATAGCGAGGAACACCGTTGTAGAAGAAGTACTTTTTGCAAAACATCCAAACTGTCGACTGATCTCACTTAAACGATGAGTCTGCATAGATGTACTTTATGCATTAATCTAGAATTTATGTACTCCATGTCTCCATGTCGTTCATGCTAATGACTGCCTATACAATCTATGGCATTTAAGGATGATCGTTAGAATTGAATTGCATTCTTGTTTCTACTTAAGCTGAATATATTATTGGTATCATAGTGAGCTTATGGTAAATACCAAATAAACAAACAAAAAAGGACTTGAGGCCTCATGAAAGAAACGAAAAGCTAAAGGCAATTATATTGAACTATATAAAAGCTCCCATGTCTTATTTTCAACCGCCTTACTTGTTATCCTTGAAGCTACTCCACACTAGAGGCAACATAATGAATTCTAATAAGTATATCACCAACTACCGTATTGTTTTAGATAATATACTGATTGAACTGATTATAGGCGCATGCCTTGTAATCAGTCTATTTAGATGAATGTTATTAAAAGATCAATCCATTGACCTCAAAACAAGTCTCCTTAATCTAGAAAAACTAAAGAATTAAGAAATAATGCAAACCGTTGTCGTAAAGTAACTGCACAACTGGAAAGCTGGATACGTGCTTTGACTTGGTGGAGTCTCCGTTAATTACAGGTTGTGGCATTCATCACAATAAATTATCACATTGTCACAATAAATAAACATCTGTACATTTTTTCTAATTGATCTTGTTCATACTGGGAATACTATATCCCACTGTTGGGATTTTCCATTTTCCCCGTTTTATTATGAAATACAATGAACTGTTTAGGACAATTTATGTGGTGTGTTCCAGGTAAATGAGTCAGAAGTCGCAAAATTGATATTTTCCAAAGCGATTTATTCATATCTTTGTAGGAATGCTCAATATATCCATGCATTTCGAAGGTCATCTCATAGATTATGTTTGGCTTCTTTATCATACTACTATCATTAGAATCGGTCTGATCTCATCGTTTCAAATATGATGATATCTCAAAATCCTTTTTTGCGACTTGTGTCTCATTTCCCTGAATATCCTACGCAGTAATAATACAATAGAACCTATTATAGGACGTATCTGTGTAATCTATACATCGGTTTTAAACTTTAATAAATGGATTACATTTCACTTTTAAAATAATAGTTTTAGTCTTTGAAATGAGTGCTTGTGTACTTCTGGGTGATTATGATATAATACTAGAAATGAAATTAGCGAGTGTGCGGTTGCAGTAGTTATGCTTCCTGTCGATAGGGGGCCAGTTTGTGTTCTAACACGTGCCAAACGCTATTGTTTTACATTTAGAGCAAACAGAGTAATCCCCGTGAATAATTAATCCTGTTAATTAAATTCCCTGTCAAGCATCCATTAATTCATGGGTTTTGAACCTCTTAGATTGCCTGTCGAACTCAATATTCTTTTTCCGCAATGTATTCACCGGAAAGAAATATTATACTAGAACACAATACAATACAGCGGTAGGTAAATTAATTGCAGTTGTATTCTTTATTCATTAATAGTATCTAGTGTCTAATTTTTCATTATCTGAGAGGATCGATGAAGACGAATTGTACCTTTTTTGGTGACTTTTTTCCCAGCAGCCCATATTTAATTTAGACCTTCAATAAGTGATGTGTGATGTGTCGCTAATCTTCCCCAATGATCAAGTAGGCTAAAGGTTTCGCAAATGAACTAATAGTTTTTGCCTTTAATACATGAGTCTTTAGATATGACCTTGGAAACACAAGGCTATATTCCATACACTGTCTCAAAATTTGGTATGTATAGGCCTATACATACAACGTGAAGTGACACACAGTGGGAACATTCCTACAAAGGCATCTTAATGATATTGTGAATAAACACTTTGATAAATATCCATTTTGCAAATTATGACTCATTTTTTAGTGGTCCTGGGTATGACCATAAAGTGCCTTTCTGTCTCATTTCTCTATCTCTCTCTCCCTTCTTGTCTATCTCTATTTCCTGCAGCGAGGGTATGATCTTAAACTCAGCTCCCCCGCCCTTGATATAACCATATTAAATGTGTTGATAAGGGCGTAAAGCAACCACTCACTCACTCGTTTTTTTCATTAACACACCACATTTTGACTTATCATCCAATGCAATGAATACACAGCTTGAACGGACACATTCCTGTTGAGCTGAAACTTCTCAGTTTTACTAGCAATTTGTCATTTGCTGCTAGCAAGCAACTGAAAGTAACCGGAATAGGTGCTATTGCCACGTTTCTTCCAGTGGTGCCAGTGCCCTGCTTCAGCTCCCGCTACTTCCCTTTACTTCAGGTACAAAGAAGTGGCCGTTAAATATCAAACATGTTTGATAGTAGTGGGAGCACAGTAGTATGCTTCTAAAATCCACCAAAAGAAGCGGGAAGTAATGTGGCTATGCAGCGGGAGCCAATAGCACCCATCCCCGTTAAAGCTGGGTCCCACTGGCCAGCTACTATACTCCTGCTACTCCTCCCGTTTCTTTAACAGCCTATTGCTCCCGCTTCTTTAGAAGCGGGAACAAGCAACTGAAGGTACTAATGGGCCATTAGAGCCTTCGTTTATTGTCCTCGCTGGCCCTCTATGCCTTCGGGAACCTGTCTCGGCCGGATGGCTTTAGTCCCCGTTGGTTGGGCTGTTTACCGGAAGTTCTCTAGGCATAGAGGGCCAGCGGGACCGGTAGTGACCACTGGCCCTCTATGCGTCTATAACGGGCCAGCTCAGACCAACCAACCGGGACTAATGCTACTCAGAAATGTAAGCAGAAAACATTTTATTTTCACATAGAAATGAACGCATCAAGTAGCGTGAGAAGTAGTCTAGAGTGATGCTAGTGGCCAGCTTCAGCCCCCGCTATTTCCCGCTACCTCCCGCTACAAAGTAGCCACCACTTCAAATCAAACATGTTTGATAGAAGCAGGAGCACTCTACGTTTCGAAAATGCTCCAAAAGAAGCAGGAAGTAAAGTGGCTTTGTAGCAGGGCCCAATAGCACCCATCCCTGTTACTCTCCCGCTTCTGCTCCCGCTTCTTTTATCAAGAAGCGGGAGTGGGAGCAATAGCAGCAGCAGTAGTGGGAGAAGTAGCCGGCCAGTGGAACCCAGCTTTTACTCCCCCATTAAGTGCTCCAGCTTCTTTGATCAAGAAGCGAGAGGAGTGGGAGAAGTAGCGGGGCAGTGGAATCCAGGCTTTACCCATAAACCCTCTACAGAAAATAATTACTCAATCAAAGTAGACTTACCAGGGATAAAATACTCATGTTGTACAATAAACCAGATTAAGGCAATATCATGGGATTTTCTACTATGTGTTGCAATGCTCTTTATATGTACTTTTGAGTGATATTGATCAAATCCTCCCCAGCATAGTTTAGTTCAAGTATTGTTAAGTGATATAATGAAAATATGATAATTTGGTAACTAAACGTAGATTCAGCGGTTTAAAGCATGTATTGTTTTGTATTACTATTTGTCTATGGCTGTAATGTATTATGCATATTTATTATACACACATTGCTCTGAAAACAACGTATCTAGAGTGATTTACGCATAGTGCGTATTTCACTATTGATTTACGTGGGGTTGTCATGGCAACCAATCTGGTTTTTTTGCTAAAATTACCTGTAAAATTAAAATTTATGACTCGATTTTCATGATTGAAAGCATGTATAATAAATCTGTTAACTAACTCGTTGGTTTCAGTCGCTTAGAATATTGCACTCGTTGCTACGCAACTCGTGCAATATTCACGCTCCTTTAACCAACTCGTTAGTTACCCTGTATATATATGTCCTATGATGATCCTGTGATGGTATACTGCACGAGGAGACAAAGATGGCAAGAAACCTAGCAGAAAGTGAGGTTTATTTCACCATAAACAACTATTTTAGTCATATGGATAAAGAAAAAGAATTTACACAAGAAAATACACATCCGCGCAGTGCAGTAACATGTGGAGAAGTGAATAGAAAGGTATACATGTGCGACGTCACCATAAGGACGGAATATTCTTGTCGCACAACCTTTATGACGTCACAGTGGGCGTGGCGTGGGAAGGCTCACCGGGAATATCTTCATCGATGGGTTGATTATATATTTTTTCAATCAGCTAAAGCTGAGATTTAACAGTGTATACATGGGTTAGATTTTCAGAAAATGTACAACTCAACTTCCCCAATCTTCTCAAATAACCCAAATTTTAGACAACAATAAAATACAAAATACAGTTCAACCTAACCAAGCATCAATGCAATGCCGAATATACTCGAACTTACCTAATATTGACCAAATTCCAACCAAATTTAGCAAAACTTACTAAATGTGTACAGCTGCCAATTGTACATTTCTGAAAATCTGACTCACATACATCTGAAATTGCACAATGTTTAGTTGAAAACATTTTAAAGATACAAAGAGGGCTGACTTGCGAGAAACGCGTACAAGTTATTAATAAATGTTTGCATTACTATAATTTTAAATAATAAACTTTAACAAAAGGTCGTGAGATGTCTATTGGGTTTTAGCGATAGAACGCTCCACACCCAGATATTCAGTTACAATATGAAATCAAAGAAATACAATAAACTTATACGTTTGCAGGAATACTGTTCGGCAATGGTATTGTCAGAGGGAACATTCTGCAGACTCGCCCGCGGGCATTTATCCTCGGTAAAATCTCGCTGCCCGCCGGTCACGTAACAGCGTTCCAGCTCTATGCAGCAATTGGTGGACGCAGGATCCGGCTCCAGATATGGCGGCCCATAGAGAGAAACAGATACATGCTGGTGCACGAGATCCACCATGTCATCATGGGCATGGGGGCCGATGAGGTAAGACATAAACGAGTGTTCACTTGGAATAATATCAAATCTAGGCTAGGCTTAGAGTTGTTGAGAGAGCCCCTCCAAACTGAGCAAAAGCATATCGCTCCCAACCATAAACAGCCATTATAATTTCATTAGGATGCCTACTCCAGCGCCAGGCAGTTAACGAAGTAGACGTCCAATCACTGATATACCAGACTCTGAGCCTAGATTGAATCAACAATAATCTATTTATTTATTAGACCACACTGAACCTTTCAGGCGAACTTTTGCACATTCTTTTTTTAGCTGTCTCTCATGCGTCCTTAGCACTATGGATTGGAAGATTTTCTAATGCTTTAATGTTATTTGAATAGTTAATGTAGTGAACGGAGCAAAGCTATGAAAGCATATTATTTTATCAAAATAAGCTGAGAATGGAGAACTTAAAATGTAGATCGTTCAAGGACGATTCTCATTATGAATACCATAATACCGTAAGAAAACATAGATAACAGATTGCTAAGGCGAGATTAAATCTAAGTAAGGGAATACACATAGGTTACAGAAAGTAACAATACCTGTGTGTGGTGTATAATGTATACAGGTAAAAGCGAAATAATGTTTAAATCTCATTGAGATAATCTTTTTGTATATTCAAACAAATCCACGCATCAAGGTTCTACTGGGGAAGCGCAGTGAAGCTATGAGAACAGAAGAAGGAGATTTACTCGGCTTCACTACAGAGTCCAAAGAGGTCGCTGTGGCATACAATGCCATCCCATTCGAGGCCGGGTCAGATGTCAGTTCCATGATTGTCTACCAGGACTCATTTCCTACCCTCGGAAAAACATACACTTTCACTGGAAACCTCTTCGACAAGAAGTTCTCATTTTCTGCTGATATCCTTCCAGGTACAGAACTTTGACTTGATCTGATGTATAATGTTTCAATTTCAATTTCATGTATGTCAGTTTATTTTGAAAACTCTAAGAATTGAGGATCGCTGTTTCTAGTCTTCAGATTTTAGCATACAGTAATAGTTGGAATACATTGGGTGATCAGAAAAAAGATGAAATGGGAGATGTAGATGAAATAGGATATATACAATACAAATAATCACAATTAAAGTCTTTTCATAGAATTACAAATGTAGAGTAACCAGGGGGATTTGTGTTCTCCTGTTGCTCGGGACAATGCTAGGTGTTATGTAACATTGGCTACACAAAAAACATTACATTTTCAATTACCAATTACTTCTTATTAAACAATAATACCATTATTTCAAAAAACTTGTATTCATGCTAATGATATAACAATGCCCTGCCACTGCGTACATCAAACAGAGCTACGCCTAATATAGTGTCTTTAAGTGCCAATAAAGCGGTCTAATTTCACTCGTCTTTATCTATTCGCAATATTACAATATACCATACATTCCCGAGCCACATCTGCCTGCACTTAAGTTATATTTCCCATGCATCTCTTTCCCAGTTATTGTAGGACCAACGATTGACACTGGGGACAGGGAGAGGGGTCATTAAATGAAATTTAATTTTAGTTAATGATGGCCCAATTACGGTCCAAAATGGAGATTATTAATGTTTAGATTATTTGGGGACGATTTTGAACCTCCATAACCAGTGAACAACTTCTATGGCCGAGGAATGTATTCTCCCAGGGTAGTTATATTTCGCCCAGAATATCAAAGTTCTATATAATGTATATATGGCTTCAGTGGGCAGTTACAGCCTAGAATCGCCCCAACCATGCACTGCATATTCATAATCTATAATGGAGTATATCCCATCCTACTATTTGCTACTGGACAGCTAACATGTAGCTTCAGATTAAGCATGATCATGGCCAAAACGGTTCTTTCTGGTTCATAAAAGTTGAAAGTTAGGTAAGGAGGTGGCAACTTCAATTGTATTATTGGTTTGCCAAACTCGGACAGTCGTTAGTCTGCCCAGTGCACACTGGGCTTTATAGGGTTGATGGTTCAGCTTCGGGTGGGGTAGTGGGCGTGGGTATTAAGCTTAAGTCGGAAACAACTATTTTCTTTGACCTAAGATAGCATTCCCCAACATTTTACAGATTATGCCTTTTCGTCTGCCATGGCTTTAGCAATTTCAACATCCTAAATATAACAAAATTGATGTGACACAATTTACAGGACATAACGTCAGTAATGCACTCAATACAACGGAGGAAGGGGAATCTTCAAGTAGATCATCGGAGGATATTACAGGTATGTAACCGATTTCTTTTTCCTGAAAGTGTGACCCAAGTATTTAATTATAATTTGCTACAGAAAAATGATATTTTCATTTTTGAGTTCCTTTGCGTTGTTCGTGGCATGAATACATGTGCAAGATTTCAGGAATGTCTGTTGAATAATATAGAAGTATGCATATCTGAGGTTATCCCAATGAGTATATTTGACTACTTTCCTTGTGATTGACTAAAAAATAAATAAAACAATTTGCGAACATTGTTTTTATTCATGCAAAAATATAAAGAGAACTCATTGGATGTTCTAATCTTTACCATCATTGGAATCTGCTTGCTTGATCTCATCTTTTCAAATATGATAGTATCTCAAAATCCATTCTATTTCAACTTATGACTCATTTTTCTGTAACACATCAACATATTAAGGTAGAACACGTGGGTACCAAAATGGATATATAAAATTATATAAAGGCACGCGGTAATTGGTTAATAATTGATGAGATATAATTACTGGAAAGATCGACTGACTAAACAAATTTATCAATCTGGTCAATAATCTAAATCTGATCTCTAAAGTGTGCAAACTATCACTCAGGAGATCGAGTACCATTGAACATTTAATTATTATTATTTATCAATTATTCTTGAGTTAAGAAATTTCTGGAATACCTGCTTGCAGAAGCTTATCGTCCTATTCCTGCAAATGCTTATTGGAATACAAATCATCATACATTAACGTCCTGGACCATGACCATAATGTGTTGACTTTCCGATCTTTGTAGGATTGTTAATCGCTGAACAATTATATTTGGTGAAAGAGCCCAATTTCAATGTTGTAGATGAGGTGGTATCTTCCGACACACCCTGCTCCATCAACAATGGCGGCTGCCATCACATATGTCAGTTGGACGAGGATGTAGCCAACTGTAGCTGTAGGCAAGGACATATCTTGGAGGAGAATGCTTATTTCTGTTCAGGTATGAGCTTCAATTACTTGCAGCCCAGGGGGGGGGGGGGAGTTTTATAAAAATATAAGGAAAGTCTATCTATAAGATACGTGGGCATAAATTCCATTCGGGTATATAGCTGAGCAGGAGGGGGCGTGGCTTCCGGGTCATCCCAGTGACCATGACAACCTGGACTATCATCCAATCTGACTCATCCATTTGTAAGCCTCAAATGGAACATATAAACTGCGGTTACTTTTGTATAGTCGCTGGACAGATAAGGTTGCATATTTATTTCCACCGGTAATTTTGCCCGTGGAAATATATGTTAGGGTGAAAATAAATATTGTGTTTCGCCAAACCTCTCCTCTATGTCATTATTCATGTTACGTCAATTAATCACATGTATTCATATAAACCTTTAATTCTCTCAGCCCCACTCTCAGTTTATTTAGTAGGATATACGATGTGTTGTACTATGTATTTTATAATGTATACGATAGGATAAGTTCTTACATATTGTGCTTGATTATTCAAGTTCCATAACAACCAATAGTATTAATTGTTTTGATGAAAAGTGATTAAATGTTGAAATATATATTTTATTACATGAATTCAATAACCTATTTAGACCGTAATTAACAGTTTTTTAAAGGCGATAATAGCTATCATCAGTACATTAAAATTCCTCGTAAATGTTTAAGATATCATGAACCCATGTACAACACTCTTATAGATGATGAGGTCTACAATTTGTTTTATGAAACACCCCTTGTACAAAACATATTTACCTAATAGGTTCCCTGCTTAGCTATTTGGCATTGCTTAGGTATAGGAAATCTCTACTTAAGGTATCAAAATTAGCATTATCTGAATAGCAAATTACATCCCTAAAAGGTCCTTACCAGCTGATTAGCAAGGACAAGTACCTAAGGAAGGGGAATCTGAAGTAATGGGTTCACATGCAACAGGACCCAGGACCTCTAATTGATGCTCTTAAACAAACAGAAACTGATTAATGCAATGTGGAAACTTGTAGAACCTTTAAAATATTCAAAAGAATAAAAGAATAACAAATACACCTCCAAAGAAACGGTGTGGCAGTCTCAGTAATAATGATTTTTCATTATGAATGGTTGATGTAATAAGGAGTCATAATTAAGAAAAATAAATAAACAGCGTTGGAGGCTTTCGCATAGCATTAAGGAGACAGTGGAACTATATAGCTATAGTCTTCAATTTCTCAGGCCAGGGATAATTATTTCATGTTTCTATACCAATTTGATAGTGGTAATGCATTATATTTTCCTTTTACCTTTGAACTTTAGATATTGATGAATGTCAGACCCTTGCCTTTGCCTGCCCCCAAGAGGAGGAGTGCGTCAACACACCCGGCTCATTCAGCTGTATTCCTGCGACCCAAGCCATTGTCAAAGGTAACGTAGGAACTATTATATACTGGAGTTTCCTATAAAACATCAACCATATAATTCTTAGAGAATCCTGAGCAAACGGTCCATGAGGTAAAGTCCTAATACCAGCACTAGAAAGGATATTTATATCGAATATTATTCAAAAACACTGATAGAAATGGGGATTCAACAGTTGCCAGAAACAAGTATGACAGTTACACTGATTAAACATCTTGACTTACATTTACAAGATAATCGTCACACTTATCAACAACCTTAATTTATTTTGAGCACTAAAAATAGACCTTCTGATATTAGTAACTTACTGAGGCACCATCATGATCAAACCTCTGACTTAAAAAGAGGAGTAACCTATTTTTGTCAGTACAATAAAGATGATACGTTTGAAGTTCTTATTCAGAGTATAACACATAATTGTGCAACAAAACTACTACTTATATTCATGTATATGGCTTCTAATTATGCTATTATTCTCACCAATCTGATGATTATCTTGAGCTGTGCACTTTTCTCAACAACACTTGTTATATCTTTGTAGATAATACAACATTTGACATCAGTGAGATGACCTCAGACCCTAAGATGATAGTTATCATTAGCTGGATAGTAATTCTCACCCTACTGGTCATTATAGCTATGTCTATAGCCATTATAGCTAGCAGGAGGAGATTCAGGCTGGAATATGGTGCCAACATCGCCTACCACAATAACCAGAAGACATTGCCCACTGTCCGTGAACATTCTAGTGAAGAACAATCCAGATACTGAGCATGCTTATACTCAGTGTGATCAACTTATTGTCGTTCCAACACTCACATGAATATACAGAATGTAGAACAGGTTTGGGCCTTTAGCAGACAGAGAATAATTGATGTTTTACAGAAAAGAAAGGTTGCAGGTGCTTGCGATAGGCATGTGAGTTTTGAACTTTGAATGGTAGTATTGGTGGTTGTGGCTGTATCTGACTGGCAGTTAGACACAGAAAGATGCTGCTTGATACATTGCGTCATGAATATCGCTGGCCCCAATATTGCTGATGAAGGTCCAGCTACACATTATTTACTTATTTTCTTGTAACAAATCTGAAGACACTAGGTGTGCCTAAACACTTGTGTCCATGTGCAAATTTTAGTTACAAAAGGATAAAAAGCCCATCATGAATGGGAGTCAATTCATAGAATTGGTCATGTTAGGATAATAAAGTTTTACAAATCAATTTGAGATGGCTCGACACTGTGGAAGCCCAGAAGATGTTATGCATGTTCACAGTCCCAGTCTAGGTCAGGATTTTTTTCTATTCATCACTAATTCATCAGACTCAAGGAGAATGCTAGTTACTGGTCAGTTTGAACAGGTAAATAAGGTGATACTTACTGTTATGTGTACTCTTTATTGAATAAAACCAAACCAATTTGTGAATGAGGATGATGTATAATGATGAATTGATACGATGTTTGCTTCACATTTATTTCCTCAGAGCTTTACTTTAGTAGGTTTTGAAGTATTATGACACACTTGAAGCCCTCTGTTCACTTTCAAACTATTCCTGACAGAAAGCATCACTCCCCTCATTAGGGTGTGTTAGGGTTTGCTATCAATCAGTTTGAAAACACAATTGGGTTTGCTATAAACAATGAAAATGAGTTAATAATGATAAAGTTGGTTTATTACAGTTGGAGAGAATAGAAAATATCCCTTCTCCCAGTTTATTCAAATCCATTAAACAGAAACATTAAAAATCTATAGATTTTATTAGTGGGACAATTCTAACCCAAACAGTACAAGGGAATTCCCACTTTATGATGTCAACTTGGTGACTGTTACCTATGTTCTGAATTCATCACTGGGTGGATCTCTGCAACAAAAACAAATTCTGCAGAGAACTAGACTAAATTTAGACAGATACATGGGTTTAGTGTATATACATCACAATATAGGCACCATATATGCTTTGGATACCGTCCATGGTTTTCTAGTTTTCCTTGGATTCCAAATTAGATACAAGAACAAGACACCACTTTGAAGATCTCTCAAGAAGAGAGAGAGCTTATTCATACCTGGATGTACTCATTCATAAACAACACAGTGGAGTACCCTACACTGATGACTCCACTCAGTTGTCAGTCGAAGAGGCTCTTTCTAGATGTCATGTTTGCTCCAAGTGAGAAGGAGAGGGGCGGGGGCAGCGGTGTTATTGGAGGTGGCAAACCTTATCTGTTATACCTTGTGACTAAAGCATTTACATTGATAACTTTACCTTTGCACAAGTAGTTTAACTTTTTCCTTTTCATGAAATCTAGGATTCTATCCATATATTAAATTTATGATCTCCTACATCAAAATGAAATTTTTTCATTAATATTTATTCATATATATAATTATTCCTTAAGGTACAACTTTAACATTAAGTGTTTCCTTGTTTAAATGAATGTTGTATACATTATCACCATACACACTTCTGCCTGATTTGTATGTTAAAATCAGAAGTATATAAATTACATGGATAGAAAACATAGCTTGTTATCTAAAATAACCTTTTCTGAGGGCATGAGCGATGGTATCTATGTAAAATGGTACATTATTTATAAAAAAAATATAGTTTTCTCAACTGAAAACAATGAAAAATCACTCTTAAGAATACTCTATGAAAACTAAGATCAAAGTGAAACAAAAGGAGTAGAACTAACATACTAGAACATGATCATAATACATACACCAGGAAGGTATATACAGAGGGAGTGGAAACACTGATTCAGGCAGGATATATATTGCATGTCCTCTATATAGTCTAACCACGGCATGCCAGGTGACGCTACAGAGATGTTGTCGGCAGTATACTACCACCTATAGTCCAGGTAGCTTTGATTGCCCTTTTCCAGCAACAGCATACTATTACTGACACACTTATAGATAGTTGGTGCTAGTAGTAGTAGTAGTAGTAGTGGCAGTACTACCAACTATTTGGTGGACATGCATAATCACTGTGACCAATCCCAATGTAAATACCTCCCTGCATACACATAGTGTTAGCTGGTTATGTAGACTAGATCTATATTATTGGCATGTAACAACAATGTTTTATAATAACTTAGATTAATATAAAGATTTGGATGATTACATACACAGCCCTATTGGAGTACTCTCTATTGAGTAGTTTTCATTTTGTAAACCTATACATGTCCAGAACGTATGCAGAACTAGACAGTCCTGATCGCCATATTATAGAAATTGATTGCAGATGCAAGATATACTTTTACACTAAACTTGAATCATTGATTCGCCTGCAGCTAACACAGGGGTCTTCATAAATATAATTTGTTTTCCCCATTTGGCTTAATCACCATGACGACAATGGGGGATGAAATGACCTGAATCAATGGTTAGGCATAGTGTTTATGTGTTCTCAATTGCGAGTAGATAGCCTTTTCACAATTGCCTCATTTTTTACTCATTTATTAAAAAATTCTTTAAAATTAATATATCTGAGACTAGTTTTTTTAAAACTCACATTTAGTTGTTGATAGCATTTCCTTTGAATTGGTAAAAAAATAAGAGTGGCTAAGATCAAATTAAGTGAGACAAGTTAGTTAAATGTGGTTCTGGGACATAGTTTTTCCAGACCAGATATTGGGATGGCAGTACAAAACTTTTAAACGTTTAATTTGGGCAAATTGGTTTATGCCAGGGGCAACAACTTGTCTAGAAATATTACATTATTGTTACTATTCACACAATATAAGATTATTTTGTGTTACAAACGAAAACCTGTACTCACCACTGAGATCAACAAACGTTTATAACATCTTAATTGCAAACCTCAATGACCACTAAAAAGCAGACTTTTCACCAAAACAACAGAATATCTTACAATATAGTTGCTTGTCCAATGTATTGTTAACCAAGACCAGCTTCGGGAAATGGGTGTTTGACATTGGCAAGAACATAGGTCTACATTAAGTCCCATGTCCTACTAAGTCCCATGTGCCGATTTTCTCGAACAAGGGCAAGGGGCAGTAGGGTCAGTGGAGATTAGCTGATTGCCAGGCTGTAAGCCAAGTGCCTCCCATCATCATTTAAAGCTCAGGTAATGTTACTCAAAAACTAAAGATTTTCTACTTTTTCTTCCATTCTTTTCCAACCCATCTAAGAATCATTTGACCAACATTTTTGAGAATTTTGTCCGTTTGTTTTTGCTGTAGCGAATCTAAAACACCCTAGTTCTAAGACTTAACTTATTATCACTCACCGGGGCTGATTCCCTTGAATTCACCTTCAAATTCTTGTATAATCATACATAACAGCAGCAGAATAATGATAAATCCGGCTCTATAAATCATAATATACAACCAAGAAATCTTACCAAATTTACTCATATCATGAGTAAATTTACTCATATCATGAGTAAATTTGGTAAGATTTCTTACTCGTAATAACTGAGAATGCAGCCTTAAATAATCAAATCATTAGGACATTTACCATGTATTAGCCGACTGCACCCACTCCTCACCCTGCCAGGAGATAATCATTGATGGACTTGTGGTTTAAAGATAAATGCCAGTGTTGTCATCACTGCTGGAGGCAGGAATTCAACTAATGCATGAAAAAATGGGAGTAACAATATTTGTTTGAAACTTCGTCTTGAGAAAGAACATGGTTGGGTGAATACAAAAAAACAAAACAGGGTCTTTTCATATTATTTTATATGTTAGGGATGAATTTTATATGTTAGGGATGACCGAAGTTTACTACCATTCACTATGGATGTCAATGGGGAAAAAGCATATATTCTCTTTTTTACAAGATTTTAGACAGAAGAATGCGATTTGTTTCTTGTTAATTTCTTCAAACATAGCTGACATACTGTTTTGTCCTCCCAAACCAAAAGACAGGGTTAAACCTAATTGGAAAAATAAATATTATTCAGCTTTGAAGATGACACATGTACCCATTTCTTAACTCGTCATGATACAAGTTCACTTGAATAACATCTTTTTAGTTAAAAGACCCCCCGCCCTCCCCCTACGTTTTTTCAATTGGAAGTTTAAAAAATAGTCATAAAATATGTCAGCTATGTGCAGATTTTAAAGTAAACCGCATGATTCAATCATCTGAAATTCTTTTAAAAAAATGGAGGGAAAACCCTTTTCCTCAGTGAATGGTAGTACATTCTCGTAGTAGTAGTAGTAGTGAAATAAAAGCTAATTCGATGACGTAAGGTTTTTATTGCCTTTTGGGGTTCCCCAACCATGTCCTTTCAAAATCCAAAGTTCAAAATCCAAAGTTTAAAAAATTCCATGATTCTTTCTTTTTTGATTGAATGATGGCTTTTACCTTTAAGACATCAACACTTAATATAATTATGTGTTATTTCTAAGGCTATAAAATCTATGTGCCAAGGTATAAAATGAATAAGGCTATATGAAACCTAATTTAAGGCACATGTCAGATACAAAGATTGTAATCAATTTTAGTGATCCCTAAAATGCCAATCTCTTTATAATATTTCATGTTATAATGTATAAATATTAGGGAGTCTTAGTTTGTACTGCATGACCCCCTTGAGGTAATTTAGTGAGATTATTGAGTTGATTCTCAAAGTAAGTCCAGATAAGGCACCCTCACACATACTTTACAATGCATCAAGAAAGACCTAATCTTATCAACTAGTCTTAACTCTATGTGTTATTAAGCTATGCTACGCTAATGTTGACTAAACTAAACAACTAAACTAACTTAGCATCTACGTACTAATTACTAAAAATCTATCTACCTAATCTACACAAAAGCAACACTACCCTACCTATACAAATATAGCAAAGACTAGAACTAAGTGCTACCTACATGCTACATACTATTTCTACATTCTAATAGTCTTTTGATGCAATGAACTATCAATATATATGCGGGGGTACATACTGGAATCAAAGTTATGTCACAAACTACCAGAAATTGGCGATCCTAAGAAGTAACCTCGGCCATATCAAGAGTAACAACTTGCTGCTATAGGCCTACTCTGTATACAGTACTACTTCTTTCGACATAATTCTCCATAATGGTGAGGGAAGGGGACTTCCCCTTTCCCTCCTGACAGTTTTACGAACCTCTCAGCAGAAACTCATGGTCCATAGGTGATCTGATAATGACAAAATATTGATAAATCCAGTCCAATAACTTTTAATATGAGTACATTTCATTAAGATTTGTTTTGCCATAATAGCTGAGAATGCAGCTTTAAGAGATTTGGGACATGAAGAGCAGTCATATTTCATGGGTTCTTTCCCTTTCAGACTTTAACTGGAAGGGGAGACAAGGCATGAGGTTGCGGCAACAGTGGTGGCAAGGGTGATTTAGAAGGAGAGGTTACTGATTTACACCTGGCAATTGTATCCTGTCGCTTGAAGGCAGCTACAGGCAGAGAAATACACTAAGGGCTATTAGGTGCAACCAATACACTAAGGGCTATTAGGTGCAATCAATACACTAAGGGATATTGGGTGGATGGGAAAGGTTGATGGGACATGAATCAAATAATGCTTTGACCCTCCCAGAATGTGCTTAAAGTAGTGAGTGGACGGAATAAAGTCACAGAGACAGTTGCAAAGTGTGTGAAATAATTGTAACATGACCCCTATAGATGCTGACAGCAGTCTAACCCTAGTGTCCGAATGTTTTGTTTTGTTAAAATCAAAATTGAAATGATCATCGGTGGGCCTCTGCCATCCGTTATTCCCCAGGTTCAGTTACAGAGACCTTTTTCACTTTGTAAAGCCTTCATCACTGTTTAAAAAACAAAATTAATGTGCTTTGAGGAAAAATGGTAAATTTGATTCAGTTAAAATCCCCTTCAAGCGAGTTGGAGGCCGGGTTAAGTGATGAGGGTAAAAGTTAAGTGAAAAGATGATGAGATTGGGTGGGTTGGAAATTAAACAGTAGTTGAAAGTCAGTGAAGTTGTAAGGCAGGTGTGAGGATTTTCTTTGGGGCAACTTTGGACTGCCAAAGACAGGCATTCTAAGTTTATGTAGTGCGTTTTGAATATCTATCGTTGCCCTGTGAGGGTTTCTCCAAATCAATACTGACTGTGTATGTGTTATAGAAGGTTGAACTCATCCAAAAATAGACTAACCAGAGATGAATAATACCTCAATAAATAAGTATTTTACGGCAGTTATTATGTATGGAAAGCCATTTATACATGTTATAAATTGACCCCAAAACCGGGAGAATTAGTAGGCTAACCCGGAAAATGACTGACGATTTCACCATTGAAAATGCATGCGAACTGGGGATTTTTGTTCCGGGTTAGCCAAGAATTAGGCACGAAATCGGAAAATTCCTAAAATTCCCAAATTGTGCTTTTTAATATTTAGCTAATCTTCCCTTTGCATCATTCCTACTTAGACTTCATCAATTCCTGATTGGGGCATAGCTTTTGTTAATTCTCTCCGAGCTGGCATCTAATTCTCTAGACACCCTGCTACTTCGGAAAAACACTAGGCCTACCTAGTAGGCACATTCCGGATTGGCCGCCGAGCTGGGCCAATTTTCCCAAAATAGGATGCCAGTTCACTGAGAAAAAGGCTAATCTGGAATATGGTTAGGTAGATTAGGAAAAGTATTACTAAAATTATGTACATTTGGGTTATATGTATAAATGGCTTTCCATAATTATGCAAAACTACTGTTAGGGTGGTGTGGTAATGCTAGAGGTCGAGTAGCAGTCTCATATATAACCAGCACTATTATATACCTGTCTTTAAACCCTTAATGACTAACTAACAATCTTCAAATATTCGTTGAACTGCAAATAGACCTTGATAAAAATGCAGTTTGTAAAATACCGGTAAGTATTGATTGATGCCTTGTGTGTCCCCTTTAGAGTGTCGTTACTTGCCTTTCAGGAAATATTGAATGAAGTGCGACCTAGAGAGAGGAAAGGAATGTTTTCATGCCATAGAAAGGAAGGACACAATAAACGTCCCACATCCATTATGTTGATTGTTCTCATGGGGGGCAGTCAAATGAGTAACAAAGTGCGCTCAGGTTGGTGCAGATACATGGATGACGTTCGTCATTGCCTTTAAAGATGCATTACCAGCTGTGGAAGATCCTGAAATGAAATGACTATCCTTGAGATAAACACCCTAAACCTATCATATGTCCTGGACAAACGATTTAAATGAAGAAAAACTGATTAAAACTAAAAAATTCGGTATCGGTTTTTGCTCTGCTTACCACTGCATCAGTGGCCTGTAAGTGCCCATTCAAGACAAGAGGGGTAGTGGGGAACCCTTAGTCACATATATGTGTGTGCGCAGGGTCTATTTTTATATAGTTTGGCTCCAAAGAAGCAATGTTTATAAAGATAGGCTTTCCTAATAGGCAATCAAGTTATTGGTCACATTCAGAAACAAACAAACATACCCATAAGTTGGGTTTATGCTTCATTGACTGTGCAATGAATCACCAGTAGGGACATAATTATAGGCATATATAAATGACTATGGTCTGACGATTGGCACTTAAAATTCAATCAATAAGGCCAACTGATATCATAAGCATTATATTGCACCTTCATTTCCAATATATGACGTATGCTAACAACAGGGAAATCCCTCTGAAATCTCTGGTTGAGAGACCATCCAATGTCCGTCTATTTGGTGTGCACCGAATGAATAATGGGCCACTTCTTTGGCTAATTACATGCTTTTAATGGGCTCGGAATTCTTAGATATTCAGGGACATGTTTGGGTTTGTCTTATACTTGGTGTATGTGGCAAAAGGAAAAAATGCGCAAATTTGCGCATGCATAGCTGGTAGTGCATTTTTAACAGCACAGGGGCTATAACAACCTAAGGTAGCGACTAAACAATTTAATATTCTCCATTTTGTGTATAATCCCTTGGCTTTGCCTCAGGATATACTAAACAGTGCACCAGCAGCCCATCAATGTTGGTCATTAATCATTTAATTGTAGCTGTATCTCATCAAGTTGTTTCTCCATCAGTTAATTGACTGTCCCCCATAAGAAAATATGCATAGTAGATATGTGCTTAAGTGAAGTAAGAACGTTATGGTTATTACAAGTAAATCAAGAGTGTGACAGTAAAAGTGAACTTAAAATACAAATAACGGGTCTAGTTTCTGAAATACACATTTAAACGGTAAAGGAATATAAGTAGAATTTAGTATTAGAGAGATGGTTCATTCTAAAGTTACTTCATTCAATCTCGTAGGAATCCGCCTGTTGCTGTTGCCTTCTCTATTCTTCAGTATTCCCCATTCAATATATTATTAGAACTGGTGCCCTGAGCCTTTAATATTGAAAAATAAGTACACTATGACAAACGATGTCGTGAGCAGGAACAGGAATATTAAGCAGATCATGACACAGCTGCGCTTCCGACGAGCTGGCCTTCTGATTGGTTGATAATGTTGACGTCGATACCAGTCGATAGGGGGCATTGATAAGGCATGATGGACTCTGAGCTCTTGGTACCCTCCCTTCACATACACTCTGCAACAGGCAATACAACGTTTGTCAATCATTTTAGTAGTTCTGATTGATTGAACTATTGAACTATTTTTAGTTTAATCGAGATGCTTATGGGAATATAAGAAGATTGAATGAATAATTGGAAGATTGAGACTTTTTTACATTTTTAGATATTGAATGATTTGGATATTTATTCAGGAGCTTTCTATTAACCCCATGTTCCAAATATATCTAGTTTTTGTTCATTTGGCCTACATCCTACCTCGTTTTAGAAATGTCTCACCGGAAAATACACCTATTCTTTAGATTTAAGTATTATACACGATTATAGTACTTGATATGGAATGTTCATGTACCTTACAAACAGGAGCCAGTCTTCAGTTCTTACATCCGCTTCCGGTTGACTCCATACCAGAGCTGCTTCCGGTCCCAGTCTCTGCTGAGTTCCGGTGTGCATGCGCACTGGCACTGTCTCCACACAGTACACATCCGCTCCTGGAGTTCAGCAAACAAAAAAGGTATAATTACGATCTCAACTGTATAATTTATACCGATCTTGATATAACTGATGTTACCCATGTTACTCCTTAGCGACTTTACAATGGGTGCATTGCACTACATACGATTGTGTGGTAAACCACTCTTAGAGGCCTTGCAACTCCCTCTTATCGTAACTTGCATTGCACTATGGGTGCATTGCACTATACGTCTTCTAGATGTCTTATCGTGTATAGTGCAATGCACCCTATGTTTACTAAATTATAGCAATGTATGTTATAACGAATAGGAAACGTCGAATGTACCAACTCTAATTGTTGAGATAATGAGACACAAACTTAATTTAGAGTTATAATGTGGAGTATGATAATGAGTTACGTAATGAAATGTTATGTAAATATACTTCCTCAGGCTCAGCTATCATACAAGAAAGAGCTCATTATTTCCATTAATTGCTTGACTTATAGGAGACAAGAACTTTGGTCAAATCACTTTCAGGTGGGTCGGAAAAGAATGAAATACAAGTAGAAAATCTTGTAGAATGATAGTTGTTTTAGGTGGGAGAAGTCGCTGTATATCGGGTGGGCAGGGGTGGACTTAGGTATTTCATCAGGAGTATATAAATAAAAGTGTTGTTACTTATTTTTGACATTTTTATTTCATTTCACAAGATTTTCGGTTACTTGCCCTCCTTAAGGATATGGCTTTATAATAATAGTTCTTCGATCGACGTTAGCTGAGAATGAACCTTTATAATGTTATAAATGTACTGCAGTGCCCGGTGAAACCACGGGATGATCTACTCAGCTGCTGGGTTGGGTAGGGAAGCCTGTTCAAGCAGCTGGAAGTGTCTACTTCGCTCCCCGACAGCCTCGCTGTATATTAATGAGTAGTATATGAATGTATGTATTGGTCCAGGTATCGCTCTATTATTACTGTATATTGTTATCCGTTTTACCATTATACGGGTGAAGTCACCGGAAATGTTATATCAGTGGGACATTAGCATATGCTACCTGTACATGTGAATATTGGATTGAATAGGGTTTGGGCGGCTGACCGGTCACTTATCGAATGCCGTACAGTAAACAGTGGTGAATGATGTTAAATACCTTGGGTTCGAGATCGATAACTCTCTAAGCTTTAACAGACATTTTACAAAAATAAAAAATGTAGTGCAACTCAAAACCAACCAACTTATGAGAATCCGGTATTGTATAGATAAAAAATACTACGATAAGGATCTTAAAAGCACATGTACAACCATTGTCAGAGTATGGATTGATCTTCTTCAACATGGCAAATAACAATGTAATTAGAAAATTGCAAAGTGTTATAAATAGAGGTCTGAGAATGATTAGTCCAAATGAGCCTATGCCTATTGTTGATGTTAGGAGTCAGTATAATTTTCAGACTGTAGAAAAAAGAGGTTATATACAACTAGTTGGACTAATGTACAATTTGAAGGATATTAAAGATTATATACAAGAAATGCCAAGGGAAACTAGGCAAGCAGAAGGGATGAACATGATCATTCCGCAACCCAAAACTGCGAAATTAAGAAGTAGCCCAATGTACATGGGTCCGCGATCTTGGAATAATCTAAATGGGATTCAAAAAGGTCTGAAATGGTCCTCATTGAAAAATTTCCTCAAACATTCGGAAATACCAATCATTCTGTAAGTACTGAGTGTAAGACAGAGAAGCTGTTATGAACAAAAAAAAAATGGAAAGTAGCATAACTAGTGTGAGCATGATGCTCTCTTTAGAAGTAAACAAGGTACTCTACGAAGATACACTTTAGGGAAGTTGAAAGAAATGTACTGTTTGTTCTTTTATCAATGTATGATTAGCGGATTGATTTTGTAATTTGTTTTACTGGGCAAAAAAAAATGTAGAAAATGTACGATGATGATAATAATTTAATCAAGGTTAAAAGCTAAACGGAAGAAAGTAACTCATATTGTGTAGATAATATTGTTTAAATCTGTTTTCATGACGAATGAGACATATCACTGTGTGAGAATTCAGTCAATAAAATTTATTAAAAAAAAAAAAAAAAAACATATTCCATCGAATGCTACAAACACTGTTACATTGACCTTCACACATCCATGTTGAGAAATTGTGATAATTGGTGTCAACGTATGTAACAGGTAACTCAGAGGAAGAGGATTGATGGTGTGTTCACACCAATTAAGTAAATTATAAAACCATACCAATAATGAAGTTTAATAATAATGATTAACACCTAAGTGAAATGGGTTCAGACAGGTACACTTCCATTCTAGAATTCAGAAATACGAACTTAAGCATTTCTTTTGTTATTTTATCTTAACAAAATGAAACATCATAAACACTCTATTAAATCTTGTTTTTAAAGTTAAAGAACAAGATCCAGGTCGTTAAAGAAGGTGCTACAAGGTATCATCACAGAGATTTGTCTTTAGCTGCCACTGTTTTTAACGGGATTGCACTGAAAATTGAACGTACTTATCATTGTGATCTTTTGTGTCATTTCCAAATCAAATTAGCTGATTTAGTTGTACAAATCTTTCTTATCACGTTTAAAGGCAAACGCTACTATCTAGTGGAAAATGAAAATGAATGTCATTTTTCTGAGACTTTGCGGTTTAGTTCTTGGAGTGTTTCTGGTCATAAAAATGAAAACAAAATTCAATGGGTCACGGTGCTCATTTTTTAATTACAGCCCTTCAAAGTTTGGTATCTCAAAATAAAAATGAGAGCCAAATGAAGGGGCCTCATTTTGCAGTCCCCCGATTTCATATTTCGTATTTGCTTTTCATATTCACACAATTTTGGAAAGATTATTATTTGGCTAATAGTTATATGCCTCTTCGTCATAGAATCCATGGTTATTTTCATTCTGAAATCAACAAATCTGCTAAGCAAGATTATTTACAGCTACAATTATTTTGTTTTAAGTGATGACATGTATTTTTTCTTTCATATGTGTAGGATATAACCTGCAGTATATATGTGTAGTAGACAATTTTTGCACATTAGGAGTTGCCATTTGTGTTTTATTCCCCAAAACGTGAAAGGAAAATGCAGCATTTCCACATCTATGGACTCGCATACTGAATGGGTACAACTAAGGGTGCCTACAACTATCTCTGTTTCCTAAATATGTCGATTTCAGTTAGCTTTTTTAACGTGATGACATATATATTTGTTCGACTTTACAAGAGTAGAATATAACCTGCACTATATATGTGTAGAAAATCTTGGAACATTAGGAGTTGCCGTTCATTTTTATTTTAACTTCTAAAATATGAAAAAATGCAGCATTTCTCCATAGAATTCAGTACTAAAGGGATAGTACATACCCTTATTTATAGCATACAGCATGGGTGGTAGTGAATAGTCGCATTTGCCTTTAAAATATCTCTTTAAGGTAAGGCATACTACGATGCTAAGTATAACTATATTATTTGTTTTCAATGTTTTTTAATCTACAATAATTAATACTCACTTGTGGAGTCAAGCCATGATGATACTCTTTCTACAGTCTTTGTAAATGACTCAAACTTTGGCTCCCGTTCCTCATTGGTTGAAGGTAGTATTGCAGGTGCAAAGGTCTTTTTCGTCAACTGGGGAGACAAGCAATTTGTGATTATTACTTGAATCTAAAGTATAAACGTTGTGTGATTCTTTTACTTCATTCTTCAGGTTCTTATAACTATAACTTATCTGAAAAACAAATATAATTGCACTTTTCTGACTATAATACAGTCCAATATAATCTTATATAACTCGTAGTTGTATTATGTTTAACCATGGTATTTTAGTTCAGCCCCTTGTCTTTCCCTAGCTACCCACTATTGTTTAGAGGAAACATGCTAACAAGTGCTAGACCCTACTTTTTGTCTCGAATTAATGGGTCTAAAGCCTTAGTCCACTAAGCCGATTCTCATGCGATTTACAACGTGCAAATACATGCCGCAATATGTGAAGACATACATTTCGCCTTCATCAATCCTCTCAAATAACCCAAATATAAGGCAAAATAATGTATGGTAGATGGGTAACAAATCGGGTGGCCGCCCTGAAACCGACCCACGTGTGCCTCGGGGTCCTGCAGACTTTGACAAAGTTCTGCGCTACCCGCCCAAACACGAATGTAAAAAAAATGAAGGACGAGAAAAGAAATCGTGCTTGAATGTTTACCTGCAGAGGAGCCTGAACTATCACACTAAGGTCATTCTGAGTCTTGGTATAATAGGTGCGCAGCATCTGGTAGTAGTATGTGACACGACACTCGGACTTGTGCCCATGCTCTGTATAGAAACAACGATTATGGCTCATCTCCGGAGTCCCTGAAATGCAAATAAAGTTGTAACAACTTTGAACTTTGGCATGTAGTAGCCCAGTGGGCCAGGATCCATCGTGCCTCGAAACCCTAAGAGTTATTGTAAATTTACCAATGTATCTGAAATCCAAAGATGATATTTATATTGATAACGGAATGGTTTAAAATAACTTGATCTCCCCGATCCCCTCCTGCCTCCTGCCTCCTGCCTCCTGCCTCCTGCCTCCTGCCTCCTCCCTCCCGCTCCCTCTCCCCCTCCCCTCTCCCTCCCATCCTTACATTTAGGCTACTTAAGGTTTTCTGTGACACATCACACATGTTTCTTTTTCTCACCTTTTCTTTTTACGAATACTGCCTGCATGTTGGTCACTCTCAGGTCCAGCTGTCCGGCCACCCAGTTACTGGCCTTCTCCATCACCTGCGAGAAGTTCTCATAAGAGTCGGAACGTTGCTCCGGTAGAAAATCACGCAAACCTGTAGAGCAATGAAGAGATTGAACAATACTCAGCAAATGTTAGAAGTATTTTTGTTTTGGGGTTCAAGCTTCTTCCTTGTTTTTTTTGCGTTATAATCAAAATTATGTTATATAATAGTTTTACAGGTTTTAAACCTAGGATGTCATACAAAGTTCATTATAACAATCGAGTAAATACCCCTTTCAATTGCTGTTAAGAAGTATTGCTAAGAAAACAATTGAAACAAATATAACATAATGATGTTAGCAAATGAGTCTCAAGTCGCACAGAAGGGATTTCTGAGATAACGTCAGGTTAAAAAAATGAGGTTCATGTCTAGTGCTCCCCCACACAATGATAGTCTTAGTGATTCCTCAGTCGAAGCAGTAGTGATTCTAATATTATACACACATTTTATTTGAAATTTCAAGTCTATCTTGGGACATAAACCCTCAGCTCTCATAAGAGATAACGTTAAAATCAATTTAATTTAATAACAAAAGCATTAAAAGTAAACTTCCTTAATATGATAAGTGCCAAAGCTGTGTATTTACCTATCTCCTCTCGTTGGGGGATGCCCACAATGTAGACGATCCTTAGGAAAAGGGCATACTCTCGGGACTTGGCCGGCGATTCTGCCCACATGGTGGCGTTAGCGTACACCTTGCCCCGCCCCGTCCTTGTAAACACCGTCTCCATGTTGAGGATTTTCCCTGTGCACAATGGATAACTTTACTATAAATTCTATATTCGGATGAAGTCGACTGAAAGTGTACAATTTGTCTTGAACAATCGTCTCTAACAGCCCAAATGTGATGTGTTCCAGGAAAATTAATCATAAGTCACAAAATTCATATTTTTGAAAGTCATTTCACAAGATGTTTTTGGATTGTTTTCATTTTTGGAGTATCTAGTCCGATAGGTCTCATGAATATATGGACCAAATTTCAGGATAGTGTATTAAATAATTATACTCATGCATCTGTACGATCATCCTATGGAGTGCATTTACCTACTTTACCAGTAATTGTGATCGTCCTATGGAGTACATTTACCTACTTTACCAGTAATTGTTCACCCAAAAATATTGAAAACTTTTTTTTCATGAGGCAAACTTTAAACAAAATGTTATTTTCAGTTTGTTTTCCCAGTTGAACTGTGGTTTATCTCTTTAATGTTTACTATCATTGGAATCACCTTGATCTCTTTTCAAATATAATGGTATCTCAAAATCTATTTTTTGCGACTTTTATGACTCATTTTCCTGAAACGCATCACAAATTGATACAAACATGAGGTATATCATCCTGTTTTGTTAATATCCGTTTCTTTATTGTAAGTGGCATCCATTGGAAGACCTAATCAATCAGAAATGGACAACCAATTTCGGGACAAAATTAAGCATGCATTCAATTCGAAATAAAAGTTCAGCATAACCCAACCGATTTCTTCATCCATTGCAGCACCAAATAGAAACAGATAAAACTAGTATTTATCATATTTCAGCAGAACTGTCGAGCAGAGGTGTAGAGCTGCTGATGGTACATTTCCTGGCGACCGACCAGCCCTATTAGCATATATAATTGTTTGAAGAATTACAGTATCCAGTTTCAGAATTACTAAACATTTTCATCGGGACATCCTGTTTGCGAGGCTCAATCTAACTGACCTAGGAATCACTGTTTAAATTACTAGTTAACAGCCTTGTCCACTAAGCCGATTTTTATGTGATTATGGATAAAGCTTATTTATTATATGCGCATTCCATATGAGAGGTGCTATAAGTGGGGTGCTATAAAAATATTCATATAGTATGCGTACTATATGAACTACTTCATCACCAAGTTGGCCACTTTTATGCACTTTTATGCACCAAGTTTCATGCCCATATGATAAATATAGAATGGAACTCGCCTGCAATAATCGAAAAATTTATTGGACTTGATTTGTTCACATAAGCACTCTGCCTACGGCATCGTGCTTATAAATGTGGGTGAATCTCGTCGAATAAATTTTCGATCATTGCCGGCTCATTCCATTCTCTCTATGTATATACACCTATGGCTAACTTTACATGTGAATGTACAAGTTTAGGCTTGGGTGGTCCCCAACAGTGTTCCCCATGGCAACTAGAGCACACATTGTTTTACCTGAAAAGACATATTCTAAAACAAATCAAATCCTCGTTGAAAAATGTGTTACACATCTTAAAATTAATGCTTGAATGCGCTAGTTTCGACCTTTAAGCTATACGCCATGGTCGGGTCCATTTCGTTATACAAAACATATGAGATGTGTTACGAAGAATAAGTCATATTTCACAAAATTAATATTTTTGAAACTGTTTTGTTCACAGCATCCTTATGTAGGACTGTTCTCACTTGTGGGGCATTTAGCACTTTAAGTCGTATAAATACACATACCAAATTCCATTCAAGTGTATTAAATATATCCATGCATTTCTGAGGTCAGCATGCATATGGAATAAATAAGTAACTACTTTACTAGCCATTGCCTATGCAGAAATATTGCAAACCTTTTATCCAAGCATGAACAAAAAAATCAAACACAAAATATAGAAATACTTTTTAGATTTCTAAATGTTGACAACTTTGGAATCCATTAATCTAATCTTTTCAAAGGTAATGATATCTCAAAATCCATTTTTTTTCGCTTTATGCCTCTTTTTTCTGTGACACATCACATATTATCTGTGATATGATACTAAGGGAATGAGTTGCTCACCTGCGATTGGAATGGCTTTGAGCTGCTTATTTGCTCTTTTAACCAGAGTGAGCATCGTGTCGGAGGAGGACTCAGGGACAAAGTCCACCACGTTAATGGTCAGTTCCTCATGGTTCTCCCTCGGTGAAGCACTGGGCACAAACCATAACCTGCCAAGTACATGAAGTTTGCATGTTTTTATGGAACTTTTGTTTCGGTCACTAATACTATATTAATCCATTGGCTTATCTTGGCAATCATACACCACCAGTGCACCACCAGTCCCTTAATGTCAGTTATTTGTCAACATATATATTGGGTTTAAAGATGGATTCTGAGGTACTGTACAATAGTGGTGAATGAAATTACCTATCAGCTAAGAAATTAACTAATAGATAACCCAAACGAATTCAATACTTTACAGTAAATCAACCAAAGATATTTCCCCAATTATTTCTTTGATAAATTAGGGCTTATAATTGCTTGAATGATTTTAAATGTTCACTGGACTAAAAATAATAATATTTGGTAAGATTTATTTTGACCGTAATGGGTTCTCAGAGTTTTAGGGGAAAGTTATAGTATATTTTTCATCTTATAATTCAAGTAGTTCAAAAGAGTACAGGTGTTGGTGAGAGTCAAACCTCAGGATCAATAATATGTTTAATTCTCTTCCTTCTCTGTGACATGGAGGAAAGGAGTTTTTCTACATTGTGCCATGGAGAGAAATAGATCAACAACCTTTTTTCCTCCATGCCACAGAGAAGGAAGAAAATCAAAAATAATATTGGTTAATTAATCAATTTTTTTTTAACCAATGGTCCATTTGAATCGGTGGAATATAAGTCTATTAGAATATTTCAGCAGTCCTTCACTTGTTTCAAACAATGACTGTTTACTTTGCCTTACCTTATACCTCTGAGGTAATGCGTCTTTATTGATGACGTCAGACTTTTAGAGCGGTGCACCACATCAGTGTTGTTCATCTGACTGAGGCTAGTAGAGGACCACATCACGGTTTCACAGTTCCGCAGCTGTATGTCTCGGTTAGCGTTTAGCCATGCGTTAGACCTCTTCAGCAGCGTTCTATTCAAGTACAATATTTTGAGATGTGTTACAGAAAAATGAGTCAAAGGTCATAGAGGTGGAATTTTGGATGAAAGTGTATCAGACAGTGTATTAAATATATCCCCGAGTTACTAAGATCATCATGTGGAGTATATAATATTTAGCTATTTGATCGTACTCCACCCAGAAATGTTGCAAACGATTTATACATGAAACATAAAAGAAACACTTTAGATTACACATGTTAAGATTTGTTCGAATTCACTTTAAAAATACCCCATGCTGCTGAACATGAAATGTTCTCACTAGTTTTACTCCATGCATTTAAGATTCAATATGACATGTACACATTGACATCCCCCTATTGAACCTGCATATCTGTATAGCTGTCAGCTAATAGACATGAAATTAATTACAAAGAAAGGTGTGAAAAGGACACAAGCACTTAAATGTCATACATCAACATTGGCATCCTTATCTTCTGTTATTTACCTTTTAGTTAAAAAAAAGCGTTTTTAAAAGTTCATTTATTGCTAGCTGTACATACAAGCCATTCAAATGACCCTATTCATGCATACATAGTAGCAAGGTATGCAGTTGATGGTTCGGCTAATGTAATGCTAGTTCATGTCATAGTTATATCTCAGCATATAAGAATGGATTGTTACGTAATGTTATGTAACACAGTGTCCCCCTACTGAACAGGTAGCAAAGCAGTAGGGCACGGTTGTTTATACTAGTGAGATGCACTAATACAGTTGGCCCCAGTGCTGTATTAAAAAAACTACTAAAGTGTAAAAGACATTTAAAATTATATCAGGTTATGTTGAGAAAAACACAATGTTAATTGTTATACCTAAATAAACATGTTCAAAGTTTAAAAAATCTAATATTCTTGGGAATACCTATTTGGTCGATTCTCACAAAACGTCGTCAATTGGTTGATATGGGTAACAAAATTGGTGTAAAAATTAAATATACCTGAATCCTTAAATATTTTATCTATTTATAGTTATAGTACTATACTTGATATGTTCAAAGTTGGGAACACTAATATTGAAAACTACCTTGTATATTGAGGCCTGAATTATTTGCATCATCAAGCGATACAGGGTGAAATTGAAACCATGGAATTAAAGGCAAATATTGAATTTAGATGTGGTTTTACTATTTGAATAATGGTGTAATCTGCTTTCAAAGAGACAAAATATTATAACCTAAATATATACATGATATACCTGGGGTATAATGAAACAAAGAAGTGGTATCGCTCAATGACGTTTTTGCTGGTTTCATACCATCTAGAATCATGCATAATTAACATTAAGCAGAAATTCTATGACTATTATAGTGAATTTAGCCATAAGTATGTCCAGAATTGATGTAACTTGAAATGCATACATACAGACTTGTGCATTTTGTTTTTCTCATGGATTAACTGCATACATATCATACCATATGTATCGCTCAATGACTGTATTGCTTGATGATTTTTTCCTATTAGATACCCAGAAGCTTCATACATGATGGGAATTATGTACAAAAATATATCTAAAACAATAGAGATTGAAATAGGCTACATGTGTATATATTGTCACTTATCAATATTAACATGCAAATAAGTTATGCATCAATAAAGATGTATCGCTCAATGATGCCAAAACTACACCAAAAGCCCTTTATATTATTAAAAGGCATGTTGTCATAAGGCTTCTCCAGTTATAGACTAGGCCCATTTTCAGAAAATCAAACTAGTTGAGGCGTTTTTTAGTAGAAGCATTACAACACTTGTTCTTAGACAATTAATATGTGCTCAATCCAAATCTGGCGGATGACAGAGCATATCTTCAATATTTTCAAGATGGCGGCCATTTTACAAAATGGTGGCTACTTTTAAGCTATGTTACCAGCTTCTTCTTTATAACTTAAACAATATTTAAGCTAGACCCTTTAAATTGTGTGTAGTGGTGGAGGAATAGTTACTTATTATCTGGTTAAAAATTGGTGACCTTTGTCAAGGTCAAGGTCATTTGTAATCAGGTCAAATATCAGATATCATCATTTCTACTGTACAATCAAACAAACAGAGAAGAAAACCTGGCAAAGAGACCACTAATGAGGCTATGGGTGATTCTTTTCAAGGAAGTTGTCCAAATAATGTTAACCTGACATCTTACAACATTTTAGAATTCCAAGATGGCCGACAATATATATGGCTGCCTCAATAGTAACTTTGTTAATAATCATCAGATTTTGAAGTCCAGCCTACCAAAACATAGGTTTTCAAGGGTGAGGAATTCATTGAACATGTCTAAAACCACTTTAGATAGTATTTTAAAAAGATACAGTGTTGCCATAGCAAACAACTCATCGATCAGTGCATCACAATTGAAATCATTATAAAGATGAGTTATATTTGAAGAACTGATTTGTTTTCCAGAAACACATTCCTTATAACTTCCACTTCCAGGGTAACAAGGTAGGCCTACATGAAAAATATTGTGCCTGAAAAAACATAGATGGATAAAAGTATTTAAATGGTCAGAATCAATGCAAGATCTATCCTTAAAATAAGTTTTCCTAAAAGGTGACGAAAATCATACTACCTCAGAAGTTTGTCAAATATGTGTCTGGGAACTGTCTGGGGCCCGTTGCTCCGTTTCTCGCTAACTATTTTCCCATACACTTTCAATGGGAAAATAGTTAGCGAGAAACGGAGTAACGGGCCCCTGGTGATATCAATGTTCAATGGTTTGCGATTGGTGGGGAAGCTTACAGATTACAGCTGGTAAGGATACAGCATATTATTTAGAGAAAGAAAGTTAAAGGTGGATTCTCAGCTACTATAACTAGTATGTAATCATTGGTTACACATGCAGATGCCCTGTTGTGTGACAGATGTACACAACCTCACCAAATTTACTCATATTATGATGGATAGGACTGAATTCATCAGTATCCTGCTTCTTTTATATATTTATACAGGAACTTGAATCAACTGAGACAAAATGGCCACTAGTGTGCACCAAACTCAAAATGGTCTCAGACCATTTATGTTTGGTCATTGGTTGCTGTGTTTCTAATGAATTTCAGACAAGTTTGCTGAGGAAACCAAAATCCTAAGTTTGCAATGTGGTATACAAACCTAGGAATTGCATCAATCCTTCTTCAATGCACATAATTATATGCCCAGAGAGATTGCCTGTGGAATTTGGAGCAACCAAAAATGAAACTGTCCATGGGGAAGTTGATGGAGGAAATGGAATTAATCTTAATTGCCTGTCAAAGGACAACAAAGCAGTAAAATGGTGACTGAGAACCATGAGGATCTAGTAGATTTCTCAAATGGAACTGCACATGAGCTGCTCAATTCACAAAAGACTAAACAAAACCAAAGATAACAGACTCTCTTTGAACCTTCAAAGTATGGACAAGAGACTTGAACAATTCTTACCAGAAGACAAGAGCAAATGAATGAAAAGTTTCATGAGCCTATATAGAGGCAACATTCTTCCACCTTGAAAAGCTATTTGAGATTAGGCAAAGCATCACTCATAAAACTACCCTCCCTGTGGACCATTCCATTCTCCAGAAATTAGAAATCTTATGTCAGGTAGGGAGATCAATCTCTGATGTTTTAAAGCATGAATTGCTTTTAATTCCTCCTTCTTTAGCAACACTAGATGGCAGCCCTAGAAGAGGACAGTAAGATATCCTGATGAAAACACTTATGGCAGGAATTGGTTGGCCAAAGACATACCAGATGATTCATCTTATTGTTGATGGTCGAGGCCTTGTTGCTTTGTGTAAGACAGAAATCTAGACAGATATTTGGAGATTTGTCAGATAAATCTTCAGGTGCTGCCTTTTGATATGGCCATTACTTTCATTGCATTGATGTTGCTTTTGATTGACACAATTCACTGTCCATTAAAGAAGGCACAAGGTGGAACAAAATTAATTACATATTTTGGTAAAGATGAGGTTGAAGGTAATCCATCAACTGAAGGACAACTTGCATTCCTGTAGATAGTACCTACTGCTTCTACATACATTACAGGACTTACTTTCTTACTATGAAAAGGCAGCTTTGGAAAGGTTTTTCATCCCAGGTACTGACAGTGGACACTCTCCATCTAAGGGATCAAGTTCTTTGCAGAATTGGACTGTTAATCCCTCTTATGTTTGTATGGGAATGGTGATATAAGGAGGGAATAACATATGCTAACACCAAAATTCACACTGTTGTAATGTGGTCAAGAAACATATCTTACATAGATCTGCTCAATGCACATGGCAGGAAGCTATCAACAAAGAAGTCTACATGAAAGCTGAATATCAGAAACCTAAGTTTATCAATATAAACTGTGTCACATTCTGGTCTTTGGATTCTCAATACCAGTGATATTCCATGTCTACTATCCCTGCATGCATGCCTGCATTACTGAATAGGATTCTGATCACAATACAGTGTATGTATAGCATTAGTCTGGAAGTGCCAAGCCACTAATGTCTTTACTTGTTAATGAATTTGTTTTAAAAACTTCATTCACCTTTATAATGAACTAGCAAAGTACCCTTCTTCTGGACGGTCTCCCTCTCTCCAGACAATTCCACTTCTCCCTTTTTTCCCTCCTGTCTCTTTTCTCTCATACCTGTTTTTCTCTCCCATCCCCATCTCTGATTTCCACCCTCTCCCTGCCCTCTCCCTTGTGCTCCCCCTCCCGCTTTTTCTGCCTTCCCCTACATTCTCTTCCTCCCCTATTTTCCCTCCCTCTCTTCTTTCCCTCCCCCTCTCCTATTCCCTTTTCTTCACTGTCCCCCTTCTACACCCCCTCCCTCTCCGATATATACCCTCCCCCTCTCCAATACCACTCCTCCATATGTAGTCGGGTCCCTCTGGAAGTGATGTAGTAGCTTGTGGGAAATGGAAATTGGAAATTTCTTCTAGTTTCCAACAGGGGCTTTCCCAAGCTATAAATAAACACATTTTCACCCCAAATACCTTCCCAAATTACAAAATGTTTTCTGGACAGTGTTGACAGACCTGTACAGAACGGAAAAAAATAGCTGAGGACATAAAAGATTCCAAGGACATGAACAAAAAAAAAACTTTCTTGAGCTTTATATTTATGATACAGTTATGATGCATTGATCAATATATTAGGTGGTGTGGCAACACTATCTTTTTAATATTCTATCCAAAGTTGTTTCAGACATGTTCAATGACTTTGGCACCCCTGAAAACCTATATTTTAGTGTGCTGCACTTCAAAATCCAATGAATATTAATGAAGCTACTATTTACACAGACATATTGGCAGCCATCTTGGAAATCTAAAATGCTGAAATATGTCAGATTGACATTATTCTGAGAAATTCCTGGAAGAAATCACCCATAGCCTAGGGAGAGATCTCTTTGCAAGGTTTTCTCAAAGGTTCTCTCAATGATGGTGGTGTTTTAGTAACTTTTACGGCGGAACAATTTACTTCTGACCTTTTTGTGTATTAATGGAGGCCATCTTGGATTTCTTCAATGGGTCACTAACACTAGATTGATATCATTGGGATATATTCCTTGGCCAGAATCAGTCTAAACCTATTTCAGCAAGTTAAGCCCCTCTGTCTGCTTGATTATACAGAAAAAATAATGATATCTGACATTTGACCTCATTACAAATGACCTTGACCTTGAGAAAGGTCACCAATATTTATTTGGTTAATTCAACAATAATTTCTTCAACATTACACAAAATTTAAAGGATCTAGCTCAAATATTATTAAAGCTATTATGATTATACAGATAACACAGATTAAAATTAGTGGCCATTTTGAAAAATGGCCGCCATCTTGTAAATAATAAAGATATGCTCTGTCATCCGCCAGATTTGGAATTAGCACATATTAATTATCTAAGAACAAGTGTTGTAATGCTTCTACTATAAAACGCCTCAACCACTTTAAATATCCATCTATTTCAATTTTGGGCCTAGTCTATTAGGCAAATATTAAATATACCAATTAATAATAGATGTGTTGAGCTATGATACCAGTATCAAGAACTCATTGAATTTAATTCCAATGGTCACTAGCATACCTCATGATTGTGGTATCGCTCAATGACGTTTTAATTACACAAAGTGAAAAATGACTCTGGAAAAATAGCAAATGTACCAGCTTGATTTTGTTTTCATTCATAAAAAAGGAGCCTGCCTATACTTTCATGTTGTATTTGCTTTAATTTGAATTTACATGATATCTCAGGAATATTGATGTTCAAAATTTGATTTTCATATCTATTTTCTTTAAAATGCCTACAAAATGGCATTTTAAGGCATCCAGCAGCGTAAATATACATTGAAGATAGTGAAAAGTATATACCCACATGTTCCTCTGCTCTAGTCCGATCATTTTTAAGGGCCACCAGGAAGAACACTGTTGTGAGGTTTTCAGCGCCCTATTCCTGATTTATGTACTTGTATAAGAAGTCGTGAATAAAAATTCTATATATATATATATTTTGTCACATCCATATTAGTTTTTGAATTACATATTACAAATTATGGCCATATGAGAGAAAAAGGCCCATTTGACGACATTTAGTGAGAATCGACCATTTATTTTGTCTATTTACACCTTTGTCACAAAAAAACCTCTCAATACTTTAAACTGTTTCATGAATACTACCTAATCCACCCACCTATAATCTCCTTGGTTTCTCTCTCCATGGTTACTAATATTTGGAGTGAAATCAACAAAGTCCAGACGTCTGGATCCGCATAAGCCATCTCCACCCTCTCTGATTCCCGCCCTCACGATTGGGAACCGAGTACTATTTATAACCTCGTCATATGTAGGTGGTGCCAAAGTATAATCCAGATTTTCGTCCAGGGAGAAAGCAAGGTTGGTGTGCTCTACCGTTCCCGAGATGCTAGGTATAGAGGGAGGACGACTGGGACCCGCTGTGGCACTTTCACCCTGAAGATTTTCGTAGATGTTTGTTAATTCAACGGGTGTCATTACTTGAGTTGGGGCTTGTTCCGGATGGATCGTAGTAAAGGTGTTGCCGCTGCCACTAGCCATGTGAACTGTGCGAGATGATGACGTAGGTGGTGCAGATGTAGAAGTACCCAGCTGTGTGACGTCAGATGACGTACCACTGAAGTCATGACGTCTGAAGTCGGGTGGATGTTGTTCAGGTGGTTCTGAGGAATCAACACCTTGTTCTGCGGTGAGGATGCTGACTTCTTCTGTCATGTCCATCGCGTGATCATCCACCTGCAGGTGAAGAAGAGTAATGTTCATGGAAATACGACATAGTGTGTTATACTAGGGCTATATTACAATATGTCAAACATAACATATACATTCATATAGTCCTATGTATAGGCCTATTAACATATTTATTCGATATCATAGGCAATAAACAATCAACATTGTTTAAACAGATTTGTTTCAAAGAAAGAGGATGTACAGTGAAAATACAAGAGGTATATTAAGGTAAGGTAGTCTAAACCACCCGTTTCAGTGCAATCTGAACCAGCTGCAGCAGCACACCACTGAATTTGACCTATAGGCACCACACTAGACCACAAGCTCAACGCACTAAAAACAAGTTGACGCAATGATACAGGGTCTCCACGGGGCCTAGCAAGGCCTTGAATTTGGTAAACTATATTAAAGGCCTGGAAAGGCCTGGCAAATCATTATATCATTTATCCAGTTAGGATCTTATCAAATGGCCTGGAAATTTTCAAAGATTCTGTTTCTTAATGTACATTTCCCCTGTTTGTCCCCTCTCACACCTTACAGAATTACTCATGAAGTAAAAGTTGAAAAACTGTGACTGATATAAAATATTAATATAAAACTGGTTAAAAACATCACTGCACTGCATGCTAATTAATACGGTAGGATGTTTACCAACACACAGTGGGGATTTCTTGTTTTTCTCAGTCAGACTTTAGTATTTTGGGAGAACAACATATTTAATCACTGCAAATTGAATATGCCCTTCCAATTTGCCCTAGTATAATGACATTAAAGCTGCATTCTCAGCTATTACGACAAAACAAATCTGACCAAATTTGTTCATACTAATTATTTAAAGGACTGTATTCATAAACATTCTTCTGCTGTTATATTATATATATATTTGTACAAAGAATGTCAAATCGGTCGAGAGGAAACTGCCGCCGAGGAGCGATAATAAGTGTAATTATCACAGGAAGGAATTCAGGCGGGGCCTCCAATCAAAGATAAAGACGTTTTAGAACCCCTCAAGCATAACAACTGGACAAAATCCTCTTAAATAGGGGTGAAATGATTTTTAGATGTGTAGGTAAACAATGGAACAAAAATGATAAATCTTGAGTTTTTGACCAACGTTAGGCCTAACTGAGAACGCAGCTTCTGAAAATGAAGTTTCATTTTCTAAGATTGCCATCTTTTTTTTCAAATTTAATAAAGTTAGGCACAACTGTCCACCACAACTTTATCAAATTTGAACACAGAGGTAGCCTACTGAATGCATGACAGGGCTATATGAAAACTGAATGATTATCCGGAGGCAAGTGGAATGAGATGGGTCACACAACATTAATCTGATAAGTTCTGTCTAGTTAGTATAATACATTCACATGTCTACCACAATTGTCTTCTCCTTTCTTCATCTGCAATTATAATTTCCATGTGGTTTGTTGTCACACTCAATATTATGGTATAAGTGTCAACACAAGATATTGATCTCCAAAGATACAGACAAGTCTGAGACAACCCAGCTGGTGGGTTGGTCATGATGAGTAATGATAGCCGGAAAATTACTTGTGCTGATTATTCCAAATTTTAAATAGAAAAAATGAATAAAATAAGTTAATTTACAGTATCTGACAATAACTGTGACTCAACCATCCTTTACATGTAACTGAAATCAGTTTTTTCCATTGGAAACGCAAATTCATAAAATTATATTGACACCAGTCGTTGTTTCGTGAAAATGAAAAAACCCAGAAAGAAATGAATATTTAAAGTGTTAACTGTAACGGATACCGCCATTGACGGTAGTTACGCCTCTTCTCTCTGTAAAATTAAAATGACTTCCTAGTTTTACGATAACATGTAAGCTTAGATCTTAAATCAAAACTATTGCTGTGAAATAGCAAGAAAATTAAATCAATTTTATTTATGATTTAACTTCTTTTATTTCCTCATTGTATTAGTTCCTAGTACAATATTAAGATTGGGAGATTTAACAACTTCTACGTCAGTAAGGTTTTAAAGTTTTAAAGTTTTACAGTAATATTAAATCAGAATAAATAGTAATGACATGTTTTCGATTGGAACAGAATTTAGTTGTATTTGATATCATGAACATGTTATATCTCGTCAGAAACCGTAGCGCTGTAGTCATTCCATGTGAGCCATGTGATACTACATACAACCTGTATTCCTATAAACATGTTTAAGAGTGCATTCTCAGCGGATATCGTAAAGCTTTTCAAATTTTGGTTCGGTTCTTTTCCCACCCACTTTAAAGTCTTTAGACTAAAACAAATATCGAGGATAGAAAATGTGTGCTGCTGTGGCAATAAAACCCCTTATTTAGATGGCCCGTCTAAATCCTTTACGTTCACTTATTATCGCTCATCATCGCTCCTTTTTATTCGACCGATTCGACTTCAAACACTTGTATAGACACATATATATATAGCAGCAACAGTGATACATCCAGATCAGATAATAATGGCATGTAAGTGATCGGACACCTACTGCGCCAGTGGTATTCCTGGCCCTGGAGTAGGTGTCCTTATGGCATTTAAATGCCCTTTTGCGGTCTGGAGTGACTCTTTCAACTCTGAGCCTAGACGGTGTTGTAATAGCTGAGAATGCATTTTAACGATGCAATTCATAAATAACTTAACAGCATACATAGAAAGCTTTGGTTCAAAGATATGTTTAAACTGACCATTGATTCGGTAATATGATATATAAGCCACACCCATGAAATGGTTATATTCATATTTCGCTCTTGGTATAGAGACAGAGGCAGGGATCTGAGAGAAACACACCTGTGCATACCATCCGCGCCACATTCTGAAATGCTACAGCAGCCTGTTCATATAGTAATCACAGGTGTGTACTTTTGCTCAGGTGTGAGGGGACCTACATGCCATCTCACACAAATCGTAAGACGGACAGATAAACATGTCTGAGTACATATTAATGCGTAATTGATAATTATCAGTGCTTACTTAAGCTTGGTATGTCATGTGTTATAGGAAAAAGAGTCACACGTCGCTAAATGGGAATTTTTCAAGGTATTCCATCTACAAGATCTCTAGAAGACTGTTATTATTTTTGGGCTATATTATACTCTAAGTCGTATGAATACATATGCCAAATTTCAGGATAGTGTATTAAATATATCCTTACATTTCTAAGGACATGCTCTGGAGTACATTTAGTTACTTTACTAGTATTCACCCAGAAATATTGCAAACATTTTCTAACATAAATATATCAAACATAAAATATAGAAACACTTCTTAGATGTCCTCTTTAGGATCATTGAAATCAGCTTGATCTCATATATATATAAAATATGATGATATCTCAGAATCAATTTTTTGCGAGTTGTGACTCATTTTCTTGCAACAAATCACATAAAGCAATGCTTGTGTTGTCACTATGAGCCTTATATAAAATAGTTACTGTATATAAGTGCGCCAGAATTATCTTAATTTTGTTCTAAGATTTTATTTTCCCCGGGGATACATTTCCTAGTATAACCAGTTTTTTTTCAATTTAAGATGTGAATGAGAAGTGACAAAATACACTTTTTAAATCAAAGGAAGGCCATAGGTCTGGTAAAGGTTAGCCGGATGGGGGTGGGGGGAACCTCCCACTTTCAAAGGAAGGCCATAATATACCTAGAATTTATTTAATCGAATTGGGAAAACTTAAATTGGTCTAATAATGGTTAATTCTCCTTGGCAAAAACAGCTTTGGAGACAAGAGAAATACAAAAACAAATAATTTAGCAGAAATTATCAAATGGATAGGGATGTTTTCGGACGCCCTGCCTCGCCCTGAGATTATCCTAAGGAGTATATTTAATTAATTTACTACATAGACATGAAGAAACCTTTCCTTTCTTGCATAAAAAATACTGAAGTACGTATTGGATATCCTTATGTTTACTATCATAGGAATCGGCTTGTTGTCATCGTTCCGTGTATGATAACTATCTCAAAATCCATATTTTTTGCGACTTGTGACCCATTTTCCTGCCACACGTCACAATTCTCTATAATTGCTGGTCTCCTATCAGGTCCCGAAGGTGAATGAAGTTGATTGCTACTCTTCGATTGTGTAACTATGTAATTTTACTCTTCAGGAGCGTGTTTTCTATTTCAAATTGGGTTCATTAGGAAGGATCCCTTCGATATTGTGTCGTCGGAATTAGTAACATTGGTAGTAATGAACAAAAGGTTCAAATACCTCCTGATAAGCTAAAGTACCTGTTAGGGTGTGGCCAGTGCGCTAGCCGGCAGGGGAGGGAGAGGTCGGTGCGAGAGAAACAGATTCAGGGAGAGACAGGGGGGATAGGAGAGAAAGAGAGGTATAGAGGGAGGGATGGAGGGAGGGAGGGAGAGGGAGGGAGAGGGAGAAAGAGGGAGGGAGAAGGAGAGAGAGGGAGGGAGAGAGAGAGAGGGGGACAGGAGGGAGAGAGGGGGAGGGAGAAGAAAGAGTTGGAGAGAGAGGGAGAAAGAGCGAGGGAGAAGGAGAGAGAGGGAGGGTGAGAGAGGGGGACAGGAGAGAGAAAGGGAGGGAGAAGAAATCGTGGGAGAGGGAGGGAGGGAGAGAGAAGAAGAAAAGGAGGAAGAGAGAGTACGTGAGAGAGGGAGAGAGGGAGAGAGGGAGAGAGGGAGAAGGGAAGGGATGGATATGGATAGGTGAACGAGTGACACAACAAGAATACTTCATGAATAGTAATAACAAGTCGCCACAACGCAGGAATTTAATTAATTCTAAACAATTTCTTTATTGCCGTTACTGGGAGAGAATAGGGTAAAACGGAATAGAATGTTCCACAGAATTAGCGTCATGAATCCACCAGATTGATGTTATATATAGAGTGTATACCTGAGTATTACCTGATTGTTATGTATTTGCACGTGAGCGTATAGGCTATATACACAGATCCATTAATAAGTAAATATGTGAAAGTAGTGTGAATACCATACAGGGTACATATAATACACAGCAGTGAATCTGATTTCGGTGCAGCTGATGTATAAATGGTCGGTCCAAATAGTAGTAAGCACTGCATAATCTGTTTCTATTCTAAACTAATGGCTGCATGTGGTGTATTAAATATATTTTGTCGATTTCTTCTATTAATATTGCATGGGCAAGAGCGTAAGCAAATGTACAACCAGCATCTATATTCAGTATATTCTGCTGAGTTAGACTCCATCCAGTTAGATTGAAAGTGATAACTGCCAGTTATACAGAGCTTATTAAAAAAAGTATGTTTGGTTACGTTGAGCTGTATTTTTTATTTCACTTTAATCTTAAATGCGGGTTATTTGGACGGATTGACGAAGGCCAATTGTACATTTTCTGGCATGTACATGTTCATTTCAGACACCAGACAAAATATGACACAGTCAAATACAATAAAAACCTCTATTGTAACATATGGAAGGATAAAGGGAGAGAGAAGAGGGGAGAGAGAAAGACGGAGAGGACTCGAGAATGACAGACGGATAGAAAAAGTGGGAGACAAAAAGGAGAGAGACATACATATAGTGAGAGAAAGAGAGCGAAAAACAGATAGAGAGAGAGAATGAGAGTGAAATTGAGACACAGAAGAAAGAAAAAGTAAAACTTGCCTTTTCCTGGTGAGAATTCCTCCCTCAAAAGCTGACAAATTAATCATTAGAAGAGAGTCTTCACTAAGAAGATGGACACATATGCAGAAGCAGCAGCAGTTGGACCTAGCTCCCTCATCATGGCTACACTCTCCTCCACTGCACCCAAGACAAGGGACTGACTGCTAGTGTCAATGAAGGAGCAGGTGAGGCCGGCATGCTGGGTGGAGGACTACAGGTGTGTATTTCTCTACAATGGCTCAAGTCGACAGAACATGTACAATTCACCTTAATCAATTCTCTCAAATAACTCAGATTTGAAATAAAATGATCTCGAGGTTCATTATGAGAGAGAAAGTGTGTATAATACATACAGATCTATGTGTATGGTAAACGCAATAAAAAATATAGTCAGATATTGATCAATTCATTAATGCTTTATTATTTTTAATTGTATTTTTCTCTATTTTCCTCTAAGAGGAAAACTTTTTTGTTTAAATAATGCTTTATTGACAATATAAATGAAATGTCCGGGGGATCTTCTCCACATTTCGGAGGTTTTCAAGCCCACCTGTTTTGTAATTTGTTTCAGACTAATATGTATACAGGTATAATAACCACTATCGCTATCGGCAATAATAACTGAGGTCCCTGTATAATGACTTATATATTCTATCTTACAATTGTCGTCGACTATGACGACCTTTAATTTCACAATCAAATGTATTCATTGTTTTACTTGAGTACACTTATATTACTAAGTTACTTAAATATAGCTAGTATTTATTAATTTCCACTCTAATTTAGCAGAAAGTATTCAATGTGTAGAGCTGATGGCTGTACGTCTTCTGACAGCCTGACCCATATGCAATTGACATGGACCACAAGCCTTCATCAGCCTTTGTACCATCAGTTCATAAACCTGTTACGTAAAGGCTGGTCTCCACTGGCTGCGGTAAGCTCTGCGGTAAGCCTTGCGATGGTGTTGTGTTGGTGAGAAGTGGCGGGTTCCTGAGTACATGATTCACTAACCATGAAGGCAAGGACCTCGTCATTCCTCACCACCTACAGAACCAGCACAAACCATCGCAAGGCTTACCGCAGAGCTTACCGCAGCCAGTGGAGACCACCCTTAAGGAACCATCAATTCATAAACTGTTGCGTAAGGAATCCTTACTTCAAATATTCCCTTCGAAGCTATTTTCTCTGCTAAGTTGGAGATTATCACTGTAAAAATGAATGTTATAGCATTTTCTGTAAACATGCATAGCAAAGTCCTTTCCTAATAATTCCATCTTTTTCTTTTTCCCCCAAAGATTTGTTTGCAGCTATTCCTCAGGCAAATGAGTATTGAATATGTAGTGACAAAAGCCGAGACAAAAGTGATCAAAGTGAAAGTAAAGCACAAAATGATAAGTCAATGAACCAACGAATTATGGAAAACGTCCTTGATGTTAAAAAAATGTTAAAATGTTATCTTTAGCCAGTGAACCAACAAATGTCAAATTGTTATCCTTGATGTAAAAACAACATGTTTTGAATCAATTATGATTGACCATAGTCTTCCGCCCACTGCTGTAGCTAACTAAGTTAAGTATTAGATAGAGAACAAGTAATATTATACTGCACATAAATTTTAGAGATTATACCGGGACTACACCGCTGTTTAGTACGGAAAGGTAGCTAATGGAGGACACTATTATATAAGGATTTGTTACACAACGGGTCCCAGGTGCTTATTTTGAAACAGGCCATGCCTCGCCCATGCTAATTATTGGTCATTACGACAGATAATGCAAAATGTGCCTCCCTTCATTGCAGTGTATGCCCTACAACTGCCTTTATTGAACACATTCATGTGATATCAATTATTGATGAAAATGTTTAGTACTTTTAAAACTGTTTCCAACTGTAGATAAAACATACCTGCAGGTATAAAGACAGTTGGAAACAGTACTCAAGTACAGATCCTTGTACATATACCATCGTTGGGATCCCCTTGATCTCAGGATATCTCAAAAACCACCTTCTGCTACTTTTGCGACTCATTTTCCTGTGAAACATCATAATTGCTTGCAATATGAAAGAACCAATTATTCGCCATTGATATGAAATAAACCACACCAAGGACGTCAGTTGACTAACAAAGACAAATAAGATAAGATGCTGCAAAGGTAATAGCCACTCAACCAGATTTAACCATTCAAATGGTTAAAACTGAGGCTCATTTCCTACCAATTATACACATGTCATTGTACTCTGCAAGAATAGATTGTATATTGTCATATTATTTTGTGTATCGATTAATAAACGTTTCTAAAAAAAAAAAAAAAGAGATGTCCCTCGAGAGGCCAGTTTCATAACATATCTTTCTAAGTATTTCCTTGCTACGCCTTTCCTCCTTGCTGAGCAGTTTTGTTGAAATCATTTTCAAATGAAAAGCATTCTTGTAGAAAAAAAACAATAGCCACATTGCTGGGAAGCTCAGGGGCTTAAGGAAGTTAATTAAATTTCTTTGTATCCACATGGTCGACTTGATATATGTTTCATAAATCACTCAAAAGTCAATTAGACGGATGAATGTGATATCCAAGCAGATGAATGTCTTGTGGGCATGGCAGCTGTGCCTGCATGGGTCCAATATAATAGCTAAAAGCAATGAAGATATATAATATATGGATATACGAATTCTCATGCGTCATAAATGAATGATATTGAATGCATTTAATATAGACAACAATTAACACACATTTCTACTTTTACTTATTGCCTAGACTAGGACTACGTCCCACAGCCTCAGCGCGGATCTTACTCAGGCTTGGGCCTCGTTGGGCTAAGTCAAGGCGGTAGTCACTGTTACATTATAATAAATGTTTTTTTCAAGATTTCGATTTTCAAACACAAAGAAATCAAAGACTTATGCACATCTATTTATGTCCATTCTTTCTCTGATGCCATAAAATTCATTTTGCTCAAATGTTAGAGGCTTTTGCCCGGCTCTGTTGGATTTATGTAACAACATAGATTGAAAAAGGTATCTCAAACATTTCTTGAACAATTGTCATGATCTACCTTTTTAAATTCATGTCTTGACAATTAATGGAACATATACATCCACATTTACAGGGGCTGTCAATCGTTTGCTTTAATACAATAGATGGAAAAACAATCAGATAATTGGAGAATTTTCTGTTCAACAGAAGTTTGAAACATCGAATTATAATCAGTAAAATGGTTACGATATATTTATTAATATTCCGCTTTGTCAATACCAAGTATTATATTGAAAAGGCATCAACATGCTTCTATTTCCTCATTGAAAAATTGTTGAATAAGTATCAATTAAATAGTGTTGTATGAGCCAGGACGTCAGAAAAGCACAATTGCCAGCTGTCACATACACGTATTCAACCCTGCTATATTCTGGTGAAAGGTGACACATCCTATAGGTGTATGAGTATTTTTGGTATTGCGGTGATTCATGAAATCAGTACGGTTATGTTGAACTTCATATTGAACTTCTTTTTCGCTTAAATTCAGGATATTTGAAAGAATTCGTGAGGCAGTTGTTCATATTCTGAAGCCCCTACCCATATATTTGGAGAAAGTGCTGCACTCTTGTGACATTGAGTATAACTAAATCAAACGCTATATTCTTGCACACAGACAGCCTGCTGTAAACTGCTGCAACTAAACCATGAGAATGCAAGGAAGTCTCAGGCCACCGACATGTATTCTCTATAATTTAATGACAGCCCACATGAACCCCAATGACAGTCCAAATTTGAATAAATTCCCAATTATGCCAGACCCTAGTCCCGCTAGCCCCATTAGAATGCTGAAACGACTATTTAGACCTCAATTTTTCGCAACGTTATAAAGTGTTATAATATTTGTGGAGGTTAATGCCCGATTAAATTTACTTATTGCTTTTAATCTGTTGGATGCTTGTGAAATCATTGTATTTAAGTGATGTCTGAACGTCAATTTATTGTCAATATCTAAGCCTAAGTATGTATACATATTTTTCTGTGTATTTCAAGTATGTATATGTCTCTGTGTAAGAGGACATACACAACTCCTTTGTTTAAGAGCATGTCTTCTTAAAGCAATCGAAAGATAGAAATAAAAGTAAATCAAATAAAAAATATTGTTTCAAACATGAACAAAATAGAAGTACTTATTATGTTCCTGGAGGTTAACATCGTAAAAATTCGCTTGATCTCAACATTTATTCATACATTATAGTGGTTTCTTGAAATTCATGTTATGTATCTAAATATAAACCATTTTAAAGGATATCGTGAATTAACTTGCAAGTCAACCATGCTTTCCAATACCCAGGTATGAAAACATGGCATGAACACCGCGCCGATGTGCTCCACCATTTTTGTCACAGTTTCGTTAATAAATAACGCATCCAAATAATATTATACATACGAATTATCAACATCTGTTTAACTCTAGATTCAAGAACTCTCAAAAAATGATTTAGATATCAATACGATAAAGTGTCATTGAGTGAATATGTATTCACTCTGATGAGGGCCACTCAGGTCTCGGGATGGGTATGAACAGATATCAGTAAGAGCATAGATTTATAGTCGCTGTTTAACATCCATAAATTTTCGAGATTAAGTCAAAATGCTGCAGTGTCACTTAATATTATCTTTTATGAGGTCAATTACTTAGAGGTTTTCGCCAGAAAATGTACAACCGGCAGCTCTATATATTTATCAAATTATGCTAAAAGAATGATTTCCAGATATATCTGGGTATATTTGGCATTGCGTTGATCAAAGAAATCTCTTATATTATGTTGAACAGGATATCGAATTTCCTTTTTATTTGATTAAATTGGATTATTTGAAAGAATTGGTGAAGGATAGTTGTCTCTTTTCTGGCGACCTAGCCCTTATAATAGCGATTATATGGAGTTCGTAGTTGAGTTCTGGGACAAGGGCACGCTGAGAAAATTGTGACGAGACCCAATTACAAACCATGCAGAGTACCATTTAGTATAAATTTACTATAATTATGTACTAATTTATTTATTCATTCAGTATCTACCGTGTCAATGGTGAATTGTTTCTGGTATTATCAACAAAAGTGTCTGTAAACTTCGAAGTCTGCAAGCGAGTTGCAAAGAGTGAAAGCAGATTGCGTCAATGAAACATTCTTCCCGCATGAGAAAGGGACATACCTTTAATGCCTTCAGATACTGTCAAAAATCAAAATCAAATTACCTAGAAAGATGTATGTATGAGAATAATCAATGTTAGAAGCAGACCCATATCGAAAACCAACCAATGGACCAAGTACTGACCGACATAACATTTCTTTTTCAACATGATATATACTTAGTCAGACTCATCTGTTATCATCTCATGGTCATTACCATATTTCACCTTGCTGTCACCTATAAGAGCAATTAAGAGACTTCTATCTAAACTGCTACTCTTAAAAGATGAAATCTAGATCCTTATACCGTCAGAAAGTCTAAATAGAAAAAAGAACGATTTAGGTTATGTAACCATGACAGACCGTACATCATTATTATTGCCCATTATTATGGATAATAATTATATGCGTTTTGATTTGTGGGGAAAACAAGTCCAATCCTTAAAGCACAAAAATCAGTTGCATTTTATTTTCAGTTGTCTTGCTGTCCGTCTTTTTAGCCCACATTATGTGCCCTTCCTTATAAATCATACAATTATATAATATAAGTGATATTTTTATTTTCAAATCCATGGATACGTGTAGGTCAGGGCATGAAAGATTTGGGGATTTGCATGTCCGCCATCTAGAATGCTGATCCGCATCCTGCCACCTGAAGGTTGTATGTCAATGTCAAACCTGAGATGTTTCCATGAAACAAGACATCACCTTTTCCATCATGCATCCGTTTTTAACAGAGCATGTAATGTAATGTATCATTTTGGTGAAAACTTTATTGCTGTTTTTGACCAACATGTTCTTAGATATTTGTATGTCAGAGTTGATCTGAATCCATCCAAGCATGCACTGTAATATATATCATGCACAGTGAGACATGCAAATCCCCTATTAGGCTGAATAGTGTTATTATGGTGTGTCTGAATATATATATATTATATACATTGCGTTGTGTTGAATAATCGGTCCGCGGTCATGTTGAACTTCCTTTTGCGCCTAATTTACTTTAATTTCGTGCAATTTGAGAGGATTGGTGAAGGCTAATTGTTTTCATATAAATTCTACAATAATTATTATGTTCTATTAGTGCACGGAATGGGGTCTCGCTAACATACTTCTGGATAAATTCTTACTGTACATTTTCCTAGGACGATACCGAATGCAAAACACATAAAAGATCCAATGTAATGATGGTGTAAAACTCAGGTATCTCAAGTATTATTATGTATTTCACTGAATGGTGTCTTGTCATGCTAGTATGTATCCCTGTACTCAAGTATGTATTAGATATGGCGTGAATGGTTATTTGTCATGTTGTTCTGCATCTGCCATATGGGACGTCTATCTGCTTGGAGAATAAATAATTGTTAATGCTGCATGACCAGCTATTATTATGACAAGACATATTTTACCAAATTCACCCATTATTATGACATTTACGACTGGATTTATCAATATCCTGCTGCTGATGTTTATACAAGAATTTGAAATCTAAAGCACCGAGAGAAATCTAATAACGATAATAAGTGAAGTCATCGCATGAAAGGATACGGGCGGATCCACCAAATACAGGTGACGTTTTGAGGGGATGTTTTAGAAGCCCTTTAACTAAAGTAACTGAATATAATCCTCCAATATTTTGGTCAAATAACTTTTAGATGACTTGGAAAAGAATGGAACAACAAGAAGAAAATGTTTAGTTTTTGACCGACGTTAACTGCGAGTGCATCTTTAAGGGTATGATGTAGACAACCTTTTCAAAATGATAAAGAAGAGTCGGGGATGGGGTTAGATCCAGGTGATGTGTATTATATAATTTCGATCATGTTCCTGTCTCCTGCTCAGAGAAAAGAAGATCTATGCGAGGGCCCACATTTTAGTTAGTAGATTTAGTAGATTTGATGACCGTAAAGGCCAATCGATTGCCAAGAGAAACACAAATTTGTGATAGAAAATGTCCGGAAAATATTTGTAATGAACATTTAATTAAGAGTACACATTATACGACGTTCTGCATCAATATAGGACGTCAAATTAAACATATATAGATGCTCAGGTATATAAACCATGTATTCTTACAATTATGTGTGATCATTCTAGTAAAACATATCGAGTGTCAAGTCGTTCATTGTGTGCTTTCAAAATAAAAGCAGTTATTGGGACTCAGCTGAAATGAAAATATTATTGTGAACACAATGCTATTCTGTGGGTTAAGTCGCCTGAAAACGTACAATTCGCCATCACCAATCCTCTCAAATAACTCAAATCTAAGACCAAAATGGAGCTGAAAATACAGTTTAACATAACTGAACAGATCTTTTAAAAACAAAACAATACCACAAAACCTCGTATTTTTTTATTTGTCAGCCTATATTACGCAGAATAACCTGAATAACCTGAAAAGTGTAGCGCTGTCGTTTGTCCTTTTTCTGACAACATCCTATAAATGTACTGATCCGTTATCAATGGTAGAGCAAACAATCTCAATAGCAATGGGAATGTTATCATCATCTTTTCCCACCGTTGGACATCGCTGTGATGCCCCGATATGTCTCATTCTGCAGATGCAAACTCATCCAACTCGTCCTCAACCACTCCCTCGGAGATATATACCGCGATTAAAGTTCCTGAATCTGTCATGATAAAGCTTTGTATCTCCGATATGTAAATTTATCAATTTATTGCTCTTCAAATCCGATTAATTGACATATGATTCCGGTCATATGGATAGCGATATTTTAATTATTTTTCACTGTTAAAACGGATGGGTCCAATGTTGCCTTCATGTTTTGCAAAGTTTGTGTATGACAATTATATCACAAATTTCTGGTTGAAGACCAATGTCTATATGTAGTTACGTAATGGATTAACAGTCGATTGGTTGTGATTTATATCGCCATAATATAGATGTGTATTGTAATGCCTACCACTATTATAGTACATACATGTATCTATATAACCGATTATTCAATGTGATTGTGTAATATGATATTAGTATTGCTAGACATTATTTATTTATATATAAGATGTATAATGAGAATATCTAAATGTCAGTTACAGCTGAAAATATTACGAAATGTAAAATGATAAAGCTGAATAAAGAATCTAACAATAATAATAACAACATAACACCCAGCCATGGATATATCGAGGCCCTCCTAACCATGGCCCAAGCTGATAATGGAGAGGGTAAACCTAGTTTATTACTTTGTCAAAAATACTCATATTTCCATGCGGATCAATATCAAAGGTGGCGCTCATGCAGGTCCTTTATTCTATGTCCAAACTAAAACCAATCCTGCAAGTCAAGCATGGTTCATACCTGTGGTATGCCCATGTCCTTTCCTGGACGAGTCTTGCAACTCTTCTTTATATGAAATGTTGAGTATTGATTAATGAAATACATCAGTAATATTTTTAGCAAAGAATAAATGGTTAAAATGGAGATATTATAATTTGATAACTATACATTCGGTAGTTTCATTGATTATATTAGCATTGTTTTTGCAACTTTTGGTTCATGGCTATGATGTATAATGCATATTTTTTAATCAGGTCTTGCTTAGAACACTGTACATGCTTGTATTGTATTGCCCAATGACTTTTTTTAGTCAGATTATGGTCCATCTTTTGATGTATACCAAAAGACGTAATAATGACCATTTGGCTTGTTTTCGTGCTTGCTTGGATGAACATATTTTATATAGAATGAAGTCCTACAAGAAGTGACGGCACTTTTATCAGTGTACTATCAGGAATAGAAGATGGTTTTAGTCTGGTGCAACAAGTGATGCGCATCAGTATCCAGATCTGGCAGCATTGGACGACAGGCACAACACTGACATGGGAGTACCCACTACCACCACAACGTAGTAGATCACTTACTTTTATTAGAAACTTATTATTCTAGCAATACACGATGGCTGACACTATATGGTGGCCAGGCCTTTGTGGCAATCGTTCCCAGTATTACGCTTTCTGGGTAAGTATTCATTTTATTTTATACAGGGTAATTATGTTTTCTCTTATAGCACAGTTTTCAGCGCGACCTGGATACATACTACTCACACTGATTCCGTCCAATTCCTTGCTCCAGATTTGTGTATTTAAGTATTACTATTACCATGCATGATACATGTTATATGGGTGAAACCGCGACAAAACGTACATTTCACCTTTCTCCTCAAATAACCCAAATTTAAGTAAAAATGTGAAATGTGAAATTACAATTCAACATAACCGAAAAGATGATAATTTAATTCAAGGCATTACTAGATACATTATTTATACATATATAGGTTTTATCATTTCTCGGTACCTTCAGTATATAATAATAAGATTGTTAATTTTATTTGATACAATTTGAGTTTCACATAAAAGATTTGATCTGAGATGATGTGATAAATTATAATTTAGTTGATTGATTTGATTATGAGAGGATTGTGTGAAATGAAATAAATTTGTTAATTCATGCCTGGGAAGCTATAGGGTTGTTTGCAGATAGGTGAGGTATATCATTATGTGTGCCTTGATCAATGACTCCCCCTAGTGCAGCATTCATTGAATGTGTGGAGCTTCCAATGGTGCATTTTCGGACAATCTGACCCACGCAGTTCGGCAGTGAAAAGGCAAATGTTAGTCTAACCCGAAAATGCCAGATATAGGTTTTTTTCTCTCTTGATTTTTCTCTCTAACCAATCGTTAGCCAACAGTTCCCCTTGAAGATTTCGTTATGATGCAAAACAATTCAAGTTGACCTCAACGCTGTGAATATGCACATCTCTGCTTCTAATGGGGTTAGAACTATGTTTTAGATGTCTAAATCTATGGTATCAATTTCGTAAGAGAAAAGTGTAATTATCCGCATCTCTTCTAAAACTGCTGGGCTGCGTGGCTCCCATCCTCGTTATCCAATCTGACCTTAGTTATCTCAATATTTGCTGCAAAAGTGTTGCTCCAAAGAAATAGCAATCTCTAGAGGCCTATTTGAGACGCACATTTTACTAATCTGCCAGAAGTCCCTCTCTGTCGTATATGGGTAGAACACTGGTACAGCAGTTTTAGAACAACCCTTGATTTATATGATTAATATTTTAATACATTATGTGATTAGAATTAGATAAACATGCAGGCAGAGAAGGACAGAGGAGAAAGGAACAGGGGGAGATGGGGAGAGTTCAGAGGGAGAAAGGGAGGAAAGGGCCAAGGGGAGAGAGGGGAAATGACAGTGAGGGGAGAGTGTGGAAAGGGAGGAGAAAGATAGACAGAATGATTAGGAACTATTGTCCATTGTGATGTAGTTGAGTGATTCAGTATTATTGTATGGTGATCATGCTTAAAATAAACGAAATATAGATAACATAAGGTAAAAGTTTCTGTACTGAATAGAAGGATTTTGATAGTTAGACAACGGATGGAAAAGGATATTAAAGGTTTTGCGTTTTTTGTTAAGTTTCTGCAAATGTTTGGCCTTTATCTCGTCCTATAATATTGGGAGATGTATAAATAATATTTTATTCATTAGCTGTCATACTTATGATCAATGTTTAAATATTCAGGGAGATTAAGAGATTTATATTATTATAGAACAAAATTCGAGTTGATGATTTATGGGATAATGCTTGGAAATTCTTTTTCCAGAAACTTCCTTTGTTGAGGACTTCATAGAGGAGTAATTTTTGGGCGGGAAAGTTTCTTGCTTATCTTTTCTCTCTCTCTTCCCTCCCCTCTCTCTTTCTCCTTCACTTTCCCGCAGAGAGAGAGAGAGAGGGTGGGTGTGTGTGGGGGGGGGAGCTAGTGGCCAGAGAGGGAGAGAGAGAGAGGGGGGGGAGTGGGCGTAGGTTAGGATGGCAGCCGATTCCAGTTTTTATTGATTTACGGCGGACCAGTCACCAAACAAGTCAAACGGCTTACTCCTACAATTACAGGTATCATTCACTTAACAAACAATCCTGAATTGTTTATCCACATTTGATTTGCCACAATAACAATCAAGTACTTCCCACTACAAGAGCTATCAACTGCTACTACCTCGGCTGCTCTTTAATAATGTAGTTATTAAACCAACCTATGTAAATTGAGTGAGTTGGGAGAATTGGGAGGATTGGGTTGTCGATTTTCCTTGGATGGAACACCACTGCACCAGTTATAAAACAGCTGCCAAAAGACTTAGGTTGATGGTTCGAATACCACCTTGGGTAGCTTGTTTTTTCTATCCAAGATAATTTAAATTTTGAAGAGAGAAATGATAAAGATATTAATGTACAATGATTCCATGATGGTTCAATTAATAACATCGTTGAAACATGTTTTTCTCCCACAAAATGCCTGTGCATAAATAACGAGAATGGCTAAGAGGAGGTCTGGACCTCCTCTCAGAATTAGCCTCTCAGAGAGGGTTTTGGAGGTAATCTTAAAGCAACACTATAGTTCTTAACTGAACAAGCCCGGATGTGAGGGGAGGGAGGACCAGCTAGGACCACTCCTTTAGGTAATGAGCCCCGCCATCCTGATACATACTGATATACATGACCACCATCACGGCCATTACAGTGTTCTGCATGATCGCCATCACGACCATGGTGGAGAGGGTGATGATAAGACAAGGGGAGCTGTCCCCCAAATCTGAGTTCCTCTATCCTATCCCAGCTGTTGTTTTCATGAGGAGGTGACAGATTTCGAGAGGTTTAATGGAATTCCGTCTTCCACCCATCCCTATCAAAGAAATATCACCGCTACGCGGTTATCAAGTTACCAACTATATAAAGCCAATTTAGCTCTCTTTAGGGTCAGGGAAGACCAGAGCAACAGCTGTGCAACACTTGAAAACTTTTCGCATTCTGTATTCCTATTAGCTCGCATTAAAACCCAAGTTTAATAGGGGAGGAGGAGAATAGTCAATCAGAAAGTCAATCAAAAAGTCAGAAATGTCATTCGTTAAGTCAGAATAGTCAATCAAAAAGTCAGAAAAGTCAATCAACAAGTCAGAATAGTCAATCAGAAAGTCAGAAAAGTCAATCAAAAAGTCAATCGAAAGTCAGAATAGTCAATCGAAAAGTCAGAATAGTCAATCAAAAAGGGGGAAAAGAAACATGTCTGTCTTAACCTCTAAACTAAACAAAGTTACTGACTCTATAACATACAAGTCACAAATATGGTGGAACATGTTGAAGCCTGTGGCACATAGAATTGAAGATAGCACTTCGTTTAGAAAATATACACAACAACTAGTTGTACCATTTTTACCATGCCAAAATCTCTTAGTAGAGTCTTACTGCTTCTGCCTAAAAACTCTGTGTTTACGTTTATTGCTCGCCCAATGTACCTTCTGCATGTTATATCGTGACAATTCATACTATATCTAGGCTGATGGCCTACATATTGCGTATTGTTTTTAATTGCATGAGATAATACAAATCTCTCTCAGTTATATTTAGCAAGCTAGTACCCTCATCTACCTTCTCATTTGTATTTACTCATATCATACAATGTTGTTAACTAGATTATTTCAGGGATTTCAATGTCTACGTTTGTAGCAATTTGTTGTTTAACCCTGTATAGGGATTATTATGTTTGTTCTTATGTAACAAATCTTTTGAAAAGAAACGAAAGTCGGCAGCCAACGGAAGACCTGTCATGCTTCAATGTCCGACTTGTCCGACCACTTGTAATCAAGATCTTGCAATAAAGGATGTTTGAATTGAATTGAATTGAATCAAAAAGTCAATTGTTAATTCGAAATAGTCAAACAAAAAGTCAGAAAAGTCAAAATAGTGAATTGAAAAATCAAAATAGGCGATAGGTGTCATAGAAACAGAGTTCAACGCTACATCATAAGAATGAACGTATGTCAGTAACATCATCCCTCCCCCCTCCTCCATCCTACCTATTCCCTCCCCCTTCTCCCTCCATCCTCACAGTTTAAACCTCTTTATTCCTGTTCTTCCCTTCATTATTACTTTAATAGTACCGTCTTCCCCTGTGACCTGTCTCCATCTCTCTTCCCATCGTTTTCTCTCAAACTGCCTCTTTCCCTCCCTGTCTCTACCTTCCTCTCCCTCCTCTTCTTGCCTCCTCCTCCTCCCTCTTCCTCCTCCTCATTATAGTCACATATAATCGAGAATCTTAGCATGGAGTTTAAGTGCTTAGATATCAAGTATCAGTGACTGTTACAGGTAACAGTCTTCCCATTATTCCATTGCATATCCTAGGATTAACCTCTCTGTTCCTTTGCCTCAAACATTCTGAATCTATTTCCCATTGCCTCCGAATCTGTCTCTGTTCCACAACAGTGACAAAAATAACATCTTAAAAGGGTCTCATCTGAGGTATTAATAGTAATATGGGTACTAAGTTACAGAGAGAAATTGAAGGAGAAAGATGGCGGGAGAGGCAATAGGGAGAGATGAAGATTTGGGCCAAACAAAAAAAAGATTTGGGCCCCACTCTCCCACTAGCAATACCCGTGCGTAGCACGAGTATATATGTTTAATTAGCCTTGGAATACGTGTAATGAATTGGAACTTGGATACTGGAAATTGAAAATTGGAACTTAATTGGAACTTGTAAATAAAATGGAATAAATGTAACAGCACCCAGGTATCTATAGGTGATAAGAACCGTCCGTGGGACTCTGGTATAAGTGGCATATGATAATTGGATAATTACTTAGATAGTTAGTTACATATTCACAACAGTTGATTACCAGCAATTAAGGCCAATCATCAGTTTTTGGAAAATTGCCAGCTATAGCGGGGAGGAACGGGGGGAATCGGTTGCTTTACGCCCTGTTTTGAACCCATACCTTTCGTATTTGTCCTATCAGGGCGAGAAAGGAAACATGCTAACGGGTTACAATACCTTGCTCTTTTCAAATATTAGCAATGGTTCTTTTACATGCGTATAACCATAGGCAGCTATACACATGGCCAGCCTTTGGTAACCCAGTCGGCATGCACTGGGTGGGAGGTGAAATGATGCTTTTGGTAAGTTGCTATTGGATTCGAATCCAGAACTCTAGGTACCTCTCAACGCTATCATCCAACAACAAAAAGTAGACGAGCCGTATAACTCACCAAATATTAACCTAAGTATGTCTACATGAGCAAGAATTCGACCACTAAGATTAGATTCCTTGGAAATTTTAAATTAAATATATGAAATTAGAGAACAAAAGACCAGAAAACCAAACTCAATAAATGAATAAATAAACAAGTGACAGTGGAGCATATTCAAAAAGACATAATATGTCTTCACCTTGTTGACCCTAGCTATAGTTACATATAATTACGAGTAGTTTACTATAGTCTTGCTTTATTTCCTTTTCCTTTTCCTTTATCAAATCCAATTATCAGGGACCATCTGGAAGAACTATAACTACCATAGAATAGGGCCGCTCTCTTTTCCGACGTAAATTATTTGTAATGATTATGGAAATAAAAAGTATGTAATTCCCCACAGAATGCGTTAAACTTTGGCTGTAATACAATCTGCCTAATGTTAAATCTACAGTTTGAGTTACCCTTGATCATTCTCATGTAATAGTGGATTTGCATGTATCATCAAAGAGTTTATATACTAATTAGTATTAAACCTCTTTGGTATCATTGCGCAACTATGTTACAGTGCATGCTGGGATAGATTCAGTTCAAATCTGACAAACTAATTTTTAGCTACATTTTAATCGAAAATTGCAAAAACGTTTTCACCAATTCACTGTTATTTTGGGTCTCTTTTGGTGAATTTTTGTATAATTTAGCGTTTAAATAGCGTTTCAATTCAATTCAATTAAAAAATTCTTTATTGCTGATGGTAAATTACAATTCGTAGATCATCTCAGACTGTTGTCAGCTCTTCCGACGAGTGCCATTTTTGAACTTGCCTTGTGTTTCGAGTATACTAGTAGAATAGTAAACTAAAGAATGATAATCAACTATTCTCAGTACATGTGAATGGTTGGATGGTTAATTACAGTGAGAATGTGGCACATGTGATAACGAGAAGTGTAGTAATGAAAGTTATAAGCTAATGGTAACGAGTCAATACAGAGGTCATAATTATGGTAATACAGACTTTTGGGCAAGTTAATTGCATGTTGGCAAACAATATAAGATAAGTAAAGTACCGTTCATTAAAGTAACTTTTTCTAGGCAGGGTTTGGTGGGTGTATCTTAGAATGTTGTCAGCAGTTTTTCACTGAACTTTTTGAAGGTTTCCTTATCTTCTTTAATCTTTCAACGAGTCGGCTACTTTTCAGATTTACACATAATATTTGACCATATAATAGATAGAAGTTATGCCCATATAGTATAATTATAGACTTGATATATATATAGACCTGATGCATACGGCATCGTGCTTACATGGACGAATCTCGTCCAATAAATTTTCGATTACTGACAGCTCGTTTTATTCTCTCTATCTATATAGTGAACAAGAAAATACTTCATTATATCATATGATCGAGAGGTGCATGAGGGATAGATGTTAGTTTTTAAGAGGAAAGTTGATAGTTATTCTTTAAATTGGATAGTAGGATTGGTTGTTCTGTCCGTATGTCAGTGGCATTGTTGTTGATTTCAATTTGCAAGTTGTTGACCTTCGTCCAGAAAAGTGTACCACCTTGAATTGGATTGTTTTAATAGTTTGGTTATATTTCTGACCGCCTAATATTGTTTTTATATATACAAATGAAGCATCGTCGCGGAAACGGCCCTTGAAAACCAGCCGGGAATCCCGATAACTAAACTATTTCTAGCTGCTTGGCTCACGCCAGTTACGGCATGGCTCCCGAGTCCCGTTCTCATTTGAGTGTGTCTGCTCAGGTCGTATGGGTTCCACCAACCCAACGACCAGCAGACACTACGATTTTAGCAGAAGAATCTATATTTCGTTACCTTTTTAATGGAATAAATGATAATCCCGGATTTTCTACCTGCAACAGGCTATGTCAGCTTTGTTTCTCTGATCGGAGGGCTTCCCCGACTTGCTGCTATATATGACGTCATTGCGCACATGGTCATGTGACCGAATCGGATGATATGATTGGCTTAGAGTCGTATTCGCTTCTTCCCATCTACTTCAGTTTTGTTATGGCGGCCATTGCTGAGAGCTCTCGATTCGAATCTGTGGTTAGCGATAACTTTGTATTTCATCAGTAAGTAACACATGTTCCCATTTGAACTTGGCTACCCTTGACTGACTCTAGCCTCTGGGGTCGGTTAGAAAGTTCCCGAAAAATAAAAAGCACTGAAACAGAGGTTCGGAAGACAGTGTCGGTACATAGTCGTTTATCCTCTCGGGAGGTCAACCGGTCACATGATTCTATAAGCATTGCAAATGCTATCCTAACGGATAGCGGTGGGTTGTGCTCGTCTAGGGTCATGGGGTGTGTAGCTTTATCTATGGGTTTTCGCCTCAAGTATAGCCATGTAAGATTTAGTTTTCTGTCTGAAGTGTTTGTTATAACAGACTTGCTGGGCACAAATTAGTCGGATTTTGGGTTCAGAACATAAATTACTTTTGGGCTCTACATCACTATCAAACCTGATGTCTTTCTCAATGTTATTGCGGGAGGGGGTGGGTGTCGAAAGGTAGGGTAAGGTTCATGGTGTGAATAGTATGGAAGACGGTATTGGTACATACCGAAACGCTGGAAAAAAAACGGGAAAAGTGTCCTTATGGTCATGTGACCGATTCGCATGATCTGATTGGCTTAGAGTCGTAGTGGCTCTTTTTGTTTTGTTATGACGGCCATTGCTGACAGCTCTCGATTCGAATACACGGTTAGCGATAACTTTTTAATTTATTCAGTAAATGACACATGTTCCCATTTGGACCTTGCTCCCCTTGACTCACTCTAGCTTCTGTGATCGGTTAGAAAGTTCCAGAAAAAAAAAGCATTATAAAAGGTCTTTGGAAGGCAGTGTCGGTACGGTATCGTTCCCCTTTCGGGCTGTTCACCGGCCACATGACTTGAGTATCATAGCAAAGCTATTCCTGCTAGGAATAGCGGTAGGTGGTGCTCGTCCAGATAATTCTGATTTTATTTATTTTACAACTTGTTTCATAAGCTCGCTAGATAGTGAAATAAACTAGATATTCTCTATAACAATTCTAGATTTAACTACGCAGTACTTATACCTCTAATTTTCTTTCAGAGCCCTCCAATTTCACTCAATACATCCAATCCAGATCTGACAGTGTGTATGCAGCGCTCTGTGTGCCAATGGATAACTATGGGGTGGCTCTTGTTGCTAGGGCCTATAAGCATAATACGGCTTCAGAAAGCAAATGTTGTGCACAAAAGATTCAGCTTTGGTAAATTAAACTTGGCAAAGTTTGTAAGTAACTTATTTTGTTTTTCATTTAATGCAATATATATCTAAACACAATTAAACGTAATTGTGTCACTATTAACCATGTTCTTGTGTGATTCCCCTTTGTATCTGAAATGACTGAAAAATATAGCTAATACTATCTTAAATATAACATTTTAAAATATCAGTGTACTATTCTTTCAACATCTTAAAGCAAACATTGGTTACTGTTAACCTTTTTTAACAGTTTTTAAATATTCAAGTATTCTTTACGTATGTAGTCTTTCGCTAGTCTCTTTCGTTGTGCCCTGAATAAATGCACTTTCATATTATTAATACATTATATCTTATTACCTTTTCTTTATTGGTTATACTAGTTATAATACTGTTGGCTGTTTTAGTGCATAGCGTTTCTTGAGGGGAAACAAAACAGGGGCTATGTGTTATTAGTTGTACAACACTTATGAGGTAACCTCCCATTCATTGGTTGTTCTGTCAGTGGTGATCTGTAAGTGGGCAAGGCATCGATGTAAACCTAAATCAATTTTCCATTTCATTACAAGCTCATATCGAATAGTAAATCAAGTGTTATAGTTCAAAGGAAAGTGTAGCCTGAGTGTGGTTGACTGCCTCAACAGGAGCCCCTGTTAACAAGTATCAGTGACAGATATTATATTTATATCAAACTACACTGTTAGCACTTTTAGTTGTGTATTTTCTATAGTTTGTACATTCACATTTTTTTTGTAATTTTGACGAAAGATAATATACCACATACATTATTTAGACAGGAAGAAGTTTTAGGTTTTCCCTTTAAATGTCTCGCTCTTCCTCCCCCAGTGGGCAGTACCCGTCCTTGTTATGTAACAGTGAGAGAGCTGTATATTTGGTGCTTCACATCATTATACTTGCCAGTGTGCTTTTATTCTATGTTTTATATCATGTTCATCGCATAATAAACTATTGTAACCACTGTCCGAAGAATCACATGCACATCCAAGCATTTCGGTATATTCTGTCATATCCAAGTTTCATGTACTTTGTATTATCCTTATGACTGCTCACACCAGCTAGGACTGGTGCTGTTGCTTATGGCCTGGCCAGACCAAGCAAACTCTTGGAGGAAATATGCTATTGTTGTCGGACGAATAAACTTCTGATAGGTTAACGCTTGTTGATCACACTGAGCGATCCAGACCCGAAAATCACTAAACTAATAATAATATGATAGATGTAAATTCAGTGGTAACTCGCAGTAATAATTCTCATATTCTTTTCTTCTTCAAAATGTATGATATTTCAGATTTTAGGCATATTAATGATTGTCCTGACATTAGAGTCACTTATTGCTGCTATTGATAAATCCATCCGCGGTGAAGAAACTGAACCTATTAATATTATGTATTGCACCATACGTACCTTGACATTGGTAAGCAATTTTAAACTAATTTGATTGAATAATTGTAGATATGGCTAAGTCTATAAAATGTACTTGAAGGGGACCATATCACGTGACCTCCATTCTTTCTTCCTAATTAAATGTTTAAGCCTAGTGGAATGGAAGATATGAATAGTGAAGATACAAACAATTTGATAGCTTTTGTTCGTTTAATTCATGAATTCATGTTTTCCCGGAATTTCGATTAATAATTAATTTTCCTGTTCTACAGAAGTGATTATGTTTAGTTTGAGTAAAGTATAATGGAGTATAATAGTGTATACATGTTATTATTTCCAGGTTGCAAAAAGAACTATTTTGTATATTTGATGATGAATCTTTCCAGATTTTGGCCACATATCTCATACGGTTAGAATTCTTGCGAGGATGTATTGCCAGTGCAACGATCTGTATTTTCTGGCTGCTTAATTTCTGCATAGAATTGATCAATTTCAGGTCAAGATTAATTAACATGACAAATAAGGTAAACCCTTCATATTTCCCTTATGAAATTCTTTTATCTTTCTGATGATTTGCTTGAACCTAGGCATTTTCCATTCCCCTAAATGGAATTGCTAAATAACTGTAAATTGCACATGCACATTTGTATTGCCAAAATCAGGAAATGTTGCAATATTTCAGGGTTTACTGACAGACTAAAAACGGATTTAATAATGTCTCCTTCATTTTATCATCATATTTGTTTTATATCTCAGGAATATATTCAGGAAGACAGTTTAACATTCGGGGTGGAACTATCGCTTTCGTTGCTGGTCATGATTCAGTTCCTTATATCCATCCCTGGAGATACTGCTGCCCTGGCGCATGAGCATAAAGTTGAGGATGAAAAGACACCATTGCTCAGTTCGTATCCAATGGCGGATAAAATGGCGGATAAAATGGTGATTTTATATTGGTTTTTCAGAATAATGAGTCATAAGTTGCGAAAATCATATGTTTCAAATTTTTCATCCACCGAATCCTTTAATCTTTTGGGGTTTTAGCACTAATATAATGGTCGTATCAATACATGAACCAAGGCAGTATGTGTAATATGTTTGTGTGTGAGGTCATGCAAAGATTGAATTACTTTCCTCTAAATCCATCTGGAAATATCAGTAACTATTTGCTCAAACATACACATCAGATTTGATTTGGTTTTAAACATTTTTACTCAGGCTTAAACATTTCAGATCGATATTGATATCGCCAGTTCAACTTCTAAAAAAATGATATTAACGTTTTACTTGTAATCTTGGCATCAGCATTGAATTTTGAAATATATCTTTTTATATAGGCCTAAGATGGTGTGTAATTTTACTTTATAGAAACCAAAACCGGTCCCGGAACTCCGAGCAGGCTTCTGGATGAAATCCTTCTATTTCTGGATTTTCCCGTAAATAGCATTCATATCTATCATTCATATCTAATACTATATATAGCATCTAACATATGTTGGGGTATATGGTTGAATTTTGCACTATATATGAATAGAGCAATATCTTATGAAGGGTCATAGGAAAAATATTCAATTGAAATCAATGGCAAACAACTGGCAGATACAAACGTATATGAATCTAATGGATATCAATATAATGGAGGAACTATTTAGCTGTGTCGTAAATAATTGAAGGCATATTGCTATGGACGTAATGACCTGTACGGTGACTGAGCATTAAAGTTACCCTTAGATCATGTTATTACGGTATGCAGGCTTATAAGTAAGCCGTAATGATATGTATCTCGCATATCTCCATATAGTACAGCTAATATAACATGTGCTAGATGACTTAGTATAAACTTTCCCAAATTATACTGTTTGTTTTTTGTTAGATCTGACATGAATTGATCCTGTAAGGACTTAGTCCAAAGTCGCCCTATAGTAAATTCTCTCTGGGTACGGGAGGACCTGATTCAAAGTTAGACATATGTCTCTACCAATAACTCTATAATGTATTATGATTCTTCAAAAAAATCTTAGAAATGCTGTAAATAACACCCCTAAATTACACCATCAAAGAACCCTTAATAGTATAGGAAAACTAGCTATAGTCAACTAAAGATTAGTATGGTATACACTGGAAGACCTGAAGAGTATTTCCGAATTTTGTATCCACTAGTCATTGCAAATAAAGAATACATTATTATCAATTTACATTTAAATAGAATTGATCTGGTATAGGTTAGCCTATACTGTTGTACTGCTGTTTAACCTGTCTGGATCTACCAGAGTTTACCTATTGATCGCACTACTCCTATGTTACTGTTACCGTGTTTCACGCTGTACGGTTTGAACTGACCATTATTATTTGAAAACTATAAAGAAAACTGTAAATGAATTAAAATGTATTTGATGAACCAAATTATCTGTTAGCTAGTTGAACAAATAATGCGTATTGTTATAAGAAACTACTTTTCCCATTTAACAAACCCCACTTAGATTAGACCTTTAGAAAACACTCAGGATCTCATATTTTTGTAATCATGTACGAAGATATTAATGAGTTGTATATTATCTGTTTTATAACTTAGTCTCATGACTTATTCTATACTATATCATATCTTGTATTTATTAGGCAGTCACTCTCATAGTCTAGGAAGGTTTTCTATAAAGGTAACAGCTGGAAGTCCAGATGCCTAATTACCTATTTGTCAACGTCACATGTATCTTTGATAAATAAAGTATTTTTCAATTCAATTAAAAAAGCCTTCAGAATTATTGTGGTAGAACATTTTAATAAAAAGAATTCTTTTTCCATTTCCTGAACAGACTGGAAGACATGTGTATCTCCCTTTTGCACACCTTTATCCCGTGTCAAAAAAACATGCTTTGAATTGAATTATGTAATCATATTCATACCTGCACAATTATATCATTCCATTCACAGTGCAATGGTTAGGGCCTACAGAAAACCACTCAAATTTGAAAATCTCTATGACGTAAGACCTGAGGATGCATGTGAGGCCACGATGCCAGTGTACTATGATATGTTCAAAAGGAAAGCCAAGTTTGATAGCAGGTATTACTATATTGATCTAATTTCCATATTTCAGACATGTTTACATAGTCACATTTTCTCATGGGAAAGAGGTCATATTTTCTGTGATATCACAGGTCTAACTTCTAGTACTAAAACAATGCCTATGTTCAATGTGTCCCTTTTGTTTATAACTATTAAACTGATAAAAGAATGTCGTCGCCTATGGAATGTATAATTGGTCTCTGAAATCCATTAAAATAACCCAGATTTAGTAGTGTAGAGTCTATTACCCGGACCCCAAGAAGTGGAATGAATTGCTCCACAGATAATATATGAGACACAATTTATATAACTGTTCTGTACCAGTACGGGAGGGAGTTGAGCTTCTTGAAAGAATGCCATTTTGCATACAATAGGTATGGAATGGCAATGTGTGAAGACAATAAATACAAATATCTAATATGGTGGTGTTTAACTTTCATGAAAACATCTTTCAGTCTTCTCCTATTTCCCTTAATATCATGATCCGATAAAAACATGTATACATATGTAATGGAATCCAATATTGAGCATTTATTCTTGTAGGGGTCGTGTAGAAAATGTACGTTGGGCTTTCAACCGTGCCCTCTTTGAGACATCAGGATGGGCTTTGTTCAAATCACAAAGTTTCAAATTCCTTTCTACAGCCTTATTTCTACTTAATCCACAGTTATTGAGGTATATAGATATTTTATATTCTAGTTTAGGTTCATGTCGATAGTATGTGTTAATATTCATGGAAATCCATTCAATAGTGGTTATGCCTTGAATGTAATATTATGGACTAATAATATTAGAATAATGTACTCATAAACACAGCCTGAGTGCGATGTTCGGCCTGCAGAAGTAAGGTGCATATATATCAACCTATGGTAGAAATAAGAACCTAGATTCTCTGTTCCGTTTCCTATCCACTGAACCCTCTCCAAGTTCTTGAGACCCACATTCACCTTAATTGCTCCTTTGGACACTCTTAACTGATCAGAAATATTTACTCAACATTGTACCAAATGGGATATGTTCAGTAAATATATCATATCATATCATATCATATAGACATAGTATTTATCATTTTAACCTAATTTAGCTGTATTTTCGTTCCAAAAGGATGTTGCTCTCATTTATGGAATCAGGAGATCCACACACATGGAAAGCTGTTCTTTTGTCCGTTGGTATATTTTTTGCTTCCTGGATTGGCTCGATCATCCGCCATAACTTTTTCTATGTGGGATGGAATGCAGGCATGCGGGCCCGTTCTGTTGTGAATGCTGTAGTCTGTAGAAAAGTCAGTACATCTATCATTTATTTCACCCCTTGTTTGTACTTCACCTAGAGCCTTGTATGTAATGTTCATAGATTTATCATTATACATGTTTCTTTCCCAAGTCGTGAATACAATTATCTTACCTAGTTCTCTGTGATTTCATTGGTTGAAAATCGGAAGTAGAAAATACATAAACAATCTATGAAGTTTCATTGCCTGCAGTGAGGCACTTCAATACTTACTTCCGGTTAAACTATTTAATATTGTGCTCGTCTAAGGACGATGTATTGCATACAAATTACTAAATTGTTTATTCAACTATAACCTTTTACATTTTGAAATATTCTCATGGCATACATGAGCATGGGCATACACTTAAAAGATAAAAAGTTATTGTCAGAAGTCTGCCTTCACATTCTCTGATTTCTAATAAACTGTATTGGTTTTGACAGGCTTTACGGCTAAGCGCTACTTCTGGCAAAACAACAACTGTTGGAGAAATGGTCAATTATCTCTCAGTTGATGCACAGAAAATACAAGACATGTATACATTTGGTCACTTCGTAGTCGATCTACCGATACAGATAGTCTTCACTGTATGGCTGCTATGGAACCTGGTGGGGTGGAGTACCATATCAGGGCTTGTGTTCCTAGGGCTAGCCCTCCTCATTAACGGTGTCTATCTCGGTGGTTTGATAGCCGGTCATCAGGTGGGTATCCTGCTGTTATTGGGGAATACTCAATACCTGGCTCTTATTTCAGGCATATAAACAGCCTGATTATAACCTTCTAGTGGGTAATATGGATTGCCATAGGCTACAGCATTGGCGATCATATCATACACAGCGTTAGCCATCACAGACGATCTCGTATATTACATTGTATACTAGGTTGTCAATAGGGATCGCTAGAATCTGGAGGTGCCACATTTAAAAAAGGTTGCTGTGAATGAATTGACTTCCATCCACTAATTCTAAGGTAACACATAGTGACATAAGATAACAATGTTTTCATTGTCATACTGAGTAGTTACAAACTTCTACAACTCTCCACAAACAACTGCAACCCTAGCTGCATTGTTCGAATCGTGTCCAACTCAAAGCCCTGTCTGTATAGGGCTATCAAAGCTACCACAGCGTGGGGTATGACCTGTGTATCAAACAGTAACTGGAAGTGAAGATGTAAACACAATGAGTGGTGTGGGCGTTTCCATTTAATATTCTCTATTCTTAGCAATAAATGTCAGGAAAAATATTGTTGACACAAAATTGCCTTCGGGTGATCTTCAAGTTCATTGGTACACTTGGCCTAAGCAATTCCATTTGTTTTTTTACAAGTTAATTAACACAAATAGGCCTCACATCAATGTCCACCATCCATAACCTATAAATAATGTATTGACCAAGTGAAACTCTCAACAGGGCAACTATAGTTATCCCAGGGCTCCTGAGGCATAGATTCATATAAAAAAGGTGCCCAGCCTTAAGGTCTGTTTCTTGGCCAAAAGTAGCTTGAATGAGTGACATAGTATGCTTTTGAACCCGGGTGCTGACCCCTGCAGTTTCACTACCAGGTATAGGGGAAGACCTGTTCCTGTTGAAGATATGAAAATGTTTTTAAAAGTTTAAAAACATATTTAATTCATATAATGCTTGCATCTATACTGGCAGTGCTGGAAAATTGATGCATTGACTAGAAGAGAGATATTTTTAAATCTAGGAAACTGATATTAAAGATGACAAATTTTCTCCAGATAATGCAGATGGCACACAAGGATAAGCGTTTGAGGGTAATCAACGAAATACTTAATGGCATCAAAGTAAGTTTCATTTATTTCTATATGCCACTGAACTGGGACCTATTTATAGCTCTTAAAAGATAAATTAAATGAAAAACCATGACACACCTATAGAATCTATTCTTAACTCTTAACATCTAAATTCCCACTGGAATAAGCCAAACTCTATAATCCGTTGATTGCATGTCACAATATGTCACAATATCTAATTACATATGTATACATAATACATGTATAGAAATGAATTGCCCTCCCATCAATGTATTCTTGATTATATGAAATGATCCTCCTTGTATTATCATAGGACTGGTAGGGGCCTGAAGGTGGGACATAAGTACCGATTTTTTTAAGCATGTCATGCTACTCAACAGCCCTCCAGGTTTTACTATTAAACATGGAATTATTTCAGTTATGTGGATTTGTAGGTCTATCAAGGCCATGACAAAATAGATATGGAAATTATTTCTGCCTAGAGCTATTATTTTGCCTGCCATATCAAGAAACAGGTGAAAATGTCACACAGTCAGTTCTTCTGGAAGATAATTTTATATCCAAAGTTCCGAGAAAATTGTAGCCTTCTTGGGGGTTATTTGAAATAATTAACTTATTAACAGATATATACATAGTATTCACATGAGTTCATACAGGCCGTGGGGAAACGCACTGGTCGGGCTATGCAGAAAAGGCACCAGATCACCAGGCTTTTCCATTTTGTAAGTTAAAACTTGGTGATTATACTTATTTTTCCATCATACCAGACCAAAGGTGCAACTCTTCTATTTGCCACTAGTATGTGTGGGTGTGGCTGTAGAAAGAGTCCAAATGTATAAGTACCTTGGTACTAAATCTGTGAAGATCTGTCTAGTAAATCCCACTTAGGGATTGCTATGTTTAAAAAATCGGTCAGATACGCCGCAGAAGACACTTTATGGATGAATGGCCTCTTTAAAACTTATTTATGACAGGCAAGATCATTTTGAAAGAGTTGAAGGTGGGAATATGGCCCTTAGAAACAGGAGGGAGAACGCTTTGAAACTCAAGAGACCAAAAAGTGAAAGGATAAAGGGAAGTGTTTATTATAAAGGTGTGATACTGTGGAATACCCTTCCTGAAATCATAAGAGCTGAGAATGACAGGCTCACCTGTCACATTTTCAGCATGTTCGAGTCTTGAAGCACACAGGGCCAGCTAACGTTCACAGGGCTTGACACCCAATATGGCGAGCGCCTTGACATCAGTGAATACTATGTACAGGGCCCATTCAACTGTGCAAATTTGCCATTTTATAGGACGCTTTGCAATGATTAAATATAAAATGATTTATTCTCTCTCAAACAGGTGTTAAAACTGTATGCATGGGAACCATCTTTCCACAAGCAGATAACACAAGAACGTCAGTCAGAACTAAAGTACATCTACTACATCAACATGATCAGTTCAATATCAACAGCCATCTGGGCCGTAACACCATATGTAGTAAGTTTTGGTCGCCTCCTAAACCAAGGACAATATTATTCACAATATATAGGACTATATAGACTTTTTACTTGTTTTGCTTCAAATTTTGATACATTTTTATATTAAGGCATTTTGAATGTGATAATAGATCATGGTCTTCCGCCCACTGCTGTGAAATTGATTCACAGATTCTCACCATTCCAAAACAATTAAATAATCATTTTATTTTAAAATCACTATCATCTCCATATCTGGAAACACATATTCGTCATTGTCTAAATTCTATGAAAATGAAAATGTGTATTTAGTCTCAGACTTCAATGTTCCAGGTGCTATAAAGACCAAGTAGAGACTAAACTCATTTCTGGCCTGCTGGCGCACCAAATAGCATTGTCCAAACTACAATGAAGGCGTATTATATAAATGAACTGAATAGTATCACTTTGAGCATTTTAATCACGTATAGGCCTACAACCAGTACCATCTGGCATTTGATTCTTTCCTTAGGTCTGATGAGAAATCAGACTCCTCTCCTATTTAAGTATGTAAGTATGTAAGTGGTACTAGTCTAAGTATCAAGAATATGGAAATTGGGAAAAGGGACTACTCTGGGTAATGTACAACCCCAGGCAAAGTTAAGACCGATATAGCGGTGGGGAGGGAAGGGGGGACCCATATTGACTATTTAGTCAATCCAGATTGTATGAGTGACGTTTTGATATAATCAAAATATAGTATGAGTGTAAGGTTCCTACAAAACTTATTATTATAGGAATCATTATTTTTCAAATGTAATTTATTTTAACATTAGTTGTTACCCTAATGTTACATAGTGTTTAATGACATAAGTAGTAAATGACCAAGCCAGTAGGTCAAAAAACGAAACAATTATTGAATTTCATGTGTAAAACATATCATTCTAACAACAGTAAAAACTATAGGAGTATCTATAGAAGCATGATCTGAAAAGATTATACTCAGAGGATATATGAACCTCATAGAGAGACTGATAATAATACATAATCAGGGTCAAGACATCAAATACCAAGTCAAGACTTCATACCTAAGAAAAAATCAAGACTCCATAGCAAAAGCAACATCGAAACAACTATAAATTACGAACAATAGTGATTGAAATATGGACAAATACTTACTATGCATTGACTTTACAATTTATTTATTTATTTTGGGCGGTCTGGAAGACCTCTTGTAGAGGATTATTAATGCCCATTTCCTGTATTGTGTGAAATATGTGCGACAACTTGAACTGTCATATGTATGAACGAATATAACGGAATAAAAATCTTTATATATATATATACGAGAAGCACCCTTATCACCATATAAATACCTACGTTGGTATACCTTATACCTAGGTTGGTAGCAGCAAAATATTGATAGCTTCAGTCCTATAGGTGAAGCAATACAAGTTTGATAAGATTTCATTTTCGTCATACCTGAGAATGATGTTTAAAGGGCTGGGTGGCAATTTTGATTTTCAGATGTCCTTGGCTATTTTCACCCTATATGTGCTGAACTCAGAGAACCATGTGCTTTCTGCTGACATCGCATTTGTGGGTCTGTCATATATCAACACATTACAATTCAGCTTGTCTAATCTGCCTTCAACGGTGAATGCTCTTAGCCAAGTGAGTAATATCTTGCTTTCATTCATATTTAAAATATTTAAAATTTAACTAGTTCTGCTACAAAACTGGTCACTATCATGCTTTTCCTTTTGTGTTTCTGTGATTCATCTAGTAGTTTCTGGTCCACCATAGCCCTACTTTGCTCCAATGCCCCTTTTTGAGATGACCACAACTGCTTGGTCAAAACTACACTCTTACGCATGACAAATAAAGAATTCTCTGATCGTAATGTGATGGGCGAGTAATTAATCGCTTTCTTCATTGGCTGATCATTGCTGCACCCTAGCAAGTACAAGCAAGCCCCTCAAACTAACTTATACTCCAATGCCACATACCCACACATACTCCTCTCAAATCCTTAGTTACTCTACCTCATTGCTGCTCCAACATTCACGCAGCACACCGCCCTTAATTACACTCTCCCGCGCACCGTACCCGCGCGATACGTAGCGGCAAGCTTTTTCGTCTTCAGTGTGACGATTTTTGTCTACCGAGCACCGCGAACGCTACTGGTGAAGTGTGGTGACGAAATTGCCTGAACTTCTGATACGAAAAACGGTCCTTTGAATCACGGAGACGAAATATGATATGCTCCGTATTCGCGCTCCGTTTTTCGTATTGAGTTTTGAGAACTACATAGGTGCAGAAATGTCTAAAGAATTTTTTTAGAAAAAATAAAATTCATTGAATCTCTACAATCTTTGGTGTACATATAGCAGGGTATATGAGCATAATGCATGTGAAGTTTGGGAAGGCTGGGACCAATATTTCGAGTGCAATAGACGTATCCCGAGTTACCATCTGAGGGGCTTACCAAGGTGCTTCCAGTGCAGATTACGAGCCACAGGGAGGCCACATTTGGTGGGGGTAGCTACCGCACCCCTTGGCCGTAGCTCCGGCCCTGCCTCTGGTAGCTTCCCCTGCCCTCCACGCTCTGCATGACGGCCGTCACGGCAGACGCATATTTTACTGAGGGCAGAGGATGTTTTTGCTTTTGTTTAAAATAATTTTCTATGATAATAATGTTGAATGTGGGTGTTTTATAATTGCCACCCTGTTTTTTCATACGAAATTGAATATGGGACTTTCTGTGAAGGAATCTTTCTTTCTGAATTCATTCAAACTAATATATAATATTTGGGCACTTCTCATGAAACGTCGACAGAATTCCTAGACCTGTATTTCATGATAATAAGTGATTTTGAAAAAATAATAGCTTGGTATCCGACTGGCAAAATGATGCTATTACTCTTTCCCAATTACAAGATTGATTATTTGAGGCCATGTTGATAGCTGATTCAGTGGTGTAATGGTTAGAGCACTTGATTGTAAATCAGAAGGTTGCTAGATCAAACCCAAGCATGGTCAAGTTTTTTTCTCTGCTTTGTCACATTGTAATGGGTGAGTGCACACTCCGTCACGCACTGCCGCACTCCAGATGCGCCAACTCTTAACGCACCACCGCACACCGGGGATTAAGAGATTTAGCTTTACCTCGCCGAATACGCTGAGACGAAAAAAATCGTATCAAAAGTGGGTACAAGAAATTCGTATTCATTTTCGTATCGCGCGGATACGTTGCGCGGGACAGTGTAATTGAGCTCCTGGACTTGTTGTTTTGGAGTTCTATGGTGATGTATCCATGCTTTCTTATGTTATTAACGTTTGGCCTATATTGGGACATAAGGATACAAACTAACGACCCTCAGTAGTTTGCAAGATATAGATTTGACAATATCAAGCCAGGCGTCCACTGGAAAAAATTAACATTGGGCAGAAGTGCATATTAATAAAGAATTCCGATTCATGATCGTTCCTATTCATGTAGGCTATAATTGTTGAGGTCTGTTTAGATTGATCTGCACATGAAATATGTCTCATAACTGAGTATTTCTCAAAATACCTTTAAGGATAATAGCATGAAAATGATTTGCATTAAGCCGGAGCAATAACGAGCCAAAAAGTATAACTGAGGAAAGAGCCTAGGACTATAATGAAGCACACATTGTGATAACTGATTTGTAGTATTGTCCATCTCCGAGAGAAACTGTATTGTAAAGTGGTGGGCAGTAGGGTTTGAAACCGTCTCTTGTATGGAGGTAACACCCCTTGACCAAACCCCAGAGATTGAATAATTATAAACCAAATCAAATATCATTTTATAGGGCATAGTGTCAGGCAACAGGATCGCCCAGTTTCTCAGCTTAGAAGAAATGGATGACAGCAATGTTCAGAGGGACAAAACATATCATGGTAGGACAGTATTATACATAGTTCTGCAAATTCCTAGTTCTGATCATTAGAGATACAGGGTTGCTTCCCTCTCTCACATAGGTTCTATAGGCCTTACGTACCTTGATATCCATGACCACCGCTGCTCAAAATTGTCAGCATAGAATATTTAACAATTATCTCATGTGAATATCCATGCGTTTTAAACCGTTCCATAACACAATCCTTCAACTTTCCCATCATGCATTTTGTTTACACGTAGGCCCTATGGATCGTTTACACTGTGATATTGGTGAAAAAATTCTTGCAATTTTCGATGAAACTTTTGCTAAATTGTCGTCAGATTTTAACGAATTTGAATCAATCCCAGCATGCACTGTAATAGACATGCTCAGTGAGACATACAAATCCCCTATTGACTCCTTTCAGTGATGCTTTGCAATAGGGGATTTGCATGTGTGGTTTTCATTGACTCAATGCTATTTATTTTATCAATGATCTATGGATTTCAAATGCATGATGGGAATGATAAAGACCAGGTTTCGACCTCTGTATCGCCGATTATATATCTACTAGTCAGAACAAATAAGGAATACATTATCACGTATAATACATGTCAATTTCCATTGTAAGTACTCAATTCCTTCGAATCAGGATTGAACGTGGCGGCTATGCAAATCCCCTATTGGAAAAGGAGCTACGCTGGGCTAATAGATTATCCTAATGGAGTATCTAAGTATTTATCATATTGTCTAAATTGTCATTGTTTGATCATTTGCACATTTCTCTTTTAAAGAACTGCATGTCAAAATTGAGGGTGGCCACTTTGCATGGGGGTCTGAACAGAGGTCGATTCTAAAGAGGTAAAGCCTGATTATTCATTTGAACTAGCTATGAAATGTAAAATACTTTAAGGCTAAGGCGCAAGTTACTAATACTTCCTTGAACCCTTCATTTAACACCATCAGGAAATGTGATAAGATGTTTTTGTCGTAATAACTGAGAATGCAACTTTTAAGTGGTATGTGTGTATTCTAGTTGAAAGGGATCAGTGGGTGATAAACAATTACTTTACCGTATACCATACTCTCTAAGTGTTATTCTAATTGTCATGCATTCCAGCATAGATCTTTCTGTGAAGGTTGGGGAGGTTGTGGCCATTGTTGGTAACGTAGGAGCCGGCAAGTCTTCCCTTCTCTCCTCCATGCTAGGAGAGCTCATTGTCAAACAAGGAAATGTCAAAGTTAATGTATGTTGCATTTGTTATTTCTCCCTTCATATCTAATAGTGTGCATTTTAAAGAAAACCCGCAGATGGTTTCATTGAACATTTTCACCTTTTTCACAATACAACATTTAACAAAAATTTGAAATTCCTTGACTGTACCTTTTGTTAAATAAGAATTATCATTATAGGAAACTGAAACATTAAATGAGAATTATCATTATATGAAACTTTGTCCAATAATGTTTTTAAAAAAAACCTTCATATACTCGGTTATTCATGTTACCAGTCATACACTTACATGTATACAGTTAAAATCATAGGGTCTCTTTGGTAGTTCCTATACAACATTTGAGATATTGACATGTTTTTTTCTATCGTACTTGTTAACACATGAATAAAATAAGCCATTGAATAATAATAATAATACTTTTTCATAGTGACATGATGGTTTCAAGAATTGAAATAAATTTTTAAAAAGGTCTAGATAACACAACTCTAATTATTCCTTACGGGCCTTTGTATTTGCCAAGGTTACACATAATTAATTATAACGTGCACTAGTGTAACTACTCAGGTTATTTATCTTGCAGGTTCTAGCGTCAAGCTAGTGACACTTATAGATCTAAGTTTATTGGTTAATGTGTATCCCACATCTGAATGCAATTTTTAAAAAATACTTGGTATGTAAACGACTTTACCTTAATTCCAATTATGGATTATAATTCATTGATTGTACTCTTTATACATTTAGCGATTTACTAGGTCCATTAATTAGCCCTTTTACCAACGGTAATATTATGTATATATATTATTAAATCAAATACAAGTAAACTGTAGCTGTACAAGCTTTAAGAGACCCTTAGTCATAGAAACTACTTACTTCAATGATAAGGAATATTTTTCAAGCACTGTTTATATATAACAACTTTTATTCAATAGACATGTACATCAATATAATGTATTATCGAATGGGGAAACGGTCCCTCTCAGAGTCGCAGTGCGTTACAGTGAGTTCTTCCACGGGGTCCCTTAAAACAATGATATTATAATGTGGTACAAGTGAGTGAATGAAAATTAACAATTAGCGATTTGCTGTAAATACATTGAGTGATTAAAGTTTACAGTGCTCGATTTACTATAATTACATTGATTAAAACATGACTCAATTCAATTATAAATCTCCATTCAAAGATATACTTCTTCGAATATGAGAGAAATTAGGAATTTTTTATAGAAACCCTTCTACTAGGGAGACTTGACATTTTCAATGTACATTTTCAAAGGGTACTAATTTTAACCTGAAGATATGGATACATTCTTCAAAATTCTTCAAAATTCAAATAGCAGCTAACCAATTTACAGTAAGCTTACATTAATATACAGCTTAACATTCATGACAGCTAGATCTGTTAACAATCAACTATATAATAGAAATCTTTAGGACAATAAAATAAACTCCTTTGATATTAGGAGGAAACACTACAGTGAAGACTGTTTCAATCAGTTTTTCCATATTCCTGATTCGGTATAAATTAAAGTATGAATATTTTGTTGGGTTAGATACCGTTATATCGGTCTTTATATTCTCAGGATTTACAGACCTTTGATGATGACAACTTTATCAAGTTTCTATTTGCTACTACAGATTAAAGTAGCACTCTTGCTAAGAATTCATAATCACAATATGATAACCCACTTTCCCCCAAGTTTTTCCCAAGTTTTTCCCTTTCCCCTTCTTATTTTGTAGGTGTATCATTGAAAAATGTATCAAATTCTTGGTGATAAACATGCTTTAAATAATATCTGAACTCCTTAAATGGAACGATTTGTATATTGTCAGGTAGATTATTCCACAACGTAGCCATTTTATAAAGATATGATTTTTTGAAAGTCTCGTTATTGGGAAGCGGGACCTTCAACTTCTTTCCGTAGGCTAGTCTTCTTAAATTGACTCCTTTTCTTTCTACATAAGATTCGTTCAGTGATCTACTATGGGCCCTTTCCAATATGTGTTTTCCTCTCCTTGTGGCTAAAGAAGGAGTATTCAAATTGACATGTATGTCTTTTGTACTCGTTAGCTTTGGTAATTTTAATATGATTTTAAAACATGAATTTTGCAAAGCTTGTAACTTTCGCAAATATACTTGCGGGGCAGCGTCATAAAAGACATCCCCGTAGTCAATGTGAGGGAGAATCATCGTTTTGTATAAAAGGGTCATAGTTCTTTGATCACATAAACCATATAGTTTAGAAAAGGCCTTAACTTTAGGTCTGATAACATTTGACTTCCTCTCTAGGAATTTTTTAAAGTTAAGATTATTGTCAAGTTCTATCCCTAGATATTTATAAAAGTTCACATTTTCTAGTTCTGATCCTTCAATAAAGTACCTAATGTTATATGTTAACTTAGGTTTTGTACTTATACACAATGACTTACACTTTTTTATATTCAATGATATCTTATTAATGTTGCACCAGTTAATAATATTGTCTAGATCTCCCTGTAATACCGAACCATCTCGCTCCTTCAAGTCCCTAGACTTGAAGGAGCGAGACCTTTCACCTTACAACTGATGAGATAAAACCTGGGTCAGGCAGAAATCACTTAGGGGATTCCTAATCGTAACAACCGTAGGCGGACATCAGAATATAAACTAATATATCGGTCCTCTTGTCTAATACCTAGAAATAAACATAACATACTTTGAACATCTTATAATGTTGGGAACGTCATGCTTCTAATTACTGGCTATAGAATACCTCAGCAAACGAAAGGTTCCTGACATTATTACATTCCCAAGTATGGACAGGTTTTCGTAGAAGTCCCTTTTTATGAAAACATCAGCTATCCTCTGAAGTTTCTTCCCTATTAAACTTTACCATTAGCAGGTCGGCTTTAGATTCATTATAGATTAAATGTTAAACATAAAACTCAGAGTTTGTTTCATAGTATCCTTCAGGGGAGGTAGAATATTGAGGAAGTTCTATTTTGCAAGGGTAACCTTTTACCGTCTATATCTATTCAGGGAAGTGTCGCTTATGTACCGCAGCAAGCGTGGATTCAGAACGCCACCTTGCGGGACAACATCACCTTCAGTTCCCCTTATGAAAAGAGCAAATACAAAGCGGCTCTGAGCGCATGCGCGTTAACAAGAGATCTAGAAGTACTGCCAGGAGGCGATTACACAGAAATAGGAGAGAAGGTAAGGAGAGGCCACATATTAAGTTCGTAGTGATAAATGCTGTAAGCCCTCTCTAATCCGTCACTTGCCCTTACAGCAAATCTTGTGTCGCCAATGAAACAGTAGATGGCAGCATATGTTTGTTCTTACATCGGTCCTTGAAGCTCGACAGGAACCATTCATAAAATAGCCACTGGCAGTTAAATAAATCTCGACAACTCTGACAGAACGGTTGTCTTGTTTTTTGTAGTGTTGTTGATAGTTTAACCTTCGAATACATTTTAGATTTGCTAAGTACATTGTAAGTACTCAACTCAGTAACTTAATACATTACATTGTATGAGTTGCCAGGCACTTTCTTATTTTTGATTTAATTTGACAAGTATTTCATTCAGGATATAAGAATTACACAAAGTGCTGTTCTCATCACAGCCTGAGACATTTTAAGATATTTTTAATTCATAAGAAATTAAATTACAACGAAAGAGAGCGATTACAACTAGCAATTAGCCTACTGACAGTGACAATAGCTAGAAAATATAATACTAATTAGAATATCCAAATTATCATTATTTTTGGGTTTGGGAATCGTTAATAAAATAGAAGAATTGATTGCCACCTTAAATCAGGGCCTAAAATCATCCACCTAGCGCGGCGTGATTTGAGTCTACTTATATAGTGGAGCAGCACTGGCCCCAAAATGGCCTTATTTTGCGATGTACCATGCATGATAAAATGTAGAAATGGGTCCTTGGTGATGAACTCCTTAGGATCTGTTGACTGAGTTGTCCTCTATTACATATCCAAAATTCAGGATTGCATAATGTTTTTCTATCCTAAGACCAACATTGGGGTAGATTCCCGAATTGCTATGCTACTAGCCAGATTTAGCTGAAAAACGGTTTCCAAGGTACCTTCAGATTTTGGCAATTAGCCAAAAGCGTCCCACACTGCGAACACGTAATGTTACAGATCTTCTGCTGAGGTTCTAAGCTTCGATTTGATATATGACCCATGGTGGTGTTTTTTCATGCATGGTACATCGTAATTTGGGGCCCATTGCTGCTTCACTATTATATTCATCATAATATAAAGTAGGTACATGAATTCAGCAGATAACTTGGTGATTTAAAAGGAAAATCTGATATTTTATATTTTCCCAACAAACAGGGAATCAACCTCTCAGGGGGACAAAAACAACGAGTGTCTCTAGCAAGGGCCGTCTACCAAGATGAAGATATTTACCTCCTGGATGACCCTCTGTCAGCAGTCGATGCTCACGTTGGAAAGCATATATTTGACAATGTGATAGGCAAGAAAGGTGTCCTCAAGGATAAGGTTACGTATCATCATTCAATTGAAAACCTGCCAAGATTTGTCTCTCATGTGGGTCAGATTTTCAGAAAATGCACAATTGGCAGATCAACAAATTTGGTAAATTCTGCGAAATTAGACTGAAAAATCATCAACACTAGGTATATCTGAGGATATTTAGTATTGCCTTGATTCAAGCAGTCTGTTTGGTTATGTTGGACTGCTTTTTTAACCTGATTTCTGTCTTCAATTTAGGTTGTTTGAGAGGAATTGTGAAGGTGAATTGTACATTTTCTGGCGATTTCACTCATATATATGCAACCGAAAAAATATTAAATTGCTGTTCATTTCCGGCATTGAAATCTTCAATTTTACAGCCCTTAATTATCTAAAACGAAAACTAGCTTTGGGTGGATTTAGCTGGTAATGCAGCTAAAAAGGTAACTATAAGTACAAAGACTCGGAGTAAACGGTAACTAATTAAGATCAATTAATCAAAACTGAATGAAATGTAGTGAATAAACTGATAAACGCATTAACTTAAACCACACTTGTTTTTATGTTGTATTTACCCATTTGATCTTAATTAATTCAATTAAAACTGATATTCTTTTTCTCCTCTACAGACAAGAATACTGGCCACTCATGCGATAACATTCCTGCCACATGTGGATAAGATAATCGTGCTAAAGGACGGGAGGATCAGTGAAGAAGGGCAGTATGAGCATCTCATTGATAACGATGGCGACTTTGCCGAGTTTCTCAGAACCTATCTCATCGAGCAGGAGGTAAACGAGGACTCTGACGCAGGTGAGACTGTCCCATTTATATCCGGTGGTATTTTTTTCGTTCTTGTTTATTTTGTCATGTAGCCACCCATGTATTTAATGAGCCGTTTTTTAATTGTTTTATAACTGTGATAAACACGTAGACCTACTTGTATACCCCGTTTTATGGAGGCACTACCCCACTAGTTTTATACATATACTTATAATTCAAAAAGGATGTTACTGTTTAACACTTACATAATTTATTTTTATTCATTATGTGGTCTGACAAGGATTTTTTTTATTATTATTTCATTTCGGGCCAATATACAATATTTAAACAAATGTTTAGAAAAAAAACACACTATCCCTCAGGGAAGTTTTCATACGTTGCCCAATTGATAATTATGTTTGATTCATAGTACCGGATAACGTTATGGTAGACTATATATTTTTCCAACATTATAATGTGTGTCTTCAATAATTTCTTTATCGGTGGCACTGAGAATATTAAATTGAAAATGAAAAAATGAAATTGAAGGAGTAGGAAACATGTGTTACTATGGGTTACAGAAAAATTGAATATATTTGAATATTTGAACAGATCAGATTGAGTGAATTACAACATTTAGGAAATGTAATAAGTATTTCTATAGTTTATGTTTGATTTGTGAAAGAAACATTTGCAATATTTCTGGGTGTACAATTGCTAGTAAAGTAGCTAAATACACTCTATAAATAAACATTTGGGACATGATACATGTATATATGACTCAAAGCGCTAACTAAAAAATTAGAACATTCCACTAAAGTGATCTTGCCAATAAATCACTACGAAACATATCAAGTTTGGAACTAATGACTCATTTTTATGACATACATCACAAATGTTAAAATATAGGAAAGTACTGTCGTTTGTTATCATCCATATAATTGCTAATGTGAGTTCATAGAAGAATTTGAAAGTACATTCACTGTATATTCAGAGGTTTATTCTGTAACTTTACGACTACTGGATACACATACATATATATGACAAGTGTTTGTGTATGTCTGATTCAATCTGAATTCATCCCAGCATCACGTGTAACAAACATGCGCACTTACATGCCCCATCAACTGGACACCCAACTTCAGTTCTTTAATCTAGACAGTTCTGCAGGGTTATTTGTGTAACACTGCAACTTTCTGCATTAGTCACACTCAATGATAGCACACCTCTATTTGCATACTTCTGTATGGCCTTAACATGCATGTTGGGAAAACCATCTGTACTTCCAAGTCATCTATTTTTCGAATACATATCCCTCGATCGCTCCACTCCGAGGTTTTATCCGTTGCCTCGAGAGGAGCTTTTATGATAACAGGTCTCCAGCGTTGCTACATATACAGTATTACAGAATCGACTGTGACCATTATGTGATATGTTACAGAAGAAAGTGTCTTAATGAAGACACCATCATATTTCAAAGGCTGACATCAGGCAGACTCCAAGAATATTAAACTTTTGAAATATGATGTACTGCTGTATCTTTCTGTTTGAAAAAAATGTTAGCGATATTCTGTTTGGACAATCACTAGTATAGTAATGAATATTCACACTTCTTCGGGATGACCTTAGAGTTGTGACACATCAGATAATGCTATGCATGTGTCACATCAAAATGAGTCACAAGCCGAACAAAAAATAGATTTTGAGATACTATCATATTTGAAAAAAGAAGAGAGATTCCAAAAAGATATTTTGTTTAAGCTTGAAAACAAAATTTGCAATATTTCTGGGTGGACAATCAGTAATGGGTACAAATGAGTACGTTCCTACAAACAGATCTTTTGAATAAAACACGTTGAAAAATATAAATCTTGCGACGTTAGACTAATTTTCCTGTGACGCATCACATATATGAGTCGATGGACAAAATACACTCTCAGGCAACGCAGCAAGACTGAAGTTTCTTCACGCCCATGTTTTCATTCTATTAGAGCTCTGGCATCTTCACCAAAGGCTGAGCGCATTATCCGGCGACGAGTCCATTAAAGAGAAGGGAACATTACAAAGGTAGGCAGTTATTTGATAAAAAGTATTCCTCTGCTTTCACTGCCCCCACAAAGCCCATCTGAAATGGAGGTTCGCAGGTCCTGCATCAAAGCTCTGTGGATGGCTCATATTAATAATCCTTTCTTAATACTACGGCGAATATCGCTTTATTCAACCAACTGAATTGAGGGGGGAAATCGAATCAAGTATACATGGGTAATGGTGTAAGGCAAAAACAAAATCGCTTGACATCAAATGACCAGGGAGTAATGAAAGAAAGGGCGGTAATAAAATATATGTTGGGGAACATATATCTTATTTATTGAATAACTTGAAGTTGGATAGTTCAAAGGTTGAGTTCAATAAACCACGAGTTAAATGTGCCGGAAAGATATGATTCGATTATACACTAATATATTGATATAAAGGCCCCAGACTTACACTTATACATGTGGGATGTAGCTTTCTGACTGTGTATATTGAACTTAAACGCAGCCAAATAGTATACATGTACATATACGTACATATTATATTGTTCTGTGAACTGTAACATTGTCCTCTCAGGAGGTTTAAACATCGAAGATGAAATTGCCACAGCTAACCTTTTCCTTAACGGGAAATACATATTCTTGCCTTCTCTGCCATGCAGCAAGACCACTAGGTTGAAATCCTCCACAGATTTGGTCAAATAACTATCAGATGATAAGGAAACGAATAGACCATACTACTTTTGCTCCTCTAACTCCCCACCGACGTTCAATAGTGAATGTAATTTGGACTAATGCACCTGAAATTGGAAGTTATAATATCATAATGTCACTTTTTTCTAAATCCAGACACCGCAGCGGGAACAAAAAAGTGACATTGGGAAAATCAGAATCATTATCCAACTCTGTGGACACACCAATAACACCAAAACAGAACAAACAACTAATTGAGGCGGAGACCTCCGAGGAAGGCCGAGTATGAACACTTTTCATATTAAAATATGCCTCCTCCTCTTCATCCCACCTTCTTCATCCTTTTCCTCCTCTTCCTCCTCTTCCTCCTCCTCCTCCTTCCTCTCTTCTTCCTCCCTTCCTCCTCACCTTCTTTCCTCTTTCCCTCATCTTTCCTCCAGCCTGTTTCCTTTCATATTCCTCCTGCTCCTCTCCCTCCTCTTCTACTACCCTGCCCTCTCCTCTTCGTCCTTCTCTTCCTGCTCCTTCCCCTCTTTCTGCTCCTCCACTTCCTTATCTCCTTCTTCCCCCTCCTCTAGATCTTCCCTTTTTCTCCTCCTCTTCCCCCTCCTCCTTCTCCCCCCATCCTTTTCCTCCTCCCCTCTTCTTTTTCCTCCTCTTATGACTCCTCTTTCCCCTCTCCCTCATCCTCCAATTCCCTCTCCCCTTCTTCCTCCTCTTCTAGATCTTTTCCCTCTTCCAATTCTGTCTTTCTCCTCCTCTCCTCCTCTCCTCCTCAACTCCTCTTCTTCCCCTCCTCTTCTTCCTTTTGCCCCGCCTCTTGCCTCCTTGCGTATCCCCTGGATGCACACTAAACTGTTTACTTCTTAACTATGTGTATACCCCCAATTCAAACTAGATTAATTGGACCAATTGTTCTCATTTCCTTTTCGCCATTACCAAACACACTTTTGACCATACGTCACTCTCTTACCTGAGACACGTGAAACAATCTGTGAAAGGTAAACGTGACCAAATTCAATACCACACGACATTACCACTTCATGACATCAATTTGCAACAACAATCTTTCACAGGCACGTGTTTTTTCATAATGACACAGAAAAATATCAGTTACTCAAATAGTACAAAAGAATCATATTAACACAGCTTAGATAATTGCACCAATATTAATCAGATTGCTTCTTGCAGTTGAAGTTCCATGTGGTATGGACGTTCATCAAGGCAGGGGGCCTGCCAAGATTCATGATCATCATATTGGCTGAAAGCTTGTTTGTAACAGCCGCTGTTACTGGCAACCTATGGCTAAGTGAGGTAAGGATTAACAGCAATATCAACCAAATATATTTAACTATCAATAATAATCATAATACTCATTTTGACGATCTAACTTGACCCTCCATTTTTTTCCAACATCGCATCAAGCTGCGACCAAGACAATAGCATTTCTGTTTGCCTTCAAATATACCACCCCGTCGGTCAGTTGACAGTCACGTGCAAAGAACTACGTAGAAAGGGGGTGGGGGCGTGGTCGTTGATTTATTTATAGAGCCATTTGCACACGAATACCTCCCGTAAAGAACCTGGTCCACTAAGCCGATTGTCATGCGATTCACAAGGTTACTTTCTAAATGAGTTATGATATCCTTATATAAATACGTTGTCTTTGTTGATTATAGTTGACCAGAAATAAATTCGTAACCATCTGATATCCTCATTAAACATTGAACAGTAGGACACTGTAGTGGAAGTAGTTTATTTCCTCAGCTGCATTCACCGGGGCCAAGTGCTCTGTTTTACGCTAACAAACTCCTAAGTGTGTAACTATTCTTCCACCAAAAGTGTACATTAAATATGTTATACATCAATAAACAGCAGATCAGAAATAGTATAAACTACCTTATTCTAGTAGACTTGGTACTGTGTTCATATAAAAAGAACTTTTCAGTTATGCTAAAATAATTGTATTTTGCACCTTATTATAGCCTTATTTTTGTCCGGTAGTTGAGACAATTGGTGAAGGGAAATGGTAAATTTCTGGCATCTTGGCCCATATGATTTAGAGAAAAAGGGGTGAATCTCACCGCTGTCAGTGGCCACTACTAGGATTTGGTGCCCAAAGCCAATGATAAAATATACTGTTTGGTAATATTGAACTGTATTTGAACCTTGTTTTTTTAAAAAAAAAATTGGGTTGTGTGGATTGGGAAAGGGCAATAGGCTGCGTAACTGTCATGGCAATGGTCAAGTCATTTTTGCCGATCGACATAGTAGACAAAGGCATAATTTTCCCCCGGTCAATCTCTCTGAAAAGTCTGCGCTTTCTCAGAGTTCTGAGCTTACAAATGAATAGTTATATCCTTCACTCATTAACATATGATACATGGTAACTATGCGTAATGACCGAAATTTTGTTTAGCGGTGGAAGTAGTTCCTGTATCAATGTATATACGCTGCATGGTAATCTGATAACAACTTGTCAATTTTAGGCAAAAGAGTTCAGTATTTTCATTGATGTTTTGTCGTTAAAATTAGTTTTAATCTATTAATAATTAACACAGCTTTTAGTTTGGTCTAAACGGATTTAGTTTTTCAAATAAATTTCATAGTTATCACTTTTTTAACAACTCGATGACTATTATTAAAATCTTCATGAATCATTGATTGAGAATATTGTGTTTTGATTCTTGAATAACTCATTTATACAGTGGACCAACACAGTACCTGTAAATGGCAGTATACCATACAGTGAGGCTGCATTCTGGGCGGGTGGTTATGGTGGACTTGGTATTGTTCAAGGTAAATACTCTTCCTTTAGAAGCTTTATTTGTGCTCAGTTGTCTATCACAAAATTGTATTAAGAGGAACTTTATTGTTTGTTTGTTTGTTTAACTTTTATTCATCAATGATGCTTCAGCCGGACTCCTCCGTACAATTTTTGGAGATTTTCTTGCCGTACTGAATTACGAAATGAACTATGAGACCATAATTCCACTAGTTTGTTAAGCATTAAAAACATCTGTTTACCTTTAGAATGCTCCTCACAAACCCTATGAGGGAAACAATAAAAAAGAACGCTTTCTGAGACCCCTCATCCTTAACCATGTTAATAGAGGAATTTTATAAATCACAGAAAATATGCATGTCAAATAACTTGTTGCTTGCCACCAAGTGAAAGACCCTTCTCGGTGTTTTGATCATGCACACATCCTTCTAATAACTTCTATAAAGGTTTCCAAATCAAGCTTACCTCAATAGGGGATTTGCATGTCCGCCACCTTGAATCCTGATTCGCATAGAATTATTGGAGGTGTATGTCAGTGTAAAATCTGAAGAAAAATACCATGTTGAACATATGGAATATTTATCTGTGGTCCAATGTCATACCCATGTGTTATACATGTGTTTCAAGAACACCTCCATCTTTCCCTTACTGCATTTGATTTTTACAGTTTGGTGAAAACATTCTGGCAATTTTCGTTAAAAATATTGCTACATATTTCAATGTCAGATTGAACTGAATCCATCTCAGCATGCACTGTAATAGACAAGCACATTCCCCTATTGCAATTATTCTGTATAAGTATACTTCATTGTTTGTTTTTCAGTTATTGCAGCCATCATTGTGATGGCGACTGGTGCCCGCGGGTGCACCAAGGCATCTGAGACCTTACACGGTACCCTGCTACACAGGATCCTCCGAGCACCCATGTCTTTCTTTGATACCACACCACTTGGTCGTATCATGAACAGGTAACCATGTATCCTGAGAAATAGGAGTTGAATGCCAGAGTAAAGCTGCAATTCCACTGGGCCACCTTTTATATGTAGACCCTAATGCTCTGCTCTGTTCTTTTGCAAGAGCGCTTTAGAAGCATAAAAACTGCGATGCTATAAAATTCCAATGGAATCACTTAATGCACTTTCTATCTGTTCTTAAAAAGTGATGTTTGCACTTCTTTGAAGCCCTCAGGAGGTTATGATGGGATGAAAAGTGAGTGAATAGCACACTATATATATATATATGTAGAAGGTAACTCATAGCAAACTATGAGGACAGATACAAGCAGTCCAGTGCAATTGTGCAGCTTGAAATATCTGTCCCTCTTCTAATGTAAACATTCATGTGTCATACATGATAAGATAACCAATCTATATAATATGATAATGTAGAATATATGTGTAGTTTGGGCTACTAGGGCTCATTTTCTCCTTGCATCAAATTGAATACATACATTGTGGTTTTATGTTGGCGTCATATCCAATGCGTAATAAAAGATGCAAAACCTTGTTAAGTACCGGTGCACTATATCGAATGGAGAGTTGTTTAATTACTAATCATGTTAAGTCCAGGTGAACGAATGATGTGCAATACGTTGTAGACATTGATTCTATTCCATTCATTTAATTTTATTACTTTAATTAGCAACATCAGGCTGAAATAATGATATCAATTCTGGTTGAGGTATGAGTTAGGATCGCAGGAACGTCCATTAAACGCTATAGTGTTCTAATTAATGAAGACAGTACTTCACATCCAACTGCTGATATCAGAATATACACAATTCTATTCTATAAATGATTATTAATATTTTCTATGCATACAAAATAGTATTTATGAAAGGTTCATATATATACTATGACATTGACAAACTTCATCAATACTGAACTCTTTTACTGGATTATGTTAACTTAAAAACCAGGTTTTCCAAGGACATGGATATGCTCGATACGAACACACCTAATAACCTGAAAGGTTGGTTCCTGGCCCTCGGTCCACTCCTATCCTCCCTCACCATCATCATATACACTACACCAATATTCTTGGTCGTCATTGCTGCTCTCGCCATACCGTTCTGGTTCACACAGGTAAGGTCTTTAATTCAACTTGATATACTTTCATTAACCAACCATTTTGTATCTGTCACAGCTACCTCGATGTCACTATAACATTTGTAAATTAAAGAAAACACAGGTGGTAGAGCGCGAGACTTTAGGTTGGGAGGTCGTTAAACCACGACCGCCCCCAACCCAGGGGAGATTGCTGGCCGTAGGAGATCACTCATTTCCAGAAAAGATTATGTTTTCGTTGAAATTGCACTATCATGTTTCTTTGGAAAATCACAATATACATACATACATCACTATACAGGTGACTCCTGGACTTCAAAGACCATCGTAAACACAGTCCATAATCAGAAGTATATAATCATATAATTATCTTCTCTTTTTCGGGTTCAAAGGTGCAATCCCCTTATTTAAAGCTTTCCTGAAGTTTGCATAGCTTCATTCCCGAGAAAAATATTTGATTATTTCATAGCAAATAAACTAGAGGTGAACATTATATATTTCTTTATGAAAGTACCAACTGTAAAGTAAATGGTACAAGCGTAATTGGTAGTTTAAAGAAACGAAATGCATCTTTCGTCCTTTATCATTATGGGATGTGCTACAGAGAAATGAGTCACAACTCACAAAATTGATATTTTTCAAAGTGTTTTACTCACAAGATCCCTTTGTAGGAATGTTCTCATCTTTGGGCTATCTACCACCTGAAGTCATATAAATACATCTACCAGATATCAGGACTATGTATCAAATATATCTATACATTCCTAAGATCATCCTATAGAGTATATTTAGCTACTTTACTGGTAATTGCTCACCCAGAGATATTGCAAATTATTTTTTCCAATAAAGAAAATATGAAACTTAAAATATAGAAATGCATATAACCTGTCCTAATGTTTACGATAATTCGGATCGGCTTGATCTCATAATTATTCTCCCGATATCTTCAAATATGATGGTATCTCAAAATCCAACTTTGACAATTGACAAATTGATCAATATTTGTATAGTTCTGATTCTATATTAAACTATATTTTATGAACGATGCTCCTTCGCATAACGCAACCATCAAAACAATTATATATAATCCTACAAGTTAGACTTCTGTGATGGATCATCCTCAATCTCCAAACCATCTGTTTTCCAACTGTATGTAGAATATTTTGAATGATCTGCACATACATGACATTATCAACGTATCTGCTCTTAGAGGGCAGACAATACAAATGAAGCAGACGATATCAATACAATATATCAATCATTTTAAATAAAATCTTTGGTTCATTTTTTTGTCAAATCAGTTTTATATGAAATAGCCTGCCATCTTGGCTCTTATACACTGTTTATGAACCTCTTTATTAACTTAAGTGTTTAGTACTTTCCCTTGCATCTGGTAAGAAACTATTGGGAAGGAATTTGCTATACAGACATGTCTCTTATTGTATGTAGCTGGCAGTAGAGCATATTCACTTAGTAATTATGTGATGTGTCAGAGGCAAATGAGTCACAAGTTGCAAAAAATGAATTTTGAGATTTCCTCATATTTGAAGAGATAAAGCCGATCCCAATGATGGTAAACACTAATATGACCTAAATCACTAAATCCACTAACAATGATATCATTCCAATAAAGAGATTTTGCGAATAAATAAGAACTTTGGAAAATATCATTTTTAGCGACTTGTGACACATTTTCCCGAAACACATCACATATGTTGACACACCAACAGACTGGAATCCTTCACCCGAGCTCCTCAGATTTCATAATGAAATAACTGTGTAATGAAACAACTGTATAATAGTTCCCGGGAGGTAATTATTTCTTCATGGATGAAGAATATTCATAAAATGTCATATTATGCAGAACAAAGACCTAGTGTGGCATTCGTTATTAGAGATAAAAGCAATCCCTATTAAAGGGTATGCTATGGCTTTGCTCCTATTGATTGATTCCCTGAATTCCTCGTGGTAATAAGACAGAGGAGGAAAGGCTTTTCAGGTATCAATGGGATGGTTATATCACGGTTATTTGGTATGCATTGTATTCACTTCCATTCAGATAAACGCATTGATTGATCAGTGCAAGCGGAGTCATCTGTTGCATAAGAAATCCTTGCTAAGCAATATTTCCTTGCTTATGTAGGAAATGCCTACTCTAGGAATGGCAATTAGCATTGTCTGTATAGGAAATTCCTTCTTTAAAGATTCCTTACCGGCTGCTTAGCGAGGAAAGGTAGCTGATTAAGGAACATATTTAGAAAGGATTTGTTATGCAACGGGTCCCTTGATGAGGGAAATTAGCTGACGATGCACCTTTGGATTAACCATATAGAATGTCTGCTAAAAATAACAACAAAGTCCCTCTACAAACTTATATATTGATGTTTCTCATGATTCCTTTCTATCATTGCAGAGAGTTTATATCACCTTTGCCAGTCAGCTAAAAAGGATAGACTCGGTGAGACGCTCTCCGATTTATGCCCATTTTGATGAGACAGTAAGTGGAGCTTCGTCTATAAGGGCTTACAAAAGGGAGGCACAGTTTATTGGTAAAGCCGAATCGCTCATTGATGATAGCCAACGTCCCTATTTTATGATGTCGGCCGTACAAAGGTACGTAATATTAGGGGCTTTGCATGTCCGCCATCTTGAATCTTGATTTGCATTGTATTTATGGGCATATGTCCGCTGAATTTCATTCATGTAAGTGTGTTTTTAACGTGGACTCAAACATTTGGAATTTTGTACTTCTATTAAGGTTGAGTGTCTGATTTCTGAGTCTGTGTTGCCTTTGAAAATAATAACATCAATTGATGTTTACCCCTAGCATCCCCCCCCCCCCCTCCTTCCCCACCGGACTTATTCCAAAAACTCAAAGCGAAATGGTGCATTCTGAGGCCATATTTCATAAATATAACACCATTTATAATACCAAATTTCAAGACAGTGTATTAAATATATATCTTTGCGGTTCTAATGTCATCCTATCCAATACATTCAGCTAACTTACTAATAAGTGTCCAGCCAGAATTATTGCAAACTTTCTTCTTCTTAAAAAAAACGCAAACATAAAACACAGAAATACCTTTAGATTTCCTCAAATTAGTGTCAACATCGTTGGAATCTACTTAATCTCATATAAATAGCTTGGCCTCTTGGACACATCACACCTGTAGTTCAATCCAAGAACTAACTAACATAACTGCCTCAGGTTTGCACTAGATTTGACGTGGGTTAAGTACTCACATGGGGGTGTTGTTCGAACCGTAGCTGGGGTTAGTGACCTGCAGTACATTTAATCAAATGTCCAGGTAATGTCTTGCACAACATTATGAGCCGTGCTCCTGATCCTTTATTGCAGATGGCTTGGTATCACCTTGGAGACCATGGCTGCCATAATTTGTTTCTTTGCATCTTTATTTGCTGCCATGAACCGTGACACTATTGGACCTGGATTGGCCGGTGCTGCCATTTCTTATGCATTCCAGGTAGATGTTTATACCCTTGACTCACTCCATTACTGTCAGTAATTATCTCAGCAGGATTATTAAAACTTTACTCTCAGCTATTAAGACAACACCGAATTTAGACTTATTATGACTTATAGGACCAAATTTTTCCGCTGCTGTTATATGTAAACTTATATAGGAAAGGATTTGGTCGGGTCCTCCAAATACAAATAAGGACGTTTTAGAAGCCCGGTAGTAAATATGACGAGACAGAATCCTCCAAAGTTTCGGTCAAATGACTTTAAGATGAGTTGGAAAAGAATGGAAGAATATGTTGAAACTATTTCCTTGTTACCAACGTTAACTGAGTGTCCAACTAATGTCAACGTCGTAAGGAATGTTCACCCTACGCAAATACAATGCATAATGGAACTAATAGCAGATAACAAGTACTTTGAGATATGCATTGACATCTTGGAGAAGGGAGATGTAAGAATGTATCACTCTGCCTGGGAGATATTGTGTAGGCTGTTACAGGATGTGGACAATTTAGATGGTATGTCCACTGACTAATCACTGCATTCAATACAGGTCTCAAATTATATTGGTTCCGCATTACAGGTTACTGTGGGGATGAATGTAATCGTGAGGACATCCACGGAGCTGGAGACTTACATGGTGTGTGTAGAGAGGATAGATGAATACTCCAAAATCCAGTCTGAGGTAAACAGATCTTACTATTTTCTGTATACCTACAATATCACTCAACTTTGAATGACTGCCATCAAATTGTGTGTATACCTCTGGACTCTATCTCCATCCCAAAAGACAAAGAACAGGTTATCATGTGTGTTGTGGCATTTCAAAGCTGCATCCTGAGATATTAGAACAACACAATATTTGACCAATAGGACTGAAGCTATAAATATTTTACTGGTGAACTTGTTACTTTTACTGGTGAACTCGTAATTTCACATGAGTTTGAAGTCAAATCCACTGACAGAAAAGTATCCATGGTGAGTGATAGGAAGTGAACTTTTATACCTAATGGCATGATGGAGGTTTGTAATCGATCAAGACGATGGGTCAAATCATGTGACACCCCAAAGGGATGGAGTGTGATTTGATCCAACGTCGAGATCGATTACAAACCACACAGAGTGCTATTAGGTATTTATTACATACTAAATCAACAAGAGAACGCGATTTTGATAGTACTTTACCTAACTTTCCATCAATCTTGTGGATATTCGGCTCAAATAGCATATAGGTGCTATTTGACTTTTCAAATAACACCCCTGAATAGCACCCCTGAAATCCCATACATGTATATGTAATAATGCCACTGAATGGCATGTTTATGGAACCCTGTAGCAAAATCATTAGGGGGAAATCCTCCACAATTTTGGTCAAATGACTTCCAGATAGTCATATAAGAAATGAATGAAGTGAAAAGTAGAAAACCATTTACTTTTGACTGATGTTAATCGAGAGCACATCTTTAAGACCTTTGTAGAATAATCAAATCTCTGGTTTGCCACACTCCTAAATTAATTGATTTAGTACTGTTTAATAATAATTGTGATATTTCCGGTCATACACAACATCTCTGTTCTTACTATGCAGATAATTTAAAGATTAATGTTGCTAGGAGTGTTGTGAGCATGGTTTCCCCATTTCTTTATTATAAAAGCTGATCATATGATATCTGGTAAAATTTTACATTTGATTTAATCCTGATGGTCTACCAGTTTTTAGTGAATCTGAAAATATTAAGTAATGATATACCAAATGCTGAACTGAATAAATGCTAAATTTGATGATAATAGTAATAATGATAATAAATGTGATGATTTCGTCAACCTCTAGCTAATGCTTTACTACCACAGGCGGAATGGAATTGCAAATCTGACCAAGATGTAGAAACATGGCCTGAGGAAGGAGCAGTGGCATTCAGAAACTATGGAACTCGATATAGAGCAGGACTTGATTTAGTCCTCAAGGGGATCAATCTTGATATCAAGGCTGGATCAAAGGTGAACTTCATCACCATCTTCTTTTTCATTAACTCTAGCGTTTATCTAGTTTTATCTCAGGACACTAGTGAGACACAAGACATGAGACAGCTGTTAAAGCTGGATCCCCAGCTAAATCCATCAGAACTTATTTTTCTTAATTTTTTCTTATTTTGATTCCTAGTAGAATGGACGATTCAGATAAAATAAAATGAAGAAGAATTTATATTTCCTTCAATTCTTTGAGTGTTTCTCATGTCTCATGACCTTTTTTTGAATTCTTTTTTGATTCACCTTTTTTGCTGATCCTCAGTGGAAATGTAGGGCAAAAGAACCGATAGTGTAATTTATTGGCCTCTTGGTCTACCTATCTAGCCAGTGGTTCTCCCCCAGCGATAAGTAGGGAGATATCAATATCATACTATATTATCAATATCAGTATGAAATGTGAATGTAATATGCCGTCCCATAACACTATCCTTGCTTTGCCAATTTCCCTGATATGAGGATTCCCAAAGTTTAAGAAGATGATACAGAGTCAGATGGCAAAAAGGTCTCATTTTGGCTGGTCATAGAAATGAATGCTTTGGGGCAGATTGAGAGATTACGCCAAAAATTAGATACAGATCCTTTGGTAAATTATCTGTCTTGGTACCCTTTGAATGGGTCAAGAATGAAAATACCACAACAAAGAAAATTCCTATTTTTCCGATCCAATTAAATGCACTTTAATTTTAGAACATATTTATATTTTTATATAATCAAGTCTCAGGATACTGATGATGTATTCCATAAAAGCTGGGTTCCACTGCTCGGCTACTTCTCCATCTATGGCTCCCGCTTCTTGATTAAACAAGCAGGAGCAGAAGGGGGAGAGTAACCGGGATGAGTGCTATTGGGCCCCGCTACAAAGCCATGTTACTTCCCACTTCTTTTGGAGCATTTCCGAAGCGTAGAGTGCTCCTGCTTCTATCAAACATGTTTGATTTGAAGTGGCCACTACTTTGTAGTGGGAGGTAGAGGGAAATAGCAGGGCAATGGCACCAGTCTCCATTACCCCTCGCATTACATTAATTGCCATGTGAAAATAAAATGTCCATTCCGGTTACTTTCAGTTGCTTGCTCCCCCTTCTTTAGAAGCGAGAGCAATAGACTGTCAAAGAAGCGGGAGGAGTAGCAGGAGTAGTAGCCAGCCAGTGGAACCCAGCCTTAAGGATCTGTGCTCTTCCAAGGGTGTGTTGTTCACATAGTGTGGATGCTAATGGGGCTGTTCCACCAACCTGAATGAATGACAAACAGTTTAAATATTATGGTCTCTATCCAACCTGTCTCACTGTTATTTTATTCACCATAATCTTCAAAACTTCACCAAAAATGTCAATAGGATTCGTCTAAGAGGAAGAACTGCCCAGATAAATCTCCTATCAGTTTTCTATTGGTTCTTGCCGAGGGCTTTTTCCAACTGGTTACAAATGCATGGGAGGTGATGGTGGGTGGGGGGGGGGGAGACAGGGTTCAGTCATAGGGGAAAGGGAGGGTAATCAGACCAGGTTTTCTCACAGACTGTTGACTGGTTGAAAACCAACCAGGTTATTAAAGCTGCATTCTCATACTAAGACAAAATCTTACCACAATTACACATAATTTATTATTATAACTTAGAGAACTGGCTTTATCAGTATTGTACTGCTGTTATGTATATACATTAATTTGAAGCTGAATAAGCCAAGAAACTAAATAACACCACCAGTGAGCGATTACATGTGAAGTGACATGGGGACATTTTAGAAGCCCTGTTGCAAAAACAACTGAACAAAATCCTCCAAAATGCTGATCAAATGATTTTTAGACGGTTTAGGAATGAATGGAATAAAAAGTAAGACAGTGAGTTGTTGACTGATGTTAGTTGAGAGTGCAGCTTTAACTTTTAATCTTGACAAGAGGCACTTGCATGATTGCCAAGAGTCACTGATCTTCATCTTTCAGGAATTCATGACAGGTGAAAATGACTTCAATAAATATGTTGATAAACTTTCTGCAATTGTTATGAAGAAAACAATGCTGTCTGGCGTTAAATTGTCCATCATTGATCTTGAATGAACTTTCTTATTACCAACCACGCTTAGGCAAAATTCCAGAAGGTGGGAAATATCCAAAGTCATTTTAAACATCTCTGAGGAAAGTTGCATGCGAAAATGAAATCCATGTACAAAAGTATAATAGAAAATGTTATGAACAAAATGTTGACTGACAAAACAAGTAATACTTATTATCTTTATTCTATAACAAAGATTACACCATATTGTGTGTTTCTGTGATACAACTCAATCTATCAAAGGAATGTCAAACAATGCGACCTGGAATGCATTAACATTAAGTGAAAAAAAATCACTAAGGGTACCCTCCAGAAGGTATAGCAAAATAATCCTTTTCCCGATATGTCCTGTGTAGTGATCCTTATGGGACAGATGAGTGAGAAGACAAGGTTGGCCAGAAACCTAGCGAGAAGCAAGGTTTTATTCACCATAAACATGTACAATATGATAATAAACATAAGAAAAAATTTCACAAGGAAATACACATCCGCACAGTGCGGTAATGGGTGGAGAAGTGATATGAAGGTGGGGTTTGGCGACGTCACAATAGATATAGAATATACTAGTCGCACAACCTTTATGACGTCATAGTGGGCGTGGCCGTGACGGGCGTGGAAAAGGCTCACTGGAATATCGTCATCGATGTGTCGATTATATATATGTCCTGTGTAGTGATCCTTATGGGACAGATGAGTGAGAAGACAAGGTTGGCCAGAAACCTAGCGAGAAGCAAGGTTTTATTCACCAAAGGCCAAACAGAAGAACACACATCTATTTAACATTACTCAAGGCTTTAATCACGAGTTGCTCTGCCTTGTCCTGGTCAGATGAAGACGGAACAATGTATGAATTCACAATGTCTGACTTCCAGTTACCTCTAATTTTGATTTGGGCTAGAGGAATACCCAGGGAGGACATGTAGCTAGCTCCGCCCCGACGAAAGGAGTGTGATGACAAGCAGACATCCATTGATGCCTTGCGTGTAAGGGCAGACAAATGGGAAGATAAGTGCTCATAAGTAAATCTTGGATGGCTAGGACATGAGAAAAGTTGAGCATGAGCTGGTAGACTTGTATCAAGGAGCTTTCTAAGCCAGTACACAGCACATAGAGGCTTGGTTGTAGAAGAATATAAAGTTATGTAAAAGGGCGTAGATGAAGTCTTTGATGAACATACTTTCACATGACAACCAAGAGGGCTCATGGTAACATCCTGGCGTTTAAGAGTGTGGGATGAGTCAATGATATGGCCCACTCTCAGAAGGGTCCTGAACATAAATATGTATGCCGACCAGCATAACAGATGCATAGAGGATGAAGTATCCAAGTGTCTATATAAAGTCATAAGCATAGGCGTGGTCACAGGAGCAGCAGGGGAAGATGCAGAACCAGGCGACGAATAAATCCCCTTCAACACTGCTTTAATGCATGGATGAGAGGCAGAGGGCGCATACAGATCCAAGAGCCTGGCGTGAGCTATGACACCGACTACATAAGTGGAGACTGAAGAATGTTTCATGGAAGAGGCTAAAAAAGCGGCGAAAGCACATAGTTTGCTGGCTGTGATGGGTGTGACGGGCGTCTCATGGTCTTGAGCAAATTTGACAAATAGACGCCACTGCCTAACACGTTGCTGCCTAGTGGATGGGGCTAACGACCGGCTTTTCAGCAGAATCACCTGTTGTTTCCATTTCTTCAAGCCTGCAGATATTGGAGGAGAAACAACATAAGCCAGTATTCCTAAGTACAGTTGGAACATGGTCATCATCAGATAAATATGGAAGCCGAGAAATGATGTCAGCCACTACATTACATTTAGTATTAATATAACTAGGCTTCAAGGTTATATTAAAAATAAAGCAGGTCCAATATAGCTCGTATAACCACTGCATGCACTGAGTGCTGGTGCTAGTTCCATTCCTAAGCATGGCGATTACTTGCGTATTGTCAATATAACAAGTAACAACAGAATTCTTGAATAAGTGAGCCCAACGCTTAACACCAATAACCACTGGATAAAGTTCTTGTATATTAATGTTTGTAGCGAGCTCACTTTCCTGAGGGGATGGGTAAATATGGCTGGGAAATTTAGAGCATGTAGGCATGTTGAAACCAGTCCATGTCCCGGCTGCCCAGTCACCTCCAAGAAATACTCCAAAACCTCTTGAAGAAGAATCAGAAATCATAGGCATACAGTATGCTGGCTTATTTAGCATGGTGACGCCATTAAAAATCTTTGAAAAGGCGTGCCACCACAGCAAATCCTTCCTGGCTTCATGGCTAATAAAGATTCTCTTTAAATGTTTCACTAACATAGCTTTGTAGAGATCAAAGAACCTTCTACAGAAAGTTCTACCACCTCTGAATACCGTGGCACAGTGGGAAATGTATCCACAAAACTTTTCAAGGTGAGACTTGGTGAAATACTTCATATCTTTCACTTCCTCAATGAGGGCACACAATTTTTCCACCTTCCCTGGTGGTAGAGACACTGTCATGTTTGTAGAGTCTATGCAAAATCCAAGGTAAGTAGTCTTGGTAGAAGGAGAAGTGACCTTTTTCCACGCCACGTGAAAGCCCAAGAATCTCAGGCCACATATGATAGTATCACGGTGAGAAGTACAAGTAGAATAGTCACTATCACATACAAAAAAATCATCCAAATAATTTATGACAGGGAATTTAAAAAGTACATTCATACATGTTGCAAAGAAGTTAGAAACATGGTTAAAAATACATGGTCCAGTCCGAAGACCAAAACACAAACGATTGTCAATGAAAGTAGTGTCATTCCATTTAAACCCACAATATTTCCTGTGTTCTGGGTTGATGGGTATGGCTCTGTATGCCGATTTGATATCTACTACAGACATGAAAGAAAAAATTTCACAAGGAAATACACATCCGCACAGTGCGGTAATGGGTGGAGAAGTGATATGAAGGTGGGGTTTGGCGACGTCACAATAGATATAGAATATACTAGTCGCACAACCTTTATGACGTCATAGTGGGCGTGGCCGTGACGGGCGTGGAAAAGGCTCACTGGAATATCGTCATCGATGTGTTGATTATATATATTATGTAATCTGTGATACATAAATATTTCTTTTTACATACCTACATACTTTATATATATGCACCAATATAGGTTTGCATCTAGATTTATTTAACCATGAGTTTAACTATACATTCTTCAGGTTGGTGTAGTTGGAAGGACTGGAGCTGGGAAGTCATCACTAACACTGGCCTTGTTTAGAATCATTGAAGCTGCTCATGGTTCTATCACTATTGACGGAATAGACATCTCACAATTTGGCCTTCACAAACTGCGATCTAAACTAACTGTAATTCCACAGGTAAGTTGATTTTTACTTGGGTATGAATGTCTTGTATTTATATACATACTTGTTATTGTATTTTGAAAGATTCAATGAAAATAAACAGATTTGGTCATACACATACAAATAGGTCATACTCTTCTGGGGGCTCAGTTGTTGAAGCTGGTCAGTGGGATTTGGCTCTACAGATCCCAATTTAACTTGTATTACTTCAATACAAACCATTCTTTATTCTATAAACAGGATCCTGTAATGTTCTCTGGTGCATTGAGGTTGAATCTAGATCCGTTCGGGAATTATAGCGATGCTGAGATCTGGACAGCACTGGAAAGAGCTCACTTAAAACCTTTTGTCGAGAGTTTGGAGGAAGGATTGGAATATAACTGTGGTGAAGGTGGGGACGCCTTGAGGTAAGAGTTCCTTGTTTTCTAACTATAAAAATTAGTATAGCAGAGTACCCATCCTTTGGACGGTTAAGAACAGGTAGGTTATCTATGAAAAGTATGGTGATGAATGGGTAGGAACTGTTGGATAGAAATCTCTTACACTCTGTCCCCTCCTCCTCTCTCCCTCCTTCTCCCCCACTTCTCTTTTTCTCCGTGGCACCAACGATTCTATAGTTTTTTTGTTTTTGTTTACACGAACTTTATTCAGGAAATAAAACATGGCTTTAGATTTTTTCTTTCGGCTAGGGAAAATCCTGTCTTCCACCGCATCCTGAAATTCCAATAAATCATTTTTAAACAATATTCGAAGTGTCACGTGTCAGTGTTCAAAAATCCGTTTGCATTTATAGTGTATAATTTAATGGAATAATGAGATGAGATGAAGATGATATCTAAGGATATATAAATTTATAATTTACACATGAAGGATCACAGGTGGGACATCAGAGTCATGACATTACGTTTCCATTCAAGACAGTGTTCTAAATATGTTTTTGCCTTTCTAACGTCAACCCATTGAATATATAGCTACTGTACTAGTAAATGTCAACTCGGAAATAATGAAAACCGTTTATTCAAACATAACAAAAATGATACATAGAATATAGAAATACTTCTTAAATTGTCTTAATCTTCGTTGTACCCCCCTTAATTTCATCTTTTATAAATCTATTATTGTCGCCGCAAGACTAATTTTTCTGTCACATATCCCCATAAACTACTTTCCTCTTTCATATTAGCTTCATTTCATTTCATATAACTTTCACCCATGGTGCTATTCATAGCGCAGATCAATGTATTGCTGTTACAATTGGTCGAATAACTTTAAGATGGGTAAGATGTGCACGGAACAAAAAGTAGAAAATATTTTGTTTTGATTAATGCTAGCTAAGCAGTTCTCTCAGCTAGCATCAATCAACAACCTTCATTTCTTACCTACCTTAAAGTTATTTGAACAAAATGTTGGACCATTTTTTTTCCATTTTTCTTTTGGTATGGTTTGATATAATTTTGGAAATACATGTGGATCAGGTCGTCCAAAAAATGTACAATCGGCAGCTCTGCACATTCACCATTTTTTGCTAAATAAGGCTGAAACATGAACAATTCTATGTATATCTCAGTATATTTAGTATTGCGTTGATTCAAAATATCTATTCGTTTGAACTGTATTTTGAACTTCATTTTCGCCCAAAGTTGGGCTATTTGAAAGGTGAACTGTACATTTAATGGCAACTTTACCTATGCATATGTGAATGTAAACAATCTATAAGAGCACAAACTGTTTGATGGAACACCTCCTTTATTCCATGCAATCCCTGCAATGTTAGCTTAAGGGATTCCTTTCAACTGTTTGTAGTGTTGGACAAAGGCAGCTTGTATGTCTGACCAGAGCCCTGCTGAGGCAGACCAAAGTCCTTATTCTGGATGAGGCAACAGCTGCTGTGGATCTGGAGACTGATGCCCTCATACAGGAATCCATCAGGAAACACTTTGCAAACTGCACCGTCATCACTGTGGCCCATCGCCTCAACACAGTCCTGGACTATGACAAGTAAATATTTTAATTTCATTTACACATTTTTACACATGTGCTACACACTCATTGCACTTTCTTATAGGTCAACTCCACTAGAGGAAAAACGGCGGCGACAAGTGTTGTTGTTACCCACTAACATCAGTTCATTTCATGTTTGCAATGAAAACGCAAATAGGGGAGTGTCAGTTGTGTTGCCACATTCTCTGGGAACTGTTGTTTCTGTGTGGAGATTTCTTGCAACAAATTAGTGGGCAACAACAAAATGTGTTGCCGCCATTTCCCCCTCTAGTGGAGTTTGGAGTTTGAACACAATATTACGATTTTTTGGAACATATTATAAGCTATTGTCTTATGGAACTATCTGGGGGCACAATGCAGAGGAAAAATACAAGCATTATTTGACCTCAAACCGCTCTATGATAATTTCCTGTTTTTCATTCTAGGATATTGGTCCTGGATCATGGCAAGGTCAAGGAATATGATTCCCCATCTAATCTTCTGAATGACAAGGCGTCCATCTTTCACAGCTTGGCAAAGGAAGCTGGTATTGCTTGAGATTGGGTATTTTTATCATGAACCAAAGTATGCTGTAAGGCCCATTCACATTACAACGGCCGATTGGTGTACTGCTGCCGCACGGCAAAAAACACAATGTTAGAGTATTACAGCCGGCAAGTATCGGCCGGCTGGTCATGGTAATGTGAACGGACCTTAATACTGTCGAAAGTGTGGTGCATGCAATGTTTAATATTAAGTAAACTACTGATATCTACTGAGTGCCATTTTCATTGATGAATGTGATATGAAATATCATTTTATCTAATGTTTCTAAGAGAAAAAACGGAAGAAAATTAGGACATTATAAAAAACAAAAGCCCAAGTAAGATCCGGGCTGCTGATGAGAGTATGGATTGTATCATATTGTTGTCCAATATAACCAAATCTGTTATGTGACCAATGTGATTGTCGTGGAATGTAAGTCTTTTGTATGTGTATACAGGTAGCATATACCAATTGCTAGTGGCCTACTGAATTGTATAACTTTTTTATTTATTGATTGGTAGCTGTAAGAGGGCAATTTTCCGGCATATATGGAAGTTTTCAATTCCTTTTTCGCTCAGTTACAATGTTGTTAGAAGTAGAGTGATTCACTTATATTTAGCCAGTTTGAAAGGTATTTGTGCAAAAAACATATATCTTGACATACTTTTACAATTGCAAATTTCTGACATGAAGTGACTGAGTGAATAAAGTATTTTGTTGCATATTCCTTAAATTGTATTTTATCTATAATATACCGGACGGAAAAGATGGGTTCAACATTTTGACGTTAGCTATTACAATGGTTAAAAAGGGTCTGTTAGATGTTAATTGTACTAAACCAAGGAAAATTATTATCAAAAAATAATTTTAGAAGTGAATTTGGAATGTCAGAGTAATATACATCAATGGGAAGTCATACATCAACTGAATAATATTATGGTAAAATTAAATTGTTTGTTTGTAAAACTGATCTTGATCTTGTAACAGTGGATTTAATTAGAAAATTACCATTGTATCCGTAGGCCTACATATATGTATTTGTTTGACACTAATTTGCTCTCTGTTAAATTTTATTTATTTACTGTCAACACTTCTAGAAGTCATATTTCCATGGAACTGTGAGTGTTAAATAACGAAAATAAAAACTACAATATAATACTGCGATCTCAGCATTAGAGTTGGTTTTGCAACTGTTTTCGTGGATACCTAAACATTCTATATCATTTCTAGGCTAGGGTACTCAGTTGCGAACCCGAAAGAATTTAGAACAAGTAATTGGTGAATGTTTGTTAGAAGGTACCTCAATGTATTGATAAAGAAGCACTTGTACAATTGAAAATTAAATCCACTTGTAATTGTGAACCTTTTTATTGCCAGTTTGTCTCCCCATAATCATTGAGCCCTGGGAAAATATTAGGCTAAATGTAGGTATTACAAACATTTCTCAGTGAAAGTTCATGTATCTTTAGTTGGCAGAATATTGATAGCAATTGTTCAATTATTTATTTTTAGTTCACATTGAACTGTTATATGTTTATACAAGAATTTCAAATAGAATCGGCAGAATGACAATAGGCCCGAGTGAGCGATAATAAGTGAAACCACCGCAGCAACTGATTTCAGGGGGCATCGAAATAAAAAGTGGAAATTTATGAAGTTCTAGAACAAAATCAACAAAGAAAATCATCCACAATTCTGGTTTAGTTTGTTATCGATGTTGGCTGAGATGGTAGCTTTAATTGAAAGCATATATCTGAGAAGCCTAATTGTGATTATCATGTCATGGCTTAGTTGCTCAATGTACTATAGGCAAACCGTGACATTCATCTTTGAAATCTAAACCATCATTTAGGAGTTTAAATAATAAAATATTCCTGAAAACTATAATGTTTCTTTTCTTTTCAAGCAGAGTCCTAAAATACTTCAAGGGATCAAGTAGAATAGAATAGAATAGAATAAAATAATCTTTGATTTGTCAAGAATTACATTATAGGTTGACAAAGAGGTCAGTTGGCAGGCTTCTGGGATGATCCGAGCTCTTCCAACCGTTACCTTGAAAGAAGAATGTTTTCTAGTGAAGAAGCTGATACATGAATAATATAAATTGGACCAAAATATAAGTAATGATATAGGTTCAGCCTGTACAGTACAGTACGCTGGAGTAAAAACACACGGTACAGTGCGGTTTGAATATAATATAAACTGTCCTGTCCGATCTATTATTTTAATTCCAGGTGACGGACGGATATATTTGTATTAACAATAATAATGCTGACGTTTAAGCATAAATGACGATCAGCAACCGCATCAGAAGTAATGATCGATGGGAATACAGTCTAGGCTCATAGTTCAAAGAGTCCCTCAAAACCAAGGGATCTTAACTGTTCTAATAAGTTCTGAGCCTAAATTGAATAGAGAAATTGCTGGTTGAACTAGGAGGGAATGTCATTGAACCCTTCACAACGCCCCCCCCCCCCCCACCACCACCACACCCTGCGTCTGTCCCCCCTCCCATCCCGGTGTATTATTATCTATGTCTCACATCCATGTGATTTATATTTATTATAGTACAACAGTACTCTTGATAATAAATACAACATCAATGAATAGAGGGATTTTATGGATCTATTTCCCCTGAGGAGTTATAGAGATTCAAACACTATAGTGTTGAAAGGCCTACTAATATAAGACAATTATCAGTAATTTCGTCAGATTTGAAATAAAATGTAACCACTAATACTTCAATAATAGGCCAACATCACACCAAAGTTCTAGCGGATAAATACAGACTATACGGTAACTCTGACTATGACTCACGTTCACTTGGCTATCACGCGCCGTGACGCTTGTAAAGGCGCTAGGAAAACCCCTGCCAGTATAAATATAGCACCGGGGACCTCCCTCAAACAGGTACACACTGATGTTGGTAGAGCTCTGATTACTTAATACCTCTAGCTGGTAGCGCACGGTAATATCAAGGGTTCTCCAGAGGGAACGTTATAACCCAGCACGACTCTTGTATCAACGGTATCGTAGATCTACACCAGAGGATACGACGAAAGGGAAAAGGGAGACATTTCGTTTGGGGGTGAGTATCTATTGGTGACATTTATATTGTAATAACAAATTATGTGCTTGTCACGTATGGCAAATGAATGGCTGAATGCAGGTATTTATAAATAGAGCAAGCAGTCCTAAACGCTGCTGCATGTTCCATCACTGCCTTGAAGGTCTTGAGGATATATTATACCACCTAAGGCAGTAATTAAAATTATTAAAAACCTCCACTTCGCCTCGAGATTATGCACCAAACAGTGCGCCAGCTTGCCTTTTATGTCGGTTACTAATCCTTTAGTAGAACAGCCTCAGTCGCGCTTATAAAAGGTGTGTGTCTGTCCTGTTATGATATCTTACTTGCATTCCATCATCACTGTAGGTTGTCAAAATAATAAAAGCATTTCCACACTTTTTACTTCCACAGTTAAAGTTATTACAGTATTCCTTGGTGGTGTATGCCTCCACAAACACATTTATAAATAAGTAACCCATATGAATGAAAAAGGTGTTAAAACCTAGAAAACGTTTATAAACTGAAACCTCTGAATCTCACTTTACCTCATTATGTATAGGTAGGTGTAGGCACAGTGATTTATATTAAGGGGTATTCGTAAGATGAACACATACAAATAAGACCAACTGATCAAATATATAGTAGGCTAATGATGGCCTTTACTATATTTTATCCGATTGGAGTACTCTCTATAAAAATTATTTCAATTGGCAAACAAATGTGTACCATGCATATAAATACATACATAATAGGATGCGAGATGACATAAACGCTTTTGTAGGTAGGCTAGATGAATCGGACTCTACACTCCATATGAGCACTATGTTATGTAGAGACTTGTATTAGAATTTGGCATAATAAATGATTTTCTACTCTAGATGTTTAGTAAATTGGGTTGGATTTTCAATATTTAATGTAGTATTCTCTTTACATTGTTTTAAACATGAAAGCGATCACAAAATATGAAATTCTCTCGAAATAAAAACTGTTAATTTAATAGAAATCAGTCCATAGTTTTGAACGAGACATACCTCATACATAAAATGAATGGTGGATAGCCTGGACGGGTCTTGTATGGGCGTGGTACTTTAGCAGCTATATTGTATTAGTGATATGATTACATGACTCGTACGCCATTCAGGTGCATTGTGTAATAGGTACTTTCTGCTTACTCTGAGTATTTGCAGTAGGCATTACATACAATGTTGCTCTCCTCTAATACATTTCTTATGGGAAAGTAGTTTGATACTACAGACAGACCAGCGTATTATATACGATATACTAAGTTATTATTCTCAGTTATTACTACAGAGGAACTCTTACCGAATTTACTCATATTATGACTGAGTTTTTCAATATTGTGCTGCTGTTATATGTTATAAAATATTTACAAGAATTTGAAGTAGAATTAGCCGAGAAAACCGCCGCCAGTGAGCGATAGTAAATGAAGCCATCAAGGAATTAAAGGATTCTCGTGGGTCCCCCAAATAGAAATGAGGACGTTTTAGAAGCCCTGTAGCAAAAGCAACTGGTCAGAATCCTCCAAAATTTTGACCAAATGATTGTTAGAAGATTTTGAAAAGAATGGAAAAAGAAGTAGAAACTTTTTAGTTTTGACCGACGTTAGCTGAGAGTGCAGCTTTAATATTTAATGAACGAACACAGGCTTGTACCTGGCCCACACCTGTGTACGTAAAAGCATTAACCAATGCTCAGTAGTGAGAACCACATCCCTCCTGCTAGCGTTGCTAGAGTAGGGTTTGTAAGGGTACACATGCAGCTCTATCGACTGGCAGAGAGAGAGAGGCAGGCTAGGAGCCTAACAGCATCACATTATTATTAATAAACCATGTAGTTGGAAACACCCTCTTTGAGTTATCTTTTGTGTTACACAAACGTAATAATATAAACTTGTGTGTTTGTATAACTAGACAGAAACACATTTCAAATACCCATCTTTGAACAATGACCAGTCCAATGGACTAACAACATCATGTTATTTGGTAGTAACACCAACCCCAGTTTGTCTACGAACCCAGAGCTTTAATTTAAAGAAATACAATGTTCATCTTTTACCCTCTTATAAAAACAGTTATTCTGTCATTTATTTAACCTACTGTGGACTTTTTGCTTTATTTCAGGTACTCAGTCGCCATGGAGAACATGAACGAATTTGAGTTTGAGGTAGACCTCAGCAGCTGCGATAAACTATATGACTTTGTCAACTGTAAGGAGCATCTTCGCCCTGAAAATGGTTGGGATTTGTCAGCAATCCGAAAACAATCAAAAGTAGTACATTTCGACAAACTCTCTTGTCATTCACAGATAAGGATAAAGTGCATCGAGAAGATCCATACTGAGACTCGGCTTTTGGAGTCTAATCTCAAAAAGAATAACATTAAGAAAGAAAGCAAGGCTTCAGCAAGCGAACCTGATACCATTGAAACTAAATCATTTGCTGTGGGTGATGATATGGCAGGTTTATACAAAAAGGGGAGCATTGATGCATTCGCAGATATTGCCACTGGGTCGAACAGTTTGCCTTCATGGGTCTTGCCCATTTTCTACCCTGGGGACAGAGTGAAAGGCACATTCCATCTCGACATACCCCAAGCTATGCCAGCTGAGAAACTGTGCGTTGAATTCATTGGAAGGGCTGAGGGAGAGGATGGTTGTGATGACAAAAGAATACCTTACGTGGAAGAGAAATACATCCACTGGGTTAAGCAAGGAGTAACATGTGGCAAGAAGGAGCAGCTCTCTTCCAAGGCATTGCCCTCTTCTGAAATGCTCCCTGCTGGACGTCACCAGTTCCCTTTTGATTTCAAAATCCCTGTTGATGCCCCAGGGTCCATTCCCCCAATAAACCCTTCAATGTTCTATCATGGCGAGTATGCTTTTCTTACATACTTCTTGAAGGCCACGATTGACCAAGGCAAGTTTCTCAAGATAGGAAGCAATGCTTTGTTTAGGGGAATATGGGTGGAGAACCCAGTTGATCTGGCAAAAGACCCTGATAATTTAACCCCATTTACAGTGGAAGAAAGCAAAGATACAGGGCTCCTCAGCAACTCTGGCCGCATCCATTGTGAGGTGAAAATGAATGGTAAAGGAGTTCTGAAGATGGGCACTGTCCCACTAACAGTGACAATAAGTAACGGAACCGATGAAGAGATCAAAGAAGTAGCTGCTCGAATTGATTTTAAAGCTTCATACTCTGGGGAGACAGTAGAGGATAGATGCGGCTCATCTTCTATCACTTCGCAGGGACTTGAGAAGACAAGTGGTCCTATATTGCCCGGTGTATCAACTCATCAATTCGAGCTAACAATGGGTTACAAGGATGGATATTATGACCCATACCTTGTCCCTGACCAAGACACAATATGTCCATTTGTAAAGTCAAGGCATGAGGTGGTTATAGAGGTGCGACGAGGTGCTCTGAAACATAACCTCAAGATGCAGATACCAATACGAGTTGGCAATAAAAATTCGAAATTCAATTAATTCAAATTCAGTAAATATGTGGGCACGGCGCTAGGTTAATATATGAGAAGAGAATGAACTAGGTTTGGCAAAACAGCCAGTAGCTGTCTATTACTTATATCCCAATGAATAACCAGTATCGCGTTAATTTAACAATAACTAGAATAATTTAACAGATACAAAGACAAAACCAGATATAATTATATTTACATATTATATTTTAAAAAAAACAGGTCACAGGTGGAGATCCTCGCGAGGTGGGCGTGTCCCAATCTAATCAATAAGTTGACTCATTTATTCAGTAAATATAATTAATCGACATCATTGGCACAAACAGTGGTAGTTGCTGCATATGATGTGTACTTAGATCTCAGAATAGCTAAAGTGCTTGTGAAGTAAATTAACTACACAAAATGTCAGTATTACAGTTTGTCCCTGTTCTTTCATAATACTTTGCCCTACTGTCTACATGTAGTCCATATACTATATATAACATTACAGAAGTATACACAGTGAGTGGTCACATACTATAACCTAAGCCTCACTTGCCGCTCAGTAGTCTCATCTGTATACTTGGTATATCATAAACATGATGTATTATACTATATATCTTTTACATATATTTCACTGGGTTCTCTGTGTTTTTCTATACTTATATATATATTTATATATATGTATATTTTAGATACTTAAGAATGTGCTTAATATATCAGAACACCGTATGTGCTTGGTATATATGTCTACTCAACTGTCAAGTAACTAACTAGTCAACCAGTACAGCTGAGGAGAAAAGTGACTATACATGTGCAGCTGTTCTTAAATTGTTATGAGAAGTTTGATGCTACTGACTATCTAGAGATAACCAGAATGTGTACCCCACTTTTCCAAACTATCATTAATTCCAGGAGATCTATGGTTATTAGTAATATGATCTTCACTACTGGATAAACTTAAATTATTGAACACTTTGGTTTCAACTCTGAATCAAGACTATCACCGTTTAATTCAGAACTTCAAATGTTTAATACTCATCTGTCACTGTCATTTTAGAAGCTTACATACAATTATATAGTCAGACTATAATTTTGCTTTATATATTGAGCGATATATTGATATTGTATTTGTTGTTTTGTCAATAAACAGAAACCGGTCTTGATGTCAGAACAGATATCTCTTTCTGAAATCAAGAACAGTTGAATCATTGATATACATTGTACACATTATCTTCACTCCTACTCCTTTTTGCAATCAAAACATTGTTGCATGACGTTGTCTTTAATTAATATGTTTTTCTCCTATATCAAGTCCATGCATACAGAAACACGAATACTTTTTAGTTTATTAGATTAGATTATATTTAGAAATATGGATGTTTTATAATATCATCTTTGCTAATATCCACCCCACCGAGACGATCCAGAAGATGAGTTGTTAGTGAGTATTTAATTATATATAAACGCGTGGGGGATCTACGTTGGCAGACTGCTTGTCATATATATATGATGTGTCACAAGAAAATGATTCACAAGACACAAAAAAGTGCATATATATATATATCTATGCATTTTTTAGGTTATCCTATAAAGGAGAATAATAACTACTTTAATTTACGAAGGACTGACCATCATGACGTATCGCTAACGTTTGTTCATGCATACACATATATATTATTGCTGAACCCTGGACACAAAAAATTAGAGGCGGCTGGATAATTTTTTTGAAGTTTAATGAGATGTTTTAACATAGTATTTAATGAGATAAAATTATTATGAGTAGGTTGATTAATTGATTGATTAGTTGACCTAATTAATCAGATTAATCGGATTTTAGTTATAAAGATAAAGTAATTAATATAAAAGATTAGCGATGAGACGAGAAATTGCTTTGCTAAAACTGTTATTTAACTTACAAGAGAAATATCGCAATACCCAAGAAATGTTAAATCTCCGAGAAAAAATGGGTACAAAATTCAAGACCTTTATTACCAAAAGTGATAAGATGAGAAAAAGTGCCTTCTACAATGGACCAACACTGGAATGTTCTTCCATATGAGATTAGGAATTGTAATGATAATAAGGAATTCGCGTCGAAATTGTCCAAATTCTATTGGTCTAAAGTACATGAAGCTATTGATAAGTATGTTATTGAAATATGAATGTATTCACTGCTGTTTTTATCGCTCCTACACGATTTTATACACAAGAAATGCCCTTATCAGAGCCATAGGTGATACTAAAGAGGACAATCTGTACAAAAGCCTATGCGAATTGGAGTATGTATGCAAAAAGAACTGATAACTAACTGAATATGAATATGTCCATATGAATATGAATATGTCCAAAGATTCGAAGAATTAGAAAGGATGAATTGTATTGTATGTAGTAGTATATTTAGCGACAAGAGGTGTGAGGTATAATAGTTAAAGAAATGATATGTAATGTATGAGAGTTAAAGGGAATACAATATTTAGGATATTTGTATAGGCAACGCGACAAAACATCGACAGGGTCGACATGCTTTTTTAGGTATAATATTGCAGATGTATTGGCCTTTATTTGTAATAATAATAAAAAAAGGTGTGAGAAGAGAGAGGAGAAGAGAAGAAGGAGTAGGTGGGTGGGGTCAATAACGGGACAGTATGACTGCCCTGGGGTCAGCGGAGAGGTGGACGAGGGAGAGAGGTGCAGGAGGAAAAAGGGGGAAGAGGGTGAGCGGAAGTGACGTTGTGGTCAATATATATTATATATAGTGAGGTTAGTATCCTATAGGTGTCCGCAATTACCCACCCTTCAGCCTTAGATTCATGGAGGAACAATGACTTATTAGATGTCCTAATGTTTACCATCATTAGATTGGAATCGGCTTGATCTCATCTTTTCAAATTATGAAGATATCTCCCAATCCATGTTAGCGACTTATGACTCATTTTTCTGTAACAGATCACATTATTGCCTCGATTGCAGGTCTCTCATTCGTAATAATACATCAAAATCAAGAGCTACAATGGAGCCCTTGTTCCCTTATGCTCAATGAATGTAAGTACCACTGGGGGGTTACATTTGAATAATAACAAAGAATTCGATTTTCTCATAACATTTTGGGATTTAGGGACTCTTTCATATGTGACATGTCACAGACTAAATGGGTCTGAAGAAATGAATCATATTTAGAAAGATGAGATCAAGCTGATTCCATGCAATTATCAGTGTTAATCTAGAAAACATTTATTTTATGTTTGAAAAAAAGTTTTGCGATGTTTCTGTAAGGACAATCACTAGTAATGTAGCTAATACTCCATAGGGTGGCCTTACGAACGCAATTAAAGTTATATTCAATTATTTTAATCTTGAAATTTGGTACATTTCTTTATACGATCAAAGCCACTTAACATTTCTACGAATGAATTTTGTGAATAAAACACTTAGAAAATATCAAGTTTGCTACTTATGACTCATTTTTCTGTAACACATCACATATGGGTCAGATCCTCAGAAAATGAACAATCGGGAGATCTATACCCATTTAGTAAATTGGACATTTTCTGACGATTTCACCCAAACGTTCTGTAATGGAATCAAATGTGATTGTAAGTGAATAGTGTTGATGCTCTGCATGTGACATTACTTCTTAGCTATACCCAGAAGTAATTGATGTACCCTACCTGATCAGGTTTACACATGTAAATAACATCTACATGAGCAATTACTTTAGTTATTTGGCTGCGTGCTAGTCTATGCGCTGGTCTATTATAGCAATAAACCATGAAGATTTTAGCGTGAGAAGGGTCTGTAGGCCCAGAGACGCCACGAGGCCGCAGGCCGAGTGGCGTCACTGGGCCTACAGACCCTTCTCACCTAAAATCTGAGTGGTTTATTGATTTTAGTCCATAATGGATCAGATCCCCTCCATAACTTAACCTGACACAAACAAACAACAAACAGAAACAACAAGTCATTCTTTACTAACCTGTCATCATTTAACACCTCCAACAAGTCATTCTTTACAAACCTGTCATCATTTAACACCTCCAACACCACCTTTTTACATTCACGCATTCAGTGAGCCCTGATTAGGGCCCAGAGGGGGGTACCCTCTAATGAAATCCCCTGATGGGAAGATGGTGGCATTGCGCCCGCTACAAACTCTAGATGGCGTGGCAGTAGTACTGATGTAAACACAGTATTCTACAGCTTTATTTCGACCAGAACTTAACCTTACACAAACAAGATAGAACAATAAACGTTAGATTAACTTCTAATAGGCCTAGAAAGACGGAAAAACTTTATTGGATGGCAAATTTTCTGTTCTTTGACGACGCACTACCTGCGTACGAGTGAGCGAAAATAGGAGGCCGTGGACGAGCGGCAAACTTGGATTGACGGCCGCTCCTTGTGTGTCAGGTAGGTGTGCCGCACGGGGACCAATGGGAAGTGCAAAATCGTGATACATCGATGGCAAATGATGATAGAAAGAAACAGAAAAAAGCCACTTGAAGCTCTATTCACGGCCGTTCGAACGGCACCAGTGCGGACGCGATCGCAAAATTTGGCCTTGCCTGACAGTGACAGTAGGCTACAGACGTTGCAAAATAGACGATGGGTCGTGACAAGGGCTAGTAGCCAATGGGAGAGGGGGAAAGCTGTGTCGAGATGGCTGCTTTGGGAGGTGGCCAATGGGAGCCTAGGAAACAACAAATAGACCTTTACTACAGTAACCGTCTGTGAATACATAATTGCACAGTAATTCACCCAAGATCTGATCCAAAATGGACTAGTTGCTGATTGAGAATTCAAAGCCAATCCTAGGAACAGTAAACAAAGCTATTCAAATTACTGTACTACTGGCATTCGGCAATAGGTATACGATTTTTTTTAATATGTTGATGCTAATTGGGTAGGGACAACTGAGGGAGTGTGGTTTAACTACCACAGTCTCGCTGAAATAGGGTTAATCATGCCATCTGAGCAAAGTAATTTTTATTAGGAATCAATTAATCATTTTTATTAGGAATCAAATCTGTCAATTGAGTTTCCTGGTAATTACCTATTTACAATAATACATTTTGGGGTTTTCATAGTAGGCCTTACAAAAGAATCACCTTGATGTGTCCCAGCTTCATGGCATTAATACAGAAACGATTGATTCAAAGTCGGAATCAGAAACTGTAAATTTTATTTTCCCGTGTTTTTCACTGAATGATTATAATCCCTCAACTAATACTACTCACATAAGTTCAAGGCATTCATGTGTAAGCTTAAATAAGCCTTTTTGATTGTATTATACGGCGAAATCTCCTCCGGTAACAGGGTGATACTTTTGATTATGCTCATCTGTCCATTACTGAGTTTGTATTACACTACATCTATAGACATACAGACAAAATTGCCTGACGGCGATCCCGATGTTGCTTATTACATGCAGGCATAACGATTGCAATATTAAAGTTAGCGTATCAACTGAATAGAATGGAGTAGCCCAATTAAAATATGGAACTTGGTCATCACCGAGAATAATTTTGTATTTATTATACTTTTCCCAATACTTATGGCGAAAAAAGTAAAAGTTTAATGGAAATAAATGGCGAAACTGTCTTTACATTCTCACTTCCGGTAACCCTGTGATACACAGGTCATACCACATGCTGTATGTGGTATGAACGCCAATGCTGTAGCCTATGGCCTTCCATATTAACCACTAGAATTGTATAATAAAACTGATTTACATCCGATGTTAACTAATAGTAATTGATTGCATTTTATATAAATAGTTCTTAATGAATTCACCGAGGATTAGCCTGGTCGGTAGCCAAATTCACTTAACGTTTCGGAACCACTTTCTTCTGCAACGTTAGAGTGTTCGCTCTCAAGTTGAGAAACAGGAGTAACTTCTCTACTACCTTCTTCCTGGGTAAAGTCAATACTGTCAAGCCAATCATGGATTCTACGAGACCTTTCAGGGGGTAGAAGGTTATTTTCCTCTATGTATTGACTAGCATCTGTATAGACAACATGTTCTTCTTCCAAAATCACCTTTATTCTTCTTCCCCTCCGTACCTTTGCTACCAGGGGTTCGGTTGAATTTTGGTCTGTTGATTTAGCATCCGGTACAGGTGGGTCTGCGTCTATCTGTGCACTGGCTTGTTTTGATTTACTTATAAGGGCGGGGTTGATTTGGGGGGCTTCTTGGGTGACAATTTCATCGTGTGCAACAGTTGTACAATCTTCTTGTTTTATTACAGCACATAAGGTTCTTTCATCAACAGAAGCTGGTTTAATCGGTTCCATATTGAGTGATAATTTGGATGGCAAAGTGGCTGCATCGTCTTTAGATTTATTAAGTCCTTGATTCTGACCATTCATGAGATTTTCCTTCTCCATGTAATGGGCAAGTAAACGCAGAGCCTCTTCTTTTTTGTCTGTCTCTGACCCCCCAGCATTCTTCCACTGTTTTAAATGCTTCTGGAATTGACTTTCATGCCATTTCCTGATCTTTTCCATTTTATTTTTCATGGGGAACGCCAAGTCCATGTCTCTTAATCTCAGTGGCATTTGTTGAATCTCTGGTTTGCTTATTTCTGTTTTGAGCTGATCGTCTCTCTGGGGAGGAGGTTTGTACTGATTGTTATTCTCATCCCAGCTGATCCGAGGTGTCTTTGGGGGAGGTCTGCCCAGTGCCAAATTCACATTGTGTTTCCCAGTGTGTCTTTGGACACCTTTCATGAAGGCACCGTCTTTGTATTTAGACTTTTCCTCGCTTACTTTAGACAAAGTTGGCAAAGTCTGAGTCCGTGTACTATCCGGACGATGATGTGCACTTTTTCTTCCCACATCCATTACACTGTGTCTGTTCCTTTTAATGACGTCATAGGAAGGAGACGTATGGCCCTTTGTACCTGGCACTTGGTTTTTTCGACTGCCAGGTGTGAGTGTTCGCTCGTCTATGGGAGGAAGATACATAGGTTCACTTTTAGATCGCCTCACCTGGCTACTGGCGCCATTAAGTGCAGGTTTCCCGCCAATCCCTCCTCCTCCCGGCCCTAAAGAGGCGTTGTGTGTCGCCTGCTTCATTAGTTTACTCAGGGCTGCCAATTCTCCATTATTTTTTGCGTTTTCCATACGTTGCTGTTTGAGCTCTGTCTCGTACGCGCCAGCTGGTTGTCGATTCTGCTGGTATTTTGTACGCTTCATTCTTGGCCCGACTACTCCTAAATCTTTCCATTTGCTGTTTGTGGTGTTAATAAGCATTGGGCGGTTGAGGTCGTTAACCCCTGGTGGTAAGGGTGCATCAAACTTGAAAGGAGGTTCTGGTTTATGCGGTGATTTGTTTAAGGTATCCAGCATCACCTGAAAAAATTAAGGTGGAATAACATTATATCTCAGTGGTTTAAAATGTCAGATTCCCCATGACGACTTCACAGTTAATATTATTCTTATACGACACCTTGACTGACAATAATCTATTGAGACCATAATATATATATAACACATTTTAGAGTAATGGCTTGTGGTTCAGTCAAATATTCTAATTAGATAAATATAAATTAAATATCGTTCGTCGGGAGCAGCTTGGCAAGAGGTATGGGGATGCTAGTGCTTGGTTGCAGACAATTGATTGTGAATATTAACATTTTCTATGCTCGGGTAAGTATACCAGTAAAAGTCTCTAGAAGTCAGCATTTCAATATTTGGTGAATAATATGGAAGCAATCAGCAGTAACGTAATATCAAAACTCACACAATGAAATCCAGTTGAAATAAAAAATCAAATGCCTGTTTAGTATAGGTCTGGGCAGTGTGGTAGATGCTATTATTGGGTATTGCAACCCCATACTAGCTCCTATCCTAGCCCATGCATTCATTTAGCTTTATTTCCTATATGGTAACATAGCAACCAAGCAACCTAGGTTGACAGAGGGTAGCGTAAAGTTTAAAAATACAGTAACTATGGAGGCTTTCACACCTTAAAATTCGCCTGGTAGACAAACGCCAGCATCAAGCTTTCATGAAGGTATTATTGTTAAAACCCTGCACAACAACTCTAATGTTGGGGCCTTTATATGAATAAAATCGATTTAATTATAATATATATAGAAAGCGGTCCGAAAATACCTTTTAAATGCAAACCTTATCTTAACATGCTTCCGGGGACACTGCTTCGCGTTTCCACTACACAGTAAATAACTTCTCTTAATCTTCTCATCATTACTTCAATCATTATTACACGTTTCCCTATTATTGTTATTGTTGTGAAGCGACTATGTACTTGTTATTAAGTGAATTACCATTTTGTATTAGCCAAAGTTAACCGCTCGCATTTCTTAATGATAGATTTGCTTATAGACATTGTAGTTACTCAGAACGGGGTGAAAGATCGGACATGTCCGAACCATTAATCTATTGGTATATAAATATGCCCTTATATTTTCTATCCTGAACAAATGTTGTCTGAATTACTTCTGCAACATAAGGCACCAAATAACTAAACCACTGTTCTCAAGTTTGGAATCAATATTATACAGCTGGCGAATGGCAACCCATGAAAACATCAATGGACTAGACCTCATAGATTGTTTATCAGTATGCTAACCAGAATCATAACGCTTATCACCTTCCCTGATATAAAGATGTAGATATCGATATAACGTTATACCAATACTGTACTTTCCTAGGGAAGGTTTTCTTGTATATACAGTAATATACAGTTATAAGCCTCTGTATATCTCCAGTCTATTGCGCAACTCTATTTATTATTCCTGATAGCTTGTTCATCCATGTCTTCACCATGTACATATTGACAACACTGGGACAGGTGGAAAACCCTGAAGAGGGGAACTCGTAAACCCTGTTAAGATAACACTATCAAAAGAATAATACAATTTTTAAAAACATAGATGAAGAGTGTATGGATGTATTCAATCCATGTTATATATTTCTGCACTAATAGTAGTAATATTTCACTTAAACTAAACAAAGGATTTATAGTTGAATTCACATGACCAAGGTAGAGGTTTTGGAACTATATAATTTCCATAATACTACGTTCTAAAATTGGCTCCGCCATGCTACCTTTCATTTAAGCTGCACATCTGTTTCTTCAATTAACAGTTACATTTTCAGACAGACTATAATACTATTAACTTGAGTATTTTCGGTTAAGCACCATATCAAGAGACTGATAGTTTTTCGCTATTTGGAAGAGATACAGTTGATAGATTCACAGATTTTATATTTCATTCATGTTATGCATGTTTATAATATTATTAACTACCATTTGCCTAATTGTCTCAAGTCTAAATGGAGGACTGCAATCTGAAGCGTAAAATCCTATTGTCAGCCATTTTAATGACATAATGAAAGAATTGAAGAAATACAGCTTAACTAACGATTTGATTGAGGGACCTTGAATACCTCATAAGTGTCGAGGAGTATGCTTTTCTAAGGGAGTGAAACTAAAGAGCTAGTTAACGGATTCATAATTAAAGTGTTTTTAAATCTTTAAAAGAATAATTTAAAGGCATGTAATAGTCTTTTCCCAACAGTACTTCCCATAGTTCTGGTCATCGGGTTGGACATCGACGAGACCATGTTTAGAGGTTTCACAGGTTGTATTAACATGATTTAAATATGTCTTTTCCTTAGTGTAATGTTGGCGTTATGCCGATATTATTTTAATTGTTTGAACTATTGATCGGCTGTGCCATGGGAATATCCACAGTGTGTATATAGACATGCGTGCAGAATAAAACAATAACTTGATATTAAGAAATGTGCAACGTTCCCTGCTCTAGATATATACATTGTTTTATATCCAATGCGTTTAGACCCATAATAAGAATAAGAATATAAATAATGACAATGTAATAATTTCAAAGTAGTCTGTGTAGGCCTAAGCATCGATGACTGGACTGTCTGGTCAATCTTGAAGCTGGTTTTATTTAGTTCAATGCTGAACATGTCCTAATAATTTCATAATAATGATAATAATAATGAATATTATTTGGTGCCTCACCTGGTATTTGAGGGAGTAATCTGCAGACCGGTACTGTGGGCGGGGGGCCGGCCGCGTCATCTTGGTAGCCTCGTCCCTCTCCAGCCTCATACAACCAACGGCTCGTACTTCCCTTTAAAATCCACACCTGCCCTGAAGTAACCAAACAGTAGAGTTAAAAGTGCCTTCTCACTACCGTAACGCCAGGGTGCTATCCCACCAGAAGGTAGCTAAGCCGGAAATGCATAGATCCAGTGCTATTAATTAGATCCTATTCAGTCGGGATCCATGCTGAGAGAAAAGCATGATAACTATGTGTACCCCTGTGCTGAAAGGCTTAAATAACGACACTCACACTTCTCGACTGTACGTATCCCATGCTTAAAACCATGGAGGAACAATAAATCTATTAACAGGCTACCTCCAGGGGAGTATAGTGCATAGTCTCCACTCGTAAATACTAATAACTGCATGGCTTACTACCAACAAGAAATAGAGTCAAGATTGGGCCCTGATCCTCTTAGTCGCCCATGGAGTCTTAAGTTCTATTAAATCTTATCAATAGTCTGTGCACTTTGGGAACCTTTAGTACCAATGCAAGGCATCGATGCGGCCATACATAATTGGGGATTGATTTGATTGCTTGGGTGAACTATCATTATTCATATCAGAATGCAGTTGATAGCCAGCGGATGGGTCAATGGGTCAGATTATGTACTGTTGGTTTACTTACAAAATTCCCTGAATTAGTAAAGTTACTCGGGGTAGTGCATACCTAGTAACTATTTGTTTTTGTTCTTTTATAGAGTTAACTTAATTAAAGTAGCAATTGCAACTGAGTTAAGATATTAGGAAGATTTGCTTCAATTCCTATAGTCCTAGGCGCTAAGTTATGTCCATAACCATTGTTTCCAGACATACCTGCAAATGAATCCTGATATCTTTTTATTTGTTTATACAATTTCTGCAAATGTATGTATGATATGAGACCTTACAATGCGGGGAACAGATTGCTACAACTTTCACCTCTGAAAAACTATGTTCATTTGTCAAGTTACCGGGGCAATTTTTTCTGAAAGATTTTGAAATTGGGAAAAAGCAAGGACCTTGGGGCAATCAAATCTTTCCCATTTATTGTACAGATCATTATGTTAGTAATCCATCCCCGGAGGGTTTTAGTAATGTGAATGTATGTGGAGCATTTAACACCGTTTTAATTTAGCCCATTGAAAAAAACTACAAATATGACTATTAGAAAAGAACGTTGCTTCTCTCCTTGGGCATCTAATTATAGTTCGTTACATCACACCACCCAATTCTCCATCATGGTCTGACGGCAACATTCTTTTGTAAAGTTAGCTTTGAATTGACTCAAGGGTTACAGTCCACTAAACAACTTGGACAAACTAAATCTCAAATAATCTAATGAATAAACACCTCTGATTTCACACACAACAATTTTGCCTGTTTAAGGTCTGTGTAATTGCACTAACAAAATAATTGTACTGTTCTATCAGCGTTTCGGTTCATCTTCAGGGTTCTTGAATATAATTGTATATATAATGTGTTTAAGAATTTCTTAAAATATAATGCACCGAACCGATAGAAAGAGAACAAAACGAAGTGCTAGTAATTTAATGTTCAGTTTCTAGCTTCGAGTCTCATTCACCATTCATTATTTGCCCTTTCCAAAGAATACTAACGACATATATCCCAATGTTTTTCTTCGTGATTAATCCAGATAAAATATATAATCTTTAAAAGAAAAGAATCGAGCTCATACGGTACAAGTACACTATGCACATTTTTATTGCATTCCTCGTATTGCACCTGTCATACAGCACAGACGTATCATTGATAAACAGCTAAATTGACTCAATTATTTTAAGTTGGTTGTACATGTCTTGGAGACCTTGCTCATATGCTGGGCATGTACTAGCTACTGCGTGCCCTGTAAGTCACACACGTACATGCATGTAGACATGCATTACCAGTATTATCATATATACATGGGAATTTCCACCAATAAAGCTCGACTACCTGGGCATGCACAAAACAACGAGGCAATCGCATGTATGATAATGATGTCATGCACAAACAGAAAGGATTATCGGATCGCTCGCAGAGAAGATTATTTATTCAATTGTTCTAGATAGGGATTAATATAAAGGGGTTGCCGAATGTGTAAAGGATATCTTAATAAATATCAAATGAATGATTGGTTTTAGTTTGTAAAGCATTTCAACACATTATGGTCTTGACAATTGTTTTATATTGATTTGGATTCAAGCATCTGATAAGAGGTACATTTCCCTTTAGAAATAGAATCAAGATATCTTACATCAAACCTATCTCCAGTTTGTTTAAAAACAGAACGAATTTTGGTTAATGAATAATCTTACTATTATTATAATTATTGTCAGCCATGTGCCAATAAGGAGAATGAACAGTGTAATATACCATTGTTACCCTCTTCTATTTTTTGCTTTGATAAATATAACATCAACTATTGACAGCTGGGCTTTGCTTTTATAAGTTATAATTATGTACCATGAATTAATTTGTTATATATGACATGCTGTATAAGGTTTACAATAAAGAAGATAACAATATAAATAATGAGATAAAAGATATTCATATTGTACTCATACAATTATATACGAGGCTGCCACAACTTGCGACAGACCTATTTAGCATACATTTATCCACGGTGACGGAGAATCGTGAAAGTATTCTGCTAGAGCATACCTTTCCACTTCACAACATGGAATATCACCTCCACCTGATCATAGATTACTCCTTGAATAATATCAGCAATAGAGTATGCAATAAGGCATAAAGAAATATGGCCAACATCATACCTATAAGCGTGAATATCACTCACTCTTAATATGGGGGTATAATTGCACAACATGTTGACAAATAAGCTACTCTACAATACAAGGCCACTTGACATGGATAGAAGCATGTTTTAGAAGAAGTCCTAACCTAAAATGCCCCTTGCTTATAGCAACATAGCAATGTTTCCTTCTAAGAAGCTGGTAACAATTTTTAAGAAGAATTTAGGAATTTGCTATCCACAATGTTTTTTCCCTACAGTCCCCTACAGTCCCAAACAGGCGTCAAGTCTAATTATTGGTTCATGCATTTGAAAGGGTTTGTCAGAGCGGGAGAATATCTTAAAACAGAAAAAACATATTCCCGTGTTGGATAATGTTTTCCTTTGTAAGAGCCCACAATATATTGCTCTTGTTTACAGCACGATATCTTTTACCTGTTTCATTCCTATAAAGATTGCGTAGCTGAAAATGTTCAGTCATTTTGAAAATTGATTTGAAGATTATACTGTAATTGTTTAATATATTAAGGAGTTGCTGGGGCTCCACTGAAACTGAATAATTCCCCACCCAAGCAACGACAGATAAATGTGATGAGTCACAGGTAAATGAATCACATGTCGCAAGAAAATGGATTTTGAGATACCATCATACTTGGAAAGACAAGATCAGGCCGATTACAAACATTAAGGGCATCTAATAAGTACATCAATATTATTTAATATATGAAAATAATGTTGACGTTATTTTGTCAAGGGTAAATTAGTTTAATATACTGCTCAAGATGACTTCAGAATGGTATAGATACAATAAGCACACAGTCTTGTAATTTGGGACATGTATTATACGACGAACACTAAACTGCTAAAAAATGAAAACATTCCAATAACGAGTTCTTGTGATAAAGACATTTGAAAAATACTATTTTTGCACCTTGAATTGAATTGAATAATCGTTTATGTATCAATAAGTTTACAGATAAGGGTTGTGACTGATGTTCCTCCAACAGATCACAATTAAATGGTTCAGGAAGGAAGATCTAAAGTAAGGAATTGTTGTGCAACAGGCCCCTGATGCCTGCACGTGTCAATATTGAGAAGGCAAAGGTGCGGCAATACACGACTCCATGCAGTTTCCTGGCAGAGGAAGGGCTTGATTCGTTGCTTTCACAAACAAGAACTTCCGTCCAATATATACATACATGTGGGTACCACATATTGATAGACCCGAGTGATGGGGTAACACTATATATAGACTTTGTGGCCATATATAATGGAACAGGTCGCCTTTAAATGTACAATTGGCAGCTCTGCACATTAAAGCTGCACTTTCAGTTAAAGCTGCATTCTCAGCTATTACGACCAAACAAATCTTACCAAATGTACTCATATTATAACTTATAGGACTGGATTTATCAATATTCTGCTGCAGTTATATGTTCATAAACAAACTTGCCAGTGAGCGATCATAAGGGAAGTCACCACAGGAAAGAATTCCGGTGGGTCCTCCAACTAAAAAAAGAGGACGTTTTAGAAGCCCTATAGCATATCTTTATTTTCTTCCGTTCTTCTTCAACCCATCTAAAAGCCATTTGACCAAAACATTGGAGTTTTTTTGGTTTGTTCTGCTATGGAGCTTCACATTGTTATTATGGAGACTCGCCAAAATCTTTTCTTGCAACAGCTTCACTCATTATCGCTCACCAGAGGCAGCTTTCTATCAGCCGTATTATGTTGATAAATTCAGGCTTGTACTTCTACTGTGCGTAAATTTGGTTAAATATTTTTTCTCGAAATAGCTGAGAATGCAGCTTTAATAAGTTCTACTACATTAGGCTAAAAATTGATAAATACCAAGTTTTAGTTTGAGTATATCTGGTATTGTATTGTTCGAAAAGAAGTTGTTGATGATGTTAAACTGTAGCCTATTTTGAGCATATTTTTCTTTTCACTGAGAGGATGGGTGAAGGTGAACTGTCAGTTCCAGCGATCCCCAACAACTCCTTGTAATAAATTATCCTGTTTCAAAACTACTAAACATTTTCATCTGGGATGCCTGTTTCGGATGTTACATCTTAATGACTTAGGTATCACTGTTTACAAAGGCGAATTGTACATTTTCTGGCGACTAAACCCATTGATAATTATATAAGATTGGGGTAATTGAAGTTAAATATATGCGGCTATTTTCTATTAGTTCAGGTCAATAATAACTGATTCGCATTAAAGGTAGCAGGTATACATGAGGCGAAATCAATAAGACACATTCTGCTGATTGTCACGTTCACTAGCTGAAAATCTGTGGTAAAGGTACTTCAGCACAGAGCTTCTATTGAACCTTGTAGCTACCAAATATAGGGTATCTCAGTACAGAGATATGATTGCTTTTATATGTGATGTTTTACTGGAAAATGAATTACAAGTCGCAAAAAATGGATTTTGAATTACCATTATATTTTCAAAGATGAGATCAAACCGATTCCAATGGTGGTAAACATCATTAGGACATTTAATAAGTACATCTATACTTTCGATACATTTGGATTGTCAATCACTAGTAAAGTAGTCAAATATACTCCTTAGGACAACCTCAGATATGCATAGCTATATTTAATATACACTCTTTTGATTTGGCGCATGTATTCATACTTCTAGGAGCGATAAACACCCCGAGAATCAAAACATTCTGAGCAAGGTTTCTTGTGGAGAAACTTTTGAAAAATACCTTTATTTAACTTTTGTAAAATACCTATATTTTTCTGTTGTATATCACATATATCCTAATATAACCATTAATAGTAATTTGGCATTCTATACTTGTACAACTGTGAACTGGTATACACTGGAAGAACCAAGTCGCTTTCAGGGGGTTTCACAGATTGCTGATTGACACGTGTACAATATTAATAAGCCATTGCAATAAAACCTCCTAATAAGCCATTGCAATAAAATATATATTGCACCGTATAGCCACCCTATATATAGGATGTCTCAGTATAGAGACATTACTTCCCCCATTTCAAATATCTTTTTATAGTAGTCACATTCCTTCCTTGCACAGCAAAGGCTTGGATATAGAGTGGAAGAACGGAACCACTCTCAGGGCAATGGCCGGTATCACCAATTTCTTATTTTGCTAAATCAACTAGACATAGTATGCTGTTTGACACGTGTACAACATGAATAAGCCATTACAATAAAAGCTGCGCCCAGTTGTTTTTTATAATACTTTCAGGGAGTATTCCTTACTATAGTATACAAGGTAAAAAAATGTTATTGCTGTTGGTTCATTTATATGGCTGGTCACATGTCTTCTTTGCATGTGATATGTTACATAAAACTGAGTCAGAAGTAGCACAAAAACATGGATTTTGATGTATCATCATATTTGAAAGGATGAGATTAAGTCGATTTCAATGGTGTCGACATTTGGGAAATATAAAAAGTATTTATATATTTTATGTTTGATTTTGATTATATTTTTTTAAAAATGGGTTTGCAATACTTGAGCTACTGAGCAAAGCAGCTAAATATACTCCATAGGATTGTCTTATAGAAACGCAAGGATATTTAATACATAGCAGCAATATTTGGAGTGTCGGTCGATCAAACAATTTAACTTGGGTCGACTGATACTCTGGCAAACCATTAGACTCTCGAGCCAATTATCTCATAAAGAAGGCCAATCTAATCCAATATATTAGGACAGACACTCTTTATACAATAATGACAGTTACAATCAACCCGTTCTTTGTTCCATAAAACTTTCAAGGACTAAGGATAGTATGAGGAAAGATGAAAAATGATCAAGCAATAGCTACAGGGGCAAGGTGAATGATACAGCAGTTTCACTTCTATCGTTCCTTGCCTTTCTGCATGTGTTCCAAAGTGACTACAATTACCTTTAAAGGTATACGCGGGTGTCAACGCACACGCCACCTAGCGGCTCCTTTTTTTCTTTGAAATATTTCGTTACCATGATAAGTTGAGATATATTTGTACACGATTCCCAATATCGACATGGTTTATTTTCATTACAGCAGTTTTAAGTCATGTTTCTAAGATTCATTTTTATTAGTTATGCTTATGTTTATTGGGTTTTATTGGTTATTTCATACTTCAAATGACCATAACTTTTTTTTAAACCCGTCAACGTACAGTTTTTTTTTGATAAATCAGTAGCATGATACACCAAATATATGTGTAGAAAGTTTTGATGAAAAGTCACCGATCAATTTTTTTTTATATAGTAAAACGTGAAAAAAAACCACATTTTTCCATAGACTACAATGCTAAAGCAATGTTATTTTCAGGCGGCTGTAGAAAAAAAAAAAGTCGTTGAGATATACTTTTTTTTTCATTTCTTGCTTTCTTATGTAGTCAGGAATGATCCCTGAACGTTTCATGAAAAAGTCACCGACCAATCTTTTTTCCATTGAACACCCGCGTATACCTTTAAAGCATACACCGTCAACAGGAATTCAATCACTCCTGCCTCATGCATCGAATAAATACATGATTCAGGTAAAGGATTTCGGGATGGATTGTGCTGAGAATATAGCTTTAAGGGGTGTTATTATTCCAACAATATAACTTATGGGTCAAGTCACCTAGAAGTGTGCAATTTGCAAACTACACATTTAGTAAAGTATACTCAGTTAGGCTGGAAAAAGATAAATACTAAATATATTTTAGTATTTCGTAATGTATTCAACCAAAAGTGCAGTTTAGTTTGTTCAAAATGCTTGGTATAGTTTTTATTTTAAAGTTGGATTATTTGAGAGGAATTCATGGGGGTGTTCTCATATATGCCTACTCATGCAAACTAACTTGTGACTCAACAGTTAAGTTTAGGTAGAACAAAAAGGTGAATAAGATATTGTCTAAAACAATATTAGTACTATTATTTCATTTCTGAAATTTCTGTTTCGGTGCTAGCATGTCCCGGAAGACCAGAGGGATATGTTATTTTTTGTCAAACCTATTGAACAATTTACAACATGTGGCGACATAGCCCATAATGTAAGTAGTAGGCCTATACAGAAAGTGCTGTTACACACCTCAGTGTTTACTTATCCTCTTAACACTGCTACTTTCTGCGTCTCTAATCGGGCCCGCGGTACAATATAGCTCTCACCTCTCTTAGCACAAATTGTTGTCTTAAATCTAACTAGGGTTTGGGCTCCACTCTAAGTACTTAAACCATTTTATGTTGGATATATTCATTATCATCGGAATCTCAACTTCACTGTTGTTCTTTGAACATGGGTCTATTCTTTATAGATTCGTTATATCATTAGAGTAAAACCTTCTTAAAATATACACTTAAACATATTATGCTGCAGCCGCAAATTCTATGTTGGGGATTTTTTTAACTCAAATTTTACCAGCAGGTAGGTAGAGTCAGAGAGATTGCACCTACATGTAACCCCAAGAGAGAGGACAAATCATTATTCCACTTCAAAGCATCTGAATAAGCCAAAACACATACATACATATAGCATGAAGCGAAATAACCCCACCCATTAAGTGATCACTGGTAGTTTAACACGTTTCAGGAAAACATTATTTGTAATGGCTGAAAGGGAACTATACCTTGATTCCATTGTGCCACTCTCATGGCCTCAATCACCTTCCCTTTGGAGCCTCTCCAACTGCGCCAGCACCAACAATAATCTTCAAGTTTAGAATCTCAAATCTCCTTCACCTCACCTCTTGCTAAAAACAAACTCCTGATCACCTGCACAGACCCTCAATAGGCCTGTTAGGGTAGGCCAACAAGTATGTATCACTCCATACTCGTTGGTCAGGCTTAAAGTCTACTTGGTTTACATAAATATAATACTAAGGGTGTTCATGTACTTGGTTTAGGTACTGTATGTATCAAATATGCCAATGACAGTGAACAGTTTCATATTATATATCATCAGTGTACTAATAGGATTGTGTTAATATAGACGTCAATTAGTCATTTAGCATTAATAATTTGCATGCTGCTTGATACATCATATTCATGCGAGATATTTCTTCAGTAAACCGTCATTTGTCGATCTTATATGTGTATATGGGCAGAGGGTCAATGCCCTGTGACCCTTGCTGCTGCCATTACCATTACCATTACTGAATCGTAATTTCGCTGTAACTTTTCTTCTATAGTTGGAATATTTTCCAACCTCGAGACCTGAAGTACACAACAATTCAAAACATTATGTGCATATTTTTTGTATATATTTCTAATTCATGTAGTTCTAATAGGTACAATTCTTCTGTGCCCTTATCAGCAGAGTTCCCACTAGAGTCTATACCAAGAGTGTTAAGTGTTAAGTGTTAGTAAAAGAGAAACCTTAGGGCACTATTTCTAAAGCCCAAGCTGAACATAGCATTGTAACGCTTGTGGTAATAAAAATAAATTGAATCAAATCAGATGTGTGGCAAATATGCCTATTAAAAGGTAATTGTCTAGTAGCTCCCAATTATCAATTTATCCGGTTAAATCAAACTATTGATAATGTTCTATTTCATAATAATTTACTTTTTTTGCGATTCTCATGAAGAATTACTAGAAAAGCAAAATTTGAAAATGTTTTGTCTTTCAAAAAAATACATTTTCGTTAAACAAAGTTTCGAAGACGTAAATTGATCCTTACTTTCATCCTAAATATTGATTCATATCGGAGACACATTAATACAATTGATAATTATCAGTATTAACATTACTTCTCACTCAAATCCCTCCTATAGTTCAAATCGATTAACTCCGGCTTTTCTCCGGGGAATCTACCGCATATTTACTACGATCTACGGACGCTCACTGCAGGCCGCCAAATTGTGGACCGTTTCCTTTGGGATTAATTGTTATTATAAGTAATCTAACAGTTTAATACCCCAGCTAGAGCGTTTTAACTGGATTAAAGAAATGTACTTAAGGTCTTTGAGACCCAGCCAACCCTCAGCGCCTCCCCGATCGCAAGCTGAGAACTTTCAATGCCAGCCACTAGCCACAGGTATGTGTAAAAATCCGATTTGTGATATTAGGTAGATAAGAGGCTACTTTTCATTATCAGTGCTTACGTACCTACTAACATACCTTAGGTAATTACGTGACAGCAGAGCTATATGATATATGAGTGAAGTCGCCAGAAAAAGTACAATTCTGCCCTCCCCAATCCTCTCAAATAACCCAAAATTGAAGGCAATAGCAAATACATTTAGGTATATTTGTTAATTTGCAACAGAATTTCCTATAAATGATGAGTTGTTTATGTTCTGATGACCTAACTCTAGTATTTACATATATATAATGTATAGCTCTTCCACAGATTGAGTGTTGTCTTGAATGATTTGAAGTACTGTTTCATTAATTTCTCCGGTGGCATTTGGTTTATTTGTAAATTGCCAATAATTTTTTCAAAGCCTCATTCTCATGCAGGTAATATCGATGCTACAGAGTTTCTGTTTCTGTTCTGTTCGTTTCCTGCCCATCTATTGGCCATTTGACCAACATTGTGGAGGATTTTATTTTCACCTCGTTGTTTTCGATACTCCGAAGTTCTTTGTTGTATTGGTTTCACCTAATATCGCTTGTCTTGTTACAGTCCTTTCGACTTCAAATCTTTGTATAAACATACAGCAACAGTAAAATATCTGAGAACCCAGCTTAAATGGATGCAGCTAAATAGTGCATACATTTACAGGTATGCAGTTGTAGTCTCAGTCTCATTGTTTCCTTTGTACTTAGGCCTATTCAGTAACTTGTAAAATTATCAGGACATGTTGAAACGTAAAATGTAAAATCCTGTTCTGATCGACTTAACCTGCAGTGCTCCTTAGGGGGACGTTGATTCAGTTGGGTTAGTCATTCTTTTCATTTTTAAAATTAAAATTCTCGCTTTTATCTCTGATTTTATACTTTTTTCATTTGTGTCTCTTTCCTAGCAAAATATTTAAATGATAGAATTTAGAATTTCTTGAAGTACCTCGACCATGTAGTTGTACGGTAGTGTCGAAGTGTAAACATGTTTTTCTCTATTCTTAACTCTTATATCTTATTTGTCTATACAGGGAGTGTCTTCTTCTAATGAGGTTTTGCAGACTCCCTTATTCATATTGTTGTCACTTTGTATAATTTGATATAATATTACTATAACTTAATTAGATCAGGCTATACTGGGTATTTCGTCTTTGACGAAATGTATTTGTTCCTGAATAAAATATTGCAATTACTTTTTTCCATTATTTTATCATTGTGTTATACCATATCAAATGCTATATTGCTATACAATGTTATGTGCTATATGCCACATGAAATATATTAAAACATTGCCTAAGAAAAATCTTATGCAACCCCATCGATTTGATTATTCAATTTATCACATTTGTCCATGCATTTCAGCGATATATTTGAACTTATGTGTCATATAATGAGTTACTTCATTGTTCGTAGAACTAAATAGTGATTTCCCATGTCATCCATCATTAGGAAATCAACAGCTTTAATCAAACAGACAACAGAATATCTCATTTCACATAAAATGCCCATTGTCATGTGAGAAATCATTAGGATAATACCGACGGAGATAAATTGACCCTTTAACATACAAGTCACTGTACCAATACAACACGCCAAGGTTATAATCTTTACACTCTATGTCCATAAGAGTTATTTTATGTTATCATGTTATATAATGCTACACATGACATAAAAACCGTTCGATAGACAACAGTGTGTGTCTGATAGATCTGCATGAGTATAATGTACTATAACGTAAAACTGAAATTTAAAAAGGTATTCACATATATGGCGCGCTGCTTATCGTAGCATAAAGTACTTTGATACATATACCATTTTCAACAACACAACTGTTGGAGGTAACAAAACTATATATCGGAGTCATGAATCACTTCTGACTAACATCTGCTATAGATATGCATGCATGTATTACGTACACATGAATACTTCTATGTGTACAAGTACACCCCCCCACACACACACACACGAATGTATATCTACACATAAGTTTGTATTTATAAATTACTACATAAATCAAGACATACATATATATATATCATATGTATCTATGCATGCATTCAAACCATATATGTATACATATTACCCATTCATCCATATAAACAAAGACACGTGAATTCATCTATACTCATACATGTACATAAATACACACATCAACATATACTACATACAAATATGCAGGCAATGTACATTATACATAGATATACATGCATACGTACACATGTATGCATGTACATACATATATATGTATACATGTATACATGCATGTACATACAAACACTCACATGTATATGTGACACAAACCACCGTAACAATTTTAAAACAGAGAGATATACAGGTAGAGAAAAAAAGTTCATAACACAAACACTATGAACAGACTTACCTTACGTTTCCAACATCCGTACAACGTCCATTAAATCACATAGATTCCTCTAATATTTGACTGGTCATAGGATTCTAACCGAATCATCACGCTCCTATGCACCACTTATTTATGTATGAGCCAGCTATACTCTGCCGTACCTTCTCCACGGCAGACCCCTTCACCTACTGCAAACATGCCCAGCGTAATTATTGTGCTTTCTTTCTTCGCTTTAAATCAGTCCCTTCAAGGGTATGGATTTAGAAAATGTACAATTCACCTTCACCAATATTCTCCAAAAGCTCCAATTTAAGACAAATTATGGTTCAAAATTCAGTTCAAAATTACTTTGATTGAAAATTACTAAATTGTCAATTGTCGTTCTCATGAATGTATTGACAATTGGAAACAAAAGTGAGAAACCTGTATTTGTACTGATATTGCTATTATAATTAGCTAGGATAAAAGATAGAAGAAGGTAAAGGTTAATTAAGTAGCAATTCATAAAGACTAGTGTACGTTTTTATGAATAATAATTTTAATGTAAGAGACAATTCATTAGATCAAGCTGAGAACAACATCATTCAAATATAATGCTTGTGGTAATACAATAAATCAAAATCAAATCAAATAGCCAAGCATATTATTTGAATCAGGGCAATGCCAAAACTTTATATACATGTAGAATATTTGCCGTGTTTAGCTTGGATCAAAGGAATTTACTCAAATATGTGGTGGTGTCGATTGTACATTTCTTAAGGACCTGACCCTTTAAATGTACGAGTCGCTGAGTCAACATAACACGCGGAGGTTATAATCTTCACAGTGGATAGGCATTTAGGCCTATTGATGAAGCGCTTAATGTTTCAACGATGTGAGGTGGTGCGCCTTTCGTGTACACGTATTTACCCATATAGAGCCATAGCTTCTTGAACAATACCAGCTCTTTAGTCAAGTTCCAGCTACTAACAGTGCCTGAGGGGTGGGACGTGGAAGGAGGGAGGGGTTGGGGAGGGGAGGGAGGGGAGGGAGGGGTGGGGGGAGGGGGAAGAAGGGAGGAGGAGAAGGGGAGGGAGGGGAAGGAGGGAGGAGGGGGAGGAGAGGGAGGAGAGGGAGGAGAGGGAGCGGGAGCGGAAGGGGAAGGGGAAGCAGGAGAAGGAGTGGAGGAGGAACGGATGGGGGAGGGGGAGGAAGGGAGTAGGAGGGGAGGAGGATAAGGTAGGGAGGAGGAGGGGAAGTGGAGGAGGAGGAGGGGAAGTGGAGGAGGAGGAGGGGAGGGACACGGGGGAGTAGAGAGGAGCGGGAAGGAGGGGATTGATATGAGAAACTAAGGTTAGATGCCGATGTAGATTCGGGTATTTGATCAAGGGATTTGAAATAAACACAGATTTGATGTAAACAGTTAATCTGATGACATAAAGTTTTATCATGTTCCCTTTAGGCTGTTCAGGTAACCAATGCCTGAGTAAGGTAATGTAAGTCGACCTAACAAATCGAGTGTAACCATGATTACCCTGCCAACAGAATACAGGCGTCACTACACTGATTTGTATTATATGTTTTAAATTTTAAGATTTTAAGTTTTGTCTTTATTCAAACACAAATGGCGATTGATATTTCCTATTAGCGTAAACAAATTGATCTGGCATCTCCGATCCAGACGAAAAGTATCCCATGACCGACAGTTCCCACCATCTCCCTTCAGTCAGGAGAGAACTACTTAATTAGGAACGGATAAAATGCAGTGTCGCAAAAAGTGTTGGACAGGTTTTTAAAACTTTCCAAATAATAACTTTCGCTTTCAATCAAGTGTCTCAGCGCTCTCGAAAAAGAAACAATCCCCCGACAAATAGAACCGTTCTTGTTTCTATTTAAAGTGGCAAGCGAACAGGTAAAGCCCATTTACTGGAAGCTGCATTCCCTACAAAATCGACAAAGGTTTGGGCCTTATTTAATTCGAGGCAATGGAGACGCAGTAATATTGCAAATGAAGATTCAGTTGTGCCTCGATTCGTGTGTTTTAATCAAAATTTCCGGTTCTTATATTTATATATTATTTAAATATTGTATTCAGATGTGGTGTATCTATTCAGACTTCGATGCATGTATCATGGGATGAAATACTGATTTACATTTTAAGCACAATAAGGTCGGTACATGATCTGTTTTAAAAAAAGAAGAAATGTATCAATTAATATGGTACTTTATGTTTTGTTAACAACTGATACTACTACTTTTGATTAAGCTAAAAGTAGTTACACTGCATTATATAACTTAACCTACATACTTTTATTTTGAAATACGGATGAAATTCAATAAAAGGATTTGCTTAGGACTAAATGAAATAAGATAAAGCACAATGCTTACCTACACATATAGATTGTGTCATACCAACAGATTTGTTTGGAAATGGTTCCACTGGAATCTATTGATAAGCCCTCAGACGCGCAGTCTCTTTGCCTGGTGTAACATATTTATTGTTGATATCCCCATTGTAAAAGGGACGTGTGTAGGGGGTAGTGGGTATGGGGGGCGGGCAGTAGGTGGTCAGAGTCGTGTGGGATTGAATTTGGGGGTTTACAATATCATGGGGAACTCGGGGAAATTAGTTATTATATAAGAGATTTTGACTCTGACTGTATATAATGTGGTCAAACCATTGAATCAGTGAACTGAATATTAAATACACTATATTCTCTATAAAGACACGTAAATATATATATTCAATACAGAGCTCAACAGAGACACATTCTAACAAGAAAATCCGCTGAGACCAATAAGTCCAATATATATAACAAGTTACAATTAAAATTATGTTCATAAATGCACAAACCTTGATGATTCGGAAGTTGGCATCACAACACCTATATTGCGCCACATGTATATGTTTACCTCGGTCTATGACGTCACAGGGGGTTTCTCCGCACGCTCAACCAATAGGAGCGCGGGAGAGGTTCCTTCCACAAGTGCCACGCCCACGTTCGCCAGTTCAAATGTTTCACTCGACTAGTGAAGAACTATATATTCTCACTTGAAATTTTTTTCAAGTATTTGGACTCGTTTGACATCATGTCACCATCTAAACTGAAACATTGCGAGGTGTGTGAAGAATCTCACGAGGGCACGGTTGGTGAAACTTGTACAAGGGCCATGAATACTCGTATGGCAAAGTTAGAGGGACTAGTATCAAATTTGGTATGTACCATGGAAGACAAGGTGGTGAATAAGGTGCCGTCATCGATGGATATCCAACGTTCTTCTAGCAAGACTGACAGTGATCCTGATGTCGGCTTCACTGGGCGTCAATTGAGGGCATCGAGTGTCGAAAGTTCTATTTATAATGTTCGTGGGTCTACTCATTGTGCTAGACATCGTTCCAGATCTAACTCCAGGGCTCGTACCAAGCCTTTTGATCATGACAGCCAACTCGACAAGGGTGAGGATATTGAATCGTTTGAGTCTTTACTCTTGTTGAACTTGCGTCTAATTGCTAAACTGGTAGTAGATGAACGCCCCTATACCGAGATTGCTGGTGTGGTGAATCATTCAGTCACGATGTGCGAGAAGGCCAAATCGCAGGTGTACAATTTAAAGGCTAGTGTTCTTTTTACGATAAATGTGTGAGAACCAGGGCGAACAAGGAAGGGCTTGAGGCATTTAGCAATGTAAAACAGGAAGAGATCTTGAGATTTTATGCCTTTGAAAACTCTAAAAAGGCTGTCGAAGCGGCTACTCGGAGGAAGGTAAACAAGGACGTCAAGGTGTGCTTCAAGTTCAACTCGGCTGCCGGCTGCACGAAATCGCCGTGTGGATTTCCACACAAATGTTCCAACTGCCTCTCTGCGGATCATTCAGCGAGAAACTGCCATGTCGGAAAGAATGATAAATAGGAATTAATTAGTGATCGGGGAAATTTCAGCAATAGTTCTCATAATTCGTTGGAAAATTGTGTTGATATGAATTTAGTTGATTCGAACATTTCACTTGGAGACACCGGAAGTGGTGAATCCAAGATGGCGGAGGAGGTTGCTAAGGTGGACTTTTCAACCCTTCGTGAAAGTGATAATTCTCCTATTATTCCCCCGATTACTTCTCATCATCCTGAATTTGTCGCCGAATGTATGTACAATGACATTTTCTCTGATATTTCCGATTTTATTGATGCTGGGTCACCCAATAGTGGTGATTTTCTAATTTTTAACGCTCCAATTTCTCCGGGTGGCTGTATCGTCCCCGTTTACCGTAGCTGTGTGTATGGGACATGTAGTTGTTCCCATTTTCTTGCTGAAGTTAATACCCAGTTAAAACCATGTCGGTTTGCATTCCTTCTGTTTACACAAGGTAATATGATGGTTGATAAATATATTCAAGTCTATTTCGGTATTTGTGACGGTTTCGACATAGTCGATTCTCCTATAGAAGGTTATGATTGTAAGAATTATGCCTCTATTTTAGAGCCTGAAGCTAAAGAGAAAATGGATAGAATTGTTAATACGGAATTGAACGAAGGTTTTATATCAATATCTAATATTAAACCTGTATGTATTCATTCTTTGGGAGCTGTACAAAAGCCTGATGGGGGTATAAGACCTATCACAGACTGTTTGAGACCATTAGGGGTCTGTGTAAACGAGCATTGCTTGAGTCTGGTACGTACTTTCTCTTACAAATCTATTGACGATGCTGTCGACTTGGTAGAAAATAATTCATTTATGTCAGTTGTAGACATTAAATCGGCATATCGTGCAGTGCCTATCAACCCTGCTCACAGGATATATTGTGGGTTCAGATGGAATTTAAATGGCCAAGAGAAATATTTTTACGATAATAGACTTTGCTTCGGCCTTCGCACAGGTCCTTGCTATTTTGATGATATTTCAAACTTTATTCTGTATTGAATGTATTCCATGTACCTGTTGTGAACTACCTCGATGATTTTTTTACATGTGCAAATTCTAAGGATATGTGTAGAGATGCTCGTGATATTGTTGTCAAAGTTCTGAGATATTTAGGTTTCTATGTGGCGTGGCACAAGGTTACTTCTCCGAGCTCCTCATGCCGTTATCTAGGCTTCACCATCGACTCAGTAGACATGACATTGTCGATGCCTCAGGAAAAAAATGACAAGCTCTACAAAATTCTAAAATCTTTAGAAAGCAAGTCGACAATCTCCAAATCCCAGCTTGAAAGTATATGTGGTTATGTCAGCCATTGTGCTTGTGTCTTCAAGGGAGGAAAAACATTCTGTCGGCGCATGTTCGACTTATACAAGCTTATGATTGCCAAAAAGTTAAAGCAATCTAATATTTCCACAGCCTTTCGTCAGGATCTTCAGTTGTGGAAATCATTTGCAGCATCTTTCAATGGTAGGCGTCTAATTGAGAAACCATGTTGCAATCTTCCCATGGTATCTGACGCCTCGTCAAAGGGTTTCGGCGTGTTTTATGGCAATGACTGGGTTGCTGGTGTCTGGGATGACTCTACTTTACCCTTTTCTTTTCCTGAATGTAATCACATCGTCCCACGCCCGAGTGAAGATGGGATTGCAGTAAATATAAACATCCAGGAGTTGTATCCCATCTTGGTAGGTGTGAGGAGATGGTGTCATATATTCAAAGGAAAAGCTGTAATATGTTTCATTGACAATACCCAAATTATAGCAATGCTCACGAATGGCTCTAGTTCTAGCCCCCTAGCTATTATACAAATTATATTGGCTGACATTTATATTTGATATGGAATTAATTCCTAAATATATTAACACTAAGAATAATCTTATTGCGGATACTCTCTCAAGGCTGCCATATATTTATAATTCTCCTGGAAGCTTGTTGTGTCTTTTCCAAGCTAGATTATGCTGTGCTGAAAATTTTTTGTCTGATCCTCCTAGGGCTCAACAAATGGAAGGAGAGAGTCAGTTACCTCCAGACATTATCGGTGGCATCGTCGACCCTCACACAAAGGACTAGACAGTGGTCAGTGTTTTCTGAATTTTTATCAGAAAATGTCATTAAAGCCCAGAACATTTCAACAGACATTTTGTGCATGTATGCGGCTTATTTATCTACATTTATGAAACATTCGTCTGTGATAACTTATTTGTGTGGAGTGTCTTTTGGGGCCAAGGTTAGGAATATTCCTTGTGTCTCGATTTCCCACCCTGTGATTAAATCCTTGCTGAGGGGCATCGCCAAGCTTCCAGGGGCGTCAGTCTCCCCAGCATCGCCTCTACTACCTAACCATCTCATAAAACTCTGGGATTATGTGAACTTCAAAGACATCGAGCAAGTATTTGCTTGGTCTATTTTTATTTTTACAATTCGTACAATGCTGAGAGTGGGTCATGCCATCATGTCTGATCATTCAGTATTGAGGAAAGATATTACATTTCATAGTTGGGGGATGTCGTGTGTGATTAAGTCTACCAAGGCATCGGCTATCCCCTTTGTGATCCCAGTATCAAAGTCTACTTCGACCAAGCTATGTGCTGTTTATTATATGAAAAAAATATTTTCATATTCATCTATTCCCTCGTCGTCAAGTGCATTTACTCTTCCTGACGGTTCTGTGCTTTCTTATTCTTATATTAACAATTTCCTGTCAGATTTATGCTCACAAGCAGGACTATCTGGGCGTATATCTATGCACTCTTTGAGACGTGGCTCCGCGACATATATGGCCTCAAAAGGGGCGTGCTTATCTGACATCAAGAACCGAGGCAGGTGGCGTAGTTCTTGTGTGGAAAAATACATATCTCCTTCGTTGGACCATGAACTAAAGATGGATGCTCTGATTTCTTCATCGTTGTAGTGTGTTTGGGCCTTTGGTGTTTATTAAACTGCTTCACACGCCCAAACGGCACTACTGCTTTCCTATCTTCATTTCACGTCCGCCGCACATATGGGAAGTTGGCATCACAACGCCTATATTGCGCCACGTGTATATGTTTACCTCCGTCTATGACATCACAGGGGGTTTCTCCGCACGCTCAACCAATAGGAGCGCGGGAGAGGTTCCTTCCACAAGTGCCATGCCCACGTTCGCCAGTTCAAATGTTTCACTCGACTAGTGAAGAACTATATATTCTCACTTGAAATTTTTTTTTTTATGTGTTGTATTGCTATGTATAATTGATTGGGTGTTTATTAAACTGCTTCACACGTCCAAACGGAACTACTGCTTTCCTATCTTCATTTCACGTCCGCCGCACATATATATATAATACTAGTTAGGGTAGAAAGCGGGGGAAACATGTACATAGATGATACCGCATGAGTGAAATATAAGTATCAAACCTAGACGACAGTGTAGTCGATCTATTAAAGATTAGAAGAATACGGAAGAAAACCTGAAAAAAGATTATTTCATACATAGTCATTACCTTAAAGTGGAGGAAATCTTTTTTCTCTACATATATCAGCTTTAGCAGAATAGTATATATATATATATATATATATAAAGATTTTTATTCCGACTTTCGTATGCACATACAATTTATAATGACATCATACATAGCAATAACAATCATCTGGAATCGGGCTTTAATGTGCATCTGCAATGAGGTCTTCCAGACTGCCCAAACAAATGAAACAAGGTGTAAAGTTTATAATGCTTATTAAAATGTCTGTTTGTAGATTAATGATTAACGATATCACTATTAAAGTTCATGTTTTTTATTCTTGCTATATAGAATGTTGTGTGTTGTATTGTAATTTGGAGTCTTGTCTTGTATAGATGGTTCTTCTCCATTTGATGCGATAGTTTGTATAGTCTATATATATAGTCCGTCTTTGTATACAAGATTAATAAGATTCTTGCGTTCTATTACAAGAGTTACTGTCATTATTACTGATTCCTTTTGATTTCTTCACAGAGTCTTTATAAGTTTTCTCTACAGTTAAGCAATACTTTTACTATGAGCCTAGCGACTAATGACATTAATTATCATCAACACTCTAAGAACAAATACTTTCATTGAAACATTACAGTGCGGTATCTCGAGGTTGTATCTCGTTTAAATTCAATATTCAACAACACTTATAATAATACATAACAGTTCCTACTTTAATAATTGTAGGAAATCTTAACTTTTTCTGTGCATTACATTCCACAGATTTTCCCCCCTATATAAGAGTGTCCCCTTGCAATGAATTCTCAGAAATACAGTGCTCCGTATTAACACCTAATTTTAAAAACGGATCAAACTCCAAGTGGTATTGATGTTTTAAATACTGTTTGAAGTCCTTCCTTGTTCCAATCAACTGTGTTTTTGGTTCTAGCCTATTCCAAAGAGTTGGAATGCTATATAGGACCTTTTAAAAATTTCGTTCTTTGGATGAGGAAAAAGAAGCTTTTTCCCCTCCGAAAGTCCCTGCAGTCGGACTACTCGCATATCCACCTTCTCTTCATCCCTACTACTTACAAAAGCCCTATCCAAAATATGTGTTTCTCTTCTCGTTTGAAGAGATGTAATATTTAGTTTGGTATGGATCTCCTTTGTGCTGGTGAGTTTTGGAAGGTGAAGGATAATCTTTAGTGCAAAATTCTGCAGTGTTTGAAGCTTCATAAGATGTTTTTGTGGTGTCGAATTATAAAAAATGTCTCCATAATCGATGATAGGTCTAATCATAGTTTTATATATTAAAAGTAGTATTGATTTATCACATACTTGGTACAGTTTGGATAGAGACCTTACTTTTGTTCGAACTGTTGTCACTTTTTTAGTAAGGAACTTATTAAAGTTCAATCTCGAATCGATTTCAATTCCTAAGTATTTAGAAGATTCCTCTTTCTCTAATTCCTGTCCCTTTATTAGGTATTCAGTTGAATTTCTTACATCTTCTCTAGACCTAATAGTGAGACTCTTGCATTTATTTATATTAAGAGAAATTTTGTTAATATCACACCATTGAACAATGTTTGATAAATCATTTTGTAACGCACATATGCTTGGATCTTGCAGAGATCTTTCATAATACAGTACCGTATTGTCTGCAAATAATTGAATATTACAATGGTTTACAACTCTAGGCAAGTCATTAAACCATTAAATAGTGTTAGTTATTTTGAGAGGATATCTCATTGTGCCTCCAATACATGGCACTGGTTACGATATTGTTGAATAGATCTGTTAAGATGTTAGTTCAGATCCGAATTTGTAGGCCTATTGTTGTTATAAAGGTGAGAAATATCATGAAGGCGCCTAGGTACAAGCAATGTGCACCTTAATTGTAAGAAAAACATATACTACCAGAAATATCTCTGCCCCCTAAATAAACGTAGAAATGTCTAATCCTATCAGTCACAAAAATGAAGAAATAAGGGAATTTACACTTGGACAATGTAAATGTAACAATGTAACAATGTAATGTGCGAAGTCTTCCCCCTAAAATCACCTAAATAAAATCATTCATAGAGTCAACAAAAATAGATGTGTTATCGATACAGGAATCTTGGCTACATGAAGGGATACAGGATAATCAGATCAATGTAGACGGATATGGGAGCGGGAATTTGAGGGGCTTGATGTATGAAAATTCCATCTTGGGAATCATTTTGTCTACCTAGTAACTTAATGTGAATGTTTTTCTCAATGGTTGAGCTGCGTTAAATAAGATGCCATTCATTTATGATGTTTACCGATCATAAACATACTCTGTAGGTATATGCTACAGCAGTGTTATGTTGATCCCGGCCTCCTTTCCAACGGCCGATGCTGTCTGGTGTCAGTACATGACAAAATCTTAAAGGACTGAATTGATCAAATTTTTACTGACAGCAAAAGTTTGATTTTCCAAATTATTATAAAGAAGAAAGAGAAATCAATATTGTAGAGGCTCTGTAACAGCTAGAAAATGGAAAACATTAGAAATCCAAATACTACAAGAGTTGGACTGGACAAAGTTTTATGAGTATTATGCTATTGTAACCTTATAATACATTAGACCATCTTGCCATGTTACTCTTGTATTACCCTTTTATACTGCTTGCCCTCAATGGTAAGTCCCCTATGACTGTGACATTGATGACTGACTACTACACACAGCTGGTGTCACAGGGTTGTCCAAGAGGTGAATAAACCGGGGATACTAACAGAACTGTGTCTGGTTTTACTTTGCCATGTCAACACTGAACCTGAATTTGGGTGAGGCCTGCAATTTGTGCGGTGACAGGTTCATTACAAAAGCATGAATAAACAGAAGATAACCATCTTAGCGTTTCCTGATTTCAAGAAAGCTTTTGACACTGCAGGTCATGAAAATTCAAGACAACTTACAACATTTAATTTAAATGATAGTGTGACTATCTAATATATTCCAATAAGTAAACAAAAATGTTTTTTCTCTTAACAGAATGGTACGTGGTGGGGTCCCCCAGGGAACAAATTTGGAACCCTTGCTTTTCCTCCTGTATATCAATGACGTACAAAGCTATATATCCAAAGCCAATATCCAGCACTTCGCTGATGATACAGTATTGTACATATCAAATTTGTCTAAAAAGGTAGCTGATGAAAATTGGCAGTCAGACCTAAACATAGTTAGTCTATGGTGTAGAGATAATACAATATTAATTAATGTAAAAAAGAGTAATATCATGGAGATCTTACCCCAAAAAATAAATAACAAAGGTAATACAGACCCAGAGTTAGCAATTTTCATATTAGGAGAAGATGTAATAAAACACTGTCAATAATATACCTACTTGGGTATGAATATAGACAACGTTAACCAACTCACATTTAAACCCCATCTTATACAAAACATATCACACACAAACTGTAGGCTAAGAGCAATAAGGAAAATACACAAAATCAAAAGAAATCACACTCTATAAAGGGCGGGGAGACCTTTAATTGATTTTGGTGATTTTCTCTACAATGTAGCACCAACAAATCTTTTGAATAAATTACAAACTGTACAACTCATTCATAAGACTGGCTTTTAATCTGGATAAGAAGGAAAATGTATCAGAAAAGCAGAAGTCTTTAGAAATACCTATGTAAGAACTGAGTCAAAACGAATATTCTATTGACAAAAGAGCATTACATATTAAATCTTTGTCAAAATGTATTATGCTTAAAGTACCGATACCTCACACCGAATGAGTGAAAAAAAATCCATATTGTATCAAATTCAACCTCGTGGAGTAGTACACCTGAGAAAGGCAGGTCCTGCCCCTTGATTAAGGAATTTAAGTGTGGGAATTAATGGTATTCGTTATTTGACCGCTAGGAGGAAGAGGGGGATCCGAGATGATTGGTTACTGGGGGCCGATTCGTCCCAAAGTTGTTCTAAGTTAGGCTCAATTACATAGTCCATTCCAATGGTCAGCTATCAGGGGTAGCGCGGCAGCTTAGCACAGAAGAGGGACTTAGCGATATAAGTAACTTTAAGTAGGGAAGGTACTCGTGACCTTGGGGTTCAGACGGTTCGGCCCGCGCTCGATCTAGTCAGACATCAGAGAAGAGGAATATGGTTTTCAGCAAGGCTTTATTCTCCAGACACAGGCTCACATCATCATCCAAGGAATGGTCAACCGGGAGTGACAATCTCACATGGCCCACACTGGGCCTTATATACAACATAAGCAATAAAATAGACATAAAATAGTAGCAAGGTGATGACAGGTTAAGTCGTCCCACACGTCCCCCAGACGAGTTAGATACAAAGGTGTGGATAGATTTATGTAGTGGATGTGTGGACTGAGTGACCCCCAAGAACCCAGGTCGCAGGGGTCATTCCAACCAGAGAGACTCGTCCCCTCCTGCTACAATATATAGGAAGAGGGATTTCTTTGTCCCACATGTTCTCAGAACTTCTCAGAACTGGTTGTTTTACCAACCATTTTACCGATCTGTAGAGCTCTGTCCACCCTCTCTGGAGGACGTCGTATGTGGTTTGTGAAAGTATCTGGCGGGTGGGGGTGGGGGGTATGAGACACAGAGAAGAGGGAGGGGGAGAAGAGGGGAGGGAGAGTGTGTAGGAGAGAGGGGGAGAATGGGAGAGGGAGAGGGATGGAGAGAGTGAATGGGAGAGTGAGGAAGATAGGGAGGGGGAGAGAGAGAAGAGGGGGAATGGGAGTGAAAAAGAGGGGGGAATGGAGGCCCGAGGGAGAGAGTGAAAAAGGAAAAGGAGGGAGGGACAGGGGGAGGTGCAGGAAGAAAGGGGGACCGTCAAAAGGACGGGTACTTTGCTAGTTATTATATAAAAACTTCAAGTAATATTCACTAAGATAAAAGAAAAATAGTGTCGGAGGTAGTATATATCAAAAGTATAATCTTAACCAAGCTGTAACTCGTTACGTTCCGAGGTAAAAAATATATTATTACTTTGTTTTGAAAATCCATGTACAAACATCACCAAAATGCGAAATAGTCATATTTTAAGAATTCCATAATTAGGAGGAGTGAAAATAAGAGTATATTAAAGCTGTAAGTAATGTTGGCCTTAGGCCTAGCTTTCAAGATGTATGAGGGTATATTAAAGATGTAATGAATGTTGGCCATAGGCCTTTCAAGATGTATAACTAAAAAAGAATTATAAATGAATTGTTAAACTTGTCGTTGAAATTCATAAAAACATTGTATGTGATATTGAAGAAACTCAAAATGACAAATAACCAGCCACAGAACGTACATGAAACATTACCTGGAGCATCAGACTATGACATTGAACAGAGGGTGGCCTGGAAGATCTGTTTTAATTAGCAGAAGGTTTCATTGTTATTTTATTATACACGCATTGCTCTGAAAACAACGTATCTAGGGTGATTTACGCATAGTGCATATTTCACTAGTGAAGTACGTGGGGTTGTCATGGCAACCAATCTGATTTTTTTGCTCAGATTAAAGTTAAAATTTAAATTTATGACGCCATTTTTTTTTATTTTTATGATTGAAAGCATGTATAATAAGTATGTTAACTAACTCATTAATATTCACGCTCCTTCAACCAACTCGTTAGTTAACCTGTATTTATTCATGATGTAAAACCCACCCTTTTCTTGCAATTTTGAATGTAGTATGAATAAAAATACTACAATACGAATACAATGGTTCTTATAATTTGTAATCCGATATAATAGAAATTATTATTCCTTTCCAGATATAGGTTTTGAAAAGATGTATAATAAGGTAGAGAATTGGAGTAGCAGTAATGCCTATGAAAATGCCATATGGTCAACCATTAAACGTTGTAGGGGTGTCAGCTCTGCAGGGGCCTGTTGCGTCAGAAATCCTCACTGAAAATGTTCTTACTTCTAAGCTTATTTCTGTTGCTTAGGTAGAAAATGTCTATTGCAGGAAGGAATTGTCAAGATAGTAATTTTCTTTCCTAAGGGTTCCTTACCAGATGCTTTACAACAAAGGTATCTAAGGGAGGACATTTTTAAGTAAGGATTTGCTATGCAACCAACCATTGCTCAAACATTTTAGCAAACCTCCAGAGATGAACGTCACCGACTGCAAACATTGCATAATAAAGTACTAAGGATAATATATAAAATTCCATCTAGAGTAAATGTCAATGATTATATCGAAGAACTTATTGTCATTGAAACATCGACAACACCTCCACTTGCTACAAATGGGTCACCGTAGGGCTCAAAGCCCTAGGAATGTGGATGTGAGACAAATTAGCACAAGAAACTTTGCGGAAGGAAGAACAATTTTGAAACATAATGTCCCAAAAACCGAGCAGATAAGAAAATCTATTTTCAACCAAATAACATATTCCTGGAATAAACTGCCTGAAGTGGCCCATCGAACTATTGATCAAACATTGTTTACAGTAAATGCAAAAACCATGTATATTTGGAATGATGAATTATTTCATTCAGTAACTATGTAACATCATGTGACAAAATACTGCTATGAAGATTATGTTTTGGCCGTGATGCCATATTGTTATTGTTAAAATTATTGCTTAAAACATTCTTGTAGCTGAACTTTGGCAGTCAAAGACTGAAAATTGTTGAACCCTACATATATGACAGTAATGTATGTATGCTACTGAGAGATCGGAAACCTTCCATAAGCTGGAGATTCTCTCTAATGGCAGTATATCTGCAATAAAAGTTTACCAAACCAAACCAAACCAAAACGTCATCCACCCACCCACATCTCAATTAACCGCAATGAGGGTAATTAAGAGGGAAAAGGGGACTTCGCTGCAAATCCACCCTCATAGATTTTATACAAGTATTCTTTCGGGCATTCACCTCTGGCAGGAAGAGCAGTTAGTTCTACCTTCTTTCTACCTATGCCTCTCCAACAGTAATCCTTACCAACTTTAATTAATAATACTTTACAGAACTTTCAATCTCTTTTCGTGAATTTTAATGATGCACAATTTTGAAGAGCTTAGCGTAACTTCCTGTAGCTGCCACTGTATCTACACTCGGGGTGATCATAATAACTGAAAGGAGGGGTTGCCGTTTAGATGTTGACTCTCGCCACCCTTTATTAAACAAGCAGAGAAAAAAACAAGAAGCAGCAATCAACCTGACATGGCGACAGCTATTGGGCGATTAGTCCCTGAAGTTGTAGGGGGGTTTCGTTGTCTGTTTGCTTAGGGACCAACGAGGCGAAGCCAAGGTGGTCCCGGCAAACAGACAACGAAACCCCCCCTACAACTGAAGGGTCTAATTGCTTTAGTCCAGAATTGTTGGGATCCTCCATCACTTCCAATTTAACACACAACAATAACAATTCACTATCAGTTCTGCGTCAGTTACCCTCTAATTCATGGTACAACGGCCACCCCTCGATCACCATCCAAAATGGACTGGGCTAAACCCAACCACACCCGTCACGCCACGCGCTCTCCATGCTGGTCATCATGTATAGGGAGGGGAGGGCTAACATTAATACACTTAAATATAAGTCCCTCAAGTACCATATGCAACAATTACTGGCTCCTTTCCCTCCTTACACAACCATTCCACTTTTGGATGCAACCTACCCGTCTGTTGTGGAGCTCACGCTCTCCAGGCTGGTCATCTTGTATAGGGAGGGGAGGGCTATTTTTATGTTTGCACGTCCTCTGTATGTCTACACGATACTGTACATTATTTTAATGTCACATAATGATGGCAGATGCGAAACCCATGGCAATGTGACAAAAACTAAGTGGGGGGGGGGGGCGCAGACAAATATTAGGAAGGAAAAAGCTGCGCTAGTATTTGTCATTTTTCAAAGTAAATTAGCAAGATTTACCAAATGTATAGAGCTCACAATTGTACATTTTCTGATTACCTGACCCTATTGCCAGTATTGGGTTGGGCCAGGCATATCGCAGGGATCCATATGCCCCAATCTCACCCTCTCAGCTCGCCTGCCCTTTATATAACCATAATATTAAATGTGTTGATATTTTTTTCTATATATCTTAACTGCTTTAAATATTGAATATTGTGCTACGGACATACTGTTTATAGGGGGGTTTCCATACTCACCCCAAAACGACCTTGATGTGACCTTCACAGATATTACAAACTGTACATATTGATAAAAAAAATGCTCATGACTCGTAGAACTAAATTCTAATCACAGAAAATCAATCACTATATTTTCCTAAGCCTCAGAGACCCACAAAGAGCAAAGACACCATATGCAAGGCTTTTCTGAGAATGGCCCCTAAAGATTAAATGACATTGGGGAACTCTAGCCCTCCCCTGCCTCCCTATACACGATGACCCCTTCCTATCCGATGCGGTTGAGTGCGTTTCTAGCGTGGGCGGAAAGGCCAGTGTGTGGACGGGGGATGGGTCACATGAGTGGTAGTGGAAGGGGGAGTTGTAGTGTTCAGGTAGCGATAAATAGTCATCTTATTGCATCCAATGCCTGAAATCAAATTCAAATAGCTTTGCCCCATTCACATTTCATATTAACTGCAATGTTGGCAAGCCAGCATGCACACAGGAAGTGCTGGTATACAAACACAACCAGAGACCAAGCCTTACTACAGGAGTGTGGAGCAGATAGGCGCAGTAGAAGGAGCGCGCAGCTGTTGAGCGCTGGTAGGAGAGTAGAGTGCAGATGCACGCAACACAGGGCAACATCGGACCCTTCAGCCCGCACTAGTCAGCGGCGCGTGACAAACTCGTTCAGGAAACACCGGAAAGAGCAGCGGCCCGTAAAAAACTAGTAATCTACGCTTAGACAACTTTACCCACAATCCCAACAATTCGGGACTAAAATGCTAATGGCGTCCTGCGTTCGAATTTGGCGGCAATAAACATGTGACTCACATGATCATGTGACTTATCATGTGACACATTGAAACAATTTGTTAAAAAATGCTGTTGAACCAAAGTCATGTATAATATTTCGCTAAAAAGAAGTTGGCAGGCCAGTTTGAGGTCTGACTTTAACTGAGTCAGCAAATCTCCACAAACTGAGTGTTTAGTTGTACACAACATAGCGGGTTTATATTATATATATATATATATAAATCTCAAAGTAAGGATTTAACCCAGAACAGAAGAAGGACAGGGACGGAGGGATGAGTTGTAGGTTTGTTTATTCAGGGGTCCGACGTTTCAGGCTCATTAGCCCTTTATCAAGGAATAGGGATTCATTGAGAAGATGCCTCTCAGGTACAAAAATGTGCACTCTTGTTGCCAAGGTCTTTTGTTTATAGTTACCAAGTTGCCAGGATGTAGATTGTTGTTCAATTCTTGATAGGGGGTTCATGGTTAAATTTATTGGTGGGAACCCAAGTCAAGAAATGTGCACTCATTTAAACTATTGATACCGGTTTATTAAATATGATATTTCTTTTCCATGGCTTGTTACATTGTAATCAGTAATAATCAGTTGGATAAAAAATGTTCTTGCATACATAGTATGAACTTATAATGGATACTACAAATGTTCAGTGTCTGTGTGATCTTCTGTCTTCCTGGATGTAGCCCTTATTTATCATAGTGTAGCGCATGGCTCGACCCACGTCTTGGTCGATCTTGTCTACCATCATGTATAGGGAATATAGGAACTCGTCTGCTCGAAGGTCCTTAGTGCGGCGTGTGCTGTAGTGTTCCCGATGATGTCTTCGTGTGTGGTGGTGGTAACGGTGTTTGCTCCTGCTCTCCTTTCTGCTGGGTATATATTCGGGAGCTTCTGGATCTGGATTTCCGCTGGGTTTGTACTCTTCTATTTCTGCGGAGTCTTTCGTGGAGGCAGTGGCTGGCCGGGGAGGGTTTTTCTCTGGTGTGGTTGAGGTTACCCTATCCGTGTCATCGTCGCTCTCAGTGTCACTGAGTATAAAATCGTCAGTTATATCGATCTCAGCTTGATCGTTTAAGTCAGCTTCTTCACTTGTGGTTGATTTTGAACTGGTGGCTTCAGTGGGTGACGTTTTGGGGGTTGGATCAGGCGTTGGTTTTGGTGTCGATGTTTTTGACGTATTGGTAGAGTCAGGTTTTGACGGAGTTTGCATGTCGTCGATCTCAATGATTTCATCAAGGGTTGGCATTGATGGGAATGCTGCTCGTGCTGAGGTGTTGCTGGACGGTAGTTTGTTTGCTGCCCTTTGTGCTATGTAGTGTAATGGATGTACGTGTGATGATTTCACTCGTTTGGTGTTGGTTGGGTCTACTTCGTCTAATGGTATGATCTTCCTCTTGACCGGTAACTTGTTAGATTTAATTCGGTTGATCACCTGTTTTAGCTTGTCGGTTCTGTTGTCTGTGCCCTTAGGTTTACCTGACGTTACCCTTGCTTCTGCACTGGACACATTTGTCCTTCCTGCAAAGACATGGTTGAGGGGCATGAACGATACGGAATCTTACTTGGTTGGGCGTCGGAATTACTGTTGGAATAGCTCTAGGTGGAGGAAGCTTTTTAGTTACTAGTTCGGGTTCAGGAGTGGAGGTGCTGTACTCATGCTCAGAGAGCTGGTGACGTTTTAAAGTGTAGGGACGAGAGTAGGTTCTATCACACATTACGCATCTCAACTTACCCTTCACGGTCTCCGTGGTGGTGTTGGATGAGTGAGATTTCTTCAGATGGGTCAGGATGGACTTTGGTTTGTCGTTAATCCATTCAGCACAGAGCGAGCATTGTTTGAAGCCTTCCATGGTCAGTCCGCGTGGCGTTGTTGGTAAACAAAGCTCTGTTTACGTTCCCCAAGTGCTGAAATGTGCTCTCGACAGAGTTACGTTGTTTACACAGCGTTTCTAGGTCGAACGTCATTTCCGGGTCGTGGTCAGGTCGCGACCCGGTCAAAGTTTAGATTTCATGCCTTCCGGTGTGATTGTGTTGAGGACGCGTATCCACGCTTCCTCACGTCTGAGCCTTGTGTTCTTGTTTGTGGTTGAATTATCAAGAATGTGGCAAAGGACCTCGCTGGGATCCACATCATGGTCCACGAAATGTTTTGCTGCAGGGGATTTTCGATTCTTGACACGGATATCTCTCTTGTGTTCGGTGAGTCTTACATGGAGCCGTCTCCCGGTCTCGCCGATGTACATTTGATGGCATGCCGGGCAGGTTAGTCCGTAGACTACACTGCGTGACTGGCAGGTATTGTCTCCGATGATTTTGTTTGTTTTGTCATTATATTTCAGAGTTTTGTTGCAAATGATATGGTTGCAGGAGGAGCAGGAGAATAACATACATGGTCTGCTCATGTTCTTTCTGGCAGGTCGGGGATGTGATGAGCTGGTGACGATGTCTCTGAGATTTGGACCTCATTTGTAGGCTACAAGGACGCGGTTTTCAAGGAATTTACGGTTAGTGAACTTGTTCGTAAATATTTCCCATGTTTTCTTCAGGTATGATTCAGCTCGGGTGTTGTAGGGGTTGTATTGGATAATGAATGGGATTATCTTCTTGCTGGCGATTTTCCCGGTGCGTAGAAGCTCTCTCCTATGTAGGAGATGGGCCTTCTCAATGGAGTTTTTTACCATTGTGTGTGGGTGTCCCCTGAGTGTCAGTTGTTTGAGTAATGTACGGGTTTCACGGTTGTAGTCATCTATATCGGAGCATATGAGTCTCATGCGGACAGCTTGGCTGTATGCAATGGCATTTTTCTGTGATCGGGGGTGGTATGATTCGTAGTGTAGGTACATGTTAGCATCAGTGGGTTTTCTGAATAGGCGAGTGCCCAGACTGTTGTCTGGTCGTCTGAAGATTTGTACGTCCAAGAAATCAATCGTTGTGTTGCTGTATGTGTATGTGAATTTGATGGTTTTGTGCTTTCTATTTAGTGATTCCAGGTGATCTGCCAGTTCATCCTCGGAGCATCTGTAGACGGCGAAGATGTCGTCGATGTAGCGATACCAGCATGTGGGTTGGAGTTGCTCGTCTTTGAGGATCATCTCTTCGATATACATCATAAAGATGTTGGCGTAGGTAGGTGCTACTTTGGTCCCCATAGCTGTACCTTGTATCTGGTGGTAGTGTGCATCATTGAAAGTGAAAGTATTGTTTTTTAATACTATCTCGAGTAATAAACATGCCGTTTAGGAGTCCATTAGGTTTGATGGGTGGGAGTCTAGGGCTTTTCTGACAGCCTCTATTCCTTCATCAAGGGGGATGGATGTGTATAGGGCAGATACATCGATTGTTGTCATGATGTCGTCCTCGTTGAGGTATTCTAGGTCTTCAATGATGTTTATAAAATGTTTGGTATCTTTGATGTAGCTGGGGATCATTTTCAGGATTGGTTTTAGGAGCCTGTCGAGGGTGGAAGAGATGATGTCTGTGGGGCTGTCAATCCCTGACACTATAGGGCGTCCAGGGTTGCCTTTCTTGTGTATCTTTGGTAAAAGGTAGAATGGTGAGGTTCTAATTCGTTTTGGCAGTAGGATCACGTGGGAGTCTTTTGGTAGCATCTTGCTTTCTTCTAGTTCCAGTAGGGTTTGTTTTATGTAGATTGCCCTACTCTGGGTGGTGTCATAGTGTGTTTGTTCATAATGATCTGGACAAGTTAGTTGTCTGAGTGCTTCGTGTTCATAGTCACATTTGTTCATGATAACTATGGCGCCGCCTTTATCGGCAGGTTTGATTATGATGTTGGGATCACTGGTTAGGTCTTGTAATGCGGTTGTCTCTTCTTCTGTGAGGTTGCTGGGGGGTTGGAGTTTTGGAGGTGTTGACATTTTGTTCAATATTTGGGTGCAGAAGGAGTCAACCTCCTCCTCTAGGCCTTTCGGGGGGATAAAGCCTGTGGGTTCTTTGGGGATGATGGTTCTGGGTGGTTCATAGGTGGAGTTTTGGAAGAAATGGGCTAGTCTGATGCGTCGTAAGAATAGTAAGGTGTCATGGGTGGTGTCAATGTCAGATGGTCTTCGGGGGGTTGGGACAAAACTTAGTCCTTTCCAGAGGAGGGAGTAGTGTCCATCGGTGAGGGGTTTGGTTGAGAGGTTGGTGATGTACTTTTCGTGGTCTGGGGGTTTGTATTTCTTAAACCTGCGGCCTTTCTTTCCCTCCTTTCTTTGAGGGAGTCTATCTGTGTTTTCTCCAGGCTTGAGACTAGGTTCATGACGTGTTGTAGCTGTGATTCGTTGCATTTTGTTTGGAGCTGTTTCCAGGTTGTTTCTTTTTGGGTTTTGAGTTTCTGGACTTTTTCGTTGTAGTATTCGTGGAGTAGTGTGGTTAGTTTTTTGGCGAATTCTAGGTGGGCTTGTTCCCACTTAATCGTAAAGTCAATGTCGGTTTCTGGAATTTGTGGGGCTACCTTGGCTTGTAAGCCTTTGGGGGTGGTTTTTCTGTCTATGCACTCACCTAGGTAAGTGGCGTGGTGTAGGCACTTGTTGATTGAGAGGGTTAGTTTCCGATAGACTCTGAAGTATGGGACTGCATCGTCAGGAAAACGGATGGGGTGGTTATTGGTTGGTGGTTGTTCTCCTGTCAAGTTGGCGGAACTGGTGCTTGGTGCGGCTGCTTCGTTGCTTTGTTGGGGCATGGTGCTGGCATCAATTTTTGTTTTTTTGGGGGGGTTAGCAGGTTCCATATGTCATTGATACTTTAGGTGTGTTTGGGGGGTTGTCTCTTTTGACTTTTGGAGGCTTAGATCTGGTGTAGATACTTATACCCGTAATCCTAGGTTCAGGAATATTGGAGGGGGTGTAGGTACAATAAGTCTCCCGTTGTTTCTTCTCGCCCTGTTCTCTCTTGATCCCAGGTAGGATCGGTGAGTAGGTGATAAATAAATCTCAAAGTAAGGATTTAACCCAGAACAGAAGAAGGACAGGGACGGAGGGATGAGTTGTAGGTTTGTTTATTCAGGGGTCCGACGTTTCAGGCTCATTAGCCCTTTATCAAGGAATAGGGATTCATTGAGAAGATGCCTCTCAGGTACAAAAATGTGCACTCTTGTTGCCAAGGTCTTTTGTTTATAGTTACCAAGTTGCCAGGATGTAGATTGTTGTTCAATTCTTGATAGGGGGTTCATGGTTAAATTTATTGGTGGGAACCCAAGTCAAGAAATGTGCACTCATTTAAACTATTGATACCGGTTTATTAAATATGATATTTCTTTTCCATGGCTTGTTACATTGTAATCAGTAATAATCAGTTGGATAAAAAAAATTACACAAAATTTTTTAAAATTTTTTTTAAATTTTTTAAATTTTTTAAAAAATTAATATATATACCTGCGCATGTCTGTAACATTGCGTGGTGGGAAAATATGGTCAAATTTGCCATGAATTTATAAATTCAGTAACATCCTGAAAATGTATCTATCTATTAAAGTTACTTATTTATTAAAGTTGCATTCTCAGTTAACATCGGTTTAAAAACTACACTATCTATTTATTGTTCCTTCTGTCCTACCTATAGGAAGGTCATTTGACTATATTTTCGAGGATTTCACCCTGTTGTTTTTACGGATGGTAAAACGTCCACATTTACGTTACGGTTACATGTTGCGCGATTTGACTTCAACTTCTTTTATCATGATAGAAGATCAACACAATATAATTAGTCATCTAAGTCAAACAAGAACTGGTAAATGTTTACTGTGGGTCAACAGTGAAACTGTGAAACAGTCAAAGTCAAAAGGGAAACAGTCTAAGTGATGCCAAGAACTAAAATTAATATGGTTTCTTTCTCATAACAGCAAGTAGGCAAGTTTAATACTTTAGTAAATAGGAGGATGAAAATGATCAAGATCAAAAGAGTAGAGAGAGAACAAAGGGTAGTTCCTTTTATAAAGGTAAGGTTCTTTGGGACGAATTGCCAGAAAAGTAAGAATTATCCCTGATAAGGCAACCTTTGTAAGGGTACGAATTTATATCGTCAAAGATACATTGAAAATCTTCATGATTAATTACTGTCTTTTTTTACGTATAGATCGGATGTGATTGAATGTCGCTTGCGCAAAATAATGGTATCTATTCTATAGAAAAATATCTATGAGTAGAATGAGATTGTAGAGTAAATAGGGTGTAGTGTCGGAATGAAAGTATAGGATGTACTGTGTTAGAATAATAAAATGTATATAGGCAACGTTTGAATGTGAACTTAAAAAATTAATGTTACTGGTTCATTTTCAAAAGGTTTTGACTGCCAGAACTGTCATAATTGCAAACGAACTAACAACCAAGATGGCAGATATGTTATGTGTAACAGAAAATGGAGTCACCAGTCGCAAAATAGTGTTATTCCTCAATTGTTTCCCCACAAGAACCCTTACTTGGAATGTTTCAATTTTTGGTGTGTTTTGTGCTTTTAGTAGCATGAATAGGCCTACATGTGCCAAATTTCAAGACTGTGTATTGAATATAATTATATCTAGGAATATATGAGGTTATCCTAAGGAGTATATTTAACTACTCTACTAGTCATTGACGATTAGGAAATATTGCGAACATTTTATTCGTGCACAACACAATATAAAAGTACTTAATGTATATATCCTAATGTTTACCATCATTAGAATCTGCTTGATCTCATCTTTTCGAATATGATACTGTCTCAAAGTCCATCTCTTGTGACTTATGACTCATTTCTCTGTGAGACATCACATGCATACATATGTAGGACGCTTATTGTTGGAGAGAGAGATAAGAATGAAGACACTATTTCTGCAATCGATATTTATTTTCATACGTAACATTTCCCATGTAACAATCAACATTGTATTATCATTTCTTGACTGGAAGAAAACATCTCGCTGGCTGATGGTGCAGAAATTTCAAATTAAGTAATAACAATTATTCTTTGGTCAGGGCGTCAGAATATGTAAAATCGGCAGCTCTAAACAATCACTCAATTCTGCTAGATTAAACTGAAAGATAATAAAAACTACATATATATCTGAGTATGTTTGGCATATATTCAACCATTTCAGTTGAACTGGACATATTCTTGTCTAGAATTTATGTTATTTGGGAGAACTTGTGGAGGCGATTTGTACATTTTCTGACGCCCTGGCCGCCTTACCATATTAGGCTAAGCCAGCATACTTATAATGAGATATTTACATTTATATAATATACCGGTACCTTACGCTGATAGCGACCTCTTATACCTGTAATGATGGAGGATTCGCTTTACATAAGGCATCATCTGATATGGTAACTTCCTTTAGCTTATATATATAAAAATTATCGGCTGTGAAAGAATGATGGTTGGTTTTCCCACATCCTCCTCTTAATAATATTTAGGAATCAAATGAAACACTATAATTGCCAGATGAATTAGGTATTAGGTAAATTAGGTCAGATTTGTTAATAATGTACATAGGAACGTCCGGTATATATACCGGACGTTCCTATACATGTACATTCCTAAAACATCAACTCATTTATTCATCGAGGAGCACAAATGTGAATTTGTCTGCTGCAAATATGGGAATCCTAAAAGGTTCTCAATGGAATCCATTTTTAACAGAGTAAGAGGAATTCTTCTGAAATTTCCTGATGGCGGGAATGTCAGTTTTAATCATGTCTTCGAAACGTGATCCCAGTAACTAACCAAAGCTTGCAATTAGGGGTTATATCAGAGAAGAGAAACTTATTTCAGCAATTCAAGCTTTCTGGGGGGATTATGATGTTGACTTGATCCTTTCACCGTGAATAATACAAAGTGCAACCTCCATATGATACAATTATAAACGATATGATATCTTGGATAACTCACTTCATTTCATTGTAAAATAAGGTACAAAATGATTAGCTTTTCCTCCTCTATGTTTATTATTATAAATGTCATGGACTTTACCTAGGATATTCATTTACAGTGCTGTATCCTTGATGTTAATTGTATAATTTCATTCAATGTAACCGTTCTTAACAGTTCCCTTGCTTCCAAATACAATATATTATACTGATATTCAACGACATTCATTATTAGTCACCATAATTATTTACTACAGTTATTATATATACACATTTAAATGAACTGCCATCAGGGGTTTAAAAAACACGGCTTGGGTGAAAACACTTCCCCATCAAGTTGAAATTACATTGTTTTGGTTTCCGAGACATCTACCCCACTTGAGAGGGGAAGAATTAACCTTTCTACCATCACTTTTTTAAAAATATACAGCGAGTTATTATTTGTATCTTAGTCTGTACATGTCCGATTTAAAATTATCTTACAGACAACACAGACGAGTGCCTCATACACTCAACACATGCTCTCATTGCTCTAAATAGGTATGATGAGCAAGTTCCACATGTCTACCACCTATATTGTACTATGTATAGTTCTCAGGAGCAACTTCTTTATCATACGCCTATACTCATTGATCAGTCTGAACCATCGATTAGCCAAACTTTTCTCAATAGTATGTGATTCCAACAGATTTCATTAAATGAATTTTAGATGATTTTACCAGTTTGTTTGGTTCATCTATTTTATCTGGTATTCTACAAACTCCTAGGGTAATATACTACCATCTATTGTGAATAAGAAACACGCTAATGTAACCTATTACTGTAATATTTTTAAACATTAGCGATGAGTTGTGTGTGTGCTGGTCATGTGCCCTTATTGATTGACAGTGCTGTCCCCAATGGAGTGAGGTGGGCAATAAGGGCCAACTGGTGGCCAGAAGCAGAAGCACAGGTGTCAAGTACACCTCCACCAGCCTAGTAGCCTAACCACTCCTGGGTCTCTATTAGAGGGAAAATATTTTTGGTAGTTGGCAGTCTTCTCGGAGCCATTGCACCAAATCTGGCTTAGATTTAATATCCTTTAATACTCAAAATCAAGTCATTTATAACTTTACTTGGTTCCCTGAAGAATGGGATCGTTTTATGACTGTAGATATGACTATAGAATCTATTAATTTATATTATATAATAATTATTATACTAAGGATGGCACAGCTGCGTAGCATCCGCTTCGCTGAGGTGTGCGCACATTGGCAGCACAATCTGAGAAAAATACTTATAAGTTTTAAAGTTGCTCTGCTGTAATAGAATTCCTCTAAGAAGCACGAATGTGTGAACAAATCGAGGGGTTTGGTGCAGAAGTATAGGCGTCGTGAGAAATCGGCTCAACGGATAATCTGGAGCCAGTTAGGGCCTCCAATGATGAACTCCACTGTAAACGCTCGTGAAATGTAATGGATCAGAAACTGGCGAGTGGGCAGCACTAATAACTCAGCTGTAGTTGTTTGGGATGAACTGATTAGCCGTTAGCCAAAGAAATTCTAGTAAAAAAAGAGTTCAAACCACACGCTAAAGAACCATTTGCTATTCCGATGGTCATTCCGATCAATTGAATAGGCATATAACTACATTGTAAGAACAGATACATCAAGCCTGTTGTGCACCAAATGCGATATTTAACCGGTTTTAATCCCGATTTTGGTAATCGTGCCCCGATATGATGACATATCTCCAAATCGAGTACCATCAATTATTATAGGATCGGATTGAAATCGGTTCACAATCCGATGATATAAAATATTTTTTTATATTATCAGATTCCCATTCGATCCAATACGATGGCCATCCGGTTTAAGATCGGGTTTGGTGGAGCAGGTAACTTATCTATAAGTATGAATGGGCTATAATAGCCTTCAATACAAGAGATACTGACAATAACCGACAGATTTATAAGGCTTTCCTTGCGTTTTTATGTTGCACCATTGTGTTGTATTGAATATAAACATCTCAATAGCTTTCCTCTCTCATGTTAACGATTTTATTGTCGCACTGTCTCAAATCCTTTTCTTCAATAAATTCAAATAAAAGGTATCACAATTCAAAAATCCAAATCCCTGAAAAATTATAGCATCAGTGACAGTTTTCGCCATTTCCTTCATTGAAGGAACAATCTGGATGCACATCGGGTAGCTTTGTATATCATGCAGGCACCTTACTTGTAATCTTTGACAAAAGCTTTTCCTTTCATGTATAGGATTTGGATATTTTCTAAAGGCAAGCTATTAAAATTCCACAATGTTTTTACCGAGGAAATTCTATTAAGTTCTCTACTCCCAAGTATTTAATAAAACTACTGTACATTTTTTTTGCAGAACACTACCAATGTCCTCTGTTTTTTGACTGACAGTGGATGTTTTTTTCCATACGTGAGTTTTTAGTGTCTACATTTATAACAAAACAACATAATCATGAAGAATCATGCAACGTGTACGTATAATCTAGTTATTTCAAATCAGTACCTGGATACCCATAGTAAATGGAAAGAAAGAAATTTGCAAGGCATATTAGAAACCCGTTTTCCTTTTTAATTGTTAGTAATTGGTCATCTATTTTGATAGCTAACAGATCTCTTACTCCTCTTGATTCCGCATACCAGACTTGTCGCCATTAATTACATATTTTGAATGATTAATTAGAACTAATCTTATCAACAAATGTTGATTGTTGTTGATTGTTGATTAGTTCACTTTCACATACACCTGATACAAGTAGTAAGCACATCGATTTCTCATGTTTACATGATAGTTTCTTATCGGGTTATAAACATCGCATAACATCATCACACAACAGCGCAGGATATTTCTGATATGGCATTATGTGGAAAGTATTAATTACATGTAAATTACATAAGATTGGCACCTTGTAACAGATTTACATGCTTCGGTATGATAATGCCTTGAGTGAATGCAACACAGTTGTTAGGTCTTTCCTCCCACTCACCTTTAATATATCACTCTAAGACAGTTGGGTTAGGGCTTCAGAAGATGTACAATCAGCAGCTCTTCAAATTTAGTTAACTCTGCTAAATAATAGACTGAAACGGATATACACTGGGAATATGTGAATGTAATTGGTATTGCGTCGGTTAAAAAGTAGGTTCGGTTGTGTTGAATTGTTTCTCGAACCTTATTTCTGTCTTAAGTCTAAGTTAAAAGAAAGGATTGTTGAAGGTGAATTGTACGTTTTCTGACGACCTGACCTATCAATTTTTGTTTGTGTGCATCGTGTTATCCAGACGGAACAATCAATCTGTCTTCAGTTATATAATATAATATATTCACACATGAACGAGAGAGCTGCTTGTTTGTTCACAACATCCAGTATGAATTTGAATCTGTACATAAATTCATAAATTGAGATTACAGGTTTCACATAAGCCCCTGGTGTTAACTTCAGACACCAATTATCAATATTTATCATCATGTATATAACAAGCTATGTTTACTTTTTTGAGTCATTTATATAATAGCAACATACTCCTCGCAGAAAGAAATGAGAATGAGAACAGTCTAGCAAGATGATTAGATCTTAGCGCAATTGGCCTGCTAGTAATTCTCAAAAGTTAGTGGTGAATCGTCAGAAGTTGGAGAATTCGGGAAAAAGATTCATAATAAAAATATGATATTTTGTTTGTATTTTACCGAGAGCCAGTTATATGGAAAACGAAATTCAAATGACAATACCTGACATTGTTTCTGTATGTTTACATCATCGCATCATAATATGGTTACTACCAATAACGTTGAACCAGATTGCCATTATTCTATACACTTTCATTTTATCGTACACTTAATTCATACATAATTTACATATTCAAATACCCGTATTAATCAACTTTATACGGCGGCAATGGGCTTGCACTTTTGGGTCACTTCAAGGTAGCCATTTTTAGTTTTGGTTCTGTTGGCAGAATTCGGACTGTGATTGGATAAGTTCGACAATGTGGTAGTGGCCTGATGTTGCTGATGGTGCAGGTGCCTAGGAGAGCGGTGGTGATGAGCGTGAGAATTCCCATGAGGTGCATGTAAAATAAGATTAGCCTTACTTCCGTCGTTACTGTAAATATCCGACATGAGATGGTCGGGAGTTCTCCTCTGCAAGAGGCACTTGCAGAAAATTATCTTGAACGTTCGCCTGAACTTCATACTAAATGCTGAATACAGAATGAAATTGGCAGAGGAATTGATCATGACAAGCAAGTTACAGATATTGGCCGTCAGGTAGAGTTTATACATGAGCACCTGAGTCAATCTGTTCGTGACGTCCAGGTAGGTGTAGTACAAGTTAGTGATCGCCTGAGGGAGCTGGCAACACAAAAACACTATTACCACCATAATGAGCATCACGGTGATCTTCTGCTGCTCACGATGATGGCGGTCTTGCTTGTCATTCTGTACTACTGCTACTTTGGCCATCGAGCGGCGCTGCTTGGCAGCGTGGAGCACGGCCCTGATAAGCAATGTGTTAAAGATGAGAAGAGACAGCAGGGGTCCGAGAGTAAACAGCACTTGGTGCAGGTATTTAAACCCCCACTGGTACGAAGGATAAGCTTCGAGTACTTGGTCATACACAACGTCAGTGACGTTATCCGCACTTTTCGTAATCCTCGAATGAAATGAGAAAAACTCTGGAAATGTTAGAATAACTGTACATGTACATACAATAGCCACGATGATCCGGGCTCGCTGAGGGGTGCACAAAACCTTGCCTTTCATTGGATGACAGACGCCAACGTAGCGTTCTATCGTGAATGTCAAGGTCAACCAGACTCCAGTGTTGCTAAAGGTGTCCACCAGGGCCATACCGAAGGGTTTCCGGAACAGCTTGTAAGTCAGTGAAGAATTAATCACTTGGAAATGTTTCAGGCCGAGTGAAAAGGCAAAGGCAAGGTAGAGAATGTCACAGGTGGCGAGAGCAGTCAGATAAACGTTGGTGGATGTCCGCATGCTTCTCCTTGAGAGCACTGCAATATTTAGGATATTTCCAATGACCCCAAATAGCACTGTTAGCGGCACCAAGATGCGCCAGACGATGAATCTTGTCACATTTACCTGGTAGACTAAGCCAGCTGGAACAGGCTCCTCGACCACCTCGTTCTCTTCCCAAGGCCCCATCGTCGCGATATACACATCTGAGGCATTGTTCAAGGCGCTGATCAGGAAGTTATCAGACATGTTTCCTGCTTTGCTATCCATAACTATGTATAAATAAATAATTCCCTTCCTCGCAGAAGGCTGTTGAAATTATTATTATCGATTTCTTTTAAACTTCTAAACAAACTTGCTCGGAAATCCAGTCATTATTATTATGATCAAAGGTGGGTGAAAATAAGAGCATAGTCTATCCATTAATACTTTATTGATTCCATGATGATCTTCCTTGTCGTCCTGTTGCATGTATGTCAAAGAAGGCTTTCAACTTTGATCAGAAATATTGTCCTTGTCATCTGCCGCAACTGCATAGAAGAGCTGCCTTCACTGAGAGAGGTGTTCAAAGAGATGAATCCACATAACGATGGGAACACTCTTCTGTTACCTGTATTTGCCCTCCTGGTCTGCGTATCTGGAAATATAATACATGAAACAACATAAACAACATGATTTGCTGGTCATTTAGATTTTAACAGACAGGTACATTAATTGGTGATGGAGCAATCATATACTACTCTCCAATAACGTTATTATAGTTGTCGGAACACTTATAATTATAATAGGCACTATTTAGTCACTGTCTTGAATGGGAATTGGGGCTATAGCCATCATATGCAGCGACTAAAAGGATTAATAACCTCCTTTGTGGGTCTGCCCTGGGACTGTGCGCGACGCAATGCACCAGGAGCCCTTCAATGGTGCAGAGGTTCATTAGCATGCCAAAATTATAGGCTCAACGGCAGTAATTCTATGCAGAAAAATCCTGTCACATTCACCCGGTAGACTAACCCAGCTGTAATTCAATAACTTACTCCTTGTGGACAATTTCCTCCATATATATAACCCCCAACTGCCGGCGTAGTACGTCACATCCCCCCGCCCCCGCACGATACACTTATCTAAACCTACTCCTGCTCCCACGCAATTACAGGCTATGTGGGTGAAGTCCCAAGGACAATTCGCTTAAACCATGTATCTCAAATAACCCACATTTCAGACAACAATGTGGTTCAAAGCAGAAAGGTTACCGATTGTAAAATTATTGATGACCTTATCCATATAGAAAATGTTAAGGAATTCAGTATTTGTCCCCAAAGATGGCCTTTGTTCTGCCATTTACTAATGGGGCAGATACAGAGGAGATATATCAGGTGCCAACAACTTGCAAGACGAAAATAAAGTTGATCAATTTTAGATTCCAACGTACTCTCACATCTTCAAGGCTAAAATTCTAAATTATTTTCTTAGACCAGAAGAAATGAAGTGCATACACTGCGCTGTTATTGAAATTATCGAAGAGTTATTAATACTTTCTTCCTATTCTTGTCTACTTCAAGGTTATTCAACTACCTGTACTTTGAGATTCTACTAGGAAGACTAGATAACTATAACATTCATATTGATAGCTGTGTTTTCTAAGAAACCAATCAATACCAATACCTTTTACTCAATCAATACCTTTTACCCAAGCGTAATCGCTTTTTAAAATTTTGAAAAACGTCCAATTTTCTTCAAAGTGTACTTAAAAAACAAGTTTAAACAACGAGTTCAAAACCATTAGGTAGATGGTGCATACTGAGAGCGTGCACGTTTACGCTTCACTTAGGCTAACCTTTGATTGAATTATATTTTACCCGGTCAGTAGAGAGGAGGGCCGGTACCCCAGTGGACCTAGACGTGGATGTTTAAATGTCTACATTTTTTTTAGAACATTAGAGACTATAAGTATACATATAGTCTTTCCACTTTAAAATAGTTTCATCATTTCTTCATGTAGCGATCTTGGTATTTGGTTGATGGTTAATAAATTGAACTTCTGTGACTGTAATTATAGTATAACTTGAATTAGGGGTGAGAGATAAAACATGCATACGATTATGTGTTTTGATATGATTTGAAACTTCTGTCTCGAAGTTATTGATTTACTTGCAATATTTGAATTTGACTATCCAGTCATATGTTGGGGCTTTTATCAACTGGTTAATGCCCATGCATTATCAATGATAACTCCAAATAATCTTTAAAACTCACAGAATTTACACCTCCACCCTTTCCCCATTACAAGTTCCAGCTCCCAACTACTTCAACACTATAAATACCACAGCGTCCCTATTCCTAACCCTCATCTCCACTCATTCTCTCATCTTTGTTTGCCGTTAGGCTCTCTTACCACATTTATCATAATTCATGCTTCATCAAAACGTCTTCAATCTTCATTTGATCATTGACATGATCAATTGATGATTATTGACATGATCAATTCTATTCATGAACTTTTGATGAACGGTATATAAAATACATGTGTTGGGATAACTTTGCAAAGTCAAATACATTTCAAATACGGTCTCTTCAAATCATAAAATCATTTGAACAACCTGGTCCAATCTGGTCCAATCATTGTTCCCACTTTGGTATAATCGTAATTTATAGAATTAACGTTCACATAGATATATAAAATATTTACCGTTTTTAGATAACGATTCCTCCTGCGTGTGTATATCAATGAGTCCACAATTGAATTCAGAAATATGAACTATTTCGTATCAATCCAAATGTATACTTCCCAGCAGCACACCAATCGATCACTGGTTGAATATCACAAGATACTGTAGCATCCAATAGCAAGCATATCACATCCGATGGCTATCATGTTCCTTATACTACTAACATCCACTATACTCCAACAACCGCATGGGATGAGTGAGTCAGTCTGAGAGATATCTATGGTAACATAATTTACCTGACGGCCTTATATATTCATGAGCAATTAGAACATCCGCTGTGATTGGTCAAGGAGGAGGAGCAGGCGGCAGGCTCATTGGCATGGATGTATGTATGGTTCGGCCAATTGGCGAATATAAGATAGGTTCTCATTCGCTCTTTCTTCTGCACGTTGCAAATGCTGCTGTCTTCCCAGCCGTCAGGTTAATTACTCACCCCCCTCAAACACGTGAAGTCATGGGGAGAAGAGTTGCTGGAGACAATCCTATATTAGAAGAAACAAAGAGGATGCTATGTTAGATTGTTCGACACAAGGAGCAATGGAACGTCAACACAAATATATTAGTATCCGTACATAATATACACACAGAGGGGTTTCTTTGTCTCACATGTATCACACGGAGAACAACGTATGTGGTTTGTAATTGCATTTGTATTTGAACGGTTTCGTCTATCAATCTTGATTTCTTGTGGGAAGACATTTCTCCGGCAACTTGGGAGGTTTGCAAGCCTTCTCTACTTTCTTACAGTTTTGTAGCATTAAACAGTAACATTAAACAATACCACTTCCATCAATGACTGGAAGTGGCTTACTGCTAATGTGATAATTTTGAAATCCATTACAGTGATATGCTGTTAAAATAATATTGGCGTGCAGTACATATTTTGAGTGCTTGTTCACTCTCAGAAGTTCGAATCAATATGTTTAACCTTTGTCAATCAATCAATGAAGTTTTCGTCAGTTCAGATATAATCACTTTTTGCCTTATTCTTAAACATAGTTGGATCTAATATTTTGTGGGCCACCGTCTGGAGCCTGTTTCAAGAATATGGTATTCGGTGGAGGATAGATTTTCTGATTTGCTCTCATTTTGGAGTTATTTGTTTTATTACTTTTCTTCCAAGTGTGAAGTTCCTAGTAATTATACTCCGCAAGTCTAGATACCTTGGATTTTGTGCCAGACCCGATCGGAGAACGTGTAATCGTCTTCTATGCTTTAGAGGGAGGATGCCCTTTTCTACATGTAAGTCGTCAACATTGGTTCTTGCCGGACGGTTATGGATGAGTCTAAAGATTTTGTTTTGGATTACTTGTTATCTATGGGTGAGGTTAGTGTTGTGAGAGTCGTGCCAACTGTGAAGGTATCTAGGGTGAAAATGGGATTTCGAAGCCATTTTAAGTTTTTTAGTTGTATTCTATAGAACTATTTTTTACCGGGGAAAGTCAGGTAAGCCTTCAGAACAGCTCTGGTCGGATGAACTACGTCATTTACAGTGGGACCTGGTCACATTGCGAGTGTCCCTGGCAACACATTCTGCGTCCCTGACAACGGAGAGTCAGAGAGTCAGAGAGCAGAGGAGAGGGTAGGGGTGGGGGAGAAGTTGAGGAGGAATTAAGTGAGGACGGGGAGAGAGAAGAAGGGAGAAAATGGGAAAGATAGGGAAGGAGATAGAGATAAAGTGAGAGAGAGAGCTGAGAGGGAGAGAAGAAGAGGAGAGACAAAAGAAGAAGTGGGGAGGGAGAGTGTGGGCGAGGAAGAGGAGAGGGGGAAGGGAGGGAGGGGGGAGGTAAAGGGAGTGGGAGAGAAGAAGAGGTCGAGGAGAAGGTCGGGGGAAACAGAGAGGGGGAGGGGAGGGAGAAGGAGAGGAGACAGGTCGGGGAAGGAGAAAGAGAGGGAGAGAGAGGAGGTGAGAGATTTTTACCGAACAGCCCCCACCCATATTTTCAGGGACTTCCAGAGAGAACTAACCTGTTCTTAACTGTTCGAAGGACGGGTACTTTGCTAGTATGATATATTTATCGGAAGATTGAATATACTGCTGCAGTATTTGCTAAATGTTACCAAGCATTTGGTATACATGTGTGATAATGAACAATAATGAAATTCTGGGATCAGGGAATGTGTGATGAATTGATGTGGAATGGACGCATGGTGTTCGATGCAATAAACCGTGTTATGACGTTTTGTTGGATAAAGAAAAGTAATAAAGCGCAGAGCTATTACAATGAACCACAGTGGGGAAGAAATAACACCTCCTTATGAAGCAATTATTTTCATTCTTGTCATATACAATAACATAATTTGTATCTGTCTTTAATGCCCTTTATTGATTGATTAGTCTTTGTCTTTGGACAAGGTCAGGCTATATATAGCTATATATCGATAACAATACGAAATTGACAAAGAAACATGTGTTTGGGAGTTGTTTCCGGTTTTACCCACTGCAACAATCAATATTAATTCTAAGTAACTATGACGAACTAGTAACTATGGCGGGACTCCTAAATATTGGAATGAACTTTTAGGAAGACTTGCAACAAGAACAACCGGAAAAAATCCTCTAAATCCTCGCTCAAATTATGTTTATGAGGGTTGGAAAGGAACAGATAAAAAAGTAGAAAAGCTTTTCTAATTGATCGATGTTGGCTGAGAATGCGGCTTTAACTGAGATTGCAGCTCTTATGAGTTCATTTTTTTAAACACTTTTCGTTTTTTTTTGACTGGGGATATCACTGGAAGCCTGCAGCTTCTCGAGATATCCCCAGTCAAAAAAAACTTGTGGGTATTGTATACGGTAAGTCAAATACTAACCTCATTACATCTTATCATAATATACATCCCCATTGGTATATATCTCTAAGAAGACAATGTCTACCCGCCCTGATCCTGTAATATGCAGGGTGCCCCCAAGACCAACAGGATTCCTAAAAGGTGGGGGAGGTAGAACGTTCTTCCAGTTTCTGCCATTGTGCACAGAAAGCTAGAGGTGTGACGGTTAAGTCCCTGTTCGTCCCCATGAGTCTTGAGTTATTCAGGGACTTTTCAAAGTTCATCTCTGTCCTTACTCAGCTTGACGCCTTTAGGGACAAGGGTCACTCTCCATCCATATGGTCATCAGGTTAATTCATCTGCTAAACTGTTTAATTATATTCTATTAAACCTATAATTTTACTAGTCATATGTAAATCTAGCACTTCTTGTGAAGCTGTGAACCATATGTAACACTGGTTAACTAGATATAATATACAATTGGAAGACCTGCAGTTTGCAGAAATTGTATTCCTAATTTCAATGTACATGTACTATGAAATAAAATCTACATCTAACTAGATATTTTAACTTTTTCCTTGGGTGCTAGAAGTGTCAATCCTGGAAACCCTGGATTACATTACAAAGAAGCATTACCTTTTGGTAAATTTATGGGTCGAATGAACTTATAAATATCATCATTATTATTGTTGTTGATAAAACATAAGAATATGTTGTTTTATAATAATACGTTATTTTATCTTTAAAATAAATTTCATATGGGTTTGAGTGGTTATGTAACATCGTATTACAAGGTCAGTAGATGTATTTTGAATAAAGTGAAATTCGAAATGACGTAAAATTAGAACATGTTGAACAAGTTTGAACAGATCTCATATTGTTATTGAAAAAGTATTGAAAAGTGGGAAAAAAATCATTTTGTCCTATTTCATCATAATATTATGAGAAGACACCGGAAATGGACACAAAACGCCCCCTGGTGGCAGGATACATTTCCTGATTCAGCTTTCTTGACTTGGTATAAAACTACCAGTTAACAACTTTTAACAAAAAAATGATTGTAGAAATAGTTGTGCTTCTTTTTGACTCCAGGCTTATGCAACTGTCCATACATAATCGTCAAGAACAATGATTATCAGTATACTGTATTTTGGGGGAGCTAGCAGTAAGTAAAAATCGAGCCAGGACCCGTTGCTCCGTTTTGTCGCTAACTTTTGCTCCACTTGAAGTCTACACTATAATCATGTTTAGTGAAAAACAAAGCAACAGGGCTCAGAATGACGGGTTTTCTGCTGACTACCCAATTATAGACTGCTCAGTCCTATAATTAGTTGAGGGGAGGGAATTAAGTTAGCGACTGGAACAACTTTACTCAATCAATCGGAATTTGTGAAAATAAAGTCATGTGCGCTGTGGCCCTTCAGGACTCGAAATCAAAGAGAAATAAGAGCTATCTATTAGGCTAAATGTCTAACAGCAAATGTCCCAACTAATAGACTTTAATCATATAATTGAATGTATTGTGTGGAGGCCCGACCTGCTATTTGCATACAGCAGTCAACAGTAGTTGCCCTATAGTTCTGTATATGTTGTTAATAGGGGAGTTTTATAGCCACCACATTGCAATTTCATCCACAAGGGATTCTGGTAGTTTCGATCCGGTTGAAAACAAGACTAAACATGGGTCAGGATTGGTAGTTTTTAATTTGATTTAAATGTTAGTTGCATATATATATAGAGAGCAATGCAAGTTGGTACAAGCGCTCTAGGAGTTGTTTACCATGAAATCGTATTTAATAGATTTTATTCAGGAAATTATCAGATACACGTTCACTATTTAGTGTTTTTTCGTTGTGTCCTGTGAACAATTGACTGCACTATGTTCCACTTTACCTAAACTCCGTTTACCTGAGTTTTCAGGTTGACCGAACTTTTTGCAATTTCCCTGCAGACTTCAAACTTAATATATCTGTCCTCAGATTCTTAATCATCGGTTAACCTGAAATTATTCTCACGATTACCCCTCGAGTTCAGGAGTAAAAGGAGAGGAAGGGAGTGATATGTTATCATATTTTCATGAAGTTGTATAGATCTATGTTTAACAATACTTACATAATTATGACAAGCCAAAGAACTGGAGAACAACCGAAAAATCAGGACAGACTCATTATTTGTCGTTAAAACTGTTGCGTCCTACAGCTCGTTTACACCCACTTGCCCATGGCTGAGTGCACTAAACTACTTATTGCCACTTTTCTCTTTCCACGAAATAGCAAAACGCCCCGCAGGCACTGAAGTGGCCATCCCATAAAAACCCCTTGCCTTCATAACATACATGGATCAGGGCACCGAAAGATATACAATCGGCAGCTTCACCCATTTTCTGCTAGGCTGGAAGTGATATACATTTGATATATTATTATATCTGAGTATATTTTGTGTTGCGTTGATTCAGGAAATCGATTATGTTGAACACTATTTTGGGCCTCAATTTTGTCTTAAGGTGGGCATCCACAAGACCGCATGGTTATTGCAACCAATATGCAGTTTTATAGTTATTGTCATTTAGCACACTTTTAGGCCATTTTCATGAATTATTGCCATTATTTATTTTTTATAAATTCACACTCTCGTGAAAATTGCTGTGACTGTTATAAGCTTTGAGTTATAACAGTCATGGCTATCCATGACTGTTATAACATTTCAGTTATAACGTTCACAGTAACCTGAAATGATGCGTTGAACCTATTAATTATACACCTTGGACGACAATATATCAAGGGGTGATTGCTATGCTGGTTAATTATCAGTTGGCTAATTATACGAGCTGATGTGCTTGCTGATGAATTATAAACAGCTGGGGCTTGCTGCCTTGCTTCCTGGTGTATTATTAAAGGCTGGAGTCTTTCCTTCTTGTTCGATTGTTATCACTTGGCGTGACCACAACCTCACTCTGACCACATGTGGTGAGAGGCCTTGGGTGGCGCACCCCAGGGCAAGGGGCAATCAGTATGTCGGTAATACAAAGTAATTAGACAATTAGCGGGTATTAAAGCAACCATCTTCAAACATGATGAATAAAAACTGTTATTTATAGAAACCAGAAAGATTTCCAGAAAATAAATAAATAAAATGATGTCCCAAATCGCTCAGAAAGAGCGTTTATTTTCCTGAACTGGGAAAAAATAAAAAATAAAAGATTTCAGGCGCTTTGGTTCTCTAGCTTAGGTTGAGGCAAAGGTGGCTATTAATCTAATCCATACTTGTATAGCCTTGATATTAAGAGTGTGATCGACGATCCTCTCCCTTATCTGTCCAATGCATGGGGGCATGACAGGCAGGGAGGTCTGATGAAAGAGAACAGATGTGATAGAAGCTGACGGTCAACAGGGGGCACTGATGACGGCCAACAGGTGTCGCTGATCATGACCACTACAGTGTAGGTGGCACTTTGCGAGAGAGAAACACATATCAAAGGAGTTAATGTATAAAACATTATCTTGGCTTATAAATGACCCATGTCCAAGCTTAATTAATGGTAACTATTATTCATACAAAGTATGCCCTTCGAGAATTATGTTTTTCATGTTGCCAGCATGATTTTGGTATATGAATCATCTCCCTAGTACAATTAGAACACTACTTAGTCAAATTTGACAAACAATAGCCTTCATATTAACATTACAGAGATTTGAAACGAAAAAATCATTTTCATTTGCCAAGTTGCCAAGAGCAATGCTTAAGTTTGCAGCAAGTTAGCAGGAAACAAGGCCAAGTGACCAAGTTGCAAAAGCCTTGCAGTAAGAAAGATTTCCTGAAAATAAATAAATAAATAAATAAATAAAAAATTGTCCCGAATTGCTCAGAAAGAGCGTTTATTTTCCTGAACTGAGAAAAAATATAAAATAAAAGGTTTGAGGCTGTTTGCTTCTCTAGGCAGTGTTCAGAAATGTCATATTATTGCTAGTGCGGTAATTCAGACTTCTAGCAAGGGAGGAAAGCCCATACTCCCAACACGGCGATAATTAAACATTGCAAATGACCCATACTTAATGGGCGGGTGGCAATTAAGATGTATCAAAATAAAGCGTTCCCAGCTGTTTTTGTATTCATGTAGACTATGCTACTGGCAACATCATTCTTTCTTATCACTTAGAGGAGTGGGCAAGATTGGGTGTTTAATTACTTCTGGATGAGGGAATGGGGGAATCTAATCTTTTTCTTCTTTCAAGCATCAGTTTATATTTTCAATGAGCTACATTGAGCTACACACAGATGGGCACTGTGAAGGAATGAGATTAATTTATTGCCCCCATATAGTTTGAATGCAACAGGGGTGAGAACAAGAGACCTGAGATGAGTACTGGAGCGCTGAGATGAAATAATGTTTAGATATGTAAATATGAGATTAAAATGTTGTTAATGTAAATGGCCAATAAAAATATTTAAAAAAAAACACAAAAAAACAATGCAACTGAACTAAATTAATACTAGTTCTGGAAAACTTTGGAACAAAAAATAAAATTAGTTGGGTAGAAATAAAACACCTGCCAATGTTTAGAAAATATTTCTCTGTTCCTCTCCCTCCTCCCCTCAGAAAGATCTATTACCACACTACATTATCTTCCTTAAGAGATAAGATGGTGTCTGTGGTGTTGGTGGTCTGTCACAACTTGTGGTCTAAGTCATGTGATGGGGAGCGGTAAAGGCTGATATCTGGCTAGACACAAGAATCTAACCTTTTTCCTCAGTCAAGCATCATTTTATATTTCTGACTAAGGAGAGAGAGATTTTACATAGAATCTCATTTTCTTGGAACTCCTTACAGACAATGGCCCATGGGATATCATATTCCAAAGCATTTAAATCGGTAGCAAAGAAAACATTAGTCTGGTCAGACCAATAATTCATTGATTAATTAGACTACATGTACATGTATAATAATTTGACTGTTATTGACAAGAGAAACCTACTTTATTTCTGAGAATCACTAATATGAAAAAATACTACTGCGCTTGATATCTATTATTATAATAATGTATTTCTCTCCCTCTCTTCCTCTTGCTCATCTCTATAAGATCCCTCTGTTTCAATATTGAGAAATCTAAATTTTAAATACCTGGTCGCCGAAATATAAGCCAATTTGAAAATCTAATTTTAATGTTTAGTTATGCCGTCGTAGGCATATCTTTAGGTGCCATTGTAGGCCATTACCACTGACGTCTGTATTGCTAAATCTACCAAGTGGTGGATTCAGTGGCTTGATTTGTAAGTTGATGGTATAGAAATGTGGTCGATTCTCTTAAGGTGATCTTAGAATTGCTCAATTTGAGATTTGCTGTAAATCTTAGAAAATTATTACCGTAATATTTATGTTATGTATTTGTATGGCATTGTGTTTTCTCTCTTTCTCCTCTCTCCTCTCATGTCCTCTCTCCTCTCCTCTCTCTCTCTCTCTGGGACCTCCTCCTCCTTCTTCCCCCCTCGTCCTCCTCCTCCTCCTTATCCACTGAGGTCACTCTGCCTTATCAGTCACAGTCATTAAGGAGACATTAAGTCTGACGCCTTTAGTTCTCTAATCAAAAGGCTGATAACTTAAACTAATTGGCTGAGTGATTGGCGTGTGCTAAATTAGTTAACATATGGGGACTGGCGCGTTAGTCAAGTTGTATCCAGGCTATAACAATTCCTCGGCCCTACGGGCCTGCGGATTGTTATCCCTGATACAACATGCCTAACGCTTGTCCCCATGTGTTAACCAATGCATATTTATTATTATAAAGAACCTAGGTTGCACAACTTATCAAGACTCTTCGCCTATCTGACCAGCTCCATTTGTTATTATATTTGAATTGAGAATGCACCGCAGAATGCAACTGCAACGACCGCAGAGGGAAACCATATCAGTGGAGTCAAGCCTTTACATTTAGAGGATTGGTAAAAGGCGATTCTTACAGTCTCTCACACCCTGACCCATGATATACATACATACCCACCAAGGGACAAAGACCTCATGGCAAATGGCCATTTTCCCAGAGAATCCGTGTTATTTTGACTGACACATTGCTTCTCTGGTCAGCCACGAGCCGGCAAGTTGCTCTGAGGGCTGGGAACGAGGTGCTCTTGAGGTGATCTTTTCATCAGAGAGTAACACAAGTCCTTCCCCAGCGGCTCCACCCTCAGGCTATTGCAGAATTGGCAAGAAGAAGGTCAACACACCTTGTTCAGCCTTGACCCCATCCGACCCTGGAGTACCTCTTAGGTTTGCCTCCAGGGTGAGCTGTATCAATGCTGACATGGACGGGTATGAATGGTGATAACTTAAGAAGGCCCTCACTAGAGGGGAAAGAGATGTTAGAGGAAGACCTTTCACTACACTGCTCAATGATGTAAAATCTTACACGAAGTGAAATACGCTTGACATGTTATCATAATTATGTGCAGGCGGTCTAGTCATGCCTTAGATTAGATCAGTGAGTGTGTTAGGTGGAGGATGAATGTGCACTAATCATATAGTTGCTGGAGGTTTCAAGCCAATGAATCATGGTCTATGGTCTTAATGCTATCGGTGTGGTTATAAACATTGCTTGTTAACCAACATCTTTTATATATTTGGTAAGCTATCAAATGATTTTAACTAGCACTGACATGAAGTGTCTAAGATGATTTCATCCCTGATGGTTTTCCACTGACACAATGAGTGTCAATTCGATGGCCATACCTGCTATTATCCCCACCATACTTTCTTATTTCTTTTCATTACTTTCTTTGCACAAGCTGTTAGGGATACACACGAGAATATGACCTAGATTTAGAGGCTAAATACTGTATACTAGTATGTTCAATCTAGTCCTCCAAAACAATCCGAATATTGTATATTGTAAACGTCTGCCCAAATAAATGCTTTAAACAAATATACACACACAATCAATTCGGATAAAAGTATCCTAACTAGCAAACAAAATATGAATAATTCAACAAACCCCAAATATTCCACATGAAGATGTTAATGATACCGAGAAAGTTTAGCATCTATATGATGAATAGTATCTTCACCCTATACTCGATCTGCTGAGGATTTGCTGATACCATCAATCTATCTACCTGGCCAAGTTCAAATCTTTTTGATGAGGCTTGTCAGGTAAGGTATGTACACTATAGTAGCCCTGCCACTATATTCGTTTCATTGCCCAACTAATCTGTTTGACGCCACCCCTAATCAAGACTTCTTGCCATTTATGTGTCGCAAATCACAAAGCATTTTACCAGCAATTTATAAGACACACAATACACAACCTGGGAGCTTTGATTGCTAGGAATGTGTGCTTAATCGTACGAATCCTATGAATTCAGACTGTTACATCAATTTGAGTGAGACATTGATTGGTAGGAATTTCACTTGTGTTTGGTATCCACTATTTGTTGTAAATGACTAACGTCACAAGTATAACTCCCTATAGAATTTGCGAAGAATACAAAGACACCAATGGGTTAAATTTGACAGAACTTGTACTTGTAATCGGCAGCTCTATACTTCTAGTATATTCCGCTAAATTAGGTATATCTGAGTATATTTGGTAGAGTTGATTAAAGAGATCTGTGTGGTTATATTAAACGGCATTTTGTACCTCATTTCGGCCATAACAAACTGGTGAACAAACTGAGAGGAAACACTGCACAAGAGGATTCATGTCAGCAACTTCACCCATATAAATATCATATCTAATAAAAGGATCAGGGAAGATGCTGATGCACTTAGACCCATACACTTGACCAATATTCTGGTCTATGATAGAGACAGTGCACATGGCCCTGTCTGCTATACATCACCAGCCTTCAGGGTATAGGGATTTCATGGCAATCAGTTCCCACTTATCATATATCCCAGATCCAGACACTCAGGTGCTGTCAGAAGTGTCATTGGAACCTGGCCATGAGCTGACTTAAAGAAGAAATCAGGCAGACCTATTCCAATACTTCTCTTATGGCGCAATGCACCTGCGCCATTGCATGGGAAATATATGTATTGTGGTGTCATGTTGTAGACTGTGTGATAGGCAATCGGCTTCATATTGTACATGCGTGTTTGATCTAACGCTGGGGTATGGCATGTTTGAGAGCATATGTATAATATTATATGTATACATTATGAGGGTTAAGTTGTCAGAAAATGTAGAATTCACTTTTACCAATCCTCTCAAATTACACAAGATTTAATGAGGTTCTGGACATAATTGTAATGTGTCACAGGAAAAGGAGTCACAAGTCCCAAAATTGATATTTTTCAAAATGTTTTATTCACACGATCTTTTGAGTAGAATGATCTCATTCTTCGAGTGCGTAGCGCTGCTGGTACCATAAATACATGTACCAAGTGTCAGGACTGTGTATTAATCTATGCATTTCTGATGTTATCCTAAGGTGTATATTCAATTAATGTACTATAGTGAGTGACCATCGAGAAATATGACTAACCTATTGTTCATGCATAAATATTAATATAGAATTACTTATCAAATGTCCTAATGTTTGCCATCATTGTGCTTGACCACCTCTATTCAAATATGATATCTCAAAGCCCATTTTTTGTTTTGCGATTTATGACTTACTTTCCTGTGACACCTCACAATTGGATATAACTGAAGAGATTGTTCGAATTAAAAAAAATCAAATGGACGCATGATACCATACAATCTAGTCCTCTTTATAGTTCCTCTTAGCTTTCTTCCTATTATTGCTATAATCAAACCGTTCATTTACTCAAACTGTTCGTGCATTAATCCCGATACAGTACAGTAGAGGCTAGATATGCTATCATGCCAGTCTTCCTACTTTGTACTATTATTGTTATAACCAGAATGTCTTTGACCAGAACATATCCATGTAGTACTGCTTGGCACACCGCAAGATCTGGTACTGTGTATCAAATTGCAGATACAATACAGAATTTATCAATCAATCACATATATGATGAGGCACTGGCACATTAAGTAATGATTGAAATATCACATCTTATAAGATGCCCTTAATGATGTTTGCAATCTGCTTGATCTCATCTTTTCAAATACGATAATATCTCAGAATCTACATTTTGCGACTTGTGTCTCATTTTCCTGTAACACATCACATATATACTCAGATATGTCTAAAATATTGATCATGATCATGAGCAGAATTTCCTAAATGTGCAGTGCTGCCGATATCACATTTCCTGACGTTCTGGCCCAAATAATGAACCAACTAGCTTCCTTGGGCCCCTCATTTGCTTCCTAAGGATATTGTACTGCTATACATCCGTATGGGATGGACCACACCCCCATGACTCATGATTGATAGCCGGTCTATCGCGGATAGTGCCTCGCCCCCTTCTGTGCGCTAGCATGTTGCTGAACGCTTGGGGGGGGGGGATCTTATAGGAATCTATAAACGGACAGTCATAATAAATTATTTGGAACATCTAGCGAGTCCTTGTGTTTAAGATCAGCTCCTTATGAGCTACTCACCGACCGACTCAATAGTCTAGTCTATCCATAATTCTATCTACCAGCTACTCCCCTATTCAAACTATAATAGTACTCTCAGTCACACGTACATTGCCACTTCATCGATACACTCCTCAGATAGCCTCTCATGATTACATAGGTTTAGGGAAGTCTGTATATATCCATTTACATACAAGACCTTTCTTATGCATGCAGATATTGAATTTGATGTTATAAACTCCTACATAACTAATGCATTCCCTCAACAATACAGCGCACTTGGTGGTTTAAAGTAGCTACAGTACGTAAGTCGACGATTCAATATGAATCTAATAGACTTTGGGTATCATTCCATCCCATCTGCAAAATCTCCGATTTAAATTGAAGCTTGAAAACAAGAAATATCAAGGGTTATAAATATCACTATCTAAATGAACTGTTCCTTTACTGCTTTCTTGCAGGAAACATGGCATCTAAAGATCCACTAAGCTTTTCAAGTGATTCCATGGGTTTTCCCCACTGGACCTTTCACCCTTGGACCTTTACCCCTTGATTTTTCCTTTGCAGACCAGTCCCCCTAGACTTATCACTTGCAGACATTTTCCCCTTAGACTTTCCCCCCTATGATTTCCCCTAGGACATCACCCCACTAGGATTTTTCCTCCTTCAGTTGCCTCCAATAAAATGAAATGCTGATAATTGCAACAATATGACTATTGATGTAACTGAACTTCTTCAATGGGATTTCCAGACTGTATAGATATTAAAACAATTCATGCATATTGGACAGTATACATTTAAATAAATGAACTGTTGGGGTTGAAAGACGAAAACGAAAAAAAAATGGAATTTGTTCGCATTGTCACCTGTTATTAGTCTTACTATTAATTGCCCTATCACACTGACTGAATTAACAGGACAATTAACCCTTTTGAAAAGCAATTAACAAAAGGTTGTAACCTTGTATAGTGCATTTCAAATGGCAATACCGATGCAACATTACCAACACATTTTGAAGCCTCAGATTTGTTTTAATAATCTATTCTGTTGCTCATGGTCACCTTTTGGAAATCAAGCATCTTTCGTATGTCTGTCATAGGTGAATCAAGTCTGCTTTAATCGGTTCGCAAGAAGCATTGAATAATTGGAGCTAATTAACAGTGGCACAGCAGGTGTTGAGTTGAGCACATTGAATCTCATTGTTGTAATCATTGTTTATTGCAGGAGATGAAATACGCAGTGAACCCAGCTAGTGAGAGCTGCTCTCAAGCAGGTACACACCAGAGGAGCTGCCCCAGGATAAGCTCATTACCACAAATACCGCAACAGCTGAATGTTATCCCTCCCGGGATACATGTGACAGAAAACTACAATGATTTATTATCCTGTGATAATGGTGGCTTGTGAAGGGGACAGAGTTTCAGCTAGGGCTGGCTGCTTACCTGCGGAATATTGCACTAATTTTCTGTGATATCAATAGGTGAAGTCCCATAAAAATGTAGAGTTTGCCTTCTCCGATCACCTTAGATATTCCCAATGTAGGACAAAATAAGGTTGACAAATACAATTGAACCCAACCCAACCGATTTGTTGTATTTACCACAATACCATAGGATAGGATATTCAAGAAAGTTCCGAACCAAGTATTATTCGAATTAAACAAATAACGAGACACAGGACCCTAACATAGCGTTACACAAATAAAGTGTCATACATTTTAGTGCTTGGTTTCGGCTTGGTGCTCGGCTAGTGATACCATTTCAGTACTTTGTTGTCTTTAGATGAATGTGATCTGCATGCAATAATTGGGTTTTCCTAGTAAATCGGTTTATCAATAAGGTAGATTCGCCCTTTAAGATAGCCGGATAGACTCTACTCCCAAACCTTCTGCCAAGGGATTTCTCATTCATTTGAAACTCAATGGAATCGTCAGCGGGATGAACGTTTAATATTTGAGGAGGAAAGGGAGCAAAAAAGAGTGAGATCACGTCGTTTGATTGCCTCAGACAGAATCAACTCTCAAGACCTCAAGATGTTGCATTTTTATCGAGATGGTGGAAAGGGGAAGGATATGGTTCCAATTCGCACCATGGAAGCAGTGGTAAAAAGCGCCGACTACTGGCCGAGCCAATAAGTTGAGTACATACTGGAGAATTGGGAAAAGCATAGAATGTCAGGCCAGTCTCACGGTCAGTTTGTTTGGGAAGGAGTAGTTATATGGGGGACATGACATGGAAATATGCAGCGTTTATTGGAATGCCCAGCCACAAAATCCCTATCTAGAAGGATCGAGGGCACGAGGTATGACAGGACATGTTTTCAAGATTTCCAATCGCGTTATGACAAGACATTCCTGCCCTTCGAGTGCCAAACTTAACTAAAAACTTCCCAAACATCTGCCAATTTTGGTTTCCACCTAATTTGACTGGTATGCAGAGAGAACACTTGGGTGGTATAGAAAATGCCTATGTGTCTAGTACTAGGAAGGTCGAATTGACAGGGGCTAGAGAAGTTATTGCATCTGCCCTCCATGGATAAACAATGTATATTGATTGAATTTACAGATTTCTTGTCTGATTTTTGTTATTATCTCTGTGGATGTGACTGTGTAGTTTGAATGCTAAAATGAACTTGATTACTTTGCTGTCTCATAATTTCACTGGTATTTCTGATTGGGATTATAACAGTATGATTTTAAATTCCATCTTGTTTCGTCCTTTTAGACTTCCATTTCATCCCATCTCATTTCATCCCCTTAATGTTTGCAATTCTGTATTATTCTTGAATAAACCCTAATTTGTTCCAGGCGTAGTAACAAGAGTTCATCTCAGTTTGCAATTTAAAGCTTCATTCTCAGCTATTGTGAAAAATAACTATTGTAAGCAATTTTTAGCAAGTTTCAGATTTTTCACGGATAATAATATCACACAGTCCCATTCCCACCCATTTATTGCATAGTCCCACTATTTGATTTCTCTGATCTTTCCCTCCGTCTCGATCACTCTCTATCCATATCATGTTGCCTCTGACCCTGTCTCCATTTCTCTGATGATTATTGCAGGTTATACTACAACTCAACCTGGGCTCAGAGCTTCTCAGATCCGATTAGAATAGTATCTCAGTGATTGGACGCCTACTTTGCTGATAGGTTTCTTGACCCTGGAGTAGGCGTCCTAATTGGATTATAATGGCATTTCCCCTAAGTTGGGAGGGACTCTTTTAACTCTGTGCCTAGACTAGGCTGTAAAGAACTACTTGTGTGATTCAATGGTTCTTATTAAGACTTTATTTCAACAACCAACGCCTCTGGTTGCTTGTTGCATACAAAATAAAGTATTAACTTGAGCCATTGAATCACATGAGTAGTTCTAAACTCTGGTCCAATTCTATCTAATTGTACCACACATGCCACCCCACGTCCCCATTCATATCCCAAAGAAAACTTGCGTACTGAAAGCTGTCAAATGCTTCTGGAAGATCATGTGAGGAAAACGTGGGGGAGTTCAGTAAAGCAGGCCTTCAGTACCCTTTCTTTTCAAGGCTACTAAGACAGTAGTGCTCCTATTGTCAGTAACCTCAACCTTGAGGGAGGAAATGGTACTGATACAATAATGACAATGAAGAACGAGAGATGCAGGTCATGGATCTCTCGCCACTTCATCCACACTATGATTGATTAATGAAGTATGACTAAGTTAATTAGCTCACCTAATATGATCTTATCATTGAACCCCATGGGTAGGTATTACTTTTAATCATAATTGTCTAGAATATTTATTTTTATATTTCTACTTTATGTAATAGGAAAGTCTTCTATAAAAAAAGAAGCTGCATTATACCCAAACTCTTCTACAGTCGAGACACACAACGTCAATGATTGGACAACTACTGCGCAAATACCTTTCCTAGCCCTGGAGTAGGTGTCTTACGGGGATTATATTGACATGTAGGATTTGCAGCAAGAGAATTGTCCTCATTTAGGAGGAATTCTCTCAACCCTGGACTTACAGGCTATATATTTGAGAACCTAGGCGCAAACTACAACAGTGGAATATAACTGAGTATCAAGACTGGCATAGCAAGGGTCAGATCAATAGACAATATAAAATCTCCAATCTGCTAAAATAACCCAAAGTTAATCAAGACAAAAAAAACGTTGTTAAAAAGACAATTCAAAATAACGAAAGAGATTTCTTAAATCGACACAATACCAAATATACTCGTAATTTATCAGTATTTACTAAATATGTAGAGCTGTTGATTATAAATTTACTCCATGTATGTATATAGTTTCTTGAGATTTCTTGTCGGATATTTATTGTATATATTATGTATTGTATATATTGTTATTGCAAGATGTATAGGGACAGTCCTACTTATTTGAAAATAAAACTGAAACTTACTAAAATCTACAGGAGTCACTTATAGCTTCGATTATTTAATATATTCATTGTTCACTCTGTTTATATCAACCAACGCTTTATGGTATGGGATTGGATTGTAACCATATCAGGTATCTGAGTTGGACCGACGATTTACAACTTGGTTTGTGTTCAAGGCAGTCCATGACACGTTTTGAGTGAGCTCCTTTTTTTATATTCATAGGATTTTCTACTGTGGATTATGCCTGATGCCAGATGTGCTGCCTACGTGCAGAATACCAAGTCGGAAGTACTGAGGTTTTCTAATGAGTCACCGATATGTCATTGACAGCCTTAAGGGAAGGTAGGCCTATATCTGCAAAGGTGATTCTATCGATGTAATTACACCTGGTATATGGGCTCATTGTTGTAATAGGGTGGTTATATAACTGCCTAAGTAATTCCGATTCGCAAATTAATGTGGAAACTGTAAGTCACCGAAGAACTGGGGGAAGACAATACTGTGTTTGATTTGGATATGTGTATTGTATACTAAATAGGATGGCCGCTTGAGCACCTTAGGGCAGTCAGTTACACTCACTAAAGGGAGATCAGTCAGTTAATCTTAATATTTGTAAAAAAAGAAAAATAGAAAGAAAATACGAAGAAAGATTCTATGCAACGCAACTTGCTCTAACGGGCTTGTGCTGCCACATATCACTGTACATCTCTGTTAAAGTACATGCTGGGATGGATTCAGTTCAAATCTGACCTTCAAATTTTTAACAAGATTTGTTAAAAAAAATGCAAGCATCTTTTCACCAATATCATAGGTTGTTCAAATGACCTATGAAAAACAAATGCATGATGGAAAAATGAGTCACAAGTTGCAAAATTGATATTTTTCAAAGTGATCAAAGGATGAAACATGGCTTGATTTGGGTTTACTCTTGGTTAAACAATCTCAGATGCTTTAATTGGGTGTAAGGTTAGATTATCTCTTCGTAACTTTATATAGATTGCTGTATGTTGTAGTTGAATCTTTGAAATTGCAACGCATGAAAACATCCATCTATAAGGTTACTAGCAAAGTACCCTTTCTCTGGACGGTCACCCTCTCTCCCCACACTTCCCGCTCTCCCTCGTTTCCCTCCCCCTCTTCTCTGTGTTTCATTCCAGTTTTTCTCTTCCAATCCCATCTCTGATTCCCCCCCTCTCCCTGCCCTCTTCCTCATGCTCCCCCTCCCCTCTCTCGCTTCTCCTCCATCCCCCTCGATCCCCCTCTCCTATTCCTCCACCCTCACTTTTCTTAATTCTCCCCCTCCCCCCCTCCATCCCCTCCCTCTCTCCAATACCCCCACCCTCTCCCTCCCCTCTTCTTCACTCTCCCACTCCTCTGCATATATATACCTGTTTTTCTCTCCCAACCCCATCTCTGATTCCCTCCCCACGTTTCCCTCCCCTCTTCCTCATGCTTCCCCTCCCCTCCCTCCCTTCCCCTACATCCTCTCCCTTGCCTCTTTCCCCCTGTTCTTTCCTTCCCCCTCGATCTCCCTCTCCTATTACCCCACTCTCACTTTTCTTAACTCTCCCCCTCCTACACCCTCTCCATCCCCTTCCTCTCTCCAATACCCCCACCCTCTCCCTCCCCTCTTCTTCACTCTCCCACTCCTCTGCATGTAGTTAGGTTCTCCTGAAAGGTTGTGGGAAATGGTGTAGTGTCTCACAGGGGCTTTCCCAGGCTCTAAAGAGAGTGTAGAGATCCCAATTTAAAAAAAAGCTTCAAATCACATTTTCACCTAAGATACCTACACAAACCATGTATAATGACCTCCCGACAGGGTCGACAGACTTGTAGAGACCAACAAAGTAGATGGGGAGATCCCAGATTCCAAGAACATGTGACACAAAGAAACCCCTCTTTTCTACCTCTTTTCATAGAAATCGCTCTACCCGTATATTATATGGATAAAATGTCTTTTGTATCGTATTGTTTAAAAGTGTGGCCAATAAAACTATTTTTAGATAACTTCATACAAGTCACTTTCAGATGAGTTCTGGAAATAAATGAACCAAATAATAGCTAATCAATTAAACTTAATGTTAACTGTTACAAGTGGAGGCAACTGAACCTACTACAGCTGCATGGGATAACTCACGCTTATCCAACACACGTCGGATCTTACTACTCAATCACACGCAGCAGGAACACTTTAACACCTGCCTTTCTTAAACATCTGCATGTATGTTCCATTGGGAGATAATTTGACAAGATAAGCATTAGCTTTTAGAACTATTACAAGATTAATGACCGGCATTGATGGGTTGATGGTGCACTGTTTGGTGTGCTTTGAAGCTTTCATGGTCTTAGATGGTGGTGGTTTTAGCCCCGAGGTGTCCAAGCAGTGATTAAGTTTTAAAAAACATTTTAGCCACCGTGGATTCTGTGGTAAAAAGGAAGCAGTGGGAACCCACATTAAATTTCAGGCATCGCCGACGACTATTAGGTCAATTATTTCAAAAAGTACCAACAAAGTAATTTCTTATTTTCTAAATGATACTGTTAACGTATTTATTTTCACGCTGATACATTTTCGCGCATTGCCCTTCTTCACACATTTTCGCGTGGTCATGCATTCATGCACCAACTTTCCCTCCTATGTAAAAAATGGCACAACTTAATGTGCGCGCACACTTTAAATTCGCGCACATAAGGGTGTGCGCGTAAATTGCGAAAATAAATGCAGCGCGAAAATAACTACTTTTACAGTACTTAGGAATCATCTCATACCTTTATAATTGATATCCCGATCATAATTTCTCAAGTAAGGATTGGTATAATATGACCACCTGATTCAGGCATCTCAAAGATAAAAGAATATTTCAAAATACCGGGCAGATCTTAAACTAATCCCAAGTCCCTGCAAAAGGTCAACATTTCCTCAGTATTTGCAGTTTATTTGCATAAGGTTTTCAAAAGATGTCGTTTGAAACTATAGTCACACATTCTACGATGCTTATGTTGTCATATAACAACGTGTTCAATAACATATTTATAATTGACAGGGAGAAACAGGTGGGATAAATCATAGCTGACAACATTTATAAGCACGGTAGGCCTAGAATGTGAGACTATAGTTTCAAACAACATATTTTGAAAGCCTTATGTGATTCCCCAGTTGCTTATCATTTCCTCGAAAAATATTAATTCCATAGGATCACTATTACCGCGTCAGACAATTAATGTGTTGTGTGGTGAGGTCCAGTATCTAGTACCTCAATACCGCAAAAACCAAACTGCAAACCTTCTATGGCACAAGGAGAAAACACCATGATGATTATGTTGTATATAATGATGGTACCCAGATTGATAATGTTGATAATTTTAGGTACCTCGGGTATCTCCTTGATAGTGGACTAACAATGTCATGTCATATAAGCAATGTCTGTGTACGAGCTAACTTACTATATAAACGGCTAGCGCGAATAAGGCATTACTTACATTAGCAGAGATATCGCAATCCTAATATTTAAGACTTATATCCTTCCTGTGTTGGAATCAAGCTCTTTAACCTTGGATTTGGGTAGTCAACAAGATCTAAAAAGACTACAGGTAACGCAGAATAATTGTCTCCATTTGTGCATAGGCGTTAAGACCAGAAGGGGGGTCTACAGAATTAATATTGTTGAGTTGCACCGTAGTTTTGGGATTATCCCTCTGTGCTATAGGAGACTTCAAAAATTCTTTGGGATTTTCTGGAGTTGTTATAACTTTGACGAGAACATTCGACCACATGAGTACAATATGAGGGAGAACAGGTTGATACTATATCCCTGGCACAAAGAAAGGATTCGCAAGAGTCTATTTGGTAAAATTTTGAATTACTGGTACTCTCTCCCCATAGAAGTAAAGGCGAACAATGATCATGCTTCCTTTAAAAATCAAATAAGGAAAATTTGTACAAATGCTTTCTCAGTCAATCAACATGTTTGGGAAATCCCTAGTCCAGAGAATCTACTTTGAATAATATCCCTGTTGTCTTGTGTCCATAAAGCCTTACAGGCTACTGTTCGATGTCAAGGATGATTACGTTTGCTATGAAATAACCCTTTCAGTCTTGATAGCTTATACTAGCATAACTCTTCGTATTTGACTTTGCTCCTTTGTATTTTGGATGATACTGAGTATGAAACGATGCTCCTATGGATGTAGTAAAAGGATGTTGCCCTAGGTGATGGTTTTTAAATTTTTTGTACTGCTACATTTTCTATTTTTGTAATTGACTTATGTATACATGATAATTTTGATTATATAATGCTGGCTATATTTGCCTTCACGTCGCTGTGTTGACTGAAACTTTTTGTAACTTTTTTCTAATATCAGCTAGGAATGAGAATAGTGTACACTCTACATAATTTTGCATTGCTGAATAAACATCTTAAAACAACAAACAACAATTATTCTCAAACATGTCCTAATTTCAGACTATTAGATGACATAGGTTGTGCCTATTGCAGCACAACTCTGCTCTTTGAAATGGACATCTGTGTTTAAGGCAACAGAATATAAAATGTATCTAAAATACTTATTCAATGTGACTGCATGTATATTGTTTATTTCCAGACTGTACGTGATGAATTTCAACTTGAGTGTCCCCCTTCTATGTCAATCATAGCTCTTTTTGTAGTAGGGAGTGCCTACTACACTAAATTAAAATTATCAGTATAATAGTTACAATATTCCATGATTCACCCAGGTGGGTAATCGTACCAAGCTAGCAGGACATGAAGGACAAATACAAATCCAAAGGCCAATATTGACAGTGGAGCACCAATAAATATTCTATACTGAACATAACATGATTTCTATAGCTTGTACACTGACATACAACTCTCATAATTCTATGCAAATCGAGATTCAAAATGGCGGATATGTAAAATCCCTATTCTATGCGAATCAATAATGCAAATGGGGCACATGGAATTATCCTATTAAACTTCTATATAAAACACTGAGCCTTCCCCAACATCCCGTTTGCTAGAGTAAAAAGGATATCATTATAATGTCTTTATATGTGGCTAGCAGAAGAACAGTTTATGTGGGAGATAACAGATGGCACATATAAGCAATCCTATCTCCCATAACAGTCATATTTAAATACCATTAATGCGAGTGGTTGGCAGAAAAAGGTCTTTTATCGACCTCCACTGTTTATTCTGTGGCTTAAGGCTGTAACCAGATATACGTATAGAGATGCAGGGAGTGTACTGCTCAGTATAATTGGTGTAATTAATCATTCTCTGTGAGACCACACTCCCTTTTGGCATTTCTTTGATTCAGGCATGCTGACAGAAACTTTAGCCTTATATCCACTCAACCTATTGTGTTGATGTTGGTCAGGGCGGGTGGGGGCATTGGGGCAGTCGGAGAAGAAACAGAGGGCAGTTGGAGGAGAAACAGAGGGCAGGCAGACCAGTGGAGGAAAAAACAGAGGGCAGTTGGGGGAGAAACAGGGGGCAGGCAGAGGAGAATAGTGGGCAGTCAGAGGAGAAATAGAGGACGGTCAGACCAGTGAAGGATAAACAGAGAGCAGTCAAAGGATAAACAGAGGGCAGTCACAGGAGAAGCAGAGGGCAGTCACAGGAGAAGCAGAGAGCAGTCGCAAGAGAAGCAGAGAGCAGCCGCAGGAGAAGCAGAGGGCAGTCACAGGAGAAACAGAGGGCAGTCAGAGAAGAAACAGAGGGCAGTCGGGGGCGAACAGAGGGCAGCCAGAGGAGAAACAGAGGGCAGTTAGACAAGAAATATAGGGCAGTCAGAGGAGAAACATCCTCCCTAGGCAGGCCCTCTATTCCGCAATGAGTTACTCCATACTAGTACGTAGAAACTGGTTGCGGAGTATAGGGCCTGCCCAGGGAGAATGAGGAGAAACAAAGGGTAGTCAGAGGAGAAATGTTGGGCAGTCGGAGGAGAAACAGAGGGCAGTCGGAGCAGAAACAGTGGGTAGTCAGAGGCGAAACAGAGGGCAATTGGAGGTGAAACAGAGGGCAGCCAGAGGAGAAACACAGGGCAGTTAGACAAGAAACACAGTCAGGCGCCTCTGCTCTACAGATTGGATGAATCCATCCATCAGTTTGTTTTCTCAATTATTGTCAGCTGAGACGGTCCCCGTGAGAAAATCAGTGTCATCAGCGACTCTATTGCTGATCATTGGAAACATTCAATCATCATCGACTAAGTGGGGAGATCGGATGTATTAAATTCAAATCTATTGAAGAGATGTAGCCCATATCTACTGAGCCAATTACTTTGATGGGTGAACATAGAGAGGGGGGCGGGTTGAGTTGGGTTGGGTCGTGGGATGGGGGCAGTCAGCCAATGGAGATGCATGAAAGGTAAAGGTAGCTGACTGCCGCCAGAGGAATTCCTTTCGTCACAACTCAACTAAACTGATCGCCAGTCCAGTGTTTCATCTGCCAGCAGCCGACTGCCTCCCATTGGTAAAACTGCCCAGTGGATGCAAGCCTTTACCCTGACTCATCCATTTGAATTCTAAAACGACTGTCTTAAATCCAACATCCAGTCAAGACTTTAATCAGTTGCAAAGGCAGGAAAGCATAAATGACCTCTTATTAGGCCTATGAACTTTCCAAATTAGTAATCATTACAAAATGCCACGCCTTTTCCTTTTGTCTTGAGGCTGGAAGTTTTTGCTACTGCGCGCTTGCTTCAGCCTTACGCCGTAAAGGGAAACTTCTTTCCTTCAGTTCTATATCCATTCTATTTTGGGAACTGAAACAGCCTATTTAATTTCGTGGAAGAGGATCTTGGCGGTTCAATAGAACACCAGATAATCTTGTACTACTACATCAAGTAAAATAAAGTGCAGCTTATGGAGTAGAAGGCGGCTCGGAAGCCTTCAGTGATGTGGTGAGAGACAGCAACGTATGAGAAATTGGTTTGTTAGTTTGTTATGAATGAAAGCAGTGTTAAATGAAAGTATCGTTATAGAAATCTTACAGGGAATGTCAAATTTGTTAATGTCAGTATAGGGAGAATATGGTGGACATGGATACATAATTAGACATCTTTGAATTCAAATTATCTATTAGACTTCATTAGGTTTTTCTTTGGGATATGCACCGCAAACTACTATATTCGGCCTTTGTAATTATCTTGTAATTATGAGATATTGTGGATGAATATATGAATATTGTAAATACAGCAAGCTATCTATCGCTTCTAGGACTTACTTCAAGCAAGCAACAAGTTTGTCAGTTTCTGCTTTCCAGTAGTGATGTACTTGCAACTAAACTGAGGAGTCAAACATCCCTCGACCGCATACTTTAATGTCAAGAATTATATTAAAATTAGTTTTAATGCTAAGAATAGATACACATGAGAACGTACTCTTAATATAGGATTGAATAGATCGGGAAGAGATCAGAACACATACCCTAAGGCATGTATATATATATGATGCAATTAAGTGCCATTGTAGCCCGCGGTAACATAGATTATATGCTACCCATCAGTCATCCTCATCGAACACACGCCCACCGGGCGATACTGTTCCCTCAGGATGTATTTTCACAATACCATACTATGAAGTCAATCAGGATTACCCTTACATCTTGATCGTCGTTTATACACTTTGAATAAACAGATGAAATCTAACAGATGAACGCAGTCTCAATTGTTCAAATTGTATCATTCAATTCGAAATATCAAAACACTGATCAGAGTGTAAAATCCAGCCCAGACACCCCGATTGCCCCCCGATTCGGGTCTCCCGATGGATCCTATGATTTCATTTCAAGTCCTGGTTTATGTTTTTGAAATAATATCAAACAGGACTGGAAATGAAACATACGTTTTTCCCATTTTCAAAGATCTTATTTAAGCTGGGTTCACTATGGCACATGTACGAGTAATAAATAAATAAATAAAGGAAGAAATATATATATACTAATTAGTCACCTTTAATTACCACATATTCCAAGAGAAGAAATTCACATGTATCTAAGCACTGTGCGAATATGAATATTTCCATGATGGCAAGATTTACCATATATATGAATCTCCATGCCAGTCAAATTTCCTAAAGGTATACACAATCTACTAAAAACAACAACAAACACTATGCACATGTACAGTGAAGCCCATTAGAGCAAGCTGGCTAGGCTGGGCACAAAGTCTTTCCAGGGTTATTGACCATATGAACGATGATAAAAGCCTGTTGGGCACAGGCTGTAATTCCCTGGAAATATATCACTTTCTCGCCCCAACCCGGCACCATCGCCAGCTCCTGGGAGAAAGATAGCGATAGCGTCAGTTTCCAACATTATCATCTCCCTTCATGGATACTAATATCCCCCACACTAACCCTTTGCATAAACCATCCCATATTTATATATTAATGCAGTTAGCGTACGTCGTCATCATAATTCACTATGGCATCTGTATATAAAGAAAGATGCAGTGTGTCTTGCAAGGGCGTATGAATACAGTCATGTCCTAGAATGGGGAGGAAAGTTGTGAAGGAAAGCCGAGGTGTTCTTCTTATTTCTAGCAAAAGCTTTCATCTGTTGTCGTCGAATTAGGCTTTAATATTGGCAATGGTAATTCGGAATCATTTGCATTTTAAATCCTTGAAGATTCCTTTCGATGAAATCACTTAAAGGGTTCCTTCGGCGACAGAGCGATCGCCAGCGGACTGGGTGGAAGATCTAGAGATGCAAATTAATGGCATTTCTCTCACAGTATGAGTAAAGGTAGTCAACAATCCATCAAATTAAAGTGATAGCTGTATTTAAATGATTTGATAACTATGAGTTTACAATTCGATTTTGAAAGATGGGGGTATTAAGGCTCGAATGAGTGCATTAGATTGAGTTGTACGTCATCTAGCTGATCCCACTCATTGCATTCAATGAGGACTCAATGAGGTATGTATGGGTCTGGTCGCCTTTAAATATACAATACTCAGCTTTACGCATTTAGACAATTCTGCTTAATTAAACTGGACACGATAAAAAGTAGAAATGTTTGAAAATGCTTTGCATTTGTTCATTAGCATATCTGTTCGGTTAGATTGAACAGTACTTTGAACATTTCTGACTTAAATTTGGGTTATTTGAAAAGCCATTTGGTGGATGAATCGTACATCTTCAAGCTATTTCACCCATATATGTGCTCTCCACGTTGGCACTAGAGCTTAACGTGATGGATGGAATATGATAGGGAGTGATTACTATTGATTTTGGATTGAATCACATTGAAGAATGGTATAAAAACATATATAGAGGTAGAGACTATCGATTTTGTTTAATGCCTCGATTATCTAGGGCCAATGAAAGGTAAGATTATCTAATTTCATGAGACTCAAGAACCAAAAAGAGAAAAAGAGAAAAAGAGACAGTTTTCTTTCCGCCATGTGCAATGGCGGGACTTATAGATTAGTATAAGTACCTAATATAGATAAAATATTCCGAGAAGTCCTTAAATAAAATATACTTAGAATAAAAGGATTCGTTTCAACATCGAGCAGTCGATAGTCATTGTTGCTATGTTTTCCAACCAAACCCAACTTAGAATTGGATTCATCTTCAAGGGTTCTTGTTCTTGTCTTTATGTATATGCATTGCTATGGAACAATTTATCTGGAGTAAAATACGTCGTATTTGTATACCACAGCAACTCCGCAATCTGAAACACTGGAAGTACTTTTCGGGAGAGTCCATACAATTGCTTAAAAATGGACGTTTCAATCACTGAAAATGTATGGTGGTCCTCAACCGACGCTCAGAAATAACCCAAATTGTATACATACATCAAGTTCCAAATACAATTCAACATAGTCAAACAGATAATTTTAAAGCAACACAATAACAAACATGCACTTAGATATACCCAGTACATCATTATTCAGCCTAGTTTAGCAACAATTCCTAAAAATGCAGAGCTGGCAATTCTACATCCTCTCATGTCTAACTCCTAATGTTGTTATATAACTACCTCGTTAGTTCCACTCGCCTACGATCGCACACTCCTCCGACCAAACTCGTTAATTAACCCCTATCTATATTCTAAACCACATATATAAATATAGACACAGGTGGAAGCTTCGATGGACGTCTGCGACCATAGTTAGGCTAATCATTGGTTAAGACAAACTGCATTTACCAAAGGAACCTTTAAGGTATGTGCATGATGACGACCTTGTGTGTATCCACATTAACCACATCACCGAGCCTAGACATGATGCCAAAGAAAAACTAAATTCGACCGCGAACTGATGGTGGTACTTGTCTTATGGTCGTATTAACAATTCGGTGGAAAACCGCCAGAGCAGATATGCGAGCTTCCTAAATATCCACCTAGTGATTAACGAGGGATGCTTATTCAAGAAGATTATTCTTGTTGTGGATCCAATAGGGGATTTGCATGTCTCACTCCACATGTCTGTTACAGTGCATGCTGGGATGGATTCATTTCAAATAAAATATAGCAACATATTTAGCAAGATTTCTATCGAAAAATGAAAGGATCTTATCACCAATGGCATAGTTCGTGTAAATGAACTATACAAACCAAATGCTTGGTGGGAAAGGCGAAGTCTTGTTTCATGTGAACATGTAAACATGCGAGATTATTGTTAAATATACTATGCTGAACGAGACACGTTTTTATAGCTTTAACGCTGACGTAAATTTATGTGAATCGAGATATAAGATGGCGGACATTCAAATCCCCTATTTCAGACTTGGGTAGGGACAAAATGAAATGTCAGGCAAACCACAGCTCCAACGCTAATAAAAGATTTTAATAATGTAATATATTTATATCTAGACAAAGCTCTAATGATATTTTGATGTTCCTAGGACCATAGAGGGTTATTAAAGATGTATAAATGCGATAATATATTTCAATATGTGGTGTAGAAACGAAGATATCATAGGAAATGTTTGGTGCTTTGGGCCTTTTTGTTCTGATGTATGTGCTGCGTGTCACGTGCATTAAGTGTCCCCGCAGTGATAATGACCATCTTCCCTGACTTATAATTAGTCCAATGAGTTAATTGTTAAGGTCATCGACCATCGAGCAGCTTGCGATATGCAATTAATAAGCCATGTACTGATTATGCATGCGGGTATAAACTGGATCAGATGGTGACAAGTAACAGCCATGTTTCCAGTGTCTTGTGTGTTCTTTTGTTCACTCACACGCAAGCAGCGTTGTTTCCTTTTCTTTTAATATTCAGATGCGTCATGGGGATTTGAATGAATGAATGAATGAATGAAAGAATTTTCTTCTGAGACTACTCTAAATGGGTTACAAATTTACCAGATGAGATAAGATCATTTTTTATTTGCCCCCGAAATGTGGACAAAAAGGTTGTGAATTTCTCAAATAAGGGTTCTTCCAGTTCATGGCCTGCCTGCTTGCCTAAGCATAGAACTTTACCTTTTTGTTCATCTAACTTTAATTTTGCAATTTCAGTCAAACATATATGCTATATACATTACCATTTTATTTCTCAATTATTATAGACATTTAAACATGGTCACAATGAAAATCGGGGCAGAATATGAGTGAAGAGATTAGTTCCCTGACCATCGAGGATTAAAACCCTTGGCCTTGGTGGTGCAACAACTTCCTGCGGCCACACCCTGTCAGGAGATTAATCCTTTATCAATGTGTACCTACAGTCGGCAATTCTAGCCCAGAATCCTCCCAAAGATGGACCAAATCAATATAATGGAGCCTGTGACTGATTGCTCTTGGCTGAAGAAGTGGTCGTCCACACATAATGGGGATTAACATACAGCTTCCAATTGTGAATGTTTGCTTAAAAAATAGGTAGAACCTGGAAGTAATATATTACTTCTAAGGTAGAACAAACTATTTGTAGTGCGGTGCTTGCAGCAAATACATTTTTGATTCTGTAGCCAAGAAGGAAACAACATGGCTAAGTCCTCTGCTACTGCTGTCAAGAAATGTCGAGACAGAAATTTCTACAGAGTTTTGAATTACATACTCTGCTTATGAGAGACATGCTTCAGAATGTGGGTTTAAGAAGATGACCATGATAGGAAAGCATCAACAATAGGAGGCGAGTGGTGTGGAAGCTAGGGAAAGTGCGCATATCAGAGGGGCAAGCGGTGGTCACACTTTCTTACCCCTCCGAGGAAGAGTTCACACCCGATTATTGGAGCTGCTCATTGTATGACATGCACACAGGTATGTCTGCAAACTTTGGTGTGTTAACACATGGCTTAAGGAACTCTCTGACGTAAACAAATGTACACCTTACTCATCCCCATGACACGATAAAGTCACCAGACTATGAACAATTCCCTTTCACTAAACCTCTCAAATAACTACATTTTAGGACAAAAATGTGGCTTAAACTGAGGATTAAAAAAACTGAAAAAACCTTTTTTTCATTTGAACGTAATTTGTTATTTTCAACCTAAATTAGCAGAATCTATTCATTGTGTAGAGATGCCCATCGTAAATATATTTTCTGACGACCTCACCCACATGTATTGCACGTGCCTAATAGGGTTCCTGAGACGGCTCAATATGAGCGTCATTACAGGGATCACATGGAGGAGCCACCCCTTCATCCTGCAACAACCCTTTCTTAGTTGACATAGTCAGCTGAACTACTAGGTGTTATTTATCCTCCCAGTACTTTATGGCATACTTACGATCTTTCAAATAGCCTCAGCTACCTTCAGTCAGAAATAGTATCCTCCCTATTATAGAACCATTTATGTCATCCCAACTTTAAGAGATATTAAGCTATAAAGGAATCGGTCATACTTTTTGGTTTACAAAGGAATCTACAAATTGTAATCCAACCTGTTCCTGTGTTACCTTATTACAAAATGATAGATTTAAAATCTCTTTTAATTTTACTTAATCTTGGCTTTGAAAAGACGGAGCTATTTTACAGCTGGTAATTAGATTTGTATGTGTTATGTATAAATGAACATCCCGTGTGTGCTTCTTTCCTGACACTCTTACTCTAAAGCTACATTCTTAGTCAGTCCTTAAAGGCAAATTCTACTGTCTTATCGTAGGACAGCATTTTAAAAGAAAACCATAACTTGAGGACCATCCATGTAATGCGAGGGAAGGGGAGTCTCTTTCTTCTACATATTTATCAAAAGATACAGGACTCGAACTTGCCCTGCCCTTCCCCTTTACCAGTCTAGGCTCAGAGTTGAGTGATTCCCTCCAAACTGAGGTAAAGCCTTTCACTAAAAACCGCAAAATGACATACAATCACATTCGGACGCCTACATCAGGACCGGGAAAGCCATTAGCGCAGTAGGCGTCCAATAACTGACATACCATTTCTTTCTGATCTGAGAATTTCTGTGCCTAGACCGTTTCATTTGAATTGCATTATACCGCTATCATGTAAAAGTATCTATCTAGTATACTATTTATAGAGTAACAGTTTCAGCAACTTGATTAGGATTTAGGTTTTTAGGTTCAAAAAAGGTACATAGTTGAGCATTTCTCTTATATTTTCTTTCCATCAGCAGCTTAAAAGGATGAAATGTATTTCATTATCTTCTTGACAATTCTGTTTTATGTTGTATATGTTCCAATACAAAGGACCCCTGGAAGGTGTCCCCAATCATAATATCCCCTTTCTCGTGTGAGCTACATATCCCATCAGGGATGTGTTTGTTTTGGACCATACCGCTGACTCGGATGGTAGATAAGTATTCTCCAGAATATCCAAAACACCTAGACCCATTCTAAGAACATCTGGATCGAGGATCGGTCCAAGATGGATTCATCCTAAGCAAATAGGATTCCACAGACACAATGAAATCCTATTCCTTTCCCTGGAGCTGGTATGGGGTATTCTAGGAGAGCGTCACCATTACCTGAGCTCTGCAGTATACATACATATATAGTATTCACTGACGTCAAAGCGCATCCGCGTCTCGCCATACTGTGTGTCAACCCCTGTAAAACGATAGCTGGACATGTGTGCTCCAAGCCTCGAAAATGCTGTTTTTCGGCCGTTTCCCCTCCGAAAGTTTTAGCGAATGTAATATAAAGTATGCTGATGGGTTTGATGGTCATTTTTTAGTGTTTCATGATGGAATAATGAGTATAATGAGTATAATGAGTATACTGAGTATACGATTTTCAATGTTTGTAACACCGGCGCGTTGCCACAACACCCTAATAGGGACACGATAATCATAACACAGTTAAATTCTAGATCATGACAAAATAGAGAATCACCTTGAAGAAATCGTATACCATGGTCATTAGCTCCAAAACACTAATATTTTCCTCAGTGACTTTTCATCAATGTATTCTATGGTTTTGAATCCAACAACCTGGTGTATTCAGTAACAAACAAAAACAATACAAGGATATCATAGCAACATTAAGACATATTTACCTATATTGATTAGTTAATCCATTATTTGGAACACGGGAATGCGCACGTTGAGTATGAGGATTCCTGTCTCTCTTTGCTTCTGCAAAAAAGGAAAGTGAAAACTGGTGAGCAGGTTATAAATCCTATTTAAGAAATGAACCCTGATTTGGGGTCTCTAGGGCCCTTCTCCTGGACTATGACTGTCCTCTTCTCTTTACTGATTCTGGTAACTATACGGTGGGTTGTGTACATACAGAGCGGGTATTCTAGGTCAGTAGGGATGTCTGATATACATATCCTTTCATCTTTTGCTGGTGGAAGGATTGTAAATGTATTATATATGTGTGTATGTGTACTCCGGATATGAGTTATTCCATCTTTTTTCACGGAACTTACTTAGACAGGGGCTGAATAGTTATTGATTCTGGAATCCCTTAACAAAAAATTGAAATATTGCCCTTTTAATCAAACGTGTTTCTATTGCATAATATTTTCCACAGTCATCTATTCATTTACTTTTTTCTATTATTTGTAGAAAGTAACTTCCATCCTCATGTAAATAATATCTGGAGCCTTAGGGAACATACATGTATGCATGTCAATCGTCCTATGAGTTAAATTGCCTGAAAATGTACAATTGACCTTCACCAATCCTCTAAATTAACCGACGTTGTAGACAAATATGAAAATATAGTTCAACATAGCTAAACAGATATTTCAAAACAACACAATGCCGAATATACTTAGATATAACCAGCATGTACCATTTTTAGCCTTATTTAGCAGAAAAACTTAAATGTTCTAAGCTGCCTATTTTCCATTTTCTGAAGATCCTACCCATATACAAGTGATTTATTGTTAAGGGAGGATGGTGTGAAGAGACGTAAGGGGAAGAACAAAGGATATAGTGAGATAAATGTATATATTCACTAGGATCCTCCAACCTGTGAAATGCATTCATTAATCACAGACGACTCCTAAAGGTTACTTATACAAAAGGTAAACAATGACACACATTTAAAAGAAAGTCTTGATTGAGAAGGACATACAATTTACAACAAAACCAAGAGGCCAGGTTATTTTGAGGTCGCATTCATATATATGTAGCGTTACAACATCGCTAACACTTTTCATGTCAGTACTCGAAACACTCTCCACTTTTACCCTTTTCAAACCACACGGAGGGAGGTGGCCAGACCTTTTTATCAAACGTTCGCAGGAGATAATGAGGCGTGTTGGGAGCGCAAGTAGCTCTCTTCAAAGCTGGCCCTCATGTCTATTCAGCCCTCACGTTTGACCAATTATTTCCGGATATAAAATATATATAATTTAGGCAACTGCCTCGTTCGTGGTCAGGTCAGGACTCATGGAACTGTTGGAAACTATTTTGTGTGCACCTCAATTGATCCAATACACGAGGATGGATGGATTTCCGATGGGGATTTGTGTTCTTTGACATTTTTTTGTGTCCTCTCGGTCAGGTTCTATAAAAATGTGTTTGAATATCACAAATCGATTTTCCAGAGAGACAAACATTCCCTCTAATTTCGTCTGGCTTTAAACAAACTTTATCAAATGAATACCAGAGGAATGGATTGGAATTTAAACAGAAATTCTCAACTCAAATATCAATGACTCGCATGGAGACAAAGTCTAATCAAATTGAAGCGAATGGTTTCAATCAGTACCAGAATGAATCACTTTGAATAATATTCTGGTCAGTGCATAATATTCTGCTATGAATTCTCGAAGTTTTGTAACTTCACGAAGTCAATTTCATGTACAATTTCTACTATCAACGGAGCCTGATGATTCCATTTATCAGTGTCATCAAACTAACAAATCCAATTTTGATCAGAATGAAAAGAAACAGTAGGGTATACATCATTACATAGACTAACGAGAATATAAGCTACTACTTATATGTTATTAGAATTTGACAACCTGTCTCAGACGACAGTGAGGTATTTAAAATAGAAAAATATGAAAGATATCATGGAATTAGAAGTTTAAATGGGTGAAGTTGCAAGAAGTTGTAGGCTTTGCCCTCTCCGACCCTCTTAAATAATCTAAATTTAAGACAAAAGCTATTGTCAAAAGATAGTTCAACATTAGCCAACATATTAATTGAATCAACGCAATAACAAATATACAGCTCTAGTACCTATCTCTTCTTAGCCTTATTTAGCAGAGTCAAACAACTTTAGGTGTATAGCTGCCAATTGTGTATTTCTAGGCCACTGCACCTGCCCTATATATGTTATGGTGTGAAAGTTAATAAAGGGACAAGGCACCATATTTCCCCAAAATGATACATCAAATAAATATCATATTTAACTCTACCTTTCAATCTAACCGCTATAACACTCATACACTTACATGTATCACAGCTGGCGTATAGCATACAACATGTAATCCCTGCTATCCTATTTGACTGGGTTAAAGTAACATCCCACCACTTTGACCTAAGTCTCCTGACTGAAAACAACTTCACTTTAGAGATTCAAACATGAGTAAATCGCTATAAAATAACACAGGTGCAAGGCCATCTATCACAAGACGGATGCTCCTTTAGTGAGAACGCCTATAGGAGAGGGATATATGTTCCGCCCTGCTACGTTTAGGAGATATGGAGGAAAAAGGTACACACACTCCCCTCCAAGTCCTTATTGCTTCACTGAGTCAGATGTGTGTGTATACGGAAGATATACAAGTGAATAGTGTGTACATGTATGGAATTACAGTGCAAGCTGGGATATATTCAGTTCATGTCTGACATACAAATATTTTAACAAAATCTCATAAGAAATACAACGATCCTTGCACCTATATCATAGCTTGTGTAAATGGTCCATAAAAACCAAATGCATCATGGGAAAGATGCAGGCGTACGTTATGGAAACATGTAAAACACATGGATATTTATGAGATCACTGTTAGATATCACATGCTGAACATGACATGTTTTCTATAGCATTTACACTGCCATACATCTCCCACAATTCCATGTGAATCGAGAATCAAAGGTGACGGACATTCAAATCCCCAATTGGCAGCTCTGCACTTTAAGAAATCTCTGCTAGATGAGGCTTAACAAGTTATATAAATACTGGTTATATCTGAGTATATCTGGTATTGTTTGAAAATAGCTCTTTGGCTGTGGTGAACTGTATTTTGAACCTTAATTCTGTCTATAATCTGGTTTATTTTAGAACATTGGTGAAGTTCAATTGTAGATTTTCAGGCGACTATTCTCACATACTTTCATAATCCTCCTCGTGTCCACTATTTCGTATCATTATATTATTATCCTTCCGAGGTTATCCCCTGTATATTACTTTTGGATCTAGGCCCTGTATTTTGGTACAATTATTTCTACACAAACATATCCTCAAATGAACCCTTGCTATTCGTCTTATTAGTTAGCGTGTAAGTGTTAATTCGTTATCAATTATTGAATAAGTCTTGATTAATACAAGGACGTATGACCAAGTTATCTTGCACGGTTGCACACATGTGTGTACACATATGGGCCAGATTTTCAGAACATGTACAATTCAACTTCGCCAATCCTCTCAAATAACCCAAATTTCGGACGAAAATAAACTTCAAAATACAGTTCAGCCTAGCCAAACAGATTACTAGAATCAATGCAATGCCGAATATTTTCGAATTTACCTAGTATTGACCAAATTACAGCCTAATTTTGCAGAGTTTACTAAATGTGTAGATCTGCCAATTGTACATTTTCTGAAAATCTGACCCATATATACATAGTTGCGAGCATGGATAGAACCATACATGTACTAATCCATATAAAGAAACAGATGTCCTATATGACAATCCATTTCCTCGCTGCATACACAACGAAATTAATTAGCTCCATTGATCAATATATCAATTACTTTTGTATAATATCAATATTAAATGCGTAGAGTTGAAAGGCCAGTTCGAGAGCCTGTTGGACTAATGACACGGATATGCAATTACCCAATGAAAAAAGCTGGCGTTTTATTTTAGTGACTGATAGGTCAGTGGGTAATACTGCCGGCCTACAGTCGGTGCAGGCGGTGTGTCAATAGGTCAAATAAGAGTTTTATATACAGACTGCCTTAATAAATCTCAATGAGCAACTCAACCTGCCCTAACTACAACTCCTGTGGCAAATTGAGGAGGGACTATATGAGTAGGATTATCAGAAAATGTACAATTGGGAATGGGAGATAACTTGGGTTAACCTGGGAAAGAACAGGTCAAAATCCATTCATCGCCATGAACGTCTTGGGGCTATAACTACCTAAGGCAGAGATTAAATGGATTAATAGCCTCCATTTCGGGTCTAATGCACCAAATATATTATACACACACACTAAACAGTGCACCAGCAGCCCTCAATGTCAGTTATTGATCCTATAGCAATGTTCTAGCAAGGTGCCTTTCAGGCTGGTTTGGAATTAATAGACCAGAGAAGAGAGAAATTCACTTTGACAGTAATTACGTGGTACTGTAGCTAAACGAATTCAGCCCCTCTTCTTAGAAATACTGATGTATTTCATTTGTGCAACAAGTATTAGAATATTATATTGGTCGGAATCTCCGGAATTGTACAATGGGCAGCTCGGCACATTTATACATTTCTGCATGATAACTTCTGAGTAAATCCAAATATCTTTGGTAGTGTTGTATTAAAATATTTGCTTAGCTTTGTGTACCTGAGCCGTATTCATGCCGTATATGCCGTATGACCCGAAATGGAGCCGTATCTAGGTATTCATGCATGGTAAACTTTTTGTTATTTTAGAGGATTGGTAAATGTTAACTGTACATTTCAGGCAATCTCACTCAGTTCTAATGAATAACCCAATGAGGGGGTGGGGAGGCATAATAATCGTTATTAAACGGTTTGATTTGCTAATCTTGTAAAATGGTCTTCTTTAGGGGTCCTCCGATTAATCTACATGTAATGATTGATAAGGATTACGATTTTAAGATTAGATAGTTGTTATTGTATGCACCCTGCCTTTGTTTACGATCAGATTATAAGATATCATGCACTGTTATAACAACATAAAAACTTATGGGTGTGCCCAAGCTGAGGATCTATATAGGTATGTTAACTTAGTGTAGGTCCATGTATAAAAAGTAGTTAATATAGGAAGTTAAAGTTAAAGTTTAACAATAATGTCAACATTACACATTGTACATGTGGTATTGCGGCACTGTTTAGGTAAGAAACTACTCTGCTAGTTTGGCAATTAACTTAAATATTTACCTGGAAATCTATTCTGAGGTAAGCACAGTATCACTTCAATCGTTTTAGCTAACTTTCTAAAGTTGTTGAATTGAAAGACATACAAAATATGTTTGTAACGACAGTGAAAACCGACACTAAAATACATTGGGAGATTTATTTGAAGCTGTTCTGAACCGAGAGTCACTTCTTAGGGGTACTGTTCGCACCAGGAAAGTTTATTTACCCCTTTTTTATGAACACACACACACATATATATATCCCAGTTCTATGTTGAGAAATCGAACCCACCTGCTATTTAAGAATACACATGAGTCGTTTTTTTAGAGCTGTACCTGTCTTAGCACATATTTTTCTCTGGTGGTATACTAATATGTCAGTATCCCAACGAGTTTAGACGTCTTCACCATTTTACTGGGTATTATATACGCCCCTCTTGCTTTCGTTCAGCTATAAATTTTATATGCTTTCATTTCTTGGAAGACAATTTCAGTGGTAAGGGCGAAAAACATGTTTCAGCTCTCATTTTCAGTTATATGAATGGACATGTGTGAAATGGGAATCTCGTTTTTGCTTTCGTTCAGTTCATATTCTTTGAAGAAAGGTTTTGTGGTAAGAAACTGTTTCAGCAGACAGGATCGTCACCTTCTATGGGAAACACAGGTCTTCTATCTAGGTATCATGCATGGTAGTTTTAATCTAGATACTTTCGTTAAATCGTTAGTTGATAGTCAATATCCTTCAACATATTTCAGATTATTGCATATGTATGTATACATATATATATATATATATATATATATATATATATATATATATATATATATATATATATGCAAAGTTGTAAACAAAAAATATATCGTTTGTGCGAGACTGATTGTTGAGGATGAATTTGGTATGAAATTATGCATAATAGCTTCTTGAAACTATGACCTTGACCGTGCCTTAAGGTCAACAGATATGAGCCAAAATAAAGTGGCATCGTATATATAGATGCATATACCCTGCTAGAGGAATTTACTGGTCTAGTTTAGGCGTCAGTACTTAAATGATGTTGAAATCTGAAGTTTTTAAGGGCTTGACCTTGAATATTGACCTTGACATATGTTCAAGGTCATCATACTATTGCATTTCTAAAGCTTCCACAGGAATTCATTAGGGTGTTGATTTAAAAGCCTGTGGCTATAATAGATATTGAATTATTAACAGATGAATGTTGAAAATTGATATTTTTTCCACTTTTTTCTATGATTTGATGCACAGAGACCATAAATCAGAGGATATAGATTTTGTATCAAAAGGGCTGATTCAAATATGTCAGGGTGTTATAGACTTATTATATAGACAAATAGGATACCAAATTGTAGCTATTGATATGGAGAACAATATACAAAATATCTCAAGTCAGTTTTCTGAAACCAGAGGTTACCATGGGAACTGATACTTACTCATCCTCAAAACAACGGCCAAATTTTGACATTTGACCTTGAAAATTGTGACCTTGACCTTGGCACAAGGTCAAGTAATTCCATGTCACAAAGGTTTCTACTGATGTCCATCCCTGTGTAAGATATAAAAGCTCTACCTATAAAAGCCTTCTATTTATGAGCCCATACATCTAAAAAATGTAAACATGTTAATTTTTGGTGACCTTGACCTTTGACCTCAAATAGAATAGACATGCTGACAGGTCTGGAGGTCGAGAATGCCGGAATCACAAAATATAGTGTCTCTAGAACCCAAAACCAGTGCAATGTCGAGTATGTGAAGCCGGCGATAAAAATCCCAAATTTCAAGATCTGCTCCTCTACTATTCATGTAACATGTGTAGGTGCGATAACTCTAAACTATTCAGACGCAAATGTATCATAAATCAAATAGCACTAGTGGAAGCATGCCTTAGGTCTTGCATACTACCTGTAAATTCAAGGAGGAAAACACGGCTGACTCATTTTAGTGTCAGAGAAAAGAGTCAATTTCCAGGGTTCCTGTTCACCCAAGCAGTGGGCCTCTATGTTTTCATTGTATTCATCGGATGAAAGGACCTCATACAAGCTAGAAACTGCCCCGCCCGTACCTACAGCTGCTAGAAAAATGCCCCATCACGCTCTTAAAAGCCGTCTATATATACAACATGGGAGAAGTCACCACAATTCACCTTCACCAATACTCTCAAATAACCCAATTTTAAAACACAAATAAAGTTAGAAATACAGCTTAAACATTTTTCTCGAATTGCAATGCCCAATTTAGTCGGATATACGTAGTAATTACCATTTTCCAACATTTTCTAATGCCCTGCTTCCTATATAATATGTAAAGTCTGGTTGTAAATATTGCCCAGCCTTCACCATGCCTGTAAGCATTGACTGCCACCATTCCTGATCTTAAATAACATATTGAACGTATTTTACTCGCTAGTGTGGGAGGTTTACGCTTTGGATCTTTGTACATACGCCAGTGCCCCTTTTTCTAGCGATGGTTACGGTGTATGGTTGATTTATTGGTTAATTAAGCACATAAAGAGGCATTCCTGAAAGCACCGGGGCCTGTTGCATATTGCATCCTTACTTAAATTGTTCATGTTCCTTGCCAAGCTTTCATTGCTTAGGAAGGACATTTCATATAAGAAAAAGAAAATCAGCTTTGCCTGTATAGCAAAGTCCTTCCCTAAAGTTCCTTACCAACTGCTTAGCAAGGAAAGGGAACTAAGGAATAGAAATATTAGGTAAGGATTGATTATGCAACGGGCCTCCCGAGCATTATAACTGGTCAATGTGCGTGACACTATGTATAATCAATATCCTAAATATTTAGGTTCCATTCTGTGCATTTCCTATTCATGCATGGGAGAACAGAAGAAGTAAATATAACCTCTAGGGAAGGCTTTGGCCTTGAAGCAATAAAAAAAGATATAATAACAATAAAAATGAGATATAATAACAATAAAGAAGAGGTAGAATAACAAAATCACTCAAGTGCCAAGGCAGTTGCATGATACTGGATGAAGATGTTTGGATCCATAACATAACATACCTAGTGAATAGTGTTTAAGGAAAACTCTCCCAGGGACATATTACTACACAAAACAAAAAAAGAATATTTAACAGTCCATACATATATATATATATATATATGTGATCTGAGTCTATGCTGAGAATTTGGAAATAAAGGAGATTCTGGGACTCCACCTAAAATGAATGAAAATGAAATTTGACTTGAAATATATCCTTCTATTCATTTTCAAATCAAATTTTGATGTGATGAAAACATTTTGGTCGAATTACACCATTAAGAAATAACAAACTCTGTCATTAACATCAAGATGCGCACTTAGCTATGGATAAGAGTCATATTACTAAAGATATAGGAATCGTCTTTACAGTGGGACTTAGTTGAAGTCCTACATCAGATGCTGAACAGATTCATACTTGGAAGCACATTTTCTATCGAGAGAGCCGGGGGCCCTCGTCAGATAGAAGTGTCCTTCCACTATATGATTTATACAAAGTTGAACACTACACCATCCATTTGCAAATATCCATATCACTTTCCCATCTCACAACATTGCCTATACAATAAAGCACATTAGGGCATAGCCAATGCAGAAACACATGTACATTTAGCGCTCAGGGATTGTATCAATAAATTATGGCTGCAGTGAAGAAAGATACATTCATTGTTGTGATCAATGAATATATTGTTTAGAACTTTGAATAGGAGCTTATTGCAAGGGAAATTGCTTACATAGGCAATTGTCTGCTAGACTTGTGCACCTTTATCAAGAGGCAGGGAGAGAACAAAGCCTGGTTAATGGGAAGATGTCGACGGAAAAGGGACTTGTACTCAGCGGGGAACTGCTCCTTAGACTGACCTTGGGATGGAGCAAAAAAGAAGCACTGGACCTTGAAGGGACATAACCACACAAAAGGACCTAATTGGCTGCTGGAGCCGCCACAAAAGACTCTTAAACAAACCTTTCCCGGCTCTTCCGGTGACTGCTTTAAGACAAAATGACTCGTTTGCGCGATCATTTGTGATGTTTAACAGGGAAATGAGTCACAAGACGCAAAATTGATATTTTTTCAAAGTTATTTATTCACAAGATCTCTGGCACCCATAGGAAGATCTGGCACGCAAGAATTGGATCACCAAAAATTGTTTTGTAAGAGAAAAGACAATAAAGAATGTTTGAATTTGAATTTGAATTTGAATCTCTTTCCTGGAATGTTGGGATGCTTAGGGCCGCTAGTAGCATGAATATATGTACTAAATCTCAAGACTGTGTTAAATATATATCTATGCACATCTGTATTAAATTACTTTACGGTATTGGGAGACAATCTAGAAATATGGCTAACTATTCTTTCATGTATAAACAAATATAAAAGTACTTTATTAGATGTCCTAATGTTTACTATCATTGGAATCAGCTTGATCTCATCTGTTTAAATATGATGATATCTCAAAATCTATTTTTTGGCAACTAGGGACTTTTTCTTTAACACATCACATTTGTACCTGAAAGTTATATGTTTTGCCAGGGTGAGCTAAGGTTTAAATGCATTTAGGATGCCCATATTCTGTACATGCCTGCAGGAAACCCTTTTGTGCGCGCACCAGAGTGTTAACACTGACCCGGAAGACATAACTCCTCTTCTAAGGTCAAGCAGCACACAGGTACAATGGCTAGCTCATCCGAAAGCAGCTTAGTGCCTGTTATTACCCGACCTCTGTCAGTGACAGAGGTCGGGTGATAACACCTCTGTGAGGACAAGAGCGAGTTATATTCATAAGCCAGTTGCAATAGTCTTGTGGCCTAAAGGCCTGGAAGAAGGATACAATATATAAGGTAATTCAGTATGACCTGGTGGCCTGGAAAGAGGTATGACAACCTAGCGAAGTTATAAATACTGACGAATTGGTGACCTGTAAAAGAGGTATGACGACCTAGTGCCATCAGGAATGATCTAATACAAATCAGAATGTTAATTATATCACAAGTTTGTCGTCTGTAGTCTCACGTAGGAAAACGAATGATAAACAAAAGTGTATATATATATAATGTTCGGAATCGACCCATCGATGATTATATATCTGGGGCTGACGCAGCAACTAATTATGACGTAATGCACCTGCATCATGTGGACCAATCAGTGGCCTGCAACTATTAAGTCACTCGTTCCACCTGGACAGTTTATTATTCAGCCTGCACCTGAGCTGCATAGATTTGCATGCTATTTGAAAATTGTTAATCTTACCTTTTGTGCTGTGTATGTATTCTTACATGAGTTTTTGCTCGCATGTATTAATGATATGTATTGGTCGAGAATAAACCCTTGCTTCGCTGGGTTCATGGCCAAACCTTGTCTTCGTTATATATATATCATTATTAATGGTAAAGCAAAGTCCCCCCAAAATATCTCATGTTAAATAGATACAAATGTTGACATGCCAGAAAACCTTTATGCCAATAACAGAAGGAAATATCGGTCGGTTTGTGTGAATTTATGTCCTCTTGAACTATTTATCAAAAAAGAAGGGGGTATCTTGGTTTGGTACATGGACCTCCCCTAATGGACACAAAGTTCTATAATTCCCTATTTGTCCACAGTTTACTTCCTCTATACGGTGTTCTTCAAACGGGCAAAGAAATACTGTCAAAGAAATAATGCTTTGTGTGCTGAGGGATGTTCGGTGATTTAATATCCAAAGAGTCTTCTCGTTTATTGCAATATCAATGAGTTATTTCAAAGCAGGAAAGCATGAATCACTTCGTCAGAAAATGTACAAATAGAAGCTTTTCACATTTAGTGATTCAAAGCGTTCTTTGGGTAGGAGTCATATGTATGTATTTCTCCTTCTCCTGTTGTATGAACGAAAAACATCAACAACAATTGTAGAAGATTTGGTGTCACACATCGCCTTGTCTGTCACCACAGCTTTACATATTTAGTAACTTTGGCTGGAAAATGATAAATACTGGGCATATCTGACTATGTCTAGTATGAAGTTATATGTTCGTTCATGTTGAGCTGTTGTTTGAGCCGCTTTTTTGTACTTCAATATGATTTATTTGGGAGGATTGGTGAAGGTGAATTGTACACTTTTGACGACCTCATCCAATTGCTGCTTGTATGGGATCTGCATTCTATCATACTTGCTGTGCTTTATAAATATTCCCAGGCTCCAAAGGTTGCACTATTTTTGTCCTCCAGGGTAGAGCTAGCTGTGATCACGGAGCAGAAAACATCAAAAACCCATCTTCTCTGACTTTTTATTGACTGTTTGCCATGGATGTTAGATCCTATTAGGACGTACTTACTCCCTGCCGTTTGACCGTATCCCCCCTATAATGCTTGAAGATAACGTTAAACATCAGCTAATATATTAATCGTATTCATCACTTAGATTACCTTTAGACTCATCTGAACTGGAAGAGCTATTAATAATTAATTAGATGGGAAAGGTAGACATGTCTCAATAAATACAACTCCGGGGGGGGGGGGGCATCTGGGTTTTGTTTTATTGTGGTGTAATAATTTAATAATTAATGTTCTCAAGTTCATATTAAATCATCCAAATTAAAATCACGATTGAGGTAAAAAATATAGATCAACTGTTCAATATTCCATTCCAAAATGACCCTGAAGAAATGGGGATACCAGGAAGACCAGGAGGATGTGACCTGTTATATCTGGCATGGAACCCTAGACAATGAAGCACCTCCTGGAATGTCCCCTGCTTGAGCAGGAGTGCCAAGTCGAGGACCTGGCCTCATTCAATCAAAAAGCCCGAGACTATATATGCCTAAGGTCCAAACACAGCATCTATAGATGAATGTATGCGAATACGAGAAGAAGTACCACAATTAATATATACTCAGATGTTTTGGTTACAATGAAACAAAATCACCCTCACCCCACTACCAACAAACGCCTCGCCCCGACACACACATGAAGGTTAAACCCATTTGTTATTAGACGTAATGTTATTGCCCCGCTTGATCTCTGTAACACAATGATAACACCACTACTGCCAGATACAACGCACTGAATCAAGGCAATTGAATATTAATAGATATTAGGCAATGTGGCACCACCGATAACCAGCCCACTATCACTTTGCATTTATAGAGTTGTTTAATCAAGGAATTCACTTTATGTTTTCACATTTAATATGTCCTTTGTGTGAATCGAGGTAAAATCAATGTAGATCATACTGTTCTGTATGACTGACTCATAATCTCATAGACAAATTAGTCGACATACCATTGTAATAATAATATCAACAGAATTTTATGTGACTTGGAAATAAAAATCTGTTATCATTATAATGGTATGTCGACCAATGTGTCTACCTCATATAAACTCACATCTACTACTGTATCTGTACTTGTATCCCTTTAAAGACAAATAAAAAACCTCTTAATCTCAATCTTAATCTTAATCACTAGTTTCTGCTCTCCTGACTGTCAGTTTATTGTACAGCAATATCGATGGGAATACCTTGGTGTTCTTATAGATTAGGTAACTGCCTTAGTGGTGCCCGATGCACCTGTTAAGTAGTAGGGGGATTACCATTAGGTAAGACCTCTTACCTAATTGGCCGGTGTGGCGCGACCAATGAGAAAAGGGGTATAAGTCATTAATAAGGTAGCATCCGTACAGGTAGGAGCTTGGTAGAACAGTTAAATTTTAGGGGTATGCACAATGAGGTGCAACACTAGAGAGGTAAGCATATTTCACTTTCCTACATGATTGATGAAGGATCACGGAAAAGAATAGAAATGAGTGTTTATTATACCTTTCTTGCAGGTAATATTGAATGTCATAGGCTACAGCATTGGTGCTCAAACAACACACAGTGGTTAATAAAGTCTAAGTTATACCCACTGCACTCGCCATTTATTTCCATCGAAGTTTCACTATTGATTTTGTGATAAATATCAGGAAAAGTATAATAAATATAAAATCACCCTTGGGCAAAATTACATAATTTGACATTTTGTTTCTCTGTGCTAACTTATACTGGAATTGCTATGCCTATATGCAATAAGGTTTATGGAAAGTTGATATGACTGTCGGGCAATTTAGGCTAATTATAATTATGTATTATGAATGCAATAATTATCATAGGATTTACAGCCCCAAGAACTTTCAACCTCTGAAACTCTTCACTGTAGTCTATTGTTCTAAACAGGCGAATTGTCGTTATAATAGGCTGCATCACTTTGTGGTATCGTGTTTCTTTTAAATTTCTCTGATAATTTCTGTTAGGGCCAATTTGTGTTTTAGGTCCATAAACATGTACTAGTATCAAATTATGTGAGCAGACACTGGTTCATAATGTTTAAAAGAACTCTTTCACAGGACGTAAGAAATACAGATTCAGGTATTTTGAGAAAAGCTAAGTCTTTAAGCATAAATTATAGGGCATGTTCACCATGCATTGAACTAAATAAAAACACTTTAACAATTGGCCCGGCAGTCCAATCATTGAGCTTTACAACAACTACTTCGAAATCTATGTATTTAATATTTAATACAAATTATGATAAAACCAAAAGGCGAAAAAACAAGATTCAGTATGCAACTGACGAAATAAGTTTGTTATCAAAAATCAAATAACAAATAATTGATATTGTCATGGTCATCAGGACATCAGTCATTATCTGCAGCCACGAACGGGCAACCAACTACTTTTGAGAATTTTACAACCAGATGGTCACAATCAGTCTCACTTTCTCTCTACCTCGAGTGGCAACCTCTATAGAAGAAGCAATTTAATCAGGGGAATGTTTAGAGTAAAAAATGAGAATCCAGACTGAGATGAAGCCGATGATAGTGAGGACCCTCGAAAGGTCCTTATCTTAGTGGCAGCTGGGGGCTAGGAAGGTCCTTGAGGGACAGCCTGGAAAGTTTAGTAATTTGTTTCGTGATAGACCCGCAGAGGTTGTCACTCTCTCTTTGCTGTAACATCCCAATACTTCCAAATTAGGGGATATTGACGAAGACCTAAGCTTGGATATTTGAGTCACGCCCTGCGAGTTCTTTAATAGTGTTCTTGTAAGTGTCACTGCATATGGCGGTTACAATGTATGCTTGGATGGATTCCGGTCAAGACTGGCAGACAAATTTACTCCGAAACAGTTTAGTTTTTAATATGTGTGATGTGCCACAGGAAAATGAGTCACAAGTCGCAAAGTTGATATTGTTCAAAGTGATTTATTCACAAGATTTCGATAGTGGAATGATTTCTTCTTTGGGATACCTAGCGCTGCTAGTAGCATGAATACATGTACCAAATTTCAAGATTGTGTATTGAACCTCTGGACCTAGACTGTTCTGGCAAGGGGCTCGTGCCACTCTCGGTTTAGCTTCTGAACATTATAACAGATATATGTTGGTAGCAATGGTCCTAAAGCATTACTCAGCCTCAGGGCTGTCGGCACGCTAATAAGTCAGAACATCATTATGATGGCAACTGGAGATTGCAAGTGCGCCAATGTATTCCAAAGAGCTTCTCAATACTATCTATGAAGGCATAACTTCTCTCTCCTCATTTTGGAACTTTCTATCAGTGCCATTGGAGATAGTACAGACACTAAATCAAGACCTGCCTTGGAAATACTGACCCAATCAACGCATAGGAAGCCATAGCGTATTCGCAATGTCAAACTGAATGTCGAATAAATCATCTTTGGAATGTGTTTGGTGACTGGAATATTTCACTTAAATTTAATTATATAGCGACAGCAGATATTGCGATGAGTCCTCTCACATGGTATGTACAGTCGGCAAACTAGAAAGAAATAGGAACATATATATGTTTGTTAAATATAGGATTTACTAAGTGCAGTTGATATATATTCTACTACACGTCTAGGTAGCAATGTGGAAAGGTAAAGTATATTTTAATTTAAGATTTGATTACATTTTTTTTAGATTTTTATATTACATTTTAATTCATCTGACAAGTAAAAGCCTAATTATTTAGTTGTATTTAATTAGTTCGGACTTTGTACAGAGAATACTTCTTTTCCCTTAAATATCTTCTAGTCTACTATGATATTGTATCCTTTTTTAAAAATATAAATCTATTATTATTAGCAGTAGTAGTCTAGGTTGACGGACATGGTTGTCTCAGTTACTGAAATCATTTCACCCGTATCAGCAGCATGCATAACAACCAAAGCCGTAGGCTAAGTGTATTATGCGGTCCAAACCTGTTTGATTCTATCGCCCCACCACAAACTCGTCGGTTAACCAGTATGTATGTGACCATCAATGCCTTCGGGCTGGGCATCACGATATAAGGACTACAATGACTCTGGAGGTGCCGTGGGAATATCCACTTTCCACCATCGTCCAAGGAGAGAGGCCTGATCATTGAAGAGTTGCCTCTGAACTTCCCCTCGTATCTATAGCTCTGGGGGTTTCTCCTGTCGGTCATTCTGCCGGTGTCACATCGATAAGTCACCCTGTTCAAAACGGACCAAGAAAATCGAAAAAAGACCTCAGGAGATATCATACAGAGTATACCCCAGCCGATTCTACCTTAAATAAAGCTTAAATGATCATTTGTCTACCATTGTTTTTGAAACCCTTGATGTGGATTCGATAAGTGAATTCGATAAACAGAAAGTGAACATAATGGTCGTGAGAGGACTAGATAGAGATGATGAAAGGGACGAGGTGTGCACTTTCCGATTCCGGACCATTTTATAATACAACACCGGCCCCAGATCTATGGGCGAGACCATGGTCAGCAGTCGCTGGTAAATCTCGCGCACATTTCGTTGAATATCCGAGATTTGATATCCACTGGTTTTTCCTTTGGGGCCAGTCCAGTCCAGAGCTAGGTCAGACCGTTCTATGGTTTTCCCAGGCCACAGGATCCAAAGTTACCACCATTCCAGGCCGTGGGTTCGGTAATCATTGAGCGTAATGCGATTTGAAGGTGGACTTCATATTTTATGTTCTTTCAAGAGGGGCTTCAGAGGCACAGTGAGGGGCTTAGCGGTATCGTTACAGGGGAAGGAACTGTTTTATCGTCCTTACTTCGCACCAAGTTGAAAGGAACCTTCCGCCCTTGTCTGTTTTCCCACATTTTTTACTCGCTTGTATTAGTCTCACAAACATAACCCAGGCCTCTCTATATTGTTTCTCTCACTACATGAAATAAATAGCAAGCTCTCCCAAGTAGTTGTGAGGTTGTTTGTCTATGGTAATATTGAATGTAAAGAATAAATAGGTTTAAAAAACAACATTGTTTCTCTGCAATTTAATCTTGTAAATCACATTTCGGCCTGTTCTAAATGACTTATGTTGTCAAATGTGTTCCCATGTGTTTGGCAGAAATTGTTTACTGAATACTATTACTTAGTATACTGCACTACAGCAGTGAGTCTTAGTATTAGTAGTATATTAGTAGTCTTACTATTATAAGTCAAAACTAAGTAAGCTGAACAAACAGTTAGTGATACCCATCTCAATATGTTTGAGTCTACTTTGATAACTGCTAACGCAGTTCTATTCTTTTGTTTTTGCAATAATTTCTTCCCAGTGTCAGGTGACACACTGGTATGCCTACATGAAGTCAAAATCTATTTAATATTAGTGTGATAATACAATAAATAATGGATCTATTTATTTTTATTTACACTGTGAATGAAATGTTAACGGTATAATTAATAATAAAATATGTCCTGTCAACGCATGAAATATCTACTGATCTATGTCTTCTCTATAATACTATTCCTAGTGCTCGCTGGACGGGTCGACGTGGAGGTAATGTAATCAGATTACAGCTAAGAGGGTTTTAACCCTTATGTAAATCCCAAGTCTAGCCAACGATCTGGGGCAAAGAACCCCAAGCCAAGAACTAGAAGTTTAGATTCATCTCTTTGTTTGTTAGCATACTCCTGATAATACAAAATGTCACTAGACAAATATAGTAGCATCAACACATTTATTTTGATTTCTGAAAATAAAGCTGCACTCGCAGCCAACATTGGTAAGACGAAGATTTTCTAGTTTTTGTTTCGTTCTTTTCCAACTTATCTACAACTCATTTGACCATTGTGGATTGTAGATGATTTTGTTCAGTTGTTGCTGCTATAGGGCATATGATAGCATTTATATTAGGAGGACCTGCCCCAATACATTTCTGCACTTCACTTATTATGGCTCACCATCGGCCGTTTTCTGTCGTCCGATTCCATTCGTAATTCCTGTATAAACATATACAAGTAGCAGAATATTAATAATTCAGTTTTATAAGTCATGATATAAGTACATTCGGTAAGATGTTTCAATAGCTGAGATTGCAGCTTTAAATGAATTACAACAAACGTTGTGATATTTACATCAATATGAAAGTGACTTAAGTAAACTAATAATAACAAGCCGGATCTTTACACAATTACTATCAGGAAAAAACATCAACACAAATGATAACCTTCCTACAAGACAGACACAAATCTCATTTGTTCATGTTCAAAAATTAATTACTACGAACCTGTTTGCTTTGTAAGCTACGCTCGTTCTCTTATCTCTGATACAAAAATAGCTCGGTTCGAAAATAGCCTGTCTTTAATGGCTTAGCCTCTAGCGGTGATGTTGATTTCTGCGGGCCCTTGACGCAGGATGGGTATAAAATTGCTTCAACTTGTCAACTCATATGGCTTCACCTGAAGCCACTTGGCAACCGGTCGCGCTATTCCATCACAGATTATGGGCGCCACCGCCGGGCGTAAAATTCTATTATGTCACCATCATTCTTGGGTTGTATTCATCACGGTCGCTACCAATACCATGCGGGTGCGATAAGAGGATTTGACTTTTCCTTCTGATGTCATGGGTCATAGAGTTTTGCAGATATGGAATGTTTCTTTCTGTTTGAACAGCCAACGCAGTCTGTATAGGCTCAGTTTTGAGAGAGTCCTTTCAAACGGAGGGAGAGCTTGTTGCTACAAACCGCAAAATGTTGTTACAATCGTGCTAGGACGCCGATACTAGGACAGAGAAAATCATTAGCGCAGTAGGCATCCAATCATTAACATACTATTCTTGTCTGAACTGAACGGCTCTTAGCCTAGACTGATAAGTACTCGAGTTGCCCGCTTATTAAAGCCTAATGCCAGGTTCAATAATTATTAGGATTCATGATGAGTCAATTCCGCTGAGGTGGGCAGCTAAGCAAATAAAAGAGGACTTCACTTATTCTTAGTTAAGATCGGTCAAAAACTAGGTTTTTTCAACTTTTTCTTTGATTCGTTTCTTATCCTCCATGCAAATCGCCTAATGGCTATAACAAAAACGTCAGGATTATTGCACAAAGAAACAAACCTTTCCATTTCTCCTAATGAGCCATACATGCGTGCATGTCAAGCAACAGGTAATATGGATTTTACTTATCGCGAAACTAATGTCTTGTACATCCGCATGGCCAATTAGTGCCTTATTCGCTTTTCCCAAGTCCAAAAAGGGCATAAGCTGCAAAGCGGATGGTTTTATTCACATTGTGTATTGAATATCAAACGGGAAAATCGGTTAATTAGGTGGACCCGTGTCTAACCCAACCCACGCAGAGTATGACGACAGGTAAAAGGTATGAATTAGGACATTATCAAAGAATTTCAATGACACTAAACTTAAATGAAATTACAGAAACACTTTGCGATAATTGATTTGATGATGATTTATTAATCCGGGATGAATTCAACTGTTTCAGGATTATAAACTCACGAGACTTAAAATTGGATCACAATCAGTACACGAAAGGAAGAGGATTTAGATATTACAATTATGAATATCAATCCATAACAAAATATTATGAACACATTCCAAGCTTTTTGGAATATAGATCATATTATCAAAAGATGGTCAATAAATTATCATATGACAGTTGTTTTTGGTGATCCAAAACCGTAATGATCACTAATTATATAATATATTTTGTTGTTGTTGAGGCTTTTATTTCCATATGTAAGTGGTCAAGTCGGAGGGTCTGACTCCTTAATAAAGGAGGATTTCACGCCCATCCGGACAAACAAAACTTGTTTGTGGTAATATAAAGCAGTATTTCTTTGAAATGATTCAATAGATAGCATAGAAGGAAATCATTTGAATAGGCCTGACGGTTATTGACAGGAGTTACTTGAGAATCGACTGGAAATTTAAGGTGAATGTAGTGGGACGAAAACGCGCCATATTAAATTATTACAAAACCTCAAGTAAGACATGTCCGGCAATTCGCAATAAAACTGGTGCACTATTCGTGCAGTGGAGTTTCTGTCACCGCGACTTTGTGATTGGCAGCACCAAATTGCGTCAAGGAAGGAAGACATTATATTTTTGCATCCAAATTGTTGGGCGCAGGCCTCATGATTGCCTTACCCACAGTTTCAAAGGTGGAGAAATGAGTAAATAATTAGATATCGAACGCGATTTCAGAAGAAATGAATCACAAAATTACTTCCCCGAATCGCTCACGTGTTACACAATCCTTAAGTCATGTATGTATGAAACATATGAACATATATGTACCAACATCTTCATTTGCGTCCAAGCAGAGAATCCTTAATGAGTATTGAATGGTGAATCTGTGCACAAAGTGACTACCCAAGCACAAATCCATCTTCTAAATAATTGAGCGTGAGAGATAAAGGCGTCATATGACTACGTTGTCAGTATTAGAAGCAGCCGAGACACTGCGGTGGACTGGGGTCTGTTGCATAAGACATCCTTACATGAAATGGTCCTTGCTAACCTATTGTTCCTTGCTTAATTGGTATTCTTACAGTAGGAATACCAATTAGCATTGTCTGTATGGGACAAACTTTCTTTGCCAGCTGCTTAGCAAGGACAAAATTATAGGAAAATATTTAGAGTACGGAAGGAAAATATTAAGTAATGGTTTCCTTAGCAGCACTTAGCTTGGAAAGTTAGGTAAGGAAGGGCAATATTAAAGCTGCATTTTCAGCTATTACAACAAAACAAATCTTCCCGAATTCCCTCATTTTATGACATATAGGTCTGAATTTAACAATATTCTGCTGCTGTTATGTGTCTATAAAAAATTGAAAGTGGAATCCACTGAGAAAAAACGGTCACCGATAACCCATAACCTGTGAAGTCATCGTACGGAAGGACTGGCCGGGTCCTCGAAATACAAATGAGGACGTTTTAACATTAGCATCCCTGTAGCAAAGGCAACTAGACAAATCCTCCAACATGTTGGTCAAATGACTTTTAGATGAGTTGGAAATGAATGGAATAAAAAGTAGAAAAAGTTCAGTTCTTGACCGACGTTAGCTGGGGATGCAGTTTTAAGTAAGGATTTGTTATGCAACGCGTCCCAGGAGTCATACAAGTCGTCCGTCTGCATCAGATATTGGCACCGGACAAGGTTTTCCCCCACCTCAAGATCCATATTCATGATACCATCTGACAATACTAGGCTGTCAAAAGCAGAAGAGGAAACATCAGGGGAGAACGTGAGGGGAATGACTATCCCTACATTGATAAATGGTAGATTTATTAGTCGCTGTGTCAATATGTTAGCACCCAATCAATCTATCAGTCTACACTGCCGACACTTGTGGTCATTTAGAATGCAATTGCTCCTATTTGCCTTATTCTCCTAACTGCTCTTCGAATTTCCTTTTCATTTACATCATTAGAACGAACTACTTGTGTTGTTCGTTTTAAATTGAAAACACTATATATAACTCGGAGTTCAACTAGATTGAATTTACCGATGATTGCAAATATACATGTATTGTGTAATAAATGGACAATAACGTTTATATACCGCTAACTGTTTGTGAGTACAGTAGATATCATGAATTAGATATCATGGAACCAAGAGAAGGATTACAAGATATATGCATGGCGGGAAAAACTCTTATTGAGATGTCCCTGACCTTTAAATTGTCAAAACTACAATTTTATGACAGATGAAGAACTATCTTATCTTACTTTATTTCAAATAACAGTGACTTAGTATCAGAAGTTGAAGCTAGTTTAGATGTTAATTTCCGCCAAATCAACTCCACCACGATTCATTTGGCTTTACACCAGAATCCCACTATCTCAGTATCCGCAGGATCCTTCATTCCCTTAAACATGGGAACCTTTGAAGACAACGGAAAATGTTAGGAGAACACGGATGTCTAATTGGACTAGTGATATCTAAATGTTTGCCAAATTGGCTCTGTGGTACAGGAGAATACAAAACTGAACATATCGAGAGAGAAACATATCGGAATCCATGTTTTTCCTCGCTATTATCCGTGCATTTTCCAGTCATGAATTACCGATACATAGAGTTTAGCAATACAACTTAAATCTCATCGGCTGATCAAAAACTGGTCGTTAAAAACGTTCACGTTTCCACTTCCACGAAATATACTCGGTTATGCGTCCATCTTACCCAAGTAAAAAAACCCGACTGCATGACAGTATCCGTATTTTTACCAAAATTAATGTTCTTCGTCAGCATTAAAGCTAATACACAAGTACAGGGTTTCTCCCATACAAAATAATGTGTTGGGAAGAGACAGACTCTAGGATAATACGAATGTGCTTAGAATGCTTATGAAAGCATTACAGGTGAGGCCAGGCCTCCAGAAGGGGAGGTTCAAAACATTCTTCTGATTCAGATTTTCTAATCTCGTTTCCTTCTATAATTTACATCAGCTCCTCAGAACCTAATATCCATTGTTTATCCAGTAATTATAATGCTACTTGTACAATTGATTCTGGCAAAATCATTTCACAAAGGAAGGATCCATTGTGTGTACATGTACCTGGAATTGGTTCATCTGTAGGAAATCTTTGCAATACCAAATAATCAAGAATACCAAATATGCTAGGTAGGACATATACACATTATTAATCATCCTTCATCCTAATACTTCATCACTTAATGTATAGAAATGCTGATTGTAATTTGTAACTTTGTTATGCCCTTACCCTTATGAATTTGTTGAATTGAAGTTAAAAAGAAAACTGTTGAAAGTTGTTTACTTTGTGTTCCATTCTTTTCCCAGATACCTACCTACTAGTGAACATGGAAAAAACTTTCCTACGTCATAATCCATCAAAATAAAAAAAGTTAAGGCAGCATGTTCACATATCACCACATAAACAGGTGGGAGGAGAAGGAGCAGGCCAATGCGACATATGGCTCTGGCCCTACATGCGGGTGAGGTGTGTTTACAAATGGAGACTGAAAATTGTTCATGATAGACGGGCGGGCCTATTAATAGAATCGTAGTGGACATAATGGAGGCTACGTTTATAGGTCCTTTCTTAAAGCTGCATTAACAGTTAACAAAAGTCAAAATAATAAAATAAGACAATACATATTCTGAACAAAGAGCCAAGTCAGCCAAGTCAGCCAAGTCAGCCAAGTCAGCCAAGTCAGCCAAGTCAGCCAAGTCAGCCAAGTCAGCCAAGTCTTCAACTGCTACTGCTTGTGGTATCTTGAGGGCTGGTCTGGAAAAATTGTCAAGGACAGAGGACCCACACCCATTCCCACATAAAAGCCTTAACTGTATCATTATTGTATATGCTAATGGAAATAAAGTTACTTGTATATAATTGTATAGTATAGATGGTAGTCTCCTTTAGTCTTGTTTTCTCCCCGGACAGGTACCCCCCCCCCCCCACCTTGTCTGCAGGTTACTCTGTGTTCCCCATCAGTCCCCATGGGCATACCATAGACTACAAGTGTTAAGGCTTCTGCCTCTTTGTTTTCTTGTTTCCTATGAGACTAACATTAGCCCACACACTGTGGGTTCACTACCCATGGCTATAAATCATAGCAAGTGACAGGTGATCTGATTGGTTAATAGTGAAGTCGGCGTTACCAGGAGTCGGTAACCGCCCCGGGTCCAAATAAGGACATTGACGTGTCGACATATTTCAAGATCTGAGTTTATTACAATAAGTGCCGTGATCATGCCATGAACCCCCTTTAACACACACACTTTGAGAGAAACCTAAAAAAAGTTTGGCTGAGGAGAGTTCAATGTAAGGCCATGTCACATAACCTTCTGGTGGTATCTAGGTGACGATAGGGTTATGCTGCACTTGCAGGTGATTTCTGAGAAGTTGGTGTATAAAAAAGTAAAGATTTTCTACTTTGCGGTCCGTTCTTTTCCTACATACCTACTTGAAAGCCATATAACCAGACTTTTGGATGTTGTTCTTGCAAAAGGCTTTCATGAAATCTCCATTTACATTTTGGCTGCCCACCAAAATACTTTGGTGATGTGGTTTTACTTATCACCCACCACCGCTGGGTATTTTTTTTATTGGAATTCGACTTCATGTTATTGCACAAATGTATAACAGCAGCAAGGAACTGATAACTACCATCCTATAGGTCATTGAATGAATAAATATGTGATGTCCTATCAGGCATTGCACGTCCATTCAACACATTCAACTAAATAAGTATGACAGGCATATAATACAAGAGTGACAAATGCCAAAATGAAGCAGCACAAAAACAGGATCGGTTATCCAACTCGTCTGCTGTAAAAAAGACATTGATCTAAAAACCACGCGTGTAATTAATGGGGAGGCTAAGGTTTTATTCACAAAGCATATGTCAATGACACCGCCTACTCCATTATGCCGCATATTTAGTTTCCGGCTATGTCTCTACTCTACACTATAAATCTTAATGGCCTTATTCTCCTGACATAAGCTTGTTTGGGGTCGATCACCTGCTTCGTTCCCTTTATATAAAAAAATTAAGACAAAAAGATGAAATCATTTTTTAGAAGTACAGTAATAGAGTGCACCATCCTAGTGTGCTTTCCTTTGATTTTGTTCCATCACTCTTTTGTTCAATTTGCCATAATTTCCCTCTCAATTTGCCAGCTCCTTTCCTTTGAAATAGCCATTCATTTTATCTCTCTGTTTATCCCTTATTATAGGCTGAGGGAGAGGGCTGAGAGCCTTTTAACAATGAATCATAAAATTTGGTTTGCACTCTCATTTAATGGCATGGATATCTTACATTTAAGAAACTGGATCATACAGGCAGAAATTGGATCATATAATCATATGATGTGATATATTATGAATATGATTGTATTGATTTTGTTGATTCATTGATCTTATAATATGCATTTTATGATAATGAGACACTTTTATTGCCAGATTGTGGACTTTTCCACAAAGTACTTCTGGTGGGTCAGTTATATGCAACTCAGTCGTTTACACATGCAACATATCCCACTCATAGTAACATATCAGAAACGCATACACATATACTAAGAAAATATGATTTTGTGTAAATATTCACATTTATCAAATTCACTTTACATTCTCTACCTTTTCTTTATTTCCTTTCTATTTGCTGACATTCACTTGGAGGCCTGAAAATGTCTGGAATGCACTCCTTTCAATTGCATATTGTAAGGTTAGTACAATAGAGAACTCCATATTGATAACGCACACAAAACCAATGATATTATAACACTTCCCCTCACATTTCTATTCCTTATGTCCATGCTTGCAAAGCAAACTGCGTTGTTAATATATGTTGAGTAAATACCCTACACTAAATGAAAGCCATCGTTTAGCCCATGGATTGCTCACAGCAGATTTGCGACACATTAGGCGATTGCGCTTCTCTCAAGGAAAAGAAACTAGTTTACCCCTGGCGTGTTGCATATTGCCACCTTTTGGTAGGTCCGATAATGCCCCGAGCAAGAACCCTGATGGAGTGTGGAGTGTGTGTTGAGAGAGTGTCTCCTTTATTGACAAAGATGTGCTGAGAGACCAAGAACATGGTGAACGACCTGCAGAATGGCCTAAGCACATGTACTGAAGTGGAAGGAAAGAGGGTGGTGATATATTTTGGGCTCATTTTACTCTGACACAATTTCCCTGAGTACATGTTGGCGAAATTGACCCCTGGAAACTGGCATTAGACCATCCATCCATGGTGGTACGTATATACATTTGCAACTCTCTCAAAACCTTCATGTGTTATTCATTTTGACAAAGGATTTTGGGAGGCTTTTGTCTAGAGTAGGCACTCGAGATAAAACGCATTATGACTGCTAAGTTACTAATGGCTTATATGTGGGAATGTTGGGAGAAGAGGCATGGAAGCTGTCAATCGGGGGCGAATCGACGTTTAGGCGGATAACTGGGCAGTCTGGAATCTTACTTAAGCTGTTCTCCTTTTTGGCAAAGCACTTAGCCCTATACTGACAGCCCCTATTTTCTTTATAGCGATAGAAAATGGGAAGGGACTTTATTACACCCCTGTGCTGTTGCTTCCTATACCTTCAGCATTGTATGTCACACTTGGTCAAAGTGGTGCATAACATGTGAGTTATGTCACCCTGGGGACATACAACAAGTAGGTCCGCCCAAAACGTAAATTACTTTTTATTTTTAATTATTTATATTTTTTATTCATTAATGGGGTGTAATAAATATGGAACAAAGCTCGGGTGAAGTCTGTACACTTGTTAGTGACCTCGGGAGCACAGAAGATCTCGGGCTAACGCCCTCTAACTTCCCGCGCTCCCTCGGTCAATAACAAGTGTACAGACTTCCCCCTTGCTAGGTTCCATCTATATACCCTATGGTAATGTTTAGGGTATGTAGTACTGATGGTTCTGTAGATAATAGAACCACACCTTTACCTACCCATGATGGAAGGTCCCATATAACCGATTGCCTATCACCATCACCATGTCTATCACCATCATCACATGTTTATAGACTAGCTGTCTCTGATCTGCGTTAAAAAGGTTCTTTGATAACGTCTGATTCCCAGGCAATCGCAAAGTAATCAAATTGCCTCTATGAGATCTGTATGTTTTGGCAAGGAATATGTTGCTGCTGAATAGAGGAGTTGTATGTGCAACTGGGTGTCAGTTAGTCACAGTGCATGCTTGGATGTGCATTTTTATCTAAACATGATATGGCTTTCAGAGGAAGGACAGATCCAATGTGAATACAATTTTCGAATACTATTTTATAGAAATGATAGGCAAGCTATTTCCGCCAATATTTACGATTATATTGTGGGAACCTACATGATGCAGATACATGTATATGGAGTGATACCAAAGCATGTGATACCAAAGCAGTATAGGAACAATACTTTGAACATCAATCATGGAATATAACAACTTAAAGAAGTACGAGCAATGGGCCCGTTGTACAAGTTCCATCTACACATTTCATGGGTGCTATTGTCGGTGTTATGGAATTTCTAGTCTGGCATGCAGTTTCAGTCCCATTCCATATATCCATGGTAAAAGTATTGAGACTAACCAATAACAAATTATATAACTAATGGGTATTTATTGTGGAACATGGGGCCTTTTACGCATATTTCACCTTAATATTCGCATCCCACAATGCAAATCAAAATTTCGTTTCAGAAAAATTGTTATTCATGAAAACAATTAAGCATTGTCACTCTTTATGAATGTTTTCGTAGTGCCCTGACAGCTCATTCTTACTAATCATCATGGGAAGGGGGGGAGGGGAGTTTATAAGTTTGTTCTTAGGTAGAAATATAGATAAATTACGTTTCCTAGCATACAAGATTCAATAACTTTTATTCACAATCATGCTCACCACCGGTGATCTCCCTGGTGGCCCTCAATATGGTGGAGCTGCACGTGTCTTATTGAGCATGTGAATGACTGCAGGTTGTGGGAAGGATGTTCGGGCATTACGAGCGTGTTGGCACAATACAGACATTAATGTCATCATGAGAGGCTAAACATAGAATCGTTTGTGGGAGGATGTGTCTTGGATGTAACCTTGATAGCGCTGCTTTTAATAAAGGATAGATCTAAGAATGCCTCAGCAAGAGATTATTTGCAGCGGCAGTCTCAGCTACAAGAATAATCTTACCAAATGTACTCATATTATGACTTTTTATCAATAGTCTGCTGCTGTTATATATATATAAACTTATACAAGAATTTGAATCAAATCGGCTGAGAGGAAATGGGTTCCGGTGAGCGATAATTAATACGTGAAGCCACCACAGGAAATGATTTTTCCAAATTATTGGACTTATGATACAGGTGGAAATCTATATTAAAAAAATGTCATGTGCAGCATGGATTATTTCTCAGTGCTCTAATGTCAATATCCGTGCGTTTTACATGTTTCGAAAGCACAAACGTCAATCTTCCCCAGACATGTGCAGTGGCACATGCCAGTCCCCTATGGGAGGAAGGGGCAGACCTGTTGGAGACACTCTGGACAAGTCTATGTCACCATAGCTAAAAATAAGGTGCGTCCGGGTAAGGGAACCCCGGAAATGCTAAGGATGCTGCAGGGCGTCTTGATGGAGGATCAAAATGAAATAAACATTCGGAGGATGATGGGCCCAGGCCACACGATTGGACGGGACTATGGCGGCAACTTGGTTGGATGTTGGAAGCTATAGCTGGAATGAACAGTCATAATGAACCCAGTTGTTGTTGTTTCATGAATAACAAAACTTCGCCATCAGCTGTCATGGCTCTCTCAAAAGAAGCTAAAAGAGGGTAATAGAGGAATAGACCCTGATTTTAGTGTGAAGGTAAAATGACTGTGGTTTAGATGCAAGAGTGAAGCCCTCGCATTTCAATGCCTGGAATGGTTCTGGGCTATAGCCACCTTTAGCAGAGACCAAAAGGATCAATAACCTCCATTCCGGGGGGGGGGGGGGGGCTGCTGGTGCACTGTTTGTTGGTAATCTCTCAACTTTGCCTCAGTATTATTCACCAAACATTGCAGGAGCAGCCCCTTAAGGTCGGACATTAATCTTAAAATACTGCCCCACAAGGGCACCAACGTCTGGTTGATTGCCTGGCAAACCACCCAAAGAAATGCAGAACAGTGGTGTGTGTCATTATTTGTAAAGATACCTTTTATTACATCAAATACATTATACAATTAACTATTAATCCCAAAATGTAATCTGATACTTGAGTTACTTAAAAAAGAAAGCTTCTTCAATGATTATCTATAATTTGGTTGACCAATATTTTTTCATCATACAGATATTATTGGTTATTTTATTTTCTATTCCTCGCGTGACATTTAGGGGACATTTGATTTTATGATTTCATATTTGAAATTGTATTTTAAAGCTTTGAAATCATAAATTAATTAATGGATTTTGCCTGCGCAAACAGCTCTAACAATGGAAATATGAAACTGATGGTTCAAATGGTTCATGAATTGAATCAGGCTTTTACCATGGTCTCCATCTCTTGGGATAATTAATATCAGCAGGTTTTAAACAATAATTCCCTCCTGAGATACTTTTGTCTGTTTCCTGTCGATGGTTCAAATAAGGAATGAATGCCACCAAGCCATCATTATTTAAAGAGATAAACCACAGTTCAACTGGGAAAAAACTTTGCATCATGAACAAACTAGGTTATGTGAATTCAAAAAGCCAATAAAAACAATATGTCACCGGGTTAGTTTTCATTTCAGGGAGCCCTGAAATTTAGGGTTGTTCACTATAGAAGACATATATGAGAAAAGGCCAATTTTTTTCGTTTTTTCAGTATAAAAAAGAACTGAAAATAACGTTTTCCTAATAATCTCTATAGACATAGCTAACATATTGCTTGTTTTGTCCCCAAACTGTCAGGATAAAAATGTGTCATAGTAAATATCCCATATATCCAACATTTTTCTTTTTCAAATATCATTTCCTTTTCTAAGATATTCCAACACATAATCAACATGACTTATGGATATCTTAATATCCGATGAGGTACTATTTTGGATTCCTTTTTGACAGAAAGACAGACATGTCAAATGCCTGAGGGACTCCCTCATTTGTATATACTACTATGTGATGTTTGACTATAAGCTAGTAGACTAGCACTAAGTCCCTTAGGCTATTCTCATAGACCAGAAATCAGACCAAAATAAAGTTGGTTATTAGATGATACATTTCCTTTATTTTTAAGAAACATTATTTTAGGAACTGTTTTAAAAGTATTGACTTTCAATTAATGGCTATGAGTTGATAAATTCCATTTCTACACATATATTGATATGTATCAAAAATAATAGATAATCAAGGTGCGCTAGTCTACCCATGACAGAAAGGTTTAGAGCAAAAAGAACAGATCCGATCACTGTCATATCTCAAAAAAACCAAGTGCCATGTGCAATAGCAGCAGATGGCACATGTCATGGGTAATAGGGGAGTCGTCATCGTAAAAAGACTCCTTGTCATGGGTGAAAAGATCTCCGTAATGAAGAAATAGTCAGTGCCATGAAACTATTTGTTCCAGGAATAGGAATATCCAGATTGTAATAGGAAAAGGTGTCTTTGTTATGGATTTTGGCTATGCGTAATATGTGCAAAAGAAGAAGAAAAGTCTGTAATATTACACAGGTCGTACAGATGACGACTTTGGGACGCAACATTGCTTTACCATTTCAAGCAATAAAAAATGGGGGTCACCAACTTTTTAAAAAAGTTATTCAACTGAATCTGCATCCCAATGAGTTAAAAACAGGGATATTGAAGATTTTCAATGCTAAATAATATCTTTCAAAATATGTTGATACCCTGTTCTTTCTTGCATGAGGGTAAACCTATATAGTGGCTATGTTCAGAAGACATTTCAACTGATAAATGTTATTTGTCTGTCTGAAATCTTAGAAAAACTGAGAAAATATCCATTTTCCCCAAATACTTCAATACTAAACTTTGGTGGTCTCTAGAATGAAAAAAAAATATGCTGAGGTCCATTTTTTTTTGCTTTTTGTTATCCCCCAACCACCTTCTTTCTCAAGACTAAGTTTGAAAATATTATTGTCACTCCTTATTTTTCATGCATTAGTTCCTTGAACTCCCGCCTGCAGCAGTGCATATGACTGTGGTTTATCTCTTTAAAGTGTCAGTAAACCCCCAAATATTATGAGCAAATCCATTTCCTTGGTATTATTGAAATGTAACCACCCCGGTTTTACTTAATTCAAGTTATTATTTAGTGAGTTTTACCCATTTAAAGGAGTGAAAAAGTAGTTCCACAGTTTAACACTCCATTCAAGGCGCCACTGTTTGCCTACGTCATAAAGCTGCGCCAATCTTGAAATGTACATGCAATGAACATAACAAACAACTCTCATAATTGCTGCTAGAAAGAAGGAGGGTGTGGTGGGAGGAAGGAGTTTGACCTAAGCAGGTGTGCAGACCAAAACAAACTGTGTTACATGTATAGTTCTCTGGTCAAAACAATGGCTGAAAGCAGTGACAGTGAACTGTTTCAATTGCTGGGAGATTGGGGGGAAAGGTAGGGATATTATGTTCATTTCTGGTGCAGCTTTGTGATGTCACACAGCACTCTCAGTGCCCTCTTGTGCTAAACAGACCTTTTCAACCAAGCTTTCCCAATTCGTGCCTGTAATTGACTATAAGTTAGACAAAAATGGAAGTAAAAAAATTGAGACTTGGCTGTTGTATTTATGGCTCCATGAAATTTGTTGTCCTAAAAGTGACCGGGAACCCGTTAACTGACCCTTTAAAGTATGTTTTACTGACAGTGACTCTCACTGTCTCTGTCTCTCTCTCTGCACTCTGTTTCTCACCCTCTCTATATATTTCTATATCCGTCTCTTGCCCTTTCTCTATCTGTCTCGCTCTCTCTCTCTATCTGTCTTGCTCTTGCTTCCCCTCTCCCCCCTCTCTCTCTGCAGAACAGAAACAAGCGAATGGCTTAACTTGATGATTGATTATCCCAATTCCATCGAATTAGTTCCCCTGGAAGGCACCTTTGGGCAGGTAATTCTATATTGGTAATCATCTAACAGGTTAATTAATTCAAACCAGCACCTTATCTATGGTCGACGTGAAGAGCTTATTGAGTGATTGCTCGAATTTTGATGTTAGGCTGAACTGTCACAAATGAGCAAATTAATAATGTATTTATTCTTGATCCAGATTGGTTCACAAATAAGGTGTTCTTCTCAGGGGTTGTTAATCAGTTCTTTGTATTCTAGTTGTTAGGCATTTAATTTTCCTGAATATATCGGAAGGATTTAAAAGAAAAAATACTACGTCTGAATGAGTTATTCACTTTGAGTGGGAAGAATACTAGTGTGGCGGGCTCTGTACGCGATGAAAAACTAGATGGAATGAAAATGTGTTGTCGCCGATGTAACCTTGATGTAAGCACGTCTGTGATTGTTATATATCCCCGTCATTGATAACGTCAGACCAATCAGAGATAAACTTACACAGCCGCGAGGCACATTAAAAAAGGCATGGCCGTCGTTAAATGCTACTGCCGTCCTAATACAAGCGTAAGAATGACGATTTTCTATTATTTCCAAGTGGTAGTATAAAGAAAGAACTGTCCTGGAGGTGGACTCGTGTGGTTCAATGGCTCTTGTTTATACTTTATTTTGCATCCAACACCCGACCTGCAGCTGCGCGTTGGATACAAAATATAGAGGCATTAAATCACACTTGCAGTTCTAACCTCTCGTTCAGTGTTATCTAATTACTTCATGGATTATAATGCTGGAACATATGAATAAACAGTTCTGAAAACGTATACATGTATTTTTATTTGTTTCTTGATCATTGACTTAATTTAAGTTAACTTGGATATAAAAAATGGATTTCAAAAGGTGGAAGCTCATCTTCCCCCTGGAACTTCCTCACCCCACACCACCTGCCTCTAGGACATTTCTCCCCTAGGATTCCCCGCTATCAATTTAGCATTATTTTGCAATTGAAACAAAGCCATCATTCAATCCTAAGTACATCAGCAGGCCAGACATGTTGACATTAATCCTTACATACACTTAGGCATAACGACCAGAATTATATAGTATTTAGTCTATAACCATAATACCACAGTGAAACATAGTAAGGTCAAAATCTGCTACCATCTGCTAGTCCGATACACCAACACATTAAGTCTGCCATGGAAGACCTTTAACCAGAAATCAGACCCATATTGTACGATACGAACAAGATTAACTTGGATTATTCTCTATAAAATAATATATCATTAGCCATCAGCTTTTCACTTCGGAAGATAACATTGTACCTGGCATATTAGAGTTATTGTTATCATTAAATGTTAATCCCACGTTCAATAAAAATAGGGACTCATGGAATTGTGTTCTTTCCAAAGATAAAGTTTGAAAAAGATGTCGAAATTTCTTTTTCGATGCATTATTTCCTTGGATTTCCGTCTGATGCAGTGCATATGCTGCTGGAACATGAAAAGTATCACAATTCGTGATATAGTCTCGCGATTTAAAGAACTTAAACAAATGCTTTTCCCTTTAAATGAAATGCATATTACATATTATCCTATCATGTTAGCAGGCCATCTGGTAGTGATCTACGAAACTAATCCTGACGTTAGCTTTCATGTAACAAGAACTGCTAAGCCATTCTAAAATTGAGTCATTACTATCCTCATCTTCTCAGAATTCATTTATGTCAGTGTCCTAAGCCATTCCTTTGTTTCATTCCCAGCGTCAGCTCATCTAATCACTCTACCTGCGTTGCCCTAGACTTATCACCTTATTACCAATGGAATAGGATTGCCTTATGTCTACATGGATGCCTTTCCCCAGACTTATGTCAGTGTCCTAAAGCAGTCGTTCGTGCTTAATCTTAATTAAAGACGTTCTCTTATAATCATTAAAGACGTTCTCTTTAAAAGTATCAGATCCTGGGTAAAACGGCAAGATAGAAAAAAGTGATATACAATAGGGGATTTGCCACTGAGCAATTATGTCAAACTTAGAGTGCACGCTTGAATTCATTCAGTTCAGGTCAGACATAAATATTTTGCAACACTTTTGTCGAAAATTAGAAGGAAGCAAGGATGCTTTCACCAATATCGCAGCATGTATAAATAATCTATGAAAATGATGATGGGGGCTTGTGTTGTGGAAACATTGGAATATTTGAATATTGACATTGGAGCACCGATAAATATTCAACGCTGAACATGGCAAGTCACGTACAATTTATTTTTGTTGAACAGGGAGTTTTATTCAGGAATAATATAATACATAATGTGTGCTCGTGCACGCGTTCAGAGTGCTTGTTGATGTGCCCTCAGGTTATTAAGTATCAAGTTATCTCCTGGAGATTTTATATCTATTTTAAGGTGTTATATTTTGAGAGTAAATGATAGAGTTCTTTGTTGATTAAGAGATGATTTAAATGATGTTAGCTGTCTAATATATACATATTCACACAAAGCATTAACATAAGGAGTGAGAATATATATTCTTTGAAGAAAGTTTCCTTCCTTTCCTTCCTTGTTTAAATCTGACAATTTCATGTGAATCAAGATTAAAACTGGTGGACATGCAAGCCCCTTATTCAGTGAGCTTCCGTTGAAACTTCTGTCCCCAAACACCAGGACCTCTACCCCACGAGTAAATCAGATCAACAGCGTAGTGTACCATTGGAAGATGGGGTGGCGTAATAGGACGGTGAATACAGTTTAGGCGTTCGTCAGAGAGCCTATGGTCCATCCATTGCGGCTATGGTTCATCCATTGCATGCCAGATTACCCCTTCAGAAACCTGATCCCAACATGGGTATAATGCTCGGTGACAGGCAGGTAGCCAAAGTTAATATTGGCACAGGGATGAATGACAGTACACATGAAGCTCTTGTAATGATAGGAGGAGGGAGGAGGTGTGTATGGATGGTAGCAGCTAGTCCACCCCTGAGCATTTATCATGCTATTAAAGCGGGAACTCCACTTGCAACAAATGAATCCCTGTATTCTCATGTTTAAACATATTTTATTGATAAAAAGAAAATGAGATAGGTTATTGTAACATTGCATTGAGCATTGCCAATTGCTTTATCCATACAACATTCAAGATGCTGACATACAGCTGGACTCCACCTTCCACTTATGGAGGTCCATTTCAGAGTCTTTTGGTTTTCTTACTTTTGTGTTAATGGTTACCACTCTTTTTGCAACAGAAATAATCATTCAACATTTTCAGGGGGAAAAGTCATGAGGGAACATATCACGAGGGGAATGTCCTAGGGGGATTCGTTCTAGTGTCAAGTTCCAGAGAATGAGTGTGTGTGTGTGTGGGGGGGGGGGGGGGGGGGCAGGGAACATTCTGTAACCATTACAGATCCTCGATACTTTACAATGTATTGATGTCATGTAAAACGCCCGATTCGTTTGGATAATCTGATTTTGCTTAGGGTCAACTTCTAGAAATCAAGTTTAAGCTTGTTGACTTTTGGTTTGTTACATATATCTACCATACCTCTCGTTCAGTGTGTGCCTTATGATACATTCTGAAGCTACGCAAAAATGACACAACAGGTCAAGGTAAGTGAGTATATCACATTGTTCTATGTATCGCTTACCGTTGGCGATACAATTCGTAGTAGATGCCTAATTTAACGTGGGCCAGTTCTAAGCAAGCCTTCCTCATCAATGCAACACAGGAAGATTAAAACAAGTATTATAAACTCGACTTCAATAAAGATGGTTGGTATAACTGATTCCTGTCGAAATACAATTTATTGTCCTGACTTGTCCCTGTTTTTCACATTCCACCGGGATGCAATCCGGATATTGATCTGATTAATAAGAATTAGTCATTCGTCTCTGATTACATCAGAGAGGAGGGTACTTTTTCCCGATGAAGCGATGCCTTGCATCCCAATCAATAAGATTTTATGACAATATTTATGTTGGAGATGAACCATCCCACATTGGTTGATGACAACTCATAAGTGCCTTTTCTTATTCTACTGCAGTGCTTTTACTTGAGTATCTCATCACATAATGGGCTTCTTGCACTTTAGTCACTGCCTTGTACAGTCCAGGGGCTGTAACAACCATAGGCAGCGACTAATAAGAATAATAACCTCTATTTCGGTCCTGCTGGTACAGTAATTGTGTATAATCCCTAGGTTTTGCCTCGGGATCATACACCAAACAGTGTTGGTCAAGTCTCTCAATGCCGGACCTTATTCCTCAATTGTGTTATAAACCACTCTCACAGGCCTCTCCACTACCTCATAGTTTATTACCTTGCATTGCACCATGACTTTTATTTTGTCAGATTGGTCTGACCTTCCTCAAATGCATGAGGTTATGCATCGACTCCCATATGGTGCTATAAGGCCGTTAATACGATTAAAGTTTCCCCATCTTGAATCATTCGCATGGAATAATGGGAGTTGTATAATGTAATATAAGAGAATTCTGTATTTGCCTCCTTCGTGATGCTATATTGACAAAAAGGTCGTGGGCTTATCAAACAGGGGTCTACCAGGCCATGCCATGCCTTTCTTTTGTCGTTCTCATTGTTACATGGTTACTTATAGCTACTCTGTGTCGAATGGAACGATAGGACATGTATTTATTGTTCCCTTCATACATTTGTATCTCATATATCAGTTATACAAGCTAGTGTGTTGGTGAATGCATTCTATACCTATCTTTAAATAAAAGTTGGCTTTATAATATCTGATTTAAATTTAATCTATCCCAGCATGTGAAGGTAGCTGACATGGGCAGTGACACAAGTCTGCTATTAATTCTATCTTAAAACTGTATAGGATTTGGATGACTGTGATTAGCTGAAGTGTGATTGGCTGACGTTTTACAGTAGGCGTATCCTACGCGTGTTTGACGAAGGGTCAACTGTGTAATAACCCAGATTGGTATTTTGTTTTATGCTTTGCTGGGATCAAGGGCGAGAGACGAAACGCACTAAAACACAATCTCAATTACTTTGATGTTCGCGACACTGTGCAATTGTATAATAATCATATATAATATATATGGATCATGACATAAAAAAGTATGATTGGAGTTTTAATAGTTTGCAATAACTTTGATGCGGTCTTTTAAGAATATTTGTGTCGATACATTGATATTCTGACGACTTACAATTCGAAAAGAATACTTATAGTACAGGCAAAGTCAATTTAATCACTCTAGATTTCTAGATATAGCATATATAAGTTGGTAAGTGCTTCATCTATACTATAACATTATTTTGTTTTTTGCCGTCTTGTGATCTATAGACGAGTCTCCTATATCACAATAAGTCACACGAGTCAGATGAAAACAACGTAGCCATACATGACAATCTTCTTTGATTCAATTACTAGTTCATACCACATTCATTACTTTGGATGGTGTTACTATTCGGAAAACATCTGAGTAAATTTGGAAATAAAGTAAAGTAAAAGAAAGGAAAAGTAAATAACGTTTCCAATAACAAATACATGGAATACCTCAGTTCAGATCACAATTCTGGCTGATATTTGAGGTTTGCAATAGCAAATTGTACATTTGAAAATATATGAGTATTATGTATATTAGTGAAAGACAAGTAAAGTTTCTAATATAAGGACACTGCTTTCAAACCTTAGTGTATGTCACAACTTCGGCTGATATAAATTTTGGAGTTTGTAATTGCGAATTGTACATATTGTGTCAGCTCGACCTATAAGTGGCAGGGAACTTGGCTATTTAATAAGCCAGCCTGCCTCATACACACTGATAAAAGGTCTTGGTGAAGGAAGACCTTTTACAAAAAGTTTCCAGTGTTTAAACGCTTCTAAATACCGTCGGCAATGACATTGCATTTAATTCACGCCATCCTTCCTCAATTAAAATGAGAAATCTCTTTTGAAGCCAAGGATTTTCCCCCCAAAGCCCGCCAAGTTTTATCAGGGAACCAATTAATCTCGCTGACTCCAATCACGCCCCAGGCTACAGCGATAATTTCCATCGGTTCCTTCAACTCGGCCTGAACATTCTAATCAAGTATGCCAATATTTTGTCCATACATCGCAGCTATACCATAAAAAAGCTTGTGTATGTGTGGGATAAGTACCCCAGTAAACGCTGGTCACCGTTGGTATCGTATAGCAACCGGTGGAATAGTGCAAAAGGAGCAATACTAGTTGATAAATGTGCTGTTGTCTTGGGCACCGAGGGACTAAGTCTGATAAGAGAGTGCCCGGTGTACAACACCACATTGTTCACCCTAGTTGCGTCCAGAGAAAATCTCATGGGACGATATGACAACCCCGATCTCCTTTCCCCCTCTCTGCTCAGTCTGTTCAGTTTTGCATTGGTTTTTCCGGATATATATGTGAATGCGTACATACAGTAGCACTGATACAAGTATGCTCTTCCAGGCTTGAAAATAGTAGGAGACAGCAATAAATATGTGGGGCAATATCAGATTGCAGCAATAATGTGGCGCACAATCCAGCAATGCCTGATACAGTGACTATCGGAAGGGAGGTGTCCATCACCGCACGGATGGCTTGCTTAGGGGGAAACTGCTTATAAATAATGTTTCCCATTGTCAAGGGGGAGAGTATTGTCATTGACTAAACCGATGTAAGCTGAGGGGTGGCTTTCTGTGTCGGCAATTGATTGCTTTGGGAGAATTGCTAATTTATTCATGGTGCCATACCCTTCGGAAACTTGGCGAAGCGGGACTATGACGGCGTCTCCAGAAACTGAGAGAAACTGGCCACTTGAGACATGAGGGAAAGACTTGTGGAACTACTGCTGAGTTATCTATAGTTTGCCTTGTTTAGCCCTTTGCTATGCTACTTTTCCAGACCGATTGGTACAATGTCATGTCTTAAAGCTGGTCTTCCACTATATACTGGGGCAGGATACTACCATGTATTGCTGTATTTACCAGGTCGTTTAATATAGCTTCATAGTTGGTCTACTCCTGGGATAGCACCTAGTATACTACCGACTATTTATATGATGTTTTGCTAAGCTGATTAGTACAACTCTATAACTGGTCTTCCGCAAACTCGTTGGGTAGTAGACTACCAATTATTATAAATGATATTTTACTAGGCTGTACAGTACAGTAAATATTGCCTGTCCTCCATAAACTCGTCGGGTATTATACTACCATCCATTGCGGTATATGGGTCAAATGTTTTTAGAATGTACAATTGCGATTTTGTGAGGTTTAGGAAGATTGAAAAAAAAATTAATAAATATGAACTCATATTCCTTCTGACTGGTATCATAGATGTCCCCACCACCTAAAAACACCAATTATACTGATCAAATTTCAATATGTCAGTTTTTATTGTAGTTAAAACAAGGTATTCTTTTTTTAGGGTATACCCGGTATCAGATTAAGTGGCAGCTCCTTAAATCCTCAATAATCAGGACAGAATGATTGAATTTCCAAATAAAATATAATTCCTTATAAGGATTGAATGTTCCTTTACAAGTATACCAATCCATAACCATGTATCCTCCAAGGTTATTGTGTGAAACATGAAAGCAAATGGATTACAATTCTCCAAAACAGGAACGTTTTGATCAGAAATATATGATTTGAATATAAATTCAATAATGCTTTAGTTGTTGCTATAAACAGGGTGAAAACCTCTTTTCTGGCAACATATACATCCTGTCCATCAATATAGCAACTTATAACTTATTTATCATATTCAGTTTTCCTGAGAAAATTGGTAATAGGAAGCCATCTTTGATACCGGGCATCCCTTTACATATGATACCGGGCATCCCCCAGTAAAGTACCTTATTTTTGACCTCTCACTGTGGCTAAAAAAGTGGACAAAACCACTTTAAACCTAGCAAGTACATGAACAGCATATATTTGGTACACAATTGATCTAAGTTCAAGTCAATCCTTGACTAAATATCACCTCACTTGGCCTGAGACAAACACCTTCTCAAATATACCGGGCATCCCTCTATATACCGGGCATCCCCCAGAGGAGTACATATCATCTAACATCTCACTGTGGCTACTTAGATGGGCACAATCACATGAAACTTAGTAAATACATAAGAAATATGTGTGGTAATGAATGCAGGCTCTAAAATCAATGATAAAAAATCATTTTCATGGATCATAACATTTTTAAATAGAATTATATGGTGGTTGAGAAGATAAAAAAATTAAAAATTTTCAATTCACATTTCTAATGTTCTCACGTGTTAGGGGAGGGAAGAGGCCATGTTACAGCAAAAAATACAGAAGATAAAGGCATATGGGTAGCAGCTATGATAGAATTTCTACTATTCAGGGGATGCCCAGGAATGCCCGGTATCATGATTCTGAATCAAGTTCAAATATATTGCATGGAAATAAGGCATGAAGCCACATCCATATATACAGTAAGACATAATATGTTGGCATACAAGTTTTTATGGTGATTTCTAGGCTCTCTAGTGACTTAGTCAAGGGTACAAGGATTGAAGTGGGGATGCCCGGTATCAGGGGATGCCCGGTATCATCCACTCTTTTAATATACTTTAAAAGGTATCTATTGTGTTTATGTACCAATCTTTCAGTTGTAAATTGAATGAGACATTGCAAGGAACATTGAGACATTAAATGAGGACCCTATTTACAGTAGTAATGGTATTTATCTTTCATTTGTCAACAGAAAATGATTTGTGGGGCATGCCCGGTATGAATTCAAAACACATTTGTCTCAACATGCCTGCCCCCATAGTTCTAAAAGTATGTTGAATTATACATAATATGACATTTCTGATTAATGAAAACTAACTTAACATGATCTCCATTGAGAAATAATTGTTAAATGTGCATAAAAATCATGTTAAATAATGATGGTACCGGGCATACCCTCTTGGATTCTTGTTAACTGTGAGGCTATATTAATTTTTCCTTGAACATAGCACACGAAAATGCTTCACTAAGAATTGTTGAAAACAACTTTTTAAACATATAAATAATGATTAGACTGATGAATATCACACTGATGGTTGATTCCTAAACATCTTAACAATAGTTCCACACCATACAAGGGCATGTATAATCTTTGGTCACTCTCATTCTGGTTGACAATGTCCAAGGAATCCCATTAATACCTACCCAATGACTATATATGGTAATTGTCTTGGTTTCCAGAAGAAAAAACAGGGGCCTGGTCATATAAAAACACTTTGAATGTATGTCTTAGTTGTTCCTTTCCAGCCATACCGGGTATGCCTCAATATACCGGGTATACCCCTGACATCATTTGCATTCATATCTCCACAATATATTTTTTTAGAAGAATGTAATTTGGGGTATATATGAAGATACATACTGGGATAACATAAACCGAAATTTAGTACCATAGTACCAGTCGAACTTGGTCTACATTATAATAGGTTACAGGGTATACCCGGTATGTAATAGTATAAAATCTCCGGTTTAGTAGACATTGAACCATAACCCTGTTAATGTCTGCATTACTGGCTAAATTTGACTAAGAATGCATCAATGATATGTTAAAGTGTATTTTAGATATTTTAAATCATATGCCAAGGATATATTCATAGCCAGTATACTAGAATCTATGTTTGATACCGGACATACCCTAGTGACTTCTGAAAATTGGAGATTTGAGTATAGGCCTGGCATACTGCGATGAGGGGTGGTAGAAGGCTATGATGTTACCAAGCTATCGGAAACATGTATAAGGACTGGAACCTGGTGAAATTTGAGACCTAGAATGTTTACTTTTATTCAGGCGGGAGGTACAATGGGGGAAAATAGTGAATTCTGAGGTGTTTTTGTCATCATTTTAACGTTTATAGTGATTTATTTAATAGAAATCCTACAAATATGTACATATATTTTTGTAAAGCTTGGGATGTCCTCTTTCCAATGGTACTAAGATGATTAGGATTGATTCATTTGTTTCCGATACCCATTCAGTATAATGCGCAAAGGTCGGAAATTTCGCAATTGTACATTCTAAAAAAATCTGACCCATATGATATTTCAGGTCCTCCATTTGCTTTGGGGATAGCATACTAAAGTCTATTTCTAAGAGGAATCTTAATGTTAGATGTTCTTAATATTAACAATGAATATCTGAGGTAGTTAGTGCCCCTTGGACGTCCCAATAAGCACGTTTTGGGGTGGTGGACAAAATGATGTCATCATGTTCAAAGCAAGCACCTTGGACCACTGCGCCACGCCTCCCTCCCACCCTACCAGACACCTCTCTCAAACCCTTGTCATGTCCGCTTCTGCACAAGGCCATGCACCATCTCTATGAAATATGCGAATCATTTAAGACCCGGCTTCACTTGCAGTTTGATAAACGGCCTGGACTTCAACCCTGGCTCATTGCATTGGCAACCTTTTTGTGCTGGTAATTTCTGATTTTTTAAAAAAGATTTTTTGAATCTCGCTCTTGCAGCAAACCACCTATTGTATTCCTTATCTGGTGACTTTTCCTCAGCCCATTGAGATCACTGATTGATTGAATTTTGTTTCTGTAGGGACAGATTGGTGGGGTGGGAAAAAGTCAATGGAACAGTTTGGCTTGAATTTCTCGGCGGAGTTTTAATCATTCATTTAATGCAAGCGGGTAGACGCAGGGGGTGGTAGGAACCGGCGGATTCAGGACTATATTGTGTGATTTATAAGAAATTATCATCAATCTAATTTAAACCTTCACTAATCCTCTTGAAGAATCCAAATCTATAGGACAAAATGGAGAATCATAATACAGTTTTTAGTCAATGTAGTTCAGATAGATGGATAGAGACTGTAGCTTTGACAGACGAGCAGTGGGATATATAAGTCTGGTGACTGGATCTCTTTCCACTGTAGTTGTTCAGGGCAGCATATACTATATTAGAAAAAAAGTTCATCTTCTTGGCAATACTTATCTGAGACTACAACTTTAACAGACGGGCAGTGGGGTATATACGTCTGATCACTGCGTCTGTTTACACTGTAGTTGCTCTAGCCAGCGTGCATCTACTGAACTAGTCGGGCCTGGAATAAGATAAGAGACGCAAACAATGCTCAGACCTCAGGCCAACGAACGAGAACCTGTTTCACAAGCTATTTGTTCAAGGCCAAAATCCCACAATGGAAACCATGGAGTTGCTCCCGGGTTATTCTAAGTCTGTTCTATTTGAGCAGAGATTTCAAAGAGCAAGTAGACATACGAATAGCTGGGTTTAGGAGCAAGCATTGTACTACCCAGCATTAATCATGGCTGTTCCTGCTCGTTCGTAGGTCCCAACAACGATGCGATCTGGTTCATATTGCTGTTCATTCATTGGAGTCCATTGTGCAACACCCCTCAGAACAATTCCTCTTCTCTGCTTTCTAATATTATGACATTCTGATCATGAGATCTAATCCTCCTCTATATTCACATTCTGAAGATACAATTATACTATCAACAAAGGAACAGCATTACATTTGCTGTCACTATCCGATTCCTTTAATGTTTCCGCCGACCTTTAAGACTAGCGGATGTAACCGACGTTTTTCTGTTTGTCTCTTAGTAGTGTCTATATTTGTTCGTGAGGCAAACTGTTGCACCAAATATGATTGAGATACTTAGGTATTGGCCAATTCTGGATAGGCAGGTCTTCGAAAACCTGAATATTGAAATCATCAATGTCAACAAATATGAATTATTTTATCTGTTTCCCAGAGTGGAAAAGGATGAACATATTCAGAACTTTGTTCAGAAGTTCTTTTTTTGACTATCTATAGGTCCAAGTTCTTTTAAGGCCACTATCCATGCTTTTTCAATAGGGGGTCAAACTGAAGAGCAGAATGTGAGTGTCAGATTTGAGGGAGGTCTGGGCGAGCCATATTTGTAGGTTATGGAGGAGCCATGTCTATAAAAAAATTTTTGTTCGTATCTAGTCTCTGGTCTGGTAGAGGTTCTTCCTCAAGGGTTTTACTGAAGCTTTTACTGCTATAACAAGTAACACGTTTGCCTTGGAGGCCTTGGAACCTACATGTGGTAGCATTTATTTCATTATTAATCTTTCCTCCTCCTCCGCCTTGCCCTCCTCCTCATTTTCTTCTTCTACTTCTTCCTCTTTTTTTCACCTCCTTGTTCTTCACTCTTCTTTCTCACATCCTTGATTTTCCTCTTATTCTTCTTCTCTCTTCTTCTTCACCTTCTTCTTCTTCTTTTTCTTCTTCTAATTATTCAGGGTTTTTTCAATAGTGGGGCGTCCAAAACAGTTAAAATGTGTAAAAGGAAAATCTTCATGTTGATGAGGGAATACTGATAGATTAATGAAGAAAGTTGGCACGTTTATAGTTAATCACTGTGCGTTCAATGGAATTGGTTTGTGTCTATTCACAAAGTTAAAATAAATATCAGCCTATGGATTAAGGCGCCATTGGGAAGTATTTTTCATGTGAAATCCAATTAAAATCATATATATATATGAGTGCCACAGGGACTGATACTATGTTACAATAAATCCCCAATGCATCATCGTAATTGGGATGATATATTTCTGTTATAACAGTGTGTATCAATGGGTTTTTGACACACTTCCATATCAAGAGGTATACATATCAATTTAATATGAACTGTTCCTCACCATGTCTCCCTCTTCTCAATAGCTCTTATGTCTCTCTCTTTTCTGTATCCCTCCCCACTCCCTCTCTGTCTGTGCAGTTTTCTCCTTTCTCTCTACCTTTGTCTGTCTCTCGTTTACCCTGCCTCTCTTTATGTCTGTCTGTACTTCTCTCCATGTCTGTCCGTGTTCTATCCGTGTCTCTAAGCATCTTCTTTCTCTATGCTTCTCGACAACTCTGTGTCATCTCACTGTGTTTCTCTACTTGTATGTGTGCGTGTTTCTCTGTGTGTCGGTCTATGTCTCTCTCTCCATCTCTCTCTTTCTCTGTCTCTAGGTGCATTATGCATGCGTTGAAAAGAAGGAACATACACCACAAAAAAACAAACAAACAAACTTAATCCATAAAAAATGTATACATGTGTGTATCCATTCAGTTGGAATGGATTCTAATTAGCTATCGTGATCAGGGTAAAAGTCTTTATCCCAAGGGCCCCTTCTCAGGCAAGCGCTCATCCTTAAGGCGGGCAACCTAAAACACGCACATAGATGAATGAGCAAAAATTATGTTAAGATCTTTACAGTACACAACCCTCGTGAGTATTTTTAACTCCCTGCATCGGAACTACTAATACAAATGGGGGATTGGGACTTTCCCTTTAATCAGACGAATAGAACGAATGGATATGTTTAGCGGCCCTTTTAGAGAGGAGGAACACAAGGATGTGACTCAATATAGATACACTGTGTTGGGCAGGAAGTGCAACGCCGGATGCTGAGCGGAATAACTTATATTCAGAAATGTTGTGTCTCTCCAGAAGGAAGAGAAAGAGAGATGAAGGAGGAGGGGGAGAAAGCAGGCTCTTCACTATGGAATGCATTGGGTACAAAACAGCTCAGCTATAGAATGGCCTACCGACAAATGAGAAGGACATTGGAAGCATTCAGGAACTGGCAAAAACTAAAATTACAAGCTGCAGCAGGATGAAATTGTATTGTTATTTGATACCTTGAAAGCATCCCACCGCAGGATCTAAAGCAATATAGAAGTCCTTAATTGACTATAGTTTCTTTGTGTAATAGTAACAAGTACACATAATCTATCAGATCAGCATACGTAATATTCCATCCCACTATCTCAGCAAACCTCCGCCTTCTTACTTCAGACTAGTTAAATCAGAACCTATAATTGCCTATAATGTATCTTCTAGCTTTGGAATAATTCTTCTAATGAAAAGTCCCATAATTAAATTTAGAAGTTTGTCCAATAGGAGGAGCCATCTCTCATGTGTATATATTCCTAAAATGCCCAACCTGTATGTGTAGTCGGTTGATTATGAATGCAACATGGTCGATTGCTAGCGGTTGACCATGGGCCAATTTTAAACTCCTTGAATTTTAATTTAACATTCCTTCAATCATTCAACAACAGAAAACATGAATTATATATATATTATAATGTAGATATGAATATAATTCAAGCGGGTCTAAGGGGGTTCGAGGACGGGCTTTGCGTTAGAGCCAGTTTGATGTATTATTCATATCACCTATTTCCCTTCAACGCCCCTCTATCTCTCTCCCTTTCTCGGTGCGTCTATGTTTAGTTTAGTTTAGTTAAATATATATTTATTCAGTGAAAAGCCTCATCTAGTTATAAAATAACTTATAATAATAGTATAGAGAATACATTAAACGTACAGAATAAAACATACATTAAACATGCTCCTTCTATCTGTACATAAATATATAATAACTGTGTGGAAGTTTGACATCGTACTTTCTCGAATCAGCAAATATAGAGCTGCCATAATCTAGTGACGCAGAGCATGGGGAGCATTCATGACCGGGAAGGATGGCACTTGAAGATCTGTTCCACCCTAACCATTGCCAAGATCCCGAAACTGTCAAGATTACGTAGAAATCCTTCAGAATGCACATGATACATATAAATTTACTCATTATGCGAGCCGATGCAATTGTTTCAGAATTTATTGGTTGGTATTTTTGGGAAAGAATCGAAACATGCATTCCTGCTACATCGCATATAGGCTCATGAATGCTCATTACATAGGCAAGCCAGCCTCTTTCTCAGTGTGACACTTGCCACTACATAAATTAGTAAAACTGCAACCCTCGCACGAAAGACCACTTAGAGGTTGTGTATTAGCTGCAGTTTCTCTGCATATTTCGTTTCATAAAAGATAGATATCGAAATCTATGGACATCTTCGATTGTATTCAATATTATATGTTATCTGTGGAACCAGAAAACATGATGTTCGAGTCATACTGAAATAATTATCTTTTACATAAGAAGCGTTTTATTAATTACATATAAGATTTAATATGAAATATAACAGATTCCCTTTCAACTTATTTTCTTTATATAACAAGACAGTGTGTCTACTGTCCCTATCTAAATGTTCATTAGCAATATCGATACGATATGTCGTTTCCTGTCCGTTTCTTCCCCATCCCCAGGCGGGCGCTGAAAGACCCAAGTCTCACTTAGAAGCGCATGATATTTGTTCCTATCTCTAATCACTTATCTTTTCATTTATATTGATGTACCCCCCAGCTATGCTTTATATAAACAAAGTTGGAAAGAGTATCCCACAGACAATGATGAAAGTATGGATGCATGTGGGTCACGTCGTCAAAATGTGTATGATTGGCCGCTCAACATATTTAGTAAATTCTGCTACATTAGGCTGAACTATGGTAACTATACTATAGGCATATCTGATTTTATTTGGTATTACATTGATTACAAGATCTGTCGGTTATCTTGAACCGTAATGTTAACCAAAATTTTGCCTTAATGTGGGGTTATTTGAGAGGATTTCTGAAAGCGAATTGTACATAAATATACTGACGACTTCCTGTATACACATGTATGCATGCATATATACGCATGTAAGTATGCATATGTTAAGCTGATGCAAGAAGGGCCTACCTGTTGATACTCCAGGCTTAACTAAGTAAGTGTAGCCCGGATGCTTGGGAATAGGTGAAGCTTTTCCTATGTAGATAATGGTATCTGTCGGTGGTAGACGCTCCCGATAGTGGTAGTAGTACTCCTCCAGGGCGGATGACTTATGAGTTATGTCCAGGCAGAGTCAGGATGTCAATCCGGGTTATTACCCAAGCGCTATTCCCCCAGCTCGTATATATTGGCCCACCTGTCATGTATAAGAATGTCTTTTTAGCACACAAAGTACTCATTGAGCTGGCCAGAAGCAAGATGGAGGATGTTGATAGGGAAACCAGGCATATAGACCACAGCCTCTCACAGACCTACCACTCTTTGTATATGAAGTAATAATAACAGTGGGTATGATAATAAGGCCAGTTAAAAGAAAGACCCAGTTGCTATCTATCTATTGATGAATGTATCTATCCGTCAGTGTTTGCCAATTTGAATTTTCAGTCCAGGCTTTGTGGATAAATAGATAAATAGGTAGGTAGGTAGGTAGCTCAGGTGGTGTATCTTATCATCCTATTTTCCCCCCAAGAGAGTACAAACTTATAGGTTATCGTCTCTCCTTTACTCTCTCTCTTCTCCTCCTGTACTCTTCTGGGAATAGTAGGATTTCAGACCAGCAGGGTCACAGGCAGATTAGCCAGCTTAGCAAAGGATGAGGACATGCTGCTTCTTGCCCAAGCCTAGGGACGCCGTCCACTCACTCCCTCTGCCACGTCCGCATACTGAATTATCCAGTTTGTACTCCTAACGACATGGTCCATTTATAATTGATTACAAAGGCTTTCCTGTCATAAAACTTTGCTATTTTTCTTCTTAAGATGTTTTCCTCCGTGAGCCCTGGTTTCTGACGAGCTAGCACTTCGGGAGTATTATTCCCTACTCACTCACTCCTCCTTAGTTCAAACTCGGCCAGTTTTGAGCTGGGAATTTTGTATGGTCTACTCTATGGTGCGTTAGATGGGCGAGGCTGCGCTATGACTTTGAGCTGTTGGTTCTGCCGAAAGAGACCCTTGCCAATATGCACCAAAGGAACTATTAATTTCCTAAGTTTCTGCCCCAAAGGACTTAACGCTTAGCCATGTTATTATCCCCCAAAACAAACTTTCTTCTTTCACCTTAATCTTCTTCGGTCGCTGAGCCACTCTCATTTGCCTCATATTGCTCGACACCCTCTCCTTATTCTCCACCTCTTACTCCTCCGGCTTCTCTCCGTCCTCTTTCCGTCGGTCGGTATAGCAACTGCCGGCCTGGCTTCTTCTCCAGGCGATGGGGCAGTAGCAGCGCACTGGAGGAAGGGGAGGAAGTAGTAGGGGAGTCACAGCGCTGGAGAGGAGGGGGAAAGGGAGGAGGACATGGAGAGCGTTCCAAGCAGGAGGAGCACCATTTCATTGGAGGAAACTTGCTGCGCTCATCGTTAAGCTTAGTTCCCTAGGCAGGCGCTTTGGGGCGTTAGCATCGAAGTGGCTTCCCAAAAGACCCGAATGTAGGTTTGGAGGGAGAGAAGTGTGGATATGTTTATTGCCTGTGAGTGGGAGGAGGAGGAGGAGGAGATGAGTGCAGAGCGAAAACAACATACTTTAGATCACATCTATAGTGTGCATTTCTTACTTTCACACCTTTAGTTTCCCTTTGATTCTAAGGCGCTTCTTGAGTCCCACTCAATTTTCAGATCCTCGCTTTGAACCATTATATTTCCAAAGTGTATAATTTACTCCCGATCTAGGATAGATTCAGATAAGAGAAACCAAATATGACGTTGTAGCAGCGATAGCACAATTCTGTCGCACCAAGAATTGAAATCAATGAGATTGAAAATATGTGTGTATGCCCAAATCTGGAATAGAATACCAAACCGAATGTTAATGTTAATAATGGTAATACAAATATTAAATAATATTTATGATAATGTATCTTTATGCAGTAATAAAGAATCTGTTGTGTCATATATGTGTGAATTTTGACACCCATGCCTCTTTCGAGATACTTCGGGAAATAGAATTAATGGCAACAAAATATTGAAACCCAATACCAGACAAATGACTTTTATAATGAAAGCAGAGATATGCTAATTGCATATCATATGATTGTATCTAAGAAAACGTTTTACGTTTTCCTATTAACTAACATATACTTAAATCCCCCTCAAGTGGTATAACAAAAGCGTATACTTGTACACACTATGGTCGACAAAGAGCGGGATAAAAAGGGAAAGTAATTCCCTGGCCCCAAACAAGACGTTTTTTGGTCAGATCCTATTATTAGCTCGTGAGGATAAATAAATGGATTTCAGAAAAAGTGTAAGAACCAGGGAAATGGCCTCTTCTACAAATAGGATGCCTATCCGAAAGCACAGGAGCCTAATTGGACTAGGGATACATTTAGTTCATTTCCAACCGACAGTAGATTTAGCTTCAATTCTCATTATTCATGTAATATATTTAACTGATAAATGAATTTCTATACCCACTACAAAAAAGAAATCAATTGTAAATCAGGTCAGTAAGAAACCATTCCCAGGAACACGACTATGTGTGTCTATTACCTGAATAAAGATATCGTCAAAATAAAAAGAATCATCCTAAATACTAAGCTAAGGAAGCTGGAAAAAAACCCTTCCTTAGCTCATACAACAGGGCCAGCACCAGTGACGCCCTGCTGAACCGTGATATCACATTTCATATTGAATGAACACAGATTTGAATAGAAACATTTCAGATACAATGATACTACGTACTGCGTAGGTTATTCATAAGATAGTAAATCTAATACCCGACAACCCAGGGTTGTATAGCACGGCCCATAACCCGACCCCAGGCACGTACCGTATTCATGCTGGGATCTATAATAACTATACTCACATTGAGCGCACTTGAGTCGGGTCAGGTCGTACGAAAATGTAAAAGCGGCAGCTCTACATATATTTAGTAAATTCTTCTTTGACTCAGAATAATAAAATCCAGGTGCGGCAGAGTATATTTGGCACTGCCTAGATTACAGGAATTTTCCGGATTATCTTGAACTGTATATTGAATTTATATAAATTTATCGCCATCTTGAATCTTGATCCGCATGGAATTATGGGAGTTGTACGTCAGTGTAACACCTACAGAAAACATACCATGTTCAGCATGGATTATTTACCGGTGCTCTAATGTCAATACCCATGTGCTACCTACATGTGTTTCCATAACACACGTCTCCATCTTTCCCATCATGCCTTTTTTTATAGATCATTTATCATGATATTTATGACAAAAGTCTTTCAATTTTAGATAGAACTGTTGATAAATATTAGTTTGTATGTGAGATTTTATCTAAATCCACCCCAGCATCCACTCTAATAGACATGCGCAGTGGCTCATGCAAATCCCCTATTAGGGGTATTTTGGGAGAATTGCTGACACCGAAACAAATATGACTTTTATATTTCTTTTTACGTTCAGGTTCAAACCAAATCAATAGGCCATGTACATAGGGAAGACCTCGCCACCCGTCTCCACCTCCAGAACCAGCACAACCACAAGGTGAATTGTACATTTTTCGGCGACTAGGCCCGTTATGAACACTTATGACCTCAAACCCTAATACCAGGCTGCGCACACACCAGTCAGCAATACTAATAGGTTTGAAACTCAAGCACCTCAAGGTTTTGTTATACTGCCTTCCCTTGCAATTACTGCGCGATTTGGTAATCATGGGCGATCTTCCTCCTTTCAAATAGACAAGTACTGCTAGAGGCATGATGCAAATTGCGAATGATTGTTTAGAGTGCAGACCCTCCAAGTCCAAGTTCAACTAAAGGTTGCCTGTCAATAATGGGTGCGCTGCGTGCTACAGCCAAATTGAAACAGATCGTCGCATAGTATCATGTATGATTCATTTACTAGATTATGAAATTAATCTGTACTGATTTAACGGATAACCTTTAACAATGTGCATGAATATCATAATTATGATATTGGGACGTTTAGATTATTATTGCTATCTCTAATAATTAACCATCTTGTTTTTCTGTCTTGGCAAGTGATATCTCTCTGTGTTAGTTTAATGTATTTAATTTATATTCATTTCATTTTTGTATCCTTTACAACAAACAGTTCACTGTACTTGCAGTCATCCCCTTATATATTTTAGTATTCAACAGTATCTTGGGAAGGAGGAGGTGAAACTGCAACCGTGCCCGGGTTTGAACCCAGAACGTACCACCTATGCCACTTTAGACGGCTTGGCCACCCCAACTACCCTAATGCTTTATAGAACTATCATACTAATAACACAAAGAGAAATGGCAGGGTGTGCAATACGGCTAGAAGTATTTTTCAAAATATTTTTTATTGACAAGATGTCTTAGTAGGAATGTTGTCATGTTGTTTATATCTAGCACTTTAGGTCGTATAGCTACATGTACCAAATTTCAAGATAGTATATTAAATACCGTACGTATTAAATATGTCCATGCGTTTCATTTCAAGTCATCCCATGGAGTATATTCAGCAACTTTACTGGTCATCTCCACCAAGAAACACTGCAAACCTTTTCTCAAACATGAAACACATCAAACACAAAATATAGAAATTATGTTTAGATTTCCTTAATGTTAGCATCGTTGGAATCCACATAATCTCATCTTTTCAAATATGATGGCATCACAAAATCCATTTCCTTCGACTTATGACTCAGTTTTTGGTGACACATGACACATACATATCCTTTAAATAAATGGAACATATCGTTAACTATCCTAATAACTGGAATGAAATTTAAACGTGCCATTCAGGGGTTGTAACATTTGGCATGTACGGTTTCCATACCCTTTCGTTACAGTTATTCACCGTACGTGGTTGCGTGCTAGAGTGCAAAACACTGGCTTAATTAACCGATAAAAGCACATTTTTCTAGCGGCATGTTTTAATGTCCTCAGTGAAAAGCGTTTTTGTTTCTGGGATGTGCCCTTTAAGCCAAACAATGCAAGATCTGCAGAAAACGCATGATGCGTTTAGTTTTGGAAAACAGTCTCTTGACGTTGTAATCAGTCCGATTGCAAAATTCATCTCCTTTAAGATTTACCTCCAGTTTTGGCCCTGTTTGTGTATAATCAAACCGTGCATAAATCTGCAGATCCTCAATGTCATTCATTAATTATTTGATAATCCGAACCATACCACAATAAACCAAACTTGACTACTAAACTTTATACTTAATAGTCATTTGTTTACCCTTGTTTTAGAGTAATGACTTGAGAGGTTCAGTCAAATATTCTAACTATATATAAACTAAATATCAACTAAATATCGTTCGTCGGGAGCTTGGCAAGAAGTATGGGGATACTAGTGCTTTGTTGTAAGCCAATGATTTTGAATAATGATATTTCCAATGTCCTTGAAATCTGGCAATAATGTCTCCAGGTAATTGATAATCAAATGTGCAGGTATTCAATATGCAATCAGACGTTTTGGCAATAATAAGAAAATCCCCCACAAAGCTCATGATATTACTTTATCACTTGTGATGGGCTATCTATAATAAGTAGTTTTATCCTAACGTTTTCAACTTCATCGCAATTCTCATGTTAAGACCGATGAAATATTGAAAATATTACAAATATCAGGATTTTAGTGTTCACCTCAATGAATAATTTGCGAGATTACTTGGGTTTGAAAGAACGGGCATACATAGTATAAGTGATAAGAAGTGATAATATTCTAGCAAAAAATGTTGTTGGGGCTCCACAGAAACTAAATATTCTAGCAAAGTGGCTTTCAGGATGGCCTGGAATTAATAGACCAGGAAGAGGAAGTTTCACATTGACGGTAATTAGTTGGTTCTGTATAGCTGAACGAGATCCGCGTCTTTTCTCAGAAACCGCGGATGTCTTTCATTTGCGCAACAAGTATTAGAGTATCATATGGGATGAATCGTCAGAAAATTGGCACAGTTGGCAGCACTACACATCTGAGCCTGACAAATGATGGGTATATCTTATAATCCTTGGTATTGCGTTGTTTTAAAATATCTGTTCGGTCATGTTGAACCGTATTTTGAACCTTACTTCTGTCTAAAATCTATTAGTCAGCCGCCCCCTCCCCCGATATCTCTTATTCCAACCACCCCTCTCCATTTCTCCCCTCTCTCTCCCCCTCTCTTCCCTCTGTCTCCCTCTCTCTCTCTCTCTCCTCTCTCTCTCCCTCTCTGCCCTCTCTGCCCCTATATTCCCCTCTCTGCCCCTCACTGCCCCTCTCTGCCGCTCTCTCCCCCGTCTCTCTCCACTTTCCACTCTCTCTCCACTCTCTACCCCTTCCCCCCCCCAATACCGCTCTCCCTTTCGAATGAGAAAATCGGATCAGTTTCATCAGTGGATCACTATCATGAATTTTGAGTAGCCCTTCATAGCCCTATGGCATGGATGATGTAACGGTACAAATACCTTCCTAATTACACTATGGGGAAGCTGGCTCTGTCCTGCTGCCATTTAATATATATTTCATTAGTTTGTCACCAGACATTATATAAGCATATGGTGTGATAACGGATCTACTTAAGTTTAAACACGTTTAAAGCATTATTAATGACTAGGTACAATAACACCCTTGCCCAAGTATCGGAAATATATACCGTTTACAAAGGTGCGACTATACCTACTTTCTTCTTGTACTGCATGAAAACACCCCATGTGTCCTGGATAATTGTGTAACCATCTCCCATCTGCGACTGGTACTATAGTGTAGTCTTGACGGTCATAAATAAATATAGCTATATTTCTCTATTTCTCTGTATCGTATAGCAATGTACTTTTATATAAATTAATATATATATATATTATTGTAAAATTCATCAATATACTTTGCAGGCTATGTTTAGGTATACTATTTGTGATGTCTAGCATGAAAAAATAGTTTAAAGTAAAAAACCAAACGATATTTTTCGATTGATTTTTGCACAAGAAAACCACCTAGGAATGCATTACGTTTTAGAGTGTTGAATGCCCTTAGCCGTATCAGTACACAAATCTAGCGTTTCTAAGGTCACCCTAAGACAGTACAATTTATTTCATTTTGCGATTTCTTAATCGACACGAAGGTCACAGTTATTAGCACAGATGTATGAATGATGAATGATAAATACCTAAAGGAATGTAAATCCTTAGTAAAGTGATGATCGATATATATCGATAAAAACGAAAGTATTGTGTTAAATTAGGGATGGGTGGGGGGTGCTGTGGTTAGGGGGGGTCAAACACATGTCGTTTGACTCATGCTACAGTTTTAAAGTCAATAAATTTGATGTATTTTGTATTTTGAAAGTGTTATATATTTGCATTTTATCATTTAATGGGTGGTCGCGGAAGACCTGCAATTGAGCAGAGGAATGAAACCTATTATTTGTATATGTATCCATATAATTGTAATGAAATAGTATTTGAATAAAATAATTATAATATATATATTTCATGTGACATATCATGCACATGCCTATGACATAACGTAACGTAAAGTCAAAAACGAGCGCCAGTGAGCCCTGAGCAGCGAAGAAAAACTGGGTTAAAGCATACAAAATTCAGGGAAAATTACCTTTAGACTGGTAGGAACAGGACGAGACAAAATAAGGAGAACTATCTAAGAGGTTAGCTGCGAATGTAGCTTTAAGTTTGTTTTTTCAAAGGTTACTTCGGTTAAATAAAGCCTAATACATAAATAAACACTCCACTGAATTCAATTTAACCCGACACAATATTTATTTCCTTGGACAACAGTGAAGATTCATGCTTCACAACTTACGAGCAGATCTATATACCTAGGTCCTTTAACACCTATGTGTCCATTCCACCAGGATATCTGAGAACTTATAACATACAATGTGTTCTAACTAACTTAGCATTGTTTCCTAAACATTGTTTGGTTGATGATTTCATCTTATACAATCTAAAAGCATTAACAGGCAAAAATCGAGATTTTGATGCCAATTTAGGATTGAGTCTTACTATTTAAGCTGATAACTATTAAGCTGTGGATTATACACGTGTACACTTTTTGTATGAGCACTGAAAGCTTAGTGCTCATGTTATTTAAATTATTGGGAGAAAAGAAAATAATCATGTATGATAGGCTGTCATTCTCCAATATCAACTTCTCGTAATTTAGTGGTTAAGGAATCACTTTTCAATTTTTTCAATTGACATTTTGATGAAATATTTTGTTAACTTTATATTCCGTCTCGTGATAATAAGCTCACCGCTGTTCCTCCTCATATTGTTCTCTGCTGGATGGATTACATAATACTAATAAAGGAATTCAGCAGCGCCGTTTAGATCGACAACATAAGACAGAGACTAAAAAGATTGATAACATCCATTTCGGGCCTATTGGTGCCAATTCTGTGCTTAATCCCTGAGCCAAACAGTACACCACCAATCCCTGAATGCCGGTCATTCATCCTTTAATAACACACACAAACAAAACCGCCATCCATATCAGCACACAGTTGAACACAGTACAATACATTACATTAGTACACATTCTGAATCGGGAAGGCTATGTATTAATTATACCCACTGATCCGAAATATCATTATTATCATATCTATCTCAATATTATTTTACTAGGGCTTGTCTGAAATCTGCAATGCTAATAGAACAGAAGGACATTTCATTGCAAATCCACACTTCTCATAGCGATCTAAACACTCATGACGATCTCTACACCCTCCCCGTCAATCAGTGTCAATCCGAGTGTGCCGCTAAATGCCTCGGAGCTATGGCAGAGCGACAGAAAGGGCGGGCTATCTGTATCGCCAATGTATTCGCTGTACACCTCGTCGTAATCGCCTCTTCCAGGCCTTCCAGTAATCTATCTGGGGGTCGTCCTGTCCCTGAGATTAGACCAGGTTTTTGTTGAGGTGCATAATAACTCGTCCTGTATGTAGTACACAGCTACAGCTGCCGGTATATCTACACCATACTTTGGGTGGGCCAATATCAATATTTTGACGCATCACCAGCGAAATATCGAGTATAGAAGACAAGACAGTAGTAGCAGCTATGTCAGCAACCCTGTTAGATTGTTGTGTGTCTCCGCTTAATGGAAAAATATCATGAAACGGGGAATATGGCTGTTGTAGATAAGATGTGGGGTGATATCAACGATTTTGATATCAATATCTGAAAGGGGTTTGAAGTGATAGTTATAAGAAGTAAATAAAGAACTGACTTCTGACGGTCATATATATCTCTAGTGTGTGTGTATACACGTTTGAAGGACAGGACGTCTTTGCAGTGAGATTAGATTAGCATTCAGTCGTAATAAGAGATATTAGTGTCGGCCATCTTGAACTCTGATTCACATAAGAGTATGGGGATAATGTCATTGTAAAAGCTATAGAAAATGTTATGTTCGGCATGACATATTAAGCAGTGATTTCATATAAATAGTCATGTGTTTACAAGTTTCCATAAAACAGACTACAGTATGTGAACTTTTCGCCCAATAAAATTATTTATATAAAAAAAAAACAAAAAAAACCCCTCTCATATTAAGCATTTGGTCACAATTCTGGTCAAGAACAAAATATGTTCTATTCTACCGAACACAACGAGTGGGTGATTGGCGTGAGCTAAAAACAAACAAGCAGGGTGTGAACAAATGCAGATCTCATCTGTGGAGGTCTGTTTTGTCCCCTTCACACCGAGGGCCCGTTGCTCTAGATATATATAAATACGGTTCTATGCTAAACAACTCGTAAGTCCCGCATCGTGTAACTTGCATTGCACTCTATGCAATGTTTTTCCCAGACTAGTCTAAGAGACATGTTACCTTTTTCAAATGCATTATAAGTTAATGCACCAAACCTTGTATCACAAAGACCTTACACTTATAATTAACGATTGTGTCAAGTGGCCTTTAAGACACGATCATATTGTGTATAGGACCCAATGTACTATGATGCCTCTGTTGCAGGTAGATCTATGCAACAACATAGAAATACAATGGGTCATAGGCCTATATTATATACATATTAGGGAGGTTCAGCAAGTATAACCTATGTGTAAACGTAAACGTATCCGTATCTCTGATATACAAACATATGTTAAAACAGGGAGGTATATATACAGAGGGAGTGGGTATTAGGGAGGTTCAGCAAGTCTATACCTATACATAAACGTAAACGTATCCGTATCTCTGATATACAAACATATATATTAAAAGGAAGAAAGAGGTGCAACAGAACATGGCGGGGAAACGTAACATAACATATCAAGCAACATTTTACATCTCACAATATATTTTTTATGCAAAAAAAATGTGACGTAATTCAAAAAGAATATATAGATACGGTTACGTAATTGAGAAACGTTTGCTTGCGGAACCTCCCTATTAGGTCCAGTGTACTTTACGTTAAACATAGTTTCTTAAAGGAATAGTAGCATCATCGTTGATTTATAACTACAAAGGCTTTATCATATGAAATCCTCCATACAGCAGAGCTATACCCCTTGGGCTTCCTCAGACATGCTATGCAAGATTTTACTAATCTATAGATTAGTAAAATCTTGCCCTGGCTTGGCAGAATGTGATACGAGGGTTGGTATATAAACATTTAACTCATGTCTTGGAGAAAGCTAAGAGGTCTATCAGACGGAGATAGTCGGAGATAATGGTTGCATAATTATAGTGCATTGCAACGTGCGATAAGCGATAAGCGTGCGTAGAGTGGCCTACCATGCAATCGTATAGGGCAACGCGCCTAGTACAACAGGCCTGAGTTTGTTGTCCCCTCACACCAATCACGCACCGTTTTGTGTACTATTTTCTTGTCACAACTAAGATATTCTTTTTGATATTTACTTCCCGAACCTGGAGTGCAGCGCAATTGTTCTGAATGGTCCTACAAGACCTATACCAAAGGTCGGAAGAAAGGACGATTTTGTTTGGTTAAGCAATTCAAACTCAAACCGAGACTTGCCACGTCAGCCTTTTTGATTTCAAAATCTTGCAATTTCCGCTGTTCGCAAAGGCCAAGTACTGCAAAAATAGAGAAAACTGTTAATGTTGATCGATTCATATGAGAAAGAGTTCAACTCAGCATATCTAATTCAATAGGATACTTCGACTTATATTATAATACATAATTATAACCCCGTCTGCCGAGGTAACGTGATATCTCTTATATCAAAAGATAAAATATGTCCGTCTAATAACAATATGAGTTGAAGTACTTTTCATCCTCAAGAATGTGTATATGACATCTTGACAAAGAGCTATTCAATCGAGGAAATTTTGAGAACAATAGATGAAATTCATCTTGCTGCATTCATCTCCTAGCAAAACCACCTACATATAGATGTCTCTGATTATTTTTTGTTATTATTCTATCCGTCATAACAAAGACAAAGTTTTCCTACCATAGAAACACATTCATGAATAGTTTACCTTTTATTCGATGCGTGTGTCCTTTCCATCATAGATTATTATTATTATATATAAAACATAATGTATCTTATCTTGTATATATATATTCTATTTTATATCACTAGTTTGGTGAGTGATTTCAGCCTATGGCATACGTTCGGATGTATCTCACATGTGCTGAATCAAAACTCATCCCAGCAAAGCACCTTTGGCAGTAGGCACCACTACCAAAGGCGCTTTTGGTGAATTCTGATTGACGGAGGGAGTGTGACGTCATGTCATAAGTCGCTAGAAAATAGCTGATTCTGGTGTTGAGAGGTTTGGTTGATGAATACGGAATATCGAAATAAAGGTATACATTGTCAAATGTTTATTTAAAGTAATGATTTCGAAGTAGTGGATGTAAGTCTCAATGATTGGACTGACTACCTGTTCAATTCCTAAGGTGGTTTTATTTATTTCAATGCTGAAAAGGTTTCAATCAACAGCAGACTTTCGGAGGACAATTTTCTAAGCAATCAATCGTACCTAGGTACAATTTAGAGCAAGAGTGAATAAATTAATGATTCATTATGTTTGATCTGAGTAATGAAAGGTTCATGGAGAAGGGACGCGATTCTAACCGCAGGGTCAGCTTACGGACATCTCAATATTATGGGTTTGAACCTTGGCATGGCTACTATTTCACCTTCTGCCCCCAGCACTTAGGGAGGAACATCTTTATGGGCTGTCTTTGTTCTAATAAAAACTTGTTCGAGAAGAAGCAGACATCATAAAGTCTATCCAATGAATTGTGATTTTATAGCTGCCCCCTCAGCTATTACATCAAACAAATCTTCCCAAATTTACTCATAGTATTACTTATTACGACAATATTCTGCTATTGTATGTTTAAAGAAGAATTTGAAGTCTAATGGGCCGAGAAAACCGCTCTGGGGGCGATAATAAGTGATTCCATCGCAGGAAAAAGTTTCAGCGGGCCTCCGAAATATCAATGTGGACTTTGATAAAGCCCTGTACAAAAACAACGGGACAAACTTCTCCAAAACTTGGTAAAATGACTTTTAGTTGGAAAAGACGGGAACAAAACACTATTCAATATACTATAGGCGAGGTGTCTTGCTACTACATGCTCGCAGACAATTTAATAGGATATACAGCTCAGTAGACACGAGGATGTGGGATGCTCCCTGTGGGAGGAGCTCGCCTAACTCTGCAAAGCAGCTCGGCATTCCTTTAACACCTACCAACTCCCTTGAGATACCAACAACCGATGCATGGGATATCATTCGGTCGGGATATCGGGTCGCGGCTGCACTGCTTGAGAGACTATCATTGGACGAAATATGTCATACATGTGTCTAAAGTCGCAAATTTGATATTTTGTCCAATGTATTTTCTTTGACAAGGTGTCTTCGTATAAATGTTTTGAATCTTGAGGTGTTTGGTCCCCTGGGTTTTTAATGTCAGTCTAAAGAAGTTCTTATTAGATGGGCTAAAGGCTAACATCACTGAGATCCGCCTGGTCACATCTTGTGATCATGTGACACATCACATCACATCATGTGACACATCACATGTAATAATATGAAATGAGACTTTAACATTGCGTCCTCCATTTGCCATACTTGCCATACTCCAAAAAATAGATTACAAATTTGAAATCCGAGTTCTGTCCTGAATAACATTCGGACTGATAGGATGGAGAAGTCTCCTGAAAATGTACAATTCGCCTTCTCGAATCCTCTCAAATTACCCAAATTTGAAACAAAAATACAGTTCCGAATTAACCAGATTCTACTAAATGAGTAGATCTGCCGCAAGTACATTTTCTGACGACTTGGCTGCGATATTCTATGACATTGTATTAATTAGAACTTTTACATATATGCTCTGCAACTCAATTAAGATATGAATGCAGCGGTTACTGCAAGGATAATGCAGGTTAATTAGTTGTTAGGTCTAGACAAATTAGTTTGCGTCATTCCTATTAACTTTTTCTTTTTTTCTCCCATCACTTCAATGGTAATTTTCCTATTCTCAGTTTATGTCTGAGTCCTTTTTAGTAGAGGGCACAATGAATCTGGTCATCGGCCTAAATACCATTACATTATGACATTGTGTAACATAAAGGATGGTCTCCACTGGCTGCGGTAAGCTCTGCGGTAAGCCTTGCGATGGTGCTGTGTTGGTGAGGAGTGGCGAGGATCTGCCTACATGGCCAGTGAACCCTGTGGATAGGACCTCATCATTGCTTTCCACCTACAGAACCAGCACAAACCATCGCAAGGCTTACCGCAGAACTTACCGCAGCCAGTGGAGACCACTCTTTACTTAATATCATCCTAAATAAGCAATAGCAATAGCCTAATTAACAGTTATCATTAGTTGGATATTAATATCATACTTTCAAAACCTTTAATTATGCTAATTAGATAGCATGAATGCAGTGTATGTCAGATACCGTAGGATCAACAACTTTAAAATCATTACATAATCATATCAAGATCATATAGGCCTTTTCTATTCAAGTCTGGCCCTGCCCTCGACCCATCAACATCTTTATATATATACATCTACGATTCAAATTTGAATTGTTTTTTCTCTTAGCTTTCAGGTATTATATAACGAATCTAACCAATAATAAAGGTTTATATTTCAATAATCTCTAGGCTAGAGGCTACTTGAAGTGTTCCTTACTACATTAACTTTCCTTGTTTAGGTAGGAAATTCCTACCTAACAATGTACATTATGTGTATAGCGAATTCATCCCCTAAAAGTTCCTCACCAGTTATGTAGCACGGAAAATTCCCATACCAACACACCTTGGTTGAATGGTGAATGTTAATGTGAATATCACTGTGATATTAATGTTTCCCACAAAGCGAGAGCTTGTAGTCTCGTTATACACACAGGTGAAGACAGTCTGTGCCGCTCTCCGGAAAGAGTTATGGTCAGCACAGAATTTCCTAGGTAATTATCGAGGCATTGCATCATGGCTTCCTATGTTTATAGATTTAGACGTCTGTTCACTGTGCACTCCGCAATTCCGTTAATTACCACGTGCCTAGAGCTATTTACTCCTTCCCAAATCTGGGAACAGGTAAGAAAATTGGATATTTTGTATGAGTCTGGCTTGTGATATTATAAGCAGAACTTTATTATCCATGGTCACTTCTTTTCTACCAAGACGATTGGTACTGTATAGCAATTCATTGCCATCATTTGCTGAGCCATGGTATTAATATAGAAGTCCACCTTGAGAATGACAATTTTGAAAACTATTATAATGTAAAGACGTATTGATTATAATTAATATAGAAGGACATAAAAGGAAAAACATAAAAGGAAGAATGTCTTGTACACATAGGTGACGATCGATAGACTTGGTCCGAATTGAGAAATCGCCATTGACCCACCGAGGGCAGAATGAAGGCTCACGGTCAATTTGGACCGGAACTGGGGCCAGAAACATTTGTTTACATTTTGTGTCATAGGGAAGTGTATGGACGTAGGGAGGACCCCCATTAAATGTCACTTTATCAATAGAAAAACATCTAATATAACCACCAAATTAGAGGATATAAAAGACAACATTATGCACATCAGTTAAGCTATTGTTGGATACCATGTCAGCTTCAAGAAATTCAATAAATTGGGTTCATTTAAATGGCTAAAATCAAGTCCACCTTACAGACTGACATGCCCATGAACCAAGTAACCTTGCCGGGCACGCTGCCCTGCACCCGGCCCCGCACCTAGACAGGGCCTTAGCTGTGGTCAGAGCCCCGCCCACACTCAGATAGGCCTCACCGCCTGTCTTAAATTAGTATCAGGTGTACATATTTCAAGCCAAATGGCCAATTCGAAAAAGCCCTATTAGAAAGTTCGGATTCGAGTGGTGGGCATTTTAGTGGGGTAGTTGGTATAGGAGGGTATGGCGGAAAGGTATTGTCGACGGTTCAGCGAATTATGGGATATTAATTGATAGTAGCAATGAAATATTATTCCACAAGGGACATTGTTATTACAATTTAAACGTTTTCATCATCTCCATTATCAAAAACTTCAAAAGCTCACTACATGGAGGAAATAAGAAAATGACGTATAGGTTAATAAGGAATAAGGTTTTAGATTATTTAGCTAGTCAGTCTTTTCCCTATAACCTATAATTCGCCCCTTGTTTTTCTCTTTCCACCTCTCCCCTTTCCTTTTACATCGTATATTATATATACAGTACCTTCACTTGAATCAACGTTATCATGTCATTATACTATGCTTTCGTTCTGGTATGCCTGGAAGATCTGAGTGCAGAAGGCATGGCCTTATTTGCTGTCTTGAATTGGAAATATATATATAATATATAATATACGATATAAAAAAAGGTACAGCAGGGCCTTGTCCACTAAGGCAATTCTCATGCGATTCTCACCGAATTTAGTGGAAAAGGGCCCTCTGTGGCCCAAAATCGCATGAGAATAAGCTTAGTGGATTAAAGGGTCATTAAACCCAAAATATTATTAAAAAATCAACTTCTTTGCCATTATCCAAATGTAACCACCCCAGTTTTACTTAATTCAGGCTAACATAAAAGCCGGGAATCCACGAGGCAGTTTAAAAACCCTATCGCCGTTAAAAACGCCCATAAAACGCCAAAGTAGTTGGACGCTGATGGACGCTGAAGGACACTTATGTACCTCTGGGTAATGTAATGCTTTAGTAACAAGCAAGTAAGGTTAAAACGTAAACTTATTACGTATTCCTACGGGAGTTGAATTTAAATGTTTTGAAATATATACAGGTTAACTAACGAGTTGGTTCAAGGAGCGTGAATATTGCACGAGTTGCGTAGCAACGAGTGCAATATTCTAAGCGACTGCAACCAACGAGTTAGTTAACAGATTTATTATACAGGCTTTCAATCATGAAAATAGAAAAAAATCGAGTCATACATTTGAATTTTACTGGTAATCTTAGTAAAAAAACCCAGATTGGTTGCCATGACAACCCCACATAAATCACTAGTGAAATACGCACTATGCGTAAATCACTCTAGATACGGTTTTCAGAGCAATGCGTGTATAATAAATGTTAATAGACACCTTTACCTACACATTGGTGAAGAAATTTCTTGGTAAGAAATTTGTTCACAGATTTTTGTAATATTCCCTGACTGTATTAAATTTATCATCTTTTGACAAATGAGAAATATCTCGTTGTAAAACTTTGTCAATAAAATTTATTTAAAAAAAAGAAGATGCTCGGATTGGACGCCCAGTGGATTCCGAGAGGGTGATCAGCATTGGCGTCCAAAATAAATACCCTGGCGTCAATTTGATCGCCAGGATCCACATGTTTCCATAGGATCGCCAGGATATTACGCAACAAAACGCCGAATGCCCTGGATGCAGAACGCCCTGCATTTTGCTCGCTACGTGCATTCCCTACTTTAGTTTACCCATTTAAAGGAGGGAAAAATTAGTTCCACAGTTAAACACTCCATTCAAGGCGCCACTGTTTGCAACTTGGGATTCCATACTCAGTAACATCCTACTTTATTTAGATAGGATGTGCCCTCTAAAAAAGTTTAAGAACGTTAGAACTACACCGAAATGGATGACAGACGATCTCCTTCAAGTAATGAATGAAAGAGATAAACTATTTAGAATTGCCAAAAACAAAAATGACCCAGAAATCCTACACAAAGCCAAATCCCTAAGACATATAGCTAACTCTAGATGCAAGGCCGCTAAGGCACAATACATAAAATCTAATCTTGAGTTTCACGATAAAAACCCACGAAAATTTTGGGAATTTTTACGCCCATTAATAAATCCGGGGAAACTTAAGACAAATAACACTATACATATAGAGAAGGGCGGACAGATGATTGAAGCATCAGAAGTCCCAACTGAGTTCAATAAATATTTCCTGAATGTGGGCCCCAATCTGGCTAATAAAATACCCCCCTGCCCAGCCGCTACAAACAGCGTAGAGGCTAACTTTAAACCAATCCAAGATTCACAAGTACCTATCTTTAAGTTTTGCGAGTTGTCCCCAAGAGAAGTGGGGAAAATTATCTCTAAGATCGATGTATCGAAAAACTCTGGATTTAATTATATCCCATCTTCAATTATGAAATCATGTTTACTAGCTTTAACTGATCAGATGAGGCATATTATAAATATTTCTTTATTGTTGGGTAAGGTACCCAGTTCGTTTAAACTGGCAAGAGTTACACCGTTATATAAGGCAGGCAGTAAGTTGAACACCTCTAACTACCGCCCAATTTCATGCATCTCCATGCCTGCTAAAATTCTAGAATCAGCAGTACAACAACAACTCACGGAACATTTTGAATCTAATAGACTTTTTAATAATAACCAATACGGTTTTCGGAAAAATCACTCCATTCAGCAAGCCCAAGTAGATCTTCTCGATAATATTTATACAAATTTAAATGATAAGTTCCTTAATAAAACAGTTTTCCTTGATTTTAGTAAAGCATTTGACACCGTCCACCACCAAATTCTTTTAGATAAACTTAAATCATATGGCATAACAGGCATGGAGCTGCTCTGGTTCACTAATTACCTCAAAAATAGGAGACAATTTGTCACTATAAATGGACTAAAATCCGAAGAAGGAGAGGTCACCTATGGCGTTCCGCAAGGCACCATATTAGGCCCCATATTATTTACGATTTATATTAATGATTTGCACTCGGTAGTCCGTCATGCTAAAATTCAGCATTACGCTGACGACACCGTCATATATTATCACGATCGCAAAATTGACTCTCTCCATCAAAATTTGCAAAAGGACCTTGACAACATTTATCTCTGGTGTGCCAAAAACAAACTGTCCTTGAATGCCTCGAAATGCAAGGCCATGTCATTCTCATTAAGTTATGTATCAAGAGCGAAACTCTCTGCCTCTGTAGTAGACCTCACTCTTGGCTCTCATGTATTAGAGATTGTTGATGAGTACAAATATCTTGGCGTAGTCCTTGATGATTTGCTTACATTTAGATCCCATGTACAGAACACCTTGAAGTTAGTAACTTCTAAGGTTAGATTATTATATAAGGCCAGAGACTCTCTGACCCGTAAAGCAAAACACGACATATACAAACTAGCCATCCTCCCAAATATAGATTACTGTGACTTTATTTATGATTCGGCTCCAAAAGCCTTATTACAGAAATTACAATCCCAGCAAAATCTAGCATTAAGAATTATTTTTAACAAGTCTAAATATGATAATGTTGATCGGGAACATAAGGCTCTAAATGTGTGGCCTCTTCAAATAAGAAGAGACAAACACATCTTAGACATAGCCTTCTACTTGGCCCAAAACGTGAATAATATTGATAGTAGGGATTTACCTACTAGGAGCCATACTAGAGGAAAAAGAAATATGACCATCTTATCCTCCAAGCTCAGTAAAATCACGGATTCAATAACATATAAATCTCGACTACGGTGGAACGAGTTGAAGCCGGTAGCACATAAGATTGAAGATAGCATTACATTTAGGAAATTTACACAGCAACTACTAACCCCATTTTAGAACCACTCTGCTTTTACATCTTCAAGAATATAGGCTAAGTTGTTGTGTTTTATTTATTTATTTACTTATCTATTTATTATATCTTCTAGGTCAGAGTCTCTCTGGTTAGAGTCTTACTGCCTCGCCTTACCAATTCATAAACTCTGCCAAAAATACTGTGTGTTCACCTATTAAACACCCAATCCACCTTCAGTGTCACGCTGACGCTAGTCGCTTATTTAGCGTAATATCTATCTTTGTACTTTATCAATTCAAACTGCACCCAGGCCAGAGGCCAACAAAATGTATATTGTTATTAATTACGAGGGATAAACCATAATCTCTCAATCCTGTCATTTAAGCTAGTAACATCGCCTACCTTTCATCTGTTATTAATCATATCATAAAATGTTGTTGTTTAAATTACTTTCTCTCAAAAACCCTATAAGGGACCTCATGACTTTGATATTAGTGAATTGTTGTCTCACTCCGATTAAGTTATTAATTTCTGTATTCACCCCTATAAGGGGCCTTTAACGTCTACGATAGTAGCGACTTGTTGTTATTTGACCCTAGCAAGGGATTATCATGTTCATCCTAACTGTAACAAATCTTAAGATACGAAATATGGCAAACTCCGGAAGAACTGGCACGCTCCAGTGTCAGACTTGTTCGTCCATTTGTAAATCAAGATCTTGCAATAAAGGATATTTGAATTGAATTGAACGTCACAAGATCTTGAAATCTTGAAATGAACATGCAATAAACATAATAAACAAGTCTCCTAATTGCTGCTAGAAAGGAAATGGGTGGAGTGGGCTCTTGTTGATGTGCCACAAATGCTACCCATTGATTCTTTCTCCAAAGGTCAGAGGGAAATGTCCTGAAATACCTGTATTGCTTTACTGTTTCAATTGCTCGGAGAGTGGGTATATTATGTACATTTCAGGCGATAATTTGTGACGACACACAGCACTCTCAGTGCCCTCTTTCAACTAATAGTGCGAAGGCTTAAAGCCCACTTTGAGCAGAATTGTTCATTTTGTGATAGAGCTAAGAAAATTGTTGTCATATTTGGGTTCCTTACCATTGGGTATAGACACCAAAATGAGGTTTCTGTCTTTACTATTAGCCAAGATATGATACATTGAATATTCAGATGGTGCCATCTGGAAAATGGCTGCCACATCTGCCGCACACCATATCCAGAAAAGTATACCGCTCAAGGGATTATTATTTTAATAGTTTGGTTATATTTCTCAAGATCTAAATGCCTAATATTGTTTTTATATATACGAACTCCCCTCCACATCCACCCAGCCATCCCGTTCTCCACCGCACCCCACCCAGGCCTCGGCACTGTTCACTAAGTCTTCACAGTTGATGTAACTAAGCGGCACTTCCATGCTCCCTGCGGCCCGCCCTGCGGCTGTCCCATGAACCTTATAGCTTCCCATCTACTTCTTGTTTTGATATGGTGGCCATTGCTGAGAGGTCTCGATTCGAATCTAGGGTTAGCGATAACTTTTTATTTTCTCAGTAAGTGACACATGTTCCCATTTTGACCTTGCTACCCTTGACTAACTCTAGCTTCTGGGATCGGTTAGAAAGTTCCCGAAAAAAAAAGCATGAGAAAAGGCGTTCGGAAGAGAGTGTTGATACATAGTCGCTCTGCGTTCGGAAAGCGCCCCGGTGACATCACTAGAGTAGCATAGCAAAGCTATCCTTACGGATAGCGGTAGGGGGCTGCTCGTCCAGTTGGAGTCTCGTTTGAAAATGAACTGTAATAGGTCAAAGTACCTGTATACCAAATCTCTTAGCCCTATCACAAAATGAACAATTTTTCCCTTATCCTCCGTACTATAAAGGCCCATTCTTATACCGAATAGCCCGATGTCGATGTCAAATCGATCGAGACGGAGGGTCAAAGCACACGACACCCCGAAGGGGTGGAGTGCGCTTTGACCCGACGTTGAGATATTTATTTCTTTACGTTGAGATATTTATTTCATACTGATTTATCGATTCATTTGTTATATTTACCTTATATGACTGTTTTTCTTGACAAATTACGAAACATGCAAGGCAGCGCTACGCTTCTGCCGCTAAGAAGCGCGACGTCATGAACCAATGATGTTACGTTATTTGGGTCACGTGCTTCCATGACAACCTGAATCACATATGTATATGATATGAGATTTCTAATGGCACCCGAATCATGCCCTGTGTAATCACATACGTATGTAATAAACATTACAACGGCCGATTGGTGTACGGCTGCCGCACAGCAAAATACACAACATTAAAGTATTACAGCCGGCAAGGATCGGCCGGCTGGTCGTGGTAATGTGAATGGGTCTTAAGCTTTCTCAATTGGTGCCTGTGAGTGTCTATAAGTTAGGCATAAATGGAGGTCAACAAAATTTAGACTTGGGTTGTACTTAAGGCGCCATAAAGTTTGTTGTTCTACATGAACCCATTGACTGACCCTTTGAGACCTATATACAAAGCTGCAATATATAAAATATTTTCTCAGTCCGTGGTCCAGGTTAAATCAAGGTAGTGCAGTCCTTTTTCCGATAGAGTTTATATGTTTTCTAACGTAAGTGTTCTTCAGGTTGGACTATGCATTGTACATAGCAATTAAATAGGAGTGAGTGGAATAACAGTGCATATAATTGGTAATGAAACCACATTTTTCCTAATTGGGTCAAAACACAGTAGATTCATCTAACTAGACTAGATCCAAATTACAATCAATTACAGTTTTGTAATAGAGACAATATTATTACATATTAATTGTAGAGACCTGTAGTTGACGATCAAAACTGGACGGAGTAATACAAACATGTGTAACTCAAACTATTCACTGTGTAGGAATATTATTATGTTCCTTGCTATATTATTAATGCAAAAATGGGTTCTCCTTACTAGAGTCGTAGGGGGGGAGGGATTCTAATGTTTGTTTTAAATGCTGTACTATGCTACATGTTTATGTAAGATTTTGTGTTTAGGTTACTTGAGGCCACGGACAAATCCATGAAGCGAAAACGATAAGGAAGAAAATGGCTCGTCAATTTAACAGAGAACGACATTTTACCACTTGACAGTTCCCCTGAGATGATAACAATCGATGCAAAGGAACCCCATGTGGGTGAAAGTTTGAAGATATGTACAACACTTTCAACATTTTAGTCTCAAAACAATTGACTATATTAACTTATAACCTTCAATGTGTTGATAATTGCGTAAAGCAACCAATCTCACTCACTCACTCTACATGGCAGACGAGAAATGGTTCGAACATAAATATTTTGGTTCGATTATTACATTTCACAAATATTTGGGGTTCTTAAACTGCAAGTGTAAAGTGTTATAGAGAAATGAACCATACATCCCAAAATTGATATTATCCAAAGGTTATATTATTGTTTATTGTAGGAATGTTCTCATTTTTGGAGTATCTAGCGCTTTATGTCTTATGAATAGATTTTCCAAATTTCAAGTCAAAGGGAATATCATATTTTCTTGCGTTTCTAAGGTCATCATATGAAATATATTTCGCGACCTTACTATAGTGATTTGTCCACCCAGAAAAGTTGCCAACCTTCTTTTTACAAATATAAAAAGAAATCTAACTTGAAATATGTAATACCTTTTAGATTTCCCCAATGCTAAAATCATTGAAATTCACTTAATTTGATCTTTTTAAACAAGATGGTATGTCAAAATCCATTTCTTATTTTAAAAGAAAACTATAACTCATTTTTCTGTGACACATCACAATTGTACATATGCTGCTATATATATATTGACCCATGTATCACTAGCCTCTACGTCTTGCTGCGAAGTGTGTGGAACCGGGTGATAATTGCCTCGAGAGAAAAACTCTCATCTCTCCCTTGGGACCAGTAAATAGAATACAGAACCAGTATAACAAGTTGTGAGATGTGTCTATCTCTATATTCAGTGCGCCATACTTGCCCCTTATGAATTTCCAGGAGATTTCAGGCGATTTAAAATAATTTTACATATAGTGAGAGTTTAATAGACATCGAATCGCTATAAGCAGAAGAGCTACCCCTACTATAAGGACTAGGGCGTCAACAATTGTACAATTTTCCTTCGTCAGTCATCTCAAATAACCCAACTCTGGGACAAAATAGAGGTTCAAAATACAGATCAACATAACCGAACAGATTCACTGAATCAAGGCAATACCAAGCATAATCAGATATACATTGAATCTACCATTTTTCATTTATCTACCATTTATAATTCAGAAGAATTAATCAGATGTGTCGAGCTCCCTATCATACATATTCTACCATCCTAACCCATAAGGCATATATATCCACTGCTATAGATTTCACTTTTGGCAAGAGACTGTCAGGAATGACTTTATATGGAGACTTAAACTTTAAGTGGACAAATCCTGCGGATAATTCACTCGAGCAATAGCAGGTGGTCACTTTACTTGAATAAACGTCGCCTCCATTGATGTCGCGCCTGTTCCAAAATAACGACACCCATTTCCCCCAGGGACTTTATCTACTGCTGTCCCTTTTCACTGAAATTAATACTTTCAATAAACCTTTTTATAAACATTCTAAAGCGACTACACCAGCATTGCCTCACTCAAGAAGTTGGGACTTTGAGAAAGTGGTATGTGTTCTTATTTTTTTCTAATTTATTGAACATAAATTCTCCTTTCCCTAAAAGGTAGGCGAGGTTTCGCCTCTGTTCTCATTGGCTGCACTGCTTGTAAACTAGATTTGCTAGCGACAAATCACCATGGTTCCTATGCAAACAGCTTGCAGGACTGTCGCCAGAGTGTTATAGTACTCCTACGACAAGCTATAAAGTGTTGGGTGTTTTTAGGTAGACATCTATATAGACATAGTGGAAAGGAATACTGAAAAGAGCAGTATGCAGTACGGGTTATATATAATATACGTCTGGCGTTAACCAAGGCATTACAATAAATCATTGTAAAAAGGAGCATACGGTGGTGTACTAGATACATATCTAGAATTAAGTTTAATGAAAGTAATTGATTTGATTCGATTTGTAAAGTATTTTCCTCAGGGTATGAATTACACAGAGTGCTGTTCTCATCCCAACCTGAGGCAATTTGTAACATATCAAACTACAATTACAAACATTAAATTCTCATTGTTTTTGCAATCGACAATAGAATACAAGAATCAATGGCTACCTTCATATATTCGTGCCTTAAAAACCTCCTACTAGCGCGGCGTTTTTCTATTTTAAAATATAATTGGTTATCTGGTATATGGCTATCTTATAGTCCAATAATGGAAAGTGGTATAGTGTCATGTTTGAATGACGTGTGTCAGTTCTGTGTTGTTACCATTATGACATTGAAGTTGAAATTGAAAATAAGTGCAACTGGGATGGCATAATGCACCACCCTCACTGAACAGTGCATACAGGTAAGGCCTAGAAAACTATAAGCCATTGGTGTAATAAATGTTACGATTATCTACAAGACAAGGCAATGTGAGTCAATGTTTAATATAAATTTCTCTCTCATAATCCAAACATAGGGAGATTAGGCAAAGCATAACTCTCCATCTTATAAAGATGACTGAAGTTTACCAATACCAGCCGTGACTTTAAAGGACTATGAAATTAAGATTTATATGTTTATTCTCATGTTTCAATATTGGTTCGAATGAGATAACTGATAGATGCAAATGACTTGGAGGATATCAACTCAAAACCTTGACCCTGTCAAAGAAGGGGCCACCAATTGGACATTTGCTGATGACCATCCGGACATTATAGGAATGGGAAGCCCTGAGGGCGGGTCTGGATGGGAGCCATTCTCATAATACGATTGGTCTGGGTTACGTCACAATGGGCCTTCAAAGTGTCATTCCTATGGCACCTAGCTATAAATAGCCACAGGAGAGACTCGGAGCTGTAAAGATTGCTCAAATATCGCAGTGAATATGCTGAGGTAATCCCATAAACGTTGTATAGGCGAGACTACCGGAGAAAGATAGAAGATGGAGGGAGAGAGAGGGGGAGGAAGGGAAAGAGGGAGAGAGGAAGGGAGAGGGAGAGAGAGGAAGACAGAAGGAGAGAGAGAGGGAGGCAGAAGAAGAGGCAGAAGGAGAGAGGAGAGAGAGGAAGAGATGTGGATTCAGAGGAGAGGGAGATACATAGTCAAAAGGGACTGGGAGAGAAGAATGTGAGAGGGAGAAAGACAAGACACGAGAAAGAGCGAGCGTATGGGGGTAGGCGAGACAAACAATGACAGGAGAGAGGAAAGATGTAGAAATGTAGGGAGGAGAGATGGAGAGAGGAGAGAGGAGAGACAATGGAAAAGAAGGGAAACAGGAAAAAGAGACAGTAGAGTGAATTAGACAGGAGAGAGGACATAGGGGCAGGTGGGAGAGGGATGAGAAAGAGAAGGGAGAGAGAGGAGGCAGAGAGAGGATACACAATATATGAACCTGACTTGATATAGTCCTTCTTATAAGCCATCAAACTAGTAAGTGTTATATAACAGAATAACTTAGTTTCAGAGGCAAAAGCATTGCAGTTTCCATGTAGATACTATTAGCGAAATTCCCTTTGATGTAGAATTCTAGACAGCATTTGATAATAATGTCTAGCCTTACATTTCAAAATATTTATACGTAGAAATATAGGATCAGACTCGGAGAGAGGTGTGAGAGGCGAAGAAATAATACCCTCATAGTGCTATCTCTATACGAGTCTGGTTTCATATTATTGAGCAAAACAACACAAACAGTAATATATCAATCTAATTGTGATATGTAGCAATCAACGGGTTGTTGCATGAAATGAATATCGTAGAACTAATCTTATCTTATATCATAAGTGTGGTGTGTATAGATTTAAGATATAGTAAACATTTACGAGAAATCTTAAATTTAAGACTGGTCTTAAGAGGTATCTTACTATCTATGATAGCCTTTATGAAAATGTTAACTACAGTCTGAATAGGTTATTGAAGCTATTAAATAATGTAGATGGTCTATTCCACCGTCGGGGAGAATTTTCAAAATGAGCAATATCTTTTGAAATGATTCTTTCAGATTATTCTAACCCTCACAGATGGTTTCTGTTGTGAAAATGAAGTGAGGGGTAACCACTTTTATGCATCTACGATGGATATTTAGAAAATTATTGTGAGAAAACCCTCTTCTTTACACCATTTGTCTCGAAGAAATACCCTATGAATGAAATGAAGGTCAATTTGTTTTTTCAGTAACTTGATGTTATTTTTCTTATGGTATTGCATTACTCATGTTCTGAGGCGTCATATAATGGCATAAGAATGCATTTATTCATATATTATATTCTGGTCATGTGTCAAAATGTGTTGACACCAGCGTAGCCAAATGTTGCCTTTCGACATATCTATATTGTCGTGAGTCTCCGAAAATAAAAAATGAACAGAATATAAATATTCATCATAAATGAGTACTACAATGGTGTTTATCCTTGAAAATAAAGAAAACCCTTCAGAGGTCTGTATTCATTTATATCTGAGTAATAAAATGGCACAAAAAATGTTGTGGTGTTGGCAAATTGTCGCCGTTAAACATCCATATTTATTAATAATGTCTCTGAATAATAGGCTAAATTGATTGTAATAGTTGATATCTATGTTACACCTGTCGTGAGCTCTACCATAAACAGCAATATGATTTTTGTAGTATTCGGGATGGCTTTGCTATGACCAGAAATGAAGCAAAAGTCACCATTCGTGATATTGTCGCCGTTCAACATCTTTTTAAAGGGATTTAATGGATTAATTGATTGCACTGTAATCATGGAAAAAATCGAAGAAATTAACTTAAATTAACCAGATAGACATGTATTTCAATATGGCATTTACATTAACAAAATAATATAGGTTGTTATGGAACTTAAATACTCAAGCACAATATCTAAGAACCTTTCTTATTGTATATTCTGACATACATCGTATATCCACCTTATATCACACAATACATCTTACATCATAGGATTTCCTTTGTATGTTGGAGGAAGTGAGTCAACACAAACACATCAGTTAACACGTATCTGCAGGAGGTTGCCGACGGCCTGATTGACCGTCCATTTATTAATGTACTAATGTACCACAAAACGTTTACTGTCTATTTCTTGCTTTATTATGTAATACCCAATGGTTTGTTGTAAGAGCACGACGCGATATATATGTTTTAAGACGTGTTTTTAACTTGATATATTGTTACTGCCTAGGTTTCACCTGCAATACTTAATTACATATTATATAATCTTCATGATCATAAAAATACATAATAAGAAGCACACCTTTAAATAGAGAAATCAATTCTCTATCTAAAGATATAAGTTTATTATTATAACACACATAAATATAGGATGGAACGAGCCATCGTAATAAGAAAGTTATTGGAATTGATTCGTCCATGTAAGCACTCTGCCTACAGTATCGTGCTTACACAGACGATTCTCGTCCAAGAAATGTTCAATTACTGACGGCTCGTTCCATTTTCTTTCTTTATGGGCGCGTCATAGAGGCACGCTGTTCTCTGATTGGATGACGACACTGGGGGCGTGGACAGTTGCCACAGTGATTGCTCCCGTACTCAAATATGGATATTGAGGTGTCGACTCTAGCAATTTATATTTAACACCCCCATTTTTTATGAAATCATGAAAACAGGTGGCTATTTACCTGAGATCATTATGACATATATTCAACGCTGAAAATAACATGTTTTCTATAGCCTTTATATATACTGACGCACAACTGCTATAATCTCTTGCAAATCAAGATTCAAGATGGAGGACATGCAAGTTGCCTATTCACATGGATTAATATAATCAGGTGTCGGGGGAAGACCGCCTGCGGGCAACCTGAGGCAAATAAAATATTATTGACATATGTAACTGTTCAACCTGCCATACGTGAATAAAGATTTTATAAAAATACTTTTAAAAATAGATCAATCGTAAACCCAAGCCAACAACGTTCACATCTGTAATGTCCGATGAAAGCTTAAGCGACTATGAACTACTTTGATCAAACAACACAAACACAGGAACTATCGGTCCTTGCCAGCTGCTGAGTTTATTACCACACACGCCCAGGGATGACTATGTATACTCGGATACACTCGCCAACCTCTAGTCGGCTGACTCAATGGAATCTCATGATAATAATACAATAAGGCAAATGGTAGTCAAATACACAGACACAGGATACACTGTCATATAGAATGAAAAATAATAAAAATGCACACCAACATATACAAGCGACACCTAGTGATAAGTACACAAAGTAGTAGACACATTCGGTTCCCACACAAAACCATCCGAGTGAATCCGGCTCACTCGGCTAACTGAACCGACCCTATTCAGATCATTCAGATCAAGTACTACACATCAATCAATTTCAACTCCTTCTCATAGTAACATAGTAATTAACACGGTCTGATTGATTTCCGAACACGGATTGACTATCGATTATAATTCATGATTGCTCCATATATGTACAATTTTTGCTAGCAGTCGTCTCATTGATTACAAACATGAATTGTCCCCGGATATAATCACCACATCCCCACCATCGATCATATGTGTGACAGTGTTCATTATCTGATGTAGCCTGTGATGATGCTGTTGTTGTATTTCTAATATGAAGTACACGATATGCCTTTTGTAAGGGAAGAGAAGGATTCTGAGGGCAGAAAAAACAGGTTTCCCAAGATTTCTCCTTACATTTACCATAAACGACGATTATATCACTGTTTATGAAGTGCTTATAGCTAGGCAGGAAACCCATACAAAAATGTATTGAACTAAAGGAGAACGTATTGTACGCGCCTAGGGATTCATTAAACATCCTGAATAATATAAATGCTTAACGTTAAAACTCTGGTAAAATAGTTCCTTATCTCGAGCTATTACTTAAATTCAGTATTAACATTTTTTTTCGCTGACTGAAACTTATCAACATTGTGGCATTTTTACGAAGTTAAAAATCTGTGAAATACACTTGGAACATGTATACATTCATGTTCTAGGCTATAAGCAGTCTTATGTCGTCAGTCCAATGAATCGAACACATCGCACTCAGGATCAGCCCCTCTCAAATCAGATGAACGCCCGACTTTTAACAAAGTTGAAGACTAGCTTTGTTCAAGGCCCCGTCGGCCGCCATTAAGGCGCTCATTGACTTCATTGACTTTAATCAAGAAGGTAATCAGCGAGGTTAATCAACTTGTTCCACATCCAGGGACGACACAGTAGGCCCTTGGGAGATGTCCCACTTAATCCACAGCAAACATGAAAAATGTCAAGGAAGAAAGGGTTCACTTTCTGGTCCTCTTCAATGGTATAGCAGAATCTGAAACTGATCTGGGACTTCTTTAAATGCACTCTACTGCCATTACGTCTTTCTATTCTTCTCATGGTCATATGAGACTTGTAGGCCTATGTAGGTCCCCGTCCCCGTTAGTCTTTTTTTTCATTCCAGTGGAGACCCAACAACTCCTTTCTGATGTAATATCAGCATTAAATCATGTAAAATAATAAATATAGAGTGTGTGTTTCTACTTGTCAATAGCTTTATCCATCAGACCTGATGTGTAGTTTATGTGTTATAATTTCTCTCCTTTGAGGATAGTGTGAAGTAAAGTAAAACAGTTTTATGTCCGGGGTCTGGTAGGAATTTGGGTGTGTAATATTAGACCCCCAAAATCATAAAGTTGTATAATTATGCAGGATGATACAAGTGGAAGTGTACATGGTAGGTGGATCCATCAACATATTTCAAGTGATCCGATTTCACAGATATTATCATGGAACTACCACATTAAGAAATAAGTGTAGAACATGACAACAGATTTAATAACCACTTATAAGTCCTCATCCCTATTAAAGGGTCAATGGCCAACATTTAGGGCCTGCTTGTGTATTGTAAAATGGAGGTTTCCAATACTTTTAATCCCTGCCTTTTAGTCTCTACCTGGCTGTTGCTCAAAGACCATTAAATGCAGAGACTAATTATGCATAATGTAATAACATAATTCAAATGTATATATGATGTGTCACTTATGACATTACATTGATGAGCCATAAGTCGAGAAAAGTAGATTTTGAAATACCATCACATTTGAAAAGATGAGAGTAAGTGGATTCCGATGATTCTAACATAAAGGAAATTAAAAAATATTTTCATATTTCATGTCTGACTTTTTTCATGTTTGACCGAAAAGCGTTGCCACATTTATTCATACAACCTAAAGTGCTAGATAGCCAAAACAAAAACATTCGTACAACTATTACAATTATAAGAGTGATATATCAGCAGTTGCTCAATGTCTCTCATTAATTCATTGATAACAAAGAGTCCATAGTCGGGGATACTGATCATATTTCCGGGAAAAAAAATTAAGGGTCCTTTCTTGAGGCCAATAGATGCATTCAGCACATAATAAGTTCTGCCTTAACAGTGTGATGATTAATAAGATTCGAGAAGAGATGAAGGGTGTTATCATAATGTTTAAGATAGAATAAACAATTTAAACAAACAAACATAATTATGTCATATTATATTAGGAATTTTTAGGTAAAAATGTATTTTATCAGTTAGACATATATATAAGCCAGTCGGGACGTGTGTCACTCACTCATTGGGCAGCGACTAATTAGTTTAATTAGTGCCTCATTTTCATTTATCATGTATGTTATTCCGTTCCTGATGTGACCCCTGCTATGTTCTTGATGACCAGTGGTCAAGGTCAAATGGAGAGGATCCAATCAGGAATAATTGATTGTGGATCAGTTTGTATAAATAGCCTTTGTTTTGTCCCCAATTGGAAAGGATATCTATGTGAAATAGGAAAAATCCCAAATAACCGTGACTTTTCTTTTTGGAATCAATTTTTCCCTTTTGGAATATCTTTTTCCTCTTTGGAATACTATCTTATGCTATTCTCAGTCCTTTTCACCCAAATGTACCACAATGTATTCCTACGCCAATATATATCTCCAATGAAACAATATAGGGGTACGTGAGAGGGAGAGGGAGGAAGGGAGGTACGGTGAGAGGGACTGGGGGAGGGAGGGTGAACGGGAGAGGGACGGTGAGAGAGAGGGAGGGTGGGAGGGAGGGGAGAGGGAGAGGGGGAGAGGGAAAGGGAGATTGAGCAAGAGAGGGAGGGCGAGAAGGTGACATTGAGAGGGAGATGGGGGTTGAGCAGGAGGGTGAACTGAAAGAAAGTCACCTTGTTGCATTGAATTCATTCTCGCCCAGCTGCCACATTAGTTTAACCTGCAGATAGGACCAATTATATATATATCTTCCATATATATATGTGACGTATAGTATATCGTATGTCATTTGGCACATTGAATCTCGAAGGTCTCTGTTGTTTGAAGGAAGTATTTTTGTTCTCCTTTACGGTAGCCTACTCTTGAAAATACTTAAAACCTGATAGTTAGAAACCTGAATACAAATGTCCTGTGTCACAGCAATTGAGTCATATGTCGAAAACAAATGAATTTTGTGATACCATCGATTTGAAAACATAAGATTAAGTGGATTTGTTTTATAAAAGAAGATTTGGCAATATTTCAGTGTGGGCAATCGCTAATACAGTAGGTAAATATACTCAATAGGATGACCGTAAAAACCCAAGGATATGTGTAATACACTGTCTTGAAATTTGGTATGTATGTAATCATATACGACTCGAAGCGTTAGATATCCCAACAATAAAAGAATTCAAAAAATAAAAGCAATTTTGTGACACATCACCAATAATACTCCTTCCTAGTTAGTGGCTACCAGTCGCGAACAGGATCGTGACATTTATGAACTAATTTTCATGTCAGTCGTTATTTCCTCAAGCAGTGTCTTAGTTTTCTCTTAAAGACTATCCAGTGCCGAACGGTCGTATCATTACGTTTCCAAGCACTACTGCCTGAGCTCCAACTCCTAATCACAAGGCCTCCAATTATCACGATATTGCAATCACAGAGTCTTAAAAGCTGCATTACTAGCTAATATGTCCATGAAAATAAAATTTTGTATTTTGTTGTTTATTTATTCCCAGCCCTTCAGAAGGTCATCAGGATAGGATATAAAAAGATTTTGTTCTGTTTCTGAAGGTGCAAAGCCACATTATCTTCTAAATTGGTTGTTTTTGTTGAGACCCAAACGCCAATATTTCCTCTATCGTTCTCTCTTTCAATTTCAGAATCAGAGATGAAATGGCAAATGATAGGATAACACTGTCCAGATGGGTAGGCCCTATATCAGGCGGCCTAAAAAGTATTATTACTACTTTTTCAGTTACAGTGGAGCCCCAATAACACCCTTTATTATACGTTATTAACAATTACAGTATGATCTTCAGATCCAGTTTCAAAATGACTGAACATTTTCATCTATACGAGCAATGCTGGGGTGAAACAGAGGTAAAGATGTCAAGCTGTAAACAAGAGCAATATAGTTGTGTCTTTTTTTGTATTATAATATTCGTGCTGTACATACTATAAATACATTCATAATAGCAGGAAAAGGATAATTGCATTTTCTTAACGAAATAATCATAACCTTCTGCTAAAAAAAAGCAGGCGTTCCAGGCCACCCTGTTATCAATGTCAGTGTCTGTTTGTCCTCGTATTATGTTTATATTCTGTGGCTGATTTTTTTAAATATTACATAAATTCGTCTTACATACATTTTCTAAGAACCTCAACGACAAGTTTAAGTATTAAGCGATAATTCTCATCAGAAAAAATATAAATCGCGGTAGGGCTTATGCCCAACATTAACTACAGTTTTAATACACTTTTCATTCATCTCTTCTCTTATGGAGCTGTTGATATAGATATTTTGACAATTTAGTATAGTGTTTGTTCATGGATTTTCGGACAAAAGCATTGTTATAAATGTTTTCCCTCTGACCATTACGAGCAATAGGGAGGTTAAGAATCTACTTCTTAATATAATTATTCTATTTCTATCTCCGACAACTCTTTTCTTTAATTTGTGGATATTACTTGTGGATATTACTAAGTTTTTATAAATTAGTTTCTTTAACTTTTCTATCGAGGGGCAAGATCTGCCTTGCTCAGGTATGCTATTCTATGAAATTGGAATTTGGTATAATATGGATTTTTTCACTCGTTCGATGTGAGGTATTGGTACTTTGAGTATAATACCTTTTGACAGGGATCCAAGATTAAATGTTCTTCTGTTAATAAAATACTCGTTTTGGCTTAGCTCGAACACTATTTGTATCAGATGACGTTTTTATCTTAATTCTAAAATAGGCATTCCTCGGGACTCCTCTTTTGCTGACACATTTTCCCTTTTATCCAAATTAAAAGCCAGTCTCATGAAGGAGTTTTGAATAGTTTGCACTTTACCTAGCAGACTTTTAGGAGCTACATTGTAGAGAAAATCACCAAAATCAATAAAAGGTCTCACTGCCACTTTATAGAGGGTGATGATATTTTTTGAGGCAAGTGATCGGTGAATTTTCCTCAAAGCTCTTAGCCTACAGTTTGCTTGTGATATTATTTGTGTAAGATGTGGTTTAAACGTGAGTTGATTGTCAATAGTTTGTCTCTTACAAAGTTTGGTCTCTTGCAAAAGAAACAATGCTACAAATCAAAAATAATGGTACAAATCTGATTTATGTTACCCTGTTTAGTGTTATTTGGTAAATGATAAATATTTAGTAAGCTATGCCATATAACTTTATATAATTTCATTGTTTGATAAGCAAGAACTCAAAAAGACCTCATCTTTATTACAGCAAATATGCCGTTTTATAGTTATTGTCATTTACTAATTAACATGAAGAACCTATTTAGCAGAACCTATTAAGGATGATCGCGGGTATTTCTCAGTTACCAAAAACGGCGGAGATTTTACGACATTGACCATGTTCATATTTATTTATTTTTTTATCATTTCTTAGGTTAGTGATGTTCAGTTATTAAAAAGAAACACTTCTGAAGATTGAACAGATTAGTATATGTTTTTTTTCTTGGTTGTTATTCTTTTACGACACCGTAAGCCACCTTGTTTACATTGAGATTCTAAGCTATTCTACTGATATGTCAAGTTCGGGGGCCTGCAGCTCCTAAAGTAATCTGGGAACCACCAATTTTCTTGTTATTTTCAGAAAATATATTCCTTAAACTATGATATACTAAAGAATCAGCCAACTGTATTTACAATTTATGGTTTAAAATGGATGAAACATTTCAAAAACACTCTTTTCTCCATAGACGGCCATGTTAAATTAATTAAATAACTTTTTATTTTCAAACGGAAATAGCAAAAAATCTAGTTTGGGAACCCCCCTTAAAAAATTATATTTGAAATCAGCATGATTTGGAGTACAAACTGTGAAAAAATCAGGCTGATCTATTTACTTTGGGAAATACCCGCGATCATCCTTAAGCCTCTACTTTGACCAGCTCCATTTGTTATTATATTTTGAATGAGAATTCACTGCGGAATGCAACCGCAACGACCGCAGAGGTTATTAACATTCAAGGACTAATCTATACTAGCAAATACCCGTGCTATGCACGGTGTAGAGAAGGTAAAGGAGGCAGAGATGGGGGAAGAGGAGGTGGCGAAGGAGGAAAAAGAGGAGGTCATGGAGGTTACGGAAGAGGAGATAAGGAGTTGTTGGAGGAGGAAGAGGAGGAGGAGGTTTGGGGTGGGGTGGGGGAAGGAAGGAAGAGAAGGACAATCATGGGGACGAGCAGTTGATATAGGATGTACAGGAGGTGTAGATAACGAAGAAAGAGAAGATGATGGAGCAGAAAGAAGGGAATGAATAATTACAGTATGTGGTTGAAAAACAGAAGGGGGAGGAGAAGGGTGGAGGTGGGGAGAGACAGAAATGTCAGTGCTAGAGACAGGGAGGGAGACACTGAATTTGAGAGAAGAGGGTACTATAAGAGTAATTATGAAGGGAAGAACTGGAATAAACAGTTTTAGACTTTAAAACAAATTCTGTGGAGGATGGAGGGTGACGTGGAGGAGGGTGGAGTAGGAGGGAGAAAGGAGGGGGAGGGAGGAGAAAGAAGGAGGAGGAAGGAGGTGGATTACATTACTGACTTACATTTTTCCTTATGACGCAGTAACTCTGTTGCTATGACAAATGTTCCATAACTCCCATAATTCCGAATGAAGATTTAAGATGGCGGCCATGCAAATCCCATATCAATCAACTCAATTTATATTGTTTTTTTGTTAATTTATCTTCTATATTCCTCTAATTGTGAAAGGGTATCTTTCTACAAAATGATCCAAGACTGTTTTATGATCCTAATGATAGTGCAGTTGAGGACGCAAATATCCCTTCGCCCCATATATTCACGTCATCCTGGGCAAACAGTTTTAAACAAGGAATTGATAAAATTTAATATCTCTATCAGAATGTTTATCATTAGATAAAACGTGATGTGAAAAAGGCTGTGAACCAGCGAGTGCATAAAAAGAACTTTGAGTCTACGTTTTGTATTTATATCACAAGTGGGTATCTTTAATGATCTTTATGTCCGTATCAACAAGTTGATATGACCTAGCATTATGACATGTGCAGGTCTCACTCTATTGAGTGTGAGAAAAACCTAACTTGTCTAGACCTAAAGCGGGAAAAGGTCGAAAATGTTGTAAATGCACAGCTTTAAAATACTGAAACATGCTACCTGCAAACCTCAGAAAAATAGGTGACCCTTAGTTTTAGTCAAACCATTAAAGGTATACTTCAAAACAGTGCATAAAACAACTAAAGAAAAGTAAAGATTTGATCTGATATATTGTATATTTGTACAGAGACGCAAATCACGAATCACTCACTCACCCACTATATAGTCGTATAAATGTAATGTAGGCTTTATAGGCCTACATTATTTATCATCCCATAGCATCAGTATGTACATGTCCCTTTTGTGCATCGATCACTGTAACTATATAACTATGTATTTTGTTCCAAAAACATATATAAATATATTTAAAACCATTGTACATTGGTAAAAATCTAGATATATCTAGAAAGTAAAGATTGTGAATCAGCGTATGACGAAGGCTGATCATCAAGATCGAGACTACTTTTAACAATCAACCTGAACAAAGATTTAGCTGAAAAGAAAACACACACAAAACCAAAGAAACATATATATCAAATTATGATACAACTTTCAAATGGCTCCATAGAATAGAGTAACAGACAGTAACAATGACACTAATTATCTTATATATATATAGCAGAACTACTACGACTCATCCACATAGTCTCGTTCCTATTAATACCTTTTCTGAGAAAGACACTTACTCTGACGTAACATCAGGTAGTCTGTCGGGAAGAACTTTTAAAGGTCATCAATAAACCTTCCCCTCAAGAGGCTTCAGAATATGAAATTACTGTGAAACAGATTATAACATATTGAGGGCGGTTTTGTTACTTTTTATTTGCAAAGTTTCGTCTGATATTTTCTAGCGCATTCCATATTTTGAACCATGCCGATGCACTGACAACCGAGTGGAATTCAACTCGAGGCAGGTAATTGGTAATAATACGCTGACAGGTTTCTGGTGCTTGCTGGGGCGAGGAAGAGAGGACTAAGGGAGAGGGGAAAGTGAGACCAAGGAGAGAAAGGGGGGGGGGGAGCAGAGAGAGTGGGTAGAAAGAGAGGAGTTTTTTCATCTCTCACTCTCTCTCTCTTTTTGCCGATCACATCCTCTCTCCTACGTTTGCCCTCTCTTTATCCCAAATTTGCCCTACCTTTCCTCTTTTCAAATCCCTTATAGAAGACCTGTATTTGTCACTGCGCATGTCTGTCACAGTGCACGCTGGGATACATTCACATTGGACATACAAATATTTAGCACCTATTTTTAAAAAACGGAAAAAACCCGAAAAAAAACAAAAAACAAACAAACCCAATCATGTAAGAATGGTTCAAAATTATTATACATAATATATGACATTCCTAATGAATAATGGGAAACGTAAGCACCAAAGTATAACTCCCATATACTTCCCTGCGAACTAAAATTCAATATGGCAACTATGTCAATGACCTATTACGAGGGCTAGAATGGTAAATAAGGAGCATGGTCGATGTTCCTACTAGTAAGGCTAAGCTTGAGTAATGTAAAGTATCGTTCATGAATATTTGTATTTTGTTGGCACAGGAATAGATCGTCGCTTGTATCCAAATGTTCTGAGGCTTGTTGCATTGGTTATCCTTAATTATATAAACTATTGTTTGCTAAGCTAGTTTTCACAAGCTAGGTATAGAACATTTCTATTTGTGTAACAGGGCTCTAAACGTCCTCATTTGTATTTGGAGGACCCACTGGAATCATCTCCTATAATGACTCCACTTATTATTGGTCACCGGCGGCTGTTTTTGCTGATTCGACTTCAAATCTTTGTATACAAAGTATACACTGGGCTTACAGTATCCAATTACTATGTTACCTACATGTTATATGCGTATATAGCGCAATCTTGATAAACAAATTACTTTTCAAAGAAGACCAAGCGATATAGGGGCAACCCTATGCTAGATAGTTGACCTAATGGTTGATTGTTACTCCTATTAAATTACATACATGGTGTCCAGTAGGGCTTGAAATCCTCCCTACCCCGGGAGTTAGACCCACTGATATTGTTCCCTAAAGTCAGACATAATAAAAGTAACAACAACAAGAATAATGGGTAAATTTAGTCCTATAAGTCATAATAATGAGTAATAATTTTGGTAAGATGGTGTCTGTCCTAATAGTAGAAAATGTTAAGGGATTAGTGACAAACAGTGAGAGGCTGGTTGTGCACTGTTTGGTGTATAATCCATAGGCGAAGAAACACAAAGAGTGTACCAGCAAGCCCAAAACGGAGTTATCATTTTTTTGTAGTCTCTGCCTGAGCCTCTGGACCTATATATATGTAGCAGGCCCCTGCGCGATTCTCCCAGAATTGGTTTGAGCATCATCATGATGATTGACATTCAATATTTAGCTCTTAACAATAAATCATCAAGAAAGCAGGGAAGAAAACGGACAATGGTCGTAGATCTCTTAATTAAAGGTAATTTAAAGGTGCAAAGTGATTAGAGCACAGCAATCAAGGCCTGTCGACATTGTAATAAATAAGCCATCATTAAAACGCAGGATTGCTGATGTCGCATGTTTCTTTGCTCTGAGGTATTGGCCAGTCGTTTCTGTACGCTGAGTGCCTGATAGTGATACAGCGACAAAAACTGTAGCTATCCATACGGCGGCGATATTTCGCATTTCGATGAAGGAAGAAGGAAAATTGAGTTCCTCATATAGAAACACTGAACATAGATGTGCCTATGCTTGCCGGTAGTTTTTAAAAGCGGATAACAATTCATAATCCAATGAGGATGGGTCTAGCGTCTGTAAATTGAACGGGATGACGTTAGCCACCCTCAGAATAGGCCTATCTGTCATTAATTATATGCATAGTTGTGAATGGATTATTATTCTAATTAACTTCTTAGGTTTAAATGGCTTAATAATCACACTTGTGCAATGGAAACAGCCGAACATTGCCAGTATGTGATGTGTCACAGGAAAATGAGTCTTAATTTGCAAAACATACTGTTGCTTTGCTGATTCTATAACTTTAATAGTCAGGTCGTCAGAAAATGTTCATTCGTCGGTTCTACATTCTGCTACATTAGACTGAAATATTATAGGTACTAGGTTTACATATCTAGTGAACCCTAATGACAATCTACCTTAACTGGGACTTGAAGCATGGATCTCCACACGTGTGAACACACTGTCCAATACACCACCTAGATCGACTGATTCACAAAGCTCACCACTACAATCGGATTCCCCCAACCAAGGCTTACCACACATCTGCACACACATTCATTTGATTTGATTCAGACAGAGTGCCGGATTATGTTGAGATGTAGTTGGTTCCAGATTGTCGTCTTTCAGCTTATTTGAAAGAAGTGGTGAAGGGTAATGTTCTGATGACAGGACCCATGCATTCCCTTAAGCTTGATATAGATCTTCTCTAACCAGCATGTTGGGCAGAGGGCATACATAAAAGAATAATAAATATGAATACATGATGAACATAGATAAATCATAAAAAGGAAGAATCATTATGTACTTGTCAATTGCAACCCCCACCCCTAACCCCGGGGATGCGGGGAATGGTAGGGGCATTTCCCTTAGTTTACAGCAATATCAACTCGACGGGTGGGGGAATGTCCGCCAGTGCCCACTTCATTTGTGAATTTCAAAATCACAAATGGTTAGAGTCGAGGTAAAAGCCTTATCAAAACTTTATAAAATATGTGATAAGCAAACAATGCATTTACTCTATAAAACGAAGATTCTCCCCCATATCGATTATGTATGATTCACCCCCCCCCCCCCCCCCCCACCTCCCAAATTTATCTTCAGAAACTACAGGTATTGCAAAATTCATCTCTTAAAATCTAGTAGCAGAGACATCCATTCGGAACTGGACACATCTTCACTGGCAATAAGGAGGGAGAAACATATCCTGGATAGGTCTTACGGTAGATCATTGAATGAAATGTATGTAAATAAAAAAGACATTAACCTGAGAAGACTAGTAAAATGGAGGAAACTAAAGGTCCCTCATCCTAACACTGAAACCTTTAAATAATCTTACCTATACAAGATCACCACACTCTGGAATAAGCTGCCAGATGAAGTCAAACCATATCAAAAAAGATTTCAGACTGTACTTAAAGATATATCATCATGACTTTGACCCTTACTTCAATTAAATAATTTCACATTTTCATAGGACAATTCAAAGTGATGAGGATTATGCATAGCACATAGTGTATAAATACATGTAAAAATATAATACTATACATTGGTGTAGTAACATTGTTCAATTTGAAAGAATTTTCAGCGTCAAAAGCAAGACCTGAGTAAACAAGACTGATACAACGGTGATTCACATCATATCAAATCCAATTTAATTTCATATCGATATTAGTATGTGGGGGGTTAGTGAGAGGGGGGGTCATGGTGGGGGGTTTCGATGGCTGGGGGTGGGGAGTAGGTGGCTTCCCATGTGGCTGCCCACCATGTACAGTCATTTCTGACAGCATAATATAACTAGAACAGATGGTAAGATGCACTGGCAAAGAGAGCCATGGTTACTCCCTTATATTTTTGGAATAATAGTTTCTGTCTAAACAAAATCCCAACTTAAAAATGTGGGGTCGGGGATTTCTTCATAGGCCAAGGACATTCCCCCATATCCCCGGGGGTGCGTGGTGGTGGTGGTGGTGGTGGTGGGGGGGGTTGCAATTGACATGTGCATAATGATCTATTTTGTAATTCGATTTCAATGTCATAAAAGGAAAGATGTTGATTCTGTGTTTAATTTGGAGGCAATTGCCAGTACCCAGACTGTTCTTCCACCTAGAGCCGTAGTTCTAAAGTACAATTATCCAAATACACGTTAAAGACAACTAACGACATCGAGTTTTACGTTCCTTGTAAGTAGTTTGCCTACATTTTATTTGAGTCAGATAGTCAGAAAATGTACAATCAACAGCTCTACAATTCTGTAAAGTCTACTAAACTGTGTTGAAAAATGATGGATACTATTATTAGTATTGTATATACATTATTATTATAATATATATAGCTTGTATTCAGTTGAATGCAGGTATAAATCAGAGCAGCGGTAACCATAGAGACTTTGCCTAGGAACCAAGGGACGAACGTGACGTGTGACGTGCGGACGTCAGCGTCCCTTCACTGCCAGGGATCCGCCATCATTAAGCGGAGGACTTTCGGACTTGAAAGAGGAAAAAAAAAATTATACAGAAAAGTTTTTCAAGCAGAAAGTTCACCATGGCAGAGATAAACTGCTCAGGCTGCGGCAGGATGCACAAACGACCGGCGTGTCCGAGTGATTCGGCGTCAGCGAAGAAATCTCCTGCGACCATGGTCGAGTTAGGGCAGGAACACGGCTTGACGGCCCCTCCGACTAAAGGCACGAAGGCTTATCAAGAGTGGTTGGAAACCTTGTTGACGAAACAAGAGGAGAAATTGGAGGTACTAACGCTGGAATCTAAAGCTACAGCGACAGAGGCAGAAATTCTCCACTTGGAAAATTCCTTTTCCGAGCGCCCTTCTAATCGACGCAAGTCCGCCATCTTTTCTCCGGGCCCAGTTGGCCGAGGTGAATCGCCGTCAGCTCCAGGCATCGACATCAGCCAAGTGTCAGATCTGGGTAAGCTTCGCCCTGAACATTACATCGTACCTGACCGAAAATCTGACGACCTCTCAGTCAGGGAACTATTATATGGTTGTGTTTGTGTGCTTAATCATTTGGTGTCTTGTAATCTTGACCCGTACGGCTATGGCCTCCATCTCTCATATGTTGCGTCAAAGGCAAAAGGCAAAGAATATGTTAAATCAGCTTTAATAAGGTACGAGAGGGCAGTGACCGACCTAGTCATAGAAGGGAAAATTGGTAATTGGGTCCAGGTCGAGCCAAATCTATCAAGCCAGCACTTTGCCCCGGAGAATATGAAAGCTTTTAAAACCATGCAAAATCTTAAATTCGCCACCATGACCACGCGCTCCTCGGGCCGTGGACATCCTTCCTCATTCAGAAAGATGGTACAGGACGCAAATTATGATCCTTTATTTGATTTTGGGCGCTGGCCAAAGGATATTTGTTGGCTGTTCAACAAACCATCCCATTCTAAGAAATGCTTCGGCTGTAAGCGACAACACATCTGCGGACTTTGCATGGACCCGGGACACAGGGCGGAGGTGTGTGAGTCGCGCAGCTCCTCCTTCTCCTGGGGAGAGCTCTCCTCTGGTGGAGACAGTAAATAGCTATCGATTCATCAAGATGGCCACCTATCGTCGTGTTTACCATCCATGAGGCCTTCAGACTCGGACGATTTGGCTATTTCTGAACCAAACTTTGAACTATTACTGGATTATATCATTTCTTTGCCTGAAATACATCAAATTGGAGGTGTCAGATCTCAATTAAGACCAAAATGCTGGCGGGATTTCTTGTATTACGACCATGTGTGGGATCACGACAGCCACTTCATCTTAGACGGCGTCACTCATGGCTTTGCTCTGTTGAATCCTCATTCGGAGATAGCTAGTTATGAGATTTCAAACTATAATTCATGCTGGTCAGGCCTTCACAGTGAAAAACTTACATCATTGCTTTTAAAAGAGCTCAGTAAAGGTAAGATCTCTTTTACATCAGATAAACCAACTTGTATACATGCCATGGGAGTGATAGCAAAGCCCGACGGTGGCATTAGGCCCATCGTCGACTGCAGTCGACCAGAAAATACCTTGGTGAATAACTATACCAACAAAATCATGTCGTCGTTCTCTCTGTTATCAATCGACAAGGTGGTTGCTGACATCCCTCAAGGTGCCTATATGGGAGTCATCGACTTAGCAAGTGCTTACAGGTCTCTTCGAATTGTGCCTAGTCAATGCCCCTTCTTCGGTTTATCCTGGGAAATTGAAAATGAACTCAGGTATATCGTCGATAATTCAATATGTTTTGGTGCATGTGCTGCTCCTTTTGTGTTTGAAAGAGTAGCCTCGGCCGTGACTAGGGGCCTAAACAGGAGGGGCCATAATGTGTACAGCTATCTTGATGACTATATCTACTGGGGTACAACATTACACGCCGCCCTGACCACACAAATGGCTCTGATGTGTCACCTTCGCCGTCTGGGTTTTCATCTCTCGTGGTCTAAGATCACCGCCCCAGACACAGTGTGTAGATTCCTAGGGATCATCATTGACATCGATAACATGTCTCTCAGTCTTCCAAAAGACAAGGTGATAAAACTACAGAGAGAAATAAGCTTCTTCACAGGGAAAAGAAAGGCTACAAAAATACAATTACAAAAATTAGGAGGGTTACTCTCCCACTGTGGCAAAGTTGTCCCTGGAGGTAGGGTGTATATAAATGGCCTGTTCGACTTGCTAAAAGGCCTAGAGGATGGGAAATCAGTGAGATTATCTCCCCTCTTCTCTGAAGAACTACTGTGGCGGACATCTTGCATAATTTCAAATGAAGGGGTTGCCTTTATGGCTGACCCGGAAAATACTACCTTAGACTATGTACATTACATCACTCAGGATCGATTTGCCTCTAGCCTGGCCCAAATTCCAACGGTGGGTTATTTCTGCTTAGTGCCTGACGCAGAATTTATTGGTTTCACAAATGAGCGAAACGATTATTTCATTATTGCTATGCCACCATGCTGCTTTCAGAGCCTATCATCGAGGGAGATAGCCACCTTGACATGTGCCTTGTGGAATGTTTGCCCTACTAGGTCCCTAAACTCATCTGGTATACTGTGCATCTTTATAACGAAACTGGCTGTCAATACCTTGAGGAAAGGTCGAGCCTTGTGTGCCCATGTCAACGATCTTCTTCGTTTCATATACACCTGCAGCTATAGACATGTATTCAACCTGGTGCCTTCTCTTTTATCATCATTATAGGCTCCCTGGATAGAGAGGTGTCTCGTCTACAGATGGAGGCATTGTCATCCTCGTCTAGGCGAACCAGACTTAGTCAATGGAACAAGTACTACCAGTTCTGTGCGGCTAGGGGTCTGACTTCTGTGCCTGTGAGTATATCAACGGTAGGCCGTTTTCTCGGCTTCATGGCTTCAGTACAGAATCTGTCCTTCTCGACCATAAACAACATGCTATCGGCCATTAATCACCTGTCTAAGCTAAACGGTGGGGGTGATATACGTCAAGACTTTGGCCTGTCCTTGGTGGTCAGGGGCCTGAAACGTGCCCTGGGAGACTTATCCAAGCCAAAAGATCCTCTGCTACCCCACGATCTAATTAAAATGTTTCAGTATGTGAATTTAAATTGTGACAAGGAACTAGCTGCGTGGACCGGCATAGTTCTCCTCTTCAGGACCCTCTTAAGGAAGGGTCATGTGTTTCCCTCAGCTGATGATCCACATCTGCTCCGCCGTAAAGATGTCTCATTCGACGGCGACTTTGTGTGTGTACAGATCTGCTCATCTAAAACTGACCAAGGAGGAGCTCGTCCGTATACTGCATTTGTTAAGAAATGTGACTCAGACCTGTGTTTATTTTCGGTCTTGAATATTCTGTTCCAACGTTGCAGTGCTCCTCCCCAGTCTCCCCTGATTTCTACTTCGGAGGGCGTGTCTGTTGAATATAGCTTCGCCTTACCTCTCCTGAAGTCATGGGCCAAGAGAGCTGGTATCCAAAAGGACCTGGGACTTCACAGCCTCCGTTGAGGTAGTGCAACCTTTCTCCATACGTGTGGCGTCCAGTTACAAGACATTCGCAGGCTAGGTGACTGGCAAAGTATGGCCGTGCTTGGCTATCTGTCCTGTCCTTCAGACTACCACCAGTCCGTCGATTCTAGGGTGGCCGACGTGCTATCCTCGATCTGACGCTCCTCTACCTTCCTTCCCTCTTAAAATAATCCTAAAATATGGGCTGGGCGCAAGCCTTCCTTCTACTCAAAGAAGTCAGCCACTCACTTATATCTCCCATTCGATATTATGAATATCTCACATATCTACCATGTTCTAACCTTGCATTTATATTACATTTGTGTGGATCTTTATGGTCCTTCTGTTATATTCATGTTATAAACATTTCCTGAACAAGTACCAAGGGACTATTGTGAACCTATCAACTCATCACCAATATGTGCTGCAAGATCCTGAATAAACCTTGTTCAAATTAGTTATAGTGTTGAAGATTTATAGTGCATTTGCTATACGATGAGATGAGATGAGATGAGATGAGATGGTACTTATCGTACTTTCGCGCGTAGTGAATAAACGTAAATCTGTTAGAGTGTATTATGTTGATTCAAAGAAAGCTATGTAACAAATAAGGGAAGGGGTACCGCGTGGGCCAGAATTAATTAATTGCTTGAAGTGGACTGTATACTCTAAAGACCAACGTTCCCACGTAATCACGCTACCACACAAAGGGGGAAGTTCATTAATTGTTGGTACAGGTATAGTTCCCTCAAAACCCAGTAAAACAGTTCTAGATTTTTTTTTAAAGATTTTATTTCAGCTTGGTTACCGACTCCCCTTTTCGGGGTTAGTTCTGCCGGGCCAATCCACTTCACAGATCCTTTAATTACAGAATTACCCTTACCACAAACAGCCTAAAACTAACTCTAAAACCTGGCGTCCTAGAAACTGCCAGGTAACCAATCCTCCCAGTGGCCCAACAATAACACCAAAATGGGTTGTCACAATAATTACCCTTTTATGTTACACACCCAACAATATGCTCAGTCCCAGCCCTCCCTTTAATTAGCCTTTATGCTGGGCAGTAATTAAACAATACTGAGCCCACATTTTCTCATCTACAGCTGTTGTCAAACCAACACTAATACCCACCTCCCCCCTTACCCCAGCTCTCTCCAACTAGGTATGGGAGAGGCCATGATTATTGAAGGGAGGGGAGGTATTACGGAATATTCATAAATTGCTAAAATATAAGTTCTATAAACAGGGAATAAGGTTATGATCTGTGTACTTAATAATCCAAAATATGAATTATAGTTGTAGAAAATGATTAAAATATAATTAGACAATGTTATGTAACAATGATGTAAGTCACCAAGGTACCCTACCCCCCTCCCCCCTAGTGGGAGAACGCCTTCTGGGTATAAATGTAACCGATGTGTCAGCATTAAAAGTCACTTATTGCTTCATATAGCCTCATAACTCTATAAACTGTCTGTTTGTGTTCCACTGTGTTTTCAACGTCGAACCCTCGTATCATAAAGCCATCATATAGTGGGAAATTTACGATGGTGCTAACAGGCCCAATCCTATAGTGTATAGTGCAATGGACCCAATGTATTTCATCGACTACTCAATTAAATGGCTTCAGAATTGGACAAGATAAATCCCAGGAGAAGAGCAACCGCTAATCGATTACTGGACGGGAAACAATGTAGAAAAACTGGCCTGTGAGTCACCGACAAGGTCCACAGCATGAGTAGCTTATATGAAGGTTAAGAGGTAATTTGTGAGACAGGAGCTTGTCCCAAGTTTTTGTGTGAAAGGTGTATAAAAATTGGTCATTATCCAATGTCAGAGGCACCTAGGATGTGAAGCCACATTCACGCTAACAACTTGTTTTCAATTGACAGTCCCAAGGGCGGTATCAACGTTTTTGAGATATGCGTGAATGAAGGGTTTATGATCTTATCATTTTACATATGGAACATAAGATCTATAAAAGGTCTTGTGGCTTTAGTCAGTATAGTATACCGATACTAACATGATTAATAACCTCCATTTTGGGTCTGCTTGTGCGCTGTTCGCCTCGGGATTATACCCGATTGAGCTAAAGGAAATAAATTGATCCCTAGGGAAGAAAAGTAAATGACCTTGTTATTTATCTGACCCCAATCTGACAATTAATACAACTTAACTTAACCATTTTTCTTTTACAAGTTATAAAACAATTCGCTATCATCATGTATCAACCATCTTCTTTCAGCAATGTTATTTTCAACTCATTTAATCAATTTCTTACCAATGTTATTTTTAGCCATTTATATAATAAAACGAACTCATCTATATTGCCAAAGGTATCATACCAACCCATTTGTAGTTCTTTCATGAACCTTAATTTGTTTAGTATCTGACTTTATTTCAGGGTACCAGTTGAAAGACTTGCATCTGCATTAGCCTACTTTTGGAAATGAAAATAAAACATTGATACTAACATGTATTGACAAAGGTACTTTATCAGTATAAGTAGGGAATTAAATCTTATTGTCTGCTTGGATATTCATTGTAAACCCTAATCCTATTGTTTGCTTGTTTCTCTCCTCTGCGAAAGCAACAGATTAATTATTCAGTAATTGAATGACGATGTACAATTGAATTCCTTTTTGGCATGGCAGCATTGCATCATTTATCAGACAGGAAGACTGTTAAAATTGTCTCATTCAGTTTCTCAACACGATTCCCTTGGATGAGAAAAAAACATAGCAGCAGCCATCACATACAATGGTCTGTCTATATTTTAGGTTTGCAAGGAGAGTGTTTCTGCTGCTCAACTCCTAGCTTGGCTAAGGTTCATATGTCATCTGTCCCAGGATAATGAGTCACAAGTCGCAAAAAATGGACTTTGCAATACCATCATGTTTGAAAAGATGAGATCAAGGGGATTCCAAAGATGGTAAACATTTGGATAGCTAATAAGAGTTTCTATAATTTTAAGTTTGATATTTTTATTTAAAAAAAAGGTTTGCAATATTTGTGGGTGGACAATTACTAGTTACGAAGGTAAATATACTCTATAGAATGGCTTTAAAATGGCAAGGATATATCTCAGACATTGTCTTGAAATCTGGTACATATTTTCATGTAACTAACAGCGCTAGGCACTCCTAAAATGAGAAGATTCCACTAAAGAGATCCTGTGAATAAATCACTTTATTTTGAAAAATATTAATTTTGCGACTTGTGACTCATTTTCCTGTACCACATCACATATGAGTAACTCAACCCTACCATATCAACCTAGTTTGACATACCCCATATATCGCTCCTCCGCAGAGAGCGCTAAATTGTATTCATACACTCAACAAAAACATGTTAAATGTATCATACATCATAACCTAATGGATCGGCTGATAAGTCCTAAGCAACTTACCAAAAATGAATAGATATGATTCAAAGCACTTCCACCCTGCCAAGACTTTTATCGTTTGTTTTTTTACTCCGTCTTGACCTGGGTGGTATGGTGGAAAATATTCGGCCATTGCAGAAAAAGTCTCCTGATATATGATGTTTTATCTTGACTCCATGTTCTTTCCCATTCATCTAGAATTAACTAAGGTAATTCGGGAACAAATCACCCTCTTTGAGCCTCGACAAACATTATTGCTTTACACCCACATCAGAGAGCTAGCCTGCCTTCATATATGTAACGTATGCTCAGAGATTGTACAAGTCAAAATCTGATCCTGTCCTTCTAACTTCATCCTATTCATTTGTATCTCCGCTGCCTACGTCACGATCGAACTATAAATAACATAACTTGCTCGCATGACCTTCCCAGTGAGCTGAATGTAGTTATGAGTGACTCTCAAAGCTTGGGGAAAATCGTCTCATGTGATGCTTATACACATCTAGAATTACATGCCAACGATCACGATGACTAGATGTTTTAACATGTCAATATATTTCTATTGATATCTGTGGATATATCTGTGTAGATATATGTCTGTATTGTAGGGCGACTCCACTAGAGAAAATTCGGCGCAGCACTTTTTTTCAGTTTTCCCCATAGTGGAGTCTCCCTATTATATGTGCAACCAAGTATTTGTATATTATATGCAAAGTCACACAGGAAATTACATCTTAAGTTCATTAGTAACGTACTTAAATATATTTCTTTTGGATGCCCTTAGAAACGCAAAATAAATGAATCCATGTTCTTTCGGAGTCATTGCCATTGTCTGTATAGCAGAACGACTAAGAGCACTAAACACCAAAAAGGCCAAAGCATTTCTACAAAGAGATCCTGTGGAAAAGGACATTTGCAAAATATCATTTTTGCGACTCATTGGTCTGTAAGACATCACATATGTGCAGCTATGTATATATATATTGGCTAATGAGTTGATTAAAGACGCGTGAACATGAGTTGCAAACCAATTAGTAAACTAATCTCTTTCATTACATATGCCTTTAGTAATCTGAATAGGAACTTTTCTATTCACTATATCTTTTAACAGATCTGACAGAAATACAATGTTATCAGATCAGCCTGCCTCTTAAATTTTATCTCCGCGTTCAGAACCTGATGCGTGATCTACCCTTATGGTGGATCATTACATATATATGTGTACATATATTTATGGACAGGCGTCTTTTCTATGAACTGGTAAATGTCATTGGCCTTTTTAGTAATAAAGAAACTATAAGAAAAATATATGATGTGTCACAGGTAGATGCAAGTCGCAAAGAAATAGATGTTGAGATATCATCATTATTTGAAGAGATGAGACCAAGCGGATTCTAATGATGGTAAACATTAGGACAGCTAATAAGTATTTCTATATTTCAGATTTATATTTTTGAAAACGAAATTTGCAATATCTTTAGGTGGAAATATACTAGTAAGGTAGCTAAATATACTCTGTAGGATGAGCTTAGAGAAATGGACGGATATATTTAATACACGGAGCACGGAAATGTAATAGATGTATTCATACGACCTAAGGCGGTAGAGAATCTGAGAACATGCCTACAAAGAGATCTTGTGAATAAAACACTTTGAGAAAGATCAATTTTGCGACTAGGGACTTATTTATCCATAACACATCACATAATTGGTCATATTTTTATATACGAACAGGGCTAATGGACTGAATGTATGGCAATAATCAGAATCTTGCTCATACACGAACAGGTTCTGGCTTTGAGAAGCTCCAGCCCTTTGTAAAATATAGACATATTGCCACAACTAGATCTCTTCCATGCCTTTTTATATATATGTATACAATTAGTGTAGGTGAAGCATCACCGAGTATATTGGAGACGGAGCCAGGCAACGCCCATTCGGCCACGCCCCATCACCGCACGCCCAGGCAACGGCCGCAACGTCATAATGTCCTCCCTTCCATGTCCACAACAATGATATTCCTCCCCCCACTTGCTCTCCTGCTCCCGACCTGACAGCACTTCCTCTCATCTAAAAGACTACTTGTAGAACCAAACGTCCCAAATACATAGTCATGATTTCGCAAAACCCTACGATTGGGGCCACTACAACTAATCATGGGTTTTTTTGGGTCAAAAATCTTAAATCATACCTATTTTTGCGTCCTACACATGTAATAACGTTACACATGCACGAGTTGATGCATGATATGTGTGAAAACTGAAGTCATGCTAGTTTGACCCAGACAGTGAAGATTTTGTTTGCGATTCTGTTGTACGATTTCATGTAAAAAAAAATGCATGACAATATAATGCAGCTTCATAATAGATTTCCTAAGTATAATTCAATTTCTATATAACATGATTCATTTGCCGGTGACACATCAACTATGTTCTGGTGTTTTTGTGTTTTTTTATTATTTTAAAATGGTGAATAGAATGTAATAAAATATAACAAGAGCGATATCTAAAGTTGGCATGTGCAGGGAGAAAACTGTGCATTATAAAAGAAAAAAAACATTACAAATCGTGCGACAGATTGTGAACCCCAAATCGGCCCACAGATCGTCCATATGTACAGGTCGACCCACACTAGAGAAGTAAGTTAAATCGGCCGATTAAAGTGCTCCCGATGCATCGGCGCGGTTACTTTTAGGAATAAACCTGGCAATTTTTTTGCCCCACACTAGCGCCGATTGCAGGAAATGCCAGTATAATCGGGAGTTGACCCAAACATATCCCCGAATAGTGTCCTCACCACTATAATCGGGAGTTGACTAATATAATCGGGAGTTACTCTACTCCCTCTTCCTTGCAGGTGTATGCATAAATATGTATAGATATACATAGTGTCTGCATCATATATGTTTTTGTGTGTATATATATGGTCAGTTCTCACGAAATGGGAACACAGGGGGTATTTTTGGCTAAAATTTCAAATGCATGCATGCAAGTGAGCCCAATTCGTTAGAATTGCTCATATATATATGACCCATTCTCACAAAATGGGATCACCCCCCTTTAAAATAGGATGATTAAGGAATGCTTACCATATTGTTATATACTATCAAAAGTACTTCTATTGCCTAGATCTCCTCAAGTTCTATCTAGCCATATATAGTTTTGCATACTTTACAATAATATCTCTATAGATGGTCAATTCTATTGGTCAACCATCTCACATCAAATGACTTTGAAAATCAAAACCTTCCCTATATGGATTCCAAACTTTTAAGTTTTTCAAGTTCAGATTATATAGTGAGATTATATAGTGGGGGAAATAACGCAGAAGATGAGAGAAATATTCTGCTTAGCCAAGTTCACAACGTAACATTGTAAAGTTACAAACAAGTCGGCGCGGTTGTGCATGTCCCATTCCTAGGGACTGTTCATTTTGTAGGCCTAACTACTGAAGGAGGGCAGGGGGAATGGAGAGCATTTGGAAAAAAAATAAAAATGTATTCTCCCTCATGCCCATGCTTATACTCTGCGCAATCTCAGAAAGTCAATCAAAAAGTCAGAAATGTCATTCGTTAAGTCAGAATAGTCAATCAGAAAGTCGAAATAGTCAATCAAAGTCAATCAGAAAGTTAGAAAAGTCAATCAGAAAGTTGAAATAGTCAATCAAAAAGTTGAAATGTCAATCAAAAGTCAGAAAAGTCAATCAAAAAGTCAGAATAGTCAGAGAGTCAGAAAAGTCAATCAAATAGTCTAAATAGTCAATCAAAAAGTCAAAATAGTCAATCAAAAAGTCAGAATAGTCAATCAGAAAGTCGAAAAAGTCAATCAAAAAGTTGAAATAGTCAATCAAAAAGTCAGAAAAGTCAAAATCAGAAGTCAGAATAGTCAAAATCAGAAGTCAGAATAGTCAATCAGAAAGTCGAAAAAGTCAATCAAAAAGTTGAAATAGTCAATCAAATAGTCAGAAAAGTCAATCAAAGAGTCAGAATAGTCAATCAGAAAGTCAGAAAAGTCAATCAAAAAGGCAATCGAAAGTCAGAATAGTCAATCAAAAAGTCAAAAGTCAATCAAAAAGTCAAAATAGTCAATCAAAAAGTCAGAAAAGTCAGAATAGTCAATCAGAAAGTCGAAAAAGTCAATCAAAAAGTTGAAATAGTCAATCGAAAAGTCAAAATAGTCAATCAAAAAGCCAAAATAGTCAATCAAAAAGTCAATTTTTAATTGGAAATAGTCAATATCAATGGCATTTTGCGGTTTGGAGCAAGACCCTAGACAAGGTAGATGGAAAAAAAATGAAAAAAAAAGATTCCGTCCTAATGGGATTTTAATGACATTTGCGGTTTGGAGCATTTCAATGGCATTTTGCGGTTTGGAGCAAGACCCTAGACAAGGTAGATGAAAAAAAAATGAAAAAAAAAAGATTCCGTCCTAATGGGATTTTAATGACATTTGCGGTTTGGAGCATTTCAATGGCATTTTGCATTTGGGAGCAAGACCCTAGACAAGATAGATGAAAAAAAAATGATAAAAAAAAATGCGTCCTAATGGGATTTTAATGACATTTGCGGTTTGGAGCATTTCAATGGCATTTTGCGGTTTGGAGCAAGACCCTAGACAAGGTAGATGAAAAAAAAATGAAAAAAAAAAATTCCATCCTAATGGGATTTTTTTTCCCCCCTACACCGGGTCTTTATTCAGAAAGCAGACAAAGTCAACAATGCAGAGTGTATACATTGGATACAACACTCATGATTCAATACTCTAAATACCTTCTTCTGTATTTCATATAAACAGTTTAAAATACAATATCAAGAGGACACATCATGTGAATATCGACGTTCCAACACTACATTTTGAATAAAGTCATTTTAACACTAACACACCTAATGGGATTTTAATGACATTTGCGGTTTGGAGCATTTCAATGGCATTTTGCAGTTGAGAGCAAAACCCTAGACAAGGTAGATGGGGAAAAAATGAAAAAAAAAAAAATTGAAAAAATTGAAAAATGAACATTTGCTTCCCACCCCGATCAGTATATATTGGATAATCGGGAGGGCCCTCCCGACTGATCGGGAACACCAGCCGACTACCTTTATGGAGCTCCCGACCAGTCGGGCCTAGACCCAAACTAGTAGCTGATTAATAAAAAAATTAAATCGCCGATTAAACCGGTTAAATCGGCCGTTTTGGGGATTTAACTTTTAGGAAAGGTCCCTTGGAGCAATCGGGAGACCTCCCGATCGCTGATTTTAATCCCCGAGTGAAGAAAATTGATCCCCGACTGAATCTTAATTCCTAAAAAGAGTCGGGACACTTAAATCGGCCGTGAAATGTCTCTAGTGTGGGTCGCACTGTACTCGACGCATTAACAGAGGAGTTGTTTATTCTGTTTCATTAGCTCTACCTAACTAAAAAGCTGTACAATCCTACATAAGGATATCCGTACATTGCCCTTTCATAAACTTAGAAAGGAAGGTGTGTATGGGAAGACTGTATACATGAACGTTCAAGGGCCTGTTGCATAAGGAATCCTTATATAAAATGTTCCTAGCTAAGCTACTTTTACTTTCTTCATTGTCTGTATAACTGATTCCATCCCTAATAAAGGCCCCTTACTAGCTCCCTAGCATCAACAAATATCTTAAGAAGAATATCTACCGTGGAAATAACAAATGATCGACCAATTGACACCCTATTTACCTTTTACCTAACCTACCCACACATTTACAGCAAAGAATGTTTCAAAAGTAAGGAATGACACGAGAAAAGATTTTTCTAACATTTTCTAACAAAATATTTGTTTTCCTAAGCTTCGGAAACAGGCTCGCGTTGGAGCGATAATCGAGTGATTCCTATTGATTCCTATGTCCCATTTCTCCCCCTTGAGTCTCTAATGTTGCCTTTCTGTGTGATGCCATCAGTTCAGCTTATTCGGTTTTGTATGAAATATTTATTGTACTTCTAAATCTGTGTTCACTGAATGGTCGCCCCAAACTGATTTTCAGCGAATCGTTTGTAGTATACCCTCTGACATCTGAACTGCAATCTATACACGAGAAGGTTAAGTATTTTATGAGAATGTTACTCGGTAGTTATAGCTTTAATTCTATAACCGTGACTCCATAGTATGATATTATGTAGCAATAGGTAACATCTATCTTTTAAAGAGTAATTTTAAGTCATTTTCTTTCCATAGATCCCGTTGCATAACAATCTGCGAGTAGCTTTTTCAGTGTTAATATTGAGCTCACAGATTGTTATGCAACGGGGACCTTTTTCCGGCATGCACTGAAAAACAGGCAAAGTCAGGAGTCACTTATTAATTGATTGTTGAAAAGCAAAACAATTAAGCGTTCTCCAACTATAATAAGTGAAAATCTAGTTTTTCTAAGGTTCTGCCATACATTTCAACATAAGTCATGAATTCTAAACGCTATTTAGATGAAACGATTTTCACACATTGAATGTAGAATATTTATAATCCTCTGAATTTAATTTAATAAATTATATGAATCAAGCTGTTATTTATACTATTAGTTAAGGCGAGAATGGAAGAAAGAAAAGTATGCCTATAATCTAGAGTTTCATTAAGATGGTTTATAAATAAAACCACTTGCAAACAAGTAGGATGCAATTCATATACCTCATGGGCAGATTCACATTGGCCTCAAGTCTAAAACCTGATGAAAAGAAAACATTGCATGAAATTAGTTTATTCACCTGGTGCATTCATGCGACTGTTGATCTTCTGTCATGTTTACATACATACAGCTGCATGAGGGATTGAATACATATATACTTGAGGGCTTTAAATTATAATGTCTAAATATCCATAAGACCACTGCGCTTGGAAATTTAATATCAATTATACTACACAGCTGAGAAAAAAAATCTCACAAAACAATTGGACAATTTACCAGCAAGATAGATATTCTAAGTAATATCAAATTTATATTTTAAACAACTTTCTGGAAAGTTGTATTTCTGGTTAATTCTCCAAATATACCCAGGATAGGATGAATACCCTCAATATACCCTCAATAAAGGGTTTAGAACTGACATTGAGGACAGGCTGAGGCCTCTATTTGTTGATAATGCTTGAAGCGAAGTCAAGTGTGTTATCAACATCAGCGTCTGATTCCTGTCCAACATGGAGGTCATTAATCTGTTTAGTCAAAACATCCCCGGAAAAAGTATCTCGACACCGTTCCAGGGGCAGCTGTAGTAAAATCTTCTCAAAGATATAAGTATAATGTAATTTCTCCTCCATGACTAGGGGCGAATATATCTTTAGATGGAATGAAACAGGTGGTTATTCTGAAATGGCATATCGGACACACAAGGAGGGAATATATGGGCAATTCCACCAAAAAATGCGTCATTGTCCATCCAGGGCTGAAAAATCATATTTTTTATGAATTGGTTCCGTTGATTTATTTTTTGCTAAAATAGATGAAATTGAAAACATTACCAATGAACAGTGTGGTGAGGTCAGCTTGACAGACACTGTGACCTGAATTCCGATGGTAAGGACACATGGAAAAGGTACATATTTCTACATAAATGAGTATCTAAATTTGAAATAAATAATACAAATGTACGCATAATGTTTTTGAATTAGTTTGTACTTGGTAGGCCTAGATATAAGAATCATAACGCTTTTTAGTTTGTGAAAATATTCCTAATTGAAGAAAAGTTATAGCCAAATAACCATTCAATAATGGTAATGATATTGGCAGCAGCAAGGATGACAGGTCATTGACTCTCTACCCATGTACACATATAACTCATTATATTTAGAATATATGCCAAAATATATAACATTCAATCCTGCTTATTAAGTTGACTTGGATAATTGTATTGATTATTCATGGCGGTTGTTCATAAGCTCTGTTTAACAAGGACCCCCATCCCCATCTCTAGGCCCCGGATACACATATAAAATACAATATCTTTCTTACAAATTATAATTATATGGCGCAAAAATAAGCATTTTCTTGGCCTCATGACTAAAACAAAATAGAAAACATCCTAGGCGATTTTTCTCCCCTGGATCCGAAAATTCTTAGATAAGGTTTTTAGCCACTAGATGAGCCGTTGTTTTTCAACCGAAATGACGCATTTTTGGTGGCATTATATCATCGTTAGTGGCGAAACCACAAGCGATGGTACATACACTTACACTCCAAGTGTGTCTGATATGCTATTTCAGAACAGCCACGAGTTTCTTATTACATTTTATATCAAACTATCATGTTTAAATGTCTTTGTGTGATTCTTTATATGAAACTACAAAATTAACAAACGCCTTTGCATTTTGGCGAACCACGTCAGACTGCAAATATCCACACGCGGTTACTCTAAACAAAACACATAGTGCAGATCAGTTAGTAGTAGGTTTGGTAACAAGCTAAATTGTTCTCTAAACAAACCCCATGGTGTGGATTACCTAGTTACCGGGGTTGGTAACAAGCTAAGCAGTGTTGTAAATAATGAATACCTTGGTAAGGCCAAGAAAAGTCCTGAGAATATGTGTGATGTGTAGTAAATTATTTGGAATATATCAAAGAGGAGGTATACAGACTTGAATTTAAAATGACTTAATGCCTGGGTTGGGTTGGGATTAAGTATAGAACCTTTCTCTGCTTATATGCATTCCTTTTAAAATTTATTGAGAGTGATTATGTACGCATTATATTTCGAAGTATCAGACATATCGCATTGATAACTTCTGAGCACAGAAATTGATATTAAAAAGTTAAAAATTGATAGGTAAATCAATAAATAAATCCATACATAAATGGACTATCGGGGCATATGGACGGAGCGTCTGAGAGCTTAGTGTGAAGTGTCCCATACAGATGCCTATGGACGAAGGAACCACTGAGACAGTCTCAATGTAGATTGATTGGCTCCCTCCTCCTTAACTGTCCCCTACCACGCACTGCAACACTCACTGGCGATTCCAAATCCTCTGTCCACAGCTCTTCAAAGGAGGACCAAAGAGGCTCAGAAAACTCCCAAGCCCCTCAAATCATCTTTACTGTGTTGAATGGTACCATATTAAAAACAGAGGCCATTACTGAAAATGGGTCGACATTTTCTATTATGCTCGGGCAATGATGTGCCGTGCCTCCTTTCCCATGCCTTTGAAAGATTCGCCAGTCTCCCTCTCCTTACAGCGATGATTTCAGATCAAATAGTCTGGATCTTTTTTTTATCTCACCCCCTCAGTTTGATACAAGTCTGTTTGTTGTAATTGATTGATTTAATAAAAAGGATCAAAGGTAAACAGTCTCTGTGTGTGTTTTGATTACTTCATCTGTGTTCCCTTATTCTGTCTGGTTTGCATGCAATTCAGATGTGATGCGTCAGGGCGTTGGTAAATGGGTCAGGTCGTTAGAAAATGCACAATCGGCAGCTCTACACCTTTAGGAAATTCTGCTAAATTAGGCTGTAAAAATATAAATACTGGGAATGTCCGAGTATATTTGGTATTGTGTTAGTTTAAAGTATTTGTTCGGTTATGTTGAACTGTATTTTGAACTTTATTCCTGTCTAAAATCTGGGTTATTTTTGTGAGGATTGGTGAAGGCGAATTGTACAATCAAATAGCTATGTTATGCTGTTAAATATGTTGAATACAAAAGTCCAAAAAATGAATTCCTATATTATTCTATCCTTCCTATACTTTTGACTTACAGGATATTATGTCCAGATTTAAAAAAGGCTTCTAAATCACATTTCTACCCAAGATACCTTCAAAACCACATACGACGTACTCCAGAGAGGGTGGACAGAACTCTACAAATGAGTAAAACGGTTCATAAAACAACAACTTCGGAGAGCATGTGAGACTTTTCTACCTCTCTTCGTAGAAATCACTCTTCCCGTATATTATATGGATTCACATAATAGGGAAATACCATTGGTTGATCGAGTGCTCGAGTGCTGGACAGAAACGTTAACAACAATAACAAAAATGTTTCAAATATTTCACTTTCTTTGCAGCAAGTTAACTTTTTACCATTATCCCCCTGGATGAGAAAACGATCCAAGTACTCTCAAATCCAGAGACATGTATTGTCCATCTTTTCTTATGTCCCTGCCGCTTTGCACAGGATAGCATACTTGCCACGATGGTTTCATTTCGATAATAGATACCAGGCCAAGGCAGGAGTTCACGTTTAGCAAAAAAATGGCGACTCTTATATCAGATCTCTCGCTGTGCATTGATAGCGTCTCATGCCTGGGGTGATTTCTGTCGGGAGGAGGCACTAAATATCTCCGTGTAGGCTCGGTTAGCAGGGCAATAGGTAGGCCTGGGGAGGTGCCATGAGTTGCTCCTGTCAGTGGCCTGTTGCATAATCTTAGAAATTTAGGTAGTCTAAACAAGTAAACAAGTCCGATTGAAATGCCAATATTATGTTCAAGATTCTGGTGCCAACTTCTCTGGTGCTACTGTGAGAATAATAATGCAATTCCTTTATGTAGCTTCGGTGTAATCTTGACCCACAATTTCAAGAATTTAGTATGTTGTCCTTCTTTGTTTTCACTGTATGTTTTTCGGTCAATAAACGGTCTTTAGGCTACATGAAACAATGAAACGAATTCCGATTGAGCCTTCGTTTATTTATTGAATAGGCAGTAAATGTCAAATATAGGCCGACATTTTCAATGCCAACCAACCACAAAGTTTCAATATCATTATCAGATCCTAATTAGTGAGGGTCGTCGGTTCGACTTGGTATGATATGTTGGTTTTTATTTCATGATTTCAGATTTCAACTCCTAAAATAATGGGTTTTTTTAGCCAATATCTGCTCTACTAATATCACAGTAACCCTATGTGTTTCGGCCTACTCGGCCTTCGTCCGGCGTATGATGGGTTGAAATCGTTGAAATGATGATTGCTGACTTAAGACTTTCCTTGCTATACTATACCGTCCTTACTTTCGTAGAAAATATCTATTGTAGGAATAAAAGTTTTGTCTGTATTACTAACGTTCTTCACTAAAAGTTCCTTACCTGATGCTTAGCAAGGTGAAGTAGCAAAGGAAGGTCACCATTAAGTAAGGATCTGTTGTGCAACAGGCCCCAGGGGATTTGCCAGGATTCAGTCGTATGAGGAGAGCTGCAGTGCACTGTTTATCCCTGACGCACTTACTATACATGACCTTAATGTCAATCATTTGATGTGATATGAAGCAAGCCTAGGGTTGTTGCTAATACAATCAATAACAAAAACTGCTTGCATATAACATGCTTAAAGCTGCACTCTCAGCTTTTATAACCAAAATAAATCCGCCGAATTCACTCATATTATATTATTATGCTTTCTGCTACTAATATGTGTTTATACAAGAATTTAAGTAGACTCGACCGAGAGGAAAGGGCCGCCGGTGAGGGAAATAATACGTGAAGCCACTGCAGGAAAGGATTTTGGTGTCCTCATTTGTATCTGAAGGACCTGCCCAAATCGTTTCCTACGATGACTTCACTTATAATCGCTCACCGGCAGTAGCAGTCCTATAAATCATAATATGAGTAAATTTGATGACATTGTCTCGTCTTGTCATGATAGCTGAGGATGCAGCTTTAACTGAGAGTGAGGATTTAACTTGTGAATAATGTACAGCAAAAGGACTGGGTGTGTAATCCGATTTAAAATTTTGCTTTATCACCCGAGGGATCAAGGCAACCATTTGTTTGTTGTTAGTTCATAACGAACTGGCAGCATGCGTTTAATTTCAAACATTAGATTTGATTGGAAGCAAACTGTTTTACCTGAAGCTTTCCTTCCAGCTTATTGCCAATCAGCTTAATGTGTTTAATGCCAATCCTGATTTATCTCTGGCGTCAGTAAGGATTGATCCAATGGTTGGTCCAAATATAGAATTGTCCTCAATGATAATAACATTATCCATGTGATACAATTTGATATCCTTAATGGCTGTTATAATAATTCGCTATGGTCAACAATAAAGATGACAAAGTGAAACCATAGACTGCAATGATGTCATAGTTATTTGTCCAATGATCTATGCAAATTGCTGTTCAAGTATATGAATTCACTATGTTCTGTTTATTTAATGGTAACTACTATATATTATATTTAGTCTATGTTTGGATTACATGCTCCTCCAGTTTGTATATTATTATGCTTTCTGCCCCGAGTCTCTGGTATCAGTAGAACTTAAGCAAACTGCCTAGCCGTACATAATACACTTACAACATGGCATTAATCTGGTAGTATCATGAGATGAAGATGCATAATAGTTTATCTACTAATATGTTGCCCAAACGTTCTCTAATATTCTCTAATATAGTATTAAGTCCAGTCCAAGTCTAACTAGATCTTACCAGAACAATAGGCACTACAATTGTCAGAAAATAATTATTATAAACCCTACCTCGAATTTATTATTATGAACTCTATCTATCAGATATGAATATATATTTCGGCATCTACAATTTGAATTTGATTTGTCTTCTCTTCCCCATGTAGTCTAGGAACAAATTTCAAGACCTGGAGTTTTTTTTCCAGAACTATGGCTCCTTTTCGTACATCATCCATAGGTACAAAAACATAATATCTTGAATTGAGTTGAAAATCTATGCAGAACATTACAATTACCAAATTGGGTACTTTTAATCATTTCTATAATCTTTTATCTATAACACATTTACCCCATAAGCTTACTGTCAATAATTTTTAAGACTTGATTATATCAATATTTAAGGTAAACCATCAGCTATAAAACACTTACAAGTTATACACAAATTCAATGGCAACCATCTAACTATTTGTACTGTTGTATAAACTTCCCCGGCGACTAATCTCAGGGGAAAAGCAGGGATTTGATTTATTGATAGTCACTTATATTGATTTGCACTGTATCACTATGAACATGCCATATGGCCAGTACTGGAATCGTTAGCTACCTATACGTTATACCAGGGACTTCACGAGTGTATGGCATGTCTGTGAAAAATATTGTATCTCTTCTGCAAGGATTTATACAAGAGGGATTTGGAACTTTTTATGCAGGAGTCACATCTGGAGATCAAGACAAGTGAAAGCGAGACAGAGGAGGAGTATAGTGTAAAACTGCAATCTCAGTTCACATCGGTCAAACATATTTTAAAACTTTTTTCATTTTCATTCCGTCATTTTACAATCCATTATTTGACCAAGAATTTGGAGGACTTGTTTCTGGTTGTTTTTGCTACAATGCTTCATGGAAGTCCCCATTTATGTTTTGAAGACCTATATATCAAGATCCTTTCCTGTGATGGCTTCACTTATTATAGCTCACCAGCGGCGGTTTTCCCTCGGCCGATTCAACTTCAAATTGTTGTATGTAAATATTGAATTAGTATCACTGTAGTTATACACTTACATAGAAAGGGCCGAACATGCCTTTAAATGATAAATGTACTTTACTGTTCACTTGCGTGTTGCTATAGTCTAACACATAGCAATAGCAGAATATTGATAAATCCTATTTATATGCCTTACTTTGAGTAAATTTGACAAGATTTTGTTTGTTGTAATAGCTGAGAATAGAGCTTTATAATAGCTAAATAATCACTCCATACATCGCCCCATTAGAGGTTTAAAGATTCTGGTGGACATGAATGATATGTTTCGGTCCTGGTCATGGATATTTGGTAGTCAGAACATTTAGATTTCTTAGAATGATGAAAGAACAGAGAATAGTTTTATTGGTTTATTCTTTTCTGACAGGTCTATTTTTTCGAACCTGTCCATTTATTATTACAACCAGAAAAGTGGTTTATTCTTTTCTAACCTGTGTAATTATGTGCAGTTTTTTCGGGGCAAAAACAAAATAATAGATTGATTGTGTTCCTCATGACCGGGATTTGTAGTCCACAGTAACGATCTTTTGAGTCGTGCTACTATAGCAGTGTCATGACGTTGTGTGGACATGTCGCGCAAAACTCCCATAGAGTTAGCGATGGGGGACATAATTACAATTTTGATTTCTAGTTGAACCTGGAAACTAAATGAGGCAGATGGTATTGAGGAAGTATGTATTGGGAACTTCAATAGAAGTAAACGAACATGTACCACTCTTGTTTTTAAACTATAACTATTGTGTGTACATTTTACATGGGAAATGGGAAATTGGAATGGCCTAAATTACCAAAGAATGTTTTATGGTTTTTAGGAAGTATTTATATAACAGACAACGATATCATGGGAATTCATATCCTCAACTTCTATGTAAAAACTGTCTGATGACTGTACGTTGGGTCTCATGAGAATATTATGGCATAACATTGAGCTGAATAAAAAGGAAAAAAAAGAAAAAGAAAAAGCCCAATGTCTGACATTGCATCTGTAAGATATACTCTGATTACAGGCGATGGGAATGGCAGGCTGGGTTCACCTGAGTCTCAGCGTTTCCTTGAAATGTCTGTCTAATTCTATTTTTAGTCCGCCTTGGTTCCCTTGGTAATAAGTATGTTTACCAAAGATAAGGATAACATCCCGTTGCCTGGCATCATAATACTCTTGCTACTCTCCCCCCACCACCCAGCTAGAGGAACTAGTTTAGTCCATAGTCTCATCCTTTTAGCTGTATGCTTAGCTATTACGATAAACACAATCTTACCAAATTTACTCATATTATGACATATAGGACTGAATTTATCACTATTTATTATTATTTCATTATTTAATTTTTTTTTTCGTTCTGGGCGTAATGTACGGATTAGTATTATGGGGTGGATCTGACTCTTATGTGACTCCAACTATGTGAAATGATCATTTTCCTTTTTGTGTGTGCTTGTGATTCAGATATCCTTGTGCGTACTAGTTTTGGTAGAATTTAATATATCATGAACTGTATTATATAACTTGGAACTGTTCAATTGTACACTTCAGCACTTGTGGTCTCTTTGTACTATGATTACATATGGTTGCCGACTATGACCTGAATAAACAAAATCTAAAATCTAAATTCATTCTGCTGCTGTTTATGTGTTAACACAAGAACATGAAGTAGAGTCGGCCAAGAGAAAACGGCCGCCGGTGAGCGATAATAACTGAAATTAACGCAGGAAAGCCCTGCAGCAAAAACGACTTGATGAAATCCTCCAAATCTTGGTCAAATGACCGTAGACCTACGTTACCACTTTTAAGTGTGGATGATAAGCGGTGAATGTGTTTTTAAAAAAAAGGAAATTGAGAGTCCCACACTAGGTCCATGCCTGTAGGCTAATCACTGAACCTGAGTAAATATTTGTAAATAAAAATTGAAGCGACATATACTATCGCTTCAGCCTCGTTCTCCACACTTCAATTCACATTCAAGATGTCCACAAAAGCTATATTCTTGGGAAGATGTAAGACTGATTTCAAGGTGGTATGGTGTCCAATAAAGCCATATATAATCAGTTTAACCGACAATTCAGGTAAACCGAATTCAGCCTAAAGGCTGGGCTCCACTGGCCAGCTACTACTCACGCTACTCTTCCTTTTTCTTTGCTCCCGCTTCTTTAGAAGTGGGAGCATACAACTGAAAGTATACCGGAATGGATGCTATTGCCCTGCTACTTCCACCGCTACTTCTAACGCTACTCAGAAACGTAAGCAGACGGCATTTTATTTTCACATAGAAATGAACACATCAAGTAGTGTGAGAAGTAGCATAAAGTGATGCCATTGCCCCGCTTCAGCCCCTGCTACATCCCGCTACAAATTAGCGGCCGCACAAATGAAACATGTTGCCCTATACGCTTTGAAAATGCTCCAAAAGAAGCGGGAAGTAAGGTGGGTTTGTAGCGGAGCCCAATAGCACCCATTCCCGTTTCTATCCCACTTCTGCTCCCACTTCTTGATGAAAGAAGCGGGGGCAGTAGCCGGCCAGTGGAACTTAGCTTTAAGTGGAACATATTGTAATTGGTGTAGATAGTATCAATCATATCGACCTTGAAGCAGTATAGGGTCAATAAAAGCAATACAGCAGCTACATGTATATTGCTGGAGTATTTACTTGGAGGTACTTGGCGGGATATGAAACATCGCTTAACAAGAGTCAGTCACAGTTTTTGTTTACATTTATCTATTTTCGGGTAACAGTAGCATTTTAGGAATTGCATTTCCAAGGGAAACGAAGATTGATGTTATTAAATGTGAAGGATGGTCAATCATATTTGCTTGATTGAACTTTGCCCCGAAATGATATCCGAAAAGAGAATCTACATTGAATAGAATGAAAACAAATGAAAAAAGAAATGAACATTCTGTAAAAGCAAATCAATAATCCCAAGGTGCTGCTTGGTAATATTGGCTTTAAAATAATCCTGAAAATATGAGGGTAAGTAGGATGCTGAAAGAAAATTAGGCATATAAGAGTTGGCAGGTGTGATATGTATGTATATTAATTTAACACTAAGAAATCCATATTCCTTATATGATCGGTTACTCCATGAAATTTTTTGGGGTAAGTATCTCATTGCTCCCTAGCTCCTTTAACATTTTTGCTGGAAGATATAATCATTGCTCCACTTGTTTCTTTGATTCACACCTACACACCATCCCCTCCCCCTCTCGGCCGTTACCAGCATGCTACTGATCTTATCTGGTGATATCAGAATCAACAACTGATGGTTAACACTGAAATCGATTATGGGAGGAGAACCAGATATCATTAATGATTGACAGGAATCTTGGTGAATCATTTAGATTGCTGTTTATCTAAACATCAATCTACAAATCGCCTACGTGGACCACACCCTTTATAATAAAGAGACATCGTTTCTGACAAACTAATAGACCATACCAAGATTGACCCTCCAAAGCCTGTTCTGCATCACATTGGATAGAGACCATTACCCTCATCAGCCCTTCATCCAACAGCTTTTCATGTCTCATTTTTCCGCTAGACCACCACTGAGCACACGATGCCTCCCAAGAAAACTGACTTATCTCCTGAGGAGGATCACGCGATGAAAGCTTAGAATGGTTGTTGGTTTATTAGATAGAGATAAGTGGCGGAGTGTGTGGATGTGTATAAAACCCTATGTGAAGCATGCCACACTAATACTTAGAATTTGTATCTATAGATAATCTAAAATACACCCTTTATAGAGTAATACAATACAGTTACCAAATTTGCCGTATTTTTTTTTAAATACCAAATTAATATAAATCGTGTGTAGATGTACCTGAGTTGTGATGGCGGGGGTAAGTTTGGGCTACCTACTTACTCGAAGATCAGCAGATCCTGCCTGATTATTGACAAAGAAGCATGTTGAAGGTTGTGTTGAAGCTCCAAACAGAACTTTTATGAAGGTGGCCTTCCTTGACTATATATACCGTATGTAATCGGTAGGCATGATATGCATGTTACCAGTCATACACGTTGATGTATACAATTAAAGTCATAATGTTTCTTTGGTAGTCCTTAACGCATGAAATATGAGCTGCGTGGACTACTATGCGTATTTGATTGTGATTAAGAGACTAAAATTGTTAAATGTAATCTGGCCAATAGAAAAATTTAAAAAAAAAACATTTAAATACAACACGTTAGATGTTCACATAGTTTTTTTTTATCTTATATCATACTCTTTAAAACAACACAAAAGGAGCCTAGGGCCAAAAATGTAACCGTCACTTATGAACATGCATGGTTTTCGTGAAACAAAGGAACCGTTGGGTTCCATTGAATAATAATAATAATAAAGAAGGCCTTCATTGTCATTGATGCTCATCCGCAATCCCGAATTGTTTATTTTATTGTTGTTTATTGCCAGTATGATCGTAACATATTTATATACATTGATCCCTGGGTTAAGTTCCTGCCGATCTGCACTGATCCAGCATTTTAAGTTCAAATATACATTCCCATCTGGTCTTGAAGCTGCACTCTCAGCTAACGTCGGTCAAAAACTGCACATTTTCTACTTTTTGTTCCATTCTTTTCTAACCCATCTAAATGTCATATGAGCAAAATTTTGCAGGATTTTGTTCAGTTGCATTTACTAAAGGGCTACCAAACGTCCCCATTTATATTTGGAGGACCCGTCCGAATACTTTCATGAGATGACTTCGCTTATTATCGCTCATCGGTGACACTTTTCTCTTGGTGATCAAATCCTTTTATATCTATATACATATCAGCAGCAGTATATTGATAAATTTAGTCCTATAAGTGATAATATGAGAGAATTCGGTAAGATCTGTTTTGTTGTAATAGGGAGAGCTGATGCCTGTTGCATATGTTATGCGTCACAGGAAAATTTCTTACAAATTGCAAAAAATGGATTTTGAGATACCATCATATTTGACAGGATGAGATCAAGTAGATTATCAGAAACCATTAACACTCCATCACATGATCCGAGTGTCAAAATGGCTTTATCCTGCTATAAATCTCACCTGTTTTATCACACTCTAAATGCTGACGCACACATGGCCGATTTGGCTCCCTATAGCCCCACGATTTGGGTCTCTGCGTGAATCCTAAGATTTCATTTCAAACCATGGTTTAGCCTATGTTATTTCAAAAACATGAACCAGTATTTGAAATGTTCCCAGGCTGAGCTTTATCCATCGGTTCTTAGACGTTTGCTCTTTGGGCCATTTAACCCATATATTAAGTATGGCGGGTGCCATAACCGGAAGCTCCCGCCTTAGCTTTATCTCCGCCAAAAGAACAGCTAGGTGGCGTGACGGTCGGATAGCTTATTTTTGCGCTATAGGGAGAATTGAACTATGATATTTATTTCCAAGTCTTGTACACACAAATGGTATATTTCTGGTTAGACGTCGACAAAGGTTTGTTTACATACAGTTTTGGTCATGCACGGACAGTTGTTCCCACTGAACTACAGCAACACATATAAATACAATAATAAGTAATTTAAGTATGGGGTATTTGTGTGAATATTGGGCTGTAGTTACAATTCTCCTTGTATATTTATGTGGTTGAAGCATTACAGGCTCAGATCCGTTTCTAAGCTACTTTTTTTGTTTAGGTAGGAGCGTTCTACTGTAGGAATACCAATTTGGCACTGTCTGTGTAGATACTCCTTCTCTAAATGTTCCTTATCAGCAAGGGAAAGTAGGTAAGAAAGGAAAATATTAAGGAAGAATTTTTTTTGTGCAACGGTCAGCAGGAGATGGATAGGTGTGAACGCCTACGCCTAACGGCTTTGTACCTGAAGTAGTACACACTGAAAGGATTACTTCGTTTTCTGATGCTTTCTACGCTCCTATGTATGTTTGATGCTGCCTGGATGTTTTTTTAGTATTTCTTTTACTTTTCATTCTGATTTTTTTCGGATATGTTTAACCCCTGTTATCTTTGAATATTGTCTTTATAATTCATGATAGCATTTGTGGTAATTTTGCATATTTCCTTTTGATCAGCTCGGACTTAGATATAGTGTACATAATGTATGTTAGCTGAATAAAATTATTAAAACAAACAAACCACAGTATAGTGTGATGTGTCAGACAAATGTTTCATAAGTCGACTTAAGAATCATTTTCTGTAACACATCACGTATATAATATGAACTGAATATAGACAAACACACCTATGCTAAGTGCTAAGTGTCTTCCCTTTTCGGCTTTAATACATGAAATATCCATATCAGTTCTTAGGGATATTTATAGTCACATTTCATCGAATATACTTACATTAGCATAGCCACGCCTATACTTATAACCACTTGCCCTTTTCACAATTACTTTCATCTAACTTCATAGACCTTTAAGCATCGCTAAAGTAAATGATATTTTTACCTGTGGGACTTCTTTTGAAAAGAAATCCTATGTCCACATCACGGTGTTTGTAAAGGCCTTGTGAAGAAATCTCTTGACAACCCTTGACAGCTGTCTGGGAAGTTATTGAGTGCAGTGTACTTATGATATGCGTATACATATACATGGGCATTTTGGACGCAGAAGGAACTGAATACGTCACTGGAGGACAGAACATGGCAGAATAGTTCCCTTTTCTCTCTGTAATACGGGAGCTATTTTAATACTAGGGAAAATTGTATTCTAAGCATATCATTACCAACATGGTAAGGAGTTTACCTAGTGATAATTGAGATAACTATCTCAATTATCACTAAAGTAAGGTAAATTGTGTGAATTAACTATAGTTAATTCACACAATTTACCTAGTAATAATTGAGATAGTTATGTAACCGATCAATCTGGAAGAGACGCAACTACCGCTTTTTCCGGGCCCATGAAGAGAAATTGACAGGTATGTTTATTGGTGACGATTACATCCCCCTGTACGTCCCCCTGTATCTCCTCCTGTATCCCCCTGTGCCTGCTCCTGTACCCCCTCCTGTACCTCCTCCTGCATCCCCCTGTACCTCCTCCTGTATCACCCCTGTACCTCCTGTATGTCCCTCTATATACCTCCTCCTGTACGTCCCCCTGTACCTCCTCCTGTATCCCCCTATACCTCCTCCTGTATCACCCCTGTACCTCCTGTATCCTCCTGTACCTCCTCCTGTATCCCCCTGTACCTCCTCCTGTATGTCCCCCTGTACCTCCTCCTGTATGTCCCTCTATACCTCTTCCTGTACGTCCCCCTGTACCTCCTCCTGTAAGTCCCCTGTACCTCCTGTATCCTCCTGTACCTCCTCCTGTATCATCCCAGTACCTCCTGTATCCCCCTGTACCTCCTCTTGTACTTCCCCCTGTACCCCCTCCTGTACGTCCCCCTGAACCTCCTCCTGTATCATCCCGGTACCTCCTGTATCCCCCTGTACCTCCTCCTGTACATCCCCCTGTACCTCCTCCTGTATCACCTCCTGTACGTCTCCCTGTACCTCCTCCTGTATCCCCCTGTACCCCCTCCTGTATCCCCCTTACCTCCTCCTGTACGTCCCACTGTACCTCCTCCTGTATCACCTCCTCTATCACTCCTGTACGTCCACTGTACCTCCTCCTGTATCCCCCTTACCTCCTCTTGTACGTCCCCCTGTACCCCCTCCTGTACGTCTGTACCTCCTGTACCTCCTCCTGCATCGCCCTGTACATCCTCCTACTTCCTGCATCCCCGTGTACCTCTTCTTGTATCCCCCTGTACCTCCTGTATCCCCCTCCTGTATGTCCCCTGTACCTCCTCCTTTATCCCCCTGTACTGCATCCTTTACGTCCCCCCTGCACCTCCTGTATCCCCCCTCTACCACCTCCTGTGTCCCCCTGTACCCCCTGTATCCAACTGTCCCCCTGTACCCCCTGTATCCCAGTCCTGTACGGCTCCCTGTACCTCCTCCTGTATGTCCCCCTGTACCTCCTCCTGTATCCCCCCTGTACCTCCTCCTGTATGTCCCCTTGTACCTCCTCCTGTATCCCCCCTCTAACGCCTCCTGTGTCCCCCTGTACCCCTTGTACGGCTCCCTGTACCTCCTCCTGTATGTCCCCCTGTATTTCCTCCTGTACGTCCCCCTGTATCACCCCTGTACCTTCTCCTGTACATCCCCCTGTACCCCCTCCTGTATGCCCCCTCCTGAATGTCCCCCTGTACCTCCTCCTGTACGTCCCCCTGTACCTCCTCCTGTATGTAATGTAATGTATGTTGTTAGATGTAATGTAACATATAATGTAATATGAGTGGCAATATTAATGATTGTGAAACAAAATTATAATTATAATAACTTAAGAAGTATTTCTTAAAATGTTTCCTGTTTGTCTTATTACAGAGGCTGTCAAGTCCACCAGGCCAAAGGAAAAGAGCAATACTGATTCAGTTATCCACACATGCATCTCCAATAACCTGTGAGCGACCCGATCAATGGCAAACTACCGGGGGAAAAAGTGTGCCACTGCTGTCCAAATCGGGTACGGGGTTCAATAGATTGTTTTTCTTTAAACATGATTATTATCAAACATGATATCTATTGTCAGAGTACAAGTGTCTGTAGAATCTTGCACTGTGTGACCCTCTTTTTTATGGTATTATACTTATATACATCCCCCTGTACCTCCTCCTGTACGTCCCCCTGTACTTCCTCCTGTATCCCCCTGTACCTCCTCCTGTATCACACCTGTACATCCCCCTATACGTCCCCCTGTACTTCCTCCTGTATCCCCCTGTACATCCTCCTGTACATCCCCCTGTACCTCCTCCTGTACGTCCCCCTGTACTTCCTCCTGTATCCCCCTGTACCTCCTCCTGTATCACCCCTGTACCTCCTCCTGTATGTCCCCCTGTACCTCCTCCTGGAGATCTCCCTGTACCACCTCCTGTACTTTCCCCTGTACCTCCTCCTGCATCACCCTGTACCTCCTCCTGTATCACCCCTTTACCTCCTTCTGTATGTCCCCCTGTACCGCCTCCTGTATCACCCCTGTACCTCCTCTTGTATCACCCCTGTACCTCCTCCTGTATCATTAACCACTAATACCACTGGACCAACGGAAAAGTGCTATATTGATTTTGTCATCCACACAACCATCTGTAACGTCCTATATTTCAATCTATCCCTCTCCCTTAAATGTCTCATTTCTCCTTGCTCCCCACCCTGCTCCTTGTTCATTTATGTGATTGTTTATTGTATTACATATCATATATCAGTCATGGAACCAGTCATGTATCTGAACCTTTAACATTGTATTTTTCAGTCTCAACTGTACACCTAAGAATGAGCTGGTGCTGAAAGTCTGGAAAGAGAACAATTCCATAAACAGCAATGGGTGCCGGTCTGTACTTTCTGCGTGTGGAAAAGAGGTTAGTTACAATTGAAATTCATTCTATAATGTTGCCATCCACACTGATTATTTGTTGTATATGACATTGAATGCTCTCTGTCGCCTTTCCTCCACTCACTCCATCTGTTGTGTCTTCACCTTCCCTCTTTAATAGACTTCATTGTGACATCAGTGAAGTGAGACAACTCCTACATCCAGGGAGTAAGGGAGATATATGCATCTTGATCATTCCTGTCTCACTCCCCTTCTCCCCCTCCCTTCTCTCCGTCTTTCTCTCTCTCCCCCTCATATTTCCTCTCATTCTCTCTCCTCCCTCCCTCTCCCTCTCACCACTTGCTTCAAACAATTTGGGGTTGCAATGCACTTATTATAGGCCTACATTCAGGTGCATTCATAACTTGTAATGAACTAATTGGGTTGCACCAGGTAGACCTGCTAAGGCAAAGGCAGCGATTCCAACGGATGTAATTGTAAATTGAACATGATCAGAATAAAAATACAATATATTTGGCAAGTGGCAGATTTACTTGCCCATCATCCTTTTTTACTTGCCCAAATTTATTTGCAGAATTATAAACGAAATCACACTGATCTGTATGTATCTGTTTCATTGTAAGTAGACATCACAACAGGGGTTTGAAATTGGGGCCGTAGACTAGAGATTTCCACTTGCCCACTCGGGCAAGTAACATTAAACTTTACTTGCCCAGAGCCATTTTTTACTTGCCCCAGGCAAGTAAACATCGAGCCCTGAAAGGTGTAACTATACCTGGGTCAATCAAGTATTTTACTGTGTATTCATCAGAAACTTGTATTCGTAGGACTATGTCACTGACTAATACAGTTTGGTGATGCAAGTGTCACACTTAAAATCTGATTTTCCGTAAATTTTACGTGAATTAATTAACTATTTTTCATTGCAGGATGTGAATTGAAGTCAATCAAAAGAAAGGATACAAGTCTAAGCTGAAGAAAGGGACCCCTGATACTCACAACAAGGTGGCATGATTCTTCCAGAGATGTGATATCAATACAGAAGAATTACCTCAAAGTAAAAATTCTGTGTTCCCATAAACCTTTTTATAAATGCAGGCCATGTTTTGTTCTCTATAATGTGTTTTCATCAGTATCCAGGTGTTGCTATATTGGATTTTGCCTTAGTTACTACATTTTGAACCAAAAGTCCATTGAAAAGTCAGAAAAGTCAATCGAAAAGTCAGAAAAGTCTATCGTCAGGTCAGAAAAGTCTATCGTCAGGTCAGAAAAGTCTATCGTCAGGTCAGAAAAGTCTATCGTCAGGTCAGAATCGTCAGGTCAGGAAAGTCAATCGTCAGGTCAGAAAAGTGTATCATCAGGTCAGAAAAGACTATCGTCAGGTCAGATAAGTATATCGTCAGGCCAGAAATGTATATTGTCAGGACAGAAAAATCGTCAGGTCAGAAAAGTTTATCGTCAGGTCAGAATCATCAGGTCAGAAAAGTGTATTGTCAGGTCAGGAAAGTTTATCGTCAGGTCAGGAAAGTATTGTCAGGTCAGAAAAGTCTATCGTCAGGTCAGAAAAGTTATCGTCAGGTCAGAAAAGTCTATCGAGTGGGCAAGTGGAAATCTCTAGTCTACGGCCCCGATTTTAAACCCCTGTTCTGATGTCTAAGAAAGTCTATTGTAAGGCCAGGAAAGCCTATCGTCAGATCAGGAAAGTCTATCGTCAGGTGCATGTGTTAAATTATGAAAATACATACTGTCTTGATGTCTCAGTTCATAAATTATGGTAGTTTCATATTGATTTTGATTCATTTTGAGGCTTCAGTCAACTACAATTTTTTTATGCCCGATAATAATCTGCAATGAGAGGCTAGTCCTCCCCAATGCCTGGCTGTGCCAAGCACACACAATTGTAAATAAAGTAATAAATGTGTATGTGATGAATGTAAATAAAGTGTTGCTTCATATGATTTCCAGTGTTTGTGACCATTTCCTTTCTAGTTAGTCATATTGAAATTGTTTTAGGTTTTCATCAGGGGTATACTACTAGCCTGTGACACCCCAGGAATGGCAGCTTCCCGGTGTGTCACAGGGGATAATAGTACTATAAAACCTGAGAATTCCTATGTTTCATAACCCCTATAATTTGAATGAATAAAAACCGTCATCCTAACAAAAAACGGTCAAGTTAAAGGGCCACTGAAAAAAAACGGTCAAACCTTGGTTACCACCGAAAAAAAAACGGTCAAATATTGGTAAAAAAAACACCCTGCAAAAAACAGTCAGCATTGAGATGACTGGGATTTATCGGTCACTGACCGTTTTTTGTTTTTCGGTCACCAAATTTCTGAAAAAAAAAAAAAAACGGTCACCAAAAGTGATGACCGTTTTTTTTTTCGGTCACCAAAATCTGACCGTTTTTTGGGGGTCACTGAAAATCTGACCGTTTTTTTCTCGGTCAGTGCCTGGCAATTGGATGCCAGCGGATTCCTGAGAAAAAGCGGTCACTCACTGAGGTTGGGTCTTTCAGTGTAGAAGAACACCTTGGTTCATTGCTATTTCAAACTATAATGTGGTAATAAGATGCATTCAATATACATATCAACAACGAATAACTATAATTATTATACACGCATTCAATACTGAGGCCCCGACAGCCGCACATTACTTGTAACGTGGTATTGGACTAGTACATTACCGGCGCGTTGTCATGGCGACGCAAGTTTGGTGGCGCAAGATTGCCGACGCAAGGTTGCCGACGCAAGTTTGCCGTGTGCGAGGGCTTTCTTTCTCCAACATTTCAACTGTTTCTATAGTTATATTCCTCTTGTACGAACACCAGATATGGCAAATTATGTTAATGTATCTTTAATTAAGCATGTTTTGCATGCAAAACTAGGCATGTATAATAATCAACTTATAGGACTCGTTGCCGCACGGAGCGTAAATAAAGGACTCGGCCTGCGGTCTCGTCCTTTATTTACGCTCCGTGCGGCAACGAGTCCTATAAGTGCTAATTAATATACACGCATTCAATACTGAGGCCCCGACAGCCGCACATTACTTGTAACGTGGTATTGGACTAGTACATTACCGGCGCGTTGTCATGGCGACGCAAGTTTGGTGGCGCAAGATTGCCGACGCAAGGTTGCCGACGCAAGTTTGCCGTGTGCGAGGGCTTTCTTTCTCCAACATTTCAACTGTTTCTATAGTTATATTCCTCTTGTACGAACACCAGATATGGCAAATTATGTTAATGTATCTTTAATTAAGCATGTTTTGCATGCAAAACTAGGCATGTATAATAATCAACTTATAGGACTCGTTGCCGCACGGAGCGTAAATAAAGGACTCGGCCTGCGGTCTCGTCCTTTATTTACGCTCCGTGCGGCAACTCGTCCTATAAGTGCTAAATATAGTTTTAACACTGTCATTAATGCTGTCATTAATACTCCATTTTCATTGATATACTTGTATTTTGTGCCTGGTATGCTTGGAAGAATTGCGTATAGAAAGCACCACCATATTTCCTGACACAAAATGTTGGAAGTAAAGACTACTAGATATAATTATTACTCTCAATTGGTATGGAAGACTAGTAGACTATTACCAGTATCAATTCAACATGGTATTTTTGTATCTCAAGGCATTGTGCGTATAGGAGGCATACATCCAGAGTAAAAGAGTAAAAGTAAATTCCACTATGGTCCTATTAGGAGTTATGTGTGACTGTAAATCTGATACAATATCAAAATGGTGCAATACAATAAACATGTTGACACAAGCGATACAGGTCACGAGTTGTACAAACAGAACAAATGTTAATTTGACAGTAAAAATGTGCGATAATTTAAAATCGGGTCCCCTTACTAGGAATATTTATGATACCGACATTTATTGTAATACAAAAGCATTAATAAAGGGAATTAATGGGAACCGCAATTGAAATTGAACACTGCGAAAGAGAGGGAGATCAACACACACTATTGAGACTGGGATTCAAGAGGGTCAGCAAATAGGATGAATAAGCTCATGGAACCGAAGAAGAACTGGCTTTTGTTGGTGTATCAGGTTTTAAACTATGGGTCACCTCAAGCCATTTTGTTTTTCAATTGCCAGGAAATGTTGAGGTGCAAGATGTTTTAACAGAGGGACAGTTCCATAGTCTCTGAGGTTTCTGCTCGACCGGGTCAACTTGCCCTTTGAATTTGCTGATAGAGAGCAATTAGTTTTCAGTCAATCATTTAATTAGGGGAGTGTTTTGAGGTTATTCTTTGTCTGCCTTAATGAAGGGATGCTCTGACGTAAGCGGAACATCCTCCTGTTTCTTTATAAAACAGAATATTTGTGCAAATCATCAAAATGTGCAAAGGAAAAAGACTAGTACAATACTAATCAATTCTCTTTGCATGTTTATAATTCATTCATTCATATAACTTCATCCAATAATATAAATAGCTAATCTTATTTTTATAGAAAATCTGGCCTTGTGGAAACGTATCAGTACGACAGTAATAGGATGGAAGAGCACAGATAAGGGAACAGTTTTACTTTAAGGTAACAGCTGAAAGAACTGTCTAGAAGCTTGTCCACCATTCTGCCAATCATTGGTGAATACAAAAACAAATTGAATCAAATATATAAGACGTAATACTGAATTCACTGGTCTGATAAAACTGCAGTAGAAATGATTCAAATTACAATCTACATCTCAACTGAAATGGTAACTTGGTAATGTTATTTAGCCTATGTATGCAATTGCTTGCTAACAGAAATGAAGAAGGCAGGCAATTTTGCTTGCAATTCTGTATACATGATCCATCTCCCATTTAATCTATCACTTTCCTCTTATAAAAGGCTGTCCCGCTAATTCATCTGCAGAAAATATTTTTCTTAAATGGAGTTGCTTTCAATAATTCTAAAAGCTCCTATACGCCTCTATCTGGTTTCATCGCTACACCGATAGATTTGAAATGAAAGGATCTGTTAGGAGGAGTATGACAGGTTCTCCACTATAATATAATGTAGTGCAACTGTATTGTTATACAGATAATCAATTTTATTAGCGTACATATAGGACCTACAATGCATAATGTATTTACATGTGTTGTATAAGTCAATGCAATCTGAAAAAGACGTATCAAAATGTTAAATATCATTTTGAGATTACTATTAGGAATTAGAAAACATATATGCATTTATAATAGCAGATACATTATATCATATTCATTATTAGTAGATATAGATATATATTTGTAATGTTATAATGATTGCTTTTGTTTATCCTTTCAGTTTCAGTGGAGACCCAACAACTCCTTTTATTAAAGGTTAAAACTTTGTTTTATCAAACGATTACAGTATCCAGTTTCAAAATTACTAACATTTTCGTCTGGGAAGCCTGAAGCCTGTAGGAGGCTACATCTAAATGACTTATGAATCACTGTTTAAAATTGACAATTACTCCATTATGAAAAGTATAAACTAAACTGGGAGTATCTTTTATACAAATTGAATGTGATTGGAAAATTAGATCAAATGGTAAGACCGGTATACTGATGGGAACATGGATCAATTCCATCATCAAAATAACATAAAACAGCAGCAAAATATTAATATCTTTAGTCATATAAGTCAAACAATTAGCACATTTGATAAGATTTATTTTGTCATAATAGCTGAGAATGCAGGTTTGGTTTGTTTGCTGACACTAGCAAATCGCGGCGCATTAGATAAGAAAATGAGGAAGACGATCTCAGATAGGTTGTAATAACATATATCATGTACGGGTAGCTGTTATTATTGGAATCACATCTTTCTACTTTAGTTCAAGGCCATAGGAATGTAAATCATAAATACACACGTTTGAATTAAGATGTATCAATATGATATGAGTAGTGCTACGCAACTCGTGCAATATTCACGCTCCTTCAACCAAGTCATTAGTTACCCTGTATATAACTATGCATTTATGCGTACGATTAAAGCTGTGTATGTAGGAAAACATATAAAAAAGGAAAACATGTATATAAATATACGTTAAGTACAGACTACAGATAAGAGCTGTGGAATTCATACCATACACGTTCCGTATTAAGCGAATCATACAGCAGTTGGTAGAAGATCTATGTATACTTGTTCATCGGGGCTTAACGAAATAAATTTGGGAGGGTGGTAAATAGGCTGGGTAACTGAACGGGTGATGTTGTCAGAAAATGTACAATCCTCACTTCTTCATTCTTAGGAAATTCTGCTAAATTAGGCTGACAACTGGCAAATACTAGGTACACATGAATATATTATGGCATTACATTTAATAATGAATCTATTTGATTGTCTTCAGCTGTTTTTTTAACCACAGTTCTGTCTTAAATTTGGGTTAGTTGAGAGAATTGGTGAAAACGAATTGTATGTTTTCTGGTAACTTCGCCCATGTTCTGCATGGTCACAGCTGTACAACAAATATCATTACCATAATTAATCATTGCAACCTCTTATGAGGGTGGGCGTTGCCCCTGTCATCCATTCTAAGGCAAATAGAGGAGGGGGAGTCAATATCATTTGTGCTGTGTCACAGTAAAATGAGTCATAAGTCTAAACAAAATTGATTTTTCCATACCATCATCCTACCATTAAGGAAATGTAGTAAAATATGTATTATTTTATGTTTAAATATGTTTCTTTTTTACAATATTTCTGGGTGGACGATTCCTAGTAAAGTAGCCAAATATACGCCATAACATGACCTTGGGAAATCAAAAATACATAATACACCCTCGTGAGATTTGGTACATCTATTCATAAGACTTAAAGCGCTATATAAACCCCAAAAATGAGAACATTCCTGCAAAGAGCTCTTGAGAATAGCACATTTTGAAAAATAGCAATTTTGCGACTTATAGGGCGACTCCACTATAGAAAAAAACGGCGCAGACAGGCAAAACGTGTCGCCGACATGCCTAAAAATTCGGCGCACAAAAATCACTAGTGGAAGAGGGGTAAAATAGGTTGTTGGCAACACATTTATTCGTTGCCAACAATTGCAAAATATCTAACTTGATTAGATATTTTGTCGCAAAAAAATCGTCGCAGCCGTTTCTTGCCGTTTTTCCCATAGTGGAGTCCCTGCATTATGATTCCTTTCTCAGTAACATCACATTTGATAACCAAATCGTTAACAAGAAACAGTTAACAGTTAGTATATCATACTATGTTTTAAAGGTTTAAAGTTTACGATTTTTATCAGCTTAATTTAACTAATTTCAGTTTCCAAGGGAAACAACTCTTAATTTCAGTTACTTGTGGTGGATGTCAAGTGATAGTTACTGCACTTATTACATAATAAGACAGACACACATGGCCAGACCATGTCCACACACACTCTATCATGCTTGAATGCACATCCCCATGTAATTAGATCACATCTCAGTTTCCAATACCTTCACCCCAGGACTTCGCACAGATTAGCAACATTTGTGATCATATATGATGGCACAGAGAAGGCATTTTTTAGCCCTATTCTAATCAATGATTTACAATCTGCTGGGTCATTCAATTATTTTGAGATGTATTACCATAACATCTTGAAATAAAAACTAACAGATAGGCTGAGCGCCGACCTGCTTAGAGTTAGTGTCGGACGTAAGCCAGGCGTAGTCCCAACTCGATCTGAAATCTTATATCGAATCGGGACTATAGTAAGAAGCTGAGATGATAATTTTGTTTCCATAATTTGAGGTTACTTCATTATGTAACCCCAAACAATAAATATCCTCTCTTCTTGGGAGAGAGACCATAGCAGAGATCTGTGTATTGAATTAATGTTTTATGGTTATTGGCACATTAGTTTAGGTCACACACTGTGCCACACACTGGAAGAACTGACAAATAGTCAACGCAATCAATAATTTATTATGTATTCGTTATCAGCATTATGTATAACCCTCATACCAGCATCCTACTCATAAGCTCTTAAAATGCTTGAGGTGGTAATTGATAGGACAAATAAAAGTTAAAAAGTTAAAAGTACAATGATTACTTCAGTAGAGAAACAATCGATTTGTTTGTACTATTTTACTTCTATTATTTATAACATTTATTTTTATTTACTATTCATTGTATTTGTCTAGGAAGGGAATGAGTAGGTGGCCCATCCTATCACCTTCATCAGGATCAAGCAGCATTCTGCTATTTTATTGTCTCAAGATTTCTATCTTAAAGCTACATTCAAATAAATCATAAACAACAGTCAGAGGGGTGGAATGGATTGGGATGAGGTTTGGTCTAATAGGAAGAAGTAAGAATGAACAGGGTGATCAAGGTTCTATTATTGTTACAAATTATTCTTATTAGTGTTAATCATGATATATTAATTAGTTCACTCTTTCACTCTGATCGCACAACGCCACTTACAAATATTGGGAAAATTGGGAGCTGGGGAGTGATACACTATCCATATTGTTTTTAGTAATGTACAGTTTGAAAGAAATAAAATAAATCCCGGAGCAAAATCCTCTTTTAAGTTCTATTTTTGCTCCTTCACGTTGTTTCAGACTAAATGAAAGGAGCAATTAAACTTACCCCGTTCTACTGTCTCAAGTCTCCTGTATATCCCTATGGGAGCAAAGTCGGTAAGTTAGCCAGGTAAAGTGATGGTATCTATATATATATAGGGTCCTTTTCGTTCTTCAGAAGGGTCTTTCATCAAATTATATGTATAGTTTTTCACCTGTGTAGTCCTGTATAGAATTATGATATACATGTCCTTGCTGTATGTATACACATGCAATATTTCCTTGTGCCAATGCACATGCCGAGATTGAAGCTTGTATGTATTATATATGATAAATGGTCTATAATATGCACCTGCATGATCTCATTACACCACATGCAGGAATACATACAGTTGTACTTTGAAACAGATATGACAATGTTATGATGAGCATGGCAAGTTTTCGCTAGTTTCTGATCGCCAATGTTCCCCATGCGAATCAAGAACAAAAAATGATGTTAAAGGAAAATATTGATAACCCGCCACAATTCTAGTTTTCCCTCCGTTCCGTATTGTAAATAGGTAATAACAACTTGCCATAATTCCATGCAAACAACATCCGAAATTGCATCCATGCAAACCCACTATATTAAGTTACAATTACATGGAGGCAGTTGATATTGGTCCCCATGCACAGGGGCCATCCTAATAATAGATTTGAAGTTCCATAACCCAGGTACCGTATTATAATTCTATGTAGTAAACTAGAAAATATATATGGAAAAAGAAGTATTCTCTCTCTTCCGAATACCTCTGAATTTGGAATTATGGTTCATGTCAATAGACAAAGGTTTACATGGCCGGAAAAATTATATATGGTCAGAAATCTGAATCCATTGGGCATTGCATCCACACACCTCATGAAAATGGACTTTAAAAATTTTAAATCGTTCATCATGAACAATTTCAGCACTTCCACGAATTCCACAAAACTCCTGACTAATTCCATTCAAATTCAACCCAAGGCTGAGTTAAAGTTTGCTTTAATTCCTGACAACAACCAGAGACCCTCCATTTAGTGTACTATCTCTGCAAGAACCTACAACTCCCATAATTTCAAATCAATTCACAATCCTCGCAGACATCCAACCACGCAAACCCTCTACTGATTCATGAATCCAAAGTATTATTACATGCAGACAAGTCTCCCTATCCCCAGAGATGCTAGTGTAGATAGTATACCATTACAAACACCGAGACTGGACAGTGGTAAAGTGGGGCTTATAAACAAATTAGCCGTGTGTATACATATATGAATAGCAGCCTTCCGCTGGGTACACATCCAATGATAAATCTTGGTTACCTAAATACACTTTGTTTCCACACAGAATCGCCTCATGTAAATAAACCAAATAGTGTTTTTACTCACCTACCTGTCTGCTGGGTGGAAGTTATAGACAAAGGGATGGTGGCAGTTGTTTCCATCGTGAGAAATGTACAGATGTAGCCTGGAGTTTTGAAACTACCGTATATAATGTTTATGCCACTATGCTTCCAACACATGTGCAGAAGTCAGGGTCCATTGTTCCCCGTTTGAAAAGAGCTGTGAACTTTTACATTTACTTTTAAATTTAGTGTAGCTTTGAGAACAACCACGCATACTATATGTCAGGGCGAGGGGAATTACAATCGGCAGCTCTACACATTCAGAAATTTCTGCTAAATTAGACGGAAATGAGGTAAATAAAGGGAATATGTGAATATACTTTCATTTGTATCGATTCAAAGGACCTGTTTAGTGATTTTGAATATTATTTTGGACCTCATTTGTACCCTTCATTCGAGTTTAGCTGGATAGCTGGAGGCGAATTTTGTTTTTATTTTGAGAACAATTTCTTTAGTAGCAACATTGAATGCTAGACTCAATTGCTGACATGATAAATATATTAGACATTCTTGCTGTTGCCTTCGGAGAATAGATTTTTGTGATTTTCTACAGCTGCATTCTCCGCAAAGAATTTTACCACATTTACTAATATTATGACTTATAGGACAGAATTGATCAATATTCAGCTTCTCTTATAAATTTTCACACTAATTTGAAGTCAAATCGGCCAACCGAAAACAGCTTCCGGTGAGCGGTGTTCTAGTGCAGCCACCACAGGAAAGATTTTGGTGGGTTGTTTTGTCCCCAATCTGTAAGGATATCTATATGAGATGGGACATGTCCACCATATCCAACGTTATTATTTTTAGAATATCCTTTTCTATTCCATGACATCATCAAGATGGTTTACTAAAAGATACTATCACGGATTTGGGATATTCTTTCCGTCACAAAGATATCCACATATTTATTCTATTGGGTGCTGGAATGAGAGAGGGAGAGGGAGAGTGTGAATCTACAATAGGGTGCTAGGTTAGAGGTGATACAACCATGCTGCGACCCAATGGGAGTGTCTGGGACTATCCTGACCTAGTGGTTAATAGGTGAGGATAGGGTGCAGAGATTAGCACCAAGTCCCTTGGCTAATTTTCAAAGAATGGAAATTGGACCAAAGGGATGGTGGGTTTTTATGATACATTTCATTTCTTTTAAGGACTAATATTATTTTGGCAATTGTCTGCACATTATCAGAGAGGCGAAAAAAAGAACCAATACCAATAGTAATGGTTCAAAGGGAGGAGGTGAAATTAGCAATAAGAGAAGATGAAAACGTGTGTTGGAAATGTTTTTCTGGATTCTGTAATATCTACTCCTAAGGAAGAAAAGTCGGTATCAATTACATAATTCAGAGGGATTGACACTATTGGACGCAATATTTGCCTCGGAAATATAAATGTACACTTTTCTCATGGTCTGTAGCAAAAACAACCAAACAAATTCCTCTAAAACCGTGGTCAAATGACTTTTAGATGAATTAGAAAAGAATGGAACATGAAGTATTTCCGTTTTTTACAGGCTATGTTAACTGCATGGCAGTGCAAATTTTAAAACTCCCTTCCATGGGGATACCTCTGAACCAGAGAACATTAGCAGTATCTGTACACATAATATTAAGTCTAAAACGCTACCAGATATTTGCTAAATCTTTTCCTAAGTGTATTTTATACATATAGGGGTTTTGAAAGCAAAAATAATTCATGACAGTGAACTTCAATTGCAAAATTATATATCGGGAGAAAGCAGCAGTTTGTATTGCAACATCTGTGTATACCTGACATACTGTTGACACTTCGTTCAATATTTGGATGATAGATTGCTGCTTGTTTTTATTACTCAAATAAACTATTCACATTATACGTATCTGCAGCATGGATATATATTTCATGCTGCATATGAGATTCCTGACTCGATTAGCAGTTAGACTGAAGACCTTTCTCGATTTCAGTTTTAGATATAGAATATACTCTGAGGAAAATAGAATGTAACAAGTCCTCTGGTATAAGAGGGATTAGGTCTACTATCTTAAAAGAGAGAGCAGATCTAGACAGTATATTTCTATTATAAAGACTGAAATCCGACCATGGTATCTAGAGGTATGTGGCACCAGAGTATCGTCACAACTTGATGGGTTTGAGGGGAAGTCTTGGGCTATGTACCTTCATAAATATGGATTGTTTTTGTAGGTTGACATTGCCCACCATCCCACCCACCATCCTCCTTGCTGTCCTGCGCTCCTCCCCTGGCTAATCGCATTAAAATTGTATCATTTTAGTGTTAAATCCATGTGCTAACCATCGCCGATGTTTTGCACAGTTTACGCTCTATGGTGGCGCAGAATGAGTGGTGTGGAATCCCCGCTGCTATGACATCATTACACAGGCCTCGTTCTGGAGCATGTTGATGCGTGAAGCAGATGGTCCCCGAAGTTACCCGAAATTTACCGAGAATGACCGATTGTGTTTCATTGTGCGAGAGTGACCGAAGAATGTTGGCTTCGAAGAATACAAAGAGATATAGGCATTACCGCGTGTGGTTTCATATGCAGTAATTGTACTAGTAAGAGCTTAAAATCTTTGGTGACATCTCTTTTATACAGTATAATGGGGACAATGAGGTAGGTCAGGAGTCTGGCCAAATTGGAAATAGTGCATTATTTGGAAATCTGAGCAGATCCTGACTAATAGGCTTCCCCTGTCAGGATGGGGGCGAATATTCAAGCTCGGGTTGTTTATCCATGCATAATTAATTATGCCACTGACGCCTTCTCATCTAGTCACAGAGATCACAGAATTTCTTAGATGCTTCCTAGTGGTCGATGCCCAATCGGCTGTACTAGCTAGGGAGGATCATGCAAATATTTGCAGTAGGGTAAAAGTAAATATTTTAATGGCAGTAATACTTACATAATTTATATGTATTCATAAAATATAATTTCATCTCTGAACACCTATTTTAGAATATATAAACTAAAGTGAATAAATCTGACGGTTTTAAAATTAAAATTCGAACTAATATTCTTTTTAGCAGCTGGTTGGAAGTGGGGATGGTATGTTAGGCCATCAGCTGAGCCCCAGAATGTGACTAGAAAGTGATTTTCATCCCGGCATCGGGGGCACTATATTTTTCAGCAGTTTTCAATAGCTTATAGTCTACATTTTAATATCCCAATAGTTCTCAATGCATTTCCTTTCAGATTTCTTTCGCAGTTATTGAGCAGTTATTCTGATAGTGCAAACCCTATGGAACTGATGGCGTGGCTTCATTGTTAATAGCCCAGATCCCTTTGACCGTGATCTTGTCATTGGCTGCAGCTAGTCATCATTTTGTCATCATTTTCCGCCAATAGATTCTACTAAACCTTTAGAGCAGGGTTAACAAGTTCCAGATGTGCTACCATTGGCATGTAAATGGGTTAGTACTTGGTTTGTGCCCAAATTCAATGAATTCATGTTTCATTAAATAGGCCTTAAAAAGTTTGTGCTTTGAGCAATTGACTTGGGAAAGTTTCAAAATGAGATACAGGGTCTATTAGTTGAAGCTCTAGTAATTGTAATTGCAGTTAAAGTATGGAATTTAAATTACAAGGAGGGCTCACAAAAAAGCTCTGTGGTTCTCAACTGTAAGATTGGACAGGAAGCTTTCCTTGCTATTCCAAAGGACATCTCCTTTCTCCTAATTGTTAAGACAAATTGTTAATGAACATACATCAATTCTAATAGTGGTATAACTTGATTCTAAGTGTTCCATGAAGAGACATTGTTATGTGTGTGGCCTAATTCATTAGGTCCTGAAGGAATATACAACAAGGTAAGATCAAAGCAAGCAGCCATGATGAATAAGCATATATGAGCAGGTTCCTTGCAATTAAAGCCACTCACTAAGTTAAAGTTGCATTCTCAGCTATTACGTCTTACCAAATGTACTCATAATATTATTATGACTTATAGGACTACATTTATCAATATTGTACAGCTGTAACACTTTAATACAAGAATTTCAAGTCAAATCAGTTGAGAAAGGATGGTGCACGTGAGCGATAATAAATGAGGTTTACAAAGGGAAAGATTTGGGGTTTTCCTCCAAATACAACAGAGGAGGTTTTACAAGACCTGAAGTAAACACAACTGGACAAAATCCTCACAAACTTTGGCCAAATGACTTTAAGATGGGTTGGCAAAGAATGGAATAAAAACGGAATGGAACATATTTAGGAGGAATTCATAGCAATGTTTTTGCTGCCAGGTTTATTAATGTCCTCATCTATTATGTAACCCGCAAAAACCTTTTTTCATACGAGTATATATATATATATGTAGCGAGAGGCCTCGCAACTCCCTCTTATTGTCACTTGCATTGCACAATATACAAACCTTTGAGAGACCTCTTACCTCGCTCAAATGCATGAGTTTGAATGCAAAACCCCTGGTATCATTAGATTAGATTAGAAAATTGTTTATTCATCACTGAGGTATACAATTACAGAAACAAGTGTGACAAATAGGTCGACTAGCTTATGGAATGAGAATTCCATTTTTTCCCGCTGTTACCTTTTTGGAGAGGAATATATAAGAAGGTTTTTAAAGTAACTAATAGAGAACTACACAATAGTTGAAATACAGGGTAATAGTAAGATTAATATAAAAATATAAAATATGAATGCAGAATATAATACTGAATCTGTCACAGTACATACCAGGTTTTGCTTGACATTGTATATAGGTGTCTTAGGGTACAGTACAGTACCTTTTCGTGAGATTTGCCTGGCCTTGTGACATCTAGGCTGGTTATTTGTTTTGGCGATCTCTGTTCTGATAATATACGGGTTTCAGCTGCATTATACAATAATAATGATAATTATAATAATAGTAACAATAATAATTATGTCATTGATAATTACCAGTAATGAAAGCGAATACATAATGCGACACAAGTAAGGTAAACAGCTAAACAGGTGTATACTTTCAGTTTTGCGATGAAATTCATGTCCCGAACACTGGATTTAGTTCTCTATTTTTAATTTCTATTGGTCTATATTTCTGGGTTATTCCGGTATAAATTTTCGATTTGTTTCCTGAAATCTTTTTGTGATTAAAGCCATCGTAGTCGCAACTTTAAGAGGGTGTTACGAGGCCTATAAGATACAATATTATTTTGTATAGTGCATGGGTTTGCTCTCGGCCAATTCAACTACAAATTCTTGTAACAACATGTAATTGCAGCCAAACATTGATAAGTTCAGTTGTATAGGTTGAACAATGAGTAAATCTTTGTAATAATAGCTGAGAACACATATTTAGGAACCAACCTTCGCAATGCGGACTTCAGACCATAATCCATCAGGGAAAACAAAATTAAAAATATTTGTCAGGATGTCTATGCCTGTGGTCTCCATGACATATTCGAATTCTCTGACAAGGCTACTTGGGTCAAGGCATCAGAAAATGTACAATTCGCCTTCACCCATTATCTAAAATAACCCAAATCTTAGACAAGTGAGGCCCAAAATACCGTTCAATGTAACTTAGTATCTGTATTAACATTCATACGACAAATGGAACCCTGTTTAGATGCTTTGGTCGCTGTTGTTGTTTTGCCTCTCCCTGTCCCTGTCCTTGTCCTGCTCCCTCTCCCATTCCCACTCCCACTCCCTCTCCCTCTCCCACTTTCATTGTGAGGTAATTAGTGGATGGGTAAATTTCTGTCTGGGTGGTCCCTGTCCTTGTCTGTCTCTGTTGCTTTCCTGCTCCCTCCCCCACTCACTCTCCTGCTCTTGTTCCCTCTCCCATTCCCTCTCCCTTTCTTGTTCCCTCTCCCATTCCCTCTCCTGCTCCCTCTCCCATTCCCACTGTCAGGTAATTAGCGGGTGGATAAATTTTTGTCTGGGCGGGTAAATCTCTGATGGATCTCTGTTAAGATGTTTTTCGGTCACTGTTTTATTGTTGTTGTGTTGACTGTCCCTGTCCCACTCCTGTTTCCTCTCCCATTCCCTCTCTGCCCCCCTCCCCCCCCTCTATTGCATCTATACATGTTCCTCCGATCCCACTCTCGCTCCTGAACCCACTCCCACTCCCAAGACAGAGAGAGAGAGAGAGTGAGAGAGAGCGAGCAAGAGGGAGAGAGGAGAGACAGAGAGGAGAGACAGAGGAGAGAGATTGAGGGAGAGAGGAGAGAGAATATGCACAGTTACCGTAGGGTGCTGACAATGAATATCTGAATAATAGATGATAATGAGCCATTTCAAGTTCAAAAACCATCACAGACAATAGTTTATGAACTGATTCAACTCTGACGATGTTCCTTTTGGTGGAAATATGGTGAAATCTATCAACGACATGCCGCGGTACCCATCAATGATGTCAAACCTGTGACCTAGAAACCTGGTGTAGGGGCACTGATAGGTTTGTTTTCAGGCAGTGCTGGGGGCCCTGGATGGGGGTGCTCGATGTAAACCCATTTCTAACCCATTTCCAACCCTAATTTGTTAACGAAACATAGCGTAATGGGTCCACATCATTTTTGGCAATGTGGACATGAAATATATCGGAGATCTGACCAGCGGTTTTGGCGGACATAAGTTCAATGTCCGGAAAACTGTTCCCATATTAATATATAGATGACAGGTTTCCCCCAGGTTTCCCCCAAGAAATCGTCACTATTGCTCTTCACAGTTTCAGTACCCAGGCGTGGATGAGCGGACATTTGGGTGCTGCTTCGCAATAGACAACGTTGCGTCATGACCTCAATCCAACCAATATGCAAATTGCCTCATTCTGGTTTAGGGGCACTGATAGGGGATTGTTTTGGGGACCCTGGATGGGGGTGTTCAATTTCAACTCATTTCGAACCCATTTATAACCCTGATGTCTTCCAAAATTCCATAGTGGAATGGCTCGGCACCAAGATAGGGGTTTTATGGCCCCAAAGACTATTTTAATAATATTTAGATTAAGGTTGAGGCAAATCAACTGAAAACAATCCTTCTTGTGAACTTTTCTTTGGATGTTTAAACAGCTATGTTATGTTTTGCATACAAGCATTAGCAATATTTTCTGATATTCCCTTGCCGGTATTGAGCCTCATACAACACACGTCTACATCAAGGCTCTGTTCAAAGTTGTCTATTGTTTTAAATAAGTCATGAAAACAAGTACCCATTTTAGAGCTTCCCTAACAAGTCACTTGCATTCTTAAACTAATCAACAATTGCAATTCCCTGTTAAATTCTGCCTTCAGTCAATGGGTACACTGATAGATGACTTTTACATTTAATTTGAGGAGGAAAACACACCCATATGCCCACTGTATTTTAAAAAATGGCACATTAATAAATATATTCATGTCCTTTTATTTTAAATCACCATTTGCGTTATATTACTTGTATATACTGCCATTTGTGATGCATCACTAGAAAATAAGTCATAAGCAGGGATGTAGGAAGCAATTTAAACATGGGGGGGCCAACTTTGTCCCACAAAGTGAAATTGTATATTCATATGGATACAACTAGAAGTTGATTTGGGAATAGTTTTCCTATGACACAAGGTCTAAGATTGTGTGTTATCACAAGTGGCATGTTTGACAGCTGAGTTTGTATTTCAAATTTATATCTCTATTACCCTGTATGGCTGTTTTAGTGATGAAATTTACTTATTGGTTGTCCACTTCATTTTTAAGTCATTTTATACTTTAATTTCACTAATATCGTCATATCTTGGGCTCACTTTTTTTTTAAACTCAAACATTTAGTTATTGATGTCATCCCTTCATTGGGGAAATAATTTGAGACGCTAAGATCGAATTAGGCAAGAAAAGTGAGTTAAATGAGGTTCTGGGATATTAGGGTATCTGGACCAGACTGTCCAGAGGCATGGTTGGCGGTCCTAACACTCTGGGTCCAAACCCTCAGAAGGCTGTTGCACAATGCCTGTTCGTTGCAAATTTGTGGCTGTTTTTAGCCTTTCTGTTGCTCGTTGAAATTTGTAGAAATCCCCGCTCGTTCTTTGTGCAACAAACAAGAACCTGTTCCACAACCAAATCATAGATGCTTGTTCGTTGGGATAAATGATCCTATTCATTATTTGATTAATTTAATCGTTGATACTAAAATAAACAATGATTCTGTATCAAACCTAGACCTCAGTCATACATATGTAGAAGCTGAAGTGCAAGAAGTTTTGCTTATAAACATTTAAGAATATGGGGCCTGCTTGTGGCCTATTCATTGATGCTCATTGACAGACTTATGATGACCATTAAATGTCAGAAGCTAGGTTAGAATATCCCCTATAAATGACATCAATCCATGGAATAAGTTTTAACTGGGTACACACCTTCTTGTAGGGTACACCCAGGAACAAGCAGACATATGAAATGTGCATCAGTTGGTTAATTGTGGACATTCCTGCTTGTTTGTGGGGACTTGGACAAATTTCAAGGCAAGAATTCTGTTGCACAATGAAAAGTTTCAGACCTTCAAGTCTATTTGTACCTAATTTGAAGGTCCCTGAAATTTATTCATTGATATATACCACTTCTTAATGAGTAAAAAATGATATATCAAACGTTTTACACATTAATTAACCCATTGAGGACGGGGGCAGTTTACACATATTTTGCCTGGCCTTTTCCCCCTTTTTGGGCTTCAGGACGGGTGTTTAACATGAGGTTTAGGCTTTAAAAACACTTTAAGAATATTTTCTTCAAATAATATGTGTCATATGTACATCTTTAATAGGTGTAAACAGTTATTGATCATATTTTTTCATAATTTCTAGAATTTGGACTTCAATAATTAAGATAATGGGTCTCAATTGGGTGAAATATGGTGGCAACCTTGCTCCAAATTCACTTTCCAGCATTTACGTATGTTAGTTATGATGTCATCATTATTGTCTCCATGACAACATACCTATAAAAATATTTCTAGTATGTTTGTATACATATATTTTAAATTTCATAAAAATCTGTTCATTTTTTATTAAGTTATGCCCCCTTCAATTTATATAAAAAATTGATGCCTTGAGGCATCACCCCATCCACTGAGCCAAATTATGTGTGATGCCTTGAGGCATCAGCCCGTCCACTAAGCCATTTTGATGTTGATGCCTTGAGGCATCAGCCCGTCCTCAATGGGTTAATCATTTTTTTATGTTTTGGATATTTGTGGCTATGAGACTTGCCCATGGTAAATTTGTTGATCTGCCATAGTCTATATATGTGGGTGGCCTGTCAATCAAACCCCTCTTAAGTGTCCTTTATTAAGTGCCTATACATGTATATGGAAGGGTGCATTCATCCTAATATAGAGGCACTGTGTAAGACCAGTTATAGAAGTAGCCTAAAGCCCAATTATGCCCTCCCCGCAGACCCTGCAAAATTCAAAACAAACAACCAAACAGGTCAGCTAGGTTGAAATATCCCCTATGTATGACATCAGTCTATAGAATACCCAATTCTTTGACTGGGTCCACACCTTCTATATTTAGTGGAGTACACCCACAAACGTGCAGATCTACGAGTATAGTTAGGACCAGGCAATATGCAACAGTGGGCTAATTGTGGCTATTCCTGCTTATTCTTAGACCCCTATGAGGAGGTTATCCTCCTTCGTTCATTGAATTTTGTTGTGCAACAGCCCTCAGATCAGATAAGAATGGTATGTCAGCCTACTTTGCTAATTGGTATCCCTGCCTAGAACTCAGTGTTTTAATTGGAATATAATGATATTTTGCGGTTTTAATGGATTCATAAAGGCACTTAAGGGCAAGAGGCTTTTCCTTCGCTGGAAGGGACTTTCTCAACATGGGCCTACACTGCTATGCTTGTGTTTATTTTCGGCGAAATTGGTTTTCACATGGGCCACAACTTGTCTATAGTTGCAGAAGTTTACTAGCATTTTACATTATTGAGAGAGGGCATTCTCTATCTGGAGGAATTCTTTTTCAGCATTCAAAATTGTACATGAAGGTAAAATGGTGGGGGGGCCAAACCATACTCTGGCCCCCCACTTTCATTGGTGGGGGGGGGGGGGGCATGGCCCAAGTGGCTCTCCTGGTTCCGACATCACTGATGAGTAGCGAAAAATTATATTTTTCAAATTTTATTTTCATAAGAACCCATGGTCAGAAAGCTTTCATTTCCAGACTATCTAGCACTGCTAAAAAGTATAGAAGCAATGATTTTACGTCATAATGTTTACAATCATTGGAATCCGCTTGATATCATTTAAAAAATGATGATATCTTAAAATTCATTTTTTGTAACTTATGACTCATTTTTTCGGTAAGACCTCATATTTATGCTATATCAATAATTATACTGCATTCTGTGACATCGACTTTCAGAAACAAGATTTTGTCTTTTACATCATATGTATGCATCTCAAATCTGTAACATGTATACATGTAATTAACGCTGTTGTAGCTTAAACATCCACCTTAAATATCGCATATGAATCTGGGGACCTGACTTAATAATATTTTCTACTGTATTGGTTCATATGTTATTGCAGAGTGAAAACTTTAAGAGCAATGTGCAAAGTCAGATTTGCTTCATCTCATGTTACGAATAAGGAAATATAACACAAGTTGCATAGTAAGAGTATCCAGCTATGGAGGAGGTGATCCCTGTATCACTGTATCTCATTCTATTTCCCATTGTGTATTGCTGGAAATACATGGGAATTGTTCACCTAGGTCCCTTTTCATTGAAGTAGGAAATAAGGACATGTATGTATACACATGTAGTCATGGGCATGCATATGATAATGACATATCATTCAGTAATATTATGTTTTCCTCATAGGCACAAGTAAAATCTGTTTTCAACATAATTATTTGTAGATAGGTTATTTGCATACTCATTTGCACTTTGTATATATTTTACTCTATGTTTAAGAGCACTAGTAAGGAAAACACATTCAGACCACCTCAAAATTGTAGTTCGATATTTACTCCATGCTGTTGAAAAGTAGGCCTATGTCCATGATAAAAGAGAAATAGACATTATTACAAGAGAGCTTCATTGCTGGGAATGACCGAACCATCAATGGCTATGACAGGGAATTGTAGGGTCAGAAACACAGGAAGGGATACCTATTTGCGCTGTGTCCGATCTGCAAATTAAAAGAAATTAATCATTACAAAGTGACGAAAATTACAAGTGTTATAGATTCAAATCTCCCCGTTCAGAAACTGATTTCCTTCAGTATATATGTGGATGGTAGAACTGAGAAATAAGTGAAAACGACCGGCAATTCTTTCAATGAAACAAACCAGAAAAAAGCAACATTGAACTTGCATCTCAAGACAGCCATTCTCAATTTGCAATTTCACTCGCCCCAACCTCTCAGTGCAAAGCAGTGAGTTTGCAGAACATCAGATCAAATTCTTCTGACTAGGGGCACGCTATAGATCGAAGGCCAGATCATCATGAATCAGTTCTTGCACACAATAATTCCTATCTAGGAATCCACTACTCTCCATACAAAAGAACCATGATCCATCTTTCAGCATAGAGTAAAAACTAGGAAATGCATTGTATATATGTTTTTATTTGGATTACTAAAATACTAAATCAGTTAGCTGTCTTGTGACATTAGTCCACTTGAATTTGTTGATAATTATTTATTCACTCATATCACATGAACAGGTTTTTTTCTCTTTTTTTTCCTTTAGAATGTTCATACAGCAAGTCAATAAATCAAATCATTTCACGGGTTGTGAAGTACAAAATAAAGATACATATTCATTTCGCAAATCAGTTTTAACCTTGACTTATGTTGTTAATCATTTTTCATCTTCCATTAATCAGCTTTATTACCGACCCCAAATTGAAAATATATTAGTTTAAATCCAAACACGGTCAAAACGTATGGCACATGAACATGAACACATAGACACACAAAAATTACCAACTAGTGTAGCACATTTCACACTGATTTCATGTTCTATAAACCATGAAAACGAAAATCGGAATGTTTTAAATTTAAAAGAGTGGGAGTTGATTGTAAGAACAATGTGACAAGTGTATTTAAGATGCTCCTTAAAGAGAACCACCGTCATATGCACTGCTGCAGGCGGGAGTCCAAGGAAGTCGAAATATCATTTTCAAGCTTTTCTGAGATTGTGAAAACTGGAATTGTATGACATGTTCAAATGCTCACATACTCGCATGCTCACATGCTCACATGCTCACATGTATACCTAAATTGACCAATAGATGCAAATCGCTTTCAGTCATTGACGAAAGTGACATTGTTGGTATTCTAAAAAAATACTCTAACTTAAGATAAAGAAGGATGGAAAACCTCCCATTAAGTATTCCTTCTTAACACAATCCTTGAATTGAATGAAAGTTTCTAAATCAAAATCTGAACCTAAACTTTGTATTGAGAAAGAACATCGTTGGGTGGAAATGAAAAGCCCCCCCCCCTCCTATTTCGCTTTGCTGTACATGGAACCCTTTTTAGATGTCACTGTTCATCAACGCAGAAATGCGGAGAAATGCGGGAAAATGAGTGTGAATGGGGCTGTGCCATATTGTTATCTTTGAAAAATGAGAAACTGGAGAGAAATTGTTTTTATAATACATTTTTTTGTCACAATAGCTGAGAATGCAGCTTTAAATTGCATACTAAGATGAACTGAAAGACTGTAATATACAAAGATACAGAAACACAGTCAAAGAAGTAAAGATGCAGACAAGGCAAACCATTTGAAATGGATACAGATAAATATATTCCGAAATGGGCCTAAAACCTTTCCACAATACATAACTATTCCTTTCCTCTTCTCCTTCTTCTCTCTCCTCCCCCTCTTTCCCCTTCACCCTCTCTCCCATCCCTCTCTCTCTCTCTATCTCTTCCCTCTCTCTCTCTCCTGCCCCTCTCATAATCTTCTCCCCCTCTCACACTCTCCTACCCCCTCCCTCTCTCCTCCCCCTCTCACTATCTCACCTCCCAGAGTTAAACTCTGTTGCTATGACAACACATTCTTTCTTATGACACCTATATGACTTGGGTTCGCTGGTTGTTCAGTTACTGATATGGTTTCTTATGGAGAGTCAGACATAACAGATGTGAATAAAAGAAGTGGGTCTAAATTTAAATTGAAACCATTTTTAAACCCTTTTTTTCTAGGAAATCGCTCACAAAACATACTGAATGGCTTCCCACTATGTGAAAACATGTCCACATTGAAAATTGAGGCAAACCCGCCCAGCTATTTCGGAGCAGTTGCAGAGAATCACACACATCTTTTTCATAACTAGTATATATGTAGATGTCAGGTGGATCCCGGGATTGGAAGCCTCCGGTCTCAAATTATTTCTCCTTTCACAATAGTCCTCCAACATCCAAAATATATAAGTTATAAACCAAATTATAACACATGCTGCATGTATTTCATGGCTGAGGTGGCCTGAAACTGCTCAATTGTTGTTATTGTAACATGTTTTTATTGGGAATTTGCGTGTCCGCCATTTTGAATCTCGATTTGCATGGAATAATGGGAGGTGGAATGATATTGGTGAACAGATAAAAACGTTGCTGATTATTTGTATGTTAGATTTGAACTGACTCCATCCCAGCATGTACTGTAAACTCCCCTAATTGTATTAAAGGTGCAGGCCTGTCAATAGTGGCATCCAGGTACCACTCCTCGCAATATTTTCGCTGGGTCATACACGGGTTGCATCAAAAACATTTTGGACTTTGTTACGCTTACAAGATGGTTATATTATAAGGCATAGGTTCCACTCTGACGCGTGCTTTGACTTGCAAGGTGGTTGTGTAATCCTAGCCTTAAGTAGGTACATATATTTTCTTTTTACTTCTAGAAAGCATATCTCTGATCTACAGAAAAAGTGGCTTGATATATTTGGTTTTGTCTGAGTAAATTTGATATCTGAACTTCTGGGAAATACAGCAACTTTATAATGACATCAGAGTTAAGTAATCCATAGCAGGAACACAGAGTAATGATGTATCTGCATGTGTCACTTGTCCCTGGTTGTGGTATCTGTTTCTAAATTGAGAGCTAGAAGGCGAAATAGATATAGATATAACAATACCGCAATTTAAAAAATTATGGGTAAAGTCACATGAAAATATACAAGTCACCTTCACCACACTTCTCAAATAGCCCATCAATTTTTAGAGAAAAATGAGTTTCATAATACGGTTCAGCAATACCAACTCTGGCCATTGTTAGCTTAAAACTGCATTCTTAGCTTTTATGATGAAATAAATCTTACCAAATGTACTCATATTATGACTTATATGCCTGGATGTATCAATATTCTACTGTTGTTATATATTAATCTAAGAATTCGAAGTCTAATTGGCCAAGCCTAAACGGTGTCCAAAATATAAAATGTGGACTCATATAAAGCTCTATAGAAAAGACAAAAAGACTAAATCCCCCAAAATATGTGGTCGGTCATATGACACTTAACGTTTAGTTTTTTACCGATGTTAGCTGAGTGCAACTTTAATTTAGCCGAATTTGCTAAATGTACATGTTTATGCTTTTTTGACGGCCTTGCCCACTATACTACAGACAGCAGAAGATGAATAATCATACTGTAATCAGTGACTACTAGCATATTTCATGCATTACCTTTCTCAGTGGACACAGTGCAGTGACACCAGCCTTACGCTAAGGCGATTATTAATCCTTTAGTGGAAGCAAAGGACGGCGTGATGGATACCGCTCCCTACCACGATGGTATACATCATCCATGTAACCATCCAGGAGCCTTTAAAGCTGTGATATCAACCAATTTTACAAAGTTCTACAAGTATGGAACCAAGGCTGCATTATCTGCTTTTGCAGGTTGTTGAATGTGCCTGAATAATATTGTCTTTTAAATACACGTTCTGTGTCATAACATTTTCACTGTGAATGTCTTTATCACAAGAACTCTTCATAGCAATTTTGTGATCTTTGGTAACTTATTGTTCTTAATGGGACTAGTAACAATACATGTACCACATCCTAAGACAGTGTGCTAAATATATCTATGTGTTTCTGAGGTCATCTGGTGCATTATATTTAGCTGATCAGCGTATCTATAAGGTCGCTGTGTCACCTTTATCTAAATCTAATTACCTTAATTTTGTTGTTGTCTTAAGAAATATAGGCGAGCATTGTTCTGTCACCGGCCGGAAGTGCTACCTGTGGCGTCCTAATAACTATACCTTCAGGCATAAAGTATATAGAAGTATCATGTTTACCAATACTCCCATTATCCCATTAATCTCATCTTTTGAAATATGGCGGTGTCGCAAAATCCATATTTTTGCGACTTGTGACTCATCTTTCTGTAACACATCACATATTTCTGGAATTGTGATCCATGAAAAATTAATATAAGGACAGTCATATATAAAGATCCGCTTACTATCGGTGTTATTTGAGATATTTCGATGTTTTTACATGCATTTTAACATTTTTAAGGTTATTACTAACTATGTTTGGGACATTTCCAAGTTACTGTGCTGTATTTCTGTGTTTTTATATCGAGCTATTCTAAGGCTTTTATCATATCATCCCTAAACATCTTACCAAGCTCTCAACAAATAGGATGTGTGACTGGAGGTGCAGGTTAGACCACCTCCCCTTCCCTTCCGGATAGATTTAGTTTTATTTAAATTCAGGTTCTAACCGGCTCAATAGGACAGTGAACCATGTAGAGAGGACCTTGCCACCCTTCTCCACCTACAGAACCAGCACAACAACAACTCTTTTTACGACTTCTTATAGGACTGCATCTGTCAATATCCTGCTGATGGTATATTGGAATCTGTTTCTATTTGAAAGTTCTTTATTTATCAATCGGTAACATATTATATATGTGGAATAAACTAGTGACGAAAGGTTTGCAAGCTTCTGGATAAAGACCCTTCAGCTGTTACGTTAAAGTGGTCAGATGACTAATATGTGCATATACAGGAATTTGAAGTCGAATCCGCAGAGAGAAAACGACCGCTGATGAGCGACAATAAGTGAAGCCACCGCAGGAAAAGATTGACGGTCTAAAACTATATAAATGTGGATTATTATAAAGCCCTGTAGCAGAACTTACTCTTCTACCCGATGAAATCATCTAGAATTTTGGTCGAATAACTGTTCGATGGGTTGGAAAATAACAGAATAAAAAGTAGTGCATCTTTATTTTGGTACCGCTGTTAACTGAGAGTGTAGCTTTAAATGAGGCTTGCTGTCTCCATAGAGATGCTACTTACTTATCATAATCTACCAGTCCCTTAGGTCCTACAGAGGATTCTAAGCACCAAGCATTTCCTGGTCCTGTTAACTTTGTAAGCCCCATTAATTAGAACAATGTTATCTGGAAAGGCCATATGGCTTACTATAGATCATAGTTATAGAGAGAGAGGATGAAATGTGGAACCAAGTTCTATTCACTATGTATTACTATTTATTATATTGAAGACATGAAAACGTCTCAATAGGCACATCAACTGGTCCAGTTCTAGTTGGGTTTCATTGACGTTGGTGCATTTAAGTCAATGGGATCTAACCCTGAGGTATACATATATGAGCAGTTAATGGTTGCTCATGTGTGATGTCATAGGGAGCTAGCTACAGGGTTTTGTTTCAGTTTCGTTTATTTATTATAAGTTTTCTTAGCAGCATTGACGGATATTGGAACATAAACTATTGGGTATTTTAAACAAAATTGAATCGTTAAATTATCTAAAAGGCAAAGATAAACTAACCAACATCTATCTCAATATATACTGCGAGGATATGTATACATAATAACTTACATTACGTGAAATACATTTTCTATCATGTTAATGGAATTAAATTATGCTGTCAATGGTATAGTTTACATTTTAAAGCCCAGACACAATATAGGAATCCAAAGACTTTTTTTTTAAATAGCAGAAACATTACAGTCTTAGGAGTAATTTTGCAGCATATTATAGTAATCGTTATCATTATTTACAAGCAGAACCATAAGAAAGCTAAGGTATTCCAATGGTTTTGACAATTCAAAGAACACTGACTTTGACACTTTTGAAGAGCGTGGTCTTGGTCTTTTCCGCCCACTGCATGGCTCCTTGTTTTCAACTCCCTTCCATCAAGGCTGTCAGAATGTTGTGCTGTATAAACACAACAACAGGAAAATATTAGAACTTTGAAACCTATAATTCATACACAATTTAGTAAGATCTTTTATTCATAATTGCTGAGAATGCAGCTTTAATTTGGAAATAATAATAGTAAAAGACTTTGTGACTTTCTAAGGTAATCCATTGAGAATTGGATACCTAAAGGGGGCATTCTGCAGAAGGTTATCTATCAATTACCAGAATCTACTGTTCCCTAGGACCCAGGAGAGGACAGGAACTAAGAGTTAACAGCTGAGGTATTGTCTCCTTGCTCCAGGTCCTTTATTAGGCGGCTCGTCCTTTACTGCTGTAGATGTAATTGATGCAAAAGTGTGTCTAAGTGTACGCTTAAAGCTGCATTCGCAGCTATTATGACAAACTCAATTTTGCACAATTTACTCATGTTATGACTAATAGGGCTAAAGCCATCAATATTCTGCTGCCGTATTATGCATATAAATGATATAATTATAAGAGTTTGGAAAGAATCGACCGAGCAAAAACTGCCGGAGAGAAGAGCATGAACAATAAGATCAGCAGTATGAACTGCTAATCAACAATATCGATGTAATGTCGTTGCTTTCATATATTACATATATATATATATATATAATTGTTTGATTATTTACGATACTTTAAATATACTTTAATGGGCAAAATGGAAGAACTACATTGTAGAACTGTTTGTCCAATTGCATGTATTTGTTCTGTAAAATTGGAATAAAAATTCAATAATAATAATTAGTATAGCTGACTGCTTATGAATTTCAATTGTATTCATTCAAGACCTATGCTACATGGAAGTGCAACGAAAGGAATATAATAACATATTTCATATCAGACAAGTATCCTATGTGATGTGTCTCAGGGAAATGAGTCACAATTTGCAAAAACATGATATTTTTTAAATGCTTTGCCACAAAAACTCTTTTTCAGAAACATTTCATTTGTAAGGTGTTGTATAGCATGACTATACAATATATGTACCACATACTTTTTTATCCTTAGCAAAGAAGAATGGTGAAATATGTATAGGGTAATACCATACTACAATGAGGAGATTATCCGCTTGTATCTTTTCTCTTTTATTGTTTTATTCAGGAAAATTGCCTGAGCTTAAGAAAATTGTACATACAGTGAGGGAGTATAGGTTGCTTAACAATTAATATATGTAGTTCATGAACAAAAGATTTCGTTTTATCAGACTATTGTGTACATTATGAATAAAGAATGATGATTCCAGTCTTGTTATAGAACATCTCGTATTTGCGGCGGATCTCACACCTCTGTACTACAATCTTCACAACGTTCAAAAATAATAAACCCAAGTACTGAGGAGTCATAGAACGACTAGTAACCTTCTTAAAGTTGATACTAAAACCCATGAAACGTAACACTTAGATCAGCGGTTGCTGTCTATCTCTGCACTCCTGAAAGGTGGAATCTGACAAGAAAAAAATATAGTTCAAATAATTCAAACATTGTACATTCAAACTCATCAACATTCTTGACACAAAATCTGTTATAGAATTGAATATAAATGGGGCCGATTTAATGCCTAAGCAGAAAAGATTGTCCTGGAATACTACATCAGTTTCACTCCATCTCCATCTAAAACGTAAATATTTCCTGTGTGGAGGGGTAAATATTAACATGGTGATAAGCAGAAGCATGTCGATATTGCGCAATATCGACAACCACACTGTAACCATTTCTTTCAACCATCTGTACAGCATCATCTACTTTAACAAAAGAAAACTTTTCAGCAGTAGAACTCATACAATCCTTTACAGAAATGTTTGGTCTCGAACAATCCGTTATAGGCCTTAGTCGGCCATCATTATAAGTTTGATTGCTCCTATAGCATGGATAGAATCTGGAGAATTAAAGGCAACAGAGACCTTACCTTCTCTCAATTCTTGAGAAATATATTTTGTCATTTGTAACATCCAGGTTCCATTTTTCAGATGTAGTTATTCAAGTCATAACGTGCATCCATATCAGCATCTACAATATGAAAACCACGACATACACAATTAAGTACAAACTGGTTCTTAGGCGAAATAACACCCAAAGAGTCTACAAAAGTTGCTATACGACACAGTCTCAATTGTGAAGGCACAGAGTCCAAAACATAAACACAACGACACAAACCACTGTAACAGCTTACTTGGTGATATTAATCTGGGTAAACCTGTACACTTTTCACCTAATCTGTTCAGGTTGATATATATAACTCTTAGGTTTTTACTAAAAGTATACATACAATAATATTATATTTTGTATAGGTATTTATTGCATACAATTACGAGGAAAATTCTAGATATTCTCGTGTAATACAATTTACTTAATTTTATAATTATAATAATAGAACATTTTATTTGCAATAATGACTGTTGCATGAGGGTGAGTGTGATAATCATAAAAATAAAACAACTTGGAGAGAAAACAGTTTCAACAAAGAAGACACCTCAAAATGCCGTAAACTGTATATATGACAGACCATTGGTCAACATTGGCCACTGCATGTCTGACCACAGTAAAAGAGAAACAAAAAAGGTGTTGCAATATGTTAAGGTCAACTGGACCCCGGGAACTGGACTGGCAAAAAACCATTTGACAAAGCACCGTACAGGGGTAGAAGGTGGGATATAGACACAGGGAGAGATGGAAAAACAACACCCAGGAGTGGGGACATCTGACCTTTGCCGATTCCCAGAGATGGAGAGGGCACAGACAGAGATGGATAATGTTTTCGTTAAGCCTTCAGTGGCTCCCCAAATGGTCTGAAAGGCTAGCACAGAGGTCCGTCGCGTAAGAAGCGCGAGGTTACTTCCTTACGTTTCTTGCTTAGGTATTTCCTCTTGATAGTTCCTTAACCTAAAAGTGAAGGTGAAACGCTGCTAAGGTAGTATAATAGTTAAAGCTGCACTCTCAATTTATGTCGGTCAAAATCTAAAGATGTTAGTCTTATTAGTTATATACATGCACGAAATGCCAAGACTGTCTATATCTATATGCTTTTCCGAGCTCATCTTAAGGTGTGTTAACTAGTTTACTAGTGATTAACCATCTATGAATATTTCTTTCTTTAAAGAACTTTCTTTCCAAACATAAGTATAAGTATAAAGATAAGTTTAGAAGTATACTTATTAGCTATATCGTAATAGTTAACATCGTCAGAATACCCTCGATCTCATTCTTTAGATATGATGCTCACAAACTATTGTTATTAATTAGGTATTTGCTTATCTATAGTCTGGAACATCAATCCTCATATTCATGAAGTTATCAATTTTAATTAATCATATTTGTGTTGTCACAAGACACAACGAAGGCCAAGTGAAGTGTAAGTGTTGAATTACTATGTGGAGCCGAAGCCCGGCATGGCGTTCGGCGGATATAACGGAAGCGGAAGGAGCGGCGATGTTCCAGTCACCTTGCCAACGTTGACATGGTCGTATATAAGGCGGAGCACAACAGGAGCAGCTCAGTCCATCGTGAGGATTGTCTTGGGTAAGATCATAAATTGCCTTTTTGTCTGTCTCTTTTTCTCTGTCTCTCTCTCCCTTCTTCTCTAACTCTATTTCCTGGGTAAGATCGTAAACTGCCTCCCTCTCAGCTCTCCCGCCCTTGATATAACCTTCAATGCGTTGATAAGGGCGTAAAGCAACCACTCGCTCACTCACACATACCCATCTACACTGCACAACTGGGGACTATGTACTGGCACCATACAAATGGGGACATGTTAAATAATTGATTTTGGGGGAACTCAAATTATTACCTTCACTGATTTGGTTTCTCATTTTGTTGCCTAGTATTTTGCTAATTTTATAAATAATCATCGAAGACTTTTACTGTATAATTGGGGACACATACAAGTTGTAGGAATTAAATCGCACAACTGGGGACACAAGAGATGACTGGTATAATACTGGGCAAATAAGGACATGAGTGTATCTGGTACCAACTTGGGGGACTAGAGACGCACAAGCTACAAGGCCTGCTAAATGGGGACTAGCTCAATTTGAAATTTGTAATATTGCAAAGTCTGTTTATCTCATGAAAAATAAAGATCCCTGATGACTGCCAACATCTTGTTATCGTTATCCCTCGACTACCAACTTCCGATTATCCTGAATAAAAGTTTTGCTTTAAAAAAGAAATTTGATAACTGAAAACACTTTGTATATATTATTTTCTTGCTTCTTCATAACCTTTCTTCCAAAGTTCACTAATTATTTATTTCGCTCTTCTACTGTGCCAGTTGTTAGTAAAAGCTAACAACAGTGCACTTTATTAACTTTTTGATGCAGAGCAATTGTCACATTTTCAATTCAATGTTGAATAATTATGAGCTTAGATTTCTTTTTAGATTTAAGATTTGAGTATTCAGGGCAAACAAGCATTACGTCCAAACTATATTCTCATTCGACCATGTGCTATTGTTTTACAATTATTTATATCAAAAACAAACAACAGAGGTGGAATAGAATATATTACAAAAAGGATTGCTAGGAAACACAAATAGTGTGATAAGTAGAATGTTATAAAAAACAATCCAATATGTGTTAAATTGAATTCTACGATGAAACCAAATAGGGCTTTACGTAGAATGATGGCATTGTAATAAAAGTACCAAAGCAATGTAAATGCAGGTAAGTACAGACGGTCAAACGATTATTTCATGAGAGAATGAAAATGAAATATTAAGATTCACATGTACACCAAACTGGATCATTTACTAGATGATTTGATGCTTTCAGAAATAAGAACATGCCAAGAACTTTTGATATTATTACATCTTGCCAAACTTCAGATTTATTGAGAATGAATAGACCACAAAAGACTAAATGTGGTTCTTTGACTGAAATAACCGGTGATGAAGCTTTAATTAAATTTTGTTCCTGCCTGCTTTCATCATTATTGCATGAGTCCCAAGATGGATCATAATACCATGAAAGGGGAGAGATTTCTATTCATAGCATTTCAGCTTTGCCAGGATTTAATGTCCTGGGGTCTTTGTGCTTCGTCTGATGTATTACAGTGTGTGGGCTGTGGGTTAAATGTGGGAACGAATAACGCGAGTCCGATGGTATATATATGCAGTATAATTTGTTTGGAACGAATGTAGCTTTCAGATAGTTTAGGAAGCTCCAGAATCAACATAACCCCAAGAATAGAATGGAATGTCACCTGTATGCATGTATGTGTGTATGTATACATGTATGTATGTATGTATGTATGTATACATGTATGTATACACGTATGTATACATGTATACATGCATGTATGTATAGTTGTATGTATGTATGTATGTATGTATGTGTGCGGGTTCCAGACAAAACTAAATATACTGGAACAATCGGCTTGCAGTTCAGCCTTATTTCCTGCAGTAGGAATAGAGGATGATATAGACCAATTTAATTGTATGAATGTATACATGTCAGTAGTTATGTATTATACATGTATGTATCTTTGTATGTTTGTATACGTACGTGTGTACATGTATACATGTATGTAGGAATGGATATTGGCCGGTCTCTGAAATACAAATGTAGACCTTTAGACTTTTATGAATCCCTTTAGTAAGTAGAACCAGAGAGAATCCTTCAAAATGGCAGTCAAATGACATTTAGATGATATTTTAAATGACTTTTGGAAAGCATTTTAGCAGAATTATGGTCGGTTTCAATCTATTTTTTCGACTAGGGTCTGAAAGAAAATCCACATTTGTATTTCGGTGGCACGCCGAAGTGCTTTGCTGCAGGGAGTTCACTTAAAACCGTTCTCCTGTACATTCTCTTTCATTTGCTGCAAAGTGTTGTATAATCGTATGCATTAGACATATCGATCAGTAGCACAATATTGATAGCTCGTCAAACAATGAAGTGTGTTTGAAATAGATACAGTGAAGTCTCTGGGTATTCTAGATGTTGGTACAGCTATATTTGAGGAAGTTAGGACTTTCTGTTACAAGTGTTCACGAGATATTTAACTTCATTTTACATATGATACCTACCATCGACAAAAAGGTAACATCTGCCAAAGCATTAATTGTCTCTTATTGACATACCATTGTTGTGTGTGGTGCTCATACGTCATGTCGAGCAGTAACAAATCAGAATTGAGCCAGTGGAGACAACAGACAGGTGTGTGGGTGTGTTGGTGTGGGGGTGGGGGGTGCGGTTGGGGGCGGTGTTAAAGTCTATTTCCATCTTGACTGAAGCTTCAATCATTTGTTGAACTTACATCAATTTTAAATTAAATTACCACTAACACTCCATCAACAAAGATCTGAGTGGCAAAGTGAAACCGTCTTATCATCATCACAAACTTGTATATATATACAGCGATAACCACTATCTATGTTCCCTGCTCAGTCTATGTATGTAAGACTGGGGCAGGCGAAAAACCCCGTTAGGGGACCTTCGACTCCCAGTATAAATAAAATCTTTAAAAAAAAAAAGAAAAAAAAAAAGCTTACGCTTATCGTCAGAATTCTTTATGCTTTCAATTTTCTATGTTCTTACCCTACCATCATGGATTTCAATAAACCTATTCGAACGACTTATACATTGTGTTGCTTTGACTTTTAATTACCTGAGATATGATAATCACCGATATTCTACCTCTCCAAAAGTCTTTCATATGGATTGCAATCATTCAAGAGTTAAGTAGACAGACTGTCTCCACCTTGGGGGAAGCTTTGCTTGCAGAGAACAATAGGAGAATTACTGGTGCCACTGCGCATGTTTGTTACAGTGCATGTTGGGATAGAGCTAGTTTACGTCTGTCATACAAGTGGCAGGCCGTCATATATATATAAATGTACAATTCGCCCTCACCAATCTTCTCAAAAGTCCTGAATCAAGACAAGAATGGGGTTGAAAATTATAGTTCAACATCATCAAACATACCTGAACGCATTACCAAATATAGTATTTTCTATATATACTAAGTATTTAATCCCCCGATGTGCATTGAAAAATCCACCAGTGCATGCAAAAGTGTCACTCACCAGTCACAAATGTGCAATCCTCTCAAAAAAGCAGTTTTGCACCTGATTATGCACCTGGTGAAACGTGCATCATTTGATACACTCCAAAATGTGTATCAAAGTTATGTATCTTAATCAGGTGTAAATGCACATGCTGCAGGCAGTTAGATTATTATAAGAAATGTTAGACATCCAAAGATTTGAATTAAAGCAGAATATTTACTACTATATTGTTAATATGGCCACACATTGGGGACACGATTTTGAGAAATGTAATTTCCCATCTGCCCCCCCCCCCCCCCAGCCCCCTCTCTCTCTGATTTTGATTTGATTATTTTATTTTATGGACAGAAGCGATTTTTTTATTTTATGGACAGAAGTGTTATATTTCAACAAATTTATGACAGCTTGAGATATGAGCTTTAGATATCATATAGGTTCTTTTTTTTATATAAACATTAATACTAACTAATAATGCATTGTCCCAGAAGTCACCAAATCGATTTTTGAGGAAGAGGGGAGGGTGAGAGGGGTATCGGAGAGAAAAACAGGTATGAAAGACAGAGAAGAGGCGGAGGGAAGAGAGGGAGAGGCTCAGTACCTCACAAGTTTTCTTTATTTATACATTGTTGCACTGTTTTAATTGGCGTGTTGTAGCATTATGTATGTGCATCAGGACGCTCTATTGAAATGTGCATCAATCCAAGGTATTGTATACCACATCTGCATGCTATTTTCTACCCTCTTTCAATCAAGTAAACGACTTGCATTTAAAGATAATTTGTATGGTGTTATTTGTGAATCTCAAATACTAATCTCTATAAACCTAAACATTCTTAACAGTTCTACCACAAATAATACGTCAAACAAAATCCGTGCACATAATTACCATAAGAGTACACAACATAATGAAGCCACAAAAGGTCACAATACCTGGCACTTCACACTCAAATGGCATTCACAGCTCACTGTCGCACTCACTGACTCTCCACACTCTGACACTCACACTCACTCTCTAACACTGAGTCATAGAAACCCCTCTACACTAAATAAAACTTAGAATATTGAATTAATGAAAATATTACTTCACAATTTCACCCTCAGATTTAAATCCTCCTTTTATAATTCCCTTCCCGTTCTTCAACTGAAATTATATTACTACTTGAGTTATGCCAATGCCATGAGTTTTGAGAAACATTATATTGCTACCCTATGCTGAGTACGCGCAACATTTACGCACGGCGATAACGCTCTCCGTGTTAACGTGAGAATAAAATGATGCATGTGGTTAAATTCCTCAGGTCCTCAGCATTCTGTAGCTATAAAGTTTGTGCATATTAACTAAGTCTCCAAGGTATGAGTGTACATTAGAGACCTATCATCCTCAGATAGAATTATCGTTGATACTTTAATGTTACTGTTTGATGCAAAATGAAATAATATGTGATGTGTTATAGGAAAATGAGTCACAAGTCGCACAAACATGGATTGTGAAATACCAATTCATTTAAAAAGATGAGATTAAGTGGTGTTCAATGATGATAAATATTAAGGGCATTGAAATAGTATTTCTATATTTTATGTCTGATATATATTCATGTAAAATATCAATTTTTGCAAGACTTGATGATTTCATGAAACTTCATATAGGGCGGACAATTCTATTATATATGTTCGAAATAATGAGGACAGTCCTTGTCTTGTTCATGATCATAAATATTGATGTATGTGGCAGTCTTGAAAGGCCATCCTTTTTGCACTGACCAGAGCCTTAAGTTTATAGCAGATTTATTAAAATGTATTTGTTTGTAGCGGCCTTATATTACAAATACATTAAAATAATATCCTATTGGTTCTATTTATTAACAATTGCCATAATACCACCAATCATTCATGGTGTATCTTGGCTTACTATTATGCCACTTGTCTTCGCCAGGTGGCGGTAGTTTTCACCAGGTGGCACCACTGGTAACTGGGGTGCAGTTACAATTTATTTTACAATGAAAGTGCCGCTTATATACTTACACGGAATTTATACCTGTATAGATATTCCACATCATGTACATAGAAATGTTATTAGTGATATACTTCTATAGTTTATTTGTGTTACTGAGTTGTATGATGTGGAAAAATGTTTTGGTCAAAACACCCCTGGTCATTGCATACTTCATTAACTGATATAGACTGGGTCACCCTGATCTTAAGTACAACATGAATAACCCTCCTAGGATTGCTGCCCAACAATGTGGCTGTCTAAGAGGATGAAAATATTGATGAATTAATCGATGTATTACCATGCAAAGGCATGATAACATACCTTGATATAAACTCTTGGAATTTTATTGGGGAATATGTTTTTGTGAAGATTTATCAATTTAATACAGTAGGTTGAAACAGCTCTCACTGAGTGCATAAGAACTGATTTTTATAACCTGATCAGTAGTGTATCTTTGAGAGCTTCAGAACTGAATCTTATAACCTGGTAAAAAGTGCATCATTGAGTGCATGAGAACCGCATTTATAAATCGGGTCCATAGAGCATTGTAAAATCAAGTTTGAGCCTCAAAACTGTTTACGATTTCCACTAGTAAAGCACCAGGTCAGAATCAGGTGTAAATTTCCTGGTAAAAATCATGTTAGAACTGATCTATTGCACATCGGGGGCCTGTTCAGCCTAATTTAGCATAATGCGCTACATTAAACAGGGCCCTTTATATGAGAGCATCGTTAAATAGTCTACGCTGATCATTGAATGTTCTACTGAAAAGCTGTGTCATACAACTCCCATGATTCTATATTCCCTATAATCCCACATATCATTTATTTTTACCTAAAAGCATCCCGGGGTGTTAGTTAACACCCTGGGTGCTGGCTAACACCCGCGCTATCCTCGTGTTAGCTGGGTGTTAGCTATGTTTTGGGGTTTTTTTTTCATTTAAGGCCAATAGATATTTAATTTAGATAACTTATAATAAGGCCCAGCGACATGAAAAAAAATATGTACTTTTGTCCCTCTTGTATGATAGCTGGCCTTACTATGATGCCAGATCCGAAATATTAAGTTTTAATGTCCAGCGGTTTTGAAGTTAGAGCCCCATGAAGAACCCCGATCTGGCTCACACAGCTCTCTGCACCCGCCGCTGGTAGAGCGGCGCTGTGACGTCACTGGTAGTATAGCCACCTCCTTTCCCCTAGGCCTAGCTGGGCTCGCGCTAGCCATTCACCACATAAGTCTACTCCAGGGCTAAAGGAATCTACACTGTGTTAATGGCTTTCCTGGCCTGGGAGTAGGCTTCCTAATGCGATTAACATGGCATTTTGCGGTTTACTTACCGTGGTAAATTATTTAAATTAAATGCTCGTACTCACCCTTTTCTCTCTATCCCTCTCACCTTCTCTTCCCCGCCCTCTTCTCTCTTCCCCTACCCCTCTTCTTTCCCATTCTCCCTATCTCTTCCTCCCCTCTTTCTCTATCTCCCCTCTCCAGCCACCCGATTATATCATACAAATAAAAACCGGCCCATCAGCCCATGGGCCCATTAGCCCAGCCCTCATGACATAAAACTTCCCAATTTGAAAATCTAGATTTATTTTTTGTTTTTAAAAGCCATTATGCAACATAGCCTGCCTTCTGGGGTCCTACAATACTAAGACATGAAATTATCAACGAAGCTTGCCTTGCAAGAACAGGATGATAAGGCAAACATTGTAACTGAAAGGTTTTCAAAGATTAATCAAACAGAGATATGATAAGAGGTACCTGAGTAAGGGACAAGGAAATCGTTAAAAGAAGCAATGGTAACATTGATTTAAGCCCAGTTGACATTTCGTTGGGATTCAGAGACATTAACGGCAGAATAATTAACTGACTTTGCAAACCAAGGCATATTATATAGACAAAGCTATTTTACAAAGGTGATTTCTCTCTATTGACGGTTATGTACATGGTTACCCATTGTCACGTCATTATTGCGTGACATCCCTTTAATTTAATTTAATTGATGAACTTAATTTAAGTCCAGATTTCATCCTTACTTGGAAATGTCCATTGTAAATATAAGATAAGATAAGATAAGATAAGAAAATCTTTTATTTGCCTATTTAAAATACAAAGAGATGACAAAAGGGTCGACATGTCTATATGAAAATAAATTCCATTTCTACCGACAGTTACCTTTAATTTAGAAGGCCTATTTACTGTATACGACTGAGGCTAGGATTAAATATGGGATAAAATATAAAACAATAAAGAAGCGAGATGAGAGAATTATCAGATGGATCTACGACTAACAAGTGTTTAAATATATATAGACATTTTCCAATAATATACTTTATTGGTTGGTAAAACAGTTGTTTTGAGTAATATAAAGATAACTCGTGAGTAAGACTGCACTTGATGTACTTTCACAATGCTTACATAGATCATAAGAGATTAATAAGTATGCGATTCAGTGATAGGTAGATTATATGTACTATATTAGTTGGTTTGGAAACCTTATTTTACACAATAGGGTTGAGGAGAGCTTCAGATTTACTTCCAGAAAGCTTTACAGATCATGACAGATGAAGAATAAAGATAGTTATGATTATATAAGTGGGTATAACAAACATGAGATAATACGATATAATACAATGATTGTACAGTACAGTACAATACAGTTTGATTTTTGATTTTCAATTTTAAATCAAATCAAATCAAACTTTGGAGATTCAGAGGCAAGAAATACATTTTTTTTTTTTTTTTAAAGCTTTTATTTATACTGGGTAGTTCAAGTCCCAGCAGTAGGGCTTTTCACTTGCCCCAGTTTTCTTTTGTACAATATTTCATTATATACAGGTATTTACAAAGAGATACTATACAATTATGGTAGAACGAAAAGGTGGAAGATAATTTGCTGTGCCACTCAATAGTGTTAGCTATACTTCCTTAATTATTAATTAAGTTTTCGTGTAATATAGTGAGAGAAGGTCAGAGAGATAAAAGGTGGAAGATAATTAGCTGTGCCACTCTTTAGTGTTAGCTTTACTTCCTTGGTTTTCTATGATATTCAAGAGAAAAAGAGAAGAAAAAGGCAGGAGTAGTTGGATTGATAAGATGTACTGATAAGATGTACTGCTTTGCCACTTGTATTTGAACCTGTGTATACATGTGTTAGCAGTTTAACTTCTGAGGTGTTAATGAATATTTTAGAGTATTAGACTGACAGATGTTAGTTTTGGTTATGGGTTATATTGGTAGGTATTAATTGTATTAGTGAAAATTTTAGGTATAAAGTGTGTTTAGCCATATTTTTTGATTTGATTTGAAGGTTTCTATGGTACCAATATTCCTTTGCTTCGGGGATAACTCATTCCATGCTCTGGCACACTTGATTTGGATTGTATTCTCACCGTATCTAGTTTTAAAAGCAGGAATTTTTAAGGTAGGTGCTTCTTGTTGTCTAGTATTTCTTTTGGGCTGGTTTGTAAAAGAATCATTTTTGCTTCTTTTATATGCTATTGATCTGAGGTGAACTATTCTCCTATGTATTAAAAGTGGGACTTTTGCTGTTGAATGGACTATGTTAGTTGGGGTTTCATATGGTAGGTTTAGTGTTAGTTTGAGTGCTCTATTTTGAAGCCTTTGGAGTTTATCAAGTAAGGGTTTATTTGTATTATGAATTAATATATCTCCATAATCGAAGAAGGGGAGAATTTTTGTTTTGTAGATCTTAAGAGCTGAGGGTTTATCAATATATTTTCTGATCTTGTGTAACTGGTGAATTTTGTAAACTATTGTCTTTATTAGTTGTGATACTTGCTTCTTGAAATTTAGCCCTTCATCTATTGTGAATCCGAGGTATTTATAGGTAGATACTTGTTTGAGCTTCTTATTGTTATAGGAGATAGCTTTTGTTTTTGCTTGTTTTCTGCTCAGATGGGATCTTGTGAGGAACATAGTATTGGATTTATCAGTGTTTACTAGGAATAGGTTATTTTTACACCATTTATGTAGGTTGTCTATTGCAGTTTGCATTTGGCCAAATAAGTTGTCTAGTTTCTTGCCCTGAATATAAAATATAGTATCATCAGCATAGAGAGATAATTTTGCATTTTTGATTTCACTTGCCAAGTCATTAATAAAAATAATAAAGAAAAGAGGTCCAATAATGGAGCCTTGTGGTACTCCTGTACGAACCGGGATAGGATCAGAGGTAATGTTGTTGACTATTGCTGATTGTTGCCTATTTTGAAGATACGCTCTGCACCAGTTTAAGAGATTCCCTTTAATTCCTATGTGATTTAATTTCATTAATAATATTTCATGATTGACCATATCAAATGCCTTTTTAAAATCGATATATGTGACTAGGGTGTCATTATTTTTGTCTAGACTCCAGGCAATGTCATCAGTGAATAGAGTTATGGCTTCAATGGTCGATTTCTTAGGTCTGAAACCGAATTGCTTGGGATTTAGGATTTCATGAGCTTCTAAGTAATCATATATTCTGGTATGTACAATTTTTTCAATGATCTTACTAGGGGTTGGGAGAAGAGCTATTGGTCTGTAATTGTTAATTTTGTTTTGGTTACCTCCTTTAAATAAAGGGACAATTTTGGCTATTTTCCACTCTGGGGGTACTATTGAGGTGTGAAGTGATAAGTTAATACAATGTGTGAGTTCTTTACATAGAGTTAGTAGTGCTAGTTTTAAGATTTTATTTGGTAGATGATCTATGGAGGATGATTTATTTATATTTATGTTTTTTACTAGTTTCCTAACTTCATTTACATTTGTGCTGATATTTTGCAGGCAGCTGAGTGTGGGGGGTGTGTATGGAGCCCAGTTTGGTTTTAAATCTTTTGTGAGTGTAGAGGCAATATTCACAAAGAAGTTGTTAACATACTGTGGGATATCTTGTTGACTTATTGGGTTATCGTCATCATTAGTTAAATTTATTGTATGTGACTTTTTTTTGGAGGGGGAGACTACATTGACTATTTCCCAGAACTTTTTTTGGTCGTTTTTATTGTTGTTTAGTTCAGTTAATATGAATTCTTTTTTTGCATTTTGAAGTGATAGGTTTGTTGATTTTCTTAGAGCTTTGGCATTCTGCCAATTTTGTTCAGTTCTGGAGTTGATTGCTATTTTTCTGGCCCTATTTTTCTCTTTAATTTGATTTATGAGGTCTTGTGTTATCCATGGATCATTACTTATTTTTACTTTTATTTTCCTAATGGGAGCTAATTTGTTGAGGAGGATGTTTATTCTTTGGAGTATTAATTTCCAGGCCTCAGTGGGATTAGTGATATTCTCAAAGGTTTCCCAATCAAAGTCTGCTTTGAGGTGGTTTTGGAAATCTTGGTCGTTAAATTTTCTGTATGATCTGCTCATTTTTAGTTTGGTTTCAAATTTTGTTTTTTCTTTCTTTCTTACTATATAGACCATTTCATGGTCACTAAGGTTGGAGTCAAGGACTCCCGCCTGTGATATAATTTCACTATTTGTATATATGTGGTCGATTAGGGTGCCAGTTAACTTTTTGTCTTTATTAATGTGAAATCTGGTGGGGCTGGTTATTTTTTGTGACAAATTAAAATCTGATTCCAGTTCTTTAATGAGTTTTCTATCTCTGCTATTCTCCAGGTAGTTTATGTTGAAATCCCCTATTATAAAGACTTCGTGATTCCTGATAGTGGAGAGTGTGGATAGGCAATTTGTGAGATATTCTTTTAATAGCTCATTTGATCCATTAGGTGGTTTGTATAAGCATGCAACATAGATAGGTTTGGTGAATTTTATGTTTAGCCTGATCCATATGCATTCAACATTTTTTGTGCTAGTATTAAGGTTCGAGATGAGGGTAAAGTCAATATTTTCTTTGATGTATAGGGCTACACCTCCTCCTCTCTTAGGATCGGAGTTATTTTCTTCATTCCAGTCTCTGTCCATTCTTACTGAGTTGTAAGTTGGGATATTTATCTGATTTTCAGAGATTTTATTATGTAACCAAGTTTCAGAAATTCCGAGAATGGTGGGGTTTAACTCTTGAATTTCAATTTTTAAAATTGAAATTCAAAATTTTAAAATATTTTAAAAAGAGACATGAAAGAAGTAGAGAAAAAACGTTAGGTATAAATCTTCAAGGTATAGGATAACCTGGGTTAGTAGCGTAGAGGGTGGGCGGGGCTTGTTTCTGTTTGAGTCGTACCATTTAGGATTTAGTATAGGAATTTGGGTTAGTTTGGTGTAGCGATAGAAATCTAAATGTTTGGACCGACCTATTGGGAGTTTCTATGTTAAACAGAAAAGTGTCACAAAATTACAAATAGAGCATGTATTCATTTGATCTTGCATAGAGTGAAGTATATACATATTAGCAGGCAATGAGACATTTACATGAGAAACAATTGGCTTTCTAGCGTATAGACAATTTAGTGTTTGTATATTACATAACATAATTAACCAGTTATATACACTCAAGCGTTTGCTTTCCCTAGGCTTGCCACAACGGGTGTGTTGGCCTGGGTCGGTCTAGTTGAGTTTTCTAAACTAACTTTGGTATGAGTGTGTAATAACCATCTGTATAACCATATGCATTGCCACGAGTCGTGTTTGCATAAAGGTAAATACATAAATATAGATAAATAAATACTAATGAGAATTGGCTTATCAAACAAATATAGTTCCATTTTTTATGTTCTCGGGCATTGCCACTAAACAGTGTTTGCCTGAGGGTGTTTTTTCTTTATGCTTTCGATGTTTCTTGCAAAAGTGGTGAAGATTAATTTGGTGAATTTGTCGATCGTTACGTCCCTATAGTGTAAGCCATCATAGGTTTTTGAATCGTATCGGTGGTCAATTTCAGCTCCTCTCTTCTTATGAACGATCCCTTCGTAATGTGGGCCTATCATTTTGTTTTTCCTGTTCATTTTGCGAATGAGTTTGTTGGTACCTGCTATTATTGAATGAATAGTGTCTTGTGCGATTGAGTCATTTAGCCAGCCTTTGGTGTATTTGAATAAGTTGATACCAATCAGTTCAGTAAAAATAACTGCTTTAGCGATGGCATCTATCTTCCACATTACAGAGGTTATTTCCTTTTGCATGTGGTCAATTCCCTCTTTGGCTGTGGAGAATCTGGGGAAGATATTCTTTCCTTTTATCTTCTCAGTTAACTCGTTGATTCCTCCTATGATATACACCAAGTCGAATTGTTTGAAGTATATATATATTCGAGAGTCAGTTACCTGGCTTATCAGTTAATTTACTTTTATGAAGTAACATTGTCCAACGTTTTTAGATTTGAATTTAATTTTGTAAATAAAAAGATTCTATCTCTTGTCGGAATTGTCTTTGAGTTTCTGAATTTTGTAGTCTGGTGGGGAGATTGTTCCAGGCACTTTTAGCCTTATAAAGGAAACTATTTTGAAATAGAGATGACTTTGGATGTTCTAATTTTAACATTTTTCGATTTTTTGCGTGGTTTCTGGTGGGGAGTTTTCGTTGGTCAATGTTGCTTATTGTTCTTGCCAGGTAGTATGCACTTTCTGCCAAATGAACTTTTCTTCTAAATTCGTTTGGATGTATGTTGAGTTTCTCCAGTTCACCAGCAATACTTGCTCTTTTATTAAGATCAAGGGTTGCTCTTATGGAGGTATTCAACAAGGATTGGAGCCTTTTTATCAGGCTTTTGTTTGAACTGTTGTAAAAAATATCTCCATAATCAATGTTTGGTATTATAATCATTTTAACAATATCCTTTTTTACCTTCTTGGGTAACATATACCTTGCATTTGATAGAAGTCTCACCTTCCATCTAACCTTATTGATAATTTTATTTGTATGAGATTTGAAATTGAGTTTTTCATCGATTTGTAGACCTAGATAACAGTATTCCTCAGTGTGAGCTATGGGTTCACTACCCAGGGTAAGACATTGATGTGCTTTATTTACACTTTTTGTCTTTTTATTAGGGTGAAATATTAAGAATTTTGTTTTTGAAACATTCATGGAGATCTTATTTATTTTACACCAGGTGTCTATTTCGTTCAAGTCCGTTTGAAGGGTGTTAAATATATTTGTTTCTGATTTGTCACTATATGATATTACTGTGTCATCAGCATAATGTTGGACAACTGAGTTTTTGACTACCTGGTGTAAATCGTTAATATAAATTGAGAACAAAATCGGTCCTAAAATTGTTCCTTGGGGAACACCGAAAGTGATCTTATCCTGGGTAGATGTGTGCCCGTTTACTCTCACTGTTTGGAATCTGTCTGACAAGTAGTTTTCAAGGTTTTCTTGATCATTTATTCCTAATTTTTTCAATTTTTCTAATAATTTTGAATGGTGGACGGTATCAAAAGCTTATATTTAAAATCGAGAAATACAGCCGTGGTGATATTTCCCGAATTTAAATTCTCATAAAAAGGTTGCAGAAGGTCTATGTGTGCTTGGTTTACTGAGTAACCCTGTCTAAAACCATATTGTTTGTTATAATACAAATATATCACGATGTTTATTCATAAGGCAAAAAAAAAATAGGTGTGTTTCCGATTTATCTGGCTGAAAACTAGGTTGGGGGGGGTGGTAACGTTTCTATAAGTTGTCTTAGAAAATAATATTCTGGTGTCACAATTTCTTTCCTGGTCAAACCCAAATCTCATTTAAAATGTAATATGTAGACCTCCCTGCCAAAGGAATATATTCAAAAACTAGATCTTTAAATTAATTAGGAAAATTGATCTTTTTCCCCCTATGTCAATACATTCACCCACATGTATGGCAAGCCGTTTGGGTAACAATTCAAGAAACACTGTTTCTTGAGATAAAACACTGTTTTAACTCGAGAAACACTGTTTTATCTTGAGAAACGCTGTTTTATCTCAACAAACATTGATTTTCAGGTGAGAATCGGTGTTTCTTGAGATAAATCAGTGTTTCTCGAGATGAATCGGTGTTTCTCGAGATGAATCAGTGTTTCTCGAGATAAATCAGTGTTTCTTGAGATAAATCAGTGTTTATCAAAAGATAAATCAGTGTTTCTCGAGATGAATCGGTGTTTCTCGAGATAAACACTGATATAAGTCAAGAAACACTGATTTACGGCTTGCCATACTAATGTCCATCTTTCATCAAGCTGAGCCTGCTCTAGGATTGTTTTCCTATTCCTAGAAATATTATCGCCACACTGACTTTCTTTTCGCCACAAACAAACCATAGAAAAACAGACGTTTTTCTCGTGCAAATGAGGCTATAACTCTTATAAATGAATACACAGTATTTTAATGAATTCATAAGTTAGTTAATTAAATTATTTAAAATAATGTTGGGTCCCCAGGGGTAAAGATTTTGTAGCAATAATATGCTCTACTATGTTATGTACCGTGCATACAACCCTATTTTCGTAAGGGAAATAAAGACAATTATAGATTAGCAATATGTGTTGGACATGTTGATGTTGAGAAGACAAGTGGACGTTTCTTGAAGTAAAATGAATAATATTTTAATGGAATATTGGGAGAACGGAGGACATAGTGTACTTTTGGTTCGACCATATACAGCAAATAATAGTATATTCAGACCTAGCTGGCAAATTTGAAGATATTTTTGTAGGAATTTTCTAAAATTTCGAATCACATCTTTGGCTATTTCTGGTTATTTCCCAGATATGGGATCTCAATATTTGTGATCAGTGGCCGTTGGTTACCTAAGGAAAGTGATTTAAAACCAGTTTTATTTTCATTTAGAGGTTATATTCAGGGTAGGGAAGACCCCCTCTTGAATCCCATTATCCCATTTCCCATTTTGTATAAGCCTCATTTCCCGAATCCCGCAGGTTTTCAATTTGCAATCCCGTTTTTCTATTTGCAATCCCTACCTGGGAAAATTAAATCTGACTCTGAATCCCTTTCCCGAATCCTGTAGGCCACTTTAAATCCCGAATCCCAACTTAAAATAGGCCCCAATCCCGGTTCCTGAAAAAGTATTCCCTACCCTGTATTTTTTTTGGACGTGTTTATTTTCAGACAGAAAAATAGAAAAATTAGCAGAAATAACCGCCGCAAACAATTAGCGTTTTTATAGGTTATCCGCTGTCGTTGTATATCCATATAATATAAAGCTAGAGTGATTTCTACAAAAAGAGGTAGAAAAGATGTTTTTTTTATATCGCATGTTCACGGAATCTGGAGTCTCCCCATTTACTTTTTTGGTCTCTACAGGTCTGTCGACCCTGTCTGGATGTCATAACATGTGGTTTGTGAAGGTATCTGGGGGAGAAAATGTGATTTTGAAGCCTTTTTTAAATTGGGATCTTTACACTCTATTTATAGCCTGGGAAAGCCCCTGTGAGACACTACGTCATTTCCCACAACCTTTCAGGGGGATCCTAACTACATGCAGAGGAGTTAGTCCAGTAGAACTTGGGGGGAAGCGTGACTTGGAGTACTACTACGATTTTTTGCTGAAATGGATCCAGCAGGTGGTCAGGTTCAAGAAACTGACCCATGCCAAGCTGGCATGGTTGAGCATTTTTAATAAATCCGTTTCCATGGTAACCAACCATGAAAATGGGGATTTTAGAATTTTGCATATCTCTGGAAATAAAAATGATATAAACTTGATTCAAGTGACCACACATATGTAACCTGGTACATGCTATCAGATGAACACAACCCCCTCCCAGCCTACGGGCCTTGGCCATTCAAAATACCACCTATAAACTCAAATTCCATGATGAAAGTTGAAGAATTGTGGACACCCGTGGTTCCTCACTGGGTGTATGGTATTTTTTTGAGAATGGCGGAGGACGCCAAGGCGGCCTCACAGCTGTGAATGTCATGTGCCTGGTCCTCTCTGGTTGGAGGAAGGCGGGTATGTAGCTCTATGGGCCGGGGCCGGAGTGGGCTCTTATCTTTATAGAATGATAAGATGGTCATCTTTTGGAGGGTCCAGCGGGTATGTTGGTAAAAAGCGGACCGACTCAACTGTCTTCAGCCTTTCCTATCTTCATATCTTTCCTTAGATTAGAGTTATATCATGTGAAGAACACAGCCAGATTTCAAGATTGAGCTGAATATCCATATCTGAGCTTATCCTAATAAGTATATATTTATCTATGTTTCCACATAAATAGAGAACAAATATAGAAGTACTTTTTGGAATCCGCTTGATAATCTTTTCAAATATATATATGGTGTTATCTCAAACTCCATTTTTTTGTGAACTATGACTCTTCTAAATATGCTTAGAAGTCTTAGAGAGATGTAGTAAAAGAGAGATGTTAACCTTTGTTATCGTTGGACTGTACAAGGGGAGGCTGGGAAGGGATAAGAGGGGAGGGGGAGGGGGACGGTGACTAGGAGCAACTAGGGCCAGGCAGGTGTAGATGGACGGGAAAGTCATCCTCCAGTATCAGAGCTTTACTCCTTTCGTTTTCTCAATCATACGCCCTGCATCATCATTATTCATGAATAATTCATCAGCCCTCTCATCCAATGACTGGGCTTGTGTCAACCTTTTTGTAACCACCTATTTTTAGCTGTGGTCACTTGTCCAGGGTATCGTTGTACTAATATAAGATGATCTTACTGTAAGATTGTCTTACATTTAAGATGTTTGCCACAATATAAGATGATCTTAAATTCTGTTGTACTAAAGTGATCTTAGGGAATCTCATATGTAAGTCCACTTACACTATCCTAAGACGATCTTACAACATTTAAGACATTGCGGGGGAGAATATTTCAGGTGACACCTCTTACTGACCTTCACCTTGGCTAAATTATTGTCTGCATCGCCACCTGAAAAAAATGATTAATGGCGAATTTTGCATAACTGAGACCATACATGTGTATACATTTATGCAAGTCTGCCTTAGGCTCCATCTCGAATGAATTTCTACATGTTCCTAGGTCATCACCATATCTAAGACGCTGCTAAGACACCTATGAAGCTGTCTTAGAATTCTTACGTCGTCTTACCCTATCTTAGCTTATTTTACCGTTAGTACAACACTCCCATCTTACTTAAGACGATCTTACGATTTCTGAGCTTAAATTCCTGTCTTACAACGTTAGTACAACGGCGTCCAGGCCCTGTCACACCCTCCTTCAATAGAGGGATTGCATGTACCACTGCGCAAGTCAGGGAAAGATGGAGGTGTGTGCTTTAGAAACATGTAAACCCATGGATATTGACGTTAGAGCACCATTTAACATCCACTGATGAACTTGAGATATTTTTATATGGAATTTACACTGTATCATAGGTCCCATAATTCCATTTGAATCTAGATTCAAGCAGGCAGACATGAAGTACCCTATACCCTCGGTCCCATCAACATAACGAGACCAGATGTACACAGCAGGAGTTCTGTCCGCAGAAAGCCCTAAGAATGGAGCCGGCTAGATTAGTAGAATCTGCCCTGCTTTGGGAGACTGGGGAACTGCTTTGGGAGGCTGGGGAAAATGGGTTCTATCAGTAATGTGATCAGAGGGAGGGAAAGACGAGGAAGGGAGAGAGTGAGAGATGAAGAGGAGAGAGATTTCTATCGAACAGTTACTATCCATTCATTAAATGTATTTCTTTAACATTTGGCATTTATATAATTAGAAGATACAGATTATTGACCGCCGCCTCCTCCTAGTCATTTAGTAGAGAAAACCGTAAAGAAGAACAAGGCCCCCTTTTTCTCCCCCCCCCCCCCCGAACATGGATAGGTATACCCTATGTAAGAATGGGTAGTAGCTGTTTGATAGAAATCTCTACCCTCTTCCTCTCTCCTTCCACTTCTCTCCCTTTCTCTGCCCCTCCTCCTCTTTTCTCCCCTCTCTTCTCCCTCCCCTCCTCCTTCTCCCCTTTCTCAAAACGTAGTCGGTGTGGGTGGGGGGATATTACCTGTTTACTGCACCCATCATCATTGAAAAGATATACAATCAAGTACCATATGCCATTATTAGAGAACTGGCAGATATCAGTTGCACATCATGATATGATGTGCAATTGTCTAATATATAAGTAGAAAGGTCCTAAATGCTAAGACATCCATGCCACTTTAAGTTAAGAGTGTCAGAACGTCTATAAGTGTTATTTCTTTTTTCTTAATTTCCAAGAAAAAAGAAATAACACTTATAGACGTTCTGAACATTTGAAAAATATATACCTTCGTCAGTAGACTACATTAAGATGTTCCAGGTTCACAAGTGAGTGAGTGAGATTGGTTGCTTTACGCCCTTATCAAAACTTTTAAGTGTTATATCAAGGGCGGGAGAGCTCAGAGGGAGGCAGTTTATGATCTTACCCAGGAAATAGAGATAGAGAAGAAGGGAGTCATACGTCATAAAAGATAGGTTTTGAGATACCATCAGATTTGAGATAATGGAGATAGGTATAGAAAAATATACATTCCCTGGAAGCGGAATTTGTTCTCTTCATAATGAAATAAAATGAAAGAAATCGCATAATTTGTACTGACACAGCGAACGAGGGAATGAAGGAAGGTATGATTTTACCTAAATGTCCAGAAAATCAAACCGATCCCCAATTTCAAAATGAAATCGTGGGACTCTGTGGGAGCCCAAATCGGGTTCCCTCAAATCAACAGCCGATTTCAGTTTGGGGAGAGATCGGGACACATAATACTATAATCGGGTCTCAAATCGGTTTTGTGTGGGTCAAAAAATACGCCCGATTTCACAGACAATTCCTAGGATTTCAGCCCCGATTCGTCGGGACACCCCAAATCGGGCTATTTTTTAAATCGGGTTTTGTGCGTGCGGGCTTTTAGAATACTATCCTTAGGTATTCTGAATAGCCCACAGGTTCCTGCGTTTGGGGAAAAAAATTGCCTGTTGATAGCTTAAACAGCTAAACTAGGAGAACGATTTGAATTTTGAACTCTTCAAACCTATATGCGTTACGGAAATTATGCGTTATACTGTGAAGGCAAAAGCCATGAGCTAAGAATGTATATTTTTTCATGTGTATAGAAGAAGTTACTATGTATACATGTGTGAAAGAATGTTGATGTATGTCTTTAATTATGCATGCTATTGGCAAAAAATCGGCGTTACGGAAATTATTAGTTATGGAAATTATTGTCCCTATTGAAGGCCAGTGAAAGTAAATGATATGAGCCAATGATATATATTTTCTCATACCTCCTCCTCCAGTATCACCTCGGCCAGAATCCCCTCTTCCAGTATCCTTCCTGCAGAAGGAGACTCTGGAGGAGGTATTGGTAGAGGTTACTGAACAAAAACTTCTTAAAAAACAGCTAGTTTAATATGGTACATCTATAGGTATATATTATATGGTAGCCTGGGATATCCTAAAAATTTGGGAAGGCTAATCCATTATAAAGGATATAATTAACCCCTAAAGATTAACACTGGAATTCCTATAAGGGGTTGGTAATTATTAGAGAGGGAGAAAGGGAAATATTAAAGGAGCGTAATTGTCCAAGTCAGAAGTTACTATGATTGTTTTGTAAGAAATTGTAATACTGAGTTCATAATGGCAGCATACAAACCTGTGTCTACATGTGTGTGTATGCATCTGTATGAGAGAGGGTGAGGGGAGAGAGTCACAGAGAGACACAATGGTGGAAAAAGAGAGGACGGGGAGAGAGGACAGAGAGTGACAGAGGGTGAGGAGAGAGGAGAAAGAGCCAGAGTGACTGAGGGTGGGAATAGGAGCTAATAGGGAGAGGGGGGGGGGGGGAGGAGGGAGAGAGATAACAGTAGTAGTAGTAGTAGTACTAAGTAGTAACATTTCTAAGGTAGAATAAGTTGTGATACAGTTGAAAAGTTGAAAGTAGGAGTGGAACGGTCTTCTGGTGACTGAAATGGTCATCGTAAAGACACAGCAATTATGCATTGGGATATTCGATTGGGTAATTCCTTAATAATTATAAACAAATAATTGTATCGGGGTAATCAATTAAATGGGTTGGTGAAGACCAATATAGAACAGTGGTAGGGCGTGTAAGGTACGTGTTGTATAGAGAGTGAATAATATGTCAGACCAATCCCGCACTGACAGTACCCTATCCTTGTAGGGTGGTGGGATGGTAGTGGGCATTTGTTCACCACAACAATAACAAACAATTGACGTAGGAGGGTAAGCATGCTAGAGTACTCGAAGTTTTACTCTTAGTATTATATTTTAAAAAACATAATTCTAATTAATTGCCCAGCATTTGTTCTGCAATCCTTTAAATATTCAAAGATGCCACTGACTTATTTCAAATATAAAATCGGCCATGATGAAAGTACTACATAATCTTAAAATCACCCAAAAGGAATTTTTGTTCTGTGCGGAATACTTGGCCAGAAATTATTGATTAAACTTAAAGGTTTGGGTTTTGAACTTTTCTTAAATACAGCATTAGTCTCTTCACCATTCAAGGATTCATTTCAAGAGCATTCAGGTATTTTCCTGAATGCCCAATCTCATTATATATTCTATTAGACATGTTACGTCTAAAGATTAAAGTAACATTGGGGAACTCTCCGGACTCACATTGGCCTGCTTCTGATAATTATTTAAGTTGTATAAGTTAATAAAGATAAGAAAGCCAGTTCTATGATATAATTTGGGTTCTAGGTATATATCTTGATATTGAAGGTGCATTTATGTCATCGTGAACTATAATCAAACTATTTCATAACATATTTCATAACCTCTCACACAGTAAGAAACTGAGAATCTGAACATTCCACAAGGCCATTTAAAAGAGTCCAACATGATTCAAGGCCATGTGATGATATTTTAGGCCCTTCGACCTATATATGTCAATTAGTAAACCCTTGAATTTATTTGCCCAAAGTCTAGGCTTTTCCAAGCCCCATATATATTTTGTGAATACTACTACCTGGAACTAGAAGCAAGATTACTTGTAAGTGAAATGTATTCCTTCTTTTTTATCGGTCCCACAGTTTTTATTTGTTAAGAATCCTTTTTATCAAATCTTCACAAATAACTAACACTAGCTTGATTTTGAAAAGGGGAGGGCGCGCGCCCCTGCACCCCTGTACCCTCCGCCCCTTTTCTCTCCTCCCTCACATCCTTCTCCCTCATACCCTCCGCCCTTATACCCTCCACCCTCACACCCTCCTCCCTCAAACCCTCCGCCCTTTAATATACCCGCCGCCCTCACACCCACATCCCTCATACCCTCCTTCCTCAGTTCCTCCCTCAGACCCGGCCTCCTCCCTCGGGCCCACCTCCCTCAGACCCTCCCTCAATCCCTCCTCCCACACACCCTCTTTCTCTGTCTCTCTCTCTTTAGGAGGGGGGGGGGCGCAAATAGCCATGGCTGAATGTATGTTTCCTATGTTATGATCGTCATGTTATTTCTTCTCTTAGCTAGTTTCTTTCTCTTTGTTGTGTTGATAGATGCATGAAATAGTCACCGTTTTAACTCACCAAAAGGTAATAGATACTCAACCAGATTTAATCGATCAAACGGTAAAAAAATGAAAAAAAAAATTTTAAAAAAAATGAAAAAATGTAAAAAAAAAAAATGAAAAAAAAAGCTTCAGCTTCTTTTAAGACGAATTATAAATGTATAAATGTATAAGTGTTAGCTAACACCTGCGCTAACACCCGCGCTAACACCGGTGCTGGCTAACACGAGGATAGTGCGGGTGTTAGCTAACACCCATGCTAACACCGGTGCTGGCTAACACCCGCGCTAACACGGTGTTAGCTTATGGACACTACCGCTAACACCGTGTTAGTCACCCGTGTTAGTGCTAGTGTTAGTGTGCTATAACACCATTTTTTTATGAAAGCCAGCCCTGAAAAGAAAACTCCATGTCTACCAGTATGCTCCTGGTTTATGAAAAAAATAAATATAGAAATAAAGTAAAGAGACCAAACCGTCTACCTTCCTAACAGCGATTATTTATGATTGTATAACTCATTAACATAACAGATCATGTATAGCACCAACACGCAAGAACATGAGCATGGAATCCGTCATGAATATCCAACGCTGGAGGCAGACTGTATTATACAGATTTCGTTTGTTACAAAACTCAATGTAAGCCCAAAACCAATATGGCGGTTTTGCAAATCCACAATTGATCCGAGTGTCAGATCACTAGCCGTGGCTTCTTACCGCGTCACGTGATCTACTGCGTGTATCAGGGCTGATACGTCACTCTGGGGGCCAGGCTGGCGTCTCTCGCTCCCATATTCATAATCCATCTCACAAATATCCCCACCCATATTACCTGTCTTATTGCATTTCATGCTTCGAGTATTTGCGGCTCTTTACTCATTGATTTTTTGGCCAATTTATGTCAATCAATTTTTTTAGAATAGGAAAGTTGATCATATGGCATTGGGACAGCCCTGGACATATGATTCCTGTTTTAATATTGTTTTGACATTTGTTTTACGAGGGATTATAGTTAGTCACTACATAGTCCACTATTGGCTCATACTATTGTGTTCCAGACAGTTCATACACTTTCCGTTAAATTGTTTAACTTAATGCTTTGGGATTTATATTTGATATCATGCTTATTAATACGTGTGAGTGGAATGACGTTCTTTATAACATGGATTTTATCCACATTTATCCATGCAATTAGGTTATTACACCGTAGGTTCATCTAGGCTAGACTATACATTTTAGGTTCAACGCTTTATCTAACTCTCCTGGGTAAATACTGGATTTATAGAGATATCTGTGATAATATATAGTTGAATATGTCGTTCAGTATATGAAAATATTTTGAGACTCAGCTCAGCTTGAGTTACAGTACAGTAGCTAAAGGCTATAGTTCTAAAATAAAACATCGAATACCTAAGGAGACAATAATATTCAACCAGGAAAAAATCCAGTCTTGATACTAGTATGTATAAAATACCATTAGATGCAATGTTTATACTATTGTACTATTATTTCATTATGGTATGCCGATCATCATTAAGTACTTACATATATATTGAATGCAGGTCAACTGTATTGCATGATAAGCTTTACATATAAATTCTTGTCTTTCTCTGAATTTATTGGAAATTATTGGGAGGAATGATCTTCTATGGCAGTGCCTAATAACATCGTAATAAAGTTGTTTTTTTAACAATTTTATTGACAGAATTTCACAGATGATATGACCATACCACAGCAAAGTGTTATGAATAAAAAGAAGTTTTCGACATACATTTTATCAAGTCTAGAGCAGAGAATAATGTCATGTCCCTGTGGGTGGGTACAGTCCCCATGGGTGAGTACTGTAGTAAACCTGTGGGAATGTTTCCCTCCCTACATTCATTCCTACATAAAATTTCCAGCTCGTAGGAATATTCCTTGCTGTACAGGTGTGGGTCAGCATGCATGGTAGAAGGTAAATAGGATGCATAAGATTCACTCATTTCTTGGGTTTAAAGACTAATATAACACATTTCTTACGATTTGAATCGACAATGTTGATAAAATATCTGAACACTTTTTCTTATACCTGATCTGATCTGATCTGATGTAGATTATTCGGAATGGATTAGAATTTAGATCGACAGGCGTGACTTAGAAACTGACCCTTTTAGCTGTGGGAATTTTCTACATTGATATTTGTAGTTGTTTCCTATGTAGGAATTTCCCTCAGAAGTTTTTCTTCTGAAGTAACTTCCTCTGAGTTAACCATGAAAAGAGTTTAAAACTATGGAACACCTTTTACGTCTTCCCTCTGCGAATTCCTTAGGATTTATTGACTGCAAAAATATGATTTTATTAGCCATATATATCTGTTGTTATTATAGTACAAAGTTTCTGCTGTTAGAGGTTTTTTCTGTTAATTGTTAACATAATTTGAGGATTGGGGATTGAACCATCAACCTGAGAGTTTCATTGTTACCAATTGAGATCTGTCCTTGGCCCAGTTTATCTCAATTGTTTGTGCTTCAATAGTGTTGATTTCTCGTGAGAACAACAAGGCATGTCCCCTCATTTACCATGTACCGTGAACACTGTTGTTTGAAGTAGGAAGAGATATTGAGTGGTTCAAGGAGGGAAATGCTGTTGTAAATTCCTATGTAATTACCTCTACTTAGTGGGAACGAAAGGTTGTAGGAAAATTCCCAGAGAAACATAATTGAAACTGTATGGGACTCGTAAACAGTTAGTTTTCCTTACTTAGCTGCTGGGAGAAATGGTTCAGGGAAGGAATAGCTTATGCACTCAATGCTTTTTAGCGTAAGAATTTCCCACCGAAGTAAAGGAAAAAAACGTAGGAATTCCCACAAAAAGATTTCTTCCTTTGCTTATACAACAGGGCCCAGGTTTGCTGTTATTGTAGCTGTTACATAACTATTAACAGGCACCCCCAGCTATGTGTAGTACAGGCAACGCTCACCTGTGCAGTGCTGGAGTGTAAGTAGATCATTCCCTTCTACAAGTCCTGTGATGTTATCTGTTATTAAATCCATACAGGTTATTCTCACATATCTAAACGCTATAGCAGAATGTGTATTATTGTTCCAACTCTGAATATCTGCTGTGTGTGATATTTCATTGTTTAACCTGTACTATATGTAAAGACCTTTCTGTGTTATGGGGAAACTACCCTTTCATGTTCAGTTGCTGATGTCTGATCATGTCCCAAGCAGCTGTACTCTGCAGTCTGACAACAAGACCACTGTAAGGTACAAAGTAAAGATCGGGATACAAAAGTACTGTGTCTGGTTTTATATCTGCCATGTCAAGCTTGTATTGAACCTGGTTTACAGTGTTAGTCTGTTGTTAGTTGAATCTGGTGGTATATAGTGGACGGAATTCAATACACATATTTAAATATTAGTGTAATGGGAAATGAAACTCTTATATTTATTTATTTTCCATGCAAGTTTGTATAAGGATGTAATTGTAGTACTAATGGATGATACTGTATGATTTATTAAGTCAAGAGCAAAGAATAATATCATGTCCCCGTCGGTGGGTAAAGTCCTCGTGGGTGGGTACAGTCCCCGTCGGTGGGTACATATATAATATAAATGATTATTAGCATAATGGGATATAAAACTATCATGTTTACTTATTTCCATGCATGTTTGTATAAGGATGTATAATTGTACTATATGCATGAACTTTTTTTATGTTTTAAAGTCCTTGGTGTTAGCACATCCTATGTACCCACCCACGGGGACACCTGTATTTGGTGCCCCTTGACTTCAGAAAGCATAGCAGAAAGAGTACTTTATGAAGATTAGTGTTCCCAGATCATACCATATATCTCCATAGGATGATCTTAGAAACGCCAGGATGTATTTGATAGACTGTCTTAAATGTTACTACATGTATTCATACAACCTCAGGGACTAGACACCCCAAAAATGTAATAAAACGACGAGATCTTTGAATAATATATCAATTTCGCTATTTGTGACTCAATTTCCTGTACCACATCACATAAATAGTACTTAACATGATGCAGACCAGATAGTAAACAGTGTGTAACATGAGTGTTAAGGATAGACATATAATAGAGTACAGAGCAGATACAGCTATATACAACCAGTAATAACACGGGCTGCCTCTTAGGGAGAGAGATATATGTGAAGAGGCAAGGGTACAGATTACAGGATAGCATACTGAAGGAGCAGTAGTGGTATAATTACCTAATATTGAAATAGTTCTACGGGCCAGCCGTATACATCAGTTATGCTCCACCTTCGTTATGTGTAGCCGCAAGTTTATTATTGTTAAACCTACTTTCTAGGTTTCATAGTTATCTATAAGAGATTGCGCTGCGCCAGCCTGATTCCAGGGGGCGAGAACCATAGATAGTACGGCTCTGTCTCTCTATTAGTCTCCTAAGATTACACATCTTCATTATGCCATTTGGTATAATGATATCATCTGTATTCGCGATAATGTTGTAAGTGTTGTAGTTGTTTATAATGGAGCCTAAACATGGTATCTGTCACAGAAAAATGCGATGTGTTACAGCAAAATAAGTCACAAGTCGAAAGAAATGATATTTCTCGAGTGTTTCCCAACAAGAACCATAGCTTACAATGATTTCATTTGTGAACAGTATCTTGTCAACAGAAAAGTAACAGAATCATATGATTGATATTGATATAAGTATAGATATTATGAAAAATTAGGGTGGGGGGGGGGGGGGCACAGGGGAAATGGGTTATCCATATATCATGAGAAAGAAAAGCTGAATATTTGTTAGATATAACTATAGAATAAAAAAGGTATAATGTATTGTTAATTACCTCAAGCGACAAAGGCGGTGTGTGTGCATTTCTGGTGGATTTCCAATATGAGGAAAGGCGCTCAACGAATCCTTCACCCACTGGGGGCTCTCCAAGACAGTCACATTCAAACGCCAAAGATGTGGCAAAATATCACCTAACGTGAAAGAATATACTCCTTCAGGGATCTGCCCTATATTAGGCATAGAACAAATGTATCATGAAGTAGAAATATAAAAATGTATGTTCGAGAGGTGTAGAAGAATTTTTGACCCGAGGCTAGACGACCAAGGGTGTAAAAAGGTCAAACGACTAGACCAAGGGATAGTTAGTTTAATATTGTTAGCATTATTAGGGATACATGTGTCCAAGAGGGCTGAAAAAACTGTTCATGGAAAATGAATAACATGGAGGAAAAGGATATTGATATTGATATAATTATTTAAGAAACTCAAGGGTCAGAAGTTTATTTCTTGGAATGTACACAGCCTGTTACAAAAGAAAGATCAGCTTGAGCAAGCAATGTTGGAGATTGAACCACAAGTGGTAGTATTCCAGGAATCCTGGCTGAACAAGGTGTCTCTGATAGCAAATAAGAAATTCAAGGGTATAAAATATGTAGGTTTGACAGAAAGGTAAAAGGACGAGGGGGTGGTTTGATATCCTATGTTCACTTGTTCCGTCAACATTAGATATTGAGAGAGAAATATAAGGAACAATGAGAGTCAAATGAGAAAATCGAATTACAGATATTTGAACTGACAAAGAAGTACATGAACAAAGAAGTATCCCTGAATGGTACGATAAAAAATAATACTGAGCGGCAAAAAGGAGACAAAGCATTTAGGGTAGCTAAGAAAACGGGGAGAGATCTTGACTGGCAGAGGGCCAAGATCCTGAGGGACCTACATAAAATATGGAAATTATTGAAACCGTTAATAACAGAACGTAAGGGAAATCAGAAACGTGAAATAACTATATCCCAAGGGGTTCTAGGTCATTCCCTCGCCAACAACCACCCGCCGACTTTCTCCCCGCCGACTTTCTCCCCGCCGCAATCTCCCCGCCAAAAATCTCCCCGCCAACATTCTCCCCTCCATACATTCTCCCCGCCAAACGACCTCCCCGCCCACATTTTCCCCGCCAATAAATGATAAATAAACGATTAAAATTTGTACTGGTTGAGTGGGAATCGACCTTAAAAATCATGATGTGAAACGCAGCAAAGTGACTGAAGTAAAAGAATAGTATTCAATCACAAAATGATCACATTGCTATCACACTCAATTGCACTCAGTACCCGTCGGGATATTAATTTGATTGATTTGATTTGAAAATATTTTATTCAGGACATAGACATTTCCATACATATAGTACAAAAAAAAATATGTGGGATGTCTGCTAGATGAGTAGATATAATGATGAAGTAACACAAGGGTTGGCCTGGACCACCAATGAAATGGGAGTTTATTCAGCATAACAATACAATAGGATAAAGAAAAACATTTTTGAGCGTGCGTAGCGGTTGGGAACCGGGCTTGGAGTGTTTATTGGTGTGGTAGAAGGAAGGGGCGTACTATGACGTATGGCGTCACCATGGAGGAGGGTGTGGCGTAGTGGCGTTGCCTGGCGCCCATCCCAATATAGGCGGTGACGTCTCACCTTCACATATTGCCAGAATAGCCTGAATCCTATTTAATTACACATTTAGTGAGTTATCGAAAAATAGTATACCGTACAATTCATGTCTGAGTCAGAAACATTTTACTAAGAACAAAGTTTTAAAAACAAAAACAAATGAAAAAATAGCTGTAGTAGTTGAGTATAAGTACAGATAAAAAGGGGATGGATATACGGTCAATATGTACAGTAGAGCATGCTGTAATAATCACATGGTAGGTTGCGATTTATTTATTCCCCCTCCCCTCGTCGAAAAACAATTACTAATCGTCCGCATGATATACTTATATATCCAGACACATAACATAAGATCCCTACTCCTGTAGGAAAAAGAAATAGGCGGGGAAAATTTCGGCGGGGAAAATGTCGGCGGGGAGGCAATTTGGCGAGGAGAATGACGGGCGGGGAAAGGGTAAGGCGGGGAAATGGAGGCGGGGAGATTGCAGCGGGGAGATTGCGGCGGGGAGATTGTCGGCTGGGAGAATGTTGGCGGGGGAAACACCGGACACCATCCCATGGGAAGGAAATTTTGATAGGGAAGGATGCGGCTGAAGCTTTTAATGACTACTTTGTGAATATTGGCCCGATTCTGGCTGGTAAAATCAAAGATATTAGTGACACAAGGGAGATCGGAGAAAGGAAAAATGTACAGAAGAAACAAAAACACACGTTCAGTTTCAAGCCAATTGATAGGATACCGGTATAGAGGTAGACGCTTACAAATACCTTGGAATTGAAATAGATAGGCAACTTAATTTTAAGAAGTTTATGGTTAAAAAAGTAACTAATACTGTAAGAACGAGACTCAAGGCTTTGTCCAAACTATATGGGGAGACTCATTATTACTTATAATTAATACTTATATTACTTACGGCATTGAAGTTTCTATTAAATCTGCCTAAGTACGCAGGTACAATGGGGAAAAGCTTAAAGTTCCACATCCAAACAATGAGACTTTTAGAAAATCGTACCTGTATTTTATACACAACTTATTTAATAGACGATGTACAATTGATCCCAACTAGGACAGAATTCAGAGGATATCTGAAAATATATGTACATATATGTGACGAAGCTAAACACCTCTGCTCCCTTCAGTACTGCTACCATGTAATGAGAGAAGGAACTCTCACCTGGCGACGGTCTCTTTCACCTCGCTACGGCCTATGACGTCATAGGCTGGTGCACTTGTTGCCAGGTGTGATGTCAGAACACACCTGGAAATTACACCCACATTATTTTTTATAAATAAATAATTGATGTAGGACCCTTTTTCCCAACTATAAATAATTGATGGAACAATAATAAAAATTGTCTTGTTTATTATTGACTTTGACACCTTAGTGACATCACTAGGCATCCTGTGTTATTTGGGGGGTCCCTTCCACCATCACTGATGGTGTTTGGCACAACATGGTTTCGCCCCTTTGATGGGCTCATCAGGCAGATCAGGGATCTTAGGGGGAGTGATATTATAATATTATAATAATAATATCAACACCTCCCTCTTCAATAGTGTAACAGTGGTCTTGGGATTTATATATCCTCATTACACAATAGTTTGTGTGACATATGTTTATCCCGACTGTGACATATTAGTCTCAGTCCACATGTGATGTGAAAAAAATGAAAATATATGTACCCTACTGAATATGACCCATACTTTAAAGAATTTTGAGTGAGTGATTAATAATATTAACGATATCAAAAGGATACATTAATCGTTCATTGCATGACTCGATGACAGAGAGATGAAAGGGGGGGGGGGACAGTTGTCATTTCAAGGAGTGTAAATCCTTTCTAAATACAAGATCGATATAGCGGTGGTGGCTAGGGGAGAGGAGGAAGAAACTGACATTTATGCAGTATTTTACCAGAAGAAGTGACGTTGATTAATAGTTGTTTTAATGAAAAGATTGTATAGCTAATAAGGAAGATCGACTAACCTAACTGTTAAGAGGTTAGCAAAGTATTATAATCTAGCTAGTATAAGCCGGGCTAAGTAATATTTAAGAACTTGGGAATGAGGACAGAGAAGTGAATCAAAGGTGAGCTAACAAATTAATTGTATTTTATTGCTGTTAATGTTTCCTTTTATAAAGAAAATGAGATATGATGTCAGGAACGTTCGATAGTGACTCAGCCAGTACAGGCTGTCAAAAGACTACAAATGGAGTGTAGTACATTGCTGTTATTTCCTGTTATAAAGTGCATACTGTGCATAAAGTGCATACAAGTATGTACTGTGCACTGTACAGAGCAGCACTAATCTGTGCAGCACAGTACAACATTATGAGAGTGAAGCACTGTGACATGCAGCACTGCGCTTCACAGCACTATCTAGCGCACATTAGATTTAGATTTAGAAAACTTTTTATTAGCATACTCAGGATGCTGTTAAGGAAGGGGAGATTCTCTCCTGCTTGGTGGGAGGTTTTCCGCCCCTTCTGTTTGCTTACAATCGACGTTGTAGAGTAACAATATCGCCTTCTATCATAGACCAAAGACGATTCTCTACAATGAATACAGTTGATAATTATTATAACGTATTACAATAATACCTTTAGAGTGCAAAACTATGCAGCATATTAGAATACTAATTCAGCACATTAGATTTCATTATCATTATTATTATTATAATTTATTTTTTATCATATATAATAAAAATTAAATTAAATCTTTATTTTGCTAAGACAGTACACGCATAAGTACAAAAAAAGAACAAAATAGATAATACACTTCAGATTATAATTTGGTCTCCCTGGTCTAATCTGGTATATAATCTACAGCACTACATGAAACAGTATCGTAAAAACTACTGCACATCACAATTGGTGGCAATGGAAACCATTTATACAGACTACGATTTTTATTCTTTCTATCAAACTTAACTACTATGAACCCTCTGGAAGACCCATGGCTACCATAGAAGAGACTCATTCCGTTTTCCGGCGTAACTTGTTATTGGTATGGATCCATTGGTATACATACATACATACACACATGATTATCGCTACACTGGCCTACTGTGAAAAGTATTAATGAAATATATTGTCATCTAATCTGATCTATATCTTTCAGAGTATGGACTATATAAATAGTGACGATTCATAGGACTTGGCAATATTGTAGCCTACTTCTACAGTGATTTGATAATCTTGGCAAATAGGACTCTGCTGGGGAAGGTGTTACTTTTTATGGCCCACCTGTCTATTCCAGACTATCAAATTATCGCGTTATCAACAGCTGGCGTATTAGCCAACAAACTCAGGCGTCTGTGTCCATAACTTATACAACTGACTAAAGCTACCATCATCTTATGAAGCAACAGATTAAAGCTACATTCTTAGCTATTACAAGTAAAATGTTACGTAAAATGTTACCAAATTTACTCATATGACTTATAGGACTGTATTTATCAATATTCTGCTGCTGTTATATGTTTGTATAAACGTTGGAAGTCAAATTGTCCAAGAGAAAACTGTCGTCGGTGAGCGATAATAGGTGTAATCATTATAGGAAAGGATTCCGGTGGGTCATCCAAATACTATTAAGATGAGGACGTTTCAGAAGCCCTGTAGCATACACAGCTGGACACATCCTCCAATACTTTGCTCACCGTATTTTTAGATGGCTTGGTACACAAATGGAGCAAAAGGTAGAAATATTGACTTCTTTACTGACAGTAGCTGAGAGTGAAGTTTTAATAGATGTTTTTTCCATATTGTCAAGCATTATTTTATATAGTATATTCCAGTTGGAATGTATGTATAATCAGAGAGAGCGCGGCAGAACGGACGGGACATCACAGCTCCGGTCGACCTGACGACGACGGTATTTCGTCAGGGAGAAGGCAGCATCAACGTGACACGGCGTTAGCAGCCATCTTCCCATCTTTCAAACGGGTTGAGGGAGAGACAAACAATTTTTCATATTTGTACTCTTCTATAGACTCTTAAAAGGAGCACAAGCTCTTCTTCTCTACTGCTACCACAACTGGATAGAGATGTAATGCCATTTATTATAGACAGTGCATGGACTAGACATTTAAAGATATTACCTTTGAAGACTGCTATTACTTCATGTCTTTACATTACCTGATTCTAGTTAATGTTAATCATCACTTCCCACAGAATCTTCTGAATTGTGTCCCAAATCCATTCCTATTATTATGTGAGGTTTTCAGAAATAACAACTTTCAAGCACAACTTGTTTTCGTGTGATTTCTACTATATTTATTGCTTTTATGTAATGTAAGAAGGAACAATTAATTGCCAGATGTGACTTCATCATATTCAGAAATACACGATGCATGATGCCGCACGCCTACGGTTTAGCTGTTTCCACTTTTGTCTCAAAAACATGTAATTGAAGGAGGAAAACATATTTGTACAAGATTGATGGACTCCCTATAAAACCCAAATCTTTGGGATGAAATCATCAAATAAAATCTCAGTTGGTACTATCCTAATTACGAGGTAACTTTGATCAATAAAATATATTAGTATTATTAAGCCCATAATGTTGGACCCAAAAAAGGCAACAAGTTATAGGTACATCAAAGCAAGAGGCATCTCTGTTACACAATCAATGTGGGTGTTCGAGGTACAAACACTTGAGTAAGTTTAATGTGAAAACAGGTACTAGTGATTTACAGGGAGTCTTGCCAGAACGTCCGGAAGAACTCCCGTGACAGAAAGAGGTGTGTGTGTGGGCGTGGGCGTTGGTGGGGTGGGGTGGGGGCAGCTAAGTTCTATGGAAGTCTGTTGAATTGCTCATAAGTATGTGGTTGGTAATACAAATTTGGATTTGACAGCTTGGAATGCCTTATCGATTTAAACCTACTAGACTGGTATTCTTATTCTGCGCTGTTATTTTGTTCTTATCATTATCATTATACATACACATAGTGCGGTTCAACTTGTAATGATAATAATAATAAATTCTTTTATTTTGGCAAGCAAGTTCAGGCAAAATATAGGTAGTACACTTTGAGATTGCAATCTGGTCTTAGAGAGTAACCACCCTTGGTCCCAAATATGGGCATCGACCCGTCGAGATATGCACTTTTATTTGTGTACATGTTTTACTATGCAGGACCTCATGGTGGACTTCCGCTTGTACCTTGAGGGAAGAGGTGAAACTGCATATATATACACACACGTTGAAAGGTGCAATAAAAACACAAGTGGTGGACGAGTGATATTCTCGATCCTTTCACCTGTGTGTATCTGGCTGGGCACCTTGTGTGGATCACCTCCTGTCTGATAACTAATTCATTGGTTTCAGTCACTTACAATATTGGTTTTAGGGCCGGTTGCACTATTCATGTTAAGATCGTCTCTTAAAACCATCGTAAATCCATTACTACACGTGATTTATCATATATGATGGTTGGTGCATAAACTCATGCATTTGATGGGGGTAAAAGGACTAGTCTGAGAAAAGTATAGTGCCAAGCATTTTATGTTATGAGGGAGTTGCAAAGCCTCTAAATAATATGTGGTTTACCATAAAATCGTAGAATATTTCACTTGGCGATGTTGTAAGTATCGATCTAAAGATTTGTATTCAGCAAAACCAGTATAAGTAATATACAGAATTCTCAGTTTGAGCTGATGTCATTCAACTTTAAGAAAACAAAATTAAGAAGAAGTATTTAAAATATTCAAACATGAGGCGCAAGCGATCTTACTCACATAAAACGTAAAATATCACACATCAGAGAAGTGAAAGTGATCATCTTCCGATACAGATATACAAGAAAACATCACCCGGCGTCCTGTAAAAAGAATCTTTACAGACAAAATTAGACGAGATACATTTTAGATCAAGATAGTGATCTCTTATCCACATCAATAACTTTGCTTTATGTACGCTTAAAGTTCTGTATAATCTGATGTACATAACCACTTCACATGCTGAATTATAACAAAATAACACTTCATAAAAAATGTGTACTCATATAGGTAAGATAACCAAATATTGTGATACAAACTGTAAGACAAAATAATTGTTCAACTTTATTTCTAGGGGCTGAATGGAATTCAACGCCTCTTTGTCTGCTAATCCTCTATTTTCTGGAAAGTGGGAATGGAGAATAGTATGTTAAAAGTATTGATTATGCGTTGTGTATATGCAAATATAACCCACAACATGCATACACCATAGGAGAACCCTATGTTTCAAGGATAGAGAGAATAAGAGACAGAGAAGGAGAAGCGTGTGTATGTATTGGCACAAACACCGATGTGGACCGCACTATATAGGACATCCATAATTTGTGATAGACATGACGGTCAGAGTGTTGCCCGGAGGCAAGGCTAACTCCAGCCTGATTTGTGCTGTCACTCACCACCAATATGACTCGTGCCTGTTGCACAACAAATCCTTATATAAAATATTCCTTGCTGAGCCATTTTTGCTTGCTTCTCGTGGATCCTCAACTCAGTAAAATATGCCTGACTATAAGAGGCATATCCCTAGTTCAAATGCTCGTTACATTCTATCTTTATTTTGAAGTAAATATCCAAACCAATATGTTTGTTCACCTTCTGCCAGACATATGTTGGACTTGATTTGCCTTCGGTTCGGAACGTTTGTACTGGCTGATACTTTAACTCACGACGTCACAAATGACGATGTCATCGGGAATTTTCGGATTGTACGCGTAAATCCGGATAACTAGTGTTATAGTGTTGTGTAGAGCCACCCATTGAGATATAATAAATCCCTTTCCTGAAAGGTTCCTTACTGATGCAGCTGCTTAGCAAGGACAAGTAGCTAAAGAAGGAATATATTGGGTAACTATGTGCTATGCAACGGGCCCCAGAGGTGTCCACCTTATATCTGGTTGGACGGGGTCATTCCCAGGTTAGCCTAAGTGTACGGCAGGCGCAGGTCGATATAGGCAGAGCCGAAGAGGGATAATCATGCATGAAGTTGCGTCTCTAGAGCTAAGTGAATTGTCACTGCCATCTTAAGTGGATTGTCACACATTCCAGCCAACTCCTCCTCAAGGGGTTAGATCTTCAGAAAGTTACTCTCTGCTGTACTTGGTTATACTCTGCGCCCTTATCAAATCCAAGATCTACATGCAAGATGTATAATTTCAACTGAGTGTCCATGGACTACACGACTTCATGACGCAACTCTCTCCATGTCGGATTGATCAACGCTCGTCAGATAGGACGATGTCCTAAGTAGACACGAACTAGCAGAGGAGTGAGTCAGCAAACAAAATCCACAATAGGAAATAAAAGGACCCTTATATACAATAGTCTATTGTATATTGTATCTAATATCATTAAACTCATAGGAGGTCGAGTAAATCTCAAACTAGCCTCCGTTCTGTCCGTCCAGTCTTTCTCCACCTCGTTTCCGGCGTTGGACTCCTCCCACCTTCAATCTAGTGAAAGAAGACTAACCTTGGTTAGTTCCATCTATGTACCATACATTTTGGTTTCTCCTGTTTTAATTTAACTCGAAATAAGTTGTTTTACCATCTGTTTTACCATCCTTTAGCATCTGTTACCAACCAAACTAAATCTATTAGTTGGAATACACAGTGCTTGTAAAGGTTTCTCCCGAGTGTTCTTTTTTTCCAATGTTTTGGTCGTATATGGAGACCTCCTTCAGGGGATGTCTATTCTATAACTATTCTGCAAACCCGATGAATGAAATATATGGGTCAGGTTGTCAATAGCTAGCTCTACATATTTAGTAAATTATGCTTAAGTATGCAGACATATAATATATTAAAAGTATGCCTGTGTATATTTGATATTACTTTGATTCAGTACATTTGTTCAGCCGTGTTAAACTGTACTTTGAACCTGATTTTTGTCTTCAATTTGGGTTATTTGAGAGGATTGGTGAAGGCGAATTGTACATTTTCAGGCAACATCACCCATATATATATACATAGTAGCACACCTTAAATATCTGTGTGACTTTAGGTATATCATACTTTTATGTGGAACCGATTCCCTTAAGTATGCAAGCTCCTGCTGGTGATAGACGTTATAATTAATCAAAGTTTGTTAATGCTAATGGGAAAAGACTAGATCGGGTAAACTGCTGCCGTCATTTGATATTGATGCAATTGAATGTGTGCTTATATATGATATTAGTTGTAATAATTGAGGAGAAAATAATTGCACGGCTATATCTGTTGAGTTTCTGGGGTAATCAATTGGGATGTTGTGCCTCCATTGAAAATAAAATCATGAATAGAAGGAAGTTTGGGTTGTTTCCCTATCGATCAAATATTGGAGTATTGGAATAAATTATTTATTTTGTCATTCAAAACTGAATAATCCTGCATACACTGTGATGATGAACATATCGTCTCTCACTTATCTTTCACTAATGAGGACCATGGAACCAGAAACCCGTCAAAATTTGATTGGCTGCTGAATCATAGTGGGCGTGGCCCACGATTGGTCAGATCGGTGACGCAAAAGCATGGAAGAGTCGATCACTTTATGGATAAAAATATTGATGATTATCCCCATTGAGATGCTGCCAAACTATAAATGATGAATAAACTAGGGGAAAATATTGATTGATATTGCTGAAGGGAATGCATCTTTAATCACAGCAAAGCAGTATATATGAAATCATTTTAGCTCATAAGACCAGTTAATCAGCACCATGCTTAACATACTTAACAAGTGGGAGGCGTGATGGGTTGAACGAACGTGTGTATCATAATGAATGCTTATCATCTTATTTGTTGCCAAAGACTAAAGCTGCAAATCCACTGGACCACACATATCTGTGCTCCCTCCCGGTCTGCTATTGAATCCATATACTACAAAGTGCGCTTTTCAGTTGCTCTATGTTTGTTTATTATGTGCTCTAGCTGAAAAACAGAGCAATCATTAGGGTACATAAAGAGCAGTTCAGTGGCATGGCAGCTTCATTTTGCTAAATTGAAGCGGACACTTTCGATTATAACCTCCTGAGCTAAAGTTTCAGAATGTGAGAAAAATGGGTCTGAAATCGCAAAAGTAATGTAAAGTGTCCGTCCTACAAGACTTGTTAGTGTGAATATTTTCATTGGTGGGTCTCTTTATCACTCTTGATTTCAAGACTATATGTTATATCTATGCGTTTCGAATTTAGGGAATATATTCAACAATTTTACTAGCCATTGTCTGTACTTATATATTAGATTTCCTTTAAGTTTCACAATCCATAGTCTGCGATTTAAGACTCATTTTTCTATGACACAACATATATTAGTATCTAATGTGAGCTGCCTGATCATTATGAAAGGTCTTTAATTTGTTAAAATCCTTCTTTATCCTAAACTGGGTTATTCTCCAAACTAAAGCTTCATTCAATGACAAAAACTCTTCCAGGAAGGTAGACTCGATTCATGTACAGTACTATATGATCTACGCACAAGAATTTAAACAGAAATATGTGTTCGTGAAATGAGAAAGGTCACAAGCAAAGAGGAGAAACCAAAATGGAAAAACTGAATGTTGATATTACTGTCTATAATTCTATAGGCTCGCTGAAAACTCAGGGCATTTAAGTCTAAAAAGGTCTTTATTGCTATTTTTCATGACATATTTGTGTATGTTTGTACGTCAAGCCTCTTGCACTGAGCTATGTAACAGACATGTACCGTAAAAAATAAACCCGCTGTCCAAAACAAAACCAAAAAATCCTTCTTGAAATATATCATTATTTTGATTGACTTGTAAAAGTTTAATAATTGTGAAATGTATTCCCTCCATAACATACAATAAGACTCATCGTTTCAACGGGTACTATGTTACGAAACAGACTTAAAATCATCAGAACGAGTTAAAACTTAAGTCTCCTGGGTAAAAACAACGCATATCGATCTACACCAGTTACTTCTCCCAGTGAGAGACTGCACTGCACCCAGTAGGAGGAACTGAACTCTTCCCAATGATGAATGAAGGGACAAAAAATACAGACTTTAATCGATTTAGCTGCTTGGAGTGTAGCCTTAATGAGAAACGTTAGTGGATAGCAAAGTCGGACGCTCATGAGAGCGAATAATCGGCACCATACTTTTACACAGGCGGAGGTGTGACTGACCAGGGGCAGTGTTAAAGCATGGGGATTTGCCAGTCTTTGGCAAGCTTCTTAGCCCTTAGATAAAAGGCCTTCTCCGGGAACAACTGATGGTCTTGAACAGTCCGAGTGACTGCTTTTGCAGACATGACTGGAATGCAAACAATGGAGTAACTCGTTTTAGAGCTGCTCAAGGCATAAATTCTCGCCTCGGTGAATTGGGAGGGAATAAGTGGTGAGAACATGACACAGGGAAAGCACATGGGGAAAAACTGCAATCAATGGTGTGTGTGTGTGTGAATGAAGAGATTGCAGCACGTTTGTATTCAGAAATGAAGATTATTATGCTTATTAGATTATTAAGACAACTGCAGGGTGAATCCTTTTGTACTAATATTACATGTACATACTGAACCAAGTTAGTATTCAAATCTCCATTCATACATGATCGTTTTGCTGAAACTGCTGAAAATTAAATAATTAAGACTAAAACTGTAAAAGTGTATTTTGTCATTATTCAACCGTGTTCATGAAGATGATGTCTTTAATATTGTTGGTATGCAATCAGGTCTGGATTACAAAACTATTTTCTGTTTGTTTAATTACTTGTAATTGGCCTTTAATACAATACAAAAAAGATTATAAGGATCATTATGTACTTTTTTTCTGGTGCTCTGAGACTGTCATTTTTATTCATGAGCACTTACAATTTATACATCATAACTTAGAAATTGGTAATAACTGTCTGTCAGTCTATTTTGACGTAAAAAAGGAGTTCAATACCGTCTCTCATATGCTCTTTATAAACAAGTTAAAGAGTATGGGGATTGGTCCTGTACTTTGCAATTTATTAGAGGATTACCTCTCGGAGAGAACACAGTATATTGTGAAAGGGGATATAGAGACTTCTAAGAAAAATGTACCTTGTGGCGTTCCCCAAGGAAGTATACTGGGGCCATTAATGTTCATTATATTTTGTAACGACCTAGGAAGTCTAGAGTTTAATGGCAAGCTAGTTCTTTATGCTGACGATGCAGTTGTGACAGTAGCATCGCAGGACTTTGAGGATCTTAAAGGTAAAGGACAAACAGCCATACACAAGTATACACTGCGGCGCCCACGACGTATTACACCCGTATTACACCTGATGCTGGCTGGGGACCAGGGAGGTTTTAGCAACCGTACGAAAAATGGAGGGTATCAGTTGTCATACCTGAGGGCAGCCGTCGTCACGCCTGACTGACGCACCCGTGGTTTCGCGTCCACTCTCTTGCCTGTAGACTGAGCGGCGCCCGCACCAGCTCTGTCCTTGAAATGGTCGGAAATTTGGGGGGGACGGCAGGGGTGTTATGGCCAGGAGTTAGCAGATAATATTATTTAAATATTAGCTTTAATATCGTTCATTTATACCCGATTTTACATGAATTATTGTCAGCAGAATTGAAACAAGTCAATGGTTATATCATATACAGTGTATTCCTTTATTATTCATTTCAAACACCAGTCACATATATCACATATATACCAAGTACACAATACATTAACACCACTTGACGAATAACTTTCCTGTGAGTAGCTTTCCATTATTCATAAATATATATTACATGATATCAGACTAAATTAAACCTTCCATCGTCCACCTGATCATATAAACAACTTGTGGAGTTTATTACCATGTTCCAGGTCATGATACTAGACACAAGACAGATAGTAAAATTACATAATATTATATGAAATCTAATACACAAATGACCAGCCCAAACAATAGGACCAGTTCAGATATACATCAAATACAAAAACCCTTCCAACATTCATTCCCTACCCATCTCGTTCATATATATGATTTTCGACCAATCTTTCGAACAAAGATATCATGATCTGCGTCCACTCTCAGATATTCAGGCAGCGTGTTTCACGATTTTAAGCCCTTGCAGTCCACACTCCATTTTGCTTTTTCTATGTTTATATATTTTCAAGTGTTCAAACAGTATACTTTTTTTCCCTCCAACCAATGATGATTTCTTGTAAATTCATTGCATCATGATACATTTCATGTGATAGTCACTATAGAAGAACACACTTTAAGTTCATGCCCATACCTGTGTGGGCCAAATCGTAAATTGTAAGATAAATACAAAGCGAATACATACTTAAACAGTACATCGTTTAGCCTCCTATACAGAGTTTACAACATTTGCAAGTTATGCATTGTTTGGATGGGATTTTCGGTAATACCATATCAAATTCTCTTTTTACATTTACGTCCACTTACATCCATGTTATTCCATGATATCAGTACAGTAAATAGGAGCGACATTTATCTTTCTTATTCATCCATCAATATTGATGAAAATAAATACTGTAAACGTATTTATTTTTGCGCGGACAAATTTTCGCACACTAAGTACTTTGGCACCTTTTCGCGCGGATTTAAATTCATGCAGCAAGGAAGCCTCATGCCTTGTTTATGTAATAATTATAGGTTCACGCAGGATTTAAATTCGCGCACATAGGGGTGTGTGCGAAAATCGCGAAAAATAAATACTGCGCGAACATTAATACATTTACAGTAGGTAACAGGGGGAGGGGGTGGACGTTCTTTCCGAATTTCTCTGTGCAAATTGTGTTGATTCACTGTCAAAACTGGAGTTAAATCTGACTCTTCTAGTGCCAGCGGTCTCTCCTAGGGGTTTGATTCGCTAGCCGACCACTGTAATTTAATCATTTTTTTGCAATTCAAGTCCTTAAAAGATATGCATATGTTAGATAAAGTGTTGTTACTATCTTTTTTGTGTTCGGGAAACTCAATAAAATATGATATTTCTATTTATTCTGTTAAACCTAATCCATAGGCCTAGGCCTAGTCAGCGCTGAATTGAACATATTCCTGTCTAAAAATTGTCAGGTACTATTTGTTTTCATGTTCACAAGAGAATCTCAATCAGCTGAGAAAAAGTACATGATTTATCAGAATTATTTAACAAAAATGCCTGTTTACCTATTTCAGGGGTGTAATAAATACAGAACATTAACAGTTAACATGTATCCTTCTCTATAACATACAAATTATATACAATGATATTCATAGCTGTTTTATCACAAAGGATATTTCAAAATAGGTGTGCACACATGTGACTTAAATAAAGCAGTAGGGTAGACTGGTAGACCTTGCCAATTGTATCACTGAATCAGTGGCCCTTCGAGATGAATGCTCTGTACTGCTGGTAGGATGAAGAAATCTTGGGATGAAGCATGGCATCTGTTGCTGAATTTCATTCCACTTGTTAACTGGGGTTACATCGATGTTTATAGTCCTTTAAATGAAAAAGAAATTTCTAATTATATATTTTACACTATATATTTTTCTAAATTTAGTTCATATTGGAGAATTATTAAGTGTCTGATCCTTCAAATCCTTCTGTATATTATCAAATCCCTAACTCCTCGGAAATTAATATTTTGGTGCCATTCATGTTGCAGCCGAGAAGACAAAATGACACCCCACTCTATTATTTCTATTTGGTATTTGCTTTATATTGAATAGAAATGATTTTGAATTTTGTTAAATACAAATATGTAAGAATGATTAGTAGTGAAAGAAGTGCTAATTGTAGCTGACACATCAGACCAAATAGGCAGGACGCACGAACAAACCCATGTAAATGATATGAATACTACCTAACGACTTCAGATGTCGGCGTCACTAGCCTAGTCATATACCAGTACTATACCTTCTACCCCTACAATATAATTATATAGCGTTTGGAACATGTTCTCACATCATTCTCTCCCAGTGCATTCACACATCATATATAGCCTCACACCTAGCATTCGCGCGAGGAGGGTGGTAATATGACTTATGGTTACTCTGACTGGGGGTGGTACTTTGACCGTGAGCCTTCCCACCACCACCCTCCGTCTCCCTTGCCTTGGGACGAATCTGCTGACAACTAAAATCAACAAACTCCTGCCTTGTTTCAAAGTAAAACAAACCCAGAACTTCATCTGTTACATGTATAACAAACAGTACAGAAAATAAAATATGACCGTACATATTGCAATTACCAAATTTATAAAGTAAAGGGAATGCCCCTCTTCTCCTTGTATTCGCTGTGGCATGTGCAAATAGATTTTGAATCAGTGGCCACCATTTTGAAGATGTTGTTTTGGTTCATGCCACGGGTATAGCCAATGCTGACAGTGATTTTCTGTACAATACATATAATTTCAATATAGCATGAAACTTCAGTGTATACTTCAGGACAAACGTATCGCATTATGGGAACACTGAGTAGGCAGGGATAGTTTCAACTCTAGCTAGGAGTAATAATGAAGAAGAATAGCTTACCTTTGTTTTGGCTATACGGCCATCAGCGATGCGAGTATCCATTTCCATTGGCCTAGGTAGATTGAAGGAAGGGCTAGGATTCCCGGTTAGGTAAATATAGTTTAATTCAAGAGGTTCTCAGTTATAGTGATTCACGAACTGCAATGTGGTCGCCGAAACGCTATAAGTTTAAGCCATTGTAATGAAATCCTGGATTGTATGTGTTTGATGCACAAGTGGCCTGCCCTAATAATAGAAACGCTGCCTGCGTGAAAGCCAGACAGCCGCACCACTGCAGAAACACCACCGTGACCTTAGTAGCACTATTATGCAATACCAAATATGCGCCAACACCTGTTTTCTCGGTTGCGCCAGTAGCCAATACCCGTAAAGGCATCGCATCCGTTTATTAACTGATGTGGGCCATTTAAAAAAAAGCATCCGTCTCTATGCGGATGTTGGAAACATATTTCTGGGTGACAACCGTGTCCAGCATTCTGAGATCGGCAGTGTAGTGCATGGTGTGTCACTAATGGTTTAGAATTAAACAAAAAAAAGACGAAATATCAGTTGTTTACCAAAGGAAGAAGGCATAGAAATAAGGATATAATTCTTGATTGCGATGGTATGAAGATAGACAGATGCTTTATGTTCAAGTATTTAGGTGTAAACATAGACGAGCGACTGTCAATGGCACATCACGCCAGTACGTTGTATAATAAGGCAGCATGGTCTTTAGCAGATATTACTAAGCGCAGATACTATATGACAGGTAACATTGCCTGGTTATTGTGTAAAACATATGTTATCCCAATGTTAGAGTACGCAAGCCCACTATTCCTTCATACAAACATAACGTTATTAACTAAGATGCAAAAACTTTGTTACAGAGCTTTGAGAATGTGTTTTGGTAATAACTTTACAAAAAAAGAACTTTTGAATAAAGGTAAGATACTACCGCCTAGATACAGAGCAGAAATATCGATGCTGAAGAACTTATTCAATAAGAAAGATAGCTATGAAAATCAGATAGCAAATGACCTGGTATTAAGGAACAATCAAGGGCTTAGGTTTAAATTATTTATTCCTAAAAGTGAGAGAAGCCGACGATCCTGTTTCTATCAGGAATTAATTGTATGGAACGGAATGGATAGGAACATAAGAGATAACGTAGATAAGAACATGTTTACACGAGATATAAAGGCATTATATCAAGCGAAGTTTGAGGATTTGAACGACCTAGTTAGACTCTGAAAGTGTCGAATCATAACGGAATGTTAGCCACAAAAGAATGTAAAATCCCTTGGAGAAAAAATGTGTTTTTATACATTTTATTGATTTCCTATGCGATGAAAAAGTCCTTATGAGGACTGGCGATGATTGTTGGTACGTAATGATACAGAAAGTAACGAATTGCTGTTGAATATAGAATTGATGGAATGTTTCGCATGTAGAGATATATGGTAAAGTGCAGGATTTGCTAAGATAGAAGAGATCATAATCGAATTGGAATATATGTTTATCTTTGATTTCACTTTTGACATAACTTTATTATATAGGCAACGCAGTAACGTATCAACAGTGTTGATGTGCGTATTTGATAATGTTTGTAAATGTTCGGCCGTAATTGCAATAAAAAAAAAAAAAAAAAAATTATTTATCTTATTTTGTAGGGCAATAACCTGTTTTTCATAACTGTGTAAAACACTATTATAAGTTGTCCATTGTCATAATTAATATTGCTCTTTTCACTAGATTTTCATGTGATTGTATTCAAAGTATTGTTCACACATTTTTTTTTCCTCGTACAAAAAGAATATTGAAAGAAGGGTTATGTTTCAGTCCATATTATGTAGTAAGTTTTACAAGTTTACTTTTAACAAATATTTTATATGGTTCTCCCCGTGTTAGGGGCAACACAGGAGGATCTGATTATATTGCCATTAAAGAAGCCTGCAACAATGGCAAGCGTTAGACGAATATAATGAGGATAGTTAAAAGAGAATTGTGAGCTGATTATACTACATTCCATATCAGAATGTGTTTAATCAGTTCCATTATTAAATACCCGTCTAAGACATCTGTAAGCAGCAAGCATGAAACCTTTTCTAATGATGCACAACCAAAGGGAAATGCAATTATCGATACAGGTTAACTAACAAGGTGGTTGAGGGAAGGAGTGCTATAATGCTAAGGCCCGTGTCCATGAAGCAGTTTTTCAAGTGTTCAGAGGCCAGCGTACGAATATGTTTTTTTGTTTTTGTTTTTGCACATTGATTTTATTCAGGACTATTCTGCCATAGATCTGTGCTCATACAATGCTAAAGATCTGCAAGGACGTACGACTACGTTAAGATCCAACCAATGAACACACGTGGCCGTCCCCCTTTTTGCATGTGCGTGCCAGTCTGGCAGAATAGATCTAATTATAACATCGAAATACTATTATAGTTTTGTGGTTTGATGTAACTTTGTTTTACAAATGAGCCTAGGTTTATCCAGATCCAGAATATCCTAGAAATACACGACTGGCAGACTGCTGACTTTCTAAATCCTTCTGTGCGCGGGGCAGGTACAATGGTGAAAGGCCCTAGGGCTATTCCAAAGGACAGCTGTCCTTTGGAATAGCCTACCAACAGCTGAAAGGGCTAAACAATGGCTTAAGTAAAAATTGTACTTAAGGAGAGATTATCAGTGGCCAGCCGATGATAGTGTGTAATGACTTGACGTTTTCTTGATGTCTATCCCCCACCCCCACCCACCCACCCACCTTAAAAAAATAAAACAAAAGTATAATAATAATGTATTCGGACTAAAATATTCAGTTGAAACGGTTTAGAAATGAATACAAAAGTGAATACAAAACGAGTCGATACCAGTAATGATAATACCATTAATACTATTAAGACATTGCATATCATACTTTGCTATAAGATATATCATAATCATATCAAACAAGTATATATATTATATATACTTGTTTGAGGCAAAACAGGCAACAGATAGAACTGATAGACAGTCTTCTGAGCGTTATATTCTCAATAAAATACATTCACCATACACCATGATTATAAGGTAGACATTGGAGGTCGGTGCTTCCCCTGTCTCCGATAAGATCTTGAGACAACTATCAGAGACGATGGAGTGGTGAGGACAGCGTAAGGAGTGGCAAAAGGAAAGTAGTTAAGCAATAACAGACAGCTCGACTTTAAAGAAGCCAGTATAACAGATGATATTGCAACAACATACTGCTGGTTTTTGTCTTATATGTGATGTATCGCAGAAACAATAAACTTAAGTCAAAAAGAAAGAGTCTGAGATACCATCATTATTAGAAAGGGTGAGAGTAAATGAATTCCAACGATGTTAACATTTGGGAAATCTTCAGATGAATAGAGTAGACTTCTGACTACTGTTATTTGCAAAGTTGTTTATTTTATTTTATTATGATGTTTAGTTTAGAAAAACTAAAACGTAGTTTTATATTTTATGTTTGAATAAACCTTTGCAATATTTCAAGTGAATTACTAGTGAAGTAGCTAAATATACTGCATAGGATGACCTTAAAAACATAAGGGTATATTTAATACACTGTTTTGAAGGTCGGTACATGACCTTAAATGGAACATAGTATTCATTCGACGTACAGCTCTAGATACCCCAAAACATTCCCACAAAGAAATCCTATGCACAGAATACTTTGGAAAATATGAATTTCGCGACTTATGACTCACTTTTCGGTAACATACTCTCAGACTTTTTATGAAGGTCACGGAGAAAGAGGACAAGGAGAGAGGAGGAGAAGAGAGAGATATGTAGCTTTCCTTTCTTTTGTTTTTCTTCGATATGATATAGAGAATTTTATTAAAGTGTTTATGTCATACAGGGGGATTTGTAGTCTACTAAGAATTGTAAATAGATAGTGACGTCAGACAGATGAAGATGAAAAAATGATGTCATGTTACTCCAAGCGACAGGGTTGCCTCTTACCAAAAATGTATTAATAATACTCAAGCCCACGATGGATTATATATCATTATCTGAGCTCTTTATATCAACTTTAGTCGAATATATTATACGTGGTAATCACTAGATCATTGTATGTTAGGTAATCTGTAAACAAAATCTCTTCATAATCAGGCATGTCTGAGAAAAGCATCTCATTTGATATAATGTCATAACCTGCAATAAAAACTTGTTCAAATCAAAATCAAATCTGCGAAGAGAGGAGGAAAAAGAGAAAGGAGGAGGAGACAGAAGGAGGATTGCGACGAGGAAGGACAAAGAGATATTAAGGCAGAGCAGAGAAATAGAGACAGGTAACATTTATTTATTATAACGAGAGGCAGGGAGACAGAGAAAGAGAGAGAAGCGGGAGCTCAACGAAATGAACAACCTAAATCTAGAATGACCGCCACACAGCAAACAACGTCTAGACTCAAAGTTAATACTTCAGCGAGTGTATTGCACCTTTCGATCCTTTAGTTGACCTCAATTGCTATAATCATTGTATTTGTAAGCTATCAGTAACCTGAGCTAGAGGCTTTTTTTCTTTTAGAGAGGCGCCTTGATATGAACAGGATAAGCGTCAAATAACCCCACCCACACGAGCCCTGATGTGTGTAAGTCTGAGGGGGTGAGTGACATCCGTACGTATGATCCATTTGGTTTTTTTTGCCGATTTCGAATGAAAACTAATCAGGTCTTCTACATAGCCTGAGCCAATGTGACTTGCAGATTAATTAATTTTAGCCATGCGGAGACAAGATCTGTTATTCAATTTTTCTGAACGGACTTTATTCAGAAGAGAGATTGGTGTTAGAAACCGTTCTTTCCATTTATTTGTCTATTCAGAAGTGCTCTATTGGCTTTGTGCATTATATGGTGCTCGAATAAATCCGGTCTTAAGCCTCCTCCTGAAGAATTGAAATTACAATAAGTGGTACTAACAAAATAATAAGTGGGTCAATACATCAAGAGATGTTCGTAATATATAGCCTGTAATGAAATATTAATGAAACATAAGGTGAAGAGGGATGAGGATAGATATTAGATACATTGTATATAGCAATATATTTAGTCTACCTTGATAGTTCAGGGGCTATAACCACACGAATTAGAGACTAACAGTATTAATAACATTTCTGGCCTGCTGGTGCAGTAGTGTTGTTTAATTCCTCGGCTTCACCTCGGGACTATACACCGGCAATGCACTAGCAGGCCAGAAATGTTGGTCATTGACACTTATGTGTTCACATATCTGCTGGTTTTAAAGGGGCTGGAATTTAAATAATATATTCAAGGGACTGTAATCTAAATAATATATTCAAGTTCTATGCATCGATATCGGCACTGAGACGTAAATGAACTGTGGCGCCACTTGCACTTCACAAACTCAGGTCACTTCTTCTTGACCTTGAAAGCAGGTATACCATCAGTACCGGACAATGACTAATATTATCTCAACGCAAATCTATATTACATACATTTTCTAAATGCAATTACCTACCATCAAACGCCTAGTCTCATTTAATTCCCCACTTGATAATCAAACATACTCCATTACAGCCTGCTTGTTTTTTAATGTCTTAGCTAAAGATCAGTATCAGACTAGATCGCATGGACACCCCATAGTATTCAAGCTCAGTACTGTGCAATTCTTTACCTACAAAGGGCAGAACTGCAGTACACAGTGATCTATGGAGGTTCCCCTCAGTGGGACACGCCCACCAATCTCCAGGCCCTATGGTCAGTTGTACATACGGTTTCTCACACGTCCCTGTCCATCAGAGAGGTAGATGGAACGGGAAGAAGGACGAACACATTTCGTCACTACAAACTGGCATTCAGACTGACAGTGTAATCAAGAATAGCCTGTTCAGTGCAGCATGGGAAGAATGAAGTTTGTACGCCTAGAGTTTTATCAGGAGCCTGTTGCGTAAGAAATCCATGCTTAATACCTTGATTTGATTTGTTATTTCCCATAAGCATGACAATGGTATCCTCAGCTTAAGTTGACAAAATGCAATTATAATATCATTGATTTGCTGGGTTTGATCTACTCTTCACCAATAAAATATACCATGTAAACATATATGGTTAAAGGCTCCCTTATAATAGTACGTATACTGATCAACTGAAACTAACTAAAAGTTATGCTTAAAAATAATGATACATTTGTAAACCATAATATCAGGCTACTCTTAGAATATTTATGCTAGATGTATAAAAATGTTTAAATAGTCCTGAATAAAATATTTACAAAATCAAACAGGGGAACAATAAACATGTTTTCTTTTAGATGTACCTTATAAGGAAGGACGCTTGATGATATTTGAACAAAAATGAAAATGTATCAAGGTGAACAGTGATAGCCGTTGGCTAATACATAGTGACTACATCTAATACATCGTTCCTGCTAAACTGTTTTCCCTTTTCCCTTCCCAAACTAATACTTATAACAAAACTCAGTCTCTAACGGAAGAGTAAATGTTATGTGTCACAGAATAGTTAGTCATAAGTTGGATAAAATGTTATTTGAGATACCATCATATTTGAAAAGATAGTTTGCTATCCCTTGGCACAATTACTAGTACCGTAGCTAAATATACTCCAAAGGATCACCGTAGAAAAGTAGGGATGTAATTATTTAATAAAGCACTGCAACTTGATTCAAGTGCTGTTAATAGTGACCTTTAACCTAGATGGATTCAATAATAACTTTGGCAGTGTGGACGCTCAGGATTTACAGTCCTTGAAAACATCCTGAGGCAAGGCTGAATAATGTTTTGAAGGACTGTAAATCCCTGGCGTCCACCATGCCTAGGTCATTTATCCTTTGGAAACACATCACATATTATAGATATTCAAAAAATAAATCTCAATGTGTGGATTTAGTCCAGAACAGAATAAGGACAGGGACGTGGGGAAGAGAGTGGTAGGTTTGTTTATTGAGGGGTCCGACGTTTCGAGCACATTTGTCCTTTATCAAGGAATAGGGATTCATTTGAGGAGATGCCTCTGAAGTACATAAATGTGCACTCATGTTGTCATGGTCTTTTGTTTATAGTTACCAGGTTAGCAGGATGTTAATTGTTGTTCAATTCTTGATGGGGGATTCATGGTTAAAATCGGGTGAGAACCCAAGTCAAGAAATTCGCACTCATTTACACTATTGATAGAGTTTTTATTATAAATGATAATGCCTTTTCACTAGCATGTTACATTTTAATCAATGGCAATCAGTTACATAAACAATTTTTAGCATACATTGTATGAACTTGTATGTGTATTACATTAGTGGTCACAAAATTGTTCAATGTCTGTTGGACTTTCGGTCCTCCTTTATGTAGCCCTTGGTAATTCAGAAAATATGAACCTGTGAAAATAATTATCTCTACATAAATCATAATAACTAGTTACTATGCATGATGTATAACAATATTAGGATGCTTATATCGCACTTGTGAACACTGAATATTCAATTGTAATTACATTGTGGTGCTCGACTCGAAGTGGTGCTTCCCGGGTCGAGTCGGGGCCATCCGGCTGACTCCCAAAGAGACAAGCCGGGTTGGCACTGGTGGCCGGGTTGTAGCCGACTTGGCTCATAGAATAGGATAGAATAGAATACGCTTTTATTTGTCAAAATTACCTAAGAGGTCGACAGGCTTCTGGGATGATCCCAGCTCTTCCAGCCGTTACATTTGAAAAAGAACGTTATCTAATACATGAGTAACAATACTTATATCAAAATATAAGTAGGGATATAGGTTCAGCCCGTACAATACAGTTCGCTCGAGTAAAAACACAAGGCACGGTGTGGTTCTAACATGATATAAACTAAATATAAACTGTCCTGTCCGATCTTTTATTTGTAGATCCAGTTGACAGACTGATATAGTAGTATTAATGATAATAATGCTGACGTTTAAACATAATAAAATGACTATATAGCTTTTGCAAGTTCAGTACAGTACGTTGCACTACTTTCACACGGTACAGTGTGACATAATATAATAGGGCCTGTAAGTGTCATGGCCGCCGTCGCCCGCTTTTACTTTTCTAATGTGTTATGTATCACTTCCGGGAAAGGAAGTGACATCACGGCCATAGACAATATAGCGAAATAAATGTCTCCTCTCTCCATCGCCCCAGCAATGTCCCGGAACTTCTGGTCAACATAATATATGGAATAATTTGACCCTATATATGGCTATCTAGTGGTCGGAACTTAGAATAAATCTTGGAGAAATCTACAAACAGTGAAAACTTTCCAGTCCAATGCTTTTTCAATGGTAGCGACGTCACTCCCTTTCCCGGAAGAAGCAGCAAGTGCACGACAAACCTGGTTGCGGCCATTTTGAAATTACACACCTTAAAATGGTATAATAAGGCAAGTCTGGTCAGATATACTTCTTGCCAATTAATTTGACAGTACAAATTTTCAAACTCAATATAAAGTACTAGTGACAATGGGGACAGTATACAAAATATAGGTTACAAAAGACCTGACAAAATACAAAATATAGAGCACCTACTTTTATATTTACCTTTTGAAGAGAGGTCCACGCTCATACGTTTCTTGTTTATGTAGGCTTTTCCTATTTGTTGTCTGAAATGTTTTCTGGACTCTAGGGCGTGGATCTCAGTTGATAGTGAGTTCGATGCCACTTTTGCCTTGTGTGAGAAGCTAATTTGGTATAATACCATATGACACCACCTTGAAAAAGGCCAATTGTCTGGCCAAAATGTCGGTAATCACCCAAATAAAAACCATATACTGCAATCCAACTTCCCTTATCTGTACTCGCTCTAGCTGGGTTAATAGCTCTACTTCGAATTTGGTATAATATTGATTTTGGGTGATTTATTCTTAAATTTCTTCTTTTTGGCGAATGACTTCTAATTGATATAATTATTTCGGTTGTCTAAATTTGAATTTGTTTGAGCTAGGTAGTTGGCACTTTCTAGTATGTGACACCTCTCTCCTTACATTGTTTGGTAATATTTTATTACGAGCTTTTGACCACGAGAGGTCGCTCGCTTTTCCAAGTGCATATATTTAAATTGTATTGTGTATAACCATGTGATTGTCCTTACTATTTACCAATACCTTTTATCTTGATGTGCCTGTATGATATGAGGGGACTTGTGTTACCTGCCATAAAGTTTGGTGTGCTTCGGAGAACCCCCCGAGCATAGGATAGAGAGCAATAAACTCAACAGCTGACGAGGTCCAATAGATCCTGTTTTTCTGTTTTGATTGGTATAGATTAGGCTTCATAGTCGCTTAATAATATGGATCGGACATTATTACATTGTCTGAGCTTGATTAAGAGTCACCTGAAACATTTAAAGTTCCCTGACTTAATCTTCATAGTTAATCATTATTTATCCTCATAAACACATTTTATTTGAACACAGTTTGCATAGTAGGATATGTTGCATGGTCCTTCATAAGATATAGCATAGTCCTTCACAAAATGTCTCCGTTAACATGCATTGGGTCACAATACATGTTAACAATACAACATCTGGCAATGCGATATTGTTTGGTCAGATCAACATGTGACATATATGTGACTGATATTTCTACCAGAGCATCCACACTTTATCGCATTTTGAGTTGCCTAGAGAGACTGGTGATACGGAATTCTATATACAAGTTTATCTGAATTTCACAAAGGAAATGTTATCAAGTTATTCGCATATGAAAAATTGTTAGATAATTTCAACTTCGCTCTGTAACTGAGTACCCATATCAACATTCATACCTCAAATGAGATTAAGATTCTTCTTTTGGTCACTTTTGTGCAACAGAAACGGATTCAAAGGCGATGTCTGATGGATACAGAGTGCTTGGGATCGAGGCAAAGGAACAGAGAGATTTATAGCAGGCCATGTAATGGAATAATGGGAATGGAAGTATGCATACATACATGTATGGAATGTGGTAAACTTTTAAACTTTACAATAGTAAAGGAAACTTGTCATGAAAAGTTATAAATTAAAAGACACAAATTAAAGACACACCTGCCCTGAATCGGTTAACTTTAAAGACAGGGAGGGACAGAGGGAATTTGAGACGAAAAGGTGGGAAGCGAGATGGAGACAGAGACAGGAGAAGAGGGTACTTTAGAGTAATTATGAAGAAAAGAACAGGAATAAAGAGGTCTAAACTTTAAACAAAATTCTGTGAGGATTTAGGGAGGAGGACGGGGAGGAGGACGGGGAGGAGGAGAAGGAGGAGGTGGGAGGAGGATGTGGCAATCTCTCCACCAGTTTCAGAGGAGATGCGCAGAATTACACTTTTTCTTACAGAATTGATATCATAGATATTCTCCTTTTTTAGATTTAGATTTAAAAAATATTTTATTCAGGTCTATGAACATTTTCATACATAAAGCACAAATATTCTCAGGACAGCCTGAATTAATAGAGAAAATTGTGTACATAATACAGTGAAAAGTTCGCTTACAAAATGATGTTTGCTTTAACCACTATATGACTTTTCTCTTGTACGTTATAGTCCAGTAATACCTCTTAGTAAAGAAGTCCTCATTAAGGAAACTGAGCCTATCCTGATATATAGCCATCCTTCTGTCATCAATACCTCATTACAGCATCCGATGGTTAACATCTGCAGCTGATGAAATGAGACTGATTGAATTATATAATTAAATTCAAGACCAGCAAAGTGCAGCCATTGTTTAATGAGTCAACGAACTGCCTCGATGGGTAAGTTGTTTTATACTCCTATCGTTTACACATTGCATGCGTCTATCAACTACCAATAGGGGACATTCGTGTACGCTATTCTTACTCACTTGGAATGATGGGAGTCACAGTAAAGGTTGGGCTTCACTGGTACACCAAGCTTACGCAAACGATTGCTTACCAAATTATCTAGAACAATTCTGTAAGTTTAGTTTTACTCGAGTGGAAGCCTAAGGTGATTAGCTAATGTCAAACATGATTAAACTTAGCACAAACCCTCTTCTTCTCGCCTAAAGCTTCGCTCAAAACACGCTCTACCTTACCTATGAGCCCCACCTAAACTCCCTATGTCAGAACTCGATGTCAGCATATACTGTGATAGAGATCCGCAGTGGAACATGCAAATTCCCTATTAGGGATAAGCATGGAAATCTTTCTTTCAGTGAGATTGAGGGATCTACTCCACATGTGTTTTATGCTGAAGAACACCTGATCAATCGACTCCTCATCGCCCATTATTCTACTCTAGAATTATACCCACATCTGTCTTTAGGAATACCATTCATTGTTTTTATGGATAGATGAAACGATAGAAAGAAAGAGCGATGGAAAACGGGAGTAGAGACGCTATATGAATACCCATTGAACACAGCACCATTTTTATGAACGAAGAAGTGATAGGCCACTTAAATAAACCATGCACCATCTCCCAGAACATTTGTAGAATAGTTGCATAGGAAGTTAAAGCCAAGGACAAGTCATCTCTGCCATCTACACTAAAACTATGCCAAAGTTAGGACACCCATACTGGTTAAGTAAATCCTAATGATTTGATATAGCTTTAACAAATCAAGGTATTTTGAAGTTTCTTTTCCCAATTCTCCCAGTCCTGGTTAATGCTATGCGATGTATTTGTTTTAATTTGTAAGTAATCTGGGCAAGGCTTGGTCTTCACACGGTACCAGCTATTGCAAAATGATACAGGGCTTCAACGCTCACACAAGAAAATATATTCACGATATAAACTAATATTGTATAACAGCTCCACAAAGATATTTGAATTAATAAAATATGGTGAAAACTAGCGAGACTGCAGCCAATTGTCTAAAATATGTTTTGCTTAAGCACTATAATCAAAAGCTATCTTGGCGTCTCTAGGCAAGGTGGTGGGCAAGAGCGGTTATTTGGTGATAGTCGACCAAACTCCGACCACTTTTTAGTGTGGCTCAGAGACAACCAAACTTTGATTACTGTTTAAAGTGCATCTATTGAAATATCTGTTTACAATTGGAAATGAACAACCAATCTCGAAAAGAAATAGAGAATACATTTAATTCAATTTTGTTCGACAATAATTTTTGGGTAAATGTAAGGACAATATCTTTATTGACACTGGAAATTGTTCAGGTGTAATTCTAATCCTCGGATCGGGGGTAATAATACAATATTTTTGATATTTGAAGTTTGTATTTCAGGTAAAGAATATGCATCGATGAATGATTCCCAATCAACTAATGATTCTCAATTTCTGTTGCATAATGATTGACATTAAGGGTGTTGTGAAAAACACCTTTTGTTTCCTAAAGTGTTTTCATGGCAACAAAACATATTAGATTCAATGGGAATCGTTTCATAACGATAATGGTCTGCGGGTGAGAGCACGGCGCGGGTGGAGGGTTGTTTTTTTAATGTTACAAGCCGAATATATAGGCCTACTAAGTATAAGAACTATATTGGTATAATATATTGGTCTGTTATATTTTTTACTTATTGTATAACTCGTATAGACTATAATTGATAATTTGGTAACTTAGCTATATGTAAACACTTTATTATATCCAACGTTATATTTGTAGATCCAAAAATCAGGCTATTCTGAGAATATTTATGCTAGATGTATAAAAATGTTCATCAGTCCTGAATAAAATATTTACAAATCAAATCAAATCATAAGTGTACTAGACTCTATATCTATGTGTTTCAGAAGTCATTCTAAGGAATCTTATTTACCTAATTAGCAGTGATCGTCAATCCAATGAAAATATTATAGAAGCACTTAGATTTCCTAGAGTATAACATCGATAATTATGATCACATCATTATATAAAAAACATATAATGGTATCTTAAAATACATTTTAATTTTCATTACATGCGGCATGAAACTCATTTTCCGGTGATACATCACATTTAGTAAATTATGCGGAAAAGAAATGATCCCTAGGTAAAACAGAACATTTTTGGTAACGCTTTATTTCAGTAGATCTGTTTGGTTGTGTTTAGACTAATGTGAGCATAGATTTGGTCATAAATATCGATTAGTTGAAAGGACTGGAGAATTTAATTATGTCAGACTTCCAGAACATCATGATTTCAGTTTACCCTAATGTCAGGATGTTATCATTTAATGCTGTCAAATTGGTCTTATTTGAAACTTTTAGAATGGCTGTACTAGAAATTGTTGTAGAGAGTAAAATTTCATGAAATGAAATGAAACTGAGTAATTGTCCACCACAGGTTCCCAACATTAGCGTGTCGGTACAACTACGCAACTGTATATAATGTAATGGGCCCAAGACCGCGCATTGAGTGTACCTAGCTTTTTGTCCCTTTTTAACCTAATTCAGTAGTGATTGTCAATCCAGAAATATTGCTATTTCTTTATTCAAACATACCATATGAAAGAAGCGCTAGATTTCCTAAGGTATAACATCATTGAACCTATATGTTGTTTAATTCCAGATTGTGTACAAAAATAAATAATGATAGTTATCATTATTTAAAGTGCGCCTCCCTTGTTAAAGTACAATTATATTTGATGAAATGTAAGTGAGTAATTCATGAGAGTTCATTGACTACGGATGACGGTTCAACCTGTTTCATTACCATAATGGTTGGGAGGAGCAATGCCAATGCCATTCTCTATGGCATTAAAACAGACGGACACAGCCAGCAGAGGGTTAAAGGGTGGTCTCCACTGGCTGTGGTAAGCTCTGCGGTAAGCTCTACGGTAAGCTTTGCGATGGTGCTGTGTTGGTGAGGAGTGGCGAGGACCTGCCCACATGGCCAGTGATCCATGTAGGCAAGGACCTCGTCATTCCTCACCACGTACAGAACCAGCACAAACCATCGCAAGGCTTACTGCAGAGCTTACCGCAGCCAGTGGAGACCACCCTTAACACATCCTTTTTAAGTCCCCCCACCTCCCACTCCAATTATCTATTGCTTACCGATCACTTCCAAGCTGCAAGAGCTATATTTCTTTAGATTATGTTATACCTATTATTCTATGATACATGTCTATAAAGTTCTCCATTGATAGTACTGGTTGTGTTCCTTCTTCTGCGGTATAATAATAACACTTTGAGAACTCCAGATGACTTGATGTCACTAGTTTTCACGGGCAACTGTCCGTTTGATCACAAGAGGTAACATTAGGTAAAGCATGGTAAAAGCTAAAATCAATATGTCTAATCAGATTGAACGGATTGCATGGATCATAGATACCAGCTACAATATTTCTCAACAATATTCTGCAAATGTTGCGAAATATTTGTAAATCTGATTTTTTTTTTTTTTTTTTATTTAGAATTTTTATACAGCTAATCTTCCGTGAGATGACAAATGATACAAGCTGAATCCACCCCAGCACCCAGTGCAAAGGATATGTGCAGAGACACATCCCTATTCGTATTCCTGGGTGGGTTATATTGCACAGTCTCATTTCGTGAATGATTTCTGAGTAATTCCATCACAGCATCCCAACATGCACGAGAGGCTAACATCGTCATTTTCTTGCATGAACGTGTCCACATAAATGGTGACAGTGATTTTCTGTCACTCCCTCAATCCATCTTTATTGAAGTTGATTCTCCTTCTCCAGTCTGCGCCTCGACCTGGGACTTTTGTGAACTTTTGACCCGGATGAAACTTTTGTTGATAACAATTTTGTTTTCTACGTGACCAGGGACTGGACTCTTTATTGATTTCCTGTACTCTACGAGCAACAAGGCAATTTTGCCACCCAGTCAACACCATGACTGAGGCTATAGGTTTTAAGGGACCTCCTACGTTGTCAGATTTTAATCATACATCATGAAATCCAGCTGTATCACTTTGCATTTAGGTATTGACCTTTTATAAAACCACGTAATGAGACTTTCGTTTCCTATTTATTATTCATTCACGTTGACATTTCATGCCAACAAATTGTTAAGGATTGATACACCCAATTCACTCTATGTCGGTCACACATGTATGTAAAACATGAGAGAAAGCAACAGATGTGATATGGCACAAAGAAATGACTCATAAGTCACACAATTAATATTTTTCAAATGTCTTTTCCAAAAGATATCATCGTAGGAATGTTTTGATTTTTGTTTTTTGATATTCTCAAATTCGTATCAGTATGAATAAGCAATGTCAAGACTGAAGTATCAAATGTCTCTGCATTGTTATCGTCATGCTAAGGTATTACTACTAGTGGTTCTCCATCGATGAATATTTATAAAAAGAAATCAAACATACAATCATATAAAGTACTTATTCGATGAGCTAAAAGTTAACTCCGCCGGCTCCCATCTTTGAAAATACAATGTTATGTCAAAATCCAATTTTTGCAACTTAATACTCATTTTCAAAAGACCTATCACTAACTATAGAGGCAGAATAAAGATGAATGACACCTGGCGTTGAAGACTGACAACAGCCAGAGCTTCTCAATCTGCCTATAGAGGCGCATTAGGCTGAGGCGGAAGTTGCTCGCATCATGTGACCTACCAGTCATGAGCTGCATGACCTCATGACCAACTGTCAATATTCTGCCTCACACCAGCAACGTAAGTCAGGAAAGAACTTTAAAACATTCCTGACATTTAAACCGTTCTTGAAATTATACATGTTATGTACAGTAGAATACCAGCTGTAACGATCAAAATCAAAATCAGGTCTGTAATACCGAAACCATATGGCAATAACAAAAGATAAGAAGAGATAAAGGTCTAAGAAAATGCTACACACGTTTGTTTCTATTTACTATTTACTATGTACAACGAATTGCCAACTCTACACAGTTTGCAATTTCTGCCAAATTAGGCTAAACAATGGTAAATACGATGTATATTTGGGTATATTTAGCATTGGGTTGAGTAAGAAACTGTGTTTGATGATGTTAAACTATATTTTGAACACCATTTCGGTCTTATACATGTATGTTTGGATTATTCAAGAGAGTTGGAACAATTTCTGACGACCAACACCCTGACCGCAAAATGTATTCATTTAACATACGACAGGATCCATGCCAGTAAAACCAATGCTTTCAAACTTTGCCGAGGGTGATTGATGCTCGAAGAAGCAATAACCTGACTCAGCTGTCTGGGCCAGTATCTCACCGCAGTCGCGGCAAATTGAATTGAATTGAAAAAGCTTTATTCCAATACTAATATTGCGATAAGGAGTCGGTTCCCTGGCTAACAAGCCCTCTTGTTATACATCTTATAGGTGTTTTAGTAGTGGACAACATCACTTTCTAGACGTACTAAGACCTTGCCAGGGAATGTACTGATTTAATGCAAAAGTTATCAACATTACAGGAAGATTTTCCACATTTTGTCTTACGTATGCGATTTCTTGTCTAGGTAACTCAAATAAGGCTTGACTCCAGTGATGCGGTTTCATTCTGCAGTGCATTCCCAATCTAAATATAATAACAAATGGAGCTGGTCAGAGGAGAGTCCTGATAGGTTGTGCAATATAGGTGCTTTATAATGATTAATATATGACAAAAAGTGCTCTCATGGTGATATAAAATACCAGGGGCGCATATACCCCACCTATATTCAATATCCAAAACTAACCTCTACCCATAGTGCCTAGCTACTCTCTGTCCTCCTTCTTCCTTCCCTTACCTCTACCTCACTCTTTGCTCGCCATTCATGTAGCTACACATATAATTTAAGCCCACCCTCCACAATCCACCGTCTTCTCATTTATAATTTCACATTTCCGATTTATTATTCATTGCAATTATCTTATCAAACCATATATGTTTATCATCAATCTCAATCTCTGATATATAACTCTCATCAATCAATCAGCAAGCTTTTATTATAAAAGTTTTAATGAAACAAAATTATACAAAATAACATTTAACAGCCCTCCAAACAACCCTACGAAACCGCATATTAGCCACATTAACATTGCCTATTAGGGAGGTTTTGTGATAGACTGTGTAACGTATTCATCCGTAACATATATACCCCTAGCGGATGACCGCCTATAACTACAGACGCATTTGGACAGGTTATGCTCCTCACCCTAACTTACCCTATTGTAATCAATAAAGACCAGTACCGGTGTAGCCTCCAATGGTTACACTAGCTCACCCATATGGTTCTCTAGGTATCGTTGTGTGCATGTTCTTCATTGTTGTTATTGTTGGTTATTATAGCCTACATACTAAAGTCCTCAAGAGCTCAAGAGATAGTCAAGACATCAATTGTTTGGCTGAGTAATTGCAGACTTCAGAAACTCATCAACAGATTTGCGAAGTTTCTGGGCTTACCACTTTTGCTTAAAATTGCTTTAAGAACTTTATTATATATATACATTGCTCTGAAAACAACGTATTTGAAGTGTTTTATGGACAGTGCGTATTTCACTAGTGAATTACGTGTGGGAGTCATGCCAACCAATGCATTCTTACCAAAATCAAGGCCCGAAATTCAACTTCACATCTCAAATTGTTTTCTATTTATATCATTTACTCTATTTCAGTCACTTAGTATATATAGTCACGCTTATTCAACCAACTCGTTAGTTAACCTGTATTTAGTTGACTTTGCCAACTGGTTTGCAACGGTTCAGAAATCATCTCAATATTGCCGTTTAGGCTGTCGACCTCAGTCCATTCATTAACTTTGGGTTGAATTCTAAAGGCGCTGTAATTAAAGCAGTTGGTGAGGACAAGCACACAATGATTTACGCAATTTCTCAGGGACTATAAATTAATTAAAGGAACCATTATGAAATATGGATTACAATGGATTATTTAACGGTTCGTACAAAACTTTGACATTGAACATGCGGCCAGATCTGCATTACAATCCAGTATGCAAATTAAAGCTATAAAGCTATTACAATAGAACAAATCTTACCAAATATTATTTGGGCTGGATTTATCAATATTCTGCGATTGGTATGTTTATACACCAATTTGAAGTCTAATCACTGAGAGAAATCTGCTGCCTGTGAGTGATAATAAGTGAAGTCATCACATGAAAGGATTCGGGCGGGTCTTCCAAAATACAAATGAGGATGCTTTAGAAGCCTTGTATAACAAAATGTTAGGATTTCAGAAAATATGAGCACGTGTTTACGAGCAAATCCCATTATCCTTCTGGGTTTAAACTGTAACTCAGTGGATGTATCGTTCCCGGCTTTTTATTATTTTGCTGCAAACTGCACTCCAACAATTGGGCATGTAAAGAGACTATTCATCTGATTAGATTTCCACATGTTGCCTTGTTCTTTTTCTGAAATCCAATCTCTAAAGTTGAGTCCATAACTCCTATTTTGATGTGCGCCTAAATTCTAATAAACCGTACATACACACATCAAATGAAGGGGAAAATGATAAAAGTTGGACTCTTCAGCAGACCTTGAGAGAATTCATTAGAATAATGAATCCTGATAGCATCATTTCTAGCAAAACTGAACTGTACTACATAAAAATGATGAAAATATGAAAAATCATGGAAATATTGATTGCAATTCAATAAATAAGTCCTTACTATAAATTAGTGCACTTAAACTTAAATTTCAAAGTCAAAAGTTTAGTAGATTTCCCTGTGAGAATACTGCTCATTAAAAGTGGTTGGCATGTGCGCTTGGTGCTTAGTTACTTTGCATACTTTTTAGTGTGGGATTACTAAAAGTCATGATTGGTTATTAAGTTATATTACTTTTCATAATTAAATTTGTGCCGTCTGGTCTCACTCGGGGTCCTGGGTATGACCATAAAGTGCCTTTCTGTCTCTTTCCCTGTCTCTGTCTCCCTTTTTCTCTATCTCTATTTCCTGGGTATGATCATAAACTGCCTCCTTCTTAGTTCTCCCGCCCTTGATATAACCATCTTAAATATGTTGATAAGGGCGTAAAGCAACCGATCTCACTCACTCACTGGTCTTACTTAGACGTTCTACCTAGAATGTGAACACTAAGAATTGACTCTCAATCTGAAGGATATTGACTATCATATGCGCGAGGAACGTGGATCTGATGAAGACGAATATATATTTGATATAATATTATCTGAAGAATAAGCAGAGGCAGTAGTGCCGTTCGGGCAGCACAAGCACTTTATTAGTACCCAATAAATACATATAAGTACAATATAAAGATAAAAGAATTTTTTTTTCACAATGACGAGGGGTGTGAGCGATACCGCTGCTGAGTTCAAACTGACTTGAATGGAAGGCGTGGCAAAAGGTGGGCGGGGCACGACGCTCCTGATTGATCGAGCCCGCCATGACGTCATAAGCAGAGGGTAAACAGACCCACGTGTCGCGATATGGGCGTTGTCCTTCCAACTGTAGATAAAAAACTATAGCATATAAGGATGATCATTAAAAAAATGACATGTATTACGATAATTTTCTGGTATTACGATGAAACAAATCTGACAAAATTCACTCATATTAGGACTTGTGCGACTGAATTTATCATTAATCTGCAGCTGGTATATGTTTATAGAATAATTTGAAGCAAAATCACCGAGAAAAAACTGCCGCTGGTGAGCAATAACAATTGAAGCCATCGCATGAAAGGATTCGGTGTGTCCTCCATGCAAATACAAAATTAATAAGAACTTTTTAAAAGCCCTTTAGCAAAAACAACTTCAAAACGTTGGTAAAATTCAGTTTTTAACCACCATTAGCTGAGAGTGTAGCTGTAAGCTGAAAATATCCTTGTCATCAATGTGAGCTTATGGTGAATAGAAACCAAACAAAGATATATAGGTCAAACAATTAATATTTGTTACGATTATGTCTTGTCATAATCACGAAAGGTAGCGGCTTTAAGCCATTTCAATGCCTCCATCATATTATTGTTTTATTCAATTATTTAGAAATACTGTTTAATTCAAGCAAGCATTCGTGTGCCTTTTGTTAGCCTCGAGGGCAGCTTAAGTGGCATTTAATTCTTCTCTTCTACTCGAATTTTTTTTAATTTGTATTCCCAAACGAGAAAATTGATGTTCTTTTTAATTCCACATATTCATTATTCAAACGGCGTGGACGTCATTCGCCAATACTCAGATAAAGTATTGTAAAAAAAGGGTTGATGGGGCTTGTTGCATAAGTTGTAATCTCTTATTAATACTGTCCTTCCATAGTTAAATTTCCTCCCTAAGTAGGTGGTTAGGAACTTTTAGGCAAGGGATCTGCTCAACCCCTAACAATGTATTGTTATTTCCTCAGTAAATATCCTACCTGTAAGTAAGGACAAAAATCTTAGCAAGGAAAATATTAAGAAGGATTTGTTGTGCAACGGGTTTCTGGTGTCACCTTACGAGCTGAAGTAATTCCGGAGGAGCAGACATTATTATCTTTATTGTTTCCCCCTCGTGTGGAGAATAAGCCCTGCAGTGACTTGCTGCTGTAATCCTGTACCACAAGGAGTGCACTTGAATACATGTTATAAATCTAGTCATTTGCAGCTTAAGGAAAGGGAAGTCTTGAATAAGTCAGTGCTCTATGGTAATATGGCTAGTGTGGAATAGCTTGCTTGTGCGCTCACGTTAGAAACATTGTAGTTTGTATGTATATTCAGAAAAAAACATTATGTAATATTAAATTATTCTCCGTTTGAACTGAAGGGCCAAGTCCACTAAGCCGATTCTCATGCGATTTTGCGCCACAGAGGACTCTTTCTCACTATATTCTGTGAGAATCGCATGAGAATCGGCTTAGTGGACAAGGATCTTAACGCCATTTAATCTAGAAAAAAGACATTTATAATTGTTAAAAAATAACGAGCAAGCGATCGTACTCACATAAAACATATATATTAAACATCAGGGAAGTGAAAGTGATAATCTTCAGACACACATAAAAAACATCACCCGGCGTTTTGTAAAATATTCATTACAGACAGAATTAGACGAGATATGATCTTTAGAAGAATTGGTTACCCATTCATATTTTCCTTCGGTGTGCACATTTCATATCACACATCACATTTTGATTCATAATATTTCTGCAACCTATATATATACTCATCTTGATTCATAAATCCAGATATATAAATGCGTTAGATTAGAGTAGTAGTAACGAGATGATCAAACCTAATTGATTGATGGTCCTTCAACTAAAAGTTCCGTTTAAAAGAAAAAGAATAATAAAAGTACATGGACACCGGAGTTGCCTTGAAGGGTCGAGTTCTTGGTTAAACACAAAATATGCCTTCCTCTAGTGTCCTTCCTTTCTTGGTTTTAGGTAGGTGAGTCGGGAGAGAAAATTGTCCCCTTTCTCCAGGGGGGAATTGACCGGAAGGGAATATGGGTCAAGACCGGAAGTGACCCGTGCACCTAGGGAGCGCTTTGTGAACCCAGGGACCTGTACTCATTACAAGTCTTGAAATTTTGATATATTGATTGAATGGTATTGATTAACGTTTGTCTTATGTATCATTTTTTTTCTTTTAGCAATAAAATACATTCTAAGTTTAATATCCAGTTATAAATAAGACAGGCGTCACATGAAGAGATCTGGATTTTGCAGTATTTCGCTATTTTGAATGTCTGTATAATTGTAAAGTCAAACACAACAAGGCCGGCTCCCCGGATAAACCTTTTCAACAAAAAATAGCATTCCACAGGACTGAAATTATTTGAGTTAAATTACTTCCAGATGGGTAGGTCGTTAATGAAATAGAAAGTAGTAGTTATTGAATCCTTTGTCGATGTTCTTGAATCTTAAGTCGATGTTATTCATTATTCAAACGGTGTGGGCGTCGTTCGCCAATACTCCGGTAGGGTTTGAAATCCTCTCTATTTTAGGGATCTTAGACCCACCGGTTGTCTCTACTAAAGATAATACAAATTATCAAAAAATCAACAATGTTAACTACAAATGAATATCTTGGACAGTATAGTAAGTACGGAAAGGTCGCAGGATTGCGAGGATAACTTTAATATGCAACTGTATGCTTCTCAGGCGTCATTACTAGATGATATACCTATGTAATCGATTGCAACTCATAGCATCCTTCCCCCTTCAGTCATCTTAGCTTTGTGAAATGCATTGATGAATAATTCTCATTCTGTCATTTCCATGATGAACGCTTCGTGAGGAGAATATAAGTGTCTTGCTGAAGCAGGGCTGTTGAATGGCAACTGATGAGATGTCCATGCGAAGAATACTTTACTCATTTAGGTCAGATCGTCAGACAATGTACAATTCGCCTTCACCAATCCTTTCAAATAATACAAATTGGAGACATAAATTAAGTTGAAAACACAGTTCAACATACCCGATTGCAGTGTAAACGTTTTCTTCTCCACTGAATGACCTATGTTATTGTTCTTTGAGAAATGAATATAGTTATAATATATAATATACGAAGATGTACTGATGTTGCTCTTATTGAGTTGGTTCTTGCTGAGGTGTAGACGGGGTTGGGGCGGAGGTTGCGGTGGATGAGCTCCTCCTTACATAGTTCACTGGCCTATTGGTAAGTGTATTTGTTGGTTAGAACATGCATTGAAAAGGGTTAAAGTAGCCAGTAGTTCATTATTTTTTCAGCCTAAATTTGCAGAATTGACTAAAAAAAAATGTGGTGCCACCGATAGTACATTTTCGGACTAGTTGGGCCATACGTAGTCATTTGCCTCGATCCCCCGCTTCCTTCCCGAGGTCTCCCAATCGTGATTGAGAGAGTGTCCTCGGAGCTTCTCCAACTGTGTCTATATTTAGACCTCCTACCTGCTCCTTCAGACATTAATCTGGAGAGGGGAAGGCCAAATATAGACCTACACCGAGATACTCTTTTTAAGAGCTAGTTTAAAATTTCACTTCACCTGTAATTTCAAAAGAGGGATCGGAAGGTAAGTATATCCGCTCTGCATAAGAAGTACAGCAGCCTCATGACTCATATGAGTAAACTTCCGTCAGAAAATGTAGAATCGGCAACTTTATAATTTTTAATTAATACTACTATAAAATAGGCTAAAAAATGATTAATATTGGGTGTATGTAAGTATATTTATGTCGCCTTAAACAAGATAATCTGTATGGTCATCTCCAAAGTTATTCGACTGTTTTAGCAAGCCTACCTATCCCAACGATGCTAACCTAACCCTATCCTTTGAGCGTACCACATGAGTGTATCCCGTCATGTGCAGCTGCTTAGGTAATGAGTCGGGACCCTATCAGAGCACATTTGTATGTATCAGACATACGCATCCTTCCCAACAGCATTTGAATTAACTTTGGTGGACTTTTGCATGGGCAAAAAATAGTTTCTGTCCGCTTAGTAGGGAAATTGAGGCTCAAAGCCCGTTTATTTAGGCCCAAACATGGGATTGTAAATGGGCAATACCAGCGGGGCGTTTCATAAGTTAACGCAGCGCGCGTTATAGGATCTAATAACAACAGTCGTTACCAAACATAGCGCGCGTTGAGGGCCAAAATTGACGTCAATTAACATTGCGTTACTATAACGAACGCGCGCTAAATTTATCGCTACCATAACGAACGCGCGCTGCGTTAACTTATGAAACGCCCCATGCAGACTCGCTATGAGACTGTCAGGTCAACGGGACTGGCTGACGGGACGTCCTGGGTTCAGTGACACAGCCCCAGGTTATGTTTTTTTACAAATTTTGTATCACTGTAAACTCCAAGTATTCGAGTATCACTTCTATTATTTTGTCTTTTGTGTATGCAAATCAGCTAGTTCTGAGAATAATAGTATTACATAATGCTCAATGCTGAATAAAATATTTAAAAACAGACATCAAAACTCTCGCTATGAATTAACAAAACATTGCGCGTGCAAGGGGCCTGGCGCTTAAACTCTGTTGGTTGTGGGCGGCGCTAATAAGTACTAACGCATCCCTTAAGAGATAGGGATAGATTAGCGTCAGGGCGATGGGTGTGGAGTGCTAAAACACGCTATTGTATATTTTCTGGCAGGTTGACCCTCATGGCCTACCCACACCGACCAGCCACCCATTTATTTGGCATTTTATAAAAAGCGATAAGATAATAATTCTAATGTAAATAAATGACTTTAAAACCTCTGTTTAGTTAATAATTCTGGATGATATCTAGATATCAAATTCCAACGCTTAATTTCTTTACCAGCTCACAAGGAAAAGTGGCTAAGAAAGGAACGTCTCCAGGTAAGAGTTTCCCAGGCAACGGGCCCCTGCTGCCATGCAGTGACTTCGGATTGCACATACTAAGACGGCTGGGGTCAGTATAGTATGGCAGAAATGACAGCCATTGGATTCCCTGCCTGAGAAAAGGTCAGATATGTCCTGTCTTGTTCAAGTCAATTGCTTTATGTCATCCCCTGTTTTCATTTCAGACTGTCCTTCCCTCTGCATTCTTCTGTACCCCTTTGCTCTTTCCTGACCTTCTGATGAGAAGAAGGTATTGTATCACGAGATGTGGTGCAGTTTGGAGATGATTGATTCTGAGAGAATAGTTTTGATATAACCCTACGTGAGTGATATACCTGCATTACATCGGTACTTCTGTCCTGTGTTATGCTCTATACCTACGTTACATATAGGTGACATTATGAGAAAATATAGGCTAATCAGTAGCTTTCACACACATGTTATTGAATTTTGCCATATTTTGATGAAAAGTGATCAAATTAATACTAGGTGCATTTGAACATTCATGATTGGTACTGCATTGTTTTAAAAAGTCGGGTTTTAACTGTATTTTGAACATGATTTTCGTTTAAACTATAGTTATATTTGATAATATATATCAAGTGCGGTTTGATTAGACTAACAAAAATAATATACCAGTAGTTATGATTGCTGAATTCTTTATTATACCACAAAACGAAACAATAGTACAACAGGATTTCCATTTCTGAGTGTTCTCCAATGTATGCCCCGCAAATAAACAAGAGAGGATCTCTATAGTTCTTTTTTGTTAAGTATTCTACACATCTTACTTGGAAGTGAGTCTGCACTGGTCAATGCTAAATATTTAAGAGTGCATACTATGATAACTATTACAAAGTTCTAAAGTAATTTGCTTATGGTAAAGAGCAAGGAGTTATGGTATTTCCTTTCAGGATCTGACGGTAGTATACTACCTCAGGAGTTGGGGGATACCAGTTTTAAGGGCATAGCCTGGTAAGCCTGGTAAAATTTATTACGAAATTAAATGGTTCTCAAGTTTGAATTTAAATAGGTTTCCTTGATAATTCACTCTGACGATTTCAGGGACTTCCGGTTTTGTCCGGTTTTGAGCTATCATTAGGCCTAGAAATCCTCAGTACGAAGGCAATCATATTCCTTTATTCAACTCACACTATAAGTTCGTTTAGCCTAGAGGACCCATCGTCCTATACTGAATGCACTTTCTGGCACAATTTACATTTCCATAGGATTAGTTTTGTGCATTCTCTTCCATTGAATGAATGAACGAGTTTCTATTTGAGACTGAGGTCAAATTGTCCCATTGACTTAGGGGCGTCCCTCTCTTCAGTCATAGTGGTCTGGATTCTCTCAACTTTCTGAATTAGTTTATTAGTAATACAGTGTATGGCTCTCGAAGTAAGTAAGTGATTGAGAGCAAAACAGGTAATATTGACTATTCTACTTTGTTGATAGTTTGTCCTGATATGTATAGTGAGATAGGCAGCATGCATACGAGGGGTGTCTGCCAACTCGTAGCCGGTGTTTTTGAAACTCTAATGGTCTGTCTTGACACTATCTCAAATTAAGAAAATGTATATCATGAAGTGCAAGGATTCAGGTCAGAATGAACAATTATAAGTAAAATACCCTACCTAGTTGATTCTTTATTTAACTTAAAGGATTAAAGTTGTTGTATGTTCATACATTAATTTGTATTTGATCAGTCAAGGTCAAGAGGAACTGGGCACCAGTAAGTCATACTTGAATTGGATTGAAAACATTGTATTGCAATTGTTGACTTCTAATAAAGAGAAGCTCACCAGCTGACGGGAGGTTTTCAGCCCCTGTCACCATAACATTTGGCACTTTAATCATTGACTGAAGATGATTCTCTACAATGGTTACAGTTGATCTGGTTGACATGATACATTATTACATACATGTATACATGATTTCAACGACGTGGAACAGGGGTGCCTTCTGATAAGTTGTATGGCATGGTCGTGTGATTTACCCCTCCGTCTTAATCAATTACAAACCTCCGTCGTGCCATTGGGTATAAATATAACATATTTACAATTTAATATAAAGCATCAATAAGTATAAAACCATCATCTAGCTAGTTCAATTGATTCAGTTTTGTGGTACATTAATCTTGATATTCTTCTTGCCAAATTTAAGTTATTTTGGCTTGTTTTTTAGTTAATTTTGTGTTCTGTCTTTGGTGGGCCATGGTTGGGAGCTTGTTCAAGCAGGTAGGAATTTGATTGAATATAGAATTTTTAATTTGTTCTTTTTTTTGGGAGGGGGGGGGGGATGTTGTGTTTTAGGATTTTGCTTCCCTGCTGGAAATTCCTGTAGGGCGTTTCATAAGTAACGTAGCATGCGTTTGTTATGTTAGCACAACTATGGGTCAGATAGCGATAAATTTAATGCGTGTTTGTTATAGTAACCATCAATTTTGGCTCTTAGAGTGCGCTATGTTAAAATATGTTGTTCTTTATTTGTTAACAACTGTCGTTAGGTCCTATAACGTGCGCTGCGTTACTTATCAAACGCGGCGCTGGTGTTAATGGTCCTAATTTCAAATCTAATCCTCTGATTTTGAGCCTGACGGTGGCCCGCCTGGAGTAGGTGCAATCTTCTACGATGCTTTGAGGGCGGGGGCCTTTTCGCTATATATGTCCATCTTTCACACTTGCCCTAGATGGGAGCCTGTACATAAGTTTTAATCAATTTGTAACCTACGTTATAGATAAATATCTGTATACAGATATTTATATCTGTATACAGTACAGTACAGTACAGTCTATCTGTATACAGATATTTATAGCAAATGATTTTGGTGGGAAAAAAGTAGAAACTCATTAGTTTTTTATCGATGTTAACTGGGAATGCAGCTTTGCATGAAATACAAGTGGGGTTCCATTAGTTGGCTGAGTAACCCTTGCTCATTGTGTTCAATCGATTCGACTGAACAGAATGACAACTGCTTCGTCCAGTTGTCTGAAATGTTTACTTTCAATGATTTGTTGAGCAATCCAAGCAATTCTGCCTCCAATAATATTATGTTCTTATTGCCCTGGGAGAGTTGGAGCATCTTTAGATGGTTATAATTTTACAAACAGAAAATTCAGAAAGTGTCTTGAAATCCCCGGAGGGCAATTGCTAAATGTGTTTTCTCAACTCTGTGAAGTTAACTTTGCATTTGGCTGCACAGTGTCAAACTCATTCAACAGAACAGCGCTTATCAATTATCTTCATATTAACTTGAATTCAGTCAGCATTTAACACAAACTAACATTATAGCAACCAGCAGGTATTCCCCAGAGAGGTTGAAATGCGTTCGTAAGAGTTCTAAATTTTGATTTAGACTTTCAAGAAGAGTAGGTGGAAGAAGGCTGTTATTATAATGAGTGCATTTGGACATTTCTCGAAGTCATTGTGGCAAAATCATTTTCCACATTGGAATAATAGGGAATTGGCATAAGCCAAGCTACACATGTCTTTTAGAAACCATGTTGAAATAGAGCACGTTTTGATCAGCAAGTAGATCCCAAACGACTGGCTCCCGGAGGACATTTGATATAGAAATTAAACATTTATTCCGCTCTACTTTATCTATATTTAACTTTGATATTAGGAACGTTTCTCTATGAGCATAACGTTCACTGCAAACATGTTTTTCTCTCCCTCCCTACCTATTTCGCTAATACCCTGTACCAAGCTATGATTAACCCTCAGGCTAGCAACCTACCCTTTGTTAAAGCATGTTAGGGCGGAGATTAGCCCTAGTGACTGTGTATTGGAAGATTAATTTGTATTTAGTTGTCAACATTGTTACTGTATTTTTTACCATTCCTATATCGAATAAACCTGAACTAAGGCAGGGTTTAGCAAGGGAACCAGTGATATTGCGAACCAGGTCTGGCATATAAACCCCATGGAACAAGGGTTAGATAATTACAAGGACATTGGAAATATCATTATTCAAAATTATTAGTTTCAGTATGGACTTATCTGCAACCAAATGAGCTTATAAATACTACGTTAAATTGGTAAAGACCCCATTGTGTCAACGAATGATACTATAACAACACACCTTTAAGGACCTAGTCCACTATGCCAATTCCCATGCGATTCTGCGCTGCAGAGCACCCTTATCCACTAAATTCCATGAGAATGGGCTTAATGGAATAGGGGTTTATGACTCTCTACACATTTACTTGCTGCCTTTCAACCTGTACGTTCACAGATTCATTTTCCCGAATATTTGTAACCTAACCTAACCTAACCTAACCCAGATAATGGCAGATTTAGTGAGGCGGCAAGAAAATAATTGATATCTGAGCATGCATTCTCAGTGTCTGATGTAACATATATAGCATATTAACTGCCAGTTAACTGGATGAATGAAGAACGATTAAGATTAATTCAATACGCCGGTATAACTGTTGATGAGAACGATACGTAACACACATACATCTGAATTACAAAGAATCAGGAATATGTTGCCACATGCATGGACACCGTGAAACTGAAACAGAGAGAATAAAGTTGGAAGTGGAGGAGTGGAAAGGCACTGAGGAAAATCCAGTTCGGCAGGAGGTTAACAGGCTAAAGACTACAATTTGCTACGTGTCTGGCTGGAAATCAGTCCCATCAGACCTAACTCTCTGGCCGGTAGCCATATAAGGAAGAGATACAGTCTGTCCATATCTTCTCTTCACCTCTCTCACCAACTCCAACTACCACAGCCATTGGCCTTAAAGCTGAAGTCGGACTGGATTTTAGGCAATATCTTTCTTTTCTTCTTGTTCTTCCTGCGTTTCTTGACCCATGATCAATGGTAAGAGGTTTTTAAGACTACGTACAAACACTCTTTTGGTATCTGCTTTAAATCAAGTTTTTATTCTGCACATATGAATCATGTCATGTCTACACAGTATATATTCACAGGCCAATAATGATTCAACTTATTCAAATAACATGGGCACATCACCAACATTACATTTGAGTAAGATTTAAATTATGGTTATACAACAACTAAATTTACCTATAGTTACACGCAAAAGGGGGACGGTTTAAATGACTAGAGATTTCAAGGAGAAAGAGGAGAGGAATTAAATAAGAATATAAACCTTTTAACTTTGCCAGTCTCTTTTTTATAGTTTTTTTGTCTAGCTCAGTTCTTCCCTTGAACCCACCAGTAAACGTTATTCCCCCGTCAAGGATTTCTCCTGGTCTGACTCCCCTCTGACTCTCCCCTCAACTGCCGCCCATCCACATTTATAAACAGCTCCATAGATCCATGACTTTAGGGACCAAAGCTTCTCCTCTAGGTGGTCACTTTGTATGGTCAGTCTGTGATAAGACAGCCTCTGGCGTTTATGTGTGATTAGATCCCAGTGCCCTGACAATTGGTCACTTAACGCCCTCCATGGCGGGACATTTAGCCAATTTAACAAAGACCAGAATGGACATATTTAGAAAGTGGCTTCATGGAAACTGTATCAAAATTGATTAATTTAAGCTTGCACGTCTGCCATCTGAAATCTTCATTCGCGTGGAATGTATGTCAGTGTGAAGTCTGTAAAATAAGTGAAGGTGAACCATCACCGATTATATTGGAGAAGTCACGCCCCCTAACTAAACCGCCTAGGTAACCACGCCCCCCTTGGTCCCCGGTTATGACGTCGCTCCGTTCTGTGTTTATTCCAGCGTAGTGTGGGCGTCCAAGCCATATATTAATAGTAATAATAAGAAAAGATGTACAGATACAGTATGATAATGCAGTGTAGAGAGTAGGAAATATATATGGAAAAGGGAGTATTATACAGGTCTTCCGAAAACACCGCGGACTATTCATTTAATTAATATGAAGCCATCCCAGCTTGCACTCTAATAGATAAGCCCAGTGAGACATACAAATCCCCTACTGAGTACAGTGAACAATGTGGGTAGAGTGTGTGTCTAATGTAAAGCTCTCATTCATCTGAGAACACAAGGCATAATTTTGGAAATTGAGATTCAAAGAAGTTATTACATTATTATTACATTATAAGTTATTAACATTTTTTTTGAGGATTGTGGACATTTTTCAAGCTTCAGAATGACTAAGCCGAAGATGTGCAGCAAGTGCCAGGTGACCGACACCGGTCCTACGGGTGAGAATTGCACGAACAAACCTGAGCAAGTTGAAGAGCCAAGTTTAAATGCTTGTATCGGTTCTCTGGAAACCATGATGAAAACGGTAATCTCATCTTTGGAGAAGAATGCGACTGAAGTGCCTAACATCCCTTCATCTTCCACGATTGACTCAGATGTTATCACGTTCAAGCGTCAAGATGTCAGTGATGATGGGTCTATCTACAATGTGGGCGTAGCTCATACAACAGAAACAGGAGGAAATATTCTAATATAACACTTTTCCTAACAAAATAATTTTAATCACTTTAATTTCAATAGCTGTTCTCATGTTTTCACCAGAATTTGAAGTCGAGTTGGCTGAAGAAAAAAAAGCGCTGGTGACCGATGAATAATTTTGTTGGGCCACCAAAATATGATAAGGACCTTGAATAATGAATAACCCTGCAACAAACACAGTGGGGCTACATTTTAGTGAAATTAAATTCAGATGGGTAGGAGTAGTAAAACAAAACAACAAGTATAAGTTTGTATTATTTGATGGATGGTCCACTCTCAGTTAACGTTGGTCAAAACTAAACATTTTCTACTTTTTGTTCCATTATTCTCCAACCCTTCTAAAGGTCATTGGACCAAAGTTTTGGAGGATTTTGTCTGGTTGACTTTGCAGCAGTGCTTCTAAAACGTCCTGATTTGTATTTGGAGGACCCATCCGAATCCTTTCTTACAATGACTATACACTTATTAGCGCTCACCGGCGGCAGTTTTCTCTCGGCCTATTCCATTCTTATTTTTATAAAAATATGACAGCAGTCGAATCTTGATAAATCCTATAAGTCATAATATGAGTAAATGCTAGTAAAATGAATCAACAATTATTATCAGTATAATTATTCTTCGGAGCACTTAACATTTCATTTTGATTTGATTTAATTTGTTTTGATTTGATTTTACTCCGACTAGCATTACAACTGTAATTGCTATTCTCAGCTTGGGATGGTGATAAAGGTAAAAACATGGTTTAAATCCATAGGAAAGTGATGAGAAATTGTAAGATAAGACATCCCAACCCATTTTAAAACAGTCTATTAACTATTCACCATATGGCAAGATTTAGATAAAAGACTACGTATACGGGTGACCGCTTCATTCGACGCCAGTCTGCTGGGAGTCTCCGTGGAAACTCAACCTGAAATTTAAAACTTATGTACACAATTTGGAGAATAATATATTTATCTGCGGCCAACCTCTTGCCTTTTGTTGTATCTCAGCGTATTCATGAACGTCGGGTGTGTATAATTATAGTGCAGTGGGCACTATAATTATATTAAGGACAAGTCAACTTTGATACTTTACCACTAACTGATGTAGGTTGGCAGTGGTGCCCTGAATAAAGTATTAACTATGGAACTTCTTTTTTCCTCCTATAAATGAGCAAAGCTCACTCTATTGTAGAATTTAGAGTTAAATACACTATATTAGTGTGCACAATGCGTCACAGGGCATACTTTATTTGAATACTAAATTTAGTTTAGTGACTCTTTAATTTTCACCGGAGGTTATCAGGTGAATTTGTGATCTGATTAAAGCTATTGTTGCAGGTACAACTCCGGAGAGGCATTCGCATAATTGCCACAAATCAAATAATCAGAGATAAATTGGTATTACTACACAATCTAATAATTAAAGGTATGCGATATTTAATTAATTGCGTAATTTAATATGAAGGCAATGGTATCCTTTCCTCTCGGAGACATGCATTGAATCTCACAAGGATGTGTTACATTGCTAACATCGTTGATTAATCTCATTGCTTCTTGGCAAGTTATGTGAGGCTATAGTTGTTACATAAGCTTAGTTTCTGTGCCTTATCTATATAGTGACTGGTTTTTAACAATGAATGTTTAACTGTTAATGCAATGAAGCTTGTACTTGAGAAAAGGAGCTTAATCGAACACTAGATAGTTACGAAATCTTCTATGCAGCATGTGATAGATCATACTCCATCCTTTTAATAAGTGTTTCAGGTCAGGATAATTTCGTAAACTTCCTTCAGTTTAAAACAGTCAAGGTATGGAATTGTAGGAAGCGGTATATGCAGGACACTACCAACATTGTATAAAGGTAAACTAGAGTTTAACGATACTCAAAAGTCGGTTAAGTTTACATTTTACATGATACCTAAGCCGCCAGGACAAGTACAATCAGCTGCTCTTCACAATGGAAAATACGACTAAATTTGATTGAAAATCATGAATTATAACTGGTATATCTAAGTTTAGTTAGTATTGTGTTGAGACAAAAAGTACTTTCGATTAAATGAAACTGCATTTTGAACTTGGCTTTTTGGCTTTTATTTTGGTTATTTGAGAGAATTATGGGAGGTGAATTGTACATTTTCTGACGACCTGACCCACACACAGAAACCAGATAAAAAAATACAATTCTTCTTCACCAATCTTTTTAGATAACCCAAATTTCAGACGAAAGAGCTTCAAAATATATATATAACCGAATAAATTCTTTAAATCGACGCAATACTAAATATGTGATATGTCACCAAAAAATGAGTCATAAGTCAAAAGCAAGTTGTTATGTTTGAAAAGAATTTATATATTTTATGTCTTATTTGTTTAAGTTTGCATTATTTCTGGGTGGTCAATTACTAGTGACGTGGCTAATTATACCCCATAGGATGACCTTAGGAACGCAAAGATATATTTAATAAACTATCTTGGGATTTGACACATCATTTCAGTCGACTTAAAGCATTAGATAACCCAAATATAAAAACATTCATACGAAGTGAACTTGTGAATGGAATATTTGGAAAAATATCAATTTTGCGACTTCTCACTCATTGCTCTCTGTAACCGTTACATATAACCAGATTTTCATAGTATTTATCATTTTATCAAGTCTAAAGGTGTAAAGCTACCGATTGTACAATTCATGGCGATCTGACCCCTCAGATATCCTGAAGGCCTGGAAGCAATGAGCGTAAAAATGAATCCCTTTTGACTACCGGAGTGAAGTGAAGTGTATGCGGCTAAATCCGCAGTCCCCACCATGAGGACACACAGCTAAAAGCTTCACAATCCGGGTTATGAATCAGTTTTATTTTTGTTGTCGACGAAGCAGGATTGTGCCGGGGTTCTCGCGGGACTTGTAGGGATCTGGTGAGGATTACATGCCCAGTTGCTGACTAAGCAAATTCTGTTGAACCTCAAGTGTGGCCATTTCAGTTCACACAGAAATATGTCAATATTTATCATCCACTATAACCTAACATGGTAGGATTCCTAGGTAGAATTTTCAGTGGTTGTAGCCTAGTGCATATAGCGTGTGCTTTCTAAATATAGGCTATGACAGGGTTTCGGATGCTGTGACGGTAGCAATTTTCCCCTCTCAGTCCTTGCCTTTCTTTCGAACCACTATTGAAGTAAGGCCAACGATCCTTGGTAAGGCCACTTGCATGCCTTGGAAGAGTGTATTGGACAGATGGGAAACTTGCCTCCCCCTCCCCTCTCCATTTATATATATAAAGAAATGATGAGATGTGATCATATATGAGATGGTGTGATAGTGAAAGGTGAGAGGTGATGATTATATAAAGTGAACTATGTGTTGGCAATTGCTAGTACAAGGGTGTATGGTAAGAAGTAGTGTGAAGAAACTACGCTTTTGAGGAGGGGTATGCATGACCTTTGTCACTTTACATCATGCAGGAATAGGTGGAAGACCATGTACGTTGATATACGTAATGGAATCTAATGTGTTGCCATCCTGAATAAAAAATAGATTATAATATTAAATTAAACAATCCTTTATTTGCGTTTTGACACGAGAAAAGGTTTGCTTTTCTTCTGATAACATTTCACGTCTCCCAACGCATCCACATATATATACACATGTAAGTTTAAAGTCGCAATTTAAGTACCTTTTATTCATGTGTTAAATATGTTTTTGTGTTCATAATTCTTTATTCAGGTAATACATCTGCAGGAATATCATCCGTATTGACGGTGTTCATCATGCCCTGAGACACTAGCTTATATAATAAAGTAGGATGATGACAGTTATACAATAAGACATTTGTTTGTCCGGCAATACATAGAACAGGTGAATTTAGGATCACTGATATTTTTACATGTAGACCCTTTTTGTAAGTGGTATCACAAGGACGGTGTTTTCTTCATCAGGGAATACATAGGCAAATTTACTTGAAATCCGCTATATTTATGACTTTGATTACAGAAGCATGCAGGGGATATCATAAAATGCTGACTGACAAACTCCAATCTTGAAAATCATTAAATAAATAACAATGATTTTGAGATTTTACTCATTCCTAAAGGGGAAGATATATCATACATGTAAATTTACTCCTAATTCAAGACAAGACCAGAACAAACATATATTTCTTACTTTAGATAGTGCCGCTTGATACTAATTTAATGAAGAATGTATCACAAATGTCACGAAAATAAATTACTTGAGAAAAAGTGAAATCATCATTTACAGGTTCAGCGCTTACATGTATACGTGTAGACCTATATTGCTTTCCCATTAAGACACCAACACAGGAGTGGAGAAGATTTTCAACCTTTATTTCTGCCTGCTGTTTGACATAAGGAAATTCAGGTGGTACATACATTAGAATAAAATCATGAGTGACATTGAACAGGAATCGATTGAGAGGCATGTAATAAATCTCCTGGCACCAATAAGGTGACAGCACCCTCAGAGAAGCTCCAGCTTTTCTGATGTTAAAATAGGCGTGGGGGGGTGGGTAGTGTGAACTTTCCCCTACGGTGGTTGACGCTGGAGTGAGGCCGATGTCCGTTGGCGTGGTCTCACTCCTGCTAGCGCTCAATGCGCCCTCATTCGGAGAATGGGGGAAACATTAAGACACCAACACAGGAGTGGAGAAGATTTTCAACCTTTATTTCTGCCTGCTGTTTGACATAAGGAAATTCAGGTGGTACATACATTAGAATAAAATCATGAGTGACATTGAACAGGAATCGATTGAGAGGCATGTAATAAATCTCCAAAGTCTATAATTATTTAGTAGCGGTAATGTCTCTGAATGCCTGTGAGATGGCCTCAGAGGTTTTGTCTCTGGTATAAGCCAGGAATGCTTGTGATTTCCACTTTCCATGAATCCTGATTGCATCCAGGTCAGCGTGTTCTTGGAGGGCGCAGGCCGACCCCCTTCTGATGCTGTGTAAAGTCAGGTGCTCTGACTCTAGGCCTGCGGCAGTGATAGCAGCATGCCAGGCATTGTTGAGATATGCCAGTGTCAGGGCCTGACCATTAGCATACATGAAGAGGGGGGCGAGCCCTCGAGCTGGGCGGTGTTTCAGCATGGCAGTAGTGGCGGCTAGCGGGCAGAACGCTGACCAAGGGAGCGACGGGAGGTGGAACCATTGTGGCTGTGCTGCCCCCTGGTGGTTCTTAGCCCATTTATGGGCCACGCTCACCTGACTTTCGCCAATAGTGATGTCGTTCCTCGTCAGGTGGCGCGACCGGTCGAATGTTGATCCTCTCTGTAGAGCGATGTTTGACTGGCGCATTAAGGTTAAAAACATTATCACAATAGCACAGACCAGTGTGGGACCTTCGCGGTCATAACATAAGAATGATATTATTTTCTCCAGGCTTTCAGGGGACACCGGAGGGGCCTGAGTTGGAATATGCCTTAGGTTATGGGAAATGGCCCTGAGAGCATCTCTAACCATATGGTTTGAGAACACAGAGATATCAGCTCCCAGGCGAGTGAGTGTAGCTTTAATAGAGCCCAGATAATTTGAGATGGAAGCTGGAGAGTTAAAGAAGAGGGCCAGATACTCGATGAATAAACATATGTCCTCGGCGGTAGGGAGGCGGAACTGTAGCTTATAGTGGATGCAGAAACCAATGAAGAGCTTTGTAGCTGTGCGTCTGTTTGCTGCTGACCCAGGCCGGATGGCTAGGTGTTGTCTTGCTGTGGCCCTGTCAGCGAGGAAGTCATATGCTGGGTCTGGAAGCAGAGCACATTATGTAGAGGCAATTCATAGAAAGCGAGAGTAGTCATACTGTGAAAGAGAGGTAACAATTCGGCACATATTATTTTGTGTAGTGATCGAGTGGGCAAGTTCTTTCATTTCTGGGTCAAAATGTGACCTCGAGAGTGCATCAGAGAGGATCATGTCTTTCCCTGGCACATGTGTGAAGGAGAGGTGGAGACCACATGAGTGGGCCCAGAACCACGCCCCTCTGGCAGTTGCGTTGAGGACAGTGTCGCGTCCTCGACTGTTGAGAAACACATCAATAGAACTTCTATTATCACAGCATATCTCAACGTGCGTTTGCCGAGGGAGGGAGGTTGTGAGGAGCCGGATGGCAGCCAGGCAGTTTATTGCTTCTAGCTGCGATATATGGTAGGCTTCTGTCATCCTCTCTGTGTATTTGGTGGAGTAGAAGTGTGTGGATGTATGGCCACCGCCCCCCTTTAGGCACAAGTCTGCATAGATCACCACAGACGGAGGGGGCGTGGCAGACATAACCCACTTATTGCATTTGACAGCGTAGCGGTTTATCCAGGACAGGTCAGCTTTAACCTGTGGTGTGAGCTTGACCACTGTGTTATGTAGAAGAGCATGTCGGTAGGCGTCCAGGAGCCTACACATGAAGAGACGTGCAGGTTTAATGACCTGTGAGATGTGGTTTATCCTTCCTGCCAGACACCTAAATTCTCTTATTGAAAGGGTCTCGCGGGTCATGAAACTGCGTACTTCAAGCAGTATTGCCTGAAGTTTTTTCTCTGGGATGAAGAAGCATTGTGAAGGGATGTGGAAGGTGATTCCCAACCAGGTGAGGGATGGGGTAGGGTCGACCAGCTTGCCATAGCTGATTGGTAGGCCTAAGCTCCTAAGGGTGGTGTAGGCCAAGGCAAACTGGGCGAATGGATCTGTGTCTTCTTGGTGTATGAGGAGGAGATCATCCAGATAGAACAGCCCCACAATGCCCCTGGTGTTTAGGTGTCTCATGATGAAGTCTGCCACCCTCTGCATGTAGAGGGAGGAGATGCGTGTGCCAAATGGCAATGCTCGGTCGATGTAGTATTTGCCTGCATGAGTCATGAGGAGGAGGGGCCAATCAGATGGGCAGATGGAAAAGTTTCTGTATGCCCTTTGAAGATCGATGGTGGTGAGTTTAACTCTAAATCCCTCCTCTCTAGCCTTGTCCACGGCCATAGAGATAGTTGGGAGGCTATGTGAAGACCTCCAGCCGAACACAGTGTTTTTAGGTATAAAGTCATTTACAGATGCTCCTTGAGGGAAAGAGAGATCGACTATTATCCTCTTTTTGGTTGAGTCACTTTTGTCCCTGGTCATTATTGGGCTTACCTGAGCCCAGGGCTGGAATGGGAGAGTGTCAAATGGCCCAATTAATGCTTGATTACTTAGTTCAGTTGCGATATAGTCCTCAACATGTGTTGTGTTATAAACGGCTGAGGGGTGATTTTTCAGTTGAGTGGTGCCTAGAGCGGGGCCTGAGTATTGTAGGGGGAACCCAAACTCTATGCACTTGAGGAGCCAGTAGTCCTCTACATGGCCGGTAGACAGAGCTTTCCAACGAGGGATGTCGAGTGCACTATTCAGTGGGACCTGAGCACCCACCACGTTAGGGAGGCCCGATGCTTTGACATTAGTGTAGAGTTCAGTTACTGGGTTGGTGGGGACATGATCAGACCATGACGGGAATGACACAGCTTGTTGCTTTGCCTGAGACACAATGTTAAACTTGTGGTAATATTCACCTACCATGGTAGAGTTAGTCCAGTCATGTATTTGAGGTGCAGGTTTGTCTGTGTTGTGTTGACACATGACGTCCTTAAAGTCCAAGTGATGGCATAGGCATGCAGCGGGCATAGATTCGCCAGCAGCAACCATGCTCAAGAGATTGTTTACTAACACTGGGAAGGGGCGTGGCATGTTACTGTCAGCGCTCCTATTGGGTCGTTGGTTCACTTCCGGGCTATCATGTGCACTGGGCCACGTGTAGTCGTCAGCGTAAACATTGTCCATGCAGCTATCCAAGTTACCATGTGCGTGGTCAATCCATTCACTCGGCATAGGAGAAACATCTATCCTATGATGAGGGTTGGTATAAGCGTGAACATCAACCGCTTTAACAGTTTCCAGGGGAACATCAACCTGGGTGGGGAGAGTAGATACAGTGCTATGGCTACGGTGTCTAACTAGAGCGGGCCCATGTTGCTCGTGTTTAACACCAGAGGGGGCAGGCAGGGACCCAGGGCCTGGCCCCCCGTGGGATGCTACTCGTTTTTTGAGTATGAATCCTCCTTATTATCATCTTCCTTTTGCTGTTTCTTCTTCTGGCCTCCCCATTGCTTGCCACGATTCTGTGTATCACGAGACCTATCTGCTTTCTGTTGGTCTCTCCCACGCTCAGTATTATTCTGACGGAGCGAGTTACACTTTTTAGCCGGGTGGGGATTTTTCTTATCATATGCAAAGAAACACACAGCACACCAGTGATGCACAGTTGCTCCTGCGACGGTGTGGGTGGGTTTTTTCTTCTCACATTCCCCCCGGTTAAAAGGATGGCATAGAATGATAGGTGCCTCCGTGGCAACATGATTAGCACTAGACCATGAGAGTTTCATGCGCTCGTCCTTTATTAGGTCTGAGTCACTCCACTCAAGTAGATCATCTGCAATGAGGTCCAGGATCGTCATGGACCACTCATTTACATTATTCCACGGGTATTTAATTGCATCCTCTGTGACTTCTTTAATGTGGGTGAGGATGAGTCGAGTTGCTGAGTGTTCTTTGTCGTCGAGAGCAAGGCCCCCCATGCCGGTTATATGCTCGGGGACCGTAAGGACATAGTCGGCCTCCTGACTGCGTATCTTAACACTCCTGGGCAGAAAGGGTTTAAGCAAAGCTTTGCCGAGCTTGCCCACTCCATCACTGTCTAGATCTTTGATTGCCTTACCTCCTCGTTTGACGATCTGAAGGGTGATCTCCTGGAGGGCCCTTTGGTACTGGCGATCCGTGGCTGGGGATGCAGCAATGGCCTCTGGAGGAGGTACGTAAGGGGCCTCACGCCTGGGGCAGAACGCATCTACATCATCTCTCCTACTGGCCACCTCTTCCCTCCTCGTGGCAGGCTGGCTGAGGGATCTGCGGCGTGTTGTCTCTGCAGAGAGGGGCTGAGATGAGTGGACATTTGAATCATCTCTGAATGATTCTTGGTGTGATGAGAATTCACGTAGGAGACAGTCCTGGGAGACTAGTTCCATGATCTTACTCACTTGTTCCTCGAGGCGAGTGAAGCGTGCCTCTGGAGGAGACGCTGCCCCGGCAGCCATTGTATCTTCCAGCGTGTTCTGGTCACGCGTTGGGGCCTGCCCCTCTCCCGTATTCTTGGTCCTTCTCCCTCCTCTACCCCTGGGTTTAGACTTAGGTTTTGGTAGAATAACTTGGGGAACGACTGGCTGACGAGCTGCTCCCCTGCCTCTGGTAGTAATCGGCATGATGAAGGGGAGAGGGACAGGAATGGGTGATAAGTAATAGTGTGAACTTTCCCCTACGGTGGTTGACGCTGGAGTGAGGCCGATTTCCGTTGGCGTGGTCTCACTCCTGCTAGCGCTCAATGCGCCCTCATTCGGAGAATGGGGGAAACTTAAGTACACTTATATATATATATATTGAATTTTTATTCATGGTTTGTCAACAGTTACATAATCATGAAATGGGCGTACAATTCTACAGAGTAGGTCTTCCACTGAGTCCAAAAATAAATAAAATAAAATATCTTACATGTCTCGAGATTTACATATACAATTATATCTGAGTTACGCTCTATTGGTTCTAATTTACATACAGTGAGTACTTTGGCAATAGTTAAGTCTTTGTATACTCTAAGACCTTTCCATTTATGTTCATACATTTTTACAACAGGTATATCATAATTCATTATTAACAACATATCCGAAGTAGTTACTGGGGGATATCCCTATAATATGGCTACATATTATGTACTACAATCTATATGGACGGAATTTAGTCGTTGCCATTATTTACTAGGCATCGTCACAGTATTTTTAGAGCAATATAACATCATTAACATACAATTGATATTATTGATAAGATCTTTAAACAAAGATCACCCCGCCATCCAACCCTGATATGTCTACCCATCGATGTCTCGATCTTTAAAAATTAGGTATTATGTACCTCAGTTCTATACCCGAAATCAGGTTTCGACTTGGTTGGTTTATGTCAATTCACTACTCTGTAAATTTAGCATGGATAAAATACATACATCGGTCAACTCACTACTTTTATGTTGCATTCCATTCTAGTAAATGAATCAATTATACTGTCCAGTATGGCTGTGTGATACACTTTATAGCAAGACAAATGACCTCCCTAATATAAACCCACCTCAGTCAGCTTCGCTGTGTTTTTAGAGTAATTGGCTTTTTGGCCCATGACACAATTATGCACTTGTCAATTGCAACCCCCACCCCCCCCACCCCCGGGTAGGTAGGGGAATGTCCTGGGCCTGTTGGGAAATTTGAGGAAATCCCCGACCCCCCAGGGCAAGAAATTCCTGTAAATCCCCGACCCCCTGGGGCACATTTTTCGGGAGACATTTCTTTTAGACAGAAACTGTTTTTGCAAAAATATAAGGGCCATTTTCAGAAAAGTCTTACAAATGGTGTTTTTGTTTGACATAGCTTTGTAGAGCTGGAGAAAATATTGTTTTGAATTTTCCCTAATCAGATATGAATTCTCAACATCATGAGTGTTTTATGACATAGCCTACAGTTTTCTATGTCTGAGGGAAGTGGCGAATGGTGGTATGTGACATAACATCCGGTATTTCTTAAATCATGACAACTTAATGAGCATGCACATAGTTATCAATATCAATTAATATTTTGTGTATAATATTATTTGTGATGTGTTTCAGGAAAATGAGTCACAAGTAGCAAAACTGATATTTTTCAAAGTGACTTATATATAGGATATTTTTGTTGGAATATTTTATATATTAGCCCTGCTCATAACATGAATACATTACCAAATGTTAAGACAGCGTATTAAATATATATATTCATTTCTAGGGTCATATCATAGAGTACTAGCAATTGTGTCTCTCATACCTGTTTTTCTCTCCCAAACCCTTAATTATGATTTAATCAGTGATTGGCATGATGGGGGTCGACTCAAGTATTTTGAGGATTTCATCCCTCAAAATGAAAAGGCTTCAAAATGACACTTTCACCCTAGATACCTATACAAACCATATACAACGTCCTCCAGAGAGGGTGGACAGAACTCTACAGATGAGTCAAACGGTTTGTAAAACAACAAATTCCAAGAACATGTGAGACAAAGAAACCCCTCTTTTCTACATAAAGAAACCCCTCTTTTCTACCTGAAGAAACCCTTCTTTTCTACCTCTTTTCGTAGAAATCGCTTTTCCCGTATATTATATGGATATTTAGCTACTTTATTCATAAATGTCCACCCAGAAATATTGCAAACCATTTTTCTTTCAAAATAAAAACATTCAACCTAAAATACTTATTAGATGTCCAACTGTTTACTATCATTAGAATCCACTTGATCTCATCTTTTCAAATATGATGATATCTCAAAATCATTTTCTTGTGACTTGTGACTCATTTTCCTGTGACACATCACAATTCCCTCCCATGAGCCAACCCCCCACCCCACCCCCCACACCTAACCTAACCCCCTACCCTAACACTAACCCCAACACTAAAGGATCTTGACATTTCTAGTATAGGGTACCATGGAAAAAGAGTCCCACATCATGTTCAGCAAGACTAGTTCAAGCCTGACACTGTTGAAACACTATATAGGGGGTGCCAAATCCCTGTCAGGTTCAAAGGAGACACTCTTTGTGTATATAATATTGGGGGAGGTTTGGAACTATGGAACTTAGCCTAGGCAAGCCCATGCACACTGAAAACCATCAAATCTCTCTTGGGAACCAAGGTACAGAGTGGGCAATGGTGGACATTCCCCCACCCTCCAGTTGATATTGCTGTCAACTAAGGGAAATCTCCGCCTGGGTGGGGGAATGTTTTCTCAGACATTCCCCTACCATTCCCCTACGTACCCGGGGGTGGGGGGGTGGGGGATTCAATTGACAAGTGCATTACTTACTGCTATTATCTCATTCAATCCGACAAAAGTGAAAGTGTGCCTTGGTCATGGGTCACTGACCATCCAAGCTACTCTTGCATTGTAACAAGGAGAGCGAGCCAGGCCATGGTAATCCAATTAGTGAGTAATGGTACAAATTGTTGAAAGTAAACAGTACCAACCCAATTCAGATTTACACTATATGCACCGGATTTGCAAAGGATGCACAATGAGTGTGTGGATGCTTCCGTATGCTGATTTAGTTAAGATTGGACTAGGATTTTCAAAATAAAAACAGAATATTTTTTCCAGTGCAAGGATGTTGAAAGGGGTTACTATCAAATAGTTAGGTAACAGTCTGAATAACCAAAGGTGGCATTACTCATGAGATCATCCCCACATAATATGTTCAGGTTCTAAACAATAACTAACACAATAGTGTTATAGTTAGCTGAGTTTACTAAATAACTATTGTTAATTTCAATGAAACGTGGTATATTCATTCATAAACTCGAAGCTTGATTGCTTTTGAATGGTCGAAAACGTTTCCAGTATTTCAGTATTTAATGTCAGTTCTAGATTAAATACCTCTAGCTTATCAATGAGAACTATCCCATCTGGTTTAAAATATAAGAAATTGTGTTTGACCAAGGATAATAGGGACTTCTCCCCGATTATGCTGTTTTCTGCCAAATTAAAAATTTGAATTTGGCAGAATATTTCACTTTATTACACTGAGGGCCCGATGTACTGTATATAACTGTTTGGTAAACCACTCTTAGGTCTCCCTGATATTGTAAATCGTATTGCACTATATGCAATTTTTTAGACTAGTAGTCTGAAAGACCTCTTACCTTCTCATTATATATGGATTTCTGTAGGAAGAGTAGTATAACCATAGTACATCTATGATATACAATAGTTTTCTGGATTTCAGACTGCTTTAGTACATATACGTGTACATAATTTTCTCTTTATGATAGGAACTTGCAGACATCTATGACATGTTGTCACAGTTAACAGAAGAAATATTACGGTGTGTGTTGATAGGCTGTTAAATATAGACAGGGCAATATTTTATAGGTATGTACACACATTTTTCCTCATACAAACGGATACTGTTTGTTTGCAATCAATTTTCACTTCATTTTCCACAATGTCCATGATGGATGGTGTGTGTCATATGCTCCGATGCGGCCCGCTAGCTTTCTCAAATTGTTTCACAATTTGAACATTGATCCATCATAGGAAGTTGGCCAGTCATAAGCCCACAGAATGGTCATCCATTACATATATGGATTAGGTATTCTCGCCTTGATCGATTGATACCCAACTCTCTCTCCCCAGCTCCTCTCAGTGTTTGACATTGTAATGCTGAATAGAGAGTGAAATATTAATACTCCTTTTAGCTGAGTTTTGTTGAGTAAATGCTCTGAGGAGATGTATGTAGGACATACTGTAAAGGAAAATGCATGAATTTGCGTTTTTAACACATTACATGTGATGTGCTACTGAAAAACAGGACATAAGTCGCAAAATTGAAATCTTACAAACTGTTATATTCATAGCATCTCTTTGTTGGAGTGAGTGAGTGAGTAAGATTGGTTGCTTTACGCCCTTATCAACACATTTAATATGGTTATATCAAGGGCGGGAGAGCTGAGAGGGAGGCAGTTTATGATCATACCCAGGAAATAAAGATAGAGAAGAAGGGAGAGAGAGACAGAGAAAAGAGACAGTAAGGCACTTTAAGGTAATAGCCTAGGACCAGTCTCTTCATTGGAGTGTTTTATTATTTCTAAAATGCAAAATAATTTCATCAAATTTCAAGACAGTGTATATAGATGTACTTGCGTTTCCAATGCCATCCTATGGAGTCTATTTAGCTACTATTTGTCCACCAAGAAATATTGCAAACGTTTCATTTCAAACAAAAGCTTATTAAACATTTAAAACATAATATGTTATGTTTAATTAGCTTTTGTAATGAGTCATTTAGTCATATAGAAAGCCTTTAAGGTATTTCTATATATTATATAGAAATACATTTAAGGTGTCCCATAGTTGTATTTATTACACCCCTGCGATGTAGTTGCCCATACATTCAGCATTGTACCACCCACTTGGTCAAGGCGGGTGATAACATGTTAATTACATCGCCCTTAGCTAATAACAAAAGTAGGTCGGTCCAATGCCTGCGTCATGGGAGGGCGTCGTCCTAATTACAGTAACTAATTATTGTATTAATGCGCCACTAGCAGACGCAACTTTGACCAAAGTAAGCTGTGAAAATGGACGACGACCCTAATTTTGATCTCAATGCGGATTTTATGGAGGAATGCATCGAAAATGAATGCATTGAAATCAACCTAAGTCAGGAAGAAATGGCCGACCTGTTAATGACAGAGATTGAGGAAGAAAATGTTGAGAATGAAAAAAAAACTGAAGTTCAAGAACCAAACATGATCATGATGGGATATGTGCGGGAGCAACGAAATGATAACACCAACAGAAAGACAACAATGGTAAGTATTATTTGAATCGATTTTATTTATGTCTTATTAATTTACATCACTTACTTCAAAATGTGATTGAAATATGAGGAAACATTCTATTTACTGATTTACAGGTAATTAGACGTTTCCGCGACTGGTTGTCAGGCAGGCAAGTCCATGAAGACATTTTGAGTATGACTCCAGAGCAGCTGAACGGGCACATTGGGCTATTTTTGATGGATCTGAAAAAGAAAGATGGGGGAAATATGGAACCAGATTCCATCACAAGTTTTCATCGAGGGATCGATAGGTAAATGAATAATTATTGGCTAGGTTATTACTTTTTAATTAATATTACATTTACAGTACTAGAATCCTAGAAAATAGGCCTACACTGCCGCTGAATTGAAGACTAAATTCCTGTCTTATTTTACAGGTTTCTGCGGGAAAATAATTACCCAGAAAATATTATTACATCATCAAAGTTTGCCTCATCTAGAGATGTGCTTGCAGCCAAACGTAAAAACCTCAAGTCAGTTGGTTTAGGCAATAAGCCAAATCGTGCAGAGAGCCTTACTGACTCAATGATAGAACGTTTATGGGAGAGCGGAGAGCTGGGAATGGATGACGGAAAATCCGTCCAAAATGCTATATTTTTCTTTTTTACCCAAGGCTTCGGGTTCAGAGGGAGTCATGAATCTAGACAAATGAATTGGGGCGATGTACAACTAAAAGTTGATGAGGAAGGAAAAGAATACCTTGTTTTTAATGAGAAACTTACAAAAACACGCACAGGTGACCGTTCATCTGGTTGCAGAGCATTTGCACCGAAGATATTCGCAACAGAAGGAGAGAGGTGCCCTGTTCGCTTCTATAAGTGTTTTGCAGCCCATCGGCCAGAAAGCATGCTCAAATCAGATTCGCCGTTCTACTTATGTCTGAAAGTTAAAAGCAGTGAGAATGATAAGGTTCGGTACAGCGCCCAGCCCATGGGGAAAAATTCTATTTCAAAGTTTGTTCCAAACATGGCCAATAATGCTGGGATTACAGGGAAGATCACGAACTACTCCCTCAGGAAGACCACATGCCAGAAATTAATTTCTTCGGGGGTTCCACCGGTTTTGATATGTCAATTAACAGGACACAAAAACGTTAATAGTCTAACGAATTACACCACCGCAGACATGAGCCATCAGAAGGCCATGTCAAATATCATAACGGCTGCCTCAACAAATCAGAGAAAAAGTCTAGCTATGCCCCCGACCTCAGGTCCCACCTCAAGTGCAACTACTACTAGTAGTCTCCCAATGATTCCAGCTTCTAAGCCCGAAAGGATGAGTATAACTGATCGTTTACTTCAATCAAGTACAGGGATGTTGACAGGGGCAACCATACATGGCACCGTAAATCTAAACATAAATTATACTGTCAGCAGCTCTCAAAAAATGAATGTGTCTCCCAAAGCGGCTATAGAGAATAACTAAATAACTGAAACCATACGAAATGCATTTCTGATTAGGCCTAAGATGTTTTGTTAATGTTCATGATCTCAGCTGAGTTTCTATGACTATAACGTCACCCAGTGAGTGTTGACAGTTGTAGAGTGAACGTTCCTGTCACGCTAAATTTGCTGTCAATATTTTATGTTCAACCCGACTTGACTATTGAAAGAAACTGATGTAATCTCAAAGGAATTGTTACTGAAATAAAACAATATTACGAACACAGCATTACAATATGTGCCTTTAAGTCTCCATGATAAGAATGTGGATAAAAATGCATGATTACCTTCTTACGAGTCTCTTTTTCTGCTAGTGTAATCCAAGATCGAAGTTCACACATGTTGAATTATGTGACGTTTTTGTGACAGAAGCAGCGGCCGACGTTGGTTTGGCGGGGGGACTATTTTATTCTAACTACATGGAACATGTCAATGGGGAGGGTGGGAATGGAGTCATCGACTGAGTTATTCTTTCCTTCTTGTAATTATTTTCACATTATGCTATTTTATTTATTAAGAGGTGTAATAAATACAGAACATGCCAACGGCTTCGGCCCTCTGTCCCTCCGCCTAAATCCTCGGTGGATAACACCATTCCCGCCCTCCCCATTGGCATGTTCCATATATATATTCTCAGCATCATTGGCGTCCACTTAATTATTTTCGTTCAAATGACACATTACTTTTATGACTCATTTACTGTGAAACATCGCCTATTTGCACTGACGTCACTTGGCCAAACAATGATAACCCAGACAAACAAATGACAAGAAAATGAAGTATATGTATATATAATTATAACAATTCATACACTTGATTAATTTGGCCAATATCTGTTTCTGTAATATTTGATAATTTAATACTCCTTTAAATAGATGTGTAAAGGCTATGACATTAATGTTTTATTTAATTATATTTTAGAACAGATCGTATAGCAACTAAATATATTAAACCTTGTACAATATTAAATACAAAATAACAGTCAAATACTTTGACTGTTGTTTAAAGCCAAAGGTCAATCATCATCTTATCAAATTTACTGCTAGTATAAAAATGTGTTTGAGACTAAAATAAACCGTGCGTGGTTGGATGGAAAAGTTGATTCAACTGATTCTCATCTCTCATGGGGACACGTCTTCTTACTGTATGTACATGTGCAAGTAAACCGAGTACATGTAAATGATAAATGCAGAATCCATCAACCATTACTCTAGAGAAGGTGACAAATGACCTTTGCTTATAATGTAGCATTCCAGGAGGAGTGATATGAAATGAATTTTGAAATCCAATCTATATAGATGTACACAGGTATTTCATATGAAAAGTAATCAATTGATGGTTCAAAGTAGTGTAGCGATTAACCACAAGGTTTGTGGCTTTCGGACGGTCTGAATGCCCAGGGACGGACCTCGGCCGTATGTTTTTTTCTCACGTTTTATGGAATAATAAAGAAATGTCCAGTCCAAATTAGTTTAGACAAAATAACAAAAAAATAAGGTATTTTACCCTGATGAAAAGAAGTTAGAGACCTTTAAAGTTGGCCATGTAGTCCACTTTTCATGGCTGGTCTGGCTGATGCCATTCATTTCACATTTAATATTCGTCATTGCACAGACTTTTAACTCATTTACAAGGAGTATCATCATCAGCTGAAGGGGTTTTTGCATCAATATGATTGTGAATATACTTCCCACAGTGAAAAATGTTATTTGTCGTGGCAATAATTGAACATAGATGCGAAAATGATGGAAATAAGTTTTGATTCAGACACTAGACACTAGGGGGACCACTAAATAGATTTATATACATGGTCATTGCTATTATAGTTCAACTAGGAGCCGCATAGGGCCGTTTTTTTGTACAACTTAGAGAAGTCTTTTTCCATTTCTTTACAGGAACCTTATTCAAGGCCCCACCCCTTAAATTATACCTTGCTCTATTATCAGTCATCTTTATATCATACCCATATGACAGGGCCAGCATTCTTACTTCCATCCTCAGGGCAAGTGGGAGGAGGCCGTAATTTTTATTGATTTGAACATGCTTAAATTCCTGAATTTGTTCAACTTATTGATTACTCTCAAGTCACAGTTTTGTATAGAGTTTAGGCGGCTACAAAGAGGATAACATTTTCCAATATTGGCAGCACAAAACTTTTATAGATCTGCAGGGCTATGTTCCCATCTATCAAGTGACCCAGACACATTAATTTTCTGAGAACTTCTCCCACTATACCAATGACGTCATAAGGGATCCCCGGGTAGCGAACATTTCTATTATGACGCGATGGAGGATTCCCCTAGCGAGGTGGGTGTGGTCAATATACACACTGATGGATCAGTTACCCATATATATATCTGGTTGGGCAATCACTAGTAAATTAATTAGATATAGTCCTTAGGATGACTTCAACAATGCATAGACATATTCAATACAGTTTAAATTTGGTACATGTATTCTTACGACTTATTACACATGTGAACAGTTAGAAAGGTGCAGTTTGGGGGTGAAGTTTGGTTGACCCAAACTGCACACACAATCAGTTCGGGCAAAGATGCAATCTCATTGGCGCTGCGTAGGCCTGACCTACAAAGCAGTTAGAAATGACGTCGTCCTGACTGCGTAACTTAGGCCTACAAATTGCGGTGAATGAAGCTACCTCGAGCTAAACTATAGGCTATGCAAGTTAAATTTACTTTTTAACATTCAAATAGAGTGGGTTCGGCCCGTTTTCTGATGGTCTCGATCAGTTTGAACCCTCCATCGTGCCATTTGCTATAATAAATACCTTAAAAATGAAAACATTTTTTTATTTATTAGACGTCTATATAATACTTTAATACAATCACATATAAATATACACTATGCAGCGTGGATGTTCTCAGGCGTTGCCTTCTAACAAAGAATTCTTGTGGAAAAACACTGTCACTGTTATTGCCATTTCTGTCATTATCAATATTATTGAAATTGCTATTGGTAATGCTTCATTTCTACTCCTAAAAATTACATTGATTTATTGTATGACTATTTAATACTGCGAGCTTGCAGCTAATTTAAATTGTATACTCGTATCAAAGGAGCTGATCTCCTATGTAATTAATTCCTAAATTGAACCTGGTTACGTTAGAACAACCTGGCTTGTCCGGAAAATGATATCTCCCAGGTGAAATGAAATCGTCAAAAAAAATTCTACACAAGCTTTGGAGCTAAACAAGTCACAATTGATCTCAACTGCAAACGTCCTAAGCAGCGTCTGACCCACCAGGATTAGGCAAGAGAGCAACCCATCTTTCACGAGTCGCTCTGGCGACCTTTATCTCTGTCGGTTAGAGCAATTGGTCATCACTTGGACGGCTCAATACATTCCCGCGATCAATAAAGCTCTGCAGATACAGCAGACGTGCAGACCCAAGGGAGTAAAGAGAGTGGAGCAAAGTGGACGGAAACTCTGGGTTCAGCCTGGCTAAGCATAATTTGTAAAAGTTCTCTCTTCATATTACTTTTGTTTGTTTTAAGCGTTTATACTTTTAGGACTTGCTCTTGGCAAAGAGTAACTCATAAACGCTACTCGGTATCGTTCTCACTATACTTACATGTGACATATATACATGCATATGGAAAGAACGGAACATAGTGAAATAACAAGTATAAGGTATTTGTATCTGTCACAGAAGAACAAATACGTGATGCACATCAGAGCTGGTGCAGAATTCTAGTACATGCTTTTTTATATAAGAGAGATATTGCAAATTATCTCTACTGAGAAGCTCTACTAAAAACAGTAACGCTGCACTGGGAAACTGTTAGATCTACTATAAAAAGTGTTAAGATAAGTGCAAAGTTGCCAATATCTTACATGGGGAGTATATATACGTCTGTAATATGGAATTGCTATACTGAAATATACGGTTACATAGTATACATTCTGCCAAGGAGGTATCTTTTTATTCAGGATGTTTATACAGCAAAGTCAAAAAAGGGTGATCAAGTATGAAATGCAAGAGATCGTACAATGAAACATTATTATAATGTGGGCTCACGGGATTAATTCAACTAGGAATAGCCATGGTGTTCTGCCCACTGCTGTGTCTAACTAAGTCAACTGACTCTAATCGATTCTGAGCTAGAATTTCTTAACGCTAGGATCAATCAGTATGACTCATTTTGCTGATACCTTTATAAGAAAAGACATCAATTTGAAGGTTTAAAAGATAATAGGCCTGTTGCACTCTGCACAGAAAGGTGTTGTCTTAAAAGCCTCTTAGGACTATAACAACTTTAATGAAAAGATGGTTTAGGCATTAATCAAGCCGTTTAAGGATAGTAAAAGATCTCTCAGGCTCGTCTGAAACGAAAATTAAATACAGTACAATGCAGGTTATGCTATGAGGGAGTTACAAGGCCTATGAGAGTGGTTTACCCATCAATAGTACTGTGTACTATTCAATAATCGATACATATTGTAATGTAGGGCACTCCTACATAGTGTAGCGTGGGTATAGCAGCAATGAGTCGCATGTGCGATCCTGCTGCGAGCCCATGACCTGGGGAACTCCATACTACCAGCAGATGCTGCTAGCCAGCACCACTGCAGTCCTCCAGGGGGCCGTCCTATCTTGGACTTCATGAATCTGGAGGCACACTCTGATCCACACATTCCACAGATGTAGGAGGGGGCTGACATACACCTGGATGCAACCGTGCCACTTTGGGATACTCCAAATGGATGGACAAGACCATGACTGGTCTTATCTGCTGCAGCTTCCTGTACAAGACCATGATGACCTTGCAGGAATGGCCTTGACTGTAGGTGGAAGGGGGTCCACTTATGGCGCAGCCCCTGGAAACCTGCAGTCACTAAGTGGAGCCTGATCAGTTCTGCTGGGGCACCTCTTGAACAACACCAGGTACAGTCTAAGTCACGAAATCTGGCAAAAGGAAGACTGCTGATGAAGCAGACAAGGCAACGAGAAGCATGCACAGCATGTATTACAATCACCATGTGTGTTATATCCCTTCCGATGCACAATAAGATTAACCTTGGGCTCACTACATATTCTATTAGCAAGGACACATATCCTAATATAAATCTTGGTTCTTGGTTCAGATTCCCCTGAAAGGCTACCAAAGTAAACAGAAAAAGATCCTTAGACATAGACGCTGAAAATAGTTTCATAATCATCACATACATGAATAATCATATGCACTGATAAATAATCATCACACTTTAATATAATTGCAGAGAAAAACCCTCAACCTCAAAACGGAGAACTAGAACAAAACAAATTATAGCTAAATCTATTGCATTAACACAAAAGTATAGAAACCTATAATGCAATAACGTGTAATTTGTGCAGTTATTATGAAGTAATTGGCTGTAATGAAATGACCTTGAAAATGTAATTGCCTCATTATGTAGTAATAGCATTAGCCTTGGACTATTTTCATTAAAATTGTTATATGTGGCTTGATCAATATTATAGCTTTTGAGTGAATGCGTAGTTGTCAGTTGTTATGAAAGCGACTTACTAGCTTACAGGGAAGATGCGTTTTCTCCAGTATAAGTCAATTATCGCTCTCTGCTTCCCTTTTCTCTCTTTGCCGGGGTTGACCTTCTGAACCTTTGACACTTTCGCTCCTCCCATTCTCTCTTTATCCCCGTCTTTCTTTCGCCTTTCCTCCAGGGTCTCTCGCTCTCTCCTCAATTCTTCTCTCTCCGTCCTTCCCCTCTCTCACTCCTCTCTCTTCCCTATTTTGTCTCTTTATATCTGACCTCTCTATCTGCCCTCCTCTCTTTTTCTGTCATCTATTTGTTAGATCTCTTTCTACTTTTTCTTTTCTCCTTTCTTCCCCCCTTTAATACTTCCTTTTCCATTCTCTCCTCTCTTGTTTCACTTCTCTCTTTCTGCCTGTCTCTCTCTTATCTTTCCTCCTTTCTTTGCCTTGTTTCCGTCACTCCTCTCACTCTCCTCTACCTAGTCTCCTTTCTAGTTTTCTCTTCTCTCCGTTCACTTCTCTCTTTCTCCCTGTCTCTCTCCTATTTTTCCTCCTTTCTTCACCTTCTCTCTCGCTCTTTTCTCCCTCTCCTCTCCCCTCCTCTCCCTCAACTCGTTATCTCTTTTCTTTCTTTCTCCTCTCTCTCCTCTATTCTCTCTTTCTCCCTGTCTGTTTCTACTCTTTCCTCCTTTATCAATCTTCTCTCTTTCTCTATTGTCCCTCTCCCTAGCCTCTCCCTATCTTGTTTATTTTCCTTCTCTTTCTCCTCTATGTATGATATATATGTCCTTTCTTTCATTTATCTCCTTTCCTCTTACTCTCCCTATCTCGGTGTCTGTATGTGCCCCCCCCCCCTCTCTCTCTGTAGATCCCTCTCACTCTGAGCTCACTCTCCACTTATGTTTGCTACATTAGAGATCTGGTCAACCAAAAGGCGACTGTCCAGACGGGCCTGTTTGTGGATAAACATTCATCAACGTGTGCGCTTCTGCAGAGGTCTCGTGTAAATGTTTCACCTCAAATCCTGACAATTCTTATTCTAAGGAAAAACGAGCGTGGAAATGGACTGCTGAGGGTTCTGCCAGTAGTTAACCTCTGTAGAAAAATGCTTCTTTGCAAGAGATGTCTGTACTGAGCTTTGAGTGGGAGTAGGAAGTGGTTTAGTGGCGTGAGAGGTGCGTCCTCGTGGAGGTGCTTACATGAAATGTGTCTATCCCTAGGCGACATGAGCGAGAAATCATCTCTTTATCGTCTCAACACTCTACTCTATTGTATACATATTTAATACATATTCAAAAGTATTCAAAAGGTAGTCCTTTCAGAATGTTTAGCAACTGACTTCTCATAATTTGTTGTAAATTTTCTTTTTCATTCATTTATCTTTTATCTTTTATTTCACACTGCATAGTGTACAAAAACACTATTTTCAGGAGAAGGAGAAATGGTAGGACAAAATGTCAAAAGAATATATAAAGAAACATGTGAAAAAGATGACAGTGTATGAACAAGACTTATGGGCCCTATGGGTTTCTTCTCTATCTTGGATTCCTTCCTCAAGTGGAATCCATTGTTTACAAAACAATCCTGTGAGTCCTGTCAGTACAGAAGTATTTTTTCTATTGTTTCTTTGAAAATGTAAAGTAAAAGATTTGAGCTTCAATACTGATCCGCTTGTTGATGTTGATGAAGGGCTTTATGAATCACTGAGGTTCCAACTTGGAGATACCAACTCCTGTTAACCCCAGGCTTCCGGATGATTCTCAAGATTTTACTGGTTATTTGCTATTTTAATTATTAATTTTAAAGTTCATGCCAGGATAAAGGTTTATTTCAAAGATTCAAGATTTCTAGTAGGCTTTAGTTTTGCAACGACAATGCTAAGAAACCGCAAATTTAAGCTCGCAGAATAGAAATCTATCATGAAACCGATCCTGTGATCTCGTTATAGGATTACCATACAAGATTATAGGAAGAGTTACATTCCGGAAGGGAACTGCAGAATTCAAAACAAATTAATATGAGTCATACAACAGGCCCCGGTTGCATAACCAATCCTTACATTATTAATTCCCGCCCTTGGCTACTATTCATTGCTAAGCAGCTTTTTAGAAAGTTTTAGGTAGATAATTTGCTATGTAGGCAATGATAATTTTGATCCTACAGTATCATCTTCCTACATAAGCAAGAAACATTTTAAGAAAGGATTTCATACGCAACGGCTCCCAGGGGTTGACCTCTCAAGTACACAATATGGGACTCGTCCGCTATCTTGAATTTCAATTCGCATAGAATTATAGGAGTTGTATGTCAGTGTAAAAGCTATAGAAAACATGCCATGTTCAGTATGGAATATTAATTGGTGCTTCCATGTCAATAACAACGTATTTCATATGTTTCATATGAATCAACAGCTCATATTTCCCATCATGCATTTGATTTCTATAGATCATTTAGACATGCTATGATATTGGTGAAAAAAATCTTACAATTTTCGATAAAAACTTTGCTAAATATTTGTATGTCAGACCTGAACTGAATACATCCCAGCATGCACTGTAATGGACAAGCGCAGTGAAACGTGCAAATCCGCTATTGCACAACAGAATAATCTGCTGATCCTAATGAAAGACGAAACACTTTCCTTCTCTCGAAACAAAATTTAATTAAAATCAGTCTCTGTGGATCAATTCAGGAACCAGAAAGAGGAGACACTTTCTTTACGTTTTGATTAAATATGGACTCCAATCATTATGAACCTCTGTGTTACACATTCAAGGGCCTGAGTCACGGATAGATCTAGAGGTATTTAAAGATAGAAGAACCATCAGAAATCATTTTCGTGGAAGAGGAATACAATTATTATGTAAAAGCTTATTGAAACTACGCCATACCTCGGGCCACGGCAACCTCGGTCATTTGTGTAATTGGACGTCTATCCACTGTATACATTGGTTATCCTGTTTTGTTGTTTTATTCAAAACGTGTTACTTACTTAAAAATTATAAAACATTGTAGTAGTAATTAACTATCAGAAGAAATACTTGTAGAGTTGTTTAAAATATGTATAGATAAGAATTTCATCAGTCCCGAAAAATTACATAATTTGGATTTTTAATGAAGGGCATATATAGATGTACACTGACTATACACGTATTGGAGTTATAATTGAATGTTTCGTATGTACTCTCCATGTTTTTAAAATTGAAATTTAATGTTCCATGAGGCGTGGTGATAGTTGTAAGCAGCCACTGGCTGTTGAACCACGTATTTGGCCCGGAACAAATTGACCTACCATTAATTTCATAAAATTGAAATCTTCATGTTCACTTACACAGCCAGCGCCGAAATTGGAAACACCGAGAACTCCAATTGGCCTCCGAAATACCATCCCCACGCTGCCAGACGAGTTTTCCACTTTTTATGGAGTTTAAAATATCGGTACCCGCTGAGGGGCTCGAATGCCTACTGATTTGGCCAGCGACTACCATCTGCATTGGATGCCTTCCACCGCTCCCATTGCTTCATAAGGTCGCAATTTACGTGACATCCATAATGTGATACCCTTTTGAGGGCCGAGCCAATTTTGAGGCGGTTTAGAAAGACAGAAGATGTTTTGCTGCCAAGGGTCGCAATAGGATGTGACGATTTCTCCGGCCGGTCCTTAATGCAGCTAACTTGGATCTGAGCAATCTGGGAGCAGGATGCGAGATGGGGTCCGTTGCATAACGCATCCTTTATAATTATTTTCCTCCCTTATTTACTCTTCCCTGCTAAGCAACTGCTAAGGAACCTTTAAGGAAGTAATTTGTGATGTCACTGGAAAATGAGTCATAGACGCAAAATTGATCTTTCAAAGAGTTTATTCCCAAGATCGCCTTGTTGGAACGTTTTTCATTTTTGGATGCTTACCGCCGCTCGTAGCATGAATGAATACATGTACTAACTTCTAAGACTGTATATTGAATGTATTTATAAATGCATATCTGAGATTATCTAAGGACTATATTTAATTTTACTAATAACTAAACATCAAGAAATGTCGCTAACTTTTAGTTTTGCATGAAAGATATGAGATATTAAAGTACAAGTTTATTAGATATCTTAATGTTTACCATGTTTATTTAGAACCTGCATGATCCTTTCAAATATGATATGATATCTCAAAATCTATTTATTGAGAATGGTGACTCATTTTCCTGTGACGCATCACATTTGCTATACTGCGAATGCTTAATTCTGTTCCTGCAGGAATAATTTCTTAGCTAAGCAAGAGAACATAGATTAGTAAGCAACAGGAGAATAAGGATTTATTATGCGACAGGTCTCAGGAGTCTTAACTTGGAGTTCGTTCAGCCCATCTATTTACATGATTTCCCAGACTGTTACGATACCAACTTTACATTCATATTTCTAGTTATTCATTAGGGAATAATGTTGCATAAGGCGAGCTTTGCACTTTACGATCGTATGGTAAACCACGTGTAGTCGCCTAGTAACTACCTCATAATGTAAGTAGCAATGCACTATATAATAAACTTTAGACTATAGATTTAATATTCTATGTATGGCACCTTGTTGTCTGGCATCTTGTCAAAATGCAAAAGATATCGTGAGTATAAGCCCCGATGTAAGCTATTACAAAAAATAAAATCAGCTGAATGGAAACAAGCGTCTTTGCGCAAAGGTAATTGAAACCATTGCAGCAAAGGATTCCAGCGGGTCATCGAAATATAAATAAGACCGTTTCTGAAGCCCTGTAGTAAGACCAACAGAAGTTAATCCTCCGTAACATTGGTCAAGTGGGTTTCAGTGGGGCGGGAGAAAGAACAAAAAAAAAGTAGAAAATATTTAGCTCGGATTTATAAGGATGTTTTAATAATCATATCATATTATTTTTAGGCTAGCCATCTCCGAACAACTATCATCATGATATGATTCCAAGCTTTATTTCTAACAATGTAAGGAAAATAGAAATAAAACTGCTTACATAATATCATGCTTTTTAATGTAAAAATTTAAATTACGTACAGATTTGATGCAGTTGAAATTGTACTACGAATGTAGATGAAATGAGACTTTCCTTTATTTATGCTCCTTGCTCTTGAGAAATTCAATATAGAATTTAATAAGCTCGAGAACTTTTCCTATTGTTCGTACTGTTGACAAATGACTAAATGTGTTTGTTTTCGTGAAAATGTTTAGTCATGTGTTTTCCTTACAATTTGCTTCAGTTATTGGAGAAATCCAATCTTCCTTTTTGCTGATAGTGTCAACTTAAATCGCATTGAATGACATGTAAAAACGTAACTTTTTGCAATAGAGTTTCCCATGAATAAACATCGATTACACGCAACTAAACACCATATTCATGAATTCCCGAATCAATATGATCGATTGCTTTAAGAATACTCCGAATAATTTCACTATCAGGAATCTAATATTCAATCAACTTTGCTATAGTTGTGATGTGTCTCTCATAAACAAGTTGATATCTTGGGAAATAATCAAAGCTAATGATCCCTGGAGTGAGGTGCTTGAAGCTATGCACTAAAACAATAACAGATACTTGTAAGAAAATGTAAGACTCGTGTACTTTCATTTCAAGTCTCTTGAAATTCAATGTTAACCTTTGGGTGATAATCAGAACATATTGCTGTAGAAATGTGATGATATTATTAAATAATCAAAAACCCTTAGAAATGTTGGATAATGATTATCCTCCAGCATTTTCCCTTTCTTCTTCAACCCTTTATATATTCAAATAGTTGTTAGTGTATTGAAAAAGTGAAAGTAATCTTCTTGATCATGAGAATTGTCAAATCTACAATGCAATACAAGGTGAATAGATAGCAAAAATAGCTGATTAAGCTGAAATTTCTTATTCATAGTGAATGAAACTATATTGCAGAACCATCATCAATCGTTCACCCTATGAATGATTTTGCAATCTTAGAAGTTTGATATTAATTGTATCTCTCAGCAAAACATTAAATATGCTGCGACAACATCCTGTATCAGGTTAATAAAAACACAAAATTCAAGTGAAAAACTAAAGTTGCCTAATTGTGTTTTGCTATTGTTCACGTGCGTTACAAATGTAACAAAAAGACTTTCTTCTTCAAGCAGCATTCTGAGCTATGAAGACAATATCAAAGTAAAAATACCTCAAGGTCACTGTTGGTTAAGTGCCATGCTAAGGAATTTCACTTTTATTAGCAGAAGACTTTCAAAAATCAACTTGAATTGTCGGATTTTCTGATTCTTTATTTTTGTATTCATTCCTAGGACCTGATTCATGATACATCTTCATTAAAATGTTCTTTGCTTTGTTATTGTACTGTGCTTATCTGTTAGTGATGTATATCAAAGTCATTTTGTCGGTCAAAAGTAAGTTTGTTCAATTTAATACCTCCAATAAAAAAAACATTTTCGCGATTTTTCCCAGCTTTAGGTTGAAAACTCTGAAACTCAAGTCATCTCCTGTTCTCACTAGATAAATACTAATTGTGTGTCCTAGGTCTTGTTAGCTGAATTACAAAGGCATTCACTTTGTAAAGTCCCCATCTAGGAGTTATTCCGTCGGTGCCATACACTAAAAAAGACAGACCTTTCCCTTGTATTCATACTCGATCTTTTTGATCCTCATCAAGTGTGCATTAACCCTGAGGCTCTGCTGTGAAAAAAGGTCAACACAAAGCCTCATATTCCACAGTGTACAGGGTCCACCAGGTTTTAAGGAGATGTGGTGAGGAGCACACGGCAGAAGGGGACAACAACTGGAGGGGAAAATCCTGTTTGTAGCGAGAGGTAGCCCTTCACTTTGAAGCCTCGTTTGACTGACATACTGGATGAATTGACTTTTATAAGTCCCTCTTCTGAAGGTTATGTCCCAAGGGAGAGAAGCAGCGGTTGGATTTGCGGGAGGGGGAGAACGCTAACTGGCTATTTTGCATCATGTTTGTTATTCAGCTAAATATGCTTTCATGTACATGGTACATTACATTACAGTAGATCAGCGAAATGGATTAACTGATTTTCTGAGGAAAAATCCCCACCCGACGTCAGTCATACGCACCCTCATTCACCCAGGTCATAATTTAATGGAATACTTTTCCTGTTTTTGCTAATCCGTTTCATTCTGATTTATTAAAAGTCCACAGACATTACATTTCACATCAAATGCTATAATAATAGTCTCTATAAAATACTTATAAGGCCCGATGGTACATCGAGATTAATAAACTAGATTAATTGAAAATATCAGTGAGTATTGAAACTCTGCAATGGGTGCTCCATCTATAGAGGTATACAGAACCCAACTCCGCATATAACGAGTAGCAAATGAAACACCGCAAAAAACATGGACTTGAAAGCAACGCATACTACATATGAGTTGTTTTGTGACCTGATTTCCTGAAAAATAGCTCACTCTCCAATCCTTACACATATTACTAAATGCATTATCATAAAAGGACGAAACGGGCACATGTTGTCCCATAGGCCAATGACGACGTGCCATGCAGCATTAAACCGTCTTCCCTTTTTCTCTTCTTAGAATTTCTTCTTTCTATTCATGTATACACATACATACCTGTGCATATTCAGGCAGTATGAAAGCTGGGAGAATAAATACATGAAGGTGGTTTGTACAGCTGTGCCAAATGTAGCATGCAGGTGGTGTTATATATGTATACATGAGATGTGATTCTTTTATGACTGTAAGTACGTATATGATTATTATGTATACTACTATCATGATTATGTTTTAGTAGCGTTAAACAAAGAACAAAAACTGGTGAATGTGCTTTAAATTATTATTCCAACCATTCTGGACTCTTGTCTAATCAATTGGTAAAATAGGTAAACTAGCAAAGGATATATGTGATGTGTCACAGTAAAGTTAGTCCCAAGTCGTAAAATTGCTATATATATGTATTTAATACTGTTACATACATGTATTTATGCTACTATAGTGACATGAATATATGTACCAAATTCCAAGACTATGTATTGAATACATTTGTACATATCTGAGGTTATCCTAAGACTGGTCATATATTTAACTACTTTAACAGTTGTTTTGTCCCCAATCGGAAAGGATATCTATGTGAAATAGGAAAAATCCAAGACTTTTCTTTTTGGAATATCTTTTTCCTTTTTGGAATATCCTTTTCCTTTTTGGAATATCCTTTTCCTTTTTGGAATATCCTTTTCCTTTTTGGAATATCCTTTTCCTTTTTGGAATATCCTTTTCCTTTTTGGAATATCCTTTTCGTTTTTTTGGAATATCCTTTTCCTTTTTGGAATATCCTTTTCCTTTTTGGAATATCCTTTTCCTTTTTTAGAATATCCTTTTCCTTTTTGGAATATCCACTGTCTTAGGCCATTCTCAGTTCTTTTCACCCAACAGTACCATGATTGTATTCCTATGCCAACATACATATATCCGATGAAACAATATGGGGTTGGGAGGGATTGGGAGGGAGAGCGGGAGTGGGTGAGAGGGAGGGAGAGGGGGAGAGGGAGAAAGAGAAAGGGAGAGAAGACAGCATGGTAGGAAAGGAGACATGTGTGTGAACATAGTCTAGTTGCTATGGTGATCACTGGTCAGTTATCACCCATGCATGCAGTGGTCATGTGTTACATAACAGGGGATGTCTCCTTTGGTACAGAGACAAAAGGAGTGTACCAGAGGTGAAATAGGAAAAAGGTGTGGGGATATACTTTGGTATGGTGGATATCTCAGGGAAATAGTCAAATCTGCTGGGAAATAGGAAGTGTGAAGTTGGAAAAGAATTTGTGGTATGTGAAATAGCTTGTACCAAAGAGGAATAGACTGTACCGTTTTCGTCATTGGTACAAATGCCTATTATGGGACGCACCACCAGTGCCTGAGCACTTTTCTCTGATAGAGCCAAACTAATCACCAAAAAGAATCAATGTTTAGTCTCGTACTGTTCTCTGACGGCTACTGTTGAAAAATGTTTTTAATAAAAGTGTCTGACCCTACTGAGGGACACTACGCTAAGGTCATATTGTAAAAAAGGCTATACTTGTAAATATATATGGACGTGAAGTTGGTCTACCCTCTAAGAATGTACATAAAAGTGTAGATATATCCTTCAAACATACACCCTTTAGGGAACCTCTAATAACTCTCTGTCGACCTACTGTCTAAGTCCAGTTCTGATAACAGGTCATGTCATATTGTTATAAACAATACATATGATGATAAATTTGGCTGAGTTCCTTGTCGACGTTTCCAACCCTACCAAACTCCCCCTGCATAGATAAGACATGCTTATAAAATAGTCTGGAACGATCACCCCATCTCATCCCATTACTTCATAACAATCACCAAACATCGCCAAAATTATCATTAAGGTAATCAAATTGTATATGTATTAGTCAAAAACTGTGTCATATAATGAATCAATTGACAATTAATTATATTTTCTAAATAATACGTTATGTACACCCTGCAAAGCAAAAATGATATAGATAATTCAACATCAGGGCATTACAAAAATCACCTGAATTTGTGAGACCCGTCTTGATGTCATGTGAATAAAATTGATTTAAAACGTGAAAAAAAAATTTACCCATATTGTGACGTATGGGACTGAATGACTGTATCAATATTTTGCTGCTGTTACATGTTTATAGAAGAATTTGAAGGTGAATACACCGAAAAAAAGGCCGTCATGAGCGATAATAAATAAGTCTTCAGAGAAAAGGATAGCGGCGGGTCCTCCTAAATACAAATGAGGACGTTTTACAAGCCCTGTAGCAAAAGCAACTGGACAAAACCCTCCAAAATCTTGGTCAAATGACTCAAAGATTGATTGGAAGAGAACAGAACAAAAAGTAGAAAATCATCAATTCTTGACCAATGTTAACTAAAGGCTGGGTTCCACTGCCCTGCTACGACTCAGACTACTCCTCCAGTTACTATATGATAGTCCATTGCTCCCGTTTCTTTAGAAGCGGGAGCAAGTAACAGAAAGTAACCGGAATGGCAGACGACATTTTAAAAAACTTCTCGCTACTTCAACTACCAAGTAGCGGCCGTTTCATATCAAACAGAATTGATAGAAGCAGGAGCGCTCTATGCTTCTAAAATCAGCCAAAAGAAGCAGGAAGTAACGTGGCTTTGTAGAAGGACCCAATGGCACCCATTCCCGTTACTCCTTCATTACTTCTCCCGCAGTAATGTAAGAAGTAGCGGGAGAAGAGGGAGAAGTAGCAGGGCAGTGGAACAGCTATTTTCCTTTGCTTGTGTAAGACATTTCTACTGCAGGAATGCCAATAAGTATTGTTTGTGTACCAAACCCTTCCCTAAAAGTTTCTTACCAGTTGCTAGCAAGGTAAAGTAGGTAAGGAAGAAATATCTTAAGTAAGAACTTGTTACGCAATGGGGCCCTCAATGTGGCTGTCATCTCACGTCCTTTCTAGACCTTGGAGTTGAACAAGTCCTTGCAAAACGATGTCATAAAAAACAGGTTTGCCACAAGTGAGTTCTCATTGTATCAGTACTTGAATGTAGATGACAAAACTGATAACAATAGTTACAAATTGTGCAAAATTGTCACACAAGACATTATTCTTGAGAAGCAAGCTTTATCGGAGGCTTTGTCCCAGACGATGCTGACACATCAATTCTATCCTAACCAGGCATCACAGACAGTAACTACTGAAGCCAAATTTCTCTATCTTGTCCTATATGCTTCAGTTGACCCTCGGCTAGTCTGGGAATCTAACTGCATGCTAAAAACATTGACATCCATCTGGATTCCAGCCATCGCTAAGAACTCTGACCGAGTGGATTGTGCTGCCCCTTCCTTATCAGCAGGGGCTTATCTAGTGTAGGGGGGTCAGGTTACTGGCCATTAATCGAATTGCTGCACAAGACATTTGTTTTTTTTCTTGAAGGAGTTTCGCCAGCTTTGAAGAGACTCTAGAGAGGGTGACCCTGACACCGAGACACACTCAACTTTTAATTGATGTTGTTATAGGACAAGGTTCTGACCTTCGTTTTAGGGATGATATATGTGATGTGTTACAGAAGAATGAGTCACAGGTCGCCAAAAAAGTATATTTTTAAAAGTTTGTTTACACAGGGACCCTTGGTGAATGTTTTCTCATTTTTGGGGTGTTTAGCTAATAGCATGGATACACATACCAAATTTCAAGGCTGTAAATCGAAGATATTCATGCATATCTGAAGTTATCCTAAGGTGTATATATAATTACAGTATTAGCCCTTGATTGACCGTTAAGAAATTTCGTATACACAGAAAAATATAAAAGTACTCATTAGGTCTCCTATTTATAGGTTTTCTTTCGAATTAGTCATAAGAGTGTAGTGTAAAGAATTGCAATTCTTGCGAGCGGAATTTACCCCTAGAGTGGCCGTCCCCCCCTCCCCCTCTCCCCCCCCCCTCCCCTCCGCCTGGGCCTCGACCGCCACGCGGGACCTGGGTGGAGCGGGGGAGAGCGGGGCGCTGGACATCTGTTGTTATGTGTCTTAGCAACCGAAATAGCATCGCCACTTGTTCTCCGGCGTGACTCTCATTAGTGGGTGGGGGGAGGGGACTGGGGGAGGGAGGGGACGCTACACGCTTGGGTCAGGGATAATGGTAGGGGAGGGGGGGTTGAGGGCAAGGGATCCTCCGTGCATGCGCACAGCGCATGACCTTGGCATGGGAGAGCGCTGGGGGTCATGATCATGTGGCAGGAAGATCCCCCTCAGCCAATCATAAGGGTGGGTCGCCAGGAGCGCACTTTGCTATACCCATTTTAATGCTAATGAATAATTAACGTGTGACTATAAATAAAGGGGACAGAGAAAGCTTGGACACACCTTGCTGCCTGGCCGAAGACTACTATCATCCGACTTCTCTGACTTCATCATTTACATACCGAATCTCTGGGCAAATTGCCATTGCATTCTCACACTGGCGACCATTCGAAGGAACGACTTGCTAAAATAGCAAAACCCTCATCTTGAAGTCAGAGAAAAACCAGGCGAGCAAATGAAGAACAGGACTGGGTGAGTGGAAATCTGAACTCTGATTTTGCTTGTATATTATTGTGGAATGTGTGGGAAGCGGATCTGGGGACACTGTACAAAATTGGGTGCAATGATCACACTTAGCCACTCATAATACTTGGAGAGTGCGTGAGAAATGCCTGGAGCTTTTAATTCGCTAGGTCTTTGGGTTCTGTATGTTTAGATCTGTACCCTGTACTGTCTAGTTATTCTCTCTAAAAATCGCAATGGAGGTTGATTGGGATCTAGATGCAGATGCGGTTGCTGCTCTAGATGTTAATCAAAGAAGGGCAAGGTTTGCGGCAATTAAAGAGATCCGAAGGCGTTTGGAACGCCATGGATCTATGTTGGGAGCCAATGATGGTTCCAACAAGGACACCTTGAGAGAGTGGCTGGATGGGATCAGCAGGGCAAAAGCCTATTGTGCGGCCAATGACGACCTCACTTTAGAGCTTTTGGGGACGCTTGCCAGTGGGCCTCTAGCGAGGTGTGTGGCAGCGTTCCTGCAGGTAGCGGCGAACAGAACCTGGGATCTGGCGAGGGCAGAGATTTTCCGACTCTTCATGAATGAAGAGGAGGAACAACAGCTCAGGGCACGCCTCACGGATCTTTATCAACTCCCTTACAAAGATGCTAAGCAATATGGACGCAAGTTCCAGCTGGCGTCCCAAAGGGCATATAGCATTGAAAATTTAAATCATGATATTGTCCAAGAGACGCTAGTAAGGAATTTTGTGGGAGGACTGAGGGACGAGCAGATACGTCATGACGTATTTGCCGCTCGTCCTCAGACTCTGGCTGAGGCTATCACTCAAGCCTCAGCTGCCGCTCACACCTTCGCATTGGCAGGCCAGCCTGCCAGAGGTGAGAGAAAGGACGAGCCAATGGAGATAGGGGCCGTCCTAAATCAACTAAAACCCGAAATTCCAAAACCCCCAGCAAATTGGGTACCTTTTTCTGAATTAGAGGCTAGAATAAATATGTTGACCAAAGTAATAGAAAAATGGGAGAACATAAAAACCCCTAACCAAACTGTGATCATGCCCCAACCAAGTACAGCCACCCAGTACCCTTTTCAACCACCCATGTTGCCTATGTATCCACCTTATTACAATCCATCCTACCCACCCCCTCCGGTTGCCAGTTCTCAAGCTGTTAATAACTCAGGGAAAGGGAAGGGAAAAGGTAAAGGGGACGCAGGTCCTGAAAAGAATAAACAGGGAGGAGGGAAGAGGTTTAGGAGCAAGGGTGTTTGCTATGAATGTGGGGAAAAGGGACATTTTGCGAGAGAATGCTCTCAAAGATATGCTCATGTACAAGCGGCGGTGGAAGCAGCCATGCAGATGGCTACCGCCACCCCCAAGATGGGGAACCAGTGGGAATAGGCAGGCCGGACAGGAGATTTTGTATTTCTATCCCAGTGGCGGGGATGGGAATGCGGGCTCTCATTGATACCGGCGCGTCTAGAAGTTTGATGAGAGAGGATATGTGGAAGGCTTTCTGTAAAGCCTATCACCGTCCACTCATACTAACAAAGGGAGAGACCTTAAAATCCCTCTCTGGTCATGAACTTGTAACAGAGGGACAGGCGATTATTAACCTGGGAGGTAGCTCATTTCCAGTTTATGTTGTTAAAAAACTCCACCATGAAATGCTTTTAGGGGACGATGCGCTAGACATTCTAGACGCCCACATTGTATTCAAAAAGAGAAAAGTCATTTTAGGAGGGAAAAGCTATAAGAGTGGGTGGGTAGGTGACTCTGATTTAGAATTTGCCTCCATCCACACTGAAGCAGAAGCTTGGGAAGTAAAATACCCGGCTGTTTTTGGAGAAGGCAAAAAGGGTAATCTTGGAAAATTTAAAGATGTGACAATGCACATAGATACTGGAAATGCGTGCCCCATTAATCAATGGCCATATCGCTTGCCCCTGATTAAGAGAAAACTAGTTGATAAGGAATTAGATGAAATGCTGGAACTGGGAGTAATTGAGCCCAGCACTTCAGCATGGGGGAGCCCAATATTGTTGGTTCCTAAGAAAGATGGGAGTAATAGACCTTGTGTAGATTTTAGAAGACTCAATGGAGTTGATGGCAGGATCAACTGTCTTTTCCACCATCGACCTAAAAAGCGGGTACTGGCAGGTAGAAATGGACCCAGAGAGTATTGAAAAGACTGCATTTGTGTGCCACAGAGGCCTTTTTCACTTCAGGAGAATGCCTTTTGGTCTCACTAATGCACCAGCTGTCTTTCAACGGGCCATGAATAAAATGTTTTCGGAATTTATTGGAAAATTTTGCATGACTTTTATAGACGATATTGTAATCTTTTCCAAATCTGAAGAGGAGCACGACCACCATTTGGCTCTGGTGTTTGATAAATTAGAAGAGTTCGGAATTACAATCAAAAAGAGTAAATGTATTTTCAAACAGGAAAAGGTAGATCTCCTCGGCTACCAGGTTTCCAAGGATGGGATTAACTCCCACCCAGATAAATGTAGTGCAATCAGGGATATGCTACCCCCAGAAGACGTGAACGATTGAGAAAGAGGCATATGCTATTGTTTATGCGCTAAACAAACTTAGGCCCTATCTTCAAGGTAGCAAGTTCAAAATTTATACGGATCACAAGCCATTAAAACCGCTATTTGTAGGTGAAGTCAAAAACACAAAAATTCAGAGGTGGGCGGTACTTATAGCAGAATTTGGGGCTCCCATTGAGTATAGAAGAGGGGCCAACAACATTAGGGCGGATATGCTCTCTCGAATAAAAACCAAGGAAAAAGAGCCGACTCTCAGTCAATTTGAAGTCTGTGCTTTAGAAGAAATAGATGAAATTCCTTGGGAATTTGATAAACTTGAGAAAGAGCAAATAAGGTTAGAACAGAGGGAAATGGATGAGTTCCAACAAGGGGTGGAAGAGGAGGGAGACTATACCATAATTGATGGAATGCTCTTTACTCTGATTCCTCCCCCAGGTAAGCCAGCCTACCCCCGGTTGGTATTACCACCCTCAGCCAGGTATAGAGTAGTGAGGCGCGCCCACACTGAGGTAGGCCACCAGGGTATGCGAAAAACATTGGATAGAATTCAAGAAGCCTATAAATGGCCCACAATGCGAAAGGATACTTTCCGTGTTTTGACCAAATGCGCTAGGTGTGCAGTCAACCGAGTCGGGCAGGCGCGTGTACCTCCTACAGCTATGCCTCTGCCAAAATACCCTGGCCAGATACTGGGGATGGATCTGTGTGGTCCCTTCCCCGTTTCTGAACAAGGGAACAGGTATATAGTAACTGTAATAGATCACGCTACTGGCTGGGTAGAGGTTAAACCCATACCCACCAAAGCAGCTAAGAATATAGCTGACTATTTGGCGAATGAATACGTCCCCAGGTATGGCCCTCCAGAGGTAGTCATCACCGACAGGGGGCTAGAATTCATGAACCAGCAGGTAGAAGGGTATCTCAAATCAATAGGCACTGAAGTAAGGCACTCCACAAGTTTCCACCCTACCACAAACGGTAAAATAGAGAGATTCCACAAAACATTTAAAGGAATACTCAGAAAATTCATAAACGCCAGACCAGCAGAGTGGGAAAACCATTTAGGCCCTACCCTCTGGGCACATAGAGTCTCCACCTCTTGTGTAACTGGTTTCACACCATATTTTCTAACTTTCGGCACCAAACCAAAATACCCTTTTTCTAAAATATTCCCTACTCCAGAGGGAACAGAGGATGCCGTGCTAAGTGAGCGCCTACAGGCCTTGACAAGTGCGTTCAGAGAGGCCGCTGAGCGCACTGAGGCTAGTAGGGTGGCTAATTACGAAAGATTGAGAGCCAGAGCGAACGCAAAAGATCTAAACATAGGGGATCACGTAGTGGTGTTATCGGGTACCAGCACTCCACTGGACCCGAAATGGGATCATGGTTACATAATAACTGGTATCAGGGGTACCGTTATAACTCTGAGAGGACCCCAAGGTGAACAAAAACGTATTAATAGAAATAGACTTAAGTTGGTATCAGGGGAAATAGAATGGGATGTACTGAGAACTAGGCAACCAAGGGCGGGTCAAGGTAAACGTAATAGGGCTCGGAGACAGGCCCAACAAGCTAATCGAGTCAGACCACCAACCCCACAAAGGCCCAAGCCTCAGGCAGAGCCTGACCCTGTATTCATACCCATACCTCACATGCCTCGTATAATTCAGGTAGAGCCACAGGAGGAAGACGCGCCAGCAAATCAACCAGAGGAAGAGCACATACTAGTGGAGGATGAGGACCAAGTGCTACGCCCCCAACGACCACAACAAGTGCCACGCCCACCCCAGCAGCGACCGCCAAAGGAGAAAGTACTAGTACTGGCTACACCTAAGCCAGTCACAGTGCGCCCACTCCTACCAACCGCCGTTGCTGTGGAGATTGCTCCTCAGCGCACACCACCTCCAGGTCCAGTCACAAGATCAAGGGCTAAGAGAGGGAGAGTTGAGACTCCAACTACAAACCCTCTACCCAAAGCTCTGACCACTACATCTGAAGGCACCGAGAAGAGGATTAAGGTTTTCCACTCTTTGGGATCTACAAAGAGAGAGAGGCCTGACTCCTCCCCCAACCCAGTCTCACCTTCCTCACCTGTGCAGAGGCCTAGGAAGCTGCCCTGCATACCCCCACCATCACCACCCCCATCGCCACCACCACCACCATCACCACCCCCATCGCCACCACCACCACCATCACCCCCACCATCACCCCCACCACAGCCCCAGCCATGGGAGTTCGATCCAGTGGCACCACCAGTGACGGATTTCTCTCCCACTTCACCCTAAAAACCCTCCTGATGATCGTCTTAACCACGATGGTTAGAGGCGGTCTGTTTGAGGAGGAAGGGTTGTTAGTGTATGAGGAAGGGGAGGTCAGAGCCCTGACCGCGACTTGGACGACTGTGATTGTACTGCACCCTCCCACACCCCCTCCTGTCAAAACTTGGATCTCGGTTCTTAAACGAAGGATTGCAGAGCTCAGACGGGCGGAGGTTGTGGGAGACCAAGATGTTCTCCACTGGGAGGAGCACATGGAGTTCCTCCGGACAGAGATACCAGCACAGGCCCACCTCAAAAACAGGGAGAAGAGGGGCCTATTTAATTTTGTGGGTTCGTTGAGCCGTGCCCTGTTTGGCACCGCTACGGTTGGACAGGTCGAGGAATTGCAAGCTGCAGTTCAAGCGACCCACAATAGTGAGGAAATATTAGCCCATTGTCAGGAGGAGATGGTGTCTGTGCTGAACCAAACTAGACTCTATATGAGAGAAAACCGTATGGACATTGCTGCGCTCCAAGCTGCAGCCAATAACATCTCCCGTCAGGTGGCTGATATCTTAACACATTTGAATGGTTTTAGTATAGAAATTCACCGAATCCACATGCGAAGGGAAGTGGATGTTCTATTGCAACAAGTAGGTAGAGCGGTAGAAAATTACTACCGTCAGAACGAATTGTTCTATCGCCAGCGAATTCAGCTGGAAAGGGGATTCTTAACTGACCAGATTTTACCACTGGCATATTTATCAGAAATTCTGTCTAAATTACAAGAAGGGAAGCATTATACCCCACAAGATAACCGCTGGTATTACAGGCACCTGAACGTCCAACTATTACTAGATGGCGAGCAGGAGTTGGTATATCAGGCAGTTTCAGGCACACAATTTCTACATTATAGACTAAAATATTTCCCCGTCCCATATGGTGCTGACCACCTCAGAAAGTTAATGGGAGAGGAAGAAGTGGCCCTAGACAGCGTGTCAAGTGCATCTTTCCTCCCACAGCACTGTATTGGGTTTAAACCACAAATTTGCTCAGCTGCAATTGAACATCTAACCCCAACTTGTGAGACCAATATCATCATGGGTAAAAGACCCGATCTTTGTAAGGCTCAGATTTTGAAGAGAGGTAATTTGACTAATCAAGTGTTTAGAGAGGGAGAGTCCATTTCTTCTATAATTTTAACAGTATATCAACCCCTAGAAACCATCCTGAGGTGTCCTGGGCAGAAGCCAGTAATTAAAACGTATCGCCAGCATACTAGGGTAATATTAGAAGACGGTTGTCTCCTGGTTGGAAAGGATTGGCGTGTGAGTAGCATCAAACGCCATAAGTCCCATATAATTCTCCCCACCCCCACGATTATGCCCCTCCCCGGGTTTAATCTGACTTATGGAAATTTCTCCCTTTACCCCCAATTAACCCAACAATTGACCCTTTTACAGAGAGCTGAGATACCCTTACTCTCTCTCACAGATTTTCCTAAGCCCATTTCCCCCACACCTATCCCTAGCCCCTGGTCTGAAAGTTCTATCTGGGGTATAGCCACTCTCATCCCCACCCTCCTAGGAGTCATGACCCTGGGAATCCTCTACCTCCGCCGCCGAAGGGGGCTTGCCCCCAGAGGCATGGTCAACCTCCAGTGTTGCCAAAGGAACCGTAGGCCCCGAGAGAACGCTCCCGAAGAACCCCCAACCCTCACCCTTGAAATCCTACCCCCTCAAGACGAAGATCGAGAGGACTGATTCCCGCCCCTTTGAACACCTCCCCGCCCACCCCTCTACCTCACCATATTACGCTGCCAATCTCGGACTGACCAGGATGAAGTAATAAGTTTCAGCTATTTTGTTTGGTTTTCTGGGAAGTACTTTAATCACTTTATGAACTTGTCTTTTCTTTGTACTCTTTTTAATATTTTACTATTAATGCTGTTTTGCCCTCTTCTCGGGTGCGAGAGAGACCGCAGAGCAAAGAGTAGTATACCTGGGTGAAATCCATTTCTCTCTCAGGAGAAGATGGTGGAATCGACGGACAAGGATCCAGCCCAAAGGTATTTTATCCAACTCTCGCTATGAGAAGTTGTTTTATGCAGACAGAATGGGGCGAGTAAGAGGAGCCTGAGAAGAAGCACCACAGGACCAGAGCTTCTGCTTTGAAGTGTATTTTTCATTGAGGAGTATTATAAGCAAAACTGCAGGAGAAAACATGTGCTCTGTAGTTATTTAAGGGTTTTTAATAATGAAAATACAGTAGTGTTGACTACCCAACCGTTCTCGCTCTCAAAGGCCAAGAGGAGAGAGAGAGAGACGGGCGCCCCGTCGGCCAGCGACGAGGTCCAGCGGGGGCCTCGGCTGGTCAGGCGGGCAGAGGAGACGTCGGTGACGACCGCACTAGAGGAATTTGTGTAGTAGAACCCCCAGAGGGAAACAGACATTTGTAGAAGTGTTCAGAAGCACACTTATATACACAAAGACTTCTCTTACCCATGTTGACTAAAAGACTTTTTAGTAATTGAATGAAGGCCTCATACGACAATGAACCTTCCCCTAAGGAGACATCTCCAGAGACATTTTCCTGACCGATTAAGGTCCCAAAGAGACATTTTTACCTTTAACTCATATTATATCTATCTTCTTATCTTACTGTTTTAACATGTATGTTTGTAGTAATGTTACTTGTATTTGGTGGGGCGGACGGCTAGTATTTTGTTTGAAAAACTGTGTTTTCAATCAAAAGAAAAATATTGGACGAATGTAAAGAATTGCAATTCTTGCGAGCGGAATTTACCCCTAGAGTGGCCGTCCCCCCCTCCCCCTCTCCCCCCCCCCCCCCTCCCCTCCGCCTGGGCCTCGACCGCCACGCGGGACCTGGGTGGAGCGGGGGAGAGCGGGGCGCTGGACATCTGTTGTTATGTGTTTACCTGTTTGATTGTCTTAGCAACCGAAATAGCATCGCCACTTGTTCTCCGGCGTGACTCTCATTAGTGGGTGGGGGGAGGGGACTGGGGGAGGGAGGGGACGCTACATGCTTGGGTCAGGGATAATGGGAGGGGAGGGGGGGTTGAGGGCAAGGGATCCTCCGCGCATGCGCACAGCGCATGACCTTGGCGTGGGAGAGCGCTGGAGGTCATGATCATGTGGCAGGAAGATCCCCCTCAGCCAATCATAAGGGTGGATCGCCAGGAGCGCACTTTGCTATACCCATTTTGATGCTAATGAATAATTAACGTGTGACTATAAATAAAGGGGACAGAGTAAGCTTGGACACACCTTGCTGCCTGGCCGAAGACTACTATCATCCGACTTCATCATTTACATACCGAATCTCTGGGCAAATTGCCATTGCATTCTCACAGTAGTTTCGACAAAAATAGGCAGAAGATCGCTCACATAGATACCCCATTTGTTGTAGGTCGAGGGGGATCTATATTCCTTATTGATTACTTCTATATATATCAATGCAATAGGGAAGGAGCTACGGGGTTCAGGGCAAGACCAAATATCTAAGTCAAGAGGCAATGTGCTTGAATTATGATGCCCGGGATTACATTTGATATCGTCCCCGAGACTCCAAATGCAACACTTGACCTTACTGCCCTAGCCCTTACTCGTGCGTATGCACGTATTTATTGTTCAGTGTATTAGCGCTTTTGAGTAACGTAAAAAGACAGACTTATATCCAGTGTCTACTGAGCAGAGTTTATTATAGGACCAATTGGTTGAAAGATGGTTGAAATGTTGCATATATTTGATATATTATTACCTAAATGCTGATATTATTACGTAAACTATTCCTGGCTACACAATTTGTTTGCTTGAATCTGCGTTCTCAGCTATTACAACAAAGCAAATCTTACCAAATGTATGTATATCATAACCTATAAGACTGAAGTATCAATATTCTGCTGCTGATGTTCATACGTGAATTTGAACAGGAGTCAACCAAGCAAAAACGGCCGGCGGTCTATAGATGAAGGAAGTATCTCAACTGACAGACTACTAAATTTATCCTTCGTGCATCTCCACTCGCCGGACTGCCAGCTGACTGGCCACATTCAAGATAATCAGCTCACTGGACATTGGCCTTTATTCCCAAAATTAAATTTTAGGAAATTACCTACATTGATTTACCATTCTGATGAAGGACAGAAATCGTTCAAAGACGGTGGTACACACTGATAGAATAAGAAATAAATCAAGAAAATTCCTGTCCTATCCTTCCTACATCAGCAATGCAAGAGACAAAGCAGTTATAATATGAAGTCAATATAGGCATAGGCAATACGACACAAGCAAGGATAAAAAGTCATTGATAACCTGGGGGATCTCTGTAACATCGAAGATGGTGCACTGAAATCGGCCTGTTAGAGGAGAAGAAAGCCAATAACTCCTAGAGGCAATGCAGCTTTTCATAGCCTTTGACAAAGTGTCTCAACGGGATGTTAAAATGCTGAACGTGGAATCAAACGCTGACTTTTGATTTTAGAGTCGGGTCACGATGTTCGTCGATGATGTCTAAAGACAATTTTCTTTCTCATGCTTGAGAAAAAAGGCAATAGGAGATTGTCATGTGCCACTGTGGATTACGATTACAGTGCATTGTGGCACAGGTATTGTGATACGTGGTTGTAAAAGTTGTATGTATTTAATCCGTTTTCGGTCGGGGCAGGGTGCACACGATAATGGTTAATACATGGGTGTCACATTCATCGATCTAATGTTTCACGACGGGTAGTAAGCTTGATGCTCGTGATTTAGGGAATATGTTATTACTTGGCAATAAATATGCAGTACATTGCCATCATTTCAACACAGTAAGTTACTAGTTATCATTGTTTAACCATAATTACTGACAAAAAGATTGTAAACTATTTTGTGTAAAGGAATCACTTATGAGTTCCCCTGAAAACACCCTCCCTAAAAGTGTTAAACCGTTGTTTGTATATGTAACTTGTAGTTTTGTACAATATGATATAAAGAAAGTGCAACAATATTTATTTTACATATAAGAATCAATATATTAGGGAGGGGGTCATAAGACCATACCCTTGAGGGCTTCCTGGGGGAGTGGTTAAAATAGTTTAGTAACCTTTAGAAACCATAATGTTTATGCAAGAAAACGATGTCAAAGTCTTTTCTGCACCTTCTCCCTCTGCCTGCTGGTCAATCAATGGGCTCACACTGACCAGCGAGATCTTGCATATTCCTCTTTTACTGACGTCACTAATCGATTGGCTTGTTGGCTGTTTCTTCTGTTTGTATCGGCATTTAATAAATAAACCACATAACTTTTGACTAGATGACGAATACCAAAGCAGTGAGGGTTTTATTTGTCCTTAAGACAATTCAGTTTCTCAATATCTCAATATCACACAGGTCTAAATGAGGAGATAACATCTTCAATATAAGAAGTGTTTACTTAAAATGTTCCTTGCTAAGCTATTTGCTCTGCTTAGGTAGGAAAGTACTACTGTAGGAATGAAAATTAGCATTGGCTTTATAACGCCTTCTCCAAAAAGATCCTTATCCAGCATGCACTACAATAGACATACACTGCAGCCCATGCAAATCCCCTATAACAAGATAAACACGAATCAGCAACAAATTAGCCGCATTGAAATTTGATGGTATCCGATGGCATTTCTCCCATAGAGCAGCGTATGCAATATTGGAAAGGCGACTCTTAGTGTTGAGATTAAATTCAGAAGTTGATGCTTTCAAGCCACGCTTTCATGCAAATCAATGAGGGGCAATGTACAACTTGATCTCCCCTATTACACTGTGTAACCTCCCACCATCTCACCGCCATCCCTTGCTGAATAAATCATTGAAGCATTAGTTTATACAAATCGTTTGTGCAGGTCTTGAAGCTAAATGCTATTTCAGTTTTTTTAGATGGTTTTTCTCAGGGTTGAGCCTCTGAAACATCCAATTCCATGAAATGGATTTTCCTATAAGTAATGAGGTTGGGTTAGATGGGGGTAGATCTGATGGGCCAGCTGTGGGAAATGGTATGATATGCTGTTTGCTGTTTGCTGTTTGCTGTTTAATTACTCCCGCTAACAAACAAAAATGAGAAAAAGATAATGAAAATTCAAATGTGTGTTGCTGTTGGATTATTCACAAAGCATTGATAATGTGTTTGACTCAAAGTTAAACATTTCACTATGTATTTACATATGTACAATGTGTTTAAACTTAAATGTGTTCAGATTTATTCTAATCGCTTTTCTGTCTAAATGTTGGAAATATCATAATGTGAAATAGTTTGGACCATATTCTTTTTAATGGCCTCATGCTCAGTGTCTGTTGGAGGTAGGCCTACTAGGTTCAAGTCCCTCTACCAAACACAGCGCATCATTTGAATCATGTGTAATCCTCTTGAAGCTATTATGGACAATGGTCAAGTGACCTGAATAGGTCTGCATTAACTAAACATGATGCAATGTGTGATGTGATATGAAAAATGAGTCATAAGTCGCAAAATTATACTTTCCTTAAACTTTGAAGGTATTCCATTTACAAGATCTCTTTGTAGGGATGTTCATATGTTTGGGGTATCTAGCACTGTATATTGTAAATTTAAATATATACGTACCAACTTTTAAGACAGTGTATTAACTAATATCCTAACGGTTCTATCTTAATACTATGAAATAGATTAGGTAAATAGATAGTACCTAATGAGAATGTGGTACGAGGGACACTTTTGCACTGGCCAAGATGTTTGTTTTTTCATGGCCCATGAGCTGATAGGCGAGTGGGTTACGAAAAAAAACAAAACATCGAGGCCAGTGCAAAAGTGTCCCTCATACCACATTCGAATTTAGGTACTATATTTACTCCCACGTTGCTATGTTCAAGTATATTAAAGAATAATGAAGGCATTTTACTTACAAAAACAAATACAGCCATAGATCTTGACTTGACTTATGTTTGGACCAGCCGCCCAAAACCCAGGAGAAAGCTGTGATCTGATTGGTCGATGACAACAATATGATCAGGTGACTGTATCAACCAATGGGAGCCCTTGTTACTACCCCCATCCTTCATGCGTGAATTTCTATAGGCAGTGAGGTATACAGAAGGAGTAGAAACGGGGACTATGCCCGTCCACCAAATAGTTGGGAGTAATGCCACTACTACTACTAGCCCCAACTATTTATAAGTGTATCACTAGTATGCTGTTGCTGGAAAAGGACAATCAATCTACCTGGGCTATAGGAAGTACTATTGCTGACAACAGTACTGCAGTGCCACCTGTCACGCATCTGCTGCTTGGGGCAGTGGGCCGTTTCTACTCCCTATGTATATACCTGCCTGACATAGGTATATATTCCTAAAGGCATACCTTTCTGAAGACTTCCTTCACAGACTACAAGAGCATCAACATCTGTATAATAAGACATTATGTCATATGAAGGGAAACGGTCCTACAGATGAACAAACCTTATATTACACTTAATTAAAACTCAACCCTGACCCTACCACAGCTTGTTGCCCCTCACATTATTTATCACCCCAAATTAATTGCCAAACTTCTAATCATGGATCAGTTCCGAGTTCAGTTCCGAGTTCCGAGTCACCAGTATGCAATATCATTAGTAGATGGTGATGGAACTTGTAACATCTCCCCAATCATTCATTTGTTTATCACTACCACTTCATGTTCAAAGTTCTAAACAAGAACAGCGTACTCCTCATATTCAATTTCCTCATATTCAATGTGGAAATCAGAAATAGGGACTGGGCATACATGGTTGGAGCAACATGAAAATGTACAATTCATCTTCCCCAATCCTATACATACTAAGTATACCCGAGTATATTTGGTATTGTTTTGATTAGCACAATTGGTTTGGTTATGTTGAACTCTATTTTGAAACCCATTGTTGTACCAATATAAATTTAAATTAGAAAGTGCTATTTTCCGTCGTTATTTTGAGTATTTTGATTTGATGTAATCAGCATGGAAAATTAATACCATTCCAAATACAATTCCCCATAATTTGGAATGTGTAGTCTTTACTTTCAAAATGATATTACCGTCTTGCCCAGGTAGGAGATAATAAAGTGAAGTTGACAAACACTTAAAGAAAATATAGACAAACGATTAACTATACCTAACTATGACTACATTCTGGGAATGATAACATGTATGGAGGGCAAGGTATCATTTGTAATAACGACTTACATAGGGAAGGTAACGTAATGGACACTCACACATACCTTTATACACCATTATTAAACCGTCAATTCACAGTACTAGAAATTGAACAGTTAAACTTATCATATTTGGATCGAGAATATTAAATACACTGCAGAATGAAACTGCAATGGCCGCAGAGGGGAAAACGTCAGTGGAGTCTAGCCTCAGGTGATGTACGAGTTTGTATAACACAGTATGCACTGAGAAATAAAAAGCGATTATATAAATACGTCTGGATGGAAAGGCCTTCTAGAAAGTCTTCCCCTTAGCAATTACTACATCAAGGAACAACAGAGTATCATAAAACGCTGAATTTGCTTCACCCCAAAATGCATATTAAAGTACTAGTAACAACATGAAACACATGACGTGAAACCAGGATTCGGCTTTGCTATGACAGACGGAAAGCAGATGACTAGGATTAAATTGATATCGACTTTTTGTATTTTGAATCTCAACCCTACCCTTGCCTTCTGTCGTGAAGCTGCGCAGGCGCTGACCGCATCAATATCAGCCGCAATAAATGTGTCTTTATTTGCCCCATTGCGCTCATCGTTGTACATAAAAGTGTGAATCTGTATGCAAGAACAATATTATTTACAAATGAACAGATTTTGAGCTTAAATCTGAACTCCGACTTAACCTCGGTTAAATAAACTGAAGATTTTCTTCTTGTTCCGTTCCTTCCCAGCCCATCTTAGAGTCATTTAACCAACATTTTGAAGCATTTGTCTGGGAGTTTTGGCTCCAGGGTTTTTCTCGCTTGCTGGCTCAAATGATTCAACTTGATGAACATCAAAGTAGCAGGATACGGATAGGTTCAGTCCTAGAGATGAAACAGCGATGAAATTGGTATGATTGTAGTTTTCGTGATAACTGAAAATGCAGCTTGTAAAAATCTCTGGTGTTTGATTTCTATTCTGCTAACATAATCATGAGTGAAATATTCCACACAACAAAGGCATGTACAATCATATTGTCAGATTTGATAACAAAAGAGAAGATTTGGACATGATTGTTCTTATTATTGCCACTTTTCCTTCCGTGTCCTTCCATTGAGAGGCACTCAGGGAGCGTATTTCCCTCTCTGATAACTCAATTCCACTGACAAGTAAAGGCAAGAAGCTCCTTCAAACCCAATCTACGAGTACAACTTGACATCAGCTAGCCCACTGTCCACCACTCTACAACCGTGCCTCGTGAAGGAACCAGGCACGGTGATGAATTAGCTCTTGGCTTTAACTTATTTTGACAATTCTGCTTCTTCTTTTTTTTATCAAACAATTGTCTATTGAGAAGAGAATAAGGAAAGTCATACATTGTAGATATTATGTATGTGAACATTCGTGACCAATTATTTATCCATTTATTCAGGATGATATGTAAGTTATGTCTTGAATATAAAGAATTTATTTCCTGTTTGTGTCCTTCACGCAACCTTGCTTACTTCCGGTCTGCACTTCCAGTTTCAGGCGCTTCCAAAGTCCCCAAATGAGATTCTTCATTACATTACAAGCACAACAAAACACCGAACTTTTTTACGCCTAAATGAGGACCCATATTAAATTATTTCCGAAACTCTCCGAAGTTCTCGGAGTTTTATGTTCTTTAAAGTCACTCATGGCATTTCAATAGCAGCAGTTGGTTACCGCTCATAATCGAATCCATGATACTTTCTGTGTACCACGTAATAAATAGGAAATATCCCTCTGTTTGGTTTCATACTGATCTGAGCATGGTTAGATAACTGGTTTGAACCCTTCGGGGTTCGTACTGTTTTCTGAACTGTATCTTGATTAGTTTCAAATCTCCATCGGTCCGTTCACTCAATAACAGTATATCAGGTCCCCGAAATAGGGATTTATTTGCAAATAAAAATGTATTTTGAAGATGAGACATTAAGAAGACTAATTTAACCGGGGCACAACAAATTATATCTAAACCCGGGCACAAAAAATCACAAAAAATGTTCTTCGATATTATTGAAGTGTCTTAAATCAGTAAAATACTCAGTATGATATTGTCTGATGTAACTATGATATCGTTGTCGTTAATCTATCAAACCTAGATCTATATGAATGTAACCCCTCAAAGTATCTCTTTTCATCGAACCAATAATTGTATGGAGTCAAGTAGTTTCTCCCTTACATTTTTATTTCTTTGATTTTGATGTTACTACAGTACGAATGAAACGTATCGCGTTTGCGAAATTTCGGTTAATAAATTTTTTCTTCTTTTTTTTAAAAAAAAAGGGGGACTAGATATTCAGTAAGTGAATTAAATATACTTGTAGTTAATTAGTCTCAGTATAACTTCAAATTGGATTTTTCACTAATTTTCTTATTTTCCTTGAGTCAAAGCTTAACAAATACCCATTTCCAGGAAGTGCTGCATACACGTGCTTTCTTCGAGAAAAAAATACAAATTAAGCGAGCAAAAGGTTTTTGGTGGCTTCCGTTATTTGTTTGGTTAAGAAAAACGGGGCTCGTTTTATGTCGGTATTGTTGCAACTAATCATTAAGGCGATGCCAGCTAAAAGGGAGGTTAATCAATTGCTGAAATGGAAAATCACGGTCAAGGACTAATTTTTTGTGTGTCAATCCTCCAATAGCTCTCTTTGATTTTCATTATGAAGTGTAACTTGTTGAAAAGGGAATTGATTTTAAGAGATTGAAAATATTTGCAATCTGCAATTAAATAGTCCAGTATGCCACATTGTAAACTTCCTGCAATAAAAGTGTTTAAAAAAGTGAATGAAAGTGAACTAAAAATTTAATACAGGAATATAAGGGATAACGAATTTATTAATGATATTCAATTTATAAGGAAACATGAAAAATGGAAGATAATGACAGTTGTACTGATTGTCGTATTATAGGCTTCATGTTTAAGACCTATTGATGTTGTTATTATAAAATCAATATGAGATGAGTGGAAATCAATTCTCTTTTTGTGAAAAAACAATAATTGTTGAAATGTATCCTAGGATAGTGCTAGAACATATTTATGAAAAAACTACCCCTAAACTACCCCAGAACTTAAAAGAGGACCAGTCATATGAGCCAAACTATACAGCCTAAATATTCACATGGTAAAACCTACTTTATCATTCTAATTCACTGAAAGGGTGTTTTTTCGCTAAATTTCAACCATCCAAATAATGACTTTATCATACGGCCACGCTGTATGGCCAATGAAATAAAGGGTGGGAGTAGGAGTGGGGAATTGGATACACATATTGGTCAGGTACCACATGAGTTCAAATTTGTCTGCAGTTTCAGTGGAGTCCCAAACAACGTCTTTCACTAAACATTTTTAACAATAACAGTATGATCTTCGGATCCAGTTCCAAAATGGCGCAACATTTTATCTAAGCTAGTAAACAAGAGCCATGTATTTTTCATTAAATTTTAGATATTTTATGGCGATTCAGAATAATAAAACACAACTTTTTAATTCAAAGTCCTTTCTTACTAAGGGCATATATTATGGGGAAAAGAACATTTTGTGCTGTCATTCACAGCTACGAAAAATGATAGAAGGGAAATTATGTTGTGACTAAAATGATGCTAAGGATTGGATTATTCAACTTCATTCTCGAGCATGACCAAAACCTCCAAGCATTTAAGGTTTCTTATCAAGTCTTACAATACCATTAACTGATGAAAGTCGTTCTTCATGGTTTCAATAGGCATGGTAATAAGCAATGGACAGCATTGGTGGCGAAACCCATATTACTCTACCCAAAACCTAGAACAATGTATGCAAATATATTCATAAGGACGTAATTTCCAGGTGAATACACAGTAAAGGAGCATATCAAGTGTTGTGTAATATGGTTTCACAGGCATTCAGGTGGTTGATACAAGTGATGGGGCTGCGGAGTCAAAGACCAGTTAATATAGAAAAGACTCATCAGTTCCTCATCAAGGCTTAGTTTTTAAATTAATTCTGTAATGAAAGAAATGTAAGGCTTCCATAGAACGCCTCTCTGCATTCCTTACTGTATCTTTACACTGTTATAAGTCATTTTCTCATAAACCTTCTTATGGCGGAGCAATAACTGGAACACAAAGTGTAAGCAGAACTTTGACTATCCTCTTGTTGGCAAAATAAATAGTTAGTTATGTATGGTATGCGATGTTATCTCATTTCAAATAGCAAATTTATGTCCTCTGGCCCATGTGAAGATCAAATTGATAGGATTGTATTGCAATAACAAGTATTAGTGCTATTAAATGTATGCCTTTGCTTTTCATTAGATACTATAATGTAAAGGCCCGTATCCACTAGGCCAACTGACCCTCCCGTCGTCTGTTTGTTAAAAATCAACTAGATGTGGTTAATTGTTCAAGGTTTCAATCAATACACCAAAACTAATATCCCAGCAGGTTTTTCTCTATTCGTACATGGAGTTTTATTCGGTATAGAATAGTTTCTGATCTTGTGTTTATCCTTAATCATTGTATTTCCTTGTATTTAAATGAAGTTTGATATCCATGAAAATATTGTATCCTCATTTTGTATCCATGCAATATATTAGACAGTTATTCAGGTCACTGCACTGTGTTATATTAGGTTGACATAAAAAGAGTTTTCATCCCATTGCATGTGTGACTTCTTTAATAACGGAACAAGACTTGTATCTAATACTTCCCTAAGTAAACCAATCTGTGAGTTTATATTTTTTAAACAAAGACCAGAACATAAGAACCCCTTGTGTCTTTGTATGTGATCTCAATAAAAAAAAACACAAAAAAAACAACACTCAAAGGTCACTCAGTGATACTACATGTGTAACATATCTGCCTCACTACAAGTAAGTGATACCTAATACATCTTGAACAGCAGAATGAACCCATCTAGGAGATTACTCAATGACTCAATACCTTAATGGCACGCAGGAATCAAATCTGTATTCATTTGTCTGATAATTTAAGGTGTGAGGCTGTCATGGATCCAAAAATTACATTGTGAAGCAAATATTGGATTGTCATAGCGTTCTATCAAATGGAGATAAATGAATATTGATTACAGTTATTTACTCAGATCTCCTGATGTTTTCCATTATAGAAGTAGCCTCGTTTCGTACTGGCGGATCTGTATTTCAGCTTAGGAGTTTAAGATCCGTTTGTTTTTCACAAGTCCATTAGGGCCTCTGGTTCAAATATCTGAAGACCTTCGCTCTTTTAATTGGATGAAATTCGAGTTTTATTTTTATGACTTCCATTATTTTAATAATTAACAAATATGATAGGCGTAATTTGCATCCATCTAAAATTGCAAACCCATCTCTCGAGAGCTGTCCTTTCTGATGTTTGTTTGTCTGTTCGTCAAATTCAATTAGTAAAGGGTGCAGTGCGTGGCCATGATACTGCCCCTTTAGGCACAAAGCACCCTGCCAACTACAGGGTGTTGTTAACTTGTTCTGGGTTATGAATGGGGCCATATGTGATGTTTGGATTGCCCCTGTTAATATTCACAACTGTCTCATAGCTGTATTCTCAGCTATTATGAGAAACAAATAGATCTACCCAAGTTTACTCAATGTTTGGATTATATCAACGATTCTATAGCTTCATGGAGAATCGTTGATTAAATCCTATCTGTAGGGGGAGCATGGCATATCTAAGCCTGTAGTGGATATTTACGTGGAATTTTATTTAAAAAAAAGTAAATTGAAGAATATTATTTCGCGGGAGAAGAAATGAATAAGAAGGGTCGCTGTCGCCGTTCTTATGCCTCACAAATTGGCAATAGGGAAGCGAATTAATTCAAATCTGCTGGTTTTCTAATAATTTTCTCCTTTCCGGAGAAGACAGTAATAGAGGCATGTTGAAGTTAATTGAACAGGAAATTAGATGAAATATTACCTTTTAAAGAAGTGTATTCCTGATTATTGCATCACTGCATAAAATATAACATGTAAGGGGTTCAGCACATGACGAAAAACACTAGAAAGAAAGAGATTGTGAACATATCTTATACCTGAAGAAAAATATTCATGCAAAAGGAATACTCCGGGCCCCAGCCGTTTGTGATATATTGTTATCCCTAAGTCTGACAAAAAGGAGAATTTGCTTCTTGAATTTAATCCAGGTCCTCAAGGATATACCTAGCACCGAAGAAAAGTTAAGATATCTACATTACTGGTCTACATATTGAGGCATTAGTCAAAGTTAATTAATTTTAATGAGTATATAATACATTATATTCTGAGCATATAATTCCACATAATATTTTACTCTATCATGTGGTTAATTAGTCTTCGTGTTTCAGGATACATACCTTTTCTAGACAAGTTTATATTTTTTAAATATCTTTCTTGAAATAAAACCTTGACTATGTACTGTACTGGACATTGTCCTTCAAAATAATAATTATATATTCTACACCAGGGGCAGCCTAATACGTATGAATCAGTGCTAAGGGTAGATCGACCCTTGACAAGACATTTAACAGGTCTTAATGAAGACTAGTAGATCAAGTCTAGTACTCCATAAAAGTATTTACCTTGTGCTGATGTTCCGACAGAAGGAAGGCAAGGCAGTTAAGCTATTGTCTCAGGAACTTCTAGCCTTCCTCAGAGTGTACTTAAGGGAATGGCAGGTGGCATCAGGCTTTCCTGATGGATCATTTGCTGCTGCCTTTTACTTACTCTCCAACACTTCAGTTATACACCTCTCTCCTGTGTATACATCTACAGTTTTATACAGATATATTCGTTACGAATGGCTTGGTTGGAGGAGGGTGTGTATCGTCCTTGTTGCTGAGCACTTATGGTGCAATTTAAGTTGTGATCTCAAATGAAAGCGAAGTTATAAAATCGAGTTACTTTATTATTAAGACGATGCGCACCTGAAACGTTAGCACCAGATTCCTTAACATTAATGTATAGAAGTTTCAGTTTTTAAAATAATTCACTCCCTGTTCTAGCAAGGACTCCATTTGTGTACAGGGAAAGGAATATAGGCAATAGGAAAGAAACTATTTAGACGAGCTAGAAACTACTCACTTATATCATATTTTAATATCAGTTCATATCAGTATCAGCATCAAAACGATATTTCTAAATTAACAGGTTCAACCAATACATTTATGTTAGAACACAATGTTAGATCAAAATTGATCTCCATTTGCTAGACCCTACACTCGCTAATGTGCATAATTTAATTTCAAGTTAATTCAGGAATAGAAGGACTGTTGTTGAATAGAAGTATTGTATGTACTTTTATTTTATTGACCAAGCTGTAGAATGTCATATGTAGAACAATATTGCTGTGTTATTTCATACTCTCTGTAATGTTGTAAGCTTTAAGGCCTTGAGGGCCTACTTATAGCAACAGAGTAGGTGAAACTTGTCAGGTACTATATCGCGCTACATTTTCCTTGAAAATCCTTTTAAAACTTGTTTTATGATGGATATTCTTTGTATTTGAGGCTGACAGACGGTACCTTTATGCTGAGAATTATTGTCTGTAAATGATGAAATGCTGTCAATAAAAAATACAATACAATACAATACCTTTAGAATCATTAATCGAGCAAAATCGGACTTTACCACAAATATAGGAATTCTTTTAACCGGGTCGACTATAGAATGTCTATAGAACTGATATTTTAACGTATTATTCATAGGCCTAATACATCAATAAATGTAAATTACAATATTTAGCTGAAAATGACTTTTACATAATTTCCCAAATCAGGCTTTTTCATCCGGCCTTTACACTGTTATTATTAAGGAGGATTGATAATCGTTATAGTTATCATAAAAGTTAATGAGGATTAAAATAATACAGGCTAGAATGCAGCTCTTATCCATTATCATTTCTTAATCTGGCTATAAATAAGGCTGCTTAAGAAGCTTGATAACACTTAAATTAATACTCATTAACGATACAATAAGTGATTTGCATGGCTGCCATCTTGAATCTTCATTCGCATGGAATTATGGGTGTAGTGTCAATGCTATAAAAAACATGACATGTTATGATGAGTATGGAATATTTAACAGTGATCTCATGTAAAAAGCCATGCATGTGTTTTACTGTGTCCGGCGCTTTCCCCTACATACCCCCGTCTGACATTCTCTCCGCCCATCATTCTACCCGCCAAATCTCCTCCCATCCGTCGTTTTCCCCGCCTGCATTTTCCCCGCCCAGCTCCTTAAAATTAAAATATAATTTGAGTGTATCAGTTCTCCGTCTACCTTTCTGCCCCTATTAAACGCAAGGTTCTAGGGGTTTTGAAATATATGCCGTTAATAACATACAGATTGGGACCAGGAACAGTAACAGTAAACTGTACGGTTAAGAACACAATAGGCAACGGTGAAGTATGAGACGGTTGGATCTGATTAACAACACAGAGCAGAAGAAGCCATCTCATTGCAGGGAACTACTTGTGAATGCAAACCCACATACAGATATATCAACTTGATACAATGCTTATATTAATGACTAGGTCCTGTTGAGGTAAGCTATAAGGAAAGGGGAATTGTGTGTATGAATGCCTACACTTTCTCCCCTTTTTTTCTTGGTTAGGAATAAAATATCCTACCCACCATTGTACGATAAGCTGCTGCCTACCTGCTGGGAATGTCAAGTAGGAAGCACGTTTTTCTTTCCTACAAATGAAAGAATTCCCACAAATGAATGTATGTCCTTACCTTATCAAACAGGCCCAGTATCCCAAGGTATTGGTTCCCGCCGTCAGCTAGGGGTCAGGGGATCGACACCTCTGCACTGACCACCCTTTTCAGACATAACTACTTTTATTGTCAATTTTTCCTTCCCACTTTTTTAGAAAAAAGAATATGTAATCTTTAAAATTAATAAACTGAGGTCAGCTACCTCCACCACTCTCACTGTGTATCATTATTTATATGAGAAGTAGGGGACAGCTATGAAAACCTCTGATTCTCAATTGAATACCCCTGCATATGAAGTGTTATGCATACATATGATTGCTATTGCAAAGGAGCCATGAAGCAGGCCCTTTACTTCTCATAGCACCTCATTTGTATGTCCTTCCGCCTAGTCCAATGACCAGGTACTCATATATATGCAGGGTGAGTAAGGCCATTATTCTACTGTAAACACGAATACATACCAGCACATGACAGCTTTAAAGGATAAGGCCAGGTGTTAGGTAAGATTTCAATGTTGGACGGCATGCATGGAATCACAATTTATATGCAACCCCCTGAACCAAATTCAAGCCTGCTCGGGATATTGGATTTTGTCCGTAAAAGGGTGTGTGCTATACAAAGTGGTTACAAGCATAAGTACGGCACATTTTTAAAGTTGCTGTCTTAAGTAATTATTATGGAATGATTTGTTTCCCTTGAATTTTTGTTTTAGCACATGGTGGAGGTAAATGGTACATTCACTAATTGTACATTTTCTGATGATTTCAGGCCTATATTATATAAAAATGTTGTGTAACGTCAGGCCCTTACCGACAGTTTCCGCAAAAGCAAATTCTGATGGTATGGTAAACATGGACATAAAATACTTGTAGAAGCCTGTGGTTCCTGACCCTTATATTTGCGGCTTTTGTTGCTTCTGGGTTAATGAAATTACCCATTTATATTTTGGGGCCACGCCAAAATCATTTTCTGTGGTGGCTTCACTTATTATCAATCAACGGCTGCCATTTTCTCTCGGCCAATTTGAATTGGAGTTTTGATATGAATATATAATTATATCGATTATTCCAGGCCTATAAGGCCTATAATGAATTCGGTATGATTTGGTAGTCATAATAGCTGATAATGCATCTTTATAACTGTTCGGTGATGCAGGGAAAAGTCGAAGAAGAAACCCTAATCATCCTGGTGATTAAATTCAATCCTGTCATCTGACCCTATCTCATCTCCTCCATCATGTGTTTAACATGGTCAACTGATGATCAAAGTTAGCCCTGAGTCAGAAATGCGAATAGCCGGCAATCGGGCCTGATACCCGAGAACCTAGATCCCACGTGCCACCCACATATTTACACCATCGGTTGATTAACTGCGACCACAGGGCATATATTGAAAACAACGTAAATCTTGCTTCCCTACCCACTGACATATATATGAATTATTCCTATGTCGGTTGATTCGCTACCTTAATTCTGTCTCTTGTACTGATTGATTCATAAACAACCTAGCAAATCAGACACAGCAGAAGCATATTGTTGTTGCGATGCCAATAATGTATGTTCCAGTCAGCATCAATATTATTACAGGAGGTAACTGATGTAGGATCAAAACCCAACTCAGCCGCTTGCATGGATGTCCCTCAAGCTAAGGAAAGGCATTTCTTGTGGTAATTCTTTCAAGCGTTGCTTCCTATGACATTCACTGCTGTCAGTTATAGCCTATACACACAATGGTGGGTGGGAATTCTTATACCCGCCGAAAGAAGGGAACAAAGTGTAGGAATTCTCATACATGTTCAAAGCACGCTCTTCAAATTTGGCAACTACTAAGAACGCTACACACCACAGAAATGAGAATATTCTGAGCAAGAGTTGCTTTCCATTATGGGGGAACCTAACAAACCCTTTGACGACAAATATACCAACTGAGAGTTAAGTTACTTATAATATCACGGGGCCAAGTCACCTAGAAGTATCCACTTCACCTTCACCATTCATCTCCAATAACCAGAAAAAAAGGTTGAAATATCAAATATATAGACATAGGATTTATCATTTCTGAGCCCAATTTAGTATAATTCAAATAATATGTTGAGTCGTCTATTGTACATTCTGACGACCTGACCCTATAGTGTCTCGATATCCATCCTCATTTGGAAAGCATGTGTACTTCAATAGCACATCATTAGGCCAAAGAGGGTAACATTGACAACACTATTTGTTTTAAGACTGTGGTTGTTTTCCTCTTAAAATCTTGTCAGAGCAATTAATTAAAAGGTTTATCAATGTGCTCGAATGGTTAATTTGGATATTGAAAATGCGTCTTTTCTCTCATTTTCTTAAGCTGCATTGTCAAGTATTACGACAACAAAGGTCACAAAATGTATCTGATGTTTGATTGATAGTGCTTATGTTATATTAATATGTATCTGCTGTTTATAAATGTATTTGAATCAATGAAGCAAAGGATTCTGGCTGGTCACCGACTTATAAATGTGAACCTTTATGAAGCCAACACAAAAAGAAACAACAAAATCCTCAACAATGTTAACTAAATCTTTTTCTGATGGGTAGATAAGAAGACAACTTAAATTTGAAATATATTTAGTTTTTGATTGATGGGGAACCTAATAAATCAGGTTTAATAAATGTATAGTTATTCTTCAAGTATTCATCACTTTTGCCCTTCCACATAATTCGGAGGTATGAAACTGATATTGTAGAGGGTGAAATGGATTATATTTGATTTGATTTGAAAATCTTTTATTTATCACCAAAGATACAAAAATTACTAAATTAATGTGACAAAAAGGTCAAGAAGCTCATACGTGTATTCCCGCTGTTACCTTTACTTAGTGAAGACAATATAGGAAAGTTTATAGTAACTAATGGGGAACTACACAAAAGGTCAATAGCTCATAATATAGAGTACACAAAATGTCATAATACAAAGTACATTCTCAAAGTAAAAAGTATAAAATACAATATGCAGAATCTGTTAAAATACATACCGATTCTGGTTCGACACTAGTATATGGGTACAGTGCGGTACCTTTTTAAGTGAGATTCAATTAGCCTTATATTACTAAGACTAATAACTCAGTTTATATAATCTCAGTTCATACAGGATCAGTTCACTCAGGATACATGAACACAAAATGAGATCTGGTATGAAATAATTTGGAAGACGATAATTTGTAATTTGATAAGCTAAACTAAGGATGAAATAGCAACTACAGCATCAACATTTAATATCTTGGTGACCTTTTGTACATATTGTTCGGAAATGAAAATCGATACCAACATTTAAAATAAAAATGACGAAAGTTTGCTGGTAGTTCAGATTTAAGCTTAATGCATATACAAGCCATTAAATCCAAGTTGTTGAAGCAACCACCCCCCCCCCCCCAGCCAGGGAGTACCCCACTAAGTATTTTATCTTATTGCCTCAGGAAATCCCCCTCTCATGTACCTGCACGAGCCGTTCCTTAATCACATCCTCGCTTATTACCAATAAATTGCCACTTTTAAACTGCTCGACCCTTAAAACCCTATATCAAACCTTGTGCATGCATAGCTCTCAACTCCATCCTCGCCAGCCCCTTGAGCTAGAACCTGACAAGAAATAACCATCCTTAAGATGACTCAATTCCCGATGAACCTGGTACTTAGTCTATATACCCTATTAGATCCCTAGAATCTGTAAGGAGAGAGATGAACTGGGAGACATCTCCTCCCCATGGTCACTGGAAAGCTGTCGAGCTTCAAAGACAAGTCCGGACTCTTGAGTGCAAAGCCTATTTCCTCATGTGGTGTTAGAGGATATTAGTTTAGTTTAAATGGGTTTTACTTGTTCTGTAAGAAAAGGGTCTATCCATAGGTCCCATTGCTGTACAGTATACTATTTCATCTGAAAGCTGAATACTGAATTTAATATCGATAAAAACTAGAGATTTTCTCAATTTAGTTAAGCTCTTTTCCTACTTGAAGTCATTGAACCACATTGTGAAGTGATAAGTTACTTGTTGTTTGCTGCAGTGCTTCATAATATCCCCCCGAATATACCGCATTTATAAATGCATGGATGCAAAACATATAACGAGGGGAGTGCTGAATCTTTTATCTAAACAAGTAACTCAAGTCCAAATCACGTCCAATGCAGGCCAGCAGTTCGGCAAGCAGAATAGGCAATGTGTGCCGTACTGGACAGGTACATAGGTTTCGCATATCTATATCAATCCCTCAACAATCAATCCCTAAACACCCATTTTTATATTGCCTTGCTTTGGTGCTCGTTTTCTCCCGGCCGAGTTTTCAAATTCTTATATGAACACTAATAGTAGCAGAATATTGAAAACTTCAGTTCTTTATGCCAAAGCGTAAGGTTTATTGCCGTAACAGCTGAGAATGCAGCTTTAAACTTCACTAAGTGGTCTCTTTGCTCCCTCATAGATTTTCTTAGACTAGGGTGCATGAGCGACATCTCACCATTTTCACACGCACCAGCCCTCCTATCAAGAAATCGGTACTATTGTACATTTAATGAGATAGCCTTGTATTCAATGAAAACGGAAATGGGCACTCCGTTTTTATACAAATTTCCTTACTAAATGAAAAAAAAATAGAAAAGGAAATATATATGACACCTACATGTGTTGTTGTACTATCGCTTGAAAAAAACAACGGATTACTATGGGATTCAAATGGAAAAGGATATACTTTTCTCACGTTTTACTGAATGAAAGATAAAAAAGGTGCACTGTATGTGTGTTCACATATTCTACGTGTGTTGCAGTTCATATAGATATGTGAAAGATATTAGCATATGTATAATGCATAATTTATTGGATATACCAATTTATTATTGACGCATTACATGCTCTGAGAACAGCATATTTAGAGTGAGTTATGCACAGTGCGTATGTCAGTAGTGAGTTACGTGTGGTAGTCACCAATGAGTTTTTTACCAGGCTTACTGCTAAAATTCAACTTTTCAACTAAAAATGTTTCTATCAATATTAATAAAAGCATAATAACTTAGTTAACTAACTGTAACGCATCGGTTTCAGCCGCATAGAATATTGCAATGGTTGCTACACCGCTCGTGCAATATTCATGCTCCTTCAACCAACTCTGTTACAACAACAAGTTAACCTGTATGTATACAATGTAAACTACAAGAATAGGCAAACAAGATTACAGTTCTTGCCATGTCGGTTATGTGGCATCATCATCAATTATGTGAAAGTGAAAGCAGCTGTAACACAAGGTTGAAGTGAAGATAATGAAACGCGTATACATCAAGACATCTACGCTGACGATAACAAGATGGTATCTGAAGAGACAATTATAGTTGGTATAAGGGACATGTGTGTTGACAGACTTGCATTCATTTAAGAGTGGCACAAGGCCTATGCAACCTGATTGTACCTTGCATTATGCAGCGGGCACCCAGTGTAAAATGCATTACACATGATAGGTAGGCGTATCCACAAAGAAAGGGCAAGATTAGCCCATTGCATATACATTGGGAAATTTCACTAGTGAGGGCCGCTTTTCAGCCACCTCCCGATGTGCAGCACGCATCTGATTGGCTTCCTAAACATAGTTAAGCCAATCAGGAAAGCTCTTATTGGCAATGCTCTTACCCCTTTTGCAAATTCAAGGAGCCTGCTGTAGGTGCAGAACAAAACAATGGTGCAAAATGTAATTTATACAAGGTAAATCATTATCAAATAAGGCTCCGATATTCCATCTAGATTTGAGGATGCTATGGGATGACACATTTACAAAAGACTGTGCGTTGTTATTCTGTTCTGGGTGTGTGGCTATTTGTGATAAAACAAATGTTATGTACATTACAAACTATTGCCCAACCTAATCATAATTATATCAAATATAAATGTACATCCATTTAGTATTATTATCATATTTCAAAAATCACTAATTATGATGTCATAGAAGTAACACTGTGTATCTTTACCATCCGGAATCTGACTCTAGGTTATATGATATTCATATTAGTACAGACCATATCCAAACTATGAAACATTTGCACTATGCCCTACCAAATAAATAACTTCGATCTCCGATCTCCAACAGATCCGACGTGTTGATGTATTCATTCGTATCAAAAAGCTCTACTTAAAGATATATGCGGGTGTCATCACACACGCCACCTAGCGGCTCCTATTTTTCTTTGAAATAGTTTATTATCATCATAAGTTGAGATGTATTTGTGCTCCATTTTCAATATCAACAGGGTTTATTTTTATTAAAGCAGTTTGGAGTCATGTTTTTCAGGATTCATTTTTATTGATTATGCTGTTTGATTACTAAATTTGGGTGATGTGGTCATCTTCAAATGACCACAACTTTTTTTTAACCTCGTCAACATACTGTTTTTCTTTGGTAAATCTGTAGCATAATATACCAAATATATGTATAGAAAGTTTTGATGTAAAGTCACCGATCATTATTTTTTTATATATTGAAATGTGAAAAAAAAACATTTTCCCATAGACTTCAATGCTAAAGCACTGTTATTTTCATGGGGCTGTAGAAAAAAAAATAAGTCGTTGACATGTACTTTTTTTTTCATTTCTTGCTTTCTTATGTAGTCAGGAATGATCCCCGAACTTTTCATAAAAAAGTCACCGACCAATTCTTTTTCCATTGAACACCCGCATATACCTTTAACACAGGAGTTGTGTGATTACATAGCCAGCTCTGATTTAACTTCAGTGCAGACGGCTGCAGATTGCAGTCCCTGCATGGGCCATTGCCTGGGAAACGCTCTCTTTCTCTACTCTCTCTCTCTGGACTTTCATGAAGCCCTGCATCATAATATAGAGTGAAGGGAACGAGCCGTCACTAATCGAACATTTATTTTATGAGATTCGTCCTTTGGGATCGTGCTTACACAGAGGAATCTCTTCCAATAAATTTTCAATTTACGATGGCGAATTCCATTCTATATTATTATATGCGCATAAAATTTGATCAAATATCATCAGATATCACTGAAAAGGTATGAAACAAGTATCAGAGATAGTCCAAGCATTCCCAACTCTGTCTATACCTATGTATAGCATTACCAAGCCCCGCTGCTCATCCTGTGTGATCATGCAGTATTTCAATACTGACATTGTTGAATTAAAACGTTCATATTGTGGCAATTTTTTTTAGCTATATGTGCTTTTTATCATGAGTGCTTCTTATGCTAAGAGCCAAGGCTCTCCGCAAAGCATGTCAACAAATACACAGGATCTAGGCCTGCAGTGCGTTAACGTTATCGCTATTTTTAGACAACTACATTTTTATCATACACATACCATGAAAAATATCTTTATTGCACCCCACTTATTGCACCACTCAAGAGGGGTGCGCATATAATAAAACAGGGTAATATTGTCCAAAATGTTGATCAAATGAGGATGGGATATATAGGTTGGCATAGAATGGGATAAACGCTATAAAATCACGTTAATTGAGAATGCAGCTTTAAGATATATACGATTAGAATATCCCAATAAAATTTGGAGGGCAGCTGTTATATTCACGAAGTAACAACAGTATCCTCTAAAAGCTACCTAATAACAATGTCTATCGTCCAAACATATGCAATTAAATTTGCACCGTATTAAGAACCATTATAGCGTCTCCGGTAACAATGCACATAACAGTATGGTACTAAATTCATGCAGTTACAGCCGCCGTCACCGTTAAATCGATAGCTTAGGGCCATCTAAAGGTACGCATTGACCCCAATGGAGGAATCTTGACTGATTCTTCATCAAAGATTTAGCCCTGCATACTGATAGGACATTTTTACTCCATAAAACCCTCTCCCCGGCGGCCACTAAATGTTAAATACTGCCAGCTAAAAGGAAACCTCTAATTTTTGCTCGCTGTAATAGCTCTCTTTTACGAGACAATTAACTACGAGTCAATGAGTGTTTCCATGGTGAGAAATCAAAAGCTTCTAATGACAGACATCCTTAATTTGCTCATTAAACTCTCCTTTGATGGCATTTTATGTTTTATCTTGCAGTAGGTTTCTTTAATAACAATTTCATGATTATTAAACATTTCATAATAATTAAATGGAATAATTAGTGTTTGATGTGCATGTAAATTGTAACCTTTTGTTATTTGAAGTGTTGCTCATGCCCCATGTTTCCCTTTTCGATGAGTAATACCATGGGAGTGTTTTATACTAGTGATACGCCAGTCAATTAATTATAGATGTTAAATATGTTTGGTATAAAATATTCCTGATTGAGAACGTTTAGAATCTTAATAGGAAGAGCGGTTGGCTTCATTGTCAGACAGGACAAATAATTAAAGACCTTCTGATTCATTGAACGTTGATGGTCCTGGGTATGACCATAAAGTACCTTTCTGTCTCTTTTTCCCTGTCTCTGTCTCCCTTCTTCTCTTATCTCTATTTCCTGGGTAAGATCCTAAACTGCCTAAACTGAGACCTGCCAAAATCCTTTTCTTGGGTGGGTGGTTTCACTTGTTATCATACACGGGCGACCTTTTTCCTTCAACCGATTCAACTTCTTTTATATTATAAATATATAACAGCAACAGAATATTGATAATTCCTGTGCTGTATGTCATGATATAAGGACATTTGGTAAGATATTTTATTGATTTTGTAGAGCCGCAAGACTCCTTTGTCATTCATCAGTCAGCAATGTTATTTTTTCTTGTCCCAGAAGATGAGACTATAGCTTTAAGGGCACACCCATCCCTGAGGGGTGGGATAGCAATACGATATATATGGTTCCTATTACCCCGGGGCTTCTAGTGGGGCTGAAATAATTTACGAAGAATTGATAATCGATACAACAGTTTAACCAAGAGCCAATTTTCTTCAATAAATATTAATTGAACAGGCAACTTTATAATTGGCTGTCAGAAAAAAATACTGCGAACATTCTCATAATATTATCGTTAGTAAACCGAACACACATGGTTCTCAAGATTTGTATTTCGTGTATTTCAGCGATGATTTTAATGATGTAGAGTAAAACCAGCTGAAATGTAATGGGACAGACTCCTCTTGTACGCAATTCATATGCTAAAGGCAGAAGTTCAAATAACTAATGGATTGCTCATATGTACTTCTCGATGTCGATTTGCTCTGGAGAGAGGAAAGACTTGTTGACATATTGAATAAAGAAGTTGATGTAAAAACAAAAAAAAACCCATAAAACTAATGGATTGCCATAGAAGGCTAAATACTGCTGTTTAGAATGAATTCGAGATGTTAAACTCCTCTTATATAATCTTGCTGTAGTCAGTATCGCTTATTTTAATTACTAATCAGTAGCTAGGAATAGCAATGTATGTTGTGAGGTTATTGAAATAAAAAGGTTAAACAACCAATCAAACAACTTGCATCACTCAAACAAACAAATTTAGTTCGTGTAACGTCCACCAAGGGGTGTTTGTCTACTCATACGTCACTTGCGATGCTACTTTTAGGCAACTTCATTTGTATTGCACCGCAGTTATTCGACCTCTCAAGAGGAATGCGCATTATAATAAATACTTTCCCAGGTTATTGGTGTTGGTATTGGTAAAGAAATTCTTACAAAGCGATTCAGAAAATACGTAGATGTACTCAATCTTAACAAGAATCCTAAACGGATGTGGCCCCCTGCATGTGAGGTCTCTTCCCTTTCAATCGATCAGTCCAAATCGATCACAAACCGTACAGAGGATCATATTATATTTATTACCTACTAATCCGTCAAGAAGGCAGACACATATTTATCTAATTTACGCTGCGGTGACATTTGTAAGTTGAGATTGGCGTTCGGTGGAGGACAACTAGAGAAGCTACCGACCACATCTTTAACCAACACCAATTTATCAGAAATATCTGTAATAGGTTGTTTATATCCTGTAAAGAAATATGCAATATTCCCGTTCCTTTTCTTATACCAAATATATATAGATTGAACCTATTCATCCCAAAATGTCGAAACACTCTTCAAAGGGTCAGTTGAATGATTTACAAAGATAATTGTGCTGTAATAGGTTTGTCATGAGTTAAGGACCTAGCCCACTAAGCCGATTCGCATGCGATTCTCACCGAAGTTACTGCAAAAGATTCCTCCGCGGCGCAAAATCGGCCTTAGACACAACGCCGACAGAAGGCCTTGAAATCGCTTTTTATTCATAAGTTGATATCTGCATTATGTTATATAGTTAGACAGGTTATCTGTATTTAAATCGCTAAATATAATTGTCTTCAGCATAATCTTTGCTGAAATAACAACTTAATAAATAAAACTCATTGACAAGTAGAGCTGCCCACACCAAAAGCAGGAAGCATTCCGAACGATAGCAACTAAATACAAATATTAATATACGACGACAGCTTAGGATTTTGGTACAATATGTACATACATGTTCGTGAACCCCTATTCATTTTACAGCAGACCCCCAGAAGACTAATATCAGAGCATGATTGTTTTAGCAATATCCCTGATTGGAAAGCCTATCTGCTCAAGATTGCACCTGAATGTCAATGTCAATCTTCATTTCCAATTATCCGGGAAGTGGGAATAGGGGGTTTGCATGTATCACTGTGCATGGCTGTTGACATGCTGGGAACATCTTAAACGCATTGGATATAGAATGTCAGTACAGGAGGAAAAATTGAAGAAGTGTCAGTCTTGTCTTGTATCAGCCCTCTCTGTGATTTTTTTTTTCGACAAAATCTTTATTCAGCGGTATGTACAATGTAACCAGACAAACAGTCTCGTTCCTGAGAACGGTTTTCCTCATGTCCTGAACTAAATGACTAATATTCAAGGTCGAATTATGGTGGGTGAAATCACATTTAAATTACTCATTTTTACAATGGTCGAGAGACTACATTAGATTTGGTGTAATGTTCAACATGAGGAGTAATTACATTATTATCAGTACTCTCAGTCATAATTAGCTTAAAGTGTAGGTACGAATTTTATGAGGATGAGATGGGAGAGAATCAATAATAATTCCCAGAATAATGATATGAAATATGATGAGATGTGAGGTGAAATATCCTGCGACTATAAATGGTAGTATGACTATGGGATTGCCTTCTTGCCTTCTTGTTCAAGCTGCGTTCTCAGCTATTACAACAATAAATGTTCCTACCAAATCTACACATATTATGACTTATGGGACTGAATTCATCGATATTCTATTGTTTTGTTAGCAAAGACAAGTGGTAAGAATCCTCAAATATAATGGGCAAATGACTTTTAGATGGGTTGGGAAAGAACGGAACAAAACCTTGGAAATACTTATTGCTTGACCGATGTTAGCTGAGCATGCAGCTATAAATAATATGACGAAAAATTAATAAAAGAAAATCGACATAGCTAATTAAGCGTCATACACATCTCTAGCACTGACTTCTTTATTGATTTCTTAGTAGAAGGCATATAGTGATCTAAACCTGTTAAGATAAATATCTCCTATTTATTCCTCTGATTATCTTCAAGAATTAAGAATACCTTATTATTATTATTCATTATTATTACAAACATAACATGTGCAACATAGAATGTGTCCACAATTTACTCTCGGACTAATACACTACCATAATACCACCCGAAACAACATTCTATATGGCGTACATAGAAACCTCCTATTAAGATAACATCGAGTGGCTGGCGTAATTATCTCGTCAGCTCGGTCTATCAGTTCCCTGTGTATTGCAGAAATAATATTAATGATTAAATGATAATAATTATAGGTATTGTGCCCAAAGATGGCAGTTACATCGCCCGAAAAGGGCAACTCGCATAGGATCATATATCATCGTTAGGAATAATAGACACTATGTAACGTTATGATCGATGGTTACCTATGTTGAATATGTCTTTTTTAGTAGTTCTTTATGTGATTTTAGGCTCACTTCTTAAGTGGTCAGAAATAGCGCATTTGTCCAAAGTATTGTCATATAATTTGAGAAAGAATAATAATAAATAACAATGTCATTGATCTGGATGTAACCTATGATTTGCAGGAATAACTGAAAATAACATCCTGAAATTGATGTAATTTTATTGACTGAATGAATATACATAAACTTAACTAAAGCAAAAAGGTTTTAAAACAGGTCCTCGTCCATAGGCAAACGACCGAGTGGGATTATCTACATCTACGAATGTCAACTAGCAATATATCAACAGGCTATGAACACCCACGAGTATGCAACAAACATGCAGAAGGGCATAGCTATCGATTACTTTCACGTGTTCCTTGCTGTGCGGGACACTTTGCAAGTAAACACCTTTGAAGATGCGATTTATTACTTCGTAGGTCTTAATCAGAAAAGGTAAGCAACTATGTGATGCCTCACAGGAAAGTAAGTCGAAGGGGCAAACATTCGATTTTCACATATCATCGCCTTTTAACAGATGGGATCAGGCAGATTTCAGTGATATTATAACCTTTACACGTCTAATAAGTACTTTTATATCTTTATTTGTTTAAAACGATCGTTATTTTTCTGAAAGGACAATCACTAGTAAAGTACTTAGATAATACTTATTACAGATGACCTTTGAAACGCAGAGAAATATGACAAATACAGTTATGAAATTTGATAAATGTTATGATACGACTAGAGTACAAAACACCCTAAGAAATCGTGTGGGGAAAATATTAAATTTTGACAAATACCATTGTTGCAACTTTAGACTAGTTTTCCTGAAACATATTACAGCACATAACAAGTAAAATCAAAATGACTATGGTAATGTTATCTTTTGTCACATGCAAGTTAATACTTCAATTTATATAGTTTGGACAGGCCGTAAGACCTACTTGTCAATATCGTCAATATATAAAATGATTCTTTATATTTATCGTTTGAACACCGCTTGTTAATAAATTTGATACCTGAGACCGTTCATATACAATCCTATAGAAAAGGTTCTCCGGTTCAAAATCGTCTTGTATGAAAGAGCATCTTGATAAAATTGATTAGAATACATCGAGGCATAACTATGGCATCGAGAGTATGGGTAATGTATATATTTACTCTACTATGTTGCACGATGTAAGCAATATAGTGGAAGACCCCTAGCGACTATTGGTTGCATTACATTGTCAGAATACTACATATATCCGTTCAAAGTAAGACGATCAGAGCATTAATCCTGTACCTCTACTACTATGTCTATTTCTGAATGCTTATTGATCAAATTCGGTACACATGTAATTTCAAACGATGTAATGTCAATATTCGTGGTAGTTTTATATTTCGTATATAAAATTGGGATTACACTAAAGAGATTGCCAGATTATTTGCTGATAAAGCGTGCGGAAGAAACTTGTATTTTGACAGATGGACCACTCTCAAATGGCGAAAGGCGCTCGGCAGAACCCATGAACCACGAGAGGGGTCCATTAGTCAAGAAGGTGGATCAAAATCAAATCAAAAATTGTAAAGCCGAGAAACATTACATTTTATTTAACAAAATTGTTTAGACTGAAAATTGATAAATGTATTATACCTATTATGATGTACCGTGAGTTGAGTGTTACATGAGGAAAGATTCGTAATTGAAGTCATGAACAGAAATGAGCCTAAAAGATGGTACGTAAGATGAGGAATGACCAATGCAAAGTCTCTACAATGGTGTAGGCGCTCGGTAGAACCCTTCACATAAACAGTGGAGAGATACAATGCGAAGTCAGAATCTGAGGGACGTACGGATCGTGGGTGAATTAAGGTTGTATGATTTTAATTTCGTACTATGTTAAAGTATACGTGATGTAGTTTAATATGAGAATCTGTATTAGAATATATGTTATGCATAACGCGGTATCAGAAACACTCCATAGACAGTGATTGACCCTATAGGCCTTGGCCTAACAAAGAAGAAGGTGGAAAAGAGAAAAACTGAAGCAGAAATATAAATAGAAACTAAGAATAATGGAGACAGAGAATAGTGATGATAGATCGCACAGGTCAAGTAGAGTATTCCTGCACCCTACTGTAAAAACAGGTATGACCTAAGAGTGGGGAAAATTACGATCTAAATGTACGTTATTATGGGATTATGTGAATGAATGTACTTCGTTATGGGATTATCTGTTAGGGGATTTCACGGGGGTGATGAGTAGTGTCAACCCAAATATAGGGATAATGGATAAGACATGTATTGTGACAGATAAGGAGGATAAAGGTGCAGAAAGTAATGCCTTAGATGTGTTCAAAACCCTCAAAGGCCTTAAATTTATGTCATGGAATGTCCGAAGTATGTTACAGAAAAATGACGAAATAGAAGAATTTATGTTTTCCACTGAACCACATATATTAACGATTCAAGAGTCTTGGCTAGGTAAAAAGGTGCCCGACAATATTATATCAAAAAATGGTTATACAATATGTAGACTTGATAGGGCAAGGAAGAGGAGAGGGGGGGGGGGGGTTATTATCTTATATACACTCATCACTCACTGTTAAAACCCAGGAGTATGAGAATCTAAATACTTCGAATGAACACATTGAAGTACAGGTATATGAAATAGGAAAAGAATATATGAAGAGTAAAGTAATCCTAAATGTTTACCGTCCCCCTCAGGGACAATTATCGATGGCTTTAGATACACTGGAGGGGATACTCAGGGAAATAGATACAACAAACAAAATATTAATAATGGGCGACTTCAATTATAACGCGAAAGATGTAGAAGAGGGAACTTCCGTTGGGGCAGAAAGGTTTAGGAAACTTCTCAATAAATTTAATTTTCAACAAATTATACGAGAAAGTACCAGGATTAGTAAATCCTCATCAAGCATCATAGATCATATTTACACGAATATGTGAAGGTGAAACGTCACCGCCTATATTTGGATGGGAGCCTGGCAACCAGCTACGCCACGCCCCTCTTCCATGGTGACACCCCACGTCACAATACACGCCCTTCCATTCCCCCCGCTTCATAAACACTCCAAGTCCGGTTCCCAACCGCTACACACGCTCATAAATTTTTGAGTGACTTTTGCTGTTTTGTGGTAGCAGTTTTGTGGTAATTATGGGAAAAACTCCTAGATATTGTGACCATTGTCACACAACGCATGAAGGATCTATTGGTAGGCATTGTCCTAACGAGAAATATGTAGAATTACCTACTGGTCACGGAGTCAATCCATCGCCCGGGTCTGGAGAGGTGAATATCGATAACACGACGTTGTCAACTCGAGTGGATGGTCTCGAGGGAATGATGCGAAGTATTCTGTCAGTTGTTGAAAACTTGGACAAAAAGTCAGAATCTGCTTCCACTTCTACTTCTGAGTCTGAAGTTAATTTTCGGCCGACTGCCAGGACAATGTTCAAGGAGGGTTGTGTACAGAAGCCCCGAGATGAAAGTGTGGAAAGTTCTATCTACGAGTTACCCATACATCGGCGAAAAGCAAGTTCTTCGTGCAAGAGAGTTGGTCCTTTTGATAGGGATCAATTTCTCGAGAAGGGTGAGAACATTGGGAATTTCGACTCTCTCTTATTGATTAACCTTCAACTTTTGGATAAAATGATAAATGACTCCAGGCCATATGATGAATTGTCTGGTGTGCTTGGCCACTGCATCACGATTACGGAAAAAAACTCATCGTCGATGTATACTTTGAAGGCGTCTATGCTCTATGATGCTGCTGTGCGTGTTCGGGCCAACAAGAAAGGTCTAGCTGCCTTCGGAGACACTCCCCAGGAAGAGGTGCTAAGGCACTATTCGTTTGAGAACTCTCGCAGGGCAGTTGCTAACAAGTCATCCGCTAGTTCTGCAAAGGGTAGACCAGGGAAGGATAGGGTCTGCTTCAAATTTAATGGTGCTGGATGTACTTGGTCCCCCTGCGATTTCCCACACAAGTGTTCGACGTGCGGCGTGGCCGACCATGGCGCCAAGTCGTGTGGAGTGTCGAAAGGAAACAAATAGGATGCGGCTGAGAGTCGGGTATGTGCTGATGGTGGCGACGACTGTTGTGTATTTGATGAAATTTCATGTAGTTCTCCTGTATTGGAGTGTTGTTTCGGTGGCAAAATGGATGCTGTCGTCAAGGAACATGAATCTTTCTCTACCTCGTCGATGGATATTTCCCCCGACTCTCTCCCGGTAATGACTTTTCACTATTGTTGCCCTGGTAATTGTGATTACAAAGCTATATGTGATGCTGTTGCTCAATTTTATCGTGCTGGTGTTTCTGGTAATGCAGATGGTGTAATATTTACTTCCCCTGTTTCTGCTAAGGGGCGTTCGGTCCATGTTTACGATAAATGTTTCTCTGGTGAATGTGATTTTATTCATCTGTTGGGTGGTTTGCCCGTACAACTTAAACCTTGTCATTTTACTGCATCTTTATTCTACCAAGGCTGTGATGTCTTTACTAAATTTCTCGATGTGTACATGTATGTTATCGATGGAATTGATGTTGTCGATTCGCCAGTACAGGCGTACGACTGTCCGAATTACTCTTCTATTTTGGAAGATTCGGCTCGAAAGAAAATGGATAAAATAGTTGCAACGGAATTAGAGGAAGGTTATGTTACTATAGTGAAGGATAAACCTTCTTGTATTCATGCATTGGGTGCGGTTTCAAAACCTGATGGAGGCATTAGGCCAATAACAGACTGTTCGCGTCCTGATGAAAATTCAATTAACTTTCACTGTTCCTCATTGATACGTAGCTTCTCTTATAATAACATTGATGACGCCACAGAGTTGGTGTCACCTGGTATGTACATGTGCGTAGTGGATATCAAATCGGCTTATAGCACGGTGTCTATCAATCCAGATCACCGCAACCTATGTGGCTTTCGCTGGACCATAAATGGAACTGAACAATACTTGACTGATAACCGTCTCTGCTTCGGCTTACGCATAGGTCCTTGCGTTTTTGATAACATTTCAAATTTTATTGCCGACTCTATGTTTTATATGTATGGTGTGCGTGTCATTAATTACTTAGATGACTTTTTCCTGTTGTCTAATTCCCTCCATGTCTGTACCCTCGCCAGAAACTCCCTTATATCCTTCCTAATGCCCCGTCTACACAGGGGCGAATTAAAAAACTGGTGCGAATCTGGCACTTGCGATCGTTTGCATGTGAAATCGTAGAAATCCTGTGCGAATCGGCGGGGAGCTTGTGCGATTTCAGAAATAATGCTCTGCGATTTGGCTTTTTAGTCTCTACACATGTGCGATTTCAGGTGCAAACTGATGTGAAATCGGAGGTCTGTATTTGCAGCAGATGTGCGATTTGGATCACTTAAAATTATAAGAAAAATGAGGGAGAGAAGACCGAAACTATTTTTTTTGGTGTACTTGCGACTATTTGAAAAAAAGGGGGTAAAAATCAATTTATAATCTCAAATTTTTAACATGCTTGAGACAACATGTCTGTGCATGTTCTGTGCATGTTCTGTGCATGTTCGTTCTGTGCATGTTCGTTATGATTCATTCATAATTCGTTAAGATACACCTGTTCAAACATACCTGCAATCACATGCGAATTTCGGAAATATCCGAAATTCGCATGTGATTGCAGGTATGTTTGAACAGGTGTTTGAACAGGTTTGAACAGGTATGTTTGAACAGGTATGTTTGAACAGGTGTAATTCGTTAAGATACACCTGTTCAAACATACCTGCAATCACATGCGAATTTTGGATATTTCCGAAATTCGCATGACCTCCTGCGATTAGTCTTGGACAGTAACAGAGCTGTACGAATTGTCGTGGCTAGCCCTACACATATGCGAATGCTTGTAGAAGTATGTGCGATTCCATTTGAAATCGCATCAACTGAGATTTTTCACATGCGATTTGGGTTATTTCACCTGCGATCTGGCATATCTGAAATCGCACATGAATTTGCATGTGTGTGGGGCAATTTTTGCTCCTGCGATTAGTCATAGGATTCTGCAAATGGTCGCAGCTGTCCCTACATAGAGGCGATTTAGTTTTAAACATCAATGCGATTTCGTCTGAAGTCGCACAAATTGCCGCAAGGCCCAAATCGCATCCCAATTCGCCCCTATGTAGACGGGGCATAAGATATTTAGGATTGCATGTGGCGTGGCAGAAAGTCACCACCCCTTCCACGTTGTGTACATACCTGGGATTTGAGATCATCTCCATTGATATGACTTTGAGCCTTCCCCATGGAAAAGTTGGGAAATTGTGCCGCCTATTGGACAATGTAAAGGATGCATCTCACATCTCTAAAAAAGGATTTAGAGAAGGTATGTGGTTACTTGGCGCACTGTGCTTCTGTTTTTAAGGGTGGACGCACCTTTTGTAGAAGAATGTTCGATTTATATAAAGTCATGCTGCACAAGAGGTTGACTCGTTCGCCTATTTCTGATGCCTTCCGTAGTGACATTAACTGGTGGTTTGCTTTTAGCAAAGTGTTTAACGGCGTTGGCTTATTATCCAAAGAGGAGTTCCACTTGCCTATGATATCCGACTCGTCAAGTAAGGGGTTTGGAGTGTTCATGGGCACTGACTGGATTGCTGGTGCCTGGGGTGTGAATACCATACCTTGGCCTGACACTTCGTGCTCTCACATTGCCCCTGGTCCTACTGAAAATGTTAAGTGGGATAACATAAACGTCCAAGAACTGTATCCTGTACTTCTAGGAGTCAAACGTTGGAAGCATCTCTTCAGAAATGTCAAACTTCACTGCTTTATAGACAATGCTCAGGTGGTGGCCATGCTAACAACTGGAGTTAGTGGTAACACCACGTGCATGCAGTGGTTGTACGAGTTACACTGGGTGCTATTCATCTATGGCATTGAGTAAATACCACATTACATTAACACTAAAAACAACGTAGTGGCTGACTTTCTCTCTAGACTACCCTATCTAAAGCATCCTATAGACTTTTCCATTTTAACTGGTGCTGGCTTGTGTTGTTTTAACCATGATCAATGTCATTATAACAGGTATGGCGAAATGGAGATCCAGAGTGAAAGAGTTGCAAGCCCTTTCTGTTGCACCGTTGACACTTCGTCAGAGAGAGCATCAGTGGAAGGTCTTCCAGACATTCGTCGAACAGAATAATTTATCTCTCTCTACTATTCGTCTAGATACACTATGTATGTATGCCGCATACCTTTTAGCCTTTATGAAGGCTTCATCTGTTTCTACGTATCTGTGTGTAGTGTCATTTGGTGCCCGGTTGAGGGTCCTAGAGTGTCCGGCCTTGTCACATTCAGCCTTAATAGGCCGTGGGCCGTACCTACTAAATGCTGCTAGAAATGCAGTTTCGTGACCCACTACCATAAGTTTACATGAAAATGATTGATTCTAGACCGCATTGACCTGGAGAATCTGTGCTAAAAGGAATAAGTCGCCTCCCTGGATCTTCACCCACGCCTTCAGATCCTATTCTACCTCGCCATCTGCACAAAATGTTCAAGTTTGTCAATTGCTCGTCAATTGCAAGTCCGGTTCCCAACCGCTACACACGCTCATAAATTTTTTCTTTATTGCTTGTATTGTATTATGGTGTAATAAACCTCCATGTTCATTGGTGGTTCAGGCCAACCTCTGTGTTTCTCTCATCATTCAAGTTATAGTATCTCCAGCGGACATCCTACATATTAAACATATAAATAAAAGAGGAACGCTGAATATTAACCTTAGCGACCACCTACAAGTATATGAGCAAATCCACCATTTGGTTGTCATTTGACCCTAAAATCGTATTTTGCTTATTTGAATGGAAAAAAATGATTGGAGACATTTTTCAATAGTTTCCTTGTGTCCGCCCGCCCGAAATACATCAAAAATACCCCCTATTTACATAACTTTTCCTGAGAATTTATCGCATGGGGGGCCTAAAAACTGGATTTTAGGGCCTTAAAATGGAGAAAAATCAAGGGAGGCCAAATAAAATGATGGAAATAAATCAAAATACTTTGTCGAACCTAGTTTAAACTTATTTTACCATTGAGCCTTGACACTGGCTGCTGCATGATCCGTTTTTTATTTGTTTAATATGAATTTTTGGTCTAGTAAGAATGAAAAAACATGTTGGGAACTCTAAATGTCAGCGTCACGTGTGGAATATAAAATCCAGGCCTGGAAAAAATCTAACAACTGGGGCCGACCAATATATGTTATTTTTGTTAATTCTACATGGGCTTGAAATATTAAGAATAAATCTGTTCGGATATCTGTTCATATTTTGGAATACTAGGTAATAAAGGAAGAGTTGGGCAGCTTTGATGTCAGCGTCACGTGAGAGTTATTACTCTACTGCATTCAATAAATATAAGGAAATGATAATTAATAATATCCATATAGACGAGATACCACACATACTTCATTTCAAAAACCATAAATCCACCCAGGTTCTACTTAATCAGAAGGTAGGGTGGAAAATGTGTCAGCGTCACGTGTGTTTTCCACACGTGACGCTGACACTGACGCTGGCACTAACAATTTTTTTTTTTTAAATAAATTTTATTGAGGACATTCCTATGCGAACATGGTAATCTCATGCACACTCAATGGCAAAAATTAGATATTATACATCAAAATATCAAAGTCAATTTGTTTAAATTTACATTTGTAGATTATTTAACCATTTAATTACCGTTCACAGTGAGACTCCTTAAACAGTATACCGTCTCGGATGGTTACTAATACAGATCAAGATACAATCGATTAGGTCGCTTGACGACACTTATCTTTCCTGATAATGAATAATCACTATCTAGACAACTAAATTCTTTATACAATAGTCAATTATATACAATCTTTTGGTTTTTTTGTTATTTTTTCTCCAACAGTCATAAAGATAGAATCACCCTTAGTAATCAATTAAAAACAAGTATTTCAAGTTATATATCAATCGAAGATGCAGATAATAAGGATTATTGATATTCACCACAGTTCGTTCTTCTTTAGGAACATTTTCATAGACTTCCACTCCATATTACGGACATGAACAGGTAATTTATTCCATACCTGTGGCCCGTTGAAGTGTGGAGTTCTCCTCACTTTTTCTGAATTTGGAATAGATGTGGCTAAAACAATACCCTCATGCAGTCTAGTAGGTCTATCACCAATATCTCGGATGTCATGCTTTTTAGCATTCATTATTCTTAACATCGAGATTTTTGATCTTTTAACTATGTTTCCAACATTACAGAGTCGACTGAGAGTTTCTACATCTCTTCTATCATTCAAGTAAATTATCTTTACAGCCCTATTTAATATGCGCTGCAGTTTTTGTTTAATGTTACTTGTAGTCATATCGAGAAACAGTAATCCATATTCCAATATCGATAATATGTGACTTTTCCCAATCGACTTAGTCATTTCTTTTGTAAGATAATGACGAATTCTCTGTAGTTGTACAAGTTTGTAAGAGGCAGAACATTTTAATCTAGTGAAATGATGATTCATTGATAGAGTGGAATCAACATTAAATCCTAGATAATTTACATTTTTCGCCCACGAAATCTCATGACCATTCAGATATACACTGCCTAAGGTTGCTAAATTAATCTTTTTTATTTTATGTTTCGTGCCAAGGAGTTGGATTTGGCATTTCTTTTCATTTAATTTTAGCATATTGGCAGCCATCCAGGAGTTGATATTATTCGTGGCCTCTTGGGAAATTTTTACACAATCATTTACTTTGTCACTCGTTACACTCAAGGCAGTGTCGTCTGCATACATAGTCATGTTAATGTCAGACGAGGGATAATTCAGACTCCTTATACAAACAGGTAAATCGTTGATATATATTAGGAATACTATCGGTCCCAAGTGACTACCTTGTGGTACCCCTTTGTTGATGGTTACTGGGGTTGAAATAAAATCATTTAACATAGTTCTCTGCTTTCTATTCCGTAAGTAGTTCATAACAATATTCGTTATTTTTGGGTTGAATTGATAATACCTTAGCTTGGCGTACAAAATATCATGATTTATACAATTAAAGGCTTTAGATATGTCATAGTATCTGACATTGACATGTGTTGTTGAGGCATAATTAAGAGAACCTTTAGTCCTAAGAATTTAACCTCTAAATACTTAAAAAGAAGCACATTTACCTTCATGAAAAATCAATACAAGTATTCAAGTCAACTTAAAAAGAGAACAAGGGGGTATCAATGTTATAATATTTGTGTATAAATGTTCTAAATATAATGGGTTATATATATATATGTGTGTGTATGGAAACAGGGCCAATGAACTGTCACCCTTGCCGCTGCCATTATCATTACTATTATTGGAATGGTTATTTGGCTATAACTTTCCTTCTAATAGGAATATTTTCACAAACTAAAAAGTGTTACTACCCTTATGTCGAGACCTATCAAGTACAAAATAGTTTAAAACATTATCTGCATATTTGCTTTATTTATTTTTAATTTAATTCCTCATTTATATATAAATATGTACCAATCTTCGGTGCCCAGAGTTCTAATCACAGAATCTATCTAGCTGCCCTGACTACTACTATTCATTACCCCAACCTTCCCAATTCCGTCTATAACATCAGCAATATGTGTAGTTTATATACGATAAAGAATAAATCAATAGGAGCAATTCTAAAAAAATAAGAATTTTCAGCCCTGGATAGCCAAATGACCAATTGGTGGAATTGCTCATATGTGCAAATAAAGAAAGAACGAACAAGTTATAAAACTGATACTTTTTCAGCAAGAAACACAAAAAACTTAGATATACCAATGTTAAAAAATATACTTTCCCTCATGGATTGGACAGATCTGTATGAGACTGGAGACGTTAACGAAGCATGGGGGTTAATTTATGGGAGGATATGCACTATACTGGATAGAATGCGCCCAATAAAATGGTTTAGGAGAGTTAGAACGACTCCAGTGTGGTACGCCAAATCTATTATTTTAATGGGAAAGGAGAGGGATAGGGCATTCAGGATTGCTCATAAATCAGGGAGAGATATTGACTGGCAGAGGGCTAGACAGCTGAGAGGCAAAGTAAATACCGAAATCAAAAATGCTAAAAATAAATATCTGAAGGAAAAAATCCAAGTAAATAAAAATGATCCACATAAATTTTGGGAGATACTTAAACCTTTAGTCACGGAGGGGAAAAGTAAGAATACAGAGAATATTATTATACACAAGGAAAATGGAAAACTTGAGGGAACAAAAGCTGCCGAAGCTATTAATGATTATTTTGTAAATATAGGCCCGAATTTAGCTAATAAGATAAAAGTGGTAGGAAATACAGACCCTGTTATAGGAGAAGATATTAAAAAATTATACTCGGAGCATAAATTTAACTTCAGAGAAATAAGTAGAGCCGATGTTGAAGTTGCATTGTTGAAAGTAGGGAACTACAAAGCCTCTGGGCTGGATCTTATGCCCACCATTATAGGGTATGAAGGTTAAAACCAACATGAGATTTCACAAAATGCCCCATTCTGAAGATATAAAAATTGTAGTCTATTTTACGCAGTTCTGATATCAAACTCCTACTGCGTTATACTATTCCCAAAGGTCTTCCTGGAACATACAGATCTGAGGTCATATAATACTATCTTATCCATGGAAAGAGACAATGGTTTATAAACCTAAAAATATGAACTATGTATATATATACCCGGCTAGCAAGCATATTACAGCCTTGGTAACCAAATACAACCAATCACGACAACCGTAGCAGTCTCTTGAAATGGTTGCTCCGAAGGTCAAAAGGTCACAAACGGACTCTCTCTATTGGGTACTCTAGTTGATTAGAGTGACTTCAGCGACCGCCAATGTCATGCCTTTGTCCTTCGCCCAAAGATAATAAATAAATCAAAAGAACAGCGACTTATTATTTGCGAGTTTGGAGGGAACGTCCTTGAGTAATTGTCCCAAGTTGGGGTCCGAAATGAAATGAAGAGGGGAAAGTCAGGGTAATTCTAAAATATAGGAAGGATTACAGTGTATTGGAGAGTTGGGCTGTAAATTAGAAAAAAAGATTGGAAAGAGGGAAACTGTGCCACCCTGTTTAGTGAGGATAGATTCGCGGAACACTCCCTGGCGCTGGGATAAATTGAAGCCATTGAGAGGAATGGGCAGCATGATAAATATCGAACAAGGCTGTAAATATGCTCACAAGATTGAATTTGTCTGCTTAGCACCAACTCGGGTAGTAGCTCCAATGGCTTCTTATAAAGAAGGCTGGAGGATTTGGTAGCACAGGCCCTGGGACTGCCTTTAAATCTCCATTAAGGATATTGTAAAGTCAATTAAAGGGGGAGTTCCTGAGAAGTGGTCTTAGCGTTAAACCTTGCATGTTTTGGAAGTTCAACTAGTCTGATTTGCCTCTTAGAGCAATATTCAATTTAGGTAGAACTTAGGTCATTAAAGAAAGGCAAGTAATGGATGAACACAGTTGGGAGGTTAGGTGAATACATTTATATATTTTTCAATAAGAAAGTGAAAAAGTGGGAAAGCATGTTGATAAGTATTGTCACCGATAATCAGTAGAAAATAGGTATAGTAGAGACATTTAAGATAACCAGAAAATGGGTTAACATCCCCAATTGACCCAGTTACAAAACAAAATCTGTATTCATATTCGGATGAATTTGTACTATGATAAGGGACATCAACGAACAATTATGATAATAATTATAACTCATACAATGATTTTGTTTTTTCTTAGTGAAAGTAAAATGATGATATGATGGTATTGCCACTGCAACTGATATATCTTTACTGAGTGGGCTACTTACTCAAAACTTATCTGACGAGTTTTACTTAAAACAACTAAACGTGTATGGAGTATGATAACTTGTGTATAGTTTTAACGATTTGATACATTTTGACTCAGTCTCATGTAAGAATGTTGTAAATCAGCAAAGCTTTCTCTACTGAATTGAATTCCTTTACACTAAACAATGTATTCTCGTTGTGAGCTCGTGTCTGTTTCTGAGTAAAAGTCCTTACATTATTCGAAGATAAGAGTCTGGTTGTTGTGACAGACAAAGGAACATCCGCTTGGGAATCGTCGTCAATACTCAATGTCGATTTCTTGTATATACATATATGTGTGCTGGGCATATGATAACTTCTGAGCTCTATCTAACATAACTTCTGTATACAGACGAAGGTAATTTAGTCTAGACTTGCTTTTCTTTCATATCCCTCGTCCCATCATCTGACCAGGCCTTTTGAATGAAGCACAGCCCCAGCACAAAGGAGAAGCTGATCGCGTACACATAGAATAGGGATCTTCTGACAACATAATATACTGCTCTCTGGCTAGTGGCTCAAAGTTACCAACATCCTATCAGATCTCAACAAGCAAGGTTATATCAATACATAGATTAGGCCCCTGTTGCCGTATATATGATATACATATAATTATACAGATCTATAGTTATTCATATACTTATTTATATGTCAGCTTGCTCATTTGCTGATGGTATAATGTTCAACTTCTGGCGATGTTGGAGCCCTATTGGGAGGGTTTGCGGTCCAATAATAAAATCATAATTGAACCATAAAATAGTATATCATCTCGCTGAGAGAATGTGGTCATATGTAGCAAAGAGACAAAGAGAATATTTCTCCTCTATGAATAGACTCTGGTATCTGTTGCATAACAAATCTATGCTTGAGATGTTCCTTCCTTAGCTACTTTCCCTTGCTAAACTAAATAAATAGCTGATACGGAAGTTTTAGGAAGGACTTTGCTATACAGACAATGCTAAAGTGTGTTTCTATAGAAGAAATTTCCTACCCAAGCAAGGACAAATTTATTAGCCAGGGCTATTTAATGTAAGGATTTTTTATGCGACAGACCCCTGAGGAGCGTTCAAGAGCGGATAAAGATGGGCAACGAGGATCGGTGTTAATCTGTATGTCTTCCCAACAGAATTCGGATCAATATTACTGCCTTAATTGACTTAATCGTACCTAGTAGGTCCCCTGAGAGTTAATAGAGCCGTAGGGCAAGCTAGATTACTTTACCATAGCTAAGGCATGACACATGGGAAGCCATAGTCCATTCTGACCAAGAAGTCATAGAAGCCATCATAGTACCCCATTAGTGAATATGAAATATTTTATAAAAACCTAAATTCAAATCAAGAATAAGACATTTTTTTAATAAGACTGACCTTCCTTAGCATGTATAAATTGGGTCAGAAACAAAAACAGTATTATTGAGTTTGGAATGAAAAAATGTTGATATTTTTAAAATCCTATACAAATATATTTATAAGATATTTTCTATATGGGTCTTCTATGTTAGATGTACTCCAGGAAAATGATGGCATTATAAACAGACGCTTTTCTAACTTCTCTGAGGGAGATCTCTCCCTCAGAGTGATCAGATGTGAGTTACAGTACATGGAGTACAAGTCATTCTGCTGTCATACACTGTGACAACACGCAATATAGTAGGAGGCTTTTTGTGCAGTGCTGCCTATAAAAGCTTATTAGTGATATGACTGTCTATCAGACATTAGGTTGACAGTCGCCGGACATTAGTTGAATGTATATGTATACCCTTTAGCACAAAACATGCTACAAGTGCTACTTTTTGTCTTCATAGTATGGTTCAAATATTACTTCTTGTACTCCTGTTTTATTTTACTGTGGCGCAGAATGAAAAACTCTAAGTGTCTAACCAACAAGTTAGTTAACAGATGTATCTTATATGCTTTAGAAATAGAAAAGAAATCGAGTCATAAATTTGGATTTCAGCGGTAATCGTAGTAAAAAAATGAACCGACAGGTTGCCATGACAACCCACATATATAACTCACTAGTGAAATACGCACTATGCGTACCTCACTCTAGATACGTTGTTTTCATAGCAATGGGTGTATAATAATGTCATTTGATGTTATACCTAGTTGGATCCTTATCTATAAAACCATGGTACGCCCGGTGTTTGACTTCTGTGACATGTTCTATGCCCCGGCTCAGAAAAAACACCTAGACAGACACCTAGCATATGAGATGAGTCGTGACAAAAGATACCTTGACAACAGAAAAATCAATCTGCGAAGTCTGGCAAAGAGTAAAGTCCTAAAAATACCAATGACAAAAACTGAAAGGATCAGAAAATCATTCATAGTACAGGCCCCAACCCTTTTCAACAAAATTCCACCGGCTGGGAGAAACTGCCCAACCCTGGTTGAATTCAAAACCTATCTCGAAGAAAACTTCTTCTCCCACACGGGATGATGGAGAGACCCCGGCCCCAATCCCTCTTGGGTAGACCAGAGAGTGTTATAGAAACTAGTCAAAATATATGTACAAATGTAAAAATGAAATGTAAAGGGTTGGATGTAAAGAGGGGACAGTGTTCGGCAGAATGCTACTCCACATGCATCTAAGCCCTCTAGTCCCCAAGACAATTTAAAGGATGTATAAACAGCAGTCAATGCAGTGTTCGTAAGAATGCCAAGACCTAGCAGGATCTGAAAATGGGATAGACTACCTATACAAACTCATGACCCATTTTTTCTCAAACTTCATTACTCATCACAATAAGTTAAAGTAAAACAAAAAGGATGATGTCCGAAAAGAATGACACAAAAAACTGTATGTAACAGGTCACACCCTGATAAAACTATAGCTAGTGCATCCCATTGCAGTAGTGTAGGTAACTAGTCACTTAATACCTCTATATCTGTAAACTGTAATTTATGACTCCAGTCTAAACTATAATTTAAAAACTCTAGTCTAAAAGGGACCCTCTGGAAGAGCTGTGGCTGCCACAGAAGAGGGCTAATCCCATTTCTGGTGTAATTATTTTATACATGTATACCTTCTCATGTACTGTTTTCCGGAAATAAACAATATACATACATACATACAACCGTTCTCGTCACATGATGTCGGACGCCAGGATTGCTTCCATAGATCACTACCAGGTGGTCAACCCGCAAACATATCTCATGTGTATTTTTCATAATTTGATTGATTTTCAAACCCTCTGGTCTAAATCTTTATTGTTGTTATTGTTGTTTATTGTTGTTGTTATTGTTGTATCTTTATCATTGTTATAATTCTGAAATGAACAGTAGCTCTGGAAATGTCAATCGCAATTCCCTCCCTTATAATTCTCTTGGTACAAAAAGACAGTACTTCTTTATTTATTGAAGGCGAAAAATAACTAATCATATGGAATTCATAGATCATTTTGTTTGACGCACATGCTCTTTCATGGCAAACATTCTTATTTAATAATGTGTATGAATATACTGAGACAATAGAGCCGATTGACGTTGTTAGTTAACACATCGAGGCCGGCGAAATTCCTAGTTATAGTATGCATGCCGTTGCTCCGTTATTTTAGCAATTTGTATAACTTGTATATTGCAAAATGCACTAATGAGAAAGACTTTCATTTAGCAACATTTCATTCTGAAATCTGGATACCTAGGTATCATTGTCTGAATTTGAACGTATAACATAATGAGTGTATACTTTTGGTGGATGATCGATTTACACAGAAAATTCATTGCTCATATTGTACTGAGTTAATCCAAATTAAAGAACCTACTTCACTGTGGCTCATTTATGAATACTAACACAAAATTGCTCATAACCCGGTATATGGTACTGTCTCACTCAGAGTACACCAATGGCTTATGCCTCGATGCAAATAAGCAATTAAGAGGACGGGCACATAGGTTGCAAAATAACTCATTGAGATTTGCTCTGTGAAGATCCAGAACCTATGGCACTGACAACCTCCATAGAGATGCAAAATTCTCAAAGGTAGATCAGAAAATGTCAATGTGTTAAAGTTTTACCATAAACAGGCCTATTCTCGTAGAGATAATAACCATCACTTTATCGCAAGCGTATGCCAACCAGAGGAAGAAATGATAATTATATGAGTTTTAAACTTGATAAGCTTACTTGTAACAAATACAGAAATAACTTTGTATGTGGTGGTGAAATAACCTCAATTTAGAGTTAAAACGGATTAATGACTCAAAGGTGTTTAAAGCAAAGATCAAACATAGTATAGATCGTGATTTTATTCCCACTCTCATAGAGTGAACATTGTATCAAATTATAACAATATTTTTTCTATTTGCTAATTTAATCTCATTTCATCTCATCATAATACATTATTATATTTTGCTCTCTTCTTACTACTAACACAAGCTGAATTGAATGTACTTTAATATGTGAAGAAGGGAGGAAGACTGGAGGTAACACTCTGATCCCTCTACATTAGGCCAATGCCATTGTAGCACCCCTGCTTGAATAACATGTTTTTTTTAAAACATTAGGTAGATACAGCAGTGGGCGGAAGACCATGATGGTTATCGCCAATGAATATGCTGCCGTGAACCCATACCTCATAACTCTATATACAACTGTATCATAACTGGTATAAGTCCCACTTTCCTTCAGGCAAAACTGCATATATAATAGTCTAAGACTTCTCGAAGAAAACACCCATGCCTTTCTACATACCTCATGGAGTTAAAGAGGAGTGTGCAAATCAAATTAATAGCATCTAAAGAAAAGTAAGGCGGGACCGTTTTAGAAGAGGATCAAGCAGGCATTGTAAAAGGTAGTTAACGGCTCCTTGCCCCCCCCCACCCCGCCCTTCCCTCCCCCTCCCCTCACCCTTACCCCTCTTTCCCTCCCACCCTTCTCACCAACAAACGTAACTGAAAGGATTATGTACCCTCTATGAAGGGCGTCTCACATTCTGAGAGAATGTAGTAGTGAAATCGCATGGTTATTGTTAACGAGCTTGTTAGTTACTAGTGCAGGTCCTTATAGGGGTAGAACAAGAACAAGGAAGACAGTTTCTTGTTTCTTTTGTAATACACCAAAATACATCTTGTACCTGTTTCATCCCTATAACTTGTGCAGATGGAAATATTTAGTCTGTTTGAAACTTGATTTGAAGATTAAAATGTAATTATTAACAACTCCTGTTTTTTGACATTCTATGGTGATGATTTCTACTCATTAGTTCCTGCTTTGTTAAACCTTTATACTTTTCATGATAAAAATTGTGGAGTAATTGACAATTTTAAACAGTGATTCCTAAGTCATTTCGAAGTAGCCTCCCAAATAGACTTCCCAGATCAAAATGTTTAGTAATTTTGATACTGGTAGCTATACATGTTGTGACGAGACGAGAAATACAGGATGAACATTTTGGAAGTTAATAAATAAAAAGGGTTTAGGCGGAGTAAACAATTTTTCAGATTCCAATAGAATATTAGTACATTCGTATCCTATGGTGTATACATTACATATGTTTGTAAACGTACCTACCATATAGAATACACTGAAAAGTCGGTTTGAAAGAGTGTATCAGTTGCATGAGGAGTGAAATTGTGCATAGATATCATAATGAGTGGCAAATCCACAAGCAATGATGTACACAAAGACCTTGGTATTTATGACTACCCTGTTAAACATGATCAATATAAGGTTGGGTGATTTAATTTTCCTATTGTACATAATGCATCTGCTGCAGTTTGAAATGAAACTAGAAATCAAAATAACTTATCTAAATAACTTATTTAGTATGGGAAGCAATAAGAAACACATTTATATATGTTCTGAGAGAATGGTTTCTAATGTATTGTTAATCTAGATGTTAAATTCGTTAATCTACATATATATGTAACTGAAGGTGAGGGTTTCCTATCATTCTTCTGTTCTGCCTTGATGTTTGAGTGTTTGAATAGGAGCGCCTGTCTCCATGGAAATCATTCCTTAATTACATGCAGGCTCGCGTGCAAGGATGTAATTGTCTTGAACTCCTTGAGGGAATTCCAGGATTGGACTCCTTCAGATTCGATTAAATCGGGAAATATTTCGTGTATTTGTGATCGTATTGTAATTATTTGACAAGAGGGCGTTTTATTATTTCCACTTCATGTAAAAAAAATCACAGAAGTTAATATTTTATTAGTAATTATTGCTGAGCAATTTCTTAGCAAAACTCAGACTTTTCACCCTGGTCGTGGCTGATAATTTCTATTTTCACGAGTTATGCATTAAGGGAAGTCGTCTGAAATTGATCATCAACAATCGGTCTTCAACAATGCTCTCAGATAAACAATTTAAGACAGAAATACGCTCACAGTACAAATCAATGTAATCGAACTGATATTTTAAATGAAATCAATACCAAATGTATTCAGATATATGGTATTTTATTATGTTTCTGTCTGATTTACCAGGATGGATTTAATGGATATTTAGAGATTGTTAACTGTACATTTTCTGATGAAATGGCTCACATAAAAGGGTAGATCTATTGAAATGAGATGAGATGAGATGGGTTTTGCATAACAGTCTACCTTTACTTAATGTTGTATCAGTGAATTGCATACACTAAAAGAGAACACCATTAATGGAATATGACTGATAGTCTACGTAGATCCTTTCACAGAGAAGACATTAATTTCGACGGTTTCTTTTTTTTATTTATTACATTTGAAAGGCCAAATACATTTAACAAATGATGAGTCAATGATTCAAGATACAGAAAAACATGCTATCTACCATGGCTATTCACACATGTCGCCTTAGTTACATACTAAGCAGAAAAAATAAATGTTATTTTGTATATAAAAAGAAAATATATAAGAGAAAACGAACATACTAAATCATATAATTATAATGGTAATGCTGAAACCCAATCTTGGCGTTTATCATCGACCAATAAGGAACCTCTATATTAAGATGATATCACATATATTCATTGAAAACCAATACAGAAAAAGAAAAGGGCGTCCACCGTCTTATCAATATATTATCTGACTTATGTGACGCACTCACATCTATCTTTTCTACGTACCAAGATTAACGGAAAAAGAGTAAATATATAAAAAAAAATACATGAGGATACAGTAAATACCCATAAGTGCCCATTAATTAGGTTTCCACATTGATAATACAACTCCCTCACCAGCATATCTTTCATATTCCCACTCTTTCACCTTTCTTATAAAACACTTTTTTATTATCATTATTTAGTATGTATGTATGGTGAATGAATAAAATAAAAATAAAATAAAAATGACCCCTTTCTCTGTGAAATTGGGAACGAAAAAGCCGGACATTAGGTAAGTCAAACTCAGTAATAAGGCTGGCATGCCTTTTAGTAAAATAAGTATGTTAAATTGGTAAGGCTTTCTCTTAGGGATTCTGATGAATATATCGAAATACATTTATTGTAAATCATCTTCGGTTTTAAATTTGTCAAATATTCAGTTCTAAAAAACAAATAACAAATGTATCGAGTGTAGAGATGTTGCTGGAAATTTAGCTGAAGTGTAGCTTTTAAAATTCGAAATTCAAGTACGAAATCCCGTACGATCCTATGATCGAGTAACTGTGCACCTGTTTTCCTTAGACATGAATATATGTCTAATAATTTACTTTATGGCCAACAATATAGCAAAATGTTGGTCCATATCATCAGCAGGTTTCACATTTTTTAGAATTGTATTATATTGAATGTTAAAATAGTTTTAAACATAATTTAACAACTATATACATTTGTTAGATTACGTTTAACAATATAGATCTTGTGTATCAATTATCAATCATATAATTTTTTAAACTGGACAAGAGAAAATGTCACCAACAAATATGTCAAAGTTTTTTCCAATAACATTAGATAAGAAGATTGTGTCACAAATAACGTTAACACCATTAAATTAATGCTGTATTCTCAGTTAACACAAACTAAAGATCTTTCTACTTTTTATTCCGTGCATTTCCTGCCCATCTTAAACTCGTTTGACCATGGTTTTGGAGGATTTTAGCTTATTGTATTATGTTTGCTTAAGGGCTCCATAAACGTCCACATGTATATTTCGGCGATCACCGAAAATATTCCATGTAGTTTCCTTTCGCCTGATTTGACTTTAAATTCTTGATTGAACATAACAGCATCAAAATATAGATAAACGTGATCAACCAATGAATGAATTTGATAAGAATATTTTTGTCATGAAAACTGAGGATGTAGTTTGAACTGCCTCAAGATTTAAAGGAATTATTCTCATCCATCTTAATGATGCTAGCGTGACAGTTCTAATTAGGTGGAATCTCATGTACAGGCCGTCCCACTTAACTTGGCTGACTGGGTCTTCTATTCCACTCCCTGCATGGTACCTCTTCTCAGACAACTATTTAAAGTGCCAGGTTGTCAGAGCATACACGGGTACAGTCGGCAGCTCTACACGTAGTAAATTGTGCTAACTTAGGGCAGGTCCACACTAGCCGCAGTAAGCCTCGTAATTTACACTTTGCAATAGGCCTCTATGATAGAACTGACAGAATTATATCTCATGAAAATATATTTTTATTTCCATATCACATTTACAATAAGTGTTATACAATGTAAAATTACAGAGAAACATATGGACAGAGGAACACTCTTTGTGATTATCACAGGTCATCCGAGTGTCCCTTCAAATTTGTTGAAATTGACTATCTCGTCTTTACCCATGTTTCTAACTACGTAACTTATTCATAGACAAAACTGATATTGGGGCTGTCTACCACTTCGCCATATAGGCCTCTGCAATAACCGAGCCTATCGTGTAGGCTTATAATTATTGCGAAGCTTATTGGGAGTCTTATTGTAGCTATTGTAGCCCAGCCTTCAAACATAAAAAAACACTATAGGTGTATCTGAGTACATTTGCCATTGCTTTGATTTAAAATGTCTGTTCGGTTATGTTGAACTGTATACCTAACATTATTTCGGGGGTTTTAAAAATCCTATCAATCAATCGTCTCAAATAATCCCAAATTTAAGACAAAGATTATGTTCGTAATACAGGGGAGAAACAGAGCAGAGTAACACCAGTGAAGATGCAGGAAAGATTAAGTGCCTCCAATTAAGATTGGGTGAACTAATTCGCCAGATCATGTTTCCGTCTGTTAGCCCTGTTGGCCCTGTATTGAATACGAATTAAAAATCCTTTTGAGCTGTAGTAATTCTGTGCCATATTTGTGAACTGGAATTAGCATGTGTGCTTAAAGCTATGACAATCAGATTAAACTAGTAAAGTAAATGTCAAAATGAGTGTTTTCTCTGTTGATTCACCAGGAACCGTGTTTAGTCTTTACTAATATTTATTGTTGAACTTTAAGTTAGTATCCTTATTCAAGGAACAGGATATTGTAGTAGCACTGCTGCAGATACCTGTAATCTGGGGCCTATTGTATGAGAAATCCATCCTTGAAATGTTCCTTGCTAAGCTTTTATCTCTTGCTTAGGTTGGAAATTCTAACTGTAGAAATAAAATTATCATTGTAAAGAAATATAATGGCAAACTCCTTCCCTTAATCGTACTTACCGGCCGCCTAAAAAGTAAATGCAGCGAAGGAAGGTCAATCTTAGTAAGGATTTGTTATGAAACGGGCCCCTATAGTTGTTAGAACATACATGCGAATTAAAGTGGAGCTACATTAAGATCGGGCGTGTAATTGTTGATGGAGAAAATCACCTGAGCTCTTCGCCCCTCAATCTTAGCTTAAAAAAGAATTGTGAATGTGATACATATCAACATAATTACACACACCTAGATGTTTCTTAATGAGCTTGATTCATTATTTTTCTTTTACCGAAGCAACAACTTTAACCAAGGAATATTTAAAGTGCTCCACTATGGATCTCTGAAAAAAACACAATATATCTATAAGTACTTACCTTGGCTATATGTATGATTGTATGGTAAAACATTCCAAGAGCAGTTTTAAAGAATAAAGCTCTTTATTATTCTTATATTAAAATATATTATTTTATTTGTGTTTTTCATAAAACACCCATCACCATTTTGTCGACAGTGGCCGGACCACTCATAGCTTCTTCTGCATTGCTAGCCCAGTCACTCTTTTTCCCTGTTTTTGTTTCGGCTACTGTTGACAAAACTTAGTCGATGCAAAGACGATACAAAGATGATGTAATTGCCGGCGATGTACGTCAATAAAGAGGGCTATCCCTAAAAAACAATGGAAGATTGCCATATCATGCTGCGTCTACCAACTCGTTTTTGAGGTGTACTCCCCTTTACAAAATGTATGTGTGTAAACATGTTGCTTTTATATGTCACTAGAGTTATCTACTACAACATGTATCCTATGGTATACTACAATATATATGATATATATTTCTCTCTTTTATAACGTGACTCATCCCAAATGGGTTTTTGATGATATAAGATGCTATGTAGTGTCGCTCTTCTTTCGTTACAAAACCGACATGATTGGGATTGAATAACAAGGTCAACTCGGAGAACAGAGAGTTTCATCTCCGATTCAATGCGGCGGCACAGAAGGCTAATACAACCTTCATGAATTATGGACGAAGCAACCAATTACCTGCCCTGTTACAAATAACCCATCCAATACGTGACACAATTACCCGATCCCCTGCCGTGTCAGAGCTTCTGATTGGCTGCGAACAAATCGTGGGGCCTTATTCAGTCGATGTGATTGGAACGCGAGTATATGTATCAATTGCTAGCTGTTTGTTCTCGGGAAATGGCTTGCAGTTATTACCTTCAATTTTTAATATCGCTCAACCGGATTGAAGCTAGCAACGTCAGTATCTTGTTCTTGTTTTTAAAAAGAAAACACATTGTCTTGTTCAGTACAAAATGATGCTTTATTCAACAACAAATATTATGATATAATTAAAGGTAACTCTATAACATAACAGTAGTTGAGAAGATCTATATATATAATTATCCTTTTTTCCCGTTTGACTATAGATTTAGTGTTGGGGGAAAATCTAAGAACTGTCAACTAAACGGTGGTCTTTCGCGGCTACCTACCGCATATATGTTATCTTCATTAACCTACTTCCAAATACATGCTAATAATCAACATGTAAGTATGACATTAAGACAAAAATTTAAGAAACGAAATATTTCTAAACACATGAGCATATTTCCTCTATGTTACTTTGGAATAATCAAAATGTCGTGCATTAACCCTTACTGAACTGTGGAAAGGGTATACAAACTGATCCCACCATATGATATGATTGGTTAGGGACAAGTCATGCTTTTGCTAGTATTAGTCCATATACTAACGGGTGTGGAGGGGGGGGGGGGTGTAGGGGAAGAATCCATAAATTATGGAAGGGAAGGTGTAGCATTGGGTGATCTTTGTATTGCTTAAAGATCAAAACAAATGGTTGTATGTTTCTGGTAGACCAACGACCTCTATATAATATGTTTGGAAACATCATCCTTGTAATAAATTCGAAGCATAATTTATGTTTAAAAAATCATTGTATCATATAAACTAAAATGGCAATATGAATATTTAAAATAGAGATTGTGAATCAGGGTAGAACGAAAACCGATCATCAAGATCAAGGCTACTGTGAAAATGAACCAGTTTCGTTGAAAAAAGAGATGTGTTAATTATGTTAATGGATACCTATCACATTTGTTACACACACCCCACACTGGAAACCCCTCTTGTAAGAGCCTATCTGTAAAGGTCTTCTTTCAATTCTTCCCCCATATAAATCACCATTCTCCTCCCATTTTCCCCGTGAGTTTACATCTTAGGCAAGACCAGGAATTCATGAATTGTAGATTAAAAGGCGTCCAGACCACCGTCTAGTAGGTTATCCATCAAGGTTAACGCCTTTGACCTTCGGCAGGTGTCAACCAGCTTCGCTTGTTGACGTCTTTTTAAGGTCGTCCTTGAAACATTACAGTCCCATTCTTGATCTTAGAGGCATGGGCATAACTAGGCGTCCCATTTAGTTCCCCATTCCATCCACTCTTCCCCCTCCCCCCTCCCCCCCCCCCCCCCCCCACACACACTTTCTATCTGTTAGCTTTTGCTGATGATTTCTTATGATAAAATTGAATTTGCTTCCCTTGTTCGATCTAGTTTTCCTCTCTGTTGGCAATTCATATGTGTAGTTTGAGGAGGGGAGTACTAGACCGAGAATTAAAGAGATATCCCCCCCCCCCCATCATTGAATAGCTATATCTACACATCACACCAGGCTTTAACTTCAATATAGTTATTCATTGGAATGTAAACTATCGAAGGTACGAACAGAACGACAGAAACGGCAGAAACGAAAATAGAGGGAGATGAATAATCTGCATTTAAGACCAGAATGAGGTTTAGAATGCAATTGCATACAAAACGGATCTTTGAATCAACGCAATATGAAATATATTCTAAGATGAGTAGAGTCGGTATGTATTACGTTTTAACATAATTTAGCAGCATTTACTCAGTGTGTAGAGATGCCGACAGGTCTGACACATTTATCCTATTTCAGGAATAAAAAAGGATTTGGTATGTGTGACCTTGGGTCTATCTCATAATATATCCGTATACTTAAAGCTGCATTCTCAGTTATTACAACCAAAGAAATCTTACCAAATGCACCCATATTATGACTTATAAGACTGGATTTATCAATATAATGCTGCTGTTATATGTTTATACAAGAATTTGGAGGTAAATTCGACGAGAGAAAACAAAAAATACACGGGTAGATTCGGTTCAGGTCTGACATATACATATTTAGCAACATTTCGTCGAAAAATGGAAGTATACTTTCACCATTGACTATGACTACCAAGCTATGATGATACCTTGTGTATATGATCTAAAAAACAAATGCATGATAGGAAATCACTGATAGATATTCCATGCTGAACATAAGATAGTTTCAACAGGTTGTACACTGACATACAACTCCCATAATTCATTGTGAATTGAGATTAAGATGGCGGGCATGCAAATCTTCCATTCCTTCCCTAAAACGTACATACGAGATCCTTAGGAAAGAAAAAGTAGCAAAGCAAGGTAAGTCTTAAGGAAATATTTGATATGAAACTGGCTCCTGGAGTGATGAATGTCAGACAAGGCAGTGCCTGAAGTGCAGATGGTAATAGCAGGAGACATGCAATGCACAAGTTGTGGGTTCGTGTTCAGCCGGGGGCAGGTCTGTCCTTTCCACCAGGGGTCGCTATGATTGGTGTGCGTCATCAGGGGCCTGTTGTACATATGCTACGAAAGGAATTGTGTGTGTGTGAATTTAGGACTACACTTGTTTCCCTTCCTTGGGTAAGAATAACAATTCCTATACCCGCCACTGTGTGTATAGCGTGTTCCTACTAGGAATTTCACGTAGGAAGGGATTGTGTCCCTCCCTGCAGGGGAAGGAATTGTACAACAGGGGTATGTTGTATAAGTTAAGGAACATATTTTGTTTTCCTTCACCTGTAGGGAAAAAAAAGATCCTTCCTACATGTCATTAGGAATATTCCCTGCGGTAAAAGTGTGGGTTTGCAAGAAGGTAAATAGGGTGCCAAATATCACTAATATTTCTTGGATTTGAACGCAAATATATAACATTTCTGACAACTTGAAGTGAACAAGTGTGTACAATAATAGACATTTTGTTCTTATACCTATCAATACGATGTAGGTTACCCCAAGTTGATTGCAATTTGGACCTAAAGATGTGGCTTTTCTCCCTTACTTCCGTCGGTTGGGTTACAAATTCTTACCCTCCATTGTGTGATATAGGCCAGTCCACTGTAAATGTCATATAGGAAGGAATTAGTTTCATTTCTACAGGTAAAGGTATTCCCAGAAAAATATTCCTTTCCTTAGCTTATACAAGCGGCCTCTGAGCTCCGTTTCAGACCAAATTCTTACTTAATATTTTACTTAATACTTTTATATAAGGAATATTTAGGGAAGGAATTTGTCATAAGGACAATGCTACTGTTTATTCCTACAATAGAAATTCCCTACCTAATCATGGAGAACTAAATTGACGATCTTTTCCGAGTCGATTTGAGTAATATTCCCTATTTCTTGAGTAGGCCTATCTTTCCTAATCTTAGGTTAAAACCTATAGTTTACGTTTCTTCTATAGGGTCATTATACAATATAAGTTGTATAACCATTAAAATTGTATTTAATTGTAGGCGGCGGCTGCAAGATTGAGCCTTGCACTGTATTTCAATATCCAACTATCGCTGCATATTAGATTTTGCTGAGTCAACACATATTTTATCCCAGAAGTCTATTAGAAATGTAGCCATCGATAAAACCGAGCCAAATTGTAGGAACAGACTGGAATAAAAAGAAAGTGCTAGAGTTAATACAATGTAGAAAGTATTTTGGTGATTTTCGTTATCTAATTGGCTAATCTAATTGTCCTTATTGCGTAGTTTCTTTTAAATGCATCTATGTTTTCCTTAATATGTGTTACTACCGTTAACAAAGCGGCACATTGACCAAAAGTTAAATGTGATGTGTCACTGACAAGCGAGTCTTATCCAATTAAAGCGTGGATTTAGCTGGTCGTAACTGGTAAACTGTGAATGTGAGACAACATAGCACCAGAATTAATCAGTCTGTCTCTTTCTCCCTCAGGACTTGGACTCAACTTTATCTTCTAATCTGTGTTTCTCTCTTCAATAGTCAATAATCAATGCAAGGATTAAACAGTATCTGGATGGTATTCTATAATAGTGCATTCTCCCGACCTTCGCTGCAGTACTTAATAAAGGATTTAGCCTTCATTTTACTGGGTCGGGGCATAGGAAAATACAGCTTGCATTCACAAATCATTTCAGGTAATTTAAATTTACAATAAATGTTAATTGAAAATATAGCACTGCATAACTGAATATTTCTTTAATCAACGACATACCAACTAGCACTTATCATTGTAAGCTTCATTTAGCAGAACTTACAAAAATGTGTAAAGCAGCCGATTTACATTTTCTCACCCCCTGTCCGTTATCTCCTTGTATCCAACGTTTAGTTTAGAATGTATCTTTAAGCTCGGACTGTTTTTATTACTTATGTTGCTCTACCTACATCCCCTGTAAATGTTTGATAAGATGGTGAGCCTACTCGAAGAAAAGTTGTAGGGAGGAAAAGCTAGCTCCGTATATCATTTTCTTATTGAGTGAGGGGGCGAATTATGATCCAGACAGTTGATGCAGGGTCCACCATCATAGAGACTAACGTCTTCTTCGGGATTATATTTACCATTCAGTCGTTACAGATGCTTCATGGCTCCATTGTTTCTGGAAGTGAAGAAATCAATTCCATAATAAAATATAAATATTCGCCTTATCCCACTCAGAGGTGGGTAGAAAGACATTGACATTCGATTGGTGAAGTATGCTGTTCAACATAATATTATTCAAAAAGACCCAGACATGGTTAGAAATACACTCTTGATTTTCTGCTGTTGAATGATGTTTCAATTATGGTTTTGTTCTCTGCAGTGTTCAATTGTCTCCCAAGTGAATGAATAAGAAGGCAGAATGAAGTGGCAAACTTTCGATTGCTGCAAAAAGAGTGTTTGCTTCCAACATATTATGTTGACCTTCAACTGGAGCATTCGACTGATTGTTGGATGGAACAGAATATATTAAACGATATTTCCACATCAACAAACTAAACAGGAGTCGAAAAGATTGATGTATTATTGTGATTATCGATTATTTCTGTGATTCATATATGGCTATCATGACAAGTGGCACTTCGCCGCCGGTGGTAGTTTTTTAAATGATTGCCTAGATTATTCGTATTTCTCCATCGGTATTAACTTGATCGAAGCTAGATACTATTCAAATCAGTCTTATTATATTTCTATGTAAATAATCGACGACAGCTTACAATGAGAACAATGTACCATATCGCATGATGTGAAGCTAAATACAAATCTCTAAATACAAAAATATGATGTTACTCATTATTCCATTATTCCATTATTCCTAGATTAATCAGGTTTTAATTGAGAATAAGAATGTTGGAACTGAATCGTGTGGGAAGGTTGTATCACTCAATTATGAACTCAATCAGATATTCAATGTCATTGTCATAGAACTTTGTATTTCTTTGTTTTTGTTTTTGCAAAACTTTTATTCACGATTCCTGCCAACTCGGCTTCATACAAGCTAAGACATTTCATTATAACAATGGAAAAGAAATAAATCAATGCAATATGACACGAGTCACTTCAGGTGTATTCCACCGGTGGATGTATTCGTTTTGTGTGAATGACATATCCTTCGCAAGTATATATTATCAACTTTCTGTGTGAGAGAGGTCGTCGCTAAGGTATATATAGGTCGTTCGCCACATCACTGAGGGGGTCAATTAAATTTTCAAAAATTCCTTGGATTTGAGGTTTTCTCGTGATGTTCAGCAAAGGCAGGAAAAATCATTATAAATTATAATTCCTAGGCTTTTATCATGTCTGTGAACTCGATAATGTCATCTTTTATTCTTCTCCATAATTTATTCTCCTCCTTGTCCACCTTATCGACTTTATGCGTGTGTAATACTACGGACACTCTCAATTTTAGCTCGTTCATCAAATATTGTACCGAAAAGGGCCCATGTTCAAACAGTTTAACTCTGTGTATATAAGCTTTGATTTGCAGAAACAACCAGTTTATTATTTTAGTGTTGAGATTAATTTGCTCAATACCAAACATAATGAAAGTTTTATTAACCACTACCTTCCCTCCTTCTGTGAGGATTATTTTCTCTCCGGTCTTCCCCCTGTTTAAATAGCCAAATCTCTTATCCATTCTAACATGCTTTCTCATAGTTTATCGGTTTTGTTACACATGATGAAAAACGTGGACGATGTCATCACGTTTTTTTTTACAAAAGCAACACTTGTCATCTTCCCTGATGTTAATATTACATAAGTATTCATTACACGTGATGGTCCTGTGGAGGACCCTGTACTGGAACTCTTGTATTCTTGACTCAGTTGTGATTTTATGAGGCAATTTAAACACTTCTTTCCAGTCTACTTTATCAAATTCCATGTCAGTAAAGCATAATTTATCCTGCCATCGATCAAACTTTGTTCTCTTTACTTTTCGACCGAGAATTATTTCGTTATAGATTTGTTTAGCGTTGCACTTTATAATACTTATTTTGCAACCTCTTATGTTGAAATCAATTGAACCATTCTCCAGACTTGCTTCGTTTTCCCAATAATTCTAAGCCATTTGTCTGGTATTGCTGTTCTCAACTCAATTTTCTGTAAGGCGTTTGGTAGAAAATTATTGTTGTATTTTTAGGATCTTGAAACCATACCGAGCAGAATCTTGAATAGGGAATTCATGAATAGTTATGGAATTCTTTATTGCATGATCTTCTCAGAATATAACTTGTTGGACACTTCCTTCTAGCAGTAGTAGGCATTCTAGTGCTCGCCAGTAAATGGAATCAAAATACCAAAGTAAAATAAAGTTAAGGCAATACATAGACAAAATTGTCCGACGGCGATGCCAACGTTCACATATTTAATGCGGGTGTAGCAATTGCAGTAAGTGAGCATAGAGAATGAACACAATTGCAGGTCCAATTTTACAGTGACTATGACAACCTGAACTATCATCCAATCGGATTCATCCAGTTGTGAGTCTTGAATAGAACATCACTTTTGTATAGCCGCTGGTCAGATAAGGTTGCATATTTATTTCCATCGGAATTTCTTTTAATTTGGATTGTATGCTAGGGTAAAAAAAATCGTATTATTGTGTTTCGCCAAATTTCTCCTCTATGCCATTATTCATGTTATGTTAATTAATCTCTTTTCCCCTCCCTCCCTCTCAGTCTATTGTGTATAATGTTGATAACGATTAACTTTCTTGTTTCAGTGGAAAGAGAGACCTCTTACAATAGGGATCTTATCTAATACTAGACTAACAAGATAAGAATCAAGATATCAAAAAGAGTGTTGGACACCTTAAACAACACATACAGGTTCTGAAATGATATTGATAGGTGCCCGGTGGGGTTCGTGTTAGATGTGTTATTTCAAAAGGAAAGTTTGTATATTATACAGTTGCTTGTAAATTTCCTACATATTAAAATTATTCTGTTAAGAAATAGTGTAGGAAAAGCAAGTTGATACACAGTATTGTAATCATTCATATGAATGCCTTAGTTCTTGCATTTCAATTGAAAATGGAAAGCAAGTCATTTGTCTTGCTAAATGCAGAAATAATACATTCATTTCGGGTAAAAACTAATCATGGAATCTTACTTTTGAACCACAATTTCTAACGAATCCCTCTCCAATACATCATCAAACCATTTGAGCATTCCAGGCACGCGTTTCCAAAATCACTCTCTTCCCCGAAGCCGAATTGAAAAATTGGTGTTGTGCAGTTTGGTTTGTGTCTGAATGGTATCTTTGACACTGGCCTCCCTTCATGAAATGTGACTCTTGTTGTGCTCAATGTCCAGAGTACAATACGTGACCCACCTCCCTGAGCTACTCATGAATAGTTGTGGTAAAACGCCTCCCATTTCTCCATTCCCTTCCCACTGTTTTAGCCATAAAACAGAGTTAATAGCGATCATTTTTCCCGACACTTGTTCTATGTTTGTCTGTTGATGGAGTTGGCGTCCTGTTGTTGTTTTATATCCTCCTGGATTTGCCTGCATGTAAGAGATTCATTTCCCTTCTATAATCGGGTTATTCTGGTCTTGATGAATGTTGTTTTGGGGGATGATAGAACCTTTTTGTAGAGGATACAGTACTTCAGGAATCATGGCGATTGTTTGCTGTGTAAATCAATTAATTTTGCCACTACATGAGGATGTTTTGATGAGCACCCCCGTTACAATTGAGAATTCTGCAATCAGTTATTACTTGGGGCTGGGATTTAACATAGCTTGTACATTTTGCGATCGTGATCGGGAACTTTAACGCAAAATACGAGACGCACAATGATGTCTCGAAATATAGGGGAATTGTATGTTTGTCATGTTGAACCTTGCAAGTTGAACCTTGCATGACAGACGTGGCATCACTCAAATCTAGAACTCGAGAGGCAGTTGGAGAAATTACAATTTTTTATTCGATTTAATGAAATATGATTGATTTTGGTTTGTGGTAAAATAGAATTTAATAAAATATGTTTGATCAGAGTAGAATTTAAAAAAATGATGAATGAATAAATAATATGAATTCAAGAGGAATCGAAGGAAGAGATGATAGGTGGGAGTGGGCGGGGAAAGATGATAGAGTTAAGGAAGAAAGAAAGATGGAATGTGATGTGCTTTATGCTTAAGGTGAGGGGTGGCGTGGTGTATGAATAGGATTTTCAATTAAAAATATTGAAAAACCATTCATATTTACCACTTAGAACTACAACGTCTTCAATAAAAGATTCGTCAGTTATATTATTTTGGGGAGATAACTGTTAATCTTTACCAGCCTGCATCTGGATTCAGGAAACCATGGAAACAGGCTTCCCAAGATTAGTGTCCATGGTCACATCAGGGCGGGAGAGCGAGAGAGAAAAACAAGCTAACGTGGTGCATAACCTACTCTTTTCTATTATTAGCAATGGTTATTTTACCTTGTGTAGGCCTATACATGTGCGTATAATCATAGGCAGCTATACACATGGCAGTGTTTTGGTTACCCAGTAGGTCTGTACTGGGTAAGAGTTGAGATGATCCTCTGGCAAGGCGCTAGTTGAATTTAAATGGCCCGTTGAATAAACTGAGAACCACTGAGAACAGTCTCAGCACTGTTCTCATATTATTGTTTTGAGTGGTTATGGAGGTGGTTTGGAGGCTTGATTGAGGCTTCAGCACACTTTGGTTACTGTTGTGCCCAAAGGGTGTTCCAACTGTAAAGAGTAGAGGATGTTACAACCACGAATACCAAAACACATAACTCAGATCGTTCAGTCCTCGCTAGCCTTTCCCTTTATTTCATAATCCCAAGGATTGTAAATATAAACTTCCATGCTTAATTAAGAGCCAGTGTAGGTCAGGTCATGATGAAAATCACAATTATTTAATTATTTTTGTGAAGATTGTAACTGCCTGTTTACCTGAATAAAATATGTCCAAAAAAAATCTCAGCGCCCTAACAAACCCTTGTTAGAATAAACAATATGATAAAGGCACACAATATATAAAAGAGAAAGGGTGATCACACATGAATAGATGGTCTACAGATGTTAGGGCCCAACGAGGTTAGGGCCCGACGACGATGGGGCCCACTGTCGCTTAATTTTAGACGTTAGGGAACACCCACCTTCAGACGTTAGGGCCCAAACCTCGGACGTTAGGGCCCACTTTTGCACATTTTCGGAAATATTTTCAGACGTTAGGGCCCACCCATCCTCCGACGTTAGGTCCCAAACCTCCGACGTTAGGGCCCACCCACAATAACTTGAATGAAACTATCAAATAAGTACTCTATCAGACGTTAGGGCCCATCCCAGCAGGGCCCTAGCGTCTGAGGGACGGTGGGCCATATCGTCTGACATATTTACTTGTAAATATGTAGGTCTAGTATCCGACTTCTTGCAAAAATAAATTCTAATAAATTATCGTGGGAGGTGTTCAGACCCTAGGGTTCACCCCCCGTCGGATATTAGGGCCCACCCACCTTCGGACGTTAGTGCCCAACCCCCATCGGACGTTAGGGCCCACCCACTTTCAGACGTTAGGGCCCACACCATAATCAGACGTGGGCCCTAACGTCTGAAGAGGGGTGGGCCCTAATGTCTGGACTTTGGGCCCTAACGTCCGAGGTTTCTGGGCCCTATTGTCTGGGCCCTATCGTTGTTGGGCCCTAACGTCTGGAGCCCGATTAGGTCGATCATAACATGAAATTAAAAATTATGGTAGATAAAAGTAAAGTTCATGCCCAGCCCGACTGACCAAGGCGAGAGCCGGACCACTGACAAGCGTTGCCGAAGCACCAAAGGGCTATTATTTTAGAAATTTCGCAATCCGACACACAACCAATACAAAACGCCTATCACACATTGCAACTTTCAACACAAAACCAACACAGAAGCATTTCGCAACCAACGCACAACATCTTTTTATTCAAAGGGGACATGTCAAGCTGCGGTCTCAGTAAAACATCAGTCAAAAACTCAAGATTTTCTACTATTTGTTTTATTGTTATCCGATTATCGCAGTGGCTTCAATTATTCTCTGGACCGATTTAACTTTGCATTCTTGTATTTATCTAGATACTGAACAACTGCTGCATATTGATGAGCATGAGTAAATTGTATGAGATTTATCTTGACGTAATAGCTGAGAGCGCTGAGAATGCAGCTTTAACCTCCGAATCCCTGTGGCTTGGGCCTGTTTTTTCCCCCGCAAAGGTTGAACCCACATAGCTGCAACCCAAATTACCTCCATTAACCTTCCCCGAACAGTAAGCATTCCTGGGGGTAAATGGTCCAACGGAATGGGTTACAATGGATTAGCCTTGTGCCCTAGATACAAACGAAGCGTAATCCCCCTGAGGAGACTCTCAGTAGTGTATGGAAATGTGCATTTGCTCATGGCTAATGCAAAATGTGCTGTGTTACAGAAACCGAGTCACACGTCGCAAAAATGATATCTTTTTAATATTTTCTTTGACAGGAACCCTTGCTCAGAATGTTTTCATATTTTGGGTATTTAGTGCTGGTAGAGGCATGAATACATGTACAACATTTTAAGACTTTATGTTGAATGTATTCTTGCATATCTGAGGTGAAATCCTACCATGATATGTTGGTGGCTGGTGTTGGCTAAATATTAATATGATTGGCCTGATCCAAGCGTAGCTGAGTTTATTAACCATAAGCAAGAGTAACAAATATCCGGATCCGAATGGGAGAATGTTATTTTATGTTCCGAGCGGGTGACGTCATAGTACCGCCCAGCGCGATCTGATTGGTCGCTGGAGAATGAGGCATACAATAATATAGAAGTACGTATTAGATGTCCAAATGATTACAAGCCAATTGTGACTCATTTTCCTGTGACACCCCACAAATGTGAGCCATGTTTCATATCAAATCCTCGCTTAAAGGTGCACTCTCTTTTAGGCTAACACCGGTGAAATAAATTAATAACGTTCTACTTTTTGTTCCGTCCTTTATTCCCGTCCGTTATCTCTCTATATATAATCATTTGACAAAGAATTTAGAGGATTGTGTCCAGTTGTTGTTGCTTAGAGCTTCATAAATGCTCGCATTTATATATGGAGGAACCGCCCGAATCCTTTTCTGTGCTATATATAGCTTCACTTATTATTGCTATCGGAATATTGATAATTAAGTTTTATAAGTCATGATTATAAATACATTTGGTAAGATTCTGTTTTTCTTAATAGCTGAGAATGCGTCTTTAAAATTTCCTTATTGCGCTGTTTCCGTTTCATGTGGTAGGCATTGCATATTTTAGGAAGATTAAATAGTGTTTCTGTGTGTAACAAATCTACCTTCATATTTCCAAAGCGATACAAAGTGGTTTGAAAATTGATAAAAGTCTAAAAATCATTTCTTCTTGAATCATGGCATGTCTTTGGCTGTATCTTCCTTCAAACAGCTTTTATAATCATTTATATTTTATATTCGCTTTGGACTGATTAAAGCACACTACAAATACCCCCGTTCCAGACGCTCATTATTTCATTTCATCAAAACGTATCTTTAATTAAATCCTTCTCTTTAATGTCACACAAAAAGGCTTTCTAGGCGTTTATTGAAACCTCGTCCATCCTCAATAAACACATCTTAAATCAAGCCCATAGCGCAAAAATATTTTACTGCAAATATTTAAGCACATTGTGTGAATTTCTGTGGGCATTTAGTAAATAGATTATTTTCGCGAAATGGAGCTTGGATTTCAATTAGAAACCGGATCAGAGTACCACAATTTTACATTACATCAGTAGCTAGGGAGCATATCAAACCTCTTCTTGTTAAAATGAAATCATTTCGTTTCGATCGGTTAAAATGAAAGCACTTTCATTTCGTTTCGGTCGGCTGTACCTTATTAACCTTGTTATCTGTTCTTATCATACATATATAAGTTTTATAATCACCATATACCAATCATAAGCCTTTATTACAAGTAGGTCTTACGTTTTCCACTTTCACAAATGGAGTGTGTACATTAGTTGATGGAGACGATCTGGATCTGGTTTACGATGTAGAATTGTCTGTCTAATCTGCGGAGGCCTGATAGTATATAATATAAGTAGCAAGTGGGTATAAATAAGGTGGAGGTTTTGGAGCTCCCTAATTCAGATATCCTCATATACTGTTTTGCTGACTAGTTATTTGTTCATATATACATGTGTATAGGTTTATTTTTATGTTATGCTCCGCAATAATAATTTTGACTTTCTTGTTCTTTAAATTTCTATTCGTATCTCTCATCTCAAACGTCACTAATTGAAATAAAGTTTGTTAAATGATGAAAGGCGGAATGTATCTCAAAGTATAAATAAAAAGAACAATGAGTGAAAGGGTATATAGTTATGCTGGAGTGAAACACTTTAGGAATTATTTAACATTTGTGTAGTTCTATTAGCGCAGGGAAACCATACCTGCAGGATTCAGTGTCAGACCATATCCTAGGTCGAAATTCAAGATCAGCAACATGATCTTTTGACTAGTGCTGTTCTTTCATTAGAAATGAATGTGATTGAACATGCTTTAATATATAAGATGACAGTTTCAGGTATCCGAGTAAATGTTTTAAAATATACTGTTGGAACTTGCTGTTTCTCAGTAATAGCGATTCATATTAAGACTTAAGTTTAACATTAATCAGAAGCATATCATTTAATTAGATTTAATCAAAATCAATTAAAATGTTTACGTTGTTACTGAAGTATGACATTGATGGTTGGTGTAAATACACGAATGTACTTCACATTTCATCTTATTCATGAAAGAGGAGGAATTGGGCCCATAGATTGAGGGGTTCAAAACTATACGCATGTCCTTAAAATACACATCACATCGGTGAAGTTGCCTGGTAATGTACAATTGACCTTCACCAATTCTCTTAAATTACCCAGATTTAAGATAGACATTATGGTTCAACATACAGTTCAACATAGAGACGAACTGATATTTTATAACAATACAATAACAAATATCATTAAATACGCCCAGTATATAGCCTATAGGTTCTCATCTAAATTTAGCAAACATTCTTAAATGTGCATGGCTGCCAATAGGGGATTTGCATGCCTCACTACATGGCGTGATGGATTCACTTCAACTCTGACAAAAAAATATTTTCGCAATTTTTGTCTCGAAAGTTGAAAGAATGTGTCCAACAATATCAAGCTTGTGTAAATGATCTACAAAAAAACAAATGCATGATGGGAAATATTCAGTCTTGTTTTATGAGACCCTGTAAACTCATGGCTATTCACATGACTCATGACCATTGTTAGATATCCCATGCTGAATATAACATGAATTCTATAGCTTTTACACTGATATTACAATTCAATTCAATTAATAGATTCTTTATTTGCAGATCTTGATTTACAAAGGTTATTCGATGTCTGGTTATAGAAAGTATTTCTAATAACCAGTTCTTCCAACGAGTGCCTGATGACACTCCCACAATAGCATGTGAATTAGGATTCAAAATGGCGAAGATGCAAATTGTACATTTTTTGACGATCCTACTCACATCATCCATACAGTTAGCATACCAGTGCTAGAGGCATTTACTAACTGTCAAAAGAATAATACTTAGCCCATCTAGTCCTCATACTCGACCACCCTGGGATAACCAGTCAGCCAAAGGAACACATCACTTCCTCGTGACTGGTGATGGAAGCGTCGTCCCTCCCTGCCATTTTATAACACTTTTACCACATCTTCTAGTGCATTAGAAACTTATCTCGTTCCTTTTATATCTCTTCCCGTCTGTAGTTTTGCATAACCGCTTCATCATGAATGTCCTCCTGTCATTAAAAGCAAGGACAGCTTGTGCCCTTGTTATTTGTGCCAATGCTGATACCCTGTGGGGCTGATATGAATTCTAAATGGAGAGTAGGAGTGTTATATCAACCCAGTGTAATATTCTGGATATATAAATGATGTGTTACAAAAAAATGAGTCATAAGTAATACAAAATAAAAAATAAATAGTTTGAGATGTCATTATTGGCCACCTTCGGTGGTTATTTGTCTTTTGATATCCTATTACCATCTGCAAATACAAATATTTCAAACAAAAATCATATTTGAATAGTTTAAGTTCCGATAAAATAAGTAATTTCTGTAGTTTTCAATAAGATTGCAGTTTATTTTGCAATAAGTTAGTGCAGTCCCTACGCGTTTCGACCGTGCAGGTTGGTCTTCCGTCAGGGGATATGATCCTAGAGTTCCTATGATGGTAGACATTAGGACATCGAATAAGTACTTCTCTATTTTTTTTTCAACGCTAGCCACTTCGAAAATGAAAACTTTCTGAGCACGGGTTCTTGTGAAAAACATTTGAAAAATATTTGTTTTGCGACCTATGACTCAGTTTCCAGTGACACCTCACTAAACTGGAGCTCGGGTCCATCCCATATTCTAGAGCCTAGAGCAGTAGTACTAGTGTTTGCCAGTGTCGACAATACAAAATCTGTCAAGTATAAATACTAGTTGAAGATAATTTGTGATGTGTTACAAAGACATGAGCTACACGTCGCAATATTTTGTATTTTGTAATAACATCCTATTTTAAAGATGAAATCAAGCAGATTCCAATGATGGTAAACATTAGGGAATCTAATAAGTACTTCCATATTGTTTATACATGAAAAATAGTTAGCGATATTTCTTGATGGTAACTCACTAAAGTAAATTAGTTAAATATACTCCTTAGGATAACCTCAGATATGCATAGAAATATTCAATTCACCCTCATATAATTTAGAACATCTATCGATGTTATAGTAGCAGCACTAAGCAACCCAAAGTTGAGTACATTCCAACCAAGAGATCTCTAAATAACTCAGTTTGAAAAATATCGTTTTCCGACTGTTGACACATTTTCCTGTAACACATCACATAGATTTATGCTTGTTGTTAGGGAAACCATTTATTTCCATCTACTTTTGTTAAGTTTTCCAATTAAAAGGCATATAGCTCGACCCTTGTTACTCAAGGATGTTAACTTATACAGTTGACAAAATTTGATATCCAATAAAATTAAAGTTTGATAGGATATAGTTATTTCCCAGTAGAAATCCCAGAATGGGCAAATCAAGAGCAAGTACTAGGTATAGAAGAACTCCAACTAGAGTTGGGCTTGCATATTACTCTTGCATTACGCTCCTTCAGAGTATTAATTAACGGATTAATGGCCACTTTGGGAATAACAACGTTATGGATTCATTACAGGACAATTTTTTAATTTTCAGTTATGACTGACTTATAACCATTTAACGGTACCAACTGAGGAAGGTAAGGCATAAAAACGGCAGTACCAGGGCACTAAAACCCATGTGTTCCGTTAGTTTATCTTCATTTATGTTGAATTATAGGCACTCGAAGGAGCCAACTGAGAAAGTTGAAGCAATTACACGTCTTTAAACAGTACACTGTGAGCCATGTGTAACGCCAGTATGTCATTTTGAAGTTCATGCTATATTCTATGTTATCCGGTGCTTTGGGGAACCTAGATTCTAGGAAGTTTTAATATTATTTTCTCTCACTTCATTTCAGGTTACAAAACAACAAAAAAAGGCGAAAGGAAATGTCCTCTTATGTAGTTCTTCAAGAGCTCTATAACACAATAAATATATCCCACACAATTATAATCAACTTATAACAGTTTAACATTAAGAGCAAAACGTCTTAATTTCCCCCAGCAACATAAACATTCATAATCAGTTCATCCATATTACCTTTTATTTGTTTTGCATCACCACTTTGGTATTTTATGGTTAATGTATTGCAAAGTCTCTTGAGGCAATGCCTATGCAGTGCTTGGGGAAGAAGACAGTGGCTAAAAGTAGTTGTGTATTGTGATATATCCATGAACACCTGAGATGAGCAACTCATGGTTATTAGTCATTTGACCAAATTTTGGCGGATCTTGGCTGGTTGTTTTTTGCTACAGAGCTTAATAAATGTCCGGATTTGCATCCGGTCCGCTCCTGCATTGGCTTGACGTATTACCGCTCATAGGCGGCGTTTTCTCTCGGCCGATTCTACTCTAAATACTTGTATTGACATAAAACAGCAGCAAAATAAATGTTGGTGAATTCAGTGAGATTTTCCCAATTTGCTGATATTTAGACAAATGAAAACGAGAAATTGATACGTTGGGGCGTTTCTATGCACAGCAGGTGGGCGAAATGGGGGTTTTTCACGAGTGGCCACAGGCCATTTGATATTGAGGTGTGTTTTTATAATAAAATGTAATGGACCCTGGTTCTATTTGTGGTTTGAACAGTAGACTAGTAGAGGATTGACTTTATTACTTGAGGTGCATAGTCCTTCATAGTAGACCTGTTCATAGAAATGTCTCAACGTATCAATGACGAGTTTGTTTTTGTTTTTATATCAAAAGTCCCCCATTTTGAATATGTATCGATCCCAAAAGTTTGATTGATCATTATTTACCTCTTATTACAACCTTCCGCCTCGGCAAAGTCTACAAAGTTTTGTATTTCGGTTCTTCGTGAGGTTTGGATTTTTACTTGATATTCGCGCTACAATGAATGCTAATAATTATTAGTGGCACTCGGCTGCAGTACTGAAATATTAATCAACATCAGGAGTGTCCAAATGATGCGGAGATCCTAGGTCTTCTCAATCATCTATTCACCTATTCCATGTAATGTGCTCGGATTCCTTATGATTAGATATATCCTTTGATATGATTATTCAAATCCATAGAGACAACAATAAAATAATCAGATAAACAATATACTGCCATTTCTTCTCATTGTCTTGTAAAGGACATATAGAATGACAAGAATACATTGAAAGGTAGGGGGAGAGCAAATAGAGAAAAGTATTAGGGAGAGATTACAAATGAACAGGTCTAGTTATGATCGGAATAGTATAATCTGTTACTGTAAATAAATATAAAGTATGAGGGGGGGGGGGGGGGGGCTGGATAACACCATATATACCTACATCAGCAACTATCTAAGGGCCAGGGAATTTAGCAAAACAATATGTAAACTTAAAATGATGTTAAGATTAAGAAAGTTGACATCGATATTAAAGGTTTGGAGACTATTGCCATGTTCATCTATAGAACGTCAGTTGATAGATTGAAGACATAACTGAATAGAAGTCTTGTAACTTTTCTACATTTGTTGTATATATACATATATGTTTTAGAAAACATAGAATAGCAGCATAATATTGGTTCAAGATGACCCAGACATAGTCTCTAACATGTCTGGAGGTAAACAACCGGGTACATCCTTGGCTACATCAATTCTTAAATGTGTCCGAATTTATGCTGGTCATAAAATGCAGGGAGTGGGCTGAGGGCAGGTCTAATGAGATGTCGATGGTGTCTGTAGCAGCATCAATAGAGGGTTGTAAAGCATCCTCAACGTCTGTTGGCTACATTATTTTTATATTTTTTTCCCCCATAGAACTTGTATACAGCCCATCTTTTGTAAAACGACAATTGAATCATAGACAGGCATGTACAATGTACAATGAATGTTACAATCAGTGGAGTTCAAGATCAAGATAATGGGCTAACGGAGATTATTTCAATGCAGAATAACCCTTTATACATGCCTATTACACATCTTTCGAATACTTTATTTTTCAGCTACCGAAAGTAGTCCCGATGGAATTTACCGCAATAGTGAACTCGTGTATAATAATGCATACCTGATACCTGGATTTCAGTTTTGCCCATGTAGAAATAAACAAGACTCAATTAAGCTATGAATTATCTTCTACTTGAATGTCTTTAATTCTTAGAACAGATGTTCCAGAAAGTACCGAAACATTCAGTAAAAAGCCTACTTTCCATGACCAGTAACAAATTCCTTTTTGTGGTCTACTATAGCATATATATATTATAGTATACTAAGGAATCAAGACGAATGTTATGAATACCTTACCAAACCAGACCAACCAACGGGCAATTTATTGATAATTGCCTAGGAAATTTTGACTTAAAACCTTTAGAACTACATTAACAAGTTTTCCTTTTGGAGATTCCTACTGTACGAATAACAAATTCCATTGTCTGTATCTGTACAATCTCCTAATTTCCTAACGTGTCCTTCCTAGCTGCTTATCTAGAATAAATAACTAAGAACAAAATTCTGTAGTAAGGAGTTCTTATGCAACGGACACCTGGATTTGGTCCTGACGTGAGCATATATAAGAATATTCGTGTTTATGAATAATACAAAGCAAGATAAAACACATCACGTTTTATCGTCATTTCTTTATTCATATGATAACTAGAAGCGTGTAGGAGGTCCTCTGATGATAGCAAAACAGTTCTTGCCATCTCAGGGGACATCTCATGTTATTCAGTTCCAGGATCAGGGCGTGGGTAAATGATAATCGACAGCTCTGCACATTTAGCAAATTCTAAAATATACTGGAAAATGTTTAATACTTATAACTCAATATGACATTCGTTGATCGGAATGACCTCCTAGGTTGTGTCAAACTGTATTTTATTTTAGTTTAGTTTACAATATATTTATTCAGTATAAGCAGATCTTGATTTTAGATCAAATGCATTGATATATAATATAATATGATCAGGCCTAAATTATAAACATCAATTATTCAAATCGAATAGAGAAATAGAAAGAATAGTTTAGTTTAGGATATATTTATTCAACATAGGTATTACATGTATAATAGCTCTTAAGACCCAGATGATGTACTTGTTTAACCTTTCACTAGAGAAATCAGACATTCCTATGGATTTTAAGCAGGCTAATGTGACGCCTTTATTCAAGGATGGTGACAAAGGTCAGCCAGGCAACTATAGACCAATCTCTGTATAAAATTACCTGCGAAGCTTTTAGAAATATGTGTTCAAAAGCAACTGTCCCAGTATCTTGAAGGAAATGAGTTATTATGTGAATGTCAGTATGGTTTTAGAGGGGGGAAGTCAATTAATAACGCTTTAGATAATTTATTGAGTAAGGTTTATAATAACATAAATGATAAGAAAGCTATCAACTTAATATTTTTAGATTTTAAAAAAGCGTTTGATACGGTTAATCATGGGATATTATTGTCAAAATTAAGGGGTTATGGGGTAACGGAGAATGCTTATTTATGGTTTGAAAATTACTTAAAGGATAGATCACAAAGAGTCTTGGTAGGAGATAAACTCTCCTCTCTCAAACCTGTGACATGTGGCGTGCCCCAGGGCACAAGTCTCGGGCCGTTAATGTTTTTAATTTACATTAATGACCTTTACAAAGTAGTGAAAAACAGTGACATCCAGCTTTTTGCTGACGACACGGTTTTATACAAAGAAAGATTATTGGGACAGGACAAAAGTATGGAATTACAAGATGATTTGAATAATATAGTTAGATGGTGTGCGGTGAATAAAATCTCCTTAAACATCAACAAATGTAAGAAATTAACAATTAGGTCAAAAACTGACTGGAAGAATATTGTGAAATATAAGATAGGAGAACAGGAACTGGAAAATGTAACAGAATATAAGTTTTTGGGAATGGAGATAGATGAAAGGTTGAATTTTAAGGTGTTTCTCACGAAAAAACTGTATCTGGTAAAGTCAAAAATACATGCTTTATCTAAGCTTTTTAATGCCTGTGAGAAGAGCACCCTTCTACTTTTGTACAAAACGATGGTGCTACCGATAATTGATTATGGGGACTGGTTCTATGGTTCGTCGGCTCAAGCGCACCTTAAGAAATTACAAACGGTACAAAACTCGGCTTTTAAAATCATTCTTAAACTGCCAAGATTATCGAGTACTCGTGAAATTCATAAAGAGATTAATCTTCCGACTCTCTCGTCCAGGAGAGATAGCCACTTGTTAGAGTTGGCATTCATGAGAACGAGAGATAATGACAACTTAGATAGGAGAAACATTGGTTTAAGGAGACTAGCTCATGGGAAGAAATTAAAGGTACCACAGCCGAAAAATGAAATTTTTAGGCGGTCATATGTGTATGCGATGACGAACCTATGGAACAGTCTACCAGATGATATACAATTAACACAAACGAGAATCCAGATGCGTCAGTACCTTAAAACAAGGTATTTTTCGGAATATGATGAACATTTGAAGAGTGAATTAAGTTTAGATGATTCTATTTGAAGTGTTCACGTAATAAAACTGGATTATCTACTTGTATAGATAAACCAACAATGAAAGAAAAGGCATGCAAGTCCTTATTATAGGATCGATATATCGATAAAATTGAATTTATATGTTTGAAACAACTGGGTATTATTTGTCTACTTAACTTCAAATTGACTGTACTGAACCTTAAATTGAGGTGATTGTATGTGATTGTATGTATGTTGTTGTTCTAATAGTTAGTAGGATATTGATCGGGCTCATGGACTTTTAAAGTCAAGTAGTATGCTTAACTGGTAAAACTTAATAATAACAAATGCCGACTGAACATTGACATTGGACCTTGAACTTTGAACTTTGCATTATCACTGGACCTTGAACTTTGAACTTTGCATTATCACGGGAAGTGGTCGGTATATACATTTCAATATTATAGAGTATTATGCCATTAGGTATTGATTGTTTTATAGTGTATTGGAATTATTCGATATAACATGAGCTTGAGTAAACCTAAAGTAGATTAGTATTTTAACTTCTGGATCGGAAGGAATTATGTACATCCCGATATCGTGTCTTATGGATTACAGGTATTAATAGTGTAGGATACCCCAGGAAGACCTCAAAGTGAGAGGCTGGCGTCCTTTTCTGGAATTTGATGTAACCAATCAACTCAGAATAAAAATATGATATATATATATGGTCAATTCTATTTTTTTGGCGTCCATGAGGTTTTTACATAATATCTTCAGGGATATTGACTTTATACATGATTTGTACAGTTCATATAATCCGCCATTGAAAATGCTACAATCCGAACCCTACTTTATGGGGTCTAAAACAAACATTCACAATTACAGCTCTGAAAAACCTCCTAAAATGGACCATTTTTGCAATGAGGCGCAAAATAATATGTGTTACTCCCATGAAATAAATATAATGAATGTAGATATGTGGATCAAATTTGTAATAGTTCTGTAGCCAAAATACTTTTACATATTATATGAGTTTTTTTCAGATTCTATTTAAATATTTAGTATACTTTTTTCCAAGATATGTAATAGTCAACCCTAGGTATACCATGCGTATGCATAGACATTGTCTTTTTAATCATATAATTATTATTATGGTTGTTTAGGCGAATATGTATTAATATGATAGTAGAACTACTCTAGGTTTGAAGGAAACCAGAAAAAAATATCAATCTATCAGCATTTTCTGCTTATCAATGAAATAGTGAAGAGACATACCCTATAGTCAACTTTTCTGCATACCATGCGTATGCAATATATATAGCCATATCTCAGCAAATAAACATATTTAACTTTAAACATGTATACATAAGGTGGGTCCTTACTCAAGGTAATAAACAACTTATCTTGATTTTATGTTGCCAAAACACATTTAAAATGATTACTAAGATGAGTAGAAGGATGCCATGCGTATGCCTATACCGTGCGTATGCCATTACAAGATAATTGGGCAATACCAGACAATTGCACCACACATATACATAAGAAATGGAAATGAATGATAAGACGCCCTTGTTGCTTTAAGTTAACACAGTCAGAACTTCTATAACTTGTATATTTTTATATCTGTTGTGGCTGATTTAAACAAATAAAAACCCTACTCTAGTAGAAATTATCATTAACATGCCCCAGGGCAATACAATATGTGACTGTACAAAATCTTATAGAATATTCTTAATTACCAAATTACATTTTGGAACATCCAGGCCACCGATAAGAATACATGTACTGACTTGCTATTGCATGTTTCATAGGATACATTATATACACACCCTGTATAGGGTGGCATACTCACGGTACATCCTCTTTAATACAATAATTATTCAGAGTTTGTAATCACTAACACCAGTTTTAATCAATAAGTCGATCTAGAATATTTCTTGATAGTGCCACGTTCAAATATGACCCAAATACCTATTCCATGCATTTGCATGAATATATATATGCATACCATGCGTATGCCTAAGATGAAACATATATTCCTGTTGGAAATGAATCTCTACGTCTTGTATTTAACTGAAAATTGTATCAGATATAGGGGATATGCTAAAATCGTTATCCATAGAATAATGCAGTATTATAGAAGAAACCAACTGCTGTTTGAACTTAATCAAACTATTAAGCACTCTTTTTCTCATTGGTTATACCGTGCGTATGCCTTAGGCTAACAGTTTATAAAGTCTTGAAAAACTCTGTAAATTTCGTCTAACCTTTCACAATATATGATGGACACTCTCAACTACAAAAATAAAGCAGCCAACAATCATTTGCCATTGATATTTTAAAGTTAAACATAACTATGTAACATATACTCTAAATATAATGACCTCCACAAAAAACCCACCCAGATTCGAATCCATAATTACTCTCTCAAAATAGTTTGATAGAACAATTGTGACTTTAAAACAAATAAATACATATCTATTTACCACATCATGAAAACAGAAATCGAAATATGTATAGTAATATTTAGAAAAATTGGCAAGAATTTAAAGAAATCATATGCATACGCACGGTATATTTACTTTGGGGTTCATTTGTCCCATTTCTTATAGCTCAGTTAATATCCGGAGATAACCTTACCAATTCATGCTCAAAAAACCTTCAAAACATCTAGTTTCATGGTATAACACACAATTCTGAATTAGACCTATTTGAAAAATGACCATTTTTCACCCCACTGGACGCCAAAAAAATAGAATTGACCATATATACATCGTACAATGGTATTCTCAGCTAATCCTGATTTGTAGATCAGATCTATACATAGTTATAGAATATAATATGATCAGACCCAAATTATAAACCAGATCAATTGGCTCTGATAGACAAATATAACAAAGAAATCCACCTTTATTAGTTGACTTTTGACCTTAACTTTTGTCATAAATTTGGCTTACTTAAGAGGATTTGGAAGAGCAAATTGTACATTTTCTCACATCCTGACCCTGATGGGAGAAACAACGTTCCCGCGATCTCTGGGGATATCTCACTTCTTCAATATAAAACCAGCAGCATTGGTCCGGGCTACCAAGGATTGTCATAACCATTGATAAATGCTCCCATGGACCCCATAAAAACCAGGTATGATCATTGCACCGGTGATTAATTCCGGCATTTGTGAAGAAACACAGCACCTCCATGGCATTGATGTTTGAGAGACATTAGCAGCGTTTTATCACTCATGCCAGCCTTTATGGAGGTTATGATACGCACCATCGGTCGGCTGTTGACAATAAAAAGTGTTTTTCGTGAGAATTATTGACAGAAATTTCTTGTAAGGGTACTTGCTTCAGCACCTGGAGAGAGAAGTAAAAGAAATAATTGTTCTGTAAGACATTATGGAGGTCATTAATCAACAACTCGTAACTGGGGAAGTGAGGTAGGAGACACAGTTTTAGGTTCCTGCTTGATTGGAAAAGAGTAGTTATGGAGATTTTGAAACAATTATGAGAAATACGAATTGATGAGGTTATTCAAGAATTGACAAGCTTTATTGTTGGGTATTTGACTAAAATATGATCATCATGCACTTGTCAATTGCATCTCCCCCACTGGGGAATGGGAAATATGCCTCCAATGTGCCTCCAAATATATCCAAAAACCTGTCTATACCATCTCAGTCACCTCTCTCTTTTTTTATTGAGATGCTTACAGAGGGAAAAGGAAGAAAAGTGTTTTGGAATACTTGCGCTGTACCCAGTGCTTTTTTATTAGAGAGATTGATACTAGATGCCTGTGGCTTGATGCATAAGAAATCCTTATTTAAAATGTTCCTTGCTAAGCTATTTATCCTTGATAAGGTTGGGCAATTCCTACTGTAAGAATACTAATTAGTATTGTCTGTATAGCAAATTCCTACCCCAGTAGTAAGCTTAGCAAGGAAACGTAGATAAAATAGGAAAGCTGAGTCACCTCACCAACTATTTCACATGATAACCAATATAAATATCATTATTATAGCAGTACATACAGTACTTTTAACAAGTAAACTTACTTACATCAATATACCATTTAGTTCCAACTGCAAAGTTATAAAAATCTCATAGATATAATTTTTCAGTATTTAACCTTTTAATGTTTTATTGTTTATTGGTAACGGCGGCAAATAAGTTTGTAGAGGGTTCTGTTGGAAGAACTGTCGAGGTCAGAGACAAGAAACCCACTTCAACGTAGCTAAAAGCTGTTGTTATTGATATTAATATTTATGTACGAAAGGCAGAAATAAGGATTCTTATAAGGTTCATCTAAAGTAAGAATAACTGATTTGATTAACAGCATACATAACTTTAATGAGTATACTTATTGCACCCACTAACGGTAAGACTACAGGCTAATATCTACCAGGCAGCTTCCCTTGCCTCAGCTTATCTTATGCAGTGTACTCGCGGAAATAGTATATCATATCATAATACATTGACAATAAGTTGATAATACTAACAATTGATCCTGTTTGATTTTGACTTTGGCATTTGCTGGTCCTGAAACCGTCTTTCTCGTTTTTTCCGGCGATAAAATGGGTTTCCTGTGTACAATTGCACAGTAATGGGGTCCCCCTAAGTTTGTAACCTCAATAAATCATTTCTGAAGGTTCTAAAGCAAAATAATGAATTTCTTTGACTTTCTGTCCACCCCGCTCTACACACATATCCCGGAGGACTATTTTATCAACCACTTGGTCGAAATGAGCATACATGCTCATGTACATAATAATATATCATATTAGTCACTGCCTTGAACGGTCCAGAGACTCTATAACCCTCTAAATCAGAGAATAAAAGGATAGATAACCTCCATTTTGAGCATGCTGATGCCGACAATCCCTCAATACCGGTTAGTAATCCTTCAAGGATTATTTTGTCAACCAGATAGTCAGAATGACCATATAACATAATATATCATAAAATACATTTATAATTAGCCGAATTATCAACCCTATACTGTGCTACTGTGTACGCGTCACTTGGATGGGATGTATGTACAGCTAAAAATACATGTGACCTGTCACAGAAAAACGTGTCTTCAGTCACAAAAAAGATTCTGAGATACCACTATATTTGAAAAGATGAGATCAAGCCGATTCCAAATCTAATAAACTTGTATATAACTACGGAAAGTTAACAGTTAACATATCTGGATGGACAATCACTTGCAAAGTGATTAAATTTATTGTTAGGATGGCCTTAGAAGCGCATGTATACATGCGCATGTATACATCCAGAATACAGTATTGAAATATGGCACATGCATTTATACGCGGCTAAATACACTAAACACGCCGAAGAGTGAAAACATTCTTAGAAAGAATTATTGTGAAAAAACACGGACAGCCCAAACCCCAAAAATGCACCGATGTTCACAACTCAAAAAATATTAACTCTACATTTGGCTGAAATTACCCTGCGACATAACAACTCATGCACACATATTAATCCGTATGTATACATTTAGAACGACAACCTCAGAAACTAATAGCTTCACCAAGACAAATATTTGAACATTTTAGACGAACGACTTTGGCAATATCAACCATATCGCGTCGCGTGTGAATGCCAAGCCAGCATAGATATACATTTTTCCCAGTGCGCCGTTTTTATTTCTTATTAGCCCATTCCCACAGAGAAGCTTATTTGTGTGTCCAATTGGAAATACTTTGGCATCAGCGTTGATGTTTTAAGTCATAGGGTCGTGGGTCCGACAATCTGTCTTCCATTGGCACCTCACGCCAGCAACTGGGGGACTATATGCGTGAATATAATCATTGGAGAAAGTGACGATGGCATTAGTGAAAACGGTTAGAGGCCGGGGCAAATTGAACACATTCTTATTACTCATCCATCATGCAAGTTTTATACATGGTCAGGGCCTCGGAAAATGTACAACCAACAGCCATGTGTGATCTGTCACAGAAAATTGAGTCTCAAGTCACAAAATTGATATTGATATATTGATATTGATATTTTCCAAAGTGTTTTATTCACAGGATCTATTTGTAGGGATGTTATGATTCAAGAAATCTGTTGGGTTATATCGAACTGTATTTGGAACCTCTGTTTAGTCTTAAATCTGGGTTATTTGAAAGGATTTTTTCATAGTCCTTTTGAACTGTTAAATCAATACAGCTTACAAAATGATAATAGACTTTATTATACACGCATTGCTCTGAAAACAACATATCTAGAGTGATTTACGCATAGTGGGTATTTCACTAGTGATTTACGTGGGGTTGTCATGGCAACCATTCTGTTATTTTTGCTACAATTACCGGTAAAATTTATGACTCGATTTTTTGTTCTATTTTCATAATTGAAAGCATGTATAATAAATCTGTTAACTAACTCGTTGGTTTCAGTCGCTTAGAATATTGCACGATAGCTTTATCGAGTTAGTTAACCTGCATGTATATAGCGTGGTGCCAGGCGTTTCATGCGTCACCTCGATCTCTGAACCACATCGACTATATCAACTATGAAATTGCAAGTATAAAATTGCTATTTACCCTCCTGCACAAAAGTGTTCAATCTATATTGGATTGGTGAAGGCGAAATGTACATTTTCCGACACCATGACCCATATAGGGAAAGATCGAGCTATCGTGATACTAGCTCCTCCCTATAGATATATTGCCCATGGGACTATCTGTCACAGTTATGATGATTTATTGTCTAGCCAATGAGTTGTCATATGTATTAATCAAGTATAAAGTGATACAGAGGTCATATCATTTCTAATTGTTCATATACTTATTGAAAATGATATTTCTTTCTTCAGATATAGGTACAAAACTTTTTCTGAAGAAAAACAGAGTACCGTAATCTCCTACAATTATAACTACTTGGAATACTTTATCAAGAATCTTCGGAGGAGAATCAAGTGGCAGCCAGGCCAGTGGAGGAGAAACAGGGGGCAGTCAGGCTAGTGGAGGAGAAACAGGGCAATCAGGCCATGGGAGGAGAAACAGGGTATACAGGCCAGTGAAGGAAAAACGGAGGGCAGTAAGGCCAGTGGAGATGCATGAACGTTGAATGTTAACTTTGTCTTGCCTTATTTAGTCAAGTTTTGTGGATGTCAGACCTTGAAGTGATATTCCATACTTTAAATAAAGATATATATGTAGTGATTTCTGGGTCTGATAAATTGTGCTTCCTGTTTTGTCCCCAATTGGCAAGGATATCAATTAACGTGTAATAGTAAATATCCAACATATCCAATGCCTTTCTTTTTCAAATATCCCTTTCCTTTTCTAAGATATTCCAACATATAATCAACATGACTTATGGATATCTTAATATCCGAAGAGATACTATCTTGGATTTCTTTTTGACAGAAAGATATATCAACTGCCTGAGTGACTCCCTCATTTGTATATATACTATGTGATATTTGACTATTGGCTAGGAGGCTAGCACTAAGTCCCTTAGGCTATTCTCAAAGACCAGAAATCAGAACAGAGTGAAGTTGGTTATTATATGATACATTTCATTTCTGTTAAAGAACAATTAGTTTAACAAATGTTTTGTAGGAAATACCCAAGAAATAGTGGTGTGTGGATAAGTTGCAGTTCTTTGTATATATTGATATTTTTTAAATCATGAAAATAAACAAGGTGTGCAAGTCTATCCATTACCATTAGGTAAGAGGCAAAAAAGAGCCAATCCTAATATAAATTATGTGAAAAAAAGAGGAAATGTTTCTAATATAACATCGTACAGATTACGACTATGGGATGCAGCACTTCCTGTTACTTTCCTCATGCAGAGATTTGATATGCTACTCCGAAAATAGTGGAAATAAAATCAGACTTAAGTTTGCCATGTCATATAGAAGTTAAAAGGTAATTAAGACATTTCTCCATGAATATAGGGCTTTATCGAATCAATAGAGAGAAGAACGTCAGATACAAATAGATCAGTAATAGTAATAGAACATCTCAAGAGAACATCTTACATAATCCATCTACCTTCTTTCCACATTGTACATTACATAATATCAAGAACAGTTCAACCTGAGTTTACTGAGTTCACTACATATAATTAAATATAAATTATTTAAGGGATAAGAATATGAAATGGTCATAGTATAGTTCCCCTCTAGGAGCATGGTATTGGGGATCATATTGAGGTCATACTAAAATGTAATCTTTAATCCCAGGCATGCATGGGAATGAAATTTAAATTATCTAAGTAAAACATATAATTGGATCGATGAAAATTGTCCAATTCGTTGCAACCGACAAAAATAGCAGCGGATATTTGATGAAAATATTTCCATTTTTAACTATGACGAGCGTTCCTTCTAGAAGATATATCAATTTCATTTTAACAATGGCCTATCTGTAGTTTCGTGTTGCATGTATTAAGGTGTCCGATGCACCAAACAGTAATGTCAATAGCGGGGCTTGTGCCGGTATCTTGTACAGTGCATGATGGGATGGATTCAGCTCAAATATGGCATACAAATATCTGGAGGCAATTTGACCGAAAATAGGTGGCATACTATTATCAATATAACACCAAACAATGCACCGGCAGCCCTTCAATGTCGGTCAATAATCCTTTAATAAACGATTGTATGATCAACTATTCTGAGTGACCTGATTACAGATCATTTTTCAATTGAGGACTTGCATGTACGCCATTCGAAATTTTGGTCTTATGGAATTATAGGACTTTCTTTACAGGCCCGTTATGCATAATTTATATTTTACTCAGAATTAAACCTGCCCAATCGTTGATTAAGGACACATAATATGACAAGATAAATCCCCATATTTCCCACCATAAATTAAGATATCATAGATCACTTATCAAAGCAGGAATATGTATGTTCATATTATATTTGGTGTGTGGATCGGAGAGGCTGTTTGGCTATGTTGAATTTTAGTATGAACGTCATATTTGCTTTAGCTTCAGGCAGCTTCAGTTTGTTCAGCATTAAATGAGGAGGCGAAGAATAAATTAAAATACATTTTGTTCATTATTTTGGGTAAAAGGGTATGAAGGTCCAGCGATGAACATTTTCATTTGTTGAATAAAATAAATGGGGAGGTATATCACAGAAATATCACATTGTCTGTTAAAATTGCTGGGTAATAAATAGTTGAATATTAAAAGAAATAACCCTTCGTGGGATAGTTTTTGTGAAGTCTTTTGGTAAAAGATTTAGGGCGGAAGGTGGGCAATTTCGCTTCTGTATAGCTTGCAAGCGAGAGTCCAAGTGGCGTGTATGGCAGACTTGGGGATGGTTCAGTTATAAGTATAATTATTCTCAAGTGCATTGAGGGAAACTATCCTCACTTCTGACTAGTACTATATGTGCAAACTTTTATAACTTGCATCTATTTGCCAGAAAATGTACCAGATTGCATCAGTGTACAATAGAATTAAGTTTGAAAAGCAAATAAATCATCTTTGTATTAAAGCTACATTCTCTGCTTTTATGGCAAACACAATCTTACCTGATTATTGTTATGCTTTATAGGACTGAATTGATCAATATTGTACTGCTGTTACATGTTTATATATGGTATATGTTTACATGTTTATACACATGTTTATACTGTTTTTTTCTAATACTGCTAATCTCCTGCTGGGTATCGCACTGAGTAATATACTATATTGGGCAGAACATCTGGGATTGGACCCCTTGGACATAGGAATTTGGGATTGAAAACGAGTAAAATTGGTATTGCCAGAAATGTGTCTTAACGAACCTAAGAATATATAAAAGTGCTTATTAGATATATAGGGGTTAACATTAATCTCTCCTTGTCAAATAATGATGATATCTAAAAGTCATTCTTTTCGCAAATTTATGACTCATCTTTCTTTGACACATCGCATATAATAATATTATGCTTCTCAACCAAGAAAATTATCCACATTTTCTAGGTTATTATCTAGGATAACGTAACTTATGACACAACAAGAACGAGAAATAATGTATGAATATCTGATTCATTAATAATGTGTATTAATGTGAGAAGAATAGCAAGAACCATATAGGGACTAGATACTATATACTATATACAACAACATAAAATGTACACAGGTAGTGTCACGGGATATTGATAACAATATAGAAATAACACATAGACACCAGTAGATGCACCTGTATAAAAAGAAAATAAATACAAATAAATATAATTTATAAATAAATACAAAACATATTCAAATCGAAAACCAAAACTGCAAGAATGACCCGTAAGAAACTACCCACATTCCATGGAGAATGGATGTGAGCAAGCAATGAGTATCAGTCCATGGATGTCGCTCGGGTACAGAATTTCTGCGTGCGCACACCCAGGAAATAAATGGCTGCCACCGGAAACTACCCCACCGGAAGTGAACCTTGCCTCGGGGAATCGATGGGCAACCACCAGGGGACGCCTGTGTAGCCTGGTGGTAGCCACTCAGGTTTCCTTTTAAGCAGTAGATGGTATCAATGGAAATGCCCCCATTTACGTTCTGGGTTCAGTATGCTTGCCCCAAGCTGCATTCTCAGCTACCACGACCAAAATAATCTCACCAAATTATTACTTATGATGATTATGGATTTATCAATCCAAAATAATAGTTGGTGGAACTAGTCACTGAACAAAACAAAGAAATTTGCACTTACCCGGTATTAAGGTTAGCTTAGTATCCTATGTCATTACTATCATGTTTAACTAATTTTAGTAGGCCCTGGAAGCAATATGACTGCAATAGAAGGCGGCCACCCATTTCCAGAGTAGATTATTTTTAATTGTTGGAAATTGTATTCAATCAATCAATCATTCAATATATTCTTTATCTGTACCTAAATATGTCGTACAAATAGGAGCCATGTTTCAGAAAAGAAATCCTGGTCTTCCAGCATGGTCTTTGACTACTGGGGTGGATAATTGTATTAGCATATACTGGAAATAAACCATGCATACATGCAATGTTCTCTGCCGCTGTTATATGTTCTTAAAAGATTGTGAAGTTGATTGGCTGAGAGAAAATGGCCACTGGTTGGAAATGATAAGTGAAGCCACCGAGGGAAAATATTTCCGTGGTTCTCCAAAATGTAAATGGGGACTTGTATTAAGCCCTGTAGAACCAACATTTTAGTCATCGGTTTTAGAATTATATTCCCCAAATTTAAATATCATGGGGAAATGTTTTGATAATAACACAACAAGGAAGTATTCAGTTTCAGTGAAGCCGAATCAACTCCTTTTTATTAAATTTCATAACAATTACAGTATCCAGTTTCAAAACTACTAAACATTTTCATCTGGGAAGCTTGATTGGGAGCCTACATCTAAATGACTTAGGAACCACTGTTTGATTATCTTTAAAAACTAAAAGAACAGAAATCATTGCAACAAAACTTTAATTAAACCACGAGAGTTCTCAACAATTACACTGTAATCTTCAAATCAAGTTTCAAACTGACTAAACATTTTCATCTATATGCAAGTAACATAGGAGTGAAACAGGTAAAGAGGCAGTTCGTCTCTTACAAAAGAAACAAAAAACGTTTCTCCCTGTTTCTACAACAGGGAGTATTACTATTGCACAGGTTTATTTTCTCTCTCATTTCCAACTGAGGAGTCAGCCATCCCAGACTAGAGTGACATGCTTCCCCTCATATTATGAGGTTGGTTGGGTAGCTTAAAATAGTGTAAAGAATGAACGACTACAGAGGCAAATATAAAGTTTACACAAGAGCAAATGAAATAGCGATATAAGTTATACGTCCTGTGGTAGATAGGATAAAGTAAGTAAGAACTGTGAAATGGCTAAAAGAATAGACTTAACCTTAGTAAAATAGAGAGTTAATCATTCTGGGTCAGCAGAGCGACAATTGGGAGCTTGCCTCCCAGTTTGACCTTGCTGCCGCCTAGCTCTAAATAGCAGAATTAGTCTAGTGACCACTGAGGATTCACTGTTAAAGATGCACTCTCAGTAAACGTGGGTAAAACAATTTTTTTCTATATTTTCTTCCAATCTTTTCCAATCCATCGAAAAGTCATTTGACCAAAGTTTTGGAGGATTTTGTTCAATTGTTTTCACCAAAGGCCTACTAAAACTACCTCATTTGTATTTGGATGACCATCTAAACTCCTTTCATGCGATGACTTCACTTATTATTGCTCATTGGCGGCAGTTTTATCTCGGTGATTATACTTTTGTTCGTTAAAGAAGACTGCAATTATAATACTTAAGTTTGATATCATTAATTGAGTTACGAATAACACATTTTTCTAGGTTATGATGATGTTGGAAGCTGGAAAAGTGCCTCTATTTGCTAATGACTCAATGAAGAAATGAGAAATAGAAATGTTTATAATATTCGCCAGAGTGTCCATAAATATTCAATCTTCATCCTTACACATTTGATGCAAGAGATCTGCTCCGTTGTGTTGAACTGTAAAGGCAGGACTCCCCCAGTGTGCATGCTAATTGCGACTAATATGCGGTTTTATACTTATTGTAATTGATTATTATAAAGAACCTAAATTGACCCACCTATCAAGACTCTCCTCTTACCAGCTATATGTTATTATATTTGGATTGAGAACGCACTGCAGAATGCAACATCAACATCCACAGAGGGGAAAATCGTCAGTGGAGTCAAGTCTTATCTTAAACCTCATTAAAAAAATGTCGTAAGCATGTGTTATTATCGAAAAGTGTACACTTTCTGATGCCCTGACCCATATATATACTCACTAATATGGATCTAAGTGATGAACCAGACTTCCACCTTCCTACGTTAATAAGAGACAATTAACTCCTGAAAGCCAGGTTGAAATTCTATCTTGACTGCACTTACATTTTATAAATGCTCTCATACACCTAGCAGTGAAATGGCGTTTCAAATAAGTATTAAATTATGGCCCTTATATCAGGGCCCTGGGCTGGCTGAATACCGCTAGGGACCTAGAGTGCTCGACTTATTGGATTACCAGTATAATGCTCCATTATATTTCTTCATTTCCAATAAAGCCCAACCAGTTTTTGTCAGGATACATTACAAAGTAGCATATTTAGAGCTACGTAAAAGTAGGAAGTAGCAAGAATGTGTAGACAAGTTTTTAAAAAATATCCTGGGTGGTTCGTTTCAGATAAGACATTTCAGAATGTCAGTTATCCCTTAGGTATGAATTTATTAAATCAGAAACAGAATTATTGGTAAGAGTACGAAATCCCATATGAGACAAGTGACCAGAAATGTTTTGGGTCCAGCCTAGTTGACTTGGTAACTTGTTATTATTTTGTACAGGCTCGTCACAACAATAAACTTTGTGATAACAACAAATTTATTTCATATGGAACTGTGTGCACACTTAGTCTAATTTTGATCAATATTTATTCAGGAAAACTATGCAGTACAAACTGAGTGTGCTGCTTCAACATAGTCCTGATACAATTATATGATAATGACTAAGTAATATCTCATTTAATACTTACCCAAATGTTTATATCACGCTCGGGGTTGTACACCATGAACAGAGTGAAATCCGACCATTGTATCTCATCGCATCGTGTGAATTTAGGCGGATCTATTCAGGGGCTTCATATTGGTCAATGCCTGATGGACTGTACTAGCTAAGGGAGCATCAGGCGAAATTTGATATGGTGATTTATACATGATTTATATTTATTCATTGAACATATATCATCTCTAAACACCTTCTTTGCACAATGTGAATTGCGTAATTTGTAATTCAACTATTGAGCAGATCTTTTCATGACTCCCCCTATAGCAAAAATAATAACCGCTTACGTTACCCTGGCCCATTCGTGACGTCATGTGTTTCAGGACTGACAGTCAATATGGCGGACATTATAGTGAGCTAGGTAAATAAAGAGATTTTTTTTTTTTTTTTATTACCATTTTGGCCGTACAATTTACAATATATTACAAAAAGCGCCTGTCCAACTTGTGGATGTGTTCTCGCGTCGCCTCAATTCGATACTATATTTACCTTACACTTCGTCATTTTACCTTTACAATTACGCTACTACAGGTTTACACAATGTTAGATTTCATCCTTAGTGTTTGCTTAATCACGGCTCTTTTTCACCTTACAATTCTTCATCTTCCAATTCAAACTATCCAACAAGAATTAGTTTTACTCTAATCAACTTATTAGTGTCATAATACCATTACCATTATATGCGAACAGATACAATTCCATTTAGATGCTGTTTGTAATCACTATCGCCTAGCCCTTACAAGAGCTTTTATTAAAAACAGGGACAGATTAAAAACTACCACTTGGTAGTATCTAGATCTCAATCATTTCTGTTAGCTTTAACCAGTATAGGTCTTTCAGTTGTTTGCTAAAGCCTGCTAGGTCATTACAATTGCGAATTAATTCCGGTAAGTCATTCCACAGGGTTATTCCTCTGTAGTAGGCACTTTTACGCATTCGTTCCGATTTAGGGATGAATGTTTTGAACGTGACACCTATTCTATTTCGGAGTTCCTTCACTCTCTCGCTCGTATCTATATAAGCCTCTCTTTTTCTAAACAATGTCTTGATAAGTGCAATTTCCCTTCGGTAATCAAGGGGTAATAACTTTCCCTTAAGCAAAAGTTCCTTCTTGGATAATTCCCAACCAAACGCTAATCTTAGTGCCTGAAAGATTATTTTTTGCATTTTTTTTCTGACTTTTTTTCTAAATATGAGATTATGATATAATAATATAATGTAACTTGAGTTACTCATTACGTCGCTAGGGCCCACTTTTGCTTATTTTCAGTTAGTAGGGCTCACCCCATCTAGGACGATAGGGCCCAACTACAATAAGTTAAATAAGACTATCAAATAAATAATCTATCAGACGGTAGGGCTCAGCTTGCAACGATTTAAGAAAACTGTAGAAATAATCATAATAATATTTAGTTCAACAATTGATCATTCTGATTCTTAAGTATGAATCAGCTAGGAAAATTGTGTAATAAATTGTACATGATTTGATTACCATAGATGTGTAGGCCTATGAAATATTTAAATATCGCGGGAGGAGTTTGCTACTTTGACAGTTATTTACAGTCAAACTATTTCGAATGTGAACCTCATATTATCAGGCATTAGGGATCAATATATTATGATAATGTATTATAATTTGTATTCTGGATTCTCAACTGCAACTGACTGTTGGTCTTCCCCTAGTTCCTGCGGGGAGGTCAAACTGAGGCGGTGCCCGGGTTCAAACCCACAACAGTCAATACTATATGAAAAAGGTAAACAAAAAAAAACAAAAACAAAACTAGAACAGAAATGTGGTTTCACCATGCATTCCCACAACGGCCCTGTATTAATTAAATTAACAAACTAAGAATGTAAATGTTCAATGTATCTCTCCGTAGGAATGTTTTGATTAGCATTGTCTGTATAACAATTCCTTCCCTAAAAGTTCCTTTCTAGCTGCTTGATAAGGAAAAGAAGCCAAGTAAAATCGTTAGTAAGGATTTTTTTATGCAACGAGACCCAAAAGTTGCACCCCGGTCTTGAGATTTAACCAACATTGGGTAGCTACTTATGTACACTGTCCCGAAAAAGCGTAGAACTATGCCGGCACACCGTCAAAATAAGTGTAATTCGCCTTGGCTTTGTGTCACCCCCACTTTGCGTAGATATATGGCGCAGCACCGTAGCACAAGCTTATAACTGAGAAAGCTAGGTGTCTCAGAATGGCAAATTTAAAAAGTTGCTATATCAACATCTTATCTGATCTTATTTCATAGAGTACATCTGAACAAAATAACCACTATTTGGGGTTCGCATTTAGCTGTAAAAGGGTATCACACTGAACCCACAATCCTATTATATGGGTGAGCAAACTGAGGTGTGAAAACAAAGTGTCAGTGTAGGTGTGTGCGCAATTTGGGTTACTTCCATACCACTACAACATCCCTGGAAGCAAAACACTATTAAGAGTTAGGCCTAAGTATATTTTTTGTAATTCAACCTCAAAGATGGGATTGATGGAATTTGGAGCCAATTTCTAGGCCAATATATATTCCTGAAAAAAATATGAGTTGGAGTCCGAAATAGGTATAAAAGAGTCAGGCAAAACGAGTCACTTGATTTGACTCTTTTAGGAGGTGCTGGACTCGGATTTAGAGTAAAATGACTCGTTTATGTTTCTCTGTGCTGTTCTTCCTCTCCTTTCCCGCCCATCTACTTTTGAACATTCTTTCAATTGCAATCTCCTCTCCTCTACTGCAATGGTACGCCTATAGAAAGGGTTTATACCTTTAAATATCTATAACCTAGACAAACGTAATTGGAATGAATAGGACAGAGAGCTAAAAACAATTGTCGAATATAGGCTGTTAAAGGTTTCACTCATGGAGCGATATAGAGAAGCGTGTGTGGTAATCAACACTTGAATTGTTTTTTTTTATATTTGCCCTGCTTTTATCTTCTGCAGTGAGTTAGACAATCTTTACGACTTCTGACTATATTTGGTACTCCAGAATCAATGTTGAACTGGGAAATCGCGACTAATGGATTGGTAACCGAATAAGATAGTGCTTTGTATTGTTTGTTTCATCGAGACTTGTCACATGAAATTAACACCAACTCTGTATGACAATAGTAGACGATTTGTTTTCACTTAGAGTTATTCTTCACGAATCCACATCGAATTTTGCAATCATTATTATATGTCTAAGGCAACGCATGAAAAATAGCTGCATGGTCAGTTATGTGTTTTCTTCTCCTCGATTAAAATTAATTTGTTATTGGTCAATAAAAATATTTTTTAAAAAATCTACCTGTCTGCTTCGCCCCCTCCCTCTCACTCTCTTTCTCTTCATGTCTCTGTTTCTCTCTCTCACACACAGCCAGGCCGTGGTGTATTGGTTAACAAGTTGGCTTAGAGAGTAGAAGGTTGTAGGCTCGCAGGTCGGCCGGGCATCACAGCTTTTTTTTCATAAAATGTAGCGCAATCTGAGTTACGCATCCTGCAATTACACCTCCCCCGGCTACGGCGGCATGAATTGCAGGACAAGTGTAAGTTTATGGCGGCGTGAATTACGGATTTGAAACACATGCTGCCAGCCCAGCACTGTACTTCTACTTGCCCAACGAGTACAGTGTACTGTCTGGTACACTATCCCGAGGCGGAGCCAAGTGATTATAATTTAGTAGAGATTGTCTTCCTGAGAGGAATATTGATGTTAAACTTGTGTGCTTTATTCTGATCCTCCACACAGTGTGAAAAGGTTACCAAAATGTCAAATTGGTATTTTGATTACGCCCCTCAAAGAGTATAGGCATATATTATAGGATTAATGACCGGCATTGAGTGGCTCTTGGTGTACTGTTTGATACATAATTCCGAGGCGAAGATGAGGGCTTATTCACCAACGATGCACCAGCCGGGCTGAAATGGAGGTTATTAATCTGTTTAGTCTCTGCCTACGGTGGTTATAGTCCCTGGATTGTTCAAGGCAGTGACTAATCACAAACAGGGCAGGGCAATATCTATGTGCACAGATATTTGTCAAAGATCCTCCTCCAAGCAACGAGGGATCTACTTCACCAGTTAATTACATGTATACTCATAATAAACCTTTATCAATAAATATCTATATATTTTCATGAAGTCAAACAGTGAAAATAACTATTACAGTCAGATGTGCTCTACCTTATCATGCAAATATCATGCAATATCACGTAGGGGAAAAAACTAACTATTACAGTCAGATGTTATCTACTTTATCATGCAATATCACGCAGGAAAAAATCAAATCAAGGAATCGTTTATTTTAAGAAGTCTGATATTCTTCTTATGATTATCAGCCGTTAATCAATAAAAAAAATCATCACTTTTGTTCGAAGCAAACTTTAAGTGTCCCCTAACAATTCACATTTGTATTCATAGATTAGTGTAGATTAGTCTTATCAAATATTGAATCTTTTAGCCCACCTATATATGATATATAAAAAAACACAAGGTCTACAAATAGATTCTGACAGGACCATAGTATCTAATAAGATAAGATAAGATAAGATGTTTTTTATTCGTCAAAAAATCACAGATACACTGAGGTAAATGAGAAAAATATGGAAAATTGACAAATAGGTCTACATGCCTTTATGGTACAACGAGGTAGCATCTCTTCCGGCAGTTACCATCAATTTGGAAGATAAAGTGCTAAGAGATAAAGGGAGTAAAATATAATACAGGCTAATCATAGCGAATTAAACACTATGCATTAATCAAAAGTATTGCCATCAAACTTCAAATCCGCGAACGCTTAACACTATCTGACTGTCAAATAAGTAATACTCCCAATGTGAACTGGAAAATCTCACTTTTATATATTCAATGCTGACGGAAAGACTCAAAACTTTACGTTCGTTTCACGCTTCTACAGCCTGTCAATAGGAGCATTAATAGCGCTTTATCAAAGGCTTCTGTGCTCATTTTTGTTGCCTCCACTCCACCTCATCAATCATACTATAGGTGGATGGATATTTTATACCCACTCCTACATGGGTGATAGGAGTTTTTTATGAGCACCCTAAGTGCTGCTGTAGATAAAGAAAAAACCCAACCATCTCTAACAATTCTTTAAGTCAAACGCTTTGGAAGCCATGACCAGATTCTGGTCTTATCATTATCAGGCCTTCCAAGGCAAGCCATGGATTTCATCTGCATGGGTAGATAGTTAAAGCTGTGTTGAGTGTGTTAGTGGAGAGGGGGGTATGTTGGGGCTTCTCTAGATACACCAAATATCTGGTGCTAAAAGGAATTATGTAGGTAATATGGCGCATTAAAGATATTTTTAAATGACATTTTATATTCAGGTATGGGTACAATCGTAGCACCGTTACATTCAATCAATATTACAAGTAATACAACCCCCAGCTCACCATTATGGTGGTCTTCCACTGGCACCCAATGCAGTTGAGTACAAAAGAGTATATCAATTCATTAACACGAATATAATATATGATATAATATATAATAATATTAAATATAAAAGTGTATCTAACATGGCAACTCCTGATATGAACACAAATGGTCTAAGACCTAAAGCTAGACCAAAATTGTACAACAATCATAGTGATTAAACAGATTAATGATCAATAACTATAGTGCTTGCGAAATTGATGAGCCAGCAACTACAATGTGCCACTACTAAACTTCACTGGGGCGCGCTTCCTTTATGTGAAATGTCTGACGAACTTCCGTGGTAGTGTAATAAAGATTCTTGTGTTTCACAAGATGCTGACGTTTAATCATTATTTGTTGGTATTCAAGCCAAAATCATTTACTAAAAGTATACAACATTTTCTAGAAATATGACTAGCTGCTATGGCTGTTAACACTTTTGACATGTTCCGTTAAGATTAAACATTTATAAATATGAACATAGTATAGTATAACATGATAAACCATCATTTTGGATGTTTTGTAGCGGTCATAAAAGGTATAGAATAGTAAAAACCTAATAAATAGAACACCATATTGTATTTTATACGCAGCGGCCATTAAAGGAGGGGAAACGGTTATTCACTCCCATTCTACCCTGGACCTAGCATATTGCTCTACGTCTTGGAAGGAAGCATATTCACACACATGAGTGAACAAGTGTCTTGACTACTTCAAGTCAAATCTCCTCTTGGTCACTGGATGTATGATGTCATTATCGATGAACCTATCTCTATGATGTAGATGCTCTTGGTGTCTGCGTCCCTTCCATCCAAGGTTTGTCCTTCCTCTAAAGGTAAAGTTCTATCTGGTGAATGAATATAGATGAAGATCATGTACATTTTAACCAGGGCGTCATGATATGAATACAATATGCGACTTGCATGACAGCCATCATGAATCCTGATTCGCATGGAATTAATAGACTTATGGTACAGTATAAACTCTGAATAAATAAGATCTCATTTTCAGCATGGAATATACGTGTATGTATCTGTCCTCTAATATCAATATCCATTTGTTTATATGGATGTGTCCATAACACAAGCCTCCATCCTTCTCATCATGCATTTAGGTTTCAGAGTTCATTGTGGTATTTGAGAACACATTCTTGCAATCTTTAATAAAAATGTTGCTAAATGTTTTGTATGTGAAACCTTAGCTAAATATATACCAGCATGCACTGTGATAGACATGCGCAGTGGCACATGCAAATCCCCTATAGCAGTTTACGAACTTCAAACATTAGTAAATTGTATAAAGTAAACCAAGGTTAAAAACAATATGTTTAAGTTCAAACCAGTTCATCCCTGATAAGTTAGTACCGGAATTACAATCACAAATGCTTTAACCGGTGCCACTGTTATGTTGTCGTGTTGGCCTATAGAAAGAGGAGCGTGGCCCTCAGGCCTCAAAACCAATAGACTTGCAGCTACTAGAGGATGTGTTAGTTCTTACGACAGCTCCTAACTACATAATATCAGACGAATATCGTGATATATCACCACCATAGAAATAGGGCCACGATAACCACCACTAGAAGACGAAGGACACGGGTAGGCGATGGTCTTCAGCAAATCTCCAACCCCCTCATTAAATCTGGACACCAGAGGGAGCATGCAGGAGATGAAAGCCAAGACAGCATGGAGGAGAACTGGAGAGGGAGATGCTAGATCATTTCAACACTTGACCCTGGGGAACCTTAAATAAAATGACCCTCAGAAGATCTGTTGCATGAGAAGTCCTGTCTTGAAATGTTCCTGGCTTAGTTGTTTGTCCTTGCTTAAGTGTTGCGGCCACTCACTATCAAGGAAATCTTGTTGATATACTGATGATGCATTGACGATGATGAAGAGGGGTACCGGTAGCCGCATCGTCTTTGCATTGACATCCAAAAGAGGCGCGGCCACTATGCTACTAATTTTCTAATAATAAAGCCTGACTACTGCCGCGATCTAATCGTTAAGGCATCACTAAGGTCATTAATACCATTGACAATGTACTGATGGTAGTCCATCCCATTGGTAGAAATATCAAGCCTGTTTAATGTACATCGCCAGGCTCGCTGACGTAATTTTCCATTGCCAACCCAATGACCGAACCACTTAATCTCATCTATTAATAATTCATACTACAATAAAAAATCTTACTTTTATACATATATAGTATGACTTATAGGACTGCATTTATCATTACCTGTATTCTCCTCATGTAAAAACAAGAATGTAAGACAAATCTGCCAATTGCCTTCCCTAAAAGTTCAAAGTTCATTGAACATTGCAACGAACAGTATGTAAGGAAGGAAACTCTCAAGTAAGGATTTCTTATGCAACGGGCCCCCAGAGATGGAAGCTTTTGTTGACCCCCCCCCCCCCACACACACACACACAACGCTAATGGGTGTTGTGTATATGTAGAGAGGGAGGGTTAATATTACGATGAGGCTACCCATTTAAAAATCCCCTGCTGTATTCCCGATTTTAAGCAGATTAAAGCATTGAATTACAATGAAGTTGTTTGATGAATGTCTGTGAAACAATGAATCATGACTGAATGGCCTTGGCATACATTGCTTTGTGATTAGGAAATATTGATCTATGGTAATTTCAATAAAAACAATGTCTAGCTGCTCTCCGATGTTTTTTTCTTCTCGCAAAAGATATGAATAATGATGAAGCTTTGTGCTGCGCTCCATGCGGGGAACACAGAAAGCAGTGTGTGGATCATTTACAAGATATGTTTTTATATATAGAATAATATAAAGATATAGAATATTATTCCCTCATGATGAAATATTCCGTCATAATAATATTGGAAGATGAATCGTGAATAGTAGAGATGAGCATTAATTAATATGTCGTCAGCTACCTATCCCTCTTTTTTTGTATTTCTTCTTATTTATATAGAATTTTTTGTACAGAGATACAATGTTTAAATTTATATTAATATACTTATACAAATATTGTTAAAGGGCCACAGGATTCACTGAGAACAGTATTTTAGATGCAATGTCATTCCTGAATAAAGAATTCTTAAATCTTAAAAGAAATCTTAAATATTATCAGTTTCCTTACACGAAATGACGTGGCTTTCTCACCTAATTGAAATACATTAAACTGGATTAGGCCTTTGTCTTTTATGACGGCTATCTGTGCAAATGTCAAATAAATCGGCGAGCTCGAGCTATCAGAGCCGCAGTAAATATCAAAACACTCTCTGTTAATCTAAAATCATAGTCTGATTAAAATTCCGCCCACCTATGATTGTTGTAATACACAATCTCTTCAATAAGCATGTGGTTTTCTATTGTATTGGCGCTTTTTTCTTTTTTTTTTAAATATTTTTATTGGCCACACTACATTACAATTTTTTATATCATCTTCACTTCAAAATACGCATAACAAACAAGAGCTGTTATATTTCATGCGTTGCCCTGAACAAATTCGACAATCAATCTCTAACATTAAGAATATGGGTGCGATGTTCATTACCACTGTAAATTGAGCAATTACCTTCTAATATTAAATTGGCTGGTTTTATACGCCATGATTATTTCAACAATCCACAAACTATACATACGATCTGTTCATTACACAGTACATTGGTGTTGCTTTTAGCTAACATATCAATTATTCTTTGCGATGTGTACATTACTTTTAATGCATTTTTCATGGCGTCAAGCACAGGTAGACGTGTGTAGAGCGAGAGAGAGTGACGCTTCAAGTTTACTATTGTAATCACCCACTTTTATCGAATCAACCTACAGAATACCCAAACTGGAAGGATTAGGATTCAAATGTTACCTGTATGGACTTTGTGATTTTCCTATTTACTGTGACTTTGATGCTTTGAAGACCGTAAGTGAGCGACAATAGGGAGATCGTACAAATATGTTCCCGCCAAGTTTGTTTACACTGTGTGTAAAATGCTAAAGAGAAAAAATACCAGTACTAGTACAGGCTTCTCACCAGAACAGAAAAAAACGATCTCGGACTGTAGTATCAATGATAAAGGTGGGTCAGACAAGTATTTGAATACCAGTGATTCTCAAAAAACTGTAATCATGCCAGTCGACGGTCAGGATAAAGTAAATGAGCCTCCACCTAAAACGGCCGAAGAAACTCTCATTGAACTAGTCGGCAGCCATAACAACTTAGTTACATGTGTCGACGATACCAATGCCACCGTCAAAAACCTCATAGGTCTCCATACAGAAGAAGCAAGATCTAGAGTAGAACTGGAGGAGATAACTAAATCTATGGCAAAAAAAATGACAGTGATGGAATCGACCATAAACAATTTGCAATACGAGCTTACCTGCCAGAAAGCTATCAATAACGATGTGGACTCGAGGTTGAAAATAAAGTCCATAGTGTTTAGTGGCGTAAGGGAGCCAAGAAATGAGATAGTCTCAAGGACATGTACTGATATCATACGACTGGTCTTGCCTAACTTTGAAGAATGGAGCATAGATGATTGCTATAGGATTAAGTCGGAAAATAGCAATAAACAGAACAGCAGACCAGATTCCATTGTATGTACTTTTAAGCACATGCATGAAAGGAAAGAGTTCATGATGAAGAAGGGTATGATCTTTGATACGCATAGATTCCCCCCGATCAATTTCCTGCACATAAATACTGGGGATTTGAGGAAGATGTCAATCCTGACGTTAGGAGAGACCGTAGTATGCTCCGATTAATCGTGAAGAAAGCCAATGAGTCGAAAGTAGACCAAGCAGCAAAGTTGAAGGGAGACAAAATCCAAATCCTGGGAAGGACATATGGAATGACTGAACTTGATGCTATACCTGAATCCATAAAGCCTCACACACTCAAGACGATGAAGATAGGAGGCTGCTACGCCTATCAAGGACCGCTAGCGTGGCCAAGTAATCTATACAAATGCTGGTTCACGTTAAAACAGTTACAGTTTAGCTCAGTGGAGCACTGCTTCACTTACCTAAAAGCCTTAAAAAATGGGCGTATCCCTCTCTCTCGAAGGGTACTAAACATGTGCGACCCATTTAAGATAAAGGAAACCTCAGGCAAAATTAAAACGGATCCAGACTGGCAAATGCATGAGACGGCTTACATGAAATCTATCATGAAAGCAAAGTTTGAGCAGGACGAGGAATTGAGAAAGTTGCTCCTAAGCACTGGTGAAATAGAACTGGCCGAGGTGACTGGAGACCGAAAATGGGGAATAGGTTGTTTCCTGGGCTCCGTTCAACTAAAATCTCATACCTGGGAGGGTGGAAACCTACAGGGAAAATTGCTTATGGCAATAAGAGAAGATCTGAAAGAAAGGTACAAACATGAAATGATCGACATTGTTCCCATCACACCACCTCCCGCACCAATCTCGCCGACCAAACTCACGCCTAACTCAAGAGGGAAAGCTAGGCCGAGGTACTTCGACAGATATCCAGCTCAAGAGGAGAAGAATATGGTAAATGGTAACACTGACCTGCTAGAACTTCCGAACACATCCCTGGATGATTCTGGGGAATCCTCCGAAGAGGATATGGATGCGGATGACTCCTCCTCATCTAGTAGTGCGCTGGCGAGGACTATGGTAAACGCGAACTTTTCCAAATCGAAAATCAGCACTCTACTCCGACCAGCACTAATCCAAAGAATCTCACCATCCGTAGCGTGAGTGCTTTATCCTCAAGCCATAGCTTAAATGAGTCCATGGCGGAACTTTTGAGAGAAATGAAAGGCAAGAAGAGTAAAAAGAAGAAGTAGGTTTGAACATTACTCGTGCTGCATTCTGTCACGCTTATCCTTCCTCGTACAATGACAGCCATGACACCTTTTTACCTCGTTAAATGGTTCTTTCATAGCATATCAATATAGTATATATTAAGCTTAGACCAGTGATTATCTTTCTTACTTGACTAGCTCTCAAGGATAATTTGTATATCTTTTAGACACAGCGTAAATGTCTGATACTTACAACAAGGGACCTGAAACACATGGTCGAATGTTATTTCAACAAGCACACGTGCATCTGAGGTCGAGGTCACACTAAGCAATGTCAAGGCCGCGCACTGGCAGTAAATGGGTATCGGTTATTAATTGAATTCTGGATCATTGCAGTAAAATAACTAAAGTGGTTAGCATAATAGGAACGCGTAAGCTACAATCCTCTAATAGTCTCTGTCTAAGAATTACTTTATGTAAAGCGTAAAAGATTAAGTTACGTGTCATATTTGCCTCGGAGATATTTCAAAATGGCCGTTCATGAATGTCAGACGGGAGTTTACGTACAGAGCACAACGAGAATGGTATGTTATCTATTAATTAAACGCTTCAGGAGTTGAGTTCTCACTATATATGTACTTGTTGGGTGTATAACATGTTTTTAGCAAAGTAACAAATCTGGTGTCGCGCTCGAAACAACAAATTATATTGATATATCATTCGCCGCATAACAGCTGATCTCACTGTGGACAGCCATGACCCGACTGAGGGTTAAACGAATGTTTTTATGTATGCCATTACCATTGTATTTTGATGTCCGAATTAATGAAAAGTATGACCGAGATTGTGCATCAGAGTCTTGTGACTCGTTTAGAGTTTGCCGAGAATTATCGTTCGTAACGGAGTGGCCCAAACATGGAGTCGGTTGATTTTGATAGTTTAGCAGGATTGAAAGGGCTGACTATGTGTTCATTGAACATACGATCACTTAGAAACAAGGCTGTAGAGGTAAACAAGGTGTATACTAAAAGGTGGTATCAAAGTACTAGCGCTTCAGGAAACGTGGCTCGATACAAACGACCACAATAACAACATCGTCTTAAACCCCAGTTATAAAATTTACAGGGCTGATAGAAGCACTGAAACAAATGGAGGTATAAAAAAGGGTGGAGGTCTATGCTTCTTTGTAGATAAACATTTTGCTGTAGACCCATGGTTGTATTCAGATAGAAATATCTGTAACGAGAACATAGAAATGCAAATTATTAAATTGAAGCCAGGGCACAGGAGAAAGGTAATACTCCTCAACTTGTATAGGCCGCCGAGTGGCAATATGAATATATTCTTCAACGAGGTAAATGATGTATTGGTCTACATTAAAGGATTAGAAGCTAATTGCAACATAATTGTATCGGGCGATGTGAATATCAACCTACTTAACAAAGGGGACGATAATACAAAAGAACTGGTGCATATACTCAATGAGGCCTCCTTAAAACTGTTTAGTTCTACCCCCACAAGGTGCAGCAAGGGTTCTAAGAATCTGATCGACATATTTGCTAGTGACCATCCTCATATTCTATCATCTGGGGTAATTAGTACCTCAATATCGGATCACTTCGCCATATTTATTAATATAAAAAAGAAAACTGCTCCACATGGTTCAAAGATAGAAAAATGCAGACGATATGATCGATTGAATTATGATGAATTCAGTGAGTATATTGAACAGAACTCTAGACCGTTTGACATATTTAGAAATGGGGACAGGAACACTGATGATGTATGGAAGACAATGAAGTTGAGTATAATTGAATACCTTGATATAAAGTGTCCTATAAAAGAGCGCAAAATTGTAAGTAGAGGTCTACTGGTACTAGATAGAGATACACTAAACTCGATCAAAACTAGGGATTTACTGTTTCGCAGGGCTGTAAGATCTGGGAACGAATATGACTGGCATAGAGCTAGAACAGCTAGAAAGACAAGTGCTCGATTAGTTAAACTTGCCAAAAAAAGAAAGATTTCAGCCCTTCTAACGGAGAATGCTGACAACAGCAAGAAATTATCAAAAATTATTCCTCAGTTTACTAGATTACTCAACGACTGTATTAAGCAGTGTAGAATTCCACAAGAATGGAAAGAGTATTCGATAACGCCGCTACCCAAATCTGGAAACCTGAGACATTTCATAAACTTAAGGCCAATTGCCCTCGTTCCGGTACCATCTAAGCTACTTGAGCATTTTATTTGTATAGCTTTGAACGAGCATATGAACATCAATAATCTATTTTCCCAGGTGCAGGGAGGTTTTAGAAAAGAACACTCAACCAATAGGACTGTCTTTGAGTTTATAGACCCTATTATTAAGGGAATCGATAATGGCCAGGTGTCTGTAGCTACTTTCTACGATGTAGCAAAGGCATTTAATTGCCTTGATTATAGCATCACATTTAAGAAACTGCAGTATTATAAGATCAATCCGAGTATAATAAATATCATCAAAGAATACTTGTCTAATCGAAAACAGAGAACGGTTTTGAATGGTCACACCTCCGAACAAATAGATATCAACGTAGGTGTTCCGCAAGGAAGCCTACTAGGGCCGCTGATTTTCATAATTTACATAAACGACCTGGAAAATTGTGTAGGCGATCTAAATACCAACTTGAATGTATCATTAACCATGTATGCCGATGACACCGCGGCTAGTGTGACTGGGGCATCGATTGAGAATGTATGGTAACAGCGCAGGCAGTCACCAGCAAAGTTAACGCATGGATGTTAGCAAATAAGCTCCTTATCAATTCGAAAAAATGCCAAGTAATGGTTATGGGCTCAAAAAGGAAATTAAATAAATTGAAGCAGCAGCAGATTGGTTCTATCTTCATCGAAGGTAGTAAACTAGCGATGGTATCGAATGTTAAATATCTGGGTTATGACATTGATTGCTGTCTTAATTTTAACAAACATTTCCTGAAAATCAAGAACGCAGTGCAGGCTAAAGTCAACCAGTTGGCTAGAGTAAGGTTCTTTATTGATCAGAAAGCGACAGTTAGCATATTAAAGGCCCATGTGTTACCTCTGACAGAATACGGTTTGATTTTCTTCAGGCTCACGAACGCAAGCAGAGTAAGGAAAATTCAAAGTGTGTTCAACCAAGGATTAAGGCTGATTGAAGTAGACAATTTTAGACCTGTGAGGGAAATCATGTCTAGATATGGGTTTAATACTGTTGAACGAAGAGGGAACATTGCCATTGCCAATCTTGATATGTATATCCAGGATATGCCCAGGCAAACAAGGTTGGCCGAAGGTATAAACATGGAACTGTTCAACCAAGAACAGAGAAAATTAAGAAAAGCCCTAACTACTTAGGCCCAAAAATGTGGAATGAACTAACGGTAGCCTGTAAATGCATGACATGGTCTTGCCTGAAACAAGACCTAAAGAACAGAGAGGTTCTTTGAGGAACATTGAGGAGTTAGACTGTAATATGTAATTCGAGTGGAACTGACATAGAAATCATATGTAAGTGCAGCATTGTACGCTGACTGATTGAGATTGAATAAGCTAGGTCCCACGATAAATGGGAAATTTGGGTTAGAAAATTGTGATTGTCTTTTATAATTGTTGGACTGACCCGAAGGGGTATGTATTTTAGGCTTGGCGAAAAAAATGTAGAAAAAGAAGTAAAGGTGGAGTAATATATGTAATGATTTATATTAGCAGTATAATACCATCGTAGTTATGAGAAAGTGTTGAATTCCTATGTATAGAAGTATATCATCTTGAACCTATATCAATTTAAAACGTTAAACTTGTATATTCTAGCATTTTTTGGACGAATGAGAACTATCACTCTGTGAAACTTTGTCAATAAAATTTATTAAAAAAAAAAAAAAATGCATGGTTGCTGTCAAGACCCCTTGAAGTTTGTTATCTCTCAATATTAATATTACTTATTGGGTCTGGGCATCCGACAATGTATACTCGGCAACTATATGATTAACATTTAATCAAATCTGCTAAGATAGAATGAATCATGTTCATCATACCCGACTATTACTCTATGGGTGCATTGCACTATATACGATTCTGTGTTAAACCACTCTTAGAGGCCTCGTAACTCCCTCTTAGTAAAGGTTGCATTGCACTATATACGATTTTACTCTCAGAGTACTCTCAGAGCCCTCGTAAAGTTAAGAATTTATGAGCAGCAAAACAGGTGTGGATAAAGCCCTCTTAGTGGCCTCGTAGCATATCTTAGGACATATTGGTCACACCTGACTGTTGAAAAAGCTGCCTGGACTGGGGTTCGAACCCATGACCCCCACATCAACCACACATTTTTAACACTAAGCCCTAAGATATGCTACGAGGTCTTTACGAGGGCTTAATCCCCATTTAATTTCAAACAGTGTCTATGATCCATGGATTTAAGGATGCTCTGCACGGGAGTTAAAGTTAGAAATAAAATAATAAAATAAATAAAATATTACATACCATTCTACCAACATGATTAATTATGAATGTTTTAAAATATTAAATTTTCTTTTGGTTTGAATCGTCCGCCAACTTTTCTCTCCCTCTCTCCCTCTCCCCCTCTCCCCCTATTTCCCTCTCCCTTACTTCTCCTCTTTCCCTCGCCCGTCCCTCCACTCCCACTTTACTGCCCCCTCCAAATCCCCTCCCTCTTTCTCCCACAGTCACCGCACACCTAGAGTTTGTCTCATGATCATACTCTCTGTCCTCTCCCTCCCGCCCCGCCCCCTCTCTCTCTCTCTCTCTCTCTCTCTTTTTCTTTCCCCTCTCTCACTCTCTATCCTTGTCATTTACCAACCGTTCCCCCGCCCCCCGCCCCCATATTATTACACCCCTGCGATGTAGTTGCCTATACCTTCAGCATTGTATATCGCACTTGGTCAAAGTGGTGCATAACATGAAAATTATTATATTACGCATACAACCTAGGCAGTGCCAGGGTGCACGTGTACCCAGCTGTTGTTTTGATTTCGCAGAACTCATATTATCGCCCACTCGAACGTTTTTACCGATTTACTCTGGAAATAATAAAGCTAGGGACTTTAAAAGTTCAATCGATGAATCATATGTAAAGATGCGATTTTGCTAAAGTATATCATCGATAATCATTTATTTCATTAATCAGCCACGACGGCAACACAGGCTCTGACTGACAAGGCTTTCATCGAAGCAAGCACTCTGGCCAGAGGGACTATTTTCTTCATCTTTCGCAAAATGCATACAAAATGGCGGTACAAAAAGGCAGAAAACTGAATTTAGTTCTTTTATTTTCATTTATTTATATTTTCTTATTTATGAACGGGATGTAATAAATATGTAATACACCTCGGCCGCCATCTGGCGAACTATTATGCATCTCGGTTGCGGCGGGATACCTCGGGACTACGCTACGCTCCGTCCCTCTGTATCCCGCCGCAACCTTGATGCATAATAGTTCGCCAGATGGCGCCCTCGGCGCATTCCATCTATTTATCCAGAACTACTGAATTTCTTATCCATATTTTTTTTATTACAAATCCGGCCGTACAAAATTACATCAAATTCACAAAAAGCGCCTGTCCACCTCGTGGATGTTTTCTTGCGATGCTTAATTACTATAATAACTCATTGTATTACAAATCTATATTTACCTTCATCACTAAACTTTCATAGGATATATCCAAAAATTATCCAAAAAATACAAATTTACGCGGCCCTTATCTAAACATATAAGTCATCATCCTATCAATCCAACTAACGATTATTAGTTCTCTACTCAATATAAATTTGTATATGTATATTTGTATATGTATATGTACCCCCCCCCCCCCCCACCCCGTCCTCCTCACCCCCCCCCCCCCCCCCCACTACACAACAATAGGGACGCACCAAGACGAGCGGGGATTAGACTTGATTGTTTTGATCGCATTGAAGGAGAGGGTAATTGAATTGTGATTGTTAGGTGACTGCCGATGTCATATATTCAACATTATTGATATGATTCTAACAGACCTCTAAGACGATTATAGTTTATCTGTATACTGTACAGGTTCATATTCCAGTTTACTTATATCTCCAGTAATATTTTCACCAATTGTCAAGTCTCATAGTCTCTTCTAAACCTCTCAAACACAGAAGAGAATCTTGTACATCAAGCAGACGCTGTTTGCTTTTGAAGGTGTATCATGAGATGTTCTCCCCTCTAGACCCTCGTAAGTCCCTCGTAGCGTCCTGCTAAGACACGACTAAGAGGCCTCTAAGATTCTATTCTGCAATGCACATTCCTCGTATCATAAAGCCCTCTTAGTCGCAACTTTAAGAGCAAGTTACGACGCCTTTAAGACACAATCTTATCGTATATAGTGCAATGCACCCTATATCTGATGTATTACAGAAGAATTGTGTCATAAGTCACAAAGTTGATACCTTTTAAACTGTTTTATTTATTATATCGTTAAAAAAAAAGGTAAAATTTGGTCTGAACAGACACCCTTTTGTTTCTTCTGTTATAACCGTTGTGATATACCCATGTTATAAAATGTCTTCTTGAATAAAGATCCGATGTTGGACAAAAAAAAAACTGTTTTATTGAAAATATCTATTTATAGATTCCTTTTAAGATTTCTTGATTGATTGAATTTATTTTATTCACAGACAAACATACACCATGTCTCGATGCTATTTCCAGTTAGTTCCAATAAATGGATGCCAACGATGTTAATATTTAGGAAATCAAAAAAAGATACTTACTATCTACCCCACCCCTATCACCTACCGTCCCCCACTTCCCCCTCATTACTTAAATGAAATGATTATTAAAATGTTTTAAGATTCAACACACATTTATTTACAAATTGTAGTAACTAAAAATTCAGGGTTTGGAGGGAGACCGGGTCTGACCCGAGCCACATTAAGTCTGGCAACAGCCAGCGTATCAACCTGAATAAAATTCGTCCCCCAAAAAATGTATATTTTATATTTGATTTGTTTTATGTTTGAAAAATAGTTTGCAATATTTCTGGATGGACAGTTTACCATGTGTAACATTAAATGTAGTTAGGTCCCCCTGGAAGGTTTGGGAAATGACTTAGTGTCTCACAGGGGCTTTCCCAGGCTATGAATATAGTGTAGAGATCCCAATTTTAAAAAGGCTTCAAAATCACATTGCCCCCCAGATATCCTCCTGTTCCTTACCCTATCCGATTTATCTCACCCTATCCCTTTGCTTCTTTCATTTTTTCTCCTTCCCTCTCCCGCCCTGTCCCTCCCTCCCTCTCGATCCCCTCTTCCCTCTCCCTCCCGTTGCTAGGGAATCCCACGTTGCCAGAGACGTTGGGAAAGGCATGACGTCAATCTCTTTTACTTTCTAACAGGGGCTTTCCCATGCTAAAAATAGTTTTATTTAAAAAAATATAAAAACGGCTTCAAAATCACATTTCCACCCCAAATACCTTCACAAACCACCTACGACGACATCCAGAGAGGATGGACAGACCTCTACAGATGAGTAAAGTGGTTTGTAAAACAACAAACTCCGAGAACATTCGGGAAAAAGAAACCCCTCTTTCTACCTTTTCTTTTCTACCTCTTTTCGTAGAAATCGCTCTACCCTTAGGACACTAATTATTATGTAGAGCAAAGTATGCCTTGATTGAAAAGACTCACTGAAGGGAAGCACAAGTATTCGGGTGATCATCGGTAGCCTGTTACATCAAACAGTTCCTACTGACCATGCATTGTGTGAATAATTCCAATGGCTATTCCTACCAGCTGAGAATTCCACGTGCCAAGGAATTATTTTTCTTTCTACAGGTGAAGCAATTCCTCCTTAGCTTATACAATATGCCCATGCAACACTGTAGTGACCCTACGAAATAGTTTTACTTTGCCTAGACGGGATAACAATCTAGGGACCCTTTGCCTTTCGTGTGATGCTCTACCAACTGGGCTCTCAATGCAGCTGTTTGATCCCATAAGGTTTTTATTATCAAACGTTTTAACATTAAAATTAATGCAACTGATCCATCAGTATCGATATTGGGAGACCCAACAACATCAACAGTTACTAGGCACTGTCTCCAAGGTGGGGGTGGGGACAGCTGTGGACCAATGAAATCCACCCAGATATTGAACCATTCTATAATTGTCAGTTGCTGCTCCCCCTCTCACCTAGGCAGGCCTCATTTTGTCCCAGTTTTAAAACTGTTGATGTTTATTGTATTTTAATATTTATACCGTTATATGTAGGGTGAATAAACCATACTCTTGGTTAGGCCAAACTTATGTGAAACAATCTCAGTGTTACCTCTGTTAGGGGTGGGGACAAATTCCTCGGTAATATCAGTATTCAAACCTAGTTCATGAAGTGGCATGTAGGAGCGCATTGGGAATAGTTTCATTTGTCTTTAATGGAATTAAGAGCTTTTGAAATATAATCGTCCTCTGTCATGCTAAGCTGGAAATAAAGTCTGGTCCAATGATTACTGAATAAACTTAATTACCAACAACGCTTGAAAATGTCTTGTCAAGATCCACTATACTTTGATGTTCAATACAGAGATGATCCCCTCCTGCTCAATGCTTCTCTTTATCTATTCGAAGCACACACATTCTTGCCCTCACCCAAGCCTTCGGAGAAGAATTAAAATTCCAAAGGTTCCTCATCCACTCCATTTGTAATTAGGAGTGTTCGCCGATCGTCGTGAATAAGGCTAATGAATTCGGCAATACCAATTAATCGTCTGAGCCTATCCAAATAATCTCTGGTGAAATTCAAACTAAGTTCGGTTCGGGTCCATCGTTGCAACGGTTCAGTAAAAATTATGATTCTATCCTTGGTAGAGCAGTCTGCATATTTGAATTGTGAATAATTATTAGGTGCAAAGAGAATATCATGGGAGGCAATGACCTATTATTGTTGTGATAGAAAGCCACTGTTTGATATATTTTAGACCATTAGACGTGAGAAAACTGATGTACCCTATTTGTTATTCAGAAAGACAAGAAATATCAATAATGATTATCATTATAATTAAATGTTAAATATCAAATGTTATTTAATCTGAGAACGGGCCATGATATAATAAGTGTTATGATGCGTGTGTAATAAATGGTAAACCCGATGATCCTTTTACGTATATCTATTTAGTATTTAAAGTACATACTTTTCAATCAAGGCTGGTTAGTTCAGCTCCTATAGCTGGTCTTTTACTAATTTATGGGCAAGAGTACAGTCTATTGATTAGAACACAAGAGTACTTCAACAGAGGTCAATATAAGGAATGTACTGTCTGGAAGGACAGTGAATCGGACACCTATCCAAAATGAACAACAATAGATTGGCAAAGGAAGCAACAGAATGGACACCAATAGAAGGAGAGAGAGCGAGGGGAAGACAAAAGAGGAGATGGGCAGATGAAATAGACGAACGGTGTGGAACCAATTGTATGAGAACAACCCTGGAAAGAATGGAATCGAGAAAAGTGTGGGGGTCATCTTCCTGCAGTGGTATGGCAAGCTGATAAGGATAATGATTTCCAACCACGTTCCAAAATACATCTATCATCCACATACCCATTAATTTATAGAAAGATATCCAATTATGCATGCTGTTAATGATTATAACAATACCCATTATACGTGTGGGCCTACTACGTAAATTAATCATGCCATCACATGTTATTTATTGCATTATTTATGGGCCCTAATTTCTTGTGGTAATACAGATAATTATATCAAGACCTATTTATCATCTAAATTTATTGCCAATCACAAAATCAAAACCAATGATTTATATATTATATATAAAGACTTTTATTCACATGCTGATAGGAATAGGAAACTGGACCTCTGAAAACAGGTCTTCCAGAATAGCCCTATTAAAGAAAGCGTTTAGAAATCATAAGCAGTTCGAAATAGTATTATTTGTAGAAAATTGTCTTTAGTACGATATCCATGTTACTTAAATCATTAGAAATTCATTGCTATTTGTCCTCATAGTGATAACACTATGTAAAGTCTATTAGAAAGTGTCTCTCGTCCAATTTGAGTGAAGACCTAAATTGTTCATTTATATCTTCTCATAAGAATAATTGATAGGATTGGACCTATCTTATGTAGAATAGAATCAGCACATGTTTTGTAATATAAAAGTTTGAAATCGATCTGAACTCGACGAGATCTTACAATTCTCTGATTAAGCAGATATATAACAACATAACTAATTTATACAGTTCAGGCAATAATTCGCAAAATCACAATCAGTATCAAAGTTTGTTCACCCCCCCCCCCTCTTCCGACTCCCCCCTCCCCCTCCCCCTATCGGTACAGCGATCTTAGTCAAAGGAATACAGTCCTTTATTTTACGATTTAGTTAAGTAACTCGTATAAAAGATTTGATTAATTTCAATTCCATGATGGGCAAATACGCAATTACTGCATCTAAAAATTCAATGTTGTTTTTTTAATAACAAATCTCTGAGGAAATTTTGAAATAAATATTATCGATATTATTTCATGAGTTCAATGACCGTAATTAACATTAACAAATAACATCATAAAGGCTATCGTAAACAGTAAAATAATTCTTAAGAACAGTCTCATAATTAAGATATCTCCCAAATGTTTTCGATATCTGAAGCACTATACGACAATCTAATTTAATATCAATATTTAAGATTAGGTTGTGTTATGTTTTGGGAAACTCCCCTAGGAACCAAGATTGACTTATTCCTACATTCGTATTTAAATATCAGTTTTAAAAAAGCCATAATTTCCACTCCTAATTCTGATCACCATAATCTTACTCCATCATGTCTCAACTATTAAAATTCATGAGTTTTCATATGCTTCGATATGAGTCGATATGCACATTTTCCAAACCCCAACTAATCTATAGGCATAGATATAGTGTGCATTATCAATATCTGTAAGTATCTATTCCAGCGGAGATTGCATCGAAGCACAATCTTATCTTGAGGGTCGGTAACGTAATGGCTTGCCGAGCCGGCTGTATGTATACCAAGTTAGCTGATCGATATCTAGAATACAGCTAATTAAGGATCTAGTTCGATTAGTTCAAATGCCCAGCCTTGCGCCTATCTTGAGTTGTAGCTAATTAAAAAGCATATAATTCACACACTCTGTATGCAGGGTCTGACGAGAGCGCTTTTCACTCAGCACACATACCAGGAAAAGTTATAGCTGCATTCTCAGTTATTCCGACGAAAGAATATTAATTATGAGGGCTGTTAGGACAGATGTCATTTTCAATGTTTAATGATTTTTTATTGACAGCATTTTACCATACAGATAATCTTCTCAGCATATGAATTGAAAAAATACTGTTTACAGAATATTGTTTACAGGATCAGCTCATATAATAATGATTAAACAATATTCAACTGCTGGTAGTTGTAGTTGTGCTTGTTCTGTGGTGCGAGACCCTCCCTTCATGGTCCACTTGGCCCATTGATTTGGTTAGAGCCTGAATTTAAAAACAAATAAAAGTAGCCAGATGGGGAAGTGGTTTAAGTTGCACCACCAGTCATACGTCCTTTTTGTTTGGGTGTAGGATCTGGTATTTATTTTATAAACTCAGACATAAATGAGGACCTTTATGAAGCCATGTGGCAAAACGAATGGGACAAAACCGTCCAAAATCTTAGTCAAATGACGTTTATATGAAGTGGAAAAGAACGGGAGAAAAAGAAGAAAATGTTTAGCTAATTTGATCGATGTTAACTGGGAATGCAGCTTTAAACACTTTAGTAATACAACTCAAAAACAAAATACAAAATGGCGTTCAGGGTTAAAAATAACTACCATGCAGTCTTACCCATCGGTCTCAGAACTTAGATCTCTCGGGATGTGAGCCTGTCCTTCGGCTATAATAATAGGCTCTCAAGGCATTGGGGAAAAGATAAAAAGACCTGTTATTAACTCTCCGCATTGCCTTCTATTCTCCTTGTTAACTTGGTGAAGTCGTTACTAGGCTTCAGGGATCACTGCGTGCGTAGCGTGTCACTTAAGGAAAGACAAGAGAAAAAGTATCACATTAGAGAGCTAACAAATTGACTTGAAAGAAGTAGAGATTAACCAAACAGTTAATGACCTTGAGATTAATTAAGGTGTCGATAAACTCTAAAGTATTATGAGAAACCAACTGGTTCTCAAGTAATCTATTACATGTGTTGAGCGCACTCTAAGAATTAGGAAGATATTTAAATTGGGAGTTATGGCAATTTAGAAGGTGGCAAAGTCGTTTGAATGTTCTAAGTTGCATTCTCAGCTAATATCCGTAAAAATTAAAGGTTTTCTATGTTTCACTTATTTTCAACAAATCTAAAAGCTATTTTGACCAACATTTTGGAGGATTTTGTCCAGTTATTTTTGCTACAGAGTTTCATGAAATTCCATATTTATATTTCGCGGACCACCGAGCTCCTGTTCTGTGGTGGTTTCATTTATCATTGCTAACCAGCGACTGTTGCAGCAGAATATTGACCAATCCAGTTTTATAAGTCATAATATGAGTAAATTTGGTAAGATTTTCATTGTTGTAATAGCTGGCAATGCAGCTTTTAAACACTTCGTTCAGGGCACCACTGTCAGCCTACGTCAGTTTGAGATGAAGTCATGTAATGAACATGCAATGTACATACATAACGAAGTGGCACAGTAAGAAGTGGCGAGGGGAACTATTCACATTTCGGGCGCCACAAACTGACATCACACATGGGTTTCAGTGCCGTTAAACATAAACATATACCTTTTTACCTTATAGCTTTCCCAGTTAGTGCCGTTAAGTGGCTGCAAACCAGGCATAAATGAAGTTAACTCAACTGGGACTTTGGGGCTGTACTTAAGAATTCACCATTCCTACCCAAAGGTGCTCTTTAACCCACTTTCTGACACGTTAAGGGGGTGGCACTCAGTTGGAGAACATGCATGTTATATACGTAATTATATCATCGAAATTTGTGAAAATACTGAACATCGACAGTTCTCAAATATTAAATAAAGCTCGAAAGCTTGATAACTGAGAATAGCGTCGAACTGATGTAATGTTTTTCACAGAATAAACATCTTCTCATATAAAATCCATTCTCAGTTAACATCGATCTGAGGTGTGTTGCTACCAATAGTCGTAATCTATAAGATATATAAATGTGGCTCGGAGGCCTGTCACTGACGGAAATGATGAAGTCAAGAGAAGGAATGGCCTTGAAACCTACATCAGGTTTTATTCACCATAAACATATACAATAGTAAAGAAAAAATGTTGTACGTGCAGCTCTGGCGAGTGGGCGTTAGAGAGTGGGACATGGGACTATGACGTCATAGGTAAACATTGGGTGGGCGTCATAGACGGGACCAAGAGGGGCGTGGTTCCCAGGATCGAGGCGTTGTTATGGCTATGTCGCCAATATATTCGGTGATGGTTCACCTGCACGTAATATTACATACCTGTCCTCTTTTTGAGCACATATTACGCATACCCAAAATACATTACTAAGACACCTTTTCCTATGACCAACCAGATATTTCTTTTTCTGGAACAAATAGTTGCATTGCACTGACTATTTCTTCATTACCGGTATCTTTTCTCACATTAGCAACCACCACAAAGCGATTACAAGGGTCTATATTACTATTATGACTCCCTCCAGTACACATGTACTCACCACCTGTCACTCCAACCCATCCCCACACTCATAGTACATGGGAAGCCTCTCTCTCCCCCTTTGTCTATGCCTCTCTCTCCCCCCCCCCCCCCAACCCCCCACACCACACCGACCCCAACCACCCCACCACCACCCTCTCGACCTCCGCCTGTGCCAGATATTTGGATATCTTGATATTTGAATATCTTTCTGACAGACGAATATCCCTTATAACCAAGATACAGTCAATTAGGATATCAAAATATCCATGTAATAAGTCCAGTTGATATTGTGAGAAAAGGAAAAGGATATTCCAAAAAGTAAAGGATATTTTAGATATGTACTATTTCACATAAATATCCTAATACTGATTGAGGACAAAACAATGTGCTATACAAATGCCTTGTACAAATTATACTTTCTATACTACTTACACCGCTTAGGTATAAGGTCTGATATCTGTGTGCACCATAGTGCGCGCTCACATCTCTATTATATTGTATGACTATACACATATTTGTATGGCAATACATTATTTGTATACTTTCGTAGTTTGGGCCTTTTGTATTTTGTGCTATATTTTGTTCTAATTTATCCCATCATTATATATTTAGAAGAAAGAGTCGCCAATCAATAAAAATGCTACAATGAATTTTCAGTGAGGAGTTTTTTAATTGAGTTGATTACTTCCTTCCATCTTTAATGTAGAAGAAAAATGTAAGCGATTCCGAATCAAATTATTTTGTTACAACTTACAACATTCTAGTCAAATTATTTGAGAATGGAAAATTGTCGCTCACAGATTTGCTTAATCTTTTCAAAATAAAACTAGACACATAATAGCTAGTTTGTGAAAGAAAACGCCAGCCTAATAATCGTTTCAAAACATTGACTCCTATACATGTGAAGTGCTTTCTCTGTAGAGGACCTAGTAATTATAAAACATGCATGCATTTTTATTGGAGAAAATAAAAGGATTTGGCTTCCCAATCGAAATGAAATTAACGAGTGATGAGCATTTCATTTTTGTGCCCATTTGAGTCGTGGGGAACATTGATCTCATTCAGTATACTGATTAAAACAAAAACCTCTTCCAGTCCATGCGCCTGATATGTCAGAACATTTTGCAAAATGAAAACCATAGTAATAATCATAGTAAGATATTGGGCTTATTTGTGAATTTAAAAACCGTCACACAGATACGATGGATCTGGAGAACCTTTCAATGTGTTTCTAGGGAATGTCATATTTTGCTCCTGCACAGCCTTCAGCCCACCTGATGACGGAGGCGTCACTTAGGGTAGGTCATATTTACTTGTAAGGACCTTTTATAAATGGCCTGTTACCCGACCACACCACCATCATTAACCCATTTCCCTGTCTCCCTGCCACTGCACACCCACTTTCACACGGATCAATTTAATTTGGTGTCAAACTAAGCTTTTTCTGTCGATTCAGCGAATCCTGCGAAATTTGGTGAAGTCCTTTAAAATTAATGCTGCATATATTTTTCCAAATATTTTTTTAAGCTTCCACTTTGTATTTCTGATATGTTCGATCATCCAGGAAAGGATTCATAGTTAAATGTTGATACATTATATCTATACAACTTCAGAAGTATAGGCTAGGTCTGAGTTGAGAGAAGCCCTCCAAACAAAGAGCAAGCCTCTCGAGCCAAATAAACCGGAAAATACCATTATAATCCCTATACAAGCATACTTCATGGTCAGGAAAGTCATTAGCAGTAGGTTTCCAATCACTGACATACCGTTCTTATCTCATCTGAGTGGCTCTCAGCCTGGCCTGATTACCTTTAATAGCGTTGTACCTAAAATTTACAAACCTTTGTTTTCCGCAGAGTATACGTGCATTACCATGTCCTAAATATATTTCCTCATTATCATTTACATATATCTTACTGAGTCTGCTGTTCTTCTGGGAATATACCATATACCATCATACGAAATATGAATATGACATCTATTTAATCCGATAGACCAGTAATCTTCAGACTACTGGTGTAAATTACCTAGAGCTATCTAAGATTATTATGGCTGCCATGAACGGCCTCCTCAGTCTTATCACATGACATATAAGTCATGGGACACCGTACTTGTTATCTACGTATACGTCTAGAGCGAGGAAGGCTGTCGATGACAGCCATAAAAGTCTTTTAAAAAAAAGGTAATTTACACTTGTAGCTTGAAGGATTTATCGGATTATTCATCTCCCAAGTGAAGACAAAGGAGACTTTTTGATAACTTGCTAAGTCTTTTTCACGTGTGCTTTTTTCCAAATCTTGGGGCCTCCGTGATGGTCAAGATAAGAAAAAAACAGCAATTATATTTCCTCTGTCAAATCATGAAACAAGTTGTGACAGGGTGGATGGAGAATGTGGATGTTTTCCCCCTCGTCTACTACAACAACAACTATGATATAAATAACTGGAAACAGGTGTGTTTTTGTACTAATGGTTTCTGATATCAGTATAACATCAGTTTTGATCGACCACTATTTGAAACAAGAGAACAATGGTCATTAAAGGCAAAGCCTGCAGGCTTTGCCTTTAATGACCACTGTTCTCCAAAGAGATGATGAATATGTAACATGAGAAAGATACGTGACGTGGTTGTTTTTCAGTTAGGAAAAGTTAAAGATTAGGTAGGGCAAAGTCTCGTGGTAAACGGGAATCACACCTATCGTATTGGCCGTAAATCTGCATTCTCAGTTAAAGCTGCACTCTCAGTCGGCCAAGAACTCAACCTTTTCTACTTTTTGTTCCATTCTTTTCCGACATCTTTCATTTGAACATTTTGGAGGATTGTGTCCAGTTGCTTTTGCTACAGAGCTTCTAAAACATCCTATGTGTAGGTCCCCAAATCCGTTTATGGGAAGCGTTTACTTATTATCGCTCACAAGCAGCCATTTTCTCTTGGCCGATATGACTTCAAATTCTTGTATAACAATATAACAGCAGCAGAATATGGACAAATTCAGTTCTGTACGTTATGATATGAATACATTTGGTAATGTTTGTTCTGGCGTAATAGCTGAGAATGCAGCTTTAACATTGGTACTAAAGATCGTTCTTTACAACCAATCTAAGTCAATTAATCAACTCTTTTTTATGATCTTTTCCGATTGTTTTGGCCATAGGGCTTCATAAAAGAACGCATATATATTTTGATGACCCGCCAAAATGATCGCTCACTGGAAGCAGGATTTTCTCAGCCGATTCTACTTCAAATTAGTGTATAAACATTATGTACAACAAGATTTAGTTTTAAACATCCTTGAAGGATAGCACGTATTTTGTATAATGATTAAATAATTATATTGGCCTCTAAATGAATAAAAAAGAAAAGCAGAATATAAATCCAGTTCCATACATTACAAGATAAGTGAAGATTTTGTTGTTCACAATAGCTGAGAATGCAGCTTAAGATAGTCTCCCAAGGCAGGGTAAGATGTGTAGGGGACGAGCCCACACATACTGCCTAGGGGAAAGATGGTTGAAAGACTGTAGTTTGGAGCTTGTGTGGGAAGATTGGCACTAAGAGACCTCTAATAGAAGATTAATCAATATTTGGGGAAGGGCCCATGTCAATCTGGAGGATGATTGATGCTACTGATTCATGATAAGGAATGCGATCCTTCAAATGGTCTCATAGTGTAAATAGGAGTGAGAGATTGGGGATAGCAGTTGCAGAAATAGATCGTTTTCTCTCTCAAATATCGGGGATGAATAAACACTCTTCAATTTTTGTGATGAATGATCGAATTAAATATTTGTTTATCAATATTGGAGACATTATCAAACGATGATGTGTTTCTGAGCAAGGATTGGGTCTTTATTCGCACGCCTGAGGATGAGAAAGAAAAGGAATAAGGGGGAAAGGGCAAAGTATTGGCATGTGAGTCGAGTTTGGATATTGTCTAATCTATACTTTGTTCCAGTTGTTCTATCTATTATTATTGTTGAATTCTATTCATGTTTTCAAATACAGTTACACGAATAAGACATATTATTCTGCTATGTAGTTCTTCCAGTTTGCCCTTATACTGAGGACTTTTCTCATTTTTTCTTACAGGGCTTCATATAAAAGTTGCATTTCCTAACATGTGTGTTGTATGTGTTAGTAGTACTATCAACAACTTAAAAACAGTTTGCTTATATTCTGGTATTGGGAAAAAAAACAGAAAGAAATGTTGAAGAAAACAGATAATGCATATATCTAGGTACATTCATACATAGATAAGTATGTAAGAAGTATCAAATTGTCTCAATGGAACTATAAACAATGTGGACACCTTTTACAAATGTTTGTAACAATAGATACAAATAATAGTGATAATGCATGTAGGTTATGTAAGACAAAAGTTGAGTTCTTTCTCAATTATTGAATGAGAACAAATTAACAATAATTTTGAAGAATAAACATACTTAAAAACTAAAGAACAGATATTGCAAGGGAAACATCTTCCTATAATCTTGATAACTTTCACTAGAGGGGTGTCTGCTAGAAGTAAGTGTTGAAGAGCGAGGAAGTGGTCAGGTGGACCTGAAACAGGTGAGGTATATCTAGATGAGGCGTAGCTCTAGGTGACACCAACCACAGATGAGCCTCTTATATATGAGGTGTCTGCTATATAGCTGCCCTTTTTTATTTGCAGATTTACCATAATCTGCAAATGATGCTATTGAGTCTGATAGAATCTGATCATTGCAGTTTGTGTTAATCTCAGCTAAATCAGCAGGACAGATTGGCAGGACAGTGTGGCTTTAAAAGATCAAATCTCTGATTGTATCATTATCTCACTAAGCATCTTGTCTTGCTTCTCTAGTAATACATAGACAAAATTGACTGGTGGGCGTGTGGGAGGTGGTTATCTCCCACGGGCGTAGCAATATCGTAAGGGGTGCGTAGCACCCCGACGATTTGCGTAGCCCAAGGGAGATAACCACCTCCCACACACCCACCAGTCAATTTTGTATTTATTATACCTCCATAAAAATATATCTAAAAAAGAATCTAACCCATTAACTAAATAAAAACACTAGAAAAAGCCTCGTACTGTAGCCTCACGAGCTGACAGCTACGATGCGGTCAGGCTTCCTTGTTTACTTCCGGTTGAGTGGGGAATATATCAATGCGTGCTGGACCTGCCGGGTTGTGAGAAGTCCTGCAGAATGTAGTTCTATTTTGAATCGTTATTTCGCTTAATTTTCGGTTAATTACCATCATTAAGACATGAATACGATTTAAAATACTTAATAAGATCAATGTCGTTCACTTTGATATTCAAATTCCTGTACTTTTCGTAGTTGAACTCGCTGTTTTTCGCCGACTCGAGTCTGTCACTCACTCAGTGACTCAGTCTCAGTGTCAGTGTAATCGATGCAAATGGATTATTCAAGACGGAGAATAAATTGTGAGTTTCATAGCTTTCCACAGCTTTAGATAACTTTAAAACAAAGGGGGATATTTTACTGCTCTTCCTGCGTTGACACTGGTTGCAAACCAACCTAGGTCTACCGATCATTTATTGCGAGAGAAAATCGGAAAACGACGGTTTACCGAGTGGACTAGGCCCTCAGCTTTGCAAAATCAAAACAACAGTGCAGTGCAGGAAAATCGCTCATGAATCGTTTCGATCAATTTGTTGCCTTTTCGGAGCTTTAAATCTTTTAAAAATGCAACTAATGCTTTGGTAACGGGTAGACTTAAAAAATTATGAAAGTATTTTAGTTTATCTCCTTTATTTGATCAGAATTTTTCATGATGCCTTCAGTAGGCTACGGTAACTAAGCACACCGATCTAGGTCTACCGATCATTTTGTTGACAGTTGCTTGCTCTCACAAGCGCCTTCGGCAGTGGTGAATTCAAAGCTAAGTCAAAATAAACGAAATATAACAACTTTATTCATAATATAATCGTATTGGGGACCTACACATTGCCAACATGAAAGGATTTTAGTTTATTATTTGATTTGATTGATATTTTACCGCTCTCCCTGCATTGACACTTAGGCCTATAGGCTACGCACGCTGATCTATTTGCCAGTTGGCTGAGCAGCCAGAACGGGGGTCTACTTTATTTAGAAATAAATGAGTGATTCAACACCTTCCATCTTCGATATTGATATTTTTAGAGTTGCTTATTAGTGTCATTAATATTTTATCATTACATACGATGTATTAAGAGTCTTTTTTCCACGAAAATAATTATTTAAATAGAGAAAATAAGGATGCGAACATGGGCCTATTTTTTCAACAAAAATTCTGCCAGAGGTCAATATGATATGTAAATACCGCCCAGAGGGTAATACGGTTTTCCTATGCTGTAGCCTATGGCTTTCCATATCATCCCTCCCAGAGGTATAATAAATCACCAACTCTTCATGGCTGTGATATGTAACACCTCAGCCCACCTCTGCCCATAAACAACTGTCTGTCTGATTACCATATAACCTCCAATAAATGTGCTACATCAATAAGAGTAAGAATATTATATTTTTATATATGAAAATAATTGTCACTTGACCATGGGTTACATGTTAATTGAATTAAGCTGACACAAGTTGTGAATACTTTAAAACAGCAAAACAGAATAATAAAATATCAACTGCAATTTGTTTGTGATCCAGAAAGGTCATGGTTGGACAGGTGTGGGTCCCAATAGTTTAACCAAGTGTCTCTCTGTCTATGGGAAGCCATGTGTATGTTTCTGAGAAAAGGTTATATTAACCTGGGTGGGACTGTGGTGTGTGGTTACAGATGGGAGATGTTAATTTGTGTTTGTCTCCTAACAACAGCCCCCCTAAAACAGGAGGTACAAGGTAAGACATAATCATAATATCATACCCTCTTCCCCATGCAAAAGAATTTGAAAAAGAAGAAAAAAATGTATAGGTAGACCCAATGCCCCTGCGTGGCATAAGAGGGGGGACATTGATAAGCTCCTGCTCGTGATATGTTTCAAATAATATTGAAAAATAAATCTCTGTGTTGAAATGAAAATGGCAAAATATCAAAATAAATGTAAATGCAGCACTGGTGGTGATTGGTGTTTGAATTGATAGAATAATGTACTTATGTGTTTAGGCTTAGGCACCAATGTTGTCTATTGAGGAAGAAGTGGTAATAATTAGAAAATGCCTCGGGTTGGGGGGCTGTTATATATCCTTACTTAAAATGTTCCTTGGTAAGCTATTTGTCCTAGTTTAGAAATTCCTACTGTAGGCATAGAACGTTGCCTAAATTTCACATTCTTTTTTAATATGGATATAAAGTTATCGATATCTATTATAACTGTTGTGCAGGATAAATGTTGATTAGAAGCATTCTGTTTGTCTGAATGTTCCAGGTCCTGTCACACTCAAGACTTTCCCTCTATTCTACTATTATCCAGCCATCTCCTCCCCATTCACTCTAACTTCCGCCCAGCTATACGCAGGCAGCCATGTGACCCACAATAGGTCATGTGATACAATGCCCTGGCGGTCAGTAATAAAACTACCAGTTGCCATCCTTCCAGTTGAGTTAGCACGAGGCCAAGCCTACAAACCTTAGTTACCGGCTAGAGACTTCCTCCTGCAGATCTGATTTGGAATTCACTCTCTATTCATGTGCTGTTTGGTCATTCAGATACTATTTGGTTAGACTTGGGCCATATTTCCATTCAAATGACAGGCAGCTTGATCCAGACGCCGATACCGCGCAGGGATGGCGTCCTTCCTTCTCTACACGCCCCACTGGCAGCGCTGGCTTCCGTTTCTTACATTTGGAGCGTGCCTTTCTTTCTCTATTGATCCAATTTAGTCTTTTTGCCTCCCCCCCCCCCTGTAACTTCAGTATATATATGGGCCAGGAATCATGCAGGAACTCAACCAGGCAGAGGCAAGAGATGAGTTAGATGTCACTTATTTCATTATTTTACTTCGCCTACGACTATTAAATCTGGTTTACAGTCGGTTGTGTGGGACGGTGCTATGGCTCTTTAGGGATCAAATATATTCTCAGCATAGCCTGGGGGATTGTGCAGGTGAGGCTTCGGAGAAAGGCGGATGGCACTGAGTATAAGAAGGCTTTATATGTCACAACGTTTCCCTTTTTAAAGTAAGGTGACCAACCGTTAACAATAATTATATGGCTGCTAATTGAAAAAATAATCATATTTTACATAGATACATTTTTTTCATTTCACATGGCGTTTTTTTACCAGTGGTGTAGTGTATGTACTAAATCAGTGCCGGAACTACTTTCACAGCCAAACTAAATTGCCCTGTATGTTCACTGAATGCTATACTGGACCCAAGGGGAAAAGGACTACTGGACTCATTTATTTATCAATGATCATTATAGCTCAATTTGTAATAATAATAGTGAGACAGAACCGAATGAGAGGATAGAACTTCAAGTGTGATTCAATGGCTCGAGTTAAAACTTTATTTGGATGCAAAATAAAGTAGAAATGAGAGCCAGTGAATCACACGAGTAGTTCCTAACCTTGAATATGGTTCTTTCTTTATAGCCTACTACAAATTTGAAATAATAGAAAATCATCATTCTTATGCTTGCATTAGGCTGGGAAAAGCAGTTCTGAACAGCCATGTTTTTCTTAATGTACCTTTCGGCTGAGTAAGCTCATCTCTGATTGGTCTGACGTCATCAATGACAAGGATATAGACCAATCAAAGACGGGCTTACATCACAGTTGTTCCATCTCCTTAGACAATGAGAATGCGCAACACTATTAAATGGACGTATTCTTCCCGCTCCCGTTATCTAATATATAAAGCTCAAGAAGGGTTTTTTTGTCATGCATGTTTTGGGAATCTGTGATCCCCAAGCTGTCTTTTTGGTCTCTACAGGTCCGTCGACCCTGTCTGGGGGACATTATATGTGGTTTGTGAAGGTATCTGGGGTGAAAATGTGATTTTGAAACCTTTTTTTAAAATCGGGATATCCACACTCTATTTATAGCCAGGGAAGAAGGTATGGTCAAACCAATGGTCATGATACCCAGAGGCAATGATCAATGGGCCCTTGAGCCAATTGATCATGTGACCCAGTGATGCAAGGGGAGGGTACGTATGGAAGAGGGGATGGGGAGGGAGAAGAAGAGAGAGGGAGAGGGAAAGAGAGAAGAGGAGAAAGGGAAGAGAGAAGAGGAGGAAGGGGTGAGAAAAAGAGGGGGATTGCAAAGAACAAAAAACAGGGAGAGAGAAGGGGAGAGATCAGACGGGGAGGGGCAGAGCAAGGAAAAAGAGAGTGGGGGAGGTGAGGGGAGAGAGATCAGAAGGGGAGGGGGAGAGCAAAGATGTGGAGGGAGAGGGTGTGGGGAATCAGATGAGGAGAGGGAGAAGAGAGCAGGAGAGGGGTAGTGTAGGGACACTGAGAGAGAGGCATGGAGAGAGGAGGCGGGGAGAGAGAGTGAGAGGAAGAGGGTGACCGTCCGGAGGACTGGTACTTTGCTAGTTCTGAATATATTTGGTAGCATATCAGGGACCTGATGCATAGAAGAACTCGTCACTAAAATTTTCCGTGGTAATGTGTTTTTCCTTGCTTATGTAGGAAAGCCCTACTGTCAAAATATGAATTAGAATTGTATAGCAACCTCCTTCTCTAAAGGTTCCTTACCAGCTGCGTAGCAAGGGGAAGTAGCTAAGGAAAAGGAAAATAGGATCTGTTATGCTACGGGCTCCTGCTTGGTTAGATTGACCTGTACTTTGAGCCTACGAGCTGTCTTCAATGTGGGCTACTTGAGAGGATTAGTGAAGGTGTATTGTACATTTTCTCCCCAGCCCAGCCCAGCTCATTTCAGAAAGACACAGTTCCTCTCCCTGCAGGCCATCACTCACCCTTCCACCCTGGCAAAGCGTTACTTGTATAATCTTCTCATTTTACTGTGTTTAAAGGCTGTTGGAACATCGCTGTGATCTATTCATCCTAACACGCTGGATGTCTGACTGAACGAGTAGATGCTTGTGAGTCGCTCACAGTCCCAGTTATTGCTCCATTACTATTGCGTTCTTATTTTGCTCCTAGCATTTGAATACTTATTGTCCTGCACAGTGATAGAGAACATAAATTGAAACACTGTTTATATGTAATTTATTGAGAACATTTAGATTTTTTTTATTATTTTCTAGCGTTGCCTTTCAAAAAGAAAAAAGAACCTCCATCATTCACGCTCTTCCACATATTAAACCTCCTCGCTCTTATATAGCTGGTCGACTTTAAAAACAATAGTTATGCGGTTCATAATCATGGTCATCTCATAATTATTGCAAATACATTCATTTCTCAAGTCGGTAAACCTATAACATTGCCTGCTAATCCTGAGAAGGGCATTTAGTTAGTAAAAAGGAGACGGATACAAAAAAAGAAAGAATACATTTCAGTTGCACGTAATTTTGTTTCAGATAGAGGTAACTACAAACATTGACATAAGCTGTGTATGAGAATAGTGTCACTGTGATATAATGTGTTATCAAAATAAAATATTAATTGATCATTCATAATCAATGTTGTAACAAATGAGGAAAAAATTGAACACCAAATGATTACTGAATGATGTGTTCTTGAAATTGGGATCGATCACTGGTAACTTGGTGGGCGACTGCTCCGTATACCTTGATACTGATATAAATACCACCATATATTTTGTCGATACATCGACAAAATTTCTCATATAAGAAAAGGCGATAGGCAATGACCTCAATGTATGTAAGAGTAGCGGATTGACTTGGGGTAACCCAGAGGTTTTGAAGTTTTACTTTTAAAAAAAAACTCCAAAAATGTCACTAGATTATTGAATATTTGCATAAAATCTTGTATTATTCCACAGAAATGAAAGGAATATTTTATTACACCTATCCCAAAATCAGGAAACCTACGTCTCTTTGCGAACTTACGAGCAATAGCACTGGTGTCACTTCCCTAGAGTCTATTTTCTCTGTCTCTCTCCCTTCTTCTCTATCTCTATTTCCTGGGTATGATCATACACTGCTATTAACACTATTAAATGTGTTGATAAGGGCGTAAAGCAATCAATCTTACTCACTCACTCACCACTACCCTAAAAATTCTCGAAAAAAAATGTTTGCAATGCCCTCCGTAATCATATGGACTTGAATGAATTATTCTCTGGGGTTCGAGGGGGATTCAGAGAGAAACATTCAACTAACAGGTCTCTGTTCGAGTTCTTAGAACCAGTCCTTTCTGGTTTTGATAAAGGAATGATATCTGTTGCAACTTATTTTGACGTGGCTAAAGCCTTTAATTGTATAAACTATGACATCCTGTACAAACAACTAACGTTTTACAATGTTAATTTACATTTTATGTCGATTATATATTATAAATGACAAGAAGTTGGTGCATCCTCCTCATACACATTGCAACATCTTTTTGTAACCTTTTTAAACGGCTATAAAAAATATAGTAAAATAGCTTCACCACTGCAGCGCTGCGAATCATTTAATTGAATCCTAATTGAAGCCACTAGAAGCTTGGGTGCTGTCTACATGTATTAATTAGATATGGGTATTTACAAACTATATGCCTACAGACATAATTATAGATATATATCACCATTATTATATTCTATATTGTAGTAATAGTTGCAGGACTTCTTGCATTAAAAGGCAATTTAAGAGCCAGTAGAGTGGCGTTATTGGAACAATAGATGACAATATTCCACCCATTTGACATGGAATTTAGACAATTACTGGACCTGAATGCCCTATTGCAAATATGCAATAAAAACACGTAAACTAATTAGTTCGTCGAAGAGATCCTTCACAAATGTGTGACTATGTCTTCTATATCATATATACTTCTATATTTATATTCTGCCTAACTGATCCTGGCATGTGCTGATATATATTATATGTTAACTCAGTGCAGTAGGGACCCCCTGGAAGAACTATGTTGGTCATTGAAGGGGGGTCACCCATTTACATGAATAATATTATTTGATGAAATGTATCATGTAGAAACTGGGAAAAAATGCATATATATTAATATACGTTAAGAAAGAAAGAGGAGAAAAAGTGGAATATCTTTAGTCTATGTTTGTTCTTTATCTTGTGTTTGACACGATATCTGTATTTGAAACTGTAAACTCTACTAGATTATTTTACTGTCCTCTGTACGGTAACAGCTGGAAGTTATTCTGGTAATTATTCCAGAAGCTTGTTCACCATTTGGCAATCCTTCCACTTATAATTATATGTATTAAGCTGTGACATTAAGCTTACTTATTGAACTACTAATTCTTCCTACTAAATGAAATCATACCACAAGACATATTGGCCATTCAAAACCCCAAAATAGTTCCCTTGTAAAAAGCAGTTTGGGAGGATGGGATTGCCACTTTAAGATATGCACCCCTCTCTAGAGGGCAATGTGGTAGACACTTAACAAGACATACATGTTCATTTGCTCTACACTTCTACAGGTAAATTTGGGGTTCTCCGGTCTACTTCATGATTTGTGCAAGGAACATGACATTCGCTTTTCCAAAGGCTAGTTGGCTTGATTGGGGGAAGGGTGAGTGGAGGGGTGAGAGAGTGGGAGGAAGGGTAGGAGGAAGGTGACAATCAAAGCCAGTGAAAAACGGCAGCATTGCAATGATGAATGGAAAAATGTATACATCAAGCAATAACCATCAATAAAACTACTGCTAAGCAAGACTATGAAAGCCATGTGATTTATGTACATTAAACCATGTGCATAGTTTATTTGTATGCTTAGAGTAAGGAATGTAGTGCACCCCCGACCACTAAACCCCGCAGAGGGTAGTGTCGTCCTATCGCCATGAAATGTGCTAGACTTCCATATACTACTTACTTGTTTGTTTAACTTTGTGTAGGTTTACAAGTATGCGCGTTCTTTTTATGTTGATGTGTAGCATGGTTTGGACATCGTACCTCAATAATAAAAGACAGTAGGAATATTTAACGGTTGTCAATGTTATTTATTCTCCTACTCAAGCCGATATCCCGGGTCATTACACGGAGATTTTATGAAGGTGAAACAAATGAGCAGAATAAATTTGCACAAAGGTCGCAGAAAAACTATAGATATGATCCAATTTTGCTGCATGGGATAAAATATTCCTCATAGCCTAAGAGCAGTTTATTGTTTGAAGAAATAAAATAACTAAATGACTTAGAATTATTTTGAACTGACTACAACTCCCAAGCCCCCAGATCTTAAAAATACCGACCACATGATGTATATACTGCCTTGTTTTATTTCCAAAATTTTGTGTAACTGCTTTCTCAATCATATTGGATATATGATTTTGTAGTTAAAGATTATGGACAGGGATTTGATTTGATTTGAAAAGTATTTCATTCAGGATATGAATTAAAGAAAGGGCTATTCTCATCAGAACTTGATGCATTTCATAAGATATTGAATTATAATAATAGGGGATTTGCATGTCCACAGTCTAGTATCCTGGATCGCATGGAATCATGGGAGTTGTAAGTCAGTATAGAGGCTGTAGAAAACATTCTATAATTAATCGGAAATAAATCAGCTGTGTTCCTGTGTTAATATGTACTCGTTAGACATGTATGTTTATATAGCGCGAGCCAACATCTTTCCATTTGGTTTAAATTGATTATTTATACAAGATATTATATTGGTGAAAACATTCTTGCAATTTTCGATAAAAATGTTGCCAAATATCTGTTAGTCAGATTTCAACAGAATCCTCCCCAGCATGCACTGTAACAGTCACGCGCAGTGATACATGCAAATCCCCTATTTGCCAGATATGTTAAGCATCACATTATGAATTTTTTCCTGGAACATCAGGCTCGTGTCTCACGAGCCTGATGTTCCAGGAAAAAAACCACCACCAGATCTAGGCATAACCAAAGGAAAATAATAATTGACACTGAAATACCCCAAAACAACACATGTATATATTAACAGCGTTGCATACAGCGTCTTCACTATGAAATAGCATCCAAAAAAACAATGTCGATGGTAGAACAACGCCATGAATTCAAAACAGTCAGCCTTACCTCCAGATAAGGCATGCTATATTTAGTAGTGATAGAAATATGAAATAAAATCCCAGAGATGGGCGAGGTACTGGAGTTTGATCTGAAACCCACAATACCTGCTCCCCCTGAAATTAATACCCTATATCCAACAATATCCCATCTATAATATCGACCATCGATGACACCCAAACTGATTTATGCACATCCTTAATCCATACCGAGATAATTAATTGGTGCTATATCACTATTATAGCTTTTCTGTTAAAAAAAGAGAATATAAACGAAATTGAATTGAATCGAACTGAACGATAGACTGTGTCACACAAAAAACCCCAAAATATTGGTTATTACCTACTATGGATTTTTTTTTAGAATTATAATGCAATAAGGACATGTTTATATTAGAGAATGGCCGCACACGTCGGGAAAAAATTCATAATATCAGCCTAATAATAGTATAAGTAATAATAATGTAACTCAAATAAAGGTTATTACAGGGATACTGACACAAATGTTGAGCAATCAAGAAGATGTAGGCCTACCAGTAATTGATTTGATTAATGTTTCGATCAAAATCAATCAAATCATAATTTTGAAAACATAATTTCGTGTTTCTCTTTCAGTAACATTAGAAGTATGTTGCAATTTCGAAGAGTAATTTGATGAATGAGCATAGTTGCCAGTACCTGCCACCCCATTAGTGCGTCTGCTGTCACCGTCAAGACAATGTATAGGCGACCCGCCGCATCAGGCTTTGTCTTTTTATGACACTGTAAAAGTCGTAAGATCTCATAAGAAGGATATAAAAACTGCCTCCTGCCTGAGATAGAAGTACCTACCTTTTTAGCAATAGAAAGGTAATATCCCATTATGCTTCTATTTCGTGTACACCGGCTCATAATATTGTCATTTGTTTGATTAGAAACTGCGCCCCCTGTAGAAGACCAAGTAAAATGTTCGTGTCAATACATGGGCGTGGAATTACAAGAGGGGAGTTTCACCGATCAGTTATACCTTGACTTCCTAATCGATTTCGAAACGGCTGATGGAAAGTAAACTTTAAAAATAAGATAAAAATAATAGAAACAATCTTACTAGATAGATTTGAAACGCTGGTATAGAAAACTTTGATAAACTAGAGTCAAATGGAATTTAACTGGCATTTTGCATTTAGTAATTCGCATTCAACCTAAAGAGTAGATTACAAGGTATAGCAAATTGGAATTGTTCAATTTTAATTCAGAATAATTACCAGTTACTTGACTAGTCTCTGTTTTACTCAAATGCCTGTATTTGTTTCCAAGATTTCAATACTTTTATCTGTATTCACTCCATGTTTGTCGGTACATGTCTTCTATTTTGTCTTTTAGATACGTTATTGTATTCTCAATAATACAAATGGCAGTGCACACCTGGTAAGCTAACCATTTACCAATGAGGTTATAGTAGCATGCTAGTGCTGCTAGGTGGCGCATCGGTACCTTTTACCCGAAGTAGGATGCCAGATACCTGTTTGTTTATGGTGGGGTTGAAGTGGATTTTTCAGGGTTATCGTTCAAATGATGATGCAAGCCTCAAATTTGACCTTTATATCTTGACTGAAGCACATGACTGATGTACCTCAGTCAGTGACTTTCATTTCTTTTTAAATAGAATTTTCATGTTTTCCTGCGACTGGCCACATTCTGGATAGTCGGATCAGTGGACACAAGCCTTTTAGCATTTAGGTTAGTATATAGCATTTCCACGAGATATCACATATACAGAATCTGTAAAGAAGCTACAATCTAGAATAGTATCTGGACATTTGCAGGCTTATCTGAAGAAGGTACAGGTCAAAGTTGATTGGCTTCATCAGGGACCGTTTGTGCGTCCTGACATTGTCGATCGTAAACCCTTTGCCAGATATCTAGCCAGTAGGGAGTGGAGGTATACAATATCTCAGGAAACATGGCGGCATGTCATAGAATCGGTGGAAATAAGGACTAATAAATGCCCCCAGCAACCAACACTCTGACAACGGCATGCATATCAGCCTCAGGGGAGGCGTAGGAAGCTTCCAAAGACCACAAGGAAGGAGCGATTTGCCATGCCAACCTGGGACATTGAGTCGTAATATCAGGATCTCTATGCCAATCTGGTCAGCAAGGACTATGGATCAGAATCGAGGGCTCTTAGGGGCTGTTTTCTGGATAATTGGAAAGGTTGAGCACACCTCGCAGTAATTTATGGCCTGGATAAATCTCTAAGAAGGATATCCAAGGATTTCCATGTCATACCAATTAACACAGCCCTTCCAACGTCGCAATGTAAAAAATAGCTTTGAGCTGTCACTGAATGAGGGGGTGGTCTATCTGCTACAGTACTAAGTAGGCTACAGCTATGATTTCATCAATGGTAGTACTTAGCAAGGGATCGCTTGAATAGGGGATTTGTAGGTCCGCCATCTTGAATCTCGATTCACATGGGATTATGGGAGTTAAAGTGTAAAAGCTGTCATATTCATACCATGGAATATTTAACAAGGATATCATGTAAAACGTCATGGTTTCTTACATAATTCCATAAAACAAGCGTTCATTTTTCCCATCGTGCATTTGGTTTATATGGATCATTTATACACGCTGTAATATTGGGGAAAAGATCCTTCATTTTTCGATAAAAATATTGCTAAATAGTTTATTTCAGATTTGAACTGAATCTATCCCCAACATGCACTGTAACAGATATGTGCAGTGATACATGCAAACCCCCTATTGAAACCTACCCATCTAAGAGTAGGTTGAAAACAAATGTTGAGGATTTCCCCCGCCGAAACAACTTGCTGTAGAGGTTTACTTATTATCGCTCACTGGTGGCCATTTTCCCTAGGTTGATTATGATTACTAATCATATAGTTCCAAAATGGTCAATGTGATCAAAGCTGAGAATGCCCAAATTGTCAATTTGATATCATATTTGTCTATCCTTTAAATCTTGCCATAGTCATCAGAATAATAACCAAGGCGTACACTGAAGTACACATCCTCTTTGTCAATATCTACTGGATGAATTCCAATTATAATAATAATACAGCCTCAGGAAACGCAGTTACGATACAAACAATCCATCGCCTCCTTTCCTTTGATGCTAACACTTTTCTACCGAGAACACTGTTCCGATCAAAGGATGCTACCGCTGCTCATATCAAAATACAATCCCAGTTGTGAATAATCGAACACTAGAGGCAGCTTTCGGAGAACAGATTTTATTATCATCTTTGCATTGCATTGTATAGTTTGCATAATACATACAATTCCCAATTGATGTAGGACAATAACAGGTTTAAGGTTGGTATAAAAGATTGGTATTAAATTACAGTTAGTTAAAGAATATTAGCGCACATGCGTGTGCAAAGGAGAAAGACTATTAGAAAGTACAGAGAATGATGGTTAGGTGTGTAAGTTGTGTATTGTTCCAGGTTATTCTAGGTTATTCTCATATATGGGGAGACAAAGAAGTATCTCTTCGTCCAGTTTATTCCAATCCATCGAACGGAAATTATATATTATAATAGAAATTAATACATTCCATACGACAGAAAGTTTTAACAAAGAATTCGTACATATCACCATCTAGATCTTGTATTTGTATATCTAGATACAATGTACAATACAATTTGTATATGGGGTCACATAGTACGAAGTAAATCAAAGTTACTTATAGATGCCTTATGGTTCTAGTAAATGTTTTAGTAATTGGATATTCGGAATCTTGTTGGAATCTCGACCAATAAATATTCGATTAGCAAAACCTCGTTCCATTCTCTCTATTCATTGAATTCTCCTTTTATTAAATGTTCTTAACAATTACAGTATCCAGTTTAAAATTACTAAACATGATTATTCATTCGGGAAGCCTGTTTGGGAAGCTACATCTGAATGACTTAGGAATCACTGTTTAAAATTGCTAACTTCTCCACTATTTTTTTATTATGAAAAGTATAACAGTAAACTAAACAGCAACTAAAAGAACAGAAATCACTACCATAAAATGTTAAACCATGAGAGTTTTTAGAATTAGGATATAATCTTCAAATCAAGTTTCAAACTGACTAAACATTTTCATCTATATGCAAGTAATAATTCAGGGATGAAACAGGTAAAAGATGGACTAAATTTGCTCAGCAAAGGAATTCACCATCACTCAATTGAAACTGGACGGACTAAGTTTGGTGATAACTTGGTTTACTCTTTCTAAATGGACCAATTTCGCTTATCACCTGCCTATCTCTACCTGAGGCGAGCAGGCCGAAGAGGCATCGAACGTCTTTTTCTGCGACCACAAATCATATTATAATTTGCATTTTGATGAATTTTGCGAAATTCTTCTAATAATTACATTTTCAGGCAAGTGTTAGCCACGAGCTTGAACAAATTGAATTTGAATTTGAAACACCTTTATTACACTTGTGCTAATGAGAGGGTTTTTTTCCTAGTTTATTGTCTCAGCTCCTGTCATGGCATCGCAAATAAACCTATAACTAATTTACCACGAAGGTACCCATTCTTAGGATTCTAAGAATAGAAGATATCATTGCATTCTCAAAAATCGTTTTACGTTGGGAATTATTAGATGAATGTTGAAGAATGCCAATTAACCCCTTTATTCCAAAATCCTAACGGAAACATGTACGTTTCTTAGTTTGTGTTTCAAAAGCAATATACTCATGTAGGGCCACCTAACGCTATGTTGTTTCAACATTGGTTTATATATAATATATTGAAGACGTAAATTACCCAGTATTCACAAGCCTTAACAAGCGGCTATTCTGAATCAAGTCGCGAAGGGGAGAAGATTGAGTTCCGAATGTTGGCCAATGACCTTCAGATGGGTAGAAAAATAACGGAACAGAAAATAGAAAATCTTCAGTTCTTGATCGATGTTAGCTGAGAACGCAGCTTTTAAGCACACTCCGGCATCTTCTCTCTCTCCCCGCCCCCTTAGAATATTGACACTAGTTACAAGTGCATACCTAGTAGTGTGAGTGTCATTTCCTACCAAGAAAGGGTTCGGATCAAACACAAGCAATGAATGATAGTTTGCCCCTTCTTTGAGTGAAGACCCTCTGGCAAGACACGTTCCATAATGAACTATAGACCTTAACGTGCCCTTCACACTAATTTATTGCACCTTATCCCAGGTTACGTGCCATTCCAGCGGTAATGAACTGCCAAAGCAACCCATGGTCTTCTTTTGAAAGAAAAAGGTCAATCGCTTCCAGAACCCCTTATTCTGAATGTTCTTGATCTACACTCCTCTGTCTAGGAGATTGTAGTGTTGCTGGAATATATTCAGCATGCTCAGAGACCGGTTCATTGATCATAACTAAAGGCATGATATGGGTCAGGGCATCGAAAAATGTACAAGTGATCTTCACAAATACTCTCAAATAACTCATATTTAAAGGCAAACGCTACTATCTAGTGGAAAATGAAAATAAATGTCATTTTTCTGAAACTTTAGTATTTGATTCTTGAAGTGTTTCTGGTCATAAGGATGGAAAAAAATCATTGGGTCGCCGTGCTCATTTTTGAATTACAGTGCTTCAAAATTTGGCATCTCAAAAGTACCAATGACGACCAAAAGGGGGGCCCATTTTGCAGTACCTCAACTTCATAGTTCATATTTACTATTTATATTCACTCAATTTAAGTAAAATTAACAGTTTTAGAGAGAGTATTATTTGGCCAATAATTCTATGCCTCTTTTCTATAGGGTGCATTGTTATTTTTATTTTGAAAACAACAAATACATAATGTGAATTTTAAATTAAAAACTCGAAAAAACTCAATATTTTTCACCATTTTTATAAAAACAATTTTTTTTCCTCCCCAGTGAAAATAAATGTCATTTTTCTGATTCTTTAGTATATGATTTTTGAAGTATTTGTGTTCTCAAAACTGAAAAAAAATTAATGGGTCACCGTGCTAGTTTCTGAATTATGGGGCTTTGAAACATGGCTGACAACCCAAAAATCTGCTGCTTTCAAAGTGTTCTATGTTTCCTAAACATGTCTATTTCAGACAGCTACAATTATTTTTTCAACGTGATGACATACATTTTTTTCCTTATATATGTGTAGAATATTACCTGCACTATATGTGTAGAAAATTCTGGGACATTTAGAGTATCCACTTTTGTTTTATTCCCAAAACCGTGAAAGGAAAATGCAGCATTTCCCAATAGACTTGCATGCTAATTGGGTACAACTGAGAGTATCCATAGCTAGCTCTGTTTCCCAAACATGTCTATTTCAGACAGCTATAAAAAAAAATCAAACGCGATGACATATATTTTTTTTCCTTTTTATCTGTAGTATATAACCTGAACTGTATGTCTAGAAAATTTTGGGACAGTAGGAGTAGCCATTAATTGTTTGTTTTATTCTATAAAATGTGACAAAATGGGCCGTTTCCTCATAGACTGCAATGCTAAAGGAATAGTGCGTAAAATGCCCGTACATTTGGTATATGGTAAAGGGGGGGCGGGGCAGTGAATAGTAGCGTTTGCCTTTAAAGTAAAACAATGCGTATACTTTTGTGACGTGCTACAGAAAAATAAATTACAAAATTGGTAATTTTCAAATTGTTTTATTAATACGACATCTTTGTAGAAAATGTTTCCTTTTTTGTTTTGATTGGCTCTCTTTGTCATCTGAATAGGTGTCGTCTGAATAGATAGGCCTATATTCATTTCCAAGGACATTCACAGGGAATATGCATATCACTATTACTATAGTGGTTGTTCGCAGAGAAATATATAGCTAACTATTTTTTCAAACATAAAATGTACTTCTTAGATATCCAAAAACTTCACATCTCTGAAAACCGCTCGATCTCACCTTTTGAGATCTTTTTTGAGACTTATGGCGCTTTATTCTGTAACACGTCACATGTAATATACTGGTTTCACGGGGCCTCCAGAATGCCGACCAGCAAAATATATACGGTGAAATTAAATAAGGAAGTTAAATATAAATGTATGAAATTGTGGGTCAAGATAACATCGAAGTTAAAGAAAGCATTATAATCAACAAAGATCACCAGAATAGTTATCACCAGTTACTCCTACTATTAAAGAAATGTCAAGGTTTAAGATTTAAGAAAACCGGCATTATGTCGAAACGATATTCCCAGGTGATCCTGTGTTATATGTTGTTTACAATCATTCATATTAGAAATAAACTAACTATGAAGGTGGAAAAGAAAATATGTTTACAATTTTTGCAGCCAGATTCAGCAGAATTTACTCAATATAGACTTGCCGACTGTCCACCTGCTGAAACCCTGACCCATATACTAGCCTTGGAGACTAAAAAAATGAAAGTCTTCTTGGCGGTTTCGGAATGACCAGAGGCGACTCCTATGGGATTTGATTATCAATATTTCAGCGTTGCTGCTTTTATGTGGGGCGAAAAAAACGCTTTGAATCACGGGCCCTCCATGGCACAGAGATGAAGAGGTCCCCTGAGGGGCACAAAGTTCCGGCCTAACAAGTACGCTGAGAGATTTTCGGGTCGAATAAGAGTGTTTATGTTATCCTGTTGACTTTTTCTAAGTCCTTTGCCGCCCATGGAAAATACATCAAGATGCTTGGCAAAACATATGTGATGTGTCCCCGATGTGTGACATAGAGAATGAGTCTTAAGTCGAGAAAAAATGGATATTTAGATACTATCATGTTTAAAAAGATAAGATTAATTGGATTCCAACGATGTTAATGTTAGGAAATGTAATAATATTTCTATAATAATTATTTATGTTTGATTTTTGTTTCATGTTTGACGCAACAGTTTGCAATATTTCTGGGCGGACACTTACTATTAAAGTAGCTAGCTAAATATACTTCATGGGATGACATTAGATACACGAGAATAATATATCTAATGATTATGTCTTGAGATTTGATACATGGGTATGTATCATATATACCACCTAAAATGCTATATATACCCCAAAGGTTGGAATATTTCACCATTGAAATCTTGTGAATAAAACACTTTGAAAAATATCTATTGTGCGACGTTTAACTCGTTTTTCTGTAACACATGAAATATGTGAATGTATCTCATGGAAATGGCTAGGTATGAATGGACAATGGATTTGTTGTTTTCATGTAAATATATTTCATTTGACCTGAGAAGAAGAAGAAATATGCCTTTGCCTATAATTAATACAAATCCGTCAAACATTAGTTAACATTATACGAATGTAAGCCTCCTGATATGAGCTAATTTGTTGTTGTTCATGAATCCATGTTGTTGCAGTACATCTGCGAATTCTCGCCATTATGAATGGTACAGATATGCAGTTAATAGCAGTTTCATTATGAAGGTCAGAACTAATGCTACTACAACAAGTCAATAAGTGAGTTCAGCATAGTCTCGCTTTTATACATGACCTTTCTAAGAAGTAATACATGCAAAACAGCTGGATTAAGCTTCAAGTACACTCTAAGAAAAAAGGGTTCTTTTGGGTTCTAGATAGAACCCCATGGTTCTACCAAGAACCCTAGGGTTCTTCGACACCTAAAAGGGTTCTTCGGGACCACCGGGGGTTCCATCTAGAACCATAGGGGTTCTTCAGCGATTTAAGGGTTCTTCGTGCACTTGAAGGGTTCTTTAACTCAAAGCGGTTCTACATAGAACCCCCTTTTTCTCCTTAGGGGTTCCGTCTAGAACCATAGGGGCTTTTGCCTCATTTTAGGGTTCTTTCTTTTTTTTTTTTCAAAAAATTGTTCAGCTGCATACATCGGTGCATCATAAAAGCATATAAAAAAAATTCTACATCGTAAAATTAAGGTTTATATAGGCAGGAGAGATAGAATTAAAAGCATTTTCTAAATAATGTGAAACAAATGTTATCCCTTCAAACAGATTACTTTTATGTGATGTGTCACATGAAAACGAGTCATATGGAATTATTTCAATTATGTGGGTGTGTGACTTTTAATGAATTTCTGCACATGTCTCCTGGGTCGATTCATACACAAACTTTACATATTATTAAAGCTGCATGTCTCTAGATTACAGGGGGGTCTTTAGTTTGAATCAATTCGAGCAACTTGAAGGAAACCAGAGACCAAAATATGATGCAACCTCCAGTGGGCTCAGATTTTCAAAAATGATTTTCAAATCATTTCAGCTAGGACTTAGATCTTTGAGTATGAGATGCATAGGTCCCTGTTATACCCTCGTGCCAAAGGACGTTTCATTCTGAGCATTTTTTCATTTTAAAATCAAAGGATTCGTTTGACATTGCAAAGTAGGTAAGAAGAATAACACTTTTTAGGTACATCTCCATGGCACAAATTCTGAAAAAGTTGACTTTTTTCTGGTGGCCGATAGAAATTTTGTGAGATATTGACCTAGTCCAGTTTTTTCCCCTCTTTTCAAATCTGGCCTCCAATTTTTTCTATTGGCATTATTGGCGACGTTATCAGCAATCCGACTGTTCTCACCAGGTGGCAGTACCGTGGAACTTGGCTTTCACTAGGTGCCCTCACAGGTTACTACATGCTATTTACAATTTCTATTAGAACAAAAGTCTCACTAGTAATACTTATATGAGGCATTTATACCTTATAGATATTACACTTGACTTGACTAGACTTGACTAATAAACTTGGGAATATTGAAAGCAATGAAACCAATACTTTATTTGTATAACTTACCTGCTTGATGTTGAAAAATGTTGTGAAGGAAGCACCCTTATAATTCTAATATTATTACTATGAGTACTACTGAAGTACCAAGATTGTCAAACACCAAGTTGCAATGGATACCTACAGAGGTGCCAAGTAGGAAGAGGTCAGAAACGGGAGATCTCCCGTCCTGGTGGGGTCTGGGGCGGGAGCAATGTAAGTAGCACTGAAAAGGGCCTACCCCCCCCCCACCCCGGAATTAGTGAAATGGTACATTCTAGGGTCTTTTCACATCATATTCCAGCTATTTGAAGGCATACTGACTATCCCTGAATTTGTTGGAGGAGGACGTTGTCATGCAAAAAATCTTTGAATTTGTTAAAGAATCTATCTATATAATATATAAGTGAGAAAAAAATAATTTCCACAGGAACACACTTTATTCAAATTTCTAGTAGATCTTGTATATGGTTGGTATCACAGAGCAGAATGGCTAGCATACTCCTGAATTTCCGCACATAGCTGCATATGGGTGTCAAACATGCATGTTTGCATTGAAACTAATTTCCTTTCCCATGTGTTTGTTTTACATTTATATATCAAATGGGATACGGTACCCAGATCAGAGGGGATTAATTCTCCTTATCAATGTTTTTACTGTACATTGTGTGATGGCAGCTATGAAAAGTTTCAGGATGATGCCTTCATCCCCGGCCTGCATTGCATTGTTTGTACCAGCAGGAGGTATGCCCATATGTGATTTCATCATTAGGCCTGACATTAGGCCAACACGGGAGATTTTGATGTGGACACGGGAGCACGGGAGCAAGTCCCAAATTGGTCGAAAAAACGGGAGATCTCCCGCCGACACGGGAGGTTTGGCACCTCTGATACCTATGTCAGCTGCAGGAGAGGATTATATTAAGGGTAAGTTTAAGTGATGGAAATGGATGAGGAACTCTGAAAAAGTCAAGCAAAGGGACTGCATCTAATATGCAGTCTCTCCTTGAATGCTCTTGGGCAAAATGCTTCTGTGGAGAAACATGCTGCCTTAGCACTGAGCACAAATCTGCTGTTATAAGGACCAGTCTAGATTCAACAGGGAATAATGAAATCAATACTTTATCCAGAATTAACATTGTAAATTACAAGCAATTTTAGGGATGCCAAATCAGGGTTCTATGTAAAACCCTACCTATTTTGGCCAGAGGGTTCTTCAAAGGGTTCTTCAAATCGAGGGTTCTATGTAGAACCCTGCCTATTCCCGAAACAGGGGTTCTAAGTCAAAAAAGGGTTCTAAGTAGAACCCTTAGGGGTTCTGTCATGTCGACAAGCTGAAGAACCCTTAAGGGTTCTTGTTAGAACCCTTTCTTCTTAGAGTGTAGATCAAACAGAATGTGGGTGCGTTGCACTATATGGTTGTGTGGTAAACAACTCTAAGAGGCCTTTTAACTCCCTCTTATCGGTACTTGCATTTCGCGGCTTGCTATTAAAGTTCATCATCCTATCCACAAAGTTTTATTCATTTAGTTGTAGATGCAGAAAGGCTGAAATGTGTGCGAGAACTGTTATCATTATGCCCATATCGTCTCCCACTTATTCTGAATATCAATTTTGAATCACAATTATAAGATCTTATCTTCCATGCATTTTCGCTGTTTTATATGCACATGTATACGTTATCATAGTATAAAGACTAGGCTATTATTATCATTACTTAAATTTGCTTACACTACTAAAGGATTATTGAGTATGTTTTCTCATTATTAATTTTATTGAAATTAGATTGAAACGTTGAGATGTAAATTTAACTTTCTTTATGCTATGCTGTTTAGTGCAGCTCTTAGGCATTGCCTCCCCGTAGATCCTTGCACTGCATTATGGGGTAGTATACTACCTAAGTCATTTGAATGGTCTTTGGGATGTAACCACTTAACACAGTGAAGTGAAGTCTGTTTGTTCTAGGCTTCCAGCAAGTGATCTTGTAGGTTCTTGTAGACCTTTCCTGTCTTAATAGTTCAATCACCCCAATTACTAGTACAGTGTAGCAGTCAAGGAAATGAGGAAGGCCAATGAAGAGTTGAATCTTTCTGAGTATTTTATTTGGTTGAAAGCTGAGTAACCTCTTCCCAGCCACCAAAACACCAGCAAAGAATTCTGCCCATTCTCCCAAATACCTAGTGTTATATCCTCTACATTTTCTGCCTCCCTTCCTGTCATGTGGTGTTTATTCTAACATGTGATTGGTGGATTAATGTCTCATGACTTTTCCTGCGTCATAACCAAAGATCATGGTTTATATAAACTGTTACAAAACAGGCACCTTGATCAATGATCACAAATCATTACCTAATCTATGTAACATTAGTCCATTTTGGGTCAGATTTCGCATGCACTTATTATACTACAGACCCCGTTGGTCTAGTGGCGCCACCTGATGTGTCCATCACGGACTAAAATCAATATACAACTCAGATTTAGCATTTGAACGGTCTGGACGCCCATAGACGTCCCTCGGCCTTCGGCCTTGGGACGTATTGGGCGTCCAGACCGCTCTCACGCTAAAATCCTCGTTGTTTATTGCTATACTATACCACGTTTCCCAACCGCGTGATCTGATAAGGTTCTCTTTTCAAGATCACGTGGTCACAATCCATGGCATGATGCAACATGTTAGAATATCACACGACAGGTCAGAAAGGAGAAACGTATCGGTAAAATTAATTAAAATTAGTAATAATAAAATATTAAGACACTTTGAAACCTCATACTTTTTTAAACCTTATAAAATCATAACTTCCTTACAACAGAGACTAATTTGATTAGTGACTAACATCGAAGGGCTTCTGGTGCAGTGTTGGTGCATAATCTGGAGGCAAATATTTATCAGAGAAACACGGTCAGCGGAGCTATAATCCACTAGAATATTAGTAATGGACCGTACATTGGAACATAGATATGCCGAACTGGGAAATGGGAAACCTACCTTTACCTTTGTATGACATGGTACATATATATTAAACAAATGAACCAGAGCACATACTAAGACGCCAAGATGCCAAAATCAGAGATTCAATTCAAAACATTAAAGCCTATACAAGCCCTGAGCTCCATTGCAGGAGGTTGCGTTATCTGAAATTCGGATCGTTATGGTTGCAATAGCATTGCGCTAAGTCGTCCTGCGGATCACTTAAAGGCTGTTGGTTAACGTGGTGTGATGAGGCACCCCTGATCAGATTGCTAAGTAGAAGAAACTGTTCTTTTATGACAGAAAACTTTTTCATTTCTTTTGAAATAATGATATAATATTGGACTTTATTTCATTTACCTTCTTATGAATTTTTTTTTTTTTTATTAGGAGTGTTTATCAGTCAATATACATAAATAACAATGTGGTACAGACATAAAGACAATCAAAAGATAAAGCTGATAGTATATTGAACCAGTAGGAAGTAGCCTCAGTCTTAGTCTAGCTAAGTCTGGTGAGTTGGCCATTACCTAATAGACCTTGACCTTTATCATGTAGCTGTATAGAGAAGAAAGAAAGAAAATTATCTAAGGACTAGAGAATGCTAAGGTGATGGATGAAGTGATGAGGAATAGGAGCACATTAAATAAAATTAAATATATAAGGGTAACAAGCTTTCGGCCTTGGTCAGGGCCTTAAAACGATCATATGATTCAATGTTCCTGGTTTCAGGGTCTAGATTGTTCCATAGCTTTGCTGTTTTTCTTTGTATACAATGTAAATCAAAGTTCACAGTATTAGGTCTTTTTTAAATTAAAATTGGTCCATCCCACTGTCTTGTCATTCTTCTTTCATTATCTAAAAATCTGTTCTTTTTGCTTCTTCTGAAGGCAAAGTTCAAAATATGTGCTTTTCTTCTGTCTTCAAGTTTTGGCACGTTGGCCAGTCTATGAATCAGCAGGGTGTCAGTTAGAATAGGTAATTTTAAGGCAACTTTTATACACTTGTTATGAAGGATTTGGAGAGAATTCAATTCATGCATGTTACAACCACTATAAGTAATGTCACCATAGTCAAACAAAGGTAGAATGTGACTTTTAAAAATTCTCAGTAAAACAAACTGGGGTACCAGCCTTGAAATTCTTCTTAACAGATAAAGTTTATGACTTACTGACTTATGAGTTTGCCTAACTTGGGCAGAGAATTTTAATTGTGAATCAAGGGTTATTCCCAAGTATTTGTACTCTTCAACATTGTCTAGCTGTACGTTATTAATAGAAATATTAGGTTTGACATTTGCAACTCTTAGATGCATACATTTAGTCTTAGTTACATTTAGAGTTAACTTGTTGCTCTGGCACCAATTCCAGAAATTTACAGTATCCTCTTGGACTTTGGTATTAAGTACAGTTAAGTTTTTATCATGACAATATATAACAGTATCATCAGCAAACAACTTAATTTTACAATGTTTGAGGCTATGCTCAGCATCATTAATATATATTAGAAACAATAATGGGCCTAGTATAGAGCCTTGAGGAACACCATAATTAATTTTTCTGATTGTTGAGGTAACATTATTACAAATAGTAACTTGGGTCCTTTCTGATAAATAATCTTTTAATAGTGACAAAAGATTTCCTTTGACCCCATATTTGCTCAATTTAGAAAGTAGAATATTGTGGTTGACAGTGTCAAACGCTTTCTTTAGATCAAAGAATACAGCAAACGATGTATCACCATTATTCCTCTCATTAAGTATATCGTCAGTTAGATCTGCTATGGTATCTATGGTAGATTTTCCCTTTCTATAACCATTTTGTTTATCAGAAATGACATGGTTGTTTTCAAAAAATTCAATCAGTCTGCTATGTATTATTTTTTCCATGAGTTTTGCTTGTAAAGGTAATTGAGTGATGGGTCTATAGTTTGACATAATGGATTGGTCACCACCTTTTGGAAGAGGAGTAACACTTCCATTTTTCCAAGATTGAGGTATACAGTTTGAGGAGAATACAAGATTGAAGATATGACACAAAACTGTAGGTATTGCCATAAAGACATCTCTAAACACTAGAGATTTGATATGTTTTATATTACTAGACTTATTCACATTTATTTCTCTGGAAATTTTTTGTATTTCTTCAGGAGTAGTGCTTACATTATCCAGGGAATTTGGGCAATCAAGGCCAATGAAGTTCCATTGTGCATTGATCTTCTCAGCTAGTGATTCACCTATCGATGCAAAGAATTCATTAAATTTTGTGGCTACTTCTGTTACTGGCACAGGTACATTAGAGGTGCTGTCTATTATATTTATCTCTTGGTCTTTATTTTTTGATTTCTTGGGTAATATATTGTCTACCAGTTTCCAAAACATTTTGTCATCATCTATACATTCATTGCTTAATTGAGTTAAGTATATTCTCTTAGCCTTTCTGCACAGTTTGGTTAAATTATTTCTAGCTTTTTTGGCATGTAACCAATCTTCACGTTTTTTAGATTTTTTAGCTTTCTTTAGAGCTTTATCTTTATCTCTAATCATAATTAGTAGGTCATCTGTTAGCCATTTCTCTCTTGGAGGAGTTATTTTTCTTTGTACAACAGGACATGTGTTGTTAAGGTTATCACTGATCATTATTATCAATTTTTCCCATGCTAGTTGTGGGTCATTCATTTCAATTATACAATTCCAATTTAAATATTTCACAGCAGTAATAAAATCATGTGAGTTGTAGTTCTTGTAACTTCTATATTCAACAACTTTACACATTTTTTTCTTTGGCTTTTGTTTTTTAAGAGTAATGAAGGTCATCAGATGGTCAGCAACCCAAATATCAATAACCCCACTAGAACTTACATAGTCTTCTTTACTAAAAATAAGGTCAATGCATGATTCAGAGATGTGGTCTCTGTCTCTCCTAATGTCAAAGCGTGTGGTCTCTTTTATGAGTTGTGTAAGCCCAAATTCATGAGTAATATCAGTGAGAGATGTAACATGCCTACATTCAGTATCAAACATGTTTATATTAAAGTCTCCTGCTACAACAATATCACAGTTGTTATGATTTAGCATTTGAGATGATAAAGTGCTGTGTATCTCTTGTAGAAATAAATGACAGTCACCATCTGGTGGTTTGTATATTCCTATCAAGTGTAAGTTTCTCTTGTTCTCAAATAAAATAGTACAGCAGATTAACTCAATATTTGGGTTTGATTTAGACATATTCTCTTGTATTTTAAAAGTAAGACCATTTTTGATGTAACATCCTATACCTCCACCTCCTTTAACTTGGCCATTCTCATATAACACTGCTCTGTCATTACGAATAATGTTATTATATCCTTGAATTTCAAAATCAATTGATCTGTCATAAGTTGTCAAGAATGTCTCTGTGCATAATACAATTTCAGGGGTAAACTGAGAGATCCCATTTTTTAGATTAAATAGATTAGTTTTGAGCCCTCTAACATTTACACTTATGATACTGAAACCATCTTTGTCAAAACCATGCTGGTCACCCATCAATGATAGTGTTAAGTTGAATCACCTTATGTGAACTCCTATAATGATGAGGGTGATAGAGATATAACTTAATATACCTTTGGATGAGAAAAATCAGAGAGGAAATGTTTGTAGAGAGATAATTAGCTCTCTACAACTCACAAGTGTTTTTCTTTTTTATGAATATATAGACTAGAACAATTAACATGCGATAATATTTACAAGACTAGAAGGATACATGTTTAGTATCTGTAAAACAATGAAGAAAATAATAAGATATCACCTCGCCGACATATAAATACTGTAGTTTATATAGCAGTTCTGTTGCTGCCAAGAAGTCATTCGCCGTACATATCATATAGCATAAGAATTAAACTCAGGTGTGAGCCCGGGACTGAACCACACAAAGTAAGAAGTAAATGAAGTAAAAAGTAAGAAGTAAATGAAGTAAAACATATTCGGGAGTTATTCGTGGGTCATCATTGTTCCTACCTTAGTTTAACACAACGATCTGATAATGCAGGCCCTCATGCAACACCAACTAATTGGATCGCAAACAGGTCGCAAACGGATCACTATTTTAATTTTCGCGATACGATATCCCAAACTCATGCAACGGCCCCCTGCCCCCTCCTAGATACCAGTCGACCTTATCAGGTCCATTAACATAAGGAAAGCCCTATCTGAGCTCACCTTGTTGACCAAGTAGTTAGTTTATCCCGTTTTACTAGTCGATTGTTATAGCTATCATGTTATTATACTATTGTACTCATGTATACAATACACAGTCGCGGTACTGCACAAATATTCCCCACATCTGCCTGGCAGCTTGTGCTAGCTGAAGTGTAGGTAATAGTGGAACTTCACTGAGGAAAAACGGTGGCGACAAATGTTGTTGTTGCCCACTAATTTGTTGCAACAAATATCCATACAGAAACAACAGTTTCCAGAGAATGTGGCGCTGACACTCTTCCATACGTTTTAATTGCAAACATGAAATGAACTGACGTTAGGTCAACTCCTATAGAGGAAAAACGACGGCGACATTCTTTTTCTTTTTCTGCTATATTTTAGTTTAGAAATATTTCAGTTCATAACATTGCATCCAAGTGACGGTCCTCTTCTTAGTTATTCCAGCTAGTCATTAGGGGGGACAGGTTTTACTTCAAGGACAATCACATTAATAGTTTACTTCTATACGGTCAGATCAATTAATACAATAGTCGAGCAAGAAAGCAACTTTAAGGGTGGTCTCCACTGGCTGCGGTAGGCTCTGCTGTAAGCTCTGCGGTAAGCCTTGTGATGGTTTCTGCTGGTTCTGTAGGTGGTGAGGAATGACGAGGTCCTTGCCTACATGGATCACTGGCTATGTAGGCAGGACCTCACCACTCCTCACCAACACAGCACCATCGCAAGGCTTACCACAGAGACTACCGCAGAGACTACCGCAGAGACTACCGCAGAGACTACCGCAGAGACTACCGCAGAGACTATCGCAGCCAGTGGAGACCACCCTTTAAGGGTGATCTCCACTGGCTGCAGTAAGCTCTGCGGTAAGCCTTGCAATGAGGTACTGCCTACATGGATCACTGGCCATGTAGGCAGGACCTCGCCATGCACTCTTCATTAACACAGCACCATCGCAAGGCTTACCGCAGAGCTTACAGCAGAGCCTACCGCAGCCACTGGAGACCCTCTTATTATTAACCATAAAAGTGACATAGTCGCATACATAGAACTAATAATGTAAACTTTTTCACCACAGGGGAACGTTGATCTCTGATTTACATTGCTTAAATGATTCCCAAGGGGAGGATGTTACATATTTTATCTCGTTGCTTCAATATCTTTCAATTTTTCTAATCTGCTAGGTATAAAAATCAATGGAAAACATAAGATGAATGTTTGTGCGTCAGAAATGAACTGAACTGAATCTGTCCTAATAAGTACTGTACAGAAATGTGCTGTGCCACAGAATAATCCCATATTGTCTATTTCACAAGATGCCTTAATCTCGTCACTCATATCGAGTAAATTGCAGGGGTGTAACAAAAATATTGTGTGGCAATGAATTGAAACGTTATTAATTGAAATTTGAAAATGCGGTCAAGTGGTCCCTGTTATTGTGTAGACTATCATTTTGTGGAATTACCCCCGCCCCCCCCCCCCTCCCTTCACGCCCCCGCAGAGGCGACATGCGGGTTTCTATATAGCAGCGGCTGACTGGCGAGCATATGGATAACAATTTAGAATAGTAGTTTGGTTGTTAGGGATCACTGAGCCAAACTCCCGTTTAAGGGTGGTCTCCACTGGCTGCGGTCAGCTCTGCGGTAAGCCTTGCGATGGTTTGTGCTGGTTCTGTAGGTGGTGAGGAATGACGAGGTCCTTGCCTACATGGTCAGTGAATGGTGTAGGCAGGACCTCGCCACTCCTCAACAACACAGCACCATCGCAATTAAGGCTTACCTCAGAGCTTACCGCAGCCAGTGGAGACCACCCTTTATTCAACTAGAACACACAATAAGGAAAGACTAACAAAAATGTCCAACTTTCCGCCAGCCAAGTTCATATGATTAATTATACATCTAGATCAAGTTGGACGCCACCTGGCGATATAATCGTCTCCTATCTGAGACCGGTAATTATATTATTTTATGGCCAACACAATACCGCAAAAATAATATATTCGCTTCTTGTTCTATTATAAATACATCTTTTCAACTGGATAACTAAAAAATAAAGTATTGAACAGTCACCAGGGGCCGGTTGCTAACCTCACATCACACCCCGTCCACTCACCTCGGCAGCTCCTTTCTTCTTTCATCGCGGAAACGGGGTCTTCTTCAGAGTCTTCGCCTGGCTTTCTATGTTGCTTATGCTGGTGCCATGGGCAATTTATAGTAAAGACCGAGCCTTAACAAAACGGCCATGGTGAAGGGAAATCGTTATGTTCAGCAACTTAACAACACGTCTGGTAAATAAACGTTGTTAAATAATGTGCAGCAGCCGGTGTTTCGTGTCTAATGAGGACAAATTCAACTTTTGATTTTTCTCTCCCTTCCCATATATGAATGACACCTGACTATGAACTTTAAAGGATTTCTCTTTTTCACAGATTTTATTCAGGATTAGACATACATTTCACAATAAAAGATAATATAGAAGGCACGGGTACATATAATAGCCTATATATGCAAGTATTTCAATCCACCACTTTTTGGTTTAAGAGGTGACAAGCATTCTCAGACTTCCGTGTAGAAAAAATCTACCTTGTTAATTACGTAGAATACTACTTTACGCAATAGCCATAAAATACTCAAACTGAATGCCTATTAACGTGTATTATAGAACGTTTGAATCGAATACGAATATAGAATTTGTAGAACGTTTTCAGATGTATGTAATGTGCCATATTCTTTGACGACATTGAGTGCAAATCAAATTAATTTGTTTAAAAAGTACCTGACCTTTAAGATTTTTCATTTCTTAGCTCATGGAATGGAATTTCGGAAATTAATCATTGTTTAAGTAAAACGTCTTCCTAAAAATATCGTATATATATTCTAAACTATGTTACTGAATGAACTTTCAGTTGTTTCAAAATATCATATATCATGATTTTTTATCAACACAATTTTGATTCTGTACGTACAATTCATATTCAGCACCCTCGCTCTAAATGACCGTTTTCCGTTGCGTCCTAAATTATATACGATATTCAGTGGCATGTGTACATCGACATAATTATTTTTAAGAATGAATTATACATAGAGAGCTGACGTGAAAGCCTATTAAGAACTTCCATTAAGAATAATTCTACCAAAATAGTAAGCAGCCTGCACTGTGCAATAAACATATAATCATTATTGCCCAAATTGATTTTTGTTTCGATTAGAGAATAACCTGTGTTATTCCCCCTTTGTGAAGCATTTCTGAATTAACTGCATTTCTAAATTAACTTTATCTAGGCGAGGTTGGTGACCGAACGGTGATCACCGCAGGGTCGACTCATTGGCATCTACTTCAACACTCCCCGCCCCCACCCCAAGGAACTACTATAGTTTGGCGCTGGATTCCTTAACAGGGAGGGGGGAAGGGAAAGAGAGAAGGGGGGAAGGTCAGAAGCTTTGGTCGTTTAAGTGTCATTAAACGTCGGCTACGTGATATCGAGGGGAGACGATTAAAGCCAAGACAGCTAGGAGGAACTTTCCCCCAAATTGGGTTAAGGGAGCCAAGCTGAGCCCATGGCCCAGCTGGTTTTTCATGAGGATGTTAACTGATGAACAGGGACTAACGGTATTCCTTCTTCCACACATCGACATCAGAGAAAAGTCACCGTTGTTTAATTATCCTGCCATAAACTATAGAAGAAGAAGTTATGACGTCCTGGTATGTAGAAAACATCGCCAGAAATAAGGAAATAATGCACACTTTTGTCGAAAAAGAAAAGGCACACAGAAAGGTTTGCTGAATATTAATCTTGTTTTCTCACTAGTGAGATGGATCAGCTAATGAGATAATTGAGATAGGAAAATAGTTGTTAACTTCTTGTTAAATTGACCAGCAGCAGTATGTGAAGTACAGTAACAGATTCGTGTGTAACACATGACACGTTGATCTAGTGAAACCAGAGATAACTTAGGGCCACGAGACAAATACTTTACACAAGTATTTGTGGGCGTTGCTTACACTTGACTATTGCTTGACTATTGCAGAGGCTTGTATGGTTACTTATACATATAACATATGTTTATTCTCGTCTTTATTCTAGTCCATTTGTGGTGTTAATATCAGTTATTTGGCTTTACACTGATTGACTTTTTACATTGTAACCCTATACATAATTATTGTCTTTGCCTCAAGGACTTTACATCGCATAATAGATAGTCTATATTACAAAGTTGTACTGCCTATGTTAAACTTTAGCCACTCCGTAGTTATCTCATCAATGTCCAGAAGGGGCGCACATAAACGGGAGACAATCACCAAGAGCCAATATTAGGAAGTTCTAGACAATGTCGCGCATTTTTTCTTTTGTCTCAAATGTATTTTTTAGGCCTAACGTTAAAAGACAGAAGACAGTAATGTTTTCGAGAGAAAGCTGCCTAACGACATCTTTAGAAGTTATCTTTAGGTTTTTGTCTTTAGGCCTCAAAAATACGTTTGAGACAAAAGCCAAATTAATTATGAGCGCGATATTGTCTGGAACTGCTTAATATTGTCTCGTGTTCATTGTCTACCGTGTATGTGCGCGCCTGCTGTACATGTCTCCCAAGACATGGTACAAATACAAATATTCAATATTGGAACATTTCAAACAGTCACAAAGAAGTTTGTAATGTTCCTATATGTGTACGATTTCTATAGGTAAATAGCTAAATATACTCCATATGATGACCTTATAATGTCAAGTATATTTGATTTAGTCTTCAAATTTAGTACATGTTTTCATCCGACTATCAGAGCTATCCCCAAAATGATAACATTCCAACAAAATAAAGTCTGCAAATAAATCCCTTTGAACAATTAATATCAATTTTTCGACTTATGACTAATTTGCCTCTAACACATCACAAATAATTCTATTCTATAAGTAAAGCTCGCACTGGAAGACCTGCAACCAGAAGTAGTTTCCCCTTTATTTCATGGGCATAAAGGATTGAAACAACCAATCAAATACACCATACAGATTTCCATAATGCCTTGGAAGGAGGTCTGAGGATAATAGGAATTTCTAACACTTAAGCCTGACGAATATGAAGGTAGAATTTGAGAGTGATGGAGTAATCAAGAATCAACAGAACCAAGGCATACATTCAAGGTGGAAGGTCCGTCACCTGTTATTATAGCTTATTATAGTTGGAACAAACAGGTAGCTAAAAAATACTGTCTTAGATGTCCACCCAACTGTATATATACAGAGGGACACCCTTCAGGAACGAGTTGAATAGTTTGGGATTTGTTGAGATTTGTTGAGATCGGAAGAGATTGGCGGTTTGAGTTAACTATGGTGGCTAGGAATTATACTCGTAGAAAGATATATAGCGGTTGTAAGCATGCATGTTTTTGTTAACATCATTTCTTTTTATAACAAAATCTATGCAAAGGAAATCTAGAAATACTTATTAAATGTTCTACTGTTTGCTATCATTGGAATTCGCTTGATCTCATCTTTTTAGATATGATGATATCTCAAAATCCAATTTTTGTAACTTGTGACTCATTTCCCATAACACACATTGTGTATGCATGGACAACTGCAGTGCCTGCCTCCTGTGGGAGCAGCCTAACGTATTATTTCACCTCTGAAAGCGTGGAGAACCGAATGCCCATTGGATTAACAAAAGGCAGTTTGTTCTCCACGCATAGGTGAGTCTGGTTATCCGTTCTCACGTCCTCAAAGCTGCGTTTTGATTGGATAAGAAGTATAAGACGTCGTGGATTGATGGTTACGTAAACGATGCACATCTTGATGCAAAACTAGTGGGCAGAAGTGAAATAAAACTCGAACCAACCACTTTTCTCCTGTTTCGCTTGTTCTCCACTTATCTCCAGGCTCCGCAATCCACTCTGCTCTGCCCCGCGGATTAATATACGCCTTCCGACGTGTGGAGAACAAGAAAAACGGTAGATACTATAGGTTAGTTCTATATTTTTTCTTATTTGAATCTCCAACAACACACATCTTCGGTAAGCCATATTGGATAACAGTTTGATACACACTGTTTATCAAACGATGAACGCTATTTATCTAGGTAAGACGCTATTTTCCAGTAAAGAAATCCGGATACCGAACGATAATAACCATAGAATATGCAAAATACTGTTTCTCGACTGATCACCAGAGGTTCACCTTCATAAACACAGTCTTCCCTTGATAAGTACCCTGTCTATCCGTCGGTAAACACAGTATTTTTCGAAATAAACAGTTTTTTTCCATCGACAAACTCTGCTTTACTGATATTGATAATCAGTGATTCTCGGCTTGGCATGCCCGGATCTTTCACTTTTGAAGCACGTGCCCTATAATTATACTGTAGTAGCATATTTTAGACCTATCCCTATTTATAGTTCTAAGCTCATCAATTAGATGTATTATTAATCAAGGCCAAAGCCCTACAGGCAGAAATCGATGTCCCAAACTCTTGCACATAGTAAGATATATACCGACATTCCCAATGATATATCACTGAGTGTGCTTCTATATCATCATTATTATCTACATCTTTCATTTTCTCATATTAAATATGGATGACTGATTCTGCCTTGAGCAAGGTCTTCCAACTGCAGCCAGAATGCATTCAGAATATATTACATTAACAGTCATGTTGACAGAACAACTGGTACATAACTTAATGAATGTAAATTTATGTCAGGTAAATATTTCGAAAATGCGTGAAAAATGCTCAAATCTCTGTATTACTTTTATCATTATTTCCGTTATGCTGGTTTTACAGTATTCCCTTTTAAGTTATGACAAAATAAAATATACTTCAACCATGTAATAAATACAGTTTTTTTTGTTAATCTAATATTTAAAACAAAAAACACACATCGATATCGTTAGAGAGGTGGGCCTTGGGTTTGAACTTCCACATACATTCTGAGCACCCAAACCTTTTCCATGTTATCAAACCACCAGTAATTGTAATCGAGCGACATTTAATTGGAGGGGCGGACGTGAAGGCTAAGTATTTCAAGCTGGATTGCCCATCGCTATAGGTCGGAAATAATACCCTATGCTTGACGACCGTGACATTTGGACCCTGGAAGATTTACACAGTTCGAGTGCTATTCGATAAAACGAGATTTAATTACTGTACGTCTTGTCGTGTAGTGTAAGTACACTATTGGTATGGTATGTACGTACGTTTAGTTTCATTTCAAATAATTACCTGGTTAATAAAATGGAAATAGGATAGCTCTTTTTTTACACAGATGTAAATGTACAACACCGTAGTCGATTCTACTTTCCAAAAGTTGTATAAACATACAGCAAGGGCAGAATATTGATAAATTCAGTCATGATATAAGTACATTTGGTGAGATTGTTTTTGTCGTAATAGCTGAGAAGGTTCATCCGTATACTTTGCGATTAAAGGTAATTTCTCAATATTTTTAGTCAACATTCTATACCTTATTAATAACATGTGGGTGAAAAAGAAATATTCCATCTGTTTCATGGAAAGTGCATTTGGACCAAACCCTTGAAATCGTGAATTATAATGGTATTATCTTCAGTTCCTCTTTGAGACATTTCCACAGATCTATATTACTTTAAATAGTTAACAAATTCGTCACGTGTCCCCGATAATGTCAGAGGCATTTGCGAAGCTTGGCCAAAGTTCACAGGAGATTTCCTGTGCTCGAATAACTGCTGATCTTCATTAAGCTTATAAGCGGCATGTTTGCATGGCAGATTTCCTTTTTATTGGCGACTTTTTAAATTGAAAAGTTTGTCTATGAAAATGATCGCAGAATTGAGTGGTGTTGTTAAGGCACCTCGCTAATTATCAGAAAACACGCCAGGCGACGTCGCATGCATGCATAAAACGAGGACCTCATTTGTGTCTGAGACGTTCTTGCGCTGGCGCAGGTTCAGGATATTGGATGCTTTGAGTGTGAAGGAAATAAAATGTTGTTCAAACAGAGCCTAGACATGGCGCGGTGGTGTGTGGGGATATGAAAACGCGGGGGAAACACGTAGGAATTGGCCCGAGCGGCGAGTGGAATCATGCAGTTAGTGCACAAAGCCAATGTACTGAGACCGCCAAATATAAACCTTTGATACCAGGATTTTCTTCACGAACCAGACAACCACATGCCTCCCTCGTAAATAGCCTGCTTGAAAAGAACTTGTCCCTGGTTATGTATACGCACATGTCCATCATCTTGGTTAAATGCTTTTTATCGACGATTTCAAATGGGGCAGATGGTCTGTATGAGATCATAATATTCAGGGAAGTTTGAATGTTGTAATTCCAGGGAAGTGTAAGTATTAACACAATTATACCAACATATGCGAGGCTTTTGGAAGGTGGAAGGGGAGGCAGGGGCCATTCCACTGAAACCATTATATTCCAGGAGCGAGTGTGCTTATGCTTAGGCATGAATGTGTGGTGAATATATATAAATATGCTCCAGGCCTGATGTCATAAACAGGCAGCATTGAAATGCCTTAACTGTTTACTTTACTGATATATTAAACATTTCATTTCAAATATACAGAGCTCTGCATTTCCCAGATAAACCAACCAAACATTATGTTTCCTCCATTATGTCATTGCTTGGTCTTTGCCTTGCAGAATGAAAGATTTGAGTACTGAAAAAAGAAATTTCCTGAGGCATACATGCATGGGCATTCCTCCAAATTCTCACGAAGTTGGTAAACCTTCTTATACACTAATCTAGGCAGTACCATGGCAAGGCTCTCATTCTCATCGAACGAGCATGGAAGATAACCATATTGAGAGTGATTGGATTCTGGTTATCACCGAAAAGAGTAACTTGGAAGATGATTTGGCTATAAAAAAAAAAGACCAGACCCGAGCCGATGCATCAATATTCCATCTTGGTAATTTTCGGATGGGTTTGGAAGGAATAGACCCCAGCTTTAATCCCACTAATGTGTTTGTTACAATGATATTTTTTAGATGAAACCTGAACTACCAAGACCATATATCATGGTGTTTGTAGTTCAGGTTTCATCTCCAAGTTTCGCTGTATTTGAATTATCGATAGAGACATATTAATACACATAAAACAGATGCATAATATCATAATGGTAGAAACTTATTTCATTTAGAATAACATGGGAACGTCAATGGATGGGTCGTTCGTAGGTTTGATCAATATTGAAGCCTATATTCCGAACCCATGAGAGAAATATCAACAATATTTACCTAAAATATTGTGAACTAATTCCATTCTAATTCCATTTCACCTTAATTTGTTCGCCACATTATGTTCTGATATTGGGTCAACTGAACACTTCCATTTCAGGTAATGAGTTGCAGCACAGTGTTCCACATCTCTGCTCGGAGATCCAGATTAAATGAACTTATTTGCAAGTTATCAAATGTAACGTCCCCAGAAATGCTCTGGGCAACCTAATATTTAGATAGTTTAACCCATTTGCTTTTTAGACCATGAGCTTTCTCTATTGCGGCCGTTGAGTGACATAGATGAAAATACAAAAATAAAACTCTACTTTTGAAATGGTAAAGGATCTCTCTTAGAACTCTAAATCTTTAACTTACTCTGTATCAAAATTCCGGCATCTCCCATCATGTCAATCTTTACTTTGCTTTATTCTTATCAAACTTCTATAATCAGCACCACAAGAAAAAACAAGATTCATGTGTTGTTTTTCTCACCTGGCAAAAATGCTTCTAAGCCCATAAATCCTTGCTCCAATCGGGGATTTGTATGTCTGCCATCTAGAATCTCCATTCGTATGGAATTATGGGGGTTAAATCTCAGTGTAAAAGCTATAGAAAACATGTTATGTTCAGAATGGAATATTTAACAGTGATCTCATGCAAATATCCATGCGTTTTACATGTTTTAATGAGACAAGACTCCATATTTCTCATTATGCATTTGGTTTTTATAGATCATTTACAGAAGCTATGATCTAAGTAAAAACATTCTTGCCTTTTTCGATAAAAATGTTACTAAATATGTGTATGTCAGATTTGAACTGAATCCATCCCAACATGCACAGTAATAGCCATGCGCAGTGGGACATGCAAAACACTGATTTATTGCATCACTGCTCCAGGGCATGTACACATTAGTATAGTGACATGCTGGAGGAGCTGTGCCAGAGACAGCAGCTATAAGGCATCTGAGCCGTCAAACGAGAACTGATTCTAATCAGTCTGAATCATCCAAAATCATAACCTCATTCAAAAGGATTAAATGATATCAAGGGATTAATATCGTTAGTCTAAATTACGCTGGCTAATCAGATCGGAGGAGGATCAACTTCTGGATGTCCCTGCTCCCCGAGGGCTCAGTGACATGGGGCATGGTTATCACAAGCGACTGAGTGATAGAGCTCTTAAATACCAGTATTGAGGGACTGCTAGTGCACTGTTTGGTGCATAATCTTAAGGCAAACATCAATAATTCCACAATTGAGGTTATTAATCAGTTTAGACCATGTGTAATGTTGTTATAACCACAAGACAGTTCAAGGTGGTGAGTACAAGGCTCTAATTCATTTTCAAAATATTTCTATGTGGTAATTATACATGATACAACCTTACAGGTCTATTATCACTGTGCCAACACCAATCAAGAAAACTGCTTTACCTCAACACATAATGGCAAATGTATTTAAAGGGGGACATTATTTATACATGTGTTTCAGTATTTATATAACTCTGACATACGGTACATGCATGAAATAATCATCAATTGGAGATCATAATCAATATTAGATCATAAGTATTTCATCATTATTGTCATCATGACAGTGCATGGTTTTTGGATAAAACAAGTTTCCAAATCTGAGAGTGATGAGGTAAAGCCAAAGTGATGATGAATGTAAAGTGACGGAATGATTTCTGTACCACACAAACACGTTATGGGCATCTTCCCTAAAATAAGGAAAGCATTTCCACACTCTTCAATTCCACACAGCCTAAAGTTAAAGTTATTACAGTATTCCTTGGAGTTGTATCCCTCCACAATCACATAAATAAGCAACCCATGTGAATGAACAAGTACTAAGTTAACTAATTATCAAGTTATGCACCGATTTGATCAACTGTTAACATATTTAACTTTGTAATCAGTGTCAACTTAATTCATATACTTGGCGTTTCCACTGGAAACGATTTTCTCAGCCATAATCATTTGTGCCTGATGTCAACTAATAGCCAGGGCTGTAAAAAAAGTTGGTTGAAAAAAAATTGTCGTTAAAAAATAGTTGGTCGGGGAAAAAAAATTGTTGTTAAAAAAGTTTAAAAAGTTGGTTGTAAAAAAAAAAGTTGGTTGTAAAAAAAAAGTTGGTTGTAAAAAGTTGGTCGAAAAAAAATTGTCGTTAAAAAATAGTTGGTCGGGAAAAAAATTGTCGTTAAAAAATAGTTGGTCGTTAAAAAATTGGTCGTTAAAAAAAGTTGGTCGTAAAAAAAAAGTTGGTCGTAAAAAAAAAAGATTTAAATTTAGAAAATGTGTTGGGCAGCAGTGTCCATTTGAGCACCTGAGGCAGGTGAGGGGGTGGTGGGCAGAGGGATGGTGTGGGAGGTGGGAGGGCCTTCTGCAGACCTATCATGGTTGGAGAAGCATCTAACTAACAGCCAATCAACTCCCTTGGCTAAATCTAGAAAGGCTGTCAATCAGCCTTCAATAATGTCTAGGTGTGAAATCTATGACTGATTGAATCAGTGAAGTGTGAAATATAGGACCTGATCGAAAGGATTAGATAAGGCATCCTTAAACACCTCACAGACAGCTAAAGGATATTATCAGATGTAGATCCAGTATCAGTGATTGGCACATTTCATAGTGACTTATATGTTTTCTCAGCTATAAATAGCTGAGAAAACAAAAAGGTGTTAAAACCTAGAAAACGTTGATGAACTGAAACCGTCGAATCTACATGACCAAACTATAGTCCAAATGTGGGGATTATTTATTTTACCTTAGCTTTTTCAATTGGTGAATTTGACTTGCTATAAATCTGTCACGAATGAAGATAAATGAGCGCAGATTTTGGGTGTGTACTTATAAACCCAGAACGTTTGTTATCCCTAGAGTGGCACCTAACCCGTTTCCTGACAGTGTTAACACTTGTTCTACTTAACATAAATGGGTAATTTTTTCTGAATGTGTACAATTCAGCCAAAAGTATGGAATTTCAAAAGGTTATCCAGATCAATTCCAAGCCTACATATCTCATTAGTCCTGGTTTAGAGGTTTCTGTCAATACCGATTATACACATTTCCTTCCACTGGTTCAGTTTTTATGATGAGTCAAAATTTGGTCTTCAGAAATTGGCAAACGCCCATCATCATAACTCATTTAAGATGAACTGTACACCTTATTGTTAATTCTATTTGTAAATAAGGCCTAAAATTACATTGCAGTAAACCAAACATGATAATGAACCTACTGGAAAGATTTGTTATAACCAAGATATGGGTCAGATTTTCAGAAAATGTACATTTGGCAGATCTACACATTTAGTAAACTCTGCAAAATTAGGCTGTAATTTGGTCAATACTAGGTAAATTCGAAAATATTCGGCATTGCATTGATTCTAGTAATCTGTTTGGCTAGGCTGAACTGTATTTTGAAGTTTATTTTCGTCCGAAATTTGGGTTATTTGAGAGGATTGGCGAAGTTGAATTGTACATGTTCTGAAAATCTGGCCCATATATCATTTCTGAGTGCACAGGCCGTATTTTCTCAAAATCCACTTTTTTTCTTTTTTGCCATATTTCAAATACTTGTGAAAAAGTAAGTTGAAGGGCTTGGATGTTGATAATACCAATGAGTAATGAGGACTACATTATCTGATACTTCCCCAAGTTATATGGCCTTAAACAAAGTACTTTTTAAATTATTCCATCTCAATTATACTGTATTTCACTGATGGGCGTTTGTCATTACAGCCAATGATAAATTATGAAATAAAAGTCAATTCTCAGCCCTATTCAGTTATTAATGAACCTGAAACGGTTTGACATTGCTCTGTATACATTTACTCATGATAAACAAGACCTGACAAGTGCATTTGCATTGAATGATATACAAAAAATGCATACTTTATTTTTGGGGTATTAGCAATGAAAACAAAGGACTTCAAGGGAGCAAGAAGTCTAACTTTTCTCTCAAAAACCTGTAACAGAATAGCCTAACATGCCATTACAAAGGACACATTTAAAAAACATGAAAGGAAATATACATAATCTTCAAGCTGGCCTTACAAAAGACTTCTCATGATGGGCGTTAGGTTTTCAATGATGGGCGTTTGTGCATGTAGAGAGTTATCAAACAGCCTCTAAAGGATCATAATAATAGCCATACATGGAAAATTCTTTCAGGAAACATGCCCAACCTGTTCTCCTACACTCCTGAAATGTTTATAACTCATCAGCAACTGATACATATATTGTAGATATTGTAGGTGGAATAATCTTTGTATTCATTAAATCTATTATTTTAAACATTTTTCTCTTCCATTCATTGTTGAGGGCCCTCCAAGACTGGCACGTGGCTACATTTCCTCTGTAGTTATCCCTGGGGGGAAACAGCTGCACTTTTATCCTCTATTGGTGGTGATTTTCCAATCTTGTTGATCTGAAAATAAGAGTAAAATATGATACATAGTATGGCCTCACAAATATGAAAAAAAATATTTTTTTAAAGGAGAAATTTTAATGCCTTTTCTTATTTAGTATCATGTCCTGCATTTATCATTTAAATTTGGTGGTTGTTGAAACAACCCTTCATAAGTTTTTGAGGGTGAAGATTGCAATGGCAAACGCCCATCATGGAAATGGTGTCCCCTGTACTAAAATGTAGTAATAATTTAGCCATGAACCCTTTAATACAGGATTCTACAGTAGTTCACAAGACATAATATTAAAAGAGAGGCATTGAAAAGGGTGTAGGACTGGTGTTAAACCCCTACTAGATATTACAATATAACTACAAACGCCCATCATGAAAATTAATGCAGGCACTGTAGATTGCAAAAAAATCCTAAACATGACAAAGTTGAATATAAAGAACATGTCTAAATGACTTTATGCAATGACATACATCCAGGGACATCTTTTCATGTCATTAGCACAGACAATATCCTACATTAACTTAATTATTTTGCATTTAGATGATGGGCGTTGGTCATAGCAAATGTTAAACTCATTATATATCAACCAGATTAGGCTTTGGGCATTGACCAACCATGAAAAAGTCATTTATGTCCTATCAATACAAGTTATACATCATGCCAAACACAACAATGACATATTGAACTAATTATTAGCACCATAAGAGACAATTTGTTACTGCAATCATTACCATGATGGGCGTTATGCCTGATTTACACCAAACATGTGCACTTCTGATGAGATCAGTAAAGCTATCTGGTTGGTGCAATGACTAAAAATCTTTCAGCCATTGACTTCTAAACACAAATAAAGCAAAATATACAAAGTTTTGAAAGTTTCTGACCATTTTAATTGATGCAATAGTACAATCATTATCCCTCACACAATTAGAATGTGGCTTAAAGTGTTCCATGCTATTTTTGACAAAATGAAGTAAGATGTTTGCTAGAAAAGTTTGGTACTTACCACTTTATATGCTTCCAACTAAAGATGAATCCACAAGTAGCAAAACATACTGGACAGGGCTACCTCAGCAGAGCATTTCAATGATGGGCATTATTTTCATAGTGGACGTTTGCTTTGTTGAAAATCTTGTTGTAGAATCATGCAAAATCACTATGAAAATAGGATTTTGCGTTTTCCACTTTTCTTTGGCATACCATTTATGAATAACACCATTAGAGTGAGTTTGAAACGTTTTGCAATACCTGGATAGCACATCACTTGTCATACCTAGCTCTACAAACGCCCATCAGCATAATCTGTATAAATTGAGGATGGCTTTGTGGATGTGTTCTTATTTCCTAGCAAATGAAAGTAGAGTTGTTTTCTTTTTTTTATCTTGTTCATTAAAAGATGCTCAATACACTTACATACTATTTAGGATTGGATATATTATATTGATTTTTCTAGAATTGCAGATATATGATGATGGGCGTTTGTTTGAAAATGGTTAAAATTTCTCATGGCCCCAAATAATTTACCATTGGGACCTGGGCCCTACCGCCCCTTTCATACAGTTGCACACTAAAGTTATGCTTGGAAAGCCAAAATAAAGTAAGATAAATGATCAAATACATTTTTACATAAAGATTTAAACTTCTAAAATCAGGAGGAGAAACTGTAAATTACAGGTTATTTTGATTCCGACCTTAGAGAAGAATGTGATGTCTTTGTCATAGGTATATAAATGTAAATATTTCTGGAAAGCTTATCTTCTCCTTGTTACGCTGAGATACACTGCGTTAATGTGAATGCAAAATTGTGACTGTAATGAGAGGGAGAACAGACACAAGTCAGGAATTTTACATTTGTACACGCCCAGAAAAAATTACCCAAATACATACAACAGTTGGGTATGATATGTAAGTCTATAATATGTCGTTTAATGAAGATTACGACTATGGGCAGATGGTATTTATTTCAGGAAATGTCAGTATTTATGCCTAATATATTGGTAGACATTTCGTCTTAGAATGAACAAACTATTTAGTTGCAGTAAGAATAGGGCAATAAAAATAGGGATATTACTTACCAAAAACTCATGACCATAGATATCCGATTCTATACAGAAGTGATTTCTTATCTGCACAGTCAAGTATGGCATGCAGTCAAGGCTTTCTAACACTCAAGATGCTAACATTTCCTTTCCGATTGAATTAAGAGAAGAATATGCACCGAATTTGATTCAAATGACGAATAGTATTCTTTAGCTGGGTTTAATGTAAAAGGCTTCAGCCCAGAAATTATGGGTTCTTTATCAATCCACCAGATCGCATCACCTGCAATGTAAATCTCTCTAAATTCTAGCCATTCATTACAAAGGCTTTTGATGGATCTAATGTGGAAAAGATATTAAGGCTCCTGATTAAATCTCATCATTTTTCAATGAAACTCGTCATTTGTTTCAAGAACGTATACATCAAAAGGCCAACAATGGAACTTTATTATATCAAGATGCTATCTTTGTGAAGATTATCTACAAGATAAATGGGTGAAAGCATGCGCCATGGCATCCCTAGTGATTATCCAGCAGATGTATTACACTCTAACATAACAGTATGACCAGCAGCTGAAAAGCGCTTGATAAAGTACTGGTCACTATCAGTGTTATCAATAATGGCCAGGTGTGATACTTGGGTCTGATTAGATGAAATGAATGCAGTAGGCTTGATTGGATGCTCCCCAGAACAAAAACCAATGGCAGAGATAATTAGAATAAACATGACTTGTTTTATGATAAGTGAGTGCTCTAGCAGTATACATATATACGGGTCAGAACAATTCATCTTCACCAATCATCTGAGATAATCTGAAATTTGAGAAAATAATCTAGGTTCAAACTATAGTTCAGAATAACTGAACATATCTGGTTTTAACAAGCGATGCTTAGCCTATCAATGGCAATACAGACACCCAAGTTTTTAATCGTAAAGAGCACTGCTCTAAGTGGATTTGAATAACATTGGCGACTGTAGTTTGATCTACCGCAAGAGAATTATGGAACATAGTAGTATCTCAGGAAAAAGGTGATTACAGGGCGAGACAGGTAACAAATGTTGGAAGACTCAGAAAGGATTCCCATGTTGGAAGAGAAAACACGAAACAACTGGCACTCTATCATGTTATCTAGGATGTCACCCATACATCAGACGACATACAATGACTCAAAACGCAAATGATTCAGTGCGCAAAATAATGTACAATTCGCCCAAAAGTCCTCTTAAATATCCTAGAATCTGAGATTTTAAAAAAGCGATGAAGATATGCAAATATACTCAAACATACCTAGTATTTATCATTTATTTGAAAGAAATATGCAATGTAAGCGGGAAAAAACTATTGAAATTGTTGTATTTCCCGAACATTTCATAGCTGTGAAATATTTCGACCTGATTGATATCAGTACACTTAGAGTTTTAATAATTTACATTCTTCATCATAACCATCCATTTCATTAAAAATTACAATATATATCTACCAGCTACATAATATCCTAACATCTCAATATAAGCACCGAGGCACCGAGATAAGGGATGGATTCAGTTCATTTTAGGAGATACAAATATTTAGCAACAGTTTTATTGAAAAAAAACAAGGATTTTTTCACCAATACCATAGCTTGTGTAAATGATCTATAAATGCACATGATGGGACAGATGAAGTCTTGTTTTTCGGAAACACATGGGATCCAATTTACATGAGATCGACTGTTAAATATTCCATACTGAACATGTCATCATGATTCCCATAAGTTTTACACTGATATGAAACCCCATAAATCTATGCGAGTCAATATTCAAGATGGTGGACATGCCATTCCCCTATCGTAATGTTTACAGTAATTCAATTCTTTCAAATAACCCAAATCTTAAGACACAAAGAATATGTTTCCAAATGTTTATTGTAGTTAAAATGTTATGTAAAATTCTTGAAATAAAGTTACACCATACCACTGTCAAAGACCTTTGCATTATACTGCGAAATTGAAGAGTTATAAACTGCGTCGTTATTTTGCATTCACAGTATTATACTACGACTGAATGGGTTATTCACTTTGAGCGGGAAGAATACGCCCATTTAATAGTTTGTTCATTTCTGTACGCGTTGAATAAAAAGCGTGTGGCCGCCGATGTAAAAACGTTTTTGATTGGTCAGTAATGATCGATATGGTGACGTCATCGCTGTGTCGACCAATCAGAGACGAGCTTACTCCATGATTCGGCATGATCAAAACTAAAGATGGCCACGTCTTGGAAATGCGGCCAGCCTGTACGCGTAAGAATGGCCTTTTTTTTTTAATATTTCCAAGTCGTAGTATAAAGAAAGAACAGTACTCAAGGTTGGAACTACTCGTTATAACTTTCTTTTGTATCCAACGCGCGACCTGCGGCCGCTTGTTGGATACAAAAGAAAGTTATAACTTGAGCCATTGAATCACACTTGTAGTTCCAACCTTGCGTACAGTTCTATCTAAACCCTGGATGTCTGTTATATATTAACGTATAGCAACTGATTCATCTCTAAACATGCATGCTTATCATGCACGTTGGAGAATGCAGTTCTTATTTAATTTACCTGTCGGGGACATTTGTCAGAACATGTAATATCCTTCATTTCGTTGTCATTCTAAATTTGCCCGCCAAGACACATTGTCAGGTCTAGGACGAATGACCCTTTCATCATTTCTACAATACTCCCTATATCGATACCTCACAAGGGTCTTCCCTGTCAAGGCAATGACTATACATTGTTGGTTGAGGTTAAACATGGACATCATATTAATTCTTAAGGTCTCGATAACCGTTTATCCGTGAAAGATAATTATATGGATCTGGGCGTTAGAAAATGTATTTTTAATTCGCCTTCACCAATCCTCTCAAATAACCGAAATGTTAAGGTAAAATAAAAGATGTTCAAAATACAGATCAACATATAATAATACATCAGATTTTGTTAACCAAAGCAATACCAAATATACTCAGACATATCTAACATTTACCATTTTTCAACTGATAACTTATAGATAATACAAAGTCTGTGAATAGGATTCTATATATTCATCCGCTGGGGGACTGATATAAATCAATTGCATCAAACAATGCCTTCCAACATTGACAGGATTAATACCGAACATGAAATTCCCTTCATGCAGATTTTGTTAACCAAAGCAATACCAAATATACTCAGACATACCTAACATTTACCATTTTTCAGCTGATAACTTATAAATGATACAAAGTCTGTGAATAGGATTCTATATATTCATCCGCTGGGGGGACTGATATAAATCAATTGCATCAAACAATGCCTTCCAACATTGACAGGATTAATACCGAACATGAATATCCCTTCATAAATATTACTATTCAATTCACCCAGAAGCAATGTTACAGAAGATTTCTTTTAAAAATGGTAATAGAAAATAATGAGAGACTGGTCGTTGCCTGTTTAACGTTTGATGTGCCCAAAGATAGGCACTGATTACTAGAAATTCGCCTTGCAAGTGATTCTCTCCGGCTGGTTTTATCCCCAAAGATCCCTTTAAGACGAGGTAAGCCATTCTAGGCACCGTGAGCTTCGTCTTTAATTCATTTCCTCAGGAAGAGGCTGAGTAAATTTGTTCTTGCTGCCTCTGCCCCAAGTGCATCATAGAGCGTTGCAAAATGGTGGTAATCCTTTACCAACTCAATTGTCAATCGTTTCAGGGAGTGCTCTTAAGCGTAAAACATGGACTACTAAGTCCATTGAAATGTTCTCGCAGAACAAGAGTTACTGCGACTGTTCACTACACGTTCCCACGTCTATTCCAATTGTGCCGAGTTTGCAGACCAAGCTTTGTTTTTCGCCACGCCCTCCACTTCTTCGCAAGCGAGTTATATTGAGGTTTATTTTCTCTTTATTTCTCTCCAGGCATTGGCCGAACAGGGGGCGAAAAGAAGATATAGATTCTTGATTTGTTTTAATGTACAAGTAATGAGAATTGATTGGAACATCTTACTTGGTGTCTAAGCTGACTGGGATGCTTTTCTTATCTCAGCGATAATAAGGGATTTGCATTTGCCATTTGCAGGGTATTCTGGGCTGCATTAAGATAGGATTCGACATAGAAGCAACACATTTTTGAAAGGTAGACAGGATTTTTCTGCCGATTGTTGTTTGTTGTATGATACATTGTCTATACAATACTCTGGTGCCACACACATTCTGGATCTTGTCGCTATTGCAAGCTCATACATAAATGTGCATCTATATACTAATAAGATAACATAAAATCTGTAATTTCTACTTTCTCCTGCAAAACCGCTTGATGGATGACCGACATTTTCAAGGTGCACCATGCCAAACATGATGTTTCATGAAGACTTTGGGAGAAAATTAGGGTTTCAAATAGGTTAGAATTGCCTTGTGCGGCAGTGGACAGAACTAAACAACAGGAAACACAAGCCTGAACCCAATCCTTACCTCATTTGGATACCCCTGTCCCACAGCTGACTCGGCCACACCACAGCGAGGCTATTTGCATACCATTTATAGGTCATTGGTGCTTTCCCCACACACATTCCAGCGTTTGGGGCACTGACAGAGGATTGGTTTAAGGCACCAGGCCATGGGATAGTGGTAGGCCTATGTTAGATGTAATGTAATAAGGGCATCATTCAGTTACAGATTGAAGTTGAAAGAGGAAGATGGCCAAAGAGGAAATGAGGACAGATTAATTATTACCCAGCTCTACCTCCCCACCCCAGCCTTCTGAGCGATAATAAAGGTACATTTGAGGAGAGGAAGAGGCATAGTCATAGCTACCGAGGGTAGCCTTTGGTAGAGTGGGGGGAGCATATCTTGCCTAGGTACTGAGGGTAATGCAGTTTGATGTCAAAGAAAGGCTTTCGAACTGACTTCACTTGTTCCTTATCTAATAGTTGAAATCCTTACAATATCATTGATTGCAAATCGTAGTTAGACTCAAGCTCAACGGGACCAGACATATTAGAAGGCCTCACGAAACAGCAACATCCCAAGTGCCCTATATACAAGTCCCCTATTGACTGCTGATGCCAATGACACTGGTGCAGATGTAAGTGGAAAGATGAAGTGAGACGTCCGTAGCTTATGATTGGATCAAATATTAACCATTCTTTATGCTTGAAATATTCAATAAATCTACTACAGAGGGAAGATATATTGGCATTTAGGTTCTCTAAAGCTTCTTGTCCTTATCCCCTCAGACACGATCAATATTCGACCTATTTTCCTGATAATTTAATAACCAGCCATGGGCCTCGCTCATAATAAATTTATACTTATAATGTTCCTTGCTTCGCTATTTGCTTTGCATTGGTAGTGTAATACCAGAGACTAGTATTTCCTTGCCTTGGAGCTACTGCCCCCGTATATATAGCTGCTCTGGGTACGGAGTGACAGTGTATGGCACTAGTGGGTGCTGGCCCAGGACAGTGCTGGAGGTTTATGTTATGTCACTAGAGGTTTATGTTATGCCACTGCAGTTTGTATTGGTAATTGCTACTGTATTGTCTTATGTTATTGTAATTCATTGTGACACCATATGTGTCTTGTATGTATTTCATGAGTTAGCCCCTGTGTGGCTAGTGGGGCCAGGTTCAGTTCCACCTCCTGTACTGCTGGCCTCCAGAGCTGTGTTGGAAATAAAAACATAACTACTGGCAGAGACCAAGGACCTCCTGAGTTATAGTGATAGTTAGTTAGTTATTATTTCACTACTATTTAGCAGGAATCACAATTCAATGTAGTAGTACATTTTGGGAAAGAATTTGGTATGTGAGGGAACAGACCAAGCAATAAAATTATAATAATTATGTATTTGTCATTCATCCATATTTTTTTCTATATCATGAACAGCTGATGATTTTAGGACAGCATAGATGCATAAGGATGATGGTAGATACACTAATTTCTATTTCATCTCTTATTTTACTATATGAAAAGGGGATTATTAGAAACCCTCCAAAACAAGGACAAATAGCTAAGCAAGGACCATTTTCAAATATTGCTTGATTATGAAACAGGTCCAAGATTCTTGAAGTAAGTAGCTAGATCCATGAATAATTTAGGACCGAAAAGTAAAATATGATGTTATGTTATCTTTTTAGACAAACGTTACCTGAAGAATTATGATCTACTTTCATTGGCAACAACGTTATAAATTTATTACTCCTCTTAGAGGATGTCAACCCGCATATGACACTAAAACCCCTAAATTACATCAAAGTGATAAAAGCGTTCAACTACGTTAAGCCTTTGTAATCAATATATAACCTTTGACTGTGTCTTCAGCCTCAATCTAGCTTCAAACCGAAACATTTATTACTTCAGATTCTACGCTCTCTTGTTCGATGTGAATAACAAAAGTTGAATTTGATACTAATAATAACATATTTATTGAAGGAGTTTCTGGAGCACCGAGTTCTCTATGTACCTTAGTAATGCAAAATATTGAAATATAACCCTTTAGAAAAGGTTTACAAGTCAAAGGAAAAAGGATTTCTATCTCATATGAATATCATATTGCACCCCTTTATTGCGACTCTAATACAACATGGGCGTATCCTGAATTTTATAAGGAACTGACTGGTGTAGGATTCTTCCTCTGTCTGATTACGGACATTTAGATAGTAGTTATTTTACTAATGTACAAGTTTTCAGAGAAAAATCAATGGGGAAGATGATATAACATCCATGAATTATTAAAAGATACTTTTTATGTGCCCGCGCAATACCTTTATTTTGTTTTTGATACTGCGCTACTACTCGCTTTTCCAAGAGATACATTTTTCAATTTATTACTATCAGCGAGGTTTTTCTAACACAGGATTAAAGGCCTGGGGTCATTCTTAAGTGCAAATAATAATATCATACATGCATACGGTATAGTCACGCAAGAGGTTGGTTTGATTTTTGAAGATATTTAAAACTTGGTTATTAAATGAGTTGGCTCATGTAGTCAAACATTGGAAAATGAATAGATTTAATTATGTCCCCTTGTGTAAGAATAATTGTTATTTAATTATTAAAGGGAGGTGGCCGGGATACACAATACAGTACACGTTTTTCTAACTGCAGGTGGTGCCCCCTATTATATAAAATCTAAAAATAGGGATTGCATGTGCGCCATCTTTGAACTGTTTTGCATGTAATTATGCGAGTTATATGTGCGAGTAAGAACTAGAGAAAACATTTCACGTCTGTTCAGCGTGGAATATACATTAATGGGGGAAGGGGATGGTAGCAATTGCTACCATCCCCTTCCCCCAAAATGTCCCCTTATTTTCTATTGTATTGTATAAACATGTATGTCAGGTCTTCATGAATTTGATTTGATTTGAAAACTCGGTGTTTTCCAATGTTTCACATGGGGAAAGATATTGAGAGAATGGTAAACGAGTTTCTGAATAAAATACAGTTCTCCCAGCAGTTAGCTTAAAGAGGATAGAATATGCTAATAACTGCTAGCACCAAAAAGAGCACATCCATTACGTAGATAATGCACTTGTCAATTGCATCCCCCACCCCCCCACCCCCGGGTAGGTAGGGGAATGGTAGGGGAATGTCTGAGAAAACATTCCCCCACCCAGGGGGAGATTTCCCTTAGTTTACAGCAATATCAACTGGAGGGGTGGGGGAATGTCTGCCAGTGCCCACTCTATACCTTGGTTCTCAAGAGAGGGATAGCATTGCATAAAATGTATCACAAGGGGGGTTAGTTGGGGTAGGGGCCGGGGTTATGGGTGGGGTATGGAGGTGTTATGGGGGAGGGGGGATTAGGGGGGGCGGGGGCGGTAGGTGACTTCCAATATGACTGCCCACTCTGTGCAGTCATTTCTGACAGCATATAGAACAGATGGTAAGATGCACTGGTTCCAGTTCAGTCATCCTCCTACTGGCTTCACCCTAGCCCATACAGTATTTGGAACAACAGGTACAGAGGTATACTGTATACATGCAGATTGCAACCACTATCTATACGTTGTTTGGACAGCAACCACCCCCTATATAGTGTTTCCACCAGTGCTCACTCTATACCTTGGTTCCTTTGGTGGTTTTCAGTGTGTATGGGCTTGGCTAGGCAAAGATCTAAAGTAACAAACATCCTCCAATATATACACATAGAGTGTCACCTTTGAACATGGCAGGGATTTACTACCACCTATATAGTGTTTCAACACTGTCAAGTCAGAACCTGCCTTGCTGAACATGATGGGGGACTCTTCATTCCATGGTACCCTATACTAGATATGCCAAGATCCTTTAGTGTTGAAGGTAGGGTTAGGGTAGGGGTTAGGGCATGGGGTCCCTGTGGGTGGGGGTGGGGAGGGCTCATGGGAGGGGGTTGTTGAGGGGGTATATGTCACAAGTCTCCTGTAGGTATATGCATGCTCCCCCCCCCCCACCCTAAACAAATGTGAGGAATTTGTTTTTTTTCTTCGATGGAGTCTAGGCTCTCTTTTGATGACAGGAAGCCTACTGCCCCCCACCTTCTGCCCCTCCCCCCCTCCCCCTCCCCCCCTCCCCCTCCCCTCTCCGCCTCTCCCCCCCCCCCCCACCACACTAAACAAATTGAATTTTTGTGAAATTCTTTTTCATCAATGAAGTGTATCTAGGCTCTCTTCTGATGATAGGAAGCCTACTGCGCCTACAAATCCTCATAATTGAAATAATTCAATATCTAATAATATTCCCTGGAGGGCTGTGTCAAATCGTGACATGCTTAAATAATTTGTATTTTTGTCCTTGCACTTAAGCCCCTGCCTGTCCTATGATGATACAAGGATGATCATTTTATATGATCATATGAATACATTGATGTGAATGCAATTATATTCCATATTTATTATGAATACATATATAATTGAATATGAAGCATAGGTGCCCTAAAAGGTAGGTGCCCTTGTCATATTGTGACATAAATTTGACGGACAAGATATTTAGGCTTAGTTCAGTGAGAATTTAAATATCAAGACAGAAATTGTCTAAAAAAATGTCCTCTGAAAAAATATGCCCCAGGGGGGTCGGGGATTTACAGGAATTTCTTGCCCTGGGGGGTCGGGGATTTCATCAAATTTCCCAAAAGGCCAAGGACATTCCCCTACATCCCCGGGGGTGGGGGGGGGTTGCAATTGACAAGTGCATAATACAAATAGGATGAACAAAGATATTGTTTAGATACGAAATGTATAAATTTAATTCCCATTGAATTAAGGGAAGACTGCACAGTTGGTAAAACCGTGGTTAAGAGAAAAAGAAAATCTGGATAAGAGAAGACAAATGCTGTAACGTTAGTTAGATCTCGGATCAACAGATTCGAAAGGAAATATGTGATTAACAGATTCAAAGTGAAAACAACAGTTTTATCTTTCTCAACGTGCATTCGCAATCCATAGATCATACAGAAAATAGGGTATTGCTGCAAATATTCGGACCATTTATATTTATAAAAAAAAAGTTTTTGTTTTATGTTTTTTTAGATATATTTATTTGCCAGGTACATTGAACAATTCCCTATTATCAAGCTGGTAATCATCGGCCACCTTCTATATAAATACATCTAAATGAGCTGGCATATATGTCATGATTTAAATTACGAGGAACTGATCCATATAGTTTAAACATGCTGTCCATGCATGTGTCGTCTGGTATCATATAACGCCGACGAATGGCGCTGTATCTACTGCTTCCTGTCACTGTCAAGAGGTCAAATATCCAGCGTTCCGAGTTGACAAATTAAGTGACGTATGAGGCCCCTAGCCGAGAATGGCGAGTCAATACCATACGCGCACCTGACATACCCCTGACACGATGGAAAATAATGGGGAAACGAAAAAATGATTCTCTTCTGGTAAATGGTGAGAAACTGTTAATGCCTTGTCTCTGTTAGTTGTTGGAAATGTAAATGTTAAATTTCGAAAGCTCACACTGGGTGTTAAAGGTGAATTCACTATGTTATGATTAATTATAATACTTGATTTGGGGGAAATATTTTAACCATGTTTGGTATGAGTATCACATAGATATCTAATATTACAGGCCGTCTTCTTAGTCTTAATTTTGTAAATTAAAGGCTAAATTAAAGGCTTAATGCTCTATTAAATAAATCAGTGTTTTTCAGCCTCAGAGATTGGTCCATTTCAACATGGGCTATCTCAAATTTAAAAATAAATTTCTCCGAAGTATGTGTGTATTGTATTATTGCAGTTTCAGTTTTCAACTAGGATCCTGTAGTTAATTTTCAGAGCTATTTTTAATAACTGTTATACTATTTTTAATAACTGTTATACTATTTCGTTGTATTTGTTATAGTTATATAACTCTAGGGTGTATTATTTCTAAAATTCCATGCATCGACCATCTGAAACTATACAAATATGTGCAAACCATATCATGCATATTGGCATTTGCTTCGGTTCCTTCCACACAGATTTAAATTTCATTCAGAACTAACATCCTCTCTCATCTCCTATGCGCTGGCTCACCGGTAAAAAGAGATCATGGATAGTTGGCATAAAAGTCAGCCAATCGCTATCTAGACCAACTTATACGTTCTGCACGATTCGTGACCACGCATAGGTAAGTAGGATCACTCGCGCTGTAATCTAGACATAGGAAAAACTGCTGTGTAAGCCAGATTGAACACGGGATGAAGCTTGTAAGACACTTTTCTTTGGGATGAAATGTGTATACATATCTTCTAGGTTGTATACAACTAACACACGAATAGCAAACCTCACACAGAAGTATTTAAAAGAAAACAAATGTGTACATCACAGGCGTATTTGTATATAATATATCCATGCCATTTTGGGATGAAAGGCTAATGCACTATAATTGTATCTTCTAGACTTTAAGCAACACACGCGCACACCCATCTATAAATATATGTAGACGATTTAGCACACAGGCAGATACCACTAACTAGATTCTCCCCAACAAGAGAACAATTAAAACCAAGAGACACAAACAGAGTCGTCAATCTACACTTTATTAATTCCCACTTAGGTCTTCTAACAAAATGCAATGTCGGGTCCTCTATGCATTGCCTCCTCTGAGAAGATCAGATTCTCATACAAAACAATGATAGACAACAGGTAATGAAATAACTTAGATACTTTTCATAATAAAAAAAAGTGGAGTAATTGGCAGTTTTTAAACAGTGTTTTCCTAAGTCATTTAGAGGATGCTTTCCAAACAGGCTTTCCAGATGGAAATGTTTAGTAGTTTTGAAACGGGATACTGTTATTGTTAAGAACATTTAATAAAAGGAGTTTTGGGGGCTTCACTGAATCTGAAACTAAATCAATACTATACAATACACAATCTGCTGAACCCAATCTTATGTTATTCAAGTAGGTTAAAGGAGTGATAAGTTATGAGAGAATAAAACTTGATAAGAATAGCATGTGGTTATTCTCGGTGCCACCTAGGCTTAATGCTGAAACCAGTGGTGATCCCTGATGGACATTGGGGTAATTAAAGCTGCAGACTAAGTTAAATTTAAGTTGCCCTCCCAGCTGTGTCTGATACAAATCTCCAATTTGACTTCTATCCTACTTCTTTAGATCCCTAATACCCTGCCCCACCTTATCCCACGAGTTTGATTTGAAATTCACAATGTTTTGCAGACATTAAAAACAGATTAAAATGCTTCATGGAGTAATCGCATACGTCTATATTTGTATGAACGGATAGGGATGTAGTGTGTCCAAGTGAGCTAAAGCATTGGGTCGGTTTACTGGAATGAGTGTCATGGTGTAGTGTAAAGAAATTCATTCTTTGGGTTGGAACTCTAACCCATTTAGCCCTGATCATGGTCAGGCATGCACACCACACATGGCCTGGCCAGTGGGGGGAGGAGATGAGCTAGTCAGAGCTGACCCCTCCACCCAGCCCGACCCAATTACTGTATCCACTGCTCTGGGTTAATCAAGAGGGAGGGGGGAAGGGGTAAGAGGGAGGGGCAGGCACAAGCCTCTGGGATCTATGAGTAAGGGGTGGGAGGGGGGAGGCTGAGGAAAGGATCCAACCTTGCATGTGCCCAGCTCATGATCTTTGCATGGGGAGCAGAGGTCAGCGCATGGACAAGAAGGATCCTCTCTCTCTCACCCAATTAGAGAAGGGGTAGAGCAGTGGAATATTTCTTGGGACTGATTCTGTGCATCAATTAAGGATCTGGCTGAGTATAAATAAACGGAAGGGGGAAGCTTCAGGCACTCTCTGAGTCACTCCTGCCTGGGCTGAACCTGACAAACTGCTGCTACATTCAACTTCTGGTCTCACTTCCTACAAACACCGAACCTATGGGCAAATAGCCTTAGATTTTCTACAGTAGGTTTGAACCCAGCACGGCTGCAATTTTATCTCCTCGTCCCAGGTACTAGGAGAAAACCCATGTAAGCTGAACTAGTTCTGATAGAAATATGATTCATTGAGAAAGTGCGAAAGCCATTACTGCTAAAGTGAATTGAAGAAAAGAAAAATTGTTATATCAATGTGTCTTGGTACATACACACAAAAAACAATCTATCCAATGTATAAAGCAGATCGTCAGAGGAGGCTTTAATGCCTTTTACATGGGGCAACTTACATATTACCTTCCAGTTGCTGCGGAAATAAAGATAAATATTTAGTGATTCTGGATCTAGTGAATGGTGCTTCCTATTGCTTGCACTTGCCCACTTAATTGTGTCCACTTGTATCGAAAATCCATATATATAGTAAATTCCCAAAGGTAAATTACGTAAAACATTAACAGCAGCCCATAGGCCAAAATACCCCATTTAAATTTACTACAAATGTTTGCACCCAATACAAACTTCAGTGCCAATTAAAGTAGTTTACGGAAAAACGTTTTCTGTTATTATTACAATTTTAGCAGTCCCATTAATAATATTCGATCTAGCTGCTGCCTAGCTTTTAATTTTGAAAGTAATCTCACAATTCTTGGACTCCCCACGGCATTTCTTGCCATGGCAAAGTAATACAGGGCGGGTGCCGCACTACGGTTTTGTGTACTCCAACGCTTACCGAAGAACACATATTCATACAATAAACTAATACATATACACTATCCTGAAAAAGCGTAGAACTATGGCGGGCCACCTTCAGAATAAGTGTAATTGGCTTTTGTTTTGGGCCACCCTTACGTTGGGTAGATATATGGTGCAGCGCCGTAGCTTGGTGCCCATGTGGGAAAGCTTGTGTAGCTTTTGTCATAACCTATGTCTATATATATCACCAGCTATAACAAAGCATGAAGGTGTGGAAATGAATACTGTAAACGTATTTATTTTCGCGCAGATAAATTTTCGCGCACTAAGTGCTTTGACACCTTTTCACGGGGATTTAAATTCGCGCAGCAAGGAAGTTTCACACATTGTTTATGCAATAATTATACCTTTCGCGCAGGATTTATTTTCGCGCACAAAGGGGGGTGCGCGAAAATAGCGAAAATAAATACTGCGGGAACATTAATACGTTTACAGTACACATTTCATTGTAGCATTGATGAACGAAATAGCAGTGTCTGGTAAATGACATACATATACCATAACTATATGCAATATGCAATATATGTAGCCATATCTCAGCAAATAAACATATTTAACTTTAAACATGTATATACATAAATTGGGCCCTTATTCAAGGTAATAAACAAGGTATCTCAATCGTATGTTGCCAAAACAATATTTAAAATGATTCCCAAGCTATTACAAGATGATTGGAAATATCGGAAAATTTAACCTCACTGCAAGGTTACCTTTCAAAATAGTAATAATAAAGTGGGTATATGTATCATATGTATTTGTGGTGTAATGGTTAGGATGCTGGCCCTCAGAGTGGGAGTTGGGAGCTCGAATCTCAGCTGGTCTCACATTTTTTTTCATACAGTACTTGTTATGTAGTGTGATCTGAGCTACGCATCCTGCAATTACACCTCCCCTGCCTACAGCGTGGCTGGCTACAGGACAAGTGTAGGTTTACGGCGGGGTGAATTACGCATTTGAAACACGTGCTGCCTGTCCAGCGTTGTGGTTCTACTTGCGCAACGGGTACAGTGTATCAAACAATTTGCAATGATGTCAGGATCAGGCAGGTATTTGAATTATCCAACTTGGTTAAGAACTGACGAGATAGGAGTCAATCTTCTAACAAATGTTTAGTTATAGCACTGTAACTGGAATTGTCTTCTAGCTGGCAGGTGGTTGTGGCGACATTTGCCACTGGGGTTAAATTTACACACCTCACACCATAACTGGGATTGTGAGAATCGTAGGAAATATATGGGTCAGATTTTCAAGAAAATGTACAATTCAACTTCGCCAATCTTCTCAAATAACCCAAATTTTAGACGAAAATAAAGTTCAAAATACAGTTCAACCTAGCCAAACAGATTGCTAGGATCAATGCAATACCGAATATTCTCGAACTTACCTAGTATTGACCAAATTGCAGCCTAATTTTGAAGAATTTACTAAATCTGGACAGCTGCCAATTGTACATTTTCTGAAAATCTGACCCATATATCATTGATTGGAAGGCGAATTTATATGCATGAGTGGATCTGCACATTTCTGTTTGCTGTTCCCTCTTGCAGGTAGAGATTGCATGTAAAGACAGGGACTATGATTTCGTGCATACACGATTTTACATCTGCGGAGACTCTGCTTTGACAAAGGATACCTTCAGGGAGATTAAATCTACTTGGCCTTTTGAGCTGCACAAATCCCATGCATGGACATTTGTCCAGCCTGAAAGGCCGCACAAATCTCATGATATCACACTATGTGTGATGTGTTACATGTTTGCATGTTGTAGCATTATACTCACCGATTGTTATTACATGCATGCATATGATGTCCCATAGCACGACCATATTAAAAAAATTCACTGAAATGGCATTTCAAGTTTTCCTCTACAACAGCCTACAAAGATCTGCATACGCTATTGAGCGTGATTTTATTGCACAAAATGTATGCAATTTCAGGAGTATTAAAAGTAAAATCGTGACTCGGTATCCGATTTCACTGGACGTGATATTCCTTTAATCGAAGTTATTGCCTGATAAGAAACACACTGTCATTCAAATTTAAGATTTGACCAACAATGCCTTGATGAAAATGTAGAAGCTACTGAGTACTTCTCATAAACATACTCGTGCCTTTTAATCAAGCTTGAAATGTGAAATCATGGAGTATAATCATGGGAAAATTAAAGTTAAATAAGAACATAAAATGAAAATATGAAGAATTAGTGTTAGAATGGTAATGTAGATTTTTCCTTAACTAATGAGGTCAGAATGCTGAAATGCTTGATGCTTAGGCAAATAGGTTATTCAAAATGTACAAGTGACAATGGCTGAGGAATTAGAACATTGAACATGAATTCTGACATTAATTTAGAAAAATAGAATGACTTAAATTTCAAAGGGTGTGGATATAATAGTTCCAATTTTATCGATCTGCTTTTAGTAAAATATTGAATGTGTGTAATTTGTGAAGTGTAATTAATGTACATGGGCACCCAGTTACGAGAACAAGAAGTGTTGATTGCAGATGAGACCATCCAATTTCCATATACATGTGTATGGTTTTGAAAGCGGATGGATATAAAACTACTTATCATACATATAAGAGGGAAACGGCAATCTTTTGTCATGGATGTTCTTGGAATCTGTGATGTTTGATGTTCGACTTTGAAGCCCTTTTTAATCCGGATAGCCACACTCTCTTTATAGCATTTTTGTGTGGACAAAAGACCCATCACATGGCTGCCTCTTGAACAATAATGTAATGATGTCATCCATGACAACACATCCCACGTCCCACATCCTTGACAACATGGCATCGTGTCCTTGACAACGCAACGAGAAATAGGTGGGGTGGGGAGAGAGAAGAGGGAGGGGGATATAGGAGAGGGGAAGGGAGAGAAGTGGAGGGGGAGGGGGAGAGTGAAAAAGAGAAGACGGAGAGGATGGGGGAATCAGAGAGGGGGAGGGGAGGGGGAAAAGGTATGAGAGACAGAGAATAGGGGAGGGAAAAGAGGGGAAGGAAAGGGTGTAGGAGAGGGGAGGGGGAGGGGTGAGAGAAGCAGAGAGGGGGAGAGGAAGAGAGAGAAGAGGAGGTAGGGGAGTGAAAAAGAGGGGTGGGATATTGTGCTGATACTAATATCTCACTGCTGTCACCAAGTGGCCAGGTCGAGGACTAGCCATCTCGCTCTACCAATAAACATTACTAGCTCGTATGCAGTCATTGACTCCAGATCATTATATGTATCATTATATGGTACCAGGAGTAAATCAGAAAGAAACTCAAAGAAACATACAAGATGGATGGCGTAAAGCCCTTAACACTAAAAATCTACAAAGCAATGGTACTACCGCTTCTTGACTATTATATAACTCATTCAATTACAACTTTGCAACACAATCAAACACAAACAAACTTGAACGCATTCAAGCAAGGGCCTCTAGAATTATTACACTTACAAGAAAAAACAAGAATCTGTAACGAACATACTACCATCACTAGGATTGTAATCACTGGAAAGGAGGAGGGCCAGACACTTATTATGCCTTATGTACAAGCAATCCTGTAACGCAACACCAACATGCACAAAAGGAACACTTGCTCATAGGTACAACCTTCCACTACCCATGCCAAAAACTGAAGCTCTCAAAAATGTCCCCTGCTTTAAGGGTGCTCAGTCATGGAACTCGCTCACATCAACAGTAAAAAGCACACCCTCTTACAAACAGTTCAAAGACTTCTCAAGCACACAAAAAACAACCAAACCCCAACACTAACTAGCCAAACACAAACAAAGGCATGCAGAACCTTCACGCTGCCAAAATACATCACCAACCCCAACGCAATCAAACCAAGTGCATGCTGTACCTTCGCGCTGCCTTCACACTACTGCAAGACCCCTAAACAAACTATAGCCAAACAAAGTACATGCTGCAGTGGATAAGGATAAGGAAGTATAACATGGCAGCAAAAGAACTAGCCTCACTGAGGCCTAAAGACGTTGTGTTAGTGAAGGGCAACAACTGGGAAGTGGGGCACGTCTCAGTAGCTCAGTAATCGCTCATATATGGTGCGCACCCAAGAGGGCGCAGTGCTCAGAATAGACAGAAGACAATTGACACTACCATCTCATGTGGTAAGAGAAGGAGAAGAAAAAGAAGTAAAAGAGAGAGAGAGAAGGAGGATGTGGTCAGATCATGAAAAACATCAAACAGTAAATAGACCAGTAAGAACTGAATTACAACATGCAAAAGGGGGTAGGGTATCAATATTGACAAGACCAGTGGTAGCCAAACCCATAATTACTATAACTGTTAACAATCCAGTAACGCCCTAGAAGAAATGTAGGAGTGTCCAAGCCGGTCAGGCAGATAATTGAAGAAGCTTGATGTTAACATTATTTCCACATTAAACTGTTATTGTTGATTCCCAAATTTTGATGTCAAGGGGAAAGATGGGATGATACTTATATCTCGCCGCTGCCATCTAGTGGCTCAGTCGAGGACTAGCCATCTACTTTGCTAGTTATAATGTTGCACATCATATGGGGTTGGGCTCTGGTTATTGATAATGCATGATGCAAACCTGAGGGAATTGTCAATTCAGCTTGACATTGGGAGTATTCATCAAACAGTGCACCAGCTGCCCTCAATGTCAGTCATTAATCCTTAAATAATGCCTCGTATAGCTTCAGCGGACAACTATAATGCCAACCATGAACTAAAAGGACTACATGATCCCAATCGCACATACAACCGCACCCGCAACTCAACCGCATGCAAAACCGCTATATGAAACCTGCCTATAACACAACCCCATTGAGGAAATGGATTATCAATAGTATATAATTAGCTGTTCCCATGCAGATAGATTCAAGACAGAAGCTCTGGCAAGGTATAGGGTGATATCATGGAAGAAAAACATTCATCTATATGGTTATTAGCTTTTTGCATCACTACGGTTGTTTCCTCAACGGCTGAGCAGTCGCGCCAATAGAGGCAACGTAGTAGAATTGGTTTGCTTTCTGACCCGTGTTCTATCTAATGACTATTCCACTGAATAGCTGGGAGCCTACAGCTTTTACTTTAGGAGATGCAATCACCCAAGTCTATAGCTTGGGCTAATGAACTAATAATCTAATGCCTATCAAACTATTTTAAGGAATTAACTTGTTGATGAAGTTTTCTCATAAGAAAAATGGTAATTGCCAATGGGCATATGTATAGGCAGAAAAAAAGATTGTAAATGATTTCAAATTGTAGTTTCGATAAGAAATTGAGAGCTAATTATTGATGTGTAACCACTAGATTTTCAAATTCAGAGATAGCATTACGTGTACATATATATGTCGAGAGCTTCATCTACTGTTTAATCTGTAAGAGATTAAGCAGTGTGAACTGACACATTATACTTTCTTTCAGCTTTCAAATAATTCATTGAACTAGGAAATATATATGTACCTGTCTTCAAATTTTATAATTGAATTTGTCCAATTTGCCTTGTACTAGAGAATGAATTAAAATATTAATACGACATAACATATACTAATGCCACCATCCCGAGATGATACACACTATTATGCACTTGTCAATTGCAACCCCGACCTCCCCACCCCTGGGGATATGGGAGAATGTCCTGGGCCTTTGAGGAAATGTGATGAAATCCCCGACCCCCCAGGGCAAGAATTTTGTGTAAAATCCCTGTAAAATACCTTGCTCAGTCAGGAGGGACCACATGATCAGGGTCGGTAGTGTGCGTAAGCCAGCCAAGACAAATTTAATGTAACCGCTGTTTTTGTTCGTTTTTCAAATATCGGCGTATCCAGCAATTCACCCAGTCCAAGTTGTTCATGTATAGCAGTAATGTCGATAGAGACTAACAATCGCGGGGTTTTAAGGGAAAGAAAGTATGAAAAAGACAGATGGGTGGGGCTCCCGAAAATGTCCATTTTGCAAAAATCACCCATTCTAATTCCATAATGTATTCGGATTTCATCCCACACTACTGATTTTTCAGTATTTTGTACCTTCCCAAGTGTATAATAAGGGCATATTTAGAAATATTTATAAAAACTCCTTTTTATGCAAAAAAATCATATTTTTATGTTAGAAAATGTCCCAAACGCATGTCCCTGGCATAAATTAGTTTTTGTTTCAATGAAAAGTTATATAAAACGTATTAATTTGTTATTTGCATTTAATTCGTTATAAAGCATATGTAAAAACCTCCTTCTGAGTTTATTTTTTGATTTAATTTTGTTTCATTTATTTCATTATTGTCTGTTTTTTCATTCACAACTCTCCAAATAGCTTATGAAGATTAGTGATAAAATGATAAAATCTACAACAAAGTTTCTACCTAGGAAATATTTTGCTTTGGGTCTTTTGTTATTGATATAGTCTCATATCACATAAAACTTTGAATTTTTATTTTTTTCCAATTTTGACCATACTCAAGGTTCCATAATGTTGAAACATAGCAATTCAGAGTCTGACCCCCTTTTTTTCTCACAGTGATAAAGAGCGTTTTTATTCAAATATTCATGAAAATACATTTGTGATTATACACATTTATTTGATATTTACCCATCTTAAATGTTGACTTTGAATATATTAGCAGATAACCAACCTTCTGAGTATGTGTTGTGTTCGGGGAAAGGGGTGTTGTGTTCGGGGAGAGGGGTGTTGTGTTCGGGAACAAAAGAGATTATGACCAAAAAGTACCAAAATTGAAAAGTAATGGAAAACAGGGGCGGATCCAGGGGGGGGGGGGGTTCGGGGGGTTCGAACCCCCCCCCTTGGGCCCCATGATGCCCTTTTTGCCCTCCCCCAAAGTGCCCTTTTCCCGCCCAAAAGTGCCCTTTTTATCCGCCCAAAAGTGCCCTTTTTATCCGCCCACAAGTGCCCTTTTTAGCTGCCCCAAAGTCCCCTGTTTTTCCGCCCCAAAATGTCTTTTTTCCTGCCCCAAAGTCCCCTTTTTCCCGCCCCAAAGTGCCATTTTTTCCACCCCAAAGTGCCCTTTTTCCCAATACAAAGTCTATGGCACTCTGTGAGGAAATGGCCCATTTTTTCACATAGTATTATTAAACCAACATAAAACCAACAACTAATGGCTACTGCTACTGTCCCAAAGCTTACTACACATATAGTGCACTGGCAAGGGGGGGGGGGGGTCAGTGACATCCTGATCCCCCCTCAAAATTTTCATAAGACTTAGTGCCCTTTTGAATAGCCCAAAGTGCCCTCTTTTACAACCCAATATGCCCCTTTTCTGTTGTAAGTGTAACAACCAAAAGTGTCTTTTTTTTACAACCAAAAGTGCCCTTTTGAACAGCCAAAAATCTTTTTTAGGAACCAAAGGTGTCTTAATTTCTTTTACAACCAAAAGTGCCTTGCGGTAACAGCTGTAAAAGGCTGTTAAAAGAACTTATAAAATGTTGTTTCCATGACTCCTTAATTTGGGTGTATGGGGCTCACACATGTTTGTTCTGACATTAGTTCCCCCTCTCATACTTGCTTTACATTTATACATCATAATGGACAATCACTTGGGGGCAGTTGTGAGAAAATTAAAGTGTGATGCCTTACATTTCTCCTATTGTTGGCAGGCCTACTGACAAACCCCCATTGATCTGGTACTCCAATGTGACATTGGATACATGTGATTTCATCTTTTGAGGGAGATTTTGATTTCATGTCAATTCATTTCATTTCATGTAATTAAATTTGCCTTTGAGATTTTCCCCAAATTATTTTTTTGTATCTTTAAAAACAAACAAAACTGGCTAATTATGATCCAAAAATGCACCCAGAATACACCATTTCACTCCTTCACACGTTTTACAATTTTGGGGAGCAACATGCCCCCAGACCTTACTTCACACCTACATCACTTGCATCATGTAGCCATAACTGGTTTTTAAAAATAATTCCACATCTTACAATGTGCATACATCGTCAACTGCCAGTGTGTGTTGTATGTTTTGTGTTTCTTAGGTCCTTGCAAACTGGATCCCTAGTTTTTGAAAGTCAAAATAAATGATAGAAAAAAAAAGAAAAAAAAAAGAACACTTTCCATGTGTGATTAAATACTGTATTTTGTGCTTCAAAAAGTGCCAAATGCCTCCAAATGGCACCTTGAATTTCTGAATTTCCCGGGGGGAGCATGCCCCTTACCCCCCCTAGTCAGTCAGATCTTCAGAAAATGCACATTAGGCAGGTCTACAAATTTGTCATTTGTCATATCTCATTAGAATTTATCAACCCCACATTTAAAATTGCTTTGGTATTTATTACTAAAATCTATTCAGTTCTGTCTATTGGGCCTAGATTTAGTTTGTGAACATGGTTGTCGAAATAAGTATTAGAAATATCTATGGACTCTTCACTATTTAAATACATTACATACTACTAAATACATTTTTTGTGCTCCCAAACGCACCAAATGCCCCAAAATTGCACCTTAAATTCCATTTTTTTCCAGGGGGGGCATGCCCCCTGACCCCCCTAGTGCTTTTTGTGCCTTTGGCACTTCCACAGCCAGGTACACCCAGCCTAGAAATGTCCCCCCACCGCCAGTGACCCGTACAGGCCTTGACATGTCATTGTCAATATCTATTATAATTTCTACATCATCTGTAATATAATAAGCAGCAATTACAAAGCTAAAATATTGTTAAAATACATACACTAAAAAAATATGCTCATCCACTCAAAATGCAGCAGAATTCACCATCTAAGGTGTATGTTTTTAAAAATTCCCCGAATGAGAACCCTCCTGGACCCTCCTCTGGGGGGCTTCATGCCTTCAGCACTCAGTCCCCAACATGTGCCCTTTTCTCAGACCTGAACCCCCCCTTCAGGAAATCCTGGATCCGCCCCTGGAAAAATCGACGAAACCCTTCATTTATGCATGTAATTGTGTACATAACCCATTGGTTATACTTACATTAACTGCTTAATTTCCTATGTGATTAATTTCTTGAGATTTTGTGTCTGAGGCATTTGCTTGAAAATAAACCCCAAGGCCCGAAGGGCCGAGGGGTTTATTTTCAAGCAAAAGCCGAAGACACAAAATCGAGGGAATTAATCACTTTAATAGCCGATTTTTGGATTCAATAACACTGTTTAAACACATATTAACAAATATTAGGCTCAAAAAAAGGTTTTAGATGTACTTACAGCATGAAGAACTCCAATAATTTAACTCCTTAACTCCAATACATAGGTTACTATTTTACATCTGACATGGAAAGGACCGAGTCAAACGCAGCCTTTATAACGTCCAAATCAGGATGTTTTACACATTTCAACCCATCACATTCTAATATTTAGTTTATTTTCCCTCTTTATAACCAATATCACATATGTACACGTAATCATAACTTCAGAAAGTCGTTTACGTCAGCCGCACTCTCCGTTCCAGAAACAAACGAAGCTTCCACTTTTTGCATGCAACCAAGCATCATACTTCCGGTTTACGAATGCCGTATCCGTGTGTCTAGGGACTTAAAAAAGAAATAAATAAAAGATTTGAATCGGTAGAAATGTTTTAAATGTTGTTTTAGCCCGATAGCGAAGTTTTCCTCTATGGAAATCAAGTAATAAATGAATGGCGATTTCAGAACCCATGTGTTTACTCTCCGCAAGTTTGCACCGCTTTAGTCGGAATCTACATGATAATGCGACGGCTGGCCGAATGAACCTCCAGCTACAACAGCCAATCAGAGATGCGTATTTACTTATGTTTATGTTCAGCGAGCCGGCCTGTTTTTATGAGGATCCGCTCCTTGCTATCCAAAGCAGAGGAGACTTCCGGTTCTCGAATGCCGTGTTGCGTGTGTCTAGGGACTTAAAAAATAAATAAATAAAACATTTGAATTGGTAGAAATGATTTAAATATAGTTTTAGCCCGATAGCGAAGATTTAGTGTACGGGAATCAAGTATTCAATGAATGACGATTTCAGAACCCATACGTGCGACCGGAAGAGATGTGGAGATCCTTCGGCATAGCCACTCATGTGCACGTTGACTTGGCGTTGCATTGTGTATGGTAGTCTATATAGCGCACAGAGGATTTCATTCGAAAGTGACCCACACGTCAACAAACTGAGGCTTGCACGATGTCCGGCACGATGTCTAAATGGATTATTCCCTATTTCGTTGCTTACCACCATTCAGCTAATATTTCCATCGGAAACAGTGGAGGAATGATTTTATTGTGACCAGGACTTCATACACGTTCAAAACTGAACGCGGAATCGACGACAAACAACCAAAGAACTCTAGTGAAGAAGCCCCCATGAGGGCAGGCAGCCATTGTATCATGAAATATCGCTCGCACGATGTCTATCGTCGTCACGTTATGGCGAACCCTAAAAACTTTAAAATGGCTAATATTTCCATCGGAAACAGTGAAGGAATGACTTTAATGTGACCAGGACTTTATACACGTTCAAAAATGAACGCGGAATCGACGACAAACAACTAGTTGATGAGGTAAGTGATTGAGCGGAAACGCCGGCTGGGGTTTATTTTAACTACATCCGCAAAGTAATTCTACATCCGAAAAATAAACCCCTGAATCCGAAAAATAATTTACTTCATCCGTTTTCCGGTTTGACGACTTCCTGTTCAAACAGTAATTTATAACTATCCAGAACCCCAGCAGAATCCAAAGATCTGCTATTAACTTAAATTAAGGGAGTGTTGTGTTCGGGGACAGGGTGGGGTGTTGTGTTCGGGGACAGGGGTGTTGTGTTCGGGTAAAAATATGCTATGATGAAAAAATGAAAAAATTGAAAACAAAAGTATTCTATTCAATTGTGTATGCAATTCTGAACATAAATAATTGGTTATATTCCAAATGTCTACTTTCTTTCCCTTAAATTAAGGGGTTGTTGTGTTCGGGGACAGGGTGGGGTGTTGTGTTCGGGGACAGGGTGGGGTGTTGTGTTCGGGGACAGGGGTGTTATGTTCGGGTACAAATATGCTATGATGAAAAAATGATAAAATTGAAAACTAAAGTATTCTATTCATTTGTGTATGTAATTCTGAACATAAATACTTGGTTATATTCCAAATGACTACTTTCTTTCCCTTAAATTAAGGGGGTGTTGTGTTCGGGGACAGGGTGGGGTGTTGTGTTCGGGGACAGGGGTGTTATGTTCAGGTACAAATATGCTATTATTATAAATTGGGGAACATGATGGTAGATATTTAGGGGGACGAGTAGGAGAAGGGTAGGGACTAGCCCTAAAAGAGGAGTGACTCCGAGCAGCTGCTGTTCAAGACTGTTTATTGATGAGTAAAGTAAATACATTCAGGGTGCAGGGCTCACCACCGGTAGGCGTGGGTAAGCCCTGATTGGTTGATACCTCATGTGTCCAAGAAAGGGGGAGGGACATCGAACCCAACATTATAACATCTATCCCCCCTCTAGATGGAGCGTACCCTTGATTGGTACACATGAGGCAGACATAATTAAAATTTACATAATTAAAGACAATAAAATGTATAAATCAATAAATTTCATTTTTACACAATTTTAAGAAAAACGAAGGACATATCTTCTCTCTTTAGAACCAGAAAACTCAGTGCTTAATAGCAATTGTTATTTGACAATAAAATAAGTATGCTTTATAGTGATATAAAGCCTTTGTAAACAAACCTAAGTTCCCCTGGCCTAGGAGTACTTTCACAAAGTTTTTTTCTTTTCTTTCTTTCTTCGTTACGTTAATATATGGATGAAAGATGATTCTTTCATTCTACTCCCTCCCTTCCATGAGGGGGGGTGTCATAGCTCCAGTTAGACAAGCATGTATACACATTATCTAAATTACTGTTCATAACGAATATAGCAAACATATCAAATATCAATGATGATTCTAAATCCAAGATCAATACACAAATGATTAAGTAAAGTCACCGGTACGTCCATGATACATTCCTGTGAGTTGATTGACAGTAACCACTGCCAAACATAGACCAAAACAGTACATGCCTATTAATTGGAAGTAAAATATAATAACCTGATTTAAAACACATCCTCACAACCTTCAACCATGTCACAAAGAAAATATTTCCTCTTCACAGACCTACTCATTCACACAGGTGCAATTCCCAGAGTCAAATAAATCACTAATATTAAGAGAAAGTTTTGTAAAGTTTTTAATATAATAAAGTTTATAATATAATAAGTAATGGATAATTCATCTGCTAACGCTCTCCCTTGTCTCTTCACACGATATCGCAGTAATTTCACACGCCCCACACTCATTTACTAGTCATAATAACAATCAGAACAGTATAATATGGTAATCCTGATTTCATTGAATCAATGTAAAGGAACAATAGTAGGACAATTCAGGCCGGCAACTGTAGAGTCCAAACGATTGGCAAATACACTGTCCAAATCACGGTGAATCCTGATGGCACAAACATATAATATCAGGTCTAAATAATGGTAATTCATGATGGCAAGAATAAAGTCCAAACATAGATGTGGTGAAATTAAAGTCCTAGTATTCGTAGAAGTGTTGTGTAGAATGTAATCCTACATAATTTAGTCAATTTCCTGTGTTCTAGCTCCTTTGTGTGGTCATTAGCTACTCCAAGTCCAACCTGATGGAAACATGCATTCGAAAATTCCCATGAAAACATGATGGGATACATGTATTCGAATGCATGTTTCCATCAGGTTGGACTTGGAGTAGCTAATGACCACACAAAGGAGCTAGAACAACTGGTCAACTGTCAACTGGTTAGGAATAGCTATCATTATTTTTGCTATTTTCATTTGTTTGCCAAAGATTGTGAGGTTCCTCCTCAAGATAAAGAAGGTGTTGAGCCACTGTTGTTGTTGCTGTTGCTGCTGCACCAGAGACAACAGCAGTTTCAACAAAATATCCCTGAAGTTCCAGGAGGAATTTTATTCAATTTTATTCATTTCCTCCCCGAACACAACAGGCACTGTGGCCAAAAATGGACACTTTTTGGATAGACATTGTAGGAAATCAGAAAAAGCTCAGAAAAATTCATAATTTTAGTATGTTTAAGCTTGTACCATTAGCTATGACCAGGAGAAGGCTCAGATGAATTGAAATAGAATAAAATTTTGACTTTATTTTTTTGAAAGTGAACATTTTCGGGAGCCCCGCCCAGATCCCCTTGGCGAGTGTTACTATGTGGCGTCAGACCCAATTTATCGGGCACCGTTCGAAACGTTCAATCTGAAGCTACGCTTTTTGTAAACAAATGCGGATGGACGCCGACCGTCCAGTATAAATCAGGGGGGATGGTCTCACACACAGCTGTGGACCCTAAAAACGCTGTCATGTTCTAAGGTGACACTTTTTGTGTATATATATTGGGGGGAGGTATGTAATTTAGATCTTTAGCCTGAGCCTGGCCAGTGGATATAAAAAACCACTAAAAGTTGACGTCTCATAGGAACCAAGGTATATGTTAAGTAATATAATGAATTTAACTGTTTATTTCTTTAATTTATCAATATTCAAATTTCATTTTTCATTTTTCATACTGTGTAATTTCCTGTTCGCTCAACTCTGAACATTGGTGCTTGGTTGCTGTTACCATCTAGGAAATAAAGCTAAACGAAGGCATGGGCTGACATGAGAGACAGTGAGGGGGTCCAATACCCAAAGAGCTGTTCCTCGCATATTGTAGGCCTATACAAAATTTCATTTGCTTAAAGCCTGCTACTGGTGGAAACTAAGGGAACCCCCCCCCCCCCCACCTGATGGGGGCTCATTTTCTCAGGCAGTCCCCTACCATTCCCCCACATCTCCGGGGGTGGGGGTGGGGGCTGCGGGGCTGCGGGGCTGCGGGTTACAATTAACAAGTGCATTATTCGCACAAATGGACGATTTAATTACAAATTTGAAGTCTTTGTTCTAAGGTGGATAGTATTAGATCTTTTTTCATTAAATTACGGTATGTGGAAAGCTTTTGACATTCCCATTTATTTCTGAATCATACCAGCATCATAAATTAATTGAATTGAAGAATGTGTACATATAACTGCTCAAACGTCCATGCTATCTGTCACCTGAATATTTGCTGTCAAGTTCATGCAGAACCAAAAGTTATTAATAGTCGAAAAGGTGATAGGAGCTTCTATTTCTGATCGAAATACTAACAATTATCTGACACCTAGACTTGTGTGACTATTTCCTGTAATGCATCGATGTTCCCCCAAGCAAACATCTCTGTAGTTTGGATTGGGGATAATATTCCATGTAATATTGATAGTCTTCCTCCGTTTCCCTTCCCTGTTTTGTACCATTGTGAGACCTGAATAGAATAAGAATGAGATATTGCGTCCGATGCGAGAGTTCTTTATCAGAACGAAAAACATGAAAAGGGTAGGTTCGAGCAACCCAGCCACTGTCCCATTCGGCTACTTCTTTGTCTAGCCGCGACTTTGATTTTAATTTTGAACGCAGGAACAAGATCGAGGCTTTCTTCTCTTCTTCTTATTGTTCTTCTTCAACCAATCCTGTTTCCGTTTGTCAATCACGTTTACTCAGGTTCCCAGATAGGATCACTACTGTCTGCAAAGTATTGTTGACAAAATCCCCTGACATGGGCTAGAGACACGTATAGATAAGGGAAAAGGCCCACGTTTGTCTTCACACTAAATTCAATTATCTTGTCCAAAATTGTACTGTTAGTATAAAGTTTGCATGGCATACTAGTGTCTCTTTTCTCATCCCTAGTAGAAGATTAATTCATTTCTTTGCTGTTTCAAGACTGGAATACACATTGTTATTTTTCAGGCAGCTAAGTTTATCAAATGGAGGCGAATGGTTCCAAACCTGTTTCAATGGTTTTATTCAGGAATCAACATTACAGCATTACATCAGTTTTCAGAATATTCTGATGTCTATACTATGTGCTTTATCAAATTATCCACCTACCTCTGTCTGGTGTTTTAAACTCGTTGATAGTAGTAAAACTATTATATATATATATATATTTATTATACGCGCATGCTATATGAGAGGTGCTATAAGTGGGGTGCTATAAAAATATTCATATAGGACGTGTCCTATATGAAATGTAGTTGTCTAAAAATAGCTCTGACGTTACCTCAGCACTTCCGCTGTCTCCGCGGAGATCCCCGCGGAGATCCCCGCGATCGGTAATCCACCCGTGATTCTGGTACTATAATTATAAAATTACATAATAAGAAGCAAACCATTAAATAGAGAATTAAATTCTCTATTTAATGATATAAGATTTATTACTGTAGCTCAAGAAATGGCCACGATATGAACGTTTTGATTCAACAATGTCAGTAAGTAAATACTCCATGATCAAGCCTGACAAGGCACAGGCCTGACAAGGCACCGTTGTACTAATGGAGCTCTCAGCAGGGCTCTCAGTGGGGCAGTGGGGCTCTCTGAGAGTTCTTTAATACTTTTTCAGTGATATATGATGATATATGTGATGTGTTCCAGGAAAATGAGTCATAAGTCGCAAAAACTGATTTTGAGATACCATTATATTTGAAAAGATGAGATCAAGACGATTCCAATGATAGTAAACAGTCTAATAAAATAATAAATATTTCTAAATTTTAAGTTTGATATTTTCGTTTTTGATAAAAAAAGTTTCCAATATTTCTGGGGGTCACTAAACAGTAAAGTAACTAAATGTAGTCCATATAAGGACCTTTAAAACGAAAGGATATATTACATAGATTATCCTGAAATTTGAGACATTGATTGACATAGCTACAAGTGACAAACTCCCTAACAATCAGAACATTCCAATAATGTGATCTTGTGAAAAAAACACTTTAAAAAATATAAATTTTGCGACTTATGACTCATTTTCCTGGAACACATCACATATGATCAATTTTTATGCACATATAATAAATATAGAATGGAACTCGCCGGCAATAATCGAAAATTTATAGGACTTGATTCGTCCACATAAGCACTCTGCCGTCCCATTCTCTCTCTCTCTCTCTCTCTCTCTCTCTCTCTATATATATATATATATATGGTCAAATCCGGAAATTTTGTAACATTTTTTTTTCAAAAAAATTTTCTTTGATCATTTTCATCTTTTGTCCATATAATGTCGATAATATATAGATTAATCCCTGAAAATATCATTTCTTATTTTTCTATATTAAGAGGAGGGTTAATGGTTGAAATACAAAGTGAATTTCATACTTTTATACTACGAATCCATTGATTTATGCTGCCTTTATGCTTTTCTTTACCCTCTATGAATTGATCCTGGTTATTTATTGATTAGTCTCAGTAAAAGGAATGTTTTGGTGGCCTGAAAAACAGGTGAGAAAGTTAATGAACTTCATTCTTTCATATTTTTTCATCTCATGACATTTTTAATCAGGAGCTCCTGGAACCAGTCGAAATTGACATTAGGTTGTGGCAAACCCAATAAATAATAGGACAGAGGAGTTAGATAATAAAGATTTCATGCTAGTCCAACCTGAGAGTTGTATCTATGGTATCATAAACTTTTCATGGTGCTGAGATCATCAATAAATTCACTATGAGAGACCAAAGAAATGGATTCGTAGTATAAATTTTAAGCAATGAATCTCTAATTTTGAAATATATATATGAAATGTTGTATCGTTCCTGATTCCAATATCAATCTAGTATAATTCCTGAAACTGTATGTAGAGGAAGCTGTCAGCATCTGTAAAACATTTTTTTTAAAAAATTGATGTTAAATGATATTATTTCCTATGTAATTACATGGATTCGTAGTATAAATATTCTCATAGTGGATTTGTAGTATAAAATTAATCATTGAAATTGAATGGCTTGATTTTCATCCTGTATGTAAGTTCTAAAATTATTTTAATCTTCATCCTTGGTGACCAGGGATATTGTAGCATGGTTTCAGGTATTTTTTATCCATCTATGCGAAAGCAATTTATTTTTCTGGAATGAATCTCTAATTTTGAAATATATATATGAAATGTTGTATCGTTCCTGATTCCAATATCAATCTAGTATAATTCCTGAAACTGTGTGTAGAGGAAGCTGTCAGCATCTGTAAAACATTTCTAAAAAAAAATTGATGTTAAACAATATTATTTCCTATGTAATTACGTGGATTCGTAGTATAAATATTCTCATGGTGGATTTGTAGTATAAAATTAATTATTGAAATTGAATGGCTTGATTTTCGACCTGTATGTAAGTTCTAAAATTATTTTAATCTTCATCCTTGGTGACCAGGGATATTGTAGCATGGTTTCAGGTATTTTTTATCCATCTATGCGAAAGCAATTTATTTTTCTGGAATGAATCTCTAATTTTGAAATATATGAAATGTTGTATCGTTCCTGATTCCAATATCAATCAAGTATAACTCCTGAAACTGTGTGTAGAGGAAGCTGTCAGCATCTGTAAAACATTTCTAAAAAAAAATTGATGTTAAACAATATTATTTCCTATGTAATTAAGTGGATTCGTAGTATAAATATTCTCATAGTGGATTCGTAGTATAAAAATAATTATTGAAATTGAATGGCTTGATTTTCATCTAATGTGTACGTTCTAAAATTATTTTAATTTTCATCCTTGGTGACCAGGGATATTGTAGCATGGTTTCAGGTATTTTTTATCATATTGTCCTAGAAGCATTTCTCTTCCCACAGCAAGCATTTAAATCCAACAGACGTAATGGTAGTTATAATAATAATAGAAATAAAAAAGCATATATGATACGTCCACTGGCATCCAATCGACTAAATTACCTCTAGCAACGTTCATTTCCTTCAAAATGATGATAAATATGCCAAGAATTTGAGTGAAAAACGCTTAAACTATAAATTACATTTATACTACGAATCCATTTATACTACAAATCCACCTATGTTAACCATCAATACCAAAAGAACCAGTTACAAATAAGCGGTGAACAGCTCCTATCATTGCTCAGGCCGAATGGCCAATGGATTCATAGTGAAAATTTGACTTAAATATGGCTAAAACGTAAATTATGGCTGAATTGATCTTCCTGATCTTTAATATTTCCGACTTTATAAGACAATCTATCAAGAAAACCAGTAGAAATAAGACTTACATTGGTTTCAATGGCACAAAGCTTGAATGGTCATTGACACTGGATAAGTCAGCTAAGCAGTAAAATGGTAGGTGGTGGCACTGTTCATCAAACTAACACTAGATGACATTGTGGATTTGTAGTATAAATATTTGGCATTTGGCTTTTTTCAGACTGGCTCCCACCACACCAAATGCACAAACATTAAATCTTTAAAACTTTGCCCATAGAATCACAAGAATCTAATAATGATAATTTGAAAAGCTGGATTCTTATTCTTTTTTATTTCTTTAGATATCTCATTTAGAAGTGGATTCGTAGTATAAAAGCTTTTTTGGTCCATTTTTAGGCATTTTTTGTCTTTCCCTGCTCAGTCCTAAGATATTATAGCCAGGTTACAAATCTTATGCCACACTTATTCTGACATGTGATGTGTATCTCAGAGATATATTAATTAAATTATAATTAAAATAATTTTACTGATTCTTGTGCCATGAAAATGGATTCGTAGTATAAAACTTATTTATATCATGAATCAGGGGCTATAATTGATAACTAAAGACATGGACTACAGTGATAAAATTTTCCAACATCATATAATATATATTTTCGTATACAATGCAAGAAAAAAATCAAGGTTCCGACTTATTTTGCAAAAACTGTGGGTGTTTTTGTAAAACAAACCAAAAATGTTACAAAATTTCCGGATTTGACCATATATATATATATATATATATATATATATATATATATATATCATAAGTGTTTATATCATATTATTATGTACATGGGGTTAGAGAAACTTTCTATTAAATCAAGGGAAGCTTGTCAAATAGTTATCAACATCATACATAATTACAATCACTACAAAAACCCCATGATGAACGAACAAAACTCGTATTTGTGTGTGTGTGGAAAATGATCTCTCACAAGCTATAGAAACTATTCTAAAGATGCTGCGTGCAGTCTACCTGTAAATAATATTCTTAAAGAATCTGGCCATTTTGTAGCCTACCAATACTCCATCATTTATATTATTGAAGATTGTTTGCCACGTTTTCTCCGCACGTAAATTAGAAGACCTGCTGCCCGAGTGATATTGAAATCTGCATGAGTATCATGAAGATGCAGCCCCGAAATTCATCTTTCGCTTACGAATAATCCCTCAGTTAACATCGATAAAAATAATTAACAGGGCGAAATGATCCCCAATTCTGGCCAAATGGTTTTCAGATGGGTTGGAAAAAACATTGTTAAATGGGGTTTGTGCTCTTGGCCGAGAAATTTGGTTATTATGCGAGCTCCATTCATCAGTGGTGTCGTGCAACTGTCAATGTCAAGGTCATATTGAAAAGGAATCACGTTTCAACGCTTCAATTTTAAAGCCGTATCAATATCTGCCCAGAATTAATTCTTTCCAGCAAGTATGCCAACCATGATCTATACATGTATGCATATTTAGATGTTCGGCGTCAGAAATGTACAATTTGCCTCCCCCACCCCAATACTGCAAATTTATAACACATGCAAATCTAAGACAAGTATAATGTTTCAAACTGCTCAACATAGCTAAACAGATTCATTTAATGTAAGTGATGCTCTCAGATACAGCTAGTATTTATCATTGTATGCCAAATAATATTCAGTAGAACTTCAATTTATTTGTACATTTTCTGACGCCAGTACTAGCTAGGCTCTCAAGGATTTCATAATTAAAGTTGCGAATGGTAAAGGAAATAAAGGAACTAGTCCCTTGTTAACAAACTACAATTGGTGATCCATGTTATCTCAATAAAACAACCAGATGATATTACATGTAACATTTGCCATAAATGTCCCTACAGAGAGAGAGACCGTTTCCATCACATCTAACTACTTTACCTGGTGGACTCGTACAATATAAGTGATCGGAAATTGTCAGATTGAAAGTGTGGTGTTTATCACTCCAGGGAGGTATACAGAGGGAGTGGAAGCCAGGTTTATATGCGTGTCACCCAAATAGTTAAGAGTAATGCCACTACTACTACTTTCACTCCCTCTGTATGTATACCTCCCTGATCACACAAACTATAAATAGAACTATAATAGTATCAGGGCCATTGTTTATAAATAACCTTAAACACGTGAAATAAAGTAAGTCAATTAACGAGAGATATCAACTTGAAGATAATGTTGTCTACTCTCTTTCCAAGCGGGACGTCCACAGTATGTAATGGAATTATTTTGCCCCCGTTTATTCATGAAATGCAGTAAAGAAAATTAAGATAGACAAAATGTTCAGGTTCTGCTTGGACTTGCTCAAGCCTCAGGTAGATAATTATATTTATACCAATATTACATTTAATATTCACCATTTGAAACTTATTAGCTGCTATTTCTGCTTGCTTAATTTGTGTTTCTGGCCAAGGGATGTACTTGTCCAACTGGCTATTAGAATATTTAGAAACATCGTTGACTGCCCAACTAACAGTTGACTTGTGCACTCCTTGATACCCACCTACCACCTAATTAACTCCGGAATTAACTTTTTAACTGTTTTCAAAAATAATGTATGGTCAAGCGGACCTGAAAAACAAATATAATTACCATCAGGGAGGTACAGAGGGAGTAGAAACCAGGATTGTGCACATCTACCATATAGTTGAAAGTAATAGCCTATCACTACTACTACTACTAACGCCAACTATCTATAGGTGTGTCCGTAGTCTGTAGTAGTCTTGAAGGAGTGTGTCGTTTCTTCTATATTAATGGTTAGCGTGTGAGAGCATGGCGCGGGTGGAGGGATTTTTTAAACTACAAACTATATACATACTGTTTATACTGAGTATGTTGGTATAATGGTCTGCAATAATTTTTAGTCAGTATGTATAATTATCAAATCTTACTTGACTTTGCGCAACTGACCCGCCCTCTAGAGGGCGGAATTAGCCCACCACTAAACTTCCTTACGTTGCTCAAATAATCAGTGTCTTTCTCACTTATACAAGACTCATACGCATGGCCCTGTTTTCTATGTATTCCCATGTCGTGTTCCTCCTGATGCCTTTTTATGGGACAACTTATGTATAATATGGTACAGGAAAGTTGCAATTTTAAATATAAAAAGTGGCGTCCAATTTGTTTAGACTCCCTCCCCTCTCGGACCTCCTCCGCTCTCGGACCTACTCCACTCTAGCACACACTTGTGTCTCTGCCTGCACAAAGTAGCAGCCAACAGCGGTAGGCCTACTCTGTGCAGCAGGTATTACACAATAACATTAACAAGGAGGAGAGAGTAGGAGAAGCAGGGCGGGGTGGTGGGCAGTCATTTAAAGTGAGAAAAACGACAACTATAAAAACAAAACAGAAAATAAAATAATATGTTATACCTCATGGTAACATACCCTAAAATTTTATTTCCTGTATACATGTTACCTGTCAGATGGCTCAAGCCCAACTGATGTTAATCTCTATATTGATTGGGCGCCATCGCCGCCCAATCAGGGAGCACCTGCCTGCGAGCAGGGTGTCCCCCTGGCATATAATGAAGGGTCGTGACCCCCTTCCAGTCACTTAAGATCGACAATAAAGCTACGCTAGTATACTCTACGCTACAGCTCCTTTTCCTTTGTGTTACACTACGTATAACAATACCTCTAGCGGGATAAATTTCTGGACGAACCTTTAACGGATGCCTCTCATAGAAAGTGAATACTTTATTAACTTTATTGTTTTACTTGCTTTAAATGTATAGTTTAAAAATCAGGCGATTCTGAGAATATTTATACTTCATGTATAAAAAATGTCTATTTGTCCTGAATAAAATATCTACTCCCTCTGTTTGGCCCTGTTATCATTCAGTTTATTTCTATTTCTATGTGTTTTCTTTCATCTTAGAATTGACAAATCGACAATTATTAATAGATTATTTCGTTTTACATTTTGATATTACTCTAATGTAAGTCTGCCATTAGTGGGTATAACCTTTGTCGCTCAAATAGTAGGTGTCACTTCCTTTGTCAATCTGTAACACTTTAAAAAATGTCTTCTCTAAATTCTTCTAAAGGATGCACCCTAATATGAAATGCTATATATCAATAAATATTTGTTTGGGCCTTTCAAATTAGGCAAGAACAGACATAGTATAAGTTTGGAGGTGGCACTAGCTTTCCATTATGCAACAGGAACTTTGGTCTCCACGAATTTCAATGAGCAACACACAGGTTACGAACAGCCACGAGTATGGAATGAACAAACACTGTGCAACACTCCTTGGATATCATAGCACTAAATTTTCTTTTAACTATTCTATTTCTCCGCAAATTATACAGAAATACTAAACATAATAAAGAGCCTGACATATTGCTATTAATTAATCTCTTTTCACTGCAAGTAGCCACTGTAGACCAGCAAACTTATATGCTAAGGATTAAAGAAAGAAAGAAAGAAAGAAAGAAAGAAAGAAAGAAAGAAAGAAAGAAAGAAAGAAAGAAAAACGAATAAAAACAGTTACAGTCGATTTAACTTGAAATTAGTTTTAGGATATAAATTACTTGCTAATTCACGTATCAAACACAAAAGTATTTTGGTAGAAGGGGAGATTATTATCGCTGTACGTCGGTTAGGGCCGGGGTGGAAATGATGAATTGATGTTGATAACATTACAAAAGTATTTTGTTCCAGCTTGTTGCCATTCCGAAAAGGAGAAATCTCCTAATCAGATTCGGTTGTGGTAGGATCTGGGTGCTACATTGTGGTTCAATATCACATATTCATATTGCGGACACCAATACATTCACTCGATGATGAATGACTTTGGAATCAAAGAGTATCAGGGAAAGAATCACTGGGGGCGTACGTTATGGAACTCCTGTCTACCGGATCGGTGCGATGACATGTAACATCTCCGGAGGTGTTACTGAAACACATATAAAAAGACTCCTCATGTCGATGTTTGATAACTCTGGGGTCACTGCCCCGTCACTGCATAATCAACTAGAAATAGATTTCTAAATACCAGTCACGTAGAAGGATATGGCCATCAAAAAAACTATACTCTTTGCAAGCTTGTCAGTGTCATATTTGTGATGTGCTACAGAGAAATAAAAAGCCACAAGTCGTCAAAAACGGATCCTGGGATATCATCATGATATTTGAAAAGATGAGATCAAGCGGATTCCAATGAAGGTAGATATTAGAACATTTAATAAGTACTTACGTATTTTTGTATGCATGAAAAAGAGTTAGGTTTAATGATGGTCAATCACATGTAAATTAGTTAAATATACTCCTTAGGATGATCTCGGATATGCATATAATAATTATATCATATATTCAATAAACAGTCTTGAAATACCCAAAAAGTGAGCATAGGTTCTTGTGAAAAAGCATTTGAAAAATATCATTTTTTGCGACTTATGATTCATTTTCCTTTGGCACATCACATTTGTTAAACAGTGGGTAGACCTCATGTTCACGGAGCCGATTGTCACCTGTCAGTATAATCGCCTACAAGTGGATGTGGGTCTTATATATATGCTTGCCGCCACAGAGAGCTTTCATACTTGGTAGCTATTATCCGGCACCATTGGAAACTATTAGTGCGTAATGATCGACCATAGTATCATCCTATTATAAGTTCCCATCAAATTAAATTCTTGGTAAATCATGGCAGCAAAGACACACACTGCCGGGGATTACAACAAAGTCACTGATTTATTTAGAATGGCCTCATATAGTTTACTCAAGCACTGATGATATTTTGTTAAGTTCTACTTCACTCCCATAAAAAGTTGTACTGAAGTTCTACCAGAAGATTGTTGTACCCAGCTAACTAGGTTTCACTATTTAGGTTATTCGTACTATTCCATAGTATTGTATGAAGTTAATATAGTTCATCGAGTGACGGAATATTGTATTAAGCGTTGTATATATTTGTTGAAGATAGTTAACACTGTTTTGTTCTACAGAAGGTCGTAAGTAAGGGATATTCACTGTTATATCTTCATCATAAGGAATACTACATGTAAAATTAAAGATGAAAATAGGCTTTAACACTGTTCAATTTGATGTAAGTGATTAATTGATTCAATAAAATTCAATACAAAGGTGGAAGATTTCTTCCTTAACTACAACAAGTCATGCTTGAATACTGAACAGAATATAAACGTATTTTTGTACTTTCTATATCCTATTCCTGTAATAACATCTGTTTAAAAAAACCTTCCAGCAATATGCATTTGATTTAGCGTTGCTATCCACAATCCATAACGTCGTAGATGATATAATAGGAATACCATCTTAGGGGATGATGTAATAATAAACAGCATCCTGGGTGAAAATGCCGCCTGCGATAATAAAGCATGCATATGAAAAGGAGAACTTTTCCTAGGGGAAATTCAGGTCTTCTAATGATCACGAGATTGGGAGATGGTTATGCCATGCGAATCCATTGTCAACAACGCCATCTCTTGCTGTGTTTAGCATAATTTCCATTAGTATTATAATAGAAGCCACTGGTGCGGAGCCATGTAGCCTCTCCCTGCTTAGCAACAAGAGATATATTGATCAAGTATTGGGTCTTGGAACATTGTCAGCTTAAGGAGGCCTTCTCATGCGTCCTTACTGCCTTTGTTTGCACTGGCAAGGGATCAGGGCTTAATCTGGGCATATAATCCATCAATGCAATGGTGTCTAGGATAATAGTTTCACCAGTTTCTGATCAATGGCTCTCTTACCATAGCAATTAACAATGGCTTTTCCTAGTCTTTTACTGGGGAAGATGGTAGTGAAGCATGGTGTATTAAAAGTAGGCTATATAGTGACAGCGGATTAGAGCAGATTTCTATCGAAGGGGTGGTGGCTATATTGTTTTAGATTTTAGTCCATCCTTGGGACGAATTGAAGCTATTATTGCCTGCTGAAACCATGCATTTTAGAGCTATAATGCCCGGAGGAACGATAATTGTCCCTTTTCCTCATCCATACATGTTGTTTATTGGTTAGAGAGTTTGGAATCGTCCCAAAATAGACTAAACAGATTAATGACGACTATTTGGACAGGACTTGGGCCCTGTTTTGATAATACCCTCAAATTTGCTTCAAGCATTATCAACAAACATAACAAACTAAGTTTTAATTCATTTCTATATATATATAGAAATGAATTAAAACTTTGCATGAAAATGTAAACTATTCGATACAACACATTTTTACCCAAGGCTCGCCACAACAGGCCTGAATAGTTGTAAAAGTTGATGAATTTTGGAAACTGTTGCCTTAGGATAGTTTTCATGGAAACCAAATAACATGTTTTTCAATTAAAAAAATGTATATTTAGGAAATGGCTGCCAACTGCTCCTCGTGGCATGTAGAACAGACAATTAAGGTTTACAGAAATTAATGTTCTTGTACTATTAAATTTAAGACTTATGCCATGTTTCACTATAATGTACTGTAAAGTATTACCAGCGATGAATGTAATCCAATATTACATTCACCTAAACTCAGGAAAACCATTCATATTAAACAAATTAATTGTAAAGCTAGGGTCACCTCAAAGACCTGGGTTTCTTCAGAGAAGGTGATGGGCAATTGTCGTAACCCTTTTTTCCTATATCCATGGAATTTGTACCTGTGATATAAAGGAAATAAACCTATTACATACACACATATATATAGTTTTATGTATGTATACATACATCTATACATGTATAAATACATACATGTATGCATACATACATACATGTATACACACCTGCAATTTACTCCCTACAACTTGGAGGTTTTAGAGAAAAACAGTGGAAAAAGCAATTATGAGACATTGTCCTGACTTTTTGTTTCTATACGGGCATCATCTCTTTTGGCATGGCTTATCTCCATGGGCAGGCAACTTGGAAAGACTTCACTGATGTTTTGAGTATTACAAGGATCTTTCACTTCTAGAATGGTTGATGTAAAGAGTGAAAATTTGAGAAAATCTCCCTTTTCAGCCCTGCCGTCATTAATGCTTGCTAATATATAAGACTTTTATTCTGCCTATAGTGGAAAAGTCCTGTATTTTCATTGATTTATCAAATAAGGTTGATTACATCAGATTGCAAAAGTTACAAAACAAAGCTCTCCGGATTATATATGGAAAGACATATGATAATGAAGGGATCTTCAATACTCATGTTAAGAGCAAGATACTGCCGCTGGCCATTAGGCGAGAGGTTAGAGCTATTAACTTATTGAAAAGAACAGGTAATTTTGTTAATGATGATAGTGGTCATAATATTATATTGAGAAATGGATGTCGAAAGAAAATAAAGTCAATTAGATGGAAAAAGCAGCAGATCAATAGAACAACTATGGGTAGACTTACAAGCACCTGGAATAAGCTGCCTGAAAGAATTAGGACTATTGAGAGTGACTTGGGTTTTAAAAACTCAATTAAGAACTATTATTATCAACGCTTTATCAACTCTGGTGTAGTTGAGATGTGAAATATGTGAAGATATGCTAATCATTTCAATATTGATATGACAGCCAGTGTGAATCTGGCTGGTACGTATAGCCCAGAGCTCTGACTGATTATTGGTAATGTCTGTATTGTGTTGTATTATTTCTGTTGTCCTGAATAAACATAATTTAAAATCAAATCTGTGTTCCTAGTTTGACTCAGCAGATCTATGTGTGTTGCGTCATCAAGTACACGTGGAGTAAGTGTTGTAATATCTCAACCGAAGAGCCTTACACAAAGAAAGTAAAATCCAAATTGATGTATAAAACATTATATCATAACTTAATGGTAATAATAATATATATTGAGAGCTGCACTTGAGCCTTCGCACCTGTTGAGTGAAACGTATGGACAACATAACAGTATCTGTGTAAGACACTTGCGAATTACCGTAAGAAATAGAGTAGATGTATGGTAAAGGATTAGTATCAAAGAGAGCACATCGTTTTTATCAATAAAGATTTTATTTCAGAAGCACCGGTTGTTTTATATGATTGATATCCTCTTGTAATAGGGAATCTAGTATGCCTTCGTCGTGTATATTGCTTCAAACGTCAAGGACAGCTGACTCGACTAACATAAGGATGAACTAGTTTGCTACAGTAATGCAAATTGACATCAAAGATCGAGAGTCGGTCGGGATTGTCATCAGAATGTATTTGCATGATCGACCCTTCGATTCAAATATCTATCGAAATGATTTTATTTTTATTTTTCACCCTAATTTAGCCAAATTTCGTAAACATACATAGAGCTTCCAATTGTACATTTGCTAACGATCTAACGTTTCCATAACCATTTATTTAGGTCCCTTATGGTCATCGCTTGGTTTATTTACACACACCTATAGTATTAGAACTTATCTGAGAAGAAGTTAGTAGAACAATCAGTTCCCGACATGCAGCTCCCATATACATTTTCGACGGCCAACCAAGGCGGGAAAGTTTGGCCCTCTCTTGTAGAAAATCCGAACTACGCGTGGAGTGGCGCCCTCTTTGAAGTAAAGCAGAACATTCACTTCCGCTTCTACACGCGGTTGTCGTCTGCTTTCCTGTGGCTTAAACTCAGATTATTAAGGTACGGTATGTTCTTTCAAATATAGCAGTGAAATTAAGTTGAAGAATTTAAGATAAACTATTCAAATCTAGAATGTGATCTAAACTCAATGTAATGTATGTTCGGATGATGACTGATTGGAAGCAATATGGTAAACGGTCGAGTTTGGCTGATAATAGCTGATAATGTCCACGCCCTTTCGGCTTAGAATTTGACATTAATTCCGGCGTTAATTCGTCTCGTTATCACTATCAGTTGATTCAGATTGTCACCGAACAAAATTGTTGATATATTTAAATTAGTGATATCATGATACGTTATCATATTTACTACTATTCACATGATTTTGACCAAATGGTTTCCAAAACTACTATCTGAATTATATAGATCGACACGTTTACTTTAGTTTAAACTTTGCGAGCGGCTCGGCAGCGGGCCAATCTATAATATAGGGAGGTTCCGCAAGCAAAACTATGCGTATCTTTTTACATTCTACGGTATTTTTTTTAAAAAAAATTCGTGAATGTTAGTGAATTGGGTACCATTCTGTCAATCATCCTGAGTAGCAAGTTCATGTGATACATTTTGAGGTGTTGGTTGAGGATTGGTGTGATGAGTGTGGACACTTATCTAGGAGGATATCTGGATGCCCATCTCTGTGTGATGTAATTCACGCCAACACTACTAACTTTGCACTTATGCAAGGACTGCTTGATTGACAACCTTCTACCATCTCTGCAGTAAATCCCTGAAGGCCAGTGTGACATCCTATTGGTTGACATTTGTTGTATTCTATTGGCTATCTTGGTTTGATTGACAAGTTGCCAGTTAAGGCCACTGTATAGGTTTTAAGAGGAACCCATTTAGAGAGGACCACCCATGACTGAATCTGAGTGATCTACACCTACTACACCCTTTGGGATTTCTGGGTTTCAAGTCTTGGAGACAGACAAGCTCGGAATTGCAAAGACTAAAAGACAATAATTGTGTATTATTAGATTACAATATGTTGTTTGATGTCTTATTCTAATTCCCTTGCATTGTACTTTCATGTTTATCCAACTGCCTTTGTAAACAGGGAGCGTGCAACTTTCCTAGTTGTTAATAAACTGAATTTTACTTCCACTCCTGTGTTCTTCTAATACAGACATTCGAGGCATTTCAGATTACAGTACGTCTGATATTCATAATCTAGCCATTGCGCACAAATAGTTGACCGTAGAATTTGTTTCCTTTGGAAACGCACAATATATACATTAACTTAAACTGATTATAAAGTTAGACAGAAAAATAGTTCATTAAATGATTGATTAACTTAATAAAGAAACTTATAACTTGTTTGTTACTTATAGCCTTAGGTCATATTTTTATGTATACAAACATAATTGTGAGAACATTTTGCTTGATAGCTCTTGATATGTTCCGTTACGTTTTCCCACCATGTTTTGCTGAACCTCATTCTTTCTTTTCACGTACCGCATATTTATATATCAGCGATACGGATACGTTTACGTCGTAGGTTAGTTAGTATAAAATTCAAAGCCTATAAATAATAGAGGTATTTAGCTGTGGAAAAAAGTAGAGGACACTGCGATACACGAATTGTGTTGGAAATTAGGTCTGTTTTAAACTTGATAATATATTCATTTCGCATCTCCAACTTCAAATTACAAAACACCACGAAAAAAACGAATGTGCCATGACAAGCCATGAATGATAAGTCTTCTCATTTTATAATACACAATTTGATTTACATTCAGAGAACTCAGAGTCTCCCTGAAAAAAAAAGGAATGGTAACAAGAACAAAAGGATGTGTACCGGTAGTCTGTTTAGGAAATATGTACGCTTTATACACATAGTCATAGAGAAGCCTTTCCGATGATGAATCTCTGTGATTTGACCACATTTTTATATTTCCTTCTAGATGAATACAGCAACAGAAGACCATCTGACTCAAGGGAAGAATGTGGATGAGTGTTCTCCGAAAGAAGTTATTCTTTGCAATGGAAATGTAGACGATACACCCAGTACCACCTCAAAGTCCCACAAAGGCAAAACTCCCCCCAGCAAACCCAAAGTATCCGTCTTCACAAGAGCGAAGAAGAGACAATGTAAGTGTGAGACCTCATCCATCATAGATTCAAAACATCACTTTAATATATATATAGCCTAGTTCCAGATTTTTATTGTGCGACAGTTTAAATGTAAGATTCATAAAGTGTTTAAAAGCACTTCAATATAGAGTGATATGAAAACATTTTACTCTGAACGAAACAGCGCAATTGACCTCACTCGAGGGGTTCTTTATTTCATCACATCCATTTGTTGATATAATATATATGACTGTATTATGTGTTTACAATAGGGGATTTGCATGTCCGTCATCTTGAATCTCGATTCGCATGGAGTTATGTTTAATTCAACATAGTAAACAATGTCTCCGAGTGGGATACATCAATTGGTCCGCTAATTCTTTTATTCAATTAAAAATGGTTTTAATACAACTCGGATATGCTATAAAAATAGGGGTTTCGCTACCCACTAGTTCTTACAAAACCTTCTTAATCTTAACAACAAGTTTTAAATGAATAATAGAAAAATATATCAGCGACCCTAAGAAAAAACAGAATCCCTTTTTGATTGCATTTGACTTGATCAGCCTCATATTTTTTTAGCCCGCGGTGAGGCCTTCTTCAGAGGAATAAAACGTGCAACAGTTCATTGTATGACCTGATATAAACGAGGGTGCTAAACATGATATGGCTATCCTACTTTCCATTAATTCTATTTATATTATTAGTGGCTTTCGGGGAGGAGCAGGTGAGTGATGAAGAAGTCAAAGAAGAATACCAGAGACAACTAGAGATGATGAAAGAAGATGAAGAACAGGAGGAAGATCGGCAGAAAGAGCTCTTCAGGAGGTGGCTACACTCTCCAGAGCGAACAAAGAAATGGAGGCATATGATGGCAAAGATGGAGAAGGCAGAGCAAGCCAGAGAAGAGGTAATATTAGTCCTTCTGTTCTGTCAACAATAGAACTCAACTCAAATTTAATTTATTTGCGGTCGGTGCATAACAGTTTGGAATAAATTGTTCACGTTTTGTAAATTATTTTAAATTAACGTTTTATGAATTTGTAAACTCAATATAAATTTATATTTAACGAAAATTGGCTACATAACATTATGAATACCAATCCGTAATTGTTCTGATAAGGGTCCAGCACCTTAGGTCACTGCACCACCCTCCCCACAATCTTATATTAGGAAAATCAATACGTTACATAATCATGATGCCTTAGACAAATACATATTTTACTATACTACTTACAGCTGGTATGAAGTGCATACAAGCAATATTTTAATATATCTACCTTGCGTGCGCACGCTGCGCTCGCATGATTCACGTATTAAGTATTTGCGTATATTATGTCTAAATATTGGCCACACGGTGGCGCTATTTACTACAGGCTATAGTTTTTAGTACTTCTCCTTTACTTCATTCTTATTCTTACACCCAGCGATGTGTATAGTACTAGTTGAACTAGACTTCTTCTACGTCGAATAAACAGAGTAATATTAGGCTTTGAGTACTAGTATGTTGTTATTTCTCTCCTCAACACTACCTTCCTTGTCAGTTTCAGTGGAGTCCCAACAACTCCTTTTTTTAAACGTTCTTAACAATAACTAGAATTAGAGATCCAGTGACTAAATATTTCATCTACACTGTCACGCGCAACGTATCCGCGCGATACGAAAATGAATACGATTTTCTTGTACCCACTTTTGATATGATTTCGTCTCAGCGTATTCGAGGGTAAATAATAACCTGGGAAAGCTAAATCTCCTAATCCCTGGTGTGCGGTGGTGCGTTAAGAGTTGGCGCGCCTGGCCGTGTGCGGCTGTGCGCGAAGGAGTGTGCACTCACTCATGACAAAGTGACAAAGCAGAGAAAAAAACTTGCCCATGCTTGGGTTCGATCTAGCAACCTTGTGATAAACAATCAAGTGCTCTAACCATTACACCACTGAATCACCTATCAACATGGCCTCAACTAATCAATCTGAATGTTAATAGTGTGTGTGAGAGAGAGAAAGAGGGGGAGAGGCAGACAGGGAGATTGCAATTGAAATTAAGTAAGAAAGAGATGGACTGGAAAGGAGAGGAAGAGCAGGGAATTATTTTTTTCAGGAATATATATATATTGAATATATCCAGGTATATGTGTGATGAGTTACAGGAAAATGTGCCAGAATATAAAAAAAACTCAACAATATTTCTTTCTGCTTTAAATAGCTCATAACTCCCTCAAAATGCGTCAGATCTGAATATACTTATAATTGTGTGGATACTTAGTCCTATCATGGCCATAATAAAATAGGTATAAAAGATAATTCTACTTCAATTATTTTGCCTGGCATATCAAGTAAGAGGTGAAAATGTCACGATACGCGACGGTCACGATACGCGACGGAATTTTCGGAAATGTTATGCATCATGTTAAGGCTCACAGAGGAAAGGCATTTTAAGGTACAGGCTGATCGTGTACATAGAAAGAACCGCAAAACTGTCAGTATCACATAGACCTTTTCAATACTACGGCCGTTTTACTAAAACTGTTTATTGTTAAATTACATATTTACTTGTGATTATTATCACATATTTATTTGCGATATATTGGATATATATGCTATTCTTATGCAAAAATGACCTTTCCTCACGTTTTTGGCTCTAGAGTCCTTAATATTTGAGCCTGAGTGCCAATTTCTTTAGGATTGTATAGAGGAGAATATGTATTCTCAAGAAATATAACCCCCAATCCTCTCATCTTAATTCCATTGTTATCGATTCCCAACCCTGAAATGCAAAACTTTTCTGAGAATGGCCCTATAACAATATATATATTATTGATGATCGGACCTTTATCCTACATGTATTATAGAATATGAATACACTATAAAACGGTTTTAGCTGTACCTCACTTTCCATTGTGATGGGCTTCTTGAAGGTGTTAAAGCATTGCAATAACACCCACTCAAGCGTGGTGCGTCCAAGCATGACCAGACCAACAGACATTGAGGAGCCATGGCCAACATCCATTCTCTAGCTTTGATTTTTCATTTAATTTTGCTAGACGAATTAGTGAGTAATATGTCTCATTTTTACACTAAATCATGTGATTAATCAGGCTTAATGAGGCCGAAATAAGGCAAAATGATAGGGAAAATATAGGTATCTGAAACATAGGTGTAGGAATCAAAATATTGGTCCCAGCCTTCCCAAACTTCACATGCATTATGCTCATATACCCTGCTATATGTACACCAAAGATTGTAGAGATTCAATGAATTTTCTTTTTTCTAAAAAATTCTTTAGACATTTCTGCACCTATGTAGTTCTCAAAACTCAATACGAAAAACGGAGCACGAATACGGAGCATATCATATTTCGTCTCCGTGATTCAAACCACCGTTTTTCGTATCAGAAGTTCAGGCAATTTCGTCACCACAGTTCACCAGTAGCATTCGCGGTGCCCGGTAGACAAAAATCGTCACACTGAAGACGAAAAAGCTTGCCGCTCCGTATCGCCCGGGTACGGTGCGCGGGAGAGTGTATGCAAGTAAACAAGAGCCGCGTATTTTGGTCTCTTACAAAATGACAGGAAAACTTTTCTCTCCTTTCCTACTCCTACATAGGCATGCACCATTTACTGACAATCTCTTTTAACTATTTAATTCAATTCAAAACAGTCTTTATTTGCATTACTAGTGAATACAAAAAGGGAGGCTCGGTTTTGAAACCTAGGTTCCAAGTCTTCCTGTGGGTCCCTAAACTGTACTTATTAAATATATGCACCATTAAGTAGATACATGGGAAGCCTGTTTGGAGGCTACATTTTTATAAGTGACTTAGGAATGTCTGTATTAAATTGCTGATTACACATTCATTTTGCTGTTATGATACCAGGGGCCTCTTGCTGATGCGTGGGTGCAGTGCGAAGAACCTGAGTGTCACAAATGGAGACGTCTCACTAAATCACATTTTGAAGAACTTGATGAAGAGGCACCGTGGTTCTGCTCTATGCATCCTCTCCCTGAGTTCAAGAGTTGTTCTGTACCACAGGAAGATTTTCTAGAGGTTGGAAATAACAATTTATTTGTTAGTCTTATATGTCTTTGTTAAGAATAATCAAGTTCACAATATCAACATGATTGAGGTTCCTAGGATTCTTAGAAGGCAACAGGTGCATTAAGATGATACAAAGTCTCGATACGAAGCTCAAGGTTCAGTTAAATTAATTTAAGCTTTCATGTAGAAGAAACACATAAAGTTTTGTTGGAAAATATTGCAAAATTAATAAGATGATTGAAGGATTTGATGAAGAATTCACTGGTACGTGGCCTCATCCTCATAATAATAACTTTTTCTTCATTTGGATATATATATTTTCCCCAATTTCAGATAAGATATACAGGATTTCCTCACCATACATCTTCAACAGAAAATGAATTATCATTAACTCTACTAATATTAATCTTTGAAAATAAGCAATGAATCCATCAGAATTACAGCATCAGTATTACATACGAAAGATGTGTTTGCTATAACGTAAATCTTGAGTATGAGTGAGTTAAGATGAGTTGTATTCACCAAGTTTTTAATCACAATCAGGTTGAGAGACTAGCGACACGTTTGGGGGTTAGATATGTGTCGTCCAGCCTGCAAGAAGGAACAGTGGTCTGGGCGAAGGTGCCGGGATATTTGAGGTGAGCCACACATCCAGTACTATCTAATATATGCTACTATACATTAGACATTGTTCTCTGCTCTCAACATTGATCTGGGATCATCCAGAAATTCTACCCGCTAGTACTTTTGCTTGCTCTACTTATTTTATTGTCTGTTTTTGTTCTTATAGTTGTCATTTTTCTCACCTTGAATGACACTGCATGCCCACCAACCACCCATCCTTCACTCCTCCCATGTGTTAGTGTTTGATACCTGACTGCCTACCTGCCTAGTGTGTGTGTAGCCTTGAGGCAAGGCTACACACACACTAGTGGCAGGCAGTGGCAGGCAGCGGGAGGGGCAGTGGCTGGTGAGTGAGTGTAGTGTGTGAGTGAAGGTGCAGTGTGTGTGAGAGCTCCGACAGGGGTGGGATTCTAAACCAATCTTTATATTTAAAATTGCAACTTTCCTGTACCAGATTATACATAAGTCGTCCCCTAAAAAGGCATGAAGAGGAACACAACTTGCCGTACAGACAATGTAATGGTACCCATTTAGATGGGAAAACATAAAAAACAGGTCGATGGGTGTGAGTTCTGTCTAACTGAGAATACCAGGGGTAATGGAGCAACGAAAGGAGGTTTAAAGGTGGTCTAAATCCGCCCTATAGGGGTCGGGGTCGGTTGCGCTTGGTCCAGTTAGATATATAGTTCAAATATCTAACAGATTAGTATGTTTGGATTAATTAAATATTCCTATATAATACGTATTTTAACTTTTCACCTTGCTTATTCTATTTGCTCATAGCCTATTGCTTCTCTGGATTTACCATACTTGTTGTCATTATCGTAAATGTAGATATCTGGGGATCGGGGAAATCTCATAAACTTACCTCGTTATTAATATCTATTCAGAGAATCCATAGTGGACATTAACATAAAGTAGAATTTGTAATATTCAGTAAATCAAAGACCACTAGCAGGTGTTAACTGTCTACATAATATTTGATATACAAAAATATTAACAGCAGTATCTGGGACTACTTCTGCCCTCCACACTACCTCTGTCCCTTCCATAGGATTAATAACGGACATTGAGGGGCTGCTGGTACACTGGTGCATAATTGCTACTGCCTGATGCCTGTATCTGTTACCATTTCATTTTCTGGTACCTATACCTCTGAATAGTCGGACTTTTCTATGTCCAAGTCAGCCTCACTCTGTTTCTGTTAAACATTACCAATGAATTAAAATTGATGAATGGTCAAAGACTTATATCAGAATTTTAAGTCTCCCAGAATGCATAGTTTTCTTGGTATGAGGTCAAAGGTCAAAGCCATACTCCATACATTCCAAGAAATAGTTATTGACCTTGGTCAAGGTCAAGGTCATGAATTAGAAGGTCAATTTAATGCCAACAAATTCACTTAAATTCAGATAATGACCTATTTCCATTTCACACGGTTTGGTCAATTATAAACTGCCAGGGAATTATCTTTTCTTAATAATGGAGATACCATAGCAACTTAAGTAATATATATAAAATGACATTAGATTTTGACATTATAACCAGACTTCCAGATTTTTAGTATAATAGTAAGTTATTTGTTACTCATGTAGTCATTTCATTACAGTTGATTTGTGTGATTTCAATTTTTCGGAATCCAACATTTTCCAACATCCATGTATTTTAACAAAAAGTAAAAACCTTAACAATAATTTAAAATTTCTCTCATTGAGGTGGCCAGCCATAGTGAGCACAGACTACCTGTATGGAAGCCATGTCTACACAGATGCTGATGACGATCCAATATCCTACCATGTGGAGTTCTTCGGGGAGCAACATACTCATGTCTGGGTCACTGCTAGAAATATTCAACTCTTTGGTTCCATTGATGAATTGACCATTCTTCAGAATGCAGCACAAAATAAAGTGCACAAGAAGGTAATCAATATTCTTTGAGGTGTTGTTGCATCATTTATGTGTTTAAAGTCCAGAATACTTGATGCAATTTAATTCAGGAAATATTCGATCACCATCGTTTACATAATTTTTGGTTTTCCTGAGTTAGTCTAATACATAGCGTGGGCGTATGGTGGTGCTCCGGCCTTAGTTCCCTTACCATCAAAGTTACTTGGAAATGTTATTTGTAGGCCTCATATGGAATTAAAGGTAAATGCTAGTGTTTAATCAAAATTGAATAAATCATGGAGTTTTTTTAAAACTTGGTTGGGGGAACCTAAAAAGCCCCCCCCCCCCCCCCCCCCCCCCCAAACCATTATCATTGGATAAGTTTTTATTTCAGGGACCGCTGAAATGTATTACTGTTCACCATAGAAGTCTATGGGAAAAACGGGTATTTTCTGCATTTTCCCCAATAGCAGACGATTGAATCATACGATTTTATCCGCATATACATAGCTGACATGTTATTCTACCCTCCCAATTAAAAAAAATAAGGGGTCATTGAACTAAAAAAAAGTCATTCAACTGAACGTTTAGGTTGTTCCCAGCTAGTGGCCGCAAATTTTGCTATATGGATGAATGATAATTGATACTAAGTTACTGATCAACACAAAGAAATGTCTGTTGCAAGTATTAGGGTCAAAGCATAATGTTAAAGGTCAAGCGTAATGAAAATTGTAAAAATCGAGATAAGGGCTGATTTACATGTGTGATGGTGCGATCGATGGCATCTGAGGTTAAAAAAATCAAAAAAAATCCATTAGAGCCCCTTTTTCACAGCTTTCTGATGGGTACACAAATGGGGCTCAGTTTGCCTTAGTAGAGGGTGTGTATTCGCACCCCACCGCTGTGACGTCATTCATGTCCAAGCTACGGGCTGCTTTAGCCTAGCTAAGCATTGTCTCATAGTCATAAGTGTCAGTTAGTGTTTGACCGACAATGAACATGGGTCTGTGATGCCTTCCAACCAACAGAAAGCTTCAAATCAGCTCAAATTGACGACGTACTTCATTTCAAATAGGGACATACTCCATTTCTAACCATGTAAACACATTCCCAATGAATGATTTCTTTTGGCATTGAAAGGCTATGTGACGGAAATTATGTACTTGACTGACATTTGACACCAAAAGTTTGATTGTATTTGATGTATCTTTTGATAGCTACACTTGAAAGATTAATCACTCATTCCATACTGTTTATGGGATCTGTCTACAATCAATTAATTGCTTGATATATACGATTTTTCCCTTTTAACCTTTAAATCTTTAACCTTTTTATTCAATGTTTTGACTTGGTAAGAAAATACATATTTTATACAGACACAGTGATCTCTGAACGCATAATTTCAAATGTAAATATTTTATATTTAAATGAGAGCAAATATATCATTAAAATCGTTACATTAAAGCAACGACTTTCCTTCATACTGATATCGCATTTTCTTCATTGTAGAAGAATTTGCAATATCTGCTTAGCAACTTACAGTGGAGATATGTTTGGTCGTTGTCAAAATGGCTGCCGTATTTCATTGACATTTGCTTTTAAGTTTATATTACAGAAGAATTAACAGTAGTATTTGGAAGATATCAACATTTCTATAGGCCTATATCCATTCAGATATCAAGCAACATAAATACCAATTCTCATTATTCCAGGACTTTTCATTTTAATCATATTTTCACCAAAAGTGACGGAGATCACTACTGTAAACGTATTTATTTTCACGCACATGGTCGATTCTCATGAAACGGTTCCAAATGGGTATTTTGGGAAAGGTCATTAAAATGAAATGAAATTGCTAGTAAAGGTGCCCCATATCCTTGTCTTCTATATCCTGAAACTGTGTTTCTCAAGTATGAAAACTGTTGGAAATATACCCTTAAATATATTGCGTCATGGACGGTGATGGCCGCTGAAATATTTGTTGTCATTTCATTCATTTATAGAAAAATAAAAATGATTATCATTTCACATGATTCCAAAGAAGAAAACTAGCCCTTTCGAATGGTATATGAGAAACAAGCCTGCACTCATGGGATCATTATGAAAATCAATGAAGAAATACCGTCATGGACGGTGACGGACAAAATACTTCCCCACTTTGAAAACCTAGATCTGTAGATTAAATAAAGATATTGATCGATTTTTTTCTTCCTGTTTCAATACACCCATGTGTCCACCTTTCATCAAGCACATACAAATTATTCGTTGGGTGATTTTTTAGTTAATTATAGCCTATTATCAGCATCACTGACGGTGACGGCCATATTGGATTATTTCATGAGAATCAACCACATACATTTTCGCGCACTAAGCGCTTTGACACCTTTTCGTGCAAGGTAGTCTCACACCTTGTTTATGCATTAATCATTCCTTTTGCGCAGGATTTATTTTCGCACAGAAAGATGGATGGGTGAAAATAAATACTGCGCATTGAGACGTTTACAGTATTTCCTAATACCTGGTAAAGCCCATACACCAGTCCGACCATATCAATTTAAAACTCTTGCTCTGTATAATACAAGAAAGACGGAAATCCAAAGTTCTGGCTCCTCATAACCGGATTTAGAGACTGAAACCCCCGCAGCAACAGCAGACATAAGAACAGTGAATGAATGAAAAGTCTGATGCATTTACCTATTTTAATTGTTGATTGTCTTTCTAATCAATCTATCCTTAATTATTCCAAGCATACTGCCTACTTTCCCATCTGTATATCTGCCAACAATTCTTTCCCAATACATCCAATTGCTTCAAAATGCAGACTATTCAAATGCGGGAGATATAGTTGTATGCTCACTCACACCTGCCAGTCGCGCAGGGACATGGATGACGTCACAGGTAGCTTGACCAGTCTAAAGATGGCTACTCACCTTGCCGCGCTGGGCTGTGTGGAGCTCAGAAAATGGTAGTGCTTAAACACCTCTCACTGGTTTGAATTATTAGATAGGATGCTATAACTTTGTAGATAGTTTCAAAATATTTACCCGAATGCATCAAACACAAGATAAAAACCTTTACACTTGACCTTTAAGAAAACAAATGTGAGTACTCTTGGAAATATCTACATTGATGGAAAAGCCATACCAAGGTACCATAATTAGTACTTTATTTATTTTTTATCGATCATGAAAGGTGAAATGTTACAAATGTGAAATTGTTTCGAGAAAAAAAACATGATAAAAATATAAAAAAATGGTTGCAAATTTTTCCTGATTTTTTTTATTTCATTAAAAGCCAATAACATTATAATTAATTGAAATGAAAATTAATATGCCATAGCTGTTGCCAGCTGGGCGTTCCTGGATACACTCTAATACTACACACACTTTTTCAGTCTATAATTACAAAAAGATTACAAGAAGTTTTACTAACATCTAGATCTGTATGAAATGTTATTATATATGTGTGTGTATTTATTAGTTTCTTCTACTAAACTATGCACCAATTTATATCTGCTACATTAAAAAAATAATCAATCAATATTCCTAACAAACCTAAAGACGTAAGTTTCAAAATAGGGAAGTGTTTTTTTCGTTGACGTCCATGGTGGTCCCCGTCACCACCTGTGATTGTCTTCCTTCATTGATTTGTATATGGATGTCAGTTCTTCCTGCATACCATTCAAAAGAACTTGTATTAATCTATTAATCTTCAGACAATTGAATAATTCAGTTTCATAAAAGAATTTTTTTAATGAAGGGCCAAAATAGCCCGAAAGCTTGAGAGAATTAATAAAACTAATACCAACTTTACTATGTTCTTCATAATCAACATCTTTTAAAACTCCGGCTTACCCTGGTATAGGCCAACAGCGAGGCCCCTTCCACTCTACCAAAAGTATTAAATAACAATCAATTTTAATGGGAAAGTCAGCATCTGTGATGGCATATTTTATAGTACGTTTCTTTAAAAAAAGTTTTTTAAAAATTACCCATTAATTTTGGAACTGCATCACGAGAACTCTGTTTTGCTCTGTTATGTTGGGTCTGGACCGATCAATAACTTGTGAAAATAGTAACATACTAGTTCTAAATACTATATCTACATTATCAGCTAATTGAGAAAGTAAAATTATATTAGGTGGAAGAGAATAATCACTCAAGTCGACTTCTTAGATGGTAAACTTTATTCCAATATTTCGCCCTGTTGGGGGGGCTTCGTCAGGGATAATACAGTGAACCGATGCGCTACTATTTATATGAAGAATGTGTATAAAATGTGTAGTTCCATTACACATAATGTGTAACGGACGACACATAATGTGTCGTTAATGTGTAGGCGAAAGTTCTAAGCGAAAAGTGAGGACACACCACATGAGCGAATTGATGAAAGTTTAATGTGATAATAAACATGTCTTCCAATGTTGTCTTGTGTAGAAAAAAATTTTTTAGTATATGAAATATAGTTATTAAGTAGGAGCTTTGAGCTTATAAGTCGAGTTACTTTTTTTGAGCAATATGATGGTAAGGTAATGTATAGAGTAGTATGGTGTATAAGAGAGTAGAGAAAATCGGGTCTATAATTTTAAGCCCGACAACAAATTTAGCTTTATGTTAACTGATTAGTCCAGTTCTAGGTAGCCCATGTCGTTCAGGTAGCGTCCTGGTATTCGGGCAGCTTGTCTGTCTAAGATTCTCGTCACCTGGTGTATGTAGTAGGCTAGTTGATTGACTTCTCTTGCGGTGAGATGTAGTCCCTCCTGCTTTTTGCCTGTGGCTGGCGTGGCATGGTAACTGTGGGGGGATTTAAGGGGCATGTCATTTTCTACCGTGATCATAAGGTTAGGGGCAGATTCTTCAGTGGGAGGGGTTTTGGATATAATTTCAGCTGGTGTGGGTTGGGACATTTCTTCATCTTGGGTTGGGGGGTCAGACTTGGCATCTGTATCTTTCTCATTGTGAGGGATAGGGCTGGGTGCGGGTTGGAGGTCAATCAAATCTCGATCGTTATCATGAAATATACAAAGGTTTGAGAAATCATCCATGATGTCGTCAGTATGGGGAATAAATTGCTTCTCCGGGTATTTGATCTCCTGGGATTGGGATTCTTTGAGTTGGGCGGGTTTTGCTGTTCTTTTTGCAGGTCGATATTGGGTATCTGACTTACTAGGTCGAGAGGTCTTATCTTTGGGGGATGATCGGGTTGAGGAAGTTGAGGAGTGAGAGGGGTGTGTCTTTCGGTGGTTTTCTTTGCTGCTCAGATTAGCATGTTTGGGCTTTGAAGAGTGGTGGGAGTGGGGGGATTTGTGATCCCTTCTGCTGCGTTTTGCGCTAGGGGAAGTCTTCTCCCTGTACCGTGTTTGTGGGAGTGGTGGTGATGGGGGGAGGGGGTTCTTGGCCTTTTCCTTCAGGAGGATGAGGAACTCCGAGATATCGAACTCTTCATCGATTTGGGGGTGTTTGTTTGTACATCTATCAGGGGGACAATTTTTGTGATCTGAGAGAGGGGGGTTGGTGTGTGGAGTGGAGAGGAGGCTGGCTTGTTGGTTGCCTTCTGCTTGTCCTTCCCTGCAAATAGGATTTTCCGAGTTTAGAGATACATCGGTGTTGATTGAAATGTTGGATGTAGCGGTATCTTGTGGGGGTATTATGATTTTGTTGGAGGAACATTTACATGTGGAAAGGGAGCCATAGTGGGCATGGGAGAGATGACTTTTGTGGACGAAGATAGGGACTTGAGTCCCGATACGGGGAATAGGGTCAGCTCGGTGATGTTGGCGATGATGTCTAACAAGGCACCAACGTCTGGCGAAATATCTGAGGCAAGGGAAACAAATGAACCTACCTTCCCCATCCGGGTGGCAGGTTCTAATGTGATTCAATATACTTGTATCATCATTCCTGGTAACTTCCTCGCACTTTGGGCATCTGTATGTCATTTGCGAAGCCATGGTTTAACCGACACAGTCGGCTGCTGGTGATCGAGTGAGGGGAATCTGTGTTTGGGTACGGACGCATAGTCACATGACCCGGTGACGTCATAGGTCGACCTAAATCGAAGGGGGTATCCCAGGAAACGTTTACGAATGGAGGTTCATTCCTAGCGGTTTCATGGATTGCAGAAGGCGAATCCATCCTTCTTCCAGTCTGAGGCGGGTATTGGTATCTTTGGCAGATGAGTCTAGAAGTGTTATTGTTAAATCTTTACCTTGTAGGTCATGATCGAGAAAATGGTATGCGACCGGTTGTGTTCTATCTCTCGTTGCTATGTCATGTTGGTGTTCGTAGATACGCCGTCTGATGTTCCTGCCCGTCTGTCCGACATAAATGGCGTGACAGATGGGACAGATGATTGCATATATGATGCTATGTGAATCACAAGTGTTGTGTCCAACTACTTTGTAGGTTTTGGGGGAATGAGGGGATTTTATTGTGGTGGTTTTGTTGATCAAATGACAGTATTTACAGGAGAAATGCATGTATGGCCAGGACGTGGATCGGCTCGGTTCATAGGGGAAGCTGGAGTGGACTAAGATGTCACGGAGGTTCAACGAGCGGCGGTAAGCTACAATGGACCTGTATTCAAGGAATTTCTTGTTCTTCGGATTCTCCCTAAGGAGGTTTGTGGCATTTCATAGCAGTTTGGGGAAGTGGGTGTTTTGTGGGAGGTATGTCAAGACTAAGGGGATGATTTTTTACCTTTCTTTCAGGCTGGGATTGAGTAGATCAGCCCGATCAGCTGATCGGGCCCTGTCAATGGATTTCTTTGTGCGGGTGTGGCGGTGTCCGCAAAGGGTGAGGTTACGTAGTAGGATTTTACTTGCCTTCTCAAACTCTTCTGTCTGGGAACAAATCAGTTTTATTCTGATAGCCTGGGAGTAAGCTATTGAGTTAATTTGGTGGGAGGGGTGGAACGAGTTGGCGTGTAGGTATTGTCCAGTGTTTGTGGGTTTCACAAATAGTTTCGTCTCTATTTTGTTGTTTTGGCCTCTGTAAATGGTTACGTCCAGAAAGTCTATGCTCTCACGACTGACTTCACTGGTAAATTTAATGGTGGGGTGGAGTGAATTTAGGTGGCCAATATGGGATGTGATTTCGTCCTCAGAGGCCCGATATATGGCGAAGATGTTGTCGATATATCAAAGCCAGATGTTCGGTTTCAGTTCACATTGATCCAGTAGTTTTTCCTCTAAATCCGCCATAAAAAGATTTTCGTACCTCGGGGCCATTTTCGTCCCCATGGCAGTCCCCTGTACCTGGTGGTAGTGTTTTTTGTTAAAGGTGAAGGTGTTCATCTTGAGTATCATTTCAGTAAGCTCAACCACTACTTCAGTGTTGATATTAGTAGGGGGTCTCGTATACAGGGCCTTTATAACGGCCTCAATGCCTTCTGAGTGGGGGATTGAGGTATAAAGAGCAGATACATCAATTGTAACAAGGTATTCATCTTCATGTAGGTGACCGATTTTTTCAAGGGCTTGTAGGAAATTTCTGGTGTCCTGGATATAGCTTGGGATTCTTTTTACATATGGGGGAGGATCAGATCTACAACATGGGATATTCTATCTGTGGGGGAGTCGATACCTGAGACGATGGGTCTTCCCGGGTTGCCTTTCTTGTGTATTTTGGGGAGTAAGTAAAAAGGTGAGATTCTGGCCTCTGGGTTGATCATGGTTTTGGGGGCGAATTCTGGAAGTAAACCATAGTGTGATAGATTAGTGAGGCGGATGGTTATACTTTTGTGGTGTTTGTGGGTGAGGTTGCTGAAGCAGGGACGATAATGGTCTGGGTTATACAGTTGTCGCTCGGCTTCTGTGATGTAGTCCTTTGTGGACCAGACCACAGTCGCTCCACCTTTGTCAGCTGGTTTGATGATGATTTGGTCATTGTTTTTTAGTTCTTCTAGGCTTCTTAGTTCCGAGGCAGATAGGTTAGGGGAGGGGGTGGTGAAGGGTTTGCGTAGGAGGGTCTCTTGGGTGAGAAAATGGGTCATGGAGTCTATGTCTGGGTCTATACCGGGGGGTGGTACCCAACCTTTGTTGGGTTTCTTCAGGATGGGGTCTGGAGTGTATTCAGGATAATTCTGGAAAAAATGTCTGAGTTTTATTCTTCTGTTAAATAGGAGAATATCTTTGATGGTATGGGCATGGTGGTAGGATTTTGGAGTGGGTATAAAATTCAGGCCTTTGTTCAATACCGCTTGTTGATCGTCAGTTAGTGGGGTATCACTCAGGTTTACGACGAAGTTGCTTTGGGCGGTTGGTTGGTATTTTTTTAAGCGTTTGTTTCTCGGTTTGTTTTTTTCTTTCTGGTCTTGCTCAGTTCTTTGCATAGGTCGTTGCGGGCCTCGGTGAGGAGTTTCTCTATGTGCTCTTGGATTGGGGGTTTGCATGCTATTTTGATCTGTTCTCTCGACGAGAGAACCTCTCTGGCTAGGGTGGTTGCTCTGGTACAATAATATCTATGTAGGATTTTAGTTAGCTCTTTTGCGTGGGCCGAATGGGCTGTTTCCCATTCTAAGAGGAACTGGTAGGTAGGTTCCGGGACAGCGGCTGGGACTCGTAGTTTTAAGCCTTTCGGGGCAATGTCTGCGTCAATACATTTCTTAAGAAATTGTGTGTGATGTTCAGCCCTCACTTGGCCTTGTAGGGCCCTGCGTGCTAACCTGAAATAGGGAAAAACATCGTCAGGGACTAGAATAGGTGGATCTGTGGTGGTGGGGGTTAGATCGGTGGTTTCCTCAGGGTTGTTTTGGGGCATGGTAACGGGTGTTAAAGAATGTCGAGTCTGTTCCTTTTCTTCAGTTGCTTATGGTTGCCAGATGGTGTTGATGGTGCCGGGGTTAATTTGGTTCCCTCGAAATGGGTGCGGATCCCGTTGTAGGATTCAGTGCACCAGAAAAGACAGTGGTCTTGTGTAGAGGGGGGATTTTAGTGCACTAACTAAAATTATATTATCTTATTCTAACAGTTTACAACTGATACTCACTTGTAGGCAACCTTTATAGCAATAGATCTTGGTAGAACAATTGCCAAAAATTTGGTTCACAGATTCTATGATTATAACCGACAATTACTTTCAATTCTGACCCACACCCAGTAGTTAAGGAGCATAATGGGAGTCCTGGATTTAGATTCAGATCTATGGCTCCTATTCGTATAAACACTTAGATACAAATAAATAATGTTTTGAATTTGAATTTGATTATCTGATTGACTTTCTCAGACAGGATCATGTTTTTTTTAAAACTTGTATTGCTTTTGATTGTTACATGTAGCTAATAACTTTGGTAACCTTACATGAATTTTCTTCCAACTGGTAGAGAAGGAAGTCCTCAGTAATGAAATCACAGGACAAGACATTTTTCAGAACAAATGGAATAAAGGTCACTCATTCAGCGGCAGTCAGAGAGGCAAAAAGTCTTACTGATATGTCCAAGGAGGAGAGACTGAGGAAGATTGTATTTGATCATAAAAGCTTCCAAGAAATCAATGATCACAATGTCATAGGTAAGGCTCATTATATCTATGAATCCAAAATTGTTACTATTTACTGAACCAACCCCATGTGTTACTCATAAAAAACTAAATTTCAATTCAACTTTCCTATGGTAAGTCTCTAAAAATTTTAAAGTTTAAAGATTTGTTAAGATAGCATATCACTTAAACAATAAAAATAGACATTTTATTCATTTCTCAGTAATCTGCTACTTTATGCCACAATTCTTTGAGACGGCAAGCGAGTTCCGCTAGCAGTAGCAGTGCAACAGGTACTGTTTTCATAAAACTAACTCTGGATTTTACTATCATTTATGCTGTCTATCAGGACAATGTCTTTTACATATATCTTAATAAGAATATCCCTTTCCAGAGAACTTTTAATTTCAACATAGTTTGTCCAAGAAAGATGAGATTTTAAACTTTGAATGAAGTGCGTTGGAAAGGGTGACAGATACGGCAGGGATTGCATACTGACGTCGGCCCCCATAGGCTCCCATATTAAAATCCCAAAGTTTACATTCCTGTTTCTACATGATAACAATGAAAAATTGTTTTGCTCTCAACATATGTGATACTTACAATATCAAACTTAGAGTCAATAAAAGCAATTAATAATTGACAATTGATTTCTATATTTTTGGTGGGGTTAAATCTCCAAAGTTAACTATGGAGCTCTATGGGACATGCACCTAATACCGCTCAAAAGTCAACCCCTGGTTCGCAGCGCCACCTGCAATCACATGACTTTCTTTCTCAAAGAATGTCCTTAACTATTCATTTCTACACATTTATTATTACACATTTCTTACTGTTTACGATTCCTCCTTTCATTACAAAAGCTTTGGTCTATGTGAAAAAAATGTATGATGTCAACACTGGGCTACAGGCAAAACAAACATGAACTAAATTGACTGTTTTATAGTGAAGTTGACAAAAATAAAGGTTTACAAGCATATAGATCTATGATTGTCTCATTTGTCAGTTCCAAAGCATGAGGGAAGAACGGAGAACTCTGAAGTTGAAGTTCGAAGAAAGCAACTTTCATGTCCTTCTACAAAGAAACAAAGACAAGCAACACAAAATTCACGTAAGTTTATGCACAATAATTATCTGAATAAAAAAGGCTTTTCTTAAAAGCTTTCATAAAAATAAATATCTAGTACTTGAACAATTATGTCATCCTGCGTTTCTTTTCATCTGTCAAATGAAAAGAATAATATATAATTTTGGATCTAATAGGGGTCCTCCGGTAGGTTATGGACTGAGGGGAACATCATTGCGAGTGTCCTTGCGAATTTAACCAGGCTCAATTGCCACCATGCACAATTGCTTATACATTTGCAATAGTAGAGAAGGTGGTGACAAAGCTGTTCGCCACCCTGCCTATATATTTGCATATGTTCGCATCAAAAATCCAGAAGAGGCTATAGAATGACCATGCCATTGGTAACCTTTTGCATCTGTTTTTACAAGAGGAGGTAGGTGCAACTATGATGAACAACGTCTTTTAACTTGCACAGTGTTTAGCCAATTAGAAACACAATAACATAACCAAAGCTCTATACTGGCATTGCTGTGAGTTTGTTTTGCTGTTATCTTGTAAGTGAAGAAAGAAGGATGAAATCATTACAAGTGAAAGGAGCAAGGCAAGTAATAAAATATGGGAGGCAAGTAATAAACCTAGGACTGAAGAGCTGCGGAGGAGAATAAAAAGGAAAACACAAAAAAGAGCCAGTGAGTTGACACTGAGCAATAACGGAGGTAGGAAGCCAATGCTTTTTGAATAGATGAATAGTGAAGCGATTTGAGCTTGTACTTGTACAAGCAGTGTAGAAGTCATGCTTAGCTAGTAAAATTGTTATAACCTCCCTTCAATGGCTTTTAGTGTACTCGCATTATGCACAATTTTGACTTGATTCTGGATCTTTATGCTGGTGCTGATGAGGGCCACCCTCTGGAGAGATCCTTTGGTATGAGGATGCTGCAGATTACATTTGCTGCTGTGCCAGATGTGTTGCAGTTCTAAAATACTGCCTAGAGGGTGCCTATATTACACATATTTAAAAGAAAAATAACTACTTCTTAATTATTATTATTACACAAAAACATATTCTGACAATATACAAATTTGCTTCTTTCAGATGTTGATGTACATAGGAAGATGCGTGGTATGAGACCTGTCTTTACTGACAGAGTTACTAAGTCAGGGCAGGAAGGTGTCACTGAAAAAAAGATTGCTGTAAGGCGGTCTCTCAATACACAACCATCAATGGCCAAGAAAAAGAAGGCCTTCACTAAGCTTGAAGACTTACCGGCACAGGTAAAGTCTACCCAAGACCGAGAACCACTAACTCCTTCTCAATCATGGGCGATGTCCTTGGCACAAGACCTGGATCAACTTGGTAATGAAAATGAGCAGATGAAGGCCAAACTGGCAGTAACCACACTTGTGAAAGCTATGGCATCAGGTAAATTTGAAATGTGTCTGTACACTTGAAATATTTGATATGAACCTGTACCACTAGATATCACAACTAGTTAGTATGCATACACTGATACCCAAGTTCGTACTACTGCACACATGAAAGTCAGAATAAATTGGGAGATCATGTTTTGCCTTGAACTCTGTGCATAAATTGTTCCATACATTTCATTCTTTCATTCTTTCAGCTACAAGGGCGTTGTGGAAGGTACAATGAATATGCTTCTGGGAAGAGTCAGCCAGCACTAAGCATAATACATAGCACTCAAAAACAAAATCAACCCACACAAAACCTTGACACTCAAAATCAGTAGCATCAACATGTCACATACCAAACATATACATTGCTCTCACAACACATTATGCACATTCAAATGCTACACGGTGCACAGTGCCTTAATCAAGAAGATCAACAACTTGGAGATATCCCACACATTATCAGCACATCAACAGACAGGGTTATGCATCTGCATCTGATACCCATGCAATAGCATCAACAAATCCAGTGGCCATTCCTGCACCATCAACCAGCGAGTACCTGTTTGATTCACTAAATATGCTGTCTGATTACTGAGAACATACTCAAATAAACAAGTACATGCAACTCTTTGTTATTATCACATACACTGAGGTGCACTCAGCATTGTCAGGAGAATATATGCCACTGAAACAAAGAGACTACGGACATCAATTTGCAAACTATGCCATTTCAAGCTAACTATTTTTCCATTGTAATTAGGTCACAATGATTTCAATAATTTTCATATAAGGTTATTTCATAATCATTCCATTGTTCCATAACTACATTGTGTAGAATCATGTTTGTTCTCACATTAAGAGTGATTGAAAAGTTTCCACTTGACATTGGAGGAACAGAAAATCAAGAAAACATTTCTTTGGGAATGTTTATGATGTCACAGTTTTCATGTTCCAATCTGTTACTGTGGTTCTAGTTCTTCGTGACTTCTCAGAATTGGGATGCACACACATTAACGTGTACTCAGAGGTCACTGTCACTCAAGACTGGTTGTAGTCTTCAGTGCTCATTATAGGTTACAGCCATCTAAAAATATAAAAAAAAAGTTGTTTCTCCAGAAGCGAAGGGTATACTATTGTTTTTTTTTAGGGGGGAGTATACTATCGTTGCTGATTTTCTACATGTGCAATGTAAATGTAAATCATGTTTCTCACTTTCTGCTAGTTAATAAAGACAGATATTTACCTTCATGTAGTAATTCTGTAGTTCATTCATGATCAGTTGAAATAATGCAAGTAGAGGTAGAGTATTCAACGTTAGAGAGATTTTGTAACATAGTTGTTCCTAAAGGAACTTGGAAGGGAGCGAGAGGAAAGGCCACTTGTTTTGGTAATTAAGCATGCCATCCTGACATGGCTCACTGCCGTCCCCGCCGCCATCCTGACATGCCTCACCACATCTGGGTCCCGGATATTGTGGGGCAGAGGTTTAATGATAAGATAACGGGTGGTATCACCCAACTCGGGGTCAAGGGAGTCAATGTGATGATCTAGGTGTTTTTATCAGGAGGTGGCAGATTAATTGGGAGTAATGGCATTCCTTCTTTCATACATCACCATCAAAGACATATTTCCAGCATGTATAGCCTGGACTAGAGTCTACATCTGGTCCTAATAACTAATTCAGCAAAATGTTATATGAATTATAACAATTTTGTTAATATTAGTGCTTAGAAAAAAAGAGATCTAGGAGAGACCCATTTTAGCATTTTAACATTCTAGGTACTTGATCACTCGTACTTTCAGTTAGATTCTGAGTGAAAAATGAAGCCAGGTTGAGGTCATTGAACAATAGTTTAAATGAATAAATGAATAATGAATGAGTAAATGAATAAATTAAATAAACAAAATTTTGATATTTCTAAAAGAAAATATGACTGTCTATAAAACTTTCGAACGACTATTGCCCCACTAGAATTTGCCTATTGAGTATAAATTCCTGACAACATCCCAGAATCAAAGTAATGAAGGGTCATAGACAATTAGAAGCATGGAATGCCTGACTCATGTCTTGTTTTTTTAGTTTGGTTTCGTTGTAATCTTTTCCATAGCTTCTTAAAAGTAGTAGGCACCATTTCAAGCCCAGTATGAAAAGCTAAAGTCTAGATAGTTAACTTATCTGGGAATCTACTTGAGGAGAATAGGTAACAACGACAACTTAACTATTAACTACTCTGTAATTGAGATTGAGTAGGATAGTGGCAAATCACACTACAGATAGACAGGGTATAGTCAAATAAAAAGATTTAACATGAAAAGAAGTTCCCCCTTGTGGACAAACAAAAATATATGTAAGCAATATGTGCAAATATTATCAAAGATCTAGTTGCAGTGTGTGCACACCATAAGAAAGAATGCACATTCTGCCTATATTTGGATGGTGGTTCACCACAGTTTGCAACCATTCACAACATAATGGAGAGGCTGTTGCGAACATCCTTGTGAACTTGTTCACAACGCCATGGTTGTTTGCATGTGTCAAGTTTCTAAGGACATACAAAATCACGTTCTCCTCAGTGGGCAACCTAGTGGAGGATCCCTTTAAGTATCTGAACTGAAGAAATATGTTCCAATGTTTTCCATTAAGTTTGTAGTGTGTGAAATGTTATGTTATTCATTTTGCACTGGCAATAACAAATAAATCATGTTATTCATACCTTTAAACAAAGAAGCTGAGAAAAACCCAACTTAGCTCGCTACTTTTGGACTGAAACATCTATTTCAGATTAAAATTGTGTTTATGATGCTCATATGCATATATTTGGTAACATGAAAATAACTATTCCAGATGACAAATTACGAAATGTAAAACCTCAAGTGAAGGCTCCTAAGACGTCTATCATACATCACTCTCCCAATAAAGAAATGCTGGCACAACAAGGTTTATGTAAGCTAGTCACATTGATATGAGTTTAATATTCTATTCGTTGAGAAATGTTAAACAACCAATGTATTGAATAAACTATACATTCATCTTGATGTCATGGTAGCGGTTTGGACAACTTTTATTGGAGTATCAGAAACTTGTCTAATCTTACATTGCACAACTTCAACTTGTACAAATCACTATATAACTTACGTAACATTGCTCAACCTAGTTATATTTATATTAATTATTGATACATGCAATTGTCATATTCTTGGTTTCTGTTCTCGAAAAAAGGCTTTTCCTGGTGCACTCGCCATATTAATTCACTTAAAATGACTAACTGATGATATTTATTATGTCATATAGATCTGCCTGGGGCATATGGAGCTCACAGTCCTGTTCCCTCTGTATCCGGCAGGGAAGCAGTACAAAGACAGCTGAATAAACATGTCTCCCTAGTTAACCATACCAAGGAGGAAAGGTTCTCCATAGACATCCAGGTGAGTGTTTCTTTATTTGTGTCTCCCATTGCATTGCTCTGATAGAGCCAACAGCTTCTATTAGTGCTATTTGAAAATGTGCTGAGAACAAGGCTAAACATGAGGGTGTGGCGTCTATTAGAGTTGGTTGATAGTGATCGTTTGGAGTATCAAAATAGTGATTGAGTTATGGTAAATGACATTCAAAACAGCACCTCATGCAATGAACAGATATCATTGACATTAACATTATCAATTTTCGCTCAGAAGAGGATACTTTCTTTCTTTTCAAATAGAAGAGCATGGTTTTAGTAGGAAACTAAAATATTATGATATTACTCGTGCGGCCTATGGTAAGAACCCTGAGTATCTAAGCCCACCTGGATTTCTGCTAATAACTCTGTGCTAAATTATCTATTCCAAATATAAATTTGTATGCTGACTTTTAGTACATAACCTAGCATAGATGAATGTACTAGGTATAAATACTGATGTGTCAGTTATGTGAGAGTACTGGAGAGTAACTACTCCATAAAATAGAGTTGCAATTTCCTTTGATCACGGCCATCAATTCTCCTTTCTTATTCATCTGTCATAGAACATCTATGGTATTTGCTAAGAGCACTATTATTCAATAGTATTTATCTAGATTTGTACACATGCATTCATATTTTTAGGCTCATTTTTTAAGTGTTCAAAAATAGTGCATTTGTAAAAAATGTTGATTCTTATTCAATATTCCATTGGCTTTAGGTTTGTACCATTGGTTATTACCAGTGATTAATCTCATATATGCTTACATTGGAATGCAGATGTATGCACGTAATGAGAGGGCATTTGAACATGATGTACATTGGTTTATGTTACGCAATAAGCAAGCTCTGAAGAAACCCCCTGTTTGGCTAGGAGTGCAGATCACATATTTCCAGCTCTTTCTTGCTGTGTATGAAAGAGGAGGCTATTATCAAGTGAGTACACAATGCATTTGTTAATTTAGGATTTATCTATAAATAACAAAAAGTTCTGTTTAGAATAAAATGACCTTGTGGGATTATTCTGTGAACCTATAATTCTAAAGCCCAGCTTATGAAAGTCCCATCTACCACCAGATTTTTCCCTGACAATTTTCTAGTCCATCAAGTTTTTAGGAAATAAATCACAATGTTTTACACCTCAGTTGTTTTCTACAGCCTTCCTTGACAGTTTCAAAAAGGATCTGAAGGTCACTGTGGCATGGTCAAATGATTAAAAGTGCTGCGTTGTCATGGTGGCATTAGAATGTACTGTGTTTGAACCTTGACACTGCTGCACTAGTGCAAAAAGTACTTTATGAGCTAAACTATCCCTGGTAAATGAAAAATAAAATAGAGAAAGATATTATGTCCTAAACTTATGTGACGCTTGGAATAGTTATGCTCATCTCATGTACCATGGAACCTGTTTAAACAATTTGACAGATATCAAATCATCTACCTTCTAATATATCATATTGCCTCATTCCAATTTAAGCTGTTTCTGCTGCCATAGGGTACAGGTTAATGTCTCATTTGGCTGAATAGAATATACCGTAAAGATGGAGAAATGATTAGATTAAGATTTTTTTTTGGTAACTTCTAGGTATCCCAGAATAAACAATGGGGTCCAGTTTCTCGTGAAGTTTGTGGATGTCATACAGTTAGTAAAGGAATGCAAGCCAAGCTCTACTACCAGAAGTGAGTAAAACTATATACCACTTGTTAGGTATTAATAGTCATTTTTAAAAATTACTGAGTAATTCATAACCCTCCGAATAGTGCACTGTATTGCACCCCTACGTTTTTACCCAGTTAATCACATGGCCATACAATCAAATAAATGGCCTATTAGACACATCTGAGTTTCTCTACCTTCTGATATATATATGTGTGTAGCAAAACAGCTTTATGAGTTAAGATTAGTAATTGAATATTTGTTCACAATCAGATGTCCAAAGTCCTCCTATTAAACATGTCACTTCCTTGAAATAATAGATATTAATGATGGTTCTAATACTTGTTCTAATACTAAATTTCTATAGGAACCTTCTTCCCTACGAGCTATACATAAAGAATGAAGACTATGAATCATCTCTACAAGTCAATGAGAAGAAAGTGCAGAGGAAAGAGAAGCCTTCTTTACAGAGCAGCTTTACTAAAGGCTGTGCATCATACACTAGAGTTGCTCACTCTACCTCCAGCAGTCCAGCCTGTGTCCCTGATGTGGACCACCAGGCTAGATACAGATGTGATGGGGATGAAGGTAAGTGGTTATGTCACGATTAATTGCAATTTTGTTGTTATATTCTTAGTGTGAGCAGCCTTTTTATTACCTTTTAATTTTAAGAGAAACATCAGTTAATATTTTTGTTGTAACGTTTTTTTATTTCGCTTCTTTGATACATCTCAATGTTTCCATTGGTTTCCATCAGTATCCATTATCATTGTTCATACATTCATCATCACATGAAGTATACAATTTGTATTTAGTAAATATGATAAATGTTCAACTGCAATGATTTTAAGTAGCAAAGTCTTTATTCTTTGAGACGGAAAGTCATGTGATTGCAGGTGGCGCTGCGAACCAGGGGTTGACTTTTGAGCGGTATTGGGTGCAAGTCCCATAGAGCTCCATAGTAAACTTTGGAGATAATCTCCAAAGTTTACTATGGAGGCTCAGATTTAACCTTCAAAAAAATATATAAAACATTTGTCAAATATTAATTGCTTTCATTGCCTCTAAGTTTGATATTGTAAGTATCACATATGTTGAGAGAAAAACAATTTTTCATTGTTATCATGTAGAAACAGGAGTGTAAACTTGGGGATTTTAATATGGGAGCCTATGGGGGCCGACATCAGTATGCAATCCCTGCTGTATCTGTCACCCTTTCCAACAAAGTCCAATGCACTTCATTCAAATTTAAAATCTCACCTTTCTTGGACAAACTATGTTTAAATTAAAAGTTCTCTGGAAAGGGATATTCTTATTAAGATATATGTAAAGGACATTGCCCTGATAGACAGCATAAAGGATAGTAAACTCAAGAATTAGTTTTATGAAAACAGTACCCGTTGCACTGCTACCACTAGTGGAACTCACTTGCCGTCTCAAAGAATACCTGGATACAGTTTAATATTTAACAATTTGTTACTTCAGACATTACACATGGTAATCACTGAGAACTTCCATTTCACCAATGCTTTTCATGATTCCAATGTTGGTTTGAATATAACTTGCATATAAATCGACGCAATGAGTTACCAAAGATGAACATTTATTTCCAACTAAATTGAAAACAAGTGAGGACACACACTCATAGAGAGAATGAAACAAAGTGCTAGAAACTGAATATTTTTTGGACGATATTGCACAGCAATCAAGCCCAATATTCAATTATTCAAATATTTAATTATTAGTGGTCCTGAGTAAGACCTTAAAGTGCCTGGTCCTGGGTAAGACCTTAAAGGGCCTTTCTGTCTCTTTTCTCTGTCTCTCTCTCCCTTCTTCTCTATCTCTATTTCCTGGGTATGATCATAAACTGCCTGCCTCGCAGCTCTCCCGCCCTTGATATAACACTTCAAAGTGTTGATAAGGGCGTAAAGCCACCAATCTCACTCACTCACTCATTTAATTATTAGTACCAAGTTTCATTCACCATTCATTGTATGCCTCTAGCATAGAAGATATTAAAATACAAACCTTTGTTTGGGGTTTTGAATTGTCATAAAGAATCTAAAAGTTAAAAGAACCAATTCGAATTTTTATTGTACATGTACAATAACAATTTTCAGAATCAGAAGCTACCCAAAAGGACCTTGAAGAAATTGATATGATGCTCAGCCAACTAGATCATTTTGATACAGCATCACCAATTCCATATCGGAATCATGGTAAAAGAATCCTTCTTACATATTCTATTATTTTGAGTGTTTGATGTTAATTGCTTCTCTACCAGAAGTCGTAACGATTCTGACATTAGAAATTACATATTTACCAAACTTTGTCTTTCATATATTTAACGAATGTGATAGGTAGATAAAGCGGGAGATGTATGACTGCTGAATGACTTTCTGGCTGCTCTTTTGGTCTTATTTAAGTCTGGGTGCCACAAGATCCCGCCAAGTCTGAAAACCCTTATTGGTGGATCCTGGGCACTGATTCTATTTTTGTCAGGCCCTAGTGTTGTTTACCAGAGCCTAGGTTTGTGGGCTAGACTTGCCCAAAAGATTGTTGTCTACTCTGTGCCAGGGAAAGGAACAAATTTTAAAAAATGTTGTCTTCCCATAGAGACGAAGAAAATTAAATATAATATTCAACGAACATGTCCAGCAAATAATGTGTATACACTCCAACTATAGAGTAGATTAGAGGCATACACTGGAAGCTCAGATTGTAATCTGAAGTGTACTACCTGTTTTGTTTTGTACCTGTACTCTCTTGCCAAAACAGGTGGCGACCATAGTATTATCAGCATAATATATATAAAGGCATAATTGAGTCAAACGCAGAAACACTCGGGGAACTATCCTGTCCATTATTACATAATTATATATTATGAGAGAAATAGTACATGGCTGGTTGGAGTTGGATATCCTATCCCTAGATTTGAATATTAACATATTTGTATATGGTCAATTCTCACGAAATGGGGGCAGTTAGGGTTTTTTGATTCCAAGGGTCAGTGAGCTTACATTTTTATTTTTTTTGTTTATATTTCTTTCCCATCATAATAGATTTCGGGCCATATATGATTCATTATTCTGAAAATGTGCATTTTGTACATAAAATGACCAAATATACGTGAAAATAGGCATTTTTTTAAAACCTGAAATAAATGAAATGAAAACGTAGGCACTTAAAATTATGAATTTATGTCAGAATTTCTACTTCATGAAAGTGATCTGATTATTTGCAAAGCGTTTTTAGTTAAAATGTGGCAGAAATATTGGAGATATTTGTTTAAATTGCCATTTTTTGCCTTTAAAAAATGGCTAAAATGACAGGGTGCCTACGTCGGGGTGATAAACTATGTAAAAATATATAAGAAATTACCTCACAATTGGAGTAACAATGATGCGCATATAACGCCAATAATATTCATGAAAGAAAAAAATCAAATTTGTGTGGCAGACCCATTAATTTTTCATTGTAGGGTAATTCTTTTGAAAAGAAATCAATTTGGCTAAAATCTGCAGGTGCCTACGTCGGGATACAATTTATTTAATTATCTGTTACTATTCATCTTTCAAGCTGCTTGTGTCTATTGAGCAATGTGTAATGATAAAGACTTCAAATTCTGAGCATATGAACAATATATTTGGAAAATATTTGACCAAATGGCCAGAAAAACTTACCCCGACGTAGGGACCCCCGACGTAGGCCCATGACGGCAGCAAGTAGCCTCTATGTTTTATTTAGGCCTGGTAAGATACATATGATTCTCAGGGTGATGACTGCAAGATTTATTGACAAATACCTATATGTTTTCCAGCCGTTTTTGTGAATGTTTGAGATAGGTGCCTACGTCGGGGATGGGGTGCCTACGTCGGGGATGGGGTGCCTACGTCGGGGATGGGGTGCCTATGTCGGGCATTTTCTTTTTAAGTTTTTCAAACCTCTACACGTTACAGATCCTCACAAAACTCATTAAATATGTCATCCAATATGTTGTGAATGGTAAAATGATGAAAGCTAATTCTTATTGGGCAGTAATTCCGCACAGTTTTAGCTCACATAAATCAACTAAACTTACCCCGACGTAGGCACCTAGGAAAAAATAAGTTTAAAATTCAAATTGATGCTGGGAGAGAAATATTCATCCAATCCTGTAGCGATTTTCAGGTTACATTCACCAAATACCCTATTAATCAATGCGCAAATATTTCCTAATTCTGAAAAGTTTGAAAAAATGACTTCTGAAATCACCCATTGTCCCCATTTCGTGAGAATTGACCATATAAATCATAAAAACAAAAAAAGGAGCAAGTCTTGTATCCATAGATCAAGCTCCTCTGCCTGGCATTACAATTCCTTGACTTTACAGTTCACGTATTCCTTATTTTAGAAAATGGTTGAAGTTGGATTGTTTCACTGTTCTCATCAGTGCTGGTAAGCATAGCACCCTGATTCTGTACTTAGGTGAACTAAACTTGTGGCTACAAGAATGACCAACACACAAAGATGGAATGCGGAATAAATATCAACACCTGTACAAAATATTGCCTTAGATCTGATTCTATCCAGTCAAGATTATAAGTTTATAATTCATAGTTTAATATGATATATATAAGATGGCATAAATGTTTTTTTCAATTATTTTATAGTTTATTGGTTGATATAATTATGTAAAAAGTATTTGTCATGTAAGTGTTTCAGAATTGTAGAGTATCATAACATTACAAGATATTATTGCATCCATTGAGGTTTGATTGTATATATTCATATATGCTAATTTGGTGATAAATTCCCTGTCAGGATTTGAGGTGACCTTTTTTGACGAGAGTCCACCAAAGATGCCAACATTACATTTCCTAAAACCGTTTGATATGAAAGACGAATTTCAAGCTTCATCAGGTGAGAATAAAGAAGAAGAATCGTAGGGAAGCAAGTCGTTTGAGTTTTTGTACTGAATCAGTTGTTTTAAAACTTTAAAAAGTTCTCATTCGTTCTCACTGAATTCCGGAAAAGAAAAAGAAAACAGAATATAACTAAGCAGGTATGTCTGGTTTTATTTTTCTTTGGGTCTGTGGGTCAGGGAGATCACCAGCACTGATTTCAGTTCAATTCAATTCAATTCAAAAAAATGTTATTGCTGATGTTAATGCAAATTGTCGATCATCTCCGACTATGTTGTCAGCTCTTCCGATGAGTGTCATTTTACAGTATCTGTTAAAGCATCATTCACACATTCTGTTTCTATTGGTAAATAGTTCAGGCAATCTAGCTAAAAAAAAAAAAGGGGGCTGAACCTAGGACAAATTGCAACAAAAGGTTTCTCAATGGTTCTAAAACTTTGCGGCCTCTAAAACTTTGAAACGCCATACTCAGTGTAAAATCAACATATATTCAAGTTTAAATACACATTTCTAATAACTCCAGGCATGGGGAATGCAATGAAATAATAAAGTCCATGTAATCAACATTTATGAAGTTAGTGTCATGATACACAGAAGACATAGGAAAAATGTCAGGCAAAAGCAGTTAGTATCCAAATCGGTTCAATCTTATCTAATTTTGTCAAGAAATTAATTGGAAGGTTAATCACAGTTATTTTTCAATCATAACAACGTAACAGTTCAGAATAACGAGTTTGTCCTCCAAAATTACTGGCAGCCTTTTTAAATACTGGTTTGGATATGACAACCTCCCTTTTTTTATGCCTGCTGATGGCGTGAATAAAAGCCTTTTCTTGGTCTTATGATTGATGAATTATACATTTATTTATTTGTTTCAGGTCATTGTGCTCAAGAAGTGCCTGAACTACCAGAATATAGCGACCTTGTGTATACATCACTTTAATACTAGTAATACTAATTTTAATTCTGCTTCAAGTCAATAAGGGCTTTGCATGTGGATGCGTCACTGGGATGGATCCAGTTTCTCCATGAATAGGCAAAATACTTTTGCCAATAATAGCTTGTATACATGAGCTATGTAATCCGAATGTTTGGGGAAAGCTATAAGACCTGCTTTATCACATGGGATGATGGAGATAGAACTTGTTATTGAGTGTTAACTCTGATATGAAGTTCCCGTGACTATTCAAATTGGAATTTGAAGACGGCATACATACAGACCCCCTATTCAGCGATATCTTTTTATCTAAATAGATCAGAATGTCTCTGCAATAAGCTAATATTTTCCAACTGAAAAAGCTCCAAGTGTTGTATTGTTCTGTATATTTGAAATATACATATTATCCTCCATAAGCATTTATCATCCTCTGTATTTAAATTATTCTTGTATGAAACATGTTATGAATTGTTTGGAAAAAATTATTAAAGAAAACAAAACCAGTCCTGAGTTATTTTTATGATTAAAAGTTGTTGTTTGATTTATATCTTATGCCCTTGATTTCATATATTATATTCAATGCTTTTTAAAATGTTAAGTAGTTGCGCCACACGTAAATCTGCATTCCCAGGTTTCCTAAGGCACAATGTAATACCATAGTTCCATGGCTATTAGATATAAAGCCACTTTTGTATCAACACCTCCATAATATAGATACAAGTTTAGCCTTTCAAACAAAATTACTACGCGCCATTGAGTCACTGGGGAAGGGAATACTGCTGGTTATTCCAATTATAATATGTGTACGTGGGTGCAAATGTTCTGTCACCCATTGTATATTCGTTATCTCCTTCATCCTTTGCCTCTGTTTGTCCAAATACTGACTGGAAGTAGTTTGGTGGAGCTGGAACAGAATATATAGGAATATAAATTGCGCTTGCAGATATCAACGGAGGTAGAACGGTAAAACATAGATCAAATGAAGGAAACAAAATAAAATACTTTTATCTTTTTTCAAGTTTAACCTTTGTTAGAGCATTGTTAACTGGTTTTAAAAATATTCAAAGCTGTGAAAAGGATGTAAATTGATTCGAAAACGTAAGAATTTAAGTAGCGATAGAAGTTAAGTTGCAATAGCATACATTGTGGTTACTTTCTGTTACTTGCTCCCGCTTCTAAAGCTGTGAAACTTAAATCAATTAAAAAATGTGATCTCTAAAAGTAAATACTTTCCCTGTCTCAGTTTTCCTTCGCGGCTCTGTGCATAGTGATACTAAGCAGGAACAAGCGGATAATTCCAATTTGACATGGTTGCAATACAAAACTGATATTTTTTCTTCAAAATAGACATTGTTTTACCTGTTATAAAACATAATAAATCTGGTAACTGTCTCATGAGTCTTTGTGGCTTGGAATATTGCAACTAGCGCATTATGCCATGATAGGTGTGCGTATTCACAAAAACATGGCCAGATTAGCCCATGGCATAAACATGCCTGGATTGCACTAGTGGAATCCGTTTTTCGAATGCAACCAATCTACAACGTTATTTTGATTGGTTGCGTAAATTTAGTTGCGCCAATCAATGACGCTCATTTCATGACGCTCATTTCATGATGCAACATTGTAAGCGCTTGTTTTTGCCGAGTCCGAGGGTTGCGAGACATGCAATGAAGGTAAATAACTCTTAAATAACTCTTAAATATATATCATGGCATAAAAATATAACTAAACTTGAGCTGCATATGGGGCAACGCATTCACAAAACGCTCGTGGCTTTTGGCGAGTGTCTTTCACGCGTGCCTTCGGCACTTGTGAAAGACACTCATCAAAAGCCACTTGCGTTTTGTGAATACGTTGCCCCATATGCAGCTCGCATTTAGTTATATCTTAATATTCCCGCTTCCCAAACCCACTCGTCCGTTACCATGTATGTTAACTTGAGGAGATACTTTCTTTCAAATTGTCATTCTCAATGGAGTTCTTAAACTCCCTTTATTTATTTTTAACTCCCTTTATTTATTTTTCAGATTTAAAAAGCTTTACAATACAAGTTACAAAGCAGCTCCAAACATGGACACTCATATTTAGCGGGGGGGGGGTTATTTAAACAAAAAATAAAAAGGAATAGGAAGTAATAAATTAGGAATAATAAAGAAAAGGTTTGCACATGTAGTGGTCCTGGGTGGTAGGATCTGCTTGAGACCAGCTAAAATTGTGCGATTCTAGTTAGCTCTGTTGGTAGAGCATTGGAATGGACATCCAAGGGTCCACTTTACCGTTTATACAACTGGGACTTGATCAGAATACTTACGGACATTTGGTAGATTGACAGGCGGCATCAAATGAGGGGCAGACGGTGCCATAGGCTGAGGTGGCATGTAGGATCCAGGGCCAGGTAGGGATGGGTCAACAAATCCCATGGGCGGAGGCTTAGCAGGCTCCGCTGGAGGGGCAAACTGCTGCCCTGCAGGGCCATAGGCAATACCAGCAGCAGTGGCATTTGCATTATAACTATCAAAATGGGTTCTTAGAGGTATAGAGCCAATAGTAATTGGCATTGGAATCTCCAAATCAAGAGCTGGCCCAGACGGATCTACGACGAACTGGAAAAGAAAGTTAATGGAGTCTTTAAAATGGTGTTATATTAGTATATGCAGATGGAGCGGGGGGGATATAACTTTCTTGGATTTTGTATGTGCCCCCTCCCTTCGCAAACTCAATACACATCCCATCAACAATGCGTGGGTATTTATATTGACTAGTGTAAATATAGGCGTTGACAAGGGAAAAGTTTAAAAACCGTTTATAATATACGTGACCCGCCGAGGGGAAAGGAGGCTCCGCGCGGGAGTTATAGTTCCTGGTATTCCCGCTAGGAGTCACATCATAATCATGACGTCACTGTCAGAAATGCTTATATTAGTAATTCTGAGAGGGAGGTAACTTTGAAAGTCTGTAACTTCACTATTTTTTGGAGTATCAACAAAATTCTTTCATTTTTATGATGCTCATTTCCCCTTCTGTACATCCCTGTCATTTTAAAAAAATATTTTCAATATTTATTTTTTGTACATGTGATGTGTCACAGGAAAATGAGTCACTCCCCCAACCTATTTGAGGTCATCTACTGAAAACTGACATAACTTTACAAAAAAAACCCATATCTTGGCAAATTCTGGGAATTTTCAACTATTTTTTTCGGTTATTGACTCAGGAGGACATGCAGATTCAGAATCTACAATAAACCCCCCTGGTTATAAGTTGCAATAGCATACATTGCGGTTACTTTCTGTTACTTGCTCCCGCTTCTAAAGCTGTGAAACTTAAATCAATTAAAAAATGTGATCTCTAAAAGTAAATACTTTCCCTGTCTCAGTTTTCCTTCGTGGCTCTGTGCATAGTGATACTAAGCAGGAACAAGCGGATAATTCCAATTTGACATGGTTGCAATACATGCCGTCTGAGCTTTCGAGGGGGTCGGACGTGTTTCAGATCGAGCGAGGAAAAATACCAAAAACATGAGCAAACAATGGTTATCCGTATGGATATACCTTAGGACTTTTGATATTGTGTAGAGGCGGGTGTACCGATACGTGGGACCAGAAAAAACTGTGAGTTGAAAGTGAACTTTGATCAGAAAATTTGAATTGTTGTGTGAAATATTGTCGAAAATATGGGGACAAATAGCCAGCTATTCGAAAACCTTGTTTCAAAAGTAGACGGGAAAGTTTTCGTGCAGGCCGCTAATCCCCGAAAACAAAGCAAAGCCGTCTTCGATGAACCTTGCGTACCGCCCTTCCTAGAAGGGGAATTACATAATGAGACAGATTATGAATTGAATGACCAAGAGCCCACTTCTAAGCAATTGAAAGACTCAATTATCATGGCACACGAAAATATTGTAAGCCAAAATAGAAAACTTGAACATCTGATATGCAATGACTGGGACATGCGTAGAGAAATTTTGAGTTTAAGGGAGGATCTCAATAAAATCACATTAGAGAAGAAATGTCTTGAAAAAAAATGTATTGACATGGATGTTGATAGAAGGAGAAATAACCTAATCCTATCTGGAGTGAATGAATACAGAATGGAGAACACGATAGAAGTATGCCACTATGTTCTACGACAAATAGATGCTAGACTGACAGAAGGCGATATTACTTCAGCCAGAAGACTTCAGACGCACACGAGAGGGAAAAAGCAAATCCTAGTGAAAATGAGAAATGTAGATAAGAGGGATTACCTTTTCAACAGACGAAGAGAGCTCAAAGACACAAAAGATTGTTATAACGTGTACATAAATGCCGATCTGCCAGATGAAGTAATTGATATCAAAAACGATCTGTGTTGCGTTCAAGCACATATTAGTAGCAAGAGTAAGAAAGATGTGGGAAAAATAATACGTGACACAATAATGGTGAAGGGAATCACCTATTCTCATGACCAGCTTGGGAACCTGGAAGAAGGATTACGACTAGAGGATGCAAAAACCATCAAGACCGACAATGGAGTATATTTTCAATCAAAATACAGTCCATTAAGTAATTTCTATGGCTGTCGGATTGAAATAAGAGGAGAAACCTATCAAAGCGCAGAACAAGCGTACCAATTCTGCCGGGCCAACATGCTAGGAGACCCAGATAGGGCATCTAAGATATTTAACACTACAGAGGCCAAAGAAGCAAAGAAGATTGGCGGACAGATTGCATCGACGGATAAATGGGATCTGGTGAAAGTGGACATAATGAGAGCGATACGAAGCAACAAATGACCATTTTTGGGCATCTGGTTGTAGGCTTGGCTCTACAGAAATGAACGAACACAAACACAAGGGTGCGAACATCGTAGGTCAATTATTAGAAGAGATACGTCATCACTACAACAATAATACTGATCTTGCTGACAGGCTCCAATTTCAATTTACTGGACTGAATGAGGAAACCACAGATAGAACAAAAAGCAATTCCCCTAGACGGTTACAAACTAGATGGCAACCAAGGAATGGGATTAACACACAAACTGAAATAGACAGGACAGGCGATCCGAGAAACGAGGCCGAACCAATGGAAACTAACATGTTAGGAGCCCCAGTGGGAGAACAAATCTTGAAAGCGCCTGATCAGTTAGTTAATCGTTTCCAGCCGGAATGGAGAAATACTAGAGGAAGAGCCGCACAGATCGCAGACAAAGCAGACACAAATAGGAATAGATCGCCATCACTAAAGAGACCACCTAGTGAACCAGCAGCTGACGAGCAACAAGTGAGTTAAAAGGAGAGAAATGAAACTCCACTATATTCAAATATTGCCAATTCTAAAAAGGAAAAGACATGGCAGGCAGATATGACTCGATTACATAAATCCTCAGGAGATACACAAGAGAGAAGCCCCCCACCACCGATCGTATCCCCAAGACTAGATCTTAGCAATATTCGTACAGACCCGCTTAGTGGATTTGACATAAATAATGCAAGAATATGTGCTGAGGAACTTGATTGTCCCTGAAACTGTGAACGATTGAATTATATAATGAATATGATGTTAAAACTATATTTACAGGCTAAGACGGCGAAAACATGAACGTAGGGAAGCTAACATTGGTATTATCCGACTCGCGAGGCAGAACGCTCATTGATTACTTGGGAGGAAACAATGAAATTGCCACATACTCATATCCTGGCTGGGGTATTACAGAACTTGCAGAAAAAGCTAAAGAGATTTTTCTGTACTTGCTACCGTCTAATATAATTTTAATAGGAGGAGTCTGCGACTTCTGTGAAAAAAACCATCACACTAAAGAAATTAAACTAGCATCGTACAATGAAGGAGAACTAGTAAGATTAATGTTCGATAAATATACAAGCGCTCTCGATATCCTAGAAAGAGAACAAAGAGTATCATACATAACGATTGGAGGTTTGATAGGAATTGAGCTAAATAGGGCAAATCACCTTGATGGAGAATCTCCATTGCAACATATGATAAATGACTCCATTATGACGATCAATGAAGATATAAGGATGTTAAATGAGAAGAGATGGATCCGTCATATTTATTTACATACTAAAGTACACCGGTATCAGAGAGGAAAACCAAGACACTACCTAAACAAAATTCCGGATGGCATACATGTAGACGATACAATTGTTAAAGAATGGAGCAAGCAGATACTAAATTACCATGACGACCCCATTACTAAATTTCTATAGCTTTTTATACCTCTCTAACTGGGCCCTCGCTGCCAGCCGGCAGGGTGTGACATAAGAGCAGTGCAGAGAAAGCCAATAGAAATGACAAGTAGCCCGATGCGAAGAGTAATTACAGTATAAACACCAATAGCCGGACAACATAGGAAATGAGCAAGAGAGGAAGAATGTGCGGAACAACAACAATGGAATGAATCGAGAATGCAAGTCAGTTGGACCCAATATAATCTTATGAACGGAGCGCACTCAATGAGCCTTCGTGCTAAATGATATGGACTATCGTGAATATAACGTATACTGGTACATATGTAGTGGTGAAGGTTGCGCTTACAATAAGCCTGTCGGAAAATTACATGTGTCTTGCTATTCCCCACAGATATGAACTATGAATGCCGTTCTTTTATTATAATAGTATACTAATTTGTCTATTTATTACTATGATATTGGTAGCGCTTACAATAAGCCTATTATAAAAACTGCATGCACTTGGTATATATAAATTCTTTCCGATGTTATGCTGTCTCAATCATGCTATGATATGTATATATTTTTCACATTGGGTGCGCGCACAATGAGCCGCCTATGAATTATCTAAGAAATATAGAAGCGCTTACAATAAGCCTCTCTAATGTTCTTGGATTCGATCACATTATTATTATTATTTATTTTGAATTTTTTTTTGAAATTTTGGAATTTATGTCGGGTGATACGCTTACAATAAGCTATCAACTTACTAACCAGACATAGACTATGGCCCTACCAAACTGGACTGACATAACAAATAAGAACGGTTTTAAAATTCTTCATCTAAATGTATGTTCAATATCACAGAAAAAAGACTCCATACACATAGATATTTTAGATAACAACCCAGATATACTATGTTTATCTGAAACATGGCTACAAGAATCGATCCCTACTGACTACATAGCACACCATAATTATACTTGCTTGCGCAAGGACAGAGATACGACCAAGTATGGAGGAGGACTATGCACATTCATTAGAAAGGATATAGAAACGGAAGAAATAGAAATGGATAATCTAAAAACTGATAATATAGAAGTGCAAGCAATGATAGTGTAAAATTGACAAGCCCAAATTGTCTAATTTTAAGTTAAAGTTGTCTCATTCAGCCAGACATTCGTCGCGCCCCTACCGGCCAGAAGGCTACCCACACTTTCTTACCGCCACAACGCTCGCGGATTTCTTATCATCCCAAAGTCCAAAGGTACAGGTGAGGTCCAGGTCTGACCGTTATCTCAAAGTCAATCACGTGGGAAAGGAGGGGAGGGGCTGACCGCCAGGTCAGGGGAGGGGAGGGAATACTGATTAAAGAGTGGGAGGGAGAGGGGAGGGGAGATAACCCCGTGACCTGGTCACCACCCAAAGAGATTGGTCAGAGTGGCCGTGGTCACTCTGAGCCTCGTTTTAAGAAGTGTCTGTCATTATTATCCTGTGGCTGATTGGATCTCTAATCTAACCTGTCAATTAATTGGACCAACGGGACCAAAGCCAATCAGCGCAGGACCAGTGTATTTCGTCCTAATCTGTCTAGTATAAAAATAAAGGAAAGATGAAAATCGGTCTCTTCCGAGGCTGGTACTGATTTGAAGCATACATCTCTGTGTGTTGCGTTGATTAATTTCTCGCCCAACTACTGACCCTGAATTATTACGAAGAATGACCCGCATTTCTTCAATAGTAAGAAGAGAAAAAATGATGAGAAAATTGATATTAAACATATATCGTCCTCCATCCTATAACGTATCTGAGGGTCTCAGTGAACTCTCGAATATAATAGAAAATATAGTATTGAACAAACTGGCTAATAAGACTAATTATGATACAGTACTTGTTGGTGACTTTAACATCGATCTGACTGAGAAAAACGACAGAAAGTATATTCTATTAGAGCAGTTTGGGAAAAAGCATGATCTTGATATAAGAATGGAAAATATTACTAGATATGGACTACATAAGGACTCGATCCTTGATTTCTATATGGTAAACATCAAAATGGACTACAAATATGGGACGGTTGAATATAACATTTCCGACCATCAGGGTATTTATTTAAATATAAAATCGGAAAGGGAAGACAGACATAGTGTAGAATTTGCTGGGAGAAACTTTAAGAATTATACAGCAGAAAAACTGGAACGTCACCTAAATGAATTTAATTGGGACGACTTATACTCATGTAAAGACATAGATAAAGCGTGGTCAATAATGTTCAATCAAATACGAACAGGAGCAAATCTCTTAGCACCAAAAAGAATATACAAATTTAAGCGAGAAAGACCTTCCTGGTATAATGAAAACCTAGTGAAATTAGCGAAAGAAAGAAAAATTGCCTATAGAAAGGCAAATAAAACGAAATCGACCGAAGACTTAAGCATCGCCAGACGATCTCGCAATGACTTCAATCGAAATTTAAAAATAGCAAAGCAGACTTTTTATAGAAATATACTAGAAGATAATAAAAGGGATAGTAAGAAATTCTGGAGAATCATCATGGAGCTGCAAGGTAGAAAGAAAGGGAATATTACACACCTTGAGGGGGATAATAATATAACCCTTAAAGGAATAGACCTAGCAAACCACACTAATAAATATTTTTGCGAAATAGGCGACAAAATTCAGGCAGAAATTCAAAAAGTACCAAACATAATTAATATTGAAGAGATTAATTCACCACTGGAAAGGGAAGAAATAGATGAGGAAGAAGTAAGGAAAATGGTACACAAAATTGAAACGAGCAAACCATCGGGATGTACAGAAATATATAGCCGTATCTATAAGGACGGACTTCAAATTCTGACCAAGCAGCTAACTTATATATTCAACATGTCACTAAGACAAGGAAAATTTCCAGTAGACTGGAAGAGAAGCTTATGTAAGATTATACCAAAAAAAGAAATACCAAAACAAGTAAGGGATATTCGGCCAATAACTCTAATACACCTAGTAGGAAAATTATTAGAAAAAATAGTAACCCCAATAATTCAATCTCATTGTCTAGAAAATAATATAATAAGTAAAAACCAGTATGGATACCTGCCAGGAAAAGGGACTGCAGACACAATAACAGCTCTGATAATACCGATAAATGAAGCTTTTAATAAACAAGAAATAATATTAGCTCTATTCATAGATTTTAGTAAAGCCTTTAATAGTGTAAATCATAATATATTAATAGAGAAAATGGAAATATGCGGTATAAATGGTTCATACTTAGATTGGACTAGATCTTATTTAAATGAGAGAACTCAGAGAGTACAAGTACAAGATATTATATCGTCAGAACTACCAATAAATTGCGGGGTACCCCAAGGATTTGTTTTAGGGCCACAAATGTATTTAATATATGCAAACGATCTAAAAAATATCAATATGGAATGTCAATGTATACAATACGCTGATGACACGGTCATATTCACGAGAGGCAACAACCTGAAAACACTAGAGGATAGGATGGAGAGAGACATGCACAAATTCCATACCTGGTCACAAGCAAATATAATCAAAATAAATATTAAGAAAACAAAGAGTATGTTATTCAGTAGGAGAAGAAATAAACTAAAACCTAATGTAAGAATCAATGGTATCGTACTAGAAAACGTTGAATCGTACGAATATCTAGGGATAAAACTAGACAATAGACTGAATATGCTAAGACAGCTAGGAGAAGTCCAGAAGAAACTGAACTATAGAATTCATCAATTCAGTTTGATTAGACCATTCCTAACAGAGCACGCAGCTACTATGCTCCTAAAAGCATTCATCCTATCTATACTTGACTATAGTCTGCCCTTTCTCACATCAATTGGGAAAACTCGATTGAAAAAAATCCAGACTCTTCAGAACAGAGCTATAAGAATAGCCTTGAAAGCAAACTATGATACATCAAGGATAGAATTACACGAAAAATGCAGATTATTATCTGTAAAAAACAGACAGAAACTATTAATGATAAAATTGGGAAAGAAGATGAGCATGCATGAGGAAAACTTAGAAGTAACAGAAAGAACCACCAGGCGGCATGACGGTGCTGTATTGAAACAATACTTGCCAAGGACGGAATACGACAGAACATCACTGAGTTATTGCATAACAAATGAATGGAATGAATTACACAGTAACATTAGAAACATGGACGATATGCAACTGAAAAACCATGTAAAATACACATTATTACTTCAGTAAAGAAACAACAACTTATTTGACTGATAATGATCCCCACGTATCGGTGACACAAAAACACCCGCCCCCCTCGACCAACTGAAAATGACTGAATAGACTAATCAACTTTATTTGTAAAAACAATAAAGTTCTACCTGTGACTATTTATGTAAAAATGAAATAAGATATCAAATTTATTATGAATATGTAAAAATTGTATATTTTGTAAGGCAGGTGGCCATAAAATCGCCTCACCGCGAGGTCATGAAATGGATGTACTGTCTTAAAAATAAAATAAAATAAAAAAAAAAATAAAAAAATACATGCTTGGCTGGTCACATACTTAAGGTGCGATTCCACCGCATCGCTTGTATATGCGCTCATGGCTCGCTCTTGCTGCGCTTGTTTATAGTGCGCTTGTCATTTGCTTTCATCCGCTAATATTTTTAGCGCAATACAAGCGCAGAGCGATTCTACTGGTCCGTTTGTTTCCTATATGAAAGCAATAGCAAATGCGTTTGTGCGCTCTCACTGCGCTCAAAACTTTCACCAACATAAATCATATCTTTAAACAATGTCATGTAATTTGTAAATGTATTGCCACATTCATTGCCATTGACAATCTTTTAGTTTTAAAGACGTTTATTCAGTAGTATTTGGTTCATAGTTGAAACTTTGGAAAACCTTAATAAAATTCGTTCAATCAATCAATTAGTGACTATATATATAGCATATATATAGTATCTGCACCTACCTTTACAATGTATTCAATGTCAATAATCCTGCAGCCAATTAAATTGGATGGTGGCAATGGTGGAATGTGTAACCGCACATTGGACCATGCTTGATCCCCTCCAGGAGGAATTTCTCCCATTTTTTGTATTGCAACCTTACGCGTGCTAGTGGTTGTCTTTGTATGAGCATGGAACCGAATTACCTAAAAATGGCATTACATAGGTAATGATTAACACTAATATAAAGGCTGATATCCACTATCCGTAAAGTGGTATTTCACTTTGTGAAATTTTCATCCAATACAAATCTGTTAACAGAAAAGAGTATAATAGGTGGTTTTGAACCACAATAATTATGACCTATTTGGCCACGACACTATTGCCAGTGTTTATTGTAAAGTCTATGTTTTTTCCGCCACATCATTTTTATAGATATGATCATAAGATAATCAACTTACCATGCAAAGCTCAGCGCTTGTACCTGACATACGGCGGCTTGAGTCATTACTAACAAGTGCATTGACTATGACATCCTCACCAGGCACGTAACCTCTTCTATCCAGACGAGCTGTAGATTCAATAGGACCAGATGCGCAACAGAGGCAACACAATGTCTTGGAATTCCTTCCTTCCGGAGAATGCTATGAATGAAAAGAGAACTGGGTCTGCACGATTTCTATCATAAGAAATATTCCCAAACTACTATGGTAGTTCTAGGGTATACCATGCTCAACACATTTTTTGATTAAAATATATTATATCATATGGAGTACATATGTATCAATATCAATCAATCTGAACCACTGTGTAAGGTATACTGAGTTTTAAAAGGTACCGGTATGCACATAATAGGTGAGGGTGGATATCATGGGAATATTTGTTTTTGCTACGAAACAATCCTTTGTAAAAAAAAAAATTGCTTGTTTCAAATTTATGGAAAAAAGTGGGGACAAAATAAACGAAAAGACTAAAACATGGAATTTGGGAATTGATTAGTGTATGGTAATCACAAAGGGAAACACAGTTGGTGCATGAATATGTGAGAAAAGTTGGGTTGGGTTTTAATTCACCAATGAGAATATAAAAATATTTCTCATAAAACACACATGCTCAATCAATACTAATAAACATATAGTAGGCCTACAGTATGGTCTATTTGTGCAGATTGGATCTTTGAATTTAGTCACCGTGAATAAAACATTATGGCACTCATGGAATCCTTGTTAACCCACCCACCATCACATCGGGCAGTTGATTCAGATCCAACAAGGAAATCACACTGAATATTCTCTTGGTCTGATGATCAAATTTCCAAGGTCGGTCAATGACACATTTGATGTGATATCGAACATGACCATGATCCCCCTCAAAAGATGAAGGCAGGGATGGTGGTAGTTGCATCTGGAATGGGTAGACATAATGTCCTGCAGACACTACCGTAGAATTTGAGAATGCCCCACCTGTGTCTGTAAGAAATAAAGAAAACCAACCATTACACAGGAGCCAAGGCAATGATATTTCAAGGAAGAGAAGGGACACAATGTACAGCATGAGGCACTATATGAACCAAGGGAAAATAATTATTTTGTTTAACTAAAACGAACAATTTCTTTCAGTCAAGTCGGACAAAGGTAATGAGGTTGTATAGAAACTATATATGGACAACAGAAGAACATTTTGCACTGGGTTTCTTCTATTCCATTCTATAAATTATTTTAAAGAAATAGTCTGCCATTCTCACATATACTTTACTTATATTTCATTGGTATAGAAAGAATTCATATTTAAGAAATTCTAAGTGCATCAAGCCACTAAGATATTTTTGCAACATTTTTTTATTTGGAGGCATATATCATTATCATCGACGGTATGAGTGTATTGATTGTTATCACCAAACACCTAATACTTGTAATCTTGTGCCAGGAATTATTGGAAAACCTCCTAAAGAGGAATCACCCCCTGATATAACCCATATAGTGTTGAATAAGAAGCAAACAGTCATGCTAAGATCTGTGTAGAATATAAGTAATTCATCAAAATCATTCTATACCATATTTCACATCATGGGTAGATATGGGTATGAAACAGCAACATAATGTGAGAAAAATCTTGGGGAGTTCTTTTTCTTATTTAAAAAGAAACATTAACTTGTAGACATTGTCAAAGAAGTCCAAAGAATCTTAAGTGTTCTGGAACATGGAGACCTACTGCCATAGAGGTAAAGTTTGTTGTTGTAGTACGTTTCATCATTCCAGTAATGCCTCGTCTCGGTTCTATGTTCCTTGCCATGATGTACCTGGTGCTGCTCTGTCCAGTGCACCCGTGCACCGCCAAATAGGGTAAGGTGTATTCCTACACACAAAAAATGTAGAACGTTATACCTTTTGACACATGCAGACATTATTCTGTTTTGGTATATAACATTGTGCATTATGTAGGCCTACATAGAAGTGAATACTTTAATATTCTATTGATCTTTAATGAAATTTTTTTAAATGAATTAACTAACATCAGTGGCGGTACCAGGGGGGGGGCCTGGGGGGCACCGGCCCCCCCTAGACCCCTAAAATGGTCCCTGTGCCCCCCCCTAACTCAGAGAGGCAGAGGGCCACTAAATGGCCTCTAAATCCTTTACATGTACAACACTCCCAATAATCCCATATTTTATTTTAGCTTAATAATTCTTTTAACATTAAACTATATTTCTATAATGTAGTTTCAGGGCCTCTATTCAAAAAGCATTTTTTAGACCCAGAATGTTTTAACAGGGTTTTAAATCTCAGACAGTTAAGTCTCAAAATTGGTATTCAAACAAGAATCAGTGAGGATGAACAGTTTACAGTTACAGTTACAGTTCATCATTTGGACAATTCAGGGTTTTCAGTTATTTCCTTTTCCCAAAGGAAACATGACTAAGTTCCTGAAAAAATAAACCTATATGCCTCAAATGTGAGGACTCAAGAGGGTCTCAATAGAGACAATTAATTTTGTTAATTTTATTTTCTCAAAAAGTTTTTGGGGGATGCAAGAAAATTGGGTTGTCATTTTTGTTAGACAAATTAGAGGTGTGGGGGCTTTATTTCATTGTCATTAGGCAAATTAACTGTTATGCATTGCAATATATATATATAACAACTTTTATTCAATAGACATGTACATCAATATAATGTATTATCGAATGGGGAAACGATCCCTCTCAGAGTCGCAGTGCGTTACAGTGAGTTCTTCCACGGGGTCCCTTAAAACAATGTTATTATAATGTGGTACAAGTGAGTGAATGAAAATTAACATTTAGCGATTTGCTGTAAATACATTGAGTGATTAAAGTTTACAGTGTTCGATTTACTATAATTACATTGATTAAAACATGACTCAATTTGATTATAAATCTCCATTCAAAGATATACTTCTTCGAATATGAGAGAAATTAGATATTTTTTATAGAAACCCTTCTACTAGGGAGACTTGACATTTTCAATATACATTTTCAAAGGGTACTAATTTTAACCTGAAGATATGGATACATTCTTCAAAAATCTTCAAAATTCAAATAGCAGCTAACCAATTTACAGTAAGCTTACATTAATATACAGCTTAACATTCATGACAGTTAGATCTGTTAACAACCAACTATATAATAGCAATCTTTAAGACAATAAAATAAACTCCTTTGATATTAGGAGGAAACACTACAGTGAAGACTGTTTCAATCAGTTTTTCCATATTCCTGATTCGGTAAAAAATTAAAGTATGAATATTTTATTGGGTTAGATACCGTTATATCGGTCTTTATATTCTCAGGATTTTACAGACCTTTGATGATGACAACTTTATCAAGTTTCTATTTGCTACTACAGATTAAAGTAGCACTCTTGCTAAAAATTCATAAACACAATATGATTACCCACTTTCCCCCAAGTTTTCCCCCAAGTTTTTCCCTTTCCCCTTATTATTTTGTAGGTGTATCATTGAAAAATGTATCAAATTCTTGGTGATAAACATGCTTTAAATAGTATCTGAACTCCTTAAATGGAACTATTTGTATATTGTCAGGTAGATTATTCCACAACGTAGCCATTTTATAAAGATATGATTTTTTAAAAGTCTCGTTATTGGGAAGCGGGACCTTCAACTTCTTTCCGTAGGCTAGTCTTCTTAAATTAACACCTTTTCTTTCTACATAAGATTCGTTCAGCGATCTACTATGGGCCCTTTCCAATATGTGTTTTCCTCTCCTTGTGGCTAAAGAAGGAGTATTCAAATTGACATGTATGTCTTTTGTACTCGTTAGCTTGGGTAATTTTAATATGATTTTAAAACAAGAATTTTGCAAGGCTTGCAACTTTCGCAAATATACTTGCGGGGCAGCGTCATAAAAGACATCCCCGTAGTCGATGTGAGGGAGAATCATCGTTTTGTATAAAAGGGTCATAGTTCTTTGATCGCATAAACCATATAGTTTAGAAAAGGCCTTAACTTTAGGTCTGATAACATTTGACTTCCTCTCTAGGAATTTTTTAAAGTTAAGATTATTGTCAAGTTCTATCCCTAGATATTTATAAAAGTTCACATTTTCTAGTTCTGATCCTTCAATAAAGTACCTAATGTTATATGTTAACTTAGGTTTTGTACTTATACACAATGTCTTACACTTTTTTATATTCAATGATATCTTATTAATGTTGCACCAGTTAATAATATTGTCTAGATCACCCTGTAATACCGAACCATCTCGCTCCTTCAAGTCCCTACTTTTAAATAAAACCGTGTCGTCAGCAAATAATTGAACTGAGCTATCTTTGACTACTTTACTTAAATCATTTATATAAATCAGAAACATTAATGGCCCAAGAGAGGTCCCCTGTGGTACACCACAGGTCACCTCTCTTGGGGAAGAGAGTATGCCATTAGCAAGTACTCTTTGTGTTCTATTTTCTAAATAATTTTTAAACCAATTTAGAGAATCATCTGTGACGCCATAATCTTGTAATTTATGAATAAGAAGCTCGTGGGTTAACCGTATCAAAAGCTTTACGGAAATCTAAGAATATAAGGTCCACGGCTTTTTTATTGTTAAGATCGTTATAAACAGTTTCCAATAAATGATCATGAGCGTCCACTATAGATGTCCCTTTCCTAAAACCATACTGCTCCTCACTAAGAAATTCATTGTCCTCTAAATATGACGATAGTTGCTGCTGGACACAGCTTTCTAGAATTTTTGCTGGGAGCTTGATACACGAGATGGGACGGTAATTCCCAGGTGTACCTCTAGCACCATCTTTATACAATGGGGTGACCGTTGCATTTTTAAAGTCATTGGGTATCGACGATGTCTTAATAGTTAAGTTATAAAGAAACGCAAATTGTTCAGAAAGGGCAATCATGCATGGCTTAAGTATTTTGGTTGGGAGTAGCTCAATTCCCGATGCTTTGTTGTTACCAACCTTCCTTACTGCTAATTCCACTTGTTTCCAAGTGATCTCAGTAAGTGTGAAGATTTTATCAGGGGTTGTATCAGGTAGAGTATCTGAGATAGGGTCTGATTTATTGTCATTCCCTATTTTCTTGTCAATAACCTTGGCCAACTGGGGCCCTATATTTACAAAAAATTTATTAAACTCATCTGATATATCTTTCCCTTCAAGTTTTATACCATCTGGAGAGTTAAGTTTAATTTTATCTCCTTTATTAGCCACCTTATCCGGTGACATTAGAGGTTTTATTATATCCCAGAACTTGTTTGGGTTTCCTCTATTTTCTTTAATTTGTGTTCTTATGTAGTTGTTTTTTGCTTTCTTAATTTCCTTATTAAATTGGAATCTCAGGTTTCGAGCCACTACCCAGTCATCATCCTTATTGGTACGCTTTGCCCTTGCGAACGCCTTATCTCTCTCTTTAGAATGTTGTATAATTCGTTTATCATACCATTCTGGTAACCTTCTAACTCTATTAAAATATTTTATCGGACACATCCTATCCACATATTTGATGATGTACGACATCAGCACTTCCCACGCCACCTCCACCTCCTCTAATTTATAAAAGTCTGACCAATCTAAGTTTTGTAGTATTTCTTTAAGGATTTTAACATCAAGGCATTTTGTGTTCCTTGCTTTAAATGATTCAGTATGATATCTATTTCTTGCTTTTTTTATCTGGATATAAATTGGCAGGTGATCACTCACGTTTATGTTAAGCGTCCCACTACCATTTACTATATTACAGTTAGTGTAGGCGTGGTCAATGGAGGAGGCGGAAGACTTGCTGATCCTCGTTTTAACATTGATAATCTGTTGTAAGTTAAATTTATACAGCAACACTTTAAACCTTTCTGCCCCAATTGACTTCCCCCCTTCTATGTCAGATGCCTCATAATTGAAATCCCCCATTATAATCACTTCCTTTGTCGTATCTATATCATTCAACGTGTCATCTAGTAAATCCAGCGCTTCTTTTAGGTTTCCCTGAGGTCTCCTGTAAACATTAACAATTATTTTACTTTTCATATATTCCCTAGAGATTTCGAAAACTTGCAATTCAATGTCTTTAGTAGATCTACAGAGTTTGACATATTTGTCCTCCTCCACCGTAATGGATGAGTGTATATATGCAATTAATCCTCCCCCTCTTTGTTTTAATGTTCTATCACTTCTGATAGTCTGGTAATTTTGAATTCCAATATGGGCCGGTAATATATTACTATTCAACCACGTTTCTTGTAATAATGCGACTTGAGGATTACATTCAATAATAAAATGTTGTATCTGATCCAACTTAGGTATCAGACTTCTCACATTCCAGGATACAACCTTGAGCCCTTTAAGGCTTTTGAATATTTTTACATCGTCATTATCATTATCCATTAGAAAAGCTCGTTGTAGTTAGCAAGTATACCGATTTACTCACAGGATTTTTTTGTTTCAAACTGAATACCTTTCTTGATCTAATGACATGAGATCCTCCAACCTTGACATAGGTACTACTATTTACTGTAGTACCCCTTAATTCGATAATGAGTGTCGTTTTTCTACTAACTACTGTAGTTACGACCGGAACTTCTTCATGTTCCATATTGTACATGTTTATATACACATTTTTAACAAACTGAAATTCATCGATATCAGATACCATTGTTGAACTACAATGGGGTTCATTACATAGGCACAATATTTATAAAAATCCTCCCAATAACCCTTTGTATTTTCATACCTTGTTTGATCATTAGCTCATTTTATTTATACATTTTAATTTGCATTTGTTCTAATTTCTTTGTTGCAAAGTTTGTACGACTTGATAATACTGTTGAAAATTACTCCTAACATGGAATTGAAGTATGTCATATTACCTGATGCATGAGACCAATCACATTAACTTTTGAATGGTGAATATCGGGCTCAGAAAAGCTCCTGTCTCCTCCCTACAAAAGCTAAGTAATCGTCCACAAATAGTTAATACTTTTAGTATTAATAACCTATAATAAGGGTAGATATCGGGCTCAGAAAAGCTCCTGTCTCACCCATATAATGTTTCAAATGTTATAAAACCAGTACATATTTTTTTTACAATCATACAATAATTGGTTGATGTCGGGCTCAGAAAAGCTCCTGTCTCTTCCAATGTGCTAACATAGTTTGTCTAATATACATATCAACAGGTATAGTGCATACAACAATCACAATTTATAAGCAATACTAGTAGTTATTATATAAAGTCTTGCTCACACACTCCTATGTTTTCAGTCTCTACCGTCCATTGTCACTAATTTTCACTAATTATCAGAAATGGCTTAGGTGATTTTTTTCCCTCAATGTTCACATCATAATAGGGTCGTTATTCATCAGGGGGTGACTCGCTGTTGATTTTGGCCTTCCTATACGCACTGATTAGTTGGATGGCGACTCTTCTTCTTAGGTCTGCCGTGAGGTGGCATCCATCTTCATCTAACAGGTGGTACATCGCCGTGTATGTGGGTCGACCAGACACCATGTGTCTTCTTCCAGATCTCTTCATATGCACGATTTGACTTACATATGGAGTGGGAAGATCCCTGAGTCTATTGAACAATTTGACACTATTATTAAATGCCAACACTTGCTCATTTAGCACTTCTTGATCTTCTGACAACTCCCTGATCTTGCTTTCGGTTAATATTTCTCTCAATTCTTGTTTGGAGATTGCTATATAGGAATTATATGCTACTATGTCTATTCCAAACGTTGTGGAGAATATGACTATTGGAGGGGCCATATGGGGTGGCAAATATTGAGATATTATTTTGTTCGCCTCCACCATTGCCTCGGTAGTGTCTGACGATAATTCAGTTTCACAGGAGTATCTAAGGTTCACTTCACCTGTAACCTTGTTTTTTATGGTAACATTACAGATTCCTGAAGCCACTATAATATAAACGGGTCTACTTATCCGTATAATATTCTTCGCCCTCTGTACTAATGAAATGGTATCGGCACCTTTTGCCACGAAGACTTCAGTGTCAATATCGGGGGCTAACGACTCGATAATGCCCGTCATGTGTGATCCACGGGAGTCGAACAGAAGAAGTAGTTCTCTCCTGGGTTTATCCATGATAACAATACTACAATACTTGCTGGGCTTGAGCTTGCACTCTATTATTATTTCCAGCTGGTTTTAGACTATCCCTGATTTCATCCAAGAGTCTTCCGAACCTATTTTCTCCGAGCGCTTTGTTTATCTTCAGTTTGACACGTCCGCCATTTGCAATAAGCACTCCGCGGACGTGCCTTCCCACTCCCCACTTCTTAGAGGATGTTAGTTCGTAGAAGTGGGTAATATCCGGATTTGTGAGCTGATTCATAAGGTTTTTATTTTTTGAGAATTTTTCTGTACATATTTCTCTCAAAGTGTCTATTTCCATTGTTTTCCAAGATTCGAGTAACTGCGGGTCTGCTCCAACTTCCGCTTTGGTCCCCAGTCGCTTTGCTTGGTACGGACACGCTATACTCTTGATGGTTCTGGCAATCGCGTGTTTGTTCAGATGTGTGGCTTTACTACTTTGATACGCATGTTCTGCGCTATTAAAAGATTTACCTTTGAATTCAACTTTTACTGGATACATATTCGAGAATGGGCTGAAGTTGCCATGGAAACCTATGCCTCCACCTTCGACTGGAAGGTGAGAGACATCGGACGGCCTGCACCCCTCGTGTAGGTGTCGGAGGTCTGATGTTGCGTAGCTCTTGTCACCGATTACAATGTGCCCAAGTACTAGCTCGGCGGGTATTTTTCTCAGCCTTAACAGTTTGTGACAATCATTAGTGAGTTTGTAGTTGTAATCATGGGGATCCGGGACATATTTATTGAACCATAATCCCAGTCCACTTTTCCTCCTGAGTTCCTTGGCTTGATTCAATACCGATTTTTTCACTTCGGGCTTTGAAGTTTCTACATATATAACACGAGTTAGGTTAGCCTTACTGATTCCCACCCTGTAGACTTTTACTAAATCTCCAGTCTTTATATCCGTGGTTGACTTGAAAAGATTAAAAACCTGATCAAATAGATTTTCAATCTTTGGGCTTTCCTCGTGACTTAGTTTACCGTCCCAGTTCTCCGGGATTCCCTCGATGAGGAGGTGGGTAGAGCCGTCATTTTTCTTGTCGTTAATTCGACTAGCGGGGTCTTTATTGCTAGAGATATTTCCCATATCTGTATTCAAGGAATCGATTTTAGTTTGAACTGATGCTAGATGTTTATTCAATTTACCAATCTCCACATCAGATTTCCCTATGCTTAGTCTAAGATCTAGAACTGAGGCGTCAATTGACCTTTCTATTCCCGTGATCTTCCTCCGCAAGGCTCTGTCACTATCCGCTAAACTGTCAATGGATTGTTGCCTAGCTACAGTGTCAACTCCGTCAGTCCCGTCACTCGTGCTCTCAGCCGTGCCTGAGTGCGTGCCTGGGAGCGTGCCTGGGACTAGTTGCCTAGTGACCGTGTCAACATTTTCGGCCTTGTTCCTATCGGCAATGGGCCTATCGATCTTAGGTTTCAGCCTCGGAAATACTATGGAGGGTTCACTAACTTTTCTGATGTTTCTTCCATTAAATACTGAGTTAAATGCTTCGATCTTCTTAACTCTATTTTCTATCTTCCTTTGTTTATGCTCTACCCAAAGTATCTTGCGATTTACCTTCTCATTGAGGCAAGACACCGAAGAGTTCAGAACTGTTATATCATTTTTCATTTTGATTTTGGCTTGCTTCTCGTCGTCAGAAAATACATTAAAGTCAATCATGTCTAGTACACTGTTCATTACTTTTTCAAGAATCCTTGTTTCCATATCATTTTCACCGTCAGTCTGTGTACATATAGATTCGCTAACTTTCTCACTATCTTCACATGGTTTCAATGCATTATTTTCTACCTCGGAGCGTGACAACTCGGGGCTATTCCCCTCGCCATCTTGATCAATTAGTTTATTTCCCTGTGACTTCAGGTCTTTCACGTCAATTCTTTCACAGTGCTCACCTTTAAATGTTTGGCTGGTAATAGTAATGTCCTCATCAGAGTCTATGAATTCTAATGAATCATTTTGAACTGTCTCTCCTGATAGCTTTTTGTTGGATTTTCCTACCTCATTTTCACTAAGCTGCGCCGATGGGAGTTTCCCATGCTGTGCGACGTCGCTGTCAACCGTTAGCATGTTTTCCACGTCGTCGTCCATCGAGCTTTCGTGGTTTTGTAGATAGTAGAATATCCAGAGTAATATCAGTGGAATGATTCCAAGAACAATCCAATTAGTTTCTCTGATCATTTGCGGAAGAGTTTGCTGTTTTTCTCTTATTGGTGAAGCTCTGCTGCCTATTAATCCCCCATTAATCTTCTATCTCATTTCGGCCTCACGTCTAGGCTTCCCGCCATTTTCCCGCCAATTTTAAATAACATTCCAAACAGGGAAATTCAGAAGATTTTGACCTCATGTGTGCCCCCCCTAGACCTGCCTTCTGGTACCGCCCCTGAACATATAGGATGTTTCACAAATTACTCGAGTGGAGCACCAAGCATCCATGGCGCCCTTGACCCTAGGTCAGCGTCTCACAGACACAGGGCACTTAAATCGTCCAGTTGACAGGTATTAAATTTTGGCCCTGTATCCCAGCAGGAATTTTGGTTTTAGAGGGAGAAGTTAGGCCAAATTTTAGTTCCATTCAACAGCCAAATTGCAGGAAATGGTTTCCGAGTATGTCCAGAAAAACATAAGTGAGCTGTGTGATAGAGGGAAGTGAGGTGGGGTGGTGTTGTAGGGTGAGTCAGGGGTGCAGGGGTGCTGTGGAGGGAACAGGTCCTGGCTGACTGCATGGTCAGTGACGGGATAGAAAGTGTCTGCAGACACTTTCTATCCCGTCACTGACCAGCCAGCCATGGAAATGGACATGGCTCCAGGAGTTGGGCATACAAGGACTGTACTCACAGATTGGGGCATTTGTGAAAGCTACTATCAATGCCTGATTATAGCTAAATTGATTGATATTCCTTTATTTCCATTATTATGTAGAAATATAGTGCAGAAACAGCATCTGCACTGTTCCAGTTCTTCCTGTTGTAACCATAGCTTTTACTTTAGATATAACATTATATAAGTTAACTATTAATGATAATTATGACCAGTATATTACAAAATCCAGAAATACCTCTCATCTTCATCTCTTCTCCGAGGTGCAGAACAACATTTCCTGAAACCCACTGGCCGGCATAGTAAACTAGTTGTGACTGATCCAAATTAATGGAAAAGTTGATGATTTTCCCCATATTTGCTGTCTCTGCCTTGCTGTAAAGATAAACTGTTTTGAACAGGTACCATAATATAATGTTATCAGGATCATTTCTAGATCTATACATTAGATTGAAACATTTCAAAAGTCGCATATATAGCGAAGACCATGCGTAGTTCTTATTTCTGATGGCAATACCGAATCGTATAGGACGGAAGCTTGTATAATCATGTTTAAACATTTATTAACTTAAAGGGTAGACCTACACATTACACATGTTATTGTTAACAGTCTTTCATCCACAGCCCCAAAGTACCTACCATAATATATATCGTATACCGAACAGTAGGATTTACAGGTTATCTAACAAGTTGGTTGAACTCGGTCGATATTCTAATCGACAGAAACCAACGAGTTAGTTAACAGTTTAATTATATAGGCTTTTCATAATCAAAAACGGAACAATTTCAAGTCATATTTGAATGTCGATGTTAAACCTGGTAAATAACACATTGGTTGCGCTGAACTACTTTCCAGTAAATCACTATTGTGGTTTAACACTTACAATTAAACCATAAACCGATATCAATTCGACAATGTCGTATGGCACGTTACAATAAATTGGTACTATGTACATGTATATTATTTTAGGAATAGACTAAACTTACCCAACCGTAGAACATGTGAATGGCCAGTCGAAATTTTCGTTAGTACCTGTGTTCAATCGAGGTTTGTGCAGAGTGTTGATCTTGCGCTAATACTGTTGGTTTATTATCAACAGGTCGGCCAAAGGTCCAATGGCTAGCAATCTAGAGATATACGACTCCCATTTCCTCCCCACCTTATTATCTTTTGCATTCGTTGCCTGTGTACTTGTTATGCTCATTTGTTGATATTTAATGATTCTCACCACTAAACACTAAACGTATTATTTGCGGAACGCATATTTATATATATATACAAAACCATATTGTATTCAATTCAATTCAAATTTAAATCAGAAGGGAAATTGTGGCCTTATTATCAAATGAAAAGTAAAGACCTTTAACAATGTTATGCATGTATTCCAAGGATAATGCAGTCCGTATGAAATAATCGGTGCGGAGCGCCCAATAATGAAGCGCCTCTTGCGACTAGCCACGGAGAAAGGGTGATCCAGGGTAAAATTGTCTAATTTGATTTTGCTTAAATAGGCGATATTGGCGTGTTATAGTTTCTAAAATTATGGACTGCTCGGTCAGAGAGGAATTTTTCAGCATCAATATTAATAACCTCCATTTCGGGACAGCTGGTGCCCAACCATGCACCAACAGCTCCTCAATATCGGTCATTGATCCCTTAACAGTAAACTAGTGCCCCCAAAATGGGAGTTATTAATCCTTTTACTCTCTGCCTAAGGTTTAATTATGCACTTGTTAATTGCCGTTCAAATCAGTGACTTTAATATCCAAAGAGCCAAAAGCTCCTCTAAATATGATATAATATAATATAATATAATATAATATAATACAATATAATATAATAGGATATAATATAATAGGATATAATATAATAGGATATAATATAATATGCGAACGAATAGGGTTCATGCTTGAAGTAAAATCAATATTTTACTCCAAGGTTCATGCGACAACGGAAAGTAAAATTTAGTAACGTTAATCAATTCTTCGGACTTTAAACAAGTGTTGTGGTTGGTGGCAATCTCATGATTTGGCAGACAGTGCATCCATGTTTAAATTTAGGTTCAAATTTTGATAGACAAAAATAATGCGTTTTTCATATTTACATGTATTCGTGTGTAAGAATTAGCATGACATTGTGACATCAAATAAAACTATAGTTTTATAGTAATATCTTTATTCGATAAAATGTAAGAGTCTAAGATTTGAGATGGAGCAAGATTTTACATAAAGTGCACTCACATAAAACAGAGTAGGCATATATGCAATGACTGTGAGTGTGATACTCCGTATACTGTACAATCCACTCGCAAATTACATTTGTCAGGCAGGTCATGCATCAAGATCTCAAACTCTTCGGTTTTTAATTAAACCCATAAGAACTATTCATCAACCCCTCCCATGTCTGCCTTCATGATTTTGTAGCATTTCGCTTCATGGATTGAGTTACTTATTAATTAAATTAGCATTCCTGAAGATATTTTTATAACATCAGCCAATAACAGATTCATTATTAAAAGCAACAAAATATAAATTAAAATGTGCGATTGTCTCGTCTTTGTCGTGCCGACTACCATATTGCCACAAAACAACCTAACGCACTTGGCCTATGTACATGTCACTGAAAAATATTTGTCCAATGTTATTGCAAATCCCATCACAATGATTTTAACTTTAATTTTTGTTTGTCAAAAACCATTCTAATTTATATGAGACAAAATGAGTCACACGCTTTTAAAACGCCTAAAGCTTAATATTTCTTAGAGCAGAATTCTAATTCATTAGATCTATTATTGGAAATCCTAGTAAAGAAATAATATGACGCAGTAATATTTTAAGGGGAGAAGTTAGCGATAGAAAGGCAGTGATGCAACAAATGTGATTGTGATGTTCATGCCTAATTCTAGGAATCTCATGACTGTATTGTATCCCCACCATGACCAGGGGTCAGCTGGGGGTAAAGTTGCCTTCCTTACATTAATCACTTGCCCAATAAGCTTGTAGATATTCGCCACTGCAATACAGACGAACAAGCCTGCGGCAGCCATCGTGATCTTCCCAGCAAGAGGCATTGCCGTGTCAAGGCTCTGGCCGCCTTTCTTTGCTTCACCTTCCCCTTCCTTCGTTGTGGTCAATTGGTTGAGCTTGCGACGGTTGACAACTACTTGGGAATAAAAGCGAGCAAAGACATAACAGAATCCTGTTGCTGATGACAGACCAAGTATAATGAAGTAGATGTCACAGAAGAATATGTAAATAGCTCCATGTGGCAGGAAATAATTAAGCAGTCCGGCTGTATATGCTGCAGCAAAGTTTACAGCAACCACAGAAAAAAGGACCAGTGGACTGAACAGACGACTTGACATGACCGCCATTTTTGTTAATTTGAGAAAAACTGCAAAAAGTAGAATGAATCCTGAAACAAGACATGGCCACATGGAGAACTTTGGTAGCAGCCCCACCAATGGAGGCACCAGTTTCTGAGTGCCATAGGTCAGGGTTGTCAGGAAAAAAGTGCGCCCAAACGTGCACAAAGCCACGAGGCATTGTAAAGTAAAATAGTATGCTTTGCTTGGCAATCCTGGTCTTAACACTACCTGAAATGGAAAATAACTGTAAGAAGTATAATTATAATTTATCAACGACTTCAGAGTAAACATTGAAGTGTGCATGGTGCAGATGTAAATAAATATTCCCATAAAATATCTGATCACGTTGACTGTACGTATTTATACTCTACATACGTATATAAACACAATCCAAATGCATTCGTGTACACACGTATGCTCTAAAGTGGATAGGGACTTACCCTCACTGCATGTACAATGCCCCACAGTGACACTATTGCGAACAGAACAGCAAATCCATACACGTGTATATGCCAAGCCATGCCCCAAGTTGGTAAAGCCACCTTGAAATTTATGGGTGCTCCTCCAAATGCATCTCGCGGTTTGACTACCTCAACTTGGTCTGCAGGATAATAAAATGACACATTGAATCCGATAAATATATCAAATTGAATAAGTAATCATTCCAAGAAATGTACAAGGACGAATTCGTTCGATTATCAAACATTTTCAAAGTAGAAAAACGCGCTTCAAATGTGTTTCTGTTAAAGATAAGTCTTCAACCACCAAGTCACCAATAACTCGGTATTTGGTACAAAATGGTATGATGATTTTTTACCAGATTCTCGGGTTGTGTTAGAATGTAAGGAATCTTGGTTATCCATTCTAAAGACTTGAGTTGTAGACCTTGATCTAGAGATACTCGGGTCTGGAACAACTAATATGCAGGTTGCGACCAGTATTATATATACACACAGTTGTGGACTCTTTCCTTATACACCCTCCCCATAATACCATTAATTATATATTATTTTGCAACCGGAGATAAGCCATTATTGAGAACTATATTTGTCTTATACAAGGCACCACCCTCCTGCTTAAGGCATTTTGTTATATATATGATTGCCGTCATACATATTGGATGCTTGGAGGTCTATAATGCAAAGCGTTTCTAGCCATATTAGTTTACACCTCTGGGCGCATCCAATGTGTTTCTTTTCATTCTTTATGAATGATGGCCTCTTGGCTCCAAAGTTTTTAATTGTTTACTACGTGTAATCACCGAGTTTTCATTATTTTGGTTTATTATGTTTAGAGAGAACATACCAAATAAAATTGCAACAGCAAAACATCACGGATTTAAAGATGAAGCTAAAAATAGATCTTTAGCGCCAATTAAAGTAGTTTACAGCAAAAATTTGCCGTCAATTATTCCACTAGCAGAAATCACCGTTACTTATTACATGACCAGTAGTGCCAACTGTAATAAATTGGCCCTTTGGGGAACTAAAACAATAAATTGCAGTTTTCTTCCAACACAACCCAGGTTCGGACTTAACAAAGAACAACCAGAACACCAGCGTTAACTTCATTCATGGTTCATTCTCACAGCCATCCGCCGGCCTCTTGCCTGAAACTAGGCACAGAGGGCTCCTAGGTAGTTTAAAGATCATGGTGTGTAATGAAACACATAGCATACATACACAGATATATCATGAAATAGTACATGTTGAGGGACTAAGCATGACTCACAGACATGTGTACACATATTGACACATATAGTAAATATTATTATTGAACTCCATACTTAAGTCTTGATAGGTAATAGTTACATTGATCATGAAGATTGATCAGATCTATATAAAAGCAATGGCTTTAGCAGTACAGCAAACCATATTACCCTCTAGTGTTAATCAAGTATTAGTCAAGTACTCGGTGCACACAACTCAAGTATTTTACAGGTCTTTTATGGGAATACTTTTTAAAACTTCATCATGTATGAGCTGATAGCGTGTTCATTGAGGATTGGTTTCATGATTAAATATTTCAGATATTATTATCATTGACACTATAATACATTACATGAGTTGTGCAAAATTCATAGTGTTATGTCCGAAGTAGTGGTCAAGGTGATTAATAGTATCAATCTGTTACACCCTTGGGGGTATAATCTATAAATGTTCCTAAATTATATGAAAGATCCTGGGGAGCTAGAATGAACACTTCCAAGTCGGTTTAGTCCTGAATCTAGAGTGTCTGGCGTTACCCATAACTCATTCTTTATTGCTGTGGCTGATACTGCTACGCCACCTAGCGGTATAACATAATGCCCCCCTCCCCCCTTAGAATGCTACTGCCATAATTATAATCTATTAATAATAAAGTAGCATTCCTGATGGTCGGATACAGTGGGGACACGAGATTCGACCCCCTGGAAAATTTTGAATAAATTAGATAAATGATTTTCCGAAAGTCTTTTACCCCCCAATATCTACTGAAGTTCTGAAATCTTACCCCTGTCTGGTTGTAGTTACATCTAGATTAACCAGATACATTTTAGAATTTCTTACTAACCCTATTTTAAATTCTCGTACCTCATTTGAAAATAACGAAAATTACAATTACAACCATTATCAAACACAAATACAGTAAACGGCAAAGTAACATTCTCTGGCTTCTGCCACTTAATTTAATTAAATTGAAACAGAAATAAAGAATTTTTGTTGAAACCTTCTAATAAAAATAGGTAGGTAAAAATAGGTACCAAAATACCAATAAATATAACTCTGACCTACATTGACATAGTCCAAGTAAATTCAAAGTTTTGAAGATATTGAATTCATACCAAAAATATGTATTCCAGCATGGTTATTCAGTCTGCTTGCCAAAATTAAGTAAACGCCAAAATTTCCATTTTCCATATTAAATTCAAGTAACAAAAGTGAAAATTATACAACATACGTTATGAGCACATAGCGAACTACGGAATCGATGTAATAATGCAGGAGTTCACCAACACCATCAACAGCACAAAAATGACACACGTCCATACCCCTCAAAATTCCAAGGTGCATTCCCCTTTATATTTGCAAAGAAATTTCTGAAATTGTATATATAATTTTATGAAGCTTATTAAAAGAAAGAAATTTGAATTGCACATCGATGCAGGTGATACCTGCATGTAAATAAAACCAGTTGAATGTTGGGTCCACTCACGCCATGAAGTCTTTAGGAAAGTTCCCTATTTTTACTTGTTTGGTTTCAAGGTTCCAATCGGAACAAATACAGTATGCAATGGTGCCAGATTGAAGTCCTAATTCGCCCACCAGAGTGTTTGACACATATCGTTGTTTGCTTGCAACTACTTATCGGTTGTCCAACGATAGCACCGCTCTCTCTGCCAGCCGGATCGGCAAGGGTTCGGTCTCGGCGCAAATTAAAAACCTCATGCCAGTCTAGGGTAGTTAAATTCCAAGTCGGTAGGCGGGGCCAGCGCCGGCCGCACAGGTTCCCCTGGCGTGTATGCCGCGCATCAATATCTCCCGCCCGGTCTTGCGACCCTAATACAGACTCAAGCCAAGCAGTGAGAGTTGCCACGCCCCCCACGCTTATCGAACATCGAGCCCATACTAGCCGACTGGAAAAATACTCCTAGCTGACCTTAGCAGGGTGCTTAGAGACCTGCCCTTATAAGGGTACCAACTGACGAGACCAACTCCAGTAAGCAAATGCAAAATCGCACCAACACCATGCAATACTATATTTTAATTTGTTGGGTATTAATGTAACACCGTCCCCACGGCGTGGCCTGTCTTATTTCAGGTTGTGACCAAATCCCTGTAATAGAATTTATGGAGTATTCAATAACCTTTTTTGTGACGTAAAAATCCTTATCAAAAGGTAAAAATTTTGTACTTTTTAATTTTTGCAGACTTCTATATTATATTTTATTTCCTATATAAGGCTTGATAAGACTCCACCATCAACTCAACACATATTTGATATGTGTGGTCTCCAAGATTGCAGATACCAGACAGATGTAAGCTCTGATGAACAGTTTACAATTACCAAAAATGATACTACAGAAATGCACCTGCTACTACTTGTTATCGATAAAATTTTGACTTAATTTTGTTATGGACTTTTGGCAATTTCACCAAAGAAAAGCACCTACATATGTCACTCATGCCCCGCCAAAACCAGGCAAACATGGCCCACATCAATCTCCGACTCCAATTCCCTTACTCAAATATGATATAGCAATTAACACTAAATTAATACCATATTAAGAATTAAAGAATTGAAAAAATTAGCACAATCAAATCAATACATCTGGGAATTTGGGAATATTGATGAAAATATTGATTGACAATTGCCAACCATAATAGTTTAGATGGGTCCACCAGCAATGATACCATTTAGATTGACAATAAAATTCCAAAATGATAATAATGAATCAATTCCACAATTAATCCGTACCAATTATACAACAGCCCCTGTCTTAAGTTGATCAGGCAAAAGAAAAGGCAAATATTTGGTCAGATTGTTTCATTTTAGGTCTAAATGAATGGAAGAAATTCAATTTTTTTAATTACACCTAACTGCTTAAACCAATGGGTTGACCATCTTTGACTGCTCCAAATACGAAAAAATAATGTGTTCAAAGACTGTCATTTGGTTAAGCTAAAGAAAATAAAAAAAAATAAAAATCCAAATAAGTATCAATGCCAGCCATCCCAATCCTTCAGAAACAGGTTGAATTAAATGACAATATATCTATCGTTTTCCTGGCACCCTAAACATGTAATATCAAGGTAAATACCGAAGATCAAAATACTCTATTTCATATGCCTATTTATATATCAAACTGGCATATAAATGAATTGCAGTGGCAAACTGTAATTGCGCCATAAATCACACAAATGTGACGCCCACAATTTATAAAGTGTTAGCATCAATCTGGCTTCAACCTGTACTATACATGAAGTCCACATACATAAAGAGAGAAAAGAAAAACTAAATAAAAACCACATGCACCTAATAGGATACAATGTTATAATGTAAGTGAAGAATATCAATTACAAACGACACCAAACAATTGTGATTCATAGTAATTAAAAAGATTAACATAAAATTCAATAACAATTTATGCAAAGGGAGTCCATTTAATATGTTGTAGTGATAGAGCAATCCAATCAGTCTATTGTCCGTTTTGTCTGTAAAATATTAGAGATATAAAGTCATATTGTAAATAGAAGGAACTTGTCCGCAATAATGGCAGCATCCTAGAACTGTTTAAATTTTTAAAATCGACCAAGAATTGACAATTCTGTGGCCGAATTAAGAAAGATTATGTGTCCTTTGAAACTCTAGCTATTTTGGTTGAAGCAGAGCGGGACGCAGAAGGCACCGTCGGCGGCGATCGGTGGGCGTGGGTTGACGTGAGGAAAGAGTCATTTAAGTAGAGTCTATTGCTATTTAAACACACCAGCACAACACCAGCATCTCATCAGTTTTTAAATTTTGAAAATCGCCCCAGAATTGACGATTTAATGGCCGAATCCGATAGAGCCTATTATATAGTTCTATGAAGTGAGTTGAAGATTGTGTTCATGCGTTGCCATGGCGACGTCGCACTGCGGCAACGCAGACGCACGTCCATATTTCTGCTCACACATGCTCCCTGGGAGCGGTGGGTGGAGCAATGAGAGAGACGAGGGGTGTTCCTATACATTATAACCTGAAGTAACTGAGTCTTAACTGCCTCCTCTCTCCAAGTACACATCATAGCATAGAACTGCACTCACAGGTACCAGCCCCTATCGTTTCCATGGCAAGGAGGACGGTAGTGTGAGCGGAGATGTGACTCACTTCTAGGTTCACAGCTCACATTAAGTCTATTGGCCATATTGAATGTATATGTGATATAATATTATGGGCTAGTCAATTATTCGTTTCGTTTCAAAATATCAGAGCTATAAAGTCATGTTGTAGAAGCAATGAAAAGATACATTTCCCATGCTCCTATATCCCTATATATATATATCCATAAGAGTGTTGGAGAAGGAAGAGGGAGATGGGAGAGTCGTTTCCAGAATGTAAAAACAAATTAACGAGGCAGCATCTGCACAAATGTTTGTTTAAATAATTCCAAACCTTACAGCAACAAATACATTGTTCCTTTCTGTCCACTCATCCTGGAAGTATAGATCCAGGTTATAGTGTAAAGAATTGTAGATTCTCACAATAGATCCATGAGATCATTGGAGAAGAGAGAGAGATGTGCTCTAAGTAGGTGGGCCAATATGGCCCCCATGCACTTCCTAGTATAATCCAGTGAGTAGTTTCTAAATATACATCCCCAAGCCAGTGACTGAATTACTCACTCAATCCATGAGCTGCATGGTATGCTTGGGGAAGGCTATAGGGCCTATATGTCCATAGTAGCGTCCTAGTTAGAGGAGCACCTCTTCAAATGCTCCTAACTTCGAATTTTGTAAATAATTTAGAATAAATATCGTACCAAAATGATCTTATAAGGATTCTCCACCAATGTTACACCCTTGGGGGTATAATCTATAAATGTTCCTAAATTATATGAAAGATCCTGGGGAGCTAGAATGAACACTTCCAAGTCGGTTTAGTCCTGAATCTAGAGTGTCTGGCGTTACCCATAACTCATTCTTTATTGCTGTGGCTGATACTGCTACGCCACCTAGCGGTATAACAAATCTCTAAATCCCACACTATATCAATATTATTCGACAAAACAAGAGCAAAGTAAAATGTTTCCAAATTAATTTTACCATGGAATAGCCGCGACAAATTTGTCCGATTTCATACAAATTACAGAAATTTACCTATACAACATAAGAAATTAGGCAACCACCCCATCAAAATATGGCACATTAGGTTAGTAATGTACTTAACTTCCCCTAGATTCCAGTGCTATAAATGGACAGACGCCTGTAATATTTCCTCGAAAATTCCAAATAGCAAACGATTTGAAGCGATTGACCCCTCATATTTTTTAACGTATTCAAAAAGGCGGGTTTTTTTTTCAAAATTCCCGTTCCCATTTACTTTTAGATTTGCAAGGTCGTATACATAGTCAAAGATTCAAGGTATTATATATACTCGTCAATGGTAGGCCTATTTGGACATCACTTATTGCTAGTTCATAAATTTTGTATAATACTCTATGGGAGTGCTTTGAGACATCCTGGGTCAAATCCCACTTTGAATAGTAGTATATTAGAGAAGGCCGTTCCTCATGATAGTTTTTGTAATTCTATTTCTTTATTCAGGCTTGGTTAACAGTTTATACATTGGATTCACATGATAAGTTTTAAACATAACCCTAGGTGACTTTTCGGTAACCTTCCACTGTTGCTCGTTTAATGAAGTGCGACGGATTACTACAGACCTGAGGGTTCACCACACAAGGAAGGCCGGCGATGCCGTGACGAGAGTGGTCCTTGAATATAGAAAACGACCAAACGATCTTCTTTTACCGAATCAACACAACCCTAACCTATCTTCTTGATATTAATTTCATGATTATGCCACGAGATTTCGGTCAATGAAATCCCAAGTAGATGCTCTTCATCAGACACATTCTATGCATTACTGTGTTATTTCTTAAGTGTTTATTAAGTTGAGGTCTAAACATGTCAGAATATTATTGGATTGTTGTCCAACTCATCTTCCGAAAGTAATTCATTGGGATAGGGCCGGTCATGCCTGCCGAATAAGGTAATGGGTGTAGACTTATCTTGTGAATCCTACAGACAGTCGAAATAATATAATCAACACACGGGTTTTGATGCAATAGTGTGCCTTGTATTATGGTTAAATCGTTATGACTAATCACTTTTAAATGTGTAGGCCTACCTATCCTACCCAGATACGCGAATATCTCTGTAATATCAAGTTCTTAGGGTATTGACATGCTGCAATCCTATATGATTTGCCACATTGTACTATACTATAACCCATTGTTTCCGCAGCTCTTTGATCCCATCCACAAATATGCTTTGTGTTGCATTGTGTTGATGCTGATGCTGATTAAAACATGAACACATGTATACGCTCCATCAAATAAATGAATACATATCTAATGTAGGGCCACCAGCAGGAAATGCAAGGGAGAAATAATAGGCATGATCAAATTAATCACTGTCAGTTATCTAATACTAACAACAAACAGGCATCTCCTAGCCCACAATGCTCTCATGCAATTGAAACTGCTTAAATTCCATGTCGATTATATCAAAGAGCTTCAAATCGAATCTCTTTGATATCATTATGTTCAGGAAGAAAAGAAGTTGTGTTATCTATATCACAACTTAACTTGTTACCAGACAACCCCAAAATAACGGGTATATAAAGATGCGGGCATATACAAAGTATGCCCAGAAAATGAGCCAGGCGTTATTTAAAGGTAGATAGGCTAGATACCAACAGTGCGTGGAGAAAAGTAGATAAGGGTTTGGGGAAGGGGGTGGGTGTGAGAGTAGCAGGGGGCATCTTGGGCCACAAGCAGCATATATGCGAATATGGGGAATCAGTTTATATGACCATCCCTTCCAAGTAAAATTGTTGGCCCGTGTTCGAACTATTAAACCAATCAATGAAAGGGAGGAGAGGGAGTCCGCTGTGGTTGGAGCGAACGCCGTGCCAATAAATGAAGACCGGCTATATCAGTATATGTTGTAAATGCGATATAAGGATATAGAAAATATCCATAAAGTGACTCTATAGTTGATAGGACACCAATAGAGAGATATCTTTTGCAACCTGTAAGTATAACTCAAGATTGATTTCTGACAATTTGCTAATATAATTCATGTCAAAATGTATGAATACTTAATTTGCAAAGTGTTTTTTTTAAAAAAAAAAGTCTACCATAGGCATCAATTTCCTGATCGAATTATAAATGCAGATGGATATGTTGGATATTTACTATGACAGATCTTTATCCTGACAGTTTGGGGACAAAACTGTTGGGCCTAGAGTTGTCATCTGTACAATATATGTAATATTACAGACTTTTCTTCTTTTTTGCACATATTATGCATAGCCAAAATACATTACTGAGAGACCTTTTGCTACTACCGACCAGATATTCCTATTCCTGGAACAAATAGTTTCATAACACCAACTATTTCTTCATTACTGAGATCTTTTCTTCCATTACAAGGAGACTTTTTACTATTACCGCTGCCCTATTACCTATGACCTGTGTCATCTGCTGTTATTACACATCACAGTTGCTTTTTTTCAAATATGACAGTTAGGACTGCTTCCTTGTCTAATTGTCATGGATAGACTTGCACACCTTGATTATTTTTATAATGTAAAAAATATCAATATATACAAATAAATGCAAATTATCCACACACAACCACTATTTCTTGGCCATTACCTACAAAAGAACTATTAAACTAATTATTCTTTAACAGAAATGAAATGTATCATATAATAACCAACTTCACTTTGGTCGGATTTCTGGTCTATGTGTTTAGGACTCAGTGCTAGTCTACTAGCCACTACTCAGACATCACATAGTAGTATATGAAAATGAGCAACTGACTCTGGCATAAGAAAGATGGCTATGTGGATATCTCTGCGAGAAAATCCCAAATCCAAGAAAGTATCTCTTCGGATATTGAGATATCCATAAGTCATGTTGATTATGTGTTGGAATATTATAGAAAAGGAGCGATTTATACTTAGACGTTTAACTTAGTGACCCCACCCATATCAGGGAGGGGGATGTTTTTAAAATTATAACTTTGTCTTTAATTACACATGGTGCAAGTGCTTGGTCAATAACCAGCACCGACCCCGTATAGTACCAATAAAAAATTGTGTTAATTATACCGCCTCCCCCTATATATGGGAAAGGGACATATAAAGATTTTTTATTCAGCGATAAAAGAAATTATTTATTAGAAACATTATTTTCAGTTCGTGCTGTTTAAAGGGGTCTCATGTCCATTGGGAGGAGTGCTGGTTCATCGAGATCATCCCAGATCCCAGAGATGGTTCACTGTAGTAAGGGCAACGATGAGTAAGTCATTTCGTCCATGCTAGGTCTTATCCTACCTAGGCGATTCGTTTGGATGTAAGACAATTCGTTAATATAGCGATCTCTATTGGCAGTTAATTAGTTATGTCTATGTCAAGTTAAAACAAGTAAGTCTGTTATATAGCGAGGGTTTGTGTGAAAGTGAGAATAAACAAGGTGATATAGTAACAGCCAAGTTTATTATAAACTAGATGAACAGAAACAATACTTTATATATATCAGAATAGCTGACCGCAAGCAGCTGGTGCCGGGTGATTCGCTGGAAGAATCGTGCAATAAATAGCGAATTGTTGAGCGATTCGTCCCGAAATACAAAATCAGTGGCAAGAAAATATGAATAGTTTAAAAGTTTGGAAAAAGCGAATCTTTTGTAACAACAAATGTATTATCCATCCGTATTATGTATTATGTATTATTAGTCCAGAAACGGATGTGAAACAGAATAGGAGACAAGCCCGGACACACACCAAAGTGCTTACAGCCTATACCACAACTTCGAAAGAATGGCATTGCCTTGGATAACATCTGGAATGGCCTTGACTGTAGGTGGAAGGGGGTCCACATATGGCGCTGCCCCTGGAAACCTGCAGTTGCTAAGTGGAGCCTGATCAGCTCTGCTGGGGCACCTCTTGAACAACACCAGGTACAGTCTAAGCCCCGAAACCTGGCAAGAGGAAGACTGCTGAAGAAGCGGTTAAAAGGCAATGAGAAGCATGCACAGCATGTATTGCAATCACTATCATATATGATAATATAAGGCCAACTATAACTTCTCTCAACAACAGACAGACCCCTTGCCACAAGCCTACCATACAGGATAGGTGGGGGGCTTACACCTAGTAGGCCTACCAATAGAACAATTTGGGTTCGGGTTTGAATTCGCTTCCACTAATCACTGCTGTTCTCACTGGTGGGAACATGTTGCTTATAGATCAGTCACTAGTTGCGAAAAAAACCCTGGCTGGTACCCCCAAGGTTGGACGCTGGATGCTAATGTAGAGTATGAGGGAGAAAAGTCTGGCGGGAACAGGCTCAACACGCAGTTATACCCTTATTTATGATTACATAATAAATACCAGCCATATATCGGACTTGTTGACTTTTAAAAAGCAAAAATTCGAACGGAGTTTACTAACGATAAGAATGCGTTGGATACAGAGGATATGTTTTAAAACAAAATGTAGCTTTATTCACAATATACATGTGTCCTATATTGAGCACCCGCAGAGACATTCTGCATGCATAATATTATTAAAAGTTAATAAGAATTAATTACAAATTTAAGTTTAATTCATCTGTCGTCTAAATCGTCCATCAGAGATTGTACGAGGTTGTTTGTCGTTGGATGTTCATTCAAGAGACCTGGAAATAAAGAGATAAAGAGAAAAATCGAATATTTTATCCAACTTCGACGACAGAGAGTTTAATGAATCCCATTGAGGGTTTTTAATTTAATTGACATTAATCTTGACCATAAAAGGCAAAATGTCCACGTTATAATTTCATTTTATTATTTTGGCGCACAATTTCTTGTCGCTGTTATCGTTGGTGGGTCTGGTTCAGAAATTTCCTGTATATCTGACTCGATGATAATTCGACACCTTTAAGCCAAAAATCCCCTGTTGTTTAAGGCCACATGAGGTGGAACAGTTTTTAATGAACAATAGGGAATGTAATAATGGCAAACACTCACCATGCACCAAATCACCAGGAGGCTTTTCGCCTCCATGTGCTAACATTTGTCTGCGGTACTTCTCGCCCATCGTACTGAAAGAATTTACACAATATATCAATGACATGAAGTACTAAGACTAGTCCTATTAAAGAAATTAAACGAACAAAAAAAAACGTGAAAAATATATTGACGTCATACTTGGGATCCAGGAAACAATTTATCTCATCCATGGGATGTATACAACTGAACTTCATTTTTCCTAGGAATAATTATTTCTGACGCTTTTAAACCCTCAAGAAAACCAAGAAAGCAATCGCCTCTACTCATTAGTTTTCTCTTTCTCTCTCACTTATTTATATATTAAAAAGTCAGACAGATATGATATTTGTAAATTGTAAAGTGCTATCTATAAATCATCATACGCGTTCTGACAAAAGTTATTGTAAGTAAAACAGCTTTCACCTATTGAAAGGATCCTCCCTGAAACACCGGTGCCAAATCCGTGATGCCACAGCCCGGGACATAAGGTAGGCATAATATTTAGCACCATAACCAACAAAATGCCCGAACCTTAAGTGCCATGCCTTCAAACAAACACAAAAACCATACAATTATTTGGAATAACTATATCACTTAGATCACATCCATAAACAGGTAACTGCAGAATCGTGGAAATTACAGACAATGAATTCATTCCTTAATTGTTTTTTAAAACAAAATATTGTCACATATTGAATCTTCCTTCTAAACTACAAAGTGGCATCAGAGCTTCTATGTCACTATATTGATAGGTCTAGTGGTATAGTGTACTTACAGTTCCCTGCACGTAAGGTATACTGTAGTAAGTATTCTGAGCGTGCGCCAACAGTCCCATAAGTGAATGTGGCAAGGGGCGGGGTCCATGGTACATTTGATCAAGCAGAGAGTAGAAAACCTGTTGCTGCATCTCAGAAGCAGCAAACATTTTCTTCGCTCTACACAAGTTGTTGATGCTCTGCTCGTCCAATCTTTCTCCCGTTTGCCAATGACGTGCGAAGCTGGATAAAACCTAGAAAAGGAGAAATAAAATATATTGAAGAATTCAGGGTCATTCTCCGATGAATATTTTAGGGTCAGTAGTTTAGCGAGAAATTAATCAACGCAGCCTCTGAGTCGGTAGGGGGCATGGCAGATGTATGTCTGAATGAGACCCATAAGAATAAATCCTTTATTTTTGCAAAGTCATGGCTAGGATTTTACAATATCTATTTTCGGATAAATTTATGCGAGAGAAAATGCGCTAATATGTGCTATTATAACCTACCCTTCTCCGTTATTAGCGACCGATCTTTATCGAGCATACAACCATAAGCAGCTATATACACGACTGGCAACAAGCGGGGTAATATACCCCAGTGGTAATATTAATTATGTTTTTCATAATATTAATTAAGTACGGGTATATTAGGCCTTCTAATTAGAAATTGTCAGACGGAGGTGGAGAAGATGTATGTCTGAATGAGATACAACATATTTAAATTGTAGTTTTTCGTGTGCTTTAAATATAAAAAATAGCTTTAAAGGGCATTTTACCCGGGGGTCAGAGGCAAAGTACTCCATGAGTACTGAAGGAACCTCGGCAAAATCGGTGGGACATCGAGTTCCGGTGACGTGTTGATACTTTGTACGTCCAAGCATGGAGTGCATGGCATGGCCGAACTCATGGAAAAGGTTCTCCATCATTCCTAGCAAAAGCATAAAGGGCAAGTTCACGTGAAATAATTGTCTGGATATAAAATCTCAACTATAGAATATATTTATTAATTCATATTTGCAATAAAAAAAAAGTATAAACTCAATACACAAAGGGGAATATCTTTTTCTTTTTGCTTTTCGTTTGATTGTATTGATCACAATAGTACAAACATGCGGTTTTCAATGTTTTCATACAAGTGAAATAATAGAATATTAAGGTAAGCTTCTTTAAGTTACTATAGATACTAAATACCAATGTTATTTACCTGGAGTAAGCAGTGAAGGCACTCGACCACGCGGTGAAGTAAGATTTAACATGAGTACAACCACAGGGCACTGATAGCTTCCGTCCTCTAACTCCCGACCTCCGCGTATTGTAAAGTGGCAATCCTGTCAAGACGATTGCAACAGAATGAATGAATGAATGAATGAATAAATGAATGAATGAATGAACCAATCAATCAATCAATCAAAAATTCTAAACTAAAAGGGGAGGACAGATGGAATGATCTATCTGAATCCGCGCAGATTCAGTTGTGGTAGCGCAATCGGGAGCAACACACGTCCCAAACTAAACTAAAATGAATATGGGGTATATTGGCATATGTCCAATGAAGTGTTTCCCTCAATAATACCTACATAAATACGCAAGCATATATTAATTGTGAAGTTACTCCGAATCAAAAACTTACTTGGTGGGGCTTATTTGGCCTCTGGAAAAAGTCGCAGTAGATATAACCTAAGGTACCCTCGGTTTTATGCACAACCGCCTGGAAGAAGGGGAAAACATGGGTAAAATGATTCATCCCTTATTTCATCACAATTCCAATGTAGTATTTATTAGAAGAGAATAAACGTACAATTAACCCATGCATACACGGATTGAGCAGAAACACTGGGAACGAAATATATTGGTAAAAAAAAAGCATCAAGATTAAGACGGTGGACATTTAAATGGGACTTACCAGCTTGTGGACATCATGGGACCAGAGCTCCCCGTAATCCGCATGTTCATGCTGTAGCGTGACACCATAGAGTGCTTCAAACAATGTACCTAAACCTTCCATACACGATCCTAGTGAGAAGAATGGTGCTAATTGTCCACTATCTACATGGCATCTGTAAGTGGAATCACAAACATATGAGCATTTTCAAACCAATTCCGATCGGGTTCCTCTTTCATCAGCGTTTTTTCATAGATATTTAATCGGATCGAAAACTGGAGTAAATTCATGTGGCGAGATGTAGAGTAATACCTCTCTAATACTAATAATGGTAATTAGGAACTTGTTCACAGTTTTTAATCCACATTTCTTCGTTAGTAGAAACGTAATCGGGTCTAAAACGTTGATAAATTGTGCATGAGAGAGTACAGAATAATAGTATTACAGATCAACCCTAGTTACAAGTCTCTGATGAATACTATAAAATGTCGACATTTACTTCCAAATGATTTAGGTGTGAGGGTTCTACTTGGGATTATGTTATCGACAAATACAAACCTTTCATGTCGTGCCAGCCCACTGTAGTAAGGTGGATCCCAGGGTTGTACCGGCTATGGAAACATATTTTGAGGGTTGAGAAACGCGTAGAAATTTCGAGAAATGATAATAAATGATGTAAAGAGGGATCGACAGGATAGGTGAAGGAAATTACGTTTGAGTTGATTTTACAGAGGCTAGACTGTTTATTGTAAAAATAGAACTTACGCCACCAACTCCATATTTATCCTTCAACTGTTTTATGTCACCGAAATCCTCTTCAGCCCTAATGGAAATATAAGCAGCACAACTCATGTATACATAATTTTGTATAGAATCGAGGAGTGGAAATGCAAAAGTAAATCGACATACATTTGTACATGAATACTAGCAGGTAAACACTGAATACTAACAAACATCTTACCTAGGTCGAACCTTCTCCGCTAATGTTTCAAGGAAATCTCGAACGTTCTCTATAATAAAAAAAACACATAATTACTCATGTTTATTTTTATGGTGGTAGAACAAGCATCTACGGTCGTGGTATTTGCAAAGATGCTCACATAATTTAAACGGTTTTCTAAGGAAGACTATATCCTTGGATATCATTATATGTTCACTCGTGAATTTACATGGTGTCGACGAGGAGACAAGGAATCAAGCAACAGATATGTTATACGTGAACGAACACATTCTAAATAAGATCAAGTATAATAAGAGTAACCCACCAGGATTGTCTGCCATGGTACCACGCAGAGCTCTGTGTGCGTAGGTGGGGAAGCCCACTAGTTCAGCCAGGGCGTGTCTCTTCTCAAGTAAGGATTCCAATACACCCTCTTGCTTAGTGTTAGGATGAAGGTACATTCGATAGGCTGCTTCACGTACCTAAGAAACAGTCAAAGCTAGCATGAATGGATGCTACACCGACAATAACAAAACCGGCATAATCACACTATGGTAAGAGATAACTTCAGATCATATTCAGGCTAAATACACCAAAACATAAGTTCTACGTTGCAGGATGCAAAAGATAAGACGCCGACGGAATAGTAGTATTAGATATGCAGCCATAAGAAAGCTATTACATTTACGAGAATAGAACTAGCAGGATGACAGAAATTGACCTACCGAATCTTTGGGATAATCCGAACAAAGTCCAGTGATCATTAAATTGTCTCCATTCGTAGAAAAACTGCAACAGACATCCAAACCATTGAATCATTTTAGTGTATAGTTTAATGTATCGCTATTAAAAAATCATCCCTGGCATAACCCAAAGTAGTAGGCTAAAGCCGTTTATTTAAGTGGGCATTGTAATTAAGTCAAACGGCATAGAATGCATGTTACCATGTATCTAGATTTCACTACCATATTTCCATATGTCCTTAATCGATTTTACCCGAGCTTTTGGGAATAATTAAATTAATCCGAATACCCGAAGTGATCCAAGATTTTTAAAACAGTTAAACTGGGGGATGGGCACCTCGAGAACCAAAGCAAAATCTGGAGGCAATTGTCACAAGCTTTACTAAATTCTCTCCGCCATACTGGTGCGGCCCGTCAATAGGCCGATGTTGAGGACTTCTCACCTGTTGCGCAGGTCACTCGGCATACTGTCTCGTCTCACTTGGACGTGTTGTTGACAGCCTTGTTGGAAGAAATTCCCCAACATCAAAATATTCTCATTTAGTTCGACGAATTTCTCACGCTGGAAATAAAATATTTTAAATTAACATAAATATAAACCGGAAAAATGATTGTGTCCACCTGTAATCCCGAGAATCAAATTTGACTGAACTGATATCAATAGCATTGACCAGAAATAAATCTTAGTAATACATGGAATATATCTACATTGATCCATTACGACAGTAATCACTAACGTCTAAACAGTAAACGTAGATTTATCTATGTATGACGGTACCTTGCTCTCTTCTAAGTGAATTCCACATTGTTCAAAATCAAACATGAATAATTGAGCCACGCGGTCATCCATTGCTGTCGTGCTTATTATGTCGCCATTATCAATAACGTTTCCGAGGGCTTTGTGAATGTCTATATTGGTATTCAACCTGAAAAAAATAACCCATTGAAACAAATATGTTATTTACTGGTTTACTGCTTAATCATATCCACTACAGTAAAATGCCGGTGGATTGAATTGTCTAGTTTTTGTGGATTGTTTAACCCGTCATTGTTCATTGACTACCATACTCCATAGAGCAAATATACCTACTTTTCTACGAGAGCGCTTATTTTCATACAGGCATCCTCTGCAGCAAGACCAAACTGGTGGTCTGGATGGGCAACTCGAACAAAATCTGCCTGAAATGAACCATAATTACTAAATAAGAATGATGGACGGTGGCTCGAGGGTCAACATATAATTTAATGCAAACCAACTGAAAAATATCCCATGAAATAGAATACTGCAATATTTACCATATCAGCAACTCGGCATAAACAATCTGACAGTTGGTCAAACACTTGGACAAGTTTCCGTTGCCGATTGTCGCTCGTGGCTTCGGCAACAAGATCTTCTGCTTCACGAACAGCTTTCTCTTGAAGGCTATAGAACCCAGAGTAGTCCACTAGCTCTTCGATTCCAAACAGACCCTAAACAAGAACATTGGTGAATTTAATCAATGATATAGTGGTGTTGGATTATTTGAAGGTTACAGACGAAAACGGGTAACGTGTGGTGTTCAGGTGTTATAGACTACAGAGGGCAGCACATATATATGAACATTAAACTGGAAACAGGGATGCAAGTCGAGGCAGTAAAAAACTCAAAAAATTCTCAAACACTCCTCGAACCTGGGGGCTGTAAGATAATATATCTTGATAAATCTGTAATTTGGGGGTCTATTGGGCATGTTCCATCATATATTAAATTCTCAGAACAATTTGAATTTAATTCTGTCCCAATTTTTTTTATTACATTTTTTAACAGGAGTAGATCACCGCAATGGTGGTTTTCTAGTACCCGGGGGGAGGAGGTGAAATTTGGTGTGCCCGGGTTCGGACCCACAACATCATGTTCATGCCACTGGGCCGACAATGCGTATCAGATCAGTCGGCCACCCGACATCACACTTTTCACAACCTGGCCATGGTTAAATATACCGTCATGTGGAACTGAGCATAGGTACAAACGGAGTGCTTACCCCTCCCCCACTGATCCCTAAGGGCCTTATAGGGCATTTAATGTTGGCAGGGACCAGGGTTGGTGAGGAGAGGGTACCCTCATTGGCCCGTGCATAAAATGGTCTAAACATTTAAATTAAGTTCTTCCATTCTCTTAAGTTACCAGATTATAACCCGTGGACAAATTGCTAACTACAGGGTAAGGTATCGGCGGTCAGATTTCCTTGACTCTGGGCGGCCTCAGGCTGATACCGTATCATGGCCGTACATGTTTGACGGGCCCTGGGTGAAGGAATCCAGGGAGCAATAGTCGGGCAGTAGGCGGGTTACTACCACAGATCAACAAAGATTAATATGGATTTTAAAGCTTTATTCCGATTTCGGCTATTTTTTCAGAGACCGAAAACTCTCCGAAAATGAATTTATCAGAGAAAATTACTTTATTTTACTTAAAGAAATATCGATATTTGTGTGTATAAAGAGAATCGCTGGAATTAACACCCAAATATCGATTCTTCTAGGTAGCTACCTAAAGAATATCTGTGTGTTATTAGTATTCAATATGTGTGTACTAATTCCAACGTAAGGTCCTAGATCTCTTTGGAGAATAGCATTCCTGTGGGTAAACGTATAGTTAAGTGTTAAAAGGAAGATCAAAATACATACTGCATTCTCTCTTGTGAGACTGAAGCTAAGTTTCTTTTCTGGTTTCTTATTGAAGGCAACACCAAGCGGGGACAGAGTGGAAACATGATGCTTGTGTTGTAGATGCTTCATCAGACAAGCTGATATCCTATATGAAGAATTCTTCCACATCATGGCAGAGCTCAGTGGCGAAACTGGCGTCACGAATTCTGGAATACTAATAGAAGTAAACAAATGAAAAATGAAAAATCCGATAAGTTAACAGACAAGCTAGGTACTCGTTCATTAATACGTTTATAGAACTCGGCTTCTTGTAATACTGACCAGTATTAATTTACTAATGTCAGCATTAAATCTTACGAACTGTTAGCCATTGGAAATAAACGGCCTAATAATTCTCTCAAAATTGAATTAATCATGCATCAATCACTGCTATCATATACATGTGTCTCTTCGTGAGTTTTCAAGGGAGGCAGAGTGTGAAATTAACACCCGCCCGCCGCCAAATGCGGGTACAAAAATTCGAGGTAAAACTCGAAGTTACCCGCCCTCCTTGGCGGGCAAAGGAAAGTGAGAAAGAGCGAAACAGAAAATAAGTAGTAGAAAGTAGAAAATAACGTCCATTCTGATGTGTTTGAGTAATTCAGTATTCAAGTCAATATTAATTATCATGGTGTATGATTATCTTGCTTAAAATAGTAAGACGAAATATATCAAGTAGTCTGTAGCCTACTGAATAGTAGGAAATTGATGACTAGACAACACATCAAAACAACCCGTTAAACGTTTTGCAATTTTCTTCTTTTTTCCCCCAACTTCATCTGTTGAGCTAGGCTTTCATTGAGGAGTAATTTGTGGGCGGGTAACTCCTTCCTCTCCCTCCCCTCTCTCACTTTCCCTCAGAGAGGGATAGGGAGATAAAAAACAAAACAAACCCCAACCCACTACAGTGTGTGTGTGTGGGGGGGGGGGGGGGGGGGGGGGGGGGGGGGGGGGGAGCGGGAGATAGAGGTCTGTCTTATTTGTTACAATTATGGAACTCGATCATCTATTAGACATTAAGACAAATTTAAGCTCGTATCTTGTTTTGGTACAAAGAAAGAGTGATATTTCATACGGTAATTTAATTGTGTGATTGAAATCACTAGATCTTCATTCATTGAGGGGTAGGCCTACTTTGAGGGCGGGTAAATAAGTGTGTGGGCGGGTAAATATCTGAAGAAAAAAGTTAATTGCACACACTGGGAGGTAGGCTATACTAATAGTTTTCTTATTCTACGTCAGATTATGTATCGAGATATGATATTTTATTTGCCGTTTTTTGGCATAATTTTAAAGTTTAACTTGATCCCTCACGGCCATGCACAATTTAAGTTTGTTAAGTGATTGCGATGACATAATTAAAAGGTAACGGTCAGACACTGCCCTGATTAATATTTTAAACATCTTCACTTCACTGTCTTCAGGGCCAGCTAAACTACGTCTACGGTGGTCAAACAAAATGTCTTACATTTACATGAGTGCCTCAAGGCTCAAGCTAAAATACAATTTGGGTTCATCGAAGTTATAGCTAGCATCGTTGGTTACACTTTTGTCCTTGTCCAAAACGACCTTTAATTATTTAATTTGTTCAAATCGACCAGACACCTATCGTTGTACAAGTACAAGGCATCAGTCCCATAGGCATCTACCGTATTCTAGGCTAGCTGACCGTGGTCCGACTTGACCCAGGTCCGAGCGCGCTCCAGGCCGAGCGTGTTTCGGTCCGAGTTGACCGTCCTCCGCCTAGTACTATATAGTAGTACCGTACTAGGCGGGGGACACAGAACTCTGTGGCGGGGGACTAGGCAGGGGACTACGGTACTCTGGGCCGCCGTAGACTTCAGAGATGGTACAGGTCCGTCGAAAGAGTCAGACGTTACCAGCCTTTCATAACACTCTTCATTGAACAAGTCTGAAGTAACCAAAGGCACTCGTATATACCTACTGTTGCTTATGTTACGTCCGATAAATACCGCATTATCCTAAAGTAACAGACATTTTGAAGGTTAAATGTTTCATAACAACCGATGGGTACGATGGGCTAAGGGCGCAGCCATGTTGAATCTCGTAGGGACCGAGATTTTATTTGCTGAAGGGAAGTATCATTTTGAGATACTTTCACCATTGAGCAAAGGTGTTTCAAATGATTTAATTTTGGTTATAATAGAAACAATGTCATGCAGCTATAAATAATCAAAGAAACATTAAAACTCGAGACATTCAAGTTTAGTGCTTAATTATATTACCTTGCGAGAAAAATAGATCTATATTTTGCAGTTTTTGGTCACTGCAGACTAACTAAACCTGGAGTTTGGCAAAATGGCTGCCGCCAGGCTCCCACATCATGTCTTGGAGGTTTTATTCTCATATCTGGACATCGACGACCTCAGGAATTGTTCTTTGGTGTGCAAAAACTGGTATAGGTTCTTAAACGACGAAAATAATGACGTGTGGAGATTACACTGTGTGCGAAAGCTTGCTGAGGAAGCGTTGAAATCTGACGTTTTGAGCAACGTTCCCACTTACAAGGCCAAACTCAGGGCTTTCTATCATGCCTGGAACCCAAATGACTGTTCTCGGAATATTTATATAAAAAACAATGGTTTTACTTTGCATCGAAATCCCGTTGCACAAAGTACAGATGGATCTCGGGGGAAAATGGGATTTCGGACGGGTCGGCACTGTTGGGAAGTTTGGTGGGAGGGTCCGCTTGGAACTGTAGCTGTCATCGGCATTGCGACCAAGGCGTCGCCGTTGCAGTGTCACGGTTATGTAGCATTATTGGGCAGTGATGATCAAAGTTGGGGTTGGAATCTGGTTGATAACCATCTATTACACAATGGGGATAGTCAAGGAAATTACCCTCTGTTAAATAATGCACCAAAATATCAGGTGAGTTTGTCTTCCGTCTTCCATCTCCCCAGCGTGTGTACTCTCTCCTTATGGTTTTTAATTATTTCTAGTACCGTATTGACTTGAGAGGCTGAGTGGGAGCTTCACTCAGTGATGTCCAACTTCAATCACCAATGTTGAGTGAAGTAACACTGAACACTGCCAGACTTGAATCACTGTTCAATCTGGGAGGTATGATCTATAGGGCATTGAAACACATTTTTCACTTGTTTTATCAACAACTATTATAATTATTTTTCATTTGCATTCATTTATCAAATAAATAAATGATAGTAAAGTTATAAACGTACCATAGGCCTACATAGCCCGGGCTCCCAGACCCTAACCTGTGTAGCGACCAGCAGTAAACTAGAGCGGAGCCAGCCAGAATTTCTCGGGCTAAGGCCTACATATACAGTATTACATACCGTACCGGTATAGTACGATATAGCCTACATATTATTATATATATATTTTACTAGACACTGCACGACCACCGCTTTTTTTTTTAAAAAAGCCGCTATCGGCTATTCTTTACTCCCTAATCAGTCGTACCCGTTATCACGGTTGTGCGCAATAGATGGGGAAACGAAAATTACTGCCGTCTTTGCCAACACGATCGTGCTCCCCCGCATATTCTATCTACATAGGGGGGAGGGAAGCAGGTGGGGTGTTGATAGTGTTAATCGACAAAAACAATCTTTATTTATTTATTTATTTATGAACGTAAACAACCCAAGACTTTGCGCCCCCAGCGCCCACCTGGTGCCATCATACCCTCTGGACCAGTAGGAGTATCTTGATTCTGATCTCACTTGAACCATAAAGCTTGCCTCTGGAAATATGCAAGTTCTTCAAGTTATGTTTTTCTATTCAATTCGTTATTGGTAACCGTATGATCATAAACTGCCTCCCTCTCAGCTCTCCCGCCCTTGATATAACACTTCAAAGTGTTGATAAGGGCGTAAAGCCACTAATCTCACTCAATTACTCGTTATTAGCTATAAAGTTTTTAGATGTAATGTAAGCAAGTCCGTAGCGCGTCGTCTGCCAAATTCAAAATATTGAATAATGTGAGTCTAGATAGCCTCTCGAGTTTAGTTGAGTGTTAGCCTATTAGTGGAATATCATTTTTGTCGTAAATATTTTAAATAGAGTTATATGAAACGGTCTGCTGCATTTATTTTATATTTCCAGGTTGGAGAACGAATACGAGTAATATTAGATTGTGAAGACAACACATTAGCCTTTGAAAAGAATTATGAATTTTTAGGTAAGTATTCCGCCAAGTATAAAAAGAGGCTTGCAGGACTTTTATTGTTCACCATATTGAAGAATAAAAACCCGTGAAATATTATATCGCCATTGTAGTTGTAATGGAAATTTCCTTCGAGGTACATTGCACCAGTTACCTCTGGGTGTTTGTAGCTCTCCAATATCACAGACACACTACTAATAAGTTAATACTATAAAGTGGGTTTTATACTACAGTGATAAAGAATTTTTCGTTTCATATTTCCATGTAGAATATTGTATTTGGCTGCCATTACTGTAATGGAAATGTTTTAAATAATACATTTCTATATTAGTACGTTGGTGATAATATGTTGTGTATGTTCTTGTCTTTTTTTGGTGTAGGTGTAGCATTCCGAGGATTACCCGATGTAAAACTATATCCTGCTGTGTCTGCGGTTTATGGGAATACAGAAGTGTCTATGGTTTACCTTGGCCAGCCATTGGATGGATAACACTTTGTTCCCCTAGCGAATAACTGCCACTTGTAGAGAGCTCCCTGTGAACTTGTAAATATATTTACCAAAAAACTGAATCAGATTCGAAGCCGGCAATCGTTCATATTTCTACCAAATCTCGAAGCTGCTTGTCCCACCAGAGAGACTTCAGCGAAGTCTAGGAGTGGTCTTTCCTCAAAAGGAAAGGTGATCATGGACGCGTATTCACCTATCTCTGAACAAACTTCTAGATATTCTCGTGAACTTACTGTGGAAAATATTTCTCAAAAGTGATTGGAACCGCTATGATATACAGTTGTGTTTGCACTAACATTATTTCCCAAAAATGTTTGGTAAAAATACTTTTTCTAAGTGGGTGATTAATTTTGCTTTGCTCACTTCGGTTTTTTTTCGCGGCAGCAGTTAAACTCTTCACATTGGGGAAACTGATGAAATACATGGTGAAATGGTCCATGTCCACATTTTGGACAGTCTTTACTCAAATCATTCATAATGGGATCAATCCTAAAAGTACAAATATTTATCTGAGTTGTCATTGCATGTGTGACTGTGGTACTTGTATGCGAAAGTCTTCACGGTGTAATAGGTTAAACAACCCGCGACCTCATTGTATATCCTCTATTTTCGAGTAATCCTTATCACATCATTCGTTTTATTTCAGATATATTATAACAAGATGTGCCTCTTTTATTGAGTTGTTTTTATTTATGTTGAGCTTTGGTGAAAAATGTGACGGTGAGAATGATTTGGCAGCAAATCGAATACTATAATATACGTATGATATATTTGTACATGTACGTACATGTATCATATACATGTACTTATATGTAAACAACCTAAAGAATTGCACGTATATAACACTTTGTATATTTCAACGGAATATCTAGTTTGTATCCATCTGAATTTAGGACTAGACTGCTACATTCTCCCTGAACGAAGAGGGGTATTGAGTGAAATCTTTAACTCGCTAATATTGATAATACACTTTACAGTATTCGGCACGACATGAAACTATACCATATGTATGCAAATTCTAAACAGAATTCAAAACTGCGGAACATTGTCTTGTCGTAATGCTAGTCAAGACATTTAGGGGTACCTATGACGAAGGCTCGTATGTTATAAATAATGGAAAAGAATCTCCCGTATTCATCTGGTCACTTGTATTAGTCAAAATTATTTCAGTGTGCCGAACATGGGACAGCGCATTTGTAAATGTTACTGATTCGATGTCATTGTACTGATTCTATGTACGGTATTTATACATATCTCGAGAATATATGTGCCGACATCGCAACCTTGTAATCAATTGGTATTGACTTTTCATCTTAACGGAAGTCGGGCGCCTCGTATATAAGAGTCAAATAAACAAACGGTTAAGAACTGTATTGTTTGATCAGAGTCTGTACCAAAGGATTGACAAATATATGGTAATATCTATGATATACAGATGGAATATATGTAACTGTACTTGGAAATCTTTCTTGGTGGAAGTAACACTCATTCATTATTATGTATCACTGGAGATGTATCAAATAGAAGACGGTATCCTGTATCAGATGGTGAGATGATGTTTGTTGTTGATGTCTTGGATTTACTTTTGTGTTTTACAGCTAACGGTGAATGTATAATCAGGGAAAACTGAGGCTCCTGGTCGTCCTGTATATCACATTGTGGCCTTCCTCACTAGAACACTTATGTGTTCCTTATCTAGGGCTATTTAGAAAACGTGCAGGTTTCCCTCTTATTGTCTGCTTCAGTCTGTAGCAGGCTTTTCTCTCATGGCATATTATGATACTGAGTTATTCCAGTGCTGAGCCAATGACAAGGTTGATCAGTTGCCATATTTCACAATTAGATTCAAACCAGTTCGTTTATCCAGGGTTTATTTACTGAAATGCTCTCCACTTGAAGCATTGAGAGTAGTCCATAAAATTTGTCCATACCTCTTTGATACTTCAACTTGGTATTAGGTGATGTCATTAAGCATTGGGTCTGACTTAGTAGTTTTTGCAGGTTATTATACATGCAGGCTGTTGTTAATCTGATGGCCTTTACGGTAACACACACATCAGACATTGGTAGGGCTTTCAGCGTTCGAAAGTCTACAATATTGATAGACCTTGTCTCCCTAAAGTTCCTTTAATTTACTGTCAGTATTTCAACCCCTAGCCTTCCCTCATAATAACATATAGAAACATGATTTACTCCTTCCTTTTGATGTTCAACTTTTAGATTTATTTATAAAACTCCAGTGTAATATTTTAGAACCTTTGCCAAACTAAATTGTCCGCTTGTTCTCGCGATATATTGGAGACTCAGAATTCAAGAAACAGGTGGAAGGTCTCGAATCTGATCTCAATCTTAGCGTTCCGTTCCAGCGTATGTATGCGGACTCGTTTGCAGCTTATGTATATGAAACAGGTAATCAGTTTGAAGGATTCGTATGAGGTCGTTCCTTAAAAGAAAGCGCCGGCCTCAGTTCAATGGTGCATACATGTACAGGTTCTTTTATTCAATAAAAACTAGGATGGGGCTTTGACTGTACTGAGGCCGGTGCTTTCTTTTAAGTAATGAATTGTTGAATTCGTTATGATTAAAGACTTCTGAAATTATTTATACTTTTGTACATGGGAGTATTAAGAAATGGCAATTATTGAATGTGGTTTTGCTATTTGAGCAGTATGTTAATATGAGAGTAAATGTGTGCATGAATCAATTGCCAGAGCAGTTGAGACAATCAGAGATATGCTTGTGTGTGATTAAGAGTAAAAAAAATATAATTTGTTGCATGACCAGGGGACTTATTGACTCTGTTGCTAAGGGAGTAAAATAACCAACCAAACGTGTTGACTCGGGCTGCTAGATTAAAGGGTTTTTTTTCTCCAGTTATAGGTATTTCATTTTATACGTTCTGCCTCTGAGAATTTACGTGAACGTTGGGAGGAAAAATAATTATTATGCCCTGAAAACGTCTTGCCTACACGGATAGTGACTATAGCCGCTTTGACTTAATTAAGTGATTCCGTTGAAAGTGAAGTGAACGGTTGATGCTTTTCTCTGCATGGCCCCGTGGTTTCAGGAATCAAAACAGAAAAATTCTAGATCCCATGGAAAACATAAACTATGTAAGTTGTATTTTGCCGTTATGCCTCCTCGGAGCCGGCCAATTTAAATTATATGAATATGAATTAAATAATTATGATATGCGTTTGTCACTGCATTTTTAGATTATGGTTTTACTCGATGTGGATCTCCTGTCCCTTTCTGTTTTACTATATCGATAATGGAAAATAAATTACCAAATGCTGGGTTTGGGAATGGTTGGTGAAATATACTATTTGAGCGCTGATATTAACAAGTCCAATGTGTTCAATTATCATCTCCCCTTAATTTAATTACCAGGATATCAGATTATATTTTGAAAGGCATGTCCACCTAAAGCTGATTTTTATATATAGGAATTTACTGTTGTTTGAAAATATGCATACAAAATACCAAGTTCGGCTTTTATCACAATAAAGTCGGGTTTTGAATGTTTATTTAAAGATTCTTAGTGCAGATTGAAAATCATCTGATTTAGCTTGTCGACTGCAAGTGCTGTCTGCTTTTCGTTGTATTTCAATATCACCTTCGTTAGCACAGATTGAAATCCCATTTTAAATTAACATTTTGGCTGGAAGTGCTATGCACTTTGAGCCCTTGTGGAATGTCTTGTTCGTCGGGTCACTTCATGTAACAAGAAACAGGTTTCAAATCATATTGATACTCACAGCTTATGACTCCCTCTTAGGATTCCTTTGTATATACATCATTTTGTACAGGATGTGTGTATCCCCCAGCATATGTGGGCATGGTGTCACGTCTCCTCGGCATACTCGCTGTAAATATTTCCCCCATTTATTCATTCTATAAAATATGAACTGAAACACGTAGAATTTTATTGTGATACGAAATTCAATGTTGTTGTCTTCTCACCATTTATGTATGTTTGATAGGGTGTCCAGTGAATTTGAATGTGATGCCATAAATAAATGAATTACCGCCGATCTGTGATTAGTATTTTCCTCTCCGGTGAACCTCTTACGATATGTCACACTCTGTCTGCCACAGGACGCCGGGCAATGAAAAGTTATTGCTAATTTCCCATATACTCCGTGGACGTATTATTCGGGCCAGGGTGGGACATTAAATGTTTTGGGAAATAAAATTAAAGGGATCGCTTGTCATAAATTACCAGGACAGGTGTCACAGAAGCTCGCTCCCCAGTGTCATGGCCCCACTTGGGTCTATTTAGGACATGTTTTACCCGTATGCTATCGTCTTCTCAATAATTCCCAGCATTTTATGAAACAAAATTCCCTGGCAAAATGAGACAGGGTCTCCGCGCTTTTGTTCTGAAGAAATTTCAGGCCTATTTCAGTGATTTTTCATAGCCTTACTGGCGGAACCAAGGGGGGTTGTAGTTTTTGTTCATAGAACAATGATGGATTTAACAAGTTTTATTGTAATATCACTAACCGTTTTTCAACTTTTACTTTGAGTCATTTTCTGTAAGGTATGAGAGGGGCCAGTCAGGGGCAAGTACAGTAAGAAACTAGGGTATCTTCGAAAATGTCAAGGCCATTTAAGGATGATCGCGGGTATTTCTCAGTTACCAAAAACGGCGGAGATTTTACGACATTGACCATGTTCATATTTATTTATTTGTTTATCATTTCTTAGGTTAGTGATGTTCAGTTATTAAAAAGAAACACTTCTGAAGATTGAACAGATTAGTATATGTTTTTTTTCTTGTTTGTTATTCTTTTACGACACCGTAAGCCACCTTGTTTACATTGAGATTCTAAGCTATTCTACTGATATGTCAAGTTCGGGGGCCTGCAGCTCCTAAAGTAATCTGGGAACCACCAATTTTCTTGTTATTTTCAGAAAATATATTCCTTAAACTATAATATACTAAAGAATCAGCCAACTGTATTTACAATTTATGGTTTAAAATGGATGAAACGTTTCAAAAACACTCTTTTCTCCATAGACGGCCATGTTAAATTAATTAAATAACTTTTTATTTTCAAACGGAAATAGCAAAAAATCTAATTTGGGAACCCCCCTTTAAAAAATTATATTTGAAATCAGCATGATTTGGAGTACAAACTGTGAAAAAATCAGGCTGATCTATTTACTTTGGGAAATACCCGCGATCATCCTTAATAGATCCATTTTTTTTTTTTTTTTTTTTTTTTTTTAGCAAATTCAAGGCTTTTCCAAGGCCCGTGGAGACCCTGGGAAATGCAAATTCGAACTATAGCTTTTTTAAATCGGCGTACGGTATCGAAATATAATCGCAAATTGTTGTGCTACTAAACATATTCCAGGATATACGAGTTAGATTATTTTTCACATTTTACTCAACCGAATAACGGGACTAGTTCATACGTTTGTGGGTGAAATTTCACAGGAACCACATACTCCCCGAAAATGCGATTTTCAGCATGATATTTTTCAAAAAAGTATCTTTGTCATATATCCAAAACTCAGCCTGGACTTATTTTGTCTGGGGTCAGAACGAGGCTGGCTAAGTTCCTTAATTACCAGAAGTACGTAGCCATATTTATATTTATCAAAAACCATAGGTAATATACCTGTATTTATTTGCGATTTGTCCAAAATACCCAACCCAAGGAAGACTTCCATCTTTATATCAGAGGGTCTGCGCTTCAATTTGATATATGACCCATGGTATTATTTCATGCGTGGTACTATATCTGATCATTTTGGGGCCTAATAGCAGGGAGTTGGGGTATTCAAAATTGACGGAAAAGTTTCTGAGATGTGAAATGCCTTTAAAATATAAGTTAGCTTAGAACTAGCAGGACAAGTTGATAGCCAGGCACTGTGCAGCTGCTGCCACTCACAGACTCTACCATCTGCAAGCCCCTACCCCCGGGCCCGGGATTGGTGTGGTGAGTGCCCTAGTAGCACCGTGCATACTGCCTTTCTACATAGGAATTCCGCTAGCAACTCGGTCGTATCACTCCACCGAGTTGCTAGCGGAACATTGGCTGACAAGGGAGTGACGCAGGCCGCCACTGGTACTTAGCTTTCCCGTATATTCCAATGAAAGGGTTGGGTCTACTCTTGGGTAGATGGACATGCTATTCAGTCAGTCCATTAACGATCAACCTTTGTAAAGATTTTTATAGGTAATTTGAAAGACATGGAATTAATATATATACATTTTCGTAATGAGGAAAATGAAGGAAATCCGTCAACTGAACTTAAGGACAACTTGTATCTCAGTATAGATACCGGTGATACCACTGGATCAAGGGGCCATATGAACTACAAAATTATATACATCACATTGAAATACAACTAAGTCCAATTACTATTAATATCTTTTAATTTTTGATAAGTTTTTGTTTTTACATATTCTCAATTCATCATACATTTCCACAAACCGCTGCCATTAACTTTTATACTACATCCAGATCACGAAACGGTGCTTTCCTTTTCTCCAGGATCGGATAGTTCAGAATAATTCACAGATAATGAGATGAACAATACGAAACTGGCTTATTCATTCATATAAGAAACTATAATAAAATCAGCATACACGATCGGCAACACACATACTCTGAGTCTGAATATTTTTACACCAACAATATTTGTACTCCATTCATCCACACGCTAACCAGTGCTGATTTAAACTGTTGAAGGACTTGAATCCAATTTTTCGTTGGGGAACATGATACACATCTGAATACAGGAATTGACGTCCAGGCCAATAAACACGATTCCATCGGCATTCCATCGGAACCTTGTGACGTTGGAGCAGGTACGGATGAAGTCATAATACATCTGAAAACATAAGACATTATTTTAGTCTTGGGCACGGGCGAATAGAACTTGATTTCTTGCAGATTTGCATGTTTGAAATTGTCAATGACCATGTCATTTGTGTTCTTACATTTGGATAAGGATTAATGCAAAGATAGCACCTTTACTTTAGGAGGCCCAGGATTATTATACTGGGCAGACCTATCCTTATAATCCTATATTAGATGGCTATGTAACTGTAAGAAGTTATGATTGTTAGAATTTCTAAGTCAAGGAAATGGAGTAAATAAGACTAGGCCTAGATGAAATTCGAATAAAATATTTGAAGCAATCACAATGAAGAATAAGATCTCAATATGATATGTTTGTGGAAAAAGATTAAACTAATTTGACAAGTAGCTGGTGCGAGCCAAGAAAACGCAGCCTAGATTAGAAGAAAATCAAATGATGGATGGGAGCTGAGCGACTGCGAGAGACGACAGTGCCGACCCCTTCCGCCTGGCAAAAGTATGACTGATGTTGGGGCGATAATATGTGGATCTAAAGAAAAACACACCTGAAATCCAGTTCTTTAGACTTCTCAAGAAACGGCTACATATCTCCCGCCACTGACTGTATAAGTGTAATGTTGTCTCCCTTTAGTAAGATTCGTCCGAGCGTTTTTCTGTGACCGGTCTTTGTGTATACCTCTTCACCCTCATCGAGGACTAGGTTCATGTACTCGTCGAAACCGACGATGCAACCTTCTATCCGCAGATTCGTTTGCTCATATAGCCACACTGATACCCGCGAACGGTTCTGTAAGAATCTGAAGATCAAGTTAATGGGTTGAACCATAACTTTCTGCACCTTTGTACCGCCTCGATATGCCATGTTGCTTATATTATGTGTTCAATTCGTGAAAGCGTCGGCTAGCTGCCGCTTCAGATTTTCCCTCCGATGCCGGTGGACCCACGTGAAGTGAACGTAGGTAGAGCGTGTCCCATGGATTAACAATTCTTTATAGAATTCATCGACAATAAAGTACATATTTCAAATAGCTGAAAGAGCCAATAGGACTTATTAATACCGTTAATTTTTTATATACATTTTCTTTGACGATTATTACCAGAAAAACGAGATATTGACACTAGGTATTTTCACAAGTTCGGTACATCCCGTACACCTTCTTGGCAGTTACTATAGGCGATCCCATGATTCATCAGCTGCGCTTTCGAGAAAACCGTGTGCATCACTAAGTTCCTGAACGGAAGTTGGAATCGACCAATTATTGGTGGAGTTTTGTGACAACGGGCGGCCGGTTGCCCTTGCTTTTAGCACCACGGTTCGATAGACGAAAGTGTCCGTGCTGACGTGTAGGAGTGGCTGCCATCTTGCTGGGGTGCGACGCAAGTTCTCTGCTTCATTTTACACTGATTTCATACACATTTATTTTGTGTATGACTGTGTATTAGCGTTATCCTCATATAATATACCAATATGATATCTCAGAGAAATATTTTCACGTCCATCGGGGCGGTTATCGTTCTTTTTTCACAACTGTGTAATAGTTTTTACTTGCCTGGCCTTGCTCCTGTCAACTACTGCACGAAAGGAACGACTCCGGGCCAGTCTGAACGCTCATGCAAGGTAATTTCACATAATTATTTATATCATTCTATTTGTTAAAAAAACTGATTTATCATTTGTTGCTACTATGTGTGACATTGCCTCTCGGTTGCAACCATTTCAATTGAGCATTTTGCTGAGATTCAGAGGCACGTCGAGTGATCTCATTCCTACTTATTCACGAATGAACTAGGCCTATTTAGTATTTTGACTTTTGTAGTTTTCGATCTCAGTGATAACATTAACAGTGTCAGTGAGTGTGATAACATATCTAAGACACATGCAGGCTTGTGTTGGTCAATATTCAGTTTTATACATTCCCTCCATCATTGTTGAAGCTAACATGATGTATGTGCCTCAGCAAGAGTTGGACGGCTCTCTAGTACTCTATAAGTTAGAGGAATTCCAGCTATGATTTCACTAATTTTAGCCGATGTGTCAAGACACGATCAAAGCAACGAGCAACGTTAGCATGCTTTAAGCTTTCCGCAACCTGCCATTCATTCACCTATTAACTTTGATTTGTAATGAGCGCTATGGAAGAAGGAAACATTTAATTCAGCATCGCTTAAAATTGCAAACATAGATGATATGTTATGTTGGTATACGTGTGACACCTCAACCGTAAAGCCACACCCTCCTAAAGGCTCCTTGATTCCTTGATTCCCTGCAAATTCCGCTCCAATTATTTTAGTCAGCGAATGCCGAGACGATAGCCTATTGAACGATCCCCATGCCTATCTCAAAACATTAATTATTCTCTTCGATGGGAGGTAGATTATTGGATGTGGTTTTAGGGTAATAGCCTAGGTCATCCACATTCAATGTTGTTGGCCGGATTGGCCTGCCCGGATAAACAAAACGATTTTCCCAAAAATAAATTGCATACACCGGTAATTCAATATTACTAAATCATTTAATATTATTACTTCTAGTAGATCTAGAGTAGACTAAACCAAAGCCTTCCATGTGAAAAGGAAAATATCCCAAGGTTTAGAATCATGGTAAGCACCCAAACTATTTCCAAATTCAACAGCTGTAGCTGCTGCACTGCCTGCAGCTACTGTTTACTGTAAAATAAGATATGTTCATGATGCTAATAATCATTGTAATTGAGTCAGACAAATGTATACAGGATAAAGCACAGACACAACAGAATTGTGCTATAATAATGCACATTCTTTGACCTGACTGATGTCAACATGTCCGGTCCTATACAATGTTTTATGTACGGTGCTATATATAAATCAATAAATGTGCTTTTTACGAATTACGGTCATTAATTATATATGTGGTTGGTTTGCCACGACGTGTATGGGTTTTCTCAGGAACGCAAACGACTCAAAGTGTTTTAAGCACACTCGTGGAGTTGACATTACTTTTAATTGAGTAAAAAAAAATGGGCGTAACCTACCGTGTGGCAAAAGAATTATATCGCCCAAACATACCTATCTTTTATACGAGTGGCGGACACGTAATGATCTTACCAGTGATAAAATGCTATTAAACTTTAATTGTATTGTGACGCCTTTCTGGTGTGATCAGACTAAATACTAATAGTCCAATTGAGCCTGAGGATCGTCTTGCTCAAGATTTATCGCACAAATATTGCCGCTGTTGCCTTTGCCGCGCGATATTTAGAACTTAATTCCGACTCAAGGTCACTTTTAGTATCTTCGTATACAACATTGTTACTGGGGACTAATAAATGAATAAATACATGAATGAGACTAAGCATGCAGAGAAATAATCTTTTCCTTTGAAATGATTTCACTAAATTAGGATTGCGTGAGATTATTGGTGATTTTTTTCAAATTATGCGTCATTTTCTAATTGAGTTTAATTTTTCTAATTGTTAAATAGTCCTAAATAATGAATACAACTCGATCAGTCATTGAATTTACTTAGGTAAAACACCTAGTCATTATTTAATTTACATCTATTTTTGGTATTCCAGAATCATTTCCATAATGAGTCAGTGGGCATGCACAATATCTGGTTGCCCACTCATCTCCAATTGTTAGTGCAGGGTTTACTGGCTCTGAAATAAGGTTACGGCATCCCAAGTCTAGCATTTTTGCCATCAATAAAATTAATCAATATGTCCACGTTCGCCTAGGTGATCATTGCGATTCAATACACTTCGCAGGTGTACAACGGATGTTTTGTTTAGGGTCTTCACATCTTTCGGGGTTTGGCATCTGCTGCCCAAGTTATATCTATTTTGGCCAATCCTCGACCCTTAACGATTTATATAAATAATTTGGTTATTAATTATTTACCCCTGTTTTTCTCTATTGCAGTCGGATATTGCTCTCTACGTAAATCGTCTCGATTCAGTGGAATCTGTTTTACCATACGAATATCACAGGTAAACTATGGAGATTGATCATTATAATATGAAATTGTAGTTTTCTTGTTGTGATCTTGTAAATTTGTTGGGTTGGTTGGTTTTGTGCCAATCTTGGGCGTGTAGCCATTTAACTTGAACGAATCTGTTAATTATTGAAACCCTATGCAAGCTTGTTATGCCTATTGCCATTAGTATCACACTATGTACTTTTTTTTTCAGTTTTGACTTTTGTGTTGCGTCGGAAGAAGAATCGCCAGTTGAAAATTTAGGTCAGGTGGTCTTCGGTGAGAGAATCAGACCTTCCCCTTATAATGTAAGTCTCACTTACTCGACACTTCTCCTGATTTCATGTTTCTCTTTTGAAAAGAGATGATCTGAAAATGCCCCCCCCCCCCCCCTAATGCGAGCTTATTAAAATTCTGATATATTCTGACTGATAAATAAGTGAATATGACTCTTTGAAATTGGCCCCTCACTAGATTAAATAAATTTAGTTCTATTGTTAGGCCTTCGAAGTGTTTATTGATGTGTGTTCTATTTACCTATGGAAGCTCGTCCATTGCCCTCCCACTTGTATCAGCCCTTAGATATCAGCGTCACGTTATCTTCTTATATTCCTTTATTTACCGTAGTGGCCCGGTTTATAAGCCAAGGGGTGTCAAATAAATGCATACCTCAAAAACAAGTCGGGGTTTGTGGGTCATGAAAAAATAAAATCCCTCCTAAAGATTACACTTACAAATTCGCAATTTAATACAAGCCGGGTCTAAAAGGGGTTCGATAGAAATACAAGCCTGGGCTTATAAATGGACCACTACGGTACTAGCATACCATGTTCGTACCAAAATGTTTGTAATTACTAATTGTACTGCCTTGCTTCCAGATCACATTCCTAAAAGAGGTGAAATGTGCTCCGCTATGTCCACCCAAAGTTTATAAAAAGGGGGATAAAGAAGCCATGAAAAAGCTAAAATTCCTCAAGAGAGGAATCATGAAGAACTATCAGCACCATTGGTAAGCTATGACTTGTCATTTTAGTCACAAGCGGCTAGGGAAAAACCTGCATTGTTTCTTCCAAACGAAAACTAAAATGGAAACAAAATACATGGTGTTATGTGCGGTAGTTTACAAAAGGGCAATGCCATGGCTATAAGTAAATTATTGGCATTTCTATACTCCTGCCAGTTTTAATTTAAAATGTTTTATTCGGTAACGTCCATTGCCTATAGACAATCGCATTGTTCTTAGATATTACTGTGATTTCTGTATCATTGTTGATGATGATCGATACGTTGTAATGCAACACCTTATCATTTTATTCTATCTTAATACATTTTGCCCACGTCCTACTACGTTGTACTGCCCTGTGTACTGTATTTCTTCCTTTCCTGGGCCACATTTAGCCTTTTATTACATGGCCACCATCAATAACTGGAATTAACGCATTTTCCTCTGTCTCTTGTTAGGATTATTGACAACATGCCCGTAACCTGGTGTTACGAGGTCGAGGGTGGAATGAAATACTGTAATCCAGGCTTCCCAATCGGCTGCTTCGTTACCAGGGAGGGCAAGCAAAAAGATGCATGTGTTACCAGGGTAGGTGATAAGTTTGTTTTTATTTTTAAGGAAAACGCTAACTTGAATGCTCCCTCAGTTTTGTCCACGGTATTCTATAGATTGCTTTTAACTTTCCATCCGTCTAAAAGCAGTGGTAAATTTATTTATTTATTTTTATTTGACAATTTATCATCACTGACTCGTGGATAAAACCTGGGTATGTGTTGTTTAAAGAACAAAAACGGATGGGTTTGGAGTTTTTTTTTTATATAAAAGTAATATCCACCCTACCTTCGATAACCAGACACAGAGAAAAATAATATTTTGAGGGTCACTGCCATCTTGTGGCATACACAAACACTAATGTGCCTGTACATAGCAAATCCCAAGCAATGTTGGCGCACATGGCACCGACGTCTATTTCTCCTTCCCAGAAATATTTCACTATTTTTACCATTACCCCACTTTCACCCCTGCTTTAATTGAGTTCTATTCCGGATGTTCAGATGGAGTTCAACAAGCCTAAAACCTACTACATCTTCAACCACGTGGACATAACCATCAGCTATCACAGTGCCGCTAACGAAGATTGGGACACTGGTTTTGGTCAGAATGGTGGTCGTCTTATTGCAGCTAAACTCACTCCAAGGAGGTACGTTTCATAATCTTCTGCACTTTTTCCGCGTTGATATCTGATGTAGGCATTTTATATTACATATAAACGGTTTCTTTTCGTACCGCTGAATACTTACATTATTGCTCTCCTATTCGTCTTTCAATTTTGTTATCCAATCTGTGTCACCTCTTCTAATATTTCACTATCCCGAAGGCCTGTGCTACAGAGGTTGTGGTGGAGAAGTAGCTTACCTGAGGACATAAGTTTTCCAAATCATTCCTCGAAGTTAGGTTGTGTTTAAAATTAATGATACAGTAACGGCCGTCGTAGTCCGAGATGCATCCCAAGGGCTACTTCTTGTGTTGAAAGTTATTCTATGCGCAATGTAGCGAAGTGATAGTATGTTTTCAAGTCTAGAACACTACATTTGAAATAATTGCAGTGGCAGGCTGATCAGTATCAAAGTTGTCCCCAAAAGGTAGGCTCCTGTTTGTTGACCGGCCGCGTAATACCTATCAATGCACCTTCTAGGCCGGACAGGATACGGTGTCTCCCCGTGAAAAATACTCTGGCTTATGTTCTGGCTTAACATTTAATTATTAGGTCTAATACCCCGTTCATTCTCCCTAAATTGTGTCTACATGTGACTCATTTCCTAGGCTTAGCTTATATTTTCTTTCCATTTAAGCAAGGTGGCATATATGTTCACCAAATAAGCAATCGGCCGCTACAACTGTCGAACAAGCTTCTGTTATCCTTAGTTCTAAAGCCACCACTGATTTTTCCCCCCCATTAAGCTTTTAGTTCATATGTTCGAAAAATGGTATCAATGTTATTAATATTTAGTTCCGCCTCAAGGCCTAAGTTTCCTTTATAGATGATTTCCCTATTTGTTCACTTGACGTTTGATCCCAAAGCGCACTTAGATATATGTATTTGATTAATTGATCGTACGTGTTGTACTGATGATTTAACTTATTTATCTTAATGGTTAATTTCCATAGAGGATTTGTTGATTAAAACTGAAACATGTGTATCCTTAATTGCCCGCTTTGACATTTCCAGTATTAAACAAACGACAGCCCAGCCTGCATGTGGTTCCACAGAACCGATGGGTATTCCCACTGATGAACAAGATGAGATAAAGATCCAATACACCTACTCGGTTATCTTCGCGGAGAACAATGAGATCAAGTGGACATCTCGTTGGGATTACATTCTTGACTCAATGCCACATACAAATATCCAATGGTTCAGGTAATACATTACCTTAATACATTACCACACCGACTCTAATATATTAGATTGTGGCCTATTAAACATGCTTTCTTCGGTTGTAAAGTATAATTAGTATAACTTTGTAGTTCTCGTAAATCCGAGTTAAAATAGATTTATTCTTAAGTGTATTTTCTTCATTATATATTGGCTGATTTGGTTCAAATTAAAATCAATATGACTGAATTTATCAATCAACTTTATTCAACATTTCAGTATCATGAACTCCCTGGTGATAGTGCTCTTCCTCTCCGGTATGGTGGCCATGATTATGCTCCGAACCCTTCACAAGGATATTGCACGCTACAATCAGATAGATAATTCTGTGAGTTGAATCTCTATTCATATTGTCTATATATAGCTATTAAGATTGTTGCCTATTAAGAGCTGCGTCCGAAAGAAAACCCTAAAGATAGTTCTAGGATCGTTTGCGTTAGTAAAACTATCGAGTGCAAATTTAAACAAACAAAAGGATCTAGTCCACTAAACCGATTCTCATGCGATTCTGACATAATTTAGCGGAAAAGAGTCCTCTGCGGCGCAAAATCGCACGAGAATCGGCTTGGTGGACTAGGCCCTTAAGAACTTGTGATACTTGAAATAGTGCCCGAACTAAACTACATGAGATTATAGACTCCTCCTCTCAACGACTTTAAACTCTGGTCTGCTACTTAATGATAATTTAAGTTCCTCTTTGCCAATTGTAGGAGGATGCGCAGGAGGAATTCGGCTGGAAGTTGGTACATGGAGACGTCTTCCGTCCGCCACGCAAGGGCATGCTCCTGTCGGTACTCCTTGGGAATGGAGTTCAGATCTTCTTCATGTCTATGATCACTCTGGGTGGGCATCTATATTTATTTATTTATCTATGTAATGATCCGACTATATCAGAGCTATACATGTATGTATAGCTCTGGCTATATCTAACTTGTATTGTAATTTTTCAGCAGATCGCTGTACTTAAACATCTATTGTACACGCATTTGATATGAAATCACGCATCTAGAGTGAGATGTCTAATGCGCATAGTACCAATGAGTAACAGCCACCTGGACCACTCCAAGTACTTTGGGGAAAAGTCCACAAAATGACTAACATTTGTCCGAGTCATTTTAGATAACTAAAGGCATATGATATAGATAATAAACTAGTTAATCAACTCATTTGGTATCACTGGCTTAGAATATTGCACTCATTGCTACGCCACTCGTGTAATATCCACGCCCCTTGAACCAGCTCGTTAGTGCATTTATTTTATCGTGAAAAATAAAGTACTGTAAACATATTTATTTTCGCGCAGATGAATTTCCGCGCACTAAGTACTTTGACACTTTTTAGCGCTGATTTAAATTCACGCAGCAAGGAAGCCCCACACCCTTGTTTATGCAATATGCATAATTATACCTTTCGCGCAGGACGTATTTTCACGCACATTGCTCGGTGCGCTAAAATAGCGGAAATAAATACTGTGCGAACATTAATACGTTTACAATTTTCTCTAGTATTCTATGAAACATTAAAATGTATGCAAGTTTGTGGATTCATTCACAAGGTGGTTGATGGTTGATTCATCGGAGGAGAAAACTAAATTCCCCTATTAGCTTGCTGTTTTAATTTTCTTTTGTTTTTTCCCCCCACAGTCTTTGCCTGTCTTGGATTCCTCTCACCAGCAAATCGTGGAGCCCTTATGACCTGTGTCTTGGTGAGTTGATTATAGAGACGATATTGATACAGACAATATCTCTGTTGAACTGGTTTTCTTATCTTATTTATACGACGCGGTACACGGTACACATCAACTGCAAAAAAACCAGCTTATCTTAATTGTAAACAGATTGGCTTCCATAAGCGCTCGATGACTTTAATTCATCGATGACTTCAATTCATCCCTTTTCTTACCCCTTTTAAAACTTATTTTTCATGTCGTCAATTCGATCCAATCTCTTCATTCAGATTTGATTTATTTCAGGTCCTGTACGTATGTTTGGGAACGCCATCCGGTTACATCTCTGCCCGTATTTACAAAATGTTTGGAGGCGAGAAATGGAAATCAAATGTCCTGATCACGGCCTTCTTATTCCCAGGGTATGTATACTATTTGTCTCCAGCATATTTGTGTCCCCGTGTCTAACGAGCCGACATGAAAATAAAATAAAATCTAAAGGCCAAAGAACCCTTATAATATTTCATCTTCACGTACATTTCACCAAGGCGAATATATATATTTTATTTTATCAGTGCCGTTATAATAATTAGTTCCCGTGTTATTCATCCAGGAACAGACATTCCAGACACGACTGTTCTTAATATCTTCCCTTCCATTTCAGAGTTGTGTTTGCCGTATTCTTCGTGCTTAATCTAATGATGTGGGCTAAGGGTTCAAGTGCTGCCATTCCATTCACAACACTACTTGCTCTGCTCGCTCTCTGGTTCGGTATCTCTGTGCCCCTGACCTTTGTGGGTGCCTACTTCGGATTTAAAAAGAGGGTGAGTGTCCAGTATAGAATAGAATAGAAAGTCTTTTATTTGCCGATAATTAATTACAAAGAAGGTGACAAATGGGTCGACATGCCTATGCGTCGAAGTTCATCAACACATTTCTTCCTGCTGTTACCCTATTTGGAGTATGAAGTTGGTATTGTATACAGATTTGCCTGGAAAGAATATATCCTCTGTGTTAATTCTGATTCCTTGATTAATTTATTTTCATGTGGACTAACATTTATAAATAAACCGTATCGATATTATATATATATATAACATTTTTATTTCTCAATGCTTCATATACAAGTAAATGTAATCAATTACATACATCAATATCATTACTAATATTACAGAAAAGGGAGTTGTTTTACTCTGTCAACGCCATGTTGGTTTTCTCAGGGTTCCCGAATAAAACTTGTAAAATTAGTAGAGCCATACAGCTCCATTCTGCATCTTATTCCTAGCACCAATAGATTTTTTATTCCATCCCGGGTATTTGTACTGAAATCATTATTTTTTTAAACTTCCAAAAACTTCCCCTTTATAACCAAATGTCAAAAACAAATGTAAAAAATTTGGCACCAATATCTTGAAATGTTCTACTTTTTGGTCATTTAAATGTTTGTCTTTATAAATCAGTTTTTTGTTTTTTTTAAATATAAATAAATATTTGAAAGTTGGAAATAGTTGAAAAGCTTTCAGTATTTTTGGCCTAACCCGAATTGCATCCCATTTCTTCCCAAAAAATGTCGATGTTTTATATTCCTTCTGATATTGTTAATTTGTATTCTTGCTAATGCATATGCCTTAATTTATTCGATTTTCAGGCCATCGAACACCCTGTGAGGACCAATCAGATTCCGCGCCAGATCCCTGAGCAAAGCTTCTATACCAAACCTTTGCCTGGCATCGTAATGGGTGGTATCCTTCCCTTCGGTTGCATCTTCATTCAACTCTTCTTCATTCTTAACTCCATCTGGTATGTTTCTCTCTGAGAATTACCTTGTACAACCATTTTATGTATTCTATATAACGGATGTACAGCTCAAAAGTTCAGGGCTCGAAAAAACACGTTGCACGGGGCAACTAAAAAATGTCTCTAGGCAAGTAAACGTTAATGTAAGTTGCCCAATTGGGCAAGTGAAAATCTCTACGGCGCCGATTTCAAACCCCTGTTGTCTACTTACAATGAAACAAGATACATACAGATCAGTGGGATTTCATTTATAATTCGGCAAATAAATTTGGGCAAGTGAAAAATGATGTTGGGCAAGTAAATCTTTGCTGCCACTTGCCCAATGGGCAAGTGAAGTTGGTAGTTTCTTTTCGAGCCCTGAATTTTTTCGATGCTAGGAAACTACCTGGGCACTAGGTACATAGGTGTAAGAATTATCCGAATTTGTTCAGCGACCTCACCATCCCCATGATGCTGGCGCTCAAAACGACACAAATCTACCGTTTTCATTCTCCAGGGTCTCCACGGGGCCTGGAAAAGCATTGAATTTGGAAATATGAATTCAAGGCCTGGAATATTGGCATTTTGGTCGAAGGGCCTGGAAAATCATTTTATCGACCTTGAATTCAGTTGGAATCTATTAAATGGCCTGGAAAATTTGGAAGATACTGTGTTTCTCACCATACATTTTCCCCTGGCTAGCTCCTCTCACACCTGACAGTAAATGACTCACAAAGTAAAAGTTGAAAAATGGTTATTGACATAAAATCTGAATATAAAACGTATAACTACAACCCCCATTAGGGCTCTGAAAAATAACTGAAATGGGTCTGGATACAGGAATGACCTTGAAAAGCCTGGAATTTCTTCTGACCAAAAGCGCGGAGACCCTGTTCTGCTAGGGTATTTTTAAAATACATTTATACCTGTGTGTATGTATATTGCATTTATCAAGATACCATACCAGCGTTAACATTGTTGAACAAGGTTGGAAATGAAACTTATGTGTTGTCTTGCAGGTCTCATCAGATGTATTACATGTTCGGATTCCTCTTCCTTGTCTTTGTTATTCTCATCATCACCTGTTCAGAGGCCACCATTCTCCTTTGTTATTTCCATCTTTGCGCTGAGGTAAGTGATTTTAATCGTTGTAAAACCCCAAATATGACAAATTTACTTAACTTATTTCGATCATTTTGGGTTACATTTCTGCCTCTATAAATCCTTATTTTATCATGTACCAGAATGTTGAAATTAATTGACCACAATATGACTGCTGAATTACGTATGTTTCAATGGTCAGTACCTGTATTAGGCACCCATTTTTCTCATCGATTTAATCCATTTTTCTTTTGATATTTGCAGGATTACCATTGGTGGTGGCGAGCCTTCCTTACGTCTGGCTTCACCGCCGTATATTTCTTCATCTATTGTGTGCATTATTTCATCGCCAAGCTCGAAATCACTGGCTTTATCTCCACGCTTCTCTACTTCGGCTACACATTCATCATGGTCTCTCTGTTCTTCCTCTTAACTGGTAAGTCTCGAAAAAGAGCTGCTTAGTTTTTAAAAAGACTTGTTTTTAAAAAAAATAGAAAATGTTTTATTAATGAGTGACTGTTTGTGATTGAACACACATAAACAAAGTATCCAGTCTGCCTATTTCTGAAAATCGTAGTATAATGTTGGTATGATACTATGCACCCCCTTTTAACTGCCACCGTGTATACAGACAATATATAAATAAATCGTAGTATAATTCATCCTGGTAAGGCGCTCCTGATAAATCTTCTGCTCATCTTATCAACTAATTTGAATTCCGCTTGCAGGTACAATCGGGTTCTTCTCCTGCTTCTGGTTCGTCACAAAGATTTACAGTGTCGTCAAAGTGGATTAAAATATAATCGACAGTGTACAAAAAAACCTTAGCTATTTTAACCACGGAGTAACATGAAATAGTTGTAACAACGAACAACAGTGTTTATCTTGGACTATTTTACTTCATTCACATGAGCAACGGACTACTCTGACTTTGTGAGTCTCCAATTAGGATGTCATGGATTTGTTGTGCGTGGTGTACACGAACGAATATATCTTCAATCAACCGAGAAAATGTTCAAACCGGAGGAGGATATTTGAACCTCGGGGTCATATGAAAGCTTAACCCTATAGAGATTTACTACTTCATTGGCATTCCGTTTATAAACCTGACCACTGACCTCGGCGGTGTGGAAAATATTGGTATAAAAAATAGGAAAATGGGTCACACAAGAAAGTGTATTGGCATTTCCTCTCATTCGTCTTGTTGTTATAAACTCGTTTATATAAGTTGCGGGAACATTTATTTAATAGTGGATTAGTGGATTTTATGTTGGGCATGTTTATGGATATACTATTAAGAGGAAAGAAAGGGATGGTTTGATGTGATTCAATAGCCATGTAAATACTAACGAAATGGAACCCTTGGTTGAACATATGTGATATTTATGTGGAAATAATCAATCGATAATCTTGCTTTACATTCGCTATCATTATTCATTACAAAAGCCGAACGCAGACCAAGCTGTAGCGTCTAATTCTTGTTATCTGTGTGGCTGAGCGTCAAGGGCGATGATTTATTTTCACAGCTAGGACCTGACAGATCTCGTATTGCAATGAATCAGCTACTATGGAATTTGATGTGAGATCAGGCAGTTACTTTACTTTCCTGGTGAGATAGTCAATATGTAGCTAACACTCATCTGACTTTCCTCATAGTTATTGACTGACATGAATTAACTGTTGTGAAAATTTATTAAATTATTTCCTATCTGGTTGGTATATAAAGTCAATCGGTTCCAAAATTTAAGATATCCTAGCGTTAATGATAAAAACACATGCTGACTGATTTGAGTTCTGTAATGCTTTAAAACATGTTTAGAGAGTTTTTGTAAATATCCAATAAGGTGTAAAAAGACATTCGCTCGGATGTATCATAATTTCTTTAAAAGCTGCTGCCTGTATTTTGTATGAACCTACCATGTGAATACCTTTTTTTGTATCTGCACTATATGCATATAATGAATATATTTTGCCCATCATAGCTGACACCTTGCATACCCTTGTGTGAACACTTACACTTCTCGCAGCTGGACTAAGGCGTTAGTTAGGATCGTTTCCCTTGACAAAAAATCCGTTCATACGGGGACTTGCCAATGAAATTATTATCCATTCAACAATTATATACTGGTTTATTTTCCTGACCTTTTAGGACATCACTTAGTCAAACCACGAATTTTAATGAAATACTGAGGCTTAGGGTGGATTCTATAGAAAAAAATTTAACGATGCACCCAGTTTATATTTCATATTAGAATTTGGTCAGCTTGATACAGATTTTGTTTGATTAGCTTCAAAATACACTTTTCCAAGACCATGGCTGTTATCATATACATATATATGCATCGTCGATATTTTTCACAATAGATATCAATGAGACGTTTCGTTTCCTCAATTGAATTTCAGAAAGTGTGAAATGTGCGCGTGTACCACTGCAATTAAAACTATGCTGATCTGAAAACTTGGCGTCGTGTGTCCTCAGAGGACGAACTTTTCAGGGTGTTCACTGAACATACAGTAGTATCATGGATAGACCTTTAAAATGTATCGTTGGGCTTGTGTAATTAACTTTCGCTATCGAGAAGTGGTTCTTGTCCTGGAGCTTCACTGGGTTTCATTACTAATTATAGGAGTTAGTAGTAAAGGGCGAAATTTGTACCATTGTCAATTCAGTGGTTATGCAATTATATTTATCTGTAAAGGTTCATTCTACATCAAAGGGTCCCATTCTGTTCTGCAAGTCTGTGACTTGGTTCTCACGTTTTCTGTATTTAACTGGGCAATTTATCCACTTGATATCATTGGGTGAATATATAGAGGTGTTATAATTGTGTGTAAATGACATGAGCAAATAGATTTTTAAAGGACTGTTTCCCTAGCTGGTGGTATGCCTCAGATTATTTGTGTCTTAAGTTAAAATCCAATGAGATCCCAGTTGCTTGGAGCTGAGGGCTTAATTCGTCCAGGGCAGTCAGCACTTCTATGTTTTTGTATATTTTTTTCGCTGTGAAATATAATAAAAAAAATAATCACAGGATTCTTCGCTCTGTTTTTATTGTCTGGCAGGTAAGTAATTTATGCACGCCTTTCAGCGAGTAAAACAAGGACGAAATTCCGATTCGCCCGTTCCAACTAAGACTTGATAGCATTAGGCTACTAGAATTGGTTATGGGGTATTGTTTTTGAATACTAGAAACTTAGTACCATGCCATTGGGACTAACCTGTTGGTGTTTTTGGCATGCCAGTGAACTCTTTGAACCATTTTCATAATGTGTACATTGCGGTGGTCTAGAGAACACCTTGCGGTACTCTGCAAACAGTTTAGTAACAAAAATGTGTCACTGGTAAATAAAAATACTCCCTCAAAATAAATACCGTACCGCACATAACTGAAATATAACTGAGCTGTAGTTTGCTGTCTCTCCATACAGAGGAGTTAGGTCGATCAATATAATATAGGGCCAAGAGATTAAAATTCAGCACAGGAGGTCTTGGTGGGCCCAAGTAGTTTGTGTTTTGTGAAGGGCAACGCAGCCTAAACTCACTGTAATAGGCCACACATTAAATATGAAAATAAATTCTTATGGCTCTTAAAAGTCATTCAATTTACTTTTGGGTCCTTAAAATTCCTTAAAAATTGTAGTGACCTGATAATTTCCCCATCGCCTTCTTAAACATGAATTTTTGCTCCGAATATTTATTCAACTCAAATGCGAATTTAACCTTTATAGTTTATTATTTTTTAAAGGCCAACTTACTACTATTCACTGCAGCGCCCCCGCTCCAGCACACCAAGCGCGGGCAATTAGCAGCAGGACAATTTTGTCTCTAGGATGGCCCGGGGACATCAAGGTCCGAGCGCCCACATAGTCATAGCACATTAATACCGAACTTTTTCCATTGGAACTCTCCACTAGGGAGAAGCGAAATCGCATACGGTAATCAACGTTGCTAAGGCTCTCCCGCGCTCGTCCAGCTATGCGATATATGTTACCTTAATTGTAATAAGGAATCAACGCCTACAGGCACTATAAAACAGGGCTATTCAGTTTGCATTGAAAAAACCAAGATATAGTACGAATGTCCTGCATAATGAAAGCAGTACCATGTTAGTCATAGAAAGGTTATACTTTAACATGGTTAAGTTCTTCCATAAGCAACATTACCATTCTAGGGTAGACTGGGTGACCCGTGAAGAAAATATTATAAACTATGTATTAAGAGATGATAGAACATTTCACTTTAGACTGAACCATCCGACTGATAACAGGTTCCAGAAGTCGCTACCTTATACGGGTATCCAAATGTGGAATGACTTGGATGTAAATTATAAACTTATTCAAAACAAGTTAATATTCAAACTTGCTATTCTTAAAGGAACTATTCCTGTGGACCAAGTCCACTACTTCTAACAACTTACCCATTATTGCTACCTGCATACGTACTGGTATGACCAAGCAGCACCTCGATTATGCCTACTGTCCCATTTATAAATACAATACTGTCCATACGTCTATGTGTCGGATAGAGGAATAGTGAATATAATTGTCCGAGGCCGAGGACAATTATATTCACTAAGAGAACAGAGTCGAGTCCTCTAGCATGCTTATCCTCCAACTTCAATTGTTTGTTTATAATTGAAGTGACCAAATCCAACCACCCCCTACCACCCTACAACGATCACTGCCTCAACAGTGTCCAGTATTCTCAACTTTGATTGTTTGTTTATTATTGGCCAATCCAGTCCCAATTAATACAGATATTTGCCATTACCTCGAATTATTAACTCTATGCAACACCTTACACTTCCTACCACTATTCTATATTGGTCTTCACCAACACATAAGTGATGTGCTACAGGGAAATGAGTCACAAGTTGCAAAAATAGGATTTTGAGATATCTATTTGGAGGGTTTTTCATTCCCCAGTTTTTAACGCAGTGTATAACCATATTTATAGAGTCATATAACTACACACAATTCCAACTGGTTAAATACTTCTCACCACTCTTTACCATCATTGGACTCCGCTTGACTCATTTTCCTGTGACACATCACATTTTCTATTTCAGGAACCATACTATACTATATACAACATATCCTATCTGAGCCTCTGTGGCTGAGTGGGTAGAGCCTTCAACTCTACTTGCCAGCCTATACTTATGTGAGAGGTCCTGGGTTCGAATCCACCCGACGGGCAAATGAGCGCGATAGTACGCGATTTTCAATGCGCAATCATCTCGCCATAGTTCTGTGATGAGTGTGGACGCTTTTCACGCAATAATTATTGCGCTATGATTGCGAGATAGTCACGCTATAGATATAGCGCAATATAAGTGCAACAAATAGCAAATTCTGATGGCATTTTGAGAGGGATATTTATACACTACATATTCTGTATATTAATTAATAGCATCTGAAATAAATGAGACACTTGATGGCAGTTTCATTTTCCTGCCATTGCAGGGATGGTATATTTTTTCTCCCAGAAAAGTATGAAGGATTTCATTATTCCCTATAGTTTGAAGAGAGTTTAGGGAATTACATGTATTGCCCTCTCTTATATGCATCATTTTCATCAATTTCACCATAATCTTTGTGAGCCTGAAGCATAGAAGCCTTTCATCTGATGTGTTTCAGTTATTGAATAGATCTGCCCTCCGCAAGCCACTAGGGACAATCTATATGTACAATCATTAGGGTGTTTTGATCACATCATTTTTCAGCATCAAACTGGTATATTACACACATAAACTATAGATGTATATCATTTATAATATTCCTATGTACATGATGTGGAATATCTATAGCGGTAAAAATGCCATACAAGTGAACCAACGCAAATACCAACAAATATATATTCTCTCTGTTTTGCCTTCATTCAGTGCTCATATGCATCTAGTATTGAGTGAAACAGGAGCCAGTCGTATACCAAGCTATTATTCTTTCAAAATCACTCATTATCATGAAATACAGATCTAGGAATTCTGTCAACGTTTCATGAGAAGTGTTCATATGATATATATATTAGTTTGAATGAATTCAGAAAGAAAGATTCCTTTGCAGAAAGTCCCTGATATAAGATATAGATTAACGTGAGCTATAACTAGAGTAAGTAAAATCATTTGATTTCATAGGAAAAAACAGGGTGGGAATTATAAAAGGAGGAATTAAATCAGTCAGTAAATCAAGTATTTTTTAGGAATATGGAGCTAGGCTGACATCATTTAGCTTCGTGTGTAGGGGTTTCTTTTACTTGGTGTCAGAGAGTGAGTACATGTGTCAGAGAATGGCTTGTCATATGCGCGACAGTAAGTGTGAATGCTAGGTGACTGAACAGTGCCAGATATTGCGTCCAGTTGTGTTGTATGAATTCCACCAGTGGTGAAGTGCAGCGTTTTTCGCTTTGTAATTAACAATTACTCCTACACCAATAACTTTAGAATTATATATATTCTGGGTTGAATATACTGGTCTTTCTGATTCTGAACTTTATTTAACTATATTTGAAAAAGAAATTCTGTAATCAATAGCTACATTCCAGCAACTGGGAATCAGCCATTGACCCGAAATGTACATATAATTACAATGATTATAGTCCTAAAGTAGTTACTCATTGTTACGCCATTATTACGTAACATGATGTAACAGTTGTGGTTGCATTATGATGAGTATTTAGACGCGATTTTGAATGCGCATTATATGCGCAATTGAGATCACACCCATATTATTGGCTTTTGAAGAAAACATGTATTACAAACATATCATATTTGAAGAAAACGTGTATTACAAACATAAGTGAATATGAATGAGAACCTGGTCGAAACACAAGTGTGAGACCCCCCAAAACATAGGAGGAAATAGACGCAATGGATTGCACATAATGGTTGCTAATGGCATGTTCATTTCACTGTGATTCAAAGCCATATGTATCACACTTCACTAGTTTGCGCTCAATCACAAAATGATCGCATTGCTATCACATTCAATTGCACTCAGCGCCCGTCGGGCAGGCCAATCCTAGTCCAAAATTATTTGCAACAGATACCTGAGCGGACTCTTTAATGAAACAGTCCGCCCAGGCATCTGAGAGGACTCTTAGGAGCGGACTCTTTCATTAAAGAATACGCTCAGAATGCTCAAAGAGTACACCTGGAATTCAGGACTCTACTCTTCAAGCATGGGAGTCCGCCCAAGCCAATGCTGGGGAATAGGGGCACCACAGCAAGTGTAGGATAAGTTATGTTGAAAAGCACTGAGCAATCACTGTACACCATTTGTGAATCAATATCGTTACCATTGTTTATGTATTCTCTTAAATCTCACCACCATCTCATCTCATCACTCCATACCTTTTCCGTTTTCAAATCTAGTTACATTGCCTAGGGAGACGTGTTGAGGATATTTTCTTATGTCGATACCAAACTAACTTTGGGGAAAGGCTGGAATTGGCCAGAGCGATTCTACGAGAGTGGTTAAGAATTATGAGAGTTTCTCATGATTTACCTGACGAGGGAAAGATTTTTATGGAAGTTGGAAATGAAAAGGTCAGCATCCTGGACTGCTCGTCAAAAATGGTACATAATGCCCTTATGGCAAAAAAAGAAGAGAGACACTATAAGGTTTGATAGGTGGCAGCAAATTCTGAAGTTGTCTGACAATGTTTTCGACAAGATTAACTGGAAAGAAGCCTTCATGTTAACCTATAGAGTGACTCCTGAAACTAGGCTACAATCTCTTCAATTCAAAATCCTACATAGGGTCATACCGTGTAATGAATATCTTAAAAATATTAGAGTCAAAAGATCTGTTCAATGCAGTTTTTGTACAGGACGAGATGATGCTGCGCAATTTTTATTCCTCTGTTCATGTGTTAATAAGCTATGGTCCAGTGTTTCAGCTGGATATATGATGTAGGGTATTTTAATAGAGATAAGAACGATAAGGACATCATAACAAAAGTTAAGGATATCGTCCAAACAGATCCCTGTGAAATATTGTTTGGCTTCGAGATGAGCAATGAAAATGGTAGGATGATCAATCGATTAACTATTTATACTAAATCATTTATACATAGGCAGAAGCTTTTCCACAAGGGAGAGTTATCCTTTTCTCACCTGATGTATGACCTAAGATTCAGGTGTGATATCGCTATCAGAGCTGCTACTATCAATATCAACAAGAAATCCAGTTCCCTCCCCTGGAGGAGAGTCAAAGATGATATCTCGGAGTTTATTGAACAAGCGCAAGGTTGAAAACCAACCCCTGTTTAAATTCTCGTGGCTACAACCAAATAACTCAATTTGTGATTTTTATTTCATTTCGGTTTATTTTTCCTCTTGCTCAGTTGCTAAACTGCAGCGAAGGAAGGTATTTCTCCAATCGGTCTAAATCGCTCGATTCCGGACACGTTTTGGAAAATTTACTTTCAGGGCATGACGAAAGAGTCATGTATACAAGTACCTTGGCATGTATCACAGATATCTTACCTGAATAAAGAAATGTCTTAAAAATACTAACTACAATAGCTGAAGGATACATCAGATACCAAAGGATATATCTGATACACTAACTTGAAATTTGGTACATGTCTTCATATAACAAAGCGTCAGATACCCCTAAAATGATAATATTCCTTTAGAGGGATTTTGTGAACAAACACAAGAGAGATACACACAAGAGTTATATCTATCATCATTCAGAAATTCATTTTCATGGGACCATTATGTGCAATTAAAGTATCGTAAATAGGTCTTTCAGGGCATGACGGAAGAGTCATGTATACAAGTACCTTGGAATTCTGCCACAAATATCTTACCTGAATAAAGAAATGTCCTAAAAATACTATCTACAATAGCTGAAGGATACATCAGAAACCAAAGGATATATCTGATACACTAACTTGAAATTTGGTACATGTCTTCATACAACAAAGCGTGAGATACCCCTAAAATGATAATAATTATTCCTTTAGAGGGATTTTGTGAAGAAACATAAGAGAGATACACACAAGAGTTATATCTATCATCATTCAGAAATTCATTTTCATCGGGCCATTATGTGCAATTAAAGTATCGTAAATAGGTCATATGTGAGTGAGTGAGGCAAATCATACTGTATCTTGATGAACAAACCTGGGCACTTATTATTTCCGAGCCATCCTTGGCACGGGCCCCAATAGGGTACCGGCACTTATTGAAATACAGGAATAAATACATATCCAGAAATAAATATTTTACAATAATAAAAATGAATTAGACAGAGAGATATTGGTGTGAGCTCACTAGAACTTGTCATTTAGTGGATGTGTATTATTATCATAATCATTATCATAAGACCCATTTGTATACGGAGCCAGTGCTTAGTTATTTCATTAAGTAGAATGACAGAGTAAAGGGCCTGGTCCACTAAGCCGATTCTCATGCGATTTTGTGCCGCAGAGGACTCCTTTGCACTAACTTCGGTGAGAATCGCATGACAATCGGCTTAGTGGACTATAGGCCCTTATATCAAGACCCAGTGTTTCCACTTTAATCCAAGTTGACAAGTGGAACATGAATATATTATTATATAAGTGGGACATGAACACAAATTTATATACATTAAATTGTGTGCATTATAGCTATACAGTTGGCGGACATTCAACCACCATGAAAGGTATGTCACCTGCGGTGTTCTACTATCTAATGCCCCTTAGAATAGATTTCATCAATTAGTGTTTATTCTTACACCAATATTTGGAAGGTCTTTTTACATATGTGTCCCAGAAAACAGGAGATTAGAATAGGAATGATTTCCTTTTGGTGTTGCTTAGGGCTCTTTGTGGTAGTACTACCTGAAATGTGCTTGATCTTAACTTTCCCTAAATATGATGGTATCTAAATATCAATGTTGGCAACTCATTTTTCTGTGTTGCCTCAAATATATTAAAGATCACAGATATATTTCCGCTTTCTAAGCACTCCTAACTAAAAGCGAGATTAGTTGGGTCATCTGGAGCACTTCCATGACCGTTGAGAGGGAAGGAATTGGTTTCTGTGGTTGGAGATTTGTCATCTATGATGGTTAAACACAAAATTTATTATAAGCCGAAAGTGTGGGGAAAGTCTGTGATAGCCCAAAATCCAAAATAGTTACCAAGAGGTTCTGAAATATTTTAAACTTTATTTTTCGCTTAAATATGCAGAGTTTTAGAAGGAATTGACAAATATCAGTATCACACATATAAAAGTATATATGTATGGAATAAAAGCGGAGGTTGAGCTGAACCCAATGATCATACAAATGAAAAATTCCTTATTTAAACTATAATTATTCAGAAAAAGACAATTTCTGCAATATATTAACACAAATGAGAAAGCCACCTAGTAAAGGATATCTAGTAGATGAAGTTTAGATTACATTAGAGAATTCTTTATTTGTCTTCCTGATGGTACACCAACACAAAGTTTGTGGCCTTCGCAAAAAGAGGTCTTCCAGACCAATATTTTCTTTTCTTTTTTACTCAAACAGTGTCGAACACTATACAGTTACAAACATATTAGCGGTGCAACGCTAACTTTATATTACAAAATTACGAAATTTGTATCTCAAGTGGAGCTAATGTGGTAAACAATAATTTTCTATTGAATAACAATATTCTGTTTCAGGTCCATGGTATCTACTGCCCTTTCTGTGTGTGTTCATGGTGGCATGCACCCAGACCATCACAACATCCCGCATATGGACCATAGCAGTGCCTTATGGTGGAGGAGGGCTCATCTATCAGTATGTATCTCTGTAGTTAAACTTCAATAATATTTTTCTGGTCTGTTCTGTAGCTTTGCTACTATACCCACGTTACAATATGTAGAAGCCCCTTAATGGGGGCGCACCATTCATTACAAGTGTAATATTTCCTGTTATTATTTATTTTAAATGTGGAATTACTTTGTGGAAAATTCCACAAACTGGCTATAGAATAATTGTTTTGTGTGTAAATTGTTAAAAGCATATATATAATAAATCCCTTTACTAATAAGTTGGTTCCAGTCACATAGAATATTGCGACTCCTGTAATATGCATGCTCCACACATTTGTTAGTGAAACTGTTCTTATGTTTTTCTGTAGCTAGCTCCTTGGATAAGGTTGACAACTGCAATAATGACAAAAGGTCAGCTGAAAGAGAAAACAATGAAGATGTTACTATGTGATTAATTTCTCGAGATTTTGTGTCTGAGGCATTTGCTTGAAAATAAACCCCGAGGCCCGGAGGGCCGAGGGGTTTATTTTCAAGCAAAAGCCGAAGACACAAAATCGAGAGAATTAATCACTTTAATAGCCGATTTTTGGATTCAATACTACTGTTTAAACACATATTAACCAATATTAGGCTTCAAAAAAGGTTGTAGATGTACTTACAGCATGAAGAACTCCAATAATTTAACTCCTTAACTCCAATACATAGGTTACTATTTTACATCTGACATGGAAAGGACCGAGTCAAATGCAGCCTTCATAACATCCAAATCAGGATGTTTTACACATTTTAACCCATCACATTCTAATATTTAGATTATTTTACCTATTTCTAACCAATATCACATATGTACACGTAATCATAACTTCAGAATGTCGGTTACGTCAGCTGCATTCTCCGTTCCAGAAACAATCAAAGCTTCCACTTTTTGCAGGCAACCAAGCATAAGACTTCCGGTTTCCGTATGCCGTGTTGCGTGTGTCTACGGACTTAAAAAAGAAATAAATAAAACATTTGAATCGGTAGAAATGTTTTAAATAGTGTTTGAGCCCGATAGCCAAGATTTAGTCTACGGGAATCAAGTAATAAATGAATGGCGAGTTCAGAAACCATCGCCGCAAGTTTGCACCGCTTTAGTCGGAATCTAAATGATAACGCGACGGCTGGGAGAATGAACATCCAGCTACAACAGCCAATCAGAGGTGCGTATTCACTTATGTTTACTTTCAGCGAGCCGGCCTGTTTTTATAAGGATTCGCTGCTTGCTATCCAAAGCAGAGGAGACTTCCGGTTTTCCAATGCCGTGTTGCGTGTGTCTAGGGACTTAAAAAAGAAATAAATAAATGATTTGAATCGGTAGAAATGTTTTAAATGTTGTTTGAGCCCGATAGCGTAGATTTAGTGTACGGGAATCAAGTATTCAATGAATGGCGATTTCAGAGCCCATACGTGCGACCGGAAAAGATGGGGAGACCCTTCGGCATAGCCACTCATGTGCACGTTCACTTGGCGTTGCATTGTGTACGGTAGTCTATATAGCGCACGGAGGATTTCATTCGAAAGTGACCCGCACGTCAACAAACTGAGGCTTGCACGATGTCCGGCACGATGTCTACTGTGGCGGAATTGACAAATGGATTATTCCCTATTTCGTTGCTTACCACCATTCAGCAAGCAGATCATGCTAAGTACAAGGATATTTGGAACATTATCGGTGATTTTGGAGATATTGTGTAGAGTTTTACATAGCCTGAGCTTGACCCCACGAGGGGAGGCAGCCATTGTATCATGAAATATCGTTCGCACGATGTCTATCGTCGTCACGTTATGGCGAACCCTATGCCCTAAAAACTTAAAAATGGCTAATATTTCCATCGGAAACAGTGGAGGAATGACTTTAATGTGACCAGGACTTTATACACGTTCCAAACTGAACGCGGAATCGACGAAAAACAACCAAAAAACTCTAGTTAAGACCCGACCTTGAACCCTGAACCTGGAACTGTCATGGCCGCTTGTGGCGAACATGACGATGATTTGCAGGAATTGACAAATCGATTATTCCCTATTTCGTTGTTCACCACCATTCAGCAAGCGGAATATCCTTCTACAATGATATTTGGAACATTATCGGTGATTTTGGAGCTATTGGGAGTGATATTTAGGCGACAAACAACTAGTTGATGAGGTAAGTTTGAGCGGAAACGCTGACTGGGGTTTATTTTAACTACATCCGCAAAATAATTCTACATCCGAAAAATAAACCCCTGAATCCGAACAATAATTTACTTCATCCGTTTTCCGGTTTGACCACTTCCTGTCCAAACAGTAATTTATAAGTATCCAGAACCCCAGCAGAATCCAAAGATCTGCTATTAATGAGAAATAACTACCATCAAACATATCACCTAGCACAAGAACTGGCTCAGAATTTGACAACCAAAGATAATTATTATATCTACTGTTAATTGATTATTGTGAATGAACATAGATCTATACTAAATATTGTTGACATTGTTCTCTATATTATCATTAATTTTTGTAGACATGCCAGTGGTAGCCTGCGGGGTAGTTTTATTGATCTAGTGGATGCAGGTAGGCTTTTCTGCACTATTCCTAATTAGTCCGACAGTCAGATGGGGTTACTGGAGCAGCCCCCTTAATTGTTGGGGAAACTCTATTTTATTACATTGCAAAATATGTGTAGTTGGCAAAAACTGTGATTAACAATGCCAAGAAATGTTTTATGGGATTTGTTTGGTCAAAGCTCAAGGCCATTTTTCATCTGGTCAGTTCTAAAAATATAGAAAGGACAGATTGCATTGACACTTAGCAGGATGACTGCTAAATATTGGAATAATGAAAGCTGTCCTAATAATTTTGGAAAGAATATGTTGAACTGGTGGATGATTAGGGGTGACGCCAAAAGGTGGTACCGATGGCCAAAACGGCCAAGTCCAAAGTGGGATTATAGCTGAGAGACAAATACATGTAACAACTGGAATTGACAAATAGTTTATTGGGCCGACTTGTTCCATTTTGTGGATATTTGAGAGTAAACTATACTCTCATGGTCACTCCGTATTTTATTCAGGGTTTTGAAAGACTCAATATACAGCCCTTCACCACCTGCCCCCAGTAGTTCCATTCCTATGTAACATCATATAAATTAATATCTTTCTCCTTTTCGTTAATCAAATCAAATCAAATTTGTAGTCATGTCTTATTTACTATACTTTGCATAGCTTAATATTACTGTTTTCATTATAGTTTGTGGTGAGGCAGACATGGACTGTCGAATAGTGAGAGATGGCCATACACATTGTTGGCAGACTAACCCTGGATCAAGGAATTCTGGCGGTAAAGGTAAGGACAATGCACAACTTCACTGTCATAACTAGTGTGAAAAAGTGTATGAGAATGTGTAACAAATATCTTCAATTCATAGTGGCACTTATACCATATTAGGGCATATTTATATTTCTAATTTCCAAATTCCAAATTGAATATCAGAAACTAGAGAACAGTACTTCAGGATGTCTGGCTCAATGAATAAATGAGTGTAAGTGGACTTCTTTTTGTATCTTTATAGAGCATCCGTCAGACAATACAAAAGATAATACAATAAAGCATACAACTATATGTACACTGTACATTGTCAGTTATAATACAATTGAGGACATTGGCATTATGGACTCATGTTAGTATATTCGGTGAGGAATATCCATTGTCTTCCACCTACTGCTGTGTCTATCTAATACTTGGGAAAGAAATAGGGTAGGCCTACATAATAGTTCTAATTGTACAGATTAGTATGAGGTGTGGTGCAGGGTTGATGCAGACATTGCGATGTATGTAGGCATTGAGAGCATTGGGGGGATTGGAGACAAGGGATGGGTGTATGTGGATTGATGAGATGATGAGGTAATAAGGTAGGTTAGTTTTGCATGACTTTAGTGGGAGGGATTCAGTATACACTAGGGAGGCAGTACTGAGCCTGCCCTCACTAGTCCCACAGGGACTAGTCCATGAACACATACAACACACTTAGTGGGTGTCACAATACAGTACACATTATTCACAATATTTCTTTGTTGGAATATTTCAATTGTGATGTGTTATGGTAAAATGAGTCACAAGTCGCAAAATTAGTATTTTCCAAAGTAATTTATTCACAAAATGTTATTGTGGGAATGTTTTCATTTTGGGGATGCTTAATGCTGTTTGTACCATCAATAAATTTACCAAAATGTCAAGACAGTATAATTATTAAATATATGTGTAGTGATATTCAATACTCTAGGTGTCATTGTATGTTATACTTGGGGCTGGTGATTAGATCTGCTGAATAACACCAGAGGGCACTACTGTTTGCAGTACTGCTTAAGCCATTGTTTTATATCGGATCAATCTACATGATCAATGTAACTATTACCTATCAAGGCCTGTATGGAGTTCAATACTATTTATCATAATGTGTCAATATGTGTATAAGTGTCTGTGATTCATGCTTAATCCCTAAACATGTACTATTTCATGATATATTTGTGTATGTATGCTGTGTGTTTCATTACAACACCTGATCTCTTAGGGAGATGAATATCCTGGAAGATCACTACATATGAGCAAATCCACCATTTGGTTGTCATTTGACCCTAAAATCATCTTTTGCGTATTTGAATGGAAAAAAATGATTGGAGACATTTTTCAATAGTTTTATCGTATCCGCCCGCCCGAAATACATCAGAAATACCCCCCATTTACATAAATCTGCCTAAGAATTTATGCATGGGGGTCGAAAAACTAGATTTTAGGGCCTTAAAATGAAGAAAAATTAGGGGAGACCCAATAAAATGATGAAAATAAATAAAAGTGTTTAGTCAAACATAGTTTAAACTTATTTTACCATTGCGCCTTGACCCTAGTTACTATATGATCTGTTTTTTATTTGTTTCCAATGGCTCTTTGGTATAACAAAAATGTAAAAATATGTTGGGAAGTCTAAATGTCAGCATCACGTGTGGAAAATAAAATCCAAAATTAGAAAAAAAATTAAAAACATGGGTGAACAATAGATACTAATTTGGGCCATTCTACATGCACTTGATATATTTTGAACAAATCTGATTGGATATATGTTCATATTTTGGAATAATAGGTACTAACATAGGGGTTGGGAAGCTCTTCTGTCAGCGTCACGTGTGTATTGTTATTCTACCTCATTTAATAAATATTATGAATTAATAATTTATAATATTCATATAAATGAGTCGATGCACATACTTCATTTCAAATACAAAAAATCCACCCAGGTTCTCTGCAATCAGAAGGTAGGATGAGAAATGTGTCAGCGTCACGTGAGTATTCCACACGTGACGCTGACACTGACACTGACACTGACACTGACACTGCGTTGTTGGGACATACAGAGAATCTATACATAAATCTCTAAAGATTTTACCTCTAAATACTCAAACATAACTCACATACATCCTTCATGAACAACCAATACATGTATTCATTCAAGTCAACTTAAAAAGAAAACAAAAGAGGAATGAATATTATATATTTGTGTATATATTCCAAACATAATCGGTTATATATGTGTACAGGCAGAGGGTCAATGTCCTGTCACCCTTGCCGCTGCCATTATAATTACCATTACTGGAATGATTATTTGGCGATAACTTTCCTTCTAATTGGAATATTTTCACAAACTAAAAAGTGTTGGCACCCTTATGTTTAGACCTATCGGGTACACAATAGTTCAAAACTTTATTTGCATATTCTATTTATTTATTTTTAATTTAAATCCTCATTTATGGACAAATATCTACCAATCTTTGGTGCCCTTATTATCAGAATTCTAATCACAGATTCTATCAGGCTGCCCTGACTACAATATCCATGATTAACCTTCCCAATTTCGTCTATAACATGAGCAATATATGTAGTTTATATACGAAAAAGAATAAATCAATAGAAGCAATTCTAAAAAATTAAGAATTTTCAGTCATGGATGGCCAAATGACGACCAATTGGTGGAATTGCTCATATATGCATTTTTAAGATCATCTTTATATAGCGTATATTTAGCTACTTTTCTAGTAAATGTCCAGCCACATATATTGCATACAGTTTTTTTCAAATATAAAAATATCAAACTTAAGATATAGAAATACTTATATGATGTATAAATTAATAATGGCCTTTAAATGAGAGAGAGAGTCAAGACGAAATAAGGAGACGATGAGAAGCGTAGATGCAGCACAAACGTGGGAGCCTATTTTATTTCAGCCCCTGAGTTTATTAATAAATTCCAAAAAGAAAAAAAAATTCTCCAAGTCAAGGCTTTTCTTCTAGTCCAACACGTCCGAAAGTTCTGTACCCACTGCCGGTCGTGGCCTGTGAGTTAAAATATATATGCCCTGTGACATCATGATTTGCTGCTGGTCGATCGATGAGTACCAATCAAATTTATAATCATATTATTAAAATAAAATGAGAGAGAGAGTCAAGACGAAATAAGAAGACGATGAGAAGCGTAGATGCAGCACAAACGTGGGAGCCTATTTTATTTCAGCCCAGGCCAAGGAGATATATAAAAAAATAAAAAAAAAATAAAAAAATAAATATAAGGGGAGAGAGAGGTGGCGACTTGTTTCTGGACAGTAATGCGATGATCCAATGGAGGCACTATGTATTCCAACGCACACAAACTCTTCCAGTCCCCAGCCTGTTTAATTTCCTCCAACGGGACACCCATAAGATGTAGGTAAGTAGCTGCTCCTCGCCTCAAACCGTGCAAACCAATATCTTTAGACACTCCAGCCTCTTTGGACCACTTCTTCAAGGCAGCTAAAGCAGACGAATATAACACAGGCATACCTTGAACAGAAATCAAAGGATCAGTTGGTAAGGCAGGGCATCTTTCAAATAAATATTTCAGCCAATAATGCAGACCCAAAACCCCACCGGACTTTGCAACTGGAGCAAAAAAGGTTCTTGAAGCGAACTGATTCGTTTTTGATGATTTCACAGATATGAGCACTCCCCAGTCTTTAAATTCAACATCCTCCCTAAGCAATAAATGAGTATCTGGAGGGGAAGAAAATATATGGCAGTTTCTCAATAATTTCCTCCAACGGGACACCCATAAGATGTAGGTAAGTAGCTGCTCCTCGCCTCAAACCGTGCAAACCAATATCTTTAGACACTCCAGCCTCTTTGGACCACTTCTTCAAGGCAGCTAAAGCAGACGAATATAACACAGGCATACCTTGAACAGAAATCAAAGGATCAGTTGGTAAGGCAGGGCATCTTTCAAATAAATATTTCAGCCAATAATGCAGACCCAAAACCCCACCGGACTTTGCAACTGGAGCAAAAAAGGTTCTTGAAGCGAACTGATTCGTTTTTGATGATTTCACAGATATGAGCACTCCCCAGTCTTTAAATTCAACATCCTCCCTAAGCAATAAATGAGTATCTGGAGGGGAAGAAAATATATGGCAGTTTCTCAATAATGATCTAAATTCCAAGAGAATGCCCGTCCATATGCACAAATTCTGATCATCTTTAAGGTCTATTTTATGGTGAATCAGAACCAAATCTTCAGGCAGTATAGGATCCTTTTGAGACGGTTTCGCTCCCAACCTCCGCTTTGCTCCTGCCAAGACCACACTTAACATGAAATCTTGCCTTATATCCACACCACCATGTAGTTTAGACAAATAATTAATCGAAGACACCATGTTATTGATAGTCGAGTAAGCATAATTTCTGTCCGTCAAATCGGTCACAAACAAGCAAACCGTATGTGCGTCCACAGGTACAGATGGGAAGGAATATCGCTGACAAAATCGGTAGTAGGAGTTCCATTGAGATGATCTGGTCTTCCTTGTCGTCGCAGCGAGAGCTTCTAACTTCAAAGCCTCCATACGACGAGTCAAGTCATCTAAAAGAAATCAGAATGAAATATCAAACCTCCATTTCCAGTAGAAAAGATCACGTAGCAAAACAGCCAAATGTCTACATGAAGGTTGCTTCTTGCTCAGCAGGTAGAAGGCCAATCTGCTCCTACATTGTATCCTCACATCACAACCCCTCATTGTCGACTTGAACCGAGATACAGCTGACCATATAGTCGCCACATCACGCACATGACCTTTACTGAAACAACAAGAAGGTAGTTCGATTATCTCTCCAGTATCCAAGGTTCGCACAGCAAAATCAGTTGCCTCCTGAAAGACACTTCCTCCCTGTTGATTATCAAACATATATGCAAAATGATCCTTAGACCTGGTACATAAAAGTTCATAATTGTTCTCGGCATGGCCAACAAATTTTAAGCCATTCATGGCAGACACATTTTCACGCCACCATTTCAAGTCATCAAGGAAATAATGGTTCATCTTCATACGATGCTTACTGCCCAATGCTTTCAGACTGTTACATATACCGAATGAGTGCTCCCTGCCGCCTTTCATGACCTTGCTGCAATGATTAATCAAACCTGAGAAACGTTGAACTTGGCGACGAGTGATCCATTTTCTTCCCCAGAAAAAGGCAATAGATTCTTGCAACTTGATTAACTTTTCATTAGGAAGGCTCAAGGTCATAGCCACAGTGTCTACGTTGTATCCTATATATTTGGTTACCTGTGAAGGACTCGTCACCTTGGACCACTCTATAAAGAACCCCAGGTCCCGAAGACATCGTATCAGCAGCAGTAGTGCTGCGAGGCAATCTTCCCGACTCTCCTCGATCAAACAGAAATCGTCTATGTATGAGTAACACTTATACCCTCGCTCCCTCATCATCCTAGAAACAGAATTGGTCACACGGGTGAAAATAAAAGGCGCTGCTCTAGCTCCAAAGCATACGGTCGATTCTCACAAAATGTCGGCAATTGGTTGATATGGGTAACAAAATTGGCTTAAAAATTAAATATACCAGAATTCTTAAATATTTTATCTATTTAATATTATAGTGCCATACTTCATATGTGCAAAATTGGGAACACTAATATTGAAAACTGCCTTCTATATTGAGGCCTGAATTATTTGCATCATCAAGCGATACAGAGTGGATGGAAACCATGGAATTAAAGACAAATATTTAATTTAGATGTGGTTTTAATATTTGAATACTGCTGTAATCTGCTTTAAAAGGGACAAAATACTATAACTTAAATATATACATGACATACCTGGGGTATAATGAAACAAAGAAGTGGTATCGCTCAATGACGTTTTTGCTGATTTCATACCTTCTAGAATCATGTATGATTAACATTAATCAGAAATTCTATGACTATTATAATGAATTTAGCAGTAATTATGGCCAGTATTGATGTGATTTGACACTTTGGCAAAATGTATCATGTACATACAGCCTTGTGCATTTTGTTTTTCTCATGGATTAATTGGATACATATCATATCATCTGTATCGCTCAATGACTGTATTGCTTGATGATTTTTTTCCTATTAAATACCCAGAAGCTTCATACATAATGGAAACTATGAACAAAAATATATCTAAAACAATAGATATTGACATAGGCTATGTGTGTATATATTGTGACTTATTAATAGTTATATGCAAATAAGTTATGCATGATTAATGATGTATCGCTCGATCAATGATGCCAAAACTACACCAAAAGCCCTATATATTATAAAAAGGCATGCTGTCATAAGGCTTCTCAAGTTAGGCTAATATTAAATATACCAATAAATAATAGAAGTATTGATCTATGCTTTTAGTATAAAGAACTCATTGAATTTAATTGCAATGGTCACTAGCATATTACATGATTTCTGTATCGCTCAATGACGTTTTAATTACACAAAGTGAAAAATGACACTGGAAAAATATCTAATGCACCAGCTTGATTTATTTTTCGTTCATAAAAAAGAGCCTGCCTATATTTTTCATGTTGTATTTGCTTTAAGTTGAAACTACATGATATCTCAGGGATATTGATGCTCAAAATTTGATTTTCATATCTATTTTCCTTTAAATGCTTAAAAAATGGCATTTTAATGCATCCAGCAGCATAAATATACATTGTAGATAGTGAAAAGTATATACCCACATGTTCCTCTACCCTAGTCCGATCATTTTGTCTCATCAATATTAGTTTTTGAATTACATATTATTACAAATTATGGCCATATAAGGGAAAAAGGCCCATTTGACGACATTTAGTGAGAATCGACCATACACAATTATCTTGTAAATAAATGTCCCGGCCCTTCATATTCCACTGAAGACCAAAATATTGCCTATTAGACGGGTGGATAAGCAGGGATCTGTACGCACTCTTTATATCAAGGGTTGCCAAAAAGTCATTAGGTCGAATAGTTGAAATCACCTCATCAATGGTCACATATGAAAAAGTAGAAAACACTGCATCAGTAAAACAATTAACAGATACATTTAAAGGGCGTTTGCAATCGGTGATCGGTCTTATTTTCCCATTTTTTTTCCTGATAGCGCCGATGGCGTGAATGCAGGTAGGTTTCTTACACACAACACTCAGCTTATAGTAGTTAATCTCCGAGTCAATCAACTTTGACAGCTCCTTGTCTGCTCCCCCTACAAAACATGACGAGTAGTTACGGCAATGATATGGTATAAGATTAACACCTGGGTCCACCAACATGAACCCGTTTGTCACTCCGTCTAGAACGAAGTGAGCATCCTCGTCCCACTTTGAATTAAAGTTCAACCATCTCACCCAACTTTCCGGCCGGAGCTGACGAGGAATGCCAACCAGAAAGCCACTGCCCTCAATCTCCGATGCTTTAGAAACAAGTTGATGAAAAATTGTCTCAGTAATCACCGATAAGCTATTTGCACTAAGTGTCGGGTTAGTAAAAACCTCACCTTGCCCGCCATCTTGTTCCTATGCGGCATCATTTTCCGGTTCCGGGTCATTTGGCGACCTTAAGGCCTCACTACGATCATTCCCTTTGTGCCAATCCTCTGCCCTATGACGCTGGCCACAGAATCAACAAACATGCTTCCTCTTACAAGGAAAACGACAGCCTTTACGACAGGAGGGCACGTTCCAAACCCAGCATATATCTGCAGGCCATTTCTTGAAGTCATACAAAGGGTCGTAGGGATAAGGCCCACCGCCTCCTGAAGGCGAATTTCCAAAATGGCGGCTCTGGGATCTGAAATTACTGCGTGGAGGTGAATCAAAATGGTGAGGCGGTGAAACAGGAACAGTTAAGTGATACTCAGGCCCTAAATACAGTGAATTAACTTCCGCATCAATGGCCGGCCACTCGTTAAACTCTCCTTGAATAACCTTTGAAGTTACAACTCTTTCGTAAAGAATCAGGCCCCTCGGATCAAACTAGCCAGTGGCTGCCTTGGTAGAAATGTACGTGAAATGATCAACATAGCTGCTTACAGATCTGACATCATTACAAACCAAAAACTGCAATACTTTACAGCAGCCATGCAAAAGTTCAATAGTCGACAAATGTCCAAAGCTTTTTGCAGGATTACAGTAATATTCTGGGCGTAACTTACTGACATTGCTTTTCAGTGGAGAGCCATCCTCAAAATCGTGGTCGTCGTCCATGAAACTCGCATTCGAGCGAGCCCCACCAGAAGTAGACGCCATTGCAAATCCACCACTACGACAAGAAGAAACATGACGAGGAGAAACATTAATGTCTGCCAAGCCTCGTGCCAATTCCGCTACTTCCAGTTCAAGCTTCACTGTCTTCATTCCACCGGCAGTTTTCTCCACCTTGCCCTCCTTGATCTTCTCCAGCAAAGCGTTATATTCCGTGGTCCCTCTCGCCGGCACCTCGTCCTCCTTCAACCCGGCCATGTCAGCAATCTTCTTAGCAGACAACGCCATGTTCGAAAATCCTGAGTGAGTACTAAACAATATTGTGAGGCAGCTCGGTCTAGTATGCTTTCCACCACAACCTCCACATTCAATGTGTTTCGGCATTGACCAGTATATCTTACAGATTTTTTGTGGACTTGAAAATTTCTCCAAGTCAAGGCTTTTCTTCTAGTCCAACACGTCCGAGTTCAAATATATATGCCCTGTGACATCATGATTTGCTGCTGGTTGATCGATGAGTACCAATCAAATTTATATTCATCTTATTAAAATAATATCTCCCATCAATATTCAATATCATTAGAATCGCCTTGATCCTATCTTTTCAAATAGGCCTATGATAATATCTCAGAATCCATTTTTTGCGACTTGTGACTCATTTTCCTGTAACGTATCACATTTTTGGGATGTTTAGCGCTGTTGGTAACACAAATACATATACCAAATTTCAGGACAGTATATCAAAAATATGTATGCAGTTTTAAGTTCATCAAATAGAGTATATTAAGTTACCGTAATATTAGTAATTATCCACCAAGAAATATTGCAAACTTTTTTTCAAAAATAGAAATATCATACTTAAAATATAGAAATACTTATTTGCTGTTTTAATATTTTACTATCATCAGAATCTGCTTGGTCTCATCTTTTCAAATATAATGATATATATCATATTTCAATTTTTGCGACTTGTGACTCATTTTCCTGAAACACAACACATGTAGCATATATAATCATAGAACATTTTTTAAGTACTTTTACATTCTCATATTAAGCAAAAGAACATGAATTTGACCTCTCAGATAATGGGATACAACCATATGTAAAAATGTACAATTATGTAATGTACATAACTATTCACACCACTTGTTCACAAAAACATATACCCTTTGATTTCAGGACTCTTTGGCCGTTGGTTTGATGGGTGTTTACCTGGCACTCCCAGTCTAGACCGCATCTTTACATTTAAGTTTTCTATATCAATGTACAAACCTTTCGCATCTTATATGTATGTTTTGAAAGGAAGGACGTTTGATCCCAGCAATCTCGGAGGAAGGAAAATTGGTAATTATATTGTACAATTTCTATAATGGGTTGAGAACAATTCCCTGCTACACTTAGGACAGAAAACATGTCCAGAATCTGTTGAGGAATATTTCTGCCGAAATTAAATCTCCAGCCCAACCTCATATTCCTACAACATATTTTTTAAACCAACTCATTCTAATAGTGGAACTCCAGTAGAGGAAAAACGGCGGGGACACATTTTTTTGTTGCCCACTAACATCAGTTCATTTCATGTTTGCAATGAAAACGCAAATGGAGGAGTGTCAGATGTGATACCACATTCTCTGGAAACTGTTGTTTCTGTATGGATATTTGTTGCAACAAATTAGTGGGCAACAACAAAATTTGTCGGCACCGTTTTTCTCTCTAGTGGAGTCGCCCTATATAAGACAACACAGATAATCTGGGAAGAACTTTTATAAATTTAATAAATTTGCTGACTCATTTAAATATATCAACACAACCACCTTGCTGTATATGGTTGATTCCAATCCAGACATCATAGTGCAATTTTGATGTTTTTCAGGTTTTTTTTTCAATAATGACTGTTGTCAATTTTCATATAAACTTACGCATGGTATGTATGGATTCCTTGGAATAATGCCGCCTAATAGGGTGACTCCACTAGAGAGAAAAACAGCACTGACAAATTTTGTTGACAAATGTAAATTTTGAAATTCAGAAATTCTGAGAAGTTTGAAATTTTTATTTTCATTGAATTCGGGGGAGAAAAGGAAATTTTGAAAAAAAGTTTTGTATTCTTTTTCAAAATTTGAACATTTGAAAATTCCCAAATTATTGCTATTATTAGGCCTCTTACTGCAACAATGTAATTTTATAAATAAACTAGCAAAGTACCCGTCATCTGGATGGTCACCCTCTCTCCCCACACTTGCCCCTCTCCCTCTTTTCCCTCCCCCTCTTCTCTGACTTTCATACCTGTTTTTTTCTCCCAACCCCATCTCCGATTCCCCCCCTGTCCCTCTCCTCTTCCTCATGCTCCCCCTCCCTGCTTTCTCTCCCTCCCCTCTCTCCCTTCCCCCACATCCTCTCCCTCCCCTCTTTTCCCCCCTCTTCTTTCCCTCCCCCTCTCCTTTTCCTACACCCTCTTCTTCACTCTCCCACTCCTACAAATTGATGAGGAAGAAATATCTTAGGTACTGCAGATGTATTTATGCCTGTTGGATGGTATATAACAGAGGTACAGATGGTGTAATGGTACCGGTGGTAAGTGAAGGCCTGGGCTTAGAGATAGTCTCTATATGCCAAGAGAGACTGGGTCTACACTGGCTGCCTCTCTCTGATTGGACGGAAGTACATCCAATCACAGACCTTAATTAATCAGTAAACCCTTGGTCTGCTTGCAGGCAGGTGGTATAGAGAAAACGAAAATCCTATGTATGAAAACATATGTTACAATAGGTTATAACAGTTAGGTCCCCCTGGACATAGGTTGTGGGAAATGACATAGTATCTCACAGGGGCTTTCCCAGGCTATAAATAGAGTATAGAGATCGCAATTAAAAGGCTTCAAAATCACATTTCCACCCAAGATACCTTCACAAACCATATATATAAACCTGCAAAGAGGGTGGACAGAACTCTACACATTTGTAAAATGACAAATTCTGAGAACATGTGGGACAAAGAAACCCCTCTTTTCCTTATATGGATTTCTACCTCTTTTCCTAGAAATCGCTCTACCCGTATATTATATGGATGAATGATAAGCCAAAGAGAGATTGTTTTGAATAGTTTTTCCTGAATAAAAATACTTGTACAAAAAAAAATCCCACAGTCATTCCAAGTCAGCAATCTAGTTCATCAAGTGGCAGTAGAATCGTAATGGGAAAAACCGCTGCGGCCATGTGGGAATATTTATATGATTTGATATTGCTGCATGGCCACCAAGGAAAAAAAGCTGCGGGAAAACCTGCCGCGAGAGTCTATCCACCAAAGCAATTATTTCCACGGTGGCAGAAAACCGCCGCAGAGCTTCATGCAGCGCAAAATCGCATGAAAATCGCTTTGGTTGACCAGGCACTTAACATTTCTGGAATCAACCATGCATATATGAGCAAATCCACCATTTGGTCGTCATTTGACCCTAAAATCATCTTTTGTGTATTTGAATGGACAAAAATAATTGGAGACATTTTTCAATAGTTTTATCGTATCGGCCCGCCCGAAATACATCAGAAATACCCCCCCCATTTACATAAATCTTCCTAAGAATTTATGCATGGGGGTCGAAAAACTGGATTTTAGGGCCTTAAAAATGACGAAAATATATAAAAATGTTTAGTCAAACATAGTTTAAACTTATTTTACAATTGCGCCTTGACCCTAGCTACCACATGATCTGTTTTTTATTTGTTTCCAATGGCTCTTTGGCATAGCAAAAATGTAAAAATATGTTGGGAAGTCTAAATGTCAGCGTCACGTGTGGAAAATAAAATCCAAACCTAGAAAACAAATTTAAAAAATGGGTGAACAATATATACTAATTTGGGCCATTCTACATGCACTTGACATATTTAGAATAAATCTGTTCAGCTATATGTTCATATTTTGGAGTAATAAGGACTAACATAGAAGTTGGGCAGCTCTTCTGTCAGGGTCACATGTGTATTGTTATTCTACCTCATTTAATAAATATTAGGAATTAATAATTTATAATATCCATATGCATGAGTCGATGCTCATTCTTTATTTCAAATACAAAAAATCCACCCAGGTTCTCTGCAATCAGAAGGTAGGATGAGAAATGTGTCAGCGTCACATGAGTATTCCACACGTGACGCTGACACTGACGCTGACACTGACACTGACATCTGTTATTGGGACATACAGAGAAACTATATATAAATCTTCAAAAATTTTGCCTCTAAATACTTAAACATAACTCACATACATCCTTCATGAACAACCAATACATGTATTCATTCAAGTCAACTTAAAAAGAAAACAAAGAGCAATAAATATTTGTGTATATATTCCAAACATAATCGGTTATATATGTGTATAGGCAGAGGGTCAATGTCCTGTCACCCTTGCTGCTGCCATTATCATTACCATTACTGGAATAGTTATTTGGCTATAACTTTCCTTCTAATTGGAATATTTTCACAAACTAAAAAGTGTTGGCACCCTTATGTTGAGACCTATCGAGTACACAATAGTGTAAAACATTATTCGCATATTCTATTTATTTATTTTTAATTAAAATCCTCATTTATGTACAAATATGTACCAATCTTTGGTGCCCTTATTATCAGAATTCTAATCACAGATTCAATCAGGCTGCCATGACTACAATATTCATCATTAACTTTCCCAATTTCGTCTATAACATCAGCAATGTATGTAGTTTATATACGAAAAAGAATAAATCAATAGAAGCAATTCTAAAAAATTTAAAAATTTCAGCCGTGGGTGGCCAAATGACGACCAATTGGTGGAATTGCTCATATGTGCAATTCCATGAAAAACAAATACTTTTCAGAATTTGACCCTTACTTGAGTCAGAGTCAAGAAGAGGTAGGTCACTGAGTAAATGTAATTTTACGATCCTACTTAAAGAGGATTCATTTCCTTCTTACGGTCATCTCACAGGCTTGTAGTCCTGTTAATAAAATCGATACAACGACAGGGGAGATTATTACTGTATAACTAAATGTTTTACGTTATCAGTATTACAATAAGAGAAAGTAGTCTATTCTCTGAATCAACGTTGGGGATGGTGGGAAATCGTTTATTGTTGCCAATGGTAATGAATTTGGTGAAGTGAGTTGAAGTTACAATTTCCTAATATGTTCATGCAAATGTAAATGTCTAGCGTACCCTAGGCATGTGTAAGCTATCATATCGTCAATCTGTAATATCTAGATACAAGAGTAATATTAACTCAACGCAAAAATTTAAATTCGATTTGTTATACAAATACTAGCCTTGATACTCTGCAAAAATTAAGCAGGAGTCTTAGTATGAAGTGTAAAACAAAATTCTGAAATCACCCTAAGTGATGCGATATAATTCTGAAATCAACCTAAGTGATGCGATGTAATCCTCATAAAAATCCAACCAATGTATCAAAAGAATGACAATTTATTGTATACGATTTCATTTTCATTTCCCAATAAGTTTGGGCTTCTCTGGAAGATCTATCCGTAGATGTACTTGTCCAATTCTGTAAACGTTTTTTTTTTGTTTTTTTTTTATTTACTGAATAAAAAATTCTATATATATATATATTATATATTCCACCAATTGGTTGACATATGACTATAAAACAGATTTTTGAATTTATAATTAGAAATCTTCGTCTGGAGTTATTTCAATCAATTCAGTTGGCTTCCCCGATGGGAAATACATCAGAAATACCCTACTTTTGCCTATCTAGCATCAATATTTTAAATTCTAGAGGAATAAACACTGTTTTATTGCCTAAAAATTAAAGGAAATATTGCTAATATGAAAGGAAGGGTGTAAAGGGGAAAAAATATAATATGCCCACTCATGGTTACATGTTTATTCAAATTTCATATCATGACCCTAGGTACCGAATAAGTTGAAAAAAATATATTTCTAACAATCCATTGGTAGATGTGCAATGCAAAAATGTCTGGGGAAGTCTGTATGTCACCGTAACGTGCCTATGTAAAGCTAGAATAGCAAATAGCAAAAAGCAAATAGATTGGACCATTCGAAGGTAGGTCAAGTGGAGATGTTTTAGCTTGCTTTCAATGTATTCTCCCATATAATAATGAATATAGTTGAATAGTTTTTTTTTCGAAATTAGAGCATATAATATATATTTGGGAAGGTTTTATGTCACCATAACGTGCCAGACATTTTAGTTAATAAAAAATAAAATATTTAGAGTTGAAAAAATTAAAGTATGGCTGAAGGTAAGACATCAATCATATAGCTCAAACATGAACAATCACATTATCCTCCTGCTGTGCATTATTGCACCTCAAGAGTGCTAAAACATGATGTCACCATAACGTGTCGGTGTTCTATAAATATATGCAGCCTGTGAAATTATGCAGCCAAATTGTGCTGCATAAGTTCATGTGTAGAAGCATGAAATAATGCAGCCCATTAAATAATGCAGCACATAATGCTATTTTGCTATGTAATTATGCAGCCGATGAGATTATGCTGCACATTCTGTCCAATGATTGTAAACAAAAGATGCCTAATTTCATGGCTGCAATATTTCATGTTACTCTCACATGTAATTATGCAGCCCATGAGATTATACAGCACATTGTTTCCAATGATTGTAAACAAAAGCTGCCTAAATTCATAGCTGCAACATTTCATGCCTAATAGCATTAAATCATGCAGCACATGATATTATGCAGCTTATGGATATAGCTATAGGTATATGTAGAGATGTGCTGCATAATATCATGTGCTGCATAATGCAATGCTGTAGCACATGAAATATTGCAGCCATGACATTATGCAGCATTGTTAACAAAACCTTGTTAGTGATAAGCTGCATAATCTCATGAACTTCACAATTTCATGCCAGAATGCATGAAATATTACAGTGCATAAATTAAGCAGCTTTTGTTTACAATCACAGCTTTTATTTACAATCGTTGGTAATCCTAAGGTGCTTAATTTCATGAGCTGCAATATTTCATGGTAATAGATGAAATATTGCAGTGCATGAAATTATGCAGGTCGGTATATAACTGCACAATTTCATGCGCTGCTTAATTTTATGCCAGAACACATGAAATATTGCAGGTGTGAAATTAGGCAGTGCACTGACTAATTTAATAAGCTGCCTAATTTCATGCTTATGAACCTATAAAACCATGCAGCCATGAAACTGCAGAATCTTATGGCTGCATAATATTCTAGAACACCTGTACGTTACGGTGACATATATTATGTGACATAATAATTATGTTACATTATTTATACCTGTATTGGGTGGACATTGGGTTATCCTTTTCCCTGATAATTTTGGCTCTAAATACTTAAACAGAATTTATATTTACCTTCATAAACAACCAATGCAAGTATTCAAGTCATCTTAACAGGAAAACGAGGGGAAGAATATGATATATTTGTGTATAAATTCTAAATATAATAGATTATATGTCTATGGACAGAGGGTGAATGCCCTGTGACCCTTGCCGCTACCATTACCATTACCATTACTGAATTGTTCTTTTGGCTGTAACTTTCTTATAGTTGGAATATTTTCACAAACTATAAAGCATTATGACCTTTATGCCGAGACCTATGTGTTCCACAATAATTCAAAACATTATGTGCATATTTCTTTTAATTATTTCTAATTTAAATCCCCATTTATGTAGAAATATGCACCACACCATCATTCTCGTCACAGACTCTACCAAGCTGCCCTGAATGAAATATTCATCATAAACATTCCCAATTTCGTCTATATTATCAGCAATATATCTAGTTTATGTACGAAAAATAATAAACCAATAGAAGCAATTAAAACAAATTAAGAATTTTCAGCTAAATTACGACCAATGGGAGGAATTGCTCATATGTCATTAAGAAATAATGATTGACACTGGAGGGCTGCTGGTCCACTTTTTGGTGTATAGCCCTTACGTTAAGCTAAGGGAGTACTACTGATTAGGTACTAAATGTGGGCCAGAAGGCCTCCAGTTGGTGTCATCAGTGACTTCAGTCTAAGGTGATGATAGCCCCTGGACCTTTAGAAAACTAAATTCTTTTACCACCTTAGGTATGAATCAGCCATGGCGAATCACATGATACCATAAATGTATAATCCTACGAAAAATGTATCTCTATTATGGACCAATTTAGAGCCAGTGTTGACAATGTCAGCATCATTGAAGGCTGCTACCAGAGTTTGTCCTAGATATGAGTCACAACAACCTATATTGGATATAGGATCCAGATCAGGAATGTATTCACCTGATAACATAAATTGCCATACCGTGACTGGAGACTATTGTTGTTACTGTTACTATAATGAGACATCTGGATTCATTGCAATATCTTTCCCTGATGTCCCTTTCCAAAGTAAATCATATAATGAAAAGGTAGGAACAAAATATGTAAACTATGCACCAGCACTTATCCGGATAAAAAAAATTCTTTCAGGATTGTTCCGTGGGACAGCAGTTGCAAGTGAGACGTGTCTGGTTAAATATGATGTTCCCTATGCTGTTAGTGAAAGCAACGCTGTTTTCTTTCATACCGCAGCAGGTGATGAAGCTCTGAAATCACTACAGAGTGGAGAGGTAGTATCCATTTGTCTACTTATAACTTGCTTGCAGGAAAACAATAATTTTAATATTGATTCTGGGAATATGCATTGAATATTGAAAATTCAAATCACAATCACAGCTGTGCATGCATCAACCAGAGTCATTTGAAATATTTTTGCACAGACCTCAGCCATACAACATAAGTGAAAATGCCAATTTGTTTCTGAGCGTTGTTCTGCCAGTAATCACATGGAAATAGGATAAACATTATATTTGCTTTGTGTGTGTGCATCAAATACAGTCAGTCAGGGAATCTGCATAGAGGTTAGTAAAGTAACCCACTTAGAAACACATCACATTAGACAAGGAGAGTATGAGAGAGGTGGCTTGGCAGGCTTACAGACCCAAACGAATGGTTTGTATCTTTGACGTTTTACAAACTAAAACAAGACTCACCTTCAAAGTTATATTCAACCTTTATCAAACATTGCACAACTTTATGTTCATGACAATGATGATCTATTGTTATATAATTATTATTGCTTAACCTGTTACGTTGTTACTCATGTCAAAGGTTTTCAAAACATTGCAAAATCCTGTTTTCAAACATTTGTAACCAATTGTCCTCTGATTCATTGTTCAAACATGGCTTTGTTTCTTCATGTGTGTTAGCTAGTTGAGTTAAATAGATAACTCCAAACCCCAGTTGTTGTTGGTGCTAAACATGAATAACATTGGTGGAATACTGTGTGGACCTCTTGGATTTGGATATATTTCTCTCTGTGGAATGGGCACACATGCATGAGGTGGTTGCTCCCTGAACAAACATAAGGGACACCAAATAGATGTGCACACAGTGCAAAACATTGAATTTGTTGTACTGACTTTTTCTAAATTTAATAGGTACTTCCTGATCAGATTGTGACCTTAGATGGTATACCTATAAAAGTTAGTTATGATCTTATATGATATTATGCTAGTATTTTCACCGCTGAAGATAATTTTTTAATATTCATATAATATAATACATTCTGGGAAAGCATCCTTGATAGTATAGCTTATAATTAAAGGTTGAAGGAGTACTTGCCCCACCCCCAATCTGGAGGCCATCCCACCTAGAGAGCATTGAGCCAATAACTGACCACCCTGTGTACTGCACTCTCGATGGTCCTGCTGTCATGGCTAGGAAAGACAGCCATTTTATCGCTAATTGGAATGTGGGGTTCACCAAACTGAAGAATACCCCAAAGTGGGCGAGATTGTGCAATGAATCACCAAACAAACATGGTAAGATTTCAACTTTTTGTCTTAATTCACTGTTAACATATTTTTAGATGATTACAGAGGTACCCATGCAGAACCAAAAGGCCCACTGATGAGTCTAATGGCAAACAATGCACAGGTCATTTATGTACTTGTAATCACACATGGACAATTTTACATGTAAATAAGGCAATGCACAGGTCACAATCATTTTATTTCTCCAAGCACAATTACAATAATCCTTCAGTTGAGAAAAAGAGGTATACACTCCTTCCAGCATAGAAACAGGTTTCTACACTAGATGTGCCAGGAGGCCCTTTAATTAAAATCATGTGACCAAGATGAACACCTAATAACCGTTTTTAATGGACAGGCAATGACCTCATCACATGACCTTCAATGGCAAACTACTCCACAGGTCCTTAGAGGAGCTTCCTCTGGTAAACTCACACGTAATGCACAAGTCCCATGACCATCAATGGCAATGGCATAATTATATGCCTTGTGTTATCATATTTAATTGGCATGCTTACTAAGGGGTGACGTCAAAATAGGATTGCAGTGCAGGCAACGGGTGAGACCATGGTTGAGTTCAGAGTGCAATCATAGTCATGTCCAGTTCAGTGATCAATACATTATGTGAGCACCATGTCCTGTCCAGGTCTTATGCTAGGTCACAACCAGAGAGGCTGACTGTTATGTGGAATTATTACCGTCCCATGCCTCACCTCAACTTGAGACAAAATTGGATTATTAATATAATATATGGTCAATTCTTTATTTTTGGCCTGATGAAGAGCATGACAGCTTGAAAGCTAGTGAAAGAATAAAAAACCCACTAAACCATTTACTTTGGGAAATATTCCTCACCACCAAAGAAACTAAAATGAAAATCCCCGGGATCCCCACTTACAGCAACGACCTTCTCCTCGCTATATCTTTTTTTGGTAGCACAGGGTTCTTTTTAGCACAGAAACATTAGCATTATATTGTAGGTTAGTAATTCGTTGTTTAGTGGATGCAGCGGGATGAAAGCTTTCAGGGGACCCCCACTTTTGCCTATCTATCGTATCATCAAAATTCTGACTTCCATATTCCAAAACTACCCAGAAGTGACTACTTTTCCAAGTCAATTTTCTATTTTCTCAATATCATTATCAATCATTAAAGATTGAACAGCAATATTATTGGTTTTTCTATCTAGATTTGCTGCCACACTTCTTGTCCTTAAATGGGGGCTTTTTAAAGTTTCCATCAGAAGCCAAAAGAAATATATTCATGAAAATATGTTGGGGAATTTTTCTGTTACCATTCCAACACCAATATTCACCCCTTAGTGGGGGGAGAGAAATAAATAAAGAAATCAACTAATGTTATGTCACTTGTACACTTTATGCTATCGGCTTACCTCTAAAGACAAAAAGGAATGAGATTCAATTTTTTATTTGGTCTGACTTTGGGGGGCTATCATTATTTTACCTCATAGGGGGGGTATAAGAATTTTGGCAGTCAATCATACACATTTTTGTGACCCCCCCCCATCCAAGGGTCCCATGTTTTTAAAGTGAGCGAGTCCGAAGGACGCTCACTTTAAGGGAATGGGTCGGCCCGTGGCTCGTCCGCAGTACGTCCGCCGATTCAATTTTGCCTTTAGATCTGGACGGAAATCCGACTGAGCCGCAATTGCGGCTGACGGAACGCGTCAACATACAGGTCCGCCCGGAGCCAGTTTTTACGGTGCAATCCTAAAACGATATATACTACTCACAGATTCCCATTGTTAAATCGCCTATGTAAGCCTAACGTAGGCTTAGTTTTGATTTCGGTAGGCATAGGTAGGGTTTGATGCTGCGTTTTGCAGCTGAACTGGTATTTTTGCGTACGATTGCGTGATAGGACCCCTACTTTGTCGTCAAACACTCTCTTTCTCTTCCTCTTATAATCCCCCAGTCCCTTCCCCCCACCCACTAATGAGTTTAGCACAGGGAACCAGGCGGAGGGGAGGGGGGAAGAGGGAGGGGGGAGGGACGGCCATTTAGCTGGTAAAACCAACCCAAAAGAATTTAATTCTTTACAGTCATCCTCCTACTCCTCCTACTCCTCCTACTCCTCCTCTCTCCTCCTCTTTCTCTATCTCTTGCTCCTCTTTGTGTAATTGCATGATTGGACCTCTACTGCGTTCCTATGGGCAAATTGCCTTGGAATTTTTTTTTTAAAAATGGTTTCTCAGCCCTGGAAACTAGATATTTTTTCCGCTCTCTTCTCTCTCTCTCTCTCTCTCTCTCTCTCTCTCTCTCTCTCTCCTCCTCCTCCCTCCCCGCTCCCCGCTCCCCATGATAGGACCCCTACTGCGCTCGCTCTCACGCTTACTATGCGCTTTGCCTAAAGAAATCCCTCCCGTCCTCTGCCATGGTTTGAACCCGGGACCCTTCGTTCAGCAGACCAGTGCCTTTAACCGCTCGGCCGTCTGTCTTAGTTGAAAATTGCTCACACAAACCTAGTCCAGTGTGCACATACACAACACGTCATAGCGTGAGGGGAGGCTATGTGCGATTGTACTGTCAGTCAGCCAAACTAAACATCGCACACCCCTTAGGCCTACCAACGAGAGTAGAATTCTACTCTCGTTGGGCCTACCCTATGACGGCTGGGTGGATATTTGCTCCACACATTGAAATCTATCATATTAAATGTTTTTGGAAACTTTTTGGTCATTATTAAGAAAAATATTGGTGCCGACTATGACGTGGATTACACCCATGACATAGGGTTAGTATAGAGTCATGTCGACGGCCACATGTCGACGGTCAGTTCCTCTCCACATCCCTACCCCCTTACTCTGATATATTCATATTTTTAATTATAATTATGTAATCGACCTATATTTATACTTTAATAAAAAATATACTTAATTTTTTTAATTATATATAATTCGAATAATTGAGAGCTCACTTTATACAAGTATACTTTATACAAGTTTATACTCTTGTTGTGACCCCCTCCCTATCAGAGGGTCCCATATTTTTGTGACCCCCCCCCCCCCCCACCAATCACACAACCGCAGTGAATTGAAATAGATGACACATCATGCCATGACGCTACATCCTCTGCTAAGCATTGAAACTGTGGTGGCCATTGTCAATGTCACAACGGCCATCATAAACACAAGCACTAAATGGAACCATGCCATACCCTTGTTGGGTTTTTCTCCCATCAAGTTACCACAACTAAAAGCAATCCAGGATATTTTAAATCATTTGTAGCGCAACATGACTCCAGATCGGGAGGTTGTGTGTTCAAACCCGACCAAAGGCTGGGGAGTAACTGTTCACTGCAACCCGCTCCCACCCAGAGCGTATGCACTGCCTGTAGGCCTAATGGGAAGACTATGCCACCTGGTCAAGATTCAGTCACTCAACGACTGCAACTCTGTGAGAGCTACTACAGAATTAGGCCAGAGCCTAAGGGTGATACTAGCTCTGCCGGTATCCAGGAGCCCTGGGACAGATGAAAATCAGTATAAGTCAAACTAGGTCAGTAGGAGGAGACTCTAGCCAGCCTAGCTGACTGTCTGACAGACAGCATGGGAACTGGCCCTGTCACACACTGAAAAATGGACCGCTACAGATAAGCTAGAGAGATTTGTATAAAAATAGAAAAATAAGGTATCCCAAAGAATAAAAAGGTGATATCCAAGAGAGAAAAAAAAGAAAATTATTTGAAAGAGGTCAAATAAATCTCAAACTAACCTTAGTTATGTATTTCCGATTGTTCTTCACCTCGTTTCTTGCGTTGGAATCCCTTGAGTCTATGCTACGCTCTGACCCTTGGGATAGCTCCCCCCTCCAACTTGGTGAAGAACGATCGGAAATACATAACTGTGGTTAGTTCTGTCTCTGTACTCATCAAGCCATCAAGGTATATCCAAGTATTGTTATCCTTTCCCAGTTGGGCTGACTGCGCATACCTTTATTGAAGTTTTCATTCTATAATGCAACAGCCAGTCTCATTGTTATCGTTGGTATTTTGATTTCCCATGCATCAGCTAATCTGCCATGATATATGTCACAGTCTGGGCATAAAGATGACTTCTTCCTCAGATTCATTAATTACAGCATTATTCTGCTCTTTAGTGACTTCATTTACCCTTTCAGCATATGTTTCAGGTTCACATGAATCTGAAACTAGGTTATTGTCTGAGTCAGAATTGTCATCACCTTCTGTAGTTTTTATCCTACTCTCCCTAGAAGCTTCACTATCTTGTTCCTCTTGTAAATCTGTGGAACTCTTTCTACAGCTCGCCAACTTTGCAATGGATATTCATGTGCTCTTCCATTTCTTTAACATGATAATGCCTTGGTAGATCACCTGGTGCAGCATCTTTGAAACACTATATTGGGATCATGAACTTGACAACACATGACCATATATATGTAATGACAAAGTTGAGAAATGCTTGAGAGAAAATGACCATTCTAGAGAAGAATAATTGAACAAGAAAAGTATGCAGCATATTTTGAGGGCAGCTAGAGGAATCAAACGAGACACTGGCAGATGTCTTTAAGAGTGTTCAATCCACTAAAGCCTACTCATACTAAAAGTAACAGCAGGAAGGAAAATAAAAGGAAGTCAGCCAGTTGGAAAATAAAATAAAATGAGGAAAATAGTATAGAGTTACTAAACAAAAGAACTGAACCAGGGAAAGCAATAGAATGTTTTCCAAATGATTTTTCTGGCAAGTCAGCAGTCATGGTTCAACTCAATGCCCTCAATCATAATGTAGAAGGTCTCCTTCGCCCAAAGATGGACAGAAAGCATAAGGACTTCCTCTGAAAAAAGACCTTTTGTCCTAATGTAGTTCTCAAGTTTAAAAGAATCATGGAAGACTATACAAAAATCAAACTGAAAGAACCAAATGGTGCCAACACTTGAAACATCTGGATGTGTTAGCTTAGAAAGTAGTGACAGTGAAACTGGACATTTCCAGCCAGAATCTCTCTTTTGAAAGGAGAAGTGACCCATTTCATTTGTTGAGGGAGAAGACAAGCAGGAGTCAATTTGATTTTTGTTTTGCAGTATATTTATGTTACATGTTTTCAAAGTATATCTGGATCAGGTATAAATGTTTTGTTTCTAGTAGTGTTATAAAAAAACAGTGGAATCAATTGCTGAATATTTAAACAAGGGCAGAATGTTGGTTATATCAAGACCCCAAATATAAAACTTCTTCAACTCGACCCAAAGTGGGTATCATTAGTTTTTTGCAAACTCCTTGGATTTGTCTTTTTCGCGCTGTTCTCATACCCAAGCGACTACTCACAAGCCCACCTTTCGAAATGAAAATTGGTTGTTTTATTATATCAATCAATTCCTCTATGTGTGTTCCAACCGGTCACCAGTAAACTTTTTGCGGTTGAAGTGACATGTGAAACACTGAATTCATTGAGGAAAAAAAAATTGCGGTAGCAGAAGATATTTTGCGGAATTCTTGGTACTTTAGCCAGTAAAAGTTATTATAGATCTGCATGGTTTTTTAACCGATTCATCACTTAAGATGGTGTGAGGATTGCCTCAGTAAACATTACTAAGACACAGTATTTTTTCAACCCTGATGTTGGTATGTTTTTGTGACCCCCCCTATCAGAGGGTGCCATGTTTTTGTGACCCCCCCATCAGAGGGTGCCATGTTTTTGTGAACTCCCCATAATTCTTATACCCCCCCCCCCCATGAGGTAAATAATGATAGCCCCCTTGGATGGAAGAAAAAAGTCCCATGTGGGGTAGTTTTTGTGTTACAATTCCAACAATATTCATACTGCAATAACTAGACAGAAAAAAGAATAAGAAATTTCCAACAACAAAAAACTATTTTCTATGAGGAAGATTTAAAAAAATGTAAATGAAATAAATATTTGCCTCCCCATTTTTGGTCTATACATTCCTATCAGGGAATGCTCTATAGTAGTAAATTTGTATCAAGGATATTGGAGTTATTTACGATATAAAATACCAGGTTTAATTTCTTTGTACTGAAAAGCAATGATAGACCTAACAAGTGACTGGATAGGTAAAATGTAATGACCAATGAAGGACTTTGTAAAATCTCGCCTCTAGCACCATGCCAGAGGGTAAAATGATACATTTCTGGCCATTTGAGTTTACTTTGCCAGTAAAAAATCACATTTCTAGTCTAGAAAATGAATATTAGTGTTAGCGAAAGGTCATGTCTGAATAATATCACATAGGCTCACTCGATACTTCGTATCTGATTGAGGGCGGGGGGGGGCAGTGTTATGTAACATTACGTAACATTGTGTAACCTCATTATATTTATATTATTATTAATTATCACCTATTATCACATTACTTTAAATCGCTAATTATACTTAACTAGCTAGGACTGTGCAAGTCTACTTATACATGCTAGGCCACGGATATTACGTAAGGGCTCCGCCCACTCATTATTATGCATGTACCCTCCTGGAGGAGCCTGTATCTTAGTTACCATTAAATCAGTTGCTTAGCTCTTCTCACGAAGACCACACGTTCGTTAGACTTCTTCCATTAGACCATTACATCATTACCAAATAAATAGAAAAAATAGGTAAGTATATTTTGATATAATTTTTTGTCATGAAAATGTTTTTCTAACTTAAAACATAAAAATAATAAAGAATAACCTTAGATGAACGTAGAAATGGTCAACTACATTTCACAAGGTCTGTGCATTGGAACGGTAACACCCACAATACTATTTATAGTTGATTTGTCCATTTCAAAAAAAGTAATAGAGAATAAGGTGCCCAACTTTGAACCCTGTGCTGCCCCCCAAAAGAGAATCGACCATATATTACTATATGGGTCAGGGCGCCTAGAAATGCTGTCAGAATGGTAAATTTAAAAAGTTGGCAAATGTGATCTTAATTGTGACACTGGCTAGTGCAGAAAACTATAAAAGTCCATATTGAAACAATTCAACTTCTGGTGGCTGTTAAACTTGTTTTATGATGTTCTACATCCAACTGTCAACAGTTTGAAATGGTAGTCTGACCTATGTACATAGCCACTTCCCTTGCTCCTCCTTGACCCCCATCTTTATGTACAATGCCATGTTATAAAATTAAAGTTTAATACACAAGTAATGCACAACAATAGGGGATTTGTATTAAAAGCATTTTGAGAACTCTGCTACACCTTTGAATATATATTCTCTTATCCAAAATGAGTACATTTATAGTTCCAAGTATACTGATCAGCAGATGTTGGGGAAATGTCACATTCTACACATTTACATAAATGTTTCAAGAAGGAAGCATTTTAAGGTTACTCTTCATATTGTTGTACACTAGGTTGGACTCATTACCACAAGAGAAATTATTCCCTATTGAATTTTAGAACGTTTTCATTTCTTTCTTTGTTTTGTTGAGCTTTCAGGCTGCCGCTTATTGGCAGAAAACACTTTTATATATATGTAGCATGCAGTGAAAAGAAATCATACAATAATGCATTATCATTAACAACAAATGTTTCATTCCGCCTTGAGGCTGCAGCCTATGGACCCAAGTACTAAGTCATTTACATTGTCATTAACAAAGAAGCATGAAATTTTTCATTTGTTGTTGCAGGTCACAAAGGACTTCTGCTGGCATGTAAACTATAGCGGAGAAACACTTCATGATGAGTAAAACAGCGCTTAGGATCACAGTGAAAAGTTCAATTGGAACTAAAGGCTGCAGTTTACTCTTCATTTACACTTATATGTGTTCTTTCCTTTTTATTTCTATAATAATATAGCTATGAAACTATATAGCAGGACATTCTAACATGCTTCTTATCCTTCTTAACATTAATGCAATAAAACAAAAGAAAATATAAATTACTCTACCACTCTACAAGTTCATATTATCCACTATGTCCACAGTTACACTTTGAATGAATATCAGTTATTGATCGCTGTATAATATTAACTAATAAAACTGGGATCATAAAGAAATTTCTCATTGAGACATAACAAAAAACTGCCTTTCTTCTACCATCTGTCTGTCTCACCCTTATCTTCCCTGTTCCTGCTCACTCTCAACTTTGACAGCACCAGGGACTAAAAATAACAACCAATATATGAGACAGTAGTTGCCCCACACGATGAATAATATATTGTTAGGTGATAGGGAATCAATACTCTTCGGTTTCTTTGCCAATCGATTAATTCCCTGATCCCACAGTCCAGTATCTACCCTTAGAGGGCCAAGGTCAAGGGCGGGTGGTCGTGTGCCAGCTTCGTGCCTCATGCTGGCTGCTCGCTCCAACCTTGGAGGGGCTATCGGTCGCTGCTATATTCGGTATGAGGAGGGTGGTGGGAAGGGGTAGTTTAGGAGGGTGAGGAGGTAGGGGAGTCCACATGCATGGTCCTAAGATGGTAGGGGTGCAATAACCGGGTCTATTATTGTTATTATCTACTGGGCAATTAGAGCCTGAGTTTATTGTCCGAGCTGGCCCTCTATGCCTGACGGGAATCCTGTCGAGGCCGGAGGCCGAGACAGGTTTCCGAAGGCATAGAGGGCCAGCGAGGACAATAAACTCAGGCTCTAATGGCTTTAGTCCCCGTTGGTTGGGCTGTTTACCGGAAGTTCTCTAGGCATAGAGGGCCAGCGGGACCGGTAGTGACCACTGGCCCTCTATGCGTCTATAACGGGCCAGCTCAGACCAACCAACGGGGACTAATGGAGGAGGGGGTGGGAGACGGGATAGTAGGGGGTGATGTTGGGGCGTCTTCAAAGGGATTCCTGACATTACTGGCAATGGTAGGGGTGAGATATGGGTTTTAGAGTTGGGGCGAAAGAGGGATGCCCGGGGAGGGATGGGGGTGAAGAGTGAGAGATGAGCGGTCGATTAGCTTTCTTGTATTAACTCCAAACTTTACTACTCCCGTTGTCACTGTATTCTCTGGTAACGGGCAGAGAAGCAACAAACAAATAGAAAAGAGGCAGTATAAATCCAAGTGTAGTAATTTACAGTGGTTTTATTCACTTGATTGTTGTCATAGCAATCTACCAGATACACACACAATGCAACTTACATTCATGCGACAAACAACACAGTGATTAAGGCATGCTCCAGGTAGCTGCAATCCTGCTACCAGAAATACAATACACACTCCTCGTATAGAAACATCCTCAGACTAGTCAAAATGGCTATCCTGGCCCTGGTAACACAGAGAGCTTCTATCCTTCTCATGGTAAATCCCTAAGTCCTAACTCCAATACTGACTCTGATAGCTCGAATGCTGTATTAATCCAATACTCACTGGGGAGGGGAGAAGAGTTAGCTTTTATAAGGGGGCTACTTACCATGTGGGTGGGTCATTATTCTGTGGATGGGTCGTTAGTATGCGAGTGGGCAGAAAGGGACGCATAAGGAAGGGCCATTTCTACCAAGGTGGGTGACATCATGATGGATGTGCCCCTTTTATGGAGGAACGTGTCAGTGATGACCTTGGGGTCAAGCCCCACATTCCGATCATGGGCACACTGAAGAGTTAAGGAAGCTTAGGAAGGGTAAATAAGAGGGAAGTGTCAAACAATTAAGAAGGTGTGATGTTACTATAATATCAACTGGACTCAACAAGGACTGCGTATGAATGAAGGTTTATTCTCGTGCCGGGTATAGTACACCTTATGCTCCATGAGGTGGAGCCACCGTATGGACAAGTATCACTACATCTTTCCCCTTTAGGGAGAGTATACTCAAACAGTTAAACCTTACATTTAGATATTACTTAAACCTTACATATGTTCGATTAGCCTGGATATAGGCTTAGAGACTCTTGTACTTCTTCTAATTACTTTTTCTACTGGCGGTGCTCGATCCGCCCTATTGGTTATCACCGCTGTGCTCTTTCTTGGTGAGCTTATACATTTGTTAGTCGGTGTCCCCATTTCTTGTCTTAACCTGTCTGTTACATTACCGTTACTTTCTTCTACCTTACTATCTTCTCTCTCTTCTTCATAATGTTCATTTAACTCACGTTGGAACACATTTGACCTTAAAACTGCTGGTGGGACCTGCCGCAAAAGGCACCTATTTCGCCTTAGTTCAACACCTTCTTGTGTCTCCACCTCATATGACCTTTCACTCAGTCTTTTAGTTACCACACCGCCTCTGTCCCAGTGATCTCCTTTTATGAGTACAGAGTCTTGTGTTATTTCACCTCGGGAATGGAGTGTCCATAGACTTTGTATAGACTCGCTATATGCAAGTGAGCGGGAAGAAATATGTTTCATTTGTCCCTAGGGACGAAACAGATGACCCAGTTTCTCCATCTGCGTTTTCATTGGTTATTCTGAAAGTAGGGCAGGGTTGTCATGGCATCGTCAACGTCACGCCCGGCATCAACGACGGCCGTCATAAACTCAAGCGCTAAGTGGAACGATGTCGCTCCCTTGCCGTGTTTCTCTCGCATCCAGATACCGTAGTTAAAAGCAATCTAATGTTTAAAATCGTTTGTAAGAGTTCAAATAAATCTCGAACTAACCTTAGTGCATGTCTGTGGGATCTTTCTTCACCTTGTTTCCGGCAGGGGGAAACCCTCGGTGCTACGCTTCGCTCCGCACCTTGGGTTTCCGCCGCCTCCAACTCGGTGAAGAATGATCCCACAGACAGCACTGCGGTCAGTTCTACCTATTTTCCAGTCCTGCTAGTGGTTTGGCAGTAGCATCATACCGCTTTGTCTCCTCTGTGGCCACTTCCTCACATCTGTCGTTTTTTCTTAGACGTCTGTTATCAGCCACCCAGCTAGGTTCATTTCGTCTGAAAGAAGGAAAGACAGTTTGTATTTTCCTCCCCAACAGCGCTTCTGCAGGCGATACTCCATTCGCTAATGGGGCAGAGTGATAGGATAATAGTGCTAGATACGGGTCTTGACCACTGTCCTTAGCCTTATTCAACAGTCCCTACTCTATTCCCACAGCTTTCTCAGCTTTACCATTTGATTGCGGAAAAATAGGGCTTGACGTCCTGTGATTAAACCCGTATTCTGCTGCAAAATCCCCAAACTTCTTAGCAGAAAACTGTGGCCCATTGTCTGAAACTACTAACTGCGGAACTCCGTACCTGGCCATGAGGCTCTTAAGATGTATTATTATTTGCTCTGAGCTGGTTGATCCTAGTTTAACAATTTCAGGGTACAACGAATAATAGTCCACTACTAGCAAATAGTCCTTCCCCTCCCAGTGAAACAGATCCGCGCCTAGTTTTTCCCATGGACCCCATTTCTCCTCGTCTTTCATAAGGGGTTCCTTCTGTTGCGATGGGAGGTATCTCTGACATAACCCACAGCTCTTCACCTCTGCCTCCATATCGTTATTCATCCTCGGCCAGTACATGATGTCCCTGGCCCACCGCCTTTGCTTCTCTATGCCCATATGGCATTTGTGTAACTTTTCCAACATTTCTGCTCTCATAGAGCATGGTATCACTATTCTATCTCCCCTTAAGATTACTCCTTTCACGATACACAGTTCATCCTTGTAACTGGCATAGGCAGGACACTGCCCTTTTCTCCAACCATTTACTATGCACTGCTTTAGGGCTAGCAGCGTCTCATCCTCTGCAATTCTATCTAGCATGTGTTGGTAGATTTAAATCTACCTAAACTAGAAATGCGAAGAAAGACCCACCTGCTAGAGTGGGGTTTCAACATGGCACAAAATGACTGCAATCTTGATAGAAGGAAAATAAACCTAAGATACCTAGCTCAAGGTAAAAAATTAAAGACAGTCACTCCCAAATTAGATCTAATAAGTAGATCTTTCATTACTACAGTGCCTTATTTGTGGAACGAGTTGGACCCAGGGCCCCAAAATATAGAAACGCTAAAGGAGTTTAAGAGATTCTTGAAGTACCATTATGCTTCCGATTTACAGGAAGAAAAATGAATGTATAAATAGCCAACCACATAATCTGTATATAATAATAATATAGCTATACCTTTACATAAAGGTAACTAATAGGGTTGAAGACATGTATCCTTACATTAAAACAGTAAGTACAACCCAATAAACCAAGAAAGCTATGATATGTGGTCAGGTAAAGTTGTTGTGAATGTAAAATTGTTGTAGATAAATATAAGAAATATAAAAACAACACATTTCAGGAATCTAGGAATTGAAAATGAAAATGAGTATATAGCTCACCGTATATGTAATAAGAGTGACGAAAGCACTCATAAGTTACCATGTGTCATGTTGTAAATAGAACAAATATATTATTACGGAGGAATTAAAATAAGGCCATAACATTTGGTCTGATAAAGGTGAGGAAAACTAATATTACTTATAACGAGAAACAAAATTGTTAAGGTCTTTAGCTCCTTGAAATAAATATGTAAAGAAGATGTAAATATTTACCCACCTAGTATAAGGGGGTATAATCTTAGTCGAGAGTACCAGAACAATGTATTTTGTTCTAGTAGCAATTAGTACAGGTAGAACATAGAAAGCCATAAATCTGGCGAAAAACAGTAGTTAATATCCATGTAAGACTGAGCAAGCATAAAATGCAACCTCAAAAAAATATATTAATATTCAGGGGCATTAAACCCTGTATTCTGTATTATTACTTTTGTTAGACTGTATGATGTATGTTATAATTATAATATTAATGTTATTACATATCCGAGAATAATAATGTTGTAGTAAATGTAATTGTAGTAATAGGTCATGGCCTCATGGGAAGACCAAAATTATTTGACGTGAGGACCTTTTTCTCTATAAAAACTTTGATTGATGTAACTGTATAAAGAGAAATAAAAATACTTATATATATATAAGCCGGGATGCTTTGATATATCGCGTTCACTTGTGCCTCTATCATTTGGTAACTTAGTCCCTCACTAACTGTCGCCACCTGCCCTGCTCTGGATAATGTATCCGCTAGATATAGGGTTTTACCCGGTACCCAATGCATTACTACTTCATAGCGTTGTAGGCGTAGCATCATTTGTTGTATACATGGGGACATGTCATGCAATGGCTTACTGGACAGGGGAACTAACGGTTTATGGTCTGTTTCCAACTGTACCCTCCTCAGACCAAAAATATAGTTGTGGAACCTCTCGCATCCATAGACTAGCCCCAACATCTCCTTCTCTATTTGAGCGTATCTAGTCTCACAGGTTGTGAGCGACCTCTCCGCATACGCGACAGGCTTCCAGCCATCAGCATGCAACTGCAATAATGCAGCTCCAATTCCACTTTGAGAGGCATCTGTGATTACTTTCGTCTCCTTGTTTACATCATAATAACTAAGGACTGGTCTTGACGCCAGACACTTCTTAACATTCTCCCATTCTCTTTCGTGGTTTGCTGACCATTCCCACTCTGTGTCCTTCTTAAGTAGCGTTCTGATATTTGCACACATGTTAGCTAGATTTGGTATGTATCGGCCAACATAATTTACACACCCCATGTGCCTCTGTAAGTCCTCCTTACTCTCTGGTCTTTTCATGTTCACAACTTTACTTTGATCTGGGCTCATCCTTCTTTCGATAGCGTCTCCCCTATGAATTTAACACTAGACACACCAATCTCGCACTTGTCCCAGTTCATTAGGAGATTGTTCTTTTTAATTCTCATCTTTACTTGAGAAAGTCTTTCGTCATGCTCCTTTCTATCATTCGCCCAAATCAGAATATCATCCATATAAACTCTCACCCCTGGTATCCCTTCCATCATTTGCTTCATCGAGCGGTGAAACACCTCGGGCGCTGAACAGAGTCCGTAGGGCAGCCTTTCGTAAGCATAACGTCCAAAAGGTGTCCCAAACGTGGGAAGCTTCTGACATGACTTATCTAGTGAAATTTGCCAAAAGGCCTGGAATGCATCTAATTTGCTGAATATTTGCGCACCTGTTATGTCACTGAATATTTCCTCCCTCGTTGGTAGTTGGAAGTGCTCCCTTGCTACAGCTTTGTTAAGATCGCTGGGGTCTAAACATATCCTAAGAGCCCTGTTAGGCTTATGTATGGTTACCATGGAGTTCACCCAGTCAGTAGGTTCATTAACCTTGTGTATTACCCCTAAAGTTTCCATGCGTTCTAGTTCTGATTTTAATTTACCCTTGATGGCTGCAGGTACTCTGCATGCAGCATGTATTACAGGTACAGCATTTTCTTTTAAGACAATTTTATGCGTGAAGGGAATGGTAGATAATTCATTTTTTACCTCCGGAAGCGTGCACTGCTTCACCTCAATTTTCACATCATTTCCCCGATTGACTGTGTAAATAGGCTTACCCTCACTGGTCTTTTTCTCCTCAGAGAACACACGCATGATGAGGCCTAGCCTCTCGCTGCTGTCACCCCCCAGCAGGGTCATTCCATCACACACTATGAACTTGATGGGGTATCTGTTCCTGTTGACTGTAGCATACTTCACACAATAATCCCTAACTGGAATGTTGTTTCCATTGTAATCAGTTAGTTTAGCATTTATGGGTTTAAGGGGTGATGCTCCTTTCATGCCAATGTAATCTCGGTGGTTGAGCAGGTCAGCGCCTGCCCCGGTGTCAATCTTGGCCGTGAGCGTGGACCCTTCCATGTGGAGCTGCGTCACCCACTTGTGCGTTCTACTCAGCTTTATGTTAAGTACCTCCTTTTCCTTGTGCACCATCCCTATAAATAGCTTGTCACTGTCCAGATCACTATCCTGGGCCTGGAACTTGTCTACTCTAGACCAACAGAACTGTTCATAATGTCCCTTTTTCTTGCATCTGTGACACTTAGCTTGATAGGCTGGACATTTCTTGAAAGCGTGCTTGGTGCCACACTTACGACAGTCCAGCAACTGGCCCCGTCTGTCAGCCCTGGAGTTACTGCCGGCTCCACGGTTGGCACCTCCTGATGCCCCTTTTGGATTCTGCCCAGGCCCACCATGTGTGCTGCGCACTGCGTTAACCGTCTCAGCTACTCCTGGATTAAGCACTTTAACCTCTGCTCTGGCCTGAGCTGCTCTTTTACATATCCTCAGATATGACCTAATTGACCTAATTTAGGGGATAATGAAGGGCCTGTAATTAGGGGGAGAAAAGGGGAGAAAAGGGGAAATTCAATATTCCGTCAGCAGCCTTCTGCTTTTTCCAAGGAAAGAGTCAAACTGACTTTTATTATCAATCAATCTCAGTGCAACTCCCTTTTGCCATCCTACGATATATTTAACCCTACCACCAGTTCTCCAGTTGTTCTCCGAATTTCTCCCAGAAGAAAAAAAAATTAAATACCCAAAATGGTCCTTTGAACCTGTTCTGTACACTTGCATTATCCTATTTAATTGGCATGCTTACTAAATGGTGACGTCAAAATAGGGTTGCAGTGCAGGCAACGGGTGAGACCATGGTTGAGTTCAGAGTGGGATCATAGTCATGTCCAGTTCAGTGATCAATACAGAAAGGACTAACAAATACAATATACTTGAATACTGAACTACTCATTACAATGGACTTTACTTTCTACTCTTTCTGTCTCTCTGTCTCACTTTCCTTTACCAGGAGGGTGGGTAACTTTGGGGTTTTACCCAACCGCATAATTTTTTACCCGCATTTGGCGGTGGCGGGGTGTTAATTTAATTTCACATTCTGCTATTACACTCTTCCCACTCCTTCCCTGCCTCTCTCTCCCCCTCTTTCTCTTGCCCTCCCCTTCTTCTCCCTTGACCTTACCCTCACCACCTCCATTTTTATTGCTAACAGGTACTACTCGCTCATTGGTTTTGTTTTTCTCACAATTTTTACCTATAAATCTCCGTGATTATTACTTTTTTAGACATCTATGCTATTAATGCTGACTTCATTCAAGCGGAAGTAATTGAGATGTGTCTTTATTATATGCACATTCCATATAAGAGGTGCTATAAGTGGGGTGCTATTAAAATATTCATATAGTACGCGTACTATATGAAGTACTTTGTCACCAAGTCGGCCACTCTTATGCACTTTTATGCACCAGGTTTTATGCCCATATAATAAATATAGAATGGAACTCGCCTGCAATAATCAAAAAATTGATTGGATTTGATTCGTTCACATAAGCACTCTGCCTACGGCATCGTGCTTATGTGGACGAATCTCGTTCAATAAATTTTCGATTATTGCCAGTTTGTTCCATTCTCTCTATTATGAAAAGATCGACTGAATCGGTACCCATTTGTAAACCTATGATCTCAAGATATTGATCAATTTTTTTCTTTCTGTTTCAATACACTCATGTGTTGATCTTTCATCAAGCATACAGAAATCATTTTTTGCATGATTTTTCTTTGATAGGGTTCTCCACCATTTGATATAACTACTATTCTCCAGGTATGTCGTGGGGTAGAGCTAGGTAGACCTTGGAGAATTATTACAAATAGCAGTGGGGCCCCCAGCCTTTGCTATAGGCTAGAGCTAATAATAATAAGTAGAGATTTGGTCCTGTTTAGACTCTGGATATCTTATTCATAAACATCATTATTTATACTAGATATCATGTGATTTACATGCCCGCATCCAATCATGTTGATTAAATACAAATAACCAATCATAAACAATATGAAATATTTGACCCTCGGAGGTCGCTTACATAAGACCAATAAGAGAGAAGAGATTATTATTTAGGGTCAGCCTTCTTTAGTGATTAACCAATAAGTTATAATTAGTGGTTGACCAATCAGGTGCTATAAGAGTTGGGTTGAACCCGTAGGTGGGTCAAGGTGACTCCCTATGGCGTGTTCCCTGAACTACCTGATGTGACCTAGACTTGCACTGGTCACTTAGATAAATAATATAATATTCATAAATTCAATGTAACCTTATATAATAATATTTGATAATATATGACCTATCATTAGGTGATATTACATAACCTTATATAATGGCATTATGGATCGTGACAATATCATATTATCAGCGTCAAGGAAGGTGACGGCCAAAATAGGTTTGAATTTCTTACCTCCTCTATGAATTTAACATAAGTTTTGAGTGCAAGATTTTGTTATGGATTATGCCCCATGAGCGTCTCGGCACAAATGAATGAATAAACACACATTTCTATGTAATCTTAATAAATTCAGGGTGATATTAAATATGTTGATCTGGAGGTTCATTTCCAGCATATTTAAAGGCTCTAATTTCTCCGTCTGGTGTGTTAATTAGACAACATTATTATAAAGTCTTCCATTTTGGAATATAGGTTCAAAATACTTTTTGTTATCATACCATGTAACTATAGAACATGAGACAAACAACTAATGCATCAAATTCCTGTATTAATTTTGTTATTGGACAATGAATTTTTATATTATCCAAATGTAGCATGTCATTAAAACATTTTGCAAATAATGGAGGCGATTCTATCATGCACCTTGCTTCTAGGCCATAGTTATCGTTGGGGTTTTAAAAGTGGTGTGAACTTTGATGTTGATTTTCTTGGCTTGCAAGAACTCAGCACACATATATCCAATGACTCCCAAGATAAGGAAAGCTGTGAGGACATACAGCTTGACACTCGTGCAGATGAAGTTGGAATATGCAAAGGCTGTGATGAATCCAAGTGATTCCCACATGCGGTAATTGGAAAACGCAGGTTCGGGTTCCTCTTTAAAGATAACGCCATAGAATGCTAAGAAAGGAAACAAAATATATATATATGAAAAGATAAGTTCCTGCGGGTTCCAATGGTAGTAAACATAAGGGCATCTAATAAGTTCTTGTGTTCTTGTTCCTGCGTGTTCATGCAGGAAAAATAGTTAGCCATATTTCTTGATGATCACTAACTATAGTAAAGTAATCAAATATACTCCTTTTGATAGCCTCAGTTTGACATATTTTGGAATATGTGTTCATAGAACTATTAATCCTTTTTCATCTAAATGGGTAAAACTCACTAATCGATATTGTTTAGAATTACTACACATACAATTTGACCATATGCTGACAAGGCTTGACACAGCAAACAATAAAAAGCAACAAAAAGATTCCACATGTAGATGAGCTTGTATGAACTGAAGAATTGTCTTACCACTAATTTGTGTTTGCCAAATGCCATCTGTGAAACCCCACAAGCCAGAAAGTATATACAACACATAGGCCTCTTCTGGTCTTGGAATCCAAAACATCAATGTAAACTGTATACATAAATCGATGACCAAAGCTATAAAGGAAAGAAAAGGATATGATAAGAACTCATGAACTATGCTCAACATATTGTGCACTAAACTCACTCATGAAAATTGGTCAAATCTCTTGGTTGGGAGAAATTGTCCCAAATTTAACAAAAAATTGAATCCTCTGAAACACAGTTGGTATTTACATGGTATGAGGGCACGGCTGTCTCAGTATTATTATCTCTGACATCACATTGGTTTTGCTGATTTGGGCGAATTAAATGATTATAAGCATACAATCTCAAGTGAAATCACAAGCTTTCCTCACACAAACATAAAAGTTACAGTAAAATAAATAATTCACCATGGTATCGCATTATACTGGGGAGGCCAGAGTTTGAAATGATGATTTCATGTAGAAACATAATACATTTGGTGTTGTTGGTCTTAATTTTACACAAGCTTTCAGGCTTCATAAAGTGGTTGTCTAAATATATTACCAGAAAATGCTATGGGTAGTCGGCCGGTGTATTTCACAACTCGACCAGTTAGCAATGACACCACTGCATTGACAACCCCAAACGGAATCGTTACAAATCCAACATTCCAAATCCCAAGGCTACATGTAATGTATGACTGAAATAGAATAACGAATATGAACAAACAGACACAGGTTACCTTGATTGTATACATGAGTAAACAATCTTGATCTGATTTGTTGGAAGATGGTCAAAGTTGTCAAAAGTTGGTTAGAAGTTGTGTTTTACGATACTCAGATATGAACCAAGTGCTAAATAGTTCCTATTCACATAGCCTTAATGTATAACAGATCACCCTTTCATTCAAGGCTAAGCTAGGCTACATTGTAAACATTGTATGAATCAATTACTGTAAAGAACAATTTTCAATCGATATCTTATTAATTATACACAGAACTCACATAACTTATTACAATTTACATGCATTGGTCAAACCTCATTGTTTAGCGTAGTAACATAGTTTACAAAAGTATTAGAGTTAGAGAGACATAACTGTAACTATGTTAGGGTAACCAAACTGGAAACACACTAATTTGAGAAGTTCACAACGTTTTTGCTAACGTTACACCTATTATGTCAAATAAAGCATTATCTTATCTTGCCTTGCTTATTTCCGCCCCAAAGAATGCCTGCTTAAACCCGCCATACATCGTGATTGGAATAAGAGTGAGTTGCTCCATGTGACGAAGGTGATGTAGAGTGGCTAGGAGGAGGACTTTCCATTGTTTCAGTGAAACTTTATCATTTGCATGTATGTCCTTGGGTAATTTATCGACAAGTACAGATACGATGACAACTGCACCAACTGCTATGGCGATGTATACACCCAACATGATCCAAACCTGAAATCATTATGGTTAATCTAGATGACTTTGGCCAAGTAGTTTTTGTCAGTTGAATTTTTGTCATGGAAAAATTGTTTTGGTTTTATCAAGTCACTAGATTTATATTATAGAGGGTCTGGCTATAAAGCCTAAATGAAGGTCATGGATTGTTTTACGAATGGACTTTAGAGCTGAGTGGCCTAGGTATAGGCGCTATCACCCTGTAATAAGCTGTATTAATAAAGCCAGTAGCTCAAAAAAAACAATAGCAGATGAGTGAACCACTAGCAATGAGTACTAGAAAGGGTGAAAATTAACCCATTTGTGGCAGGCAAATGCCTGGAGGCATTCACATCAATATGGCATTTGGGACAGGCACCCGCCCCTATTTAATGGTATTTATATGGGTTCATTTTCATTATCAATGACACTGCCCTCCACCTGCCCTGCTCTCCCTACATCCTTCCTAAATATCCATTTGTTTAGTGTCTAATACCTGTGTCCACCCTTGGTGAGGTTGGACACAGGTATGTAGTGGTGCTACCAGTGGTAGTGGTGTCAGATATGGATATTATATTATAAGTTGAACAGCGTTTAAGCATCAGGTAAGTTTTACCCAACACTTATTTATATGATATAGATTCAGCTCAAGGCTAGATCTGGTTCCACAGAAATAAGACTCCCAATCCCAAGATTTTCGTGCGGCCAAAACACATCTGGCCGATTTGAATTGTAGCTTGAGTGAGGCTTGGTGCTGGTAACTAGGCAACTGCCAAACAAAACTTGGGTCTCACTACACCAATTATATTTGTATTAACAGGGATGTAGGAAGCAATTTGAACATGGGGGGGGCCAACTTTGTCCCACAAAGTGAAACTGACTGTATATCTATGGCTACAACTAGAAGTTGATTTGGGAACAGTTTTCCTATGACACAAGGTCTAAGATTTTCTGTCACTGCAAGTGGAGTGGTTGATAGTTGAGTTTGTACTCCAAAATTTACTTATTGGTTGTCTACTTTATTTTCAAGTTATCTTATTCTTTAATATATTAATAATACTATTCACTAATATCTTCATATCTTGGGCTCACTTTTCTTTTAAACTTGCACATTTAGTTATTGATGTTATTCCTTGATTAGAGAAAGAATTAGAGATGCTAAGATCAAATTAAGCAAGAATATTGAGTTAAATAGGGTTGTGGGAAATTAGGATATCTGGACCAGAGGCCTGGCTGGCGTTCCTAACACTCTTGGTCCAAACCCTCAGATCAGATAAGAATGGTATGTCAGCCTACCTTGCTAATCGGTATCCCTGCCTAGAACTTGGCATTTTAATGGGAATATAATGATATTTTGCAGCCTTATAGGGTTTATGAAGGCAATTTGTGGTTTGAGGCAAGAGGCTTCACCTTCAATAGAAGGGATGTTCTCAGCTTTCCATTCGCTGTAAGGGACTTTCTCAGTGTTGTGCCAAGACTGCTAAGCTTGTGTTTATTTTTGGCGAAAATGGTTTTCGCATGAGCCACAACTTGTCTATAGTTACAGCAGTTTACTAGTATTTTATATTACTGAGAGAGGGCATTTTCTATAGACTGACCAATTCCACCAAGTGGTTGACATATGACTATAAAATAGACTTGCATTTATAATGGGAAATCTTGGTCTGGAGGTGTTTTAATCAATTAAGTTAGCTTCCCCAATGGAAAGTACATCAGAAATACCCTACTTTTGCCATCTATCTGGTATAAATATTTAAAATTCTAGAGGAAAAAACACTGTTTTATTGCCAAAACAATAGCGAAAATATTGCTAATATGAAAAAAATGGTGTAAATAAAAAATATATGTCCACTCATGGTTACATGTTTTAAATTTCATATCACAAACCTAGGTACCAAATAATTTGAAAAATATATATTTCTAATAGCCTTGAGGTTAATGTGCAATGCCAAAATGTCTGGGGAAGTCTGTATATGTCATCATAACGTGCCTATTTAAAACTAGAAAAAAAATTGATATAAACACCAAGAGGGGTCAAGTGGATATGTTTTAGATAGTTTTCAATGTATTATCCCAATAACGTATGTATTTGAATATTTTAATTTTCTTTGGAATTAGAGCATATACTATATATTTGGGAAGTTTCTATGTCACCATAACATGCCAGACTTTTTAGTTAACAAAAAATACAATATTTAGTTGAAAAAATTAAAGTATGGCTGAAGGTAAGTCATCACATAGTTCAAACATAAACAGCCTCATTCTTAACCCTGCTGTGCATTATGTTACAGTAGTGGGTTTCTAGGTAGGCTCGGGAGGCCTGGGGCGTGGCTGCGTCCACGCGGGCAGCACTCGAATCCTTGAATAAAAGCTAAGGGAGAGCCCGCCTCTCACTCACTTATGAAATACCAGTCGCCGTGTCTGTACCTTCTTCTCTCTCACCGAATCTATTCAAAATTTAAACTATAGGATAGTCTTATGACTATTACCTTTATTTGTAGCATTAATACTGGGGACACACAGTATTATATCACTGGTGGAGAAGCCAATTAAGATCGTGGTTAATTGTGTATTTGTACACGAATTATCCCCTAACTTAAGGGGTGGAAAGTTTGCTGAAATTGAGTAAACCCTTCCACTACCTGGTGAGTAGAGAAGCTCCAGTCAGGGAGGCTAAAAATAGCCCACCTGGGGAAGGCAAGCCAGCTTTCTCTGGGTGTAAGGGGAGACCTGAGAGGAGTAAGGAGCAGTCATGTAGGAGGAAGATACAACATACTCCTACATTGGGTGACTGAAGGATAGACAGACATCCAACTACACAGTGCATTACTGGACTGATACCAAAGCTTAAAGACAATCAAGTTGTGCCAAGTCCAGAGGATGGGAAAGTGAAATCATTACCATCGATTTCATATGTGTAGTGTATGTGTATAGCCTGGAGTACTTGGGGGAACCATGAATGTCCATCATGGGAACCCGGAAGACTAGGGCCCCAAGGAAGCCTAAGCCGGGGTACATGTTCGCGGATGTCTGGAGACGTCTAAGGAGTGGGGGAAACTATTTGGCAAAAGTTCAGCTTCCTCTTGGTCAGACAGACGAGGAGACTGAGGTTCAAGAGCAGCCACTCCTGCACGATCAAGTCAGAGCATTGCGTCAGGGCGTCCAACCGTCAACATCAACGGGTGAGGGCGTCCAACCCTCTACTTCAACCCCAATTACAGAAAAAAAAGTCAAGGCGGAAGGGGATGAAGGGGCGCTGGCTGTGGATATATTGGGAACTCCTACCAAAGTAAAATGTATGTATGTATGTATGTATATTGTTTATTTCCAGAAAACAGTACATAAGATAAATTACACTGGAAATGGGTTTGTCCTCTTCTATGGCAGCCATAGCTCTTCCAGAGGGTCCCTTAGACTAGACTTTTAATTTTACAGTTTATGAGATAGCGACGCACTAAATGACTATTTACCTATTCTACTGCAATGGGATGCACTAGCTATACTATATCAAGGTGGGGCCCATTGTATGGGGTTTCCTTGTGTATGTGTTTTTTGTGGACATCGCCCATGTTTATTTTGGGTTAATTTTTGTTGATACTAAAGATGGGAGGAATTTGGTCTTCTGCTGTATAGGTAGTCTATCCCATTTTTACATCCAGCTAGGTCCTGGCATTCTTGCGAACACTGCGTTGACCGCTGTTTATATATATATCCTTGCGTCGTTTTGAGGACTAGAGGGTTTAGATGTATGCTGGGTAGCATTCTGGCGAACACTGGCCCTACATCACATCTGCTCCCTTTACATTTGTATATACATTGTGACTAGTTTTTAATAATACTTTGGCCTGCCCAAAAGAGATCGATATTGGGGTCTCTCCACTATCCCGTATGGGAGAAGAAGTTTTCTTCAAGGTATGTTTTGAATTCAACCAATGTTGGGCAGTTTCTCCCAGCTGGTGAAATTTTATTGAAAAGGGTTGGGGCTTGTACAATAAAAGATTTTCTGATCCTCTCTGTTTTTGTTATTGGTATTTTTAGGACCTTACTCTTTGCCAGACTTCGCAGATTGATTTTTCTGTTGTCAAGGTATCTTTTGTCACAAAATATCCAGAGTTAGAGGACTTGAGGCACTGGCAAAGAGAAAATGAGCTGGCGGGGGGCTTTGGTGCCGTAGGTCCCCTCAAAGAAGGTCAATAAAAGCTAAGGGAGAGCCCGCCTCTCACTCACTTATGAAATACCAGTCGCCGTGTCTGTACCTTCTTCTCTCTCACCGAATCTATTCAAAATTTAAACTATAGGATAGTCTTATGACTATTACCTTTATTTGTAGCATTAATACTGGGGACACACAGTATTATATCAATTATTGCACATCAAGAGTGCCAAAACATGATGTCGCCCTCACAGGCTGGCACGTTACCATGACATAAAGTATGTGACAATAATTATGTAACATTATTTAACATGATGATTTTAGTCAAAGTACACCAAAACCATGAGTCAGCAACATTCTGATCTTGTGAGTTTTATTGAAGTTTTTTTGTAGTTTTGTATGAGAAAAAAAACAATAGAAGCAATTTTAAAAAATTAAGAACTTTCAGTCCTGGATGGCCAAATGATGACCAATTGATGGAATTGCTCATCTGGAGGAATTTTTTTTCAACATTCAACATTTTACATAAAGGTAAAATAGTGGGGGGGGGGGGGGGGGGGGGGGCCAAACCACACACTGGCCTCCCCACTGTCATTGGTGGGGGGGGGGGGGGGCATGGCCCCTGTGGCCCCCCCTGTTCCGACATCACTGATTAATAATGAATACACAATATTATTACGTAACGTTTATTAATTATTAATGATGAATGATGTTTGTTAATTAAGCATGTTAGATGCTAATTGAGTGATGCAATACCCAACCATGGGGTGACGCCATATGTAAAAACCAAGGTTATTTATGGACAAGGGGGACCCAGCAGGGGGTCCTCATTTGCATAAGTGAGTAGCGTCACTCACCACCACTGACTATGTATATAGATGTTCTCTCCAAGGCCTCCTCAGTGAGGGTGAATACACCAATGCAGCAGGACCTCTGACTTCCTCTCTTATATTTAACTATCGCCTATCCATACCTCACAGTGGGAGAAACCAAGGGACTTGTGCTATTGTGGTGAACACTGGAACTATAGCATGCATATTTGGCAGAAATTCCTCCGACCAAAGTTGCACAGAAAGAATGTAACTTGACATTGCTCTCATCAGCAGTCACCTAGTTATATTATTCTGAAGGAAAACAGGGTGACATATCCGTCTATGTGGGCGATGACAATACAAAGGGGGTGGGGGTCCCTGCTCATCTAGTGGGTGATAATTTGTTAGTTGAAGCTTAAAGAGAGATAAGAAAGCATTTGTAAGACAAAAGGAGAAATGTCTATATCAACGATATTTCAATCAATGGGAGGCAGTATGTTATTATCTTGGATAAACATGTTTAACATGATTAACATGTGATGATTATTTTAACTCTAACTATATCCTAGATATAAGAAAAGTTGAAAATATGTTAGTCTCATATACTTACAACATCCGTAGAGGGGTTCTCCAGATTGGGATTGGTCACATTAACACCCGGGCAATCGCTTACTCCACAATATTGTAAATCTTCTTTAACCTCAAATAGATCAGAATAGCTGGAATTTCTTGTCCCTGATTTGCCTTCTGTAGCAATGGGTTCAGGTCTTAATATTGTTGAAGATATTATGGATCCTGTTATGTTGGCTGAAGGTGTATACAAAAGACACATTGTTGTAATATTGTTGCTATAAGAAATACAAAATAACAAACACAACTGGTCAAGACAGTGTCCAACTTCTTGCTGATGTTTCATAGGCAAGGCTGCCTATCCCTCATTGACATAGATTACCAGAGGGTATCTGGTAACTATGTAAATCGCAGGTAACCTGGGCAATATTTGTCTGTATGTGTATAACTGTCCCGGCCAGCCCAACAAATGGGGACTAAAGGTCCACTAATTAGTATAGTATATTTTTTAAGAGGATACTATTCAGGAATTTTATATATGTTTGCACGCTCCCTCGTTCAGCATGGTTTTCATTGTGCCCTGTGTTTATTAAGTACATGTATCTAGATATGAGGAAAACATATAATATTGATAATGCTGATTGGGATACAAAGAGCTGTGTTCACAATTACTCTTAAAGACATGTCTAATACTAATGGTTTATGTTCTTACTTTGGTTTACAAAAAGGAACTTACACATCTGAAAGAAGCAGAAGAAAATACCAAAGAATTTGGTGACAACATCTTTCTCTAGTTGGTTTGTAAGTTTGGCATATTTAGCAGCTATTAGTGCGAAATAGGAACTTTGGGCTGTCCAGAGAGGAGCTGCCACCAAACCAACGATTACCGATGCTGGAACCATTGTTGCCCACACTGAAATATAGGGGAATATTGTTATTATGGCAAAGATCGAGATATGTCCTAAAAATGGACAAACCCCAAATGGGTGAGTCTGTTTTTTGACTGTTGAGATCAGTTTGAACCCAAACAGAGGGCCATTTGCTCACCATACGGCCATATTTATCACACACTGGTTTGTTGAACTGTACCTTTCAAACTGATCACCTGTGTAATAATAGCGTAAATTATTATAAAAGTACTCTCTCGATAAACTTGTTGAAATAAATGTCTTGGAAATCAGATGTCAACTTTGCTTCAGATGTTGTGGCAGCCCTGATGCCAACAGAAGAGGTTACAAGACGTCCACTGATGAATAACACTGCACTGACACAGATCCTCATAATGTGGTAATGTTATGTATTACCAAACTAATCAGATTATTATTAATTATCATTTATCTTTAATAAAACATTAATAGCATATTTTTTTCAAACATTTAATTATGCTAAGTGTAATGTTAATTATATCAATTATTAATGTTAGTCATATAACGTTATGTAGTGAGTTGCTTAGGATTTGTATCCCTTAACCGCAGCTGCTAAACAATTGAACAAACAAGGTCACGACCTGTTGCAAAGGTTTATTGTACCAGAGAACTGTTAACTTATGCAAGTCCAACACATCCCGCCAGAACCGAGAATTTCAGACTTCTTGGCCAGCCAGGGAGCTGAAGATCCCAGGTGTTTATGTCTATCACAAATACAATTGATCCACAAAAGTACACATAGGAGAGCATAGATGCTACCTCAGACATAAATGATAGAACACAGTGAATAGCATTTAATAGTTAATAGCCCTCTCCCTCCCCTCTTCCTCATGCTCGTTTTTCTCTCCCAACCCCTTCTCGGATTTCCCCCCCCCCCCTCTCCCACCACTCTCAGATCAGAACCTCATTTAATTAACCAGGAAGGTTTAGTAAGCGGAATTGGGATGGAACCGTGTGGGATTCGCTTATACATGTATACATAATTATAGTTTGCAGGAAGGGGATGATGGAATAAGTTAACTCAGGTTATAGTATTATATTATATCATATTATATATATATATTATATTATATTATATTATACTTTCTCTCCCTCCCCTCTCTACCTTCCCCATCATCCTCTCCCTCTTCTCCCCCGCTTCTTTTCCTCCCCCTCCCTCTCTCCTATTCCTACACCCTCTTCTTCATTCTCCCACTCCTCTGCTTGTAGTTAGGTCCACCTGGACATATGTTGTGGGAAATGCCGTAGTATCTCACAGGGGCTTTCCCAGACTATAAATAGAGTGGTGAGATCACAATTTAAAAAAGACTTCAAAATCACATTTTCACCCCAGATACCTTCACAAACCACATACGATGACCTCCAGAGAGGATGGACGGACCTCTACAGATAAGAAAAATGGTTTGTAAAACAACAAATTCCGGGAACATAAAGAAACCACTCTTTTCTACCTCTTTTCGTAGAAATCGCTCTTCCCATATATTATATGGATGTATCAAAATGAGAAATATGTATAAAACACAAAGGTAAAAGAGCTAAATATAAGGTTAAGAGGTCATCTTGGACTAGTGATAATACCAGTGTAATCGCCACATCGCATCCAGCTCAGGAGAAGCCTATCTGTACAACAAACCTCTACCAGCCTTACTTAATGGAACATGCAGACACAAACAAACTAGGACTGGGAATCAGCTGAGCATGACTGACATGGGACATATATATATATATATTTTACAAGAGGAACAGTTTTTCCTCTACAAAAGGCTTGTAACCACTATGGAATACATACATTGAATAAACCAACTGTTATACAACAGAAATGGAATTATTCTTTACAATCGGAGTCTCACTGGCTATATTATACATTTTATTATATGCGCATTCCATATGAGAGGTGCAATAAGTGGGGTGCTATGAAAAATATTCATATAGCATGAACTACTTCATCACCAAGTCGGCTATTTTTTTCAGATTTACACATGATACATTTGTGATTACACATCCAGAAAGTGTAGACCGCTTGAAAGGATTGTTATCCATATAATATAAAGCTAGAGCGATTTCTAGGAAAGGAGGTAGAAAAGAAATGGTAGAAAGAAGGTTTTCTTTGTCCAGAATGTTCTCGGAATTTGTTGCTTTACAAACCACTTTACTCATCTTTAGAGGTCTCTCCCCCCTCTCTGGATGTCGTCGTATGTGGTTTGTGAAGGTATTTGGGGTGGAAATGTGATTTTGAAGCCTTTTTTAAATCGGGATAACCACACTTTATTTATAGCCTGGGAAAGCCCCTGTGAGATACTACGTCATTTCCCACAACCTACATCCAGGGGGACCTAACCAAAATCTTACAGATTTAAAAAATCAGATAAGGATTTCCAGGTATAGTTAGCACCTTAGTATTACACCTTGAATTCCTTGAAAGTCTCGGAATTTCAATTTACACAGGCTTTAGAATAGATAAAGATATTTTACAATTATATGTTTATTCAAATGTGTAGAACAGTAGTAGTAGACTTTTCAGTAGATGAGTCTATGAGAATTATAATATAAAAAAAAGATACAAAAACAATTAATGCACAGATTGGGTTTGGTGATTATTAGGACCTTGACAGACTGTACCTCAGGTGAGGGGAGGGGGAGGGAAAAATGAGGGGGCGAAAGAGAAAGGGGAGGATGGAGGGGAAGGGAGGGAGGGAAGGGAAAAAAAGGGAGGAAGGGGAGCATGAGAATGCGGGGGTTGGGAAATAAGAGATAAGGTTGGGAGAGAAAAATAGGTATGAAAGTCAGAGTAAAGGTGGAGGGAAAAGAGGGAGAGGGAGAAGTATTGGGTGACCGTCCTATATGCAGAGGAGTGGGAGTGTGAAGAAGAGGGAAAAGAGGGAGAGGGGGAAGTGTGGGGAAAGAGGATGACTGTCCGGAGGACGGGTACTTTGCTAGTTTTAATTATATTTCTCAAGATCTGTATGCCTATTATTGTTTTTATATATACAAATGAAGCATCGTCATGAAAACGGCCCTCGCAAACCAGCCGGGAATCCCGATTACTAAACTATTTCTAGCTGCTTACGGCTTGGCTTCGACCGTCCTCGCCTCCAGACATTTTGCTTTGAGTTTGTCTGCTCAGGTTGTATGGGTTCAACCAACCCAACGACCAGCAGACACTAAGATTTTAGCAGAAGAATCTATATTTCGTTACCTTTTTAATGGAATAAATGATAATCCCGGATTTTCTACCTGCAACAGGCTATGAGCTTTCTTTTTCTGATCGGAGGGCTTCCCCGACCTGCCGCTATATATGACGTCATTGCGCACATGGTCATGTGATCGCTTCTGATGATCTGATTGGCTTAGAGTCTCAGTGGCTTCTTTCCAGCTACTTCTGTTGATATGGCGGCCATTGCTGAGAGCTCTCGCTTCGAATCTTCGGTAAGCGATAACTTTGTATTTTATCAGTAAATGACACATGTTCCCGTTTGGACCTTGCTACCCTTGACTGACTCTAGCTTCTGGGATCGGTTAGAAAGTTCCCGAAAAATAAAAAGCACTGAAACAGGCCTTCGGAAGACAGTGTCGGTACATAGTCATTTGTCCTCTCGGGAGGTCAACCGGTCACATGATCTGATAATCATAGCAAAGCTATTCGTACCGAATAGCGGTCGGTTGTGCTCGTCAAGTTTTATACCCATAGATGATTTTAGAATGGAACTCGCCTGCAATAATTGAAAATTTATTGGACTTGGCCTACGGCATCGTGCTTATGAGGACGAATCCCGTCCAATAAATTTTCGATTATTGCCAGCTCATTCCATTCTCTCTATGTATTTTAGTCTGTGAAGAACATGCACATAATATATAATATATATTATTATATTAATATTATATAAGTGGAGGACAAAATCCGATCCACTTCTTTATGCTTTTTAAATGAACCCCAGCTCAAAACACTGCCCACTGGGGCCCGTTGCATGAGGTATCGTTAAGTAAAAGTTGTGTCCTTAAAATATCCCTAACACTTTCAGCCAATATTGTGTCCTTAAGTCCTGTTTCGTGTCCTTAAATGGGGGTTTTTAACAATGTGCCTTTGAGCATGGGATATCCTTATCGTAGCGCTAAGTGACCCCCGTTGTCTGCTCGTTTCTGAGCGATAATAGAGCAACTAGTGTATCGAGAATTTGATAATGAGAATGGGAGGGTCAGGGAGTATTTTCAAAAGTATTTTTTCTCAGAAATGGTGATGATATATATGATAAGTATATTTCATGATTTAAAATAATTTTCTTTTGTACAAAAATGTAAAAATAAGACACAATGTACGGGTAAGTTGCTACCAGTTGCAACGCACCACTTTCACCATTATGCCCGCCTCATGTTAAGGATAGGACTGTCTCATGCAACACTAGAACAATCATATTGTTATTATATCCTTAACGTATCCTAAATATAATGTTAACGCTACGATATCACCAAAAAGTGGTGCAACGGGCCCCAGGGGTAGTTCAACTGAACTAACCACCAGCGGACAGCACACTTATATACACAATACCACCACAGTTAAATTATTGGCCTTTAATGAAATGTGAAAAAATGCTAATTGCTAATGAGCATTTATTCAGTGTATGTCAGATACTAGAGGAGAAACCATTTAGTGACATAATCATTATTAATAAGAATGTCCATATTTCAGAGATATTATCAATTAATCATGCAGTTCAATCTCACCAGCATATCCATTTGCCACCATCCATAAAATGTAACCCAGAAAGGAGAGCGAGATCGTCCATTTATGTCCTACATGAACAATGATGATTTTGGGCAGGAAAAGGCATGAGAGCACAAGGGCAGTGTATAGTACGCTAGAGTTGATGACACCCATTCCTTCATCCCTGTGTAGACTGCTTTGTAGTCTAGCAAGACTCTAAAACATGAATCAAATATCATTTCAATACAATACATAACTGTATTATTAGGTTGTTTTTAGTTGTTATTTTCTAAAGGTGGTATTAACATACTAACGAGGTTATAAGAGTAATAAAGACATAATACATCTAGAATATAATAAAGGAAGGTAATATCATATCAGAGGTAAAGAATTATACATCCAGATTGTGGTATTAGGCATACAAAAATATACTTTGATTAATAAATGTCTGGTCAGTCACAATAATATGTTTATGGTAGTTGGTTTTACTATTTCTCCAGCTGCCCAATAGTCCAGGAGAATAAATAGGCTACTGAAGTAATTAGGGCAATGTTGCCCTCAGAAATCACTTACCACAAAGGCATTGAAATTCATCAAAAACCCAAGGCTTATAAGGATTATGTTTTTCATAATTCTTCTGCTCTCTGTCTTGTTCTTGTTTCTTTCCTCTGTTTTTTCTGGGGAAGTCATGATGTTCGCATTGAAACCAAAAACTCCTGAAACAAATAATCTAACAATAGTATTTCAAAGTTTCAAAACTCATAATCAGCCTTAAATTGTACACTGATCGAGGAAGGTCACCTGTAGACAGAGGAATCAAGTTTGAGCAATTTTCGATTACAAGCGATGAGTTCCATTCTATATTTATTATATGCGCTTAAAGAGGAATGCACATATACGAGAGGGCAGAAAACTCGTTGGGAAGTTCTGAATTCAGTAGTGTATCTTAAAGCTGCACTCCCAGATATTTTCAATACAAACCTCAAATTTCACTTATTTAGAGAACAAATACCCTACCCCACCTTACCCCAAGATCGAGTTTCGGTCTCTTTCTTATGCACTTGTCAATTGCAACCCCCACCCCCCCACCCCCGGGTAGGTAGGGGAATGTCCTTGGCCTTTTGGGAAATTTGATGAAATCCCCGACCCCCCTGGGCAAGAAATTCCTGTAAATCCCCGACCCCCTGGGGCACATTTTTTGGAGGAAATTTTATTTAGACATAAACTATTATTGCAAAAAAATTCCTGTGCGACATCACAATTCAGCACCCAATGTTATGATCATTTTTGTCATGATTTTTCAAGTTTACAAGAGTATCTTGGTACATATTTTGCGACTTATGACTCATTTTCCTGAAATGGATCACATATGTATCATGTAAAAGAGAAAAGGAGAGAGAAATGACATAGTGTGTGTGTATAGTGGGGAGGGGGGGGGGGGGCGGGGGAGAGACCTAAGACAATAGATAAGGTTTTAGGGGGGATCTCCCCTGGTTTGGGAGGGGGTACATCCCCTTGATTCTGACACTTATGGACCCCTGTAATCCATCAAAACACTTTGGCAACCTTGCCAAAATTAGACTATCTGCGGCCACATTAATTACATTTTCATATACTACTACACCCCAAAATTGCTAAAAATCAGTATTTTTTGGTTTATTTTTTGGTGGGGGGAGCAGGGCAGAGGGAGTGGGGGGCAGTAGGGTTATTATCATCAAAAGGGAGCCTAGATAGACTACATTGATGAAAACAATATCTGGAAAATTCTTTTTAGGGCAGGGGGTATGCCTATATCTACAGGAGACTTGTGACAATTACCCCCCCCCCCCCCACACACACACATTGCCCCCATCCCTGACCTCCTCAACAACCCCCTCCCATGAGCCCTTCCCGCCCCCCCCCAAACAAACCCATACCTTAACCCCTACCTTAACCCCAACAGCTAAAGGATCTTGACATTTCTAGTATAGTGAAGAGTCCCCCATCATGTTCAGCATCTCACATTCAGACTTGACACTGTTGAAACACTATATAGGGGCTGCTAAATCCCTGTCAGGTTCAAAGGTGACACTCTTTGTGTATATGTATTGGGGGAGGTTTTTAACTTTAGATCTTAGCCCAGCCAAGCCCATGCCCACTGAAAACCAGCAAAACTCTCTTGGGAACCAAGGTATAGGGTGGGCACTGGCAGACATTCCCCCACCCCTCCAGCTGATATTGCTGTAAACTAAGGGAAATCCCCCGCCTGGGTGGGGGAATGTTTTCTCAGACATTCCCCTACCATTCCCCTACGTACCCGGGGGTGGGGGGGTGGGGGTGCAATTGACAAGTGCATTAAGGTTAAATATAATATCTGAGAAGAAAAACTCCAAATAGCCTTATGACATAGAGGCAGTTTTGACTTTTGTACCCAACAGTAAGTTTGGAGTTTTAGTTCCAACAATATGCTGCATAGCTGTACGCTGAGATTTGGAATATAGTATAAAAACATGAAATATGTGGCGAATTTGCTGTGCTGAGGAATTCGGATAAGCCAATCATAATTACAGTTCTAGACACCCACACCTTTTTCCTCCATGTCATAAATTTCTTTCTATCATGAAAGATTGTACACTTAAATTCGAACCCTGAATCTGAACTCATCACCTCATCATAAATATCAAGTGTTCCTTCAAGAACAGTAGGATATAATATAGTTTGTGGACCGAATATCGACTATCAGGAATATATATTATATACTCTTTTCCTCAGGTTCAATCTAGAGGTCTAAAATATGTTATGTGTATGAGGTCTATGAGTATCTGTTTTAATTTGTTAAAAATCACAAAAATGTAATATTTATGATACCTCAAATGAAACCTATTAATCTCCGATATAAATTGAAATATCGAGCAATAGGGCTCACATTAATATACTGGGCGAAGAAATATCTGAAAATCAACTTGTGCCAGGAACGAGCTATATTTCAGGGGTGTTAACTTAGACTTACAAGATGAATTTTGCAGCTAGAAATAACATTATTTCTAGAAGCATTTTTGTTAATAGTTGATAAATGATGGTTTTATACCAAGCCGATCAATGCAGTTAAAATAGTACTTACCTTCTACCAATCACAACCCTTTCTGAACCCTTTCGCCTCGGCTTCACTATATCATTCAGAGGTGACAAAAAGTTTATAGAAAGTCTATGGAAAGTCAAATATATACAAAAGGGAATAAGCCTATTTTGCTGGTATGGCAGTGAAATTTGAACTCAAACTTTGCTTTCCTGCTTTTTTGTACATCAGTTGATGGTGGTTTACTTTAAAGGTATGGGCTATGCTTGCTCTTCAGCATCACGATGCATATCAAAAGTGGGAAGAAGAAGAAGAAGAAGAAGAAGAAGGAGAGGGAGAATTGACGATATTATGATTGAGGTAGAGGATCGGCGAGGGACGACAACTGGCTAGTGACGCCAAGGTGTTGAAATCTGGAGTGAAACATACTTCTAAAAAAGCAAAGTCACCCAATAGACTCCAATGATTACAAAACTGGTTATCGCAGAATTGGTTATTTCAGTTTTTATATTTCAATTTTCTGTTCATGATAAAAAGGGGGCACCTAAAATCTTTTTTTAAGTTTTCTTTTTAAACAGAATCAGAAGTCCAAAACCAATTTTGTGCTTCCTTATTATTCGTTATTCCTTGTGCTTCTTTATTATTGTTTGTTTGATTACAGTTAATGGCTGTAACTGTGGGCCCTCAAGATGACTACCATAACTTACAGGCAGGTGCAGCCAACATCATGTAATTAATTATTACCGTATTTCCTTAAATGACTGCCTGACCTGAAATGACGTTGATATTTCCGATAGGTTCAGCGTGGTAATGAACTATCATACAGATGTGTAATAATAAACCATGTTGTTTTAGCGACTTGGGCTAACTGTAATGTAATACATTCATATCACCTTTTCTCACTTTAAAGTGATTAAAGTTAGAACCATACTGTATAGTGTTCTCTGAAGGTAGATTATTTCGTATCATACGACCTTTTAGATAAGCACAGCATAAATAAAGCAAACCTCAGTATAACCCATATTGATTTGACTCATTTGAATTTATATATTATAACCACAGGAGTATTATTCATGCAGACGATTTTAATTTATGTTTTTAATTCTTGGGATAATAGTACTACTACTAATATGGTATTGGATATAATCAATATTGATGCCACCTCACTAATTACTGGATATTTATCACTTCGATTATTGTTACCACAATTTATTATGGATGTTTTGACCTGGTTTTAAAGTAGAAACGTGTGGTTTGCCTTTTCATTTTCTGAAGTAGACATGAAAACTATCATCTATCATCATACATAGGCGGCTTCACATTTTGCTGGACAAAATTAAAATAAAAAAACTTTCATTTCACCCATTCATATTCATTCTTTTGAGTTGTTCTTTTCGTTTTCTTTTCATTCATTGAACTACCGACAACTCGTTTTTTTTTGCACATCTATTTTATTCAATGACTTTGGCATCGTTCATGGAGACTTTAGAAAATGATGTCATTTTTTTTATAAATACGCTGAAGATGTATGTAACTTTAATTGGATTGATAATGGTTGGCCCTTTAGCCCATGGTAAAAGGTAGATAGTGTTTGATTGATTATTGTGTCAGGTCTAGGTGTAAATTGATTGTAAAATATGACGTAATATGGTGTAATGATTATTAATAATGATGTATAAAACTTGGTTAATAATTATTCACGTGATGTTAGGGAGGATAGGCAACGTAACACCACATGCTACAAGGCTACTGCCTACCTGTTATAATACTCTTAGCACCAAATAAGAGCATTTCTTAATTTGTTTGACAGGGTTTGCGTAACCATTTTCGACTGAGCGTGGATATTTTTTTTTTTTTAAATTTTATTAGGCAGATTTTCACAATGTAATATGTCTCATCTCCTATAAAGGTATCTACAATGTTAACGATTAACTTCAATACATACATGACGAATATAGTGAGTTTTCTTCTCAGCTGTATGAGTTTAACAAAGAACAAGTTACATATATAGTACCTTACGTCAACGATTTTTTTTGCGTTTGAATCTCTATTCTAAAAAAAGAAAAACACTATACACTTCATAAGAATACATTCGCCGTCGGTAAAAAAACAACTGATATATCAATTAACACCGATTTCGTTATAACAATAACAATCCTTTCTCGTTTCATTCAAAACAATATAACATTATTTTACTCAGTTTTCAGACAATTTTAGATGAGTCTTTAACATTGCCCATGCCATTTTCTTAACATTCAATGGAAGCTTATTCCAAACTCTTGATCCCTGGAAGTGTGGCGACCTTGTTAATTTTTCAGATCGTGGATTTTTCAACACGAGATTAACACCCTCAGCTTGTCTAGTTGCTCGAGGCATGTCCTGAATCATATTAGAATTTTCTTTAAAAGTGAACATAAGATTCTGAATTGATATGTCCTTCTTTTTTTGAATTTTATAATTTTAAGGTACGCACACATTTCATCAAGGCTGAGATGTTCAACATTTACATATACCAATCTGACAGCTCTATTTAAAGCACTCTGTATTTTAATTATGCAACTCACATTAGCCATGTTATAAAAGATATTTCCATATTCAGCGATGGAAAAAATATGACTTTTTACCACAGTTTCAGAAATTCGTTTATCAAGGCAAGATCTTAGCCTCGCTAATTTATTTGTTTTTGTTTTTGCAACGACATTTTATTCATGTACTAGACTGCCATCTTGGCTCATACAATGCTAATGGGTCTGAAACGTAAAACATGTAAAAGGCATGGTGAGAGAGAATACAAGTTTCAATGACTAAGAATGAATGTTTCAACATCACAATATACCATTCGCCAGGTGACGGTTTCAACTATCAGGCTAAGAAGATCGACCAAGGGAGGGGGTCATATTACAAATACAAAAACTCCCCGGAATTGGAACAGTTGGCTCGAGTTGGGACGAAGGTTTCATTTTAATCGAACAAGTACCAAGCGTTATACAGCTTTTTGTATTTCGATGGCTTCTTGTACATTATCATATATACTCTTCTCCATAGCTTTTTTTCACCACCAGATGTTTTCCTTATTACATGTGAGTTAATTACTACGTTGGTTCTCATTCGTAGTTCATACATTGCCAATAAAGGGTCTATTCTATCATTAGCGAAGAGTTTCTGTCTCTGTATAAAGGCTTTGATGGTTAGGTTCCTTACTCGTAGGAATATTCCTTGCTTAACTTGTTGTGGTCATTATAAGACGGAAGACAGATATTTTATTTAGATGTTTTATTTCATAGTGGGGAAAGGATTTCATTTTATAATATATGTATCACTTTCAGGAATAGTCAGTGTCTGATTAAATTTTCGTGCATGTCTGAACAATGTTCCTTCATTGATCTGAGTTTATTAGGGAGGTGGGCGGGAACAAAATCTTTTCCCTGTTGACGATGGGAAGATGGAGGCGTGAGAGGACGTCTGACTGAACGTGACAGTTTGTGTGACGTGATGGTGTGATGTGACGTTTGAGAGAATCTCGTTCTCCCGCCATAATGACTGTGAATTATTCAAAAGAACAATTCCCTAATCATTATACGATGGAAGACAGATATTTTATTTAGATGTTTTATTTCATAGTGGGTAAAGGATTTCATTTTATAATATATGTATCACTTTCAGGAATAGTCAGTGTCTGATTAAATTTTTGTGCACGTCTGAACAAGTCCCAAACCTGCGTCAGAGCTGAAGGAATGCTCGATGGACGGAGGTAATCTGTGAGGGTGTGGGCATAAGATAAGAAGAGACAGAGTCAGTTCTCCACGTTCTGTGGGCCTTGACATCTTGAATGGATGCCCCTTTGGTATGGAAGGCGAAATACGCCCCACCTCGACGCAGTGAATGTAGAGAATTTGCTGACGGATCAGCACCCGCGATGGTTAGCAGCTCACGCCACTGCCTAGCAAAGAAGGTAGTGGTCATTGGATTTCCGTCAGAAAAGGTAAAGAGGGGATCCTCCATCCTTGTCCTTTTCGAGGCCAGAAAGTGGGCGTGAAATGCGTGAACTGGGCAGAAGACATTGCTGAGTCTGAGGAGAGAGATTACTGTGGGAGTGGCTGAGACTTGCATGGTCTTGGACCACTTGACGTCGATGAGGAGCCTATCATGAGTGACTCTCACGTCACCAAATGTGAGATGTCTTGATGAATCAAACTGGCTGACGGATCTAGGAGCCAGGTTCAACTGACGCAAGAATGCCTCAAACATTAGGAACATAGCTAGGGTAGTATGAGTTGGGTATGGACGAGAAGCCGCCGCCGATAAGCACGCCCCCAACAATGTCTGGCGTCACTGGCAGCTTAGGAGAAGGAATATGGCGTACCGTGAGCTGTATTCCTCTGAGGGCATTGGCGACTCTATTGTCGTTAAATGGTGTGACGTCGAGGTTGGAAGCTTTGTAGAAGGAGCAGAGGAGGCGGAGAGAGTTGGCAATAGTGGGAGGAGCAGAGCTGTTAAGTAGCAGGTATTCAGCAAACCATCATATGTGGCGTGGTGACGGTCTTTTGTAGTTGACATGAAGGTGGGAACAAAACGCCAGGAAGAGGATGACTGCCGAGTCCCTATTCTTAACCGTACCTGGACAAAGAGCGGATCGCTGCCTCTGTTGAGCTGCTCTAGCCAGCCTTGCCGCCATTGATTTACCTAGTAGAAATTAGACAAAGAAAAATATTCAGGATTAATGTTGACACTTGTAAGATGGTTTTTGACGACAATGTTATGGGCCTGGACTCTATGTTTCTCTGATAGGGCAGCCCAGGATAAAGCGTCTGGGATCTCCATATACACGCCGGGGACGTGTATATATGTGAGTGATATTTGGGTGTGTACTGCAGCGTACCATAATGCATGGGCACACGCCGCCAGGGTAGATTCTCTGGCTCTCCCACCTTTGAAGGTCTCAATTGTGGCCGTATTGTCACAGTGGACTACAACTATCTTGCCTGCGTCAGATTTCTGTACAAATCTCCTGACAGCAGCAACACAATTAACCCATTGAGGACAGGCAATTTACACGTATTTTGCCTGGCTGACGGAGGCCCTTTTCCCCCTTTTTGGGCTTCAGGACGGGTGTTTAACATGAGGTTTAGGGTTTAAAAACACTTTAAGAATATTTTCTTCAAATAATATGTGTCATATGTACATCGTTTAATAGGTGTAAACAGTTATTGATCATATTTTTTCATAATTTCTAGAATTTGGTCTTAAATAATTAAAATAATGGGTCTCAATTGGGTGTAATATGGCGGCAACCTTGCTCCAAATTCACTTTCCAGCATTTATGTATGTTAGTTATGACATCATCATTATTGTCTCCATGACAACATACCTATAAAAGTATTTCTAGTGTGTTTGTATACATATATTTTAAATTTCATCAAAATCCGTTCATTTTTGATTAAGTTATGCCCCCTTCAATTTATATAAAAGAATGATGCCTTGAGGCATCACCCCGTCCCCTGAGCCAAATTATGTGTGATGCCTTGAGGCATCAGCCCGTCCCCTGAGCCAATTTGATGTTGATGCCTTGAGGCATCAGCCCGTCCTCAATGGGTTAAGGGCCTCGAGGTGATTTATGCTTCTGGCTTGTTTATCCTCGTCAGTGAAGATATAAGAATAGCAGGAATCGACGTCAGTTGCACCTGAGCCAACCAGGCATGCGTCAGCCCAGATCTGACGGCCAACCTCTGCTCTTGGAATGATAGTTCTACCGTTATATTCCGGAAGGAATGGACATCTCTGATATGGGTTTAAATGGTAAACTTATTATATACGCTGATGACGTAGCCCTTATTTCCTCTGACAGTAACAGTAACAGATTGAGAGTAAAAACACAAAAAGATATAAACAACTATCTCGAATGGTGTAAGATAAATAAACTCTTGGTCAACGATAAGAAGACCAAAGTCCAATTGTTTGGTTATAGTGGTAGATATCAGAATCATGGAGTCCCAACATTGTTTTGTAATGGCACACAGATTGAACAGGTCTATACTTTTAAATACCTGGGTTGTACCATCGACGAAAAATTAACACTAAACCAACATCTTTCCAACACACTGAAAACGGTATATTGGAAACTTGGGGAATTGCAGCGTAGAAGAAAATACATGGCTCCAAAAATATGTATATTAATATTCAAAACTTACATATTACCTATTTGCGAGTATGCTTGTTCTTTCCTTGGGCCAACTAATTCAGGTCTGGTTGGTAAAATGAATAGGTCGTGCAGATATGCGATGAGAATTGCACACGGGCAGCAGATAGACGTGGACAGAAAATTGAAAGATTATGATATTTTACCTCTTGAATACAGAAGAAAAGCTGCCATGCTGTCACTGGTACACATATATCGTAATGAATCACTTGCTGTAGATCGTGAGTTAGGATTGCGTAACGATAGGGCTCCTAACCTAGTCCTGCCCCGACCGAACACTGAACGCTTTAAAAGATCGATTGTTTATACAGGGAAAAGAGATTGGAATGAACTAGAATATGAGTTCAAAACAATCGTCGACCCCGGCCCCCCCCCCCTCCCCCCCACTAGGGGTAAAAAGTGTAACCACTTCTGTTCCAGCCTTTGAAAAGTACCCCCTTTCCGCGAATTTTCAAGGCATTTTACCCCCCCTTTTTGTGGCAAAACGCGGAAAATTTGATGCTAAAAAAGACCCCTTTTTATGATTTCAAGGAGTCGTGCCTAACATGATAGGCCTACCCATTTTACCCCCCCCCCCTCTTTTTTGTGGCAAAACACAGAAAATTTCATGCCAAAAAGGATCCCTTTTTATGATTTCAGGGAGTCTTGTATAACATAATACCATTTTTACAAACATTAAGTAATAGCACTCCTTTATAATAATAATATAATAAGAATCATAAGATTCAGAGGAATCTCCCCCCCCCCCCTCCCCCTCGCTCCCTCACCCCCAACCCCTCTCTCTCTCCCTCCCCCTCCAACAATCCAACAATGTCATGTAGCCTATACATGTATTACATACATGTAGTATAGAATAATGTATGTATACATAGACGCATATATATACATATATATATACAATATTTGTCAGATAATAAGTCTCTAATACTACAGAACTAGGCGGACCCATTGCATGACAACTGCTCACATATGAGTAATTCTCCCACTGATGTGCAAAGTGGGTAAACAAAAAATACCCCTTTTTCAGCATTTCGCGGACTTCACTTGCAAAAATACCCCCCTTTTTCAGCATTTCACGGAGTTCAGCTGCAAATTGGTACCCTTATTTCTGGTTTCGCGCTCCGTGCTTGGTCGAAAAAAATGACCCCTTTCTCCGCGAATTGGTGGTCTGTGCATATGGATGCCTACAACGGTGTGTCCCCCATGTTATTACCAATAAATTCTACTTATGACTACGTGGCCTGGATTTCTACCTCTAGACTCCCCACGACTACCGCTTCTGTAAGAAGCTTGCCAACGGCAGAATCCGAAGAAAAAGAGCAGTCGAACCCGTTATCATGGTCAAACGCCTGTATACCTAGAACGACATTTATAGCTGTCTCTGCCCACCAAATACATGCTTATTGAGGTTATTTTCTGCGCCCACTCCTACCGTATATTAGTAAGCAACGATATTAGCCAGTGATTACTGGAACAATATTGTCTATATACAATGATAGGGTCAGGTATAGCTCGAAAGATCCGCTCGGGAAGATTCGAATCGACGGTCATTGCCGCGAAATATATCAACAAGCGCCGAAAATGGTGTCTCCCAATACCGCCGCAAGCGCAACTGTATCAAGCGCTGTTTAGCCATTGAGGCTAAACAGCGCTAAGGGTGGGGGTGCGGGAGCCGGGGGGTGGGGTGGTGGGCAGCATTGAAAATGAGAAAAAGATTACATATTGATATAATACAAGTACATAGCCTAAGACCCATTGAAGCGGATACTTTCTAGATTCGCAGCTACTCTTGGTGCTCATCAGTAAGCTGGTTTCTTCAACATGGTCCAGAAAGTATCCGCACAAGGTATTTATTTGTAGGAAGTAAATGGGTTATATTTCAAGGCTTTTAGATTGTTTTTATATTTAAATTTCCGACGAATTACCCTCCACCCACCCATCGCGTCACCCCACGTCCCACCCGGGCCTCGGCGCTGTTTATTCAGTGAATAAACAGCGCTATCCATTTCGAATCCCATTTGCCGGTTACGTTGATTAGAGTGAACATGACTTCGCTATCCATTTCGAATCCCATTTGCCGGTTACGTTGATTAGAGTGAACGTGACTTCCGGCTCGTACGGAACTCTAGGGCTGCCACGTTGTGGTGTAAATGGCAGTGTGCACTTCCCAACGCTTCCCCATAGGAATAGTATAGAAAAATCGAAAATCTATTTTACAGCGTAGATCGATTATTTCTTCGGACAAAACTTGCAGAGGACATCCTATCGTTGCGATTTCTGGGTAAGGAAGTCGGCTATCGGTATGTTTAATAAGAAAACGACGCTGCCAGGTTGAGTTGTGGAATGTACTGAGACATGGCTGTGAAGGCCCGGGGCGACAGAAAGGTTCGAAATATGCCTGCTTGCATTGGTCGCCTCTCGTCGAGGCCTCCTTCATTGGCGTTCACCTCTTGCAGAGTCATTGTGAAATTAACATGCCCCCCTGTTGCTTTAATAGTCCGGCTGCCAGGGAGTTATGCGCACTAGCATCTACATTACATGAAAACCCTGTTACGGCAACATGGGCGCCCTCTAGACCCCCGTTACGGCAACATACTATTTTTGCTTGTTGCTACTATCTCAGGTATGACAGAATTTTTTTTTGTATTTATTTATTTTCCCTTACATTATTTTCCCTTACATTAAATATATATATATATATATATATATAGACTAAGGTACATAAATGAATTTGCCACAAGCAAGACTCATAGCCACGAATATCCAAACAAAAAAATCATTAATAATTGTGGAAAACCTTTGATATGTCATTTTTTACTCATTATGAAGTGGTATATGTCAATGAATACATTTCAGGGACGTTCAAATTAGGTATGAACGGACTTAAAATAACCCTGAAGGTCGTCCTAACGTTTGATTGTTGAAAATTGTCTAAGTCCCCACAAACGAGCAGGAATGTACACAATTAACCCACTCTTGCACTTTTCTTATAGCTGCTCGCTCGTAGATGTACCCTACTAAAGGATGTGTTAAAACTGAGGTTATTCCATAGATTGACTTCATTCATAGGGGATATTCCAACCTAGCTTCTGACCTCTAATGATCATTATAAGTCAGTCAATGAGGATCAACAAATAGAATAATGTAAATGTAAATGTTTATTAGCAAAATTATTGCACTTAGGCTTCAACAATAGTTCACAATCATTTATGTATGAATGAGGTCTAAGTTTGATACAGAATCATTGTCACTGAATTGAATCTTCTGCGAAACTATTGTATGAACAGAACCCAAGTAGTCAAAATTAACAAGAATATTTCAAGAGAGGTTGGGTTAACAACCGGGGTGGCTCAGGGAAGTACTCAGGCCGATTATGTTCATTTTATATATGAATGATGTAACGAATATGAATTTTTCTTCTAAGATACAGCTCTATGCTGATGATTGTGTTATATGGCGACCCATTCATGACCAAAATGACACAGACAAACTTCAACGAGATGTAGTTAAGTTTGAAAAATGGTGTATCCACAATGGTCTCAACCTGAACTCTAGCAAAACTAGATTCCAACGTATATGTGGGCGTAGAAAAGATAGAAATAATATCCCTAGATATAGCTTGTTTAACGGAAATATTGAGGAGATCAAGGTGTTTAAATATCTTGGCCTTCTAATAGATTCTGAACTAAAGATGGAAGCTATGATAAATTATACAGAGAAAAGGGCATATTTTGAAACAACAAAAATAAGAAAAATACTCCCATATATAGGATCGAATATTGCCATCTCGTTATACAAGACGTTTGTTTTGTCCCCAAACTGTCAGGATAAAAACGTGTCATAGTAAATATCCAACAAATCCAACACTTTTCTTTTTTGAATATCATTTTCCTTTTCTAAGATATCCTAAGACATCATCAACATGGCTTATGAATATCATAATATCCGAATAGAAACGTTCTTGGATTTCGGATTTTCTTTTTCTCACAGAAATGTGCACTTAGCCACCATCTGATGTCATTCCTTTTCACCCTAATGTACTTCAATGTATTCCTATGCCAGGTCTGCTGCATGCTGGTCATCGTGTATAGGGAGGGGATGGCTAATATTATGGACTAAGTTTATATATAGCATAGGCTACTTGCCTCTTAAAGATGGCATTAGTTAATTACAACAAATATATTATATTAAATAAAGAGTACAAATATATTATAAAGAGTACAAATATATTATATTAAATAAAGAGTACAAAATCATACCTCATAACCCCATCCCATCCCCACCCCTTATCTAACCATTAGAACTGCATCTCCCCATTCCACACAAAATGAATAGTCCACACTACTCCTGTGTGTGCCTGACGCACCCTCAACCTCGAATCTAGGTCAGTGTAGAACTAAGTTTGCAGACTTGTGGGATCAGTGAGTTAGATACAGACATGACAGAAAGAAAGGAACCCAAAAGTCAGAAGTCCGATCACTGTCATCCCCTTGTGATCACTGTCATCTCCTTGTGCGATGTGCCATAGCAGCAGATGGCACATGTCATGGGTAATAGGGGAGTCGTCATAGTAAGAAGACTCCTTGTCATGGGTGAAAAGATCTCTGTAATGAAGAAATATTCGGTGCCATGAATCTTTTTGTTTGGTAATAGGAAAAGGTGTCTTAGTAATATATTTTGGTTATGCGTAATATGTGAAAAAATAGAGGAAAAGTCTGTAATATTGCATAAATCGTACAGATGACAACTCTGGGACGCAACAACGTTCGTCCTACCAATATTAGAGAACTGTATCATCTGTACGGATCTGGGTCCACAAAATGTCCATCAAAGACTTCAGAAAATGCAGAATAGAGGATTACGATCACTTTTAAATATAAAAGAGAACGTATCCAACTATGATATTCATGTTCGGTGCCAATTACTTCCTTTAAAACAGAGAAGGAGATGCAGAATATTATCCACGAATATTATCCTAGAAAAGGAACTAGAAATTCCGTTACTCAATAATCTAGCCAACAATAGTGAGAAGTGTCACTTTAATTGTTTTTTGGGCCAAACCAAAGGTGTTTATGATCTTGATAAGCCTTCTGTTCATTCCTGTTTACTTCTGTGAAGTTTAGAGTATATTTGTACATTTATTTTTATCGTTTAAATTGATTTATATAGAATTATTGCCATTTTCACTGAATATTTCGATTTGGGTGTGATTTGCGGGGCCCTGATTTTGGTGAATAGTTCAGAGTTAATTTGTACATTAATTTTTACTATTTCTATAATTCATTATAATTATTTATTGGTATTTTTTGTGGTTATTTCAACTATTTCGACTTCAAAAGTCTCACAATCACGCAGTATGTTACACCATGTTGTAGTGTTATTTAACTTAATATTCTTTCTTTTAGATATACCGAATATAGGTTTTAATATATTTCCATACATGTTCTTTGTGTATAATGATAAAGTAATATAGCGGATTTGCCTGTTCTTTATTTAACTTTGGGTAATTTCTCACTGTGGAAATATGCATTTATTACTTTATTAATGTCATTTCAATTCTATATTTTAATACTTTTATTGGTTATGAGATAAAACGATGATTAATAATTTCGTGGAGAAAATCAAAATTGTTGATTTTCAGACCTACCAGACCCCCGCCCCCTCCCCCCATATTACCTTTTCAGAAACTCATCGTTTTTAGCATTTTCAGACATAAGAGCGGCGTCACAGGTATATAATATATATAGAGAGAATGGGACGAGTTCCATTCTATATTTATTATATGCCCTTACAATGCGACCAAATATTAAATGAAAATAATCAGACATTTAATCATCATCATTTTAAACCCTTTCTCCCTGATCAAATCCCACCGATAGGCCTACATTATGAGTGCATGTGAACTAGGCCCAGCCATGTCTTCCTCGTTTCCCAAGTGACTTCTCTAAAACTAACTTTATGCGATATTTATTTATTGTTTACTTGATTTACTAACAAAGAAGACAATATCAAACTTGTTTTCAACTTTATTTTGAATACAAACGGTGATAAAACAACTCTTGAGTACTTAGGCCTCCTCGGTAAAAGTCGGTAAAGTCCGTAACTGTCACAACAAGACTGTCAGTTTGACAACAACAACATGTGTTCATGGATTTATCATATTAGGCTACTCATCGGATTCAGTGATCCTAGGCCTCTTTACTGCAACATCTTGGTCGACATCTTTGTTGAAATTTATAACGAAACTAAAGTTACTCATGTGGGTGCCTGAAAACATTCCAGAGAGCATTGTGTTGTGTCTCTCTGAAATCTCTGTATTTGTATTTGCCGGCGCCGAGTTGGCTGGCAGAACAGCTGATTGAACAGTGGAAGATGGCGTGCTGTCAGGGACTGGGAGAGGGAGAGGGGCAGGAGGATTACCAGTGGCGAAAGGCAAAGCATTTCCTGACATGGAACTAGGTTTTGACAGTATGGAACACATAGCCTTTTGTTGGGCTTTACTGGCGACTGCATAATTATTGAGGGACTGTATGTTCTTGTGTCCTGATAGCTGAACGATAGTCGACGGAGGAACACCAGCATGTAGCAGCTGAGTGCATGCAGTTTTACGAAGTGAGTGATTTGTTTTTTTCCCATGTAGACCTGCCTTTGTCACCATGTTTTTCATCATTACCTTGAGCATATTTATCCCAAGGGGTGATCTCTTAAACCAGATGTAATCCTCAGCCCTCCTCTGGTAATTAATCGCCAAGTAAAAGTCACTCTCAGGAGCCAACTCCTCAGCTGGCCTTCGGCGACAGTAGGACATGTAAGTTGCGATGGGGCACCTGTCAGAATTCTCAGAATTAACATACATACGAGGGGGGAAAGCACGAAGATGGGATGAAACTTTTCCCTGTCGAGTTTTAGAGGTTCTCTCATTCCACTCTATATACTCTTCCCCGTCATCACTAGTTTTCAGCTGTAAATCCCCCCACTTTAATTGTCTGTTTTCGTCGTTGCCCCGAACGCCAAGCAACTTTGTGTTGAAATACCAGACAGTATTAAGCATCGATTCTGGGGAACGAATTCCCAACTGCCCAGTTTCCCAAAGTTTATTCTCCTCCTCCACTGTCAGACATTCGGCTTTGTTGGGCTTGTTCCCCATACCCTTTTCCTTAAGTTCTTTTCTCTTACTTTCTAAAATCTTGCGACAGAGCTCAAACTCCTCACTTTCCATCACATTTCCATGGGGGTAGTTCTCTTCTTTCAAGTAGCGGTGCACTCCATGAACGATGCTAGTGATACTATTGGGTTGATATTCTAAGCCATCATCCTTTTTTACATTCAGTATAAAATGTCCCAGTAATGTATCAAGTTCCCGAGCAGACAGTTGAAGGAATTCTTGACTTTTTCCTGTAAAGAAACAAGTAGAAAGTTTGTTAACCTGAGTAATAGGCTGTGGGAGCAACAAGGGTCAAATAGATCGATACAAAAGAATTAATATTTTTTTATTTTTTTACTTTTAAGATACATACCCTGATTGGCAAGCCATTTCTTGAATTTGGCAACACTTAGGTCTGTTTGTTGACGAGTATTCTTGCTTCGTTTGTCTCTTATGTAGCTCTCAAGACTTTCCCTGTCCATCTTGCTTGATGTTTACTAACAAACGTCACTTCAGACGACAATTCATAGCTCGCGCGTAAATACTGCTTTCATATCCTCATTTGGGGCCCACTTGTGGCACTAACAAACGTCAAGTCAGACGACAATTCATAGCTTGCATGTAAATACTGCTTTCATATCCTCATTTGGGGCCTACTTGCAGCGCTACTTTTGACGAAGTCGAATTCATATAGGACGCGTCCTATATGACTATTTTTATAGCACCCCACTTATAGCACCTCTCATATAGCATGCGCGTATAATAAATAAGTATATAGGTATATCTATAGGCACTATCTATAGGCACTTCTAGAAGAAACTGGATTTATTTGTGAGACTTTTCTTATATTGTTGCTATTATTCCTGATCGATCTCCATATTATTTATTATTGATATGTACCTTCGCCACGAGTATTAGTTAAATCATTAATCCGAATAGATCACATATTTAGTCTGTTTGTGCAAGAGGTAACCCCGGTTGTACTCACACATTGGAAACTCATTTAATATAGACAATAATATAGGCATTATCATTACATAAATAAACTGAGACAACAGCTTGATTGGTTGATGCACGGCGATAGAAATGCATATATTAACAAGAAAATACTTGGAAAATCCGTGTTAAACAGCCTTTGCAGGCATCTAAAATTATTCTTTCATTTAGAAAAAGGTGTCGTTAACAATGGTATTTGAGGTTATAATAGTTTACCTGACTTGATACATCCAATTGCACACTGCAAGCATGTTGACAGATTGAATAAAAGTTTAAAAAAAAAGAGAAAATATTCAATATCTATGAGATTAGCAATTATACACGCATGCTATATCAGAGGTGCTATAAGTGGGGTGCTATAAAAATAGTCATATAGGACGCGTCCTATATGAATTCGACTTCGTCAAAAGTAGCGTTGCAAGTAGGCCCCAAATGAGGATATGAAAGCAGTATTTACATGCAAGCTATGAATTGTCGTCTGACTTGACGTTTGTTAGTGCCACAAGTGGGCCCCAAATGAGGATATGAAAGCAGTATTTACGCGCGAGCTATGAATTGTCGTCTGAAGTGACGTTTGTTAGTAAACATCAAGCAAGATGGACAGGGAAAGTCTTGAGAGCTACATAAGAGACAAACGAAGCAAGAATACTCGTCAACAAACAGACCTAAGTGTTGCCAAATTCAAGAAATGTATGTATGTATGTATATTGTTTATTTCCGAAGACAGTACATGATAAACGTATAGATAATTTACATCGGAAATGGGTCGGTCCTCTTCTGTGGCAGCCACAGTTCTTCCAGAGGGTCCCTTAGACTAGACTTTTAAGTTACAATTAACGGTATACAGGGGTATAAAATGACTAATTACCTACACTACTGCAATGGGATGCACTAGCTATATCTTCATCAAGGTGTGACTCATGGTATTGAGTTTCCTTGTGTATAATTTTTTGTGGACATCGTCCATTTGTTAAATTTGGGTTAATTAAGGTTTGATGGATAACAATGAGCGAAAATGGGTTGTGTGCTTATACAGGTAGTGTATCCCATTTTCAAAATCAGCTAGGTCCTGGCATTCTTGTGAACACTGCGTTGACTGCTGTTTATATATTTTACATTCTTTAGATGTTATGATGACTAGAGGGTCTAGATGTATGTGGGGTAACATTCTGGCGAACACTGGCCCCAATTTCCATCCACATCCTTCACAGTTGTATAAATATTTTTGACTAGTTTTATAATAATCTTACGGCCCGATAGAGATCGATGCTGGGGTCTCCCCGTTATCCCATGTGGGAGAAGAAGTTTTCTTCAAGGTATATTTTGAATTCGACCAGTGTTGGGCAGTTTCTCCCAGCTGGTGGGATTTTATTGAAAAGGGTTGGGGCTTGTACAATAAATGATTTTCTGATCCTCTCTGTTTTTGTCATTGGTATTTTTATGACTTTACTCTTTGCCAGACTTCGCAGATTGATGTTTCTGTTGTCAAGGTATCTTTTATCATGACTCATCTCATATGCTAGGTGGAGAAGGTGTGAGTCTCTCCTTTCATTCAGATATTCCATATTTATCTCTGAGTGATTTTTTCTTGTTGTATGCTAGTCTTAGAAATGAGTTTTGTATGGATTGCAGCCTGTCTAGGTGTTTTTTCTGTGCCGGGGTATAGAATATATCACAAAAGTCAAATACAGGGCGAACCATGGTCTTATAGATTAGGATTGTGTTTTTACTAGAGAGGGCCTGATTGATTTTGGCAGTGGCTCTTAGTCTCTGTGTTCCCTGTTTGATTTTTGGGGTTAGGTGTGGGTTGAATGTTAGACCGTCATCAATTTCTAGGCCGAGGTACTTGTATTGTGTGACGTGCTCCAAGACAGCGTTGTTAAGGCTTAATGTGTTTGCGTTTGTGTTTGTATTTGTTTTACGCAGGGCTATGCTCATGGCTTTACTTTTTTGTACATTTACTGAGATTTTATTCAGCGTGCACCATTTTCCCACTGCATCTAGGTCCTCTTGGAGTTCCTTGTATAAGGCTTCTCCCTGTGGACGTGAGTGGAACATTACTGTGTCGTCTGCAAAGAGTTGTATCTGTGACTGTTTGATAACTCTGTGGAGGTCTTTTATGTACAGCAGGAATAGGAGAGGCCCCAGCACCGTTCCCTGGGGGACCCCATACGGGACTTTGGCCCTGCCAGAGGTAACCCCATTTGCATGCACTCGTTGGAATCTGTTAGTTAGATAGTCTCTGAACCAGTCTATTACTTTGGGTGAGAGGTGGAATGTTCTTAGTTTTCTGAGTAGTATCTCGTGGTCTACTGTGTCAAATGCTTTTCGAAAGTCTAGGTAGACAAGGGAAACAGGATCTTTTTTATTCTTGAATTCATAGATATATTCAAAGCGTCTTCTGTGAGCCTGTTCCAGTGAGTGACCTGCCCTGAACCCGTATTGGTGTTTGTATAGAAGGTTATTATCTTCTAGGTGGGGGTATATTTCACTTTGTATTACTCTTTCCAGAATTTTTGCTGGTAGTTTCACTATACTTATAGGTCTGTAGTTTGATGGGTTTGTCCTTGGACCTGATTTATAAATGGGTGTTATAGTTGCCTCTTTGAAATCTTGGGGTACTTTTGAGGTCTGTATTGATAGATTACATAGGTGGGTGAATTGGTTTGACAGGGCACTCAGGACATGTTTCAGGACTCTTGTCGGGACCAGTTGTATACCTGACGATTTTGAAATTTTTGTTTTGCTTATGATTTTATGAACAGTGCGTTGGGTTACCTCTGGAAAGGTGAATTTATTGACGTGCCCATCTGGCTCGTCAGGCCTATCTGGCTCATCTGGCTCTTGCTCGCGGCTCCAACTATTTTCTGCCACAGGGTGGTCGGGCTTGGGCTCGATCTTGGCAGCTAGGCTTTGTCCTATTGAGGCAAAGAATGAATTGAATTTTTCTGAGGTGTCCAAGGTGGACAGAAATTGATCTTCTTCATCTTTGAGTCTGATATTCTCTTTTGTTTTTGTTTTGTCTGGAGTTATTAGAGGTTTCAATATTTCCCAGAATTTGCTAGGGTCATTTGAATTTTCCTCTAGCCGTTCCGATATATAGTCTATTTTTGCCCTTATTAGCCTAGAGTTCATCCTGTTGCGGATTAATTTGACATTATTCCAGTCTGCCTGTCTGTTTGAGCCGCAAGCTTTTTTGAAAGCCCTATCTCTCTCTTTAGCTAATTGTTGTAACTCTCGTGAGTACCATGGTGGTTTAATCCTCGCCTCAGCTATGCGTCTGACAGGACACATCCTGTCCAAGAAGAAATGTATTTTTTTAGCTAAAGAGAGAGATAGGGCTTTCAAAAAAGCTCGTGGCTCAAACAGACTTGCCAATCAGGGTATGTATCTTAAAGTAAAAAAATAAAAAAATATTAATTCTTTTGCATCGATCTATTTGACCCTTGTTGCTCCCACAGCCTATTACTCAGGTTAACAAACTTTCCACCTGTTTCTTTACAGGAAAAAGTCAAGAATTCCTTCAACTGTCTGCTCGGGAACTTGATACATTACTGGGACATTTTATACTGAATGTAAAAAAGGATGATGGCTTAGAATATCAACCCGATAGTATCACTAGCATCGTTCATGGAGTGCACCGCTACTTGAAAGAAGAGAACTACCCCCATGGAAATGTGATGGAAAGTGAGGAGTTTGAGCTCTGTTGCAAGATTTTAGAAAGTAAGAGAAAAGAACTTAAAAGCCGAATGTCTGACAGTGGAGGAGGAGAATAAACTTTGGGAAACTGGGCAGTTGGGAATTCATTCCCCAGAATCGATGCTTAATACTGTCTGGTATTTCAACACAAAGTTGCTTGGCTTTCGGGGCAACGACGAAAACAGACAATTAAAGTGGGGGGATTTACAGCTGAAAACTAGTGATGACGGGGAAGAGTATATAGAGTGGAATGAGAGAACCTCTAAAACTCGACAGGGAAAAGTTTCATCCCATCTTCGTGCTTTCCCCCCTCGTATGTACGTTAATTCTGAGAATTCAGACAGGTGCCCCATCGCAACTTACATGTCCTACTGTCGCCGAAGGCCAGCTGAGGAGTTGGCTCCTGAGAGTGACTTTTACTTGGCGATTAATTACCAGAGGAGGGCTGAGGATTACATCTGGTTTAAGAGATCACCCCTTGGGATAAATATGCTCAAGGTAATGATGAAAAACATGGCGACAAAGGCAGGTCTACATGGGAAAAAAACAAATCACTCACTTCGTAAAACTGCATGCACTCAGCTGCTACATGCTGGTGTTCCTCCGTCGACTATCGCTCAGCTATCAGGACACAAGAACATACAGTCCCTCAATAATTATGCAGTCGCCAGTAAAGCCCAACAAAAGGCTATGTGTTCCATACTGTCAAAACCTAGTTCCATGTCAGGAAATGCTTTGCCTTTCGCCACTGGTAATCCTCCTGCCCCTCTCCCTCTCCCAGTCCCTGACAGCACGCCATCTTCCACTGTTCAATCAGCTGTTCTGCCAGCCAACTCGGCGCCGGCAAATACAAATACAGAGATTTCAGAGAGACACAACACAATGCTCTCTGGAATGTTTTCAGGCGCCCACATGAGTAACTTTAGTTTCGTTATAAATTTCAACAAAGATGTCGACCAAGATGTTGCAGTAAAGAGGCCTAGGATCACTGAGTCCGATGAGTAGCCTAATATGATAAATCCATGAACACATGTTGTTGTTGTCAAACTGACAGTCTTGTTGTGACAGTTACGGACTTTACCGACTTTTACCGAGGAGGCCTAAGTACTCAAGAGTTGTTTTATCACCGTTTGTATTCAAAATAAAGTTGAAAACAAGTTTAATATTGTCTTCTTTGTTAGTAAATCAAGTAAACAATAAATAAATATCGCATAAAGTTAGTTTTAGAGAAGCCACTTGGGAAACGAGGAAGACATGGCTGGGCCTAGTTCACATGCACTCATAATGTAGGCCTATCGGCGGGATTTGATCAGGGAGAAAGGGTTTAAAATGATGATGATTAATTGTCTGACTATTTTCATTTAATATTTGGTCGCATTGTAAGGGCATATAATAAATATAGAATGGAACTCGTGTTGCATAATCGGAGGAATCTCGTCCCATAAATTTTCGATTATGCGCCGCTCGTCCCATTCTCTCTTTTTATAGTGAGGCTGAAGACAAACTGGGTATTGAACTCTCAAACGCAGAAGTTTTTTGTGACATTGAGCATTGAATACATTGAACACACAGAAAGTTTTTTATCTGAGCAGAGCGGTATAATATTTTCCTCAACCAGCTCAAATTCCTTCTTGAGCTTGTGGATCAGGAAGTCATCATCAACCCTTATGAAGAAACAGGCAATCAGTATATTACAGAGGCTGTTTATCATGAAACCTTTAATTATCTTGCATGATTGTTTTTTTTATAAAATTATATTTTCCCTTTTTTCACAAATACATCGATAATTCGCAAAAATATGCTTCAGAGCAAATGACACCATCCATTTTCTGATTGCTTACATTCTGAAGTTTTTGTTTTCTTTAAAAGTTTTATTTCGTGACACATTTCACTAGGTGATACATTTCATTATACGCAACAATACTGATACAAATATTTTTACTGATACAAATATTTTTTACAAAAACATTGATTGTTCGCAAAATAGGCTTCGGCGCAAATGACATCATTCATTTTCTGATTGCTGACATTCTGACATTTCCAAAAATGTAGTTTTACTAATCTAAAAAAGGCCAACGAAATTACACAGTGAACCTGACTATACACACATTTAACGTTGTTTGTTTTCCCCTGACATAGGAAGCACTTAATATGAGAATGAACTGGTGACCCCGTGTATGCAGGCTTTGGTATTGATCTTCTTAATGGGTTATTACGTGGCATCAATAGATCAAATTACCAGTCCATTAGTTGTCAAGCTGCAGACACTGGTGTATGAGGGCCAGGGGCCTGTTACTAAGCCGATTTGGCCCCCGATTGCCCCCCGATTCGGGTCTTCCGATGAATCCTATGATTTCATTTCAAATCCTGGTTTATGTTTTTGAAATAACATCAACAAAAACATAGTGACAAAAAATGCTATCAAGTTTCCAGAAAAAAGACTTTAATTGTGTACATTGGTGTGAATGATTGGTAACCTGTATATCATAACCGAATATATGATGCTATAGTCAATGTATTTCACATTTTTGTTAAACTTTATCAGTCTAATAAAATAAGAAAATTCATGGAGGTAAAGGGTATACAATTGGGAGACGACACCATCTTGCTTATGGAAGACAGACAGCCAGTCATTGAAGTGTGTCATGGGAATAGTAGAACACTTTTGATTGGCCTTATATGAAGTTAATTAGGAAAAAATCTCTTGGCATTCTGGTGGGTGGGGACGAGTTAGAAGAGGGGGACGAACAACCGGATCAGAGAGAAGAAGAAAATTAATTGAACTATGATGAGACTGTCAGCAAGATGAGGGGAGCGGGGTCGTTGGCATATGGAGAAATCCCTAAAAGGCAAGGCGTGAATAATAGCCTGATCCTGCCAATAGTACAACATGTATTGTCTTGAGTTCAACCGGAATATTATGTGATAAAAGAAATTAAAAAGGTTTCGAAAAATCTGATGTGTGTGTGTGGGGGGGGGGGGGGCTAGACCCCCCAAAATTAGCATGAACCTTTTTAAACAAGAAACTGAGAGGTGAGGATTACGGGTTAGATGCATCGCAGAGATCATTGAATCTAATAGAATGAAGTGGGTACAGAGACCTCAGACCTATGGTGAGAAAAAATGGATTGGTACTTTGGAATTATTCTATAAGGAAAAGGTTGAAGATATATTGTTAAACAGAAAGATGCCTGCAATATCTTTGAGCGGTTTTATCCTGAAATAAGCATGGAATAATTACCGTATCCTAGATCTGAAAAACAACTGTAAAAACAAATCATAGGACGACCTAAACATTTTGTTAATGAGTGAAGATAACTGGATGAAAGGTTAAGTTGTTTCTATTCTGTTTGTGTAATTGATATATGACGAGACTAATATGTTCATGTACTACACATGGTTATCCTAGGATATTATCACACATACATGTAAATGGGTGTCATATTCATCTCTGTTTCTCTTATTCATAGCAGTTCACACACTATTTAATACTATGTACTTATTTTCGTTAAATCTGGGCGGAAAACCCCACAAAAATGTCTATAATGCTATGTATCTCTTTTGCTGGTGTATCATTCCATCTAACACATATGAATAATGTGGTTCAATGGTTTGAATGGTTGGAGTAGTAGATTTATTTGATATATGTACCATCATTGACATGAGATATTGATACTGCCAGTGAACATATGATAGCAGAATTTAGACATATTCTCGACACACTATACCCTGTACAAACCTTTGAAATTAAAGACCAGAAATGTGTATATAATAAGGAGGTCACTAAGTTGATAAGGAAAAAGAACAAGTTGTTTAAAAAGGCTATATCGACCAAAGACCCCAGGTACTGGGATGAGGCCAGAGGTATTAGGACACAAATTAAGAAGAGATTAGTTAAGATTAAAATTATTATGATGCTGTGAATGAGATTTGTAATAGCTTTCCACAAAATGACAAACGTTTTTGGGCACATGTAAGTAAGTAAAATGTTTGGTTTAAACACAGCTAAGAAAAAGGAAGAATGTATAGTAACAGTTGAAGGGGAGAGACTGACAGGCAAAAATGCTGCAGATTATGCTAATAAATATTGTTGTAATATTGATGCTAATTCACACCCAGAAGATGTAGAAGTCTCAGATGACGTATATCCAGAATTAAAATGGGATAATGATGTAACATCTGCAGAAGTCTATGAGGTAATATGTGAACTGGATGAAAATAAGTCAAGTGGTATAGTAGATATGAACACCAAATTTTTAAAATTATGCTTGACCTCATGTTTAGAAGATTTCACATGTTTTCTGAATAGAATAAAGAGAGAGGGGCACTTCCCACAGAAATGGAAACTAGCTATGTGTACCCTTATACCAAAGAAGGCAAATTCACAAAAGATAGATGATATCAGGGCCATTTCGATATCACCCATTCTTGGGAAAATTGTTGAAAAAATATTAGTAAAAAGATTAAATGAACATCTAGATGAGATTAAATTTTTGAGTATATATGCCAACATGGTTTCAGAGCAGGGAAGAGTATAGATACCGCTATCACAGATTTTATGAATATAATTTTAAAAAATAAGGATGATGGAGTGGATACTTTAGCCATATATTTTGATCTGTCTAAAGCGTTTAATTCGATAAATATAGATATTTTAATAAAGAAATTAAGACATATAGGTCTAAGAGGTTCACTTATCGACTTAATAATAACATATTCAAAAAATAGAAATCAAATGGTCAATTTTGGAGATTCCTTGTCAAACATATTACCATTAAAGGCTGGTGTGGCGCAGGGAAGAATATTAGGTCCTTTACTTTTTATTATATATATAAATGATGTGAGCTGTGTAGAATTGAAAAGCAAAATTATTATGTATGCAGACGACTGTCTGGTAGTACACAAGATATGCAGTAATAACGACTGGATGGAGGTGCAGTTTGATATCAACATGTTTAAAAGATGGTTTGAAATTAATGGTTTAAAAATTAATAATAAGAAAACTAAGAGTCAGATATTTTATGGAAGTAAGAAAAAGAAACAACATGACATCTCTGATTTGTATATTGAAGGGGAAAAAATTGAATATGTAATGACTTTTAGATACCTAGGTTTTATACTAGACTGTAACCTGAACATGTCGCAACATATTGCAGGAACTTGTATGAAAGCTACCCTTATGTATCACAGATTAAGAAAAATTAGAAATCAGATTACAAAAAGGATCGCACTGTTGATTTTTAAGACATATATATTACCTGTATTGAATTTTGGATGTATATTGATTGATTTGTCAACTAAACAGCAAGTAAGGACAGTGCAAATAATACAAAACAAATGTCTACGTTTGGTACAAAATGTGAAAAGTAGGATGGCAGACAACAGAATTAGTACAAAGGTGCTGCATGTAAGCTGTGAGATGATTCCACAATGCTACAGAAGAACAATTAGAATTTTAAATTTATTTTGGGAAAATAGAAAATAATAATTTAAATATTGGAGGTGTAGTGATCTTCGGATCCGATCCGCTTGCACGCTAAATAAAGACAGAACAAGGCTTAACCTCTCTACAGACTTTATTTAGTCACTTGGGACACACAAGTCCTAACTCACTCAACTCGAGCTGGGGTTCACCCCTATTCTTGACTCGTACAAAACTGGTGTGAGTAGACATTGAGTATAGAAGATAAAGATAAGATGCACTCAGGCATTATGTTACTAAAGACTCTCGGACTGACGTCCGTGGATATAAATATCTCATAGCAGTACATTGATAGAAAGGTTAAGAACAGAAGATTAGCTTATAAGAGCATAACAACCAATATAATGGTAAAAGTCCCCACACATATACTGATGAGTGGACATGTTCACTGGTACTGCCCACTGGGGTAGTTCAGGCGTACTAACCCACAGCGGACAGCACCACCACACAATAGAATAGAATATTGGTAATATAACCAGACCCACTACAGAGGTATAGAACATAAAATTTTATAATTTAAGGGATCAGGGTAGGATAGAGGTGGATAAATGGAAGAAAGAAAGTATTAGAGGCAGTTCAATGGGAAGGGTTAAAGTATTGTGGAATACATTACCAGCTAAATTAAATTACTCTCTCAAATTACTAAGAGATTTGAGAGACCAGAAGATTTTTTCCAAAGAAACAAAAAAATTATATACAAAAATATTTGTTGACTCTGGAGAGGTTTGGAGTTTGGGGTAAATGTCCCTTGACTCTCCTTGAAATGCAGAGGTATATTCTGTATATTGTTTGGAGCTGTATTTGTGTTGTTTGTGGGAGGAAAAGGATCGTAGGAAACCGAAATATATAGATATATACGTATGAAATGAAATATTGATCCATGATCCATGATTCTGTGTTTGTGGAATGACCCTTTTCGTGAAGAAAAACTACATTTCTGACTGTTAAACATATACAATAATATAGGATACACCCTTTGGAATATATGAATAAGACACAACGCGGGGGGTGGATTTTATTTTTTTAGATTATCCAAACTAAAATATTACTATTACTATTCCTTTTTCCGTGAGGCTTGTAGTAAATGCCTCATTGTTTTTTTGCTGGGCACTTACTCCATGGCAGCCATTTTGGAAAATGACTTTTTTCCCCTGTTTCCAAACAGGGTTTTTCAGGGGTTTTTGAGCTAGATTGCCTGGATTAGTGTGTGAAAAAGCTCAAGACCTGGGGAAAACTCAAGGTCTGAATACATAGAAATACGGCATACAGCATCTGCACAATGCAGGTCTTCCTACTGAACCATAACTCAACAGATCATTTGTTCAATAAGTAATTTGTAACAACAAGTATGATGAGAAAATAGTGGTGCAATCTGACTCGTCTCAGCCTATTCCGAGTCAGCTGAGGTACAAATACTAGCACAAAGGTAATTGTGGCATGCCACCTTATATGCGGTGAGATAAGTTTACAGAATAATTATTATAAAGGCATTACATCACTTGAGTAGAATAGAGTGTAAGCTAAGGTATTAAAAATATCTTTACTACAAAACTCATAACAATGAGATTATATAACAAGCACATGTATTAAAAACAAACAAACAAACAAACTCTTAGAACACTTCATTTGTAAGGCGTTGCGCAACCATATGAATCTTAATAGCTTGTTCTCAAAAGTACAAGGTGGGTTTCGCCCAAACCACTCGACCAACAGAACGGTCTATGAATTTCTGAATCCAATAATAAAAGGCATTGACGAAGGGAATGTTACCGTTGCTACCTACTTCGACGTAGCCAAGGCCTTTAATTGCCTAGACTAATATAACTTTCCAGAAATTGCAATATTACCATGTTAACCCCGAAATTATTAAATTAATCAAAAATTATCTCACGAATAGAAGGCAACGGACTTCCCTCAATGACCATATTTCTGACCAAGTGGATATTAATATAGGAGTCCCACAAGGCAGCTTGCTGGGTCCTCTTATATTCATCATTTATATAAATGATCTACCGACTTGTTTGAATAATCTAGATACTGAGCTAAAAACTGCATTGTCAATCTATGCAGATGATACTGCTTGTAGTGTAACTGGTCCATTGATTGATGACTGTATATCAGTAACGCAGGTAATAGCAACTAAGATAAATGAATGGATGTCTGCAAACAAACTCGTTGTAAATGTCAAAAAATGTTTGGTTCAGGTGATAGGCTCTAAAAAGAAGCTAAAGAGACTCAAAGCTCAGGACGTAGGGTCGATATACTTAAATGGAAAAAAACTATCTATGGTGAATGATGTTAAATACCTTGGGTTCGAGATCGATAACTCTCTAAGCTTTAACAGACATTTTACAAAAATAAAAAATGTAGTGCAACTCAAAACCAACCAACTTATGAGAATCCGGTATTGTATAGATAAAAATACTACGATAAGGATCTTAAAAGCACATGTACAACCATTGTCAGAGTATGGATTGATCTTCTTCAACATGGCAAATAACAATGTAATTAGAAAATTGCAAAGTGTTATAAATAGAGGTCTGAGAATGATTAGTCCAAATGAGCCTATGCCTATTGTTGATGTTAGGAGTCAGTATAATTTTCAGACTGTAGAAAAAAGAGGTTATATACAACTAGTTGGACTAATGTACAATTTGAAGGATATTAAAGATTATATACAAGAAATGCCAAGGGAAACTAGGCAAGCAGAAGGGATAAACATGATCATTCCGCAACCCAAAACTGCGAAATTAAGAAGTAGCCCAATGTACATGGGTCCGCGATCTTGGAATAATCTAAATGGGATTCAAAAAGGTCTGAAATGGTCCTCATTGAAAAATTTCCTCAAACATTCGGAAATACCAATCATTCTGTAAGTACTGAGTGTAAGACAGAGAAGCTGTTACGAACAAAAAAAATGGAAAGTAGCATAACTAGTGTGAGCATGTTGCTCTCTTTAGAAGTAAACAAGGTACTCTACAAAGATACACTTTAGGGAAGTTGAAAGAAATGTACTGTTTGTTCTTTTATCAATGTATGATTAGCGGATTGATTATGTAATTTGTTTTACTGGGCAAAAAAAAATGTAGAAAATGTACGATGATGATAATAATTTAATCAAGGTTAAAAGCTAAACGGAAGAAAGTAACTCATATTGTGTAGATAATATTGTTTAAATCTGTTTTCATGACGAATGAGACATATCACTGTGTGAGAATTCAGTCAATAAAATTTATTAAAAAAAAAAAAAAAAAGAAGTTAGAATAAAAGTAAGAACAATTGACTGCAATAACACTGTTATAGGGAAGAAAAGTCCCAGAAAATACACCAAGGTTTGGTAATATAAGATAGACTATTGGAGTCAATAAGTCAATATTAGAGTCAATAAGATGTAAGGTACAAAGGTAAGGTAGGAAAGGAAGAGACTGCAAAATGAAAATCACAGAAAAAATAATAAAAGAATGGTGTGGCAGCAAAGCGTCAAAAAGTAACATAATCTAGGTTTAATCATCTAACCAATGTTTAGAATTCTATATGCCCAGAAGGCAGGATATAGAAATAAAGATTTATGTTCTAAAAAATAGCTCAAGTCCGCAGAGATTTCTCTTTTTTAATGTGTGGACACCTCCACCCCCCGTTCGTAACATAGCGCGCGCTAAGGGCCAAAATTAGGGACATTTAGCAACCACAACGCTAACGCTAACGCTAACGCTAACGTAAACGCTAGTTTCTCAAGATAGGGTGGGCCGTATGTAATGGCAGAATTCTATCAGTTTTAGTGGTGGAGAGGTGTTTTCAGAGGGCAAAAAAACACACAATTTCATTAATGTGAGTAGTGTTTTACACCTGTATACAAAGAAAAACACCTCCCGCTCATTTGTACATAAAAATGAAATGATAATTGTCCATTATTTTAACGTGAAATAGACATACGTTGGGAACGTATTGACACACCTCTTAGCGCAATTGACGTCCGTATCTCAGGTAGCAAGCTAAGAATAGCACACCTAGTGGTGACGTAGTCCTCACAAAATATAAGTTTACGTTAGCGTTAGCGTAAGCGTAGGGGTTGCTAAATGTCCCTAATGACGTCACCTAACATTGCGTTACTATAATGAATGCGCGTTAAACTTATCGCTATCTGAGCCATAGTTGCGCTACCATAACGAACGCACGCTGCGTTACTGAAACGCCCCCCTGATCCGCTGTACGCCATGGCAGTGTTAAATGTGTTTCTTTCCTTTCAAAACAAAAAGTAGACAGTTAGTTTTGATTACCTTGATTTACATTACATATCTTATTATGTAAAAGCCAAGAAGGCAGGAATAAGAAAATAAAGAATTTGCAAAAACAAAAAAAAAAAAAAAAAACTTTGTCATTGTTTCTACACTTCTCATCAATGCTAATATGTATCATTTTCTTCTAAATATAATTTCTCTTAGCGGATCAAGACTGACCATTAATCTCCAATCCCATTTCTGGGAACTTAACGTAATCATATATAGCATGGATGGAAATGTCTAAATTCAAAATCAAAGCAGTTTTTTTATTCATACGTAAAGAAGGTGTACAAAAAGGAGATACGCATCTGAAAAAAAATCTGAAAATAAATTTTAGATCTTCTAGCGTGTTCCTGACTACTTGGAAATGGAAAAAGAAATTTTGAATTAGACTTTATAGGCCAAAAATAATTTTAAAGGTCTAAGATAAGTGTGGTAAGTTATAGCTTCTGAACTAGCAAACAGATAATATGGTCTATCTAATACATTTTTAATACATTTAGATTAGATTAGATTAGAAGACTTTTATTGAGCATTCGAGAATGCTGTTAGTGAAGGGGAGAAACAGTTTACAGTTTTCAAAGATATCAATAATGGTCGGTGAAAATGTTAGGGCTTGATACCTGTGTAGGCACCATTTCATTACTTGTATACAATCAAGCAATGTTGTTTATTTGCTCCATGCAAATGCTCAAATCCTTAGTACTTAGTACATTAAAAAGAACTGGGTCTAATAAAAAAATAAGCCTTCAGTTTACCCGATCGGTTTACATTGAGACCAAGCTAAAAAGGATGAAGATCTCTGATGAATGCTTCCTGCAAAGGTCATCTAATATATAAAGCTCTAGAAGGGTTTTTTTGTCACGCATGTTCTGGGAATCTGGGATCTCCCCATCTGTCTTTTTGGTCTGTACAGGTCCGACGACCCTGATTGGAGGATATTATATGTGGTTTGTGAAGGTATCTGGGGTGAAAATGTGATTTTGAACCCTTTTTAAAATTGGGATCTACACACTCTATTTATAGCCTGGGAAAGCCCCTGTGAGATACTATATCACTTCCAGGAGGACCCAACTACATGCAGAGGAGTGGGAGAGTGAAAAAGAGGGGAGGGAGAGGGGAGGGGTATTAGAGATGGGGAGGGGGAGGGAAAGAAGAGGGGAGGGAAAAGAGGGGAGGGTGAGAAAGCAGGGAGGGGGAGCATGAGGAAGAGGGGAGGGAGAGGGGGGAATCGGAGTTGGGGTTGGAAGAGAAAAACTGGTATGAGAGACAAGAGGGGGAGAGAAAAGAGGAAGAGGGAGAAGTGTGGGGAGAGAGGGGGACCGTTTTTTGCTAGTGTAATATATACCACTTCATTAGTAGTACATTTTCTTTTCATCAGTAAAATGAAACAACCATACAGCAAAATAAAATAGCTACATTTCTTCCCAGTGACTTGACGGTCGGCACCCCCGCTTCTTCCTTGGAAGAAGTCAGAATGACTCTATTTACAATTTCGCACGGTGCACAGACTACTAGTGTCCAACGATATATACTCTTATTCCATGTGGTTACTTCTCTGCCTGCATTCAATAATTTCCCCGCTGAGAATGTCTATTGATGCATGGAATACTTAGTTTAGGCCTATACCTACAACCTAGCGTACTTACATTGTCGATTCAGGCACTCACACTTCCACAATCCATTTTCGTTTCAACCTCCACACTCAACCCACACAGCTACATCCACGCCATTGACCATTCCGATCCCTTGTTCCATTCCGTACGAGCCGGAAGTCACTTCAACGTAATCAACGTAACCGGCAAATGGGATTCGAAATGGATAGCGCTGTTTATTAACTGAATAAACAGCGCCGAGGCCCGGGTGGGACGTAGGGTGAAGCGACGGGTGGGTGGAGGGTAATTCGTCGGAAATTTAAAATAAAAACAATCTAAAAGCGTTGAAATATAACCCATTTACTTCCTACAAATAAATACCTTGTGCGGATACTTTCTGGACATAGCAATTGAATATAGAGAGGCAAACGAGTATAGCAAACCTACTTAGTCACTTCCCAGGCACGCAACACACGTGAACATAAAGACAATCTCTATCTTAATAAAATAAGGGTTTGGAGCCTAAAACCGCTATCTTCTCTGAAACCACTGGCCAGATCTCCATTATATTTCACATGCACATTGCCGAAAATGGTGCCGAACCATTCCACTATGTTATATTAACACTTTTGGAGGACATCAGGGTTATAAATGGGTTCGAAATGGGTTGAAATTGAACACCCCCATCAAGGGTCCCCATTGGTGCCGGAAAACAATCCCCTATCAGTGCCCCTACACCAGAAAGAGGCGATTTGCATATTGTCTGACACTAAGCAGCAACCAGATGACCGCTCATCCACGCCTGGGTGAAGCGGACTGAAACTTTGCACGTCGTTGTTCACTACAGGATGGGAGTTGATATATTTCACCATATTTGGTGTGTGTGTGTGGGGGTGGGGTGGGGAGGAGAGTGGGAAGATGTGGGCCCACTGTCCGGGTGGGAGGTGGGGGTGGAGGGAGGGAATGGGAGGCAACAACAACTTGAAAGAGAAAGATGGTTGGGGAGGGAAAAAGGAGAGTGAGAAGAGGTGGGCCCCACAGTCCCACTAGCAAATCCCGTGCGAAGCACGGATATTTGCTAGTATAACATTAATAGAATAAACAAGTTGCTGTCAGATGATCATTTTTTTGTTTGACTCATGGAACAAATGATATATATTATTATTGAGTGTTAATAGATTGGTTAAATTTTCATAGTTTGAGTAATTTTCCTAATACCACTATTTGGACTCAATAAGCTCTAATTGTACACATTGGGATGTTGTGAGGCATATTAACTCGTTTTCCGGCAGAGTGATACAACACTCAGCCTTCAGCTTTGTGTTGTATCACTCCACCTCCAAACTCGTTCTACATTTCCCTTGCCCGTATAGAACGAGTACCATATAAGTTTATTAGTATATGTGCCCCTTTTTTCTTTTAGACGTGACATCATAAAACAAGTCCCGTCGATAAAGCACTAGTTCTACATCAGTTCACAGATATGGAACTCCCGGTTATAGAATGCCCATATACTAATAGCAGTTGTTAAACAATACAATTCCATATGGTGTGTAAATGGTGTGCAAACAACAAAGTCAATAGTGGCTAATATACCAGCCTCAAGTATAAAAGCCCATACATTGGATCTGCTACTCTTCAGCTTCAGAAACATTTTTGTTAGGAGAAGCTCTACAAAAGGTGGAGTAGAAATAATAGGTGGTAGTATACTACCCCAGGAGTTAAACACCAGCTATAGCAGCTGAACTAAACAGCCTGGTAATCATACACTAATAGGTGTCAGTATACTACCCCAGGAGCTAGTAGAAGATCAGCTAGGGGCAGAACTAAACAGCTTGGTAAAACATCATACAACACTAGATGGTAGTATACTACCACAGGGACTAGTGAAAGACCAGCTACAAGAGCTTAACTAGGAACAGCCATTAATAAGTTGCAGTATACTACGCCAGGAGCTAATGGAAGACCAGGTTTAAGAACTTAACTAGCAACAGTCATTAATAGGTGATAGTATACTACCCCCGGAGCTAGTGTGCTAGAAGGAGAAGAAGCTGTACAATGGATTGCCCCACACCCCTGCTCCTACTGTTCCTCCAGGGTGTAGTGGGTTGCTATGGAGATGGCCTGTATGTGAGCAGGATGGGTGTGGGGCATGTAGAGACATACTCCAGCAGGCTTCAGGCAGAGGGACCATCTCTACAGCTGGACAGTGTGGACTGTGCCGTCCTGTGCGGCCAGCGAACCTGGTAACATTATAATAACACTTGTTCTTTTATATAGAATGTATTAAAGAAATGAACTTTAAGTCTTAATAAGTACAACTACCGGTCCAGTTCTAGTTGGGTTTAATGGAAGTTGGTTACATGTAGATAAAATAAGTAAAGCTACATTTACTGCTGTGACGATGATAAAATCAGGCAAAATTTACCCATTAATTATTTTTTGACCTATTACATGGAATAATATTTTGTTGCTGTTATATGTTATCACAAAAATTGGCATAGATGAGGGATGATATAGAAAAACATATACATGATATGGCATTATTTTGATGAAATACAAGTTGGTTTCCTGTTGCACTCCGAGTGAAATTGTGTGTATCATTATGGCACAGCCTTGCATTCACAATGGTACAATAGAGAATGAGACTTGCATTTGTTAATGTGCGATCTCCCATGGTTTTGGTTGGGATAAAGGGTATTAAGTCATTGTACGTATTTATACCCAATTATACTGCTATGATACTCATTTATTTAAGTGTTGTGTGAAATCTATAGTTGGTAACCTGATAACTTCCCAGCGGCGATATTTCTTTGATGAGGATGTGTGGAAGACAGAATTCCATTAAACCTCTCGAAATCTGTCACCTCCTCATTAAAACAACAGCTGGGTTAGGATGGAGGAACTCAGATTTGGGGGACAGCTCCCCTTGTCTTATCATCACCCTCTCTCCCAAGTGGTCCTAGCTGGTCCTCCCTCCCCTCAGCTTCGAACATGGTCAGTTAAGAACTATAGAGATTGTGATGCACTATAGATAGCTAGGTTCGTCTATAGAGAGGTTCATCTATAGAAAGGTTGCATGGTTACAGAATTATCATCTTATTACATATTAGCTCTGTTGCTAAGAACTCCTCCCGTATAACTAGTGTAGGAGGGGGAACTAAGAGAAACATAATTATTCTTAGTGAAGTAGTAAAGACATGGAGATCATCTGGGTATCCTGACATAATGTATTCTAAGGTATTCACAGGACTTCCACACTAATATAAAGTGCTCTCCAACCTGCAGGTGTCTGGGTATAGAGGTGAATGCAGACAATGAGTGCCGACTGCGCACCCTGGTGTTGATCAATGCCTACCACTACCAGCCTGCTCCTGGTGTTCAGGTCTATGCCAAAGGTAAGCAATTGCTATAAATAGATATTATTGGATTATTAATTTATCGCTTTTACATAGTATACCCCGCGCTATCTCTGCATGGGTAGTATTTTATGCATTTGTACAAGAGTTCCTTTAAGAAGGTCTTGTTTTTGAGTTAAAATGGATGCTGTAGACCTCTTTCACACCATTACTTGTGAACTTTACAATGACGTCATCACATGTATGTGTACTTCTCATGCTACTTTAGCTTACTTTGGGCATTTGTATTGTTATTGTATGAAAAATATTCCTCTCTAATTTTCTTCTTCTTCTCTACAGAATATCCAACCAACTACATCTATGTGGGCTGCTACAGACAGGATGAGTTGGACATAGTTCTAGTGAAGAGTCTACGGGATAACTCTGGTGGTGGCGTACAGGCAGTCAACTGGGATCACTTCTATCAAAACATCCCTGAGATCATCCAGATGTGTGCTGCCCTTTGTCAGGTTAGAGGGTACTCACACTTCTCCCTGGTTGCTTTTGCGGAGTGCTGGACACAAGACAACTTGGCCGCTAAACTGTCCAAACCGGTACCTGAGGATAATTGTCCTAATAACCTGGGCGTCCATACGGGATCATATGCTGCTGTGTATAAATTTGACTAATTTTATTAAGAAAATATCTGTCATTTGGTTTTAGTTGTATATCACTTGATAAACTATCCATCATTCATTTACCTATTAATTTGTTTGTTTTGGTATTGTACACATAGCACTCTCCTCATTAATTTTAAGACTTTCCATGAGATGTCTTAGAATATGTTGACATGGTTTTTTATTTAAGAAAATGGCGAATGAGGCTCTGAAAAATGATCTACAAAAGGTTAGTCTATGGTGCAGGAAAAACAAAATATCTATCAATATAAACAAAAGTAATATCCTAAAGATATTGCCTACGAATCAAGCAGAAACTAAAGATAAATACGAATTTAAATTGGGGAAAGATCAGATGGAATATACTGATAACTATACATATCTAGGGTTAAATATAGACAACAAATTAACGTTTATAAATCACCTAACCCAGAAAATCTCCCAAGCAACAACCAGATTAAAAGCAATACGAAAAATCCAAAGATCATTAACAACTACCAACATACTAACATTATATAAAGTAGCTGTTAGACCGATCATGGACTATGGAGATTGTATCTATAGTGTTGCACCCTCACAGTTGCTTGGTAGATTATAAACAATACAGCACTCATTTGTCAGAGTAGCATTCAATGTTGATAAGAGAACAAATGTTATTGATTTACAAATAGAAAAAGACAGCATCATTTGCTGGAATTAGGATATAAGTTAGAAGATGAGCACCCATTGATCGATAATAGAAATTAAACCTACGCTCCCATAATAAGGGAAGGATAATGATATTACCCAAACCATAAACAGAAAGGATAAGAAAATCAATCTTTTACTAACTCCCAAAAATATGGAACGACCTCCCCCAAAAGAGAGTGACGTGCCCATCAATGAAGGATTTTAAACAATTTCTTAAAAGCAATACACAATAGGAACTGAGTTAACCTTTATAACCTTTGTAGGGAAAGGGGTAATGATTTGTACTACATGGAAATATAAAAATATTATGATATAAAAATTGATAACTTATATCCCTGGAGTGGTTAAAGAGACGACTAACGATGGTGTGTAAACCCATTATCGCTTTTTATATGTTTAATGAATCATCAATTACAAATCTCAAGTTTTGAGATCAAGAAGTCAGGTGAAAGTAAGGATCTATGTACAGGTTGAAGTATTTTTGAAGTAAGTATAAATAATATTACTGCTGCTCATTCGTTCTGAATGAATTTTGAATAATTTCGTTATAACACTTAATAGCATAAGGTAAAGTAAGGAGAGTAAAGTTGATTGTTAGAAGAAACAAAATGCTATAAATGTTAATAAGAAGAATTGTACAGTTGAAAGTATTTTATTGTCTTTATCATTGTTATTGTCAAAATAGTATGAATATTAACTTGCGTTCCTTGATCGCGCAGAATATAACAAAACTGACATTGAACTTTCTAGAAAAGAAACGAAAATTGCACTTTGTGCAGAAAGTCAATCCAGGAAGACCTATGTTAAGTCAAAGAGCGATTAAAAACCATTTTCCTTTAATCTACATGTTTGTAACTGTCTATAAATATAGAAATAAAACTATTACACACATACATACACTTTTTTATGGTTTCAATCTAGATCAATCAATAGCTTCTTAAAATTTATTGTATGACGTAGATGTTTTTTATTAGGATATAACAAGTTACTCACTGATAACCACTGTTTCTCAATGAAAAAAACTGTTTCTCGCTGACAAACATATAGTTATTGGAGAAAACTTTTTTTATCAGCTGATACCAAAATGTTTCTCACGTCAAATTTGAAAAACAGTGTTTTTCATTGAGAGACAGGGTTTCTCTGATCAGCTGATGAGCAGCGTTTCTCATTGACAAATGCTGTTTTTTCAATTGAATAACATGTTTTCCTTGGAATTAATAGTATTTTGATAGTTCAGCCCTTTAGGTAAGAATATGATAAACACTGTTTTACGATTGAACAAACCTTCAGTGTTAAACTATAAAACTACTTCATCTAATTCATCTTCATCTTTAATAAGATATACATGAAATACATTGATACAAGAACATTGTGATTACATGCGGGAATATAAATATTTGTTTGTGCCAGATCATTAATATTAATGAAGAAGGAGTAACGAACTCCGAAACGTTGGTCAACACATCTAAATAAAACATCTCAAGCAAATATCAACTTGACATCGTCTTTCTTACGGTTTTGGTGTGTATCTCTTTAAATCCATTAATATCAATCTCGCCACACCTTTCATGATTGGTTTCTACTATTAGGCCTACTTACTACTATTTCTACTTCACATGAGATGCGAAGTAGAAAAGAAGCCCTTCAGGGTTATCGCAATTTTCCAGCCAATATTTGCGAAAAAGATGAAGCTGATTTTCTTATGCATGCCAAAACACACTGGCACTTTTTACCATCATATAACATTACATCATGTTACATAAGGTTACATAACATGACATAAGAATGTATAAGTATATGTGACGAAGCTAAACACCTCTGGGCTGGCGTTCAAAAAAAGTTGGTGTTATAACACCGGTGCCTTAACACTAACACGGGTGACTAACACGGTGTTAGCGGTAGTGTCCATAAGCTAACACCGTGTTAGCGCCGGTGTTAGCCAGCACCGGTGTTAGCGCCGGTGTTAGCTAACACCTGCATTAACACAGGTGTTAGCCAGTACCGGTGCTAGCGCCGGTGTTAGCGCCGGCGTTAGCTAACACTTTCATTTTTTTTTACTTTTTTTTATTTTTTTTTTCATTTGCGCCACCCTGAATCGAAGGCTCTGTAGATATATTTTGATCATGGAAATCGATTATTGAAACAAAAAAGTAGACCGAAAGTAAATTCTATAACAATTATTCTGTATAGATCTATACACAGTACAGTGGCATGTGTATGATTGTTAGGGAATGAACCTCACTTTCAACCGTTTGATAGATTAAATCTGGTTGAGTATCTATTACCTTTTGGTGAGTTAAAACATTTTTTTCAAACATAGAAATATCCAACTTAAAATATAAAAAGACTTATTAGGTGTCTTAGTGTTTACTATCATTGGAATCGGCTTGATCTCTTTTCAAGCATGATGATATCTCAAAATCCATATTTTGCGATTTATGAATTATTTTCCTAAAACGGATCACATAATTATAGGTTATGTTAAATTATAAGCATTATATTGCGATTTTGGGGGGATTTTCTTGACTCTGGGGTATCTTTGATACAGTAAAACGTCAATGTACGTCATGCATCACCATATGGAATGTTCAGCTCTTAATGTACTTGGTAATGGCAAGTCTAAAAGAATACATTTTAATGTATCAACCAATAGTGTGCGACATAGTGGGTTGGTTGGAATCATTCATAAGAATACATGTATAGCCTATACTATGCCTTGACTCCCAGCACTCGGGGAGCTCGCTACGGTTTTGCTGTCTAAAGAATACATTGATGTGAATGCTATAGCAGACAACTTCAAAAAGTACTTATCATAGCCTATTCACTGTTTGATATTATGTACGGTAAACCTATATCTAAGCAGACGTCGGCAGGACAGACGTCAGGATCTTATCGTATGATTTCTAGAGTAAAGACAAAGTTGTTTACATGGGCACTGCAGTTCCATCTTTAGTAGGACTAACCACAATTATGTGACACCTCTGCATGGTGCCACATGACCAAACCCCTCATCTCCAGGCTGAATGTCCATGGCATACCTAGATATAGATTCCTCTAAACGGGGAGGCGAGGGAATTCAAGCAGTGTTGCAGGGTCTTGACACTTATATTTGTTTCTAATTAGTGAGGTCACTACACCCTCCACACACCCTGAGTGAGAAAGACAGGTGAATGAAGAGAGAGATACAGATGGGAGAAGAGAGAGAGGGGGAGAGAGAGGAAGAGAGAACACCGGGAGAAAACGGGGAGAGAGGGGGGACACAGAGAGGGAGAAAGAGAGCGGGTGAGACAGAGCTACAGAGGGAGGGCGGGGAAGAGAGAAAGCTAGAGAATGGGGAGAGAGAGGGGATAGAGATAGGCAGAGAGATAGGCAGAGAGATAGGCAGAGGGACAGATCGAGGGAGAGCATGTGGAGAGACATGAGGAAGAGACAGGGGGAACAAGAGAGAGGGAGAAAGAGAATGGGAGGGTGGGATAGATAGAGGGGGATGGAATGGGGGTAGAGAGCAGGGAGAGATGTATAGGGAGAGACATCCTACCTAGGCAGGCCCTCTATTCCGCTATGAGTTACTCCATACTAGGATGTAGGAACTGGTTGCGGAGTATAGGGCCTGCCTAGGGAGGATGAGGGAGAGGGAGGAGAGAGAGGGGATCAGACAGATTAAGAGTGGGGAGAGAGAAAGGGGAAGAAATAGGAGGGACAAACAGAAAGGGAGAGAGAGAGGTTGAGAACAGAGACATATTAAGAGCAGGGACAGAGAGGCGAAGAAAGAGGAGAAAAAGACAGAGGGAGAGAGAGGGGAAGAGTCAGAGAGGAAGAGAACTTTGATTATTTTTGCAAATAGATCTATAATATTTCTCCTGACAGGTGAGAGAAAAGGAGGAGTGGTAAATGTGGAGAATACAGGGAGGGAGAACATCTCCCTTTTACACAGTCTATACCATAAGGAGGAGAGGGAGAGGGGGGAGAGGGAGCGGTAGAGAGAGAGTGAGTGGGGGAGGTATAAGAGAGTGATTGGACGCCTACTGCGCCAATGTGTTTCCCAGCACTGGAGTAGTCAAATTAACATTTTAAAAAGTCTTTTTTTTAATATCGGTGATTAGACACCTACTGCGCCAATGGCTTTTCTGGCCACAGTAGCATTCGGATAGCATATGGCCCACCTATATGTTTATCAATATAAACATATGATAATGAAATCGGGCGATCTTTGAAAGATAACTTCTGGCAATGTATTCTTAGATGATTTAGTACACTGATGAACTGACTTTGTTTCATAATAGCGCACCGTCATCCAACTATTTATAGTATTGAGGTCAACGGCTCAAACAGCTGACCACCGAGGGGGCAGACAAACATGAGGTGCGCACGTCTTAAGACGCTCACTGCGTTAGTGTATGGGACATAACCAATCGTTGTCAATGTTTCTTAGATTTTAAACGTTTGTCATTTCAGAACCCTTTATGCTTGAACATTAATGTTTATATCTCATACCACTGGATGCAGTGTGGTTTTGATATTAGTTGTGTGCTGTTTTATGTTATTCACTGTAAATAGATACATGTACTATCTACTATCATATATGGGCACTTCTCATGAACCGTCGACAGAGTTCCTGGACCTGTATTTCATGATGATGAGTAATTAAGAAAAAGAAATAGCTTGGTATCTGACTGACTCCTGTTTCACTCACTGCTAGATGCATATGGGCATTGAATGTAGGCAAAAATTTATAGAGAGAATTTATATGATAAATATTTGTTTGGCTTGAAATGGAAGGAAATCTGGAGTTTAGGAGAATTTTTCAATGATTAATAGTAGAGGATAATGTTTATTTTTCAAAGTATATTATTTACGAATTCTTTGTACGTGGGTGGGTAGAGAGTGGTCACAATCGGCACCATTATGACAATGCGATGATAACCCTAATATTTATTCAATTGTATCATTTGGTGAAGGGACTGCATCATTCCGTATCACGTTTTATTCCAGGTAATGGCTCAGAAATATAGGGTTGTATAGAAGAAAAAACGCCTAAAGAAATAAATCTGAAAGTATTATAGGATGGAAATATAAGGAAATAAGGAATAATTTCCAACTCATTTGTTTTGTATGGCTGAACAGAGATGGGTTACTGAATTGTGTGTACAATGAGTGTCATCCCGGGAACGCTGGTGCAAATAGTGATGGAGATATATATGAAAAAATATATATTTCCTGAAAGGAATAACCCAGTGATATGACCAGTCCCTGGAGTATTATATCAAATGGCCGTACAATACCCAGCAAATCGCATGTATGTTATCATAATAGACCGATACCTCGCTGACGTCACGCATATTTAATGAGGCCATGCGCGCGCATGATGGCAGCAAGAGGGAAATACAAACAACACTGGCTGCATGTGTTTCTATGCCGTAGTTAGGCTTCCCCGCACATCTCTAGCTATCTCTATGTATTTTGGACCTTGTATAAACTACTGAGCATATCTCTGGGTCTATATAGCATCATATGGGTGTTGAGCATATGAAGAATGATGAATACTTCATATGGCCCGTAACTATAGCCTTTAAATGGATTGTAAGAGTTAGGTAAAGGTGCATAATTATGATAGATGCAACTGTGTGTATGCGGTCAGGGCTGCGTTGGTCACGGGGCAGGGACTACCTACCCCAATGGGGCACTGACAACCAAAGTGGGTTCCCCTGCTTACTCCCCAACTAAGAAAAACGGCTCCTTTTCAAGGACTTTTCCCTCAGCTTAGTTGGCCTAACCTTTTTCTATAAAAAACGAGATTTTGCCATACTAAAAGGACCCCTTTTTAGAAAACCCTTTCTCCTTGAAATTGGGAATAAGCATGGGAACGCACTTTGGTTCTCAGTGCCCCTCGCCGGGTGCCTGCCCCGTCCACGCACTCTCACACAAGCACTGACCAGTCAACCCAGTGCAGGCATGTACTAGAGATGAATAACTGTGGAGGCTCAAACTAAGCCATTTCTTTGAAAAAAATGCCCCAAAGTACATATGTTTTAGAAAAGGGGTCTGTCAATATTTCCCTCGATTCAAGTTATTGTCTAGATGTGTAGTTTTCCATATTTCCCTTAGCAAAGTGCACGGTAATGACGGCTGTGTGTACTCGGCCATTCCTCCATACTGTTGACCTATTTTCCCAACAGGTCCTTCTGCTGCCCTGGTGCGCGCACATCGGTCCAAATCAGCATGTGTTAGTCAACACTGAAAACGGTCTATAGTATAGCCAAGCAATTCAAATAATTATAGTCTTTACCAAACTCTTCATGACATATCCTAGGAATATTAATCAATATTTATTAGGATATATATGTGTTATAATTTTTGTCAAAAAACATAGGTCGGGGAGAGAGGAGAGAGAGCCAGAGTGACAGAGGGCGGGGATAGAGCGGGAGAGGGAGGGAGGAGGGAGAGAGATAACAGTGGTAACATTTCTAAGGGAGAATAAGCGGGATAGAGTATGGGGAGAGGAGCAATTAATTAATTAGCTTTGAGATAAAGACTCTAAAGCTAACATACATGTACTGGAGAAACGATTATTTGTGCACCACTATTTTGTGGGGGAAAACATGTTTCAACAATTGTTATTAATGGGACAATCATGAAATCAGTGTACATTAATACTTTGATTATTTCTTACTTCATTTATTGACAAAATTTAAATGATCTTGGGTAGAAAAAAATGGTGTCGAACCATCAACCTATATATGTGTTTCTAGACCTATTTTATAACTGTTGCAGTGGTGTTCCACCCATGAAAAATCAACAACCCAATTCTCCCAATTCCTCAATTCACATAGGGTGGTTTAATAACTACATTATTATAGCGCAGCCAAGGTAGTGGCAATTGAGAGAAATATGATAGCTGTTGTCGTGTGGAGTACCTGATTGTTATTGGGGCAAATGAAATGTGGATAAACAATTCAGGATTGTTTGTTAGGTGAATTGTAATTGTAATTGTAAGAGTAGGCTGTTGGTCTTGTTTGGTGACTGGCAGTGCAATTCCAAGCTCAAGAACTATTCAAGATTCCTTCCTAATTGCATTCAATAGCCGGACATATTTTAACATCTAAATGTATAAGTTATATTCCTATATATAATTAATTACTCAGGGGACAGAATACCTTTTCGGGATTTTGGCTATAAGCAATCATAGCGGGTAACAGTAATAAGATGGGGTGGGGAGGAGTGGGAGAGAAATAGGAGAAACAGGGGGGAGAGAGAGTGTGAAGGAGGGAGATAGGAGAGAGAAGAAAAAGAGATAGGAGAGAGAGGGAGGGAGGGAGAGAGGAGAGGGAGGACAGAGAGGGACGGACGGAAAGAGGAGAGCGTGAGGAGAGAGAGAGTGAGAGGTGAATGAGAGAGGGGGTGAGAGTGATACAAATTCTTGAAATGATAAAAGATGGTTTTTTTTTCGATTGATGATCTTAAATGAAATAGAGGGAAGGAAGAGAGAAGCATGAGAGAAGGGAGGCGGGGAGGTGAGTGGACGAATAGTGTGCAGGAAATTAAGGGTGTTCGTAAAAACTTTATATGTAAAATCCTTTCTGTCAATTATATAAATATAAATTTGATAAAGGGCTAATGAGCCTGAAACGTCGGACCCCTGAATAAACAAACCTACAACTCATCCCTCCGTCCCTGTCCTTCTTCTGTTCTGGGCTAAATCCTTACCTTGAGATTTATATAAATATAAAATCTTCTCCCTAGTAGCCTACTTAAGATGGGAATATCATTGTAATGATAACTATTGTCTTTCTGTCAATTATATAAATATAAATTTGATAAAGGGCTAATGAGCCTGAAACGTCGGACCCCTGAATAAACAAACCTACAACTCATCCCTCCGTCCCTGTCCTTCTTCTGTTCTGGGCTAAATCCTTACCTTGAGATTTATATAAATATAAAATCTTCTCTCTAGTAGCCTACTTAAGATGAGAATATCATTGTAATGATAACTATTGTCATCTGAGTTACAGACGGGTAGGACATCTGAGTGACTTACAGCCATTATGGGGTAATTAGCGGGTGGGTAAGAAATAAGTTAATTTCACACACTGCCTACTATCCCTTCTTTGTCCACCTCCCCTGTTGCCTCTCCTCTGCCCTAATCACATCTTGAATCCTCCTCACCCTCTTCCCTTTCCACACCCTCGAGCCCCTCACTCCGGGACCTCCCCCTCTCCCCTCTGCCCTTTTCTCCCTCTCTCCCTCTGAACTCTCCCCATCTCCCCTGTCCCTTTCTCCTCTGTCCTTCTCCGCCTATGTTTTAATCTACTGCCAACCACATTAATTAATAATCTAAATCAAGGGCTGTTCTACAACTGTTGCACCAGTGTTCTACAATATACGACAGAGAGGGACTTCTGGCACATTTGTACAATTTGCCTCCTGAGCTAAAAAAAAATGGCCCATACAGATTGCTATTTCATTGGAGCAACACTTTAAAACCAAATATTGCGATTGCTAAGGTCAGATTGGTGAACGAGAAACGGAGCAACGCAGCCCTGCTATGGTTGAAATGCAGGGGGTATATAATGAACATATATGCATCCATTTAGCAGGACTTCAGAAATGAAGGTGGTTTATATTACTCCGTCTATTAATAGCGCTCGGCAATGGACATCCACTCTATAGTCCATGACCGCGGGACTGTACTATCAGACATACACTGAGCTATTCTAGGCTCTGAGTGAGGGTCAGTTTGAATCTGCCGCTCTCCCCATCCTACATACTAGACTTGCACAGACATACACACATACCAGTATACTTATTGTGAACAGAAATAAGGACGTCCAGACCAACATATCACCCTATCTTTACATCTAGGTAGATACATACATACATGTATGAACGATACATACTTACACACATCCATACCATTAAGTTTTATATGTATACATACAACGACACAGATATATCAAAAATAACATATTAAATAACACACAAAGAAGAGGAAGGTAAGTGAGAGACTAAGGCACTGGGCAAGTCGACAAGGAAGACTGGAGCACATGAGAACCATCCTCCCTAGGCAGGCCCTATACTCCGCAACCAGTTTCTACATACTAGTGTCCTCCACTGAGCCATCCTCCCTCCCTCCATACTAGTATGTAGAAACTGGTTGTGGATTATAAGATTTAGGGTCTGCCTAGGGAGGATGCCACTGTAATTTAGCAGAATTTCCTAAAGGTGTACAGCTGCTAATTGTAATTTTTCTGAAAATCTGACCCAGTAATATAATCAAGAGTTTTGAAGTAAATAAACACTTAAATAAGCATACATAATGTATGCCAATGATTGGTGTTTGTTCGTGGGTGATATATAATATCAAAATTATAACTGTGTTCCTCCTTCAATTCCACCGCATCGGCGATGTGACTCGTATACCCCTTGAGGCCTAAAGGCCTCTCAAGGGTATAGATATTAAGTGCCATCACCTCTCATTCCTTTCCTTTCCAAAACTGTCAGGAGAGAAAGGGGAATCCCCGTTTCCCTCAATAGGTGGCGAAAACATAAACCATACAAATTATTTAGTTCATAGATAGCCCCAACACAGGGACAGAACAGTGTCCTGTGTTACATAACCTGAAACAGTCATGAATCAAAGGCCAGACCAATGACAATCTGGGCTAGCAAGGTGTAACACCAATTAGGCCAAGAAAACAGAGTGTGAGGTACTTGAAAATAATATTCAAGATTGGCTACAGTGAAGTGGGAAAATGCACAGATATCGCTGGAAGATAATTTTTTCATTTTCTGACGGTTTCACCTGTGTATCAAAGTATAGGGTGTAAAACGGTGTAAAGCAACATATCCCTCCATACAGTTTCTACACGTTCATACAGTATGTGTGCAATATATTTTACACCTTTCATAACGCATGGTCATGTACTAATTACAATTGAATAGTGAACAAATAAAATTAATAACTTTTGCCACATCACTTTTACCAACCTTAGGCCCAAAGTTGAGAGAGTTCCTTCAATCCGATTGGCCTTAAATGAAAAAAAAACAAAAAAACATAGCTAACACCCGGCTAACACGAGGATAGCGTGGGTGTTAGCCAGCACCCAGGGTGTTAGCTAACACACCGGGTGTTAGCTAACACCCGCGCTAACACCGGGTGCTGGCTAACACCCGCGCTATCCTCGTGTTAGCCAGGTGTTAGCGCTAACACTAACACTCCACTAACTGGTGTGTTAGCTTTATGGACACGAATTAAACACGGGAGTTAACACTTTTTTTATGAACGCCAGCCCTGCTCCCTTCGGTACTGCTACCATGTAATGAGAGAAGGAACTCTCACCTGGCGACGGTCTCTTTCACCTCGCTACGGCCTATGACGTCATAGGCTGGTGCACTTGTTGCCAGGTGTGATGTCAGAACACACCTGGAAATTACACCCACATTATTTTTATAAATAAATAATGGATGTAGGACCCTTTTTCCCAACTATGAATAATTGATGGAACAATAATAAAAATTGTCTTGTTTATTATTGACTTTGACACCTTAGTGACATCACTAGGCATCCTGTGTTATTTGGGGGGTCCCTTCCACCATCACTGATGGTGTTTGGCACAACATGGTTTCGCCCCTTTGATGGGCTCATCAGGCAGATCAGGGATCTTAGGGGGAGTGATATTATAATATTATAATAATAATATCAACACCTCCCTCTTCAATAGTGTAACAGTGGTTTTGGGATTTATATATCCTCATTACACAATAGTTTGTGTGACATATGTTTATCCCGACTGTGACATATTAGTCTCAGTCCATAAGGTCCTGGTATCCATACCATCATATAACATTACATCATGTTACATAAGGTTACATAACATGACATAAGAATGTATAAGTATTACTAATATGTTTATTATCAACATCCATATCGCACATCCCTTTATGAATATATCATTAGCCATAAGTCCGTATACCACCACAGATGCACCTATAACCTATACCAACACAGACACGTGAAATGGTTAGTTATGCTAACTCATACCAGCTGGCGCGAGAGCTGCATAAACATTTACCATTACAGCCTCCCCACTGTCTTGCGCAGCCTAGATACTGTATAATTATTGGTTATCTAGCGAAGCGACCAATCGTTAGATAACCAATATTTATACAGCATAGGCTGCGCATGACAGCGGGGAGTCTGTGATGGTAAATGCTTATAAATGTGAATATTTACAATATATATTTCCGAGTCTTTTCCACAAATTAATTCTTTTCGCTATACAAGTTTCAGCATAAAGAAAGGGACTACACTTCTGACGCCTTCGCACCTCTGGAAGCACGAAATCACATACATGTAGTTTTCCAAAACAAAACGCACCTATAGTGACACCTAGTGACCTAATAACAAGCAAGGTTTTGATATAAATGGATGAATGTCATGCAAATTAGAATATGCTTATTATGAAGTCCATTGGGATGAGATTCTATCATAATTGCAGGTCTGATGAAAGTAATAGAACATCTGACATAAACACATAAATGGCGGTATGGCAAACCAAGATGTTGCCTCTTAGTTCATTTCCGAGTCATCTACTCGTGTACCTGTGGAGTATTTTTGTGGGGTGGGAAACCTGGTACATTCACTGATTATTATTATCTTTTTAATACATATTTTACCAGGAATTAGTTCACCTCACAGTAGTCTCCCACTAGTACCAGGTATGTATAGTTATTGTTGCGCAATAGACCACTCTAGGATGAGGAGGATGAAATCGTGTTCTGTTTCAGAGCCAAAACACTTTACTTGCCAATTGAATAGATCATTGTTTTGCTATGCCACGTTCTATACAGTAGAGTGCCACTTAGTGAACCACATCTGAGGGGGAGGGGCAGTTTTTGGTCAAATAGCAGGACGGTCTGTTTTATTTTAAAAACCCCAAGCAGTATTAGTTAATATTTTATGATTCTATTACTGTTTTGCCGTTTTAAAGTATTCACAACTTGTGTCAGCTTCATTCAATTAAGTTCCGTTTCTAAGGAAAACGTTGGAAGATTTCCTTTACAAGTAACCGATGGCTAAGTGACAATTATTGTCATGTATTGTCAATTAAATTAAAAAGATTTTATTTTAACTCTTCGTGGTTTCACTTGCCCCAGTAACCATAACATATTTACAGTTCATTCATTATAGTTCAGATGTAGAAATATAGATAGATACGATCACATTATTGATTTGGCTATCCGCTTGCCACTCAGATCGGGTTTAGTTTAGTTTAAATATATATTTATTTAGTCAATAACATTACATCAATTTCACGATGTTGTTTTAAGCTATTCCTGCCTTTAGAGGATTTGGTAGAGAATGGCCTTTGTACTAGACCTGTTCTTGTTATTTATTTGCTCTAAGTAAGTACATTGTATTAGATTTTGCAACATTGTTTCATTGTTTACTGGATTTCGTATCATATATCCTTATAAATACTTTTCCTAATTAGAGGTTGGTTGCATTATCGAAATAGTCGTAATGTGGGACTGTGGCCTAGATGTGTTGTTTACCAATCTATTGTTCCTCGACTGGCCTTGTAGGCAACATATTATATATATGGCCATAGAGACGTCGGAATGAAAAGAAATAATCAAAATAAATGCAGGGACAGAATAACTAAATTCAGTCACAGAATTATTAAATACATGGACAGAATTGAAGATGAATGTGAGATTGAATTAAAAGGTACAATGACAGAATTTGAAAATGTTGTGACAGAAATACAAAATATTTCTATTTCGTAGTACATGTACATTGAAACTAAGAATACAATTTCTGCAAACTGCAGATCTTCCAATTGAGGATAATAAAATGATAATAATTATAAATATTAAAGATTCTAAAACAGAATTAAAAAGAGCAGAAACAGAATTCAAAATGTACAGAAATTAAATAATCTTAGACTAAATTAAATGGTACAGAGGCCAGATATGCACACCAAGTACGAATTGGATATGATTGGTCATGGCCACCTTTTAAATTAAAGACCGGCAAAGAATGACACTTAATATACTGCACTAACTGCAAACTAGCTGACGATGCACATTTTTTAATGTGTTAAAAGGTGAGAGCATGTCACGCTGTAAAATGTAACAACAGATATAAGCCTGTGGGCGCATTGTATATATTTTGGTCGTGCGCAAAGCTAAGGGCTCATACTAAGGAGAAGGGGATTTGGTGCTTGTCAAAAAAGCTGTATGTATACATACATAATATTGATAATAGATTTTTATTTCCATATCATAAATTTTACAAATCGTGTCATACAGTGAAAGGTCAAAGTAAAAAACATACAGTGGAGACAAAATGGAAAAATGAATGCTCTCTGTGAATGTCACAGGTTTTCCGAGTATACAACCGCCAATATGCGAAAACATTGGTTTGTAAGAAGGTTTGAAGTGGTTTTCAGAAATTTAAAAGTAATTCCAGGGTAGATTCCCAACGTTCATCAACTGTTCACTGAGGTGGAATATTTGCAATAATTCCTTTCATTGGCTTACCTCTGGTATGAAGGAAGCAATGCTAATGATATATGATACATCTAAGATTATGATAATAGATAATGAATCTAAGAATGAAGCAATGCTAAAAATGCATAGCCCACATACATTACACATAGTGTGTGGGCTGTGGGGTGAGTCGAAGTGAAAGTTATGAATGCCAAACTCTACCCACACTCTGCCAACGCTCTCCCACTATTTCGTTCTACCCGGCACCATACATGTATCACATGTATACACTTTTTGCCACTATTTGTTCATGCACATCAGAAATTCACATTGATAATAACTCATCTTGTTCATGATGTATTCTCTTTTTCCACTTCCTCTATAAATTTATTCATGCACATCAGGAACTCATGTGCACTTTGGTAAAAACTCATTCTATTCTGTCCACACGGCATAAGATTCTTTGCGCATGACCAGACAATTCATCCTTTTCTGCCCCTATTCTTACTTTAACCGCTATGCATTAACCCCCATGCAAATGTTATTTGCAAAATTTAAGAGATAAAAGGAAGAGCTGTGACTGTCACAGAGAGTATTCCTCTTTCCATAGCTTTCTCTCTTTTAATTCTACATTGTATGACAATTGTTGTAAATGTGATATGGAAATAAAAATATATTTTTATTATATTCGCCCTTGCATGCCTCTATAACGCTCTGTCCCTCCCTCTTATCTGTATCTTTTCTGACGCTATCTTCGTATCTGTCTTTTCTCTCCCCCCTCTCTATTCTTTCGCCCCTCGTCACATCTCCCTTAATCATATTGCGCATAGATTAATGTAAAATTCCTAAAAGCAATTGCTTCTATATGGATGGATTATGTGTATGAACTACCCTTCATGTTTCCCAACGTGAATTCGAATTTCAATTCTTCTATGCAGTTTCGAGGTCAATTGGACGTAGAATTTGATGGACATTGACACAACACTAGATTTGGGGAAAGGTCTCGCCATGTTTATTGTTTTGTCTTTTGATAGCTGGTTATAAATAATAAAGTGAAAGATTGTACAGCCATTGGTCACGAGCAATTGGTTCCATAGTGCATCGAGATAAATTGAAATATGTCATTTATAAGATAATATTAATGAAAACATATATTATTCAGAAATGATATCTGACATCGGGAAGTATAAGGAACTATTTGTGCTTTGTAGCCTATGCTACTCCTAGCGTCAGGTCGCGACAAAAAGAAAGGAATCGATTGTGGGTGCCTCTTAAGCCCACATAGGCCTAGGCCTATATGATATAGATGCGCAGAACGAAGAAAGTTGGCAGAAAGTGGTTTAAAATGATATGTCTAACATGCTTTCGCTTTCTTATTTGCTAAACTAAATTGATATTTTAAAATAACCTTGAATCATCCTCTTACATGTATAATCTTTGACAAATAAATTATTTTTCAATTCAATTCAATACTTCGATTTCAAATAATTTTAAATCTTAGTTATTAATATTTCGAATATTCCCTTCAATGCACTCAAAGTCACAGTCGTAACGACATCAAGGGCACCATATAAATAAGATAGCACTCTAAATGCACGCTTCAATGCCTATTCTAACAGGGATTTACTTGGGACGATATTTGGCTGATTTCTGAACTGCACACAGTCCCTTGAACCATTCTATGCTTGAACCAAACATTCAGTCGCGTACTTATCAGAACTGCATGCTTCCTTGATTTCTAGCTGTTTCTAGAGACCCGAGTACGATATTTGGCCTCCAAGTATCATACACCATGAATACACTGACCACACCAGACACCTGTGTTTCCCCCGCCAACATTCTCCCCGCCGATAATCTCCCCGCCGCAATCTCCCCGCAAAAAATCTCCCCGCCGACATTCTCCCCGCCATATATTCTCCCCGCCAAACGACCTCCCCGCCGACATTTTCCCCGCCATAAATTCCTGTTTAATTATGTCCAAGACTTATACCTTGATATAAAGTAGGGATCTTATTGAATGGGTAAAATACATAATATACAGTGATATACATATTAAATTAATCCACTATCACTCACTAAATATATGGTTTCATCTCCGCTCAATATTAGCCTATATGATTAATTTAAGGGTTTTAAATGTATTTCTTGATTATAATGATCAAATAGAAAACGAAATTGTGTATTTGTATGAAGAGAATTAGAAACTAAAAACAATTTACAATTCCACCCAATACTATTCTTTACTTCATTCACTTTGCTGCGTTTCACATCATGATTTTTATGGTCGATTCCAACTTAACTGGTACAAATAAATTCAATGGTGAGGTTATCGTGTATATGAGAATTTCAGTAAATTTTCATCATTCTTTGGCATCTAGATAAATTCAAATTTTAATGATTTATTGGCGGGGAAAATGTCGGCGGGGAGGTCCTTTGGCGGGGAGAATGACTGGCGGGGAGAATGTCGGCGGGGAGACTTTTTGCGGGGAGATTGCGGCGGGGAGATTGTTGGCGGGGGAATGACCTAGAACCCAACAGACATGCTCCACATCTCGTTGCACGTTAAGGATCTCGTTCTAGCACCTTCACAATGCATGCTTTGTTGCTTCATGCTTGCTGCATTATATAAGGTAATACATGACAACCACTTTAACCAGATTAACTTATTCTAATTTTGAGATGACAAATCTCTATTGAAGTTCTAATGGGAGTATTCATACTGGTATAACATCATTTTCAGAACATATTTTGGGAAGAGGTGGATTTTAAGACCAAGATTGTTTCTTTTTAATACCAGTTTAATTTCCAAATCTAATTACAGTTTTGCTGGGTTAGTCATCATACGTTAAATGTTATGTTAAAAAATTAAAATATGTTAAACCACCAATTCATCCACCCGCACAGTGTTACAAGGCCCTTCCACTTCCATTAGGGAAACAATTGATAGAAGGCTCAGAGTTGAAAAAGTCCCTCCAAATGCCATTAAAATCCCATTAGGACGCCTACTCCTGGACCGTGGAAAGCCATTCACGCAATAGGCGTCTGATGAGAGGCTCTGAGCCTAGACTGAATACGCCCTCTGTTATCATTATTATATTTGTTTATATCTAATATTGATATCTCTTTATTACAATTCAACTTCTGTTACTCCACTACCGATAAGTGTCTTTGTAGTTTTTCTCCATGGCACCTCCACGAAAATGGGAAGCGAGTGGACAAGTAAGAGGCGACGCATGAAAACAATCATTTTCATTGACTTCGGTTTTATTAATAATGTTAATAATGGCCAATAACAAAATAGCAACAAGATTTTGTTGTTGCTAGAACTCTTAAGTCATATTCAATCCAGAGTTTCTATTTTCCATGTGCAGTTATCTAAGCTCGCCTCTGTACAGATAAAGTGTTTAGCCATGCTATACTGTCGCATAATTATGTTATTTATTTATTAAAAAAGGAGGGTAAATAATACAACCACCCTGATGAGTCTATTATTTCAGCTTAGTTGCCTGATTTTTTCCACATTTTCTCTAAATTTATTCAACAATTTTCTGAGACTATTTTGTTCAATGTAAACTTGTTGTACTACATGTGTCCAAATAATTCAGTGTGAAAAATCAGCATTTATGTCAGCATAGTAAGGCTGATGTCCAAAGAATTGCAAAAAGAAACATAAGAATTGATTACATATGATATATTGTTAAAAGGAGGTAGGGTAGGATATCTCTGTTTCCTGGTGGCATCTATAATACTTTTTGATCCTAAAATTGACCTTGAAGAAGGAAAACAATTTCAGAAATGGATTGCTCACACCTGAAAACCTAGATGAACAGGTGTCATACATGAATGAAGAACTAAAAGGAGCTGAGATATGATATTCAAGTTTCGCGCCAGCAGCCATATTGGTTTTGACCTTGAGAATGACCTTAAAACAAAAAAAATGATTTCTGAAATGAATTCCCCAGATCTTGATGCATGGGGAAACTGGTATTGCACAAGGATATCCTACTAGCATGACCTGACATATGACATAGATCATGAGTTGAACCTGAGATAATGTGTAAAATTTCAGCAGTGGATATTTTGTTTTTTTGCAATTTTGGGGGTGTTCCCCCGCATAGATTTTCTTGGACTTTAAGTATATTGATAAGGGTATTAATACTACCTATAACTGTTGAGAAACCTGTTGGAATTTGACCAGAATCGGTGCATTATAGTAGAACTTATAGCAATTCTAACATTTTGAAGGTTTGTTCAGCCCCTCCCCCGAGTCAGGGGTTTATGACCCCCCCTAGATGAGAAATATTTACTAAAATGCATTTGTCTGTTAATTCCCCACCTAATGGCACTAGTTATGTTCAGATCGGACTATTATTTCAAAAGTTATAATAATTTTACTTAACCAGTCTATGGGGGGTCCGGTCCCTGTATTAAAAGCTCCCTCACGGCCCCCCTAGTGGGATGATGGCTGGACACTCGGACCAAACATTTTCGTTAGACCCTAATTTTCGTTAGACCCTAAGCTTTCATTTGGTACCAAGAACGAAACTTTTACACGAATTTGAAGTGAAAATCAAATTTTGCATTGGCCAGGAATCCTACTAGCAGGGATCGAGTGACGGGGTACGTGTTGTCCGTCTTGTGCATCTACCGTGACAGGTACTGAGGTAGATGGATACGCCTAGATCTATGCGCATGACTGCTTAGTATATCTCAGCAGTCCCACGACACCTGTTTTACTTAACCATTCATTAATAATTTACATCAGGGTGCATTTAATCGTATAAACAAACATACACTGACGAGTGATTCGAGGGGACTTTTTTGTATTAAATGCACAAGGGGTTAAATCAATATAGCTAACCACTTTAAACAGATATATAAAATATAATGCAAGTTTAACAGGCAGAAGATAATGCAATAAAACTTTAAAATGTGCAAGAATCGGTGGTTAATTCCTCTTAATTTCCAACCATATAGTTCTTTCCCCAGGAAATAAATGTATGGGTTGCCATTGGGGATGTAGACATACTTATACATGTATGATATCCACGTTTCCTTCGCTCTCGCACTCGCTCCTCGTTTTGCACAAGGCGTAGACCATCTATATCTTACATGCATGATGCACCGAGCACCCCCTTGATATCCTAATGCGTATACATACGTCATATAAGAAAACCCACCTTCGCATATTTGGTCAGTGCCACCTAGGCAACGCAACTGCCAACCTCATATTAAGTACATGAAGGTTATCCATGGAATATTATCAAGAACAAAATTGCGATACCTTATTATGACACTATAGGATCCTTTTATTGGAAGCTGTTACAGGATTATTATAATTTGATGGATTGTTTATTGTTGGGATGTACGCTCGCGGCAGTCCATTGATGAAGAGCTTGTGAATTGTGAAGCTCAATGTTGGAAACATTGGCAGTGCTGTACAAAGACAGAGACCTGTAGGTTTAAATGCTAGACGTTGCTTTTAGTTCAAAATTTAAGGTGGCTTGATTGAGCTGCAGTTTCTGCACCGGTGTCTTGAGTTAGAAGAACTAACTAGAATATTTTTCCTTTTACTTAAAGGGTAGACATTACTGGTTGATTCATTTCCTTTTGACAAAATTACTTGAAAGACAAAGTTCTCACTCCCAGTCAGTTAAAATGCTACAGACATTAGCCTCGATTGGGAAAGTTCACACCCCAAACTGAATCAATGTGAATGATATCATTATTCACAATCATACTGCTTTAAAAGTAGTTACAAAAGGTTGATAGGTATATATAATGTGTGCAATCATGGAGGTTTTATCATAAGCTATCATGGTGTACAAAGCATACATGTATATTAAAAGTTAGTAACAAAAAAAATAATCGTTTCCATATTTTGGAATCCGACCGGTTATTTCCAGACACTGGCAGTTGTGTTATATTTTCTATTTTTGGTTCCGTTCTTTTCCAACCCATCTAAAAGCCATTTGACCAACGTTTAGAAGCTAAACATTTAAACGTCAACATTTAGATTTCGGAGACCCGCCGAAATCCTTTCCTGTCATGGCTTATGTATTAATTTCACGCACGGAGGTAGGTGTACTAAAATAGCGGAATTACAGGAGTAGATATGGGGGGGGGGGTACAAGAATTTAAGAGGTACTGGAGGAGGTATGGGAAGAAGCACTGCAGGGGATTGTAGAGGATCGAGTATACAGGAGGAGATAGGAAGGAGGAGGCACTGGAAGATCGAAGGGGGAAAAGTGGGTAGGGGTTTCTGCATCATCCCTTCATTTTTATATGTTCTACCCATTTTAACTGCTGTTTAAACACGTCTAACCTACCCCGTCATAAACGCTCCCCAGCAACATGCCTGAGATAGTTTGTCAACTGCTTCCCTATACACGCTAAGCATTAGGCCTATTTATTCGAATGTCTGACCTTATGTTAATGTTGTTGTCGAATTTTTATTCATATTTTCATGAACATATAACATGATGTTCTCGTATGCATTTACATGTTCACACATGTATAGGCTACAAAAGGGTTGGGGAGGGAATGGGGGGAGATGGGGAAGGGGGAGGAATGGAGGGGGAAGGTCGGAAGGTGCTAGGAAGAGGGAGAGAAGGGAAGGTGTTTCTGCGTCACCTCTAGAAAGTTTTGAACAGGAGAGGGTGGGTGTCTACCCGGTGTTACACGGGGGCAGCTAGTATTCATTAATTTCATATCATATACCATAATGTATTAAGAGTTGACATGGTAAACTTGCTTGATTGTATTATAAGGTTATATTCCGGAAATGCATACTTAAAGATAATAAAATACATTTTACGCATTTTCTACAATTGCTATAACAGTTTCCACAACAGCTCAAACAATTCCCACCCGAATTCAAAGCCAAGAGAATTCTAGAATCCACATAGGGTCGTTGGATTCTAGAATTTGATTTGATTCGCTTGGCATTCCCAGTGTTTATTTGAGCTGTTGTTGACAGGACAGAATCGAATCGAATCGTATTTGTCAGCAGTTTTCGCCAGCAATTCCCAATGTGTATTTGAGCTATTGTGGAGAGAACAGAACAGAATCAACTCTTATTTGCCAGCTGTTTTTGCCAGCAATTCCTGGCAAATACGATCGCGCTGCGGTTCTGTGCACACTAGCACAAATAACATTGGGAAGCCAAGTGAATTAAATCGGCGGATTCTAGAATACGCTTTGAATTCGGTCTGCAAGAGGTTTGAGGTGCGGTGTCAACAGAATCAACTTCTAGAAAGCGCTTTTTAGTCCGGGCCCTTGTGTAATTATGTAGGGTTTTAACGGAGAAAGTGAAGACTATACATTTTCGCAATCGTCAGGGCACATAGATTATGAAAATCAATGTTGCCCAAAACATGTCGGCCATCTTATTTCTGAGGTGTAGCGTGAAAGAGGTACAGCTTCCGTATACTGTAATTGTCTATAACTTTCGGGTGTAGTATTATTACCCATTAAAGTATCGCATTATGTTTTGCTGTCTACCTATTAATTAGTAAATAAGGTATCGCCCAGAAACTGAACGGTAGTAAGAAGCTCTGCCTCAGGGAGTATGGCGTGGAATGACCGTCCCTAGCTTCCTCTTATGTTTATTTGTTTATTTTATTTAGGAACAATATTAAAATGGGACATCGTTATCCTCAACTGAACCTTAAATTTAGCAGAGTATTATGAAGACGTTATAGAAAGAGAGATATAGAAAAAGTTACCTTTACCATTAACATTAACATTGGTAGCTATGTACTTTATGAAATGGAGAGATAGAGAAATATCAAAAAAGTAAATTAAGTGAAAAATATCAAATACATTTTTTTTTTTTACGATTCAAACATTTTATTCAATTTGTCAACAAATCCACCTGAACGGTTCACATCTAGAAATAAATTCCGTTCACTGCTCTTCTCATCATGTGTTGTTGCTGCAAAATAAAGCATATAATTATATCCATAACCAATACCGTTTCTGTTTCTGTTGTTCCCTTCTAGCCTCAGATTTTTTCGCCTGGACTTAACTCCTGACATATATCAAATCAATATGAGTTAAGCCAGGTAGAGGGAAATGAATAGAAGAATAACAGAGCAGACAACATTAAAAGAAAATAGAAGAACAACATTGAAAACTTTTCTTCGTAATTAAAACAGATAAGAACCAGCACCTGACACGCTTTAACATCCACCTTCTTAGAACATCTAAACATTCGATCGTTAAAGTGGGTATAAAAAGTAGGACATATGTATAGGCTTGCATAATGTTTTTATTATGTTTAAGATGGTGGGTATATGCTACAATATATTGTATTGCATTGTATCAGACCGTTTGTAATTGAACTGTCATATCTACAACTGCCTCCTAGGAGTAGTATACTACAGCAGTGAATTGTATCAGGCTATAGGTACTAGAGGACTTGCATGTCCGCCATTTTGAATCATGATTCGCATGGAACTATGAGACTAGTAAAATCTATACATGTGTATGTACAAGAACATGTCATATTCAGCATGGGATATTTATCGGTGCTTTAATGTCAATATCCATGTGCTATACATGTTTTCATAACACAAGTCCCTATCTATCCAATGATGCATTTAGTTTTTTTATAGATCATTATACCTGCTGTGATATTGGTGGAAACATTTCCGATAAAAATGGTAAATATCTGTAAGCCGTGAGACATGCAAATCCCCTATTGAAATCTCATATTTCCTGTGTAGTATACTACAGTTTATGTACTTGTTAATTACAACCCCCACCTCCGGGGCTAAGGAAGTGTTTTTGTGAATCCCCGACTAGATGAGGCACATTCTTTGCATTATTGTTGCAAATAAAAAATATAAACCCTGACGAACACTCCCCACCCTGGACTACCTCTTCGTACAGGGAATAAACTAAGGGAAAGCCCCACCAGGGTGGTGGCATATTTTATCGGACATCCCCCTTCCACCCTGTTCCGTATGTGTTAGCTATATCAACGTATTTAGAGTCTCACTTACTCTAAGTACTTTTAGTACCCGTTGGTTGGTCTGAGCTAGCCCATTGTAGACGCACAGAGGGCCAGTTGTAGGTTCCGACTGGCCCTCTATATATGGCCGTGTCAATTTCCGGCCTCGCACTACTTAGCTCCCGCAATGTAATTACTGAAACGCAACTTGTTTCATGCATAACGCAAGGCAAAATTAGAAAATCTGAATCGGGGGATCGCTTACAAAACCCCTCATGAATGACATCTTATGTTTTTGAGTGTCTAGTTCAACGCAGGCCTATGTATGATTGATATTGCGTGCGTTGTTTGGTTTGTTTTGACTCGGCCTGGCATGCTCCCTCTCTGTCACTACCCAGCCGCAGTTGGCAGCTAGTGGAGGGAGGGAGGGAGGGAGGGAGGGAGGGAGGGAGTGGAGCGCAGTTGGTAGTGTCGGACCATTCATTATGTGTGGGTGGGGGAGATGCCAAGTTGTAATCATTGGATATGGGGTGCAGGTGGGATGGGGTTATGAGTTTTGATTTTGTACTATTTATTTTAGTCAATTGAAGGGTAATTTGTTGTAAGAGGCAAGTATGCTGTATTTATGCAACAAACAGAACCCCTGCTTCTGCCTGTGTATAACCATAACCCACCCCTAGTTATAGGGACTGGACGGTCCCCCTCCACACTAGCGTCAGTGGGTAAGGTTAGAGAAGAATGCAACTTAACTAAACTGTAAGTAAATGCTTTCTGAAAATGTTGGAGGTTCAGGAGAAGTGATAGTAATGGCAGTAGTTGATAATAACAGCCCAACCAACGGGTACTAAAGCCATTAGAGCCTTCGTTTATTGTCCTCGCTGGCCCTCTATGCCTGACGGGAACCATGAGCCTTGGCCTCCGGCCTCGGCTCATGGTTCCCGTCAGGCATAGAGGGCCAGCTCGGACAATAAACTCAGGCTCTAATTGCCTAATACTTAGGAGTGCTAGCGTTGATCTTGGATCAGGCCACTGGGCATTAGTCCAGATTCTACTCGTTCAATAAATTTGTCCACAAAGAATTCTAGATCTAGCTCCAGTACCTATTACATTATCGGACGAGATGTCTAGACTAGATATGCGATATATACAACATTCAAAGGCTATACACCCTGATGATTTCAGTATATATATAGAGGAATTGTTGCCACCATAATATAACCTCCCTCCCCCTAAAAAAACAACAAAACAACCTTGTGTACCAAGGCAGAGTGACATGGAGGGAGAGGGGATGGGGATGTGGAAGGGGTCGGGAAAGAGGGTGGACGAATGGAGTAGGTATGCATGCGCACAAGTTGCCCGCATGATGTGTGGAACCTCCTCACCTCCTAAGACGATTGGAATTACAAAATTTGGAGCAAAATATGATGTTACAATCAGCTATATGTATCAACATATCCAAATCGAAGGCAATCAAAATTGTTAACACTTAAATACTCAAGTTGAAAACGTTCTGTGGTGTTACCTGACTGAATATCTCGAGTCTTGTTTTTTTTTATTTTCTTTTTTACCAGGGCTAGTTCAGCGTTAGCTGTTCTTCCACTAGTGCCTGGGAGGACGAGAGCGATAGCGCAGCCGCACCAATTGTAGCTGTCTGTCAAGAATTTACAAAGCAATGATACAATTATTCGATTGCATGCATGTGATATACAACGGTGTTAACTAATCAAGATTACAAAAACTACAAATCTTACAAAATAAGGCCATGGAAATATATTTTTTTTTAAAAACAGCTTTATTGCCATGGAAATAATAACCAATGTGCATGATAGAACTAATACAGGGCACTAGCATGGAAACATATACCTGTTACCACTTAAAGATAGAAGTAGATTGCATATCATATTGCAAAAAGCGTTTGAATATAAGGATGATGACAATTTGATAGATTTCTGAAAACTGCCTTTCAAAATATTCGCACTTGACAGAATCATGTTGAAAACTATCACCCTTAAATGAAAAAAAAACATATTCAATATTAGAAAAAGGTAACTAGACCAATGTTTTATATACATGCTGTTCACTAATTAATTGATTATTAATAGGTTTATAACCGCTTTACATCAGAATATTACACACTACTAGTATCTAGTTAATTACATTATCAGTGACCTTGAGCTACATTTAGGTCGCATTAACTTTTAAATATTGAACTGTCATATCTATTTATAAAGTACATGTAAAACCAATATTATTTGCAATTGATTTTTCTCTCTTTTATTTTATTATCAGTTTTTAGACATTCTTCAGGAAACATTAGTAGTGATATCAGTTGGTAACGTTAGCAGTTGATTACCATGACAACGTACACCCAGTTAACGTTGTAAAGCAGAAATATATAGTTCTTAGAAATGTTGATGGTAGAAACCATGCATGCAGACCTGAGAAAGTTCTAAAGAACGTAATGTGCCAACAGTTGTATATATAGATCTACCTCCGAGAAAACGTCTCTTTTCCCCTATGTAGCCTACTATTATCCAGATATCCTATGTACCCGAATATAAGCAACTTTATACAAATTGATAGTGGATTCCCGTTTATGCTCTACGTGAGAGATATAAAAAAGATCGTCTCAATTAAACGTAGCTCGAATGCGTAAGTCGCAGTGTACAACCGTTCTCTAGATTAAGTAAGGTTCTCAGGTGTCTGAGCATGGGTTGGGCGAAATTTAGGGTCAGAAAAGTAACTTGTACCATGGCCAAATTGGCCAGTCTACATGGCTGAACGCTCAAAGTCTCTGGAAAAAGCTCAATTCAAGCAGGCCGGGAGATATGAATACAATGCAGTAGTGCATTGAGTCATGCGGTGGCACTGAGGGAAAACGCCCCTTCTGGCTACAAAAACAAGCAAAGGACTATAAGACGCGCATGCCTCAATCTCAGAAAAAATAAAGTTTATTGACGTGTTTGGGATTTGAGTAAATATATTCTTTCAATTATTCTATTTATTCACACAGCAAATTAATGATAGTCATAGTTTAGGCGGATTGTCAAAATGAAGCTAATTCCTATTGTACCCTAAATTCGATTTGAGGTTATTTAAGGTTGCCTAGCAACCAGCCATGAGGCTCACTGAGTACCCAGATATTCATATCCCTACTAGGTTATCACCAAACACTTATTTAATTGAGGAAGACCACACCCCAGGTCAAAATAAAGAATGGTTGCGAATCATGTAATATATATCCTCCTAATAGTTGCATTGCCTAGCAATCTGGCCCTCATGTAAGAACTGAAAATCGGAAAGCTATCGAATTCAAGATCACCAGCCTCCCTTTCTGTTTTGTAAATGTATTGTCACGACTATTAATGTCACTATTATCATTGATAAAGGTAACGTCACATAATGATATTGTATAATTATTATGAATCCACATGTAAAAGGTATTGGAACATATAATCTCATAAATATATCTGATTAATTATTTTTATAGCATGCATGATTGGACGTATCACCCAATCAATTATCATCCCATCTATAAATTTCAACCCACTGTGATTTCACCTTTGTAACAAGTTAGAAGTAGTAGTAGAAACCTTTATTTCCACAATAGACAATTGACAATGGAAATGTGAACAATCTTTCTCTACAACTACAGACGTTCCAGGGGGGCGTTTCGTAAGTTCGAATAGCGCGCGCTATACGTTACCAAACATAGCGCGCGTTAAGGGCCAAAATTAACGTCAAATAACATTGCGTTACTATAACGAACGCGCGCTAAATTTATCGCTACCATAACGAACGCGCACTGCGTTAACTTATGAAACGCCCCCCAGGATGTCCGAAAATCAAACTAAACATTCTCCGAGGTATAGTGGAGTGGTAGAGGTAAAGTTGGTAGGAGATATCGATCTGAATATCTAGGGTAGCGGTATAGCCTTTAGCTAATGGCAAAGGAGCAGTCCTGTTTAGACTCTGTTTCATTCATAGAACAATCCACATAGGTATATCATACATCAAGGTACCATGTGACTAGGTATGTTCTCTGAGCATGCGTGCCCTTGTCCAATCATTAATAAACCAATCAGATGTGAACCAATAATACAACTTGTATAATGTAATTGACCGCAGGGGGGGGGGGGGGGTCGCATGATTGAACCCTGAATATTGATCAATGTGATACGAATAATGTATGTATTGTCCAATGGCCTAAATTACGGTGGTGTATCTAATGTCTTACACTTTTGATCACTTTCTCTCAACGAACTGTGTAATTTTTTATTTCATGTCAACCGAAAAGTAAAGGTATATTTTTTCCTCAAAGTATTTTTGTATTTAAATCTTTTTATTCAGACAAAAACATTGTGTAACGAGTACATTTTTGTGTAACGAGTACTAGTGGCATGAATGAATTGGCCTACACAGATCTAATTAGAAAACCTGGGGGGCGTTTCATAAGTTCGAATAGCGCGCGCTATAGGGCCTAACGACAGTCGTTACCAAACATAGCGCGCGTTAAGGGCCAAAATTGACGTCAAATAACATTGCGTTACTATAACGAACGCGCGCTAAATTTATCGCTACCATAACGAACGCGCACTGCGTTAACTTATTAAACGCCCCCCAGATTCTCAAAGGGGTGCACTTGGCGATATCTTACAACTTGGCGATATCTGACAAATATTGATTTTAAAGTTCCTAATGCAGCCCAGGCCTACAACCTCTCAGATCAGACAGGAATGGTATGTCAGTGATCGGACGCCTACTGCGCTAATGGTTTTTTCTGGCTCTAGTGGCATTCTGATGGCATTTTGCACTTAGACTTTCCATCAACCTAGCAATGGCTCTTTAACATGTACGTCGACGTCCGGTCTTTCTTAACCCAGGTGACGTCTTTAATGTTTTTGTCTCTATTATAGGGGAACTCCACTAGGGAGGAGTGTTGCCAACAGGCCTAAAAATTCTTAGCAACATTTTATGAGGTTATTGGCGCGAAAAGGTCTCTAGTGGAAGAAGGGTGAAATAGAGTGATGGCAACAAATTTAAAGCCAACAAAGGCAAAATACCTATGATGGTTTGATATACAGAACAGCTTTTTGTAGTACCAACCACAAGACCAGTTATGGGTTTATTAATAATATAACATTAATAAAATTATTTTAACCAGTTGTAATGATGCGAACAATTACGTTGGGAACATGATTAACATGAGAGAATGTTGAAGTTGTGTATAGTTATGGAGGTTATCAAAGTCAGAGAGATGAGATGTGATGTATGTGAATATAATTATCGATGTAATAGAAATTGTGGGATTTACAGAGATAGACCAGTTGCTATTACATATTAATGATAATCGATAACATAAACATGTGTAAGGAAGGCTGTGAAGAACCTTAGAACAAGATGAACAGGCATTGATTTAATCAATTCTTCTCGGAAAACTATCTTTACAAATGTCAGGTATCCGCTGTTCAAGCATAACAGGGTCAATGAAGGAAAAGTAGGAGGGTATGTGATGTGTTCCAGGAAAATCAGTCACAAGTCACAAAATTGCTAGTTCAAAGTGTTTTATTTATCTAATATATAAAGCTCTAGAAGGGTTTTTTGGTCACACAAGTTCTGGGAATCTGTGATCTCCCCATCTGTTTCTTGGTCATTACAGGGCCGTCGACCCTGTCTGGAGGACATTATGTGGTTTGTGAAGTTATCTGGGGTGAAAATGTGATTTTGAGGCCTTTTTTAATCAGAATCTTTACACTCTATTCATAGCCTGGGAAACCCCTGTTACTAGAAGAGATTGAGATCACGCCTTTATGTCCTACTGTCCTCAGCAACATGGGATTCCCTAGCAATGCATCCTGTGAGAGTCCCTGGCTACAGGAAAGAGAGGGCGAGTGATCTGAGGGGGGAGGGGGAGAGCAAGGAAAATGAGAGGGGAAGGTGAGGGGAGAGAGATCAGAGGGAGAGGGGGAGAGCGATGAAGCAGAGGGAGAGGGTGGAAGAAATCAGATAGGGACAGGGAGAATAGAATAGAGAGAAGAGGGGGAGAAGAGGGGAGGGGGAGGGAAAGACGGGAAGGAGAGGGAAGGAGAGAATGAAAGAAGTGAAGGGACATGGTGGGGGAAATCGGATAGGGTGAGGGACAAGAGGACAGAGCGAGAAGAGGGGGAGAGAGAATAGGGCAGGGGAGAAGGTGAGTAGGCACAGGGAGCAAGAGAGGGGAGAGGCAGGGGGAGAAAAGGAGGAGAGGCAGTGAGAGAGGAGGGGAGAGACAGTGAGACGAAGAAGGTGACCATCCGGAGGACGCATACTTTGCTAGTAAGATATATTTGTGGGAATGCTTTTATTTTTGGGGTGCCTAACGCTTTTTATTTCGAGGAGAATCCTAGAAATCATTGAGTCTACCTGACAAATGCCAATCACTGATTAAATCACAATCAGATAGGAGAAAACTCAGTGTTATATCAGATGTTGAATCAGATGATATCAGATCACATGTTTGTTGTAGGCTTATCTACTCCACCCATACATCACTCTTTTCTCACCTCAACCATAATCCACTCAACTACTATTGCCCCCCTGTGACACATAATTGACAGTCACAAGCCACCCACCACCTCCTTGCCCCCCCCCCCATCCCTGTGGCACATGATTGACAGTCACAAGTCAGGCTCAAATACTTTACAGACCCTTCAAATGAAGGAAAAAATTAAACTAATCTAACCAAGACATGTCCAGCCTATGCTATAGCATTGCATCATACACCCTGGGATTATCCAACCTACTTGAAACCTTTTATCCTCACATAATTCACCATAATTATTACTTCTAGATTATTCAGGCTCAAATACTTTACAACCCCTTCAAATGAAGGGAAAAATTAAACTAATCTAACCAAGACATACCATTCCAAGTCCAAACTCCACATATCCCTTCATTCCAAGGGAAACTAAAAACTTAAACTAATCAACCTTAAATCTCTACAGGCCCAAACCCCATATATCCCTTCATTCCAAGGGAAATTAAAACTAAGATTAACCTAATTTCAACACACCTCCCCTATGCTCTTCACATGATCTGTCTTCATTAATCCTAACCCCTGATTCCTTTTTCCCTCATTCCCTCCCTCTTCCCCCTCCCTCACTAACCCCCTCCTCCCCCTCTTCTCTCTCTCTCACCACTCTCTCTTCTCTCTCCTCTCCCCCCTAAATACTTATACTTGTGGACAAGTTCTCACAAATAGTTATCCATGCAATATCAATAATACTGAGTGGTTACAATAGACCACGCCAAAATACACAACATAGCCAGTGAACCGATATAAAAAAATCCACTTGTGATTCAGCCCTTTATTATGCTTTAATCTAACTTCAAGTTTAATGTTTTTTTAGATAAATTTATAACATTTTCATTCATAGTATGCCTACATTGCAGTAACTATCACTTGACATCGGACACAAGTAACTGCATCTGAGAAATGTTTCCCTTGGAAACGCCAAGTAGTTACATTAAGTTCACACTAATTGTAAAGTTGTAATTGTAACTATTTACTTAATACTTGTTGTCGCATGAAAACATGTACCAAATTCCAAAACAGTGTATCAAATATATTCTTGCATTTCTCAGGTCATCTTATAGAGTAGATCTAGCTACTTTATTAACAATTGTCTACCAAAAAAAATATTGCAAAGTACAGAAATATCTTGCAACTCCATCCACGACTTAATATGGGCAATAAAGTAGGGGTAGATAGGGGGTTTCCGAGCCGCTCCCGCTGAAAACTTGTCCAGTCTAGTCCCAGAGTCTTTCCAAATTGAGGGGAAGCCTGTCACTCTAAACCGTCAAATCACTGACATACTATTCCTTTCTGATCTGAGAGGCTGTGAGCCCAGACTGTGTCTGAAACTTGATTTACCTGTTGTTTTCTTCAAAAGCATGTTATTCAATCTGTCAACAAATCTCTTCTACAAAGCGGTTTCCATCTCGATTTACAACGTATTTCCTGTCCAAACCATTGTGACCTTCAGCATACGTTTGAAAATTACACATGTATACAAAACATCTAAAGAATTAAACAGTTTATTCGTGATGATATAACTGTCTTCTCTTATGAATCATTCCAAAAACTGCTACGGGTTGACTTTTACCACTAAAATATTATCAACATAAAATCCACTACAAACCCATTTTCACCGGTAATTTTACCTGTACTAAATCCTTTTTTGAGTCAGATAAATATCAGAAAGATATATGTAATCCAAAAATGTATAATAGTCATATCGAAAAATAGGAGCCAAATATGATATGAAGATAACTTATTTTTGCAACAATTTGGGCTGCCCATAAAGGACGTGCACGCCCGAGGGGATTCTGTGACAAGGCGGTAGTGGGGGGTGGGGGGGCGGGTAAGCTTATAATATATTCTAGTAGAGGGATCAGGGAGCGGGGGGACAAACGGTGTATACCGGGTACGTTCGTCCACCGCTCGGGGCGCTAGGGTCTCGTACTGTGAGCGAGGACGGGTCTAAGGGGGGAGGGAGTATAAATAGGGGTGGGAAACGGGTAGGGCCAGTTGGTGCCCAGGCAGGGAACGCGGTAGAGCCCCTTTGAACATCAGAAGAATAAATACAGCAAGATCGCTAAGCCTGTACTTTGTGACTTTGAGTCTGCTTCATCGGAGATAGACGCCAACCGACCCTGCTGAGCAATTCGTCCCAACCCAACTCATATAATTAACTATTACAGAGAGCCCTGAGTGTGTGCGATCCCCACCAGGAAGGCTAAAGCCTCTGCTAGGTCCCTATTCCCCCACATATTTATTAATTCTGCATCTAATATAAGCAACTATTTGGTCAAGACGAACGCGGACGAATTCAGACGAATCCAGAAACAAAAGTAACTCAACATGTCTTTCGGGTTGTTTAATAAAAGCTCTGACGATCGAGACGGTGACAACAATATATATGAGCTCATGTTTTTTTTCATGTCTATTACAATAAGCACTAACTTATAGCTTACAAGTTTATTAGGAAGTTTATTTTTTTTCTGTTTTGTTTTAAATTGATTTTATTTTAGAGATATTTTTGTATCTGATCCCATTGGTATATTTCTGACAGATATTATATGATACATTACAGCAGCAGAGAGAACAATATAGTATGATATATGATACAGGGCACTGCTCCTGCCACAGATATATTTATGTTGGAGCCTGCAATGGCATACTGGCATTATGGATACAGAGACGATAAATGAAGACATTCAGTACAGAAACATTTAGACTTGTCTGTCAGAGCCAAATATTAGAAAGTTATTCTGATTGTAAGGGAATTGTAAGGTATTGTTAGTGACAGGTAGGTGGAATTTGCCAGATGAATAACTCCCCCTGGTGGCTAATACCATATACTATCATCTTATCCCATCAAAATTAGAGTGGCACAGTGGCAATCAAGTTATTATAAACTCCACATATTAATAAATGTAAATACTGTACATTTAGCCTTCTCTTATCTCACATCTTATTGTGCCTCTAGTAAACTGGGGCAAGTGAAAAACCCTGGAAAAGGGACTTGGTGACCCAGTCAAAATAAAATTATTTTAAAAAAGTGATTTGCTATCATTTGTTTGTTTGAAATGTTTTTAATTCAGGCTTCATCAATATTTAGTAGGGTTACATTTCAGGTCAATCAATATACAGAATAATATCCACATAACGCGAATATTTTCATGAGCCGCCTGACTTTCATAATTAATGCTATATACCATGAGACACAATGTAGCATAACAGATGCCATAGATAGAGAAAAGACATCCACCAGATCAAACAATCAGTGATACAATTTATACTAATCGTCTGAGATAGAATTATGAATCTTTGTAACATACCGATTGGTCTTATGTAATGAATTTTGACATATTGCAGATAAAAGAGGATTCATAATCTGAGGCAGAGTTTGGATCTGTTCGACAAGATGCTGACCCTCCGTTTGTTATTGGCTAGCATCTCCATTTTCTCCACGGTAAATGCACAATCCAGTATGTATCAATTTCTCTCATGAAGAGCATACCGTCAAAATAATTACCGTCCATGCATAGAAGTACTCCATGTAAACCTACCCTTTAAGAAACTGCCAACCCAACGGACTAGCACCTGAACAGCTAGGAAATATAAACCAGATAAACTACAGCCTTGAATGTTAGCAACTATCCGAGCTAGTTTTCCTGGTTTTGGATTTCCATGTTGTAGTTTCCTGGATGTTAGTTTTGTTTGTTCATATTGTAACTGGAGGATAATTAATTAATTCGGGAAAGTTTCCAGCTGTATATTATAATTATGATGTTTTGTAAAGAAAGTAGAGAATAATTATTAATAGGTTCAAACGTAAGAAAAAGATATACAATTTATGCGACTCTACATAGACTAATAGAATATAAACGTTGTCACATAACAGGCCAGTAATTGTACACACCCAACTGCATTTGTGTAACGTTTGTGTAACGTAAAATCATCATCAAATTTATCAAATTTGAACAACATATTATATAAACATTTTCATTGATTTAGCCTGCTCTTTCGAATTATCTTGGTTATGAACCATTTTGATTCCCTTTTTTATCCTCCTTATTATCAAGCTTTCATGTACCTAGAGCTTTTATTTTAATTTTAGTACTGTCTGTAAGGCAGTAAGTGTAAGTGTGTGGATAGGGATATAATACGAAGGAGAAGAGGGATGAATGTAATATGATATAATATTTGTGACTTTAGACTCATTTGTCTGTGACGCATCACATTTTTTCAACAATTGAGTAAATGACTCGTTTAGCTTTACATCGGCGTTTTTTTATAAATGCAGATAATTGCGTTGGTACGGTATGTTACACCGCCTACGAAGGAAAACCACCCGTTAAGTTTGATGAGATAATGGCCATGTGTAAGGGTTCAGGCACTGCAGGAACCATGGCAATCATAGACAGTAATGAAGCACTCGCAGCAGCACATCAGGCCATGAACATGGATAGTATTACTGAGTAAGCTATATTTTGTACTATTCTAAATGTTTTATTTTATCTAATTAAAGGCTAATTACATCAATTTAAATTGAGCCCCAAATGGGATCCTTGTATTAACTTATAGTGCTCAACATACTACATACTACTTATAGCACAAACAGTGAGCATCCAAGGTATACACAAATTGCATGGAAGAGAAAGAGCAGCAATTTAACTTTTTAAGACTAAGTTGCTAAGATATTGATAAACCACAACTATATCAACTCTAAATAATATGTACATTCCATTATTTTATTTGTTTAATGATAATCATCTTCATGTACCGTAGATAATAGTACTGTAAATTTAATGTATACCTCAACAAACCTTGAATGAACTGAAGTTACATCCCTGCAAGAAATAATGGAGGTTTTTAATACTTGTTTCCACAAATAAAAGGTATGCAAAGATACTATAGCTAAGGTTCATTCAACAAAGTGTTTTACTGACTGCCTACAATGGTGTGTAAATATTTAATTGATCCAAAATTTGTGTTCGTTCATACTGTTATACTATCACACTACCCCAATATACAGATCGATGGATGGATGGATGGATGGATGGATGGATGGATGGATGTATGTATGTATATGTATATATGTATGTATGTATGTATGTATTTATAGTGTTTTATTTCCAGAAGCGTACATTTTCAATAACATATCACTCGAATGTTTACACCGAAAAATGGGTGCCTCTCTTCTGTGAAACCATAGATCTTCCATAGTTCTAGTAATTATTCTAAGGGCTCTATTTTGTAGGGTTTGAAGAAATGAGAGGTTTGATTTTGTTGCCGATTCATAGAACACATCAGACTGGTCGATTAGGGGAAGGATAGTTGCTTCGTACATCTGTGCGCTCAGATAGACTTTCAACTTGCTCCTAAGATGCCTGAAGAGCCAAATTTTATGTGACACTTTCTTTTTGATGGTGGATAAGTGCTTCTTAAAAGTTAGGGGGCCATCAACGACAGTCCCCAGATACTTATAATCTTCGACTTCTTCTAGTTCACACGGGCCCAGGAAGATTTGGAAGCAGAGGAATCGGCCTTCCACTTAGATGTCAGAGAAGGCCTACTAAGGAAGGTCATAACCTTGGATTTATCCTCGTTAAGGGACATTTTGTTGGCTTTACACCAGATCATTATGTTGGTTAGATCAGTTTGCAAATGGCTAGATAAAACAGCAATGTTTTTGTCTGACTTACAAATAATGGTGTCGTCAGCAAAAAGTTGAAGATTAGTACAGGGGCAAATGGTTTATATATATAGAAAACAATATCGGTCCTAGGGTTGTACGTGAGGGACACTGCAGGTGATGAATTTTGTCTGTGAAGAAAGATTATTGATAAAAACTTGTTGCTGACGGTCTTTAAGGTAAAATTTTGGTGAACCATGATAGTTCAAAACTATACAATATTAGTAGTAATGTGACAAACATCATGACAAGTTATCTGAATGGCAGAAGCCAACAGGTAAGGATAGCAGAACACATTTCCAAAAAAGCTAGCCTAGTAACAGGAGTCCCACAAGGGTCGATTTTAGGACCATCTATGTTCATTATCTACATCAATGATATCACAAAGTTAGAAATAAAAGGAGTGATGAATTTATATGCAGATGATATAGCTCTTGTAAATATAGAAAACACCTATGAAGAATTGATTGGATCATTACAACATGATTGTGAGAAAATACTGAAATGGAGTAATTACAACAAGTTGAGTGTCAATACTAGTAAAACTAAATCAATGATAATTGGGAATAAAGCCCAATTACAAAGACATAATAAGGAAATACCTATTGAACTCGACAATGGATCACAAATAGAATGGGTAACACACTTTAGGTATCTTGGAATAACCATTCAAGAAGATTTAAAATTCGACAAGAGTTACAATTCTATGATAGGTCAAATATCATCTAGACTAAAAACAATCCAGCTAATCAGAGCCAGCCTCACAAAGAACTGTGCTATGAAACTTACCAAATCTATGGTTTTATGTCACTTGGACTATATTAACTTCTGTTATATGACCCTTAATAAAAATCAACTTGATAAAATCCAATCAATTCAAAACAGAGCATTGAAACTGGCCTTGAAATTACCTAAGCTTTATCCCACAATTCAACTCCATAGAAATACAAAAACCATACTCTTCTACAAGAAAATGAACTTTAACCTATTAAAGCAGATCCATTTTGATGTCCACCACAATAATCGAGAGAAAATATTTCAGCAAAAAACTCCTGGAAATACCAGAAGGCATGATGGTGTTATCCTTGAGCAGAAATTGCCTAAATATGAAATCTACAGAAAGGCATTCTTATACCAGGGAGCTAGCCTTTGGAATAATTTACAGTTAGATCTTAGACAAGAAACTGATGTCATAATTTTTAAGAAAAGATTGAAAAACCTATATCTAGAGCAAGAATAATGAAAACAATAACAACTTTAATATCAAAGTATAACGTTAAGCTATAAGAACTGAACTATTTTTCATAAATAATCACCATGTACAATACTCCATCTCATCTCATCTCATTCCACCAAACCACCATATTAATATCAATTTTTATCCCATCTTTTCCTGAACTATGTAATGACATTTCAAGCCAGGTGCGAGGTGTAAATCATACTTGTATTTTTATGAGAATGATCCTCGTTTGAACAAGGGTGGCAAAGGCCAAACCCTCTCTGTAATACCTGGAAAAATAAAATAATTAAAAAAAAAAAAATACCAGTAAACCCAATTCCCAGGATTCTTATTGGTAGAATCAGAGGAAATCTTAGGACTACACGGGTGAATTGTAGGCTGAGCTCCATTGGGGCAGCTGTCAAGTAATGATAGAGCGGCATCACGTTCAGTGGACATAGCCCTAACGTGTTGACTAACCAGAACATATTTAAATATTGGGGTCCAAAGGCACGTGTATGTTCGTCAGAGTTATACTATCAACAGATACAACAATGGCCCAGGTACAAGTAGGCAGAGAACAACATGCAGGTATGTTACGGTTGAGTTATCAGGAGTGGCCTGAGTCATGCTGGGCGATAAATGAGTGCAGTTCATTCATAAAAAGCCTGGATTAGATCACACAGTTAGATCTACTCCCTGCGTACACCTTGGTTGCTCTAGTTGCGCATATAGGTTCACAATGGTAACTCCCTATGATATGCGCTGAATTGGTGCTGTACTGAATTGGTGCTTATTCATCTGTAGATTTCTGCCCACCCTCTCTGGAGGATTATAATTATGTAGTTTGTGAAGGTATTTTGGGTGAAAATGTGATTTTGAAGCCTTCTTTTAATTGCGATCTCTACACTCTATTTATAGTAGTATAATAATACAAAAATGCAACAGCAGTTTGGAGAGAGAAAGAATGACCACTTTGTCACAGACTGTTATTTGGCTGCGCTGGAGTATGAGAACATTTTCTTCAAGGTATATTTTGAGGTCAGGATTGGTGGGGCAGTTTCTACCAGCTTGTGGTAGTTTATTGAATAGGGATTGTAGTTCGTCCCACAGTCGGTAGACTGGGGAACAGATGATATCCAGGCGGCGCCACTAGCGACTCAGTTTCAGATCAGGCGCGAACGAATGCGACACGAGGATTAGTATTATCTCCTCTTTTTTCATCGGATTTACTGAAAATTCTTTAGGTAAGGATTTCTCTTCTTCGCAATTGGATGAGTCGACATTTCGGCTTTACTTAGGATCTGTTATTTCATGGAATTTGTGCTTGTTGACCGATTGGGGCCATTTACCACTCGAGCCCTCGCCTCCTCGAGGCGAGCGCACGCTCGATGATTCATCTCTCTGATGTAATCTGACCTAGTTACCATTAAGGCATCTCTCTGATGTCTTGGTACAGGCAATCTGTGGTAAAATGAAAGGACCCATCTCTCTGATGGTGTTTCCTCTTTCATTAATGGTGTTTATGTATATTTTGCAGTCTCTCTCTGAGGTTAGCGAAAACATGAGTTCAAGGGATAACTCGCCACGAGGCTCAACACGTGGTCCCGGCGGGACCCGTAAAGACGGCCCTCCCGATAGGGATGACATAGACATGGATTTAGCCCGCTTTAAGGACGAGGTCGTTAGGGAAGTTAAGAAATTGTTGGACTAGAGGAAATCTAGTTCTAGATCTAGATCTCGCTCCCGGAGATCATCTTCTTCAGAGGATGATCGTGACGACCATCGCTCGAGACACAAGAAACATAGGAAACGTAGGCGGGGTTCGTCAGATTCCCGCAAGAGGTCTCACAAGAGAGCCAAGCACTCCCACCGGAAGTCGGAGAAGGAGGCTCGCAAACACCCTTCCGGCATCAACAAACACACTTTGAGCCCTCGTTCTTCAGAGGAAGAAGGTGAGTGGCCTGACGATTTGGATTTAGATCCGGAGATCGAAGAGATAGATAACCCCTTCTCGGAATTTGTGGAGCAGATTAAGAAAGATACTTCAGTAGGCCCGGAGTGCAACAAGAAAGTTGCGGAGTTTGCCGACCTTGTGTTAGCTAAAACCCACAAGGCGGAGGATATCAAACTTATCACCGACAAGTACGGTAGGCCTGCTAATATCTCTAAGCTTCAAATCCCTCTCATGGATGAGGCAGTGTGGAAGGCCATTAATGCTAAGGCTCGCCAGAAAGATGCCATTCGCCAGAAACATCAAGAGACTTTTGTTAAGATGCTTACAGCGATCATCTCAGCCACGGATGATTCCAACAAGGAATATCTTCGACTGCTGGAACTTAGCAGGCAATCTTTGAAGGTAGGAGTTAAGGACGGACAAGACGTTAAGCTTGTCGACGTTGAGCTTCAGCCTGAGAAGATCCTGGTTCCTATTGGAAAACTTAGAGATGCCCTAACCCTCGGAGCCCACCACAATGCGGAGGATCTCACCAAAGGTAGGAGGTTGTTGCTGGCCTCTTTCCTCCCAGAAGAGTACAAAGATCTCGCTGCTGACTGCACCAGGTTCCCTCCGTCGGCCACTAACCTACTGGGTACTGACCTGGAAGAAGCTATCAAACGAATTGATGTCACCAATAAGCTTACTACCAAATTGAAGGATCAGCCAAAAAACTCCCAGAGGGGTCGGGGCGGCCGACCCTCCAGGGGCAGAGGCCGAGGCAAGGGTTCCTATCAGGGCAACAGCAAGAAACAGTGGAACCAGAAGGGCTCCCAGAAGTACCAGAACAAAGGGTACAAGAACAACCAAAACAACAACTACAACAACAACAACAACAACAACAACAACCAAAACCACAACAAGAAGTAGAGGTGAGAAGTGAATTTATCATTCCGGGGAATTTAGCTAATCACTTGAAGGTTTGGAGAGAGTTGACTGATGACTCTTTCATCCTGGAATGTGTGAGTGGAATCAAACTGGACTTCAAGGAAATCCCTGTGCAAAAATCAATTCCCCGCCCATACAGATTCCAAGGTGAACAGTTGGAACTGATGGATGCGGAGGTTAATAAGTTGATTAAATCCGGTGTTGTATCGCGGACAAGGTACCACCGGAATTTGTTTATTTCTAATATTTTCTGTCGTCCTAAGCCAAATGGAAAAATCAGGCTTATTATTGATTTAACGATTCTTAATACCTACCTCTCTTATCAACATTTCAAAATGGACCACTTAGAAGTGGCAGTTAATTTGGTTTCTCCGGGGTCATTCATGGCTTCCATTGACCTCCGGGAGGCCTACTATTCTGTTCCCATTCATGGTGACTTCAAGAAGTTCATCACCTTCCAATGGAAAGGCCAGTTCTTTCAATTCAACTGCATGCCCTTCGGACTTAGCCCTGCTCCTAGGATTTTTACGAAAATCTTAAAGCCCGTGTTTCACAATCTCAGACAAAGAGGACTACATGCTTTTGGGTATATCGACGATTCGTTCATCTGGGGTCAATCGTTTGAACAGTGTAGGGCAACTGCCTTAGACCTAGCCTCAACTCTCTCTGAGTTAGGCTTCACGATTAACTATGAGAAGTCAAGTCTGACCCCTAGCACGGAAATGACTTTCCTAGGTTACACCATCAACACAGACAGAATGGTAGTATTTCCTCCTCAAGCTAAAGTCGATAATACCCTGAACAAAATTGAAAAAATCTTGTTTGCTAAAAACTGGTTCTCTATTAGAACAGTTGCACGGCTTATTGGAACCTTAGTGGACCTCTGCAAGGCCATCGATTACGGTTTAGCTCACTACAAATGCATTGAACGAAACAAGATTTGGGCTCTTACCCGAAATGCTGGAGATTTCGGGAAACACATGCGTGTTTCTAGGAAAGCCAAGGATGAGTTGTGGTGGTGGTTAGAGAACCTACCATCCAAACAGAGAATTATTAGACATATCTCCCCTCAAGTGGAAATCTTCACCGACGCTTCTCTAGAAGGCTGGGGCATTTTCTGTCCGTTCGGTCGAACAGGGGGCAGATGGCTTCCAGAGGAAGCAGAACTTCACATTAATGTGTTGGAACTAAAGGCCATTCTGCTAGGACTTTTGTCCTTTTACCGCAACTTCTCTGACACTTCCTTTGTGGTTAGGTCTGACAACACCACAGCGGTGGCCTATGTGAACAAGATGGGAGGCACCAAATCTTCCTCTTGCAACGCAGTAGCGAAAGAGATTTGGGCTTGGGCAGAAACGAACAACAACTGGCTTTCTTCTACCCACAGTCCAGGAGTCCTCAACATTGAGGCAGATCACGAAAGTAGACACTTTGTGAGGAATGGGGTGTCCCTGATATCGATTTATTTGCTTCTAGGACCAACCACCAAATGTTCCCTTATGCCAGTTGGTTCCCTGACCCAGGGGCTTCATTTGTAGACGCGTTCTCCGTTAATTGGAATCAATTTCGTTTACCTTTTCTTTTCCCTCCTTTCAGTCTCGTAGGAAGGTGTCTGAGGAAGATCAGGGAAGACGGATGCAGAGCAATACTAGTCGCTCCAGACTGGCCAGGGCAAAATTGGTACAGTACACTACTATCTCACGCACGACAGGTGTTGTCGTTCCAAAGGACAGCCTCTCTCATCCCTCTTCTTCCAAATCAAGACCTTCGTCTGACATTGTGCCGCTTGATAGCGGTTAGTTGCTGATTGACAAGTTGAACACTCTTAATTTACCAATGAAGGTGGCCAGATATTATTTGTCTTCATGGAGACCGAAAACCAGGGCTGCCTACAGAACATACCACAAGAAATGGAAGGTGTTTTGTTTCCTTCGAGACCTCCCCTTTTTAACCACAGATTTGTATTTAGGTCTCGAATTTCTTGTAGACTTGTTCGAGCACGGAGCAGCTTATAGTTCAACGAATGTGGCCCGCTCTTCCCTTTCGGCGATTATGGACAAAATCGAAGGTCACACTTTCGGCAGCCACCCAATCACAATTAGAGTTATGACGGGTTTCTACAACAAGAGACCTCCTAGGTCCAGGTATTGCCAAACCTGGGACCCTGACTTGGTTTTGAACTATTTTAGGGAGTTATTCCCTCACAAGAACCTTACGTTAAGACTTCTTACGTTTAAACTCACGATACTCCTTTCTTTAGTATCATGCCAGAGAGTTCAAACCCTCACCAGCTTGGAAGTACAAGAAGTTCACCAAGTGGCGGACGGCTACAACATTCTGTACTCCAAAGTTCTCAAACACTCTAGAGTGGGTCAAGCATTAGGAATGCTCAAACTGGACTGGTTCAAGGAAGACAAATGAATTTGTGTTGCGGTCTGTCTTCGGGATTACTTAGAACGAACAAGTTCTCTTCGTCAACTAGACAAGGATGGTAAACCGGAGGGAGGTCTTATCTTGAGCTTCACAGGACCATACCGGCCAGTGGGCACTCAATCGGTTGCTCGCTATATCAGAACCGCTTTGACTTTGAGTGGGGTAAATACAAAAATCTTCACCGCCCACAGCACCAGGAGTGCATCAACTTCAAAATTAGTTGCATTGGGCCTCCCCATCAAAGATCTGTTGGAAAGAGCGGCTTGGAAAACCGATTCCACTTTTCGGTCTTTCTACCAAAAACCAGTGATCAGAGACAAGGGTGCCAACAAACTTTTGCAAGAATTTGCAAAAAATCACTGAGTTCTTTATTCTTCATGTACATACTTAGCTTACAGCTGTTGTGAACTGTAGCTCCATTTAGAGTTAACTTTCTAAATTTCCTAGTTCAGGATTGGACTTTTAGTTTATGGACCCAACGAACTCCTCGAAAACTTTAAAGTTATCATCTGTTCCCCAGTCTACCGACTGTGGGACAAACTACAATCGTTAGTTAATGGAACAAGTGGCTTACCTTGTGACAAATTAACTCAGATTGTAGGAGGAGTACTAGGAGGTAGACGTGAACAGATGCCCACCCACGACCACCCTGGGCTCCGTCTACTTCCTAGAAGGAACTTTCTTCAATCACTTGTGATGTTTTGCGGGGGATTCCCCTTGTATGTGGAAAAACTTTTTTCTTTCTCCATTGTTCCTAGTACTCTTTAGGTTACTCGTCATCAATTGGGTCTTCACCTTAAATTACTGAGTCGCTAGAGGCGCCGCCTGGATATCATCTGTTCACGTCTACCTCCTAGTACTCCTCCTACAATCTGAGTTAATTTGTCACAAGGTAAGCCACTTGTTCCATTAACTAACGATTTAAAATGATTTTTTAATTCTCTTGGTTTTTGTTATAGAAATTTTTAATGTTTTTTTCATTGGCAAGATCGCAAAGATTTTCGTTTCTGTTGTCAAGGTACCTGTCATCAAAGCTCATCTCATGGGCTAGGAGAAGTTGCGAGTGTCTTCTCACATTGGGAAATGGTATTTTCATTTTGCGGTGGAGATCCTTACACTTACACCTGACACTATCTGTTTTTCTAATTTTGAATGCTATTCACCCTGAATTTTCAATCACTTGTAGTATGTCTATGTCTCTTCTGGGCTGGAATATAAAATATATCACAGAAGTCGAACACCAGGCATACCATAGTTTTGTAAATGAAGAGTGTATTTTTACTTGTCAGGGCATGGCTAGTTTTGGCTGTGGCTTTAGGTCTCTTGATTGCTTGTTCAATCTTTGATACTATGTGGGGATTGAAGGTCAGACCTTCATCAATTTCTAAGCCTAGGTATCGGTATTCCGTGGCATAATCCAGTTCCACTGAGTTGAGTTTCAGTTTATTGTCATTTAAATCTGATTCTTTCTGTTTTTGGAGAGTTATGTTCATCACCTTGCTTTTGGTTTTGGTTTTTTTTTGTCTTTTTTTTTGGTATAGCAAGGTAAACCGCGCTCTGTCTATCTACATTGATTGAGATTTTGTTAACCCTGCACCACTTCCCTACCTCATCCAAATTTTGTTGGAGTTCCTTTCTTAGGGTGCTCTCTGTGGAGGTTGAGTGGAACAACATGGTTTCATCTGTGAAAAGTTGCATCTGTGACCGTTTGATCACCTGGTGGAGATCATTTATGTATAAGAGTAATAATAGAGGTCCCAGCACAGTTCCCTATGGCACCCTGTATGTGACCCCAGCTCTCCCCCGATGTGACATTATTTGTGCATATCCATTGATATCAGTCTGACAGGTAGTCTCTAAACCAGTCTATTACATGGGTTGAAAGCTGAAATGATTTAAGTTTGTGGATGAGTATCTTATGATCAATGGTGTTGAATGGTTTCTTGAAGTCAAGGTAGACTAGGGACACTGGGTTTTTATTGTTTGTTGATTCATAGATATATTCAAAAAGTCTTCTGTGTGAAATGCTCCCACCTGTGGTGATCTTTCCAAGAGTGTCCTGTTTACAGGTGGTTGATTCTCATGAAATGGTCCCAAATAGGAAAATGTTATTTTTACAAGTTTTCTTTCAAAAGTTTTCTTTCAAGTCATGCCTTATAATTAATGTTTCCATGCTATCAGACACTATATTCTGAACAAATGTGTACCTACTTTTTCATACCCACAATGAATATTTAGGAAATTAGAGCCACCATTAAATATGCTGAAAATATACCTTCCAACCCGAATATTAAATATATCATTCCTAGAATTAATTAAGATTACATAGTTCTAAATGTTTGTTTATTTGTACATAATTATATGCCAAGAGTTTCATGAAGAATAATCCATGAAAAGGCACTAAAATCTTGGATTACATAGGCTACACATGCAGAAGAAAAGAGAAATTTATAACCCAATATGGCCATCACCGTCCGTGACGCTGATAATAGGCTGTAATTAACTACAAAATCGTCCAATGAATAATTTGTATATACGCTTGATGAAAGGTGGACACATGTCGGACACATGACGGTATTTCGTCATTGATTTTCATAATGATCCTATGGGTGTAAGTTTGTTTCCCATATACCATTCGAAACGGCTTTTCTTCTTCTTTGGAATCATTACTATAAATGAATGAAATGAGAACGAATATTTCTGTGACCATCACCGTCCATGATGCAATATATGAGAATAGGTTCTGTCAGTTGAGCAGGTTACTAACTTAGCCAGTCATCGGCAACCTCCATGTGAAACGATGTCAATTGAAACTAGTTACCTAAATAGGGAGAGGGAGATCCATATATCAATTATAAATTATGAAATAGAAAATGACCCCGAAAATGATGCTCACCTCATTCAAATTAATAATTCAATGTGTTTCAGCGAGTTTCAAATGTGCATTTTAAAGCATAGCGAAAAATAGATAATGATGTCTCATAACATGTTATACATATTCTGTTGTTATTGCCATTAAATTTTAGTCATCTTTTTTATTCAGCGATGCTCTTGTCAATGGTGTCAAGGTGGAACACAGCATGTACTTTTTGACACTACTGACGGTTGAATCCGCTAGTAAAGGCAACGGCATCGACTTGACCACAGGTAAGTTGAAAAGCTTTACTTCTAGAATTCTCACAATCCCGATTATGGTGTGTGGTTATTGCACCCACCCACCTTTCAGCTACCTCCCAGTTACAGCGCTAAACCCAAACATTTGTTATTAAACTGAGTGCCGTCTCGCCATTTCTTAATGGATTTGGAAGATTTGAATGAATGCATGATGCTGACATCGCAATCTGTTTGGTATTGTTATTATGTACATATCTAATTGTTTTTATTTCTCCCATGAACATTTTCCAAAATTCACAGGCTAGAAATGGGTAATACATTCTGTATTTTAACAATTCTTCCATATGCACCTGAAATGATATCTTTCATAACAACAGTTTCGATGTCTAAAGATGTTTAACATTCATCTGATTTATTATAATTTTATGTCTGTTTATTATGGTGGAATAAATATTCTATGTTCGCCAAACCTCTCCTTCATGTTATTTATAGTAGTTATCTTCATATAAAATAATTATTCAATATCCTTTGATGTCTATGCCTCCCACGACAGTCTATTGAATTCATATTATGGGGACAAATTTCTTTTGTCAGCTGCTCTCTTCAAATTTCGTTTCTTCCCAGACTTACATGCTTTACATGGTTTTCTGTATACTACTATAAACTACTCGTGTGCCACTCGGCCACGTAGTAAATTCTAAATCTAAATCTTAATTTTGGTATTTAATTTTCTCACAGCAATATTATTATCCACCCATTTTGGACTCCTCCCTATAGCACGGCAGTGTTTGTCGATCGAATTGTTAACATTTTTGGGTCACAGTATAAGAATACTGTGATTGAATGTAATAAGTGTACAGTAATAACAACTCCCTCTGTATGAATTCAAAACTTAATCATTAGATGTACACATAACCTGCACTTGTCATTAAACTAGACCCGGTAAATTATTACACATACCTAGGGGTCGAGTTGGATAATCAACTAAGCTTCAATAAGTTTTTAGAGAAAAACACTGTTAGAATAAAGGTAAAAGCCATGTCGAAGCTATATGGAACCTGTGACAAAAATACTCTCTTACTCATTTATAATGCAACAATACTACCCCACATAGATTATGGTGACACTATTTACATTTCGGCCCAAAAGAATTACGTCCAGAGAATACAAACCTCCCAAAATGCAGCAGTCAAAATTGCTTCCCTAAGTTTATTCAATAAAACCTGTGTATATTGACTTACAAAACATTAACCTTCGAAATCTTGAGAAAGGGAAAAGAATGAAAATACCTCACCCCAGAACTAAAATGTTTAAAGGGTCAGACAATGGGTTCATGGTCACTTTTAGGACAACAAACTTTATGCAGCAATAAATACAACAGCCAAGTCTCAATTTTTTTACCTCCACTTATGTCCTACTTATGTCACCTACAGGCGGAAATTGAGGAAGCTTAGTTGAAAAGGTCTGTTTAGCACAAGAGGGCACTGTAAGTATACGTGCTGTGTGACGTCACAAAGTTTCGCCTGAAATGTACATAATATACCTACCTTCCCCTCAATCCCTCAGCTATTGAAACAGTTATTCAATACAAAAAGTGGTGAAAATTTGATGTGATTCAGGGAAATGAGGCACAAGTCACAAAACTGATATTTTCCAAAGTAATTTATTCACAAGAACCCTTACTTGGAATGTTTTCTTTTTTAGTGTTCTTTGAGCTGCTATAGTAGCATAAATGCATTACCAAATTTAAAGACGGTGTTTTACATAAATCCATGCATTTTTAAGGTCATCCTATAGAGTACATTTAGCTACTTTACTAGTAATTGTCTACTCAAAAATATTCCAAACCTGTTTTTCAAAAATAAAGATACCAAACTTAAAATAAAATATTACTTATTAGATGCCCTACTGTTAACTATCAATGTCATCTTTTCAAATATGGTCATTATCTCAAAATCCGTTTTTGTGATTTTGTCTAGCCATTCCGGTCTTCCATAATTAACATATGGCTATATATCACCAGCAATAACAAAGCATGAAGGTGTGGAAATGAATACACATTTCATTGTAGCATTGATGAACGAAATAGCAGTGTCTGGGAAACGACATGTACACCATAACTTTTAAAAACTAGGTACTAAAATATTTTGAGTATTTAAGCAAAATAATCTGCCATTCCCAGGGGCGGATCCAGGATTTCCAAAAGGAGGGGGCACGCTTTCAAATTTCATTTTAAAGATCACATTTTATTACATGTATTATATATTTATATTCATGTTTTAATTGCCCAGCATTTGTCTTGCAATGCTTTGAATATTCAGAGATGCACTCACTTATTTCAAATTCAAAATTGACCATGGTCATTATACATTATTTTATTAGTCATTATCAATTTTAGATTTTACTTCGAAAGATTAAAGTTAAATTGGGTAACTCTCTGAACTCACATTGGCCTGCGTCTCAGAATTATATAAGTTATTATAAGGTAATAAAGATCACAAAGTCTATCTGTATATTAAGGTTTCATGAAATAGATTGTATCCTAGGTATATTTGATACTTATACTTTGATGCATTTATGTCATCAACTATAATCGAACTATTTCATAATCTATTTACACCCATCTGACACTCTCCCTCTGTACAAAAATGGGAATCTCCGAACATTTCACGGCCATTTAAAAGATTTCAACAGGATTCGGGGCCATGTGATGATATTCCGGGCCCTTGGACCCATATATGAGTCTATCCACCAAACCTTCGTCATAAGGTTTTTGTTCCATAGTAACGTTATTTCTGTGTATGCAAATGCAATATTAGCATAAATGTGTTCCCCTCTTCAAGAGCTGTCGATGGTATACCACTTTTATATATGTACCACAAAAAATGGCTACTATTATGTAGAAAATCTGTGTTTTTTAGGCATAAATTGCTTTAAAATCTGACTTGTTCATTTGTGAATGCAGATAGAATAAAGAATATGGCTGCATTTTATAAATTTTGATACATAATAACATGTGAAAATACATAAAAAATAATTTCCTAAAAAGATATCTTGTTGATAATCCCCTATATATTTGTAGATTCATAATTGGTTGTGGGGTAGGAAGATGTAAGCGACCGTGCTACAGCTATTTAAAATATCATTGCACATAATAAAACATGAATCTGGCATTTACCTTCTTTGTTAAACAGTAGAATCTTATATTGTCTTGGCAATGCAAAACAAATCTTTGATATTCATTGGATATCTTTGATATAGCATCAAGTTTGTTGCTTGAAAAATTAGCATGGGTACATTTTAATGTAAGTGACCGTGCCATATGCGAATGATCATATTTTTTCCACATTTATTTCATTAAAGAAGATTTTTAGTGAAAATATGTCCCCCAGTATGAGGAGTCTATGCAACATGTTTAGATGTCTAAAAAAGCCCAGATTTCCCTCATATTCAATATTAATTTGTACATGTAAGCGACCGTGTACTGTAAGCGACTGTGGGGACAAATTCAATTGGATTTGGATTTATAACACTTAGCCAGTAGTTAAATCAAATATATATATGTTTTATCTTCGAATCATAAAATATGGATTTTGGGCTTTCAGGAGTAGTTTACTCCAACAGAATCGGTCCAGTGGTTCTCTATGTATGGTTGATCTGAATAGGTCACTATTATTCTCTATTTCTCAGTCAATTCTGTGATATAAATCTTTTTGAAAATTATTCATTTGGTCCGATTCTGTTGGAATAAACTTTTCCTGGATACCCAAAATCCATATTTTATGATTCAAAGATGATTTGACATGGATAGAAATACTGCACAATCCGTCTCTAGCTCAGCATTGTTTCATGCAGTAGAATAGGAAACATAAATGGCCCAGTAATGGTTGAAATGTAAGCGACCGTGCTACACACTTTATTCATCCTTAACTTTAAAATATTTCGAATATTATCATTATTTTATTTGATTTGCATCAAACATTATTTATCCTGTTAAATGAAGCAGACAGAATAATAATATGCAAAGCATATGATTAAAGATCTTATTTAGAAACGAACATGTCATTATGCTTAAAAAATGAAGCAAAATACCTTTACATGCAAATACCTCTAACTCTTAGAAAAACTTGTTTTTTCCTTTGAAAAAAATTGCATTGTTAACAGTAGTATGTATCTAATATTATATTATATATAAACTAGCATAAAAAGCATGTAAATATTGCTACAATGATGTTCAAGGAATTAATAATGTATGCACACGGTCGCTTACATGGTTACTGAAGTTCCCAGATTCAAAATATCATAGGATTACTGTTTTTCAAGATTAGTTTCCCAATTTTCACATAAATGTCGCCCAAGACGTTGGTTATATTGCATAAAAAATTTAAGATGAAATAAGCACTTCTAAATTTTGCATGTTTTGAAGTCATATGACGAAAGATTGGTGGATAGACTCATATGTTAATTATGGAAGACCGGAATGGGTAGTACCAAACTCGGCCTTCCGATAACGGTCCAGTCCAGGCCCGGCCCGGCCCGGTCCCGGTCAAGACCAGACCTGGTATATTAAAGAAATTAACTTCGTCATACTAAAAGCATAGCGACACCTCTAAATTTAAAAAATCGGGTAACTAAACATCGGGACTGGACCGGCCGGTCACCGGGGAAGAATGAGCCCGGTCCAGGAAAAAGTCCCCAGTCCCCGATCACTGGCCCGGTAATGACTTACCGATATCGGTACAATAGCGGGTCGGTCTAGCTTTTCCTCGGCCGATTACCGGGGGAAAATTTTCTCGGAGCCCGGTCGTAATTTCCCAGTCATCGGAACTCAACTCGATTTATGAACAGGTACATAAGGTATATCAATGATTTTCAACACAAGAGAACATTATGTTTGCAATACAAACAGGAATAACTAAATACATATATATTATAATGAAATAAGTACAAACTTGAACATAAATAGTAAAATATGTAATAACCATCTCGACCCGATTTATGAACAGGTAGGCCTACATAAGGTATATCAATGATTTTCAACACAAGAGAACATTATGTTTGCAATACAAACAGGAATAACTAAATACATATAATAATGAAATAAGTACAAACTTGAACATAAATAGTAAAATATGTAATAACCATCATGGTTAAAGTCTGGATTAAATAATATGAATGGTTAATTAACAATAAATTAATCGCATAATATAAATTACAAATATCATCATGGGTTGCAATGTAGACCCCAAGTGGCGTCCAGAGGTACTACCTGGAGGTATCCGGAGACTAGATAACATTTGCCTGCCTGGGATTAATCCTGTACTGGATTAACTTGTTAGTAGCTAGATATGGGTCTTAAAACTTGCATAAATGATTTTTTTGTACCCGAAATGTACTGTATAATCATCTCACATCATACCATATCCTCTCATGTTTTTTCATAAATGTTCTTTTAAATAAGTAGTGATATATTGGCTATTCAATGAATATTGATCAAGTAAATGGCACGAGGTAATTAAATATTTATGAAAGTTGATGAAATGTTATAATGTATATATAAACCCCTCGATAAAGCTGGAAAGAAAATCAGGGTGCTACGAAAATCACCTCTGAGGTGAGAGCGTCAACAATGTAATTAAAGCCTGAATAAAATTCTGTTAAAAAAAAAATATGTATTAGCTTTTTATGTATATATATATAAAGGGAACGGCTGGAAGACCTAGGTGTAAATCCTAAATGGTACCTAGAGGCCTCTAGACCTGTTCATCAGGAAATTAGGAAAGTCGAATAGATATGTTGGGGTATTTAATACAATTTAAATTGTGTAAAAGGCTTAAATAGTTTTTGAGTAATGAGCAGAAGTATTCGGACATAATTTTAGACATTATGTCGACGAATAGCTCATCCTATAGAGTATATTTTATAGCTACTTTACCAATGATTGGAAATAGAGGTAGAAATAATTGCGCAAAAATCATATAAAATTGGGAAAGTCGAATAGATATGTTGGGGTATTTAATAATACTAGTGACTATAGGTTCTGTGGTGCTCCAGTGGGGGCTTATAGTGACTATAGGTTCTGTGGTGCTCCAGTGGGGGCTTATAGTGACTATAGGTCCTGTGGTGCTCCAGTCGGGGGCTTATAATGACTATAGGCTCTGTAGTGCTCCAGTGGGGGCTTATAGTGACTATATAGGCTCTGTAGTGCTCCAAGGGGGACTATAACTGAGAATAGGCTCTGTAGTGCTCCAAGGGAGACTATGTAGTGAGAATAGGCTCTGTAGTGCTCCAAGGGAGACTATAATAGAGAATAGGCTCTGTAGGGCTCCAAGGGAGACTATGTAGTGAGAATAGGCTCTGTAGTGCTCCAAGGGGGACTATAATAGAGGATAGGCTCTGTGGTGCTCCAAGGGAGACTATGTTCTGGGAATAGGCTATGTAGTGCTCCAATGGAGACTATGTGATATCGAGATGACTAGGTAACGTGTCTCTACAAGCTGCGGTAACAACAGCCGAAAAACTATACATAATCACCAAGATCAACCTTACAACTATGCAGATGGCTCCATGAATGATTCAGGAACCACTAGGAGGACGAGAATACATCGAGAAATGTTTTCTCTTACCTTATGAACTATTGGAACAGAACGATCCGAAGGATTTCAAATAGCCGCCATTTTGGCCTCTTCCGGTGCTGGATTATCCACTTATTATCGACCATCCAGTAGACGCGGATTATCGTGATAGTGGGATTATCCATCCTGGATTAACAGTGAAACAAACAATAACATTCTGAAGTCGCAAATGGACTATAGTGGTGTTTACTGTATATTTTCAAAATATTGTATCACCATTTAACTATAAAAATAAACAATATTAGTGCCATGAGCACATGGATTATCTCTCGTCGAGCCCCATCCCCGGACACTCGCTAGCAAGAACCGTCAACAACCAGGAGCTGTCTCCCGTTCTCCACCGCATAGACAGGTCGGTCAGTACAGACGATATATCGTTATACTATACAGCAGAAGAGGATTTAATAGATCCAATTATCTCCAAAATGAATCAAGAAAGCTTGGCCAGTCAATATCAATATTATGCCTTCGCACCGATACAACCACAACATACAGCGGGGGATCAAAACCAGGCCATGTATACTTACCAGGGCGTTCAACCGACCCCGCACCACCAACAAATACCGACCACGCACCAGCAAATTCAACCAACCTTAGTCATGAATCCTTATCCTCAAGCCACAGGTATGGTACCTATTGACAGTAGCAATGCAATACTCGTTTCCATCCAGGCCCAAATGAAGAAACAAAGTGATTTTATCGAGAAAATGGCTTCGAGAATTGACAACAATACTGACACGGTGCAGAAAGCCATGTCTGACTTCCGTTCGGAGAGCTCAAGCATGCGCAGTGACATAGCACAACACAAACAACAGGTGACTTCGGAACTTGGGGCGATGAAAAGCAAGATAGGCAGTATCGATCTGAATCAAGATGCCTTCCTTGACGCCCTGAGACCCGAAGTTGACTTGAAAATCAATAAATATATAAGAGAAGCAACATCTGACATTGATACCAAACAAAAAGAAATAAATACCTCATTAAAAGAGATCAAAAACCAGCAACTCCAGCTTCAACAGTGCATTAATGATATCCGATCTAACAATGACACTGGTAAACAGAAAATGGGTTCAACAGAGAAAAAGGGAGTGGAGAAACACAAATACACTCACCCCGATCACAAACATAATGATCAAAAGCTGCAACAAAACCCGAGTCGTACCGATAAAAACAAGAAAGAAAAGAAAAAATCAACCTACGACAACACAATCGTTATTTTGGAAAATTATACTGAATACGATAATGAGAAACTAGCAGAAGAAATGTTAACATTAGTACAAGTAGTAAGGCCCCAGATCACTGATGAGGACATAGTTGAATCCTATAGAATAGGCACAACGACGACAAAAACACGACCTATCTTCCTAAAACTAAGTGATCAAATCCTGCGAAAGGCCTTTGTTGACAATCTCAGTAAAATACAGGGCTCATCTGAAGACTATAAAGAACTGGATATAAATCCCTCTGGCCTCCAGATATTTCCCCACGAAAGAGATCTCATGGCGAATTGTCTAACCTTACTGACAAAAGAGGGACACAACGCCAAAATATGCTTCAACCATATTAATCTCAATGGTAAGTCATACACCATGTCTGACCTATACGAGCTGCCGGATCGCTGTACGCCCGACTTCGCTTCAAAAATCTCAGTTGACCATGATAAAGGCATTGGATATTATGGCGAGCACAGCTATCTTTCAAATTTTTTCAGGGCCCCACTAAAATATGATAACAACGACTACCACAGCGTTGAGCACGCCTACCAGACTCTCAAGGCGGTTAGCGCGGGCAAAGCCGAAGTGGCCTGTAAAATAAAGTCAGCCACATCTGCCTACGAGGCTAAATATATGGCAAGAGAACTCGTACCATCAGATGAATTTATCAAACAAGAAGAAATATTATTAGGTGAATTGATTAAGGAAAAATTCGCCCAGAACAAACATCTAGCCAAAGCCTTGGTAGACGAAAACAAGCAATGTTTTTACGAGGTCACAACTAGCCGGAAGTGGGGAGCCGGCATGAGGTTTCCCCGTCTTCGAAATGGACAAAACAACATTCTATCCAGGCATTTCCCAGGCCAGAATATGCAGGGACAAATGATCTCCAAAACTAGGAAGGACCTTCTGGAGAAGGCTTGAACTCGTGTGTATTCTCCTTGAATTTTATCCAGTTTCAGTAATTATTCAGAAGGAAAACAACCTTTCCTCCCTAATATCGCACAGTGCTACCGAACAATGTCGAATCATACTCGACCAAACCCCAGTGCTGAAATACATAGTAACATTTGTCTGAAGAGACTTACTTATAATTATATTTGTCTGTATATATCTAACTGACTTACACTGTATTTTCTAGGGCAAGGTATAATTGTACCTATCGACTGTGCATGTAAGCTAGATAAATAATAGAGCTGTTTGTTACCGCCCGCTCTCACATAAAATTGTGTCACTTAAGTCCTAAGCATGACGGAAATCTTAACTTCTTTTAAAGAAGTATCAAACATTAAGGGTCTTTCATTGATAAATTGGAATGTTAGAAGCCTTCAAAAGAATCTAGAAAATGTTCAACAATGCTTCGAAGAGTCAGAAAATAAGTTAGGGATAGTTTGCCTCACTGAGTCATGGTTGAATGAGAGTAATCACACCAACTCAATTCAAATCGAGGGCTATGAACTAGTTAGACTAGATCGAAAAGTAAAAAAGAGAGGTGGTGGTCTTTGCCTATATGTAAGCAAAAAATATGAAATCGATGCCGATAAATACTCAACTCACTTTATAAGTGACAAAGACATAGAGCTAATGATAGTTGAAGTAAAGGTAAAGCACACTACACCATATGCTGTTGCAGTGGTCTATAGACCACCAGGTGGGACGACTGCCACGTTCCTAGAGAAGCTAGGAGAAAAATTATCAATCATAAACCAAAAACACCAGCTAATAGTAGCTGGTGATTTTAATATAGACCTATTAGAAACAAAAAATCAAACTCAAGATCTTCAATCATTAATGGAAAGATTTAATGTGAAGCAACAAATATTAACCCCTACCAGAACAACCCTCAGTTCCAAATCGATTATAGACCATATCTATACCTCCTCAGGGAACGTGCAGTCTTCTGGTGTTATTGATAACTCTTCCTCTGATCACTTTCCTACTTATATTGTGATTAAGAAAAAGAAAACTAAATATGAATATGATCAGTACTATGCCAGAAATATGAAAGGCTTTGACCAGGGTATCTTAAATGAAATTCTGCAAAATCTTGAATGGGAAAGCTACTATCGAATCAAGGATCCAGGTAAATGTTGGGAAATAATGCTTGAACGCATAAACATGTATATGGACCGTATGTGCCCCATGAAACATTTCAAAAACATAAAAAAAAAGCCAATATGGCTCACTAAAGAGATAACTACTCTCATGAATGACAGAGACAAGAAATTCAGACTAGCAAAATTGAAAAACGATAGGGACTTGTTGATTGAAGCCAAAAATGTCAGAAATAAGGTAAATAATATGTGCAGAAAAGGGAAAAACTCTGCAATATCCGACAAGCTGAAATCAAATGCTGGTGATCCCCGTGCTCTATGGGGCTCTATACAGACAATACTATGTCCAGAAAAAATTAAAACCAATAACCAAATTTATCTCACAGACAAAGATGGTGGCCAGGTCGATCAGGAAAGGATAGCAGATGAGTTCAACTCATTCTTCACGAACATCGGACCATCGCTAGCCAACAAAATCCCTGAACCCTCCCCATCCGAGTCTGATGAACTACTTAAGATTACGAAGAAACAAGGTAATAATGCTACTAAAAATTCCAATGAACATCTCGAACTAAACCTTAGGGAAGTTTCCCCAAAGGAAGTTCTAGAGGCCCTGAAAGGTATAGATCCCCATAAGAGCTCAGGGGTCAAAAACATTTCTGGGAAAATAATGAAGAGCTGTATAACAGCACTTCTATTTCAATTTACTCACATCATAAATCTATCTATTCTGACTGCTACAGTACCTGACTCGTTCAAAGCAGCTGTAGTCACCCCTCTTTTCAAGAGTGGTTCTAAGAAATCAACAAACAATTATAGACCAATATCTGGGATCTCGATGCCAGCCAAAATTTTAGAAAAAATCATCCAAAAGCAACTATCAGATCATTTTGAATCGGAGAATCTATTTTATGACAAACAGTACGGTTTTAGAAAAGGTCGTTCTGTTTCTCACGCACACATAGATCTGCTCCAAGAAATTTATGATAACATTAATGATTCGAGGTCATGTGTGGCGGTCTTCTTGGACTTCAAGAAGGCCTTTGATACCGTCCACCATGAGAAACTCTTATCAAAACTTGAACTGTACGGTATCAGTGGCCATTCGAACGAATGGTTTCGAAATTATCTTGAAAATAGACAACAATCAGTAAGAGTTAATGGTCTCACTTCCAGCCAAGAAACAATAACCTTTGGCGTTCCTCAAGGAACAATTTTAGGACCCATCCTCTTTTCAATATATATAAATGACCTAAATAAAATAGTAGAAAATTCTATCATCCAGCACTATGCGGACGATACTGTTCTCCTTTACAGCAACAAGGATCAGGAAAAGTTGATGACACAGCTCCAACTGAACCTTGATTGCATCCATTCCTGGTGTAAAGTGAACAAAATTTCTATGAACGTTAGCAAGACCCAATACATCAAATTCAATATTGGGCACCAAAAATCGAAACCAGAAGTCACAAAAAACTTGGTCCTTGGAAATGAGACCCTTACCCAGGTAGACCATTATAAATATCTAGGGTTAGTAATAGATGAAAAGTTGAACTTCAACCAACACCTTCAAGGGGTAATAACCAAGGTTCGTTGGAAAGTGAATCTCCTACGAAAAGCAAAAACAATACTAAATAAGAGTCTCAAGACCACCATTGTAAAAATGCTTATCCTACCAGTCATGGATTTTGGAGATATATTTTACAGGTCAGCCTCAAAGAGACTGGTTGCAAAAATCAAAACCCAACTAAATTCTTGTATCCGATTCATAATGGGTGTTCATAAAAGAACGAATGTTGATAGTCGCTACAATGAACTGAAAATACTGACTTGTGATGAACGATCTGAGATCCACTTGATGGAGAGTGCGTTCTACCTCTCCAAAAATATAAAAAACCAGGACAACAGAACCCTAACCACTAGAAGTCACGCCAGAAATAGGCGAAATCTTAAAATAAATATCCCTAGAACATCAGTTTACAAAAATAGCTTTGTTTACGAGGCAGGAACGAGGTGGAACGCACTCCCCACCATAGTTCATGAACTGAGTACTTCAAAGGAAGTAAGATCTTACCTAGAGCGAATCAAAAAATGATCCTCTAGTGATAACTTATCTCAATGTGCATAAATTGCATGAATTTATATTTTTACCCCCATAGGAGTAAAACCTGAAGATATTAACTCATAATGGGCACAACAACCTTTCAGAAGTACATCTGATTTTCTAGTCTGCTATGTAAATTCGTCTCCTTGGCGAACCAAAACATAATTCCTGTATAAAATATAAATGTAAAACCAGGAGTACACCTGGAAACCGTCAGAGAACATCTGATTTCCTAGTCTTCCATGTAAATTTGCCTCCTGGGTGAATCAAGATATAATTCCTGTAAAAAAGTAAACCAGGAGTACACCTGGCAACCATTCTAATGATCTGCCTAGACGGATCATTAAATATGTAACATACAGTGTTTATTTACTCTACTACGCGAATGTGAGGATATGTAATATGTTATTCTCTCACCCACTTTAAGTGTCATTTATTATTGTTTTACTGATATATTTAATTTGTCTTAGTTTAGAAAAAGGTTTTCATTCCACAACTCTTTAGGCCAAAGGTAACGACGGGGAGAGCTGGAGGTGATCTAGATGTCTGTTTACCCATTTATCGTGTAACTGTATTGATTGATGAATAAAGTAGTTCTTATCTTATCTTATCTTATCTTATGAATGAGAATAGGCTCTGTAGAGCTCCAAGGGAGACTATAATTGAGAATAGGCTCTGTAGTGCTCCAAGGGAGACTATAACTTAGAATAGGCTCTGTGGTGCTCCAAGGGGACTAAAACTGAGAATAGGCTCTGTAGTGCTGCAACGGAGACTATAGCTAAGGATAGGCTCTGTAGTGCTCCAATGGAGACTATAGCTAAGGATAGGCTCTGTGGTGCTCCAGAGGAGAGTATGTAGTGAGAATACGCTCTGTACTGCTCCAAGGGAGACTATAACTGAGGATAGGCTCTGTGGTGCTCCAAGGGGGAGTATGTAGTGGGAATAGGCTCTGTAGTGCTACAAGGGAGACTATAACTAAGGATAGGCTCTGTGGTGCTCCAAGGGACAGTATGTAGTGAGAACAGGCTCTGTAGTGCTGCAAGGGAGACTATGTACTGGGAATAGACTCTGTAGTGCTCCAAGGGGGACTATGTACTGGGAATAGGCTCTGTAGTGCTCCAAGGGTGACTATGTAGTGACTATAGGCTCTGTAGTGCTCCAATGGTGGTCTATAGTGACTATAGGCTCCGTAGTGCTCCAATGGAGGCCTATAGTGACTATAGGCTCTGTAGTGCTCCAGTGGTGGTCTATAGCGACTATAGGTTCTGTAGTGCTCCAGTGGAGGCTTATAGTGACTATAGGCTCTGTAGTGCTCCAGTGAAGACCTATAGTACGGTGGCCCAGGAGTGACATCTCACATCTCGTCCCTCATCTCTCACATGTTGTGCCGCGCTCCGCGGCACGCGCCCGCGGCACGCGTAACTGCGCGTCCCGCGGATCTTTCCGTTTTCTTTTAAGAGGGTTCCAACTTTTACATAGCGCACTAAGCATGACTTCCGGCAGCAGCAGGACGGTAATCTGTGCGTCGATCAGAGGGGGGGGGGGGGGGGCGGAGGGGGCACCAGGACAACGTCATCTCATTTAAGTTTGTGTCGCAAATATTTGTGGCCATGCATCTCCCACCAGGAGTGTGAAAAAGAGAGTTTGATTCTGTGACGTCAATCTGTCAATAAAGTAGCTTCCACGGGGGCTGTTCATTAATGTGGTGATGGTTGGGGGGGGGGAGATATTAAAGTTATACATGCCACTGCTCTCCCGATTTGGGGAAAGTTTGCCAACAAGAAACCAACCATACTAGATCAATTGACAGTCATAACAATTGTTCTGGATTTACAACCTGATTGAAACTATCGACACTGAAGTAGCTACCAAATTTTCTAAACTACTTATCTCTAAGGGCCATATGTATGCCCCTTCAGTATGAATAGTATCTAAGAATTCTCTGTTTTCATTACAAAGTAACGGATTACAAATGACTGAAGCTAATTAACCAATCAAACGAGGCATTCGCTAGTATGTTGAGGGAACAAGTATGGCTTTTAATAGCCTATTCACACGTACACCATAGCAAGGTATAGGGTTGATGTTTCGGCTAGGGTTTTGATGAGGTGACGGCTGGAAGACCTGGATTTTATCCAGAAGCATGGTCACCTATTTGTCTATCTTGTACCTGTATAACCTCAGACAAATAAAGTATTTTTCAATTCAATTCAAACTACCATGTAAACCTACATAGCTATTACTCTATCATATTATATATGTAACAAAAAAAAATTGCTGCAGTGGCCACCAAATCGAACTCATTCTGTGCAGGCAGTAACTATCACCAACCTGTAACTACACTAAGCTGCACTTAAGCACTTATTTTCACCATGTCTAATCACCTGGAGAAGGGCAACTTAGCCCGAAACCTAGTCATACCTAATAAACAAAATCCAACATAAAGGGGTTTATTTTCTATCTACTATCACCCCACAACCAATCTACCAGGCTTAACGATATACAGTGTTATTCCCACTAACCTCAATACATTAAATATCATTAAGGGTAATAGAACATGTTAAATTGATGGCCGACATTAACACAAGAAGTTAATAGGGGACTTGCATGTGCCGCTGCACATGTCTGGTACAGTGCATCATGGGATGGGTTTTGATGAAATCTGACATGAATATTTGGGAACATTTTTATAAAAAAAAATGCAAAGAATGTTTTCACCAATATCACAGCTTTTATAAATATTCTATGAAAACCAAATGCATGACATGGTGGGAACGATGGAGGCTTGTCTTATGGAAACATGTATAAAACCTGGATATTGACATTAGAACATTGATAAATATCCCATACTGAACATGGCATGATTTCTATAGATTTTATACTGTACCATTAGTACCATAATGACATGCAAATTAGGATTCCAAATGGCGGCTATGCAACTCCCCTATTGGGCCTACATTTTTTCCCAACGTTCTCCCCCCCACATCCTCCTTTATTATGTCGTTAATAATGAACAGTCCCTGCATAAGTGCATTGAGGAACATGCACGGAGAGGAGACAGCAACTCGTTTACCGCTCCTATGATGTCCTTGTGTTTAGTTAAAACGCCTAACGTTAAAACTGTGCACTGTGAAAACGGAAGGGACACAAATTAAAACAGGAAGGCGCGGGACGCGGCACGAGATATGAGGGACGCGGGACAACAAGTGAGGGGGCGCGGGACGAAATGTGAGGGACGCGGGACAACATGTGAGGGGGCGCGGGACAACATGTGAGGGACGCGGGACAACATGTGAGGGACGCAGGACAACATGTGAGGGACGCGGGACAACATGTGAGGGATGCGGGACAACATGTGAGGGGGCGCGGGACAACATATGAGTGGTGAGGGACGAGATGTGAGATGTCACTCCTGGGCCACCGTACTATAGTGACTATAGGCTCTGTAGTGCTCCAATGGAGGCTTATAGTGACTATAGGCTCCGTAGTGCTCCAATGGAGGCTTATAGTGACTATAGGCTCTGTAGTGCTCCAGTGGAGGCCTATAGTGACTATAGGCTCTGTAGTGCTCCAATGGAGGCTTATAGTGACTGTAGGCTCTGTAGTGCTCCAATGGGGCTTATAGTGACTGTAGGCTCTGTGGGGCTCCAATGGAGGCTTATAGTGACTATAGGTTCTGTGGTGCTCCAGTGGGGGGTTATAGTGACTATAGGCTCTGTAGTGCTCCAGTGGAGGCCTATAGTGACTATAGGCTCTGTAGTGCTCCAATGGAGGCTTATAGTGACTATTGGCTCTGTAGTGCTCCAATGGAGGCTTATAGTGACTGTAGGCTCTGTAGTGCTCCAATGGAGGCTTATAGTGACTGTAGGCTCTGTGGTGCTCCAGTGGAGGCCTATAGTGACTATAGGCTCTGTAGTGCTCCAGTGTCCTACATGTAGGACAGCTACACAGTTCTTCCATTTTTCCCAAGAGTATGGTACTTAGAAACTCCGCTCTCGGCAGGGACATTGATCATAGTTCATGCATGGTCTGTTAGGGGTCTCTGGTCCAGTTTTGTCCCTAAATTGCCCTTGTAACGGACAATCCTAACAGCGGATAGAGTCTGTGGTCGACCCCTAAAGGACTTGGAAGGTTGTGGTTTGGAGGGAATAGCCTTATGGACATGGGATAGAGAACTCACTATCGCTCGTCCTCTATCACATGCCAAAACTTATACACTGTCTTAAAATTTAGTACATGGATTAATATGACAAAAAGCGCTATCCCTCAAAAGGAAAAGAAATCTTGTGAATAAATCAATTTGGAAAATATTACTTATGACTTGTGACCCATTTTCCTGAAACACATCACATAATTATTGTATATGTGTAGAATACATTTGTTTCAGCATATGTACTATATTTTCTAAATGCGCCTGTGTATTTTATTCAAATTACCAAGTAATTCATTATTTTCTAGCCTAAAAAAGACGATTCTGGAATTAAAATGTTAAAAGTGGGGTTCCCACAAGATTATTATTGCCAAGGAATAAAAAGAAAATGGTTATAATCATGTATGATCATCTCAAATACAGGTTGTCCAAACCATAGGCTGGGAAACCAAATGACATCCTGTTGAGAGAATTACCCACTTCATACACTAGTAACTGAATCCACTTGAAAAAAAAAGTTGTCTTATTCCCAAGTATTTATAAACAATTCAATAGTCCCGTTCCACCGTCACCATTTATAGCCATGCCATAAACGGCAGGCAGGGGGTCACACGCGCCCCGGTACAAGAGTCACTGTACCCTGTTGCTTTTAACATTGAAGTCTATGGAGTGAGGTGTACCCGAGGTGCTTTTTTTCCCAATAATTCATAATTTTACCAGGATGATCACATAAGTTGACACACAATCGATTACATGGTATTACCCCTATAACATAGCTTAATTTCAGTCACTTTGAGCCCTTTTTTGACACATTTTGGAGGAGTAACTTAAACAGGAACACTGATTAGGCCTAATAAGGGGTGTGCATAGGGAGCTACAGGGGACTACAGTGGTGATTCCCAATATAATACCAGGTATTACATGTTTGATATTAAGTTTTACTGTTTCCCAAGACTAATTCTGGAGGATGAGATGTATCTGAAGTCCATATATGTATACAATGCAAGGATAAATCCCTCATGCTTAGCTCAATATGAAATATATTGTGAGAATGCAATGGCAATTTGCCCAGAGATTCGGTATGTAAATGATGAAGTCAGAGAAGTCGGATGATAGTAGTCTTCGGCCAGGCAGCAAGGTGTGTCCAAGCTTACTCTGTCCTCTTTATTTATAGTCACACGTTAATTATTCATTAGCATCGAATGGGTATAGCAAAGTGCGCTCCCGGCGATCCACCCTTATGATTGGCTGAGGGGGATCCTCCTGCCACATGATCACGACCCCCAGCGCTCTCCCACGCCAAGGTCATGCGCTGTGCGCCTGCGCGGAGGATCCCTTGCCCTCAACCCCCCCTCCCCTCCCATTATCCCTGACCCAAGCATGTAGCGTCCCCTCCCTCCCCCAGTCCCTTCCCCCCACCCCTTAATGAGAGTCACGCCGGAGAACAATTGGCGATGCTATTTCGGTTGCTAAGACAATCAAACAGGTAGACACATAACAACAGATGTCCAGTGCCCCGCTCTCCCCCGCTCCACCCAGGTCCCGCGTGGCGGTCGAGGCCCAGGCGGAGGGGAGGGGGGGGGAGAGGGGGAGGGGGGGACGGCCACCCTATGGGTAAATTCCGCTTGCAAGAATTGCAATTCTTTACATTCGTCCAATATTTTTCTTTTGATTGAAAACACAGTTTTTCAAACAAAATACTAGCCGTCCGCCCCACCAATATAAGTAACATTACTAAAAACATACATGTTAAAACAGTAAGATAAGAAGATAGATATACTATGAGTTAAAGGTAAAAATGTCTCTTTGGGACCTTAATCGGTCAGGAAAAATGTCTCTGGAGATGTCTCCTTAGGGGAAGGTTCATTATCGTATGAGGCCTTCATTCAATTACTAAAGTCTTTTAGTCAACATGGGTAAGAGAAGTCTTTGTGTATATAAGTGTGCTTCTGAACACTTCTACAAATGTCTGTCTCCCTCTGGGGGTTCTACTACACAAATTCCTCTAGTGCGGTCGTCACCGACGTCTCCTCTGCCCGCCTGACCAGCCGAGGCCCCCGCTGGACCTCGTCGCTGGCCGACGGGGCGCCCGTCTCCCTCTCTCTCCTCTTGGCCTTTGAGAGCGAGAACGGTTGGGTAGTCAACACTACCGTATTTTCATTATTAAAAACCCTAAAATAACTACAGAGCACATGTTTTCTCCTGCAGTTTGGCTTATAAAAACTCCTCAATGAAAAATACACTTCAAAGCAGAATGGTTTGGAGATAGACAAGAAGCTCTGGTCCTGTGGTGCTTCTTCTCAGGCTCCTCTTACTCGCCCCATTCTGTCTGCATAAAACAACTTCTCATAGCGAGAGTTGGATAAAATACCTTTGGGCTGGATCCTTGTCCGTGGATTCCACCATTTTCTCCTGAGAGAGAAATGGATTTCACCCGGGTATATTACTCTTTGCTCTGCGGTCTCTCTCGCACCCGAGAAGAGGGCAAAACAGCATTAGTAGTAAAATATTAAAAAGAGTACAAAGAAAAGACAAGTTCATAAAGTGATTAAAGTACTACCCAGAAAACCAAACAAAATAGCTGAAACTTATTACTTCATCCTGGTCAGTCCGAGATTGGCAGCGTAATATGGTGAGGTAGAGGGGTGGGCGGGGAGGTGTTCAAAGGGGCGGGAATCAGCCCTGGCGCCAGGGTCAGATTCTCCATCCTCTCGATCTTCATCTTGAGGGGGTAAGATTTCCAGGGTGAGGGTTGGGGGTTCTTCGGGAGCGTTCTCTCGGGGCCTACGGTTCCTTTGGCAACACTGGAGGTTGACCATGCCTCTGGGGGCAAGCCCCTTTCGGCGGCGGAGGTAGAGGATTCCCAGGGTCATGACTCCTAGGAGGGTGGGGATGAGAGTGGCTATACCCCAGATAGAACTTTCAGACCAGGGGCTAGGGATAGGTGTGGGGGAAATGGGCTTAGGAAAATCGGTGAGAGAGAGTAAGGGTATCTCAGCTCTCTGTAAAAGGGTCAATTGTTGGGTTAATTGGGGGTAAAGGGAGAAATTTCCATAAGTCAGATTAAACCCGGGGAGGGGCATAATCGTGGGGGTGGGGAGAATTATATGGGACTTATGGCGTTTGATGCTACTCACACGCCAATCCTTTCCAACCAGGAGACAACCGTCTTCTAATATTACCCTAGTATGCTGGCGATACGTTTTAATTACTGGCTTCTGCCCAGGACACCTCAGGATGGTTTCTAGGGGTTGATATACTGTTAAAATTATAGAAGAAATGGACTCTCCCTCTCTAAATACTTGATTGGTCAAATTACCTCTCTTCAAAATCTGGGCCTTACAAAGATCGGGTCTTTTACCCATGATGATATTGGTCTCACAAGTTGGGGTTAGATGTTCAATTGCAGCTGAGCAAATTTGTGGTTTAAACCCAATACAGTGCTGTGGGAGGAAAGATGCACTCGACACGCTGTCTAGGGCCACTTCTTCCTCTCCCATTAACTTTCTGAGGTGGTCAGCACCATACGGGACGGGGAAATATTTTAGTCTATAATGTAGAAATTGGGTGCCTGAAACAGCCGGAATTACCGTCTGATATACCAACTCCTGCTCGCCATCTAGTAATAGTTGGACGTTCAGGTGCCTGTAATACCAGCGGTTATCTTGTGGGGTATAATGCTTCCCTTCTTGTAATTTAGACAGAATTTCTGATAAATATGCCAGTGGTAAAATCTGGTCAGTTAAGAATCCCCTTTCCAGCTGAATTCGCTGGCGATAGAACAATTCGTTCTGACGGTAGTAATTTTCTACCGCTCTACCTACTTGTTGCAATAGAACATCCACTTCCCTTCGCATGTGGATTCGGTGAATTTCTATACTAAAACCATTCAAATGTGTTAAGATATCAGCCACCTGACGGGAGATGTTATTGGCTGCAGCTTGGAGCGCAGCAATGTCCATACGGTTTTCTCTCATATAGAGTCTAGTTTGGTTCAGCACAGACACCATCTCCTCCTGACAATGGGCTAATATTTCCTCACTATTGTGGGTCGCTTGAACTGCAGCTTGCAATTCCTCGACCTGTCCAACCGTAGCTGTGCCAAACAGGGCACGGCTCAACGAACCCACAAAATTAAATAGGCCCCTCTTCTTCCTGTTTTTGAGGTGGGCCTGTGCTGGTATCTCTGTCCGGAGGAACTCCATGTGCTCCTCCCAGTGGAGAACATCTTGGTCTCCCACAACCTCCGCCTGTCTGAGCTCTGCAATCCTTCGTTTAAGAACCGAGATCCAGGTTTTGACAGGAGGGGGTGTGGGAGGGTGCAGTACAATCACAGTCGTCCAAGTCGCGGTCAGGGCTCTGACCTCCCCTTCCTCATACACTAACACCCCTTCCTCCTCAAACAGACCGCCTCTAACCATCGTGGTTAAGACGATCATCAGGAGGGTTTTTAGGGTGAAGTGGGAGAGAAATCCGTCACTGGTGGTGCCACTGGATCGAACTCCCATGGCTGGGGCTGTGGTGGGGGTGACGGTGGGGGTGATGGTGGTGGAGGTGGCGATGGTGGTGGTGATGGTGGTGGTATGCAGGGCAGCTTCCTAGGCCTCTGCACAGGTGAAGAAGGTGAGACTGGGTTGGGGGAGGAGTCAGGCCTCTCTCTCTTTGTAGATCCCAAAGAGTGGAAAACCTTAATCCTCTTCTCGGTGCCTTCAGATGTAGTGCTCAGGGCTTTGGGTAGAGGGTTTGTAGTTGGAGTCTCAACTCTCCCTCTCTTAGCCCTTGATCTTGTGACTGGACCTGGAGGTGGTGTGCGCTGAGGGGCAATCTCCACAGCAACGGCGGGTGGTAGGAGTGGGCGCACTGTGACTGGCTTAGGTGTAGCCAGTACTAGTACTTTCTCCTTTGGCGGTCGCTGCTGGGGTGGGCGTGGCACTTGTTGTGGTCGTTGGGGGCGTGGCACTTGGTCCTCGTCCTCCACTAGCATGTGCTCGTCCTCTGGTTGATTTGCGGGCGCGTCTTCCTCCTGTGGCTCTACCTGAATTATACGAGGCATGTGAGGTATGGGTATGAATACAGGGTCAGGCTCTGCCTGAGGCTCGGGCCTTTGTGGGGGTGGTGGTCTGACTTGATTAGCTTGTTGGGCCTGTCTCCGAGCCCTATTACGTTTACCTTGACCCGCCCTTGGTTGCCTAGTTCTCAGTACATCCCATTCTATTTCCCCCGATACCAACTTAAGTCTATTTCTATTAATACGTTTTTGTTCACCTTGGGGTCCTCTCAGAGTTATAACGGTACCCCTGATACCAGTTATCATGTAACCATGATCCCATTTCGGGTCCAGTGGAGTGCTGGTACCCGATAACACCACTACGTGATCCCCTATGTTTAGATCTTTTGCGTTCGCTCTGGCTCTCAATCTTTCGTAATTAGCCACCCTACTAGCCTCAGTGCGCTCAGCGGCCTCTCTGAACGCACTTGTCAAGGCCTGTAGGCGCTCACTTAGCACGGCATCCTCTGTTCCCTCTGGAGTAGGGAATATTTTAGAAAAAGGGTATTTTGGTTTGGTGCCGAAAGTTAGAAAATATGGTGTGAAACCAGTTACACAAGAGGTGGAGACTCTATGTGCCCAGAGGGTAGGGCCTAAATGGCTTTCCCACTCTGCTGGTCTGGCGTTTATGAATTTTCTGAGTATTCCTTTAAATGTTTTGTGGAATCTCTCTATTTTACCGTTTGTGGTAGGGTGGAAACTTGTGGAGTGCCTTACTTCAGTGCCTATTGATTTGAGATACCCTTCCACCTGTTGGTTCATGAATTCTAGCCCCCTGTCGGTGATGACTACCTCTGGAGGGCCATACCTGGGGACGTATTCATTCGCCAAATAGTCAGCTATATTCTTAGCTGCTTTGGTGGGTATGGGTTTAACCTCTACCCAGCCAGTAGCGTGATCTATTACAGTTATTATATACCTGTTCCCTTGTTCAGAAACGGGGAAGGGACCACACAGATCCATCCCTAGTATCTGGCCAGGGTATTTTGCCAGAGGCATAGCTGTAGGAGGTACACGCGCCTGCCCGACTCGGTTCACTGCACACCTAGCGCATTTGGTCAAAACACGGAAAGTATCCCTTCGCATTGTGGGCCATTTATAGGCCTCTTGAATTCTATCCAATGTTTTTCGCATACCCTGGTGGCCTACCTCAGTGTGGGCGCGCCTCACTACTCTATACCTGGCTGAGGGTGGTAATACCAACCGGGGGTAGGCTGGCTTACCTGGGGGAGGAATCAGAGTAAAGAGCATTCCATCAATTATGGTATAGTCTCCCTCCTCTTCCACCCCTTGTTGGAACTCATCCATTTCCCTCTGTTCTAACCTTATCTGCTCTTTCTCGAGTTTATCAAATTCCCAAGGAATTTCATCTATTTCTTCTAAAGCGCAGACTTCAAATTGACTGAGAGTCGGCTCTTTTCCCTTGGTTTTTATTCGAGAGAGCATATCCGCCCTAATGTTGTTGGCCCCTTTTCTATACTCAATGGGAGCCCCATATTCTGCTATAAGTACCGCCCACCTCTGAATTTTTGTGTTTTTGACTTCACTTACAAATAGCGATTTTAATGGCTTGTGATCCGTATAAATTTTGAACTCACTACCTTGAAGATAGGGCCTAAGTTTGTTTAGCGCATAAACAATAGCATATGCCTCTTTCTCAATCGTAGCCCAATTTAGCTGTGGTCCGGAGAGTTGTTTAGAGATATATTGAACAGGTCTCTCCACACCCTGACTATCAGTCTGGACCAATATGGCCCCTATTGCGTAATCACAGGCATCTGTATAAAGGCGGTAGGCCTTATTTAGCTGGGGATGTGCCATTACTCTGTCTGAAGTAAGTAGCTCCTTCAGCATTTCAAAAGAATTTTGTTGTTCTTCCAACCATTCAAACCTAGCGTACTTTTTGGTAAGTTTTACTAGCGGATAAGCTACCTTAGCATAATCTGGAATACATTGACGGTAATACCCAGTCATCCCTAGAAAGGAGCGAATTCCGCTCACGTCTTCTGGGGGTAGCATATCCCTGATTGCACTACATTTATCTGGGTGGGAGTTAATCCCATCCTTGGAAACCTGGTAGCCGAGGAGATCTACCTTTTCCTGTTTGAAAATACATTTACTCTTTTTGATTGTAATTCCGAACTCTTCTAATTTATCAAACACCAGAGCCAAATGGTGGTCGTGCTCCTCTTCAGATTTGGAATAGATTACAATATCGTCTATAAAAGTCATGCAAAATTTTCCAATAAATTCCGAAAACATTTTATTCATGGCCTGTTGAAAGACAGCTGGTGCATTTGTGAGACCAAAAGGCATTCTCCTGAAGTGAAAAAGGCCTCTGTGACACACAAATGCAGTCTTTTCAATACTCTCTGGGTCCATTTCTACCTGCCAGTACCCGCTTTTTAGGTCAATGGTGGAAAAAACAGTTGATCCTGCCAAGCTATCGAATATGTCCTGAATATTTGGGAGAGGGTGAGCGTCCTTTTTAGTAACAGAATTGAGTCTTCTAAAATCTACACAAGGTCTATTACTCCCATCTTTCTTAGGAACCAACAATATTGGGCTCCCCCATGCTGAAGTGCTGGGCTCAATTACTCCCAGTTCCAGCATTTCATCTAATTCCTTATCAACTAGTTTTCTTTTAATCAGGGGCAAGCGATATGGCCGTTGATTAATGGGGCGCGCATTTCCAGTATCTATGTGCATTGTCACATCTTTAAATTTTCCAAGATTACCCTTTTTGCCTTCTCCAAAAACAGCCGGGTATTTTACTTCCCAAGCTTCTGCTTCAGTGTGGATGGAGGCAAATTCTAAATCAGAGTCACCCACCCACCCACTCTTATAGCTTTTCCCTTCTAAAATGACTTTTCTCTTTTTGAATACAATGTGGGCGTCTAGAATGTCTAGCGCATCGTCCCCTAAAAGCATTTCATGGTGGAGTTTTTTAACAACATAAACTGGAAATGAGCTACCTCCCAAGTTAATAATCGCCTGTCCCTCTGTTACAAGTTCATGACCAGAGAGGGATTTTAAGGTCTCTCCCTTTGTTAGTATGAGTGGACGGTGATAGGCTTTACAGAAAGCCTTCCACATATCCTGATATCAATTAATTATGACAAATCCAAAATCCAAACATTCTTTGCAAGGCAGAACCTGAGGTCGAGGTGGGCTGAGAATGCACAGCCTCAGGCTGAGAATGTCATTTTAAATCTGGATGGAAACCCCATGGAAGAAGTAGAAACTTATAAATACCTTGGAGTAGATATCGACAGAAACCTTAAGTTTAAATCAGTAGTAAGCAAATTAATAAGCTCCATGAATTATAAATGCTGGCAACTAACAAAACTAAGAGGGAAGATACCACAAGATACTTTATTACTCATATATAAGGTTATGGTATTGCCCCTGATTGACCAATCTGATATTTTTCATGATTCACACACAACTTCAGGGACCAATCGACTTCAAATAATTCAAAACAAAATACTCCGCAGAATCTATGGGCTTCCATCCAGAGCAAATGTTGATGAAATTCATGTTAATAAAAACCTACTGACATTAAAACACCGAAGAAGGTTGCATGTTTTGCAGGCGGGCCATGGTTTGGCGAGCAACCCAAAATATATTGATATTAGACGTTTAAATACGAGAAATTTTGCTGTAGGTAGAAAACCACTGAAACAAATCCTTCCCGTAAATGAACAGTTAAGAAAATCAATCCTACACAGAATCCCATATACATGGAACTCGTTGCAGACCATGGCCCATGGGGTACCAGATAAGAAACTATTTAAATCACTAGCGAAGAAAACTCTGATATGGTCAGACCAACACTTCATTGAATAGCATACTCATTGTCCATTTGACTTAATACTCTTCTTACTCTTCTTACTCTTTTTTAATGAGGCACTAAGCCTTAAGAGAAATTATGTTCAACTATACTGAGGTAAACTTTATATAAAAGCTAATGCGCCTTTTCAAAAAACTTTAATAATAGTAAAATCCTATTTAATTGATTATAGCAGTGCGCCCCTTTCGTCTATGACGACTGGGGTATTGTGTGCTGCTTTGTGAAAATGTAAAAAATTAACAGGAAACGTGTGATCCTCCCTATGCCGGAGTTATGCTTCCTGAGAGCGATAAGTCAAAAATAAATGTATCTTAATCTTAATCTTAATCTTATCCTCTCTCATCAAACTTCTAGACGCGCCGGTATCAATGAGAGCCCGCATTCCCATCCCCGCCACTGGGATAGAAATACAAAATCTCCTGTCCGGCCTGCCTATTCCCCCTGGTTCCCGATCTTGGGGGTGGCGGCAGCCATCTGCATGGCCGCTACCACCGCCGCTTGTACATGAGCATATCTTTGAGAGCATTCTCTCGCAAAATGTCCCTCTTCCCCACATTCATAGCAAACACCCTTGCCCCTAAACCTCTTCCCTCCTCCCTGTTTATTCTTTTCAGGACCTGCGTCCCCTTTACCTTTTCCCTGAGTTATTAACAGCTTGAGAACTGGCAACCGGAGGGGGTGGGTAGGATGGATTGTAATAAGGTGGATACATAGGCAACATGGGTGGTTGAAAAGGGTACTGGGTGGCTGTACTTGGTTGGGGCATGATCACAGTTGGGTTAGGGGTTTTTATGTTCTCCCATTTTTCTATTACTTTGGTCAACATATTTATATATATATATAATGCTTTTATTCAATATAATTCATACAGTTACAGAGATATGAAAAATAATGAACAGGGTTTTGGTCCTCTGCCCCCTCACAGTTCTTCCTCGACCGCCCAAACTAAATATAAAACAATCATTGATTTTGTGACATAATATTACAAGTTATTCATTTATATAGTCATTTTGGCTCGTCGTTCGTCTTATACATTCACTTTCTATGTCATGAGAATATTAAGTTTCAATTGTTAACATCAATCCGATTACTTCAATAGGACATAGTCCTTGTAGTCATTAGTTACATCAGTGTACATATATTCAACTTCAAGTTTAACGATAGTTATTCATTTATATAGTCATTTTGGCTCGTCGTTCGTCTTATACATTCACTTTCTATATCATGAGAATATTAAGTTTCAATTTTTAACATCAATCCGATTACTTCAATAGGACATAGTCCTTTTAGTCATTAGTTACATCAGTGTACATATTCAACTTCAAGTTTAACGATCAGTGTGCTTATTCAACTTCAAGTTCAACGATAAATCCGTACATCGTTACATGTCATTTACAATTCAATTAATCTTGTCGTCATCCCTGTACCATCCCCCCATAATAATAATCAGCAGTACCCATTCCCTAACCATAGTGAAATCATTTATCGTTATATCGACCTTCACTTTACTAAGGATTTACATTCCTGTTTTTACTTAGCATTCACCTTTCATACCTTTCTGCAAATTTATAGTTAACAGTGACTTTACTGTCCACTGCTTAGTCAGAGTTTTAACAAACTCGATTTGTAAGCGGTCAATGGAGTTATATAAATTCTTGTCCTTAACTATCAAATCCCAACATGTGAGACATAATACTCAATTATTGTGCCGTAACAATTTCCTCCTTAAGATTCAAAATACAACACATTACACAATACCATACAATACAGTGCAATCAAGATCAGATCAATGGTTCCATATAGTTTCAGAATTACAACAATTGTTAGACTCGAGGGTATCGAACTCATTCTTATTTAGCATTACTCTCATTATTTATTCCTTCTTCTGTCCTTAGATATTGGTCTGTTTCCAAGACAAATTCTTGGTTTAAAAACCGCCTGAACCCTTTTCTGTCTTTCGTTAACTGTCTCTCATCTGATAGTTCATTCCATTGGGTTGGCATTGTATAGATATAAGATTTTCTAAATACTTCATTTCTAGGACGAGGAATTTTTAATTTTTTTCCTTTCTTAAGTCTTCTTAAATTGACATTTTTCAGATCTAAGTTTTCTTCTTTCCTTGCTCGCAGGAAGGCCAAGTCCAACATATGTATACTTCTCCTAGTATCTAAAGCAGTGACTTTTAATTTTGAATGAATTTCTTTAGTGCTCGTATATTTTGGGAGATGTAAAATTATCTTGAGAGCTGAATTCTGCAGCGTCTGTAGTTTTTGTAGGTGCGTTTTAGCTGCGGCAGAGTAAAAGATATCTCCGTAGTCTATTATTGGACGCACCATGACTTTGTAAATAAGTAATAGTGTTTTCCTGTCACATGCCCCATATAGTTTGGACATAGCCTTCACCCTCGTTCTTACAGTATTGATTTTCTTAATCATGAATGGTTTGTAAGTTAACTGTTTATCTAATTCAATACCAAGGTACTTATAAGAGGTCACATCGTCTAACTCCTCCCCCTTTATATTATATTGTACTATATTTGTCTTATCCTCTCTTGTCCTTATGGTCAGACTTTTACATTTTTTTGTGTTAAGTGAGATTTTATTTCTGGCGCACCAGTTCACTATATTATCAAGGTCCCTTTGGAGTACTGATATTTTAGGGCTTCCAATCGGCCTCTCATGGTACAGAACAGTGTCGTCCGCAAATAGCTGGACTCTACTGTTTGATACAACTTCAGGAAGGTCGTTTATATAGACTACAAATAAAAGTGGTCCCAGAGATGTGCCTTGAGGCACACCGCAGGTGACCTGTTTCAAAGAGGAAGATCCATTATTTATCGACACTTTTTGAAATCTCTCAGATAAATAATTTGTGAACCAATTAAGCGGATTTCCAATAATTCCATAATTTCGTAATTTTTGTAATAAAATTTCATGATTAACGGTATCAAATGCCTTTTTGAAGTCTAAAAATATTAAATCTGATGCTTTCTTATTGTTTAAATTATCATATATATGTCCTAATAAATTATCATGTGCCGTTACAATGGATTTCCCTTTTCGGAAACCATACTGATTATTTGTAATAATTGAGTTTGACTCTAGATAATGGACTAACTGTGTCTGAACACAGCTTTCGAGAAGTTTAGCAGGCAAATTGATGCACGATATGGGCCGGTAATTGCCTGGGTCATGCTTATCGCCATCTTTAAATAAAGGAGTGACTCTAGCCTTCTTAAATTCCCTTGGTATTTCATTAGTCTCAATTGAAAGATTATACAAATATGCAAATTGGGCACTCAGTGCCTTAATACATGGTTTCAAAATCCTAGTTGGCATCATTTCTAGACCTGAGGCTTTAAAGTTACCTACTTTTAAAAGAGCAGCTTCTACAGTAGATCTACTTATCTCTTTAAATGTAAAAGCGGTTTCAGAACTGGTTTCTTTTCCCCTTACTTTAGACTCAATTTCCCCCTCTCCCTCTTCATTTTTAATATTGCTTGCGAGTTTCGGGCCAATGTTGACAAAAAAGTCATTAATGGCCTCTGCCGCTTTATCCCCTTCCAATAATACTTTGTTTTCTTTGATTTTAATATCTTCTTTACTTTTTTTATTTCCATCAGAAATTAATGGTTTTATAATATCCCAAAATTTGTGAGGGTCATTGCTATTTTCAGCGATTTTCCCTTTCAGATATTTTTCTTTTGCTATCTTTATTTCTGTATTAACTTTGCCTCTCAGATGCCTAGCTTTCTGCCAATGTGATTCGTCTCCCGTACTGTGGGCTATTTTAAATGCTTTATCCCTCACTACACCACTCTGTATAATGGACTTATCATACCAGGCAGGCTTCGGTTTGACTTTACAGTATTTCTTCACTGGACACATTCTGTCCAGAATTGTGCAAATGTTGCTGTAAATTATGTCCCAAGCTTCATTTACATCGCGCGTCACATACAATTTAGTCCAATCCATGTCAACCAGGATTTCTTTCAATATTGGAATATCGAGGCACTTAGTATTACGTGCTGAAAAAGATTCAGTTTTATATTTATTCTAGCCTCTAATTCAGAAAAAGGTACCCAATTTGCTGGGGGTTTTGGAATTTCGGGTTTTAGTTGATTTAGGACAGCCCCTATCTCCATTGGCTCGTCCTTTCTCTCACCTCTGGCAGGCTGGCCTGCCAATGCGAAGGTGTGAGCGGCAGCTGAGGCTTGAGTGATAGCCTCAGCCAGAGTCTGAGGACGAGCGGCAAATACGTCATGACGTATCTGCTCGTCCCTCAGTCCTCCCACAAAATTCCTTACTAGCGTCTCTTGGACAATATCATGATTTAAATCATCAATGCTATATGCCCTTTGAGACGCCAGCTGGAACTTGCGTCCATACTGCTTAGCATCTTTGTACGGGAGTTGATAAAGATCTGTGAGGCGTGCCCTGAGCTGTTGTTCCTCCTCTTCATTCATGAAGAGTCGGAAAATCTCTGCCCTTGCCAGATCCCAGGTTCTGTTCTCTGCTATCTGCAGGAACGCTGCCACACACCTCGCTAGAGGCCCACTAGCAAGCGTCCCCAAAAGCTCTAAAGTGAGGTCGTCATTGGCCGCACAATAGGCTTTTGCCCTGCTGATCCCATCCAGCCACTCTCTCAAGGTGTCCTTGTTGGAACCATCATTGGCTCCCAACATAGATCCATGGCGTTCCAAACGCCTTCGGATCTCTTTGATTGCCGCAAACCTTGCCCTTCTTTGATTGACATCTAGAGCAGCAACCGCATCTGCATCTAGAGCCCAATCAACCTCCATTGCGGTTTTTAGAGAGAATAACTAGACAGTACAAGGTACACATCTAAACATACAGAACCCAAGGACCTAGCGAATTAAAAGCTCCAGGCATTTCTCACGCACTCTCCAAGTATTATGAGTGGTTAAGTGTGATCATTGCACCCAATTTTGTACAGTGTCCCCAGATCCGCTTCCCACACATTCCACAATAATATACAAGCAAAATCAGAGTTCAGATTTCCACTCACCCAGTCCTGTTCTTCATTTGCTCGCCTGGTTTTTCTCTGACTTCAAGATGAGGGTTTTGCTATTTTAGCAAGTCGTCTCTTCGAATGGTCGCCAGTGTGAGAATGCAATGGCAATTTGCCCAGAGATTCGGTATGTAAATGATGAAGTCAGAGAAGTCGGATGATAGTAGTCTTCGGCCAGGCAGCAAGGTGTGTCCAAGCTTACTCTGTCCTCTTTATTTATAGTCACACGTTAATTATTCATTAGCATCGAATGGGTATAGCAAAGTGCGCTCCCGGCGATCCACCCTTATGATTGGCTGAGGGGGATCCTCCTGCCACATGATCACGACCCCCAGCGCTCTCCCACGCCAAGGTCATGCGCTGTGCGCCTGCGCAGAGGATCCCTTGCCCTCAACCCCCCCTCCCCTCCCATTATCCCTGACCCAAGCATGTAGCGTCCCCTCCCTCCCCCAGTCCCTTCCCCCCACCCCTTAATGAGAGTCACGCCGGAGAACAATTGGCGATGCTATTTCGGTTGCTAAGACAATCAAACAGGTAGACACATAACAACAGATGTCCAGTGCCCCGCTCTCCCCCGCTCCACCCAGGTCCCGCGTGGCGGTCGAGGCCCAGGCGGAGGGGAGGGGGGGAGAGGGGGAGGGGGGGACGGCCACCCTATGGGTAAATTCCGCTCGCAAGAATTGCAATTCTTTACAATATATCAGCTGACTATGGGAAAAAAACCCTCAACATTACTACATCTGCTCCAAATTCCAATGTATAGCATTATTTAACCAGATTTCTTCTTTTTCATAAGACACCCTGCTTTAAATATGCAGGGAATCGATCATACTCAACTAGTGCAACAACTTGGAATTGTCCAGCTTTGGTCATTGTGTACCTACATGAATTGTTTATTCAAACAAATTATGTAATTTGGCCTTTTTCTAGTGGGCAGCAAGTATTCCTCTATCCTTGGCTTGAGGATTTTTTTCAGCTTTTAAACGCTTTTCATGTCAACTTTTCCAAGGTATCATACAGGAACACTAAGGAATGAGCTGGTTGTTTGTACCGGGTCCAGCGCGAGGGGACGCAATGACCATGATGAGTGCCAGATGTGGGCTATAAATAGCCAGCCGAGAATCAAACCTATTGGGCGTAAGAAAACATCCAACCTTCTCCTATCATGTGGTGAACTTTGGCGGGCCCCATTAAACATGCTTTATGGCCCCATTAACAAATGTGGCTCTTTGTGGAAGAAGCAGTGGGGATTTATCCTTTTCTTAAAGTAATCTATTTCACTTTAAGGTTGTCTTACATCCTGACGTATATACTTGCCTATTGTATGTACTTTGCTAGATATTGTTTTAAGGGCATGAGTAGAAAGAAGTTCATTTAATGAACTGCTCAGAGTCTATCTAAAAGTAATAAATGTAATCAATTGATTATTAGTCAATGAATGAGGATATGTCTATTTCACCACCATCCTCCCCCTTATCTCCTCCTCCCCGTCTTCCCCTCCCCCACCCCCTCCCCCGTCTTCCCCTCCCAACCCCCTCCCCCTCCCCCACCCCCTCCCCATCTTCCCCTACCCCCTCCCCCTCCCCCGTCTTCCCCTCCCCCCTCCCTCTCTCCCCCACCCTCTCCTTCCCCCCCCCCCTCCCCCTGTGTCCTCACACTGTATCTATGAGTGAGAGCATCCATACTTCAGAACTAAGTACATATAATATATATATATATATCTTGGGTCACACAACGCTTCTACATCCGGATCCCGTTGGGTTCTACAAGGTGGGCTCTACGCGGCTACACTCGGGGTAAACGCACCTCGGGAAATTGGACCATTTCGTGAGAATTGACCACGTATGCATAGTACAAATATAAACGCATATGTTAAAATAAAACTCTGGTTTAGTTTAAGATTTTTGGATATATAGCTTTGACACAATTTTAAGAGAAATATCTATTATTAATTATTGATTTATTCGGATTTCATTCATTAATATTACGGGTAGATTAGCCATAGGGTGTACCTACACATGGGAGCATAGACGAAGAGCACAAGTTTACATACAAACGAATACACTTACATACATATCAGCTCTTCACTTAACTTAGATAGCCTAAACAGGCCTTAGAGAATCGTTTGTTTAAAACAGTTCATTAAGTAATCTGAGAAACATTATTTAAACATACTTGTATATATGTATAAATGTCTTGTTATTGTACTGTTTTTATTATCTTTTCGGTACAGATCAATGTTTACATCGTTTTTCGTTTGTATCCATATATTTATATGTATATAAATAAATGTAAATGCGATTCCATTATGCATTAAATTAAATGTAGTACCTTAATAAAATGATCGATTTAAAGACAGAATTTGAGAGTGAGAGGATATACGTATCTCTCTCCCTTCTCCCTCACACAGAGAAAATCAAAATTAATGGTGTTGCATTTTGTTTCTTCACAACGCTGGAAGATTTAGGCCGACTTCGGCTTATGTACATTAGTCGGCCGACTTCTGTTTGCCGATACCGACTACTTTAGCAAATATTACTTTCCGATGTCCGCCTACTGGTCCGAGGGATCGAGGAAGCGGTCGGTATTTCCCAACGCATTTTTTTTTCTATTACCGATGATGTCGGTGTACTAAACTAAAGATCGGAAAATTGCCGAAGTAGTCGGCTGACTAGGAGTACAATTGGAGGATTTAACTGACTTTTTCGGATAATTGGCCAATATTATCGGCGCTAAGGCGGTACTTTCAAACCGCTTTCCATAGTAGCACGATCTGAGCTACAGTTCCTGAATTACACTTCCCCCGCCTATGGCGCGCATGACTACGGGACATGTGTAGATTTATGGCGGGGTGAATTACGGATTTGAATCACCTGCTGCCCGTCCAGTGCTGTAGTTCTACTTGCACAAAGGGTACAGTGTGTGTGATACCTTGGTGCCACAGTCTATCAAAAGAGAGAGAAATAGCATTGCATACATTTTGCTCTTACCTTGTGATGAAGAATCAATGGGTAATACAGTTTGTTTGTTTTGGTCTGCACACCTGCCTTGGTGATACTCCTTCTGCCCACCCCACCCTCCTTCTTTCTAGCAGCAATTGTGAGACCTGTTTATCATTTTCATTGCATGTTCATTTTAAGATTGGTGAAACTTTGTGACGTAGGGAAACAGTGGCGCCTTGAATGGAGTGTTAAACTGTGGAACTACTTTCTCCCTCCTTTAAATGGGTAAAACTCACTAAATGTTAGGTTGAATTAAGTAAAACTGGGGCAGTTACATGTCAATAATAGCAAAGAAGTCTGTACTCTGGAATCTGGAACAAATTACCAGATGATGTTCAAATTACTAAAACCAGAAAAGAATGCGGATCCTATTTAAACATAGGTACTTTCATGGAAATAACTGTTATTTGGGTTGAGATCGAATTGTTGAGGGTTATGATAAGATGATGATGTATATAGATCTTCCTCTTCCTCTATTTTGTTGGCAATCAAAACCAGGTTATGAGGAGATGAGGACAGATGCGCACCCTTCAAATAGAGGGGGAGAGAGAGGAGGGAGGGAGGAAAGCTCCTTATGTGAATGATAACTTATACTCTTTATATACTTATAGTTATTCTGTTTTATCTCAAGAAACACTATTTTATCTAAAAAAACCCCACTGTTTTAAGTCAAGAAACACTGTTTTATCTCAAAAAACATTGGTTTTCAATCGATAGACATTTAGTGATGAGAAACACTGTTTTTCAAACAGATAGTTGAGATAAAACACTATTTTATCTTGGGAAAATCTTATCAAAATAAAACAGTGTTTCTCGAGATAAAACAGTGGTTTATCTCGAGAAACACTGTTTCTTGAATTGTTACCCAAATGGCTTGCCATACACGTTGAAAACAATCAATTGATATAATCATTTTCAGACAACTGATTTAACAACAAGGATTTGGGAAGTTGGTGAGATCTGGCTTTATTTTTATTGCAAACTGACGTAGCATAAAACCAGTCAATCTGACCTGAGATATTTCATTGTTTTTTTATCAGCTCGTAACCATCCAAACTGGGCAGTCGGACAGGTCTTTAGATCATTCAAATGACTCCAGAAGATTGAATGGTAAAAAGAACAATAACAAACTGAAAGGATGTTGTCCAAGTAGGCCTAGTTATAATGCTTCTGATCAAATAACCAGATTCCGAACAAGAAACCACTGCATCATTCCATTTTCGTGGAAAAGCTGTATTTTTCCAAGCATGCATCTTGGCCTTGGGGAACGCTAGGTTAGATGATTACCAGAAAAAGAGACCCATATACCATAATTATACAGTTTCTATGAGTATGAGCATGCGCAGTGCACTTCACTTGACCAGGAGAAGTAAATGTTAGGATAGAAAATCCAGAAAGAGTGGCCATTGCTAGCGCAGGCATGGAGGCCTCTTTTTTCCTTTAGTGGTATCGATAGCCCTGATGATCAATGGGTATTTATCCGAAAACATTATATGTATGTTGTTTCTCCTGCCTTTTCCCTCACCAACAACCATGCCAACCCACCTGCCATCCCTGTCACGTAGAATGACAGCATCTACGTAACCCAGAGATAAAAAATTGAGCTGCGTGACCCGGCATTCAACCCTTTACTATGGAAGTGAATGCCTTACCGACTGAGCTATCTCCCTTGGTGGTGAATGCGTGGCCTAAAGAGCTGTTACAAACACTGCCTAGCTGGCGTGGCAGAGGAAGGAAAAACGTCCATGTCTCCTTTATTCATGCTATGATGACTATGTTACTTTAAAACATTGATCTAGAGATATTGAGGGGGCGTTCTGTGGCAACGAAAATGACTAGTAGATATATCAGTTCACCGTAAAAAGGTGTTTGAGTGCCGTTTTGAGCATGTATCCTTTCACGGAAATAGAGAGACTGGCGCAACACATATACCCAAAAGGGATATATGAATTATCGATCTGGTATAATGAGCTACTTTTGAAATAATTAATAAAGAATTTAGATGAGTTTGAAGTTGGAATGACCTGTCCGTGCATATCTCCCCATGTCCCAGTGGTGTAACCCAATCCGCTGGCTATCCCCAAGCATACTTCAGCCACTGTTTGTTAGGAGCCAATGGGAGGCGAGAAAACCATGTTAGACAATGGCGGGCAGGTGAGAACCAATCGCAAAACAAATGGGTGTAATAGACCACGCTGGGACACTGGTCAATCTGAATGTTAATAGGATGTGTGTGAGAGAGGGAGAGAGAGAGAGAAACAGAGACAGGAACAGAAAGAGAAAGAGGGGGAGAGACAGACAGGGAGATTGCAATTGAAAGAAAGTAAGAAAGAGATGGATGGGAGGACTTCCGGTTTGCGCTTGATTTGAGAGAAAGGCCTCACGCCCCGCTGGAGCACTAATAACTCTTTTCTTTCAGATTTAAGCCAGTTAGACTTCTCCATTCACGGGGAAAAGGAAGATATCTCATCAGAGTATTCAAATAACATCAACAAAAGTAGTATACGAGTGTAATAACTGAAGAATATCCAGAAACGATAACGGAATTAAGAACTAACAGATTATCGCTAATTCGCCATCTTGTCTTCCCCTAGCTTCTAGAGGGAGCACATGGATTAACGGTTAAGCCGGAGTTAGCTGGAGACTTCCAGGAAGATTTACCCACCAAAAGTGACTAAACAAAAGAACTAATCACCATATGCCTCTTCCTCAAGGGGAAAAGAACAATTACAAGGATTAACGACTCAGAATACCCTGGAGGAACCCAAGTCACGAGACATAAAAAGCGGGAAAGTAGTCAACGGCCAGGAGCCATAATTGAACTCTCATATGTAAGGAGCACGATTTAACACCTAGGACACTATAACCAAAAGCAAATTACATTGGACTATATAAAGGTAGAGCTTCTCATAAAAGGATTATCGTGATAAACTGCTCAATAGTAAAATACAGTGGCGCCATCTCAAGGATAAATTAAACACATCAAAGCACGGTAGGAACTTTAGTTTGTCAGGCTCTCGTCAGGTAGCCTCAGTAGTACTCCGAGCCGCCTTGAAACTGAATGAACTGATCTGTTCGTGGAATCATGTTAAACCCACGGAGGTAAAGAGAAAAACAACTGTAGGAAGAATTAGTGCAGTCTGTGAAATTGTAATTTTGTTGAACACTTTAACTTGACATAATTAAGTCTGAATGAACTATTTCTGATTGACTCGATAGTAGAAAACGGATAGCGGAAGTAAACATCCGCCATCTTGCTAAAAGGCAAAAGTTGGATACGCCCATAGAAATAACCAAGGAATATCTCAGTTAGAAACCGTTGCAACGACTGCGCCCGCCGGAGCATGACTACAAAACACTCGGAAGACAAGTGTCAGAGTCGGGGCCAGAAGAGGGAGTACGAAAATTCTCCTGAGTTAGCAGTATCGCAAACTAAATCTGTGAAACTGAACAATAACAGCAAGATTAAATTAAACATGTCGGGTGAGAAAAAAGCGGGCAAGAGCAATGAACAGATTGCTGGTGGAGGCACGCTCGTCGCTGACAAGAAGGATCAGAAAGGTGATGCAGGTCTTCGAGGCTTAATAACTTTGTTGGCCTCAGACCAAGCAGAATCAAATAGAAAAGCACAGTTAAAATATGACATGGTTCTAAAAAGATTGGATCAATTGGATAATCTAGAGCAAGAGGTCACCACGATTAAAGAAGGCTGCCAATTTCGTGATAATGAAATGGCGAGCTTCGAAGAGAGGTTAAAGAAACAAGAAGAGAAAATGGTAGTAGTGGAAGAAGCGATACCGGTTCCCAAAGATACAGATTACATAGGAGAACAACAGGCGAGGAGGGAAAAAGATCAAGAATTTATAAGGAAGGAGACCCTGAAGCTGGAGAAAAACTTGTTGTTACTAGGAATGAAGTCGACGGAGGGAGAAACCCCTGAACAACTCAATGATTTGACAAACAATGTAATTGCAAATTACCTTAATCTTGCTGACATTACTGTTATAAAAGCTGTATGTGTAAGCTCCAAACCAGACATGCCGATAAAAATTGAGTTGAAGAACGCCGATCAGGCAAAAGCAGTTTATGAAGCTCGTTCAAAACTCAAACAACATGATGAGGAGAACGTAGAGAAGGGAAAAGGTATGAACATCAGACGTGACACTCCTCATATTGTGAGACAAAGGCTCTTAAAGGTGAAATCAATAGCTAGTGCGGCCAATGCTCAGAAGATACCTGTGGAGATGTTCGGAACGAACATTAAAATAAACGGAGTGTATTATAGGCATGACCAATTGGATGGCATACCATCAAGCCTTCTCCTATCCAATATATCCAAGAAACAAGATGATAATACAACGGTGTTTTTTACGGCTCAAAACCCCTTGTCCAACCACTACAGATCCCAATTCAGAATAGATGGCCAAAAGTACGAGCACGTCGAACAGTTCTTATTTTACCAGAAGGCTAGAATAGCAGGCGACCCTATCAAACTAGCTATGGCTCTTGCCACCAAGAACCCAGTGGAATGCAAAAGGTTAACGTAGACGATCCCAACAACAGATGGAAAGACCATAGAGAGGAAATGCTTTTGAAGGCAATCTGCGCCAAGGTGAAACAGAATGAAATGGTCAGAAATTATTTGATTCTTACCGAGGATCGCATCATTGGTGAAGCCTCACCGACAAGCAAGTTGTGGGGAATTGGGATGGGCCTTGACCATCCAGATGTCCTGGATACCAAAACCTGGCCCCCAAATGGAAATTTGGTGGGAAAGGCGTGGATGCAAGTGAGAAAAGAGCTGGCCCAGGACATGAGCAACCAGGGAAATACGGCCACTCCAATGGAAAGTGGAGCTCAGAGTGTATAAAAGGCTTGTAAGTGACAGGCAGTGATGTGAAACAGCACTCACAATGTATCCAAGTTTAAGCAAGGATGGTGGTGAAGCAATGAAATTTATTTCTCTGAATATTAATGGACTTAACAATGTGACTAAAAGAAAAGCCATATTTACTTACTTCGAATCATATACAAATACCATAGTGGCCTTACAAGAAACTCACTCATGTGCAGCGAAAGAGAAAATATGGAACTCTCAATGGAAGGGACAGATCATGTACGCCCATGGAGTACTTCTGCTGTTACCCAAAGAACTCAAGAAAATGATCATAGAAGCCAAATCGGATGAAAATGGTCGATGGCAGTACATCATCTCGAAGCAAGAAAACTGTCGAACGTGTATACTCAACGTCTACGCCCCGACAGCAGACAAGACAGAAGAACAGTCTCAAATGCTAAAAACAATTGTTAAAATAATGGAAGAAATCGACTACGATAATTTGATAATGTTAGGAGACTTTAATGCTGATATTACCTATAAACCTAGCAGTGTCTCTAGTATTAAGCTGAAAGATATGATAGGTAACCTCGATTTAAATGACATTATTGACTCGAAATGCATTAGTCAACCTAAGTGTACCTGGTCCAGGTTGGAGCAGAGCTCCAGGTTAGATTATATTTTTGTCTCTAACAATATTGTGAGTAAAGTTATAAAATGTGACACTATTTATAGTAGTCACTCTGACCATCTTGAAGTGCATGCGAATACTTCTATGTACAAACCTGAAAGAGGTAGAGGGTATTGGAAATTGAACAATCAAATTCTTAATAATCCTAACTTTGTCAATGGTGTTGAAAAATTATGCGAACATGCCCCAAATGAAGCAACGAACCCTAAAATAGCATGGGAATTTTTCAAGCTAAAAGTAAGGGAGTTGGCTATCAAAACGAGCAGTGAGATAGCTAAGAGTAAGAGAGTTCGAATTGAAAAAAATAGAAATATTTTATCTTCCCTAGACTCTAAAAAGAGAATGACGAAAGAAGAAATTGATGCAAGGAAAAAAATCTTGCAAGACATAAGAAAGTACGAGCTAGAAAAAGCTGAAGGAGCGCTAATAAGATCAAAAGCCAAATGGGCGACAGAAGGGGAAAAGCCAACAAAATACTTATGTGCATTAGAAAGATATAAATCCGAAAAAAGAGTTATAAGTTTATTAAACGTTGATGGCGAAATTAAGAGCAAAAAAGAGGATATTATCTCTGAAGGCCATCGCTTCTACTCTAAATTATATAGCAAAGATAACACTATTGACGAGGTAATGGACAAATTTGTCAACCCTGATCATTTTTCCCAGCTAGACGAGGTAGAAAATAAATTCTTATGTCGAGAAATATCTGCTGAGGAGGTAGAAAAAGTGTTAAAGGATTTCAAAAAAAATAAATCACCTGGTTGTGATGGTTTTGGTGCTGAGTTTTACCAGGCCTTTTGGTATGCCATTAAAAATATTTTCATGGCTATGTTAGAAACTTGTTTAGTAGAGGAGGAAATGACAGAAAATCAAAAAAGAGGAATAATAAGCGTGATTCCTAAGAAGGATAGCGATTTATTGTTTTTAAAGAATTGGAGACCAATTACGCTCCTAAATGTCGATTATAAGATCATATCCAAAGTACTAGCTAATAGATTGTCTTTCTGTATCTCTAATATTATTAATGATGACCAGGTTGGTTTTATGAAAGGCCGTTTCATCGGTTCGGCCAAAAGAAAAATCGATGATATACACTCCTTCTTAGAGAATAATGATGAAGCTGGACTAATAACTTCTGTCGATTTTTCCAAAGCATACGACTCCGTGGACTGGATTTTTATGGAAAAAGCCCTAGAGGCTCATAGTATTGATCCTATGTTTATATCTTGGGTAAAAATGCTTCTGAAGGGGTCCAAAGCCTCTTTCACGAATAATGGGTTCGCTTCCACATGGTTTAACATGGAAAAGGGCGTTAAGCAAGGCAACCCTATATCATCCTCCTTATTCATAATAGTCGCGGAAAAATTGTCTGAGAATATAAGAAGAAACAAGGAAATAGTCGGAATAAATCATGGAGAACAAGAATCAAAATTAATCCAATTCGCGGACGATCTGACTTTATTTGTTAAAGATGAGCCTTCCCTGGTACAAGCTATCAGAACAATTGAAGAATTTTCTCTCGCCTCGGGGTTAACTCTTAATTCTAAGAAGTCCAAAGGTTTTAATATAGGCAAAGTTTCTTAACTAACAGGTCTGTACTTGAGATTGAATGGACAAATAAGATGAAAGTCCTTGGTATACACCTTCTTAATCCAAGGGATGAAAGTGAAATGTATAAGGTAAACAGTAGTGAGCTTATATCAAAGATTAAGGAAACAATTAATTCCTGGAAGAATAGATTCCTTACTATGAAAGGAAGAATTATGGTGTGTAACGTATTCTTACTACCAATATTTCAACACGCCTTATCCTGTATGCATTTTGGCGAATCCTTGCTCAAAGAGATAGAACAGATTATGTTCAAATTTGTGTATAATAGTAATCATCGCAAAATCAGTGTAGACTTCCTGGCTCAAAAACCAGAGAAAGGAGGGCTTAATCTGAGATTGATCAGACAAATATATGAAACTAATAGAATAATGTGGGTGAGAAGAATTATTATAGGCAGAAACAGGTCATGGTTCAAAGTGCTTGAAGCTTTCCATCAGAGAGACATAGAAGAAATATTTCTGTGCAGGTACAAACCAAGTATTTATTTAAATGGTTTCTACAAGGAATTATTTGAAATATGGAATAAGTACTACTATATATGTCCTGTGGGTGAGCTTGACTATTGGAATGATGAACGATAAGGCAGGAGTGGCCAGGAACCTAGCTAACAGCGAGGTTTATTTCCCAAACAGGCCAAACAGACGAAGAGAGAGTTAAATATTATTCAAAGCTTCCACGACAAGCTTTTCTGAGTGCTCTTGGTCAGACAAGGAAGGAATAATATAAGCGTTCACAATATCCGATTTCCAGTTTCCTCTTAATTTTATCTGGGCAGTAGGCACGCCCAGAGAGGAAAGAAAACTGGCCCCTCCCCGACGAAATGAGTGTGAAGTAAGGGGGGAGTCCACTTTGGCTCTGACGATGAGGTCGGACAAATGAGCCGATAAATGTTCATAGTTGAATCTTGGATGCATTGGACACGAGAATAACTGTGTATAATATCTGGCGCCATATCTGGCGGAAGAGAAGTCTCAGGCGCACTAAAAATTTCAGTCCTACCTCGTCTCCCTGTAGATCTGTACTGTGCGTCAAGGCCTCGCTTAACTACCTTCGAAGAACGATGTCTGGCGGTCAAGCGTCGGGGCGAGGGGAGAGAGTCACTATCCGAAGCTGACTCCTCCGAACTGTCAGCGGGCTGGCGTGATCTGTATGAGTTGGCCGGGTGACGGCTGCGTAGGGGCGGGCTGTCACTACAGTCACAATGTTTCTTCTTCCTCCGTCTGTAATGTTGACGGTGGCTTTCTCGTGTATATTGCCTTTCCCGGGGCCGTTTAAAAGTCACTATGGTATCGTCCGAGTCAGCAGATTGAGATTGTTCAAAGTCAAGTTGGGAAACATCCCCCCTCGATCTTTTAGGCGTGCGATGTACTTGCTGAGAAGGAGGCGGTGACTGTCGCTGCCTCGTGTAGCTGTCACGATGACTGACACTCGCTGACGCAGTCTGAATGGCTGTCGTACAGATCTGTTGTAGCATATCTGACATTTGCTGCATCGGGTTGGCACACACTATAGGGGCGTTCTTTGGCCTTCCACGCCTTTTCAGAGTAACAATAGTCTTTCGTTTGGCTCGTAAACCACGTCTGGGCAATACTTTGTTGGGCGTCTGAGGCGGTCCATCATCTTCCCCGCCGGCAGAATTCCGCAAAGCATGCTCGTCAGCGGCTTCCGCCATATTGGGGTGCTCGGCCCTCTCCTCTGGCGTGAAATCTTCCTCCTCGTAAGTTTCCTCCTTGTCTTTTTGGCGGTCAACTATTATCTGGGTTTGCTGAAGGAGCCTCTCCTCCTCCTGTTTCTTGAGTTTTTTAGCGGCTTTTGAGGTAGTCGTCCCTTTGGGAGGCATGTCGGAGGTTATTTCTACAACGATTTCGCTTCTGACTAGGTTGCAAGCGAGAGTCCAAGTGGCGTGTATTGGAGACTTGTCAGGCAGTTCAATTATAAGTCATTATGAGCCTAATGTGAACAGGAGGACACTAAATAAGGACAGTTTATTTGTCTGCTTAAAACCGCAGTCAAAGGCAATGTCAACTCCTGTTAGATATATCACTTTTCGAGGTTCCTTCTGACTAGGTTGCAAGCAAGAGTCCAAGTGGCGTGTATTGGAGACTTGTCAGGCAGTTCAATTATAAGTCGTGAAGGTGGCGCCACCCATTCAATGCCCTATAATGCCACGTCATTATGAGCCTAATGAATATTAGAATTGTAAAAGCCCAGACGGCAGGTATCAGAAATAAAGTCAGTTGCAAAAACAAAAAAAAAGAGATGGATGGGAAAGGAGAGGAAAAGCAGGGAATATTTTTTTTTCAGAAATATATATTGAATATATCCAGGTATATGTGTGATGTGTTACAGGAAAATGTGTCACAAGTCTAAAAAGAATAAAAAATATTGCTTTCTGCTTTAGATAGCTCATGGCTCCCTCAAAATAATTACGATCTAAACATAAAAATTATCCCAGAACCCTTTGAATGTCAGGAAGACAGCCATACTTTCAGATTTATAATCGCATGGTTAGTTCCTTCGTAATAAATTATTTCTGTCAGCGGCTTCAAGTTGTTCGAATCGATATAAATAACATAATAATAACTTCTATCTCATCCGATAGGAATGAAGGGACTCTTAGAGAGAAAACCCAATTGGATGTCAATACTTATATTGAGTGGTGCAAAAAGAACTTGCTCTGTGTGAATGAGAAAAGGACTAAATTGCAATTGTTTGGTTTTAATAACAACAGAAATAAATGATAAAATTAATGTAATAAATTATTTTCGTCGGACGCATCTTTTTTTTAAAACATATTTTATTTCGAAAAACAATTCCATAAAAATTATGGTACGTTTCACGTTCTCGAAATCCACATGTATATTACAATACAAAGTTACCTCTAGATGATACCCTAAAGGTACGATTCCACTGGCTCGCTTGTATCTGCGCTCATTGCTCGCTCTTGATGCGCTTGTTTATAGTGCGCTTGTTATTCGCTCTTCATCCGCTAATATTTTTAGCACAACACAAGCGCAGAGCGATTCTACTGGTGTGCTTGTTTCCTATATGAAATCTCTTGGTCCGCCACTTTAACAGGTAGAAAGAGCGTTGTGTTGCTGCGCTCAAATCAAACACGTCAGATATTAGCTCAGTGTCAAAAAGAAGCGACTACGTCAAATTTTAAGAGCGTATAGAAAGCGCAATAACTGATTCTATTGAACCGCTCTGGGTGCGCTCTGAGTTCTCTCGCTAGGCGCTTGGGGAAATACAAAGAGCGGGCCATGAGCGAGCCAGTGGAATCGCAGCCTTAAGGTACGATTCCCCTGAACCGCTTGTATATGTGCTCATGGCTCGCTCTTGCTTCGCTTATTTATAGTATGCATTTCGTTTGCTCTTCATCCGCTTTTATATTTAGCGCAATACAAGCGCAGCGCGATTCTACTGGGTTGCTTGTTTCCTTATGAAATCAATGGCTAGACTGTTGGTGCGCTCTCAGTGTGCTATTGGCCCGCTTCTTTAACAGGTAGAAAGTGCCTTGTGTTGCTGCGCTCAAATCAAACAGGTCAGATATAAGCGCAACGTCCTGCGCTCTTCTAAAGAAGCCCAAATAGGCACTTTTTAGAGCTACAGAGAACGCAGTAACCGATTCCATTAGATCGCTCTGGTTTCACTCAATCTTCGCTTGTTATGCGCTCAAGATAATATAAAAGAGCAGGCCATGAGCGATCTAAAAGAGTGAGCCAGTGGAATCGCAGCCTAAAGGTACGATTCCACTGGCTCGCTTGTATATGTGCTCATGGCTCGCTCTTGCTGCGCTTGTTTATAGGGAGCCCGTCATTCGCTCTTCCTCCGCTAATATTTTTAGCGCAATACAAGCACAGGGCGATTCTACTGGTCCGCTTGTTTCCTCTATGAAATCAATGGTAAATGTGTTTGTGCGCTCTCACTGCGCTCTTAGTCCGCTTCTTTAACAGGTAGAAAGAGCCTTGTGTTGCTGCGCTCAAATCAAACACGGCAAATATGAGCGCAACGTCCTGCGCTCTTCTAAAGAAGCGCACATAGGCACTTTTTAGAGCGTACATAGAGCGCAGTAACCGATTCCATTAGACCGCTCTGGTTTCGCTCAATCTTCGCTTGTTATGCGCTCAAGATAATAAAAAAGAGCGGGCCATGAGCGAGCCAAAAGAGCGAGCCAGTGGAAACGCAGCCTTAGTCTACAATAAATGAGCATAACCCAGTTACTCTACAATCAATGGACTCCCTGTTTTTGTGAGTTTTTTGGCCGTCACTAAAAACAATACATAATCTAGCTATCCGCATCAACTGAAACCATGAGGTACACAGTTTCTCCACCAGTTGGTTGATATATGTCAAGTCTAGCTATACATCTTCCTTACTTTCACTCTAAGTACAATATCAAATCTGGTCATAATTCAGTGAAGACAATTATGCCTTATACCACTTTCCTACCGCAGTGTTACCTTCAGGTATTTCTTTATTTCAGACCAGCTTTTTATTTTGATGTCCGGTGGAAGTTTATTCCACATAGGTGGACCCATAAACTGCGGTGTCTAGGCATGATCTGTAGATATTCCTGTTCATTTATTCTGTTACACATGAGACCATGAATGGCTATTTTGCCTCGTATATCAAGATCCTTAATTAATACCCAGTAGGACTTCCGGTCGAGAGAGAGAGAGCTATAAACGTGTCGGAGCATTGCTCCAACTTAATCCTTTTCTCTTTCAGATTCCAGTTCATCACTTTTTCCGCCTTATGTGCAGAAAGTTACTTCAATATTCAAAGACTCTTTAGGTACAAACAAGAAGTTGGAGAAATTAAGGATTACTGGAACAGAAACCTGATTAATCTTCCCGCCCTACGGGAGGATCACAAAGCCCTGGAGGACGACCCAGTCAGGTCAGACTGATTATCGACCACTAGGACTGTATTTGAACGAACTGTTTGAAGCTGAGCACCATAAGCAGTAAGAATAATCCTGAACAATTCAAGAACTTTATTCTGTGTGGATTAACGCCAAACAAGTTCCAATACAAAAGGATTAATGTACTTCATCAAATTGTGACCGAAATAAGTGACTACTAGCTATAGGATACTCAGTGGCACCATCTGGTGTTAATAGTGGACATCTTCGTTCAGAGCACTGGATTAAGAAAGAGTCCTACAACTAAGATACAGCAGGCACTAACGCTGCCTCACACTAGGTGGCAGCACCCCAGTCCACGCCAGACACAGGATAGAGAAGAAGAAATAAGACAGTAATAGTTTCAACGACTATAAGGATATCTGGCAAACATGAGGTCGATAGCCCTACTCATACCTAAGACATATGATAATCTAAAGAACTGTGTCAGAACATTGGCAGAGAAGTTCGAAAAGTTAATTGAGACCCTAGAAGTGATTGAAAATGAACAATTAGAGGAAACCTGTACCAAGGGTATTTCTGAGATCAAGAAGGAAAGTGATCACAAAATCCTGTTAGATTATGATACATCCACTGGAGGCTTTCTGGAAAAACAACTCGCAGAGGTAAACAAGGAGGAGGCAGTCAAAAAGGAATTTGAAAGACCCGAAAAAAACAAAGAAGAAGAGATTGGCAAAGAGGAACTCCAAAAGCTGGAAGAGAAGGGGGACAGTAAATCGTTATCACTGTGTGTGCTATTCTCAGCTGTCACATGGGAAGACAGATCCCGCCTAGGGATTGGATAACAAGGATGAGGAACTTTCCCTTGATAATTAAGGGTTCAAGAGATCTAGTTGATATTTTCAGTACTCAAAGCGTTAAAATGAAACAAAAATGAAAGTATACTTGAAAAGTTCACATAATCTATGAGATGTATCAGCATTGTATGTTCAATATAGAAAACAAGGAAACTCACAAACAAGAAATAAGCATTTAAAAGAGAGAGAAAAAAGAAGTTATTCCATCATTAAATGATGAGTTAGATCCAATTGTGGGACGTATGCCTTTAAACCAGGTAAATATATGGGTATGACTGTGACTTTTATGATACCAAAATTAATGAAAAACTTGAGAACATAATACTTGTAGGCATTAGCATTGTATGGTAAAGTTTTTAAAAGAATATTACTGTGTGGTTACCTAGAGTCTTCTTTAACTACAATGATTTAGCAATGTATATGCCCAGATGGCAGGTGTACTTGAATAAAGGTGGTTTAAAAAAAAAAAAAAAATTAATACCCAGTATTGCCTTCATTTTACTGACGTTTGGAATATAGAATAATGAAATAATTCGATTTAATTTCTGGTAGGATATACTTTCTCACCAAACACCTATTTCATGCAACAATGCTAACAAGGAAATATGGATTCATATTCGCACCTGGTTATATATAGAGAAAGCCTGTATGGGAGGTGTTACTTAAAACAATGGCGTGGCAAGCCTTCCCATTTGTGATGTGTTTTAGGAAAATAAGTCATAAGTCGCAAAATATGGATTTTGAGATATCACAATATTTGAAAAGAGGAGATCAAACCGATTCCAATGATAATAAACACTAGGGTATCTAACATGAATTTCTATATTTTTAAGTTTGATATTTTTATTTTGGAAAAAAAAAGTTTGCACTGTTTCTGGCTGGGTAAATACCAGTAAAGTAACTAAATATACTCCATACAAAGGCCTTCAAAACACAAGGATATGTTCAATACAATGTCCTGAAATTTGTCTCACCGATTGATATGACTATAACTCCTAAACCCTCTGAAAATCAGAACATTTCAATAAAGAGATCTTGTGAAAAAAACACTTTAAAAAATATCAATTTTGCGACTTATGACTCATTTTCCTGAAACACATCACATTTGGGCGCGCTTGACTGATTGCGTAATCCATACATTGCGTTATCCCAATGCCTCTTGCTGCGTAGAATTAATATTACGAAATCCACAAAATGCACTACGCAATTTCATACCATTTCTAGGGATATTTCTTAGTGTGTAAGTCATGATGACGATTATCTTGTTGATTATAGGTACTGAAATTGTTTACTTCTGCAGTATTGACCCCAGGGATAAAGCTGCTGCTAAAAATCGAGTGGGAACAAATCTGAACCTTTTAAAAGTAACAGTCTTTACTCTAAGGTTAGAGCTAAATGGTAGGCACGGCGCTGCAGGCCCCCATTTGATTTGATGACTTTTTGTTTCAATGCGATTATTTCTTAAAGGGGACATTCTCCGGCTGGAGGGATGTTTTCAAGCCCTCTTGCAACAGATTACAGTAATACTCTTAGTACCAGACAATATCACATTCGTCGATTACTGGAAGTGACTAACTAGATCTACTGTTATTTCATTTCTTTTTAGTCTTAATTTTATAACTTGATATGATGTGTCCAATTATTATAATTCCAATGTATTAATAGGTACTCCTCAATCTTTTCAGGGCCCTCCACCAATGTCATAAATAAGTGTAAGGATATTTAGGAAATGATGCTAAGGGGAGGCTCTTTTTAAAAATAATTATCTTTTTTATTCAGGTTCTGAGCGATGTACAACATTTCTATAGTAATGTAACAAAATAGCTCCCCAGATCACCGTGATGGTGGTCTTCCTCTGGACCCTGAGTAGAGGCTTGAATCGATATAGGAGCAATGAATGTTAATGTTAACATGTTAATATAACACTGTGGATTGCCAAGATGAACTGCTCTATTTCATTCTGCGCTGTGTATGTGATGTGTCACAGAAAAATGAGACACAGTCGCAAACAATGATATTTTTCAAGTGCTTTTCTCTTGGTCAGAATCCTTTCATGTTTAGGGTATTTAGTGTTGTTAAAAGCATGAACGTGTACATGTACCAAATTGCAAGACTGTGTATTGAATATGTCTATCCATATCATGAGGTTATCCTCAAGAGTATTAACTACTTTACTATATTGACTGACTATCAAGAAATATCGCTATTTGTTTTTATGCATGAACAATATATAAGTACTTATTGGATGGTTTAATGTTTACCATCATTGGAATCTGCTTGATCCCATCTGTTCAAATATGATTATAATTCATTTTTAGCGACTTGTGGTTCATTTTTCTGTAACATATCATATATATGTGTGCCCAGGATATAATTACAAATGCTTTTATGTAATGTCTGTGATGCATAATAAACACTCATGATTACTTTTAATTATTTTTGTTTTGAAATGAAGGAGGAATCATTGATTACAACGCCTGGCCAGCTGGCAGCTCTCCCAAGATCTCCGAGGAGAAATGCACTTTAATAAGTATTGTTGGTGGTGCGCCTACATATAAATTGAGTGATGGGGCTGCGTGCCGTACCACTACCTATAAAGCATATATATGTCAAAACACTGATGGTAAGTTTTATTTCTTTCTAATGTCGCAAAATTGATATTTTTAAGAATCCTTTTTGTAGGAATATTCTCATCCTTGTGGTTTTAGCCATATAAATAGGCCTGCATATATAACAGGATTCAGGACTATGGATTGGATACATCTTTGTGTTCCTATAGTCACCCTAAAGAATATGGTCAATTCTCACTAAATGTCGTCAAATGGGCCTTTTTCTCTCATTTGGCCATAATTTGTAATATGTAATTCAAAAACTAATATGGGTGTGTCAAAATGATCGGGCTAGAGCAGAGAAACATGTGGGTATATACTTTTCACTATCTACAATGTATATTTACACTGCTGGATGCCTTAAAATGCCATTTTTTAGGCATTTTAAAGAAAATAGATATGAAAATCAAATTTTGAACATCAATATTCCTGAGATATCATGTAAATTCAAATTAAAGCAAATACAGCATGAAAGTATAGGCACCCTCCTTTTTTATGAATGAAAAAAAAATCAAGCTGGTGCATTTGCTATTTTTCCGGAGTCATTTTTCACTTTGTGTAATTAAAACGTCATTGAGCGATACAACAATCATGCAGTATGCTACTGATCATTGGAATTGAATTCAGTGAGTTCTTGATACTGAAAGCAGAGCTCAACATTTCTATTATTTATTGCTACATTTAATATTAGCCTAAGTGGAGAAGCCTTATGACAGCATTCCTTTTCATAATATAAAGAGCTTTTGGTGTAGTTTTGGCATCATTGAGCGATACATACTTATTTATGCATAACTTATTTGCATATAAATATCAATAAGCCATAATATATACACATATAACCTATGTCAATATCTATTGTTTTAGATATATTTTTGTACATAGTTTCCATTATGTATGAAGCTTCTGGGTATTAAATACGAAAAAAATCATCAAGCAATACAGCCATTGAGCGATACATATGGTATGATATGTATCCAGTTAATTCATGAGAAAAACAAAATGCACAAGGCTGTATGTATACATTTTGCCAAAGTGTCACATCACATCAATTCTGGCCATAATTATTGCTAAATTCACTTCAATAGTTATAGAATTTCTGCTTAATGTTAATTATACATAATTCTAGAAGGTATGAAATCAGCAAAAAACGTCATTGAGCGATACCACTTCTTTGTTTCATTATATCCCAGGTATGTCATGTATATATTTAAGGTATAATATTTTGTCCATTTGAGAGCAGATTACATCAGTATCCAAATACCAAAACCGCATCTAAATTCAATATTTGCCTTTAATTCCATGGTTTCTATTCACCCTGTATCGCTTGATGATGCAAATAATTCAGGCCTCAATATACAAGGCAATTTTCAATATTAGTGTTCCCAACTTTGCGCATATCAAGTATGGCACTATAACTTTAAATAGATAAAATATTTAAGAATTCTGGTATATTTAATTTTTAAGCCAATTTTGTTACCCATATCAACCAATTGACGACATTTTGTGAGAATCGACCATATACATGTATAGCTACTCAACTAGTGATTGTCCATACAGAAATATTTTTATCAATAAGTTTTTTTTTTGTTTTTTTAAAAAACATTGCAACTTTATTTCGTTAGCCTGCCATCTATGCGTCTACAATTCTAACCCTCTCGCGCACGACTTTATGCACTCGTGTTTGATAAATTGTTTGTGTTTTCTTGTTTTCTGCACCACTGCCTCCCAGTAGCGAGGCCTTCTTTTATATCTTCAGCTATTATTGAAATGATCTCGAAAATCATTCATATATACTCTCCACTTTTCCCCCTTCCCCCCTTCTTTTGATTAATTTTTTCCCCGTACCGAATAGCTCTAAACTTTCTGCAGGTTTCTCTGCCAAATTGAATCATGCAGATATCGTTTTTGTAGAAAATACGCTGTCTGTGAATGAAGTTTTTTGCTTGGATAAATAACCAATTAATAAAATCATGCTTCTTTCCCTCTTTCACCGTTCCCAGTAAGACCTGGGTAGGCGTTACAAATTCGTGGGACGCATCATTTTATCAATAATATTTTTTAAAAAAACTGAATATAAAATCTTCCTCTCCAATTATGGAGGGATAATATACATGTATATAGGATACACGTGTTGGAGTACACATGTAGCAGCATAATGGCCAACGCTACTGTGAAAAATAAAATTGAAGGATCTTTAAATAAGGCCGTTAAAACAGTGTATATTAATGATCACCGTCCAGTCAATGTCTTAAAAGCGGCAGGCAATATTAATACCCTGGACAAACAGAGTAAGATAGCTTTAATGAATATTATGTATAGTAAGAAACAAGCCAAACTCTGTATCAAAAAGAGTGTTCGTGCCACTAGAATGGCTGACGCAACTGTACTTACCTGTAAAAAACCAGCTAAAGAAAAGTACAAGAGGTCGCCCCAATATCTAGGCCCTAGGCTATGGAATAACGTACCACCTAACATTAGAAAGAAAAGCTGGCCAGAAATAAAGAACTTTCTGAAAAATCATAATCAGTAGTAAACCAAACTCTAAGATATCCAGCATATATAACTTGCCCTACATAGCTCTGCAGTAAATGAGGTGCTGCTTTGCCTACAGTAGTATATGGAATCGCATTTGCCGCTACCCTTGGACGAAAAGGTGCGTTTTCGTGTGAGAAAGCACGCGATTTAGTGTGTGCGCATTCCGCTAGGTGGCGCGGCGGTCGCGGCGGTCAGCGATGCGTTCAATGCTAGCGCTCGCCACTAGGTAGAGCCACCGCTTGGTCGTTTCAGTAACTTTGCGCGCATTCCTCTAGATGGCGGCTTAGTCGGATTGCGTTCAGCGATGCGTTCAATGCCAGCGCTACTCACTAGGTGGCCACCGCTTGGGCGCTTTAGCTTTAGTGGTGACTGCTTGGTCGCTTCAGTGGTCACAGCTTTATCATGGAAGGAGAAATGGATTTTGGAAGAAGAAATATGAAGGAAATTTTTGAAGCAGAAGACACTATGATTAAAGAAAGTATTACAATGGCGAAAGTAAGAATGGGAATGCTTGACGACATGTTAATGGAAGATCCATCTTTATTTCATCGATCTTTAATGAATTTTCACTATGCTTACGCTATTACATACCATAACATACATGCAATGGACGTTTACTACAAAAAGAACTGGACTTTTCCTGCAGAGTTAAAAACTATCAACAAACACTTGCAAATATTTTTCCCGACTCGTTTTGTAGAGGAACTTATCTACTCACATGTTTGCACTCTTTCAACCTCATGAATAAACTATTCGCATGAGTAACTACACTAGTTGTTTTACACATACCCAGCAGTATATAGAGTGAACTTGCTAGTGTGGGAAAAGTATACATTAAGGATTATTGACTTACGTTGTGCCAGGACTTGATTTTTACATTACGGATAAATCACAATCAATCAGACGCATTTTTATTTATCGGATCAACTTGGTAAAGGAAGAAAGATAAGATCGCACTGTCTAAGGTAAGGATAAAAAATAATAATAACAACCCCACCCTTAAATCATTTGTAATTTACTTCGAAACTTTACTTGAGATGTCTTATAATAAATGCTGCATGGTAAAAGCTGCTTTAGAACGTTCTTGTTGCTTGCTACTGGAATGGCTGCACTGGAATGGTTACAAGTTGTCAATATAGACAACCACTGTTTTATGGAATCTCTGTTTTAGGATCTGTTATCATAATCTGAAAATAGTAAATAAAAAATATGATTAGAACGCATGTATTAAAACGTTTTTTTATATTTTTATAGCTGCTGAAACTTGATCGAATAAATAGTGGTAATGGCGGAGGAAAATGGGCTTCAGAAATTTATGTGTCGAGGTTGCTATCAACAGTTTGACACAAAGGAAGAAAGAGCTTTGCATCACAAAACATGCGAATTTTTTTTAAAAAACAAGACGTGCAAACACTGTAACAAAATCTTATCCCGTCCACTAATATGCAGACGACATGAACTGAAATGCAAGAGTTTAAAAGGTGAACCTACATGCATTTACTGCAAAAAAAAATTTAAAAAGCATTCTTACGCAAGAAATCATGAATTAAAATGCATATACAAGCCCACAAACATGCCATCAACTGAAGAAGATGAAGAAACAGAAAAAGCTAAAGAAACAGAAGAAACAGAAAAAGCTAAAGAAACAGAAGAAACAAGTGAAAAAGCGTCTAAACGGAGGGAAAAGGTGACAGAAGGGAAAAGGGTTTTGTCCTGCAGTGATTGTGCAACTTCGTTTGACAACTATAAAGACTTGTTTATTCATAGGAGAAAACACCACAGCTTGCTTGACCCTGAGGATAAAAATATTGGAGACAATGACTCCGACCTACACCCTTACCCCTTTTCCCCCGATTCCGCCCCATGGATGAATGATGAAGGTGAAATCACATACCCGGAATTAAGAGACGTTTACGAGGAAAATAAAGACATGATATTAGGTGGTCACGAAAAAGGGAGAGTTAGAGGAGTGTACAACTTCCCTTTGAACAATTTAAAAGACCCCCTGTCTATCGCATCTTTTTTACGATCGATATTCAAGAGAGAAAAAACAGGATTTAGATTAAATATTTCATTTGGACTAATTCTTAAGCATAGGGAAACAGGTGAACTTCGATACTTTACTCCATTTTTGAACAATACTTTATTTCAATTTCCTCGCACAATTTCCAACCTGAGACATTTAAACACTGTTATCGCAGAATTGGAAAAGTTGGACTATTCTCAACTCTTTACTTTATCTAAACCAGATACAAAATGGAGTGTTCTTTACATCTCAAATGTCAACTTTTTCATTTTTAGAATCAATTTTCCAATTGGGGGGTCAAACACGTTTCCTTCACACCTTGTTAACAACCGTTCGATGAGACTTTTGTCAAAAAATAAGAAAGGGAAACCATACACAGACAATCTATGCATTTTTAGATGTCTATACCTTCATTTGTCTGAAAATGATGTCCCGATTCTTGAGCAAAGGGTTAAAGAACTGTATAAGGTATATCGTGAATATGGTAAGAATTTAATTCCTGAAAACTGCGCCCTATTTCAAGGAATTAGCATGAGAGACTTGCCCCATTTTGAAAAGTGTTTTTCAATAAGTGTTTATGTTCTTTCTCTTAACGAAGACAACGACACTACTCTCCTTTACAACCCGTCAACTTTATTTGATGACTTTATGCATGTGAATTTGTTCAAGAATCACTTTAGCTATATTACAAAAATTGATTCTTTTGCCAAAAAATACATATGCGAATTATGCAACCGACACTTTCCCCTCCACCATAGACTAGTTCTCCATTCCTCCAACTGCTTTAATAAGACAAAGTTAAAGTATCCCGGTAGTATCTACTCTACCCCATCTTCAATATTTGATAAGCTAGAAGAAGTTGGGGTGGTGATACCGAAAGAGGATAGATACTACCCATGGTTCCTAGTGTTTGATTTTGAGGCGATGCTTAAGAAAAAAACGGATTCCAAATTTGATACAGAGAAATTAAAATGGAATGAAAAACATATTCCGATTTCAGTCAGCGTGTGTAGTAATGTTGAGTCTTACTTAGAACCACACTGCTTTATCAACCCTGACCCCAATACTCTGATCAAAGATATGATATTTTATTGGGACAAAATATCATCAAAAGCAGAAGAATTGGCGATTCAAAAATGGGAGCAATATATAGCACAACTGGACGAAGAGCTGGTTTCATGGGAAAAGAAATTATCCGACATTATTCAAAAACAAGACCCAGTCTTAAAACACTCCACCACTGGTGAGCAGATAATGGTTAACCTTTTATTTTCACTTAAGTCCCAATTTGAAAAATATTGTGCATCAATTCCAGTACTTGGGTTTAATTCTTCAAGATACGACCTTAATCTTGTGAAAAAGTACATCCTCTCTGCCCTTAACTTACCTACTTGTGCAAAGCGCAAACGTTCAATAGGTAAGGAAAAAAAAAAGAAGAAAAGGAGGAAGACAAGTGGGTTTGAATTTGAAATAGAGGAGGGGGAAGAGGAGGAGGAGGAGGAGGAGGAGGGAGAGGGGGAGGAGGAGGGGGAGGGAGGGGAGGCGGAGGGAAATGAGGAATTTGGAGAAGATAATGGGGAGAATGAGCAAACACATGTTAAAGGGGAAAAAAAACCCAGCTATGTAATTAAGAAAGGGAACGCCTACTCCTGCATTTCTACTCAAAGGTTTAAGATATTGGATATTTCAAACTATCTTGCTCCGGGAGTTAGCTATTCTTCCTTTTTAAAGGGGTTCAACATTAAAGAACAAAAGTCATACTTTCCCTACGAATATCTAGACAATGTGTCAAAACTACAAGAAACTTCCCTTCCTCCCTATGAAGCCTTTTTTTCAAGTTTGAAAAATGTCAATGTTTTGAATGAAGAATATGAAAAATGGTCCCGTTCCAATATGGAAAGCTCCCAACCAGACACTGGGATTCAAAAATATGCCCAACTTGAAAAAACCTGGAGAGAGAAAGAAATGAAGACATTATCAGACTTTCTCTCAAATTATAATAATTTAGACGTGGGTCCATTTGTGAAAGGTGTAGAAAAGATGCAAAAGTTTTATTTTGACAAACAAATTGACGTTTTTAAGTCAACAATTAGTGCTCCAGGAATTGCCCGCATTATGCTGTTTAACACAAGCAGTCGGAAAAAGATATACTTTTCAAATTTTTCTGAGAACGATGCGGATTTATATCACACCATTAATCAAAACATCGTGGGAGGCCCATCTATTGTTTTTTGCAGACATCAAAAAAAGAACGAGACAAAGATTCGAAATAATACTAATCTCCTTTGCAAAAGCATTGAAGGTTATGACGCGAATAGTTTGTACCTGCATGCTCTCGCAGGAAAGCTTCCTTGTTTCCACTATGTTCGAAGAAGGGAAGAAACATGCTTTGTCCCAGTCCCTAATTGGAAGCATCTTTCTATGTATTATTGGATGGACTGGATTGCTCAGAAAAAAAAAGTTTCAATATTACATAAGTTAAATCATGGCAAGGAATCTCGCGTGGGAGGGTTTCTTTTAGATGGAGTGGATTATGAATCTCGCACAATTTATGAATTTAACGGTTGTTGGTGGCATCAGCATGAAAAATGCATGCCAAAGACTGATGATCCCAAGCTTCTTGCAAGAAGAATAAAAACCCAGGAAAAAAAAGCATTTTTAATTAAAATGGGATACAAAGTGGAAGAAATATTTGAATGTGAATTTAACAACCTTGTTTCTTCTGATTTGCAACTAAGAGAGCTTATCAATAGTAGACAGCCTCAATTTTATTCTAAAAACCGAGGAAGAGTAGATAAAGAAAGACTGCTAAGAGGGGTAAGAGACGGGGTTTTATATGGATTAATTCAAGTAGATATTAGGGTGCCTACTACGTGGGGAAAAGGGTTTGAAAAAGAAATGTCTCCCTATCAATATTTCTCTGAATTCTCCCCCATATTTTGTACATCCGACATTCCTATCGAAGCGATAGGGGAACATATGAGCAAATACTTATTTTCCCTTCAATCAATTCAAGATACTGGTAGTCGGAGGTTGCTAGTTGGAGGAATGGCAGCTGAGAAAATCTTACTTTCAACCGACCTTTTACAATGGTATTTATCTCACGGCTTGGAAGTAACGCGAGTGTATCAGGTGATTGAATTTACGCCCGAAAAATGTTTTCATGATTTTATGGAGCAGGTGCAGCAAGCAAGAAGATTAGGAGATTCAAACCCTGACTCCAGTGTTTTAGCAGACACTTCTAAGCTCCTCGGGAATTCCGCATATGGGTCGCTAATTCTTGACAAGTTGAAGCATCAGAATATCATTTATACCCCAGACGAATATTCAGCTAAGACAAAAGTTAATGATCCTCTTTTTAAAAATATGACTGAAATTTCTTCCAACTGCTACGAAATTCAAATGGCGAAGTCTAAAATATTGCTAGACCTTCCTATTCAACTTGCCTTTTGTTTATTACAAACTGCAAAGCTACACATGCTATCCTTCTACTATGATTTCCTACTTAAATTTGTCGATAGAAACATGTTCCAGGTTTTACAGATGGATACAGACTCTTTGTACATAGCTTTTGCTAAGGGCGGGTTGGAAGAAAGTGTTAAACCGAGCATGAAAAAAGAATATATTGAGTTGTTGGAAGGAAGGTGTGGACTAGTTCATGAAGCAGACTACAAAAATTGGCTTCCACGTAGATGCTGTGAAAAAGATGCGAAATTTGATAACCGCACAGTCGGTCTATTTAAATTAGAGGCTAGGGGGGAAGAGATGATTTCCCTATGCTCAAAATCTTATTTTTTAAAAGGGGAAGAAAAGGATAAAATGAGTGCAAAGGGTGTTAATAAATCACGCGTTCTCGACCCGTACAACAATTTTTTATCCTGTCTAAAAACAAAGGAGAATAGCCTAGTTAAAAACTGCGGTATTAGACAACTTAATAATGAGCTACACACATATGATCAGGTGAAAAATGGGTTTACATACTTTTACTGCAAAAGAGAAGTGTTGCCAGACGGTGTTAACACACTTCCACTTCAAATAACCCTTTCTCCCTACGCTTCTGATGTTTATGTTATACAAGAAAGGACTTGCATGCTTTCACTAGACTTTCCATGCGAGTTAGAAAAAAATAACATTACATTTAAATCTGCAGAGCACTTGTTTCAATACGAAAAGGTTTTGTTTCACAAACAACTAGATATGGTGCACAAGGTGGTGTCTTTGTTTGGTAGAGGTCTTGGGATAAAGTCGAAAAAAACCATATGTGCGATAAATCATAATTGGGTGAGAGAGAGAGAGTCTGTGATGGAGTCGATACTTGAGCTTAAAATGGCTAAATTAGGGGAGGAAATTAAAATTTTCCTTGCAACACTAAAAAGGAAAAAAATACTTCACCCTGGAAACAGTAATTGTTCGTTTTGGACAACTGGTCTCGACTCCAGTATTAGTGGTTGTATAAAACCTCACCTTCTTCCCGGAATGAATACATGTGGGAAAATATGGGAAAGGATAAGAGACAAGATATAACATTACACATGCTGTTTTTCTGAGAATGAACATGTGAATACCACCGAAGCTTTACACAGACTGACTGCTGTTAGTAGAGTGCGGGAAAAAAAAAAAAACCCTCAGTTGCTATGACTACACCAACTAAATACTAGGTGTTCAGATGTTGGTAAAAGGGTGGGGAATTTACTGCTTAGCTGCATCCTAGCACTTAGTATATGGACGCATTTTTGCTATAGAGAACTGCGTTCATTAATGTAGGAAATTTATAAAACATCTATTTCTCTATCCCTACCAATTTTGATATGACACTTGTCTATGTTTTAGATTTTCTTGGTAGGGGTTAAAAGATAATCGGATTGTTTTGTTTCTTAATCCTTTGCCAGCAAGCGAGCGAACCTATGAATACCGGAAGCAAGGCTGTTGTGTAAGGGGGTCAACTTATTTAGTGAGCAAGACGCTGATGGGACGCTGGGGTTCTAGAAACCAGGTTACTGGAGCAGGGACATTGCATCAGCTCATGGTGTTGGATACAGTAGAAGTTTTAACAAAACTTAGCCGGGCCAGCCACACTAGTCTCCGGGGCTTAGTCAATATACACTTAGGTGTGGAGCCAAATTGCTCGATTGACGGAGCCTGACAATCAGTGCTCCCTCTCTCACCAGAGGGGCACCCAGTACGTTCATCATGAGACTAGTAACTTGACACTGGCCCACCTTTTAGTATTTTTCATAGTGTCTTACTTTCTTAAAATAAAAGAGAGATTATTAGGGGAGGGATACTTTAGAAAAACTGTAAGTGATAGTATTTTTTACGCTTTTATATGTATGTATTACTAGTCTCGTGTCATTACTTGTATTTACGTATTGTATTCTTGTTAATAATAATAAAAACCAACTTCAGTCATAAATAAACTTCATTTTGTTCTGTATTCTTCTCTGTTTCGGTCGCATTATGGAGGTAGATGGAGAATATATGTTCACTGCCCCTGGTTCTATTGGAATCGCAGGTGTGAGTGGGTCTGGAAAGTCTACGATCCTATTTAAATTATTAGAAAAAAGAAATAAGCTGTTTTCAAAACAGACGCGAAAGGTTATGTATTGCTATGGTATTTGGCAGGAAAGATTTGAAGATTCAAGTCTTGACTATATTACGTTTGTAGAGGGATTGCCCACAGAAGAGGACGTAAAGGAATTTGCTTCAGAAAAGGAACATGTGATCATTGTTTTAGACGACTTAATGAATGAAATGGTGAACAACGCAGATTCTGAGCGACTATTTACTAGAATGTCCCATCATTTGAATTGCACGGTCATATACGTCATGCAAAACCTATTTGAGCAAGGGAAAAAGTCGAGATCGATCAGCATTAACACCCATTATTTTATACTTACAAAAAACCAACGAGATATTAAGCAAATTAATGTATTAGCCTATCAAACAGGATTAGGAAAGCGTTTAATCGAAGCTTATGATGAAGCTGTGCTACAAAAAAAATACGGCCATATTTTACTAGATCTAAGTCCACACCAAAATGTGCACAACCCAGATATGCGAATAAAAACAAACATAACAGAGGAAGCTGTAGTGGTGTATACCCCGTTAAAAATATAATAAAACCCTGTGACTTCCCTACCCCTTCATCATTTGCATCGACTATAGAAGTGAGGAAGGATCAATGCGCACTTGATCTAGCGAGGGGATTGGGAAGTCGGTAAATAATAATATTTCAAAATACGTTTATAATGTCTACAACATTGGCAAAGGAAAAGGATTATTTAAAACTTCTACTTTCCACTGGAAGTAGGACTCAGGCGAAAGGACTTGTATTCACTGCCACCCCTTCTCAAATCAAGGCTCTTTGTGAAATAGCTTCAAACCTACTTTTACTTCCCTTAGCATCCTATATCCGACGAAAAATAGCACGTCATAAAACCCTTATTGAAAAAATAGGTAAAGTGCGACAGTGTAAGAAAAAACTTTTATCTATTATTCAAAAGCATTTTCCTTCATTCTACTACTGTCTTATGCTGGTTAAGGATAAAATTTTGGAGCTATTATGAAGTATTCAAAGAAAATGGTTCTTATCCCCTGGGAAAAGTATGACAAAATGATGAATCAAGAAAAATCCAAGGAAAGCTATATCTCACCAGATTCGCACTCTTCAACTTCACTCGCTCTTGATCCCCCTCCCGACAAGACTGAAATAGGAAATCAGGATATTAAACCCCCGCCTTCGTCTTTAAAATCGGATCAGGAACCACTCCCTCCCCCTCCCCCTCCCGGAATACCTGTAAAAAAAAGAAGAAAACTTGAACCAGACCCTTTTTCAAGCGGGGAAAATAAACATGTAAAGCAAGCAACTACTTCAAGGGGAAGCAAGACGGTAAAAAAACGCCCCCCTACTAAGGGGAAGAAAAATTCATGGAAACAGCTATGGAAACCGATATCGTGAAAAAGAGAGAGAAAAAAATAATGAGAAAGGGAAAGGCTAGTGTTGTTAATAAAAAAGGGGAAATTTCTTCTAAAGCTAAGAACTCATACCTTTCAAATATATATTTTGGATCTGCGGATAAGGTACCATTATTAGGAGGGCTAGAAAGTTTGTACCGTGAAGTGAAAAAAAAGGCAGATCATCGTTTAACTAGGGAAGAAGTAAAGGACTGGCTACTTGCACAGGATGCTTACACATTATTTACCCCGAAAATAAAATCCTTTAAAAGACCAAGAGTGGTTGTGTCAGACTTTGACCAACAGTGGGATGCAGATTGCATTAATTTAGCATATTTCAAAAAGCAGAATAAGGGTTTTTCATTCATTGTTCTTGCTACAGATATTTTTAGTCATAAAATTTGGACAAGAGCAGTGAAAACATTGCAAGGAAAAGAAGTGTCTGAAGCTATGGAATCCATATTTACAGAAGTAAAACCGAGAGCTTTAAGGACAGATATGGGAACTGAATTTGTTAATAAGGATGCGAAGCGAGTTTATGAAAAATTCAACATTTCTCATTTTACAACCAGGACAGAGAAAAAAGCTAATTATGCAGAAAGAGCTATTAAAACGTTTCGCATGAAACTTCAAAGACATATGAAAAAGGAAAGCACATTTGAATGGATCCGATCTCTGCAAGAAATTACCCTCTCTCAAAATAATTCTTTTCATCGTTCAATTGGTATGAGTCCAGAAAAGGCAAGGGTAACAAAGCGTTATATATTATGGAATAAACAGTATATTAAAAATGAACTACCCTATGCATGGTCTAAGACGGCATTTAAGTATTCTATAAACGACAAAGTGAGAATAAGCTATAACAGCTCTCCCTTTGATAGGGAATATGATGAAAGTTTTTCACGAGAAATATTTATAATAATGGATAGAAAAGTGTATCAACACATTCCCGTTTATAATATTAAATCTTGGGAAAATGAACCCATTAGTGGAATTTTTTATGAACAACAGTTACAGAGGGTGCTTGTTGATGATGATCCCTATTTCGAAGTTGAGCAGATTATACGAGAGAGGACAAATGCACGAGGACAAAAGGAGGTGCTGGTGAAATGGATGGGATATTAAAAAAATCAAAACAGTTGGACTTTAAAATCATACGTCAAAAATTTGGGAAAGAAAAGGGGGAGAAAAAGGAAAAGATAATCTGCTAGACTCTATATAAACACATGAAAAAAACGAACCCCTATCACTTCTAGAAAATATTTTGTTTGAGTAGGAAGAAAAAATGTATATCTTCGCATCTTCAACGGATAATTTGCAATTATCCCCAACAAATTCCGCCTTTGACTTTACAATATGTTTGGAAAAGACAATGTTCTTGGAAGGAGCGTGGGAGTGTGCCTTGCTTAATCTTTCGTTCGAAGATAAAAATGCTAATATTTTTATGCTTGAGAATGTGTTCACCAATGATCATTCTGACGTTCACACAACAACAACAAATTTCTACCCAGTGGAGGTGGAAAAAGAAGATTTAGAAAAAAAGGGCTGGGCAGCTCCTCCTGAAAGGGAAGATGTGATTAAGAAAGGGAGGGAAAAAATATTTCAAAACGTGGTAAGGAAAAGTAGGGATATTATTGTGTTGTGCGACTCGGTCCAACCAAGTTATGTGCATGGACAAAACCTTCCAGTATTGAGATATTTTCATTCTTGCCCGGATTTAAATTATATCCCATACTATATACCAGTCTCTGGAAATGTGCTCCAATCTCTAAGATTGCGTATAAAACAGACTGATACAGCTGCCAGACCTTTATTCAACGCCCGTAAAACAAAGTGCACACTTCACCTTCGACCAAGGAGTTAAATATTTTAGTCAACCATGGCTCTAATCCCTTATTCTGCTTCAAAAGAAAAGTGGAGAAAACACTATGAATCACTATTAAGTGGAAAAGAAGGGATAGGAAGGCAGGGAGTTTTTTCTTTAAATAATCACAGAGAAAAAACAGGAAATAAACCTTGTCCAAATATTCGCTTAGTATCACAGCTAGCACAGGAGACAGAGAAAAATAAATCACTGGTTAAAAAACAAATTGCGGAGGAGGAGGGGGCAGAAAAGTTGGATAATATTCTCCACCCCGCATCTAAAGAAACAACTCGAAAAAGGAAGAGAACGGAAGCCTTAAACTTTCTTGATTCACTAACTTCGCCTCATTCGCGGAAAGGTGACGAAAGAGTGAAGACTGAAGCAGCAGCAAAGAAACGAAAGAAGAACAAACCTAAAACTAAACCAGAGACTAAGAAGGGGAAAAAAAATAAGAAATAATGGAGTATATGCGAGAAAACTATTCAGAGGCTCATACAGATGAATTGGATTTATTTTCCCCCGTTAATGTCAACTCTGCAATTAGAAGTAGGGAAATAAGGCATTATAGACCTCAAACTGCAATAACAAATGGAGCTCCTATTCAATTTTTTATTAGTGGAAACTCTGGTGACTACTTATCATTAAAGGACGGGAAACTATATTTAAAACTTGTCATCGAAGATGTAGCAACCGATGCCCCAATCACGCAAGAGGATGGAAAAGTCTGCTTACCAAACCTCCCCCTTTCCACCTTGTTTCGTCAGGTAGAGGTTTTGGTAAACCACCAACCCACAACATCAGGAATAGGAATTTGTTATGCACAGAAAGCTATTTTGGATTCATTTTTAGATTGTACTAACCAAGAAAGGGAGACAAGTCTAATTTCTGAAGGTTTTTACTGGGATAGTGGTAATTATGATACTTTTGACATTCAAGGAGTAGCAAATGTTGGTTTTAAATCACGAGCCAAGTTTACAAAGAATGGGAAAGATGCTGAATTTGAAGGCGTGCTTAGACTAGGGATATGTAACCAACCAAAACCCCTTTTAAATGGTGTTTCAGTCAAAATTGTATTACATCAAGCATCGGAAGAATTTAGGTTGCTGAGTGGTGATGCGGCTAAAAGCTATCGAGTGAAGATTAAGGATGCAATTTACAAAGCTTGTCACTTGCAGATAAATCCTGACGTCATGTTAGCTCACAATGAAGTTCTACAAAAAAACCCTGCTATATACCCCTTTATTCGAGAAGATGTTAGAAGATTCACAATTCCTCAAGGCTCGACTGAGTGGGTTGAAAATAATATATTACTAGATTCAATTCCAGAATCCGTTTGCATCTGCTTTCAGGAAACAGAGCGGGTAACAGGAACATCAAATAGAAATCCGTTTAAATTTTCACACTTTTTTTTGCAAGAACTTGGATTTTTTGTCAACGGACAAAGTGTACCAGGCCCACCGATAAAGTGTGATTTTGAAGAGGACAATTATGTTCAAGCATACTTGTCTATTAAAAATAAAGATAGTGGGGAATGTTATACAAATTATAAATCGTACAAGGATGGTCAAACTGTATTCAAGTTTGACATTTCACAACAGGAATCAAAAATTGCCCCACTCATTAAAAAGGGGCAGACTCAAATTTGTGCCCGTTTTCATAATGCTCTAACCACTGCGGTGACAGCAATTGTGTATTGCAAGTCTCGGGCTCAAATGGAAATTGATGGAGTGCGAAATGTCAAAATCACCTAGCTTAACTTAATATACTCACTTGGTTGTTGAAGTGGTCTGCAAAACTGCTGCTGCCGACTTATCCTTTGTCTTGTCTAAAAATAATATCACCACAATTTTATTTTGTTCACCACTTCCCAAGAAAAAGTCGGGAAAATGTTGTTGTAATATTGAAATGTAGCAAAAAGTAATATTGTATCTATCTTTGTTAGCGAGTAAATAATAATAAACTATGAAAACTGTATTAAAGTATTGAGTGCATTTTGTTTCTTTCTTACCTTTTCCCTGACCTTGTAACTCGTAGTGACACACGGAAGAATCGTTTGACACGCTGGGGAGAAGTCTTTTGTTTCCACATCCGTTGCAGAAAGAACAGGGGCACTGAAACGTTAAAATATGATTTTAATTTAGGATAATGCAAGGACAAACCCTATTTGATAGAACATCAGATGGTGATACATTTCCTCTCTAAATCTATCTATATATATATGTGTGTGAATATATGTACGTAGATATATTAGTATAGGATAAATCCCACCCCCCTTTCAAATCAAATCTTACCTTCCCAAATTTACACAGCAAAATAACGCTAATTAACAACCCTCCTGTCAAAAGCCCCCAAAAAACAAATACAGACACTATAGTGGGGGAATCTAGTCCAGTGCTGTATCGGACTTCGTCTCCACTTGAAGAAATGTTCATTTCTGGATAATTTAACTCGGGTAAATAATCGCTATCCACAGAGTCCGAAGTTTCTTCAAAATCAAACAAGTCCCCATCATTAGATTGAGAAAAAGTTGAATCTGAAGTAGACAAAAGAAAACACAATATTCATCAAACACAATATTTGCTGATAAGCGAATTTGAACAACGGGGTAGGGAGCATGGGGATAGAGATTATGAAACACTATCCCTGCTAGGTCTACATATTTTTATTTAAGCAAAAGAAATATCTTACTCCAGGGTAAACATTAGGATAGAAAAATATTTATATACATAGTAACATAACCAGCTAGTTACCAGTGGTGTTATCATCATTGGTGTCATCGTCGTCTTCGTCTCCTTCATGATTTTCCCCTATTTCTAAACTCTCCTCTGATCCACCTCCCTCCTCTTCCTCAGAATCTGAATCCATTAATTCATCTTCGTCAATCGCGTCATGGCCCATTCCCTGACCACCTTCAGGTCCGTCGTCTCCGTCATCACCTCCTTCATCTCCCTGGTTTTGGGCTAGGGAAAAATAAAAAAAAAACTAATTATGCATACATCTGCACATCCTTTATTTTATACAGAGCATTACAACTAGTGTATCTCGCTTGCAAAATTAAATAAAAGTTTGTTTTCCTTAGTCAATGCAGTGTAATTCTTTTTTATAATAAATAATACCATGCAAAAAGTCACCGTATTAGATCTCACCTGGTCGTCTTGGAAGTGGTAAAGGGATGGGGATGGGGATGTAAGTTGTCGTCGCCTTTTTTTCATTGATACAGTCGGATAGGATTAAATACTTAGGTTCCTTTGGAAGTGATCCACAATCAAACTCTGACAGCAAATTTCTCAAATCTACAAGCATTAGTTTTGGAAACTTAGAAAAGAAGCTTGGCACCCATCTTGATATCCAACAGTTCTGGAACGTTATTTTGCGCACGGTGGTCGTCTCAGCATACAATGTAAACGGATAGTCGATTTTTTGACAAATTACCGATTCTGATGTACAGATGCATTCTCCCGCATCTTCCCCACAATCATATTCCAAAAGGGCAAAAATTAAGCCAGGATGGAGAGCGATTGTTAAAGCAAGGCAAAACCATGCAACCGTCGCCATGTTGACCACTTCTCCAGTGTATGAACTTTCTTTGATAAAGTAGTCTTACCGATCTTGACCCTCTCTCCAGTGTGAGAGGGTCCATCTGTGAAGTAAAGCGACTGAGAAAAAAGTTCTTTTACGTCAGTTTTTTTTAATTTATAGATAGAAATGTGGGTAGGGAAGAGGGAATTGGTGTTTTTTAAATAATAATTATTCATTACTAAAAATTTCTCTACCAAAACTAGAGTATAGGAAAAAAGATTAAACACGTGGAAAGGACTAGGCTGGGATACGGGTAGACTTTTTTCCCCATTCTTTAATAAGAACTTAATTAATAAACTTAACTTAAATATTTTAAATTAGGGAATGAGGAAATAGTTTTTAATATATTTCTTTCTTTATTTCGCTTTTGATTTTGAAACTTGGGAAAATAAGTAAATAGTCGTTTGCACTTAGTGACTCATGTAACGGGTCTTCCACGCCGCGCTCCTCAGCGACCAGACAAAAGTGCGGTCAGTTTGCGGTTTTGCAATCGGCAAGTGCAAATAGTGTGTATGTGGGTATGCATGTGTCTGCTTCAGGGAGGGGAGGGGTGTGGTTTAGTGGGGTGGGGTAGGGGGGTGGGGAAACGTGACACGAACAAGTTCTACAATTTTATTTCCCCGTGTTAAAATTATTTTTCATTTCTTGGTAAAAGCAGTATAACATGCGCTTACATTACCTTTCCCCATACCTTTAAACATACTTTAAGTACAGGTCATTATTGTCTTGTTATGCGAAGTTTGAGCTGTAAAATACAGTAATTTAGTTTTGGCCAATCAAAAACAAGGGAAAAGGGAAATAAATAGTTGAGAGGAGGGTGGGAAAAAAAATAGCCATCATTTTAAGAGTAGCGTTCTTAAGTGTGGGAAGAAAAACACAACTCACTTAGCGATATCTTTATGCACAGGAAAACTAAGAAAATGTTGGAATCGATCTGCTCCATTCTTCAGACTTTGGAATCTGCCATTCAAGAAGCACGAATTAGTATTCAAAAAGTGGTTGCAGAAGAGCTCAAATCTATCCCCTCCTCAACTATGGAAGGGGGTAGAAATTTGGTAACTGACGAAGAAAATAAATCCGAATCTGTTGAATCAGGGACTAGAGAAAGTTGGGATTATAAAACGCAAGCAAAAGTGGACTTTTCTGTATTATCTGGAAGCGAAATTTCACCTCAAGCACCCCCTCCTTCTCCCCTATTCCCCGACTCAGATATTCAAGATGAGTTGGAAAAAATTATAAAGACCATCCAACATCACGAAAGTGAGGACACTGCTTTACTAGACTTTTTATCACTGCCACCGAGTGAAAATTTGGATCATAATATGGAGACTTCCACAATTGTTTCCCCCCTTACAAGTGTGCAACATACGGATGAGATGAAAGAAAGTGAAAGTATTAATTTACAAAAGGATAAAAAGCTAAGAAAAAGAAAACAAAACTCTGATTGTGATGTAAAACGAAAGGTTGGTAGACCAAAGGGAAGTAAAAACAAACTTGGAAGACCAAACGGGAGTAGGAACAAGAGGAGTGTAAAGTTAGCTTCCATGCTTTTTCACAAGAAGTTAGAACTGTGATCTACTTGTATGTCGTAGTTAAACTTTGGTTGTGTAGATTGTAATCGTGTTTCACACAAGCGATTTGATATTTAACGACTAATGTATAACTTATATTCACGTTTCCCATTATCATTTGTTCACTTATGCATATCAAATTATGAATAAAGGAGAAATATTCATTTCAAAACATAATTTGTTATCTTAATTCCTAATTCGCTGCGTTTGCAAGACATCAATATTCAACAAAGGCATAACAATTTTTGTTTTAAACTCAAACTTTTATTTTTTCTTTAATTCACACCCGTATTATTTAAAACAAGACTACAAATAGTGGATTAAATATATATTCCTTTGATCCGTCCCGTTTGTCAAAGGAAGGCATGTAAAGCATGGTATGTACATTCAAGCGTGGAACGAACGGTAAAAAAAACCACCGGTATTTATATATATATATACATATATAGATATAAAAATGGAAAATCAGATAAAGTCAGTTGGAAAAAGGCATCAATAATATGACAAAAAGTAAAAATAAGTTGCTTAGGTAAAAATTCGGTGTTCAAAGTTCTAAATCGTCTCACTGCTCACAATTGTTCATTTAGCATGATTGGTGTTTATGCTTTACCCCATTGCATGGAAAGCATTCACCACACTTTTCTTTTAAAGAGTGGGAACAAACAAGAATCCCATGGTGAAAAATGTGGCCATCTTTCGCAATAACGGCTTTTAAAATATTTAAAAGTGAAGCAATTTCTCCCTCGCTAATTCGTTCGCCATAGCGAGAGGGTCTTAATTCTCCCTCTGCCTCGCACCAATAGCGAATGTCAGCTCCAGGCCAACCATTTTCTACCGAAAGAAAAACTCCACCGCCTAAAGAAGTAGCCTGAGACTTATTTCCCACAACTTCATTCACATATTCCGGCAGGTATTTCGATAGTTTAAAAAGCCTCCTATATGAAAGTTTAATCCCTCTTGCCTGCACTCCATCTTTTCCCTTCCTCACTAGCTTGAACGATTTTTCGTTATTTAATGAAAAATGTTGGAGCACTAATCCGGATCCAAAAGTGTATTCCTCCAACACTTTAAATGCAGGAGGGGAAGATGAAGCAGGTAAAGGAATTGCTGATTGTCTAGAAGTCACAGTTGAGTTTTGTGAAAGAGAAGTGGTATTTGTGTCTTTTTTTTCAGAAAATTCTTCCACCAGTCGCCTTCTTACCCTGTCTCTCGCTGAGAGGGGAGGGTATTGAAGTAGGTTTCCAATAGGAAGGGCTAAAGAATGTAAGTCCGACATATGAGGTGTGTGTGGAAATGAGTGGCCTCCAGGAGCAGGCATGGTTTCAAAGGGGAAAGTCTCATTCCCCCTTCTTTTCTTAGGTGGAAGAGGAGGAGGAGAAGAAGGGTTGGAAGTGGTTTTTGTAGGAGGAGTCGCCTTTTTGCTGTAACAATGATCTGAAAGTCTAGGATCAGCTCTTTTCCCAGACTCTAAGTCCACCTCTGATCCGATGTCAGGCGACTCGGAACCTGGGCTTGGCGGGGCTGATTCGGTCCTGTCAGAATCTTGGTTTTCCTCCAAAGATTCCTCCCAATCTATTCCAGAAAGGTCCATCACGGTGTCCTCGGATGTGATTCGACTAGCACGCCCTCGGGTAAGGGGAGGTGAACGCGAAGGAGAGGAAGAAAGTTGCTGAAAAATAAAAGCAATCAATTAGGTATAATCTTATCTTAAGTTTAAAATAATGTTTTAAATAAATAAAAGTATGTATTCCCCCTTATCCTTCTTTAAAATAAAGCGTAAATAAAATTTAACTACAGTATCAATTTAAAATAATTTTTTTTAAAATGGAGCTTGTGAATCAGAGTCTGAGTAGTTTCAAATAATACTAATAATGATAAAAGACAATCGTAATAAACACAATAAAGCAAACTAGAGAAGGGGAAAAATATAAAAAAACTCACCTTGGATGAAGATGTATGTGAATTCATTTTCAAAGTAGTAAACTGGCGACGAACAGAAGTTGAGGTGTAGATCTGTTATTGCAGAGAGGACGTAGTGCAGCAGAAGTTGGAAAAGTGACATTTATACCCAAGACTAATTTACATATCCTTTCTCAAAATTTCTATTCACTTGGCTAAGCAGTAACTAAAGTGTGGAGGGTAAAGGATAAAATTTCTATTCACTTGACTAAGCAGCAGCAGCAGCAGAAGCAGAGGGGGAAGAGCGTCTGTCTATATTTTTAGTCATTAAACGAATTATGAATGTCTAGTACATGGTGATAGTTTGAGGTAGTTGGTCCTTCATATACTGAGTCTGATAAAGACAAATGTGATTCTTCATGAGGGAATCTACCTTCCAAAACAGTGAAAGAATCAATTTCTGCACCGGTTTTGTGCTTTCTAAAACAACAGTTTCCACAACCTCCTAACTTACAACCTCCTAACCATCCTCCTAACTTCTCATGACAAGGTTTAATAAAAGGTCTTACAAGTAAGGATGTGTAATATGAAAAAATTGTTCTAAGGCGATCCAAATCTTTCAACGAAAGATAGACTCTATCTTTCGTTTGCGAGATATCCTTGTAAAAATCACTGATATCGCTGTTTGTATTAGGTAAAAAAGAAATGTGAGCTCCTTCGTGACATTTTTGAAATTGTCTAATTTCTATCTTTTCTTCCTTGGACCAATTATGATGTGAGCTGATATACAAATGATTCCCTAAATGTATTCTGCATTTAAATTTAGAAATAACACCTTTTGTTTCATCGATAACTCCATTGCATAATTTCAGCACGGAGTCTCCCAATCTACACCATTGAGGGTGAGAAAAGGAAACACAAGATTGAATTTCATGAATAAAACCTGCCTCAAATATGTGTGCAATGAAAAACTGGTCTTTGTCCGCATGGTGGTATAAAACCAAGGAAGAATAGTTATCCCGAATGTAATGAAGCTTCTGTCCTAGCTCCCATATATGTCGTGTTCTGTTTAAACTTGTGTTAGCCATTGTGTAAAATAAATCCAGAGAAGCTTTTGAGAAAGGAAAAAAGTTAGGTAAATCCAAGAGTTCACTAATTCTATGAAAACAAGTGAATGGTGAAAAGAGAAAAGCTAGATGATTTTTATACCATATTTTCTTTCATTCATTTGCATAAAAGTGTCGCGTATCCTCATTGTGCCCTTGTGGAAATTAGTAAGAAAAGGTGAGATTGACGATGCGAATAGTTTTTGTAGTGAGAGTATAATAAAAAGTCACGCTAGTGTCTAGCATGCAGAATTCTAGCATAAGTCACAATGGAGAAGAAAAGAGGATGGGTCTGTAAAATGAAAATGCTTGTCACATTTTGGACATGCTAAAAAATCTATGACTTTTTTCTCGTTTTCACGTCTATCCTCTGTAATTTGGTGAGACATTTTACATTCAATTGCATCTATCTCATCCAAATCTTCATCCTCAGTATCTTCATAAGTGGTAAAGTTATCTTGTCGTCCTCTATCATATTCTGCACGATGTTTTGCCAAAGCCTCTTCCCTACGATCAGCTAAAAATTTCATTTGATTTGATTGAAATTGGTTAAGCTGCATTCTTAATATTTCGTTGGTCTCCTTTAATTCTGCAAGTTTTCGCTTTAAGGCGGAAAACTCCTGTTCAATTCGACTATTCAAATTATGTTTAGACTGGGATGAAAAATGTTGAATTATAAAGACAATTGTGTCCTTTAATTGTTGGTTTTTTTTCTTTAGATCCATTTTTTCTTCAACATGGTCTTTATTCCCAGGGTTGTCCATATTTAATATGTATTGTTTCCTTACTTTTAACAAGCATATATGTATAATACAAATCGTTTGATCCTCTGTCTTGCTCTAATGACAACTGTTTAATAAGCTAGCGTGTGAGGGTTGGTATACATGGTAAACACGTGGTAAAAACTTCCTCTCTTTAGCAGAATATTCCATGCGTATAGTTCTTGTATTAAACGCATCAGTGCATATTCATGCAAACGCATTTTAATCAGTAAACTAGCGGAAACCGCGCAAATCTCTGCTGAAACGACCAAGCGGTGGCGACACCTAGTGAGTAGCGCTGGCATTGAACGCATCGCTGAACGCAATCCGACTAGCCCCCACCTAGTGGCGAGCGCTAGCATTGAACGCATCGCTGACCGCCGCGACCGCCGCGCCACCTAGCGGAATGCGCACACACTAAATCGCGTGCTTTCTCACACGAAAACGCACCTTTTCGTCCAAGGGTAGCGGCAAATGCGATTCCATATACTACTGCCTACCATTGATCATGGCAAACGGCAACAGTGCGGTAGGCAGAGGAAATATCCAGTGTAGACATGTAACAGTAAGGAGTGATCAGTTTGATTACGTCATCGACTGACTTGTAGCAGAACTTAAAGAAAGTGGTAAGCATGTGATTGTTGATCGAATGACCTAAAGGTTGGCGGCAGTCGGTAATAGGCCTCCAACTACCATCACTTTTGGGCACTGCTCCAAGACTGTGAATATATTTGGACTTAGAGGTAGCAATGGTATACTTGCCCACAGCCAGTTCCTTGAGAATAAGAGTATTGATGAATTCATGAGCGGGACCTGACAGCACAGACCTATAGTTTTCACACTCATACTCAATCAGATCAATGTCGAGATCAACAATCGTGAAACCATTATGAATGCCATCAAAAACATAATCTCGTAAACACAAGTTATTTTCCCACTGTATTTCATAATCCCAAGCATACATAATCCAGTTCGTTAGCAAACCCCCAATGTAATGATCAAAAATTCTGACAGAACATATAGGTAAATAATCACAAACTAGAACAGGGGCATAACAACCATATCGAGCTAAAGCAACACATACATCGTATAGAAAGATATCAGATTCGCTAAATACAGTGTCATTAGAGATCAGGTGAAATGAAGTAGCAACACTTTCGGTAATACTATTATCGACAGAATCCTCCACAAAACATGCATTGAAGTCATAAATACCAAATGAACTATCACGCATTACAGTAGGGGGGCATAGATTGCTGACAAAAACATCGTAATTACTCACAAACTCCAAAGAATCAAACTGCGAAGCAGGTACAGGAAGCTCGCCACCGGAAGGCAGACACAAAGCCACAAATCATTTATTTTTAGCAGTAGCTTCACCACAACCTTGAGCTCTATGTTTTCCATTGCATTTATGACAAACATGAGATTTGTGACAATTTCTGTTATTGCAAACTCTGTAATTAAAATAAAAACAGATGTCTTTGGGAAAGTCTGCTGGAGGTTGAGCAGAATTGTCCGAACCAAGAGACTTGTTGCGCTTGCGCAATGAGGACTTGTCACCATCTTCCGGCGAAACAACAACATTCGAAGAGAAACAGATTGAAACTCCCAATGAATGGCTACTAGGATGGAAATCCGAAGCCTTAGAGTCATTGACCCGGTCGATCACATACTTGTCATAGCTGAGGGCACCTTTCTCGGAGAATTTCCTGGTTGCATGCATCTCGGTCACAAAAGCTATATGAGCAATGTACGAGCCAACATGTGTGTCCCCACTGTCATGGAGATGTGACACCGCCGCCATGGCGTGCAGCAACCCAATGTAATCCAATTTAGAATGGTCTGGCTTCTTATCCATCATACAATAAGATTCTGGGCGTAAGGCTTTACCTTGAGAATCATCCGTACCCGCTAACTTCTCCAGAGCCTTGGTTAACGGGCCAGACAAGAAGTCAGAGGTGGGAGGTGGCAGTGGAGGAGTGGAGCCTGAGCCCGAAGAACCAGCGATAGAACCAGGGGTAGAGCCCGGGGCCGAGCCCGGACCTGAGCCCGAGGTAGTAGGAGCCTTGAGCTTGGTAGACTCCACACATCCCAGCGTCTAATAATGGCATCCAGGGTACCAACAAGCTTGTCGTCGGTCTTGGAATCCGTCTGCTGAGGACCAGAAGGACCAGTAGTCCCTTGACCATCCACTAAATCTTGCAAAGATTGACGCTTATTCTCAGAAATTCTCAGAATTTCCTTGGTAAGCGCGGTGTAGGCTTCCTCAACCAGGGTGAGGTATTTTGGATCTTTTGGATCCAATTTCTCGACGCCGGCTAGAACGGACCCATCGTACCAAGGCAGGAGCGACCAAATGGATATAAATGAAGTCTCTGACAGGTGGTGCAACACTTTAACATTAGAACCAGGTAAGGTAGATCTAGTAGTTAGTTCCAGTTATAAACCTTGGTTTCCAGGACTCTGATGAAGGCAAAAGTAACAAGCTTACCATAAGCTTTTTTTTTTTTTAAAAAAAAACTTTTATTCAGCCAGTCAACAAATGATCATCTTCTTCTCTCGGGGTCGGTAACACGATTTTACAACGTACCCTCTTCTCATCTGGTTTGGTGTTATGACATAGAAACATACCTTTGGACGTGATTTTTTTTTTTTTTTTTTTTTTTTTCCTCTTTTGATGTGTAAGGAGTTGGATACTACCCTTTCAGACTTTTAAGGTCGGTGTGAAAATTTTTCCACGCAATGCTTTCTTTTCTTTGCAAATTTGTAACCTTATTCTGGTATAGTACTGTAGTACATTTACTTTCTAGCTCAGCGACCAAGTGTTTTAGGGAGATGTTTCCTTCATGAAAGAGTTTTTGTTTGTATATGAAGAACTTGGTGTTTAGGATTATCCGGTTCATTATTTTAGAGCTTATGTCGTGTATGGGTATTCCGAAGATAATATCACTAGCTTCAAAGATTATTCTGCCATTTTTTGTCTCAAAGAAAGGGTTGTCGTTCCTAGAGGAATTTAGGTGCCCCATTGAGGTAACTAAAGTTAGGATTTCTCTCCATAGTTTCTTAGTTTCGCTGCACTCGACTAGGAAATGGGTAATGTTATCTCTGCTTTTGCAGTATGAACATACTGGGGAGTCTATGATCTGGTAAATTTTTAGAACCTCGTTACATGTTATTATTCTATGTAGGACCTTGTATTGAAAGGCCTGGAGTTTAGTTTCACATGTAGTTTTATAGGGTCTTAAGAAGATTTTTCCCCAGTTTACCTCTTTCGCTTGTTGTTCGTTTAAGGACAAAATTTCTATCCATTTGTGAATCTTTGAATATTTGGTTTTCTTTTAGAAACTAATGCACTGTAGATAGTTTTTGCATTGGCTTTTGTTACATCTACGAGACTACTACCTATGTTTATGGTCGATTCTCACTAAATGTCGTCAAATGGGCCTTTTTCTCTCATATGGCCATAATTTGTAATATGTAATTCAAAAACTAATATGGGTGTGTCAAAATGATCGGGCTAGAGCAGAGAAACATGTGGGTATATACTTTTCACTATCTACAATGTATATTTACACTGCTGGATGCCTTAAAATGCCATTTTTTAGGCATTTTAAAGAAAATAGATATGAAAATCAAACTTTGGACATCAATATTCCTGAGATATCATGTAATTTCAACTTAAAGCAAATACAACATGAAAATATAGGCAGGCTCTTTTTTTATGAACGAAAAAAAAATCAAGTTGGTACATTTGATATTTTTCCAGTGTCATTTTTCATTTTGTGTAATTAAAACGTTATTGAGCGATACAACAATCATGTAGTATGCCAGTGACCATTGGAATTAAAATGAATGAGTTCTTGATACTGAAAGCAGAGCTCAACACCTCTATTATTTATTGGTGTAGTGGTCGTGTATTTTATGGGTTCCGAAATAGTGCAGTCCGGGAGTCCGAGACTGTCCGCTGGTTGATTCCAGTCCTTTTGGACTGACGCCAGAGGGCAGTCAAGGGCTCTCGGATCTGTCCGAAGCACAGACCCTGGAAGAGTGGTCTGTAGCTTATTTACTATTATTTGTATTTATCTCTTTATATTGTGTCTTTTCCTTGTATATTGTCATTTTATGCTATGCAAATGTTCCTTTATGTGTTCTTACCCAATCTCTGGTTTTACTTATTCTTAACTTCGCTTTTATGAGAATATGTGTTATATGAATATTCTCCACACCTTGTTTATACCATTTCACAATGTATATGTTTCCTTTCTGGCTGGTCCAGAAAGGTTGGTCTAAGGTTGTGTGGTAATAAAACCAGAGTATGAGAGTAATTCTTGTTCCGTTTTATTCCTAAGCTAAGAGTCCCGAACCGAGTTCACTACAATTGGTGCCGTGACCAGTTCTTAGCCACAACCAGAAGTTAGCTTTTCAAAAAGCCTGAAAAGTGTTCGGATCCATCCAGGTAGAATTCTATGAAATAAAAAAGAGTAAGAGGTCAGTAGAAATGGCAGACCTAGATAGAGCGAGTCAGACGGAACAGCCGGCCGGGGCTACTGGAGGTGCGGGCAGAGGTAGAGGTAGAGGTACAGGTGCTGTACCGAAGGTCCGAACCGCAGTGCCTAGACCGAGTCCAAGCACAAAGAAAATCACACAAGATGTTTGGGCATTCCGCGATCCTCGCGAAAGATTTTATTCGGACGATACGGATGAGGGCTCCCCACAGAGGAAAGAGTCTACTCCACCTCTGCAGTCTCAGGTAGAGGCTTGGCGCAAAGCCTATGAGCGGGCGCACAAGTTCAGCTTGGGCCAGAGAAACCAAGTGGTGATGCTGGAAGACCAAAATGCAGAGCTCCAGAGAACTCTACAAGATTTTGCTGAGAGGAGTGATCGTTCAACAGCCAGGTTAATGGCTGAAAACGAAAAACTCCGGGCCGAAGCTTCTAGGGTCGATGATTTGTCCAGATTAATAAATCAGGCAGATCAGACAGTAGAATCTCCAAAGGCACAGCCAACGTTAGAGCAAGTGGCTGCTATTTTCGGATTGGGGACGGGCACTGGACCCGAGTCCCCGATAGAGAACCCAGCACCCGAAGAAGCTGGCAATGTGAGGAATGAAGGACAGGGGGAGTCTTATGTACTTAGGACTCCTGCTTCCCTCGTTAGGGGATCCGAAAAGAAGGTCCAGATTATGACCCCGGAAATTCCCCAAACTTCCTCACCAAACCAGGGAGTAGTCACCCCACCCACTGGTACAGCGGGTAGACCGGGCATAGGAGCTGGCATCTCCACCATTAAGAAACTGTCGGATAATACTATTGGTTATCCGGGTGGACATGTCACGGATGGAACCTATGTCCGTCATAATGTTGTTGGTAGTGCAGGTGCTGATTCCTTGCGGAGTTATGTTCCTGTGGCTCATAGTACAACAATGAGGAGAGAAACCCACTCATTCAAAGATAAATCCTTGACACAAGGATTAAGATATGACGGGCCCGAGCCAGCAGCAAGCTCATTTCATTATGAGTACATGCGGGATGCGGCAAGTCATGTCCCGAAGATGTCTTTCTTGAAGCAATGGGATTCTTCCGAAGACAGTTGGAGCGTCCATCTGGGAGAGATGAGGGTGATGGCAGAAGCTCAGAATTGGTCAGATGATATTTTCTTGATGTTTCTGAAGTGTACCTGCCGCCGCCAAGTTCAAGAGCTGGGGGAGTTACCCCCTGGACTGAAACTCCCAGAGTTTGTCCAGCATATGGAGGCAAATTTCGGGGAACACAACTCCCGGAAGAAGGAGGCCATCTTCTATGCTTCGCGACAGACAATGAATCAGACCAGCCGCAACTTCGCAAATGAAGTTGTGAAGAAAGCCCGAATTGCTTTCGGCAATGTAATAGACTATACCGGACGCACATTGTGTTTGAAGGTATATCTAGATGGCCTGTCCAACGCCAAGGAAGCTTGGTGGATACGACTCCAGGAACCTTATGACTTGGAACAGGCCGTTCATTGGTCCGAGGTGTTCGAGGGAGCTGATTTGGATGCTGTGAATACTGTATCCATACAGAACACTACCGCTAGTTCAGCGCCGGACTTTTTCGGACCGCCTGAAGCTAGTGGAGGGCATAAGAGCAAGACCCCGAAGAAGTCTGTCATTGCCCAGATTACTGAGGCATTGCACGCCAGTGATAAAGTGGAGTCAGAAGAAGAAGACTCTGGCATTGGCGCAATTGTACAGGCCATTCAGTCATGGCAGGCTCACAAGAAACCAACCCCGGATGCCCCGAAAACGTCTTATTATGAGAGATCTGGGTATAGGGGGAAGAAAGAGTTTCCGAAGACTAAACCCTGCTACTTCTGTGGTGAATTTGGACATAGAATCTCTGAATGTTCAAAGAAGAAGGGGCTGTTCAAACTCCTTGCAGCATCCGAAGCAAGGACAGCCGCAGCAGGGAATCCGGAAAACTAGAAGGGGCCCTCACGAGAAGCGTAGTGAGGGTCGACGGCAAGGCGCTTCATAATACCGCAATCCGAGAGGAGTATGAAAGTAGTGTAGAGATCGGGAGTAAAACCCAGGCACCGCTTAGTACGCTCGAAGGAATCCCAAGTGTGGACGAATCCGAGTCGAAAGGTGGAGAATCTAGATCGTTGCCGGACGGTAAAGCTCTTTCAAAGGTCTGTACTCCTTTGAGAAGTCCGGAGGATGACCCTAATATACGATGGGGGGAATCCGGATTCCAAGCTGAGGAAGGGCAGATTTTAATGGTCAAGAAGAACCGTAATAAACCTGCCAAGATTCAGAAGGTTTCTATGCTACGGAAGGAAACTCTGGAGATCCCGTCTAAGTTATTAGTTCGGGAGAGATGGTATGCCCCAGTACTAGTAGGTGGGATGAATGGATTCTTTTTGGTTGATCCTGGTGCTACTACCAGTTTGATCACTAAGAAGTTCTATGATTCCCTTCCACATCCACCGCCAATGATTTCGGTCCGAACGGTGTGTGCGATGGGAGATGGAACACCTATTAATACTTATGGTAGCGTGCTATGTCCGTGGAATATAGGTGGACGGACCTATATGATTACATGTCTCGTTGTCAGTGGTTTACAAGGCCCTGAGGATGGGATACTCGGTGCAGATTTTTATTATGTGCATCGATGTAGTCTTGATTGGTCAGGATTACTTTACTTGGATAACTACGGTCATTCCGTGAGTTGTAAACTCTGGAAGAGACAAGGTAGTGGTAAAGAAAAATCCTCTGTGAAGGCGGTGCAGGTCGGAAATTCGCTTGCAGGTATAGAGGTGACACTCAAAAGAGGTGTAACCCTTGTACCTGGCAAAGTGACTCTGGCCGAATTAAACATTCACGGTGGTTCAGACACATCGGATGGATTGATGTTCGAGCCAGACCAAAAATTACTAAGTGACTATGCCTTGGGAAGCTTGAATACATACGTATCAGGTGACGGGAAACCGGCTGTGGTGGCATTTAGTAATCCGTCCGGGCGAGCTATTAAGCTCGGAAAGAAAAGAATGGTAGGCAGATTGTATAGTGTGACTTTACTTTCACAAGATTCAGTCATGTCTGGGGAAGAGGATGACGGTGTGATCGAAGAGGTAATCATCAATTCAATACAGGTTATGGAATCACCTGTGGCGGATGATGATTTGATGTCACCTGAAATGCCCGAGAAAATGCCCCCCACTGTGTGTCCGCTGGCTAAGTTAATAGCGGACTCAGACCTGCGGGATCAAAAAGAAATTAAAAGTGCAACAGATCTACTGAAAGAATATCAGGACTGTTTCTCCATTCCAGGGTCCGGGAAACTACTGGGATGTACACATAAAGTCCGACACGCTATTAATACGGGTGATGCGGCCCCTATTAAGCAAGCGTATCGTCGGATACCAGTGGCAAAGAGAGACAAGGCCGAAGCAGAGATCTGGAAGATGTACAAAGAAGGCCGGATTGAACATAGCAGCAGTCCTTGGGGTGCTCCTATAGTTATGGTGGCCAAGAAAGATGGGACCCAGAGGTTTTGTGTCGACTATCGTCAGCTAAATGCAGTGACCATAAAAGATAGTTTTCCATTACCTCGGATAGATGAGTGTGTAGAAGCCCTTGGAGGGAACAAGTGGTTCTGCACCCTAGATCTAGAGAGTGGATATTGGCAGGTAGCCATGGATGAGGAAAGTAAACACAAAACTGCTTTTCTGTCCACTGTGGGCTTATTTCAATTCAAAGTTATGGCTTTCGGATTGTGTAATGCCCCGGCTACTTTCCAACGCATGATGGATCAGATGTTAGACGGACTCAGATGGAAGTCCTGTCTGGTCTATTTGGACGATATTGTGGTTTTCGGAGAGACTTATGAACAGTGTCAAAGTAACCTCAGACTCGTCCTAGACCGAATCCGAGACTATGGTCTAAAACTAAAACCGAAGAAATGTGATTTCTTTCGGCAAAGAGTGGAATATTTGGGAAGAATTGTATCTCCGGATGGCATTCAAGCCGATCCGAAGAAGGTACAAAAGGTCGAGGACTGGCCTATTCCCAAGAACGCCAGAGAGGTGAGGCAATTCCTTGGTTTTGCTTCTTATTACCGAGAATTTCAAAAGGATTTCGGAATAATAGCAGCCCCTCTGCAAGATGTAGTGACCGCGGCAGGGAAAGAGAAGCGCTATAGCAAGCCTATAGTGTGGACGCCACGGTGTGACGATGCCTTTAGCAAGCTGAAAGAAGCCCTAGTAACTTCTCCAGTGTTGGGATTTCCCCGAAAGGTGGGAGACTTCATTCTGGACACAGATGCTAGTGGTTTCGGGATGGCTGGGATCCTGTCTCAGATCCAGGATGGGAGAGAAGTGGTATTGAGCTATGCTAGCAATAGTTTTTCTAAATCACAGAAGAATTATTGTGCTACTAAACGCGAGCTCTTAGCCGTTCTGACCTATCTGAAAAAGTTTCGACATTACCTATTGGGAAATCGGAACTTTGTGGTTCGGACAGATCATGCATCCTTACGTTGGTTGCTAAACTTTAAGGATCCAACTGATATGCTCGCGCGGTGGTTATTGACGCTGCAAGAGTATGGTCTGGATCAGAATATGATTGTCCATCGTGCTGGAAAGAAGCATGAAAATGCTGACGCGTTGTCACGACTTCCCACTCGGAAATGTGGAAGACTAGATTGCTTGGATTGTGGTATTCATGATGCTGTGGCTGCCCCCACTACTGTGGCTTTAGGCACACAGGAGCAAGTGTTGCGGGAGGCTCAGCAGGAAGATCCACTCATCAAAAGATTACTGGCCATTGTCGCGGGTACAGAGGATGTCCCTAGCAGAGAAGATCTAGCTGGAGAATCCAATGAATTCCGTACATTTGTCCAGCATCTGGGTAATATGGAAATGAGAGAGGGTGTGCTATGTCTGGGTTGGACAAGACTAGCCACAGGAAGGAAGTATTGGAGGAAACTCATTCCTGCCTCTTTGAGAAAGGAAATATTCCAAGGGATACATGGTCCGAAGATCTCGGGTCATTTCGGTACATTTAAAAATTCTTGGTCAGCTAAAATGAAATATTACTGGCCAGGGATGAGGTACGATTTGAAACGATGGATCCGGGCCTGTCCGGAATGTAGTATGAGGAAATCCAGACAAGGAGGAGGGACTTCTCTCCTTAAAAAAGAAAAACATGGGGATAGGTGGAATCGGATAGGATTGGACATCTTGGGACCTCTTCGGACAACTCCCAGGGGAAACAATTATATCATGGTGGTAACGGATCATTTTTCAAAATGGGCCGAAGCCTATCCCATGGCAGATCACACTGCAGAGAGTTGTGCAGATGTACTCTTCAGAGAATGGATCCTACGATTCGGGTGCCCTGTTGCTTTGCAAACCGATGGAGCTCCCAAATTTAGGTCTCTGCTCTTAAGATCCTTGTTAGAAATGTTGGGGGTTGAGAAATTAATTACTCTTCCCTACAGACCCATGAGCAATGGTCAAAGCGAGAGACTCAATCGTGTCCTCGTGGAACAATTGTCATGTCTAACAGATGGAACTGAAGATAACTGGGATATATTAGCGCCCTGTATTGCTCATGCTTATCGGGCCACGGTACATGCCAGTACACTCTGTACTCCGAATTCTGTAGTCTTTGGAGCAGAGCTGGTGGCACCAATGGATTTAGTCTATGGTGTGACACCAGGAGAATTGGATTTCCCATGCAAAGTGGGATATGTGGAGCACTTGAGACAGTGTATGAGAAAGGGGCACCAGTACGTAAGGAATAATCTCGGAATTTCTGCAGTCCACCAGAAAAGGGATTATGACAAACGTTCTCGTCCTCCGAGATTCCAAGTGGGGGAGGTGGTATACCGATTCTGTCCCCCAAAGGCCTCTAAAAAGATCGGACCCAAATGGGATGGGCCTTATGTCATCAAAAGATTCATAGGAGGTACCACCTGTGAATTAGAAACCTCGGAAGGTCTGATGAGATATCATATAGACTACTTGAAGCCAGCCTTTGACGAAAATGGACCCATACAGGCGGCGAACCTGCATCGGGCGTCCGAATTCCAGAAACAGGCTAAAACAGGTAGAGATATTCTCCGACTTATCGACGGGAAAATAGTAGCTGGGAAAGATTGTATAGTTCCTGCGGCGAAAGCTAAAATAACTATAGGGGCCAAGCCGAGAGGCAGGCCCCGAAAAGTTAAACCAGCAGGACAAGAGAAGCCCGTCCGAAAGAGGGGTAGGAAGACAAAGAAAACGGATACTGTAAAAACTACAGCTCCTGTGTCAACTATTCCTCCTCCTGTGACAGGGAGAGGCCGAGGCAGATTGAAAAAGAATGCAGTAGTGCCTCAACCTGCTATACAGGAGAAGAAAAAGACGAGGGCTAGAAGGAAACCGGGAAGACCTAGGAAAACAGTAGTGCCGGATAAACCCGAGGCTCCCACAACTCCGAAGAAAAGAGTTGGGAGGCCTAGGAAGTTACCAGGCGCTGCTGTTCCACCAATCTTACCGGGTGGTAGACGGACAAGAAATAATCCGGGTCCTGATACTAGTAACCCTTCCCCAGCTCTGACAAGGGCTAAGCGCACGCGCAATGCCCCAGTTCGGTTGCAAATCAAATAGAATGTGGTATCAAATGAGTTAAAATTACCGGACTGATTTTGACTCAATCAAAAAAATACACAACGAGAAGTCCGACGGGCAGTAGACCGAAGAATTACTGCTGTGTCCCCTACCAGCGTAATAGATTCATTTCTATTGTGACTGGGAGACGAATCTTTGTCTTAATAAGTATTTGTTTGAACGATAGGTATTGACATGATCTAGGCTTGCACTGCGGGTCAATGAGACCTGGAACTTGCTGTAAGATCGGAATCTATTTATAGCAGATAGAATGTAGCAATTAGACCTATCCTGATGGCAAAGAAAGTGGAGATTAACAAGGGGCCTGTCATGTCTCAACAGGCAGATCAGAATAGCTATTGGATTAGCACCCAATCATGCTATGTGAGCGTGCTCGGAGAAGGAGCGCGGGAAGCATTGGCGCTACCATCGCGGTGTCGGGTTGGAGTACTAGCGTTGCATCAGGTGCGGCGAGAGTGTTCTACCCTTCGCCATTCTGCTTCCGGAACTCGTATGAGTAAGCAACTGACAGACTTTCGCCAACCGTACAGTAAGTTTATCAAGCGATGATTTACATAAAGGACTTGTCATGTTGTTGATCTTGTATGAATGTAAGATGTCTAGAGATTTGAACGTATGGTACCCTGTATTTTGTTGCCGATTGGCATTTCTGTACTTTGGCGGGCTGGTGCCTGGTACCGCTACGTCCATTTTGATATACACACTGTTAGAAATACTGGCTACGGGTATGCGTGTTGTATGTTGTTCTCTAGCATAGAAGTGAACCATCATGCCCTGTTAAACTTATTCCATTATGATGTTTGGACGTAATTAACCCTTCCGGATTGGTGGGAGATGTGGCAACGGTGTGTTGGCTCGCTAAAAAAACCTAGTTCGGATCGACCCACGCTAAAGGAGTGGGGGACTGACAGCACAGTTCGGATCCGAAGGGCCATCCGAAGCTCAGTCCGAGAATGGACAAGGCTCAGAAATCGGGCTTTGTTATTTCATGAAGTCTTGTCATTAAAATGCTTTGTTTGTATTCCTTTTCTAGCAAAGTAATCGAAGATGGAGAAGGCTATGGCTGAGCAAGTCGAGAAGGAGTTGGCCGAGGCGGAGAGACTGATGTCCGAGGGCATTGAGACTGAGCTCCCTGCCATGACAGAGGCGGAGGAGCAACAGCTGCTCGAGGAAGGGGCTGCTAATCTCATGGGGTTAGCAGCCGAAGACAGTGAAGTGGTGGAGGACGAAGGACACGACCGTTCTGAGTCCGAAGCCATGGAAACTGAAGCTTCCGAGGAAGTGGTGAAGGAGGAGCTGAAGCTTCGGGTGAAGGCCAAACCCGTAGCTGAGGCAAGTCCGAAGGGAAAAGGGGAGACTGTTGTTGACCGTGATGTCCTACGCCGCTCTCCGAGGAAGCAGTCAGCACCCCGGAAAAGTGAGGATGGATCCCAGTCTCCATCGAGCCCTAAAAAGGCTGACGATGAGGACATGGAATCCCGGGGCAGATCCCGAAGTCGTAGATACCCCGTCGGTGGCAAGTCGGGATCCGCATCCATGACCCGAGGCGGGTCAAGTAGGTCGGAGGAGGAGAAGAGAAGCAAGAGCGCGGTGCCACAACCAAGCACCAGTTCTGTTTCTGCTGGGACCACCTCTTCCAAGAAAAAGCAGAATCCGAAGCTGTCCTTCAAGAAATTGAGGAGAGTCCACAGCGCTTGGATGTCTGTGTGGAGAGCTAGGGTTGGTGAGATTGGGGGAAGTTTGGAACACTTCAAGGCTGTGATGGATAAGCCCGAAAATACAGCACCCATCAACCCTGGTTCGGACAAGCCAGGATTCCGGTTCCCTTCTGATGGTCCGGAATCAGACTCGGACGACGTTGATTTCCCCGGGACAATGAAACGCTATGAGTCTGAGATCTGGCCCGAGCTGTTGCAGGAGGACAGCTTGGATGAGGGCACCTTGGGAAAGCTCAAGATGTCCCCCATGCTCTGGAAGCCAGGACACCGTTGCCCCTTCTTGGTGTGTCGGTACACTGGCTTCCGAGATGTGGGTGTAAAAATTTACACCACCCGGGAGAGGTTCTTCCGCCATTTGTGCGAGTGCCACGCCCCCCTCCGTCAAGCCTGGACTTGCCCGTACACCAGTTGTGCACAGGTCCTGGATCGGAAGGGTGAGCTTATTCAGCACTTGATGAATGGCGAGGTGAGACAACACAACCTCAGTCGGGAGAAGGCCCAGGCCCGAATGGTGAAGGACACGGTAACCGCCTGAAAGAAGGAGAATCCTCTCTTTTACAAGATGGTGTACCTGTCCTTCAATCACCTGAAGGTCTTAAGAAGGGCACAGGCTGCAGTCCAGACCCGGCTAAAGGCTGCAGAGAAGGCCGAAGCAAGGAAAGCCTCCTCTTCCTCCAGTTCTGGGCTTAGCAAACCCGCAACTGGACATCAGGACTCGGTGTCAGTGAGCTCTGCTTCCAGCAGCGTTGGCCCCGAGTCCGGAAGTAGGCCTGCTTCGGACAAAAAGGCCTCCAAGAAGACACACAAACGTCAGTCTTCGAGCCATCCGGAGGCACCCACCACCAAGAAGGGCCGCAAAACCCAGCAATGGGTAGAGCAGGCTAAGGAAGATCTGCCTTCTCGACATGACACTCGGGAACTGGTCCGGGCAGTGGATGTTAACGTTGAAGCTGCCCTGACGGATCTAGAGAAGGCAGCCATAGCTCTAAGCGAGGGGGTACGTCGGTCAATCGCTTCGTTGACCACGCCCCTTCAACGTTTGGAGACTGTGGAGAGTAGGATTGATGAGGTCGCCAACCTCCGAGAGGAGAACAACCAACAGGCGGTCATCATCAAGACCCAGCGCGCGTCCCTAGCCCAGAAGGACAATCAAATCCGCGATTTGATGGAGGCTAACGCGCGGCTGAGGTCAAGGTTGGAGTCCGCGGAGTCCAGTTCTCCGCCGGAGCAGGACCCAACAGAGAGTGTGGGAGGCACAGATCCATCTGCCCCCACTCTACATGTGGATGGTGGTCAGGCTGGGGCGATCCAGGTCAACGCCCTCCAACTGGATGTACTATCACAGTTGTTGGGACAGATCGGGAAACTCCCCCAGATGGCCCAGATGGGTGTTAAAACACCTAGCCATCCTTCAGCATCCCCCTTTCGGATGATTGTGTCCCCCGAGACTTCTCGGACGGTTCCCACTGCTGCTGCTGGATCCGCAGCTCAAGCTGCAAAGCAGCAGCAAACGCAGAGGTCCGCGCCCCGACAACGCTCACAGAGCAGGGCCCGGACTTGGCTAGAGGGAAGTGGTCTGGGACAGGGAGGAGTGGGAGAATCAGATCTCGGAATCCACCAATTGTTTGGACCTGAGAAAATGATCTCCCCTCTAAAGTCGTCGCCCGGCTCTGGTATGCAGGCGCCCCCCACTCCTGGTACCAAAACTGGCCACAGTGACGTGGAGGATGATGCCGACATGGACACCATGGAGCAGGACGACGAGAAGGACGCTCATCACCAGTGAAAGGATGGAGGATGACCATAGGACAGACCAGATGACAACACGGATCGCCCACGAATGACGCTCGGACTCGGAATGGAACGACCTGTGTGAATGATGATGACTGGATTGATTTATGGACTTGGAAATGGATATGGACACATTCGGATGGACACAGAGATGAATCGGCATGACCCACGGATATTGACCACTGGAACTTTTTAAAGTAATGAATTTTTCTCTCTATTTTTATACTACAGAATGTAGTAGTGAGATTTGCTTTTCTCACAGAGAGCCGGAGGAATTTTTTTACTTTTATTTCACCATTTACACCAATCATTTTTATCTTTCCACTTGTATCAGTAGTGAGGACACTGAATGCTCCTGCTTGTACTTGTCTATGATTTTTATTATGTGTTGAGTGACTTTTGTGTTTACTCGTGGTGATTTGTATTATTTTTCCTCTTTTCATATGCTTTATTGTTCTATTACCCGATTTTTAAACATGGTTTTAAACTCTTTAAAAGAAAGAGGGGGTATTGTAGTGGTCGTGTATTTTATGGGTTCCGAAATAGTGCAGTCCGGGAGTCCGAGACTGTCCGCTGGTTGATTCCAGTCCTTTCGGACTGACGCCAGAGGGCAGTCAAGGGCTCTCGGATCTGTCCGAAGCACAGACCCTGGAAGAGTGGTCTGTAGCTTATTTACTATTATTTGTATTTATCTCTTTATATTGTGTCTTTTCCTTGTATATTGTCATTTTATGCTATGCAAATGTTCCTTTATGTGTTCTTACCCAATCTCTGGTTTTACTTATTCTTAACTTCGCTTTTATGAGAATATGTGTTATATGAATATTCTCCACACCTTGTTTATACCATTTCACAATGTATATGTTTCCTTTCTGGCTGGTCCAGAAAGGTTGGTTTAAGGTTGTGTGGTAATAAAACCAGAGTATGAGAGTAATTCTTGTTCCGTTTTATTCCTAAGCTAAGAGTCCCGAACCGAGTTCACTACATTGGTATATTTAATATTAACCTAAGTGGAGAAGTCTTATGACAGCATGCCTTTTTATAATATAAAGGGCTTTTTGTGTAGTTTTGGCATCACTGAGCGATACAGCTTTATTTATGCATAACTTATTTGCATATAAATATTAAAAAGTCACAATAGACAATTAACCTATGTCAATATCTACTGTTTTAGATATATTTTTGTACATAGTTCCCATTATGTATAAAACTTCTGGGTATTTAATAGGAAAAAAATCATCAAGCAATACAGTCATTGAGCGATACAGATGATGTGATATGTATCCAATTAATTCATGAGAAAAACAAAATGCACACGGCTGTATGTATACATTTTACCATAGTGTCAAATCACATCAATTCTGGCCATAATTACTGCTAAATTCACTATAATAGTCATAGAATTTCTTATTAATGTTAATCATACATGGTTCTAGAAAGTATGAAATCAGCAAAAACGTCATTGAGCGATACCACTTCTTTGTTTCATTATACCCCAGGTATGTCATGTATATATTTAAGTTATAATATTTTGTTCCTTTGAAAGCAGATTACATCAGTATTCAAATACCAAAACTGCATCTAAATTCAATATTTGCCTTTAATTCCATGGTTTCTATCAACCCTGTATCGCTTGATGATGCAAATAATTCAGGCCTCAATATACAAGGCATTTTTCAATATTAGTGTTCCCAACTTTGCACATTTCAAGTATGGTACTATAACTTTAAATAGATAAAATATTTAAGAATTATGGTATATTTAATTTTTAAGCCAATTTTGTTACCCATATCAACCAATTGACGACATTTTGTGAGAATCGACCTTATGTTAATTGAGTCATCATCTGGGAGATTCTTCTCTTGTTTTAAGATGCACCACCATTCTTTGGGGATGGTATTTACAAGATCATTTTTAGTTACAATCAGAGAGTCTAAATTGTACTCTTTCTTTAGGTCAAGTAAGGACATCAGCGATCCATTTGGGTTAATTATATCTCCTACTACCGATATTCCTTTTTCCTCCCAAGAGGGGTATAAGAACATTTGACCTTTGTGTTTTATAAGTCTGTTATACCACAGTCTCTCTTTTCTTATCTGTGCCGCGTTTATGGGTTTGTGTTTATAATAATATTTGTCCCATATAGTAAAGAGATCTCCGTAAAACTCATTAAGGTGACTTGATGGTTTACTTCTGGAGAGGAATATACTTTCTATGTTTCGTCCACACTCTGCTTCAACAGCAGCCATATGGCCTCTGTTTTTTTCTTCCAAAAATCTTTGAATCCATTTGATTCTATTTGTCTCTATTACTTCCTTAATGTTTCTAAGTTTAAGTCCGCCATTTTCAGTGTTCTGAACTAGGAAGTCCGCACTAATTTTGTTTGATGGGCTTTTCCATATGAATTTATTTATGATGTCGTCTATTTTTTTTTGCCAGTCTTTAGAGATATTTACACAGGCTAAGGTGTGTTGAAACAGCGGGAGGACGAAAACATTCACAACTAGGACTCTACCTTTTAAGGTAAGAGGTCGCTTGTTCCAATCGTTTAGGACATTTTTCATCTTCAATATTAAATCATTTATGTTGGTCTTTGTGAGAAGTTTTTCGTTTTTAGGGTAAAATAGTGTTACGCCTAGAACCTTCATCCTGTCTTCCCAACAGAATTGAAGGATTTCTCTATTTGTTAGAGTGTTTCCTCCTATGTTGAACCCTTTGGTTTTATTGGGATTTAGTTTAAGACCTGAGGCTAGGTAGAATTTATCCAGCAACCTTACAGTTTGAACTAAGGAGAACTCGTCGCTTAAAGTAACAGTCAAATCATCTGCGAATTGAACAATTTTTGTTTCAGTTTCTCTGAATTTTATACCTTTGATGTTTTCTTCATTTTTAATACATTGGGCAAGTTTTTCTACGACAATTGTGAACAATGTGGAGGAGATAGGATCCCCTTGTTTGACGCCTCTTTTAATGTTGAACCAGTCGGATATAAATCCATTGTTGCTAAAGGTTGCTTGGGAGGTTTCTAACAAAACTTTAATCCAAGACCTGTATTTCTCACATATGTTAAATGACATCAGTGCCTTGTCCAAGAAGGACCAGCTCACGGAATCGTAAGCCTTGGTGAAGTCGAAAGAGACCACCAGGCCCTTATGTTTTTCTAAGTATGATATAGTGTCGTCGATTTTTCTAATAGCTGTTCCGATATATCTTTTTTTAACGAATCCAAATTAGTCTTCGCTAATAATATCATGTAGATAAAATTCAATGCGAGTAGAGATGGCTTTTGACATTATCTTATAATCGACATTTAGGAGGGTGATGGGCCTCCAATTTCGAATTAAGTTTAAATCCTGATCCTTCTTGGGCAAGACACTGATTATTCCCCTATTTTGGGTTTCTGAGATTTTCCCAGTCTCCAAACAATATTCCATCATAGACATAAAAATACGATTAATGGCGTACCAAAAGAAAACATAAAATTCTGAGGTTAAACCGTCGCACCCTGGGGACTTATTGTTTTTTAAGTTTTTTACCACCTTCCTAATTTTGTGATATTCAAAAGGACAAGAGATAATGTCATTATCGACCTCGTCCAAGAGATATTTGCTTTCATTTTTTAGAAACACTTCAGCCGACTTGTGGTTGGAATTAAATTCATCGTATAGTTTATGATAGAACTCTTTTCCTTCCTTTAATATTTCATCTTTCCCCGATATTAGCTTACCATTTTTTTCTAATTGATTGATTGTTTTCTTTTCTGCACGATATTTTTCTAGGGAACAAAAGTACTTGGTGGGTTTCTCACCCTCCATTGCCCACTTGGCTCTCGATCTGACTAGGGCGCCCCTAGCGTTATTTAACTCTACTTTTTCAAAGAAATCTAATAGTTTACTTTTTTCTTCTCTTTCTGTTTCAGAGAGTGTAACTATCTTGTCAATATAATCGAGTCTTTTCCTTTTACTTTCAATGTCCGCTTTCTTTGCTCTGGCAGTGCTACAACTAATTCTGATTGCGGTCTGCCTCACTTTCATTTTAAACATTTCCCATACAAGAATGGGTGATAAGTTTTCTTCATTTGTGCGAAACGCTAAATGTTTCGACCTCAGATATGAAACTTTCATCTTCGAGAAGTTTTGAGTTAAATTTCCAGAAGCTTTGCCACGTTTTTCAGAGAAAAGTTGTAGCTCTACCCGAACTAACTTATGATCAGACAACGGATGTGACTCACATTTGTGTTTTGTTACCAAATTTACAATATTATTTGACAGGAGAATATAGTCTATTCTTGAATCTTGCGTGGTGTTGGACCATGTTTTCGGTGGGGTACCACCATTTTTGACATCAATGATGTCACACAAATCTAGATCGTTAATGAAGTCTTTAAGTTGGACGCTGGTCTTTTGTAGTGGTTTATAGGAGATGTCAGTGTTGAAGTCTCCAGCTATGACGAGGTTGTCTACATCCAAGTCCTTGACACAGGCTGTGTGCTTGTCCCTTCGGGTTGTTTGCTGTATGGGCGTATATGTTAAATATGGTTGTTTTAGCTTGACCTATTTTTATGATTATATATTGCCATCTTCCTTCTGCGTCTTCACTATGTTTTATAATATTATTTTGAATATTTTTGGCTATTCGAAACATGGTACCTCTAGCGGCACTAGTACCATGGGAAAAAAGAATTTTTCCTGGCCACTGTAGGCCCCACATATATTCCCTCTGCGTTGTTGAGTGGGATTCCTGTACTGCTAGGATCAAATTATTTTCACTTTTAAACTTATCAAAAATGGCTCTTCTCTTTATATCTCCAGCAAGGCCTTTGACATTAAAAGAGATTACACTTAGGGTCGATTTGTTGCTGGTATTTTGCTCCATTTTAAGAGATTTTGAGACTCGATCTTGTACGCTAACACTGGATCATTGCACTTAATTTATCCCTCCTTTTTTTCCTCCTGGCAATCCATAGCTTCTTGCATTTCTCTCAGTCTTCTCATTCTGATTTCCTCTCTCACCTCCATCCAGGATGTTCCTAGTAGATTGCCTTTAGGGGGCCATAGGGTGTCGTCGAGAGCGTTTGGGTCATCCATTGAGATTCCTATGCCCCACACCTTATCCCTAGGGGAGGCTTCGCCAATCTTTTTGTTGCCCGTGTAGACCAGGTAGTCCTCTATAGTGTCGTTGTCTCTGACCTTAGCTCTCAGAGCAGACAGGATGAACTCTGGGCGATATTTTATCCATTCATCTTTGAAGTTGAGTACTGATGCCATGTTGCATTTTGCATCCTTTGGGTTGTACGTTGTTAATGCCATCTTCGCTTTTTCAGGATCCTGCCCTATCTTTGCGCGTTTGTAGAAAAGATATTGCTCTACATTATCAAATGCGTGGCTTTCCAGGGTGAATGGGGAAAAGTGGTGGTTTGATAATGGATTGTCTTCGGTGTAGAAGACGAAGACTTTCTCATTTTCAGTTTTTGTTAGTTGTGATAAGAGAAGGGGGGTCGGCACTGCCGAGAGCTCGTTGTGCCTATACCACCTATTAAGGAAGATACTTCCTCCTGCTAACTTCGCGTCAGGATATCCCAAATGTACTGCTGCTTTAGCTATTTTGGATGCCCTAGCGTTTCTTTGTCTAAGAAAAAGAGGTATGTCCTTCTTGATAAACAACTTTCCTACTGCGGGATCATCTTCGTGTCGTTTTAGTTTGAGTCTTGCATCGTATGTGCTGGTCGCATCTTGAGTGGAAAAGAATTCCATTTTGATGTGGCTGCCTCTGACCTTGTTTACTCTGTATGCTCTATTTTGATGTTGTGGAGCATCAGTAGGTTTTGTACCAAGTTGTTAGCTATATTGGTGACCTCGGCATTTGTTTCGTGTTCTGTCGCTTTCACTCCTATGATTAGAATGTTCTTGTCTAATCTTTCTAGCTCGTCTCTAACGAATTGTTCGTCCTTCAACTCGTCTTGCCTCTTTCTCTCGAGATATTCAGTATCTCTGTGGGATGCTCGTTGTTGCTTCAAAATTTTAACATCTTCCTTAGCTTCCCTTATATCCTTTTTCATTTCGTCCCAATCCCTGCCTCTGGCTAAGTTGTCTTCAACAACTAGATCCAGGGTTTGGTTAGTATCGTAGATGTCTTGGGAGTGTTCGTTTATGACCTCCTTTACTATTTCCATATCCTTAATAGCCTCAAATAATTGATCGAAGCTTTTTTGATTGGTGTCTGTTATTTTTTTCATCATTTGTGCTACGTCGCCCGTTAAGTTGTACTTCAGACGTTCACATAGCTTCCTGGGCGGGATTTTTCTGGGGGATTTCATATTTCTTTTCTTCAAATCCATGTTGGGGATATGTTTTTTAGCTGCTTTCTTCTCTGGGGACTCGCTATGACTGCGTTTTCTTGTTTTCTCGGCGTGATGTGCGAGATCGATGTCAGTAATATCTTCAGCCTCTTCTGAAGAAGCACTCATCTCGACTGGGTAACCGGCGAGCGTTGCAAGCGTCTAAGGGCTACGTGTTAAGTCAACGGGGATGTGGATGTTTTGCCTTTTTTCACGCTTCCGCCAATATGGCGTCGGACCTCTTCCGGTTTGCAAACTTTAGGTATATTGTGAACTTAGATGCGAGGATTTTAAAGTCTAACCTGTTTTCTGCCTTTTATTTTGTCTCTGTATACTATGATTATTGACTTTGGAGGCTGATATACCTCTCTAAGATCGACATTATTCACATGCGGAAGAATACAGGTGTATCCGTCCCGCGCTTCCTATGTTCCTATGCCTTTGTTATTGGTAGTGGTAAGAGCGATGAAACTGGTATTACACTCGAGTTTTTACCATTTTCGTTACTTCCGTTAGTAGGGTTGGTGTTTACTTCCGGCGTTGCCTGTCTCGATATTTCGAGTGGCGGACAAAGCTTATGCTCCTATTTTTAATATTGAGCTGAGTGTGAATCGATTATTAATTACATTCTTTATGGTACATTTGTGATTTGTCACCCTTGGTTCATCCTTGTTATTTAACACATGCGAGTGGATTGGGTGTCACCGACTCGCGCTTTCCTCCCTTTTGAGTATGGCTTGTAATATGGTTGCTTCCGGTAGATACCGCGAGAAATTTTAATAAAAGTTTGATGCGGTTTGTTCTTGGGGGATGTGTATTCTTTACCTTATGATCCTCCAACAGATTATGTTGTTTGATCCTATATGTGGAGATTCTTGACCGATAGTTTGGTGGAGATGTCAGTTGAGATTAATTACCAATAGTTTGTGGTGCGGTTTCTGCATGCTCGGACTTAACTATCCAATGGTTCAAGATGGCGGGTGGGGTGGTGTTCCTCCAGTGTGAAGTAATTTTGATCCTTCAGTTGAGGTTTATATCCTGAATTGAGTCCTACTGGCACTCTAACTTCCTTTGATTTTTAAATCGATATGAGATGATTTTGGTCAATTTCGAGCTGCTCTGCTGAGAGACTCAAAAAGTTAAGTTTGTGTGTCCGTAGGTTTTGAGCAATAATGAGCTCCTTCTTCCTCCGGGTCTCTGTGAGACGGTGGAGGAATGTAAATGTCCGTATTTCTTTATCCTTTGCGAATATCCGAAATCCGATTGTTCGTGAATGTTCTTTGGTACTTTATACAACTTGATCCAAGGGATGGGGTTGTAAAAAAAAGAGGATTTCCTGAAAAAGAAGGGAAAAAAGGAGCAGCGCTCCGACCACGTTTTTCTCTTTTCCTGGGTGAACCGGAAGTCCCTTACCATAAGCTTTTTTTTACCAACGAAACACGACCATTAGCAGTCATAGTCATGCACAGAGTGAGTAAGCTAGGTGGATGGTTGTCTAGCAACCGCCACCACCGAATTGAGGAGTCACTACACACAATATATAGGAACATTATGAAATAATATATACTATATGAGAAGATATATGCTTATCCTTGAACCAAATTTGGATTACACATACAAATAGTCGTTTTTATTGTTGTGAGTGATGTATTTTATTCCATTGCCACTTCGGTTGCAAAAGACATGCAAAAATGGCCCAAAAAAATAAGGAAACCCCTTACTTGTATATAATAACTGTACCATGATGTCTCTATTAAGCCTTTTTAAATTATGGGCATGTTAAAAAGGTTAAAGTTTAAATGTTATAAAGGAGATAAAGCTGTATCAGCTAATGTATACTGCATGATACTTTGATAATATCTCCCTTGTACTACATGAGAATTACCAGGATTTCCTGTAATTGTGTGCAATAAAAACTTTTATGAAAAATAATGGGATTTGTGAACAATATCGCTCCTAGGCCCTCGGGGGTGCCACCAACTGACTCTAGCATATAGTTACGATATGGCTTTTGAAAAAAAAACAATATTTATAGCGAACACCCTTTCATATTGGAAAATATATAGCTATGTAAATAACTTTCATAAATATACAAGTGGCAATCCATAAGTCAAGAAATATTCCTCATAAACAACAATTTATTCAAAACAAACTTTATTGTCATGAATCCGGGTTCTATTGGATGCTATTGCACCGAATGGATCTGACATGAAAGTACTGATGGACATAAATAATCTATAAAGCTCAAGAAGGGTTTTTTGTCATGCATGTTCAAGGAATCTGTGATCTCTCCAGCTGTTTTTTTGTCTCTACAGGTACGTCGACCCTGTCTGGAGGACATTATATTATGTGGTTTGTGAAGGTATCTGGGGTGAAAATTGGATTATGAAGCGTTTTTTAAATTGGGATTTCCACACTCTATGTATAGCCTGGGAAAGGCACTGTGAGATACTATGTCATTTCCAACAAGCTTCCTTGGGGACCCGACTACATGCAGAGGAGTGGGATAGTGAAGAAGAGGGGTGGGGGTATTGGAGAGGGGGAGGATAGGGAGAGGGTGTAGGAGGGGAGAGTGAAGGAAAGGGAGAGGGTAGGGAAATAGGAGAGGGAGGGGGGAAAGAAGAGGAGGAGAGAAAAGAGGGGAGGGAGAGGATGTAGGGGAAGGGAGAGAGGGGAGGGAGAGAAAGCGAGAAGGGGAAGCATGAGGAAGAGGGGAGGGAGAGGCAGGGAATTGGAGATGGGGTTGGGAGAGAAAAACAGGTATGAGAGACAGAGAAGAGGTGGAGGGAAAAGAGGGGGAGGGTTAAGTGGGTACAGGTGCTTTGCTAGTAATTAAAATAATGGAAAACAAATTTCCTTCAAATAATAAAGTTTCCTAACAGGAGTCAGTTCAATGTATACATAGCTGAAAACTGCTCTTGGCTAGATGGGGGACCAAACCCCAGACCTTTGGATTTACGTTCCACTGCTCTATCAACTGATCATGAGCTAGTATACCACTGCAAGAAATGTATGCTTTGGATGGTTTGCTATGGTTAGGTTAGAGGGGTAAAAATATTTGGTAACAGGATATATAGCCTTCCTCCCACTCTGTCACTCACGAAGCCTCTCAGGGCTGTATTGATGGCCGTTTTCTTGTGTGGACATTTCGCCTTAAGCCATCTGCAGTAGTCTTTTGGAGTCCTGGATTCCAACGACCAGCAGACAATTAGATTCTATATTTTGTTAGCTTTTTAATTTTATAATCCCGGATTTTCTACCATGAATATGAGACCCACAGTCATATGGTTTGTTCTGACCCATGGAGACCGTTTCATAGTGGCTGTCCATTTCAATAGTATCATTTTTTTTATATGACAAAATGTTGAGAAAAGGTGTAGATGGTAGTGTAAACTTAAAATGCGCTGGACACAAAGTGATGACATGATAGTTTCTGTTGTTGAGAGAACCAGGTTATGCTTTACAAGGCACAGCGGGGATCGCCATTCGACCAGAATGTGTGTGGCACCAGAGTATTGTCACAATTTGATGGGAATGAGGGGAAGTCTTAGGCTATTTATTTTTATAAATATGGATTCTTTTTGTAGATTGACACTGCCCACCACCTGCCTTGCTCTCCCTCCTTACTCCTATCGCACTAAAACCAATTTGTTTTAGTGGTAAATCCATGTGCACACCATCGCCGAAGTATGGCAATGGTATTGCAAACCAGAGAACTATGAATGTGGTGGGAAGGCTCAGTGGCGCTTCTGGTGATAGAGTGAGAAACCATAACTCTGAGTGCACCCGAATTTACACAAGTGATGCCAAGTATGTGTGAGAGAGATGGCGTTGAACACACAATGTTAAGTGAATGTGTACTTGACTGGCCTGATGTGCAGTTGAAGTACAAGTAAGACCATATTCATCTGAACGTTTTATCCACCAAACAGAATAACAATGACAAAGCCTAATAGCCAGATCTGCATATTAGACTAATATGCATTCCCTGTCAGGCAGATGGCGTTGATGGGAGCTTGGGTTGTTATTGGGCAATTAGAGCCTGAGTTTATTGTCCGAGCTGGCCCTCTAAGCCTGACGGGAATCCTGTCGAGGCCGGAGGCCGAGACAGGTTCCCGAAGGCTTAGAGGGCCAGCGAGGACAATAAACTCAGGCTCTAATGGCTTTAGTCCCCGTTGGTTGGGCTGTTTACCGGAAGTTCTCTAGGCATAGAGGGCCAGCGGGACCGGTAGTGACCACTGGCCCTCTATGCGTCTATAACGGGCCAGCTCAGACCAACCAACGGGGACTAAGCATGCATAATTAATTATCCCACTGACGCCTGGTAGTCGAGGCTGGCACAACTTCAGCAGGGCACAACCAGATCCTACCACCCAGGACCACTGCACTGCCCCCCTCAACAATGGACGAAACTCATCTCATATGGTTTTGTTCAAATACAGGGCGGAATACAGTACTGTTCGAGTGGCTGGCCATGGCACCAATTGTAGGGAACCTGCTGAAATATGCTCACGCCTAGATGGGTGACCGAATCCCAGACCTATAGATTACATTCCACTGCTCTGCTGACTGAGCTATCGGGGCTTGCACAACTTCAGCAGGGCACAATCAGATCCTACCACCCAGGACCACTACATATATAATGTATGCAAACATGACACGCATATCATTTTTCATTTGTGAACGTAGCATTAATCAGGATTAGTTGAGAACAGCAATCCATTAGTGTAATGCTTCTCACTGAGTAAATATATTTTAAACTAAATTAAACATAGATAAACACAAATTATATATGCACACATACAGAAACACACCAACATACACATGTATTTTATAAGTATGTACCTTTACATACACAAATACAACACAAACTACATGACGTAAATGTCTTTAACTTTAATAGTCGTCTCATTTTTGTATTTAATAGTTACTACCTGTACAAATGACTACTCAGATTTAGAGACGTGTGAGCCACTCGTGAGTAAGTATGCATTAGTATCACAGGCACCAGGGCCTTGTTGTACAAGCTAGGGAAGGGAAATAGTTGTGGAAATTCCCTCACCTGTAGGAAGGAGAACAATTCCTTCCTATGAGCAATTCTCAGCTGGTAGTAATGGCTTATACACACAATGGAGGGTAGGAAATTGTATTCCTACCGACCGAAGAAAGGGAAAAATTGTAAGAATTCCCACACATAATTTTCCTTTCCTTAGCTTATATACAACAGGCACTAGTCTCCACGTCACCACAACTAATTTATACTTCACTTCAAAAAGAACCTATTCCTTTGTCTAATTTTTGTATCAGGTTGTTTCAAGGTCTCCCCCACCAAAGATATATACATGTGTGGTGTTATTGGGTTTAGGTGGCCGCTGAGGGTTAGTTCATCCGAACCTCCCCAGTGGTCACTACTGGTCTGCGGGACTTTTTAGTCTTATGATATGTTTTGCCTGTTACCTTTTATATTTAACAGCAGCCAGCTGTTGGTCGATAGTAACCACGACCCGGGTTTCTACCATTTTATGTGAGCTGTAGAGGCCGTGATAAACCTCTCAGTGTGGATAGTGTTACTTACATCTCTGAATGTGGAATGTTGATTGCTATTATGTAGGTCTGATAGACACCTTTGGATGAGGGTTACCTGGCTGGCCAGGTGATCCGAAATCCCCAGTCTAAATCAGGTCTGGAAGCGAACTGATGCTCAGTTCCGAACACCTCATGAATAAAACCCAAGTGAACAGGTAGCGCCTGCCTTTGTTCCTTTTGTTCTATATAAACTCTCGATTAATAAGCTTCGGATACGCCAAGGGAAACAAACCTGCGACTCAGAATCACTACAACTGGTGCCGTGACCAAACTTGGCTTTCTGTCTTATCAATTGAGTGTTTGGGCTTATAGTTTAAACTTTGCTAGAGATTTTGGTAAATCTTTAAGATGGCTACCAATGCAAATGGAGTCCAGGTGGCGGATGCAGCGGCCCACGTTGGCCTGCGCATTTCACCAGCTGGTATGAAGGGTTACCGCAAACCTACTCCTGGCTCTGGTGCAAAGAAAACGAATCCGAAGGTAAAAGTGACCAGTCCGAAGTTGACTCTACAGCCAGTTGCCGCTGCTGGAGGTCAATGGACTGAATTTCGAAGGAATCCAGCGATGGCAGATTCCTTTGAGGAAGAAGAAAAGGCTCAGCTGAGGACTGAAGTGGCCTCCTGGCGCCATGCCTATTCTGTGCAAGGACAGTCGATGCACGATGCCCGTGGAACTATTGATCAGCTCATAGAGCAGAATCAAGAACTCCAGAGCACGTTGGTTCAGGTAACTGATGACTGCCATGCCACTACACGTTTGCTACGTGTGGAGAATGAAAAATTACGGAATGAGGTAGCCAGGGTGGATGATATGTCACGAATGAAAAACATGTTAGATGATTCTTCGGAGGTCGAGGACGCGGATCTATATGGTTCACCTCCTAGGATACGTGGAGTTTCTCCGCCACGAGGCGTAGAGAGGCCTACATATCCTAAGGAAGGTGGTGGATCATACAGCCTCCTCACTCCGAGGCATTTTTCTGCAGAAAAGACTGCTCGGACACCCGTGCCTGAGCATCTAAAGATGTCGGAAGCGGCTGGCGGACAGGCTGTAGGTGAACCTGTGACACATGCTACTTCCAGCGGAGAGCGTGTAACAGGCTCTAAGCAGCCTAACCAAACCCAGCAAGCTTCTCCTCCACGTGGAGGATCCAGGACACCTAGACAAAAAGATACAGTGACATTCACTGCCTCGTCTCCTCTTCACGGAGGGGGAGGGGGTAGGCCTTATGTTGGAGTGCACTCCAGCATTAAAAGACCAGCTGCTTCCACAACGTATGTGCGTGGTCATGTTGATAATAGCCAATATGTGAGGAATACTGGTCGGCAATGGACTACAGTCGGAGGGTTGCCAGATACTTCTGGAATCCAAATACCTGGCATCCATGCGATCGATAATTCTCCCATGCGACATATGACCAACCAAGTGTCAAACTACTTTCGGGATAAGTCAGTGGTGCAGGGCCTGAAGTATGAGGGCGCTATAGGCGCCGAACTCACCTTCAGGTATCAGTTTGTGGCAACGAATGTTAATCATGCCCCTAAACCGGCGATTATAAGGAACTGGGATCCTAAGGATTCCTGGCGGACACATCTTGGAGAGATGAAAGTGCTAGCCGAAGCGCATAATTGGACACCTGAACAGTTCCTTATGCAGCTTAAGTGCAGCTGCCGCCGTCAGCTAGGCGAAATGGGAGATTTGCCCCCAGGTTTGGATCTTATTGGTTTTGTAGACCATATGGATGCTAACTTCGGTGAGCATTCTCTTGAGAAGAAGCAGTCAGAATTCTATAACTGCAGACAAACCCCTAAGCAGCCGAGCCGTATGTTTGCCAATGAGGTAGCCAAACGTGCTAGACATGCTTTCGGAATTAATCTGGACAATACTCTGCGTACCCTCTGCTTGAGAGTCTTCTTGAAAGGCTTGATCAACCAGGAGAAAGCTGCGTGGGTGAAGCTTAAACAGCCGTTTGACCTTCTCCAAGCAATTCACTGGGCCGAGGTATGGGAGAGTTGTCATATGGACTTCGCGAACGCTGCTGTCTTGCAAGCTGCTGCTGTAGGTCCGTCGGCTGTTGCTATCCCATTGGAGGGAGCTGCGGCCGAAGGTTCCCAGTCGGGAAAGCGCAAGAAAGCAAGTGCCAAAGAAAAGGCCATGGTACAGGTTAGCCAGGCACTGGCATTGCAGGAGTCTGACGATGATGATCAGTCCGACCATCCCGGCAATGCGATAGTGCAGGCTTTCCAAGCATGGCAAGAAAAGCAAGGAAAGACGAGTTCCTCAACTCAGCAGTATAAGAAGTCTGCTGGGGGGAGGGAAAGGAGAACCTGGCAAGTTCGGAAATGCTATTTTTGTAGTGAGGAGGGGCATTTCGCCTCGGCTTGCCCCACTAAAAAAGCTCTACTCGAACTTGTGAAGAAGCAAGGCGCTCCAGGAGGGAAGCCGGCTTCGGAAAACTAGGTTCGGCTCCTGTAGTAAGCGATACGGGAGCCTCGGACAACACGCTTCTTAGTACCACAGTCTGTGAGGATCTTGGTAGTAGTATAGGAACTGGGAAATCAGCCCAGGCACCGGTGTGTAAGATAGGGTTAAAGCTTAGCGACAAGAAGCTACCCGATCCGATAGCTGGAGGTCCTAGGCCGTTGCCAGACGGTGATTTTCTCCCTGAAAAGATTCAGGGATGCTCGGACAAGAGCCCTGGCGTGCGTTGGGGACAGGCCGAGTACCAAGCTGAGTCAGGTCAGGTTGTCTTGGTAGAAAAAGGCCAAGAGAAGTCTGCTCGGATTCAGAAAGTTTCTGTTCAACAGCTGGAAACTCTGGAGATCCCTTCTAAATTATTAGTGAGGGAGAGATGGTATGCCCCTGTAGGCATAGGTGGGAAGAGTGGATATTTCTTGGTAGATCCAGGCGCAACGACAAGTTTGATTACCAAGGATTTCTATGATTCCCTTCCACATGCGCCGCCTATGATTTTGGTGCGTATGGCGTGCTTGATGGGTAATGGAACGCCTATAACTACATATGGGAGCGTGCTCTGTCCATATGAAGTGTCAGGTCGGACATACATGATGACATGTCTGGTAGTCAGCGGTCTGAAGGGCCCTGAAGACGGGATATTAGGTGCAGATTTTTACTATGTGCACCGTTGTTGTTTAGATTGGTCAGGACTTTTTTATTTGGAAAACTTCGGACATTCTGTTGTATGTAAACAGTGGAAGAAGAAGTCCGGAGGTGAAGAAGTTTCCTCTATAAAGACTATGACTGTGAGCGAAGTAGATACTGGAATAGCTGTGACACTTAGGAAAGCGGTGATCATGGAGCCCAAATCTATTACACTTGCAGAATTAGACTTTGATAGTGGCTCAGACGCATCGGATGCTTGGATGTTCGAGCCAGACCAAGGATTGCTAGAAGACTTCGCCTTAGGGAGCCTGAATACATATGTTTCAGGTGGAGGTTCAACCGCTTTGGTAGCCTTCAGCAATCCGTCCGGCAGCCCAATGAAAATTGGCAAACGAAGAGTGGTGGGCAGATTAAGTAGAGTTACTCTTGTGGCAGAGGATTCCGCTTTGTCTGGAGATGACGGTAGCAATATTATCAGAGAGGCAATCATTAATTCTATACAGGTTACAGAATCGCCTGTGGCGGATGATGATCTGATAGCTCCCGACATCTTAGTACCACCGAGTGCAGAGTGCCCGCTGAAGAAGCTGGTCAATGATTCGGATTTGTCCGAGAAAAACGAGAAGAACGTTGCTCTGTCTTTGCTGGAGGAATTCCGAGATTGTTTCTCTCTTTCAGGTGGCAAAGCCCTTGGTTGTACTGATAAAGTTCGCCATGTGATAGACACTGGAGATGGTTGCCCGATCAAACAAGCATACCGGCGTATTCCTGTGGCGAAGAGAGACAAGGCAGAGGCAGAGATTTGGAAAATGTACAGAGAGGGTCGGATTGAACATAGCAGTAGCCCATGGGGTGCTCCTATTGTCATGGTGGCCAAGAAAGATGGTACACAACGTTTTTGCGTTGACTATCGTCAGCTAAACTCTGTCACTATAAAAGATAGCTTTCCACTACCTCGGATCGATGAGTGCATAGAGTCACTTGGTGGAAACCAGTGGTTCTGTACTTTAGATCTTGAAAGTGGGTACTGGCAGGTGGCGATGGATGAAGATAGCAAGTCAAAGACTGCATTCTTATCCAGTGTAGGGTTATTTCAATTCAAGGTTATGGCCTTCGGATTGTGTAATGCCCCCGCTACCTTCCAACGCATGATGGATCAGATGTTAGATGGCCTTCGCTGGAAATCATGTCTGGTCTATCTGGATGATATCGTGGTTTTTGGGAAAACTCTTGAAGAGTGCCTAGACAACCTGAGACTCGTCCTTGAGCGTATACGGGATTATGGTCTTCGTTTGAAACCCATGAAATGTGAATTTTTCCGCAAGAAAGTGGAATACTTGGGTCGGATTGTGTCAGGCCATGGCATTTCAGCGCAGAAAGTCAAGGACTGGCCAATCCCCACAAATGCTAGGGAAGTAAGGCAATTCATTGGATTCGCCTCCTATTACCGAGATTTTATGAAAGATTTTGGTAAATTAGTGATTCCCTTGCAGGAATTCCCGCGGCAGGTAAGGATAAACGATATGGTAAACCCATAGAGTGGACTCCTCGTTGCCAAGATGCATTCGATACATGCAAAAATTTGCTAATCTCTTCACCTACTCTCGGATATCCTCAACCCTCGGGTAAGTTTATCCTTGATACAGATGCAAGTAGTTTTGGCATGGCGGGAATCCTGTCTCAGGTTCAGGAAGGAAGGGAGGTGGTTCTGTGTTTTGCAAGCCATAGTTTATCTAAGCCACAGAGGAACTATTGTGCGACAAAACGTGAGCTGCTTGCCGTTCTGACCTACCTGCAAAAATTCCGACATTACTTGCTGGGTAATAAGGATTTTATTGTTCGGACAGATCACGCCTCCTTGCGTTGGCTGCTCAATTTCAAGGATCCGACCGATATGTTAGCTCGCTGGCTACTCACCTTACAGGAATTCGGACTGGATCAGAGCATGATTTTGCATCGGGCTGGTAAACAGCATGAAAATGCTGATGCGCTGTCGCGCTTGCCAACCAGAAAATGTGGAAGACCAGACTGCCTAGATTGCGGTGCGCATGATGCTGTTATTGCCACTAACGAAGTTTCCTTAGGGACTCAGCGGAACGTGTTGCAAGAAGCTCAGCAAGCCGACCCACTTGTAAAAAGGTTGCTGAAAATGTTAGATGGAACTATACCGATTCCTAGCAAGGAAAATCTTGCTGGTGAGTCTGATGAGTTTCGGGCATTTGTCAGACATCTTGGTAGTATGGAGGTCAGAGAAGGTGTGCTATGTCTGGGGTGGACAAGACTAGCCACCGAAAAGAAATACTGGAGGAAAATTGTCCCTGTTTCCATGAGGAAAGAGATCTTCCAGGGCATACATGGTGCCAAAACTGCGGGTCATTTCGGAACCTTCAAGAATGTCTGGTCAGCAAAGATGAGATATTTTTGGCCTGGTATGAGTTATGATCTGAAGCGGTGGGTACGAGCTTGCCCGGAGTGTAATATGAGGAAGACTAGAGGTGGTGGTGGGATTTCTTACCTTAAGAAAGAAAAACATGGTGGTAGATGGAACCGAATATCGTTGGATATTCTAGGGCCTCTTCGGAGTACCCCTAGAGGCAACAGCTATATTATGGTTGTAGTAGACCATTTCTCTAAATGGGCCGAAGCCTACCCCATGGCCGATCACACCGCTGAGAGCTGTGCAGAAGTTCTTTTTCGAGAATGGATCTTGAGATTCGGATGTCCTGTGTCGTTGCAGACAGATGGAGCTCCTGAATTTCGGTCTCAACTCTTGAAATGTCTACTTGACATGCTGGGAATCGAGAAGCTAATTACCCTCCCATACAGGCCTATGAGTAATGGGCAGTCCGAGAGGCTGAATAGAGTTCTTGTGGAACAGCTATCTTGTATGACTGATTCGGACGAAGTAGATTGGGATATGCTGACCCCTTGCATTGCTCATGCATACAGAGGGACAGTACATGCTGCTACTTCATGCACACCTAACTCAGTAGTCTTCAGAGAAGAGTTGGTAACGCCCATGGATATAGTTCATGGAGTTGAAAGAGGAAGTCTTGATTTCCCTTGCAAGGTTGCTTTTGTCGAGAACCTGAAACAGTGGATGAGAAAGGGACACCAGTACGTGCGGGATAATCTCGGAATATCTGCGGTTCACCAGATTAGAGATTATAACAAACGTTCTAGGCCCCCCAGTTTTGAGGCGGGGGAGGTGGTATACCGATTCTGTCCCCCCAAGGCGAATAAGAAGCTCGGACCCAAGTGGGACGGGCCTTATAAAATCAGAAGGTTCATAGGAGGTACCACCTGTGAACTGGAGACAGCCGAAGGTCTAATGCGATACCATATCGACTATCTGAAGCCGGCTTTTGATGAAAATGGGCCGATTCAAGCAGTTAACTTGGATCGGGCTCCAGAATTCCAAAAGCAGGAACAGGCTGGTATGGAAATCTTTAGACTGGAAGCTGGGAGAGTGGTGCCAGGGAAAGATTGTCCAAAGTTGGTTGAGAAAGAGAAGATTACTGTAGGCGTCAAGCCGAGGGGTAGACCTAGGAAGATCCGAAAGGGTAGTTCCAAGGAAACCTCCAGTAAATCTCTGCCTCTAAAGAAAAGAGGGGGTAAAAAAGGAAAATCTGTTGCCAAACCTGACAGTTCCTTAGCAGAATCGGGACTTACGGCTACCCAGCCTGGGCTTTTGGGTCCGGGAAAGACTTTATCTAGAAAAGAGAAGTCTAAGGTAGCTACGGTCTGTCCGAAGAAGCGCGGGAGGCCGAAGGTTCGCACAGATACGTCCGACCAGCCGGTGGCGCCCCCGGTCGTTTTGAATAGGAAGCGCGGAAGGCCTAGGAAACAGCTAGCCCAAGCTGCTCCTGTACCTCCAGTGCAGCCAAAGAAACGACCAGGTAGACCAAGGAAAGGAGCTGTGGTTGATGTGAAACCACCAGATCCTTCTTCTCCTGGCATAGCAAGGGCTAAACGTGTACGAAAGGCCCCAGTTTGGTTGCAAATGAGCTAATTATGGTACTGGACCGAGGGTAGGAATCTCCGAACTGATTTCTACCCAAACTAAAAAATCACACGAGAAGTCAGACGGGTGGTGGACCGAACTAAGAGCCACCCTGTCCCCTATTGATAAGCAGTAAAAATGGACTTTATTTAGTTAATTCCATTTGTGACTGGGAGACGAACATGAGTCTCGGAAAGTACTTAACCTTGCCTTGGGTACCACTTGTATGTTAAACTGGAAATCCAAAACGTCTTCAGTGGCCACAGACTTCAGTGTCAGCATCGGAATCTATTTATGGACAAATAGAGTGTTGCCTACGCCCGGGGTGGGTTTGAGGAAATCAGGGAATGATTACACCTCTGCATCGTCTCAGCAGAGACCCGAATAGCTGAGTGGGAACACGCGCCCAAAGCTATTTTCAGGCTCAGAAGGTGAGCGCGGGAAGAAACACTGGCGCTGCAGTAGTGCGGCGACTGAATGCAACTCTGGCATTGCAGTGGTTAAATACGCTGGTGTTTTACCGTTTCAGTCAGTCTACTTCCTGCTTCCGCGAAGCAAAGCACCGAGACTACCTCTTAGAAAGAGAACTGTGCAGTAAGTTTTATCAAGTGATGATCCTTGTGAAATATATTGCCCTGTGTTTGTAGTCCCTTTGCTCGAGTAGTTAAGTTGCATGAATGCTGTGGGTCGTATATTAACTGTGTTTGGGGCACGTTGATAATGCGCGGGCTGGCGTGGGACCTATAGCGGCCATCTTGTTTTCGCCATTGGTGTAGGAATGAATGAACGTTGCTATCCGAAGGTGTTAAACTAAACTTGAACAGCGTATCCACTGCTGATATACCAATAAACGTTCAATCTTTGTGTTTTGGAAGTAATCAACCAACTCACTGTGCCTCAAGCGTGGGTATATTCATGTAGTGAAGGTTTGGATTTCTCGATACCACTACGCTCTATGTGTGTAGTAGCTGTCAGCCACAGCCGAAGCGTGTCCGAGAGGAGTCCGAACGTCCATCTGCAGCAAATAACAGGTATTTTCTGTACTTATTACTACCCATACCATCATTATACTTTCAGGTACCGATTGACTAGTGATGTCTACCTCTGGCGAATACGAGAACATGACCGAGGACCAGTTGGCTGACTCCCTCAACGCCAAGCTGTCCGAGTCCGATCTAGAAATGGATCTGGATGGTTCGGACTGCGAGGTATTGTCGGACGAAGAGGCCAAGGTCATGGAAGGGTCTCGGATCCTTGTAGGCATGGGTCAGGCTGACGCAGATGGCTCTGGGACCGGCACCGTAACTTGCTGGAGTGCAATTATGGAGGCCGAGGATGCTAGGAAAGCAGCTGCTGAAGAGGAGGCGGCGTCGGTAGTAGACATGGCTGAGGTTGAGTCCGAGACTCCCGAAGCCAAGTCTGTACCTTCGGCCGGTACCTCTAAGCAGAAACCTAGATCCCCCAGAAAACAGGACAAGCCGAAGATGAAGGATGGAGAGATGGACGAGTCCCCGCGGACTCTATCTCCAGATCCTGCTGATTCTTCGGCGGCAGCGACTGAGGAGCTCATGGGTTCACCGGCCAAGAGCACCCGGTCTTCTGCCCGTCAAGTTCGCAAACCCCGGAGCTCGGACCCCAAGTCGAGCTCGAAAGGCAAGGCACCTGCCCCAGCGACTGGAACTACTAAGTTGAAGTTCCAGAAGCTGAAAAAGGTCCATGTGCATCGTGCTAAGGTGAGGGAGGATCAGTTGGCGCACTTGGGCTCGCTGACCAAGTTCAATGCCGAGTTGGACAAGGCCTCTGATATTGTCCCGCTGAACCCTAGGCACGATCGACCAGGCTCACGTCATCTGATGGCCACAGAGTCCGACTCTGAAGATGACCATGGACTCATGCTCCGGTATGAATCCTGTCTCTACCCAGGGTTGTGTAAGGCAGGTAAAATGGAACCTGGTACCAGTGAGAAGCTCCGACTGGTACCAACTCTGTGGGAGCCTGGGTTTCGTTGTCCGTACCTGGTGTGTAGGCGAGTGAAGCTCAATGCTTCAGGTGTCCGAATTTTCTCCACCCGAGAAAGGTTCTTCAGGCACCTGTGCGAGGTTCACACCCCTCAAACAGAAGTGTGGGTCTGTCCATATGAGAACTGTCGGCAGCAGCTTGACAGAAAATCAGAATTGGTCAGCCACATCATGAATGGGGAGGAGCTGCTACACAACCAGGGAAGGACGAAGGCGATGGAGAAGGTGGCGAAAGTGAAGCCTGAGTGGAAGCCCTTCGGAGCTTTCATTCGGACTACCCATCTTTCGATGGCCCATCTTCGGACCCTTCGAAAGGCTGGTGAGGTGGATGTTTCCAGAGCTGGTACTGGAAAATCCAAACCAACTCAGACCCCGGTAAAGTCTAGCACAGTGGCTTCGGACAAGCCAAGTGCTGGTACTAGCTCGAAGGCCGCAGCCTCCAAGCGTCCGAGGACTGAGAGCCAGTCGAAGGCGTTGACTGCTCCTCCTGCCAAGAGGAGCAGACGTTCGAGGAAGGCCCAGAAATGGGTGGACACAACTCTGGCCGAACTGCCTTGTGCTTTGGAGACCGCTGCTCTGGTGGAAACATCAGAGACCGGCGTGAACCAGGCGTTCAAAGCCCTGCAAGTAGCTGCAGAGGATGCCAAGAGGCAGGTCAAAGTGACCGTGGCCGCTCTTGTGACTCCTCTGAAAAAGCTTCAGGCGGTGAGGGCATAGGTGGATGAGGTAGGGACGCTGAAAGAAACGATCAGTCAGCAGGCTCTCCTCATCCGGACTCTGAAGGCATCTAATCAGGAGAAAGAACAACGTATCCTGAAGCTCTTGGAGGAGAATACCAGACTCCAAGGCTTGCTTTTAGATGATTCGGACGAGTCAAATCAAGGTGTGAGCAGGTCGGAAAGTTCCCTGGGTGGAAAGCTGACCTCTCTCCCTGCCAAACCAGTTGAGGAAGCTCAAGCCTTGCCTTCTTCAGGCTCGGGCGAGACTCCTGGTTTGACCGTGGTGTCCAGTTGAGCTGGTGGGACGTTGGAGGTTAACAACCAACAAATCCATTTCCTCACCAATCTCCTGGACCAGATGAAGTCCCAACGTGAGCCACCCCAGCCTCAGAGAACTGTGGCTTCGGCTGCGTTGGGCCGGGCGCCTCCCGAGCAAGGTATGTTTGGCAGTATGAACGATACTCCAGACAGACCTTCTGCAAAGGACACGCCCGATGGAAAGAAAGACGACGACGGCAAGGATGACTGAACGGAGAAAACGCATGGACGCTGATGACTGGACCGCCCTTCGACCCGATTGAACCACCTCGGATGCTGTTCGGACGCCCTGGATCCTCGGATCATGACCTTGGTGTGTGGCGCCGACATTTACGTGTAGTCTACAATAATGAAAGTGATTGCCTTTTTCATAAATAAGTTCTGTAGAACAGATTGTTTGCTTGTTAGTGAGGACACTGTATGCTCCTGCCTGTCAAACGTGAAAAGATTTTTCATAAATTTTCTTTCTTACTTCGGATAATTGTTCACATTAGTTAGGACACAAAATGCTCCTATTTGTCGATTCCTGAAGTTTTCATAAGATTGATTTATTTGTTCATTGTAGAGAGGACACACTATATGCTCCTACTTGTAGACCGTACTTTTCTTATACCCTGTCGAGTTTTCAAGATTTTTCTTTTCAAACTCTTAAAAGAAAAAAGGGGGTATTGTGGTGTTATTGGGTTTAGGTGGCCGCTGAGGGTTAGTTCATCCGAACCTCCCCAGTGGTCACTACTGGTCTGCGGGACTTTTTAGTCTTATGATATGTTTTGCCTGTTACCTTTTATATTTAACAGCAGCCAGCTGTTGGTCGATAGTAACCACGACCCGGGTTTCTACCATTTTATGTGAGCTGTAGAGGCCGTGATAAACCTCTCAGTGTGGATAGTGTTACTTACATCTCTGAATGTGGAATGTTGATTGCTATTATGTAGGTCTGATAGACACCTTTGGATGAGGGTTACCTGGCTGGCCAGGTGATCCGAAATCCCCAGTCTAAATCAGGTCTGGAAGCGAACTGATGCTCAGTTCCGAACACCTCATGAATAAAACCCAAGTGAACAGGTAGCGCCTGCCTTTGTTCCTTTTGTTCTATATAAACTCTCGATTAATAAGCTTCGGATACGCCAAGGGAAACGAACCTGCGACTCAGAATCACTACACATGTCTATTTTCAAAAAGTGCATTCTCTTTTTCAAAAACATTGTATTATGCAGGTCTGAAAACATGGAACGATTTGCCCTTACATATAAGGGAGATTGGGGATATATATCTATTTGAGTAACCATTGAAAATCCAGTTCTCTACTATATGAGTCATCTTGCTTAAGTTGGGAATTTGTCTGACGTTGAGTTCTTTTAACAGCCATGTTCTTAAAATAGTAAAATTCGGTGACAATATCTATTGGTGAAACACATGACTTGATGGGAGATTTCCTATTATGTAATGTGTATTATATTATTTTATTATGTAATATCTAATGTAAACAACATGAACTTGAAAAAGTAATTAAGATCGTTATTTGGATTTCTTGGTGACGCACGAAATGTACACAAAATGCAAATGCAAAAGGTGCAAAGATCATTTATACTTTAATACAGTAGAGGGAAGAGGGCTCGCTGTATACCGGGGAGGCTGGCTTATTTAAATGATGGGTTAATCGTAAGAGCATAATAAACTTGATCTTTGTTGTTTATTTAGTTTCTCGAGCTTTCGGGCGACTTGCCCTTCTTCAGGAGTACATGATTTAAACATAAAGGTACAGATCCTTCTTGGACATTGGTAATACAAGTGGTTGCTTCCACAAAAATTAACTGGTGTTGCTTTAATTGTTATGACTTACTGACATAATTTAGACAGTTAGAAAGTGTTCTGGCCAATGTTTCAGCTCGTGACGTGTGTTACTCACCCGTCTCTATGTCAGCTGTTGATCAGGCTGCCGCCTCAACGGAGTGCACAGACCTAGGTTTATCCTTACCTTCCATCCTCACCTCTGCAGAATATGCCCAGCTCCTTGACACACTGGAGACCCAATCTGTGTCTGAGTAAGTGGATCTTTTTTTCCCTGGTTTTTACTAGGGGGGGGGGGGGGGGATTGAATGTTTGATTATTGCAAGTGCGTCAATGTATTTTGTGAAGATCTGTAGTGTGAGCTTTTTATCTCTATTTGTGCGCAAAGGTTTTGCGACTTTAGACTCAATTTACTGTGGCACATTATTAGGTGAACCTACCAGGTGAGTTTACTATAATATGCTAAATGCAACAAATATTGTTTTGTATCATTTGTAATCGTTAGGTTAATAGTAATCGTTAGGTTAATAGGCATGTATGTATTTATCTTTTATTTTCGATAACCTTTGTATCAGGATGAGTTGTGAGCATTAGGATGTAATGCTTTAACAAAACTGAATAAAAATAAATTAAACTTTGAAAAACCACTGATAACTATAGGTAGGTCTAAAACAGAATTTGCTTTACAAAAATCAAAAACACTAGTCTATACTCTAGAAGTCCAGTTATGTAAGTAGTAAGTTCATTTAGCAAAGTCAGAAGTGAAACAAGGTAGAAAACCGTATAGTATAGCATAGATGAGAAGTTGAGAAACAAATAAAGTTGATAGAGTTGAACAATAATGAACAATAGTATGACATACCTATATATTCATGTACTCGGTTCTGATATGCAACTTAATATGCATACACGCCGATGTATACAGTTAAAGTCATGAGGTTTCTTTGGTTCTTCCTATACAACATAATTGTTAGATATTCTCATATTTTTGTATCTTTATATTATCCTCTTTAAAACAACAGAATAATGAGCATGGGGCCAAAAATGTAACTGTTATTTATGAACATGTGTTTTTTGTGAAATAAAGGACCCTTTGTTCTCTATTAAAAAATAATGTTAACATACACTTCACCTATTCTTCATTAACAAAACATTATAATTTCTGCAATATTTCTTCCAGTGAAAGTTTTCACCTTGACTTTAGCTTTAGAGAGGACTCCACAATTGCTGGGGCCTATTCTTGGGGGTACATGAATCAACGGTATATGAAGATTACCGATGCGGGCGGGAACGCAGTGACTGATTTGGATATAGAACTAAACACTGGCGAGGCTGGCTCGGAAAACCTCATGTGGATGGGGAAAGAGTTAGAGTTCCACCCATCGACAACCACCTCAACCATAGTCGTCTGTGAGGGAACTGCTCGTAAGTTGGAGTTCTTTTCAGTTAAAATCATCTTTATACTTCATGTTGTTTGGTTCAAATTCTTGTGAGAGATAGATAGAGAGAGAGTCGGGGAGAAAGTAGGTGTATTACCTTGTGTGACTCCTGTATATATTGTTGTCTTTTGTACAAAGGTTGGTGTCAGCTCGATACACCTCGTATACTTTGTAAGTAGGTTTACTTGATAAACCATATTAATTAAGGAAAATAATTAATACTTAATAAGCCGTCTTATTATTGGATCTTTTAAATGAACTTTCATTTCCTGGAACTGAGTATGTTACCCCAAAATTGAGTCAGAGACAGAACTGGAGTTGGACTTCAAAGTTGTTAGAGGTGTCTCTTGTCAGAATAAGTTACTGGCAGAGCACTGACTTTATCTCTGGACTTTTAACTTCTTTACTTCAACTTTCTTGGCACTTGTTAACTACATATATACTGTATTGGACAATATAATACAATATTCTACTACTCTACTATTGCCTTACATTATTTCTTCAATACATCCAACCCAACCACTACTCCTTCAAGTAACAAGGGCTCTCTCAACTACAACAAATTAACAAAACGGGAAGTACTGATATAATGATCTAAGAGACTAAGAGAGAGGCGCACTTTGTTACAACTTCATTTCTGTTTTTAATATTGAAATATTTATCAACTCATTAAAGATTGCATTAGAGAAGATATTCAGTTATGATGACATAACAACATAACGATAGTGAAGGAATGGTACAAATCGAGAAATATGAAACAAGAACAATAATATACATACATGATAAGATTTAACTCAACGAGAGATGGATATAGGATGAGGTATTCACAAAACACGAGTGCGTTGTTTTTCCGTTTTTCCATTTTTCCCGAGTTTGCATACTATAACATGGAAATGGGCAATCCCATCTGTGAGCGACAGGTCTTCCTGGGTGCCCTCAAATCATCCAAAGTTTAATGATTAGTGATAATGATATTAATTAAGACAATCTCATGCTAATAATGAACAACATATTGCAATGATAATGACCAGAATTATGATAATGATTATCACGAATATTTATGAAAATAAATGGGATATAAAAATATATCTTTTACTTGGACTCTGTGAGATTATCATTGAATGAAAATAGATCCAATAAAATTTCTTTAAACAAAGAATTATAGTACCAGAAGTAATAGCAATGGGGTAAGTGGGTACATCATTCCTGTGTATCCCGTGAACATAGTAGAGAAGGCTGGCTTTGGAGAAATAATTTGTATCCATTATAAGAGTTATTGAATATTAATAAGTTATAAATTTAATATGATAATAAATAAATTAACCAATCAATGAAAAATTGATTGACCAATTAGTTTTAGAGATAAAATTAAAAGATGAAGAGGGATATAAAAACATAATTAGGCCAAAGGGAAGGGAAGGAGAGAGGGTGGGAAATGGTGGGAACAGAAACAAGAAGCTGATGTAGGTGTTGCCGCTGGTGTGTCCGAGCGAGAGTGAGGATGACTAGAGGTGAGAGGGTAAAGACCCTGTAGGATGGCGAGCAGATAATCTCTAGGGTTTGTTGTGTGAGTTGCTCTCAGATGGCAGCAATGATCGGGCATATGAGCTACAGCTCGATGCCATGACAACTAGTATAAATATAACGTTTATAATGATAATATTAAACCATAATCATATCAATCACTCGAAGAAATAGGCTAAAGGTCATCGAAGAAATGGGACATTATATCAACAAAGGCCTAGCTAAATACACAGGATAGCAAAATGTCTGGTAACGTCAGCGTCGTTATGTTGTTATGACCTGCTTACAAGTACCTCTAAGATGTATTGCAAATGAATAAAACAGAAGCACCCCTTAACATGAAAGTACCAATATACTAACTGGTGTTTCCTCACTTACAGTGACCATATGTACAGATGGAACCATGAGCAATGCAGGTAGGACGGATATCAATATTGAACTTGAAGGCTCAGAAATCACAGTGACATGTAGCGACGGCGATTTCCCCAGTGACAATGGTGGACCATTTAAATTCGAATGCGGCTGTTTTACAGGAGCAGTAGATATATCAGAAGTTCCTGCCTGTGAAGGTAGGTCCGATATTGATATATTTATATACTTACGAGTTTAATACATAAGTAAAAAGCATTTGAAACATATTTCTTGAAAGCGACATTCCCAGTTAAATGTGCATGTCAAAAGCACTGGAGTCGATCCAATAGCAGATCTATTGGGCCCTTCTACGGAGCCAGCACAAGTTTATTCAATGAAGCATACTGTATTGGGTGCCCCTTATAGTTTTGATAAAGATTATGTTGGAGTAATAATACATTGAAGTTAAAAGGAATAAGAATAGAACAGTGTGGTTATTGTTGTGAGTAAAAGCATATATCCCTTTAGCACTGAATGTCTAATACTTGTATACATAGTATTCTGTAAAGAACTGGATTCTTTTTGGATTAGATCAATGACCAAATGAGTCGACTGGCCACATCTGGGACATGCACCCCTGCATGATCTCAGTTGGGAGGGAGGGATCTGCTTACCTAGCACTCCACTCCCCCAGCCACCACCATGGTTCCCTGCGCTAATTTAATCAGTGGGTAGGGGGGAGGGTGCATGAAGGGAGGGAGGGGACTAATCTTGGGTTGGGCAAGGAGGGAGGGGGGAGGGCAAGGGCCATCCCTCCAACACATGGCTTTAGCATGATAGGAGTGAGGTTAGTCCATGTAACCATGGGCAACCCTCCCTCGTCCAATTAGAATAGGACAGGTCAGTCTAGCTGGAGAGAGGGATCTCCCTTAGCCAATGGGAATGGAACACGCGCAGGGAGGGGAATATCCTGGGATGTTTAATGAGTAAAATGCTTGGCATAAATAAAGCTTGATGTGAGGTTTCAGGCAGACTTCTCTGTGCTGGGCCAAGCTGACAACTACAACCGATTCTCTGACTTCATCATTTACACTGAACCTATGGGCTAAAACTCTTAGACTTCTTTACAATTCACTGACGTCACGGCGCTCGCCGCAGCTTGCCATAATGTGGGTCAACTTTAGCTGGACATGAGTGCTCCAAGCCTAAAAAATGCAGTTTTCACCTCCGAAAGTTTTAGAGAATGTTATATAAAGTATGCTGATAGGTTATATGGTCATTTTGGAGTGTGTCATGATGGAATAATAAGTATAATTGCCATTAGCAAACATTTGAAAGGGGAAATCCTGTAGATCTAGTGTCTCCCGCTATCTATGCTGCCACACATTATGGCTGCCAGTGAGGAGAGCCGCTGACTGGGGTGACGTCATGTGAATACTATGTATAGGCATTAGGCCTAATAGAGGGAACCTATCTTGGGATGATAATTTTTTACTGTTGATTTTGTATAATTGTCATGTTGCGTAATTGTCATGTTAATGTTCGACCTATCAAGGCCAAGAGTGATGTAACCGCACAAATTATTTTATTTCGATCTTTATTTTACAGGCATATTTCGCTCTGTGGTACATTCGAGAGATAGAACAAATAGGATAATCACTGAGAAGTGTGACCTCATTTGTCTAAGTCTATTTTATTTACAGAGTAATCATTACAATAATTATTACAGAAGGGACAAATGCATTTATCTGGAATATCCTCTATCTCATGAGAGTGATCCAGAATTTCAATTATTATAATCAAGTGTGCTTTTTAGCCATTTTTTTTGTAGGGATTTGAAGGCCTCCATGTCTCCAATGTTTCTATCTTTATGGGAAAGTTCGTTCCAGGCATTAGCAGTTTTGATATAAACAGAGTTTTTACCCGTTTGAGATTTGTATGGGAAAGTTTTTAGAAGAGGAGCAGTATTTGCTCTGGTATTCTTATTGTCATTATTGTTTGAGGTATAGAATTTGTTCTTAGACCTAGAGAAACCTTTGATTCTAAGATGGAATTCTCTTCTATTGTGGAGATATGGTACATTCAAATTCCTATGTAACTCAAGGGTGGGGTGTAGAGGATCTGCCTTTGCTATGGCTCTAAGTGCTTTATTCTGCAGTCTTTGTAATTTCTGAAGGTTACAGCAATTGGAATCGTGATAAAGGATATCTCCATAATCAAAAAATGGTTGAAGTTTACTTTTGAATACAACTAGAGCAGATTTGTCAGTTAGGAGATGTCTGATACGGAGAAAGAGGAATAATTTATGTGAGATGATCTTAATAATGTTTTTGAGGTGAGGTTGAAAGTTAATTTTGTCATCTAGCAAAACTCCAAGATATTTGTAGGAGTGTACCGTTTCAAGGGGTTTGTTATCAAGGGTTATAATTTTTTCTGGGAGAGATTTTTTGACAGAGGGTTTAGCAATCAGCATTAGTTTGGTCTTAGAGGCATTAACCAAGAATTTATTAATTTTACACCACTTGGCCAGTGCGTTGAGGTCATTTTGCATATCAGAATATAATTTGGTAGTTGACTTATTAGACAGATATAAAACAGTGTCATCTGCATAGAGTAAGTAGTTAGTATGTTTCAGGTAGTGCCCAATGTCATTAATAAAGACTAAGAAGAGTAGAGGTCCAAGGATGGAACCTTGGGGGACTCCTGATTTGGTTTGAGTTTCTTTAGATAAAAGGTTGTTTGCAATGGTTTTTTGAGAACGTTCAGATAGGTATGACTTTAGCCAATTATGTAGGTTGCCTCTAATTCCAATATTTGATAGTTTTTGAAGTAAAATGCCATGATCAACCATGTCAAAGGCTTTTCTAAAATCAATAAAAGTGAGTAATGAAGCAGTTTTGGTATCAGCTGCTAAGGCCAAATCATCTGTAAGTCGACTTATTGAGTCTATTGTACTTTTGCCAGGGAGAAAGCCTGATTGTTTTTCATCTAGAATATTATTGTTGTTGAGGTAAGTAAGAATCCTGTTATGTACAATTTTTTCGATCAGTTTACTAGGGGTAGGGAGTAAAGAAATGGGTCTAAAATTGTTGATTTGGGAGGGAAGACCTCCTTTAAAAAGGGGGACTACAGTGGCAGTTTTCCATAATTTGGGGAAGATGCAACTTGATAGTGATATGTTGATACAAGCTGTAATTTCAGGGAGTAGAATGGTGAAAGCATTTTTTATAATTGAGTTGGAGATATTGTCAATGGCAGATGATTTGGATGGATTAATTTTGGAGATTAAGCTGATCATTTCAATTTCATTAGTTGATATACTTGACAGTTCAGTTTGAAGGTTAGGTAAAGGTGGATGCCAGGGCTCACTCTCCATGTTAGTAAGGAGATTTGTTGTGATATTAGCAAAATAGTTATTTATGTAGTCAGCTAAATTGCAATTTGAGATTAAAGTACCATCTTCATTAGATAGACTAATTTCTGAGGTAGTGGTTTTAGAAGGAAGCAGCATATTTATGGTTTTCCAATATTTTTTAGGATCGTTAACATTGGAGAGAGTTTGGTGCATATAATTCTTTTTTGCATTGTTGAGCTGCTTGTTAGTAATTTTTTTTAGTCTTTTAGCTTCTTCATGGTCTAATGGAGAGCCAGTAAGTTTGGCCTTTTTTCTAGCAAGATTTTTCTGCTTAATAAGATCTAGAATCTCTTTGGTTATCCATGGATCATTATTTTCTCTTACGAGAATATTTTTGATAGGGCACATAGTGTCTAAAGTAGCCGAGATAGCTTTAGATATGAATTCCCATGAGGCGTTAGGGTTTTCCAAATTTCTAAAAGCATTCCAATCAAAGTTATTTCTAAGATTGATGCCAAAGAGATTAGGATCAAAGTTTTTATATCTTCTGCCCTTTTTAAGGGTAAACTTTTTTTGAGTTTTCGGTTTTTTCCTGATAAAAAAAAGATTAGGTTTACCCTTAGAATAAAAATGTACATGTGTCCAATACACCACAATTCAAAGACAATCATCTCATTTCATACATTATTATTTTTCTTTCCAGATAGCTCAAATCCCTGTGTTCCCAACGAGTGTCTAAATTCGGCGACATGCCATAAAGTAACCGAAACTACGTTTACTTGTGCCTGCGCAAATGGCTACAGTGGTGATTTATGTCAAACAGGTAAAAACCATTATTTAAGTTATAATTGAAGGAATGGAATCAACTCAATTGAAGACACCTCATGTCGCATTCTGTGTAACATGTTTATTTGGCGACCTTTAAAGCCCGCACACACAAAACCCGATTTACAAAATGGCCTGATTTGGGGTGTTACGACCAATCGGGCTGAAATCCTAGGAATTGAAAATGGAATCGGGCCTATTTTTTGGCCCACACAGAGCCGATTTGAGTCCCGATTATAGCATTTTTACTAAAATAATGTTTACTGTTAAATGTTTAATGTTACTAATTCGCTTCATCTCATCTTTTCAACTGTGATGATATTTCAAAATCCATTATTTTGTGACTTCTGACTCATTTGCAACACATCACATATCATTTTCTTTGTTCAGACTCATGAGACTATTTTTATTCAGGTTTTTTAAACAGTTGGACCCTCAAAAAGTGTATGGGTTTTGTTGTGTCCTGAGATATTTTCATGTTTCAAGCATTGGGCTACATTATTTTTAAGTTAGCTTTGAATGGCCCATCAGAATATCTACACCATTCGATCGAACCCCATTCAATCCTCCTCGTTTTCTTCTTAGTATTTAGAGGCAAACATTTAGGGAATATGTTTTCAAACACATTATGAAACGAGAAAGAAGACAAGATTATAGTAAAGATGTTTTATTTTGCTTTGGGGTATGTATGGTAAATTTCACATTGAGAGTCAGTCCTTGGTTTGGTCGAAGAAATATATGATATACTCGACGAGAGTCAGTTATTTCCGAGGTGGTGATGTCTGGAGTGAGTGTTGCGATATCACAAGCAATTAGGATCCAGTCGTCAAGGTACATTAGGGCAGCAATGCCTTGAGCCTGAAGGGCCCGAACCAGGAACATAGCTACCCTCTGCATGACCAGAGAAGAAATCCTTGCTCCAAATGGTAGAGAGAGGTCAAAGTAGTATCGGCCATGATGAGTGATGCCCAGGAGGGGCCAATCGAGAGGGCAGACATAGAAGTGACGGTATGCCCACTTAAGATCAACGACTGCCATGGCTACTCGATCAGATTCCATGCCTCTAATCGAGTCCATCGCCATGGGAACCGTGGGTAGATTGTGATGAGCTACTTCGTTGTTGTATCTGTTCTTGATTATAAATCGATTGACACCACCTTCTGGGTAGGAGAGATCAACGATCATGCGCCTTGAACCATCAGTTTTAGGGCGAGTCATGAGCGGACTAACCTTAGTCCAAGGGGTGAAGGGTGGGTCATCGAAGGGGCCAGCAAGGGCCTTGAGGCCTGTTTCCACTGCAATATATTCATCAATGTCATTATCAAAATTAAGAGCAGATGGGTGGTTATTGAGACCTTCAGTAGCACAAATGGGTTCCCCTGTATACTGCAGGGGAAAGCCATACACTATTCCTTGTATAACACATTGATCATCGGGGAGATCAGACACTAACACTTTCCATTCTTGTATATTGAATTCTTGTATCCTTCTGACTGCTATCGTAGATATCCCCACCACCTAAAAACATCAATTACACTCACAAACTTTAAATATGTGAGTTTTTATTGTGGTTGAAACAAGGTGATATTTCTTTTGGGTATACCCGGTATCAAATGAAGTGGCAGTTCCTTATATCCTCAATAACTCAGGACATAATAATTCAATTTCCAAATAAAAAGTAGTTCCTTATGAGGATTAAATGTTCCTTTATAAGTATACCAATCCATAACTATGTATCATCCAAGGTTATCATGTGAGACATGAAAGCAAATGGATCACATTTGCCCAAAACGGGAGTGTTTTGGTCAGTAACATATGGTTCAAATATAAATTCAATAATGCTGTAGTTGTTGCCATAAACAGGGTCAAAATCTGTTTTCTTGGAACACATACATCTTATCCATCAGTATAGCAACTTATAACCAATTTACCATGTTCAGTATCTCTGGGAAAATTGGTAATAGAAGCCACCTTTGATACCGGGCATCCCTTTCATATGATACCGGGCATCCCCCAGTAAAGTACCCATTATCTGATGTCTCACTGTGGCTACCAAAGTGGACAAAACCAATTGAAACCTAGCAAGTATATGAACAACATGTATGGTAATACATATTCAGGCTCCTTAATTGATATCACCTCACTTGGCCTGATACCCACACCTTCTCAAATATACCGGGCATCCCTCCACATATACCGGGCATCCCCTGAAGAGTACATGTTATCTGATATCTCACTGTGGCTACTAAAATGGTCACAAGCACATGATATTCAGTGAGTACATAAGAAATGTGTGTGGTAATGCATACAGGCTGTAAAATCAATGATAAAAAATCAATGTAATAGACCATAACAATTTTGAATAAAAATATATAGGGGTTGAGAACATAAAAAAAATAAAAGTTTCTATATCTCGTATTCAACGTTCCCACATGTCAGGGGAAGGAACAGGCCATCTTACTGCAAAGTCACATGGGTAGAAGTTATGGCAAAAATTCTACCTTTTAGGGGATGCCAAGGGATGCCTGGTACCATGATTCTGATTAAAGTTGAGTTGAATTGCATGGAAATGAGGCAAAAAACCACATACATATGTAGAGTGAGGCATAATATGTTGAAATGTTAAGTTTTATGGTGATTTGTAGGTTCAAAATGGACTTAGTCAAGGGCACTAGGATTAAAGTGGGGATGCCCGGTATCAGGGGATGCCCGGTATCAACCACTCTTTTAATATGCTTTAAAAAAAGTATCTATTGTGTTTATTAACATGTTTTCACTTGTACATTGAAAAAGGAATTGCAAGGGACATTGACATATAATATGAGGACCCTACAAACAATAATAATGCTATTTTGCTATCATTTATCAACAGAAAATGATTAATGGGGCATACCCGGTATCAATTCAAAATGCATTTGTCTCAACATCCCTGCCCCCATAGTCCTAAAAGTTTGTTGAATTATGCATATGGCATTCCTGATCAATAAAAACTAACTTAACATGACCCCCTATTGAGAAATCATTATTAAATGTGCATAGAAATCATGTTCAATCATGATGGTACCGGGCATACCCTCTTGGATGCTTATTAACTGTAAGGCTAAATTTATCCTTCCTTTAAACTATGACAGGAAAATGCTTCACTAATAATTGTTGAAAACAACTTTTTAAATATATAATTAATGATTAGATACATGAATCACACAGAAGGTTGTGCATTCATATCACCACAATAAATTTTTTTAGAAGAATGTAATTTGGGGTATATATGAAGATACATACTGGGATAACATAAACGGAAATTTAGTACCATAGTACCAGTGTCAAACTTGGTCTACATAATAATAGGTTACAGGGCATACCCGGTATGAAATAGTATAAAATCTCCAGTTTGGTAAACATTGAACCATAACCCCAGGTAACAATTCACGTTAACACAACGTTGATTAATGTCAATCGAAGGTTAATTTGGCAACATTAACTTTTTGACGTTACATTAACCTTAATTTCACGTGAATTTAGTTCATGTTACTATCTAAGCATTAAGCAAACATTATCTTAACGTTGATTCCCTTGACGGTCGGCACCCCCGCTTCTTCCTTGGAAGAAGTCAGAATGACTCTATTTACAATTTCGCACGGTGCACAGACTACTAGTGTCCAACGATATATACTCTTATCCCATGTGGTTACTTCTCTGCCTGCATTCAATAATTTCCCCGCTGAGAATGTCTATTGATGCATGGAATACTTAGTTTAGGCCTATACCTACAACCTAGCGTACTTACATTGTCGATTCAGGCACTCACACTTCCACAATCCATTTTCGTTTCAACCTCCACACTCAACCCACACAGCTACATCCACGCCATTGACCATTCCGATCCCTTGTTCCATTCCGTACGAGCCGGAAGTCACTTCAACGTAATCAACGTAACCGGCAAATGGGATTCGAAATGGATAGCGCTGTTTATTAACTGAATAAACAGCGCCGAGGCCCGGGTGGGACGTGGGGTGAAGCGACGGGTGGGTGGAGGGTAATTCGTCGGAAATTTAAAATAAAAACAATCTAAAAGCGTTGAAATATAACCCATTTACTTCCTACAAATAAATACCTTGTGCGGATACTTTCTGGATGTTAGCTTCCCAACGTTAATTTGATGGTGACTATACATCAATATCTTAACATCAATATACTTATGTATTATCAACATTAACCTTACGTTAATACATTGACGTCAAATTATCAACATTAATCTACTGGTCAAGTTAACATTTACATTTTGACATCAACTTATGAACGTTAATTTAATGGTAACTTAAGATTAATATTTGAACATGAATATACTTGCCTATTATGAACATTAACTATACGTTAATATCTTGTATATAAATTGACTAACATTAACTCACTGGTGAATCAATGTTTATATATGATGTGTCACGCGGAAATAAGTCACAAGCTGCAAAAAGTGGATTTTGAGATATCATCTCATTTGATTTTTTTTCTTTTTTCAAATACCATAATTGATATTCAATATAAATAAATATAGTTCTATCTAAAGGTAATGAAAATTAATTGCCATGACCAAACACTTGTTTAATCGTTCTTATACTGTTTTTCATCATATTGATATGGTGTAGGATACATTATTAGAATCGTCTAATGTGACTCATTTCCCTGTAACATAACATAAAGGAAATCATATACTCCAGACTACCTGTTGTAGCAACGAGAATCGGAAATTCTAATTGTCTCTTTAAAATTTTAATTGTCTCTTTAAAATTAGCCTATTGGACGCGACCTCCCGAGAGAAATAAACCACTACTTTAGTCAAAAAGAAATTCCAATTATCGGCTGAGTTATGAAAAAAAATAGAACTTAATTCACAACGAAGAGCGCGGCCGACGTTTGAACATAAATAACTACAACTAGATCAAGTAGAAGTGTGTTACTTCGGATAGCAAACGATTCGGCATGGTATAACGATTCCAATAAATTTTATTGCATGAAAATCGAAGCATAATTTGCTGCTCTGTGTGCATTTTCCTATGAACGGGTGGGTTCCTTGAGGGGGCGTTCGCCTGTGCGCGACCTTAGCCATGTGCGTTGCTACCTGTTGGGGTCCCTGTGGAATAAGTTAGCCTCCATCCCGTCCACTCCCCAAACACAGGCAGACCACTCTCTTTGGGCAGACCAACAAGACCAGTTCAGTCTCGTTGGGCGGACACAGGGGCAGACAACCATTTTACTTGCTGCTCATATGAACATCATTATCCCAGTGATGGTAAGTATGTAAAGGTATTTCTCTCTCTTTCTCTCTCTCACTCTTTCTCTCTTCCCTTTCTTTCATTCTTTTTTTTCAGTCTCTCTCTTTCCTTGATCCCACCCTCTTTCTTTCTCTCTACCTACCCTCTCCCCCCCCCCCCCAGCTCAGTAGGGCGACCTACACATTTAGTATCCTTCCCCTTTCTCCAAGTAATTATATTGCTTTATTTAACCTTGTTCAAGATTTAAATTTAGTATTATTAAGGCTGCCATAGCTGCTAGCATTTATTCAAATGTCTCTAATCGAGTCTATGATGATCTTGAAAAACAATGAAGCGGCCACACATTAAATCAGAAAGCTTACACAATAAGATTCCAATATGTAGACTCAATATTCTATTTCCTGGGTTCCTATAGCCTATGTCTGCCATGAAGGAACCCCAAGATTTGCCAAATTTTAAAAATGTCCCTCTAAACCCTTTGTTTTATTTTCTTAGTAGCCTAAGCAAAACGGTTATGGATGAGGATGATCTGTTCATTGGTTCTAGGAATGGATATTTCAATGTTAGTAGCATAATAATATTTGAATTACACTAAAATGCCTTCAATACTGTTTAACATTATTTAAGTAATTCTGACTAAAGATAATCAAAAGTATTTGCTGATGAAATCGTTCACTTGATTTTGCCACATCCAACATGTATCCCTGACCCCTAAACTCTTTGTTTTATTTCCTTAGTACAGAAAACGGTTATGAATGAGGATGTTACAGGCGGGAATACAGGAAGTTATTGATTACATCTTAGGCACAAGACATAACTATCTGATGGTAGTGCCCACACTGTGCCCACCTAGCAGTGGCCGTTGACAGCATTCACTAAGCCCTTAAATAAACATTCACATGGGTACAGACCAGCTAGGCCCAGCAAGGGTCCATCCCATTTATGAATATATCCCCAATGTAACACTTGTGCATGCATTGTACTGACTACAGCTGTATTTTATTCTTTATAGAAGCTGGTATGCAGAGAAGACTCAGATCCCTTCAAATGCAGGGTACTTTTCACTCCTGACCAACTCCTGTTAAGATGATAGCAGTTGAACTAGACTGCATTAAAAAAGTACACCAACAGAAAAATGATGAAATGATGATTAATAATGTCTGCATTACTGGCTAAATTCTACTAAGATTGCATTAATAATATGTTGAAGTGTGTACTAGATATTTTAAATCATATGCCAAGGATATATCCATAGCCAGTATACTATATTTTGTGTTTGATACCGGGCATACCCATGTGGCTTCTGAAAATGGGAGATTTGAGTATAGGACTGGCATACTGAGATGAGGGCTAGTAGAAGGCTATAATGTTACCAAGCTATCAGAAATATGCATAAGGACAGGAACCAGGTGAAATTTGATACCTAGAAGGTTTACTTTTTTTCAGGCAGGAGGTATATAGGAAAAAAGTAGTGAATTTTGGGGTGTTGTTATCATAATTTCATCTTTATAGTGATTTATTGCATAGAAATCCTACAAATATATACATTAAAGTGTACATTTTTGTGAAGCTTAGGGTGTCCTCTTGTCAATGATACTAAAATTATTAGGATTGATTCATTTGGTTGCAATTCCCATTCAGTATAATGTGCAAAGGTTAGGAATTTCGCAATTGTACATTCTAAAAAAATTTGACCCATATATATCAGCTAAGCTACTACCGACAGTATGAGAGACTGACGGCCAGTTGTGGTATGCATCAAAACATTGATTCTGTCCCACCTCCGAGGGGGAAGCAATACCATCATCAAGGGGCTCATCACAACAAGAACTATCACTAATACACACATCCAGAGGGTGACTGGCACGAGGGAACACTATCGTCACAACAACTCTTAAATTAACTAGGATAGTATAGTGTTTGGCGGATAATGAAACCTTTATAGGCTATTTAAAAAGCCTTTGACAACACTGTAACCCACCCACCCCAATGGCAGCCATTTCGCCGGCATTTGGGCCCTCTCATGGCACGCCGAGTAACGTTTGGAAGGGGTGATCCCATTGGCTGAGAGCCTAGCTCAAGGTTAATGTAACGCGCCCTGTGATTGGTTGATTTTTTTCCCCGAGTATTACCGAAGATGCGATGCCGAGTGTTTACCGAAGGTGCCATGTGGCCGTACGCAGGGTAAAATGTCCGTTCATGCTTTAGCATATAGGGGTCGGGGAATCGCTGATTACTCAGTTGTGATACCAGATAGACTAGGATGTATTGGAGGTAATCGCAGTTTATACATTTTTTCTAGGCCTCAGTACATTGTTTTGGTGGCTTGGAGGTGGGGAAATATGATTTTGGCCGGATTGGCGGACCATCGGGTTATCTACTTGTAGTGTCGATAAGTAAGTGGGCGTGGCTCAAATTGTTGGTAAATGCTTGAGGCATATGAATATGCCAGTTGACGCCGGTCGGTCCAGGTCACTATATCTGGGGTTTTCATCAATGTCACAATTATGGTGATCATAAACAGTAGAAGCTTTGTCATTATTTCCGGCATTGGCACGGCGAGCATTAATATTACTATAGCTTACCCGGTCAGGCGTGCGACATCCCATCGAGGCATGGCCCAAAGCTGAAGAGCCTTCGTCCGGGGCATAAGCTACAGAGTCAGTGGGAAAGATGCATCTATCCCGGCGAGAATGGTGTGTAAAGTCACTATTTTCAACACTACTAGCTCTAATCCGTTGTATTTGAGGTAATTCGGGAGAAACATAGATAATACTAGCTGCAGAGGCTATGTTTTTGTCTCCCCGACCGCCATCTTGGCTGCAAGGCGGATGGAGTGAGTGCGCATGGGCACGAGGTTTGTTTACTTCCTTTTCATGCACGTGGAAGGAGACACAAGGGTCTGAATTGATAACAGTAGAAGAATGAATAAATCCAATAGGAACACTAACACATGGGGGTATTTCAGATGCTCCGCTAACACTAACTGGATAAACAGAGGAGACATCCTCGTTGAACCCCTGGCTTAAGAGTTTTTTGTCGAGTGGGGGGAACCGCTAGCAGCTGCCTTGCAGCTGCCTCGGGCTTAGATTTGCCCCACTGATTCTTCTTAAATCCTTGTTTATCATGAGATTCTTTCGGTGCATTAGCTCTCCTAGTATTACAGGCCTTGGCAGTATGATTTAGCTCGCGGTTTTTGGTAGCAAAGAAGCAGTAACTGCAACAATGGATCATGGTAAGAGCTCCATCAGAATGAGAATACTGGCAATCACACTCATCCGAATTATATTTATGACATGGGACATGTGCACCACTTTTCTTAGACGGTTTCCTAGGAAGCCAACTGAGGCGAGTGCAATGTTGTTGGATCGCCGCCTCATCAGACCACTACAACACATCATTGAGGACATTGAGGCCGTTGCGATCACACATGGGGGCTGTCCCAGCCGTGTGAGGCCGTATCCTGGGCCAGCTGTTGAAGATCGTTAGTTATAAACAGTTCTTTCAATCCTTGGGAAAGTAGATCAGAAATCATGCTAGCAAGCCCACAAATATATTCGGGAATGAGAGATCCCTCTTCTCCTCCTTAACTTTCGCGGCCATGTCCGGGGGAAGTGAGGTCTCAGGTGTAATAAATTTCTGTTTACCCTTACCTTTAGGTTTTCCCATAGACGAGCCTTGTCGAGCGATGGCCTTCTTGATATTATCTTTGTGGAGATATAACCTCTTGATATGCGATGGAGAAGGGAGGTTGTCATCAGATGACGATGAAGTAGCAGAGCCTCTCTCCCTGAACGGGTGTCTAGATTCCGCAGATGTTTTGAACTTCCTTTTCTTTGATTTCTTTCTGTGGACAGACTCCACGAAGTCATCAGAGCTTGAAGCAATCGACGAAGCGTCAGAAGATGAAGACGAGAAGACCTCAATGTTCTTCCTCTTGTTGGGCGCCCTAACTCTCCCTTCATGTTCTTCAGCGCGGGAAAAAGGTTGGGCCGTGGCGTGGGTATGCCGACTACTAGTCGATGCCCGTGGCTGGTTCCGCCCAGACTTGGCCTCAACCTCCTCCTTAACCGAATCACACAAAGATCGAATATAGCCTTTCATCACCAACATCTGCTAGGAATGTCTAGCCTTAGCTTCTTAGCCTTTAGAGCTTTCAAGGACTTCCTTTCTTTCCTCATTTTCTCCTTCCTGACCTTCTGGGCACGCTTATCGGCACGTTGGTTAGGAGCGGGGCCATGTTTGTCCTCGTGGGACTCCTCCGCTTGTTCTTCTTGCTGATTCTTTGTGACCTGTTGCCTAGTACCGATGACCCTAGGCTTCACAACTACCTTCCTCTTGGTCACTTTCTTCCTACGAACCATTGTGACAAGTTTAGAGCCGACAGGGGTCCAAACCTAGATAGGAAACGGTTTGAGCCGAAGAAAAAATTGAAAAGTCCTGCATGACAGTCAGAGGAGAGATTCTGAGGTGACGTTTGAAGCGGGCGGAAGTTACGTAGTAGACGTCAGAAAACTCTCTGTCCCTATTCCCGCCACAATGACCCGATATTGTCAAGTAAGACAATATCAGACATATTTTCCACCCCCTCCTGCCCCCTTCCCCTCCAGACTCCCGTTATAGTGATATGGTCACCCTCTGCAGTCCTGTTACACGACATACACTGTGGCGAGTAATAACTCGGCAGACGCGTTTATTTACCTGTTTTTGGCATGTCAACTTTTATGCCGAGGATATCCGTGTATTAGGACGCGACTATTATGCTGTCACGTTAGTGAGTGCCTTCTGTACGCGTTGCGTCGCGTTTAATTTCAAGGTAGAACACAGGGGTGTGACGTCACAGACGCCGTCATGGCGGCGGGCGGTAAACCATGAAGCTAGCTAGCATGGGTTGGTGGGAGGGGGTCGCACCTGTGCAGTGGAGCATGTAAAGGAAGTATAGGTAGGTGGGAGGGGGTTTGGTGTTGCATTCAATAGTAGTAGCTTACATATTTTGATGGTCGAATTTTTTTTTAATATATTTATTACCCTGGAAAATTAATGACATTTGTACTTGTTAATGTGCATGATGCTATGAATAAAGATTAACAACTTTATTTTGAAAATATGATTTTATTTCATTTCGTCCAACCAACCATTTCAATTACATTCCTTTTTCAAACATTTCCTAATGATTATCTATCTTTCCTAGCCCCTATAGTGGGCTTAGTTTTTTTCCATATATAGAGGCCAATACATATTTAAATATCAGTACAGATACATTGTAGAAAAACGCTGTAACCACCATGGCTGTTTTCTCACATAGCCTTAATTGTTTACTAATCATGATATTACATTATCAAGGTTGAATAAACATCTTAACGTTTAAAACACATCACAAAACCAATTGATCTAGCTAATCGGACATAATATGGTATCAGGTTCACTTCCTATTCTGTAAACATACATAAATTTATAACTCCCTTCATGATCTACATCAGTTCATGGTACTTTCCCAACTACTTCAGGATTTATACATCACTTCATAAATCATCATAAGAAAGGATAAAAATTTATATATTACCCATTAGAATTTACTAGAAGTGATACCTCTCGAATACCTGTCACTGTATTAGGCAGATAACCATTACTAGTTAGTCATATGTCTCAAATCGACCTACATGATAAATATCAGTACATGATAACCTAAACAGTAACCTATTAGTAAATACTAAACGAAAGTACTAAATAATTTAAAAGTCCTCCGAAAGGATTTTTTTATTTATGTGCAATACTTCGCCAGAAAATATCAGCTGGAAATAATATGGGGTTATAAAAGATTCGAAATTTGGTGCAGGGCCTTCCCCATCAGCTGACTGGTGTTAGCCCTTCCAACCCTTCGGGGGCTAATCAGGCAGATGCTGAGAAATTAAACTGTATAGTAAATGAAACATATCATGAAAAAATGTTGTCAAGAAACATATTAACAAGTTTGGAGGTTAATAAATAAAGTTACTTATAATTTATTCAGGTGATTAGATATATTCCAATTACATATGAGCCCCATAAGGATAGGGATATAAGTAGAACGGGTGGTTCTGACCTGCCCTAGATAGAGCACTGCACCAATTCATCCCTAAGAACGAGAGGAGGGGATGTATTCTACATTTTACTAATGTGTTAAATGATTTTGCCGTCATCTCTTTTTCGTGAGATCATGGAATTTCCATTGGGATCTGGGATGTAGTGTGAGAAGTGGGACCAGCTATCAATAGGTTCTAAAAATTCAACTTTTTAAAAGACAGAATGTGACTGAACTAGACCATTTCCCCGTCAGATTCACTGTTTAATAGTGTGTAATACAATGTCACATCCATTTAAGTGAGAGTGAATCAGAATAGTTTTAATTAATTGTTAGTGAATTACCAGATCTTGCTAATTTTATCATATTGGAATGCCCCATATTGCTGGTAGACTGAAGAAATCTTGGAGTGAAGCATGGCATTTGTTGCTGGATTTTATTCCGCTTGTTGCTTTTGATGTTGATGTAGATCCTGTAAACGAAAATGAAATTTATGAATACATATTTTACACTCGTTCCTTTACAACATCTTACTGGAGTGGCTTAATAACACCCACAGATAGACATCGAATAGTTTATTGGTTACGATAACTTTGAGAAAAAATACTGTAACTTTGTGTACCATACCAATATTGAGCAGAAATATATCATGAAATTTGAAATATTCCAGTCGTTGATAGCAGAAATCCACTGAGTCATAGGCTAAATCTCCATAGAGAAAATGATTCAACAGAAAATATTTTTTGAACTCTTATTTTCGTACAGAAATGAAATATTAAGTAAAGGAAGAGGTTTGATAAGTTAAATGAGGTTGTAGTCCTTCCTAAGTAAGCCATTTAGAAAAATATCATACCCTTTAATCATAATGCTTGACAAATTTCCGATGAAAATCTGTGAAAATCCAAAGTCTTGTTGCCATAGAGCTTGTATGGGAAAATTGATGGCGTTGTTTATTTAATTAAATATTGGAACTTTTGACACATTTTGTAGTTTATATGATCGGAAATATACTCTAGACAACCTATACATGCCAAAATCTTTCAAATATGTTGAGGCGTGGACGTAATTAAACGCAATGAAAGCCATAATTGGTGATTTCCGCCATAGCGGCTATCTTGGAATTCACTGGTGATGTCGCCCATAAAACTAGCATTAATTAGGCCATTGACAGCCCAGCCTGATGATAATGATTACATTTACCTTGCTGCAGATCTAATTCAATTGCATATGATATTTACCTTTGGAAAATGTTCACAGTAGTGATCACGTTGGGGGCATATTTTGTATCCCACTAAGTTCAAGGAGAACATCGTCGGCCATGAATCAGGTGGATCCCACTATGTACTGTACTGCCTCGAATATGGACGACCCTAATGATACATGAAAAGTTCTGATTACAGATTTGACAATACAATTTTCGTTCATACTGATAACAAAGAATAGTATGTAATAGAAAATAATCAAAATAATCAAAATAAATCGTTAATGTCTTTTCTAGAAAAAATAATGCAAAAATTACCAAATGATATCAATAATGATCTGTAGAAGGTGTATACATTATAAGCCAGTCATGTTAATGCTACGTAACAGCCTTATTTTGATTATGAGTTATGATTCATTACAAGCTTGATATTGCTAGTTAACCATCCCCATATCAAGGGCATATAATATACTGATAATTTGATATGCAAAAACATTTTCGTTCATATAATTATCAAGGTTTTAACTCATTAGGATGGAGTGGCTAACAGTTAGTGAGAATTGACCTAATATATATAATGAAACCTCCATTCTGTACCATTTCACTAGGCGATATTCTTATTTTCTTTCTTGCACAAATAACATTCTTGCAAGTTAAGCTAAAAGTATCATTAAGAATTCGTAGCTGCAGCATAAATAGTTCTAAATAAAAACGGGAGGGCTGCCCTTATATGTTTTAGTCTTAGTACATTGTGCACATCATAGATGGGACACAGGGCCAATAATCATAACGAGGCTATGAAACCGAATTGGATTCCTATAACCACTTAATATTTATTACTTAATCTTGATATACGATAACCCTGGTGTGTGCCAAAAACGATTGAATCCACAAAGTTAGTACAACAGGATGTCGCACATATGAAAGTTGTTATAACATTCAATTTTGCTCACCCATACCGGGGGGCGGGGGGCTGTCTTTGTTTTAACACCTTTTGTAGCAAAGCAGAGGTTAGTGGGTTCGAAAAGGACCATGACGTATTTAAATATCATGTATTTAATAAGGATAGATTTAGCTGAAAGAATTCTCATTATATTTCCAGTTGCCCAGACCGGCAATTTGGTTGTACCCGGCACCCTCTCCTGCGAATTGGTAGACCCTGGGCCAACTAGTGTGTGTCGGGAGCTTTGACTGTTGTTTTTAATAGAGGATGGAGAAATAACTTTCAGCCCTGGTCTCTAATGTCTTCATTTCATTCACTAGGACATATTTGGGAGGCCATTTTACTTACAACTTTCTTCTCATCTCTTACTTGGTCCATCTTCCTTTGTTGGTTTTCTTCTGCCCTGCAGGCAGAGCTAATTCATGCTTGTGATCAACACTGCCCTCGTCTTCACCATCCTCATCACTTATTGGAATATTTTCTGAAATAAAAATACCCCAGGAATATAACAGATTTGTTCAGGATATAAGATCCTGACTAACAAAATTAATGAAACATTGTAAATGACTGTAAAAGTACTTTTTTAAAACAGATTTGTGTGGGAGTGTAGGGGGATTTTAAAGTTAACATGCAGCTAATATTGTATTCAGGTATTATTCATTTTTATGTCAATTTTATCATGAGAGTCTACTCCCTCACCTATGACGTCTGGAGTAGCCTCCCCTACTTGCATATAGTATGGACATGCCCGCCAAGATATCTAACACAGACCAGTCTGATCAGTCATGCATCTTTGGAATGTACACACAGACATCAATTATTTTTAGGACCCCTCACTTCAGCATATCTTTTGCAGCAAGGTAGGGGGACGACAACTACATGGAATGAAGTTAAAAAATCCTCACAATGGTTGAATACAATGAAAAGTAAATCCATTTATTCATGTTAAATTATATAGAAGAGGAAAACATTTTCGTATTTTCCTTCGTTATCGTCTATTTGTCATGCCCCTCACCAGCCCACCTTGCAGAAAAAAATATGCTGAAATTGACATATGATAATTTCATGATTATTTTACTATCAGATTTCTCTAAGGGTTATTATATTCTACTAGTCCTGTGGGCGAGTGCACCATTTTGCTTAGAAGAGACCCCAGTATCTAGGATACAAATTTTGGATTTCCTAGACCTTTTCAAATACTTGCATCATTGTATGTTTTATTGTTAATAATCAGGTTTGATTAATATTGGAGCATGGCTAATTTCTGCGTCATACTATTAATTGAATAGAAAGATTTCCTTAAACTTACATGTCATTGATCAGTTAAGGAATCCTCCGACTTGCAATTCTGTGTATTATGATCATCTCGTCCAATTCCCTAGATCCACCTATTTTGGGGGTGATCATCTAATCAAAATAAAACATAAGTCATTGTGAATAAAGAAATAATTACTCCATGTGGTAGTTAATGAATAGAGAAGCACATAATTATGCAGAGTACTTAATTTATTTCATGCTGGATTTGCAGATATATTGACCTTCAAAGTATGAGCCTTTATGATACAATAACACCTACGTAATATGGAATAAATAAGTCTTGATCCAGATATTGGACATTTCAATGGCTTACACATTTAGGAATCTGTAGTTATTAGTGTAGATAAATTTTGGGCTAAAGTCTTACATGCAAGCTTGTCTTCCTTCTCCCATGGTTGATACGCCACACAATACCAAACCAACTTCATCTGTAAAGAATATTTATCGGCAATTTAGTATCTCCTATTTCATTAAAGGTCAATATTTTATTTAATAGAATTCAGTGGAAATACACTGTATCCTTCAAAGAAATGAGACAAAGAAAGAACATAGGGATCATGTCCTTTTTTATCTCTAGGTAAATGTTTGTCTGCATCCCTTTTCAAATTTGTTTTCAATAAAACCTTATGTAAGAATTTACAACTTTTTAATTTGCCCTGTGTTGGTACTCATAAGTGTGGATGAGTGCACCATCAATGGTACTCATCCACAGCAAAATGTACTCATTATCTACAAGTACAAAGCCCTTACTACAATACGTGTGATACTGGTACCATATAATTACAAAAGGAAATCTCTAATATATTTTCAAAGATGGTGGGTACAGTAAACAGTTGATATTTTTATTGATTTCAGGAGTTCGGAGCTAAGATTTGAATTGTAGGTAGGGGAGATATATGGCAATATGCATATTAAATATAAAGAATGTACGATGTAATAATTAAAGGTGAAACGTAAATGCACAGATTAATTGAAGTAGAATAATGACCCTCGACTTGGCAGAGATTAGAGTGAAAGACATCATGTCCGCTAGGATTTTTTTCCATTTCCCAAGTCCAAAGAAAAATTTTCACCACACTGACTTTCTTTTTGCCACAAAGATCACATCATAAAAACGCATGTGTTTTTTTGCAAATGAGTAAATAATTGTATATCAGAAATCATGGATCTCTTCAGCCACAGTAAAGCCGCCTCAGGCTCAAAAGTTAAGAGATTTTGCGATCTAAAAATAAAAGGTTTGTTTCTAAAGTTATCATTTTTACGCCTACAAAATCAATCATGGATAGGTGGTGGATGAGTAGATCACCTGAGCTATCGATCTCCATGCAGTACTGCTAGTGCTACAACGTAGTAGCCTAGTAAAGCTGACTGCTGGATGAGTGCAAAAGTCGGGGAACAAGTCCATCAGTCCACTCTTCCAAAAAACGAGTATGGTACTTACCCAAGGCTTGATATTTAAACCCCTGAATAAATAACTCATACTTTTTTAGTACAAATCACTTATTTTGAACCCTGATTGTTACTAAATGTGTACAGCTGCCGTTTTTGCATTTTCTGACAACTTGACTGTGCCAAAATGTTGCGCAGCAATTGACGGGAGTCACAGCTGTGTCTCCGGTAGAGGCAGGCAAGACTGACCCATAGGCAGACATGACGGGTATTAATTTCAAATACGGCATGCACAAGTAGCGGCAATTAGTCTATGTTGGTAGCTCTGACTGTAGTTCAAGTATAAAACTTACCACAACATGTACAAGTGCTCATGATCCTCCAAATATTTGAGAATATGTTGGTTGGTCGTTGTATGTGGAGCAATTTGATGAGAAATAATCACAATCTACCGCCATTTGCAATTAAATGGATGAAACATTTCACGCATGTTCAAAGTGTGGGTAGTACTTCCGGCCCAAATGTCAACAAACCATGATGTTGCGTCTGTGTTATTAATAGGGTTATTAATCAACACAGATCACCAGATTCATTCCGAGATCAACCACAAGTATTAATTTTGGTGAGATTAATGTATGTAGGCTCCGGAATTGTTACAATTGTTTACCTCCTGCTTTATCAGGCAAGACCGGGTAATCCTACTAGCTAGAGTTAGACTTGCGCTAACTAGGTCGATTGGGGGCGTGTCCGCAGGCTAGCCAAGTATAGGCCTACACCATGTATACGCGCACAACACTTGACTTAGAGTAATATGACATAAATGGAATTCAGACCTGTGCTTTCAAATATTGTGAATATAAATATTTGCATACTAGGGGAAAGTATAGCACAATTTGAAATCAACATCATTATGTTAACCTAAATATAGGCATAATATAGGCTTATAAACGTGTGCACTCACCCCTTTATGATCGTAGAAACATGAAGACTCCAGTGAAACTGGTGATCGATGGTTGAAGTCAGTAAGGAATTGGAAATAATTCCAAAAGTAAAATCCTTAATTAAGAGTCCATGAGATGTGAAATCCAAATAAAAATAATGTCCAATATCCTTGAAAGTCCGGCCTAGTGTGTCAGGCTCACAAAGCTATATTGGAAGTATAATAACTTAGGCCTATACCGTACAATATCCAATGCTGTCCATATTGTGTTCAAGATTAAGACACAGCAATATTATATATCTGTCAAGATTATATATGATAGGCCTACTACTGTGGAGAAACATATATGCTTCTTTTAGGAATTTTTTTATTGGGTCGTATAGACATAAGGACAAACCTTGTTAGCAAGTTGACAAGTGGTGAATTTTGGAACGCAGTAGTTTAATTTTTCTAATTTGAAAAGAAAATGGCTCTAGGGTTTTAATGATATTATATGTCCCTTCTGTGGTTTGTGTCCTAAAATGATTTGTGGGAGTGGATCATTTTGATGTTTATTTTATTTTTAATTTTGGTAAAAACTCTGGAAAAATGATTAATATTTAATCGAAAATAATATGGGAGATGACCGGGCAAAGTTTCTGTGTGTTGATGGGTTTGAAATAACCTCTATGCTACAGGTATAAGTGTTTTCGATCATTTATTCCACTTATTGTACTCAAAACGTGAGGTTCAAAAAATAAAACTAAGTATTGTGTAAAAAGGGTTTGCCTCATATTCAGTCGTTGAAGGTCCCAAATGAAGGATGGTGATTCCATGGAAATATGGCAGAGTTATCTGAAAATTAGCATTTCTGGTGATATCACATTAATACTTCGATAAAAGTTTGATAATTTAAGCTGGGTTTTTTTCACAATATTGTCTTGGGTTATACACTGGACATTACATACAATGTATGTCTTTATTGGTAACACTTTATGTGCTGAGTCTACATTGTATAAGTCGCTGCCGAGAAGCTTTATTGACACCATGCTTGACTGCACACGGGTATAGTTTGAGTAAACGCGACATGCGCGCTCTTAAATGCAGCTTTCTCGAGCCATGAATGTTTACCGCGACAACCACACAGAACGCGACAAAACACCAACATACCCGCGACAATCCTAGTCTATGTACGCAGAGTTTTAACAGTGTACTGCTCATTATTTTGATCGGCGAAAAAATATTAATTTGATCAAGACATTTAATTTGATTAAGTCATGTATGTGCCGATCCTTATATATATAACTTTGATTGACGATTGATGTATAGTGAAAAGTGCATCATTGAGTAAAATTACATTATTTGTACAACATGATCTCTGATGAAATAAATAACTCCTGTTAGTTTCTCTTAGGTTGCAGTTTATTTGTGAGAGAGGTAGGGCAATAGGGTAATTACATTAGCTACTAAATTTCATAGAGTTAAATGACAATATGGATCTCAGATTTAATCATTTTCTTGTATTTATTATTTACTAGCAAAGTACCCGTCCTCCGGACGGTCCCCCTCTCTCCCCACACTTCCCCCTCTCCCTCTTTTAACTCCGCCTCTTCTCTGTCTCTCATACCTGTTTTTCTCTCCCAACCCCATCTCCGATTTCCCCCTGCTCCTCCCCTCTTCCTCATGCTCCCCTCCTCGCTTTCTCTCCCTTCCCTCTGTCCCTTCCCCTACATCCTCTCCCTCCAGTCTCCCTCTCTCCCCACACTTCCCCCTCTCCCTCTTTTCCCTCCACCTCTTCTTGGTCTCTATACCTGTCCGATACCCCCCTCTCCCTACCCTCTTCCTCATGCTCTCCCTCCTCGCTTTCTCTCCCTTCCCTCTGTCCCTTCCCCTACTCCTTTCCCTGCCCCTCTTCTTCCACACCCCTCCCCCTCTTCTATATACCCACCCTCTCCCTTTGCCTCACTCCCCCCTCCTACACCCTCTTCCTCCCCTCCCCTTCTCCAATACCCCCACCCTCTCCCACCCCGCTTCTTTACTCTCCCACTCCTCTGCATGTAGTTGGGTCCCCCTTGAATTGTATTTTTGTAATTAAAATGTTTTTATTCAGCACAAAACATTATGTAACAAATACACTATATCTTAGTCATTGCTGACTACTATAACTCAAGTATATTATGTAGACAAAATGGAAAAACCATTAATTGATCATTTTAGTTAATATACACATAGCACAATGATATTAAGAGCAATACATATTGGCACAGTAGCTTGTGGCTAATGATGTAGTATCTCCCAGGGGCTTTCCCAGGCTATAAATAGAGTGTGGATATCCCGATTTAAAAAAGGCTTCAAAATCACATTTCCACCCCAAATACCTTCACAAACCACATACGACGACATCCAGAGAGGGGGGGACAGACCTCTACAGATCAGTAAAGTGGTTTGTAATACAACAAATTCCGAGAACATTCAGGAGAAAGAAACCCCTCTTTCTCCCATTTCTTTTCTACCTCTTTTTGTAGAAACCGCTCTAGCTTTATATTATATGGATAACAGGGAGAGTTTCGTTTCATTGGAATGTATCACTAATGTGAAATGTTTCTCGAAATAAAATCTGTTTTAAAAAAATAAATGATGATATCTCAAAATCCATCTTTTGCTACGTATGACTCATCGTCCTGTGACCCATCACATTTGTAAAAAAAATTGCTTTTTAAAAAAAAAAAGGTCGATATCTGCAGAAGGAGAAGTTAGCAGTATAAATGTGAAAAAATTGTTTTGATACTCCAGAAATTAGCAAAGTTATAGTTTTTCAGTTACCTGACTGTTGGAACTGTCAGGTATTGGATTCCACTGGCTGGCTCTTTTGGCCCGCTCATGGCCCGCTCTTTTTATTTTCCTGAGGACTCAACAAGCAAAGTTAGAGCGAAAGCAGAGCGGTCTAATAGAATTGGTTATTGCGCTTTCTATACGCTCTTAAAAACTATTTGCGCTTCTTTAGAGAGTGCAGGGCGTTGCGCTGACGTGTTTGATTTGAGCGCAACTACACGGCGCTCTTTCCACGTCTTTTAGTAGCAGTCCAAGAGCGCACCAAGTGATTTACCATTGATTTCATAAGGAAACAAGCAAACCAGTACAATCGCCCTGCGCTTCTAATGCGCTAAATATAAAAGCAGATGAAGAGCGAACAAAATGCACACTATAAATAAGCGCCGCAAGAGCGAGCCATGAGCACATATACAAGCGATCCAGTGGAAACGCACCTCAAATTGTGTCCACAATGGAATTAACATGACCTATTCTCGCTAATGATTATTTATGTTTAATTATGATGAGAAATATATATGATGAGAAACTCCACAAGGTGTCCCAGGGATTGCAGCAATGAGTGTACATGCCCAGGTAACAATTGACGTTAAGACAACGTTGACTAACGTCAATGGAAGGTTAATTTTGTGACGTGAATGTTTTGACGTGATATTAACCTTAATTTCACGTGAATTAAGTTTACGTTAATATTTTAGCGTTAAGCAAACATTAACTTAACGTGAATTTTCTTGATGTTAACTTCTCAACGTTAATTTGATGGTGACTTAACATCAATATTTTAACATCAATATACTTGCGTATTATCAACATTAACTTTGCGTTAATAAATTGACATCAAATTATTAACATTAACTTACTGGTCAAGTTAACGTTTACATTTTGACATCAAATTATTAATGTTAATTTGATGGTGACTTAGCATAAATATTTTAACATCAATGTGCTTATGTATTATCAACATTATATTTGCGTTAATAAATTGATGTCAAATTATTAGTTGGTCCAGTCAACGTTTACATCTAATGGATGCAACATCAGAGGAGAAAGGTTCCAATCAAATATACTTGAATAATTCTGAGGATTTATCCTCTACATGTATTTTAAACTAAAAATAAAGCTGAATAAACTCTGCCAATATCATTGGTTCCACAGTGTCTCGAACACCAATGTGATACATAACTTAATACAAGTTTAAGAAGATGCTCACAACATGGGAAATATGTTGTTTGCATAATTATATATCCTGAAATATAAGCGAAAATAATAGGAGGATAAATAACTGTTGTATGCATAAACAAACATACCACACCCCCTACTCATTTGTGCACCCTCTACTCCATGCTATTTCTTGAGTCAAAGGCATTGATAATTAATGAATATGTGATGTGTTACAGGAGAATGAGTCACAGGTCACAGAAAATAGATTTTGAGATACCATTATATTTGAATCATTCCGATTCCAATGGTGGTAAACATTAAGAACACTTAATAAGCATTTCTATATTTTAAGTTTGATATTTTTATTTCAGAAAAAAGTGTTTAACATTTTTTGGGCCATTCTCAGAAAAGTCTTGCAAATGGTGTCTTTGCTCTTTGTGGGTCTCTGAAGCTGAGGAAAATATAGTAATTGATTTTCTGTGATTAGATATTAATTTTACAAGTCATGAGCATTTTTCTGATGTACTTTTTGGTAAATGTGCGAAGGTCACATCAAGGTCATTTAGGGTGTGAGTATGGGAACCCCCCTATAAATAGTATGTCTGTAGCATGATATTCAATATTTACAGCTGTACAAATATATAGAACAAAATAAAATGATATGAAAAGTCACCATGAACCAAAAGAACAGATTCTTAAATCTTGAAAAGATTTTTTTTCTTGTTATTTAAATTCCGCTGGAATAAACGACGACCCTCCAGGGCTTATCATAAAATATGGAATTATTTCAATTGTGTGGATACTTAGTCCTATCATGTCCATAATAAAATAGGCATAACAAATAATTCTGCTTCAATTATTTTGCCTGGCATATCAAGAAACAGGTGAAAATGTCCCGATACGCGACGGTCCCGATATGCGACGGAATTTTCGGAAATGTTACGCATCACGTTAAGGCTCACAGAGGAAAGGCATTTTAAGGTGCAGGCTGATCGTGTACACAGAAAAAAGCGCAAAACTGTCAGTATCATGGATGATTTTGAATGATCCAGATCCACAAAGATCTCGCAAGATTACAGCCGTTTTACAAAAACTGTTTATTGTTAAATTACATATTTACTTGTGATTATCATCACATATTTATTATATTTATTTTTACATATATGCTATTCTTATGCAAAAATGACCTTTTCTCACGTTTTGGGCTCTAGAGTCCTTAATATTTGAGACTGAGTGCCAATTTTTTTAGGATTGTATAGAGGAGAATATGTATTCTCAGGAACTATAACCCCCAAACCTCTCATCTCAATTCCATTTTTTTCGATTCCCAGCCCTGAAATGCAAGACTTTTCTGAGAATGGCCCTTTTAGTGGACAATCACTAGAAAAGAAGGTAAATGCACTCTATATCATGACCATAGCAATGCATAGATATATTCAATACACAGTCTCAGAAGTTCCATGCCCTTACTTAGACATAGGATCCCCAAGTGGGTTGAGTTTGCCGCCACCCCTGTCCACTCCTTTGTCTCTCCACAACCCCACTCGGAAAATCCGCTAGGTAGGGTGCGTGGCGTGGTATGGACCTGCCACTTGCTCTCCACACTTAGGCAGACCAACAACACCAGTTCAGTCTGATTGGGCGGACACAGGGGCAGACACACTTTTTACTTGCTGCTCATATGAACATCATTAATCCAGTGATGGTAAGTATATTTATAAAGGTATTTCGATCTCTCTTTCTCTCTCACACACTTTCTCTCTGCCCTTTCTTCCTTTCATTCATACATTCTTTCTTTAGTTCAGTTTCTCTCTTCCCGCCCTCTTTCTTTCTGTCTTTCTGCCCTCTTTTCTCCCTCTCTCTTTCTCTCAGTAATTATATTACTTTATTTAACTTTGTTCAAGATTTAATGTGAGTATTACAAAGGCCGCTATAGCTGCTAGCATTTATTAAATTGCCTCTAATAGAGTCTATGATGATCTTAAACAACAATGAAACAGCCACATTTTAAATCAGAAGTTAAGTTCCTATACTATAGCTTCAGTCGGCCAGGAACCCTATGATTTTGCCACATCCAACCTTCACCCTGACCCCTAAACCCTTGGTTTAATTTTCTTAGGACAGAAAACGGTTATGGATTAGGATGCTACAGGCAGGGAACTACAGGATTACATGTAAGACACAAGGCCAAGCCATCTGATTGCAGAACCCACCAAGCCTGTATGACAGGAAGTCTACTGTCTAGGGGCGGCCGTTGGTGGTGCTCAGTAAGCCCTTATATAAACATTGATATAATGACAGACCAGCTAGGCCCAGCAAGCCTCCATCTATCGATTTATAATATATTGCATATACAGAGAAATATCTCGGAATTAATTAAAGAGTCTAAGAATCAATATAAGGAGAATATATATACCCCCATTGAAATGTAACAATTAACTGTGGATGCATTGTACTGACTACAGATGTATTTTATTCTTTATAGAAGCTGGTAGGCCGTCTAGAATCAGAGAAGTTGGGCTAGGCCCTCGCCAGGAAAGCCAGGAGGAAGCCTACTGAGTTGACAGAGTGATCTTACTTGATCTGAGAGGTTCTGAGCCTACAACTGCATAAACAAGTACACCAACAAAAAAAATGATGAAAATGATGATTTTCTTAGGGTAAATAAAAAAGTGGTGAACCAAACTGAATTCTATGAACCAAATATTAATGTTAATAAAACATATGAAATCAACATCCCAACAAACGTTAATATTTTTGCCCCAAATGAGGTTAATAATAACGTAAATCTTACGTTAATATTAATATTAAGATTAACGTTAATATTGACGTCAATATTGCGCAAAATTGGTGTTAAGATTCACGTTAATATTGATGTTAAGATTGCGCAAAATAGATAGTATGATTCACGTTAATATTGATGTTAAGATTGCGCAAAATAGATAGTATGATTCACGTTAATATTGACGTTAAGATTGCGCAAAAAAGATGGTATGATTCACATTATTATTGACGTTAAGATTGCGCAAAGTTGAGTCCACACATTCACGTAAGATTAACGTTAACCATCAACGTATAGTTGCTCTAAAATGTGGGTTAAATCGCCGTTAAGTTAACGTCAATTTGTTACCTGGGTGTAATTAAGGATGACCGCGGGTATTTCCCAAAGTAAATAGATCAGCCTGATTTTTTCACACTTTGTACTCCAAATCATGCTGATTTCAAATATAATTTTTTAAGGGGGGTCCCCAGACTAGATTTTTTGCTATTTCCGTTTGAAAATAAAAAGTTATCTATTATGGCTGTGTATGGAAAAAAAGGGCGTTTTTGAAACGTTTTATCCATTTTAAACCATAAATTGTAATTAGAGTTGGCTAATTTTTTAGTATATCATAGTTTAAGGGATATACTTTCTGAAAAAAAGAAGAAAACGGGTGGTCCCCAGATTACTTTAGGAGCTGGAGGCCCCTGAACTTGACAGTGCAGTGAGTGAGAGCTGGACTAGCTTTGAATTTCATGTAAACAAGGTGGCTTACGGTGTCGTAAAACAATAACAAACAAGAAAAAAAACATATACTAATCTGTTCAAAAGTCAGAAGTGTTTCTTTTTAACTACTGAACATCACTATTAAAATTGTATTTGAAGGGTTCTTTTTTAGGGTTCTTATTAGAACCCCCGTTTCGGAAATAGGCAGGGTTCTACATAGAACCCTGGATTTGAAGGGTTCTTCATAGAACCCTTGATTTTATCAATCAAGGGTTCTAGACGAAACCCCTTAATATGGTTCTTCAAAACCTAGTTGATTTTATTATTGCTTTTATTGCTGAAGTAACATCACTTTTCATCAAATTATTCAACATATTCCATTTCATGGTGTGGATATGTGAGGTGTTTTAGGAAAATGAGTCATAAGTCGCAAAAGATAGATTTTGAGATAGCATTATATTTGAAAAGATGTGATCAAGCCGATTCCAATGATAGTAAACAGTCTAATAATCCAATAAGTATTTTTAGATTTTAACTTTGATATTTTCGTTTTTGAAAAAAAAAAGTTTCCAATATTTCTGTGGGTCAATTAACAGTTAAGTAACTAAATGTAGTCCATATGAGGACCTTTAAAACTAAAGGATATATTACATAGATTGTCCTGAAAGTTGATACACCGATTGATATAAGTCTAAGTATAAACTCTCTAAAAATCAGATCATTCCATTATTGTGATCTTGTGAATAAAACACTTTGAAAAATATCAATTTTGCGACTTATGACTCATTTTCCGGAAACACATCACATATAGTATTTTCCCTTATTCTTCAGTGAGTATTCCAGTCGATACTTCCTCTCTTCCTTCCATTCTTATCTCATAGAAAAAAGTTTGACAATATCAAGTAAAGATGTACATGTACTGAATTTTAACAAAATATGAAGAAAAATCTTTAAATGAGAGATAAACATTTCACTATTAAACCCGTATGTTACTGTGCACTAAGAACTTATTCACAATGGAAATATCATTCTTTGATACCAAATAAGAATTAAAGTACAGTAAGTATAAAAAGACAATTGCTCTATAACCAGCTCCTCTATTTTACCAGTTTCCTCTGAAGCTTTGTTCTATTCTCAGTCATACAATGTATGTTAACTTATGAATAGGTTCCATGATGTAGAAGGTCGGAGATTGGTCGTTGAAACATCCATCACATAATCTAGGTGTCTCTAATCTAGGTGTCTGCCTTGCTTGGCAGGCTTCAAATATATCCCACCATCCTTGGTCTGTGGGAATAAGTAAAACATAATTAATTAATACAAAAGTTAAGTTATACTACTTAGGAATATGAAGGTAAATTAGTGTATAGAGCTGATGTGAGAACAAATGTAGTAGTAATATATAAACTTACCTTGACTCCCATACTGGTCAGTCAATTTAAAGTGTGCTTCTCCTCTGGCCGTTAGATTGTAAGTGAGTATGTTAGCAAGCCACACACCTACCGTGCTCTCTCCCGTCACACATCACTGCCCCGCCCAGGCGTAACTGGGACTCCAATAGGCTCGCAAGCCCAGTAAGTAGGCCAGGGGAGAGGTGGGGCTAACACGGGCCTGCTCGCACCCTCTCCTTATATTATCACTATAATGAGACCACACTGAATGCCCCTGCTGCGCTGCGCGTACATCAAATAACGGCCAATGCCGGGGCCAATGCTATGTTCCATTGATACTCATTTTCATTTGTTTCTCGGAATTTTGAACATAACAGTAATCTAACAGGTGTGTTAGCAAGGCAAGGGTTTGTATGGCTCCGTCACACATCACTGCCCCGTCCAAGCGTAACTGGGTCACCTCTAGCCGCTAGGGAGAGCATTGAAGCGTGACACAGACACTGACCAGTGCAGGTGTCGATTGCGTCACTTAATTACCGAGCATTATAAGTTATAACCAAAAAACCTCAACCGCTGAATAAAGGGTACTTCGCTCATAATAGATAATGTCTACATTACTGTAACATAGCTTAACATAAGCCTATATTATAGCCTATGCTATAGTATAGTGTTTCAACTGATTTTTAAAATGAATTTTAAAATTCTGTCGAGATCGAGGCCAGAGATGTAGCACTTTTACCAATCCAGACCCAAATCAAATGATTTTGTTTCACATCACATTAATAATTATTCAAACCGACACCCTTGAATACAATATCAGAGTTAAAGAACCCTTCAAGTGCACGAAGAACCCTTAAATCGCTGAAGAACCCCTATGGTTCTAGATGGAACCTCCGGTGGTCCCGAAGAACCCTTTAAGTGTCGAAGAACCCTAGGGTTCTTGGTAGAACCATGAGGTTCTATCAAGAACCCAAAAGAACCCTTTTTTCTTAGAGTGCACACAGGCCCAAAATCTGGGCCGATTCAGGGGAAAAGTGAAATCGTGGTAAAGTCATCCCACACTGGGGTGACCTAACCACGATTTAACTTACTTCTTTTAAAAAAATCAGTCCACAAAACAATTTCAGAGAATCTATACGTCTGTTTTGGCTGAATCCACCATCAATTAAAACAAAATTTATTTTTGTGGGAAAGTGTATAGACTAATATATATATGATATAACATCTCACGTTTTTTTTAATACTGACCGAAATATCATTCGTGGGGCTTTACAGGTTTGTGCTTATTAAATTATTTGTAGACAACAAAATTACCTTTGACACGTTATTGCACCTCTAATAGCTTAGAAGTTACAGTTTTCGGGGGAAATAAATAGTGTCGGAAATTATTTTTCACAAATAAAAAAAAACATATTTTGAATAAATCGGGGGTCTGGCCATGACTTTCCATTAAATGGGGATTGGAATTAAATCGTAGACATAATCTTAAGGCCAAATCGGCCGTAGAAGGAGCTCTGTGTGGGTACCCCTTAAGATATCTACACAACTCTACCGACATTGGACATACCCAGCTATAAGCCTTAATCTCCAAATAGATATTTAATAATGATAGAATGTTTATTAGGTGTCCCTGCTCCCCGGACATCTACAGAACTACTGTGTTGGGTTTTTTTGGGGGGGAGGGGCGGGTTGCCCCGATGATCCATTATATTGGATCATCAGGAGAGCACTCCTGATCATTCGGGAAGGCCCCCCAAATTCTGCAATTCTGTAAAACGAAATCCTTTTTCCTGAAATCGGGTCTGGAATCCTGAAATCGGGTCTGGAATCAGCCATGTGTGGGTGGAAATTTGCCAAATCGTGCCATAAAAAGTAAACCGATTAGTCCCTCAACTACTTGTAGAATCGCCCAACTCATCTCAACACATTCCCAATTTCAAAATGAAATCCTGGGACCCGTCGGGAGCCCAAATTGGGCTTCAAATCGGGTATTCTTTGATAAGGGAATCCGGGTATTTACAGGTGGTGCTACGATCGGCGGCAAGCACTCAGGTGAATACAACAGCTGAGACCCATTGCCGCTAATGCTAAAATACCTGTTTTCAACCCTTTGAAATATTACATAATCGGGTCAAAATGCTATGATCTTACATGGATACATCAAGTATTGTTCATACATGCAGTTGCTTGTTCCATTTTGCTGACAGTTGTGTATAATCTAAGAAATCAAAGGGGAAAGTTGGAGATTTTAAGCTTGGTTGCTATGGTCGTCAAGGGCTGGAGTTGGGGTGAAAGTAAACAATGAGTGAAATCTCAGCATTACTGTAGCTTTTAGGCAAGAAATGTTGCATAAATGTTGCTCATGTTCATGATGAATTTATTTTATGATATGGAATTACTATTATATATATGATTAATTGTTCAAAAGTGGACAATATCAGTTCGTTCCTTGACTTGTGGATGCACTGTCACGTGACCAGATGAGCGGAGGCTGTCTCAAAGAATGTGTGGGCAGGGTTTCGCCTAGACGTGTGGCTTCATCAGATATGTACAGATTGTATGGCTGTTATGTTAAAAATGAGCAAATCTGAACTATGTACAGAGTTGGCATCGCCACCATCCCAAGCGCTCTATTATATAGATCTATATGTCTGGTGCTCTTGGTCACACACAGGGCTATTGAAGTTACCTTGACTTGACCTTGACCTCAAGGATTACAACAAACATTAGTTTATTAATCATTCATAATACCACATTTATGTGTTATAATTGCAGATGCCTGTGACCCCACCCCGTGTGGAGGGGGCACCTGTGTTCGTGAGCCTGGCGATTCATTTTCCTGTACTTGCCCTGATAGTTTAGGAGGAAATACTTGTGCAGTAGGTAAGTAGTTAAGATATTGGAGAATACAATGACCTGTGTCCCCCAAAACCTTTCAGGCACACTTTAATCTTGATCTTTAATACATCCCCAAGTCAAACATGAAAGCCATTTTTTTTCTCGAAAAACTAAACTGCCTTTCTGAACTCTAGAGAGATCATGCGGGGTTGTCCTTCATCGCCAGAAACAGTGCATCGTTTGTGAAAAGTAGAGGGGGGGGGGGGGGGGAGAGGGTAACCAAAGGATCACTACCCACAGACATCCCTCTGCTTCTCAAAATCAGGGGGTACTAATTCATTTAGACAAGTTATCTAGCATAGAGGAGATCTTTGATGGCTGCGCGTTCTTCTGGATTTCTCAGCCTTCAATCAACACACATTCATGATGGAAGAAAAAAGGAAGAAAAACATCTTTGATCTTTCATTTTGCTGAGACACACTGATCTCAAATAAATCACTATAGTCCTGGTAATTTTAGAGATCGGGAAAAGGTGCATTATGCAAAATGCTTTGCATAGTAAAGAAATGGTAAAAGAGCAAAATGGAATTTCGTAGTTTAGAGACAATTTCGTTGACAGAATTGATGGGTAATGAACGAAATTGTGAGTTGGACAGATGGCGTCCCATACTATGGTCATAGTCCGAAACACAGCTCAGGATTCGTATTTCATCGAAATATATTGAATGTTAAAAACAGTACTTGAATGCGCTATTGTTTCAATAATATAAATTAATATTCTCGTTTGCAGATCCATGTAGCGGTTCACCTTGCATGAACCTAGGACTCTGTACAGGAATGGATGAGGGCCAGGGGTACACCTGTCAATGTCCGCTAGGCTATACTGGTACCGATTGTGAGACAGGTAGGTATTGCTTTTCCCACCCTTTTTTATATCATTTTTTTATTCAGGGTTCGAGCTATAATACTTCATTTCTATTATATCAATTTAACAAAAGAACTCCCCATATCGCCATGGCGGTGGTCTTCCCGTGGGCCCTGAGCCGAAGAAAGACGTGTTACATACATGTATGTACTCTTTCAATCAATGCATACAGTGCAGCAGGTACATTAAGTCCAACATATCACAGTAAATACAATAAATAAAATACACCAATCGTTCTCCACTTAAATTGTTCAAAAAGTTCATTATTATACAAACGTATACGTAGGGCGATTGCACCAGTTTGTTGATAGGAAGCGCAAATTTCCCATAAGCTTAGCATTGCAGACATAACCCATGCCTGCACTCGCACTCAAACCTACGTTTAGCGTCTTATTGTACTTGATAGATTTTGACAGATAAAGATATACTGGTGCAGTCGCACACCACTAAAACCGACGGCTGTGGTCTCCCAATGCTATATCTATTAAACTGAACTCCTTGCTTGTTTGCTAATTTCATTCTATCACAACATTGTGCCCAGAAGGGCACTGTTCTAATTTATCTTCACGATTTCAATTATATTCTGTATTTTACTGAAATATATATAGGGAATTTAGGTTAGATTATATTTTTATGCAGGCCTTAAATTGACATATTTCCTTGCAAGTTACACCTTTCCCTAAGTTAGAGAAGAAGAAAAACACAAATATATGCATTATGGCTTACACAGAAATGAAAATCTGGGAGATGATTTCATTTAACAACAAGGGGAACTTCATTTCCGAAACACAGTGCAAAAATTGCTTTTCTTTTTTCACCTTTATTTCAGGCTTGCCAGATAAATTATTGTAGGCAGTGGATATTTCAAAATCGTTCAATATCTATAGTGGTATCGACCCCATTAAGTGTTGTACAAAATGTTTTGCCCCCTTTAAAATTTGTGTAAAATGTTATGACCCCTCTTTTGACCACACTTTTTTATCACTGATCCACATCATTAATATATCTTTTACAACAAAGGAATGATTATTATTCCAGACAACATTGAAATGCTTAAATCTGAAACAATATAAAACTCTGTTTGTACTATAGGAAGGGTTGTTCATTAATGATGATGATAACAATAATATAAACAATAGTAATATTAATCATTCCCAACTCCGAAATGAAACTATGGTTCTTTTCCCTCAGGAGGGTCCTTCTCAATAACTCAAGAATTCCAGAAATACAAATATTATTGAGTTTTATTGTTCTTTATGGTAAAATTCGATATTATATAATATCTAATTTCATAGGTGATTAGTAATGCCACATTTACATTATAAATATAGGGTTGTGCTCTCCTGGTCCATGCCAAGATGGTTTGTGTTACATCACCACCGCTGGAGAAAACTGCTACTGTAATCCAGGTTATTCAGGAACAAACTGCGATATAGGTAAAAGATACACTACTGCCGCATGCACATTCAATTTAACTCAATTATTTATTCGTACCTTAGGGGGATACATACATCAGAAAAATAATGGTCTGGTCTTCCTGTATGTTCCTTCACTATAAGAAAAGAAAATTATAATTATAATTTTGTATAGCCCAGAAAGAATTTGGATGCTTTTGCTGTTCTAACGGTCAGTGGTTGGTTATATAGGAGGAAAAGTAGTTCATAGTCTAGTAGTAGTTCATAGTCTAGTAAACATTAGTTTCTCTAGCTAACATAACATAAGTTAGAGAACTTGAGTAGGTTGTATAGTGATAATTAAGTCTTCGCTATAACTTACTGGATAAATAATAAAAGTTTTTTTCTACGGAATGAATAAATGTTAAGTAACAGTAAACCGTAAAGATGAAATGATCCAAAGCAGGGACAATGTGGATAGAGACCTGTATAGTCTCCAGAATGATTGTGCAAATTTCCTTTATAAATATACTGATACTTCAATATTATATATATATATATATAACAACTTTTATTATGTCTTTAAGCATACATAATCGGGCGATACCTCTATGGATAGTTCTTCCTGGGTACCCGTCAAATAAACATTATACAATAACATAGGTGTAAATACAATCAAAGATACGGCGCTTTATCATTTGTCCCATGAGGAACTGGAGTTTGTATTGTCCGTTAATTAAAGTTCTTAGAATGTTAATAACAATTTTCCTTTTGGTGTGGTGTCCTGGGTGTAGTTTGTTGTTTTCTTTTGGATTTGCGTCGATGGTATCTTGTACCTTGGTCCGTTTTCAGTTTTGGTTTAGTGGTGCTACTGTTACATTTAGTTTCTAGCGATGTTAATCATAGTCTCTTTGGACATACCTTTGTTGGAAGAAACAACCTCTACTTGGACTGGTTGAGTGGTTAAAAGAATCATCCCTTTCCTATACTGGTGGAGGATGTTACAATAAATCAAATATTTTCCCTTCGACCTGAACTGGTCAGAGGTTAACAATTTTGGGTTGGGTCCTAATCAAGGTTGGACCAACTTAAAACTAGTTTTAAGAAAAACGTCCCCTTTTCCCTTCCCTCTAGACTACCGTTAAATCGGCCTTGAATAACATGGGTCTTACATGCCCATTTTCGTCCCCCTACTCATTGTTAAGAGTTTATAATTTTCCCTTACCTAATATTGGTATGCATTTCAGATTAGTGTCAAGATTTCGTTAAATTGTATGGGCCAACTCATTTTGTGCATCAAGAAGATAGTCATTCTTGCATACAAGTGCTAAACTATGATTCATTCCAGAAAGCTCTGGGAAGCCTAAAGCGAAATAGAAGAATAAAATTGCATTTGAAAGATATAGCATAGTGACATACTATTATACCAAGTATTAATGCCTGTCAATGTTAGCGCAACACAAAATTCCGCATCTATATTATTGTTTGTGATAATAAGAAAAAAAACACTTAAAAATACTGAAAGTAAACCATAAATGTTAAGTAACAGTGAGTCTGTTCAAATTAGATATGTTGTCAACTACTCTTGTATGAACTGAGACAAGTTGGTAAGTAATTGATAATTGGATTAATTATTTCTTCCAGATGATTGTGACGCAGAAGTTTCCAATTGTAACGGAAATGGTCTTTGTGTAACTACACAAGATGGCGTGGTATGTATTTGTGTTAATGGTTTCACTGGCGGCTCCTGTGAGACAGGTAAGGAATTAAAAACTGATTTATTTTAGAATATTCTTTTTAATCACTTTTTAAGAATTCTTTATCAAGATATTATCAAAATTCGAGTTCAGGCTATTGGACGTTTCTATCCTAGTATATGTAGACATTTTCATTTGATTTACATCGACAGATAATCTAAATGGATTCAAAATAAAATGTATGTTAATTAGACCAAATGTCCATTAATTATTTCTGTCAATATTTGATCCCCAGTTTAGATTTAGATTGCATTTTTATGTGGGTCTTAAATTGCCATATTTTCTTAGCAAGTTTCCCCTTCAGACCGTTCATGAATACACTATTCCCTAACCCATTGGCAGCGGGTGAATGCCTCAAGGCATTCAATACATTCGGCCCAGTGGGCGGGTGAATGCCTCAAGGCATTCAATGCAAGTTGTCCTGGTGGACGAGTGAATGCCTCAAGGCATTCCTGTAAGATATGTATAGAAGGGGGAATAACTTAATAAAAAATGAACGGATTTTGCTGATATGTAAAATATATGTATATAAACACATTAGAAATATTTGTATAGGTATGTTGTCATTGTGAGACAATAATGATGACGTCATAACTAACATACGTAAATGCTGGAAAATGAATTTGGAGCAAGGTTGCCGCCATAAGGCACCCAAATGGACCCATTTATTTTGATTATTGAAGACCAAATTCTAGATATTATGGGAAAATATGATCAATTACTGATACATCTATTAAACAATGTACATATGGCACATATTGTCTGAAGAAAATATTCTTAAAGTGTTTTTAGAACTTAATCTTCATGTTAGACACCCGTCCTGAAGCCCAAAAAGGGGGAAAAGGGCCCCTGTCACCCAGGCAAAATATGTGTAAACTGTTAGAGAAGAAGAAAGACACTCATACACATCATGGCTTAAACAGAAATGAAGATCTGGGAGATGATTTCATTTTACAACTAGGGGAACTGCATTTCAGAAACACAGTGCAAAAATTGCTTTTCTTTTTTCACCTTTATTTCACACTTTCATTTTTTATTTCACAACCCATAAATTATTGTAGGCAATTGATATTTTAAAATCACCCCGGGTATAGTGTGACCACCTACTTTTGGGGCTTTGTATGAAAACCTGACTTACTTTTGAGCATTTCCATTAGTTGACAGACATCCTGACGTTGTACTTGCATATGTATTCCTTTCATTTCCTTTACACCAGTTAGTTATGCTAGGTTATAGCAATCTGTGTTATGCTTATTCAAATAAAAATAGGCCTACTATGTCGGTCTCGGACAGGTGGAAAATAAAGAATAGTCAGATTTATTACAAATCATGCCGACTAATTACTAGAAAATGCTGACCTTTATCTTCATACTACTTCTATAAAAAAAATTATCTCCATAATCATGTCCAGTCCTATTTGTAATTGTTATTTCTAGCTGGGTTAAATCCCTGTGATAGCATGACTTGCAACAATGGTTTCTGTGCCATCTCAACAAGTTCAGGAGCACCAACCTGCTCAATTGTGACTCGGGTTTCACAGGCACCAATTGTGACACTGGTAATCATAGTATTTCACTACTACACTATTCACAGGTATCTTTATGGGTCCGGCCATAAAACCATATATTTTTATATTTTAGGTTGTTTTTATTTCAGCCAAACACTATCAATCGATACATTATTCTCGGTTGTAGCTGATCGGAGACATTAACAAGGTTGTACATTACAAAATATAGTGGATAAAGCAAAATCTAGTCCATATGTTGAATCACCACCAAACGATTCAGAAATACAAACCGTTCAAAAACACGACAACGCATAATGAAAAGGAATAGTAGTTACATACAAATAACAGACATATTTAGAGAGGCAAGGAGCCTTATCAAATTATTAAAATGTATCAAGGTAGGTAGATGGTCGTTTATATATCGAGTTATCCCGGTTGTCTTAGTGGTGATATAATAGTGGGTTGGAAATAAAACCCCTGGTTGTTGGTTTCAATATTTTATTAACACTAGCTTTCGGGCTTTGTTGCCCTTCATCAGGTGATTGGTACATGCATTGGTGGGTGCTGAGGTACCTGCGTTCATCTAAGCAGGGGGTGCTGCTACGGTCTGGTGTCACACATTTTGATGTACTAGGTGTAGGTATCAGCTGGGGTATAACATCGGGTGAAGTTAGTTGTTCGATTGGTATTATATTTCTCAGAGCGTCAGAGAAATTAGTATGTATAGTTGGTGCAGTCTTGGTCTTTTTCGGCTGCGGGTTGACTGGTGTGGCTTGTCTTTTTATTGGTGCGAATTGGCGAGGGGGGCTTTCAAACCTAGGGGTTCTTTGCCCCGGGGTTGGCGGGGCATGTTGTAATCTCTGGCGACGCACAGTGGGGTCGTAGTTGCTGGTTGGTTCAGGTTTTCTCAGGGGCTGAATGGTAACGACTTGTTTGGCCTTCCTTTCCTCCGGGCGGAGGATCGGGAAGGACGGCGGGTGTTGTAGTTTGTTTGGAGCTGACTTCATCTTACTGGGTGCTGGGATGGTACCTGCAACGTACAGGGAGTTATTACCCTCTAGAATACGGAAGCGTGCCTTTGGTTTCTCAGTAGTGAATGTGCTGATTATTTTAAGTTCAACTTTCGGAATTTCAGGTTTTACTGGGGCCTCTGAGCTTAGTATGGGGCGGGGGAGAGGTATTTCTCCCTCATGCACCCGATCACAGTGTACTACGAATTCTTGTCGTCTTGTAAACAGCTTGGGACAGATCGGACAAGGGTACTTACCCCTCTCCGAGGGTCCCGCGTGTTGCTTATTGAGGTGTTTGATTAATGTTCCGCCTCTGCCTGACATCCAGGCACTACACAGATGGCACTGGATCGGTGTATCTTCATTTTTCGTATTCATTTCTGCACTTTAGTAGGTGCTGTGCTAGTCAAGGATCAGCCGCGTGTCCGTTTGTTGTTGTTGTTGTTTGAAGGCTGGTTCGATGCCGGCTCCTTCCGGTGCGGCAGCCAATCAGCACTTGTTGCTAGGAACGCGAAACTAGGGCAATGGTAGTTAAGGGCGTGGCTCCGCGAGGGGAGCGGTTAGTTTTTCTGTTGGCGTGTTGTTTTCCCGCCGCTGATTACAGCTGGAGGTTCAGGCCGTTTGGTGCCATAGTGTCTAGCATGATGATCCATGCTTCTTCTAGGCGCTTGCGGTCATTTGTGTTGCATGGTGTGGAGTCGATGATGGTTACAATTAGGTCTCTAGATTGTAGATCATGGTCTATGTAATGTTTGGCCACCGGTTTGTCCCGGCGCCTGTGTTTGATATCTGCGAGATGTTCTTTGATTCTTTCCCGGGCTTGTCGCCCTGTTTCCCCAACATACTGCTTGCGGCAGGTGGAGAGTGGACAGGTGATGCAATATACTGTGTTGATGGTATCACAGGTATTATGCCCGTTGATGTTGAAGCTTTTCTTGGTAGCGGTGGACGTGATTTTGCGAGTAGTAATAATGTGTTCACAAATATTACAACTTGTTCTCATGCAGGGACGACTGTTGCTGAATTTGTTGTTTTGGGGAAATGAGGAGTGGACCATTAGTTAAATTATTAAAATTATTAAAATTATTAAAATTACAACGATCCTCCCCGCAAAAACGATAAAAACTTGATTTTGCCAGCCTTCACTGGGTCCAGTTGATTTTCACACAAATCACCTTTCGCACAAATTTCACTTTCACCAACCATGAATGTGAGTTACTAAATCAGCTCTTCAGTCTAGGCTCACAGCCTCTCAGATGAGATAAGAATGACATGTCAGTGATTGGACGCCTACTGTACTTATGGCTTTCCCGGTCCAGGAGTATAGATCCTAATGTGGTCCTAATGGTATTTTGTGGTCCTAATGGGATTATAATGGCATTTTGCAATTAGGACCAAGGTAGTCAGGCAGCTTAGGCAAAAATATTGATGATAATTATTGTGACAGGCCGGATAAAAGCACTGAATTTGGCACAGAGGTAGGTCTGGGGATTCTAAAAACAATTTTTGTAGGCTCCTCGAAAAATTTCAATATGGCCGCCCAAAATCGAACATTTTCCAAAATGGCTGCCATTTGTAACTTTATTACATACGTATGTGATTTCGAGGGTGCTTTTTGAAAAGTCAAATAGCACCTATGTGCTATTTGAGCGGGGCATGAACACATGACCCATATGACGCAATTTCATTGGTTTGCCGATGTTGCGCACTTGTTGACGTTGCACTCTGCTGTGTAGCACTGCCTTGCACGTTTCGAAAGTTTTTAAGCAAAGTTCTGATAATTTAGCAAGAAATACAGTAATAATAAGGTAAATATAACAGATGAATCTACAAATCAGTATGTAATAAATATCAAATGGCCCTCTGTACGGTTTTGAATCAATCTCGACATTGGGTCAAATCTGATCGATTTGACCCTCTGTCTCGATCGATTCAAAACCTACATCGGGCCATTTGATGTAAGTATTGTGTCTCCAACGACAAGAATATCGCTGTTAGAAGGGTTTTAATGACACCTACCCCCCCCCCTATATAGGACCAAAGGAATCCATCTGTCATATTGGTGTGTTGCTAGGGCAACTGGTTGCCTAGCAATATCCATTTCAATTGTTGATTTGCCTAGCAACACATGTTTAACTGGACTCAATTTCAATCATACCTACCCCCATTAAAATGGAACCAAAAATACAACATTACAGCCCAAAATTCACTATGTCTGCTGGGAAACCTCTTAAATCAGCTATGTTGGTCAATTAGCCGATGTGAATTAAACAATAATGAATAGTTGATCCATCCTTATTACTAAATGTTGTCATTTTGGAGGAACTCTCTCAACTCCTAGCATAGACTGTCTTACTCGAAATAAAGCTGATATCATGTCACTTCAACGTCTTGAACACACACTTCAGCTTGCACTGAGAATAGTGTATGAATTGCATAATGTCTGGCTGAATAAAAATCTTAAAACAAACAAGATCATTTATTATACCCACATCTTGCAATTCTTGACAAGTCCACTTTTATTTTGCCATGGAAACAGATTTGATTAAAAATGTTCAAGCATGCCAGCTGGGCACTCATCAGTTTCTTGAACCTGATCACCTGCTGAATCCATTTCAGCAAAGAAATCGTAGCAGTACTCTAGTTCCACTGGGCTAATTGACCTGTGCCTTTGCAGGAGTGAAACGTCACTATTTCATGTCTACGTATTGAAAAATACAAAGATTACTTACCAATCATTCAATTTGATTCAGACCTGTGTTCACAGTGCACTGGACAAGGGAGATGTTTGATTACCTCCCAGGACACTGTCACATGTATTTGTGACATTGGATGGGCAGGGGATGCATGTGATGAGGGTAAGTTATCAGGGTTGACGTGGCCTGTATTTGGTCTAAACTGACGATGCTATGTATTTTAACCTCATCAAAATAGTATTGGTTATCCAGTCAATATCAACTTGAGTATCTATGTGTTTGACATAGCTGATCCCATAACATTGTTATTGATGGGAATTAATATTAGTGTAATGTTATTTTCCTAGTCAAGATTATACATGTAGAGAAAAAGGCCTCATGTACAGACCCATCTATCTTTCAGATGTAAATGAGTGTGATGTCAGTAATGGATGTGACCACATTTGTATTCATGATATCGATAAGCCAAACTCCTACAAATGTGACTGTCGTGCAGGGTATGATCTGGGTGATGACTCACAGCAGTGCATTGGTAAGTAGGCCTACCCTTAAGCTAATGAGTCAATAATTCATATACCGCAGAACTAGAAACCGAGTTCTGTATAATATATAGATATACTGTCAACTCCATGAAATTATTTTTTATAAGATTTTGATGCATCTTATTAATGCAACAAAATGTAATACTTAGGCAATGCAATTTTAATTCACTATTTTGTCTGTGTTTAATTATTTAATGGAATGTATTTTAGTGCAAAACAGTAGATGAAATAGAGATTCCATGAATCTTATTGATTGGATTAAACTATAAAGATCAACATAATAATTTTTCATTGAATACCCTATATTTTTAAATATGCTTCATTATATCATATTCTTAAGTTTCTCTGTTAGAGGGTATGGGGGATTTCACAAGGGTAATACAGAATCTTCATTCAATCAGAGTGTGATATAACCGTACATCCTCCAGAAATTATAGACAATGAATGTGGCATCACAGGAAAATGGGTTATAAGTCGACATAATGGATTTTGAGATACCATGATGTTTGAAAAGATGAGATTAACTGGATTCCAACAATGTTAACATTAATTTTAGGAAATCTAAAAAGTAGTTCTATATTCTATTTTTTTTTATTTTTGAAAACAAAAGTTTGGAATATTTCTAGGTGAACAATAACTAGTTAAGTAGCTAAATATGCACCACAGGATGACCTTAGAAACGCAAGAATATATCGGATATACGCTGTCGTGAAATTTGATACATGTATTCATATGACTTACAGCACTAGATACCCTGAAAGTGATAACATTCCTAACATTCCTAAGAAATTCTGTGAATAAACCACTTTGAAAAATATCAATTTATGGCTCATTTCTCTGTTACACATCACAAATATATATTTGTATCTATTCTATTTCCTCATATATTCCCCAGATGACGATGAATGTGGACTGGGAACGGCTGAATGCGACCACACTTGTCTCAATACAATGGGCTCATTTCAGTGTATATGCAATGGCGGGTATTACCTGGATAGCGATAACAAGACCTGTTTAAGTAAGTAATATAATTCTTTTCTCCTCAGGTTTCCCCGCTTTTTTCTTATTGAGGATTCCGTACTTTTGTGGAATTCTAAAAATATCTACTAGCTAACTCATCTGTAGCAGTCCATTTCTTTGGTTTATGAGCTAAATGACAGGTCCAGGTTTCATGCTTTCTGTCAGACAGTCAGCTAGCCAGCCAGTCTCCTCCTACCTGCCGAGCTGACCTAGACTGATTTTCATCTGTCTCAGGACCCCTAGACGAGGCGCGACCGACCCGCCCTCTATGAGGGTGGAATCCCATATCAGAAATTCCTCCCGTCGCCCTCTGAATCAGCGTCCACTCCCCATATATGAACGACCCCTACTTATGGCCTAACTTTTGTTGTTATCCCATGTAAGTTGCAACCTGTAATTCGCCTGAGAGAAACTTCACTTAGTTAGCTACCCTTTTGTCTGGAAAAACTACTGCGTTCATGGTACAGAAATGCTGTTTTGAAAACATTCATGCATCCGCTACCTGTTGTCACTCACTCCTGTCATGTTTACATAGCTTCAACCATATAGCCACTGCCACCCTTACATAACACCCACACTCATGTAGGCTATTTATAGGGCGGAAGCCTACTCAGCACATTGGTGATGTGTAGGCTCGGTATTTGACACTAAATCTAGTGGATATTGTAGGTAGGAGGGGCAGGGAAAGGTGGGGTGGGTGGGACGATCATTTATTTTTAAATATAAAAACAATCTAAAATCGTTCAGATCTGGTGAAATATAACCAATTTCCTTCCCACAAGTAAGTGTCTTGCTGCGGTAGTTTTCTGGACTCCTGCAGAGCTAATATCACCAATAATCTCTGGCCTAATTCTGTAGTAGCTAGTAGGTGAAGTCGTTGAGTAACTGAAACTCGACTGGGTAGCATACAAGTCTCCTCATTAGAAGTCTCCCCATTAGGTTGACAGACAGCGCCTACACTCTGGGAACTATATAAATCTAAATTATCATTATTTATATTTATATCAACCCTTTATCTTCTACTCTGGTGAAGATGCACATGCCTGTCTAAATTAAACTAAATTCCTGAAATTAAAGATGTATTAGACTATTAACTCATACCCCTGGATCATTCAAGTAAATGAGCGTTAGCTTGGGTTTACATGCTCTGAATTATGTTAGTATGTTTAGCTTTTGACCGACGTTAACTGCATGAGAGTGCAGGTTTAATATAAATAGCTCAGATCAATAAGCCACCATATATTATGCAAGTGGTAGAAACTGGCTACTGCATTTCTAAATGACTGTAGCTACTGCAACCTCTTTAATAAGAGCAATTTTATTTATACATTGACAAAGTTAAATTTGTGAAAACTTTGCCATCATTATACACTTACTAATATCATCATCGCCTCCGTCCGTCTCAAAAGATGATGGAGAGTACCCTATTGAGGTTGTGTTGGGTGGGATCTGAGCCCCTCGTCTCTTCTTTCTCCTCTCCTCCCGTTGTCTGGTCCTGTCCTCCTCTGCTCTCATCATCCTGCCTTTACAGCATGCTTTCAGAGTGTTTGACTTGAGTGTTTGACTTGATGCTGTCTTTCCAGGATTTTATATTGATGTGTGCTGAGTGGAGGTCCCTTTTGCACACATCCTTGAACCTCAGGTGGGGCTGGCCAGGCGAGCAGGTCCCCTGCACAAACTCGCCATATAATAGGTCCTTTGGGATGCGACCTGTCCCCATTTACGGATCTCTAGAAGATTAGACGTGTCTTTGAGTTTCTTCCATTATAACATCCTTATAACTGAATCACATCTTAACAGTGGCACTTGCTAAGCACTGCAAAAATGGTCTTATTTTTTGCACGGAGAAGGACTTCAGTGTTAGTGACCTTGTCCCGCCACTTGATGCCCAGGATCCTGTGGAGGCATCTCTTAAGGAAGGTATTTAGTTTTTTCTGGGGTGGCCCAACCCCACCCCAGAATTACTATGAGTCCGAACCAAGGTCCGTGGACTTGATTTTTCCCGTCTCCACGAAGTGCTGGTCGGGCCGGAAGTCGTACACCGCTCTGACAAGACGTTGACCCCAATACCGGTCTAGTAGGTCATAGAGCCCAATGACCCCACACTTGAACCCATGTATAAACCAATCCATGCGCTGGCGCGCACGTTCACGTGCACGTCCTAATCACACATTGTCCACGTGGACAGACCCAAGCCCTACCCTGACCCCGATCCTAACCACACCTCCGATCACGTGAATACCCTGACTCAGATCCCTGCGCTACTCTGACCCCGATCCCGACCCAGATTTTGACACATGCGCAAGACCCATATTTTGACGGAGAAACCGATTCAGGATATCATTGAAATAAAGTCGGAATTATGAACGTTTCGAAGACTCTTGAAAATAATTATTGATCGGATAGCTTCGATACATGTTATATTTAGAGTTTTAAATCATTATTTCCCTTTGATAATGCGATTTTAAGCGTTTCTGATTCATTCTCCGTGGTGATGTCTGTATCTCAGACTCAGGCACAGCGATCCCACCCGTGTACAGCGATCCCACTCGTGTCAACATTTGATGCGATTTTTAGAACAAACCAATGATTTTACACAATAATCTTGGCATGTGAGGTTGAAAACCAGGTTATATTAGACGTTCATGCATTCATATTCAGATAACCAGTCATTTGTATTGACTGTTTTCTATGCTATATGCGATCGGTGATCTGCTTGGCTAAGGCCCCTTGTAAATATCAACGTTAGAAATACACGCGCCACACATTAATATGTTCATAAACACCCGCTCATTGAACTAGTCCCAGTTGTTGCAGATTCAGACAATATGGATGTACATATTGATAAAATATAATAAAGTATAGTGTTTATATTACTTACTGGAGTTTTTTATTTTTTCCCAAGCATATTATAATGAACACTATGGCCTCGATCGCTTCTGACTGGTGCGCGTAACCAATGCCTATAATTATCGATATGATAGTACATAAGGAAATATGGGTTTCGGTTGATCGATACTTTGGACATGACACGACCTAATATAATAAAGGATAATCGGTGAGTATAATTTTTAGTATTCAAATATTCCCGTAGAAACATTCATGTCCTATAGAAACATTCATTGTGTTCCTTATGTCAATATCTTGATTCTTGACTGGAGGATTATTATAGGCGCGAATTACCCGGCAGATGCTTGTAATATCCAGCAGATGGTAATGTCAGGCAGATGGCACCATGATGCCGGATAAACTATAGGCACAAACGAACAATTAAATTAATGACACTGCCATTGGAAATGGTTACCTTTTGACTTTGTAAATTATAATCGCTTAAATGTACAAATTAAATTCTGGCGCAGAAAATTTAATAGTATTAGTGTCTAATGTACATGGAATAAAATTTAAGTATTATGGTTGCGGGAGCTTAGTTATTTCTTCGAATAGCCACTAGATGGCTCTTCAGTAGCCTACTATACTCAATAAGTTTAGTACCTAATCGATCGACGTCAAGATGACGGACTGCAATCCCATTGATAATGGCATAAGTTGCATCCATGCCAATAAAATCGTGTGGCATGGGCAGTGCTCAGTGAACAGGCTGCACCGTTCAGTGTTTCCTATTGGTGAGTTTTTCATATTGTGGCAATTATCTCATTATTGGCTTGGCTCGAGTGTCTGATACCACTTTAAACGCCTTGTGCGTCTCCGGTGTTCTCGGTCCAGTTAAACAAATTATGGATAATATATTGCGGCTAATCAAATCGCCTGCCCGTAGCTACTGATACGAACACGAAATTAATAATTTTGGGCTTATTCACCGAAAATTTATCTGGGGGAACCGTGTAGTCAATTTATCTATCCATGATTTAGTTTGCACGGCTGTCGGCGGAAATGGATCTTTGTAATACGATACTCTAATGCTCGTGTTTTCTGATATAATGTAATGAGTAAGACTTTTAAGTATATAATATATTTACATTTATAAACAAAATTAATTGTTTGAACAGTAGGTGACCCACTGGTGTTTATGTTTAACAGTGACGTTCAGTATTTAATTTTGAAAAACTCTGAAAAATGTGTATGAGTCAATATAAATGAAAAATTGGTCAATAATACTCATAAAATGTTTTTATTTCAGATGCAGTTAACCGTTCATCCCCAGCAGGGATTGTCCCTCTGGGACAAGACGGCACTCATGTTGTTTTTGGGGTTAAGGAAGATATTCCTCTGCTCGGCATGATGGAACGAAATGCGGAAGAATTGGTAAATACAATATATATTATGTAGACTATAATTGATTTGGGGGAATTAGGCCTATGTAGAGTCTGAAAGTGTCCTTAGCAGATATTATAAACCGATATGTTAACGAACTGCTTAATACATTATAATGATTCAACACACCAACAAAGTGGTAACTATATTATATTATAGATTATGTAGATCATAAAGAAACTGTTTTAAGAAAATAGTCGGCGAGATATATGAAGCCCGCTGTATATGTCGATATATATCCATGTGAGAGACTAGGGGTCGCTGGCCAGCACCCCCACCCCACCTAGTGGCGGGATACAGTGCCCAGTCACTCCCACTCCTGCTGACCACTGGACTGATCCAACATATACCTGAACTGAACATTGGTTTATTTGGACCATACATTTAGTTCTCTCGACTCTCTATTCATTATGAAAAAGTGCAAGGCGTGTAATTATTGTCACCCTCATCCTGGGGATAAGACTTGCAAATATCTACGGGAGGCTGTGGAGAAATGTACTGCTGCCACTGGAGACGGTAATGAGTGGGATAAATACCTGGATGTCGTTGCTCTTAATAAATTGGAACAGGAGGAGTCTGGAGAAGCTTCAGGTGGGGAGTCAGACACAGAGGTGGAAGAGTTACGTCGTTTGAATAAGGCTCAAATGGATAACATTGCTGACTTAATGGACTCTTTGACTACCTTATCAACTGATTTTCGTGCTTATCTTGGTGTGGGGGTGTTAGCGGTCTCGGCTGCCGGCATCGAGCAACCTGCTGTTCTTGTTCCCTTCTTTATTAGATCTTCGAACTCAGTTATATGGCGAGATATATGAAGCCCCACTGTATATGTCGATATATATCCATATGAGAGACTAGGGGTCACTGGCCAGCACCTCTGTTTTAATATATTTTAAATTGATTTCGGCAAAATATTCTAAGATTGTAGTACTTTCAATTTTTAGTGTTTCATAAATTGTATTCTCTTTTTCAGGAAGAGCCTATTGAACGTCTACGCTTTGTGTAGGGGGGGAAAGTACTGGCCCCAACAGATACTTTGATAAAGGTTTGTTTTTTGAAGAATATTACAGTCGACACCTATAACTTAATGTAAATAGAAGTATATTATTAAGGACACTAATGTAATCTATTCACAAATATTATTACTTAACTTATTTATTTCACCCATAGTAACATTTAATATTCTATTTGATATTATTCAGATCGTTGTACTGGATCCGCGTGGAATAATTAAATTTAGTCTATCTATCCATTTTCTTTTGTGCTTGTCTGATTTGTATATTATAATTCTGATAAATATTGTCTTCTTTTTTTAGGCTGGCGTTGTAGATGGACAGTACATCAGTGTCTTCAAAATTTCGGTCTAAAGACACATGGATATAATAGAAAAAGTTTGTTTTCTGAAGAATATTACAGTTTACACCTATAACTGAGTGTGCAACATAACCCAGAGACCGACGCCCAGGTCTCCACAGAATTTTCATCGGTCTCTGATATGGATATTTGGCAGGGCCCGAAGATCTCCAATAAAATATCCAAGTGATAAAATGTTCAATGTACTCTGAACCATGGGAACCCTGTTTATGACGCAGACTTTTTTTGGTCTCTGTAAAATATTTTCGGTCTCCACTGTTACAATTTGGCAGAGACCGACGGTCTCTCATCTCCAAATTCACTATGTTGCACACTGATAACTCAATGTAAATGGAAGCATATTATTAACGATACTAGTTCAATCTATTCAAAATATGACTACCTAATTTATTTATTTCACCCATAGTGACATTTAATATTCTATTTGATATGTCATTCAGATCATTGTACTGGATCCACGTGGAATAATTAAATTTAGCCTATCTATCTATTTTTGTCTGATTTGTATATTATAATTCTGATAAATATTGTCTTTTTTTTTTTAGATTGGCGATGTACATAGACAAAAGCCTGGAAGTTGGCGACGTAGATGGAGAACTAGTTTTTTGCTTATAACTTTGGCTTTTATCGACGTCCGGATTGTTTAATTGCAACTAGTCATAATTTTATATGTTTCAATAATTTTACTTTTATAATGACAGACATGGTCATCTATATATGGTTTTATTGATATAGTATGAAGCCCGGTGATTTTTTACCTTATACTGATAATCATTAATATAGTATAAAGCCCGGTGATTTTATTGATGTCGTACTGTTGCTGTATAAATGTATCATCTTTAAAAGATGTTGATGTGATTTATATTTTTTTGAAAAGGATATATACCGTATTTCACCGATAAAACGCCCGGGCATTTATTTTTTTCAGAACACTCTTACCCCCGGCGTTATTTCGAGGCAGGCGTTTATACGGGGCAGGCGTTTATTGTTTTAGGTTGGTGAATACAAGACCCATCTTATTTGCAATCCAGCTAATGACCTCCTATGCTTAAAGATATGTGTTTCAAAAGGTATCCTCCCGCCTATTAATTAGCAACTTCAAGTTATGTAAGGTACAACATAACAGAGAACTGTGTGCCATCAAGCACCCATGCCATAAGAGTGAGATGTTATCAAATCTATGTTGTTGCCGCTTTCGAAACGGGCAATATAACCAATTATCCAAAGCACCATATGCTTTTTGATCAGGACCCGGCATTCATTCGGGGCAGGCGTTTATTTATTTCATGACATTTAATAACCCGGCGCTTTTTCGGGGCAAGCGTTTATTTGGGACCCGGCGTTCTATCGGTGAAATACGGTAATACTCATATGGCAGGATTTGTGGCTCAGCACTGCCTTGCTTATATTTTCTATTTTTTTTGCATTTTGTATTTGGTTCTATACTTCCCTATTACAGGGATGCTAAATGTCAGACTTTCAGCTAATTTCCGATTTTATTAATTTCCAAGAAAATTAGAATTTTCACTATCATTTATGTACTGAATCATGGTTTTGTATTCCTCTTTATTCCTCCCCTCCCTCGCCCAGTGTCAGATCCCAGTCGGCAAACCGGGCAGAATATTTACTGGCCGCTCATTGATCGAAAATCGGTGCCAGAAGTGTTCTGATTGGGTGCTCACTGTGTCCTAGTCTCAAGTAGTTGTGGCCTTTTAAAGAGGCTCCGATTTGCTCTGGGATTTTACACCATCAAAAACATGGTTTACTTGGTTTAGATATAGTGTTAGATATGGGTTATATATACAGGCCAAATCCACTAAACTCTCCCCTATGCTGGCTTCGCCTATATTACCCCGACTATGCCAGGCTGAGAGCAGTAACTGACATTTTTCTTTCTTTGAATATAGTTCAGAATTTTTTATACAACCCAAGTAGCATCCCTGCTATTATACAGATAACACAAGTTTGTATATGATATAACCATGAGTTTAGACTGACTCCCGGCACCATACTAGTTCTAAATTATTGCCTTACTTATAGATTTTGATAACCTTTTGTTAATATTATTCCAGTCGTGTATTCGAAATTCTGCCACTATCATATTTCTAAATTCTATCTTTAGTTAAACATTTTGATAAACTTTATTAAGATTGTTCTAGGTCTATTTAACATTTATATCAGAAACATTTGAACTGATGTTACCTGCCATTTACATGTATTATATATATATCTATTGTCATTATTATGAAGTCGATGAGATTATAACTATGATTTGTTACAAAGCCGCTCATTGATCGAAAATCGGTGGCAGAAGTGTTCTGATTGGGTGCTCACTGTGTCCTAATCTCAAACAGTTGTGGCCTTTTAGAGGTTCCGATTTGTTCTGGGATTTTAAGTTGTACACCATCAAAAACATGGTTTACTTGGTTTAGATATTGTGTTAGATATGGGTTATATATACAGGCCAAATCCACTAAACTCTCCCCTATGCTGGCTTCGCCTATATTACCCCGACTATGCCAGGCTGAGAGCAGTAACTGACATTTTTCTTTCTTTGAATATAGTTCAGAATTTTTTATACAACCCAAGTAGCATCCCTGCTATTATACAGATAACACAAGTTTGTATATGATATAACCATGAGTTTAGACTGACTCCCGGCACCATACTAGTTCTAAATTATTGCCTTACTTCTAGATTTTGATAACCTAGTTCTAAATTATTGCCTTACTTCTAGATTTTGATATCTTTTTGTTAATATTATTCCAGTCGTGTATTCGAAATTCTGCCACTATCATATTTCTAAATTCTATCTTTAGTTAAACATTTTGAGTTACAAGTCATATGAAATGGATTTTGAGATATCATAATTATTGAAAAGATATGATCAAGTGGATTCCAATAATGAAAACATTAAGGACATCTAAGAAATGTTTCCATATTTTATGTTTGATGTATTCATGTTTGAAAAAAAGTTTGCAATATTTCTGAATGGGTAATTACCAGTAAAGTAACTCAATATACTCCTTAGGACAATGTTAGAAATTGAAGGATATATTTAATACACTGTCCTGACATTTGGTACAGGTATTGCTATGATCAATAGCTCTAAGCACTCCAAACATAAGAATATACCAAGCAAGAAATCCGATGATTTAATCACTTTGAATAATATCACTTTTCTGTGACACATCATATATGACTCTACTGCATGAAAACATCACCATCCTTGAGTCGATATTGTCATGAATGACAAATTTTCAAAAAATAATGCTAAAACGGTATAAAACGGGGTCAGTCATGTATTAAAAACAACAACAAAAACAATCAAGCTTTATATAATTGACTAAATATGACATAAATTGGGCGACGTTTTTTCTGAGTGAAAAAACGTCGCCCATATTTGAACCCTTGAAGGTGGATAGTTTACCAAAAATGTGGGTAACTAATTATACTCAGGGGCAAAAGCTTATATTTGATCATATTATAATAGAATAATGAGAACATTTTGAGAATAATGAATAAAGATACAGTCAATGATAGGATATTTCATCTGATCAATATGGGAATCCAGTTTCTGACTTTTTTTGTTGTCCTCAATTTGAAAAGTTTTTATACAGGAAAGAAAATCCTTTCTTGGCTATTACATTAAGAAAACATTTAGTTAGAGAATGGTCATAGAAAAAATTGATAATATATGAATTAATTAGAGAAATGATCTTTTCTCACTGATATAGGGGTGTGCGACGTTTTTTCATCAAATTTTCTACATCAATCTTTAATAATCTGCTGTACAAAAAATATTGGTCTAATTTAATGGCAAACTCAAATATAGTACCGCCTATATATTACCTTTAAACTTACTAACTCTCAGATCGATCAAACAAAATATAATTTTTACCCTTTTAGGACAGACTGCACCATTTTCGTGAGAATGGGTCATATATCTATTGTCATTATTGTGAAGTCGATGAGATTATAACTATGATTTGTTACAAAGAAAAATATATAACTATAATTTTTTGCAAAAAAAATAAAAACTATTTTCATATTTAAACTGAATATGTTGTTCTGTCTTCTCTGAATATCTGGATCCCTTCCACTTAGATGGTCAATAACTATATTTCTATACCAAAATTTTATATTTCAATCAAAGGAAACTGAATATCACGACAGAATCTGATGCCTAATAATAAATATCGCTGATGCCCATTGAAGGACGAACGCTTTGAAAGCATCAAAAGAACATTTACAATGAAGTTGGGATCGTTGTACTTAGACCAAAATGATGAGACCAAGGAAGGAAATGAGTAGATATACTTATATTTCTATTACTGAATGCTAAATCAATAGTGGAATTTGCTCGGGTTGTTGCAGTACTAGAAATATGATTTAACTGCAAAATATTACATATATTGCTTGTAGTTGAGTAACTCATTGTATGCTGAGTATTTATATTAAAATCACCAATTAATAAATATGGCGTATCTGGAGAATGACCATATAATGATATTGTCTGAAGAGCAGTAGTTAAACTGTTAGTCACCGCCTTAGGGCATCTATATAAGACAGATACGGTATAAGGTTTACCACTATATAATAGAAATAGTGTTAAAACTTCCACTTTATTGTATCTATACATTTTAGTTTTTATTATTTCAATTTTTTTATGTACATAAGCACATAGTCCATAAAATGATCGACTTTGGTTTACTGATTCATTCCATGTAATTAATTTGTAATTATTTATCATAAAATCATTATTTGAATCAAATTCATTAAATCTCGTTTCACAACATAGAATAACATCTGACATAAGGGAATGTTTACTGTTTCGTAGACATTCAATGTGATGATACAAAGATTGACTATTTTCATAATAAACTTTCAACCCATTATTCTCTAGTGAAATAGGATTAAAATTCAATTTACATGAACGATCACGTTTTGCTTCTTCATTTTCTGTGTATACTTTATTGTCGATCATAAAATGTTTAGGATTAAACCCTACTATTAATAAACCCTTTAAAGAAGTAACTCTACTAAGAGCAACATACATCATATGTTTTAGAAAATTACTTGGACAACCAGTCACATGAATAATAGCTTCAGACATAGTACTACCTTGTGATTTATGAATAGTTTTAGCTGACGAATTTTTCAATGGATATTGTGTTCTACTTACTTCAATATAATTTTTGCCAACATTAAATTTACGTGTTTGAGGAAATATAGGTACCCAATTTGAATCAATATCATCAGTATAATATTGACGATAAATAAGCCCTTGATTGTGTCCAATTTTTGGATCAGGAAACAAAAACCATAACATACTAGGTTTAGTAAAACCAGGCATATAGTGAATTTTCTTTAATATTCCAGTCGTTCCATTCGCTAAACCATGTTTGACATCAATATTCAAAATAATATCGTATGATAAATCAACACATACTTTGATTTCTTTTTGCAAACAACCAGTTCGTTTAGGGTCTTTGGAAATATTTTCAATTAGAGCTTGCAATTTACCTTTTTCAATACTACTAAGAACTGTATCTTTAGCCACTATTACACATTTCTCATTTGTGCTATGATTATATATTTGGTCGTTGTAATCATCGACTTCCGTATTTCTAGAGCATAAGATTTGTGGTAAATTAGGCGTTGTCAAATCTAATATATAGGCTCGTCCGTGCAACAATTTTATATCTTCGTCATTATGAATTCCTATCCTTACTTGATTTAACATTTCGGCAAATGATTTATCCTCATTCTGTCTCATTATTTCAGTTAATTCATACATTAAAACATGTTCTTTCCACAAGTTTGTACCTAATGATTGGACTACACCTTTTTTATTTTCAAATATCCAATTATCAAAAATTGGGCTAAGTTGGAAAAAGTTACCAAATGTAATTACGTGTAAATTACCCATGAATTTCTTTTTCCCTAGAATCTGCTGAAGTCGTTGATCCATAAAATCAAACACAGTGCTACCTATTAATGATATTTCATCAATTAGAATAACTTTTACATCTTTCCATTTATTTTTCAATTTATTTAACATATCACTTGTTGGACTAGAATATATATTTAGGGATTTAGATGGCTGAATACCCAAAGCGGAATGTACAGTTTCTCCATTAATAAGATAAGCAGCTTTTCCGGTATAACTAAGACAAATAACAGTTTCGATATTTGGGAATTTACACCTAAATTCATAATCCGAGATAATGATTGATATAGAGAACGTAAGACAAAACTTTTTCCAACCCCGGCACCACCACTAATTAACAGCCTTAAAGGTTCGTCCTTATTTAATAGTATGTGTTTCATAACATGTTCATAAATATACCTTTGTCTCAAATTCATACGATTCACATCTTGTAATAATTTATTCTGTGGCCACAGCTTCTCCACTGTTTCATAAACATGTGTATGATTTATACCAGATTCTAGATTTACATTTTCTTCACTATTGACCATTTCGACAGATGGATTAAAGGTTTCATTCGGTACAAAGAAATTATTTATTTGATCACTTTGTTCCATAGTATCACATTCATCATTATGTTGGGTACTGGGAGCAACAACAGGATCGATTTCACTATTTATTAATGTATTTTCTAGTGATTCCAAAGCTGTCATAGATTCAAGATTATATTCTTTTATTTTATTTTGTAGTAATTCATACGATGTTTCACTTAAACTTTTGATAAAATCAATATGAGATTCAAAATCTTCCACAAACTCCAGTTCCTTTCTCCAGGGATAAAATAAAGTCAAATTTATCCGAGCAATTTCTTCTTCCTGATTTGGTGAGGGACATATACGATAACTTAGAACTTTTTGTTTTTTCCGTAAGGTATATGAATATCTTTTAGTAGAATAAACAATTTTGTCCTGTACAGATTCTGGATCATCCAAATCCGAATCATTACATTCATTCATTACATTAAATCAGTATCTTTTCTTCTTTTATTTCTGATTGGAACAACATTTAATTTTGTTAAGAAATCGGCGAGACACCAATTTTCGAATTCTATAGGTCTCTCTTCATATTTTTCATATTTTGATTGAAAACATATATCAGTAGATTCAGGATCCATATTAGCCAACACATCGTTACCTTTTAAAACTTTCATCATATCCTTTCTCTTACCTATAGGAACATATACAACATCTCTACTAAGATAGCACATAGGAAATCCCAGTGTCATATAAATACATTCTTGGACACTAATCTCTGATGAATATATATATATATAAAGATTTTTATTCCGAATTATTTGATCATACATATAATACTTTGCACATCATACATAGTCAATACAATAAAACAGGAATTGGGCATTAATAATCCTCTACCATGAGGTCTTCCAGACCGCCCAAAATAAAATAAATTAATTAAAGGTTGTAATGTATAGTAAATGTTTGTCCATAGTCCTTTCGTTATCATCCTTTTGCATAGTTCGTGTTTATTTAATACTTTCACTGTTCGTGTTTATTTAATACTTTCACTGTCGTCGGTGATGTTTGCTGACTTTTGTTACGTTGACTTGTTAATATGTGACGATATTGTCCTTTATTTTGTGTCCATCATGTTAGATAGAGATCACGTCATCTCACTAAGGTCCATTTTTGGATTTATGTACATCCTTATATACTTTTGTAGAATGTAATAGTAAATTATTACTAGTTCTTATTGATTCAGTCCAGACTAGGAATATTATTTTTACATATAACATTAAACAGTATAACATGACATACGGTCAAGTTATTTAACCAAAATTACATGTACAAGAAATTAGCAATGCCTACTTTAAAGACTAGTAGGGCATCTTACATTCACAACTATGTCCTCAGATTAATCCTAAGTAACACCGTTCATACTAATGGGATTGACTGAAAAGTCAATAAGGACCCCCCTCCCTACAACATCGGTATATCGATCCTAACTTTGACTGGGCTTTTACAAATCCCAGAATTTTCCCCCCAATACAATTTTCCCAAGCAATGGATTTCAAATTTCAGAGGAATTAGATTCAACTTCAGACTTAAGGAATGGATCAAATGCCAGATGATACTGGTGCTTTAAATACATTTTAAAATCCTTTCTCGCATTTGTCATCTGTATTTTTGGTTCAAGTCTGTTCCATAGAGTTGGAATACAATATAGGTATGACTTTCTGAATAACTCGTTATTTGGATGAGGGTAAAGTAGTTTCTTTCCCTCCGAAAGTCCCCGCAGTCGGACTTTCCTCCTGTCAACATTTACTATGTCTCTCGTCCGTAAGAAAGCTAAATCTAAAATATGGGTTTCTCTTCTTGTTTGAAGAGAAGTAATATTAAGCTTGTTATGTATATCTCTGGTACTGGACAAATTTTACCAATTTGTTTCACTTGGTTTCTTAACGATTCAGGGCTTTCTTTAAATTCCTCCATGATTTTAGACAAAGCTAAACTGAGTCCTCGATCAGATTTCTGGATATAACTAATAATATATCCAATTACAGAATATGCATTCAAACAAAATTGAATATCATGGTTCGCCCGCCATATGTTTATTAAATTTCTACTATATGCATTGACTCTACACTCATTTGGTTTTCGTTTCAAAAATAATTTATCTTCAGTTAAATTACTCCTCACTGCTCGCATATATTGATCCTCATTTAAATGTAAGGCTTCCAACATACTATCGAATGTATGATCATCGAGATTGGTTGTTGTATCTAGAAATTCTTGTACTTTTGTATAATTATTTTTATCGTCATCATTAAGCTGTACCAGGGGTTCTAAAATAATACTTTTAACCATAGGCGGTAATGGAAACCCAAACCGACAAATATTTTTTCCTTTTTTCCTGCATGTACGAGAGTGCTTATGTGTTTGATATTTAATTAGTTCTTTTATGTCGTCATTTTGGTCTAACGAACAAGACACATATTTATCGACAAAATTTATTATATCATCATTGTTTCCACCTGCTTTATAAGTAAGACTATCTTCTGTAAACAGAAGGAGATGCACATGAGGTGAACCGCGATGCTGGAACTCTATCTTATATGAATAATCGATTATCTTCCCTATTGGACACGATTCATGACATAAAATATCTTGTATAAAGACCTTCATTCGGTTGTCAAAATATCTAGCAGTTGTCACAGGATCTTTATTAAGTAATGAACATTTTTCAGTAAATGACATATTTTCAATATCGTCATCACTTATTTCACAATTATTGATTAGTTTAGACAAGCACTTTAGTAATTCATGCCATTTAAATTCAGCAGATGATAAGGACATGAACCAAGTTGGAATACCACATTGACGGATTGTTGCATAAAGTTCTGTTTTCCGATCCTGAAAATACATAGGACTATTCCTCAAATGCTTATATAGGAAAAATCCATTATCTAAATTGGCAATATTTTCTAATGAATCTCTAGTATGTACATCTTTACATTTATAGTTGTTATCCTTTAAGAATTTTAAACCAAAATTTCTTTTCTTGTTAATATAGTTGTTTTGGTACTTTTTATACATCAGAAATATTTTTTGAGAATGTTGTGCCATTCTACGATCTCTGTGTCTTAGCTCCCATTTCATACGATCACATAAGTTAATATTATCAGGATAGATTTCTGATACTCGTTGCCCACCATACAACGTAGGAAATGCTAAAGATTCAACATCTACGTCATAATAAACATCTTTTGGAAAATTGTGCTCTCCTGGCGCTACATCTAAATAAGCAGTATCTAATTGGGAATCAATTAATGTACGATAAATCGCACTATATTCATCTGCATCCACTTCTGAGAAATTGTCAGAATTTGACTCATTATTTAATGTGCTATCATCAATTCCAATAACGGGAACACAATCAGAATCATTATTGTCTTCTATAGAGTCAGAATATTCAGAAAGTAAATTGATGGTTGTTTCCAACCACCTACTATCTACAGTAACAGGATTGTCTGAATAAATATCTGAATTAGCCATTAACCATCGCAGGGCAGTCATGACACGATCTGGCCTTACATTCATTTGTCTATAAACTGATTTATAAGCCAAGCGCCTCTTAACTCTGACACTAACAGTACCTTCAGAATTAATAAATCTTGGCAAAGAAGATATAGCATATTCAATATCAGTGGGTACATTTATGTTTCCCATTAAAATTAATTGAGATCCCATTGGTCGAACTAAAATATTTAAGAACAAAATAAGTGGAGTAATCAACATTTCTTCATATTGATTAATCTTTAACTCAGATAGGATTATTGGAAAAACCATACCATTTGTCCAACTTAATTTAGGGACCTCTCCTTTGCGAATATGGTTATTACATGTATTGCATACATACACTTCTGAATTAGTATAATTGACACCACGCACATATTTCTGAAAGATAGGTAAACGATGCTGAGAAACTATATTTACAGATCGTTCAAAATATATTTGTTAACAACAACATCAAATATAATCACATTGGCCATTTAACTTAGAAATAATAGCCTCACTAAAAGAAATAGGTTGATCTCTTGTAAAATCTACATTAGATGACTCAGGCTGCTCATCTATATTCAAGCTTATAATCGGATCAGTACCTCGTAAATCTTCTGTTCCCTGGGTTTGTTCTATACTAATATCATTAGAAAATGATTCACTATTTTTATTTAAAATCTTTTTTTCCTTTTTATTACGTTTTAGTTTCCTCTTTGCCTGCTTCTTCTTTAGTTCGTTGCACACACTTTCTGTTATATTGTCAGAACCTAATCCTGACATAACAAGCCGTTTATTCTTTTCACGTAGCTTTCTACGTTTCAGATTCTTTTCTTTTTTCTCTTGAAATATTTTCTCGTCTGTCTTACAACTGTCTTTATTACCAGTATCTTTTGTATATCGGTTCTTCTTTTTTTTAGGGTTATCAACAAAAACTACCTTTGTCTTTTTGTTTTGTTTAATAGAACTTACTTTCCGCTTTTTATGTGCAGAAGATTTCTTCATTCCTACAGAAGAATCATATTGATCACTATAACTTTTTGTAGGTACATCGTCCAAAATAATTGTAGAATCATGTATCACATCAGTTATATTTTCACTGTTGCCACTAACAAAAGGATCAGACACTTCAGATTGTTTAGACCTCTTGCCTTCCTGTTTCTGAATATTTTTTTTCCAACCTCTGACAACTGTCCAAGAGCTACTAGATTTACCTGAAGTATTTGACATAAAAATAGATCTCTTGGCACTAACTTCTCTTTGTCTCATAACTACATTCACATCAGTCATTATCTTCACAGGTATACTTCCATGTTTACCAAGAGAACTGATATCTATTATAACTTCGTCACGTAAACGACTGAAATTATTCTGTACACATTTTATTTCACAGGTAGTGATTTCATATGCAATAGATCTGTGTCGGTCAAATTGTATTTTCAAATAGTTGCATAATGAATCAAAAGCATGGAAATGAATCAAACATGACAATCCATTACTATTTGTGAACCCACGATGATCACGAGCATGTGAATCAAACACATAATAATGTCCCTGATCAAATTTGATGCCGACACAAATACCATCACAAATCAAAAATAATTTGGAAGATGAACTAAAGGCCTCGACTAAACCTTGAATAATTGAATCCGAATTTCGGCTCAACATACCAGTCACTAATTTTGTCATATTCAAGTCATAATCAGTTACACCATATCCTATAGATGTTGGTAACTCTGAAGGTAAAAGATATGTTTTATTGAAATGGTGAGCTACGGATTGATAAATTACGTCACCTCTGTCAAGAATGAAATCCAAGTCCCATCTCATCATATTATTCACCGCATGATCTCTTGAATATAAAAAGAACGACAACACATTCCCAACGCACTGTTTCCCTGATGATTCACCATATTTGATATCACCCTGGTGATACGAACCGAGCACAATACGTTTATATATAGACATTTTACTTGCTATGACTACTTAAATGATAGATCAAAATGCACACACCTCAATCAATACAAAAACTAGCAGAAAACAAATTGCAATAATCAAATCGTATCAATCCAATATCAGGTAACAAGTAGCAGGTAGCATGTAGCAGATAACAATTACACGAATAACTTTATTGTACGTTCACTACGTTGATACAAATCATAAGTTAAGCTGACATCCATTCATGACCAACGATGCGAAACAAAGACAAACATTCGGCGTCAAGCTTCAGCATTTATAGGTGTCATCTAGGTCAAAACTAATATGCATTCTAAAAGACATAAAAACCCAAAATTAATCAATGAAATAATGATATACCATATAAAGATTAATTATTATCAATTTTTGCATTAAAATATTTTATAATTTTAAAACATAACGTTTAACCAATCAGAAGACACCTCAACCATGACGTAAGCTTCGGCGACGTCAAACATCAGATCAAATCTTGTAACCAATTGGATTCAACTGGATCAAACCAGATTCTCATCCCTCCCAAATTTACAAAAATTTTCCACCCATCTCTACTTCAGCCAATCAGAACACACCTCAACCATGACGTAAGCTTCGGCGACGTGAAACGTCAGACCAAATCTTGTACCCAACTCGATTCAACTGGATCAAACCAGATTCTCATCCCTCACAAATTTCTCATCCCTCACAAATTTACAAAAATTTTCCACCCATCTCTACTTCAGCCAATCAGAATACACCTCAACCATGACGTAAGCTTCGGCGACGTCAAACGTCAGACCAAATCTTGTACCCAACTGGATCAAACCAGATTCTCATACCTCACAAATTTACAAAAATGTTCCACCCATCTCTAGTTTAACCAATCAGAACACAGTTCAATCATGACGTATGATTCTCCGACGCCAAACATCAGATCCAAATTTTTCCGTAAACACAGCTTTCATAAGAGGAACTTCCGCCCAAAAGTCACCAACAGATCAGTTAAGACCCAGACCTCAAACAGAACAGACATCATTCGAAAATCTCTTCATTACCATTGCCTGAAACTCGATCAGATGGAAATGGATACAGACGCTGTTACACCAAAAAAGACCCCTCCTATAGGAAAGATAGCTACCAGGAGACAAAACTTGGAATCGTCTTCTGACTCACCCCAAAAAATGAAGAAGAAACTGGTTTACCAGACTGATATACAATCAAGGACATTAGCTGAACTAAGAAAAATGGTATTAGCCAACGAATACTCACATCACAACTTCTATGCTAAAATTCTGATTCTAGAAGAAGAAGCATCAGACAAAGATCCGCGGGTGGTCTTCCATCGACGAAGAATTCTCCTGGCTGATGGAACTGGATTCCTAGTAGGATTTGTGAAAACCAAAAGCGACCAAAAGCCTAAAGATCTCCAAGTCGGAAATTCCTACTTAGTGACGAAATTCAAGCTTTTCAAAAATGCAGAACTCCTAATCGACCAGAGCACTATCATAGCAACGTAAGCACTTTTTCATTATATATACAGCATATATATTTACACTTGATTTATACTATACCCATAAGTGACGATGATCATCAAATATTAACCATAAATTAAAACCAGTTAAGACTTATATTAATTATTAGCATTTTACTTTCAACACTCTAAGAACTATTATAACAGAAATATTGATTTTCTTTTTATTATGACATAATTCCGATACGCGAACCTCATACTAAATTACATTGAATATACAAATTGAAAATAAACCATATTAGATATGTACATTTCCAAACTTCTCTTACTAAAGACTGTCCACTTTTCCAGATCTCTGGATATACAGGTCCCACCTGCCCTCATCATAAGTTCCAAAGCCGCCTACAAAGCACCATTCCACCCAGAGGGAGATATAAATAAGATGATAGCAGTAAAAGGTACATCGCTCTGCTGCACTGTGGACATTGTCGAAGTAAGTTTAAATGCATGATCATACCCATTACAATAAAGTCTCTTATTTCAAAAACTTCCTTTCAATTATACTATATACTAATGTATTTTGGCTATTATTAATACATCATATTATAATTTCAAAATGCATTAAAATCATTGTGATTAATTAAGATATAACACATAATAATATAGGAAAAACAGATAGTTTTAATAATGACTAATTTATGATTTATTATAGGTCAAAGAGATGAGAGATGTGGAAACTAAGACGAACGGGAAACTAAAGGTTAAAGAGATAATGGTAAAAAACGGAGGCCAGGACATACCCCTGACGTTATGGGACAACGCAGCAATATATGCCCAACACAACGTGGGAGATCAAGTCCATTTGATCAACGCAATAGTCAACTACAACTCATACTATAAGAAGAACCAAATAGTACTGTCATTCGCCGATCAAATAAAGGTAATTTATCTATTTTTTTTCTTTCATCTTCTGTATCTTTCTCCACACCGCCCACCTTTATCCATTCCATATTGCCATATGTATCTTTTTATCAGCTCTCTCATATCCCTTTATCACTCTCCCTTTTGCTAACAACATCGACCATATGTCTACCTTTTACAATCAGCAACTGGACCATATAGATCTATTAATATTATACGAAAGACGCTACTGTTGCAGTTTCTATGGGAATTATTTACTTTCGGTCCAATTATCAACTACTTTGTAATATATTATAGATATCTTCAAAACTTTATAATATATCTTCAGAACTTTTACAACGAATCTCTATATCACCCAAATATGTACATCATATCTGTATTATATTTATAACAAGTCTTATACATTAATACAAACTATTTTTCAGCCTGTTCAACATGAAACCAAAATGTGCGTCGGCAAAGTGACAGCTGTATCAGAGACCGAAAACTGGCGACGACTCCAACTAGTTTGTTTCATCGACGACTCCCTTCGTTACTTACAAGTGGACAGGGACCTACTTCGAGAACTCTTGGACATAAAAGAAGAGGAAACAACAACCAATAACATAGCCGATTATCTCCCGTTCACAGCCATTCTAGAAACCCTTGGCCAAGATCTAATCAGTATGAAGACCACCACTTCAATGGAAGAGGGTCAAGCTCTCCTGAAAGCTTCTCCAACAACATAAACACCAATATTACTTCTACATAATGAGATCATTATGATACTTGAACATTTCTAACTTCTTATCAACAAACTGGACTTAACATTTTACAGTCTCAATATTTTGACTATATCAACGAACTGGATTTCAAGTTTAAAGATGTCAACTATTCTAGGTTTTAAAGAATAGACTGTTCTTGTGCATTAACATATATATGGTTTAAAATACCATTTTATATAGTCTCAACATTTTGACTATATCAACAAAATGGATTTCAGGTTTCAGCTTTAAAAAGTTCCACTATTCTATATTTTAAAGATAGACATTTCATATAGTCTCAACATTTTGACTATATCAGCGAACTGGATTTCAGGTTTCAGCTTTAAAAAGTTCCACTATTCTATGTTTTAAAGAATAGACTGTTCTTCTGCATTGACAAATATGGTTTAAAATACCATTTTATATAGTCTCAACATTTTGACTATATCAACGAACTGAATCTCAGGTTTCAGGTTTCAGCTTTAAAAATTTCCACTATTCTAGGTTTTAAAGAATAGACTTGTTTCTGCATTGACATATATACCATTTTATATAGTCTCAACATTTTGACTATATCAACAAACTGGATTTCAGATCTCAGTGACAATAAAAGAGTCTCATGTTCATGACAACTTATAATAAAGAATTGTGATTTATTTCAAATCGAATAAAATGTTCTTATTTATTCTTTTAAATTGCCCATTAATATAGTATTCATTCCTCCATATATAAATTGAATCAAAGAAACGAAATAAAGAAACCAATAAATACTTTATCCTACCTACTTATCCTGGATAAATTTAACCAAATGAACCAACGAATAGTCGCAATTATAAGCCTTTCCCTATGTAATTTTAATTAAATCAACATATTTACTTTACCCCACTCAATCAAATGAACCCCACTAATACTCTAGCCTACATAGTCTATATAAATAATACTGAACAATTTAATAATATATACCCAAATTATTCCCGAATACTATACATATAAAAAATTCAAAAATTAGTTATAATTGCTTATAATTGCGACTACACCCCAGAATCATCTTTCTGACACGTCAGAAGATTGTCACTTGCTGTTCTTCACTGGCATATATTGTCCATGTCTCACTGCTGTATAGGAGAGTCCTGAGTGCACATGCCTGGTAAATTCTCAGCTTGGTGTTGAGTGTAAGGTTGTTGTTTTTCCATACCCCCATGAGTCTGGACATCACAGTGGCTGCTTTACAGATCCTCGGCATCAAGTATCCAGTTGTTTGTGATAAGTGAGCCCAGGTACAGCAAGCTGTCAACTACAGCAAGCTCATGCCGTTGATGGATATAAATAGTGGAATTGTAGCATTCTGACCCATTACCTCAGTTTTCCTTATGCTGATGGTTAGTCCAAACTCTTTACATATATTGGAAAACTGATCCATGAGATGCTGGAGACCTTTATCGGTATGGCTGACATGAGCTGCATCATCAGCAAACAGCATCTCCCTGAGGAGAACCCGACTTATTTTTGTCTTAGCATGCAGGCGTGCAAGGTTGTATAGTCCATGGTCATGTCGGGTGTGGATGAAGACTCCATCAGATAAGGACTGGAAGGTATAAGATAGCAAGCAGGAGAACAAGATGTCAAAGAGCGTGGGTGCAAGCATAGAGCCCTGCTTGACACCACTGTTAATGGGAAATGGCTCAGATACATCGCCATCACAATTGTCTATGCTGGTCATGGCATTGTGGAAGGACTTGATTATTCTCAGTTTGTAACAGCCTGAAAAGACCACTGAATATATCAACAATTTTTAAAAAGTAGTAAAATTGATATGTGTTGACTCATTCTCCATTGTTCAGAAAACCTGTAATATTCCAAAGACTGATAACTTGATATGATGCTTGACCTGATGTCTCTATTGTCAAGGCTGAACATTTTTAGTTCGTAATTTTGTGCATGTGGTGATATATGTGCTTTCTAAATTAGTATCTCTACGGTATGTCATGAATTAAGGTGAAGGCTTTTATCTATTTTATTATACCTTGATAATTAAATCAGCTTGTACTGAGAAAAATGTACTATACATAATGGCAACACTAAATAAAAAATGTTTAAAACAAAACAACATCTGTTGAATGTGACCATCAATGGTATATAATTATATCCTGGGGTCCTGAATCTAAAATATAACTTATTTTGCCTTTTCAGACGTTAATGAATGTGAGATAATCAATATATGTGGGAAAGAGCCACAATGCAAGGATACACTGGGTTCCTATGTATGTCTCTGTTCCACCGGATACATGCTCGCTGTCAATGAGAACAAAGAACTCATATGTAAGCTATCACTGCTCAGGGTAGTTGTGCTGGACCTTATAATAACCACTTCTTCATTATTCTGCTATTAATGAATCGCTCTGTCATTTGTCCCTGCTCCATTTACTCACAATAAACAAACATGTTATGTACTTTTAAAATTATTTTCAGGTGTTTGTAACAATTTGCCTGACGCCTGTTTATGTGAGTATGCCTCACTTATTCATTATATATTTATCATTCATCATAATTTCATCTCTCAATATATGCACAGTGGTTACTGGAATGGGAATTACAATAATCTCTCTTTCTCCTTTCAGCAACTGATTTGATTCCATGTACACAGGTGTGCGTCAGTAGCTGTGGTAGTTTCCAGTGTAGGTGTCATGCGGGCTACACATTGGAAGACGATGGAGTAACATGTAGAGGTATTCTCTCCTCTTTTTTTATTTTCTCAGGAATGAGAAAATAAGTAGGTTTATATGACGGATGTCAATCATTGATTAGAGATCTTGATGAGATATGATTACTGCTTTTTCTGTGAAAAAGCCGACAGTCTACTTCCTCAGCACCAATCATGTCATACCGATACATCGAAGAACACAATAGAGAGAGAAATGCCATTGTACCACCCATTTCTCACCTCCACCATACTCCAGTCCACTCTGGCACATGCTCCCTGCACCATATTGCCCCCCTCAGGTTATTACGTAATAACACTCACCCTTACCCAGTCATGGTTGGGTGCACACTGACATTATGGCTCTATCCCTCCCTTGCCTTCCAGCTCTGTCCCTCCCTCCCTTGCCTTTTGCCCATTACCCCTATCTCTCTTTCTCTCTTTCACTCTCTGACTCTTACTATAGCAGTAGCTAGCTGTATATACAACCCATTCAAGTGGCAGTAAGTGGCTGGGCTGTAGAGCGCTCTATGCAATATTCCAAAATTGCCACCTCAAAGTTGGAGCATGGGTAAAATACATATTTTGCTATACTTATATCAAATAATCTCACTGACTGGTGTTAAAATCAACTCAGGACAACCATTGAAGTAGATGACTAGACATCACTCTGGTCATTAACACCATTGACAATGCACTGGTGCATCGCCAGCCTTGCCGAAGACACAGCGATGATAAGTTGATGACAAGTCGATAAGAATTTTACAAGATTGTTATCAACTAGCAATTCACCAACTCATTGCCAAGGATTTTGTCAACAGTGGCCGAACCGCTTTAACATTGTACTTATAATATATTATTCTCAGTGAATAATGACAGATAGGATAGGATTTTCTTTCAGACTATGACTACTTATCGAACAGAATCAAACTTTTCCTGATAGAAATAGTATGTGGTAGTATACTACCATCTATGAGAATGGGAATGAGAAATTCTACCTAAGGTAAAAATGGCTAGGAGAGCCATGTACACTTTAATTATCACTTTATGTGCACTTCATATAATTCATGACCTGTTCCCAAATGTCCATAATTCCTTTTTGGAGCATTCATTCTGGGGAAAAGGAATTTCGAAGACACAGACATGGAGGTTAATTCTTTTTTAATCAAATGAATATCTATAATATATATATGGCCTTTGACCATAGGACAGTTGCGAAGAGATTAAAGGTTTATCTCTAAACAATCCACTGCACGGATCTGTGTGTAGCCGATGTGGTAACAAGCCTATATAATTATATGTATGTTGTTCTTTAAAAATAGTATTATACAATTTCAGAAGGATTCACACAAGCTACAGAGGATTCCACAATGGCTTCAACTGCCCCAATGGCTTTAGCTGCCCCAACGGCTTCAACTGCCCCAACGGCTTCAACTGCACCAACAGCTTCAACTGCACCAACGGCTTCAACTGCACCAACGGCTTCAACTACACCAACGGCTTCAACTGCACCAACGGCTTCAACTGCAACAACGGCTTCAACTGCACCAACGACTTCAACTGCACCAACGGCTTCAACTGCACCAACGGCTTCAACTGCACCAGCGGCTTCAACTGCCTCCATGGAAACTCTACGAAATTTGGCAATAGCAGCCATAGTAATGAGTTTACTGAGCCTTGCAAGTGTTGCAAGTTTAGTGTTACTGTTAAGCGCGCCAGGGGCAAAGTCTCAACCGATACCATTGCGAAAAAGCCCACCACCAATACGGCAGAACACAAAGATATGGTTAGTCAAGTATCAAAAATATATATATAATTGAAACATATAAGTTGTAACAATTGATTTTGATAATGGAATGTTTTATGTTCCTTTGCATCTGTAGCTCCACATGTTGGTTCTTTAAACAATACACAGCATGTCTGATACTTCAATCCGGGGTCAATTGGGAGGTGTCCATGCCCTATACAGGTGTATCTAACTAAGGTGTCTAAATCAAACAACTTCAGTATTTAAATCAGGCAACTGCACTATGTACTACTCATATACCTATCCACAGGGCTAAGTAGTAATTAGTAAGGTATTTAAATCAGGCAACTGCACTATGTACTACTCATAAATACCTATCCACTGGACTAAGTAGTAGTGAGTAAGGTATTTAAGTCAGGCAACTGCAGTATAGGCCTATACTACTCATAATATATAGGCTCACAATATAGAACCCTGGTTCAATCATGTGTTTATACATACATGTATAGGTGTACAAGACTATATATAGGCAAAATTACAAGGGTTTGAAGGTGAGGAGTGATATGCAATGCTATCAGAGTTTGAGTGGATGCATTCAATATCACAACTCCGGTGACATAAGGGTTGTTCTGTATTTATTCACCCTCTTCATTCATTCATTCATTCATTCATTCTCTGTCAAGGGGGGGGGGCTCCAGATGTTAGGGCTCAACGACGCTAGGACCCAGACACTAGGGCCAAAAATCTTCGGACGCTAGTGCCCGCCAACCTTCAGACGTTAGGGCCCATCCCACATCAGGCGCTAGGGCCCACAGCTTATTTTGGGTGGGCCCTAACGTGCGATGGCGGGGTGGGGCCTGGACTGCGTTTGGACTGCCAAATAGTCTGGCCAGTCGAGAGATTTAATTCTGAGATTTTAAAGCTGTGTTCAGACGTCAGCCAGTCGTCGGACTCTTACTATTTCGCCGACTTCACCAACCCAATAGGGCAATTTGCATAGCTTCCATTTCGCATTAGACATGGGAAAATGGGATAGACTACCTACACATCAATGTTACACTACCTACAATCAAAAGTAGACAGCCCATTTAATCAAACAATAAAAGATAAATGCGAGCCTCCACAAACACATATAGAAAAGGGAACACACATCTAATTGTCTTCACCTTATTGAACCCATTGCGATAATGTAGATAACTAGTCATTTAATTTGTATCACTTTCTCTCACTAATTTTATTTAATTTTAATGTAAGGGGCCCTCAGGATGAGCTATGGCCATTCCCTTTTCCGGTGTAAATTGTTATAAATATCTATATTAAAATGTCATGTACTGAATCCGGACCATATTGTATTGAATTGCTAGTAAAGCGGTTGAAATGTATTAGCTATAATTAGCATATAATTGTAGTAGTGATAGTCAAATGTTCAGATCTCATTTTTGCAAGAAGTCATAATTATACTAGACCTATATATTTACAAGTAAATATTTTCAGACGTTAGGGCCCACCCTTCCCTGGACTCTAGCATCTGAAAGTGGGTGGGCCTTAGCGTCTGAGGTGGGGTGGGCCCTAACGTCTGAAAATAATGCAAAAGTGGGCTCCAGCATTGTTGGGCCCCAGCGTCAGTGGCCTAGCGTCTGTAGACCGACAATGGCTATTGATGCATTTTCATAGTTGACTCTAAGTTCCTATTTCTCTTTTATTTTCTCAATGCTATAAGCAGGGAAGTAGAATAGAGTGAGTGGTATCAGGTGACTTTCTCAATGCTATAAGCAGGGAGGTAGAATTAAGGGAGTGGTATCAGGTGACTTCCTCAATCAGTGGTATAAGCAGGTAAGGGAGAGGGGATTAATGGGTGGTTAGAGGGAATTATATCACGCCATTCACTCAAGGCTTAGAGCTAGATGCTTAAATAAAAGGGTTATCGAGTTTTTTACTCAAAGTTACAAAGCTGGCCTAGCTTGCAAGATACATAATGCTGAAGAAATGTAGCATGGCCTGAATGAATTTGTTTTTATCTATAGATTTATATTTTCTATTATTAAAGTGCAATACTCAATTCTTGAATAAAGTGTAAATACAAAACTTTATAATTCTCACTTTTTAAACTTGCTTAAAATCGAGCCTTTCTTATTTTCACTTTGTTAATGGCCACATTTCTATTATGTTTCAGGTATCCTTACCGAAAAAGTGGGCTGTCGTTTTAGTGTGAAATATTTACAATTAACATGTTTGTAATAAGGAGTCATTTGATTGGATGTATGGACGGAACTTCACAACTTTCATGGCAATGGCCCTAAACAAAAGGTGTTTCTTTTCGCTTGCAGAATAAATAACATTGATTTTTAAAACTGATATAAATAGTTTAAAATACAATATAAAAAATAACCAAAAATTACTAGAAGAGCTTTGAAGGTTTGGGCAAATAATTATATGCATTGCGATTAAGCTATATCGACTCAGCCAGATCATCTGTTTGTACATTTCAATCAAATAAAGGCAAACGTTGGTCACATTGGAATAAAACTTGTTGATCAATTCCAAAACAATTGGAAGTAAATAGTCTGATTCCTGCATTTAAGAACAATTGGATATGTGAGTGAAAGAAGAATGAAAGAGCACACTGTTATACCACGTTGTGTCATATATTTATAATTATTCATGTAAATTATCATTACATGTTTTTGTTGGTATTTTAGTTACAATAAATATAATCAACGTGGTTTTCATTGATCCTGGAGCAATGCATGCTTGTGTTTGCATGGCTACCGCTTTAGTTCACCTTTCCTAGGGGATAATTGTGAACCAATGAAAAACATGGTCACCTATGCAACGGTCCGAAATAACAGTGTATACTTCAAGTTCATCCCCTTCCCCTTTCCAAAGGTCAGCTGTTTATTAAAGGCTAGTCCTAACCAGTGGTTAGTCAGAATTACATGAACAGCAGAGACTCTGTGTTACCATCTGGAGAATTGTAACTATACGTTATGGATAATAAGCAAGCATCATCAAGAAACTGCAATTTGTGTTACCTTCCTTCCTTTCCTCCACACACCTGCTCAATTCAAATAGAACGTTTGGTGTTAAAATGCACCGAGAAGACGGTATAAAGAAGCTTTCTTCGGGGAGACGACACACATTTATCCATATTTTCACAATCCACAGATCAAGAACTATGTTGCATCTCACCTGTAGAATATTTCAATGAAGATTCACCTCAAAATGAGGGGATTATGAAATCTCTTCAGTTTTTATCTCAATTATTTTACTCAATTATTTACAAGAAATAACCAAGAGGAACCACGAAAAAGGTAGAGAGCATTATATAATTATAGGTGTTCATTAGTCCAGATGTCCAGATGTTCCTGTATTATCTAAGTGAGGAGAATGCTCAAATGCCTTTGATTAAACGCCATTGTGAAGGGAATATATGGATATATTATTAAGTCAGTTTACTAAGGAGCAGGTGAGAATTGGCGGGACCGTCCAAACTTGATAAAGAGATGCCTGAGCCAATTTGTGATAATTGGCTACAGATGACAATTTTTGAGTGTTGGGAACAGAAACTTGTACTATATACTACTACAGTAATGCCATTTTCTATACACTACTACAGTCATCCCCACTTTCTATATATCCCCACTTTTTATATACTACTAATTATCCCCACTTTCTATACTACAGTTATCCTCACTTTCCATATACTACTACAGTTATCCCCACTTTCCATATATACTACTACAATTAATCCCACTTTCCATATACTACTACAATTAATCCCACTTTATATATACTACTACAAAGACGAGAAAAGAGAGAAATTAGATCGATTTGTTACCACAATGGCATGGAAATTGGTTGAGAAGCCTTGGAATTTGCAAATTCTTTTTTCGGTGCTATTGGCTCCACAAATGTAGCTTTCCCCGACCCAACTCTTATTGATGACCCATTGCGAATTGATATCTTGCCGGATATAAGATGAACAACATCACGGGAGAAAAATTGGCCAGTTCTTTGGATTAAAATGATAAAACTACATCCAAAAGATTTCTTTTTTTTAAAACATTGCAACTTTATTTCTTGAATCCTGCCATCTTGGCATCCGAGATTTAGTTTGCCTAGTATTTGAGTAATATGATATGCCCATCCCTCTCCAGAACCTTATGGCCTAATAGAGTTCTGAGCGAATTGGAGTTTAATTATATATGATTAATAACTATTATTCATAGGCCTACACACTGCGCCCTTCGAGAATTATATTTCCATGTTGCAAGCATGATTAGAACTCAGGTTATTGTTAATGTAACGATATCCATTGGTCCAGCGAGGACATAGAGAGGGCGTCTATTCCAAGAATTATTCTACCGGTAGGCTAGGCCTACTGCAAATCTATTTACAAACTTAATATTTTCTCTTCTAAAAGTCCCACGTTGGTGCAATCAAGTTCAAGATGATCCTAAAGACTATGAGAATATGCCTAAACATGATTCAGAATGTATATTTCACAAACAAGAAATCTTTAAAGGTGAAGTAGGCCACATGCTGACATCAGATAAGGCCTACGGATGGCCCGCCGCAAGTGAAAGCCACATGTGGAGACATGTGGAAGCTTGGTGGATGGTGGAAAATATCTGATGTAGACTCATATAAACCTGAGATCACACACAAAAATTCGATCAGACCTCTGCGGTAGGCCTACCTAGCATATGACCAGAGATACCAGCAGGACGGTGGGTTAATCCACTATACATTTGTGAGAACTTATTTTGCATGATTATAGGCCTATATTTTACATATAATAAGGAAACAATAGGATGCAATTAGGCTAAAACCCTCAAAAAGACATTATTTAGGATTTAGGCTACACCTGCCTACCGTACAACAAGCTAAATTTGCAGTACGGTATAGGCCTAGGCCTATTCCATAATAGAATTTCAGGAATTTTCGGAGTCTGAAGAGCAAAATTGCTCAAAAGGCTGTAAACTTGGTAAAAATAAGTCGTTTCTATGGTAACTGTAGTGATTTTTTTGGTATTTTAGCAAAAAATAGGTTTTTAGTGCCCCATTTCTACACTGTTATATTAGGCCTAGGCCCTATTAGGAATGTGACCAAACTTGGGGTTTGGTGGTAGGCCTATATGCCTATCTGTAACTCTAAGCACTCCTACCTGAAGACCCTGAGTCAGTGACCTTGATCAAGGTCAAAGTTTTTCAACCATTTGTTTAAGAAAAGAATCAAAGACTTATATACCGTACGGTATAGGCTTATAGGCTAGGCTACAAGTCAAAACTGATCAACTTTTCATGATCATTATTCAATGATATTCATCTTTTCATTTTCAGATATTCTGATAAGTAGGCTAATTGAATTAAACAAATAATAGAAAGAATATTCTGACCTCATGCTCATCATAAACATTAAACTTTGATTCCACATAGACCCTAGGCCTAGCCTACTGCTATAGGCCTACCCGGTAGGCTAGCTAGGCTACTCTTCCAAGTTCCAAGTATTTGACAATTTCAAGGAGGGAGACCGTTGTGATCCTGGGAACTACAGGCCTATCTCCTGTATCTCGCTTCCCGCGAAGATTATGGAGAGTTGTATACAAACACAAATTTCAGAATACTTTAGCGAGAATCAACTATTGAACAAAAAGCAGTTTGGATTTAGACCTGGTAAATCAATAGTGGATTCTCACGATAACCTACTGGAAAAAGTATATGAAAACTTAAATAACAAAAAAGCCACTGATTTAATATTTTTAGACTTTCGGAAAGCTTTCGACACCGTCAATCACGACATCCTAATTCAAAAATTAATTCATTATGGTATAAAAGGCAAGGAGATAGAGTGGTTTAGGAATTATTTGAGCGATCGTACCCAAAGAATATCGGCCAATGGTGTATTATCTGAAATAGGGAATGTTATCTGTGGCGTACCACAGGGAACATCTCTCGGGCCGATATTGTTTATTATTTATATAAATGACTTAATCGACACAGTCCATAATAGTGAGATACAACTATTCATGGACGATACCGTGCTGTATGGAGATAGGCCTGTGAGTTCAAGGAATATAGTAGATTTACAGAATGACCTTAATAATATTGTTGAATGGTGTCAAACAAACAGGATTTCTTTAAATATAAAGAAATGTAAAACAGTCAGTATATGTTCAAAACCAAAAACAAGTAATATGGCACAATATTTTATTGATAATCAACAAATCGAATCCGTAAATTATTATAAATATCTGGGTATAGAGTTGGATAGACAACTAAATTTCAAGACATTCGTTGATAGGAAAAACAACATTGTAAGGGCCAAGGTTAAGGCCATCTCTAAGCTTTTTGGAGTGTGTCAGAGAGACACCTTATTATTGCTGTATAAAACTACCATACTCCCCCATATTGATTATGGAGATGTATTTTACAATGTAGCTCCCCAGAAACAACTACAAAAGTTACAATCATTACAGAACGCCTCATTTAAGATCATATTGGGACTACCCAAACTTACGAGTACGAAACAAATACATGTAACTCTAAATATGCCGACCCTTAAAACTAGAAGGGAAATGCATATGCTAGGGAGAGCTTTTTCCAGGGTAAAAACTGGGAAAAATATTGACACCAGAGGCATTGGTCTTAGAAATCTTACCAAAGGGAGAAAAATGGTAGTACCTCATCCCAAAAATGAAATGTTTAAAAAATCCTACCTCTACAACATGGCAGTCCTATGGAATAAATTGCCGGACAAAACCCAGATTTTACAATCAAACAAGGAATTTAACCGATATTTGAAGCAAATGTATCCATCTGAATACGACCAATATCTTAGCGAACCTATTACTGAAATAATTGAGTGAATATTTGTGACCAGTTGTTTGTTACCGATGTATGTATTTTATCCAATGCTAACTTTACAGAGTAGTGAGTTTACTTAAACATAAACCAACCAAGTTGAAACCTGATTTTCGGGTATAGAACTGAGGTACATAATACCTAATTTTTAAAGATTGAGACATCGATGGGTAGACATTTCAGGGTTGGATGGCGGGGTGATCTTTATTTAAAGATCTTATCAATTATTCAATTGTATGTTATTGATGTTATATTGCTCTAAAAAAACTATGACGATGCCTAGTAAATATTGGCAATGACTAAATTCCGTCCATATAGATTGTAGTACATAATTTTTTATTTTTTTTAACGTTTTTATTTTTCATTACACATGATGAAAACATGCAGTGGAAAATGTCGCTGAACCTCAGCGTTCTTCTAAGTCAGCTGCATTCTATTCTATATAATAATTTCTTTAAACACAAAAACGATGAAAACCATAAAAATTTTAAGACTCAAACAATATCAGTGGTGTTTTTTAAAGCAAAATATACAAGGGAGTGGAACGAGAGATGATTAAAGAAATGATGAAGGATGAAAACAACAAAGTGTTTCGATACTATACAGTTAACAATATTTGTTCGAGGTGGGAGCGTAGGAACGAGAGCGAGCCGAGTGAGAGTGAGAATGTTTCTTAATAAATTTTTATCGAGATAGAATTTTTTAATTTGAGTTTTGAATGATATAGGATCTTCTATTCTACGTAGTCTAACAGGTAGATTATTCCAGACTAATGAAGTTTTGTAATGAAGGGATTGTATATCCGATTCCCGCTTAGGGGTGAATATATTCAGAATGGGGGCGTCAAATTGTCGGGTCGCTCTAGCTTGAGGAAGGTTATTGGAGTCCTTCAATTTTGTTATTGAGATGAATGCTAGTTTGGACAGGAGGAAATCAATCCTACCACTGAGCTTCATTGTTTTAGTTACTAAATGTATTTCATCTGTAGGAGTTCTAGGGTGGCATTTGAGAGCTATTTTCAAGGCTTTATTTTGGAGTCTCTGAATCGATAATAAAGTTTTCTGGTTACATCTGATAATAAATGGGGCACAGTAATCAATTATCGATAGTATGTTGGCCTTAACTAAGAGAATTGCACTCTTTTTGGTTAAATTAGGTCTAATCAGGGACAGTTGGTAAATTCGATAGTTCAGTGATTTTATAAGTTGACTGGCTTGCTCTAGAAAATTTAGCCTACTATCGATGTTGATTGTTAGATATAAATAGTTGGAGACTTGTTCGATATCATTTTTGTTGATTTTGAGTGAAGCTTGTATAGTATTGTTTCTTTTCCTGCCAAACAGCATAGCTTTGGTTTTGTTAGTATTGATCAGGATTTTGTTTTGTACTGACCAGTTATAAAATTTTTCAAGATCATTGTTCATAACATTCGATAGTTCCTGTACATTGTCACCAGTAGCATATAAGACCGTATCATCCGCGTATAGAATATACCTGGAAGTCAGCTGTAGTTTGTTAATATCGTTGGAAAAAATTAGGTAAATAATCGGGCCCAAAATTGAGCCTTGGGGGACCCCGCAGCCAATAGGTAGTTCTTTAGATATTTTTATAATATGTAGCATAATATAAGGAATATCCCCCCGTAACTACTACGGATATGTTGTTATTAATGAATTATGATATACCTGTTGTAAAAATGTATGAACATAAATGGAATGGTCTTAGAGTATACTAAGACTTAACTATTACCAAAGTACTTACTGTATGTAAATTAGAACCAATAGAGCGTAACTCAGATATAATTGTATATGTAAATCTCGAGACATGTAAGATATTTTATTTTATTTATTTTAGGACTCAGTGGAAGACCTACTCTGTAGAATTGTACGCCCATTTCATGATTCTGTAACTGTTGACAAACCATGAATAAAAATTCAATATATATTATATTTATACGGTCTATGAGTATGAGTAGGCCTAAATTGCTTAGGCTATTTATCGACTAGGCCTACTTTATTCAGTAGCCTACCGGTAGGCTACCGTAGGCCTATATATTTTATGATGAATCGCATATTGAACAAGTGGGAAGGTAGATCAATATGCCTGATTTTTTCCAGCTAAGTCAAACAAATATTTCATACCCATCATCAGAAACTTATAAAACTAACCTACACTCCCCTGCGTTCGGGCGCTGTGTCCACCTGGTGGATTGTGGGTGCAACAGTGCAGCGCCTTCACTCGTCGCAACGGGTAACGGTGTATCGCATCTTCGATACTTCACACTTTTCAGTCACATGAGGACAACACTAACAGCAGCAGGCCAGCCAGGGATCGAACTTGGGTGGCACGCATCAATGGCAATGATCATGTAATTCTATAACATATTCTGATGGGCTTTGTGTAAAAGTGAAGATACTGGAGGACTCCATTTTCCATAAGCGGATCCAAAGTAGGTGCATTTAGTGTGATCTAAACTGATCTAGAAATCTTGCCTTAAATTATTGCTTGCCAACTTGGGAGTGGGGAATTAAGGCCAGTTGAACAGGCTATTAATATTATATCGACTTTACTCTTCCAGATATGTCAGGAAGGGCTTTCACCTAGTTATAGGCTATTAATGAGCCTACAAGCCTATAAAAGGTAGTAATTAAGAGTAAGTAAAGTCAAAGAGTATGACTATGGGGATGAGGATATAAGAATATCAAGTTGAAAGGTCCATATAACTATAATAAGACATGTGTTGATTGTCAAACTTAACTTATCATAAATAGGCCTTAAGTTAAGATTACCGTATATTAACAAAATATACCGTAACTAATTAACCCTCTTCCCTTGGACCTAAATTTTAATCACGGATCGGTCACCATGTATGTATTGTAGCCTATATAATTTATAAACCTTTATTATACCGGTACATACATCCCTCTTGGGAGGTAGGCCTACGTACAATAAGTGGGGTGCAATAAGATAAAAATGTAGAACTTTGTCTAAAAAGAGCTCTATCGTTACCTCTGCACTTTATTCCATGATTTGGCCGTGAGCGTACAATATAATCGATATACTTGCCGCTCACAAGGTGGACAATATAAACTCCCTGTATTGTACAGTGACGTCACGACCGTTCAAGACTATCGGTGAGCCATGCGGACAGCACAATTTGATGAATAAAATCAAATTAAGTTGTAATAAGTTAAGAATCATGGAATAAAAGCAAGAATAGCACAGTATCACGTCTTCGGCGGCCTGTATTCTCCTCGTATGGCCGAAAAACACCTCGGCCTACGGCCTCGTAGTTTTCGGCCATACTCGGAGAATACAGCCCCCCTCATACGTGATACTATGCTGTTCTTGCTATAGTAGGCCTATGCCTATTTGTTGACATGCTTCGCGGAGATCCAAAGGCCCTTGTTTAAATTAAGTTGTTAATTTCATAGTTCTATGTAGGCAAACGATGAAATTAACAACTAGACAAGTGCCTTGGCTCTCTGCAAAGCATGTTAACAAATTCCTAGGCATAGACAGGAGGGGGTGCTTGGACTGTCTCTGATACTTGTTTCATATTTTTCAGTGATATCTGATGATATTTGATCAAACCTTATGCACATATAATAAATATTGAATGGAACTCACCGTCATAATAACAAATTTATTAGACTTGATTCATCCATGTAAGCACTCTGCCTACGGCATCATGCTTACAGGGACGAATCTCTGGCGCCTCGTTCCATTCTCTCTATATATGGATACTTTGATCCAACCATATGCTATAGATGATGCTAATTATTGTTTATTTTGGAGGTAGCCTATATACACTAATTTTGATTATAAGTATGGTAACCCAAAAATATTTGAAATATAGGCTATATAGGGAGAGAATGGAACAAGCCGTCAGTAATTGAAAAATTTATTGGACAAGATTTGTCTGTGTAAGCACAATGCCGTAGGCTGAGTGCTTACGCGGATGAACCAAGTCCAATGAATTTTTCGATTATGACGGCGAGTTCCATTCTATATTTATTATATGTGCTATATTAATAAAACTTATATCATTCGATGGAGAATTTAATTCTCTATTTAATGGTATGCTTCTTATGTATTTTTATGATCATGTACCAGAATCACAAGTGGATTACCGATCGCGGGGGTTCGCGCAGCTTTCACTCGATCAGTGTGAATTTGTTGACATGCTTTGTGGAGAGCCAAGAGCCAAGGCTCCGCGAAGCTCATCAATAGAGCTATTTTTAGAGAACTACATTTTTATGGTACGTGTACCATAAGTATATTTTTATTGCACCCCACTTATTGCACCTCCCTAGAGGGATGCACATATGATAAAATATATTTTTGTTAATCATCTACGTTTGGTTATAGATAGTTGTTTTAAATTGGTCTGGCACAAGAGACATTACAGTTTACTTCTATATATAATGCCTTCAATCCTTGATTACAGAATCAACCTTTTACTTTGTTTGCCGCAACAGATTTTGTATAGGCTTGCTACTTTAGAGGCTGAGGTAGCCATACCTGTAGGTCTACTCTCTAGCTGTGGAGAAGAGGGCCGAGAGGCTCCTTCCCTTCACTTTAATGATGTCCCAGATGCTTTGAGTCAGCCTTGAGTCGAGATCACACAGAGCGAGGGGAAGGTGAGGACTGTGACAAGAAAAGTGAGATTCAAGGACATAAACCTATTTGTAATACTATAGGCTACACAGATAGCTTCAATTATCAACTAGCTTTTGGTTGTTGTAATACATGCTGCGCATGCTTCTCGTTGCCTTGTCTGCTTCATCAGCAGTCTTCCTCTTGCCAGGTTTCGGGGCTTAGACTGTACCTGGTGTTGTTCAAGAGGTGCCCCAGCAGAGATGATCAGGCTCCACTTAGCGACTGCAGGTTTCCAGGGGCTGCGCCGTAAGTGGACCCCCTTCCACCTACAGTCAAGGCCATTCCAGATATTATCCTCCAAGGCAATGCCGTTCCTTTGAAGTTGTGGTATAGGCTATAAGTGCTATGGTGTGTCCAGGCTTGTCTCCTATGCTGTCTCACATCCATTTCTGGACTGCATTCCACAACTTAACCTCCTGTGCAACCCCATGGGTGTTCCGGACCTTGTTTCATGCCCGCAGAGCCCACCGACAAAAGCTGCACAATATGAATCCAGTCTCTCCCGGTGTCGCTAGTCTTTCCCAGTTGTGAACTAGCCTATTCCTAGTCGTCAGTCAGCCTTTCCCAACAGTCAGCTGTAGCAGGTTCAGTTGTTGTAATACATGCTGCGCATGCTTCTCGTTGCCTTGTCTGCTTCATCAGCAGTCTTCCTCTTGCCAGGTTTCGGGGCTTAAACTGTACCTGGTGTTGTTCAAGAGGTGCCCAAGCAGAGCTGATCAGGCTCCACTTAGCGACTGCAGGTTTCCAGGGGCTGCACCGTAAGTGGACCCCCTTCCACCTACAGTCAAGGCCATTCCAGATATTATCCTCCAAGGCAATGCCGTTCCTTTGAAGTTGTGGTATAGGCTATAAGCGCTATGGTGTGTGTCCAGGCTTGTCCCTATGCTGTCTCCCATCCATTTCTGGACTGCATTCCACAACTTTTAATATCAATTATCATATAAAGTCATTGAATTTGAATATCAAATATAAATATAGGGTGCTATATGCCTATGGTATGGATTCTAACCTTCTCTCCGGGGAGATTGAGTTACATCCTGGGTAGTATGAGGCGTTTTGTCCTATATCATCACCCCTGCTGACTTAACATAGGTTTTCCCAGGAACCCATGACCTAAATGAAATTAACAAGTTGGTGAGGCTTAAATGGTCCCCTAAATAGATAACTTTTTATTTAATGTAATTGGTTCTCACAAAACAGCAATTTTCTAGGCCTATATATATATTCAATATATATATACAGCAGGATCAGTTTGAGTGAAAATTTAACAGAGCAACCAGCAGGAAAACAGATTTTTTTGTGAGAACGTTATTATAAAGCGTACTGAACGTACTGAAAGTCTCGATGACACGGTACATACCGTAGCCTACTGATCTTTCAACTATAAGCTATAAATTATGGGATTTGATTTTATTGCTTCACTAGAAAAAAATATCACTTGTACGACAAGAGTATCTTTGAAAACATGCAGGTGTTGACATACAAATACTTGAGTTTGACTTTATAACCAAAATGTTTTGGTCTTATTTAGAGAAAGGGGGGAGAAATTCGCACGATCCTTTCCGTATAATCTAAGGCATTACAACATTCGAAGCTGATGCCTGCATAATTTAATTAAAGCTGCATTCCCCGAATTGAACTAACCAATTTCCTTTTAATTCTTTCTTTCTTCGATACTTAGTTTTGTAGAATGGTATATTATTTGAACACTGAAAATTAAGAAAAAAAGTGGCATGTCCTCTGTTTATTTCATGAATTCAGAATTCATGGCCTTTTCCGAAAGTGTCCTTACTTTTGTAATTTGCTGTTCCACGATGGCAATTTGGGGTTAAAATGACTAACAGTGCAGTTTGTTCGCCTCTCGATATATACCTATCTAGGCAGTGCTATTTTAACATGTTCAATTTCATCGAGGATTCCTGTAAGTTTAAAGAAAAGAAATAGATGAAAATAGTGAGATTCCGATGTTCATCGAAATGAATAATGTGGGAGCTGATTTGGTTTCATCCTTCAGAGTAGTGGGGTATCGCTATATATCGATATGGCCGGTTGTAAAATGATGTTTTCATGGAGAAATATAAAGTTTTTGCTGTAGTTTTTCTTTCTTTTATCACACAAGCTTTCGGCCTAACTTGGCCTTCTTCAGCTAAAAGTATCGAAATTAGTAAGTAGTAACACAGCTTTAACTCTATCCCTAATCCCAAGCGTGGTTAGTCGAGGTTTGTCCATGTCCATCTAGCTAAGTTTTAAAATTGTCGATAAGACTACTCTTATCGATAGACCGCTGATAACCAGTGATAAAGATGCGCGTCAACAGTTCATAAATAAATCATTATGGTATTTATCGATACTCGCTATTTTCTCTTCTAGACCTCTTTGTCTGATGGGAAAATGGGACTGACTGATTGATTGGATTATTGTCTTCTTTATTTCTCGATTTGACCAAATTGGTTGCGCGTTTCTAAATGTATGACTAAATTTATTGCTTTGCAAAACTCTGGGTTGCATGTCGATATACCTTTCCATTTAATTGGTTTGAGTCGGACGAGCCGATTACCGTCCAAAGGCAGGTCTATGAGATCCGTGATTGTAAATTGGTTATCAGAGCTGATTATTTAAATAAATTCAAATTGGTTAACAAGGCTTCTGCAAACAACACATCAATATCCTGATTTTAATATAATCAATATATATAGGGTCGTCCATGGATCTATGTAGGTTGTTTGACTACAAGAAACTCCTATATTGAACTATTTTGACTAAATGTGTGGTAGTGAGGGAATTGTGAACTTTTAAAAATGAAGTTGGTTAGAATCGACTGAGTTAATTACCCTGTAATGCACGACAGACATACGAAATAGACCCTTTGAACTTTGCGATGGAAATAAAGTCTCTTAGCTTTTTTATCTTGCTTTATAAGCACATAAATATACGAGTATGGTACAATGTATAACATAACTGTCAATTATATCTCTTACCCACTCCAATATTAGATATGCTATAGTGTGGTAATTTTCTACCTATTTCTCTTCTTCCTTTACAAGAGATCTAGCCAGCTTCTCTCGTTTTGGCTGAACAATGGCCCATTACATTGAAAGCGGAGGAGGAAGTGACCTTGAGACTGAACCTGTAAGCATGCGGAACATCTCTACTCTTATCTCTTTGATGCAATTAAACAGCACAATAATTCATTTGCATGCATTTTTGTTGCAATATATACTAGATTAAGTGACCTGATATTCCCTGATAAGAAACTCTTGCTAGTGCATGGTTTCTCTTCAGACCTGTTGTATCGGTTATAAATACATCGAGGATAATTCCTCCCATTTATAACCGCTATATAATAATCTTTTTATAGTGTTAGATTGTTGGACCCCTAGAAATTTCACTATTTACACTAGCTTCTTCCTGACCTACCTGGTGTATTCCAAACTAGATTAATTTCCAGATGATGCTCCTCCAAGTACTGATAGAAAAAATAAAGCTAAGACATGTTGTGTGTTTGTATTAATACAGTGTATGTTACTGGCACTAAATCTTTATATTTCATATTTCCTCCTACAACTTTCCTATAATAAGCTAAAGAATGTTGAGTGCAATATTGCAAATGTCACTCAATATACTCATTATGTATTGATGCTGATGAGTAAGTTAGGAATGCTCCTCTATGTTCGTGATTATTCTGTGGCTAAATTTTGATTTCTGAGATCACTTCTGAGTATTTTGAGACTGGCATTATTTTGAAACTGTTATCTTTCATCTAGTTGCTTGACACTTGGTTAAACATTCCCTCAACCAGTGGGTATGAACAACGGAAGAAGGTGAACGAGTCAAATCGATTTGTATTCCCAGATCACGGTACATTTTTAGCATACAAGGTAACCAGATATTTACATATTGTTGATCTAGTAAACCAATTAATGGGTTGGGAATATAACTCATTTATAAATACTTGCGAATGAATATTTCGTTGTAGTGGCACCCATAGGAAGGTCTGGCACGCCGGAATTGGTCTACCAAAATTGTTTTGAACCAAAAAAACAATAAAGAATGTTTGAATTGAATTGAACTATATTTATTATTTGTTGTAAAGGCCTGGGTGTAATCCCTTAAAAAATCAATTAATTTTCTAATTCTCATGGGTCTTTTTTTTCTGTTTGCAGCCAGATATGCCTGAACTAGAAGAAGCACCAATGGACAATCCTACGACTGTAGCTTTGGATAAATGCGAGCGTCTTGTTATGCGCCCGTATACACGCCTACTGACCCTAGTTAGTTCTACATTGACTATTGTGAACGTCTTAATTTTAGTCAGGAAGTTTGTGTATATAAACCATCACTGTTTTAGTGATAATTATCCTCCATTTCTCGGGAATTTAGGTAATTTTGATGTAAAAGTAATGAAACGTGGTGTATTATTCCAGCGTTATATTTAACGTAAACGGTCAACTAAAAGGCCAGAGAGTCTACTGACATCTGACATCCTCAGCTACTTTATGATTCCACGTTGTGGGAAAAAAATCCAAAGCATTTGACAAAATACCTTGTATTAAATCCTGGTTTATTCTCTGATAGATTGCTTGGCAGCCTTTATTTGACAATCCGGACAGGACATGGCAGTCATTTTTGAATGTGTTCCACCCTACCGTCATCATTCTCTTTACTCTATTTGGATACGTTATTCAATACGCCGCCTGCTTCAGGCGCGACCAGGCAGGAGATGGTCGAAGGACGGTAAGTGTCACCATACTTGTAGTATTTGTATTATTGTTATTACCTAATGTATTACCTTGCCATACGGTATCATCTTGAATCAAGTCGAATCCATAAGATCCTTGTAACTTACTGTATTGTATCTTTACCTTATACTTCATTAACTCTACTTGAGAGGGATGGTAACGTCTGGGAGAACTGGATCTGATCTAGAAGTCTTGTGTACCAATTTGTCTGTATTTTATCTATTTCGTCACCTAATAATGTACTGTGAGAGTTGGATAAATAAAGTAGTATCTTATCTTATCTTACTTCAACGTGTAAATCGTAAAATAAAAACAAAAGAAGAAATTATGAAAAGACTCCATTCTTAAGCATACGCATATTATCTTGACTGGCTTTGGTATACAGAATTACATGGGTCAGATTTTCAGAAAATGTACAATTGGCCTTCATCGATCAATAGTCTCAAACAACCCACATTTAAGACAAAATGAGCTTCAAAATGCAGTTGAACATAACAGTACTGATACTCTAAATCAATGTGATACGAAATATACTTAGATATACCCAGTATTCTTCATTTCTCAGCCTAATTTAGCAGAATTTACTAAAAATGTAGAGCTGCCAATTGTACATTTTCTGAAAATCTGACCCATATACGATATTGTAAAACATTCAATTTCTTCCCCATTTCGTCATAGGTGTTTCCATGGGACGATCTCAATGGTACCGTAACTATGGGACCCGTAAGTCCAAGCCCCCCAGTGACTACAGGTTGTCAGAGCTATATCATCAGCCAATATATATTTCCGGACGTCCTTCATTCTGCAGCTTATCTCTATTCATTCATCGTGTTTCGGATACTGAAGAGTGAACAGCTGCCTACATTGATGGAGAGAGTATGTAATACTTAGGCCTACCCATCCATAATATTTCCTTCGAGATTCCCCATTGCCGAAAATATAATCCTAATAGAGTTTTGGGGATGCAATGGCTATATGGGTCAGATTTTCAGAAAATGTACAATTGGCAGCTCTACACATAAATTTAGGAAATTCTCCTAAATTAGGCTGGAAAATGAAGAAGGCCGGGTATATCTGAGTATATTTGATATCGTGTTGATTTTAAGTATCAGTTCTGTTATGTTAAACTGCATTTTGAAGCTTATTTCTGTCTTAAATGTGGGTTATTTGAGAGGATTGGTGAAAACGAATTGTACATTTTCCGAAATTCTCACCCATATCCGACTCGTGAAGATATCTATTGTATATACTGCCATTAGGAGATTTTAAAGACCTGATAACTTGATTAAGAGGAAACTACATTCCCGAAATAGTGCCCCTGAAACCATAGTTTCTTCCCCTTTCACTAATAATATGTCAAAGAATTTTTTCCAAGTATGCGTGATAATATTCAAAGATCGAAAGGTCATACAAATAAGTGCATCAGTCTAATTGAATATCGCCTAGCGGACGACATCGTTTCATGTGAGGTAAATAATTAATTTCACTTTTATCTTCAGGTATTTTTACAAACTTCACCTACACAAAGTGGTTTCCTCTCACAAGGTCGTCTAATAAGAAGATTGAGGTATGTGGAAGATTTAGAAAATATATAATGTTTTTCTGCATTTTTACCTGGCTCATGAAAAATCTTTCATTTCGGTCTCTCGATATTTTCACTAATGTCAGTGATATCAAATTATTAAATGTAACGTCAGTACTACTAGATCTGTCATTTGTCTCTTCAGTTAAGAAGTAAGTCTCAAATATCCCCTATATGGACTATATGTATGGAGAATGACCTTTTGGTAGCAGATGGATTATATGTATTGAGTATGACTTTTTGATATCAAACCGAACGGCCTGTTGTAGTAGAGATGCGTCGGTGACGGTTTTTAAATTATATATTGTTCTTAACATGTGTATTGTGTGACCTTGTAGTAGTGATAGGTAGATAGAAATATGAACGACCTAAGTATATTATATGTAATAATGATTATGAATTTATTATTATTATTATTAGCTTCAGCGACGGCTGAGATAAAGTGTACTTGATACATAATGTTTCTCGCTGAATAAAAATATTTAAATACAAAAAAATCAATTGACCGAATTCAAGTAGCCTTCACGATAATTTACAAAACCTCCTTTCATTATGTTTTCCTAGGCTCCTCTTCTGGCTTTCAATTGTATGGGTTTTAGCGAGTCTAAGTGCCCTCGTCGTACACATGGTGTCCGAATACCAGGATGGCGCCCTCAAATTTTCCTTTTTTGAACCTAAGTAAATATACATTTATTGCTTGTTTCCGATTTTTTAATATAATAGATTTGATTCAATGCCCTTCATCTTCATTTTCCATGGTTAAATTCGGTAAAACTTGGGTATCAAATTTCAATTACTATTGTTGATCTATTAATTAATGTCAAAGACATTTTATACTCTGCAAATGATTTGTCCACATCTTTTCTGCTGACAAATGACCGTGATAATCTAAGTTGCCTACAAAGTTATATCGCCATTATTTGTGTTAGTATATTCCCCGTTATGTCTCCTTATTGTTACTTTTCTTTCTTTCATACATGAAAGGATAATTGAGTGAGTTTTACACATAAGATAAGATGGTTTTAATGATTTGACTCTGGTTATTCTTTGTAGGACTTCTTGAATGTGCGAAGTGATCGTGTTATACTAGGGGGGGGGGCGGGTTGTTTATAATTGATGTTTCCTTATTGGGATGGAATAAAACCCTGTGTTATGATTTTCTATGGTTTATTCACAAGATTTCGCCCTGGTTTGGGCTTCATCAGGTGTTGGGGATACAATGATGAAAACGGTGGACTGAAGTACAATTTCATGTAGTGGGGATACATTTCGGTGGTTGTACTGACCGCAGTGACTAAGTTAACGATAGCTGATCAGAGTAAATATTAGCTGTTCGGTAAAAAGTTTTTTTTTCTTTGTAGGACAGTGACAGGTACTATTATTCTGATGATCCTCATGGGAGTGAGTCTCACTGTACTTGATATTGTCTACGTTGCGGTCATCCTCAACTACAGTGTGCAGTGCCAACTCTTACTTTCATATATAAATGGATTAGTAGAGAAAATAAGAGAACGTTCACAATCTCTAGAAGAATTTATAAAGGTGTGTAGCGATTCGCAGAGTCTCGACAATGAATAAACAACTTAACGAAGCCAATTCCCCGTATCTCTGTTTATTCTCCAGTCCGTAAAACGGCAATCTATCCGGATTACCCGGCAAGGGTAGTGTATTACAATCCGGAGCACATAAAGGTGTCAGAACACATCAGGTAATATGATAAACACATACAATCAAATGACACATAATATAGGAATGACATGGAATATATAAACAGAGAAGATACTCTTGCAGGAGTATATAATAAGAATTGAGGTGTAAATAAGGGATAACAAAGCATTTAGATATACTCTACTAGTAAATGCAGGGGATCAAACGCAGATCCCTCTGTGTTAAAGCAAAGGTACCAACCCTTTATGGATTGGCCCTAGAGGTATGTAGCGAAACTACTACAATACCCCCCCCTTATTTTTAGATTTTTAAAAACCCTTTTGAAAAATCGTCATAAGAACAACTAAGTACAAAGTACTACAAGGTTTTATACGGATAAATAAAAAGAGAATTCACAATGCGAACCTGGAAAATTAGAGTTAAAGTAGGTCTTCTTGGTGACAACAAGGAGCAGCAAAAATGGTGTCCTAGCTACATACTTAACACAGACCAGGTCGCTACATCTCTATTATAAGAAAATCCGAAATAAACAAGTGAAATGACAAAAAGTCATAATACAGTAACAAGACTGAGTTAAAAAGAATACAACAGGAGCATTTGTGTCCTATCTACATAAGAGAACAGGCAAGAATTTTATAAGAAAAACATTTCCCATAAAAAGCAAATCAACTGTATACAGGCAGGAGCTTCCTGAGTCCTCGATGATATATATAGATATAGAGCAGACACGGCACATAATAATAAAAAAAAAAGTACCAAAAATGCAAAATCAGAACATAACACGTACTCTTTTTAGAAACAGGAACACATCCGGACATCTATATGCACGAGAAAAATAGAATATGACAGTCTCTTACAGCGTATCCCAGTAGAAAAGTATTTACTCTGGGGGAGGATTGTCCGGGTTGTTTGGAGTTCCAGTGGCATCCGGATTTCCCTGAGGATGGATCAGCGCAGTGGGGCTAAAGAGCCACGGGGGGATCTCATACAGATTCGGAGCTTGTCCATCTCGTCCGGGGGTCCGGGGAACAGGTGGCACTGGAGGCGGAACTGGAGGCGGAACTAGAGCTGGGGTCTGTTGCAACGTCCTCAACAAGTTGCTCAACATGAGAAGTTGGGGCAACTGGGCCGGATCCAGCGGGAGTGGGGCTTGTACAGGAGGCACGGCAGGTGTAGTTATTGCTGGAGTAGCAATGGCAGAAGTAGTTCCTTCAGACGGACTTCCGGATTGCACTGCCGGATTTCCAACTACGGGCTCGCTAAGAGATCCGGACTCTCGATCCAGCATGGACCGGAGACGGAAATTGTCTTCCTCTAGCTGGCGAACTTTAGCATCACTTGTGGCAAGTGACCTCCTCAATCCATCCACTACTCCCTCTTGGCTCCTAGCTTCCTCTCGAAGATCTCCCAGCTGTTCTACCGCTGTGCGGACATCTCCAATAGTCACAAGTGGCCTAGTGACTTCCTTCATCAGGGACAAAAGCTCCGTCCGGGCAGTTTCTGCCGCGTCAGTTACCTTTTCCAAAGCATCAGAGACTACGCCCTCAGCATGTTGGACCAATTCCAAGCTTTCAACAGGAGAAGGTAAATGTTGCAAGATGGTTTCTGACCACTCCTGCGCTCTCCTACAGGCCCTCTTTGGGAGAGAGGCTGAGTCCTTCACCCTAGTGTCAGAGGACACGGATCGATCCCTTTTGTGAGAGTGTGAGCGGTCTCGACTGGACGAACTCCCCTCAGCATCGGTAGCGGTGCTCTTACTGCTTCCTGCAGCAGCAGCAGCACATGATGAGGTCCTGGACCTACCAATTCCAGAGCCGGACACAGAGCCGGACTCTCCGGATTCAGATTCAGTCCTAGTCTTCCTGGGGATTCGATAAGATCCAGTGGCCCGGCGCGTGACACGGAGGTGTTGGCCGGCCATATACGTCATCTTTTGGAAGACATGATTGGGTCTGGTGGTGGGGAGAACCTTCACGGCTTTATCTCTAGCTTGGGGTCTAGTCAAGTGATGTTGTACTGACTCCCCGTTCATCAGGTGCTGGATCAGCTCCACCCTTCTGTCCAATACCTGAGAGCAGCTGGTGAAGGGGCAGATCCAGACCTGTATGAACGGGGCATGTTCTTCACACAGATGTCTGAATAGTCTCTCACGTGAACTGAAAACACGGACTCCTCCCGAATTAAGAGACAGTAGCCTACACACAAGGAACGGGCAACGGTGACCCGGCTCCCACAACCTATGCGCCTGAACAAGCTTGGAATACGTCCCTCGATCCATGGAGTCTTCGCGCACCAGTTCTGGCCAGACTCTGGTCTCATATCTGGCCATCTGTCCGTCTCCTGCTATTTCACGCTCCTCGGAGTCAGACTCCGGACAGGTGACTACCTCGGACCCGGGTTGGTCGGAACTAGGGTCCAGGGGAACCACATCCGTTGCAGAGTCTAACTCCCGTCTGAACGCGTCTATATTTCCACGAGAAGCGAGTTGTTCTCGTCGCTTCTCGGCCCGATGGTAGTGGCGTCTCTTAATCTTTTTCTTATGATCAGTTGACTTCCCAGAAGTACCAGAAGTCTTGGTCTCATCCTTAGCCCTCATAGTGGTCACAGCCAAAGGCCCACTGGTGGTATGGCGAGGGCCAGGACTCCTTCCTCTAGTGGTTTGCCCGCGGAGAGCAGGAGAGGCGGAGGCATGTCGTCGTCTCTCTTCCCGGACTTTTCCGGATCCATCATGTCCTTTCTTATCCACCTTCCTGGGGGAAGCAGATTTTCTCTGACTACGACGGAGAGGGGTAGCAAGCGCACCTTCTTCCCCACCAGTCTCCATATCTACTTCACCCTTCAAGGCCCGGATTTCTTGTCCCAACGGCCGGATGTCCGGATCCGACTGCCTTGTCCGGGCAGCCAAATCACGGACCTCAGTGTCGTTAGCCGGATCAAGTGACAAAAGATCGGCTGCACCGTCCAGGAGACGAGCTTCCTCAGCCTCGGTTAGGTGGGCGGCAGTGTCTTCACCGGACCCCACCTGCTCAACGTCAAACCGTCCATCGTCTTCACCTTCCATGGTGAACCAAGCGAACTTAACTTGCTAGCCAAAAATCTTTTCCTCTCTGAAAGAAAAAGAATAACACTCAGCTCGATGGAAAACGTTCGCAAGTGTTTACATACATAGTCATACAGCAAATAGCACCACCTTCTACGTCCCATATTACATATAGTCAGTAGAGGTTCAATAAATACCGAAGTAACACAGTCTAACTCCTGGATAGAAGTTATCAAAAATCAAATATTGCACAGAAAACTCTTTAGAAGAGCTGTATGAGTTGGCGGATAGCCAAATAAATAATCATTGGTGGTGTATAGAGCTCTAACTCGATATACACTTCCACCCCATTCATTCGCCATTCATTCAAAAGCGCCGGTGTCATGGCTGACGTCTCAAACATTTCACCGAACTTCCTCTAACTATCACACGTAATCAAAACTTCTCTAAAACACCAACACAACGTGTCTAGTAGCAGACAACTATCGACTATCAAGTCGATAACAACTCAGCTATTGTCAAGCAAGTTTTAACCCAATTCAACTCACTTCTTTCTGGTAAGGTTCTGAGTTCAGTTGTGCCAGTAGCTGTTGTTTTGTAGCGTCACGGAAGTGGAGTGAGAAAGGGTGCAACACTACAGCGCTCACGGCCAGCGTGGTAACTGTAGTACTCAAAGTCGCCACCATTCCTCAGCGCCACCTTCCCGCTCAGACTACTGTCAAACATAGCTATCACTGTTTCTCTACTACAGGGCGTACAAAGATGTTAAAGTGTGTAGCCTGCTCTGATCTTCCGCGGAGACAAATGCGGAAACATTGTCCATAAAGCCCACTGTCCACTTAGCCGATTTTAATAGCAATTTCAACCCAATTTCTGAGCTGATTCAAGCTTCCCGGGGAGTCTTAGTTCAGCTAGAACTCAAGGGTTCTCCCAAGCTAAGCCATTTCTCAGTGCAGTTTCTAACAAGCTCTACGGACTGGATGGTTCTTTCCCAGCCACTCAATTAATTCAACAAAGAATTTCTCAAATGCCGTGAAAGGGCAGCATGACTTATCCGATATATCAGCCACCGACTTCTCGTTGTGTATAATTGCTGTGAGACCATCAGGAAAGTCCCACCTGTACTGTAAAGCCTAAGTTCCATACTGCAATCTTGATGGAGCTTTACGCGTGCGCTTAGCCCTTGCAATTACTGGTGGACCACTGTCCGTCTTCTTTACAGGAGAAATAGGAACATTTTGAACAATGTCCAAATTTTTCCTTGGCCTCCCCCTCCCTCTTTTCAAGGGCTTAGCAGAATCCGCCAAAACCAGAGGAACAGATTGCTTTTTCACAACTGTATCCGTCTTAGCTTTATTGGGTCTGCCTCTTTTCTTAAGAGGTAGCACAACCGGAGAAATTTTTAATTTCTTTTTCTTCTTCTGAGGCTTCTTCCTACCAACCCCGACAACAGCAGGACCAACATCTACTGTCTGTTTCTCGTTGGAAGGAGGAAGTTTTACTCCAGCTGTTTTAATTTTCTTAGGCCTACCTCTGGGTTTCACCCCAATGGTAACTTTCTCCTTATCTTTTCTCTCCGGACATTCAGCACCAGCTAGAACTTTTCCGCCTTCAAACTTCAGGATCTCGCGCCCAGCCTTCTCTAACTTACGGAATTCAGGTGCCTTATGTAAATTAACAGCCTGAATCGGTCCGTCCTCATCAAAGGCGGGTTTCAGATAATCAACATGATATCTGACGATTCCCTCAGTTGTCTCTAATTCATAGGTAGTACCCCCTATGAATCTACGCACTTTGAAAGGCCCATCCCACTTGGGACCATACTTCTTGTTAGCCTTAGGGGGACAGTACCTATAAACAATAGCCCCTTCCTCAAAGCGCCTAGGACGAGCCCGCCTGTCAAAGTCTTTCTTTTGGTGCACTGCAGCAACGCCCAGATTTTCTCTGACAAACTGGTGTCCGGTTTTCAATGACTGTCTCAAGTTTTCCACGTATGACATCCGACAAGGAAAATCCAGCCCTCCGGGTTCAACTCCATGGATTAAATCCACAGGAGTCACAAGCTCAGTCCCAAAAACTACCGAATTGGGCGTACACAAAGTACTGGCATGCACCGTACCCCTGTAAGCATGCGCTATACACGGAGCGAGCAAGTCCCAATTAGAATCCGAGTAGTTAGTCAGGCAAGAGAGCTGCTCAACAAGAACTCTGTTAAAACGCTCCACCTGACCATTCGACTGAGGCCTGTACGGAAGAGTGACTAGCTTTTCCACCCCCAACATGTCCAACAAACTCCGCAATAGCCGAGACCTGAATTCCGGCGCTCCGTCCGTCTGCAACGAAACAGGACAGCCGAATCTCAGTACCCATTCTCTAAACAAAACTTCAGCACATCTTTCTGCCGTGTGGTCTGGCATAGGAAATGCTTCCGCCCATTTCGAGAAATGGTCCGTAATTACCATCACGTAGTTGTTACCTCTAGGGGTAGTCTTAAATGGACCTATAATATCCAACGCTATTCTACTCCATCGTTCACCATGGATCTCCTTCTTTAAAGGTGTAATACCTCGTCCGCCTCTAGACTTTCTCATGCTGCACTCAGGGCAAGCCTTTAGCCATCTTTTCAAGTCATAGCGCATACCAGGCCAAAAATATTTCATTTTTGCCTTCCAGCTAGTCTTGAAATCGCCATAATGACCTTGCAACTGAGATCCGTGCAAGCAACGAAAAATATTCCTTCTCATAGAGGCAGGAATTATCTTCCTGACATACGTGTGTCCAGTGTTCTTACGCAGCCACCGCAGACATAAGACACCCTGGACCATCTCTAAATTTTCTCTGTTACGGATGTATGTACAGAATTCCTGCGGCTCACCAGACAACTGTTCCTTGCTGGGAACCGGACCGGATCCGTCCAATACAGCCATAACTCTCTTCAACAAAGGATCTGCCTGTTGAGCATCCCGGATCTCGTCCTCCAAGGAGCCTAGAACCACCATAGCTTCCGCGATTACAGCATCATGGACACCACAATCGGAACAGCCAGGGTTTCCGCATTTCCTGGTAGGGATTCGAGACAATCCGTCCGCATTCGTATGCTTCTTGCCCGCCCGGTGAAGTATCATACTCTGCTCCAAGCCATATTCTTGCATCGTGGCTAACCATCTAGCAAGCATATCCGTTGGATCTTTAAAATTCAGGAGCCACCTAAGGGAAGCGTGGTCAGTTCTTACGTAAAAATTACGATTGCCAAGGAGATAATGTCTGAACTTCTTCAAGTAGGACAGCACTGCCAATAGCTCACGTTTAGTAGCACAGTAATTTTTCTGCGGCTTGGTGAGGCTATTACTAGCGTATCCCAATACGACTTCTTTGCCGTCTTGCATCTGCGACAAAACTCCGGCCATTGCAAAGCCACTGGCATCAGTATCCAAGATGAAATAACCTTCCTTTCTAGGATACCCAAGAACTGGTGCTGAAGTTAATAAAGTCTTAGCTGTCTTAAAGGCTTCATCACACTTCTTGGTCCACACTATAGGTTTACTATAGCGTTTCTCAACCCCAGCATCCGTCACAATCTGTTGCAGAGGAGCTACAATTCCACCAAAGTTTGGTTGAAACTCCCTATAGTAGGAAGCGAAACCAAGGAATTGTCTAACTTCTTTAGCTGTTTTGGGAACAGGCCATTCCTGAACTTTTGCTATCTTAGCCGGATCCGCGCGGATTCCGGCGCCAGAAACAATCCGTCCCAAATACTTCACTTCCTTACGGAAGAGCTCACATTTCTTAGGCTTAAGCTTAAGCCCATATTCTCTAATGCGTTCCAACACTAGTTTAAGATTGTCTGCACATCCCTGGAGAGTCTTACCAAAGACCACCACATCATCCAGGTATACCAAACAGGATTTCCAACGCAATCCGTCCAACATACGGTCCATCATGCGTTGAAAAGTGGCAGGGGCGTTACACAGTCCAAAAGCCATAACTTTAAACTGGAACAGACCCACACTGGATAGAAAAGCAGTTTTGTGCTTACTGTCTTCATCCATTGCAACCTGCCAATATCCGGACTCCAAGTCTAGTGTGCAAAACCATTGATTTCCACCCAAGGCTTCAACACACTCATCAATTCGAGGTAGAGGAAAACTATCCTTCTTAGTCACCGAATTCAGTTGGCGATAGTCTACACAAAATCTCTGTGTACCATCCTTCTTAGCAACCATCACTATGGGAGCCCCCCACGGACTACTGCTATGCTCTATTCTGCCTGCTTTATACATTTTCCAGATTTCCGCCTCTGCTCCCTCCCGCCTAGCCACTGGCATCCTACGATAGGCTTGCTTTACAGGGATTGCATCCCCAGTGTCAATCACATGGCTAACCAAGTGAGTACAACCAACTTTGGTACCAGGTAAGGAGAAACAGTCTTGGTAATCATAGAGCAGTTTTCTAACTAACTCTTTTTCTTCTTTTCTAGACAGATGAGCATCATTCACCAACTTTTCTAACGGATCTTCGGGACTAGGAGGGACAACTATATCAGGAGCCAAAAGCTCATCATCCACAATAGGCGAGTCCATTACCTGTATGGAATTGATAATAGCCGTCTTAATCATTTCATTATCCTCTTCCTCCGGTAGGGAAGCATCGGACACCAAAGTCACAACACTCACTCTCCCTACTATCATGTCACAATTCAGGCGTACGGTGGAACCGGACGGATTGGAAAAAGCTACCACGGACGAATTAACGTTACCCGATACGTATGTATTAAGGCTTCCCAAGGCAAAGTCTTTTAACAATCCCTGATCAGGCTCGAACATCAGCCCATCTGACGTGTCAGAGCCTCTACCCAGGTCTATCTTAGCAAGGGTCACGGACCGGGGTTGGAGGACCACAGGTTCTTTCAACCTGACTTCTCCCCCGTCCACGAACTCTCTCACTTCAACAGCCTGAACAGTGGACTGTCTCAAGCTTCTCTTCATGTGTTTCCATTGCTTACACATTACAGATACTGCTTGATTCTCAAGGAATAGCAATCCAGACCAGTCAAGATTACATTTATGGACGTAATAAAAATCCGCCCCAATAAGTCCATCTTCCGGACCTTTCAGGCCGGAGACAACCAGACATGTAATCATGTATGTCCGATCCCCTATCTTCAAAGGACAAAGCGCGCTCCCATGAGTGGTTATAGGCAGCCCATTCCCCATTGCACACACCATTTGGACCGGAACCAAAGGTGGTTTGGAAGAAAGAGAATCATAGAATCTCTTGGTAACCAGGCTAGTAGTAGCGCCAGGGTCAACCAGAAAATCTCCATTCTCACTGTCTAACCCCACTGGGGCATACCATCTCTCACGGACAATTAAATTATCCGTGATCCTCAGCGTCTTTGGCTGCTGTACAGAAACTTTCTGTATCCGCGCCGACCTGTTGGGGTTCTGTCCAACCACAACGATCTGACCTTCAACAGCTTGGTACCCGTCCTGTCCCCATCTCACATGAGAAGCAGAATCCGGGCTATCCTGGGAGATATCCGGGGAGATATCCTCACCTAGACAGGTGTTCTTTTCCGGCAACGACCTAGGATCTCTTGCGTCCGGGAGCGCCTGACCTTGTGTCGAAGCTAACCCCTTACTAACAAGTGCCTGAGCAACACCCCCAGTTCCTATACTACTAGCCAAATCCGTCCGAGCTGTAGTACTATGAAGCGGCGTCCCTTCGGCCCCCATATCGCTTCCTATAAGGGCCGTGAAGGGTTTTCCGGAGCCTTAGCTTTAGTAGACTCGGCCAACTCCTTCAAAATCTTCGTGGTAGGACAATCAGGAGAGATATGTCCTTCCTTCCCACAGAAGTAACATCTCCTGGGTCCGTCCCTTCTCCGGCTGGAGAATTGCCCAGAAAATGTTTTCTTCCAGGGTTGTCCAGTCTTGCCATCACCAGGCTTCTTTTTGAAATCCCTATAGGCCTGTAAGGCCTGACAGATGACGGTTGTCACGTCCAAAGTCTCCGAACCAGAGGAGGTAACATCATCATCATCCAGGGGCTCAATCACCTGGGCTATAGCAGCACCGGACTTGCGGCGGGACCTTCTCTTCTTCACAGCCAAAGCGCGTTCCTGAACTGGTTCAGGAGCTGGCAGCGCAGCAAGTTTTTGGACGACCACACTGGATTCGGTGTCCATCAGGCATCCCTCATAAACCTCTGACCAATGAATGGCCTCCTGTAGGTCTACGGGTTCCTTCAGACGAGCCCAATTGGCCTGCTCACAGCTAGTTAACCCCTTCAGGTAAGTGTGAAGAGCCATATTGACTATGGTACTATTCATCCTCTTACCGAAAGCATACCTGGCTCTGCGGGCTACCTCGTTACCAAACTGCCGAACAGTCTGTCCGGGAGTCTGGCGACAAGCACGAAATTCAGCTTGTCTTTTTATACGAGAAACCTCGCCGAAATTCGCGTCCATGTGTTGAACGAATTCCTTCAGAGACAGACCTGCAGGCAGATCACCCATATCCGCCAACTGCCGCTTGCATCCCCACTGCAACTGAAGCAGGAACTCTTCCTCTGACCAGTTGCATGCCACTGCCATTACCCGCATCTCAGACAGGTAAACACGCCAAGGGTCCTTTTGGTCCCACATCTTTATGACGGGCGGACGCATGGTGTATTTGCTCTTACCCGGACCCTGAGTATATTCAAACTCGCCAAAGTCCGAGTCGTCCGTTCCATCATAACTTAATCCCTGGACAAGGGATCGATCTTTTTTGGCGATCCGAGATCGCTCTTTGGTTTTTCGCGACTTTACTTTTTTCGATTTCTTTCCTTTCTTCCTGGGAGCAGGAGATTCAGAGTCAGAGGACGAGGAAGAGGATGAATCACTCGGATCTGACGGATCACCAGGAGAGCCAGCCACAACCCGTATCTTCGGCTTGTAGACATCTCCCTTTACTTGACCTCTCTCGAAATCAGTGTCCGTCCCTGCAGTACTGCTTTTCTTACCAGTACTTGCAGTGCCATCCTTCTTCCCCTCCCCTTCAGGAGTCATATCCGTCTGAGTGCCAATACTAGCAGACAAATCAGTTACCAGCACCGTATCAGATTCAAACGGAGTTTGAGTACTAAAACTCCTACTTGTCACAGAAAAACTGGCCTGCGGGCTTTTCTGAGAGGGTGTTTCCTTTCCTTTACTGAACGACCCATTAGCAGGGGAAGAAGTAGACATACCAGAACTTTTGTGGTCCCGAAATGTTACTCTCTTCGCCGTATCCTCAGACAAACCAACTGGAGATCCAAAGAAATCCATTCTACCTTCTCTATTTTCTAACCCGGCCTGTGGATCCGCAAACGTTGAACACACAGGAGCAGACCTACTTGTATTCAGAGGAGCCATACTCCTCCGACGTGTATCTGCCGCCAGTGTATTCCAAAAAGGGGACGACACAGAATCAGTCTGAGTTGAAGCTGACTGATCTTCAGAAACATTCTGGAGACGAGAATGATCGTCTACCCGAGATATTTCACACTTCAACTTCTCATTCTCCACCTGTAATTTTTTAATAAATACAGAGTCCCTTTCTGTCACCACATCCAGTGTTTCATGGATCTCTCGGTTCTGGAACACGAGTTGTTTCATTTGTGCAACAAACTCGAAGTTCTTTCTTTTCTCTTCAGCCAAATTCCTCTGCAAACACAACAACTGGAGGCGAGTTGCTTTCAACAAGCTTTCCTCGTCTGACTCCATGTCGCTTTCAGGGGATCTGTAATCCGTGAAGGCTGCACGGTCCTCCCGGCCAGTTCTGTACTCATCAGATTCAGAACCAACATCAGACAAAATAATTTGTCTGAACTGTCTATCGAACTTCATCTCTGCCAATGTAGTCCCAGTGGCAATCAGTCTGCCCGGCTGCACAAGCTGCTTGCTCATCCGTACAGGGTCCGGCGGGGGTCCGCCTTCCGCTCCAGGTGCTGCTGCCATCTCTGAAAGAGAACCAATCAAGTCAACAAAATCCACGGATTTCCTAATCCGGCCAGGCTTAGTCAAACGAACTGGTCAAGAACTGGTCACGGCACCAATTGTAGCGATTCGCAGAGTCTCGACAATGAATAAACAACTTAACGAAGCCAATTCCCCGTATCTCTGTTTATTCTCCAGTCCGTAAAACGGCAATCTATCCGGATTACCCGGCAAGGGTAGTGTATTACAATCCGGAGCACATAAAGGTGTCAGAACACATCAGGTAATATGATAAACACATACAATCAAATGACACATAATATAGGAATGACATGGAATATATAAACAGAGAAGATACTCTTGCAGGAGTATATAATAAGAATTGAGGTGTAAATAAGGGATAACAAAGCATTTAGATATACTCTACTAGTAAATGCAGGGGATCAAACGCAGATCCCTCTGTGTTAAAGCAAAGGTACCAACCCTTTATGGATTGGCCCTAGAGGTATGTAGCGAAACTACTACAGGTGCATACTTTTCACTGAATACTTAGTGTATAGTTTGCCGGATTCTATGTCTAGTTTGCTTGGAGTAAAATACATCACATTATATAAGTGTAATTTAGAAATGGTTAGCCAACATAAATCATTCGCTGGATTATTTAAGATTAAATGAATATATCTCGCTTAATCTTCTATTCATTTTCTATAGATAAAATATGACAATATTGCCACTAGTTGAATTTAGCATAGTTTAGTTATCAACTCGTTTGTTGATTTATCTTGAATACCATAGATATAAACTGCTAAAATGTTCGTGTTTTAAATCTACAATCATCTCTCCATCATTTCTATAGGACATAGATAAAATACATGAACATTTACGGTTCCTGAACCGCCATCCAGGTACTGCAGCAACGATTGTGATGATTAATTTTGGCACCATGACCATTACCGGTAAGGACAATTGCAAATATGCATGGAATTCGCAGAACGATACATTTCATCAGAGGGATATTTAAAATTATATTCTTCAATTCGGCCACCTTTGCATAGTTTTTTTCTCTCTAAAAACTCCCATATGGTCTGACAGCTATAGAATATTACATCAGTATATCTAGACATCTCCATGTCTCATTAAAGTTCAATAAACTTAAGTTATCCGATCCAAACTATTTGCTATTGTTATAGTATTTTCCAATAACAACTATCGTATCAGTTATATGAGTGGCAGTATACAACGTTACAAGTACTTCTAGAAATAAAGGGCAAATGACTTGTGTTTAGTTTGACACTAGCGGTTTTCTTTTTCAGGATTCCTCGCATTTTTGGATAAGGAAAACAATAACTTCAACATCTTAATGTACATCTCGACTGGGGCGAATGTCCTGCTATGGTTCAGTATAATGGCTGTGCCTATTATATATGTAAGATTTTTTAAAATTATTACCGTCTTCGTGTCCATTGGGAAGAGAGTGGGGACGGGGGGGGGGGGGGGGGATTTTGAAGCCGAGTACACTCAATACTAAAATTAAATTCGCTGTCAATAAATTTTGTCTCTGAGTTTCTATATTTTATCCATATTTACAATAGGCCGCGAGAGTTACTGCAGCCTGCAATACATTGAGCAAAGTCGGACATGAAATCCGAACCCGTCCTTTCGGTTACGAGGACGAGACCATTCAAGATTTGGATTCCTTCCTATTATACACATCCAACTTAAGAATGAAGGTATGAATATTTCCTCTCAGTAAATATTTAGAACAGACATTACGATTTACATTCCAACACTTCTACCACTTGCATAATCAAAAAAAATGTGTAAGAATACTTGTTACACCGACCCGTCCCAGGCAGATAAAGTATATTTGCTTCCATTGGATTCTGCTCCAGAAATTCCTTTATCGTCTTAGCCTATAATTATGGACTATCCCCAGCTAAATGTAATGTATGTAATATTCCTACTTATTCTGCCACAACTCATATTTATAACAACCAATTACAAGTTAAATACATATTTTTTGCAGGCTAAAATGTTCCTCATACCTGTGCGGTCCTCCTACTTATGCGGCCTCCTGGTTGTGTTCGTGGTCACCCTGATGCTACTCTTCCAGACCGGAGTGCTTAGAATATGGCTTTGATGTGCCTTTGTGATGTGATGGTTCTAATTGAAATGATTATATTCTTATTCATCCAAGAGAAAACAGTTGTCCATTTCTGAACAATTCAGGCCTTCGCATGGGTGCCAATGTTCAAATATATTCTCCACCGAATAAGATGCAGTCTGATGTATATTTTCTCATGATAAAATGGGTTTGTCATTGAATGGAGAGACACTCTAACATACATACATGTTATAAATAAGAGTTGACCCTTAACCTTAAAACTCTCTAGAGTGAAATCTTGAAGTGCATTCCTTTGTCAGGGATATCACGGTGCATATTCACCTAAGTGCTAGCAATGACCAATTTTATTATTAAGGGAAATAGGTATACATCTTTAGATGATCTGTAATCAAGAATCCCACCAGTAAGTGTATTGAGACTAAACCTGTTATATTTGATCCTCAATGGACAAAAACACTGATTTGTTTTATCTAATAAAACACTGATTTGTTTTATCTAATAAAACACTGATTTGTTTTATCTAATCCGGCGCACATCATAGAATGGCCCGGCTCAAGCATAAAAGTCAATAAAGTCCTTTTGTTTCAGCATATGTAGAAAGGATCTATTAGGTCTATTTTACACTAGTCATTTGTATAACCAGGGCGTCCAAGGTACTTACAGTCAGCAGTTGTAGATTGTTATATTTACTTGCGACTTAGAACAGTAATTCTAGAAACTTTCCTTTTGAAGCCTTAAGATCAAACAAAAATTCCAGATTATTTTCTATAGGGGGCTGGTAGTTTGGTGGCTAATAAGTCATGATGTCTATTATGATTTTTTTACGTTGAATGAAGCTTCAAATTGTATGAATTACAGTTGAAAGGATTCATTCTTCCAGGTATTACGTTGTTTCATGTATGTGTTCCGCTCCAGGTTTTGTTAAGAAATGCATGTATTTGTTATTAATGCTCTGGTCATTCAGCAGCTGTCCCTGCGTATCATGGTATCCTTTGTTGTATGTATACATGTATATGTGTATGCGTACCTTTATGTGTATGTATGCACACATGTATGTATGAATGTAGTATGAATACTATGTAATGTGAAACTGGCTTAAAGTATAATACTGCCCCGCCTCGAGATGCTGCGGACTGCAAACTTCCAACTTGTATTACATGCGTTGGTATAAATGATAATGCGTTAAAGAGAATCATGGCAAGTACCTATATTTAGGTTGGACGTGTGATGGTCCTATGTTTGAAGTACCTATATTTAGATGTGTTAGCTCTTTCTTTCACTGATGTCTTGTCCGCCGCTACTTACACATTCCCCGTTCATGCTTTTCGCGCAACATTATGTTCAATAATGATAAATAATCATTGGTCCTAATCTAGCTACAAATCCTTGCAATTGTAAATTATATTATATTATTTGATTGCAGTTTGCCGAAACCAGTATATTGTTTTGCTACATACTCATGGATGATTTGTAACCATCCGTTTGTTAGCTCTTTCAGGGAGGCACACAATACCTCCCTGCCTCTAGCAATATGTAATGAACCAAAATATCTCTCATAAGTTCATATTTTGATAGCTCTAGTTTCATTATTTGTATATAATTGGTCATAAAATGAATAGTGGGTGGTCATTATTGATATTGATTATGCTATAGATCATCTTTTGACTACTGCATGGAACAAACATTAGTGTTTGCTGAAGCACTAGAAGGTTAGGATATAACGAGAAGTATACCGGTATTACTTTTTAAACAATACGCATAATATTGTACTGATTTGGATATGATTTATTTTCATTACACATATATGTATATTGCACAAAACAACAGTGATATTGTCTATACAAGCTAAATAAAATATACAACTTTTCTTACGTAATGTTTTATATGTACACAGTATAATTTATGAGACTTTGGTCGTAAATATTGGTAATCCGCGCACGTATTCATCCACTTTATTCTTGAACAGATCGCTTGTGATAGCCTCATCCAATCGACACATAGGGTTCTTTACCACATATTCCACAAATAACTGGATAGAAAAAGAACGTGGGGTTAAAATTACCAGTGTCCACTCCATTTGAGATGGTTATCTAAAATATTTATCAACATCACAATCTACCAAGAGAAAGGTCCGCTATTAAACCCCAAAAAAAATATTTTCTCGTCGAATATAACGTAACTGGTAGCACCCAAATGAGAAATACCAGTATAGCAATGCAGCGTTTTCCTATAGACATGTATTATTGATTCGCTCTCGGTAAGACTTTCTTCGTAGAAAACCAAATATCCCCAGTAACAGCTATAGTCTGTCTAGAAAGTAGTTGACACGTGATTCCTTAGTCCCTTTAAGGGGAGGGAAAAGTGGGGGAGTTTTGACTTCAAACCTTTGCTCCTTGAATCGCCGTTTGCGACTGACCATGACCGTTTGCGACCGACCATGGCCAAATATCCAGCTGCATTGTATTGCCCTGTCTCTGTTCTATGTGGAGCAGCTGTTGTTTTGCTTAGGTGGAAGGAAGAGCTGATTATACTGGCCCTGTTTCTCCATGGTTGATTGCAATGGGCGACTCGCTGGGCAAAAGGTTGACAAGTCCTTGTCATAAATAGAAATACAAAATCTCCCACTTTTCCCTCCCCTTAAAGGGACTAAGGAATCACGTGTCAACTACTTTCTAGACAGACTATAGTATCAATAATGGTTAAGAATACTTACTTGGCTATAAATAGCATGTAACGTATCGCGCATGTTTCCTACACTTAGGTCGGTGTTCATAATGAATTTTAATCCACTAGGGGTCTCGTAGAAGTGCAGCTTGTACTTGCTAGTTTTGAAGTTTAGAAACCCTTCCTTCCTGAACAGCGTCAAGGATATATAACATAATGCGCACACAACCCGTTAAAATAGCAACAAAATAATGCAGTGTGCAACATAACCCAGAGACCGACGCCCAGGTCTCCACAGAAATTCCGTCGGTCTCTGAGATTGATATTTGTCAGGGCCCGATGGTCTCCAATGAAATATCCAAGTGGTAAAATGTTCAAACTGCTCTGGACCACGGGAACCCTTTCTATGACCCAGACTTTTTTTTTGGTCTCTGTACAATCTTTTCAGTCTTCACTGTTACAATTTGGCAGAGACCGACGGTCTTTCATCTCCAAATTCACTATGTTGCACACTGATAATGAACACAAAAATACATCGCTCAAATGGTTAGAACCATTATTCTTATAAACGGTTTATAATAAATATTTTGACGTGTAAAAAGGATACTGGTCAGTAGGTGACATCCGACTCACAAAGGATTTCAGGGAAAATATCATTCCATACATGAGTTTGAATTCCTGTAAGAAAATATATGATTCAATCAGTAATCGGTTTAAATATTAATAACCAATCGAGCGCTCATTTACATAATAAAATTCACAGCCTATATTAAATGTATTGAACAAAAGCCTTCGTGCACCTAAGAAGAGAAATTCAACGGATGGTGTAATACCTCATCTCTAGATATTCCTGCCGTCTTTTTCCTATTCCATTCCATGTAGAATAGGCACGTGCCATTCCGATCAAATATATGGAGGTTGTGGATAGCCGTAGTCATCGCTTACGGGTTAAAGTTGGACGAAATATTCGCCACTGAGGTTGAAGGATAAGAAAAAAACATGATTTATATGGCACCAAGAACAGGTTAAGGAGATACAATAATTTAACTGCATATATAGCTTACCTTGGTCATTTATAAACTGGTCAAGGTAGCAGTCAATAGCATATAAGGGTAACAGGTCTTTTGGGACCTATGACCCGGTACCATATATGTTTATTAGGTCAATTCATGGGGGCCAGCGGTGCCCACAACTAATGTTTAAAATATGTTGCGAGGGGTGCTGCCAACCGTCTGAATTTCAGATTCTTTTAGCTTATGACTTGTTTGAAAAAGAGAGTTATGGAGTGGAATTTTTGCACTTTTTATTGGACTTTAATGTTTAAAATAGTTACAGTGGCTGGAGGGTGGAGCTATCTATGAACTTGAAGGTAAACGGTAGACATACTGCCGTGTGCATGGTATACAAGTTGTAGCCTGGTATTCGAATCAATAAACATTTTCACTACAAATTGTAGTACAATACAACAATCATACCGTACAAGTTATTGTATGGTCATGGACTTGAACGATAAATACTAGCCTTTATATGGCTATACTATAGTAGGCCTATATATTATAAGAGAGCATCGGGGCCTTTACTGCCTGTTTAGGGGTGACCTGTATTGTAAAGGATTTCATGGGAAGATGAGCAGCAGGTGCTCGAAATAGGCCTATGACTATGTCTATGTGATAGTAGCCTATGTATAGAAATGTGAAGACTGAAATGGCCCATTAATATAACATAACTTGGTTGCCCCCTCCCCATCCCAGGTCTCCGGCATATAAACCGTTAACGGTTCTAAGGAACATGCACCCTAAAATCCTTTCTACTTTTACACTCAAAACCTCGCTTTTCCATATTATTCCAGTAAAAAGGGGTCAAATATAAAAGGGATTTCTTTATCCGGGGGTTAGGATTTTGAGAAGCTTTTTTGTTATGTGACCCTCAAAGGGTCCTTGCTTTTTTTCCAACATTTGTATTTCATGTTCAAGTGGGAGAAAATGGCATTGGCTTCAAAGGGGAACACAGCTTCATGAGCAACTTTTATAAAGTAAAATTTGAATTTGACGGCCGAACATATGACTCGGCCGAGCATTGTTTCCAAGCAAACAAAGCGGCGAAGGCAGGCCGTGTTCGATTGGCCGAGAGCATAGCGCGTGAACCAAACCCAGCGGTCGCTAAGGGAGAGGGCGGGAAGTTTAGAACGTCTCCCGAGTGGAAAGAGATCGAAGAAAATATGCTGGAAAACATTGTTTACCAAAAATTTGACCAGTCAAATGATCTTAAAAGAAAATTGCTCGACACAAAAGGGAAAAAATTATACGAAATGACATCCTCCCATAAGTGGGCTACCGGAACCAAACACCCGGAAGTGCTCATTCAAAATGGCGCCCGAGTAACCGTAGACGCGAGTAGCCTCACTGGGAAAAACATTTTCGGAAAGATTTTAGAAAGAATTAGAGAGAGACTTATCATTGAAGCTGAAACAAAGGTAATGTAATGTAACATGGATTTACTGATACTGATGGACTCCAGGGGAGATGGCATAGAGAACAAGCTTAAAATAACACTCTCAGGAGTCGCGTTAAGAGTCATTACAGTACGAGGGGGAACCATAGAGAGGTTGACGGAGGAAGCACGATCGATGGTTGCATTAAGAAGACCCAAGCATATAGTAATAGCAGCTGGGTTGTGCAATATAACTTTTAGAGACAAAAGTGATTTTGGTGAACAGATAAAACTGAGGCATGATACGAACGTCCTATTTGAAGAATCGATCAGAACTACCCTCAAACAAGCAATATCAACACTTAAACAAATAGCGCCGGTTCAGGGTTACATACCGAAAGTTTCAATAGCCACAATGATAGGCATCGACGTCAGAATATATAACTCTCACCTGGCCGCCTTAAAAGGGATACTTTACCCGAAGAAAGATCATTATCAGGAAGTACAAAGGCAAATAAATGAGCGAGTAGTCATCTTCAGTAATATGGCGAGGCAAATGAATGCAGAACAGGGAAACCCAACACCATTTGTTTCCCAAATGATCCATAGATGCCAAGCCGGAAAGAAAAAACGCAAAAACGGACCAACCAAATATTCATCCTTTTACCACAAGCTTGCAGGTGACGGCTGTCACTTATCAAGAGAAATGAAGTGGGAGTATGCAAAGCAGCTGGCCATTGCCTTTAACAAAGCCCAGTAGCAAAGAGGAAATCGTGTCTAAATATATACCCCACTATAAGAAAATAGTTATGGGAGCAGTAAATTCACCCACATAGTTATATAAGGTACGAGGTATAGAGATGCATTTCTATTGAACGGTCTCACACATACCACGTACAATATATAGCAGAAAATGTATTTTACATACCTGTGGGAATTAAGAATAAATCAATATCACTGCGAAGTATTAATTAATGAAATAAGTATGTACCCTCCCTGGAAAATGCTGACCTGGATTAACTATATTTCTTTGAACGTAGTTAAGAAAGGTCTGGCACGATCCACAGGAGGAGTACGATGGAAAACTGGACATGTAAAACTGGACATGATAACAACCAGGACCATGACGGATATTACAAGTAAGAACGAAATATTATACATATATATTATATATATACGTAATACAAATAGTCCAGTTAAATTGAGGACCATCGTCATAATATAATGTGAAGACTTACAGCATTTTACAATGGCTGTGATACAGACACAGAAAGGTCATACGACAAAATAAGATAGTAAAGGTTCAATGTAGTTTGTTACACAAATATATGAATGGTATGTATGATATAGGAGGTATGGAGATGCATTTCTACTGAACGGTCTCAAAAAAAAAATACCAAATATAAAGTACAAAACACCATGTGTTAAAATTGATGCTACATTGATACCTACTCTCATTGATTATTGATAAATTAAAGTTATGTATTCTCCCTGGAGAATTTTCAGCTTGGATTACCTATATTTCTTTGAACGTAGGTAAGAAGGGCTGGAAGTGACCCACAGGAGAATACTTGTTACTTATTAAATAGTCAGTTAAAATCAACAGGTACAAATAGTGAATGTTAGGTGAAAACTAAGCAGTATCATCCAACGAAAAATTTGATACAAGAAAACAATTTTACTGAACATTACCTAATACCTACGAACTGACGAACAGTGATAGACGACCTAATCAGAATATATATAATTGGAAGACTAGTATGGGTAACTATGTTGTGTTGTTGTAATATTACTAGGAGTTAGTAAATACCCAGTACAATATGTCTATACTACTGATAGGGCATTGAAGAAAAGAAAAGTTGTAAAAATTGTATAAAATATGAAATGTTACTATGGGATATGCTCAGTGGTATTGCTGGCGTGCAAGGTAGAGAAGACCCGATCGTATGAAAGGGTAAAGTCTACTAGGCACGTCAGGAGTAATTCACAGTCAAAATAGGAAACACAAACTGTAAATAATATTTGAAATGAGAAAATGTACTATTTTTCAAAATATAAATCTGTTAAAATGTCTATATAAGAGGGCTGCACATAGACTTATATTTAAACAAGTCGCATAACATTGTTATGTAGCTAGACGCTCAAGTAGAAAAAATGGTGTAAACTCATTTTGGTTGATTATAAACCGGATACAAGGTAATTTTACGTAATCCTACTATATATATGTGCAAAATGACCGAAATTAAAAAGTTCAAAGGTCTTTCCATTATTTCATGGAATGTTAGAAGTTTAAAACCGAAATTACTTGAAATCTCGACACTAGTACAGGAATATAAGCCCAGCATTCTAGCATGCCAAGAAACATGGTTGAGTAGGAATATTTCAGAATCACAAATAAATATTGAAGGGTATCAAAACATAAGAGCTGATAGAATAGGCAGCAGGAAAGGAGGGGGTATAGCTATGTATATAGAAGAGGGGATAAATGTCGATGAACAAACTTACCAAGATTATAATAAATCCTCAAATGACATAGAAATACAAATCCTAGGTATCAAGAAAGGACAAAGTAAAAATTTAATAGCTATAAATCTATATAGACCCCCAAATGGGTCAATAGAAAAGTTCAGAGAACATTTGAGCCTGGTATTAGAGAACATAAAAAAATATCAAGAGATAATAGTATTCGGTGACTTTAATATAGACTACACCGAAATGTCAGAAGCAAGTAAATCATCCCAAATAGGTGAACTAAATTGTGTCTTCATGAAATACAATCTAACTCAACTAATAGAGAAGAAAACAAGAATTACACATAAGTCAGCTAGGCTTATAGATATGGTATATAGTAATAGTAATAAGATTGATAGGTCAGGAGTCATTGAAAATAACCTGAGTGACCACTTACCTGTATATGTAATAATAAAGAAACCTAGAACGAGATACCAACATACTACATTTAAAGCTAGGGACATGAGTCATTATGATGGAAATATATTAAATGAAATTCTAGAAAATGAAGACTGGACGGAATACTATCAAACAAGGGATGTAAATAAGTGTTGGGAACTAATGTATAATAAAATATCATTCTTTCTAGACAGAATGAGCCCAGTGAAAGAGTTGAGAAATGTAAAATCTAAACCGCCGTGGTTCACAAAAGAATTGGTCAGGATGGCTAAGCTGAGAGATAAACTTTTTGTTAAGGCAAAAAGGAGTCAAAATTTAAATGATTGGGAGGAAGCAAGAAAATGTAGAAATAAAGTTAATTCTGAACTAGTGAAAATGAAAAATAATTATCTCAGGCTACAAATCCAAGAAAATAGGAATGATCCCAAGAAATTTTGGGAAACAATAAATCCTATTATATCACCTGACAAAGAGAAAGTGAACAAGCCGGTTCAGATTAAATTACAAAATGGAAAACTAGTTGAAGAGAGTGACGTTCCAAATATTATGAATGATTATTTTGCAAATATAGGACAAAAGTTGGCGCAAGAAATAAAACCTCTAAAAGAAGAGGAAAAGGATGAAGAAATAAGAAATCTTACGTCAGAATCAAAAAATCGTTTAATAGACGAAACTAGTGTTATTGATGGAGGGAACAGTAATAAATTTTCTCTAGTGCCAATAGAATTGAAAGAAATATTACAGTTTGTAAGGAGAACGAGCAAATACAAAGCATCAGGGATACCGTATATGCCCACTAAAGTACTGAAACCGATCTTGATAAAACTGAGCATGCAATTATTATACCTATTTAATCTGTCAATAGATACGAGTCAGGTACCCATAGCGTTCAAGAGTGCACAAATAACGCCACTCCATAAAGATGGAAGCAAGACAGAGCCAGGGAACTTTAGACCTATTTCGGTAATTACTTTTCCAGCAAAAATTCTTGAAAAATGTATCCAAAAGCAATTTTATAATTATCTGGAGGAAGAGAATCTTTTATATGAGCACCAGTACGGGTTTAGGCAAGGGATATCCTTGAATGATGCACACTTTAAGTTATTCTCCGATGTGTACCAAAATCTTAATAAGAAAGATGTTTCAGTTTTGGCGTATCTAGACCTAAAAAAGGCCTTCGATACGGTTGACCATGAAAGGCTGTTACAAAAACTGGAAATGATAGGGGTAGACAAAAAGGCACTGGGATGGTTTACAAATTATCTGAGCGGTAGGGAACAAACAGTAGTAGTAAATAAAACGACGTCAGATAGAAAAGAGGTAACATGCGGGGTCCCTCAAGGGACAGCTTTGGGGCCATTACTGTTCCAGGTGTACATTAATGACCTAAATCAGTGGATTAAGCATTCAAATATAATTTTATTTGCTGATGACACTGTAATTTATGGCACAAACAAGGAGAAACAAGTAATAGAAGAGGAAATGAAATTTGACCTGAACAGAGTAAATCTGTGGTGTAGAGAAAATAAAATATCTCTGAATATCAAGAAAAGTAAAATAATGGAGATCAGTAGGAAAAGGAAAGTACCTGATGATAACGAAACAAGATTTCACATAGGGAAGGCCGAAATAGAGAGAACGAAATCTTATAAATACCTAGGGGTAACCATTGACGACAAGCTGACGTTTAAACAACACCTCTCATTGCGAATATGCTCTGTTAGAAATAAGATTCATAAACTGGCGCAACTGAGACAATCAGCTGGTAATAATACCCTATTGACAATATATAAGGTGGCTATACGTCCTATTATAGATTTTGGTGATTTACTTTATAGTGGAGGAAACCAATCTGGACTAGCAAAACTACAAGTTCTGCAAAATTCAGCAGTGAGAATAGTGAAAAATCTGATTAAAAGAACAAATACGGATGCAGCTCATGCTGAACTAGGCCTACAGAAGTTAGAAGTGCGCAGAAAATCACATTTACTTGAAATGGGATATAAATTAGCTCAAAATAAGAATTACTTAGATAATAGAGAGATAAACCTTAGAAGCCTTGTAGGTGGGAAAAACATGAAGGTGGTTAATCCAACTTCAGAAAGAGTGAAGAAGTCTTTCATATATACCATACCTACACTCTGGAACAGTTTGGCCCCAAAACAACAGAATTTAAGTGATATTAAGGAATTTAAGAGATATTTAAAAAGAGAATATGACCCAGGGTAAGGTGATAAAGAAAAAGTCAACCCAGCGAATTGCTAGTACGGGCAAATAGTGTTTATTTGCAGTAATCGCTGGACACATGACTGTATCTGAAATTGTATAAGAATCTTGCATAAACTAAAAGTATGTACAAAATAGAATGTAGAGAAAATTATATCTAAATTAATGTACTGCGAAAAATGGAACTCACTCAGGAAAAGAACTAACATAAGAATTGTAATGAACAGGTTGAATTCAAAACTCATATCTTGTATGGGTAAGAATATTTTATGAAGGTTGATGAAAGAAAAAGACTAACACATACTCTCAGTAAAGAGAGATAAGGGGGGAATATAAGGGTAAAATATATAACAAAAATGAAATTCTGTTATGTAGTTGTAGTTAATTATTATAACCGATGCCTCTAAATAATGAGGATTTTATATCTATCAATTGTTGAAAGAGTTCTCAAAAAAAAAAAATTGTAACTATAAGATGAACTCTTGGTGATAGCAATGTCAAGTAGATTTTTAATGTCGATTTTAAACAATTTATAAACTGGAATGTATGAGATTAAGAAGGATCCACATGTATTAATACAATATGCCAGCGGAAGCCTTGGAAGAGCAGCAATGCGTTGAAAGGCACACATCCATTTTCTCTACATTTATTGTATCTGTCTACTGAGAAATAAAAATCTTTATATATATATATATCCCTACTTTAGCAGGGGTAAGCTAGATCTAGGATATGTACTTATCTTCTTTTTGATAGTGGCGCTAATTTCAACTCCCTTTCAACAGTGTCTACATTCGTTAATTTGGGTAAGTTGAGGGACTGCAGAATGTTGGATGACTTGAAGTTTCTTTAACAGGGCTTCGGGCGCTAGATTATAAATGATAACACCAAATTCCAAGATGGGGCGCAAGTAGACAAAGTATCCGTCCCCTTGCCCCCAGAGGCAGAGCATTGATGATGGGGGGAGGGGGGGGGGGAATCAAGGCCAGCTAAAGCCTAAGCGGGCTTCCTCCATTAACCCCCTCCAGTAGCCTCCTCCATTAACCCCCTCCAGTAACCTCCTCCATTAACCCCCTCCTGTTGCCTCCTCCATTAACCCCCACCAGTAACTAAGATTGACTGACCAAGCATGAATACACATAGTGTGTATTGACTGACCCAGCAAGATTCATGAATACACACTGGCCAAGGCCGGGGCCCAAACGTCCAAAGGCCGGGGCCCAAACGTCCAACCCAGCATGATTCATGAATACACAACCAAGGCTGGGGCCCAAACGTCCAAACGGCGGGGCCCAAACGTCCAAGGCCCAGCGGGGCCCAAACGTCCAATTTTAAGCCCGGGGCCCAAACGTCTTTTAGCTCAGGCCCAAACGTCCAAGGCCGGGGCCCAAAGATCCGGGCCCAATGATCCCGGGGCCCAAACGTCCGGATACCCCTTATTGGGCCTATAGGCCTAGTTACACTAGCTGATACATGTCCTGATTTGTGTTTCCCCACATATGGCACCTAACCCTAAAATTGGTTGTCCTAAGTCAGTAAAGCGCTTCCTAGAGAGGTCGGACCACTCTGATGTCGGACCCTCCTATACTCGGACCGCCGTATACTCGGACCGGGTATGGTCGGACCAGGGGGTTAGTGGACTCGGACCAAGGGGTTAGTGGAGTCGGACCGGGCAGAGCTCGGACCAAGGTATTCTCGGACCAGGTCCAGGGGTTAGTAAACTGGGACCATGGATAGCTATGGGAATATTACCGAGAATAACGGGAGTTTTCCGAACTTCTTACATTAAAAATATGTACCTAACAATAATCCATACTAAACTAACCCTAACCCTAACCTTAAATTGGTTGTCCTAAGTCAGTAAAGGCAGTTGTGGACTGTCCCTACTAAAATATCTGGTCCGAGTTGACAGTGGTCCGAGTCCACTAACCCTGTGGTCCGAGTCTACCAACCCGGTGGTCCGAGTCCACTAACCCCATGGTCCGACTCCACTAACCCCCCGGTCCGACTCCACTAAGCCGCCCGGTCCGACATCACGGCGGTCCGACTTCACCAGTCACCCAGTAAAGCTAGTAGTGGAGTGTCCGAAGTTAAACTGACTAATAAAAGAATTACTTTAACTATATACCTATCGTAATAATGCTCTGCCTAAAGCTATGCCTGGTCCGAGTCTACTAACCCCCTGGTCCGAGTCCACTAACCCACTGACCTTACCCAGTCCGAGCTTACAACGGTCCGAGTATACGATGGTCCGAGCCCAGAACGGTCCGAGTTCACCAGTCACCTATGGCACAACCTATTCTTTATAGATAAAGTCGAGAGGAGAAATCTTTCGCAGCCATTTGCATCTATAAAATAATTAATTGTTTATATTAAGACTGGAACTGGGGGCGAGGCTAAATCCTAAACAATTTGAGCCCCGCCCCCACTAGATAGGCTGCCGATCTCTACACAGTACTGCTGTTAGACCAGTAGCAATAGCACTTGGTTTTGGTCAGCCTGCGCCTGACTACGCCCCCACTGGCCCCAGACCCAGTCTCAGACCAAATTATCCATTCCACGTTGCACGAGATTGCAAATATTGAATCTCACATTACCTGGATTAGTCACACTAAGGGACACTCATGATGAAAACTTGATTTCATAAACATCTTGATGTAATAAGAATTATCAAATAAAACATAATTGTGCCCGTTCTGTGATGGGCCGAGAGCCTCGATCGCCAGTCATCACGACACGAAAGTGGTGCAAAAGCCAAAACTGCACGTCTATCCGTGAAGGATTGATAGGCGTACCTGTCCTAATGGCCGACATTCGAACAAATATCACCCATATCAAATGATAATATATATTTAGCTTCAATAAAACCCGATAATCTATATTAGGAAGACCATAACGGGTACATGGGACGTAAAATAAATAGATATCAACTAACCTCGGTTACATAGACATCAAAATCGAGCGGAAGTGCCTTAGAACGCATCTGTTTGGGAGAAAGGAAAACTCGCCGCTAAGTAGTATCAAAAGCTAGATATTTTAAGAAGAATCCTCAAAACATAAGTCTACAACATTTCATGTTCCTCATCTTTCTATATATTCTTCAACTGGGTTATATATTGCCATGTATACTGATTATGGTTCTTGAAGCGGAGTAATTTGTTGAAATCAGGTCAAATAGTGCGTTCGGGATTCGACCTAGTTAGAATTTGAACTCGAGTATCGTGGAGAGAAACTTGTTTATAAACAAAATACATCGTTCATTCTCCCATAACCATGTATTTCCATCAGGTAAGTAGTTAAAATAGTTGCTTTTCAACAACAGTACTGCTAGAGATTAGAGAGAATTATTTCTATTTGCTGACAAGTAATGTTTTTTTTAAGTCAGTCATGTTAGTATGTAACAGGCCCAGACAAGTTCCTCACGCTCCATCTTCCAAAACATTGTCATGCGTCTCATACTGTTCACTTGTCAACTTGACATCTCACAGTTTGACAGGTGATGTTTCTTTATCTTGTTGTGACGGGCTTTTAGAAATTATGTCTAATGTTTCTCTGGTATTTATATAGTGATTTTCGATGACAATCGTCTCAAATTACCGTCCAAGAAGGTAAGCACCATAAATATAGAATATAGATGTCAGGTGATCCCAAGTCTTGCCAAGGCCAAGACACCAAAGATGCCAAGCATAAATATAGATACGAGGCCTACGAGTTGTTGAAGTAATAGATGTTTTGAATTTGAATAACCAGTGTGATGTCTTTAAATTTAGCTAATAATTCATAGAAAAGAGTACAAACAAACGGGTACAAATTGGACCATTAAAGATTATTATTAAAATAATTAATTCACGATTGACACTTCTGAATTAAAATTGTGCTGGTACGGTACCGAATCTGAACTTGACATTTATTATTAATAATTGTAAATATAATTATACCTTGTCAAACCAAAACTAGATTTATTCAATCCTGCATAGGCTATTAAATAGGCCAACCTAAGTTTGACTTTGTCCTCAAATCAAATTATATATCGTACATGTAGTACGGTATTTAGTTCGTGATGATGTGTGTTATTTTAAGCAAATTAGGGTGTGCATGCATTTCTTGGAGTGTTTGTATTTTTGAGTTAAGAGTCGGCCTAATTCAGTAAAAGAGTGCATATTGTCATTTAATATTGTAATCTTTTGCATTACTCGTTAGTGTGCCATATATACCTACACTTTGCAGTGATACTCATATTTTATTCCTTGCAGGTCCAAGTGGCCGCTGGCCTTGAGGCTCTTCTAACTCAGTGGTTTCCTTATTATGAGTTATATCCCGAATTGCAGAAAAATCTATACTTATGATTTAATTGGAAGAAGCCAAGTACATTATCTTTTCCCTGACACTGACAAAACTGCTGAAGAAACTAATCCCTCTTACACCATGGAGAGTGTTACAGAGGACGTTAATATAAAAGACGGTAATGATAACGTTGCAAATAAGGCAGAGATTGGATCTGATGTTTCTGGGTCTCAGGGGAGTGCTGTTATAGACGAAGATTCCCCTGATGTTTATCGAAGAAGTGTTAGAAGTGAGTTGTTCAGCGATTTTGATGACGCTGCTGCTGCTACAGGTCACGTTTCAGTTTCTGAGAATGGAAGCGGCCATGAAGATAGGAGAAAATCTGCGTCTGAACCATCTCAGCATCTGCCACAAGATGAAGGCAGTCCCTTCTCCTGGGCATCACCTGTACAAGCTAAACATGCGTCCAGTCCAAATTTCGACCACGCCGGTCGACCCATCCCTCCAGTATTTCAACAAGAAGGTGCTTTATATTCCCGCGAGGTTTACCTGAAAACTGGAATGTTTGATCGTGATGATGAGCAATTCGCTGGAAGTGAAGAGACAAGTGATGGTTACAGAATGGAGATTTCAGAGATGAATAAACAAGAGGATGAATTATCTGACGATGGTCAGGTGGGCATACGTGAAGGGACGGTGCGTCAGAAACCCGAGGGTACTCCTTCTAATATCCCTTCTGGATTTGCCAATTCGCCCCTCTATCATGAAGATGATGAATCCATCGACCAGAGTAACTTTTCCCTTGGCGAACTTTCCATGAGCGCCGATGATTACTTTGTGGATGAAGGCAGTCATTTAAGTGACCAGGCTCCACCTCGGCGAAAAACCGAGATGAATCAAAGTTTGCGTTCAGCCATGGCTGGTCTTGCCCCTCCAAAACCTGTGGCAATATCCACTGAAAGTAAAGAGGAAACAACACCAGTCCAGCCCGATAACAATATTGAAACTGCTGAATCAGACGAACACCAAATCCAAATGGGTTCTCAAGCTGGTTCTATACCTTTCCTAGACGATTCCTTTTCATCTGAAGTGACTGAACACGATGAGAAGCTTCTGTCTGATCCACCTTTGGCTCTGCTTATGTATAGTCAACCCAAAGTCTGGACTGATGAGGCTGGGGAACCTACTGGTGACGATGAAGATGCTGTTAGCATTCACACTGAAGAAGAAGAGGACCAAGCGCAGATAGAAGAGCCTGGAACTAGCTCTGCTGGATTGTGGATGGAAGACGATATGCTTCAGACCATTGTTCCCCAAAAGATAGCCTCACAGCAACATGGCAATGAAGTTGAAGAAGCCCCAAAGGCAGAGCATGCGGAGGAAAACCAGTCAGATTCAGTTTTATCTATGGAGGATATCAGTGGAGATAAACCTGAGAATGCGAACGGTGGTGCGGATAGAGAAATGAACCAATCCGTGGCCTCTGAGAGAAATTTAAATGGAAGTCATTCTATCAGTAGCTCCAAGGGTAATGAAAGTCAGACACAGTCAGAAACTAGTTTCAGCCAATCTCCATCGAGTCCGAGAGCAAAACGCAGGTCAATATCTAGGATTCCCCATATGATTCGCTCCTCTAGTGTTGGTGCTAAGAGATCGGGTTCTCTGTCTAAAAGCCATAGCGAGGAGGAGGACTCTGGCAGCTTTATCATGACGAAGGGATCTCCGTTGAACAAGTCAAGCCCTCATATTTCGCAAATTAAAAAATCTGCCACCAGTGTAGCTTTCTCTCAGAAAATTTCACCGATAGCTTCGAAAGTAAAACTGAGCAAGAAATCTCAAGATACATTGCCTGACTCTGCCAAGTCACGAGTTACGGAAGCGTCTCCTGGGTCTGCAGAAACCGAGGTCGTTGGTGCTAATCTATCATCTCAATCAGATAAAAAGGTATCGTCTAGCAATGATAAGGTTTCACTTCTTCAAAAGAAAAGCCCAAAGGATGATGGACATCAGACGAACACCGAGAAAACAAGTAATGAGAATGATAAGACCAGGGAAAGGAAAAGTACTAAAGTAAGAGACCATACAGAACAAAAGAAAAAAGAGAAACCCAACAACGAGGGAGAACAAACTATGCAAAGGAAACCTCAGAGTCAAAATATACAAGTGAAAAGTGGGGAAATGGTGCCTGCTCCATTCACTTCCAGCAGACAGGCATCTACCAGTGAGAGGCCTGAAGGGGGAAGGGCAAGTTGGCAAGTACCATCCGATCCAGATCCATCGCCTCCACAAGGTCGTGTAGCTCATCATAGAACCAGTGAGGAAAGACCTGCACACTCGGGATTCACACAGTCGGCTAGGCACCAGACTGGATTCACTATGTACACGCAGAACCAAATTGCTTCACAACAGGCAAAACTAGCTCAGCTTCACCAGACCCGTATGGCCCTCATTGAGCAAGAGAATATGCAGAAAGATACCCAGAATCTCACGAACATGCACAAGATCTATAATTATGAACAGAGCTTTTCCAGTGATATCCATCCTGCCCGAATAAACTTAGAGAACAGTATCTCCGGGAGAAATTCAGCTGATGTCGGTGCTAAACCAACCCAGACTGTTGATGAGGTGAGTTTGTTTTACTCTCTGACATTTGATCTGTGTTATTTTGCTTATTCACTTCTGACACCCTTGCAAAAGTATCCCTTTATGTATACAGTATATCAGTCATGTTTCAACTATAATTCATGTATTTCCTCAGCTTCTTACCGATGTCGGAGTGGATGTTTACAGCATGGAACAAGTTAGAAGTCATTTGCAGAACGTTCTCAAACAAAAAGGTGTGTTCGTCTTGGTCCAGTGAATTGGATGTAAAAGAATTGCATTTAAAAGTATTTGTCTACATGATATTCGGCAATGTGTTAACATCTTGTTAACTTTTAAAAACATGGACACCAGTTCAATTACCATTCATTGATGCATATCTTTTTTTCTTCCAGATAAAAGTGTTGAGGGTGACACCCATATGCTATCTCTGCTTTCTAGTTTTCAAGAAGACAATGAATCTTCCTTGTCCAGCAACTCAACGTATCCCAACTTTGGGTGAGAATCAGTCGTTAAAATTAAAAAAGATTAAACTAATTCATATAGTATTTGTTCTATTAATATAATTGTTAAGCTTTGACTTATTATGCACCACCCAATCCCCTCTCTTTTCATTTAATGTAGGCCTAAATCGCTAGCCGACTTGACTTCTCATATGGAAACCCTTGCTTCGTATAACACTGTTAATGATGTTGCCATAAGCAAACCACGTTGTGACGCAACAGTTGGACTTGAAAATCAACTCCTCCGAGAAAATTTGGAGAAGGAGGTTTACAGAAGGAAACATTGTGAAAAGCAGATTCATCTACTGCAGAGTAAGGTCAGTCAAACATTTCTTCCTTGCCTCTCATTCTGTAAATGATTGTTTTAAACGACCACATTACCTTGTTGGGAAACCATTCCTCTTTTTCAAACAATTTATGTTACCAGAGATGTATGTTATGATGACATTTATACCTATAACTATATCTTGGGTCTTATTGAAGAAGAAATGACATTCCTTTAACAAAATTATGTAAACTGCTGTTCCTTATTTCAGCTTTTGGAAGTTCAGCAACAACTAGCCATTGCAGTGAACACAGACCGAAAGAAAGATCAAATGATTGAACAACTAGATAAGGTTTGTTACATTGGTGCAAATATATCAGTGCTGTATTTATGCTATCCATGGTTTCTAATTTGATAGATGTAATAAGTATTTTGCTCTTATCATCATAGGAAAGGTTGGACATATCAGATATCTATACAACAGAAAAGCTGGCTAAATAATCCATATATCCATTGCTCTCACTCTCACTCCTCACCTTTAATTAAAATGCTAATATAGATTATTTACATCATCACTCATCATTTCTAATTTCATATGTCCATCATGCGTTTATATAACCCCTTCTTAAATATTGTGTAGAATCTTCTATTATAATACATTCATTTTGTATATCACTAAGAAATATCGATAGAACTGATAGCAGATAACTATAAAAACGCTAATTGTTTGCGGTGGTTACTTCTGCTAATTTTCCCATTCTTTTCTGTTTGAAAATAAACGTCAAAAAAAAAAAAAATATCTGGCCCCCATAACACCTGTAATGCATTGCTTAGACTAGTCTGTGGACATCCTGTATGTTTACTAAATTATCTAGGAGAGCCAGTTAGCTGTGTCTTTCTGTTGTAAGATTTATGTATCTAAAATTCTTACGCTTATAAGTATGCCTTATATTAGAAATATGTGTTCTGATCTAATGTCCCGTTTATCTTTCAGGCACTGGCAAAAGTGGTCGATGGATGGCGGCAGAGAGAATCGGAGAAGACTGATATCATCCAACGCCTCCAAGCGGAAAATCAAAAGCTAACCGCTCGATCAGATGCACAAAAACAGGTACATAACGGACATAACCTAAATTCATCATATTTTTGTGTGCACTAGATTATCAGCAGATCTGGTAAAAATACATCATTTCATCCACCCTTGCGTTCGAAGAAAGGTTTTCAACTAACTTTCAATTTATTTCTATCTATAGTTGACGATGTCCCATCATTGGGGAACCTAAAATATATTTCGCGACTTTTCATTTTTTCAGTTGTTGCTAAAGTTTGAGGCAGAAACAACCACTGTCGTTGACCAATTAACTGCTGCTCAGAAAACAGTGGAAATGGCGGAGCAAGATCGCGAGTATAAGGTTAGCATTTTCATTTATTTTTCTATTACAAGGAAAACGTCGTTCGGCTGTATTATGTAATATATATAGAATATTACGTATATTTTCTATAATATGGCGATTATGTGTTACCACATACCATATTATTCATAACGTTCCTTCGTTTTCATGAATTGTGACAGTGTAGAATCTTACCTGATGGAGTAAAATATGAGTTGCACTATTATCATTATTGTTTTCCCTTTAGATTGCTATAAAGGATCGAGAGCGTTTAGAAGCTATAGAAGCAATGGAAATCCAGCGTGAGAAATATAACACCTTGAGTAATGAACATGAGCAGCTTTTAGTCCAAGCTGAGAAAATTAGGAACCAACTTATTAAAATACAGACTATCCTAGAGAATGTAAGATATCAACTTTTCTTCTTGAAGTTCTGAAATAACGAAAATGCATTTCATATCGCTTTTTTCCTCTTTCGTAAAAGAAAGTTAATTTTGACGCCTACTTGAAGAATATGATATAAATAATCTATTTTGTTTTTATGTACTTTCTATACACATGTATACTTATACTGTGGAAGTTTCCATTCACTTGTCTTGTGTCTATTTATATCAGGAACGGGATACTTGGGAGGACAAGGAGCGCGAATACTTACAGAAGATTGATGAAATAACAGACAACCATCTTTCATCAATCGAGCAAGAAAAGGTGATCCGATTGATTCGCTTTACATTCCAATAAATCTTGTGATACTCTTTTAATGTTCTCGGTAATTTGCCGGTCACTACAAAATGGGATGGAAATCTGACTGCACAAAAAGATTTCAGTGGGCCGAGTCAGAATTTATGGATAAATAACATATACTCACTATTTGCATGTACTCGGTTGAATATCAAAATCAGTAGATATTCGTGTATCGCCACTCAAAAATTTAACACGGGACCTCCTTCACTAGCTCATAAGTGCTTGCGATCCATCTGCATGTGGGAATGTTTAGCTTTTGAGAGTGAATTGATCAAAAAGCAGAAAGAAAGAAATAAAGTAAATAGGCTTATTACCCATTTACATTCTTTATTTAAACCTCTGCCCCTTATGTGTAACCACCACCGGCCTTTGGGCCGATCATACACACACATTTCACAGGGAAGAAAGTACATAGATATTGTTGCTGATGTTACCACACGTTACCCTGGTTGTTGCCAGGTGAGGACAGATGGAATGTTCGATCTGAATACGCGCAGATTCAGTTGTGGCAGCGCAATCTGGTCAATCTCACTTGTCAAACTTAGCGAGTGAATATATCTATCGCTTTTGTACGCAAGTGAAGGCCCACCAATAGCCATATTCACTTATACATAGACAAACCCCCCAAGAGCAAAAGTATCAAACCGAAGATAAGCCGACAGCCACAAAAAGTAAAACATTGAGTATCCGAGTACATGTATATCCAACGATATTGAGTATATCCAACGTGTTACTCGTTTGTTTTCAGGCAAAAAACGCTCAACAGTCTTTGCTGTTAAAGGAAACATATGAAATACTTGCTGCGACTCAATCAGAGTCACAAGAATTACAACAACAACTTGATTCCACGTCTCGAGAGAAGGTAAAATCATCCTGAATCTGTTGAATTCATTAACACAATTGTTCATCAATATCATTGATTTCAATTTCCATATAACACAGAAATAAAGTGATGTCTTTGTCTCAACTCTCAGGACAGTCTGCATGTACAGCTAGGATTATTGGAGGATAAAATGCAAAGCAGCCTTCGTAAGCTCGATGCAGATTTGAGATGTGAAGCGGAAAGAAACGTTAGTACACTGTATAATGTATAATTTTATTTTCATTTCCAAGGGTGCTTTTCGCGTTACCTTGTCAAATTTCGATATTTCCAAGCTCCGAATTTATCAAATATATTTTTCAAATCAGTTTCCAATCTAGTTTTTTAAAAGTTTGTATTCAGGATTATGGACGTTTTACAATATTTATATCCTCACTATAAGTCCTGACGATAGAAAAATAGTTAAAAACAAGTTAGAAGGCCTAGGTGCAAATATGATATATACAACTACATGTATTATAGTCAATCCATTTTTGGTTTAGGATAAGACAAGTATCCGCAGATCCCAATAGGGAAAGTTTGTTGACAAATTAATTCAATGGTTATTTTAAAACAAATCCTCGCATATCTAGATGAAATTGAATATCATATGTGCCATTTCAAACTCAGTTGTCCAGCAAACTGGAAGAAGCGCACCAGCGCCAAATAGCTAGCGAGGAAGAACTGCACGACCGTCTGAGGAAGCAGGTCCAGGACTTGTCGCAGCGCCACACAGTGGAGCTGAAAGAACTACATCGTCAACACCAGGACGATCTGAGGCACAAGGATGAAACACTAACTCAGAAGGAAATGGAATTTGAGGAAACGTAGGAATGATATTTTCTTATTTAACGCATAAAAAGGTTTTATCGACACAATAACCTGCCTCATGGGTTCGTTCAGCACCCACTACCTAACCGCAGGGATGCCAGTCTTCCATGAATTAATGAATTTCCATAATGTCCATACATCCATAATTTCCATAATCTCCATGACATTAACCAGTTTTCTTCTCCATTAAATCCCATATTTTCATTTTTATATCATAATACATATGCATTTTAGCATTGTTGAATGTCTACCTAGCCCAAGGAAGGCCAGAAACAGACAGCAAGTGCCGACGCTTTTGGTCACCCTGTCCCCGTCAGGAGTGGGGTATAGGCGGCAGGCCTTGTTCCATTAAAGGCCGGGGTCCTCCCCGAGCTGTGTTCCATGTGTATTCTTCAATGGAAGACCACTGGTTTGTCCCTGAGAAAGCTACGGTGCACCCCTCGCCACAGCTGGGAGGTAATCCAAGTAGACCCGTTCTCCCGACTCACTGGGTCTATTGGTCATAGGTTTCATAGTATGGACACTTTTCAAGTTGGATACCCTAGTTCCATTATTTTTTCAACCTCTGACTGGCATCCCTGTAACCGATATTATGACATACCAACCCCTTAAAACTATTACATGTGTACGTATTCCCTTTAATTTTAAACGAAGAATTTTACAATAAAAGGTAGCCTCAAAATGTGTAGAAAATCCCGGAATGATCATCAAAATATCTTATTTCACTAACACCTCTTCACCAAATATATAGTGCATGACTAATCAGGTTTGGGGAATTATTTGCCCCCCCCCCCCCCCCCTTTTCAATGAAATGCTTGCCTCATTCGGACAATTTCTAAACATTCTGACGTGAACGTGTTTATTTATTATATTTTTGTTTCAATTGCAGTGTGTCATCGAAAGAAGAGGAGCTCGAATCATTACAGAAATATGTAAAACAACTTGAATCTCAGAGACAAGCTATGACGTCACGGTTGCAGACTATGATGACTATGATGCAGTCCCACTGGCAGGAGGCTCTCAAAGTTCTCACGGGCGCCACCGCATCTGACAGCACTGCAGCTTTAATGGTATATGACACGTTTTGTATTGTACTTCCCCCTCTGTTAGGGTACACCGGTATTCCCTCCTTTTATAGAAAGCACTCTGCTTGTGCCCGCATACCAGTCTATTAAATACCATACCAGTCTAAATGATTACTTCTGTCTTATATCATAGCATAGCGTACCGACAGGGGCAAAAACAGTATTATAGATTCGATGTTTTTACAAGAAATTGAGGCTTTAGTTAAGTGGAAATTAGAGCAATTACTCATTGATAAGACATCATCACATGAAATACCTTTTTCGACTGGATCGGATTATAAAAAATCGCGAACATAGAATATACATCGTAAACGTTCGGACCTTATCCATGTGTTATCAGTATTCATATGGTTTAGGTGGATTGCTCCAGGTGGATATAATACTTGTTTAGTCCTTAAGTATAATACGTAATTAAATTTGTCCTTTTTCAACAAGTGGCCTGTGGCTAGACCCAGCCTATAAGAAAGTTAAGTTATACAACATTTAACGTTGTGGTAATTCATTTTGAATAAGCTGACTTTACCCAATTGTGAATTGAAATTGCCTCCTTTATATAGCTAACTGTGACATGCACTACCAGTCCAAGAAATTATATTCTCCATTTTATGATTATTTTATCCTTTAGCGGACATTAAGTGGAGTGTACCAGTCTCAGAGTACGGGAGAAGACATAGAAGGGCGACCGGAAAAATCCAGTTTCGTTCAACCTATTCTAACTTCATCTCAACGTGTTGGACATGGAAGGTGAGCAGAGTGTCGTGTTGTGTATCCTTTGTGTGTGAGAGTTTTTATTTAATAGACTAAAGTCATTTAGAAACTTTTTTTACCTAATTCACGAAAGGCATTTTTATTTAATCGAAAGACCACATATACCTTTATAAAAAAAAACCAGATATACTATGCTTAATCTATTAAAAGCTTTTTTAAAAAAATACCTACGCAATACCTTCTTTTAAATAATCTATTAAAAACATTTAGAAACTTTTTACTTAATACATGTACTTAAGTTCTTTTAAGTGATTTATTTGTTGCTGAATGTAGAATTGGTATTAGGAACGACTGAACTTAGATTTGTTTTTAGGGATAACAGAAAAGGCGAGAAATAATATACATTTTCAGCCAAAGTTTCTAAAACCTTTTCTTTATTGAAAAAAAATCTTGTATCGTTTTGGAAATCATTGCTTATTTACCTTTTCCTGGTCATTGTTCACAAATTAACTCATGTTTATATACAGTAGTCCCCCGTATTTAATTCACTAAAAAAACATGGCCCATTCCTCCGTCCGCACGATGTATCGGGTAATAAATATACTGGGATTAGCAGCAAAGCCCCTAGAAAATCCCTAAGCCTAGTAATCGCTCTCCAACGTGTATCATATTATCTGACCTTTGAGTCTGATCATGCAGTAGAGTTGAATTCTTATATTCTCTGTGTCAGGGGTATACTCTAGAGCGGTAATTGTTTATAAAACTTTTTTTCTAGCATTCGTTGAGTAGAGTTGGCATGTAAAGATAAAGGTCTTGCATTTTTATATGACGGTTTTCAATTAGTTTCTGCAGCTTCAATGTGTATTCTACATTCTATTATATTTAGGTAGAAGATTTTCATATACCCTAACCCAAATCCAAGTTTACACATTATGGGTTTTTTTCTTTCATTTCTTACCAAATACTTAAATTCTATAAATAGATTAATTGGCAAAACAATAGTGGTTTAATGTCCCATATCACGACCATAAATGATTATGACATTAGTGTAACTTGTATTGTCTGTTATTATGTCTTTGTCCTCACTACGTTGATAATGGTGAAGAGGTTAAGCCATCCATACTTCCACACTGGGTGCTGAATGGTTGATATGGCGTTAGCAAAATCTCTTGCTTATTAAGGCCTCCCTTTTCAAATAATATCTCTTTGCTTGGCCCTTCTCTACCCCTTCTCCTTTTGATTGGAGTAAATTTACTCTTGGGAGGTGAACCTTGTCACAAAGCTGCCATCGGCATTGTGTTAATATTTATTCTGGCGAGGCGAAATACCTTCTCCTTCCTAATATTTAGTTAACTGAAACAATATTTACCTCCTGTAGTATTCCTCTATAGTGGTATTTGAATAATTTTGAAAAAAAAAGTATATTTTAGGATTCTAGGAATTGTTTTGATGCTGAGAACGATTTTATTATTTATGCGATAAAACATAATTTACAGATGATATGTTATATCTAGAATACTTGCATTAATTAAGATGAAGTTTTTATTCTCATATTGGAGCATATTGCCTATTCTACCTAAACTCGACTTGCTCAAACGGCAGAAAGTTGTTAATATCGTGTTGTATGTACTGTCTGTATTAATTCATGGGAGCTTTTCTAAAATAAATAGATCAATGCGTATCTTAGGTAGATGAATGAACGTTTATTGATGGGTATCAAATGTTACCTGGTACAATCACAGTTATTAGTATATCACGGGCCAGGTTACTCGTTCGTTCTGATATGTTAAATCAGGGGGTTTGTACCTCCCTGCACCAATATATTTACACAATAATATCTACAACTTACACCTGCTCTTCCCCTTTCCATTTCATCACTCCCGCTTCTATTGCAAGGTCTTAAATATATTTACAATGAGTGCAACAGAATATCTTCATAACCATGTGGAACTATTGGCAACCCATTACATAGGCAACTCACATGGAATGTTATTATTCACAGTAACCAACTTCAAATAGTTATTTACCACCAATCTCTGTGATTCCAGAAATAACCATACTCGAGTATTATTCATCAAACATTCCCTTGCGCATATAAATCATTAGTACCTACACATCTTGTTTCATATGGACTATTTCTGTATCTTAAAGGGATCATGGATAGTTCATAGAATATCTTCTTTATTGACCTTGTTATATGAGGCAAGGTAAACCATAATCATGATATAGTAGACTGCCTCTTCAATATGCGCTAATAGAATGTTTATTATCAATAAATATAGTCCACTATTGGACAGGAAAACATACTGTGCCCCAGATCGAGAGAAATATTCCATGAAAGGCCTCAGTAGTTCATGTACTTATATCGTTATATAATGAGAAATATTCCACAAGAGGCCTCAGTAGTTATCTCGTTTACTTATATTGTTACAAAATGAGTATTGATACCTAACATAGATAATAGTATTAGGCTTTAGATCAAGGTCTTGGTTATAAAATTATTGCCAACAAAAAAGGCTTCGTGTACACTATTGTGGTTTTATTTAGTGAAAATTATTTCTACAGTCTAGATCTAACTGTTAGTTTGGGTTTGAAAATAGTTCTTCTATGCAGTTCTTCTATGCAGTTCATCTATGTCCCCCTTTCCCTCACACACACAACTCTTCAACCCTCTTAACAATTTTTAATTATTGAACGTAATTATGTAATTTATTAAATAGTCATTCACCCCTGCTTCGACATAACTTTATGGGACGGGAGAATGTTATACAATACACAGACATACTTTATCCTATCTCCATTGTATCTGGATTACCCACAAAATTCTAAGATTAGGTATCTTGGAATCACAACTGTAATTCTGGCTAAATATGAATATTATTTCCTTGCAAGAATGCTGAATATTTTCTTTGTTTCCTTGGATCTGCCCTCTTAATCAAGATATTTTTTGCTTTAAAAAGGAAGATAAGAGCCTCAAACACTTTTCTCTATTCTCCAATACTTTGGATTACCGTGTATCCATTTATTTTTTTATATAATTTATGCTCATTACAGATTACAACCATAATAAAATGATTATTCATACCATACTGTACAGGGAGTAAAAATACATTATACCTATATATACCGATCAATGGGCATGCATTTTATTGCAGTGTGGTAAAAAGTAAGATAATATACACAAATGTATAAATATACAGATCTTAGGTCTTGATTTTATGCCCTAAGAACATTATAAAACCAACCCTGATTGATGTTTTCATATAAGCTCCCCAATCTTGAACAGACCTGTTCCTTTTGAGCTTCCATTTACTTTTGATGGATAGATATAGTTTATGTTTTGTTCTCAACATTGGGGACCAATGAGTTACCCTTAGCATATACCGTATGGAAACATATATACATGAAACGGATTTTTTTTTAAAAAACAACATAAAAGTTTCAAAAGAGATACTGATATGTAGCTACAACTCCATTAGCTTGTAAAATGACTAGTCGTCCCTCTTCATCGATGGCCAGGTCCATAGGACATGCGAATCCTTCACTCTCGTCACTCACAAGTATTGTACAGAATTCCCCATCGGTATTGAACATTTGTACCCGATGATTGCCACTGTCTGCCACTAGTATGTGTCCACAGTTATCCGTACACACTCCCGCGGGTCGGAAAAAGCGCCCTGGCTGAGCACCCTGGCCACCGATTTCCCGAATAAGAAAACCCCTTGAGTTAAAAATCTTCACCGTGTGATCTGCCAAGTCTGATACTAAAACATTCCCTTTGGAGTCGGTGGAAACGTACCAAGGGTTTTGGAAAATTGGAGCTCGCCGTCCTCCAATGATGGTATTTGTAATCTCCCAAATCTCTGTGTCAAAGATGTGTACAAGTGGCCCTTCTTCTGCCATATCTGTAACAATCATCCGGCCTTTATCACTACTCAAGCTGATGTTGTTTGGACATACAAGACCCTTTTTGAGGCAACGTCCAAAAGAGCCATCTTTTGTGCTATAAAATTTGATGTCGCTCTTAGACGCCACTACGACCACTTTATCAGTAAGTGAAACAGCCTTTGTGGGTTCATCGGTTGGCAGAGTGTCTAAAGTCCTTATGAGTTGGCCATTGTTTTTGAAAATTTGAACGCAGTCCATTCCCACATCAGAAATGTAAAAGTTTCCGGGGCTGTCAATAGACAAACCTGTTGCGCTGTATTGACTAGATTTACCTTTCCTCGTTTCGAAAGAAAACACCAATTTACCAGATGATATTACCTGGGGACCTTTGCGATCATCTCCCACATACCTGGCGGTAACATCCCCTAGATCAGACGTTGTGAGTGTTCTGCCTGTGTTGAGTACAAAGTAAAGTTGTTGGAGATGTTGTTTCTCATGACTACCATCCTCAGACTCTATTCTTGCTAGCAGCTCCTTACTTGCACTGAGTAAGTCCGAAGTTTTCTGATTAAAGAGCAATTTAGAAACATTGTCCAAATTTTCCTGAACCTCATTGAGGGATTTGGTTAGGAATGATATGCTTTCATTTAACTTGTCCATTTCATAGGAGCAGACTGATTTGACGTAGTCATGATACTTGTAATACCAGCGCTCTATCACCTTGTAGTAATGGTCTCTCTTTCTTTGCAAGTTAGCAAGAACATTTTTTGAATTAACTTTGAGCGATTCCTTATATCGTTCACTCCTTTTCTTCTCATCTTCCAAAATGTCTCGCTTCAGTTGGAGTTCCTCTTGAAGACAACTCAACCTTCCCTTTCTTTTCATGGTGGCATGTTTAAGAGTCGTTGTCTTATGTTGCAAGTGGTTGTTAGCCTTGCACAGTAAGCAGATATGGTCTTGGCATACTTCGCAATACAAACTTCTCTTTTCACACCAATGTCCCAGAGTCTTATCACTGCCACGCACATAATGTTGATCGTTTTGGTTCAACTCAAAGTCTGGCTCTTCACAATCTGACATGGTTCGAGCTGGAGAAGTGCGACATGAAGAAGAGTCGGTCGATGAAGCTTCTTCTGTCCAGTCCGAGAAATCGGCTGTATCAGTGAGCTGATAGTGTGATGAATTAGATCCCATACTGAAGGCGCTATCGGGTAAAGAGTCGTCTTGATTTAGTGATCGATTCTCCAACGTGAGATCATGCTGTCCATTATGCTGTTGGTCGTGTTTGTCTTCGTCATAACTGCTGTGCAATAGGCTCCTGTTCATGATTTCGGGGTCGACCATGAGAGCGTCCGCTCCGTAAGCGGCATTGAGAGTGAATAAGTCGCAGGTCACTGCCAGCAAGGCATGGTCGACTGTAGGGTGAGCATGAATAGGCTTACTCATGACTGATTGGCTCACAATCACATATATATATATATATATATATATATATATGCGGATTGATAAGAGGGTCGCCTGTGATGTGAATATATCAAAGACTTAACATTTCTCCCTCTTCAATAAAATAATAATAAATCTCAGTCTTTTGATAAAAACCCTGTAAGTTTAAAACCGATAATGCCGAGTTTGATGTTGATTAAGGACAGAACAAAGTAAATAAATGTCCTCTGGACAAGGGTATGTTTTTATCTCTGGACCTCTTGATCATATTGATTAGCAGTTTAGATAGATCACTTAGTCATAAATGCATTGCACTCCACTTCACGATTATCTGTCTCGTCTCCGAATGTTTATCTTTGCTTGGGTTCTACTTTATAAAGCATTCCTGTGGGTTATGGAAGTTGACATAATCATTCCAGACGCTGTTTACACATAGTGTTTGGCTCCAGCGGTCGCTGACCAAGTTATATTACACAGCATAGGGTGGTTGACCCCACTGGCTGAGAAGATCCGAAGTGCAATAGCTGATGTATGTACAGTGAGAATGTTGGGATCCTATCATTAATATTTAGCATGATCAGGGCTTAGCTAATCCACTCCTATATCCTCCCATCCTGCCTGGCTCCTAACCTGCAGAAGTATACAAAGGTTATATTGATCATCATCTCACGATTAGGGATATATAATACACATATCGTTTACAAAATATGCACGAAACATGTCGAAGACAAATATAATGAACTACTTGGGGGAAAAGAAACACATAAATCAATTTTTAGCAAGTGGAATATATATTCATGATGACCGTAACTAAAACCAATATCGTCATTAAGACTGTTTAATGAATGTATACATTGAATGAAAAACAAATTTTGATATATCGGCAGGATTCTTGTAAGAGAAAACGATTTACATTAAACACTCATGTACATCAAGCTCTAGAGAACTACACTCTTTACTTGTTGACTCAAACCCCGAAACGGCATTGCACAAAATACGCAGGGCAACTATTGATTTTTTTATATTTATTATTATATTATTTTTATTATGTTTACCAATACATTTTAACCTTTATTTATATATGATGATATAATTCATGGGGACCAAATGTATATGTATAAATGCCGTGAGTATTCTGGCTTATGATAATAAAGTAATTTAATCCACTATCCAGCGATAGATTTATCACAGTCCTCGATAATGTTATCTTTATAGCTGGCATTTGCTATACATGTATATGATAAGATATTTGTGTCGCAATGGGCTGTAAGTTTATATTGAAATGAAGGGTTCTTGATTCAACTTTAGTCAATTAGGTTATCTGACATTACATATAAGACACTATCTCGGATGAAGTAAACTGACACGTGACGACCAAATCATAATAAGGACTGGTTGCGATAAACATTAATAGCATTAATAACGTGACATTTGTATAAAATGATATCCCATGACTGACCTATATTCGCTATAAAGATATCAATTATATCCTGCAGTTCAACATTCGTGTAGAATGAAGTTAGCGCCACTGCATATTAAAATATTAAACTAAGGAATAGTTCTTGTTTTTTGATACAGTGTAGCTTCACAGACTTCTTTTTAAAAGTCTATTTCGAGTGCGCAAACCATGGTGACTGTGCTGGTTTAGTTTTGATTAAATATTTATTTTGTATGTCAACACTTAAGTCCGAATCGCGGCCAGATATTTGTTTCCCCTTCTTTCTCTGTACTGCAGGGTTGGGGTCTTTCATATGACATGTGCCACCAAATCTAGGTGCCCATTGACATTCAAAATGCAGTGCTTTTGAATTCCATTCTACAGATACAATGGCCAGGTACAATTAGATTCATTGGCTTATTATCGTTGAAAGATATAGCGTTGTGTTTGGCCTAATAAATGTGTCTTCCACGTACATACTTCCCTTCAGTAGAGTAGATGTGGGAATACACATCCATCAATCCACCACCATGCCCCCTGTAGAGACCAGGGTACACTATCTGGCATGTAATTGTCATGAGACATGCTAAATGGACATGTATAATGAACATGTGATTTTAATCTCCCGTTATTTGGACTTATTTGGAATAGACTGTCTATATTATGGGTAATAATAGCCGGGTGAATCTCGGCATGCTGGCTGGGTTTGTCTGCATGGGGTAAGCAGTGTTTGGAGGTCTACCTGGACAGCTTGTGAAGTTGTGGCTCTGTATCGGTATTTGAGTTGTACAGGGTATAGATAAACAATACCAGCATCATTAGTTCATTGGCGTAAAATGATGGAATACAATCCCGATACATTTATTGTAGTTTTACTCAAATGCATGTGGCGTCATATATTGATTTGATTCTATATGTTCTTGCCCCTATGTCGGTTTCAACCGACAGTCGATCAAATTAAATTGTGAATCTAGTGGGATACTTACTGTCCTTAACGGTAACTTGGAAACCCATAAATTCCTCACTATCCTGTCATATCACAAACACTGTATATCCTCGCAGTTAGGTCAGTGGAATTTTTGACGGAGTAAAACCGTTTATCTGTTTGACAACCAGTCAAGTTCTTGACCTTGTCTAGCAGCAGTTCTATATTTTCTCCCGCGTACTTTCTCCTACTAAACTTCTGCACACTCATTACGGCTGAAACCGCTTACGCTCAGGTCAAGATAAGCACTCCATATTTGCTTGACTAGCTCTTTTTTTATTCCCGTTTCTCTTAGTACAGAGCGCATAGGGATGGGGAAGGGGCACTTCCCTTTCCACACACGTCCAGCCTGCAATCTGCCATGCTCTGTAATGAGCGTGAGAACATGTGTAGGAGCGCATAAGGGAGTGTTGGCCATAGTTTTAGCTTGGTTAGAGTTGGGGGAGGGTGTTCTCTCTACAGGGAAGAAGTGGGGCTAACAAAGCTTGAAGCCAAATACCAAGCCGGCAGCATGGGGATGGTTTGTCCAATATTTCTACAAACCTTTCCCATTAGAACAACCCCCGCCACTCCACCTAACACATTGCCTTTTACTCATTATCACCACCTTTCTAACCCCGTCCCATCAAAGAAGAATGGCCTTCCTCAAGTACCTCAGCCCTATCGCACTTTGCTCCCTTTGTTCTTTATAACAACTCCATTTAGTTTGGCTCGTCTGTTCAATAGCGAGTTATTTGTAACTGGAAATAAGCTCTATTTCAGACAAACTTTTGGGGCTTCAGACACTTGGACAAAGTCTGATTTCAAAGTCGAATTATTTCAGGTCCATTCATGTCCATCTATATATTGCCTAGTTTTGTGATGTGTTGAGACGTGGCATTAGCAGTGGCTTTTTTTTATTCACATTCCCTTGGGATGCGCATACAGGGAAAATTATGTAATTCCTTGCTCTAGCTTTTGTTGTTGTGTTATTCTTATCCTTGATTCGTTAGCGTTCGTTTGTAACAAGTATCTTTGTATTGGATACATGCTTTATACCCTCCCCATTGCGTTCGAATCGTCATATAATAGTGGAAATTGATAGATGACTTTGCCTAATAGTTCTTCTGAAAAGTTAAGCATAATTAATGCACAGAATGTTATTTATTATATTGCATATATCGGAAAATATCTGATGTAAAAATTGTTGATGTAGCCTTGCCGGAGGTAGGTGAGAAACTGACTGGTGCAGGGGGTAGCGGTCATCTCGTTTGACCACTGCACTACTACTACTAGGGGGAGGGGGTATTCGGCCCCACAAATTAATTAATTAACGTTGTAACGTTTAACGTTGAGCGTAAATTAACGTTGAGCGTAAATGTGCATCATTTTTTTAATTCGTTTTTGCTCAGCTTTTGAGCTGATATATACATCATTTTTAAAGATATCAAGTAGCTCTTCAGGTCACCATTACGGCGGTCTTCCCCTGAGCCCTGATCCGGCATAGAATGCCAATAGAGAGGTATGATTACATCATGTATGTATATGTAGGACGATGTACAGTCCTCACTCTCTTGCTACCATGTGACGGGGATCAGGATATTCGAGGCATCGTCGTTCTAGTCGAACTCCTCTCTATGACAACGCTAAATTATTGTGTCATCAATACGGTGCACTTGTTGGGATGTAAACATCCATCTCATGGATACAAAATCACTGAGACTCAAAAAAAACAAAAACATCATGTATGTAACTCTTTTCCCCCTTAAAATATGGACACTTCTTCGGTTCACTGACGGCGTCAGGACAATTTATAGAATTGTGCCCTTAGTCGAGAGAAAGGTGGTGTCAAATGCTTTCAATGCCCTCGAAACGTCTTCAAGATAAATATACATTTAAATTACCCTCGCGTTTAGTCTACTGTGGGCATAAAAATACACCCCATCCATCGCATGACGTCACATGAATCTAAAACGTGGGAATCGCATGCATATAACTCTGCTCCAGAACTGATTACATTAATTCATTTTTGTTTGTTTGTTCGATTTCCTTTTTGTATTGTAGAACCAGTTTGTAATTAATTCAGAAGCAATAACCCTGGCTCCCTTGATAACCACGATTATCGGAATTTGTCATGCGGAATATGTTGAATGCTCTATTAAGTAAACCGAATCTCACATGGACTCACCATGTGATCCCTTCTGTGTGTACCTTGCATAAAAACATGGGGCCATGAAAAGGGTTAGCGAATTTCCATATGTAATAATTGTAACGATGCCAAAATATAAGTACGACTTCGTTGATATGCCAGTCTACTTATAAATGGCTTTCCGGGTTACTGAACTGCCTCTATGTAGCTTAATCAAAATAATAATAATCAAAATTCTAGTAACCTTTTACATAATGTGTCCTTCAAAAGCCTATTCAATATGAACAGTTGTGGCTTATAACTTGTTCTATTAAATAGGCAATCAAGAGTTTAATTAGAACCACTTCACCACATTACAATACATTTTTGTTTCAAATGAACGCGTGGGTCCATTGAGTTACTCAGCTGGATCTCTAGGAAATACGATTAACGAGGAAAACTAGAATCACTTGAAACAACAAGTTGAATCAAATAATTGATGCATAATACTTGGCATTGCTTACACTATTCAGTGAGGATTTTAGGTACTTGAGTGTTCAGTTACATAACACTGCCTATGCAATACCTAGATGCAATATTGGCATGGACGGCTTAAAAATTAAACAAGTCTCTCGTACATAAAAATCTCGAAGAATACTTAAAAAAACAAACTAAGCGTCACCCTCTAATCCAAGTGGAACATGCAATGAATTTTAGATGCATGGTGTCAAGTTTAGAGTAACTTTCAAAACAATGTTTCAAAAATCGGGTGTCTTGTCATTTGTCATGTTATTACTTTTATACTCAATGCAGTTCAGATTTCAGAACAGTTCGTCAATGTCGATCGTGAGCTCTTTGAAAAGTTGTTTCAATCCCCAGATACTTTACATCCCCTCAATATTTATGTCACCTGTGTGCACTGAAATCTGTGGAAAATTAAAATGTCCACTTGAAATAGTATTCAAGTTCACACTACTTCTTCACTGTAGTCTGAAATATGTGACATTACCTTGTAGTCCAGTGCATATGTGAGAAGTACACAGGAGTCCTACTAGTACCTAGTCTCCTAGAAGCTCGACGGTGTCTTGAGGAAAACTGAAGAGAGCGATAGAGTGAGAGCTGTTATATGTGCGTACCCATACTGCTGTATGTATGCACACACACACTCACGTCTCGAATACACAGCAATGTGTAAGTGGTAGCTTACTCCCAGCTAGTGCATGTTAACGGGGGAAGCTGACGCCCTTTTCCCGATTAATTGATCCGATATATTTCTGGCTGGTCACTGATAAAAGACAATCCTGTATTGACCGGTGAGCATCTGGCTCGTGCCATGGAGTCACAAGTGAAGTAATAATCAGGGGCTTGCAATTTGGCTCTTGGCGTGCGTGGTGTCGCGTCTATATTACATCCAATGTAGGGATTATAAAGGGGGCGTGGCTTAGTCAGGGCTAGGTCTTGGGGTATGGATTATTGATAGCATTGCACCCCGAACTGTGGATTAGCCCTCGTGAAAGCATCTGTGTAATCCTATGTTTTTTTTAACAATCTGTCTAACCGGTTATAATTTGTCTATCCCAGCATGTCCTGGTGCCCCTGGGATTATGTCCTGTTCAGTCCCATTCAGCAGGCAATAATACTTTAATAGGTTAGAAATAGATATTACATGAGCAAGTATAAACGACATCCCCCAACCTGGTATACAGAAATGTGCATTTTTCTCTGCAACCACCATGGTCCTTCAATCTATTGTTTCACGAAGGGGACCACAACTACAGTCGCCTTCTATAATTAACCCACTTAATTGATTGTTATCTAGATTGGATTTGTTCTTCTGTAAACAACCACTTGGTTGCCTCAGAATAGAAGCACATTTTGTCAACCTTGTTTGATTTGTGAGCTTTCCTTAGAATATAATAATCCTCCAAGCCATAGTCATTCACGTGACTGAAATTAGGTTTCACTGGAAAGGCTGGTGGGTGAGGAACGGAGGAGGTTGCAGTAGCACACTCTACGTACATGTCATGATCTGACCTGTGTGTATGTTGGGGTTTTAACCGTTGAACTATCTGAACTGACTGTAATAAGTCTATATGACTTCACTTGGTTCATGTTGGTTGTCGTCGCGGCATTAAAGGTTAAGTACGTGTAATGAAAATCTTAAAAGTCGAGATATGGGCCGATTTACACTCGTGGTTGTATCGATGAGATCTGGGGTTGAAAAATAAGGAAAACACATTCACGTTTTTCACAGCTTTCTGATGTATAATCAAATGGGACTCTGTTTGCCTTAGTAGAGGGTGTGTATTCGCACTCCACCTCTGTGACGTCATAAGCGATACACTGAGTCCAGGAAGAGTGGCAATATGCTAGCGCTGGCCTGAATGCCTATTTTTTCCTTTAGTAGAATCGATAGCCCTTTGATTATCGATGGGTAATTATGTGTAAAACATTATATGGATATGTACTTTCTCCTGCCTTTCCCATTAGCACTAAACCACGCCAACCAACCCACCTTCCCTTTTGCCACAGAACTCGAGGGTCTCTCGAGTTCTGTGGAATAAGATAGCATCTACACGACCCAAAAATAAAAAATATAGTAGCTGCACTGGCCAAGGCTCGAGCTTGCAATCCTCAGCTCTCTGTGCGAGTGACTTACCACTAGGCTATGAACCTTGAGTGGAGGAGCGAGGGTGAATGTTGCTAGTGTAGACTAGTGGTATGAGAAGGGCCAACGCATGGCAAGGAAGGAAAACGTCCATTACTCCTTTATTCATGCTACGATGACTGTGTAACTTTGATACATTAATCTAGAGGTGTTTAGGGGGCGTTCTGTGGCAACAGAAATGAGTAGATGTATCAGATCAGTGTAAAAAGGTGATCGTGTGCCGTTTTGAGCAAGTATTGTTTCTCCGAGGTAGAGACTGAGGGTGACACCTATGGGAATTGATATGTACCTTGTCGGCACCGTACGGTGGCCACAAACTGAGTCACCGTGGCGTCTAGAGAGTATGTGGCACCAGATTAGGTCTATCGTCACAATTTGATGGGAATGAAGGGATGTCTTGGGTTATTTACTTTCATAAGTATGGAATGTTTTTGTACATTGACATTGCCCACCATCCCTCCCACCTCCCTCCTATGGCGTCTCCCGACGCCTTCCAAATCGTTTCGTCTTTTAGCTTTAATCATCGCCGATCATGAATGCACATGATACGGCGATTCCCCGCTGCTATGACGTCATTACATGGGCCTCGTTCTGGGTAGGGTTCCGGTGGGGAATCCCCGCGCCTATGACGTCATTACACGAAGTTCACCGAGTGTGGCCGAGCGTGAGCCGAGTAATGTCGGCAACGAGGAGAAACAGAAATACATAGGCATAAGCATGTAATGCTGGAACTGCGTAATTATATGAGTAAGAGCTTAAAATCTTGGGTGAAATGTCTCTTAAAATCCATAAGCTTGAGACTGGGACAGGTTTGAAGTGTGTGTACATATGGGAACGAAGGGATTTTTGGAAGTTATTTGCAGATTTGCGTAATGGGTGTCGGCCAATGAGCTTGGGTCGAATTGCTGAGTTGAGGTTTTTATGCATGGCATGGCCACTTGGCGACTTCTCGTCTAGGCCTAAGGGTTGTAAGCATTGTTATGAATATAAAACCACAGCATACACACAGGTCATATATTGCTAAGCATTCTCACATAGCATTTAAGTGTTAGTTGGTAACCATTACTCACTCACTCTGAACTGACTATAGCTATGATCAGGAAGTATGCACTACATATACCTCCCTGCTATGATATAATAAATATTCATTTCTATAATAGACATACTTTAGGCATGTGTTCGTGATGATTTAGCGCCGTTGCCCAGTTCACCGTAATAATAATGAGAAAAGGGAGAGAAGCATAAAGGAAACTAGTGTCTCAGCTCTCAGTCCACCCCCTCCCCCGCCACGATCCCCCTCTATTCAGTGCCTTCATTCACACCTTCGATGTCAATCCCCGGTCACCTCACTGTTACGAAGCAAGATTACACACACGTCGAGATATGATACTATCAATAGTGCATTGACCTGTGTGAGATACACACGTCTATATAATGCTAGTGCATTGACCTGTGTGAGATATGGAGGCGGGAAACATGCCATAGAAATTAAAACCTGAATTGCTCTTAATCTTGGCCATAATTGAATTGAATTCAAATATTTAAATTACTTATTCCTTATTCCTCACTGATCTTGATTCTACTCTAGATTTGAAGTTACTTGAGTGTAAACAAAGCAGCAGCTTATTCAGGCTTTGAAAATTATTTCCCTGCCATCTAAATTTTCGGCTGTGTGCGGATCAAATGCTCCTGAAAAACATTGCATGCTCACATTTCAGCATATAAAAGTACGAGTCTCTTCCCTTTTACCTCTGAAGTAACGGGACCTTCGGGGTTATTATGGATTCGACTAAAACTAATTATTATAATATTATGCCAAATCTAAATTTTTTTTCCAACTCCAATTGTTTCTAAATAATCGTTTTGCAAATTGTGTTGTACAATTTCTTAGAAATGATGTATGATGTAACTTTCCTGAAAAAATAAGTTATTGTCTCAGATCATATAATTATATATAATCAGTTTGTCTGTTTGGTCTCCTTTTTGACCAAATAAGACGACGCCATGCCTTAAGGTCGTGAACTGCCAACGTCTGGTATACCTGACCACCGGTTCGTTTAGAGGTGGCTATGCAAAAATATTTTGGTGGGGGTCAGCAAGTAAAACTATTCGTCTGCAAATTGTCCCACCTTTACACTCTCATTATCGGTTATGTAATTTTCTTGTGGCCCAGCCGTAGATCAAAATAATGAAATGAAATGGAAATTTTAGCATTAAGAATTGAATTGTAAACGCATTAATTTCTTATGAATATTGTTTACTGGGCGGTAAGGAAAATGTGTATTTGTACAGATGACTAAAACCAATTCTGGCTCCAGTTTATGTAAAATGATTTCAGAATAGAAATATTATATATAGACTAAACGTTCTTTAGGCTAGCTTAGTTTTGTGGTTCAAATCTAATACATATTGAACATTTGGCATGTTTCTTGTATTTTGACTTGCTTTGGCGCATTTATTACATTTTCATTTTATTATATTTTCAGTGATGCACCACCTGAACCACTTCATAGAAGTCAATCTGACGGTTAGTTCTTTCATGGAATTCCGTCGCTGTGTATTTATTTTCCGTTTCTTTTTCACTTCATGGAGATTATATTTAAGTATTTTTTAAAACAAAATATGCCCAAAGAAATGTTGCCATGTATTTGTTCTTACAACAAAGGGCAGCCTGTGCAGCTTGCACTGTAATTCATCATCTATCAAATTAATCCATCATTCAATTGAAGGCCCTGGTATTTTGAAAAATGATTATATTGGTATAACCGTCCGTGTCTTATTGATTTTTAGGGGAGGAAGATGGGGAGAAACATTTCACAGCCTTGCAGCCAGAAGAGCTGTCGCTCCATCAGGATTTCTCTAACCAACACGCGAGTTTCTCCAGCAGCTTCTCCAAGCTTCCGCCCCCTCAACAGCCTCAGTATTCTTACTCATCCAGCTCGAACAACCCTGTCAATTCTACATCTATAACAGTGTCTGCCTCAATGCAAGGTCGCGAAGCTGAAGGCCGGTTTACACATACTGAATCCAACAATTCAGGGAGAATGGTCCACCACTTCCCTCCCACCTCTCAGCACCCTTTCCAAATGAATGTGCCCCTCTACAATACTCAGCGACCAAGAGACCAGCCGAAACAAGAAGGGCAGTATGGGTCAGTGCCTGGTCAGCTTGACCAGTCTCTGCAGTCTATGGCTTCCCATGCCGAATCCTACCACCATGGCTATCACAGTCATGATGCGTCCGTAGCGTCCGTGCAGCAGCGCCCTGGTAGTAGTGCTTCAGGACGGCAGCAGGTGGCAGCACGACTAGAGCCCAGTTTCTTGGAGACGCTCACACAGGCAGCTGAGGAGTTGCCAGGTTACCGAGGGACGCTTGATAGGTCACTGATGTCAGAGGATGGGTGCGTGCCCTTCCCTCAAGACACTAGTGTCAGCACTCTCAATGATGGTAAGGCTAAGATCATAGACTAAGAAAACTCATTTATTAATGACATTCGGTCAAATTCATTACCTATTAGGCCTACCTTTCATAATGGTACGAAATTATCTACCGCCTTCCCCTTCAAACTTTGAAAAAACAAAATTCTTTACCTTTAATTGTTCCCTGTTGTACTAGCTCAAAGAACTGTTAATTCATCCCTGGCAGCTAAATTAAACTTCTCATACTTTAATTTATATATAATATATGGTATGATATATCATTATCATACATCTTTGATGATCTATTTCATTTATCTTAATTTAAAAAAGGTTATTTTATCCCTGGCAGCGAAATTGAACTTCTCATTATGTATAATATGATATAATAATATAATATATACAATTATCACGTATTTTTGATGATCTGTTTCATTGAGTAAATCTTAAGTTAAATCAACCCAGTACCGTATGATGGGTGTAAATTATTAGTCTAATCATTGTCGAATTGGAATTGGAATATACTTTTATTTGCCAAAGAGGATGACAAATGGGTAAGCAGGCTTCTGGATAAGATCCAGCTCTTCCAGCCGTTACCGTTAAAGGATAGTTTGCTAGGCTATTAGAGGGGCTAAATACATGTACTAGGCCTATATAATATAATATAATATAATATAATATAATATAATATAATATAATATAATATAATATAATATAAAGAATAAAAGTAAAACACAAAATACAAAACGAAGCTCAATAAACATCGTTACAGTAACTGTTGTACATAATAACTGCTCATCATGTCATAGGTGGCAATTACTTCACTTTGGGTTATTCTTTGGTATAAAACTCATAAAACATATTTTCCAAATCGGATATGGACACTTAAGGTATTTAATGGGAGTTTGGACATTGGTATTTTCTGAATTCTTTTCTTGTGTCAAAGTTATGTGCTGCAGTGGTTATAGCCTACATGTTGATACCGGGATTGGTACGTTTATGAAGCCTTCATGAAATCCTATTTCTCACTATCTGTTTGTAGATATATCCTATCACAATACGGCCGAGTTCAGTTTTGCTCCCATCTCCGACGCATCCATGACTATGGAGTCTCACCGCTACTCTACTCGCCTCTCAGACATTGCTGAAAAACCTCACCAGGTGTCCCCACCTACCGACCAGCAGTAAGTGGGCATATCTTCAAAATAAGTATAATGGCTGTGTTTTATTCTATAGAATATCATTATTATATACATTACTGCATTGGCAACCAAGCATTTGGAGTTCGAGTTCAATATGCTAATAAATCAGACATGTTAGATATTGGAGAGTAAAACTAGCCTGCGATGTCTGTACATCCTGAACTGATTGATTACTATTGACAATGACATAGCCTCTCTACGTGCTCTGGCATTTGCAGACAATGGAAACAATTTTCGGTGATTATTACCATATTATTTATTTTCAGGAAAATGATGGATTATTCTGGAATGTCTGAACGATTCCAGGTCCATGAAGATAGGCAGAAAGAGTTGCAGAAATATATGAAATTGGTGAGTAGTTGACACTGACTGACCAATCATTTGAAGTGGCTACTAACTAGAATTAATTTGTTTTCTGACAAGAACAGAGTTGAGATAATGAAACGTTCATCGCATTGTAAACTCTATAAAATTATTAGGAGGCTAGCCTCTGAGTGTTTTTTTGTTTTAAGTTGTATTTCGATTGAATGGGCGCAGCCTCCTTTTAGTATCACTATAGGAAAGGTATACTATACTCTACTCTACTTAAGACTTTGTCACACCCCTGGGGCAGTCTAAATTGGAGGGGTGGCTTAACAGTGGCCACATGGGTTTGTTTTGACTGTGTAGGCTGGTGCTGTTAAGTGGAGTAGTGTATTGGCTTGGCCTGTTTGCTGTGAGTGACAGGGAGGGAGGTATACAGACTGAGTGAGTGACAGGGAGGGAGGTATACAGACTGAGTGAGTGAAGCCTGTTGGCTGTCCTGTTGGCTGTGATTGACAGGGGGTTGGCTACTAGGCAGGGGGTTGGCTACTAGGCATTCCTACTAGGCCAGTGAGAGGAAATATCTGAGGAGATCATCAGATAAGTTATGTAACTGAAGTGTAACATCACTGTGAAATGCCTCCTGCTGATTGTGGCCCAGAGTGGAGGAGGCCAGGTTTGGAAGTGAGTGATGGTTGCCATGACAACATCCATGTGGAGTCATATTCATGGCAATGAGGGTTAGTGAGATGAAATGAGCAAAGTGATTTAGTTTTGTGATTTAGTTTACAGTCTAGCTGTAAATGTTACATACTTCTTATACTTTCATATTGTAGGGTATTGATGGGATAGAGGTAGGAGCACAGGTGGTATTTAGGTTTAAATGAGGTTAACAAGTTTGGAACTGAAAGAGGCCTGATCTTAAATACTTATGAGCTAGGGGGAGAGTAACCCTGGAGAGGGGGACCTATGGCCTGCATGTTTGCACAGGTCTGCATGTATACATGGCTGGTGCACCCTTAGACCACCCCTCCCGCTCTACTTTTTTCTCCAACTATCTCGACTTTACGATGGGCTATCTCGACTGTTTCAACTATGCAATCAAATGTAACACTCAGCAATCGACTGTTCAACTAATTAATCAATAAAAAACTGAATTACACGGAATGAACTCTATACTAAATAATGAAAGCAGAAAGTAAATAACAGTTACGCTAATCGGCTGGGCTAGCCTCCTAGTATCAAAAGATACTGTAGCAATTGGCAGTAGTATGTTGTCTTGTTTAGTTAGTGCGATACAATTGAGCTCATTTTTAATTCATCATTCTCTGTTTGCACTTACTTACCTTGATTTGGGTTGATATTCTATGTTTTACACAATTTCTCAAAAGTTGCTCAACCGATCGCCAGGACGTCCTATTCCAGACAATGAAACCACAACCGCAGAGCAAGATTTAGGTAAGATGACAAGATTTAGTTTCATTCCGACGATCATAAACATCAAATTCCCTGATTAAACAATACCGACAGCTAAAACCATTTTACTTAGCAACAAAACCTTTACAAAAGTGTATTCATGTATTCACATTTGTTTTATTCATCCGTCTTTTCATGTATCATCTAACCCACAGATGACTCATACCTAGCCATCGCCAAATCCCAGCCTCCTCCCCTACAATTGAGTGGTGCAGCACAACATGCCCATCCTCATGGTGTCGCTTTCAATAAGTCTACCGTACAGAGAGACCTCAGTCCTAACACTCAAACGAGTGCCACTATAGGTAGGCTTCTTATTGATAAGATAATATAAGAGGGTTCTTTATTGTCCGTATGCACAAACAGATGATATGCTTCTGGGTTTGGCACCCAGGTCTTCCAGAACATAAAATAGCCGATTGCTAGTGATTCGTCATATTTTCATTACACTCAGCACATTCAAATGTATGTCCATACAGAAATACAGGTCAAAATGTGTAGTATAAATATGTCTCAAATATTGCTGAATTTCTAAGTGCAGAGATCGGCGAGACAGACTTTAGCTATTTATTCCCGCAACCCTATGTGTTGCTCATAAAAATCTAAATTTTAATTCAAATTCCTACGGTAAGTCTCTAAGAATTATAAAATACCTCCGTCATTTAATAAGTGTTATTACTATTCGTGCTCTTCCCCGATTAGTTACAATATGTCCTTCCTCTTTATGTCTCCAGATGCAGCACAGTCTCTAGGTGTCCTTTCCCCTGGTCAGGTTGGGGAAATATCCCGTCTGCTAGGCATGTACAGGACCAGAGCCTCTGCCGAAGCATCGTCCACCCCACACAACCCTACCTTTGGCGAGATGGAATCTTATTTCTTGAACAAGTCTGCGGGGTGAATACTTTTGTATTGTCGAAATTAAAGCCATTTTCAAAGGCACTTGCTATGTGAATTTTGGTTTGGGCTATATCGTATTTAATGAAATCGAATGGATGCCGAATTTCGTGTTTATGATTGATTTGTAATTCCAGTGCAAAACAAGAGGCTACTATAGCCAGTGATATAAATCAGACCCGTGGTCCTAATAATACCAAGTCTGCTCCAACCAGACAAGTTCAACCACCTGGGCCTCAGATTCAGGGACAGACACAGGTACATTCCTTCTAATCCTTATATTTCCAATTGTCCATCTAACCAAAACTCTCCAAAATCTCGCCTTTGACCCCAAAATGGCGCTGTTGTTGCTCACTATCTTATCAAATGACATGGTCTTTTTTAAACTCATCAATTTACAATTGAAAATAAATATTAGATTAGACAAAAAAGATATCAATAAGTAAGGTGGAGGCAATTTTTGCTGGGATGATTATTTAGCTGTTAGCGATCCTGACGCGTTTCGCCTTGTCTTATGGCTTGTTTAGAGGAATATCAATTTCTATGTTGAAATACTGAGACCTTCAATGGAGGGTAAATAATGATTTCATCTGACACTATCTCACCTAGAGTGTTTCGCTATCTTTATTCTCCGATTTATTACTGTATCCTCTTTTTTCATTTTTACTTACCAGGTCATAAAAGTACCGACTGGGACTGAACCTCACTCCCCCAAAAGAAGCCCAGGAAAGCCAGCTGTATCCGGCAAGCCAGTCCCAAAAGCCGTGGCTCCCAGGACTAGTCAACCAGCTGGCAACACCAACAACAAAGCTAAATCTGACAAACCGTTAAAGCCTAAAGCCAAAGTCTGGAAATAATTACTAGTACCTCATCTTGTCATTGACATCGCTTTTGCATCCACTTATATAATGAGGATATGCATGTATATAATGAGATTAAATTCTATAGATTAGTTTTTGTGACATAAACCAGGCCCTCCGTCCCTTAAGTATTGATTTATATGAGTATTAATTTTGACACCACCTTGCAGCTCCTTGAGTATCCGAGTGAATCCGTCCCAAAATGTTCGATGTTTGACAAAGTTCATATAAATGTGTTCAACTGATTTTTTTTTGTATAAAGCGACTAGCATCAGATGTTAGGAATTGATTTTATTTAAAGATATAGCAAGCAGTGAGACCTAGGTTTAAAAAAGACACATTTGTTGCACATACTTGATAATGTTTAACTGGAAAAGGTGTTCGCGCGAGAATATATGATCATTCTATGAAGGAGAAAGAAGCATGACATTAAGTTAACGTATTTAAAGCGGTCAATACCAGATTGAGTTATTTTCATAACTGCACAAAAAATTATTTACATATGTGATATCAATTTTTTTCCAGGATATTGTCCTCCTAAGTTATTTGAATAAATTATAATTCACTTCTTCAACTTGTTGTGGTTTTTGTAAGTTTCAGAAATTAATACCTTAGCCTACTTGATGTAGGCAGTTAGATTCACTTGTCATAATTGTTCAATAATGTGATGCCTCTGTGACATTGTGGAGGTTCCGGTGCGGTAATGGTTCTGAGCGCTATAGGCATGCTCTTATGTAAAACAAAATCTATTAATTAAATTAAAGAAGAAAAGGAAATACAATATTTTTTAGATTACCGTTTACTATAGAAACGTATGGGGAAAAGGGGGATTTTTCGTTTTTGAAAATGGGTACATCTTCAAATCCCAAATTATGTAGATATTCTGTTCTTTCATTCATAATCAGTCGATGCGCATCCGAAAAAACACTGCTCTATAGGGCCTGCCTACTAAGCGTTTAATAATATATAATCCACGAAAACCGCCATGCGTGCACACACACACACACACACACACAAACGTCTACCGTCTCATTATTCTTAAGAGATAGATATTGACGGATACAGGTCAGATAAAGTTTAAAGCTTAAAATGACAAAAATATTTTATTCATTTAAAAGTACGAACTGATTAAATGTAGGCCTACATAGACGTACCCAAATCACTATCTCGCTTGATAAGATAACCTGAATGCGACAGATTGAAATATTGTTAATGTTATAATCATGTCCTTTCATTGTAAAAAGACAATGAAAGGACATGATTTTTAAACTTTTCTTGAAATATTGCCAATGTACTACATGAGAATATCAGGGCAATCCTGAAAATGAATGCAATAAAAATCTTTAAAAAAAAGGCAAACCTGTACTCGGGCCTGTAGGCCTACTGTAGATAGCCTACCGATACTCAAGTTTCAGAAAGAAAATGTAGGCCTAATCATAGACAAATCGTTCGTCTCTCCCAAGGGATCGAGGTGCAATGCAGAGGCTAGCCTAATCAGAGATTTTGTGCACCCCCGCTAAATGCTGCACGCAAGAGATAGTGCATACATGTTAAAAAACATTCATGAACTCTCTGTTAAAAATTGAAGTTTACTCTAAGGCTAAAAGCATAAATCCATCTTAATTTTGTTAAATCGTGTTGTGTTGAGTCGCCCCTATATTTTTGGAGCGGGAATTATAGTTCCACAGCTACCCGCTACAAGCAGGCCAGCTGATGTGGCATTGAGGTCACGTGACAAACGTGAGAGGTGGCCATCTTGAATTAAAAGTAGAGCTGTACATTCATTCAAATACAACCTTAAGAAAAAACGTAAGTATCTTCTCTTATCTTGATTCGATTACTTATCAAGGTTCATCTCATGATTGAGTATTGTACCAGGACTCAAGAAATCTGAATTTGCACCAAAGTAGTGTCCAATTTACGTAGTATTTACAATGAATTTGTGAGGTGTTTAGCATTTTCCCCTGGCCCCTGGGTGTTTGGGTTCGCACGCGTCGGCATTGACTCCATGGCTGTCTTGTGAGCTAGATGCTGTGATTTTTGTTAAGGCAAAAAACTTGGCCAGACGAATAATACACACTTTCACCCGTCTTTAATATTTCGATGTTTTATAGGGGGTCTAGGTATTCTTTACCGTTCGTTTGGTCCCAAGGGGAGCATCCTCTGCTTCAATGTTTATCATCGGCATAGCCATAGCATCTGCCTGTGGCAAGTTGTGCCTGGTACTGATGCAGGATTTAAAGGGCCGCTTGGCCTTTGTTTTCCAATCCAAGCTTGCTGTGGCTCGAGTCGAGGCCGTTGTCCTCAGCCTCGGGTCTCAGCTGTGTCTATAGTTAGTCAATGGGTTCCAGGAAAGGGATTTACAGATAGAAATGGTATAGAAGCTAGGCTAGTTCTGACTTAATAGTTTATTCTCAATCTATGCCTATGGCTATTCTGTTGACAGGGTCGACTCAGATTCTTTGGATGGGTACCCAGCAGTAATAGTAATAAGTCTGGAACGAGTAGCCCTCAGTAGGCAAAAAAAACAAAAACATGATTAGACCTCAAAACTTAAACTATTTGATAAGTTGCCGGACTTAGTTAGACTGAGTTACATGGTAATTATAATAGGTGATCATTTGAGTCATTGACAGATTAAACAGCTATTTTAACAATAACACTTACTGCCTTTAATTTAGCTTCGATTTTATTTGATCGAACCTTACTTAGTCTATTCAATCAATGGCTAGGTTTTGAGCTTGGCCTAGATTAGCTCTATTTTAGCTAGGCTTTGGAATACTGAATCGGCTCTCCGTTAGCCTTAGGCGTTACTTATTACAGAAATAATCTGTGTAAAGAAAATGGGGCATATCATTACAATAGTAGGCCCTATAGCCCTCCATGCACTACTTTTGTGTATCAATTTGCAGTATGCTACAGCACTACCGTACGTCTAGGTCATAGTTAGGCCTACTGTTAGCTAGTTTCAAACTTACAGGCAAACAGGGCTGGTGATCGTTAGGTTTCCAGAGTGGGAGAAAACACCTGGGCGTAGGGTGTTATTAGTCACTGGTATTCCTAACTCCCAACCAACCGAGTGAAAAACAGCTGTTGCCTCGATCGATTAGATTTCGCAATTTTCGCTTTACTGTATACATAACTCTCCCATCTCCATAACCATAATTTCAAAACAAATCCAAAGGTAAAGCGTTTTCGTAACTTTCTTCTTCATTCAAATACTATTGCATGAAGTAACCTTGTCGAGTCTCCATGCCCTGGATATAGTTAACTTGGTCCAATACTAAATAGTAAAAACAAGCATAAACATTTTTTCCGGAACATGGCATTGTATACTAAGAAAGGATCTTATTTCAAAAACATAATAATATGGTCGTGTTTTCCCCATGATTTTGTGTACTATGCCTATAGATAACCTTGGACGGCACTGGTTTTTTAGTTGTTATCCGTTACTACGATATCAATGTCAGACAAAGCATTGATATTTCCACCACCACTGGCACCAGATTTACATTCGATCCATTTGAATAATTAAATTATTTGAGGCCAAACTACCCTCCATACAGCTTGCACGGGAATTTATTACATTTTTATATTAAGATAATAGGGTTTTATTAAATCATTTCAATTCATAAACTTGTCCGTGAGGATCATTTTTTCCTCTTGTGGAAATGAATAAGTTGCTATATAATATATATAGCAATAGGTTAAACATTCATCCATAAATTAGAATATTAGATTGTTGCAATAGTGATAACAATTGTTTACAGACAAGATTGTGAACCCAGGTCCAATGTGCATTGGCTAATGTTCCTTTTGTCTCACGTATTTCTCCCAACTACCAATGATTCCAATGCACCTTAATCATGAGTCTACTTTTTTATACAGCAATATGGATCGCCGTGACGGTGGAAGATTTGAAGGCCGAGGTCGTGGTATGGGACGTGGACGAGGAGGAGGAGGTGGAATGAGAGGAGGCCGAGGCATGGGTGGTGGTCGGTTTGAACCCTACTCGTAAGTAGTTTGTTATATCACATCCTTGATAACCTTCAAGTTCAATGAGGAGAAAGACATTCAAAATGGTCTGATTGGTTTGTGGGTCCGATTGGCCTTCCTCTTTTTGACTTCCGAGAAAGATTCACGATTAAACAATTTGATAGAATGCTACCAAATAATAAACGTTATGACTAATAAGTAATTCACTCAGCCCGTAATACCTATGGTCCGCCACCTGGTACAAGGTTTATCAACGGTTATCTTGGATACTTTTGCCATTTTGGTTGATCATGACGCTATATCATGATATGGAATGGGAATGGGAAATCAATTCCTCTACTGGGAACATGTCTTCATTGTCCGATTCTTTTTGTTTTCCCAATAGATCCCGGGGAGGCCCACGCGGTGGCATGGGCGGCCGTGGAGGAATGAGAGACATGAAGGACGGACGCAGAGATGGAGGCCGCGACTTCGGAGGAGGCCGCAGAGATTATGGCGGTGGCAGCAGCTACAACCCCAGAAACAGCAACAGGGATGACTCCCGTGGTGATAGGTATGTATACTTCTGTCATCTTGTTTTTAAAAAATCAGTATTTATATCTGATCCCTGTCTTTGCTGGTAAAACAGTATCATGTCGAACACATGCCAATTATGCCTACATTGTTTTATAAATTAGAGTGTGAATCTGCCCAGGGGTGAATTGTTAACTCTCGGCAACCCGTCTTGGGCTTAGACCATTACTTAAAGAGCAGATCTATGAACATGTTGATTCCTTACGAACACACTAAAATATAACTGGCATTTTGTGCTCGGGGATTGGTCAACTCGGACCAGGGGGTGAGTCAAGTCGGACCACCGTGTTAGTCAGTCTATTAGTTTAGACGGAACATGACGATAGTACTAACTTGTCTTAGCCAGTTTTTACTAGGGACATTCAACTACTACCTTTACTGACTTAGGACAACCAGTTTAGGGTTAGTTTTGGTATGGTTTGGTATTAGCCTCCCGGGTCTGACCTGACTAACCCGCTCGGTCTGACCTGACACTGGTCCGACTTCACTAGGAAGCTTTGTGCTCACTGTCAATGGTATTTTTTCCCTGTTACAAATGTAGATATAAACAATCCTGTCTGAAATATTTCAGGTATGGAAGTGGAGGCGGTGGCCGCAGTATGGGAGGTGGCTATGGAGGAGACCAAGACTCCTTCAGCCAGGACAGAGACAGCTTCTCTGGTCGTGACGGCGGAGGATTCAGAGATAACTTCTCCAGCCAAAGAGACACATTCCGAGGTGGAAGAGATTTCAACTCTGGCCCAAGAGACAATTATGAGAACGGAGACTTTGGAGGCAGACCAAACAGGTGAGATTTGACTGTCCATTTCTTCATTAACCATTTGTTTTTGTTACTATAATTTACCTTAGTGAGCCTGCAGTAATGTAAGCAGTTAGCTAAGTCTTGAGTGTATGTTAATCGGTTTGAAATATTTTGTATGTGATATGCATGACGATCCCATTGGGGGATTTATTTTTGTTAACAGACATTAATCTTTTGTCCCTTAAATAAACTTGCTTGAACATCTTACTCTTTACATCATGATTGAACCAGCTCATACTTACATTATTGCATGCATACAATACAGCTGAGCAGTACATTAAACTTACGTTTAACTTTTAATTCAAGAAATCAAAGAAACGTTTAATAAAGTCCACCTGGGTATTTTTTGCAAGAGGGCACAGTAACATTAGTACGGACAATAACCACAATGCCTCTTTCAGGCTATTTTCTTTTGGTATTTGATGCTCGTCATTTATTAGAATAAACATACAACATATTAAGCTTTATTTGCTACATGCCTTAACACTTTATCTTGACTTAGTGTTTTCCCCTTGGCTGTTATCTAAAGCTAACCCTTATACCCCTGTACATTTGCTCATACACCCCCGCCCGTTTTAGACAAGATCGTGTGTTGTTGGATGTTGATATTGTACCTATGCATGCTCAATAGACAAATACATCGTTTTTTGCTACTATAGGGAGAGGAAGAGTTATAGGTCTGGTGATTATAATGACTTCCATAAATCGAGGTATGTTGAGAGGCCAAACAGTGCTCTATAATTTTCTTATAACAATCATGTTGCATAGGAATCATTTGTTTGCGTTTGTGATGAACTACTAACGGTAGTCCCTCTTAATTGTTTGGCGTCGCTGGCCTTAATATACACGGTGCCTCGAAGAATCAATCACATTCAAAAGAGAAACGTCCATTTTTTCTGGTTATTTCCTTCAGAAAAATGTATGCTCTATTATCTATTACATTACTAAATGAATTAATTAAATTGATGGTAAGGTAAAAATGCTTCGGACTTTTTTTCTTGTATTCATATTACTAGGTGGTAAAATTGGTTCAATGTTGAGTAAAATGGGCATTTTTTCTTATAGGGATTACATGGACAATAGCCGAAATGATTTCGCCCCAAGCCGAGACTTCAGCGGATCTTCTCACAGAAATGATTATGGTGAGTGGCTTTATGTATTCAGTCTTTGGTTCCCTTCTTATTACCGCATTTGCATTTGTTTCTCCTTGTTTCACATGATCCTGTAATAATTAATTCATGAATCGATCCTGAAAATAATTCCAAATTGAGTCGTGAAACAGGTGTAATATTTTAGGATAATATAAGAAGTAATTTTCATATGGAATAAGTATTCATGAACAAGAATATGCCAGTATAGTTAAAAGATAGTAGAAGTTGGTTTCATCCATCTCACCTCGTTTATTAAGAATTCTATATAATATAGACAGGTACCTTATCTTTTCACTACATTATTTCTATTTTCATATTTCATTTTCCTCATCATCTTAGATATAATCATGTATGTTTCTCGTTTTCTTCTTTGAGTGATCGTAATTTGGCTTTCTAGAGTAACTAGAATACACAGTAGGTTGTACAGATAAAAAGATATATTTTGAATAACAAACTTTTGTATAATGGGTAGAACACCTCGATGTACCAGAGCGAGTAGCAGGGCGCTACGAAAATCACCCCTAGGGTGAGCGTGTTAAAATTGTAATTAAAAGCCTGAATAAAATTATGTTCCAAAAAAAATATGACTGAATTATCTTATTTCTTCATCTTTCCACAGGAGGACGGAGTCAAGGATACAATAACTACAACGACGGTGGGAGCAGGAGCTATGACGGTAAGTGAGCAATTGCTTAAACCCTGAAGCCCAGGGCCTCCGGGCTGGTACTATCACCCCCACCTACTCTCCATCATGAGACGTCTGGTGGATACCCCTCTCCATGGGGTCTGTCCTGGGTCATACGACGACTATAAATAATAAGTCCATAATAGTCTTTAGAATAGGATAATCATAGACAGGTAATCCAAGACCCAAAAAAAAGATGCAGCAAAATTAAAAGTATCAATGCAAGCGAAATAACCATATAAAATGCCAGGAGCGAATTTCGCAGTTAAAACAGGAAGCACCCCAGGAATCATAACTTAGAACATTGCCATAAAATATGTCATGTTATGAATTTGAAAATATAATGCAAATGCTTATTTAATAACCGAGTAGACGTATGGAATGCATTACAAAATGCTTAATTAAAGACGAGAGATTTGACAGTTAATATTTAGCCATAATATTCTTAAAACAGGACATAATATAGATGCCTTTATAAACATTTTCACTCTTAAGAACGTAAGCTGAATATTTATCAAGGAGAAAACGAGGAGAAAAAATATTGCCTTACGATTTACTTTTGTCATGACAAAGATTTTGCCATCTAATAATCTATTTGTGAGCACCTGACAGCTTTGGGATTCCAGCGCCATGATGATCGTCAGTCCACCAAACATTGCACTGTATATGTAATTCTGGTTGCATTCCGGTTGCCAATACATCCCCTTGAAATGCTGAAATGGAAAAACTATGATATATGTCAAAGCCAGATACTCATTTCATTGCCTTGGGATAAAAAGTTAAATTGTCAGACATTCCGAAAACAGGAAGCATGGACAAATCTCTTAGCGTTATTTTCCTATAAAAATGGGGTTAAATCAGTTGAAATCATTTTAGTGAAAGGAACTGCTTCTAGAAAAGAAAGTCCACAGTATTTATAAAACCAGGCAAAGAGGGCCAATTTCAAAATTTGAAAAAAGTGACTTCGCGTCCAAAACCTAAAGAAAGAAGGATACCCGTTAAAAGTTCCAACGCTTGAATGCAACTTGTATTATTTTCCTTATTGCTAGATATTGCAGGCCAACATCTGAAAGCACCTGACCAACTTGGGAGCACAACCAAGCAGTTTTTTATTCCCCAAAGTCTTAGCTTTTCTAATTTCTGAACCGGTAATATGACTTGTTACTAAAGCCAGAGATTTTGTACCTGTCGGCATTTTTAGGTGGTTCTCGAGGTCCCAGCTCCCGTGGTCCCCCCATGTCCTCCCCTAGAGGACCTAGCTATGGATCAGGAGGATATAGTGGGCGTGATGACCGCCCCAGAAGAGACATGGATAACCGACGATCGATGCCTAGCCAGCGTGGTGATGGCCCGCCCATAAAGCGATTCCGCTCTGATGGACCTCCAATGAAAAGGGGCGGCATGGGTGGCGGTATGTCCCGGGGCCGGGGCGGGCCTCCCATGAGGGGTATGAGGGGTGGGCGGGGCCGAGGGGGTCCACGTGGTTCTCCACGTGGAGGCAGATAAGCTTCTCCCCCTCCCCACGCTCCATTCTCTAGTGTCGCACTCAGTCAGTAGAGATTGAGGTCTACTTAGACAACGCTTGCCCAGGTATACGTACCAAAAGTATATCTGCCAAGTCATGAACATTTTTGCTAAATGAAGGAATGAATGAATGGCCAGACCCTGGTCATCAATTCACGCACGGCACTTGTTGTCTGGCAGTGCCCAACAGTGTCAAGTTCTAGCTCGATGAATGATGAACAATATAGGACAGAGACATTACCGATGAATGACCTTCCTTACAGTGTAGTGCCAGTATCGCACTTCTAGCAATGTTTTTTTTTGTTTACGTGTAGGAACATCGTCTTGTCTGAACTAGGAGAACCCGTAATATAAAAAGCTGTTCATCATAGGCAGCAGATTTGAATGTATACTCATCGTTTCTATAAAAAGTAATATTTATTCATGCAACATTACATATATACCGTATTCTAAATGGCAATAGGGACAGATAGATTATATTCATGGAAGATATGAACTGGGCCAGTAGCCCAGCAAAGAGGACATTGCTACAGTATTTTATGTATGAACAGAAAAGTGTGTATAGCATTCCTGGTGCAAAACCAGGCTGAGGGGATTAAATATTTCCCGGCCCGTATGGACGTCTTGTGAAATATATGTAGAGATTTTATCTATTATTCTACTGAATATTTATTAGCCCTTTGTTTTTTCAATGAGAATCTCAAGAGCTTGCCAAAATATTTACAAGGAATGGGCAAAGGAAGAGTTTGAGCCACTCAGAAGAAAGTTGATCATTATTTATTATCACTTTTCATATGTATTGTAAATGTAAACGTGTCTGATGTTAAGACATTTGCGTTCCTTACTTGACAACTATTGGTTATGAAGAAAAAAGGCAATAAAATTGGTGAAGAAAATGATTTGTGGACCCTTCTACTTTAGCCGGAATGGACCAGAATAGTGTAGGCATGAAATCAAAATGAAAAAAAAATCACTATTGATGGGAGAAATGAAGCGATCATTATCATAATCCGAGGACCTATTCTTTCGTCTAATTTAATATCAACGGCATTTTCACAATGTATCACCTCATTGTATTTTTTCCAATGTTTTCATGCTTGGATATAATGCAGAAAAGTCCCGACTTTTGGACGTTGAAACAAGTACATAGTAGTCTGAAACGTTGCTCATTTCAGATTCTATTTACTTGGCACCTGCATTATTTAAAGCTACACAAAACAACACTTTGAAATGGATTTCAGTTGAGCTAGGCGGTTTTTTTTCTCCTTAAGTCCTCAATACCGAATTTAGCATTGCTATGAAATATTGTCCTTTATCGTGATTTTTAATCCATGTCGCGCAAATGTAAAACTTGGAAATGCTTGCAATCAACGCTCTATTGAATGAAATATCACCCGGCCTTAAGTAAGACCCACGTGGGATGAACAGTATTCGTCAGCATATTCAGTTACACAATACTATTGAAACTTCCTTCAAGAAAGAAAATTAACATTTAAAAGGCCAATGTTACTCGTTCTTGATTTCTAAATACGAACATGTATTGAAAGTAAAATAATTTTGAGTAAATAAATGTCCTGGTAAGTAGATGGACTTGATGTCATGTCATGAAGCTGAACAATGAAATACTGAAAGACGTCGCGTTGAATGTGAAGAAGTTACAAACAAGCTGGATCCCTGATCAAGGAGGATAAACACTAAAGCTGTGCAGGTGAAATCTTATCTCTCTGAGAAAACAATACAATGCAGATAGAACTTAGCCCAAAGGGAACAAAAACTGTCATGCGAAAACTTATTTCGAGCTCACACGTCCTGAGATTGAAGTCATAAAGGGACTTTGAAAGAAAAATTATGGGTAAGATTTTTTTTTATCTTGGAACTCGACCTGGGTCAATTTTAGGGTGCTCATGGCCCGCGCCATTAAAAGAGGTGGCATTATTTCATGCCGTAGGATTATGGATAGTCTATTTGAATTACCAATACACCCGAAGGCTCTTATTGCATACTTATGTCGGAAGCCCTAGCCTTTGATGGGCCATGTGGCAAAAAGTGCATTAGACAAAACCTAAATGTCTGTGAGGTGGCCACTTTGCATGCTTTTTGTATCATCTTGCTCAATTCAAAGGCATCAATGGCTAGGATGTTGCGAAGACATGAGTTTAGTCTAACACCAACCCCCAACCATTGCCGAGTATCCGCATCGTCCCAATTTGTCCCGGACTACGGCTGCTGGTAGAAAACTGAGCACAACACAAAAACCCTTGAGTGTAATAAATTGACAGAATAGGTTTGCTTCTAGTGGTCACCTTGTCCCCGTATACACTTCCCTCTCCTTCCTTACACTCGTTAAAAGGACTGATAGTGTTATCTACCAGAAACCGAATGTCTTTGATTTTTAAGTATTTGTATCTGGTAATTTACTAGTTGTTTTCATGTTGTATCGCTAATACAGGTAATTTAATGTATCATTAACTTACATATTTATAAGCTTTTTCCCTCAAAATAAAAAGATCTGATAATTTGCATGTTATCATGTGGTGTTTAGTATCGGCCTTGCTGCCGCTGTGTTGTACCACATTTATATCCTTTTTATACTAATTATCACTCGTCTTGTAGTGTTCCGATTATAACTAACAAAGACAAAACTATTATCTGTGCTGCAGTAGTAGATAATAACCATTTTTCATTGACCAGGATTCATAATTCCTATCCTCCGTTTTTCCAACTCTGGATGGTAATGATTTCGGGTGTCTGGCATGTAATTGAAGAAGGATCTTGCGTAGAAAATTTCTGTGACAAGTGATTTTAGATCTTGAGTGGACTCTATAACAAAAACTGTTGTGGCATTATGCTCCTGGTACAAGAGTGTTGCATGTCTACGTGTTCTGTGTTCGCCAACTTTGTCTGATACAACTCTAACTGAACTTGTACTGAATTTCCAGCAGGTGTAAGCTGCGGCGGCTGAAAGTGACGACTTCAGGAGTGATCGCTCACACACTGAGAGGCATCTATCTATCTACTCAAGTAGTCCCAGTCTGACGCCACTGTCCTTCCCCTGCCAAGACTTCCCTGTGCCGGTAAGTTGAAAAATCCATAAAGTTATCTTTGAACTAAAGTGGTAGAATTTGATTACCCACGCTTTTTCGTAAACTTTGCATTTAGGGATGTTAATAAATTATTATGCACACAAAGAATAATCTTAACATGTATTTTCTGAAACATACCACAAATAATACTCATTGCAGGCTGATCAAAAATCAATTGAAGGTACTAGAGCGACCCAACCTGTTCAGATTCAGTTCTAGAAGAGATTCAAATAGGCGATTTGTCGTGAATGTGTTGTCAAAAAATCATGAATGAATTAACTTTATTTGCCAAATCGCCAGTTTTATACTGTCGAGTACTGAGACTTGGTAGCCTCAATCTTACCCATTTGAGTACCTGATGGTGGCATAAACTGGACGTTTCATCATAAGACCATATTAAATCTTATTTAACTTTTTCATATTCTCCAGGAAGGGATGATCGTTAGCACCTACGCCTGGGATCCGAGCATCGAGCGCTAGACGAAATGGAGGAGTGAAGAAGCATCCTGGACGCCGGCCACTGATGATGAATATGCATACATTGAGCATTGATGATTAAAAGACATAAAAATCAGAAGTGACTCATGTTTTCTATCCAAAACAGAATTAGACAGTCCGGAAATCAAAAGAAAGCCTTTATTCTGAAATTTAGCGGACTGGAATTTGCTCCAACTACCCAAAACCTTATTCGATGATGTTTCCCTATTTGTCAGGCACAGCTTAGAAAAGTCTTTAATTGGGAAATTATTATATGAGCTTCAAATTTTCCAAGATTCTATTTCGTACTGTACACAGACCATATAAAGCTTGCTAAATACACAATTGGCATATGAATAATGTACACCCCCCCCTGAACTGGTCTAAGAGCCAAGTACATGTAATTACTGATCAAGCGCGGAGAACCTGGTCTGGCGCTCGGTTAATTAGTGAAAGTTGTAATTGACGTCACGTCCTACCTCTACCTAAAAAGTGGGTAGTTCAGTGTATCAAGGCATTTATTGTCAATTCATATAACGATCGCATTAACTATTATTCTATGTATGGACTCTCCAAACGCCATAACCCGTCATTTCCATCCTACCTAAAATTAATTCGAATTCTTGCTGAAAATTAGAACCCCAAAATCGGAATATCTCAGATCCTGCAAGGAGCTTGGGTGCAAACCGTTTGACTAGGCTATCGTGAATCTAACTCAGACTGGAAAAATAAACCCTTCACTGCAGACTCTACTTCCCACAACCTCCACTAGGGGATCACTGCTCCGCAGGTGGTGCTGTGTACATAAGGCGCTTGTGCGGCCCCCGCGTGGGAGAAACACAAACTAATTAAATGTGCTAGCGTTGTCATTTTGTACGTTTTAGAGCTACCAGCGAGACTATTGTCCGGGTCTGATCACCGGCTATACTATCTGACCATTGAACACCAGATTAATCCACACTCGGCATCTGATATCTGTAATCCTCATGAATCCTGATAATCCACTTAGGATTAAGGAGGCATTGATATAGCCTACAGATGCTTCCAACCTGTCAGTAAAACATCAGAATTTATATAATTCACACCTATAAATAATTTAAAGAAACAGAAACTAGAGATGTACAACAATAAATGGACGAAACTTGTTGCCATCTATAGTTAAGCCCATATTATGTTCCATACGATGCATGTGACCACAGAACTGAAGGAATTTGACTCGCCTCATGACAATAGACAGGCCACATACCCAGAGCGACATTGTGTTGCCTCTGCACAATGAGTGATATTGAATTTCAGCAATGTACATTGTGTAAATATACCAATATGGCCAAGAAACACCATTATTCAGATTATTTTGATATATGATAGATATGATATCGCTTCATTTTACATGCACATTACAAACTTTATCTATAGGCGAGTGCATGGCACCATCAGAACTCAATATCATAAGGCCAAAAAAAAATATAGGTGTGTTTCCGATTTATCTGGCTGAAAACTAGGTTGGGAGGGGTGGTAATTTTTTTTTTTTGTTAATTTTTTTTGTTGGAAACCACCTCCCAGGAACTGAAAAAAATGTCTTTTTCATAACAATAGTTGTTTTGAACATGGGAAATGTGCCTTTTGACAGTTTTGGGTTAGGAAAACCCGTTTTTCTGCTTTTATAATTTTTTTTGTCAAAAAATCCAAAAAAAGTAAGATATGATGGGGAAAAAATCAGGTATGGTAAAAAATATTTTAGGTAGGGTAAGGTTTTTCTAGGTAGGGGGGGGGGGGGGGTTAAACCGGAAACACACCTATTTTTTTTTTGGCCCAAATATAATAGTAGGCCTATAGCTACCGGTATGGGCATGTGTGAGCTGCGGATAACATGAGTGTATGCCCAGTGGAAGTGCATTTGAGGGATGATGATATCGGATGCTATTGTGTTGGACAATTCCAAACTTGTTTGAAAATGATTTAGGATGCAATATATTTATATTGGTCGTGTAAATCATGCACTTAACACCCCCACCCCGACCCAGTAAAGAGGTAGGCTACTGGATCCAAACAACGTAATCCTAGATAAGGATATATATATACAATCTAATCCAACTAATTTTGGATTCTGAACAATCATTTGATGAATATTATATGTATCATATTGTACTTGAGAAATTTAAATGCTATCATCATCTTCCCCCGTGATCATCAATTATTACAATTACTATATGATGCTCGATTGAGTATACCACAGCATTCTAAAATAATTATGAAATTAAAATAAACTTTTTGAAATGTTGCCTATGTGATTTTATGGAAATGGATGGATGGTGTAAGGATTGGATATTTTGGACGGCCAACATGACTTGGTGCACGGGAGAGGATACACTAGAGAGGACAGAAAGGTAATTGTGTGAGTTATTTGGTGATGGTGGTTTAAACAACACACTGCCATCCCTCCGGGCACGCATGTGTTCCAACAACAGGTCATACTGATATTTCAGTATGTTTCTCTTCCCGTTATGACATGTGTTACCACCAGTGAGACAGCCTCTACTTCGCTGGCAAGAGCTTAATTACCTTTCAAATTTTGACAATACAAAACAGTTTATTTAAGTGAACATGAACTACGCATTCCTTTGGAGGGAATTATAAAATCAGAAAACATAATGTGTCGTCGATATTGATCAAGCTACAGAAAGATGTACATGTTGGTTAACAACAACAAACAGAATAATTTGTCAATGTTGTGTGAAACACATGCAATTCTGTGGATATCCAGTGGATATTATCATAAAATTAATAGGCTAATGTTTGCAAGCAGTCTTAATTACTGTATGACCAATTAAGCGTAACGTTATGTTAGAACCTGTTCTGACGCCGAAGGAACCCGTAGGCCCTATACAGAAGAATTCAAATTATAAATGAATATGGGATCATTTGGGGATCTAAAAATGTATATCAAATTAATGAGGAAGGTAGCACGGATAAATATACGCAGAGCTACGTAGCTATTCAAGTCGGGTGAGCACCAATATCAGGGGGGTTCAACCTCCTTCACCCTCCTACTATTGTTGGTATGTTGCGCAAAATGTTGTAACTATATCGTTAAGAGTTTCACCGTTAGAGATCTATACTCGTCCCTTTGTCCTCTCCTGGGACATTGAAACCTTCTCGGACCAATTGCATGATGTTCCCCCGGGCAATGTATCATTTCCTTGTCACAAAGTGATTTGGTTATAAATATATGTAACACATACACAGTATGGTTACCTATGTAATGTACGTCTCTGTTATTCGGATTCTGATATCTATATCCGCTTGTTTGTCCGAACTTTTTTCATTTACATTCGATTTGTATTTATCTAATGATAGCGTTATCTATTTTTATAAGCAGACAAAGACAAACTGTACCAGGTTCAACATTCATCGATCGGTTTCCTTCTGATAGAACAATTACTTTTGTAGTTAACTGGTTTCAAATGGGGCTTAATGACACTGCAATATGCATGTGTATGTTTACCAGAAGTTCATAAATCTATTACCGTAGCTATATAATATATATACATGTATGTGAAACATGCATAAAACAATCAATAATTATGACGACTAAGTTGCAAATGTATTCATGAGTTTGAGGGGTATCGAGAATGATGATTAATTGCGCAGGTATACACAAACTAATGTCTAAAGCGATGAAATAAAATAAAACATTTGGGACAATGAAAACTAGCTAGCATACATGCGCATGATACCCGGTAACACTTTTTCTGTACAATTTGGCTTTGATATCATCGACAAACATTTACTCAATGGCAAAGATCCCTCCTTGGGAAAGGGGACGGTTACGTGAGCGTGCGTCTAGGGTAGGATTTCTATATAGAAAAATAAGAAGAACTCTGGTGAAAAATGTGGAAACGAACAATGGCCTACATGGTAACCGGTAGCTGGCCAGCAAAAATTAACACTATATTTCTCAGGTGTGACGTCTAGAACTTTACACTAGGGATGTTTGATCAGGGAGACGAATCACAAAAGCAGAGTAGGCCATATCCATCCATTATAAATAACGTTTGAGCCGACTCATTTCAAATAGCGCCATTATTTTTCTTGTATGAGTATATGAAGAGGCGTGGATATGTAGGTGTCTTGAAAACATTTACATTCAGTTCTTTACAAAAGTAGACCTATACTATAATATTATTTTCGTTTTCTTTTGAGTGTACTTATAACTAATCCTGCTGTGCTGGTTTCTAATTAGAAAATGTCTTTGCATAAGAACAGGGAACTTGGAGCGAAATAAAGTTCAATGATATATAGCCAACATTGAACGACATGTAAGCGATAATGAATGAGGCTATACTAATAACTGCTTGTGTGCAACAATAGGCATTCCTGGTATGTTGAGGTTATTGTCACACCTGAGAGTGCTTCTTCATCACCTCCTCATTACGCCAGGTGTGTCTCGGGTGGACAGTGCTCCATCCCATCAGACCTTCACTGTGCTAAACATAGTTTGATAATTCAACAATGGAACGAAGGGACAATATACTCATCAGTGTTACGCAGTGACTATACTTGACAACCTCAGGTGAGATCACACTTTAGAATTAATTACTGTTAGGCCTACATATTTTACTCTAAGCATCTATAGATAGGGTGTGATGTATTGTACTATACATCGAGCATAAATTGTTGTGTCCAAAAGAGTGGTAGAAATATATTCTCAAAAGTTAGAGGAAATCATAATTATTGTAGAAACAGTCACAATCAAAATTAAATTAATCTTCATCAGAGCATCAATCATATTTGTCTGTTTCATTAATCATAATGTCTGAAACATATGGGAGGGGAATAATTGTGGTGGGTCACGCCGATCACGATTGCATGTTGACGGTAAAAATTTGCATTTGAAAAGTCCAAAGAGGACATTTTCATTGGATCAATGAAATGTTAATGGCAATTGGTCAGTCACAATCATCAATCATACAAAAGACATTATGCCCCCATCGCCGCAATACTACCGGTAGTTGATGAACTCAATTTTGGCTTTAACCACCCTTTGACAAAACACAAGATAAATATTTTTTTTTGTTTTAAAATCTTTATTCAGGAATTAATAACAATATGATACAATCTCACCCCAGGGGTGATTTTCCTCATGCCCTGAAATATTACATTTTGTTATCATTTCACGGTATCGAATCATCCGAATATATTAATTACAAAGGTGTACAAATTAATCTAGTTTTTACTTCATCTGTATTTAATCTTATTCTACCATTCAATTATTACTACTTCAAAGAGTCATTTTTACATACATCCAGCAGTTCGTTACATATGTTCAAAAGATTTTAATCTAAAATATGAGACATTACTTTGTGTCGCACAGAATAATGAGTGATATTGATGTGATGTGATGAGGAGTGAAATGATCAATGAAAAGTATGATATTGTTCCTGTCTCTGGACTATACCGTCTGTTTCAGAGAGGTGGGATGGTGAAGCATTTTATCTATGTACAGTTTGATATAATTTTACAGTAGATTTATTTACAGTAATCTCATCTGGATTGAGAGATAAGTTCATGGAGTTAGGGACTTAACAATGTCCTCAAGGTTCATGATACCTAGGTATCTAAGTATTTAAGCATACTTCAATTTGGTGCGTTTGCATACAGTATAGTTATCTTTATTAAATATACACATATATATACACAAATATAGGTGAAATCCAGGCGAGGGCATTCAAGCTTACATTAATTGGACAACATTAAATCAACACTTCCCATAAATGGTTCTCTTCTGATGAAATCTTTATCATATATTTTACAACATAGTTATATTGGTAGTTGGCCGTTCTCTCATGCTCTCTCCTCCCACCTTTAATGCACGTGGAAACGAAGAATAGGTGGTCTGGTGTAATATTGAAGTCACCATGGACAAAATAAATAAGGAGTTTGTAGTACCATCGGGTAAAGAATGAATTCTATACTCCATGTTGGAACTAGAAGATTGAAAAGAGCTAATCTCCAGTGGAAGCCGTGTGAAACCGAGAGATCTCGAGTTGTCCTTACTGCTTGGTACACGTTCCGTACAAACCATTTATAAACGAATCCTAAAGTTTGCCTTTTCTCGGGTTTCTGTGTTTTCTTAGCATGGAGTGGACCACATAACGTACACTTGATATGACAAGAGTATTTGGTACACATTCTGGGGAATGGTCATGTTAAATCAAATAACATGGTACCCGACCCCTGCATGGTTGATAACAAAATCCCACCATGCACATTAATATTAAATTAAAACCTGAAGACCTACCAAATAATACAGTATACCGCATTAGAAAAAATGTTTGAAGCCCACTAAATGCTGTACATGTTCATTTGGTGCCCACTTTGCACCCCTTTTTCTCTCAGGACGATGAAGTTATCGTTGTCCTGAGCGCCAAACTTGTAAAAAAAAATAATATCGAAGTCATTGGATTATGCCCGATGGAGCGGGGGTGCCATACATAGTATAGAAGTGGTAAGTAAAGCACACTTTACATCAATGACTTAACAGTCGGTGATCCATAAATAGGCACACAACGCAAAACAATGAAAGCAGCATTTCTAGGCCCATTCTTTTAACAATGCACTAAAAATAAGGGGTTGGCTATTGATGCTCGTGGCAGGGTATAAATTGGCCCCCTCGCCAACTAATCAATATACTTCAGTGCGTTTCGAGACAAAGCTGAGTATTTACTTAATGGCCAATTCCAGCATGCATATTCATTGTTACAATACACACTAACTGGTCCAATCAGTACTGCACTGACTATTTCCATATATATTCAGTAAGGTCTCTAGCTTACCCCCTGTTGTGCATTTTACTGGCTCTTTCCAAACAGACCCCAAAACCTACCAACACAAAAGAATTGTTTTGAGACAATTTGTTAGCTCACAGGGGTACCTTTTATATTGTGGAATAATGCAATAAACATATTTAAGTTTGCCCCTGGTCATTCATAAAAACAGCCTACCACTACTTCGAAACCTATATTGAACACATAATTATTAACATTTTAAAAACAAATTATATATTAATTATATGTGACTTTCGGAATCATTCACCCGGGAGAAACACACATTTGAAGAAGCATGTTCTCAACCTCTGGGAGGTACACATCACTATTGGCATGAACGATACTTCCCTCAAAACTGATATCACGCCCGCCGTGTTTAGGTCCGGTTTAAGTTTGGGATAAACGCAAGTATCCTAATTTAACCAAACACCCCCACCCACCTACTTAGAAGTTGCCATTCACAGCCAAACAAAGATCTTTAATCACATGGGTCAACATGTAGCTTATCCGTATACAACTCCTCAGATCAACAATATAAGAATGCAACATTCCTAAAGGCGGAGGCACGTCCCTAACTACCCAATCCACTGGAATTATTTTCAGTTTCATTCTAAACAAGACTAATGGCACAAACGGCCGATAAAGTCAAATTATTCTTAAACAACGTACGCTAAATATCAACTGGGAGAAATAGGTAGCCTTGATAAATCACATTTAAGGATCCTTTATGGATCTCTAAACTTTGATATGTGAGAGTCATTTATCAAGTTTCACATTACATAGCCCCTGGGCAAGGACCCGACCCTCGTCCCCCCGGAGACATTTTTAACAAGCAAAGACCAACACAACAACTAAGTTTTCCTGATGTCTCTGTGTTGTATCTAATCCAATTAGGACACCTCACCCTGCTCAAAGTGTATATATATCAGGTGCAAATATGTGCATTTGGTCTGCATATATTTACATTCGTGGCCGACACGAAAGCTAAAGTATATGTCTAAAATGTTTACGGTATTTGGAATTTGGGCTGGGAAATGCGGTGAAAGTCTATGGTCAAAAGAAAATGACTTCTGCAGAATTCAATTATCTTTTTCCTGAAAATATTATAGGTGTTCTCAAAAGAATCACAAAAAGGTCATGGTACGTATGCCAAGTTTTTCCCATGACTTTAAGTAACTCAACAAGGGGATTACTGTGTCAGGAGAAGGAGACAGAGAACTCTGTTTTAGAATCAGTTCACCGTGAAATTCCCTGCGCATCAGCAGGCTGCATTTTATCAAATCTTCACTAAAATCATTTATAAAGGACCCTTCGTAGTTGACCTCATGTTACCAAAGAGCCTCTAGGGGCTATTTACTTTATTAATCCATCCAAATGAAGCACTGCTGCCACCCCAGGCTAGTATTTGGTAAATGGTGGCGGATGGGGCTGATCAGAATGGGGCCCTGTCCCCAATGCCCTATTGAAGCTCATTACAGACCAACTGATGTTGATTGACTCTTTTTATAGATTTAGCGTTCTGCAGCGAAATTATTACTGAGGATATTCAAGAGGAGCAACTGAGTAAAATGATTGCATATGATGGTATCCTTGCTAAAGGTTTCGGAATGAAAAAAACACTTAATGAATTTCATTAAATATGTTTTCCCGAATATTTTAATTGCCCTATAAATCTAATCTTGTGTCATTGCGATTGACTGTGGAAAATAAACGTAGCCAAGTGCCAATCTACATGAATCTAGGATGACGTATTTCTTGTATAGGATACTATAGGGCTTTATTCATATCAACAACTGCAACAAAATAGTGACTATAATTATTCGCGAATTAAATTGCCCTGAAACCTTCACCTTGACTTCTAAGATGTAATGTGTTACTAGTACACACATCTCTGTTTCGACCAAGTGTCGGTGTTGGCTTGTGTTTGTGTTCAGATAAAACAAACACAAAGAGCATCAATCTATCTTGGTTCTACTCTAGCAGTATCTTTTGGCTTGGGGCGTCTACTCAGCAAATCAAGGAGGAGGCCACTCCTACCCCTTCTGCTTTTAGCTCAGAGTAAAAATCGGAGATTGCTATACTTGCCCTTATTCTGGTCATAAGCTGGTATACAAATCATTGGATATTGGCATAATTTTTATAACGATATATTTTAACTTGTGCTGCGGTGGACAGGGAACCAACATCATAATTTGGATACCGGCTTGGATATTGATATGTTTGGTTTTCTTCGATAAATAGTCATTAATAGTCGTGCCAATATCTAAGCTTGCATATCCTACCTGTCTCCAGTTTTAGTCACTCTAGTCTAGCTGGGATCTAGCTTTACACTTTTGTACACTTGCTAAATGTTGCTGAATTTCATTGTGAACTCCCTGGGTATCTTTGGTGGGGTGTGTGTGTGTGTTGTGTGTGTGTGTGGGGGGGGGGGGCATGGGGGGGGGGGGGGGCTAGGGGGCATGGGGCATCCGACCGACGCTGAGGCCCGGGACGGCACACATAGAGCCCACACGTGAATCACCTGGTCCCGCTACTGTAGTAGGATGGAAGCGCGTGGCAGCTGTTACCCCGGTGTGCCCCCATTTCCCCTCCCGCCCACATGCCCCCCTCCCTCCTGCCCCTCCCCCTCCCAGTCTACACTCCTCTACCTCCCCGCCCACCACTAAGGGGTCTGGTACACATGCGTTGTGAGTATCATTCACAACAGTGGATTAGGTGAGAGAGGACCTAGCGGACGAATCTACCTATACTCACAACATGGAGGTATACCTGTAGATAACATGGACTTATGTATGTAGACCTGTGAATACATGGATGGATACAGAAAGCAGGTAGGACATGATATTATTTTGTATTCTTTGGAAGGCTTCATATTGACTGAATTACTTGGAGATGTCAATATTTCCACTGATCTATGCCCCAGGAGCATAGCAGCGGATGGGATTCACCACAGAGTGATACGGTAAAAGGTAAAAAGTGTTGCGGATCTTCCTGGTAAAGAATACACTACTGTGAAAGTGTTACACGTGGGTCAGTGTTTTATCAGAATGTGCAGCTGGTTTGGATGATACCAGAGGATACCTGTCAGCCAGGAGAAAGTGCTAACGAATACAGTAACACACCCTCTCTGACTCTGTATGCACTTTTCAAGTCTCCCTTGTGCAACGCCTCCTTAATGGCATCCCGGAACATTGATTCAACTTAAGGTCTTGTACTTCCCTTTCCATAAAACACTAAATAAGAAAACGCATTCAGCCTTCTCCAATCCCCCACATGTAGTCTTCTCGTCGGATATCATCCCTACCATTTGTTGGTCCACCTTTGGTAAACTTTCCTTCCTCGGCGTTCCTCTCCCAGATGTGGAGATGGGACAATATTTCCTGCCAATTATTTTTGGACTATACCTAAAATTTACCTGATATTGCCTTTCTTCCTTGGACCAGGTAAGCTTCCCTCCTGTCCTATGTGGCAATTTGTCTTCCATGATATAGCCAGTTTGTTTGGGTTCGCTTCATTAGGGTTTATTTTAGGGGGCTTGTGAGGTATTTGGGATCAGGACCTGCATACACGGTCGGTATAGAGCACATCCAGATGTGTAATCATAGAACCCCTCAGCAAATTGAGCCCCCCACTCGGGTTTCAACGGGTCGCAAGTACCTCTCCCAAATCCTGAATATTTAACGTTGGTATTCAGTCTTATTCTTAATTTTTGGAAACAGATTTGTATTCATTGACTGTGTAGATATTTTGTATTTTCGTTTTATTTAATCGCGATGTTAGATAGGCGCGGTGTATTATTTTTCACAGTGCATTTTTTCCCACAGAAAACTAATCTGGTACTAGAATGAATTCGGAATTGATATTACGTGTATTTAAGTACATCCAGTCCCTCGAGACGGGACCGACACTATCTAATTTCGTAACATTAAACCTCAGAGGAAAAGTTACTTTCAGCATATATGTAGGCTACCCTCCACAGGTGACACGATTAACTTGCTCCCCTTCGAAACTATTGGTGCAATTTGCTTGGACTCTCCAGACTTTCTCACAAAAAATACCCAGGACGACTCTAGCTTGTGTTTAACCTTCCTGAAGCTTAGAATGCGAGTCTCCCAAGACCGATGTTTGCTTTACTATCCGCATATTAAGGTTTTGTTTTCCATACAATAATGTCAATCTGAGCATGGGTTGTTGTTATACAAAGGGCACGTATTTGATGTCCATTAATCAAAGTTTAGGGAAGTGCCACCAGTTACCATGGTTACTTGGCAATAAAGAAAAGAAAGACTGAATAATGAACAAAGCAACGAACATGCATAGGTTCATTCAATATTTGAGTTCCGGGAAGCTGGCTAGTTATTTTGTGACCTTGGCTCTGTAATCTGATCGCTTTACCTCCCAAAGCGTCATGATAAGGGTTGATTTCCATCCGAAGGCTTCCTGACTGCCCATAGCGCACAGTCTGGGAGCATGAAGGTGTGTATTACTGAGGGAGACTATATGGACAGCATAATAACTACATTTAAATCAAACAGCGCCTAAGTATTTTGTATTCTTCTACCCCACTTCACTTATGTATTGGCGATCTAAAGAAAAAAAATAGGTTGAGGAATGCAGAGGGGATAGCATTTTTGTCGATGAAAGGAGATGAAGAATTTATGAATAATATTTCACCACGTTGTTTGCTTGACAGGATCCCACATACTTGGCTTCCATCCTACATTTCCTGTGGTTAGGAAGATCAGATAAATACTAGAGAAGTCATATGAACTGCATGATCGCCTGAGGTGTGAACCTACATACATATGTATTAGCGTTTGTGGTTTAGGGTAATGGGAATGCATAAGGGTAGTTGTGGTATCTATGAGTCTAAAGCCATACACCACCACACTACCAATTACTCTTGTTGGGTTGAAGTAGGGGTCAACTTACCTGCCCTATCTACCCTACAGGTTTCTCATCTAAATACCTTGGATCCCCCAGCTTCCCCAGGACCTGTGTCCAGCCCTACCCTCTCGCATCTACTCGCATATTTTGGCCGCAGGTTATTGCCGCATGTGTAGGCCTGCACAGTCTCTTTGATTTAGGAGGATAAACATGATATGTCTAGGTAGTAATGGGTATCAGGTATTTTGCCCCGAACAATCTTTGCGATCAAAGAAAAAAACATGCTATTTTGTAACTTGATATCTTTCAAAGCAACTTGAATTTTGTATTCTAGCGATTATCATCTTTCCTTAGGTAATCGAGTATTTTCCCGGCATCCCATTTATATTTCCTAGTTTCAAAATTCACTTTTTCTCATGATTTAATAAGTGTGCTCATACTGGGTATTATACATGCTAACATAGAGAATATTACCATAACCGTAGTGATATGACTCTCATGAATAATTTAGAGACCAACTATACAAACAAATATTGGACAGTCATGTGGACTTATTTTCTCTTCTCTTCCCGACTAGAAATCCAGGTACGCCAACTTACTGGGTTGTCATTTGACACCTTGGTATGAGTGGCATGGGCGCTGGTATTTTGCTTTATTTTATCCTGTATTTACGCCCCATCTTACTCAAAATAAAATGCAAACTTTTTTCTACTGGACACGTGGAAGGCTATAATGCATTTGGTGGCAAAGCATGACCATGCATAGGAGTTGTTTTTGTGTTTGTTTATGTTTCTTCTCTCTTCTCAGTCCTAAGTGGTATCAAAACGATGCTCGGTACTAGGAATTCTTTTCAAATTCTTATGCAGTCTGGTTGTCACGTGGATAAATATTGTTTGGTTTCAATGAGAAGCTATTTAATATTAAAAAGCTAAAACATTTCAAGGTGCTAAATTGCTCTGTCCTTTCTGTCCTTTTCCACGTGCACTCAAATGGCTGTGATTGAAAGTTAAGCACTCGGTAACTTTTTTACTTTACCAGTCTTTGGTCATTCCCATGGTTCCCTACACCTGCGCCTTGATAACATAATTGATAATTGGTGAAAAGTGAAGGTTAGTAGGTCATTGAGATAAAACAGCAGTTTTATTATCATTACTATCAGCACCATGTGCTGCAGTGTTTACGCCTAGAAATGCATCCAGGTCATTTCAGGTTTATAAATCACTAACCTAGTGATGGACTACCCACGTTATATTTATAAATAATGGCATTGAATTCCTCTTCATCAGCCAACGTTCCACCGCTACCAACAAATGGTTTGCCCATCAGGTTGCTCGTATAAATGTACTTAATCGCTCAATCACCCATGCCAGATCAGGATCGAGTATATATTAGGCACTGAGAAAAACTAAAACGTGGAGTCTTAGTTGAACCAACGCATGTTTTACATAAACAAATTTGCTAGCATTCGGTTTATAGGAGCAGCAGATTAGAACAAATGCGGATTATGCGCCACCCTCTTTTATTGAGATGCAGCCTGAGAAAAGGGATATGACATTGCCATTTTGATTCCTGAATAAAACCATCCTTGTGCGTATGTATGTTGGTTATAATTACATTGTATAAATATCCCCACATAATCTTTAACTTTAGTTCTGGGAACGAAGGGATATTTCATGCCCTGACACCACCATGTTGCGAGGACGGGATTAGCAAGGTGTCGGCTGATTGGTATCGGTTAAAACTGTTTTTTCTTCATGTGGGTGCCTTGGCATATGGTTCATGTTGGGTTGTGGAAGCCCATGCAGGCTAGAACAATGTTTGGGTTTATTGGTGGCCTCCAGGAGTGTGTGGGAACCCTCAGCATAGAGCACCTGTATAGAGGGCCTATAAGTGCACATACATGTGCATGTGCGTAGTTCATGTAGCACCTCTGCGGTAACATTTGTGTACGTCACATGCTTCAAGTTAGGGAAATTTCTAGGAAATAACACTTCTGGGAAATAAGGTAGGTGAAATACTAGAATGGATGATCCAGGATAAGTACTTAGTTGGTATAGAAACAAGACCTAATCTCTAAAGATGAGTTGTGTAAGTCAGAGAGGATTCGTTTAATCCGGGATAGATAGGAAAGCCAAACACTCTGTGTGTCTAGGTATCACATTTTAAGATATGTCATAGACAGATAGAAGAATGCTAGGAACAAACATGGAGCGTTCCTATGTTTTCTCAGCTATTGACGTAACTTTTTGGCGGCCGTTTCACAATATTTTAACAAGGCAAAATGACCACTCACTGTTACTAAGGTCTGTACAACAAATATTGTCCTAGTCCAAGGTGTTTGGTAATACTCTTTGTTTTTTACGACAGAACGTCGTAAAACTTATTTCGTAATATTTGTTCTGTCAGGTGCAGAGCGTCTGTTCAGAGAGGTGCAGATAGAATCAAGAGTCTAGATATTAGTCATCTATTCCAAGAAAGAAGATGATAAAAATGCCCTGTATAAGATGAGTAGACTAAGATGGTTGTAGTCTATTTGAATGCAGGTGAGGGCAGATATAGCTCGAGACGTGATCCATATATTAGACAAAAGAAGCATTTGTGTTCTACCCCTCTGGAAATTGCATATGAGTGTTTTGGAATCCTTCATAAAACGACTCACCATTAAATCATCATATTTAATATATCTAAATTATAACCAGGTGACTATTAGTGCAATGTGTAATTGTAAAGTAAGGAGATTTCAAGGTGTAATGTATTGTACAAAATGCAATAACTATGTGATTTCCCATTTAATTAAAACCATTCAAAACCTCATGCTGTATTAGGGACACATTCCATGCAATAATTTCCCCAAGCATTTAATCTATACTCGTTTACTGCTAATAATAACTATTATATACTTGGGTGAAACGAGGATCTTGTTGAAGGGAGCATTCATGATCTTTCTGCTTCAAAATGACTCATCACTGTTGTATGAATAGTGTTGATAATAGCCTAGAAAGCGCCTGACTAGATCTCCTGAAAAAGACGTACGTAAGTTATGGTAGACCTATGCCTTGGGTACAAAGAGGATATTGTTCGCTTCTCTCACATCTTCTATACCTACACTCATCTACTGTAGGACCCTGTCAGACCATCCCATTGACAGCGGCAGCTTGAACACATGTATTCAGATGGAACACCTATAATCTGAAGGCGGTGAAATCCTTCAATTATTGAAAAGAACGCTTGATAATGGGGGGGGGGGGGGGCATGAATGTATAGCGAACTAAAGGCATTTGACATCGCGTGGACCTCACTCGAAGTCCCGTGTATTATGAGAGATTCTGACGACCCTATGTATAAAACGAGACTCGCATCTATCAATCATGGACATATTAGGTCTATTCATAAACTCTTAAGACATATCTCAGAGTATAAGATTTCTTTTACTCTGAGAGGACATATTAACCTTCATGAACATGACCCCAAAGAGTGGATGTGAGACTTGGACAAATTCCAACCAACTCCCACAAACTTTCTTCCAACTTTTCTCATGGAATGACCTCAGCACGTTCACATTTAGAGGTTCACTGCTTCATGTCCTTGTGTTCCTAGTTTTTTCTGGGGAAGGTAGTGAGTGAAGATTTACATACACTAGAGCTTCGCAAATAATCGCGCTCCTTGTTATACCTGTGAAACGAGTATACATCCTAAATCTTTCCCCGGTGGTGTCTCTTTATTATCCAGCTGCAGAAAGCAAATCTTATTCTTAAAGTTTTCGGTAGATCATCATTTGAATATTTTGGCCCTTCGCAACTTCCCCAATAACAAAATATTAGATTATTAAAACATTTTATGGTCACAATATATTTTTCGTCTTGATTAGTTTACATTCTAGGAACAAAATAAAAGCTGCTACTCTGGCTTGTTAACCAGCAGCTTTTTAAATAATCTTCCTTCTATAATAATAAAAGTATTTTATTCAATGCATAAATTGGCAAACATGATATGTCCATATAGAATTCTATCTAGATCTTCCAGGACACATGTATGTATAAAGGATTTCCTTCCATTATATTGCCGTTCTCTTGTGCCGGAACAAAACAACTCGTATACATACTGAGATGGAAACGTGTGATCAAGGAGGAATCCCTTCTTAGACACTCCTCATAATTTTCCCTACCTCCATTGACCCTCTGTGGACGGGTAGTATTTATGGTTTAGTTGTGATATAAGGCAGGTAAAGGAATGCAATTGTGCGCCCAGGTCTGATATGAATGATGGATTCGGTGGTATTGGTGGGTGCCGAGATACAAGAGATAAGTTGAAGCAGCTGCCCCGCCCCACAGGTGATTGGTGTGTCTTCCCCTTTCTTGATATGGCAAGTGAAAGAGTGCATTCCTACACATGATATCACATCACTCCGTGTTGGTATTTCATAAAGCTAGGTAGGCGTTACACCTTCGGCTATCTCCCTCCCTGTCTTGTCCTGCATGGTGCATTGCATGGGGCAATGATTGATGCTGAGCATTCCTCGGTGCTATCGCGTAACAATCATTCAAGACCGTCTGAACTTAGATTAAGATCTAAGGTCTGAATTATTGTGTCAGAATCTTAGTGTGCCAAGGCTTTGAATATATATTTTTATAACATAATATTGTATTCAGATTTTAACAAAGACAGTTACACTCCCACTTATAAAAGTGTTTTTCGTCGTGTCCTGCATTCAGTCAATTAAACGTAGGTCATTTCACATATATCAAAGATTGTTGATATTCCAGACATTGTTTTTTAAAAAAATATATATACATTCAAACAAGCTAGTCTTAGTTATTGACAGATGGTAATGAGTTGTGATGAGGCAACGTTCTATATCTGTTCTATATTAATAAACACATTCTGTGTAATTCCTTCTTAAAGTAATATATTTAATGATGCTCTTTGCATGGTGCCAAGTGCTACGTATGCTCATTTTAAAGCAAACCGGATACAGCCTAGCCCATTTACTTAAGTGTAAATATGCATATATCCTAGTACCTTGAAGGTGTCAAGGAAAGCGACCAAGTACCAATATTTCACCCATAATGTATGAAGCCGAACATCGAGATTTTATCAAAGTAAGCTATCACTTAGATCTACATAACTCACACTCTCCACCGTCTAATGGCGTGTTATCGAGTCTCTTGTGAGAGGTAAGAAGGAGATGTATGTATCCATCGAGATAAAAAAAGTCGACTTTTATGCCTTGTTCTTTCATCTGTGCTTATTCCCCCATAATGTATCCGGACAGTTGTACGTACTTTTTTAAATCTGAGATAAGAAAAGGAAGAAGTAAGCCTTTCCATACGAGCTAAGGTAAGGGTGTAGGTATTAAGTATTTGAAAAGGGCTTCGGGATGGAGTGATACAGATTTTCACAAATTTGTGCCAGAATAATACATTTTGAGAGTAAAAGGGACTTTAATTCTTTGGGACTAATCGGAACATGTAATGTTTATACCTTAGAGTAGGGACTTCCCATAGAGTAAGGGGACATCTTACTCTAAGGCTATATTTTTTTTAATACCAACTTTATTTCTGAATAGGATTCCAGATGATAAATTTAGATGATACTAGCAGCATAGACGTATCATAATGACTTTTTTAAAATATTAAACTCGAGATAGAATGGACAATCCACATAAATTCGAAGAGTATTTTCATATAAAAATCAGCTTTATTATGCAAGCATATATATACTTGTCTGTTAGTGTTAATAGACTTTGGGATAGACTGAGTTGCATTATGACCGTAACAAAATTAAAATAATAAAAAAAAATGGAGCAACAGTTCTATTCTCAGAACTTTCTCTGGCACGATAACGTGAAAGGCAGAGATAAGAAGTGAAGAAGATCCTGTTTCTGATTTAATACGGTGGCTGAGGGTTACTGTCTACAGGCAAGAATGATTGTATAAACATGCTTACCGAGGTAACATCAAAAACAAGAAAAATGAATCAGGAAGTGCTATCTGGCTTCAGTGCAGATTCATGTGCTAAGTGGGGAAATATATGCAAAAGAAAGTGGGGGAAAGCAAGTCTGCAATGAAAGGTGTATTATAAAAAGATTGGCACTGTATGCTTTTGGGTACTTTTGCACCATCAAAAATGTTTTCCTAAAATCAGAGCTATACATACAATTGTATATGTAGCTCTGATAAAATGCACCGCCATGTTTCTAGTATGATAAGGGTTGAGGTATCATAATCTTATCGTCGCTACAACGATACATATGCCAAGCAACAGGAGTATAACATCTGATATGATGAGAACATAATGCACTACTGACCTATGCTGAATTATGATTAATCCCTGACTAATCACCAATGAGTCATACATTCTCTATCTTAGTATGAACTCATTATGATCAGGAGATGTACAACACGGAAATTAGTGCTATACAGATATAACAAAATCCCGAGATTGGGAGAATAAAAAATAGATTAGCAAACACATGAAAGATGCATTTATCAGGTAAGAGGAACGTGAACAAGTAGGAAGGAAATGGTAGGGGTTGAAAAAGTAAGCAAGCCCAATGGAAGTGTGATTTATATTTATCTGGTTTTAATTATGAGCTGGCCCTAGAAGTAAGTGATAAAACATGGATGCAGAGATAAGCTTCATCATGCTTGGTAAAACCATACCTACATCATCGCTCATCCTATCCCGACTCATCTGTTTATTTGTCCCAACTAGGAGATAATCAAATCATCATGGAGTAGCTTATCTTATCAACGATGTGGTTTACATATCACGAAAAGCATTTAGTAATATGTTTAGTTAAATGCGATATACCCCATAAAACATGTAAAGAGATGACTTGTCAGTGGTGATGTGACTATAATCGTGGATGGCACTGAGTAGTGTTCGTTATAATTATCAGATCAATTCTCAAAAAATGGCAATTTGATATTACAGCAAAGAGGAGACAAATGGTTGCAATTCTAGCATCGGAACTCCAATCCTGTGAATCGTAGGGATCAGCTCAGAGTAAAATTACTCTGAGGGATCATACACTAGACCTCATACATCACACACTCTCAACTCCAAAGTAGTAATAAGTACTAGTATATACCAACCTTCATACTACTAAAGACATCATTAGTGTAATTAATTTGCAACGCTTTAACTTCGTCTGTATACATACATCCTGATCTATACGATACGGCCTGAGCCACCGTCAAACCTCTATTGCTCCATGGGCAAGCATTCCGTATTCATTTGTATCAGCTCAGAGTAAATTACTCTTGAGATACGAGCTTCCCTCTGACTGATGCATTCTAGAAAAGAAAGGAGATGCGTCATGTAAGACATTATACTTAGAAAAACTGAACTTAGTTATACTTTTTCTGGATTAACGTTAGTGAGGCGTTATAAAGGCTAAGTTTTATCAGCAGGTCTGCTTCTAGGATACACCATAGGGTACACCATTTCTCTGGTATATTGATTACAGACCTGTGCACTGATACGAGAAAGGGAAGTGTTGATGTTAACTCCCAGGAGTGAAAGAGTGAGAAGATAGGCACTCGGAATAGAATGATAGAAGTGACCCGGGGGAGCAGAAAGTTACTTGGCAATGTGGATTGACAGAGTACAGACATGTTGAAAGGCTAAGTGACCTTTTAATGCATGCTGGTATCGTATCCAGTTACTGGATTGCCCATGGCTGTGGGACCTGTGCAGATTATATGACCCTTCCTGAATCTGAAATACCTTTTGCTTTAACTCTTTGGTTAAACTAACACAAATTAACATTAGGCGATGGTTGATTTATCTCATTTTACTTTTACCCCAAGATCCCACCTAAGTTAGTGTTGCGATGAAGTGAAAATAGGACCTCAATTGTCGCTTTATTGAACCTGTCTCCATGGAACCGAATCACCTCGTGAATTTAATGGCTCTGAGGATGACTCCTAAGCGGAAGGGAGAAAACATAGGACAGGTACATGATTGCAAGCAGTTGTTAACCAGTCAATCTAGGCAAAGTTCTTTCTTTGCTTATATTGAAGCTGTAATTATATTAATTTCCAAGTATCCCCTCGATTGTGTATTCGTAGGATCACCTTGGAACATATAATTGTCACAGAAATATTTCAAAATATAAAAACAGTATGCTCATATAGTTTAATTGGGGCATCACTGAGAACATGATCTATTTAAACCACATGAATAATTAATAGACCCAGACAATATCAGTTACGTGACAGTGAGTTGTAATATTTTCCCATTTCAAAATATTGATTTTGATGACTCGGTTTTATGTTTTCATTGACATGAGAATGAATAGACTCCAGTTTCTGCCATCTGCGCTCACAATGCAGTTAATGATATTGAAATTCCGGCTAATTAGCATATGAAGAGGAATGATAGAGATATCTCTATTAGGGCCATTAGTTTTAATACTATTGTCAGGCAGTCATGGCAGTGCTATTGAGTTCATGAATCATTTTCAGTATGCAATCAACTGGGTGCATTATAGCTCATTATGTTTGTCACTGAAGTGTGAAAAATACATAAAAGGATTCAAGAAAACTTATGCAAAGTGCAATTTCTCATAGATACTAAAGAGCAGTCAATTTCAGACGTTCACAAAAATTCAAATTTCAAAATTCAAATTTTCAATTCGAAGTAAATATACAGTCAAGCTCTTTTCAAAGGAAGAGTAGTAGGATAAATGTGTTATTGGCAGAAAATCAGAATTTCCCCAGCACTGGAACTAGAAGGTTATATCAGGTCATCGTTCTGTGCCTGTGCCATATGCTCATGAATCTGCCATTAGATTGCGATAACTTTTTTTTGTGAACGAATGGACGCTTCCAGGACATACTCTAGAAGAATTACGATCAGCCAGAAGCGGATATGACCACCCCATTGTCCCTTATGCAATAAAGTAATAAGTCGGATACAAAGTTTTGAGGCAGAACTGGTCTTGGAGCAGGTCTTCATTCTTCATTCTTTAGCGGGGCTCATATACCTGGGAACCTGATACTAGTGACACATGTTGGCAGCGGGAGGGAGTCAGAGGCCGTAAAAAACCTCCTAACTATTCACCCCGTGACTGCTTCCCCTGTATGAGTTCAGGTGTCAGGCTACAAAAACCCTTTATCTTTACCGCATCTGCTGCTGTATAGCATTGTTACGACCTCACGCGCAGGGTCTTGACATCTCGCGGACCAACGCGATATTATGTGTGTGCGTGGGACTCGTGCCATGGCATCTCCTGCCATCTTTGATTTCATTGGCTGTCATTCGTCATGTGGTGCAGTAGGCACGTGCCCTAACTTTTGTGAAAAACTAATGATGTATAACAAGTGGACTTACGAGTGGTGTCAGCAGTTTTAATGGAGGATTTGTGGTCATTAGGATTCGGACAAGATGACCCTTAGTGTCGTGTAATTGTACACGAGGGTATCAACTCAGTTCCTATCAGTGCGTCCCAGACGCTGCCAGCTAGTTAATTAGGACTTTCATGCAATATTTCCAACTATGGGTTGATCCAAGAGTAGCTAAGAGTTTTTACACAGAGGGTCGATGAACTTCCTTCAATTACTTTAAAAACAATTCTATTCTCATTCTGTGAAGCACACGTGTAGGTCTTACTATAGGCATACATTGTGACATCCCCTGTTTATACAAAACAAAGAACAAATGTTCCAGTCTTCATTGGAAGAGTATATAAAAGTTCAATCGTAAAAGTATATGCTGCTCCACGCCTGACTTGACCAGTTGGTTATTATAGCTCAGGTTATACTCTGAGGATGGCCTACGCCCGGGACATACTCAACTACAACCATGATTTAGTATTTGGACCCGAGACAAGGCAAGGTCTTTTATGCGGTCAAATGAAGTTCATAACAGGCCATTCACATGTACAGAAACACTCGTGGCTATCAGCCTGTCAATATGGCCCTCCTCATGTCACTTTCACAACAGGCATATGGTTTCCATGGTTACCCATTCAATATACTTCTCCTATCTTATCGCTCTTTATCTTCAGGGCTATTCCTGAAGTGCATAGGTCAAATCAGACTCCTACTTCTGAGTTTATTCTGAGTATTTTTGTTGTATTATGAATATAGTTGGCCGTGGGTTTAAAGGAAGGTTTTTTCCTAATCTTCTTAAACTTTATGTATTCCAAGGTACATCATAATAACTAACAATTCTGATATTGCGTAATTCAACCATGTGAGCAATACAAGGGGAAATTCGGAATAGATGTTGATATTTATAATTAATGGAATATATTTGGATATTGAATATCCATATAATGTTGTGCTTGTCAAGATTATTAAATGTTGTAGATTTTCTGTTGAATGGGAGAACAAAGTGAATGCAATAATGGAATAATAGACTGCATCTCAACACTTCAGAACCCCGATGAATCCGATTACAGGGAATGAACAAAATTATGTGAAATCCTATTGGGTGTAGTGTCAGTTGCCTATGCCTTTAGGCTCTCTGGTAAGCATTACGGTATGTAAATCTAATTGCATTGGTCAATAAAATCCAGATCGAGCTCACTGGTTGTGAGTAAAATAAAATTAGTACCCTTTATTATGATTATTAGATTCATAGGGCTGGGACCATGGTGCCAATATTGTTATTAATTCCCTTGCATTCATGCAGTAATATGTGGCAGGTTTGGAAATAGGCAGGGGATGCTGATGGGCCAGGTGGCCATCTTTTACCCTTTGTCTCATGTGACCTGCTTCTATTGACCCCAGATGGTACTGTGTTGAATTGAGTCCACTCTATAGTGTACTTCAAATGCATGGAATAACACACAACCGGTAAGCTTCAAGCTTTCCAAAATCAGTTCCCAGAAGCTGAGAGTACTCTGAGCCAGAAGTAACTTCACTTGGGATAACATGACTGGGGAGGGAATGAAAATGTCAAAAACTGTAGCGAGGTTTGCATTCGTGGAACAGTGTTTAAGAATTCATGAAACAAACATTACATCCTTTTCCTTTTCGGGGAAGGTAATTTCATAATTATGTCATGATTTCGCATACTCAGACGAAGTGGTTCATTGCTGTGGCGCTATCCACAATTAATGCATATAGAATATCAGGAGAGGAAGAACTAATAACTCGTGAATAATCTCAATCAAACCTCCACTGCAATTAGCATCAGCTACAAGCTGCCTGGTGTCCTTTGCCGAGGACGCCAGATTAAATTAAGCATGCTCAGCTATACTCAAGTCCTTATACCAACCACGCCCAACTTGTTCTTTTTCACCTAACTGCCACCAAACGAAGCCACTGTCGGACAAAGAAAATAATACATCGACCATGGAATTCTAGGCTTTTTGACGAAAAGCCTAATGATTAAGGCTACAGTAGTAGGAATAATGCCAGGGATCAGGTGGAGGAAGTAGATTAAAGAGAACATCAAGTAGGGGGAGGATATGTGGACAGCAGGGGTCGCGCCCCACCCGGCAGCTTGCAGCTATTGTGTTTCAGGATTAACAGTTAATTACAGTAATTAACTGTGTGAGTGGTCATTGTGACTGGGCCAAGCAATGGGCGCGTGACCTACAGCAATTATTTGCACATTTGTCATAGGTGATGGCGGAAATAGAAGTATGGGGAATCAGTGTTATAATGCGGGCTACTTACTCAGCTACTGTGTCGCCGCATTGTGCGAATCAAGCAAGCGAAGCGACGCCAAATCTGACCAACCATTCATTACATCCGTGTTCTATATATAAGGTTACATTTACCATTCCCCATGTTTCTTTCATACCGATGCTACTATTTAGATAACATATAAAAAATGGAATTGAGGCACTGACCGAGGCTGAGGCCTTCTCCGAGAATAATGACATACATGGAACGTGTCTTCGTGTGCTAGTAACTGCAGAAGATACTAGTAACTTAGCAATATGTATGTGAGACCGACCGTTTCCTACTATAATATGCAATAGTCACTGTATTTTAGTTGGGGAACAGTCTTCCGAAAACCTCACGCAATTGGACATGTATCAAGGGAAGAAGAAGTAGAAGCTGAATATTTCTTTCCTTGATTTCCCTTGTCTCTCCCCCTCCACCCTCGCTCCCCCCTCCCCCTCCCACGTGCGCTTCGAGGAACTCTATTAAAAAACATGTGTTTTATGTAGAAGTTCTTTTTTATTAACCAAAGTCAGTACCTTTTTGCTTCCCATGAAGAAGCAAGACACCCCGCAGACCGTTCTTACAGAGTTTACATCATCATTCAATGTAGGTTATATTGGTGTTAGCCTACTCTTAACCTAAGATATCTTCAAATTATGAAGATGAGCTAAAACATGTATTTTCCTTAAATTTCTGCCTTGTTGAAATACCTTTCAGTTTAAGAATTCACCTTACGAAGGAAAATCTCTTGCTTAATAAAAGCAAAAATCCTCTGGCTCTTGATTGCGATAATTGATTATGATTGTGATTCTGATTCTGATAATTGATACTTGATTCTGATAATGAGGAAGGCATCTTTATACTGAATTTTAAGCATATTACCGTTATTCGTGGATATTGTTGGAAGCTGCAATGTTTAAGAGCAATTAGTATCGAATTATCTACTCGTTGTATTTCAAATAGAGCACGGAAACATATATGCATTGGTACGAGAACAGCATGGAACATCCCGCTAACACGAACCCTTCAAGTACTTCGACTAAAAAAAATATACACGCCAGGGATAGACCGTGAATCATTATGTTGGCCTGCATGTGCAACTGCAAGATATAGATATCAAAGTAACTGAACAGCCCGAGTCTTCTGCTCAAGTAAAAACAGGCAGAAGGCCGGTTACATTCCATTAACTTTGTCTGGATGCTGTAATTACAATAAGTTCTTAGCCACGTGCTTCATTTAAGTGAAAACTGGATTGGTTGGAAGCATGGCGAGGTGGATATGGATCCATGAGTTGGACACACACTGGGTGTGCGCGTTAAACTTGCTCCTTGCCTTGGAATTATTTTAACTTGGTTTACCTGAAATACGAAGATTGTTACTGAGTTTCTTTCCATTATGATCTGCAATGAGTGTCGAATGTATCATTTTCCGCCGTATACATAAATTATATATAATATGTTCTAATGTTAAACTAGTAAGCACGGAATGGCATTCGTATATTATCCATCACTAGAAATACCAGCCTTTTTAAATGTTTAAATTGTGATGTCTTTATTTCAAATTGGGGTGAAAGATAGATACTATTCCTTGTGAAGCTGTAAAGTCATCTCCATGGTGGTGAAAGTTGCAAGACGAAGTTTGGACTTCTCTGATCTGTGGAGCAGTTGAAAGCACCCTGCAGTGGGGAAAATAAGCTAGACCAAATGTTGGCTGGTCTCGTGTATACCTGGCCTAACAGGATCATCTCTTCTCCTCCAGGGGGAAGTGCCTGGAGGATGTTCCGGAGGGAAGCCATGGAACTGTAGGAATTTATGATCCCGGAGTATATGTAGGTGCATGAAGGCAATTCTATGTTTGCCATATGTAGAAATTCTCCAGTGTATTTGTATATTATATAGAACATTGCTATTGCCATTGCATGGCAATGAAGTGGAACCCTGATATGTATGTACATACCTGAGACATGATGTTATATATGGAGGCTATGATATGCATAGAAATGAGCTAGAGCCAGCTAAGAGTCTGTAGGGAAATAATGAGAAATCGAGACTGACGGGGTAGGTTTCGGACCGAAGTATGTAAGTAAACTATGAAGGGATAGGAGTATATATACACTATAGGACGATACACACCAATAGGGTAATCCATAGTTGACTCCCCCGAAGAAGTGCATGACGCAGTGCATGCACAGAATCTGTGAGAGGAATGCAAATAAATAACGCATCATGGTCAAATTGTTAATGTGCTCAGGATTTGAAGGCCCATGTTGTCCCTATGTTGTAACCTCCATCACCAGAAACAACGAACCTTCCTCTATTTACCTGCATCGTTTTTTACTGGTCTCTTGAAACATCTGTGGGGGTAGCTAGGCGTGCGCCCATCACCAGGTGTGCTCATTTCTTCCTACCAACCCAGGAGTCGTGTATGTTCTTTACATCCGTCCGTAGAACGGGGTTAAACATTGTTACTTAGTCAATGTTAAAATCATATTATATATTCATGTTATTATGTTGACTCATATATTTGAAGGCCATCCTTGTATGTGACAATTTTAAAACGATAAAAGTAGGCATTTAGAAAAAGTATGCAATTGCAACCGATATTATCAAAATAATTAACAAATACTATCTATAGATATGGTATCGTTGCCTACCTTGTGATCATTGCAGTAAGGTATGCAGGGATGTGTGATTTATAATTATGTACTATAAATGACTGGTTATTAATGATATCAATAATATTTTGTTTTTGCAAATCAAGTTTATTCACCCTTAACATCAAATATGGTGATACCTTTTCACGATAAACGAAACTCTTTTTATAGAACGCATTCCATCATAATATCAATAATATTAATTATAAACATTTGTTTTTCAGGATGAAGTTATGAATATGAAAGATGGCAACTAACAGTGCTCACGTTGTACCAGGGACATCTCGCGATGGTTCCTTCACCTCCAGTCCGATGCCATCGCCGATTCTGCGCAACAGCACCCGGAGTAACAACTTCCAGAGAGAAATCATGTTGCGCGCTGCCAAAAACAAAGACGGGCGGCCATCGTCAGGGTCCAGTTCCGGTTCCGGCAGCGCCGCTTCAGGCTCAAGTTGTGTCTCGCATGGAGTAAATACCAGCTCTGTCGGAAGTTTGACCAGCGGCGGAAGCATGACGCGAAAGCGAGTCCAAATTGTAACTGACAGTCCCTATGACGAGCTTCCGCCTTACCGGCTCAACCGTAACAGTATGTACAAAGTCAGTTTTTCCGGCAAAACATGGGATATAATGATGCAAGGATTTCGTATTGCCCTGGAGTATGACAACGTATTCGTTTGTGATCATTTTCTGGGAAGGGACGCGGCGGAATTTGCTTTAACTGAGTTGCGTCGGATAAAGCAAACGGGCCAGTTTGAGCGACACATGCGGAGAGGACATGGGGAACCAGAACTGAAGTATGCATGTTTGTATCTTATGGACCAAGAACCGTGCCATAGGCAGTTAGATACCCTTGTCCTCATGATCTACAAACTAGCAAACTATTACTGCAGCGAATGGGACAAAGTTTCTGTTGAGATTTCATACTTTCCTGAAGGACATAAAGCACAAACGTTTAAAAAATCTGATGTAAAAAGGAAACAGTTGAAATGTGTGTATTTCCCTAATAACGACTGGAACATTAGCCCCCCTTTATTAGCTCCAGAAGAAATCGAACCAAACCAATTTATCCCTGGCACTCTTACTGTGGAGAATCATAACCGGAAGCCACGTCATGTCATCGAGCCAGTTTTTGACCGCCTGGTCGTGTTTTGGGGCGACGCTCTGGATCATGACGTCACGGAATGCCTAGATGAGAGGTTTGGGGTAACGGTATGGATGCGAAGGTAGCAGTCGTTGCTAAGCAATGACTCAAAAGATTACATAAAGGTTTGCCTTAATCTTGTGCTTTTAATATATCAAATGCAATTAAGAAGGGTACACATTAAAGGAATAAATGGACACAGTATCCTCGAGCAGCCTACTCGTCAGGTCCGAATAAAGTCAACCATTCCCTGTGCTGAAAAGTTTAAAGATTCCTTTTCATACGAAAGATAATGATTTAGTTGATTCAAAATTCAATTCAATTAAGAAGTTTGCGATATATCAATAACATTATTTTAAAAGCAACATCAGACAAAATTATGACATCTATACATGTGGTATAAAGTTTAAATAGTCCATCACGAATAATCGACTGAGATCAAACTGTTTTGTGTCTAAACGTATTTACTGCACTCCTTCCATATGACAAACTGGTGTGTTTTGTGAGTGTCAGTAAATATAGTAAATATAGTTTCTTTATATAAAAGGCTCTCGGATGTGTGATATTGCTCGATGGTATTATGTATACGTGTACAATGGATCGCATCCCTGTTCTTGAAATTAGAGCATCTACTCGATAAGGTTATCCGTTTCGTTTATAAGAAGATTATTCCTCAGAGGCAATGATACAATTATAGGAGGTATACTTACATCTTCCCCTGAGGAGAATGGTGCTATGTGTTTGCTATCTTAACTTAACAGATTGTTGAATGTTATTTTGTTTGTCACTCTAAGTGTACTGTTCTAGTCGTATGATTTTAATATTATTTTATTGTTAAGTTTCAGTTCTGTGTTATAAATAGTGTTTGTTATCGGTCACATGCGAATGGATCGCAAACATAATATATCTTGAGTGCTTTGTAAAAGCATGTGTATAGATCATTCAGCTATCGGCTCGTATTTTTAGAGAGCAGTGCCGTTGTCCGTACATAAATATACTTCATTACATGATTGTAACCCTCCAGGTCCTGACTATGGTTTAATGGATGGCAGTGGCTATAATTCTCCATAGAAAAGCTAATCGTATGCAATTTTCCTCTGACCTAAGGGACTGTTCATTTTTAACCTCTGGGGGGGGAGAGGAGAATTTTCAGGGGGGGCCATCTTTTTTTGCACAGACTCTGAAGGGGGGGTCACCTGTTTTTGCACAGACTCTGAAGGGGGGGTCATCTTTTTTTGCACAGATTCTGAAGGTCAAGGAGGCACCTTTTTTTACACAGACTTAAAGGGGGGCCATTTTTAGCACCAACTATGAAGGGCAGCGCCATTTATACTTGCGTAAATCTTGCTGAAATCTGGGTCATGAAAGAAGATTCCAGTACCTCAATCATAAAATTCTCTGGTATTTGGACAAGCAGACCATTCTATCAAGAATTGCTACCTTTTGGTATATATGATATACTTGTCAGTGATATTTGGCCACCCTGCCCATGAGACATACACTAACTCTCCATCATTTACAAATCCCCTGCTGCCCCACAACCATCCAATCTGTAATTTTCCATGAAAGTTGGTTTGGCCTGAACATCTTTTTTCACTATCTTAAATCCAACTTGTATGCTGTTATAATGTCTGTATGAGGGCAGGAGCAACTCCCCCAAGCCTCAAAACATATCGCTGCCATGATCACTAGTGGTGGTTGGGTACACGAGCAGTGCTCGACTTCTTGGTATCCTTTTCACATGGGGAAATTCATACTCATCCCCAAATCTACAGGGGCCAAACATGGCAAAAGCCCTGTAGGGCTCCGCGATATCGCTTCTTTTATACTTGCCCAAGAACTTCTCCTGGGCTTTGTCTTTCTTTGTTATTGGGATCAGCAAGGCAGATATATATTAGACCCAGGGGCTGTCCCCTACGTCAAGTCAAACTGCGCCTGCAGTTCCTTCCCACCCAGAAAAAAAATTCAGCAATTTTCAGCGATTTTAACCAACTAGGTATAAACTTTGTGGTGAGATGCCTTGCTAGACGTGGGATTGGTGGCATTAGCAATTACTTAGATGACTTTTTCATCGTTGGCGAGACTATGGATGATTGTGCCTTCAAACAAAATGCCCTGATCCATCTACTTGTTTAGCTAGGTTTTCGCATCTTGTGGTGCAAATGCTCATCCCCTGCCCAGCAGTGCATCTTCCTCAGTATCCTCTTTGACACTATAAAGATGGAAATCAGGCTGCCGGAAAAGAAGCTAATCTCATTGTAAGATAACCTGGCTTCTTTCCTACACCTTGATCGCCCCTCCAAAAGACAGATTCAGCACTTCTGCGGCTCTGTTGTGCATGTTTCAAAGGTGATCTACGGTGGTCACACCTTCTCCAGGCGGAGAATCCAACAACCAAACTAAGTCAAGCTTGAAGTCATTGCTTAACCTAACCCTGGTATCAGTCCAAGTTGGGTGCTGGCTGGTGTTGAAGTGAAGTGAGGCCTACCAGCACCGGTTGAGGCATGACCTAAGTGGTAAACACAGTGTGGTAATCATGTCCTCAATAGAGGACAAAAATAGAATGTATGTCAACACATATTTCAATTATAGCAATATTTTTATTGTGAGTTGCTCAGAAAAGTATTGCTGTCATATGGACCCTGTGATGTATCACAGTCACTTTGCAGGCTGTACATCGCAGTATATTGGTTCTGAGGATATTTCTAGTTTGAAGCTAGTACAAGAATATCAGCTTCTGTTGCTTAGAGAAAAATTTATTAACAGAATTTCACATTGAAACTTCAAATTTAGGTATCAGATATCTCAAATTATGTACCAACAAGTTTCAGTGACCAGAAATAACGTTGTCATGACAATGACAGAAATGATAAAAGACGACCACACATCGCCCCTCATTAGGTGTCTGCAGCTATTAAATATAAGTTACAACTTTCCACGATTGACAACAATTAATTGGTGATTAGAGATTCTTTACTTCTTAAGATTACTAAGGATTGCACACACTCGAAGTTTGAACTGGAAAATTCTGTGATAAAGGTATATTTATGTCTATTTTAGATTTTACGATGGGATTACCTCCGCTTGCAGTTTTGTCAGGGAAAGAGCCTTGAAAACCCCTCCCAAAGTTCGCAAGCATTTTTTCTGGGTGCAAAATTTTTAAAATTCAGCAATGCTTTCAGAGAATCATTTTTTCTGCGCAGGCTTTCTCTGCAAACCTATTTTTGCGATGTTTTTTCCTGTGATCTTTTTTTTCTTGTTGGGGTACCAGGCCTAGCTAGAAGTCATCTGCCTCAGTGGCGGTGTGTATCCCCCAATTTTTTTATCACATTGTAGCGCCTCCACATGGTCAACTTCCTTCAAGCTGTTCTTTCCTGCTTTTGCACTTTCTGGAGGTTTGGTGCTGGCTGCTGCCTTCATGTGAGGGAAATAGGCATGGACCTGCAGGCCTCACTGCCCCAATGAAATAACTGCCAGTATGTCTCTTGTAACGCAGCCCTCTTTAGTCAATGCTGTTGTCATCTGACAACCTATGTTATGTTTATCTGTCCACATCTGGAAGTCAAAATCTCCAGTTTCTTCATATTTCCGATGGATTAGCTCTCACCACTCAAGTGATTGTTCTCTAAGGCAATCACTAAGCATAATATTAATCCCTGGTTGTTCCTTTGTCATCAATTTTAAACATGTGGATCAGTATCAAAAAAGGATGGTTTAAAGGGGGGGTCATGCAATTTTGCACAAACTTTGAAGGGGGGGTCAAGCATTTTTGCACAAGACTTTAAGGGGGGGTCATACAATTTTGCACAAGAATTTTTCATGAATTCTCCTCTCCCCCCCTAGTGGTTAATTATGAACAGTCCCTAAAATGGGTCAGAGTACATTGATTCTAAACGGATTCTAGAGACCCACAGTCCGCATTTCATGATTAAATGTTGAGTCAACTGTTATATCTGAACCATGTGTAACACTCAAATTCACTTTGAAAGAATTTTAGAGTCAAAGAGTGAATCTGTATTCTTTATAGTATTCTTTTGCTCTAAGAAAGGAGACTTAGAACATCATAGGAATAAAATGTCATATCATTTAAACCTTACATTCTTCGATAACGAGCATGTTTGCCAATGCAGATATGATAATCCATAAATAACTGCTTTTTGCCTGCAAGGAGATGATCGAAATTAAAAATATTCATACGAGTATAATTGACTTGTGTTTTGACGCATTTTGTTGTCGCCCTTTTGAGTTTTGTGATCTATCTACATATGCATTTTCCTCACGATTAGGTGGCATTCTTCTGACCAAATGGAAGGCAAAATTAACTAGAACTAGTATTACGCACTGAATACACACATTGAAATACATAAAATTTATAAGCATAACACAGGACATCTACACAAAGATGTATTTTTCAGTGAATGTGAGGAACTTCTTGCACTGCGCTGGCCTCGGCAATAGTAGCGACATGTAGCGATATCTAGATGATAAAATTGATCATTTTATATCCTTTTTATCAGTAATCATATAATTAATTGATGACAAACTACATAAATAATACGATTTTTGCTCGATATATATCAGGACTAATGTATGGAAGGTACGTCTCGTGTTTTCTGCAGCGAAACAAACTGAATAATCAACTGTTAAAAAGCAAATCCAACGTGGGGGCCATCAAGTCCTGCGACGTCCTCCTATTACGTGGCGCCACCTACGGCCAGGAAAACGTAATGCACTACTCCCTGCAATGGCTGCCGCCCCCTGGGTGTGAAAGATGCAACTACGGTCAGCAACTCAGAGGACGACCTGATTTTAAATGTGCGATGTGGGTGGGCCTTAAATTGATTGATTATATCATTTATCAATAAATAAATCGGTATTATACATCTTTCAATGCCAATAATTACAATGATTGGGAAATGTAAAATATAAACATCTTCAGGCTTCTCTACCTCATGTTTTGAATGAGATTTGCCGAGAAAATTCCCAAATTTATTAAGATTTCAGTTTAGCCTACAGCTGAGGTTAAAACCTTGGGAGGAAAATGTTAGAAAGTTTCTATCCAATGTTGGATCAAGTAGGGATGGGGGAAGCCCACCCAGCATCAGGCAGATTATTTTACTTGGTAGGCTATACCTGGTGTTTAAAATAGTATGGCACATATCATATTATACCGGACCTGAATTTTTTAAGAACCTTTTAGTCTATTGTCTCTTGAATGGAAATGTAGTATGGCAAAAGCTGTGTTAAATACTTTGGAAACTTAAAGCAAGTTCTTACATATACTTACTATTACTGAAAAAGATGGCACCCTAAAATTGTTGGGTTGTTCCATTATCAGAAACTGCAGTAATAGTCCATGGTAAAAAATGGTAAAGAATCATGGAAATAAACAGCATTTGTAGGTATCAAGCCCACATTCTTAAGTTATCCAAGTTGCATGTATATATATTCATCTATTGGGAAATCGATGGATCTATTGGTCCTCGGCTTTTCTAATTCCCATACATATTGAAAAGGATGATAGGTCTAGCATGCAATGTTAGTATTTCGTGTATCAGGCTCAGCACTAGCATGTAAACATCGATAAAGTTGCTCCTCGAGGTTCTAAACCCCATTACACGTATACAGGACTTGGCTCCATCATATATACTTACTTCAATAAATCACAGTTTATGGTGTGCATTGCCATTTGCATATACATAGACACTATTTCTATTCATGAGGCAAAGTGCAAACACGCAAGCAGATAACGTAGATCTTCACACCGAGGACCTATCAGTCACTAATGGCTGGACTAGTCCCCTGGGAAATGTCTCCATCTCCAAAAATCCCCATAAGGTCCCCATTCTAAACACCATGTTTAAATACGAATCGGTCAAAACCCAACCACATCCAGGATATCAAAAGGCCAGGAAGTTCTAAACATGAATGCATTTGTAGTACTTCTGTAGCTGGTGCTTTTACACAGCGAGAAAATTTAATTTTGTCATTACTTTTCTGGAGATTGGAAATAGGCTCTGCCTCTGGTGCGTCTAAAACAAAGCAATTGAATAAACTTGAAATATAAAGTCTTCAAAGCGATAGTTCAATCTGTCGTGAAATACGTGAAACATGTGATGTAATCGTGGGTTTTTTTTGTTTTTTTTGTGTGTGTGTGTGTGTGGGGGGGGGGGGGGGGATGGGGAGTCGGCATTTTATTTTGAGATTCAACAAAATAATTCAGTGTTATTCAACCGGTCTCGAATTCCCTAAAATTAAAACGCTATTTCGGCCAATACTCTTTTAAAGCCAGGGTAACTACTGACCTCGCCTTTTTGCACTCGAGTCCTCGGATCCAGTTTTTCTTTCTAATAATGACCCTCCAGGGTTGCAGCAATAAACTGGAATTGGTCATAAATGTATCCAGGATCGAATCCAACTCACTCCTCAGAGGTTTTGCCCGTTCACAAACGAGGTTTATGACTGCTATAATTATTGGTTTACTTGTGATGTTTACTATAAGCAGGGCTCCACCAGACCGCATGTGTACTGCGGCTAATAATTATGAGCTATTATGCGGTTTGATAGATATTGCCATTTATTAATTATTCAAAAGAACCTATATTGCACAACCTATCAAGTATCTCCTCTGACCAGAGAGCTCTACATTTGTTATTATATTTGAATTGAGAATGCACTGCAGAATGCAAACTCATTCTGCAATGCATTCCAGAGAGGGAAAAACGTCAGTGGGTCTCGCGTCAAGCCTTTACATCGCGATTACATCAACTTATAAGTCCGATAGTTTGCTATGCACCACACACAAAGACCCTGATAATGAAGGACCCATCGAATCACTGCAGTGAATTGAAAGAAACGGACATACAGATACAGGTAAGTTGAAACGCATGAATTTTAATACGTTGATCCTGTAAACAATTTGAAGCGGTGCTCGATTTATGTTGGAAAATTCCCTCACCATTAAAAATAAAAAGTCGATGGCAAGGGGTAGTCTTGAAGAAGGAAGCCCACAAAAAGCTCATCTTCCCTATTAGGTCCATGTAACTGTCCCTGTGATTGGTGAATGACCGGTTGGAAGAGAGGACTCATTTGATTGGCGTGTCATCCCTAATAAAGGTAATATCAATGGGCTCCTTGATGAAGTAATGGTGGAAAAAATCATACGATGGGTAAATAAGGAGCCAAAAAAGAGCGTCTTCATGAAGTAATTATCTTAAATGATTGCCTGCTCTGAAAGCAATCCAGAGAAGAAAATGCGACCCAGGCCAGCAGGAGATTGATCCATCTTGAGATGAGAGGAACTAAAAACCTACAAAAGACGTGATTAAATAAAGGAAGATACCGTTGCCACCACACGGGCAGATCAATGAACATGTCATTTCCACCATCAATGGTCTACACAGTGCAATGCTTTATGTTGTTATTAAACCTGACTTAAGGCAGTTGCAGTTTGACTCAATTTTGATTCTTATTCTCCAAACATTATGATGGGCTGTATTATAACCATTGTATTAATAGAATATAGAATATTTTAGCCTCAGGTGTTAGCCTGCTGTAATCCCGGCTTTGAAAGTCTTGGGGCTATACACCACATAGCTAAGGCAGCGATTAAAAGCTATTAAAAGGATTAATAACCTCCATTTCGGGACAGCTGGCTCCTCGAGATTATATACAAACAGTGCACCAGTAGCCCCTCCAAGTCGGTCATTAACCTTTAAGATTTGGTGCACATGCAGAAGTCCCGCAAATGCATGTGTCCTAAATGCATGGCATACAGACAGGTACTATTGCGTTTCCATCCCTCGATGAACTGCGATTGACATATATAGAGCTTATATTAAGAGCTCTCAGCTGAGACGATCCGCAGCCGACCAATTTTTTTTAAAAATGATTCATTATATTTTGTTTTCATAAACGTATTAGATCGTATGATCTTGTTGGGGTTCTTTTATTGCAGAATTTATGAAATCACTATCGCAATAATTATATTACATGAAATCTCCCAATGTGAAAAGAAAATTCACTCTTTTATTTAAAATTTAACTATTGTAAAAGTAAGGCAGAATTAGGCTAAGTACATTGTGTCCCCTTCAAGGAATAGGAGTCATATGGTCCACGAAAACAATCCATCAAGTCTGGATGTACTAAAAGGATGCGTGGGGAATCAGATTTATACTTGTATATTATTTTTTCCGAATATTTTTCGCTTGATATGCTGAGAATTATTGTCTGCAAAGATGAAATGCTATCAATAAAAAAAAATAAAAAAACTTTTGACACTAGGAATCAAAAGTTAACAATGTGAAAAACACCTTCCCGCTTTGATATTTTATTACTTGTGAACTTGTTATTACTTCTAGTTGTGAACACATTCTTGTGGCACGAGTTGGTTGTATTTGACGATGTATAGCAGTTCCTAAAGTAGCATCTAGGATGAATGCTCGCTATAGCGACAACAGTGAAGTTGATATATGTCATAGCAGCATAAAATGACCCCCTCCTGCCCTCAGCCTTGAAAAAAAATTCCAACTCATGGCGACAATCCGGAGACACAAATGCCCAGCTTTATAATCTGGCAAGGGAATTGGAAGGTGTCGGGGACAAAGTGTCTCAATACGTGTGATAGATATAGTCTGCCCGGGAGATAAATGGTCGCCTCAAAACTTTCAAGTGAGAGGGCATCTTCAGGAGCGATGCAGAAAATGACATGTAGGAGTGGAGCTCAGCTAATAGCATCAAAGATAAAGTAGTTGGTGGACGGGTTGGGGAATAAGGGAAATAAATCAAATCTGACTGTTGTGTACTATATATTGTATACAAAATATGTTACTGTAGAACAAGCCTTTCTTTACCTAAGCCTGCTGCAATCGGGTCGTGACAAAATCCATAATATTGAATCATTATCTACTTTAAATGATGTTTATATCTTTCCATGCAGTATTCAGTCATGTATTTAGTCATGAATGTTTCATATCAACTCACATTGAAACTTTTGCCATTTTATAATTAACTCGAATAGAAAATCATTTACTTTAATAATAATAGTGTTTACACTCCAAGAAAAAAACCGCCATCTGTTATGTAGGCATAGCCCTTTCCCCCAGCATCACCCATTGCTGGTAATATATTCTGTATGCATAGCATGGCGAAGCACCCAAGCCTCTTCGTTTGAAATAAAGCTCAGTACTTAACAATCTATCATCGAGCTAAAACTCACTCTGGGCCCTCGCCCATAAAAAACTAGACTTTAGACAATGTCTAGGCGAAAATCTTCAATAAAATAAAATGATTTTGTTTTTGTCTCCAGTCTCTGAAAATTAGACAATGTGACAATTCTGAGGTCTCAGTGACAAATTTGAGGCCGAAAGAGAAAAAACTAAGGACAACTCAGATAGCTGTCCTTAGGTGGTTTTGTCTCGAAATGTTGAAGTTTTGTCACTAAATTCACAATTTGGGACGTCACAGAATTAGGTTACCATGATGTTCCAGAAATGAAATGCGTGCACAACCAGAGAGGAAGTAAAATGTTCAATCTAAAAATAAACCATGCCAAAAATACCGACAGCCACCAGAAAACTACCACAAGTTAGGACAAAAACTGAAGAGGCAATGTACTGTCTAATTTTCAGAGACTGTAGACAAAGACAAAAGCAGGCTTCAAGGACAATGACATGACAATCTGACATTATGTGCACACCCTTTGAGATTGTCTTTGAAGCCGGGGATTTTATTGCAGATTTTTTCCTAGACATTGTCTAAAGTCTCGAAAGTTTCAAAAAACCTATATTCATCACCAATTACTGACTTGTTTGCCAGGTTCAATTTAAATCTATGGCAAAATTGTCTCCAAATTATAAATTTAGAGACAAAACTTCCGCATTTCGAGACAAAACTGCCTAAGAACAGTCATAAGGACACATTTTTTTATGAGCGTGATATTGTCTAGATCGCTAAAAATTGTCTCGTTTTAATTGTCTCTCTTTTATGTGCACGCCTGCTGATTTACTCTTGCCTTTCTTCCTATAATAATTATCACCTCTACATAAAACATGTTAGACTATGCTAATGCACACACCCGAAAGTAGTAGTTTTCGATTATGCTGACGCAGATCTTTCTATGTGAAATTATGTTATATTGTTAGGAGTGCATAGAATACTTAGTTTCATAGGACCGGAAATACATGGCAAATCGCGACGAAATGTATTTGGTCGATTTTCATGAAAATGCTTCAAATGTGGTAAATAGGGCTCAGAAATTGGTGTTCTCATAATTAATTCATAAAGTGTGTGCCTAGAGCCAACTTATTGGTGCATATGTACCAGAAGTTGGGCATCTTAATTCTTATATTTGGCTAAGATATAGTATGATGAATATAATATAATAATTTGTATGCTGACCACCACAATCATCTGCATGAAACCTACATTTTCCATATTTAAGACAATTTTTTTCTTTCCAGGGATCTTTTTATAATAAAATGGTGTCAAAGTATTTACGATTATATCAACATGAGGTAATGTCAAATAATGGCAAGCCATTAAATATCAGCTTAATATTGAGCAAACTGCCTGTTATCTTGAATGCATATCTTAGCATGAATCAAATTCTTAAATTCTTATTTTTTTTTAAACGAACTGTATTCAGGTTGATGTTTTGGCATTATTAACACTTATCATATTTTGATGTACAGTATCACAGAATATGTTAACGCTCGATCAGCACTCCATGGGACTGCTGTGAACAGGATATTTTATGAACACGGTACATATCCATATGGCCTGTAAATGCAGAGATGAGTGTTCCTTTTTAGCCCAGGTTTTAACCACATAATTGTCATCTTTTGTTAAAAGCATAGGATTTGATATCAAGTAGTTGATAATATGTGAATCAATCATATTGGAGGCAGATCCCACCCATTCAGAACTTATACTATGTACCAAATATAATTGTTTAAATATTATTTTCTTTATACATAATGGGTAAAAATGGATGTGTTAACGCTTGGTCAGCATAAAACTTCCCCATGACATTTATCCCCATAGAAAATGTATCTAACCACAGACTTTAGGTTTATTTTTGCAACAAATAATCTTCATAGCTAGTGTGTGTCTTTATATGCAACAGAGAAATATGTTGATATGATAGTATAGTGTATCTTAATTAATTTGAATAATAAACGTCTGCACATTTTTTGACAGAAAATACCCAAATTTGAGACTAGTTTAACCCATAATTTCCTTAATTTTGATCGTACTTGTACAAAAGTAGGGTACCACAGACAACAGCAATGCCATAGACTTAGCTTAAAGTGTCTGCGGATTAGATTAAAGAAATCATGGGACCTTTTCTTGCAAAAACAGTGATTGAAGCAATTTCATGAGAAATTTACTTAAGTGAAAATTGTCGTAGACAGTTTTTTTTTGGAATTTTTTTTTATTAGGAGTATTTATCAGTCAATATACATAAATAACAATGTAGTACAGACATGTGGACAATCAAATAGATAAAGTCGATAGTATATTGAACCAGTAGGAAATAGCCTCAGTCTTAGTCTAGCTAAGTCTGGTAAGTTAGACAGTTATATATAGCCACCCTTCATTTACCTTAGATATATGAAAATAAAAGTACATTGCTGAAGAACTTACAAACTAAAGATATGAAAACAGCATATATTCACAGTTGGAGGCTCATGGAAAGCTAATCAGTATAGCTCTCTTCCAAATGTAGACTCTTAGACGGGAAAATCTCCTCTGCAACTTTCTTATTTCTCATTCATGTATATCAAATCATTTTCCTTTTCTCACAATCATTAGAGTTTCTAAGACGAGGACTTTTGATCATATTGATTAATTAAGCTGGGGAACATTCAAAGAAAATCCTCCACGTGGAGCTGTCTCTAGGATTAACAATTAAAATAAGGAACCATCCTTATTTTGCGATTAGGATCGATAGGGTGGAGTCACTCTGCATTCCGGCCTAGCATGGCCTTAGTGGTGTTTATGGTGGTCTAGTTGCCAGCTCTGCATTCTAACATGTTCACAACTAGTGGCTCCTAACAGACCACTAGATTGGGAAGTAGACGGCTGGACGAGGACATGGTCGGCTGAGTGTGAGTAGTGAAGAGGCAGAAAAAGATGTACATAAGTAGGACAATATACATGAACAAAATTGATAATGGTGGAACGATGGAAAGGAATTTTCTAGGGCAAGGAATAGGCAAGGTAGTTTTCAAAATAATTCCTAAAGGAAAATCATAGGAGTTTCATGGGTCACATTCCTTGCCGTTATTCCTTTAGTCGTTTGAATAAAATGTTACAACATCAGTTTTCTGAAATTAAAGGAAAATGATCATGATCTGTCTTCAAATCACATTATCAATATGTGAAAGATCAAGTCATTTCATAACAGATAATGCATATCAGACAAGCATAATGACAAAGCATTGAAGAAAAATATTTCCAAATATTCCAATAACGGAAATACGCTATATAGAATTCACTCTGAAATTAGGAATTTCTATTTAAGTGTCTGGTCACTGTACACGCTAAGAATTCTCATACACTTAGCAGACAGAGGTTTATGGACCTTTTTCTTCTCCTTAATAAGAAGCATAGTTGGAATTCCTTCCTCTCAAACACATAATGCATCGCATGGGAATGATATGCGAGGTTGGGCACTACCGGACGCCTGGCACTGCATGGCAACGTTTTATAGGGAAAATATAAGAACTATAATAGACACCGGGTGTGGTACGAGAACTGCTGGGAAATGGCCCAAGACATCAGGTACTTTCTTAGTTAATAGTCAAGAGAACGAGAAGTGACACTTTAATAAGACAAAAATACTAAGGAAGCAATCTGCCGTGGTGCACAATTGTGGCTCCAGCCTTATCCACAATTCCATTTAGCCTTCCCATAATTCCTGCACATCTGATGGATCTCACGTGCCGTGTCCCATAATCCCGAACGGCCACAGCATACCGGAAGTAAAACTTTGCAGTGTCCATGTTCCTGTAAGCAATCACAATAATGTGTCCCCAGCCGTGTGAGGTCCCAAGCTCACCCATACATCTCGTTTTGGGTGATTAGGATGGGCAAGCACTGCCTAGTCCTTACCACGCAAAGACGCAATACTACCACACCATTAGTGCCTCTCCTCTTCTTTTTTCACAACCCCTGGAAATAGCCCAACGTCCTTTTTCCTCACACCAAAGTGAGAATGACACTTTTAGGCACACAGCTTCGTTTATTATCAGAAGATCTTTTAAGAAATGTTGAGGTTTATGTACAATATGGAAGCCATAAATAGAAGGTTATTGCTTGGCCACAATGGTAGATACGTCGCCTGGTGAAGGAACTGCTTAAATTGCAGTTTTGATGCATACTACATAAAGAAGCGATAGAGCGATAAGGCAACGTTGTATATTGCTAGAACAATTTATATTGTCAGGGCCATGCATGTCATCCTCTTTGACTTGATATTACTTCCGTCCTTTGAGCTTATTCGGGTAATAAATACAGACCGCGGTAGGAGATAACGGTAAGTATAATGGTGAACAAGTTCCCTGCCACAATAACGTATGAATCTTGCCTTAGACTCATTACAGAAATAGTGCTCGCCTTCTGCGTACCAGTCTCCATGTCTGCTTCCGGTGACTAAATGCCACCTAGTGACCTGTGTGAGAATCATAAACAACATGGCCGTAGCGGGATTGTGGCAGGAGGCCGTCTCCTGTGCTTGTAGAATTTATATCCCCAGTCTCTGTCTCCATTGTAAGCTTCGAGTGGCCTACCCACACCCCTACTCCTCGGAATACCAATGGTCTAGGCGGTCGATAAACTGCAAAGGAATCTAAAATTTGGTCTGCATTCCACCAACCGATTTCTATTCTCTGATTCCCCTGACCTTCAGCCCATCTCGGGGCCCTGGTTCCAACAGCCTCCACTAGATGCGGCTACATTCTGAAGGGCCAGGGAAATGGGAACGTACATACATATGTAATGACTTTCATATAATTCAGAACGAGTACTGGGTTTGCCGGTGGTGACTGTAATTTGTCTTTTATCAGATTTGTTATTGTTTCTGTTGTACTGATAAATATTCATCGCTCTGTACTGAATAAAATTCTGTTTATCTGAATCTGGTTATTGTTCCTGTTGTAAGTTTTAGTCAATGCGGGTTGTTTTTGTCTAAGAATGAATTACATCAACGGTATACTGCATTCATAGTATATAATACAGGTATGGCAAATCCTTGATTATTGCTGAAGTGGTGATAATTAGAAAGAGTCACTCTGCATTCCGGCCTGGGTCATAAACGTGATACATAGACAACATAACAATGCACATTTCATGGAATTCCCCGAATGCAGACTATATGACATTCCAGGTTTTGTCAGAAATAATGAAGAAATAAGCTGATAAAGAAATAATGTGTGCTCAATTGTTACGGTCTCTATGACTATTCAATAAATTACCTTGATGTCTCACTATGACGTGGTTTCATTTATTAGTGGGGCCTTTATGACTCAGCCAACGTGCCTCGAATGTAGCATCAAGAGCTCTGTTACAGTCATTTAGATGATGTAGAAATCTTAAGGTACTACAATCCAGCTCAAGGTATTGAATTCTGTGATAAATAAAATGTTAAATTTGACTTTCACGAATTGATTTAGCGCTTTGTAATGAAAGATTCCATATAATTCATGATTATTATCCTTGTTGTTGAAATTGAACTATTGTTTTTCAACTTTGCAACTTTGATGTAATCCAAGAAAAATGCCGGAAATGTGCCGGATGTCTTGAATTGTTATTAGAAGTTCACAAACGAAGGATAATTGTTTCAAAACTAGGATTCGATGTTGATGTTATTTAGAGCTGTAACTAACTTTTTCCCCGCTGCTATTTTTGCTTAAAGATGCATCAGCTATATCAAATCGACCAAAACGTTTGTCCCAGTTCTCTTTTTTCTTTGATCCTTAGCACTGTAGGATTAAAGATTTGAACTCTGAAAAGGACGACAAATTTTGTTCCACAGTATGCCATAAATTAAGGTTTTTTAATAGAAATGTACATTACTTGTATTCAGTATTATGTTGTTCTACATTGGTACTTTGGAATAAATACATTAATGCTACGATTTGTTAGCTTTCTGATATTCTATCTAGGCAGTGCTATCTGGATATTTCAAAATTGATCGAGGGTTTTCTGAGTATAAGAAAATGAAAGAGCAATATCAAAAATATTGGGATTCTGGTGATGAATAATATCGGAGATGATTAGGGTTTGTACCAAGAACAGGCTAAGCTCTTCTAATATTCTATTTTAAATTGGTGATGATGTTTCAATGGGTTGAGAATGAATGCATCACAAAGCAGAAAAGTTCTTTTTATGATGGAAATTAGCTGGCAATGCAGATAATCGTTACATTTCTGAAGCGTATGTGGGCCAATACTTTCATAACTATTCGTGCCGTAGGCAATCCTTGAATTTATTTTGGAACATGATTTCTCAGCAACCTTTCACTTCTTTTGAAATTCAAAGGAATAAAATTCCGTTTACAAGTTCGCAATTCGTAAGTGATTCCCAAATAGCATATATGTAGACATTTACCTCTCACTTGGTTGAAATTGTACAAAGAAATGATAAAAGCACATAGAATTGAAGGTGCATTCTAAGTTATTATGACAAAACACATCTTACTAAATTTACTCATATTAGAATTTATAGGACTGATTTCATCACTATCACGCTGCTGTAATGTGTTGATACAAGAATTTGCAGTAGAAACGATCGAGTGAAAAATAGCCGCCACTGAGCGATAATAAATAGAGTCATCATGGGAAAGGATTTGGACGCGTCCTCCAAACACAAATGAGGATGTTTCAGAAGCCCTGTAGCAAAAACAACCGTAAAAAAATCCCCCAAAGCTTTGGTCGAATGATTTTTAGATGGGTTGGAAAAGAATGAAACAAAAAGTAGAAAATGTTCAGTTCTTGACTGATGATAACTGAGAGTGCAGCTTTTAAGTCTTAGTTATAGTGTTATACCTATTACAAAAAGCCATCAAATCTTGTTGACCCAAGTCATCTTGGGACAGGGTCAATGGTTGTGATACCTTCCACATTCCATCACCTACCTAGCCTAACGTTGAAGCTTTAAGTTTAAGAAAAGGAATCCGGGACGACTCTCCCGTGTGAATTCCTTGCTATCGACGTGCTTGTCATTGTTTAATCTTTTAATTTATCCTAGGTATACCTACTTCTTTTTCTCAAGAGACACTTATCGGTCGAGTTTCGCATTTTATTATGATGTTTAGTATTGTATATATGCCGAGACGGCAGGAAATTGAATAAAGGATTTTCAAAAACAAAAAAAGGAGTGTGTGAGTATGCTTATTATTATGCATTTAACTTGTGAAAATTGGCCTTTTTAAGAACTGACGTAATTGAAGTTAAAGTTGCTTTAGAAACAGATTTTAACAACAAAACGAAGTTCTCTGTAATTACGTCAATAAGTTACTTTAATTAGGAAAGAATTAGCTGCAGGTCCATGAGTTTTAGTAGGAATAACGGTCTCCTGTTTGGTGATTTCCTTTGCAGATCTGCTAAAGCTCGCTACGAAGCTACGTTGATCCCAACATTCACAAACACACAATGACACAAACACACAGTAACACCGGAAATAGCTTACCGGAAGAGGGGTCATCCAAACAAAGGCAGATGTAGGAGTCTGTTTGAGGAATAAATCTCTCTAAAATGGCTTCGTACTCGATAGTTGGGACATAAATAGTAAAACCACTCATTCATGCTAAATGTAAAGTGGGTTTGGGCTATGAACGCTCGTGTGTATGATAGGAGAGACACATCGGTAGCATTAGAATGAACATGTAATGTTGCGCTTATGTGAATGTATGGATATGCAAAAGCTCCTTTTGCACCCCACCCTTCACATCGGCACGCAAACTGCTAATGAGATCTCACTGAAACCGGTTTATTTAGCCACTTTTTTGGCAATTAGCAAGATTGAGACGGGGGCTCAGCTGGCTAGTATCAAATGAAAAGCTCTCTAAATTTTAAGACCGAAGAGAGAACTGTTTTGTCATCATTCTGTTCCCATGCAGATGAATCCTAGGGAAGCAACTAGATTTCCATTAAAATGAACGCCTTGTTATGAAATACGGAAGAATAATCTAAATTTCATGGTACTTAATTTTGAGTCGGGTAATATTAATTCCTTAAACGTGTCCTTTATCTTCCAAATTGGTCGGCACCAAGAATAATCTTGGTGAGATATTAACAACCAGCACCATCCGTCAAATGTTATGGAAATATTTTCTTTCCCTTTTGGCTTCATCCAAGTCATTTCAGTAACGCTTAACGGCATACGAATAGTTATAATAGAACATGTCGGTCAATCAATCCTTTCATTTTGACCTGGAATAGAATAATCTTTGGAGGATAAATTAAGCTAGGATGAGCTTGCTAAAATTGTTCTGTCTTTGTATATTGTCTATAGCATCTGTTAACGAGGTATTTTATTGTTGACTTGTCTCCAGCTAATTCGTTTAAATAATATAATAATGGGCATCCCGCAGTATAACAGTGAAATCCTTTACATCACAACACATTGACTCTGGCCTGGACTTGAGGTAAGTGAAATGGGATAAAAAAAGGTACCAAACTGCATGAACGCATTTAATCTCTTTGAGTACAGCAGCATAAGGCGATTAACCAAGGTTTCACTCGCAAAACGTTTCGATTCACGCACTCATGAATTAAGGTGCTCATTTTTGTGGATTGCCTAGATTCTCAGGCATTGCATACATGTAGACGTATACATGGCCTCCGGCTACTGTAGGTAGGGTATTTTAGATACTTTTCTAGATTCCCATCATTCCTATGCCATTCGAATTCAGTATTTCCGTTATTCTCCTTGTCCTACAGGCACTCAGGATGTCAGATCGACTAGTGACATTGCGATGTGTCCTTGTCAAATCAAACGCCTTGAAGTTGTTCTAACATACGGCTACTTTGAAAGGGTTGGAATGTATTATTCCCGCTTTTAACATATCTATACGGATAATTCTCAATATCCGTCACCTAAATATGTACAATGAAGATTCCTGTATCAGCTTTGGAGGCAAGTGCCTTATCTTGTGGCTGTTGCTATTTCCTTAAGCTATGTTTTTTTATATTCCCCCTCCATGTGTCTGAACCATCTTTCACTAATCACTGTTTTATTCAAAAGTGGTGCTTTGCTAAGGTTTCCGTCCTCAACGTAGTCCCATGGGGGTTCACTGCATGGCACTGTCTAACTACCATGTGCTTTGCTTACTTGTCCTTGTTAGTTATACATACACCTGCATGGAATAGATTCTCTTCTCATAACCTTTTAGCTTCTCAGTCTATCCATCCAAGTTTAGATATATTTGCAAGCACTGTCAATGTACTTGTGATGTTAAAACTTTGAGGAGAGTTTTGTGTCTTGACAACCTGTATGGCGGATGCAGTTTCCTGGAACACAATGCACTATCAAATTAGAGTCTGTCCAATATACAATTTTCACTGAGACTCAAAGAGCTCTGACGCCTTCTACATATGCCCAGTTCCATATACTACTGGCACTCCGGTGCGGTTATTGACATGATTTTTATCTTTCTACTCTGTGTTTAAATGAACAATTAATCCTGTTGCTCATTCACCCTATGTTACTTGGGCTCATTTGGGCAGTATTGGGTAGAACGAACACAAAACATTTCAAAGATCGATAGAGATTCTCTTTTTCTAACCTTTTAGCTGTCTATACACCCAAGTTGAGAATTTATAAGCAAATTAAATTTAAAGATGATGTTAGAACTTCGTGGTGGGTTTTGTATGTTGACAATATGCGTAGCGGGGGCAGTTTTCTTGGAGCACAATGTACTATCAAATTACATTTACAGTCTGTTCAATATTAAATTTTCACAGATCACCTTCCGCAAGCCCTCCATTCCATATACTACTCACACTTGGGGCAGTTGTTGACATAATATTTTCTTTCTACTCTTTATTTAAATGAAGAATTTAATAGGATTAGTTAATACTTAATTCTATAGTATATTTAAGTAACTTGGGCAGATTTGGGCAGGATAGGGGGAACACAAAATACCTCATAGAGCAACAGAGATTCTCTTTTCAGCACACTGTCTTTACACCCAAATTGAAATATATATAGAGATCTCATCAAATTAAATGTACTCATGATGTTAGAACTTCGTGGAGAGTTGTGTGTATTGTCAAGTTGCGTGGTGGAGGCAGCTGTCTCGCAGCAAATTAGGGTCTGATCAATATTAAATTTTCACTGAGACTCAAAGAGCACTGACACCTTCTACAAACACCCAATTCCATATACTACTCGCACTTCGGTGCAGTCATCGCCATTCTATTTTGTTTCTATTTTCTAATTAAACGAACAATATGATAGAAGTTATTAATTCTACTCTACATTTAAGTTACTTTGGCCAATTTTGGCAGGGTTGAGGGAACACATAACACTTAATAGAGAAACGATTTTTGAAGCTGTTGAATTAATGTGTTTTGTTGCCTCCATCATCGGTCCAACTGAACCAAACAATAATCCTTAGCAATCAAACAGTCTAGGCCCAAAGATGAGAGAGTCCCTTTAAACGGAGAGAAGGCCTTTCGCCTCAAACCGCAAAGTGCCTATATAATTCCATTAAAAGTGCAAAAAGGTCATTATAACCCCATTAGAACGCCTAGTCCTAGGCCAGAAAACCGATTAGCATAGTGGGCATTCAATCACTGTCATACCATTCTTATCTGATCTGAGGGTTTGGACCTAGAATGCAAACATTTAATGTACACACATATATGGACAATTTCGATCACTAAACATTATAATCTCTTAGTAGTTAGGTAACCTTAAAATGTTTTAAAACTCGGTTGTTTCTATTTCATCTTTATAAAATAAACAGACATTCAGGAGCCGTAAGTTTGTATGTAGAAGATCAAACTAGCAATCTAGGTGTACTTCTGTTTGTATGATACACAAAAAAACCTAATTAACGGAAAGATGAAATATTGAATTTGAATACAAATACATTGTATGTCTATGACAGATACGCGATAAAACAATAATGACAATGATTTCAGGTATTTCCTCAACGAAAAATGAATATATTCCTTTCATGTTGCCATGATCAAACTCTGTGCTTGTTGTAACATTGTAGATTCATCTAAATTTCATGACACCACCCAGACAGTGGCGTGACACCGGGAGTTTTTAAAAACGGTCTTCTCTTCAGCATGAGTTGGGTTCAAAGAGGAATGCGCAGCACCGACGCCGAGGCGCCACCTGACGTGATATTGGCTAACTGAACGTAGCTGTTGAGGCCGAGTGATTGATTGATGGGTGGCAGGTTTAAGCAGTTCACAAACAGGGGCACATTAGGGCTACACCCCACCCCACACATGAAGCCATTTTCTACTATGATCCAGCTGTTGCGCTCTAAAAACAGCTCCTCTGGAATCGCATGAGATGAGGTTGAGGGTGTGATTATCAACCCAGACATTACCGAGTTCGACGAGTGCTATGTTTAATTCAAGGAACCAATGGATGATTAAACAGAGATGGATGCATTTAAACTATAGATTTGTTGGCCATGCCACCCCTCGAGATTTTTCCGATGCCTATCCAAAAAACAAGTCGTGAAAATAGTATACATGCACATATCAAGACCAAGTCATGATATTATAAATTCTTTTGAAAACACATTGCATTAATGGCCACATTAAGAATCTTTGGAGTGGTCAGGTGCTGCCTGTACTGATAATAAAATGTTTCCTATATGTGATACATTACAGGAAAATGAGTCACAAGTCGCAAAATTGATATTTTTCAATGTGTTTTCTTCACAAGGTCACTTTATTGAAATGTTCTGATTTTTGGAGGGTTTAGCATTCATAGTCAGATAAATCGATGTATCAAGTTTCAGGACAATAATATTGATTATATTATTACGTTTTAAAGGTATTAATATAGAGTATATTCAGGTACTTTACTGGCAATTCCCCACGCAGAAATATTGCAAATTCTTTTTTCTAAAATAGAAATATCAAGCATAAAATATAAGAATACTTATTAGATGTCCTAGTAATGTTTACCATCACTATAATCGGCTTGATCTCATCTTTTCAAATTATGATGGTATCTTAAAATCCATTTTTTGTGACTTTTCACTCATTTTTCTGAAACACATCACATATATATGCTTCCACTTGTTACAGTTGTGACACGCAGATGTTCTGATGATTTGAAAGTGTGATATTTTACGAGCAGATACATGGCATTAGAATCCCTTCCAGACGCCACAACAACCACAATCTGCCACCCTCCTTCGATCAATTTCCTCTAATTAATAAAGTAACACTTTTATCCACCCGCCTACATTCTAGAGTGACGATCAGTCATCTCTACACTTGGTAGTCTATGGAAGACTCCCAGGATTAACACCTAAGAATGATTTATTATACAGGCTAGCAACACTGGTGACATGTACCCCTCAAGCTATATACCAATTAGGATAAATGGTCTAGAGTAAAGCTACCAAGAGTTACTGGTAGGTTACTGAACCTATCCCTTCCCTCATGGATTTGTGATATTCTATGACAATTTCCTCCATTCACTTATTGTAAATATTGTCTTCTTCTAACTTATAGGCTAGGTACCACAAGATTACAGCTTACTCTTATTGATCTAGATATCATTCTTTTTGTATTACTTTGAGTAATATGAATATTTACTACCAGCAGTTAGTTATATATGTACATGAAGACTCAGTACTTGTACAAAGGAGAACACTGGTCCGTGGGATAAATGAACGACTTGTACTTGTACGAGTCCCTCCTGGAGTGCCCAATTGGTTGACATTTAGGGTCTCAGCGTCAACACATGGCAATATGGGCGGCCTTCATAATTAATAAGTCATATATATGCAGCTAAAGCGGAACACAACCTTGACATCTTCAGGCATGTCGCAATTACGAATGAAGGGCAAACATCTTAGCCCATTCTTCACTCATGTTTACATTCACCCAAATGGCCACATTAAATCCCCCAAGTCAGCCTGCATGGAATTCTTTCCATGTGTCTATTTGTAATTCATCTTCTTATATTTTCCAGTCTGTTACCAACCCATCTTTATTCGTATGTAACACCATCACTGTTTGTTTTGTTGTAAGCGACTTATAGGTTATTGCTAGAGTTATAGATTGTATAATTGTATATCGTATTTTATTTAAGGCAGTACTAGCGGCGATACGTCAGTAAAGTAATAGGGCAGTAATAATGAACACTCCCAAAGTACTGCATTCCGGACTCCTTCCCTGTTGTGTCATTGCAGACAAGCACCCAAACACAGCGGGAATAATACCCTTATAAAGCGACCATAACGCACCCCTGTCCTCCGCCTCTTCGTCGCTATCTAGCGCTTAGCCCTCCCCACAACCAAACAACTCTCTCAAGAGCGTAGCCATTTCTGCTGCTCCTCCAGGCGCGGGATCCCAGAAATGGTCTCCAACTGGCATCCCATACACGCAGCCACCTCTCTCAGCCAGTAGACAGAGGGTGTAGCAGAGAGACACTCCGGAGGGCTTCTGTCAAGCGCTTGGGTCAGTCTGTCTCAGTCTTGTTTTGACGGGGTTCTGGAAAAGAAGCATCAGCTCTCTCTCTCACTCTAGCAATTGGAGGAGTAGGCAGTGGAGGAGGAGGAGGAATAGAAAGAGAGAAGTGCCCAGGAGTTGTGCTTCTCACGAATGCGATGGGGATGAGGAGGCGGAGGACTGACTGGCGGGAGGAACAGCACATGTGCCTTCTGATTCCCTTTGGCCAATGCCCTCTTCGACCATAGGACCCGGACGTTACTCCAGAAGCCATAGGAACCTTGGGAGGAAGATATATTTAAGACTCTTTATAAGTACAGGGAATATGCTGAAGACATAGGAACTGGTGGAGGATAAATACGGGAGTTAGTACTTGTATGAGACTCAAGGCTATTTTTCATCGCACTCTGAGATCTTGCGTCTACAGAGGTCCAGAAGGTAGTAGTATAGGATACGGCACTTTTCACCATACCGTATGGAACGGAGCATATTTTATCGACTCGGTGTTACCAGTGACGAAGCCATTCTGAAAGGCATATATGTGCTACAAAAGTCGGATAATTCCTTTTAAGTCTTTGAAGGTAAGTCTACCAAGAAATCATGTAAGACTGATAAAAGATTAAAATCCATTTAGGCTTACGACCTACCTCCATGTAGCTAAGCTCACAAGTGTTGTCCTCAAGTGGTAGCCTTATCAAATTAGCCAGGACTGTTCACACTTTGGACTGGCTCCCAGCACTTTGAGTGCGACTATAATTGCACATGTGAGACTTCCAATGCAATGACTATCACTATATATAAATCACTATTTATCACTATATTTAATAAATCATTATTTATCACTATATTTAAAACGAATGATGACCTGTAGTAGATTTGAACATATCACTGTATATCATGTTATATCTTGAATCAACACTTCCTAAGGACTTGTTGAAGGGGACAAAGGGGGGGAAGTCATTTCTCAAGGAACATAAATCCTTTCTCTTAAGAAGATCGATACAACGATAGTAGCAGGGGAAAGGGGGCAGAATGAAATTTGTGGATAATGGGGTCTCAAAAGTATGAAATCCACCAGTATAGGTCGATTTGGAGTCAGTCCAAGATTGATATTATGTGTTTTGTTATTGTTAAGGCCTATAGTAGAAGAAGCCTATGAGTTACAGATGTTCATGTATGAACTAATGTTAAGGCTTCCAGTATAGGACGGCCATTGTTGGAACTATTATGAATGAATAGACAATATACTTGTTGTTAATTATTACTGATTATTACTGAGCAGATTTAAGGTATAATAGATCAGAACTAACACTGATACTAACAATGAACAACGAAACAAGGATTCAACAGACATTTTAATTTTTACTCAATGAACTATAAAGACTACAAAACTATCTGAAACAACAAGGAGATATGGACAATGGACACTTTTAATAGAATTACAAAATTAATCTCATTTGGTTACATAATTTTTGGTTTGCCTGGAAGAACTGCATGCCCAGCGCACGCAGATGGTGTATTCAATTCTGACTGTATGTATGTATGTCTATTCAGAATAAAAATCCTATATATATATATCACTTGCAGGACCATTCGCATTTGTGATGTGTTAAAGAAAAATGAGTCACAAGTCGCAAAATTGATATTTTTCCATGTGTTTTTTCACAAGGTCACTTTATCGAAATGTTCTGATTTGGTTTAGCACTTATAGTCAGATAAATCGATGTATCAGGTTCCAGGACATTGTATCAAATATATCCTTACGTTTTGAAGGTATTCTTATGGAGTATGTTTGGGTAATTTACTGATAATTTCCCACCCAGAAATATTGCAAACTCTTTTTTTCAAAAACAAAAATATCAAATATAAAAAATAGGAATACTTATCAAATGTCCTAATGTTTACCATCATTAGAATCGGCTTGATCTCATCTATTCAAATATGATGGTATCTCAGAATCCATTCTTTTGTGACTTGTGACTCATTTTCCTGAAACACATCACATTTAATGATACAGGTACAATGATACTGATGGAAAAGAAATATAGGAAATGGATTGACCTGTGACATAGTGGAAGACCTGGCATGTCCAAATGTCAGAATTGTCTGACCTGTTGTATTTACGATCTTACAATAAAGAATTTCTGAAATGGATGAGTTTGAAATATTTTTGTTTAAGGATCAGTTCGTAACCACCCTCAGAAAGTAATCTCAGCCTGATGGTGACATGACTAATGAGCATGTTGCAAAAGATCACACTTATATATCCCCCGCAAGGAAGAGTGATTCCTGACCTTTAACAGAACATCCTTGCTTATGACCTATTTGGTCATACATTATTAGAATTGGGAATGCCATACTTAATGAAGTATTGCGATAATAGCACTTAACTCACTTGGTTGTGACGTCCCACCGCATAAAGATGTTAGTGCCATATGGGGTAGATGGGACGAAACCTACTATATATATAGACATCGTTAAGTGAATTATGATCATGATGATATATGTATACTGGTGCAATACATGGAATGATAGTGTGATAACAGGGCAGAGGAAAGTTCTTTAGATAGGCTAAAAGGAAAAGATGAATGACTAACACATTTAATCGATCTATGGAACTATTTCCCATAAGATACCGACATTTGTGTATGAGTATGGGTAAAAGGTCTCAGCTGAGTGCTCTTTCTATTGACCATGGCAATTATAATTACAATTGACCATGATTACATGATGATTCCAATTTGTAATGTCACATCTTACACTTCCTACTGCAGTCCTATATATATATATATTGGTCTTCACCAACCATGATTCCAGTATAAATATATAAAACCAATAATTGATTACCAAAATATAAAATTGTATTGGTTTAAATGATTATTAAGGAGTTGCTTCAATACTGCCTTGGCCTTGGCCAATTGATTACCCCAAAACAGCCTTGGCCTTGGCCAATTGATTACCCAAATACATCTTTTTGCCTTGGGCTTACCTTGGTGATCTCAGACACCAGACAGACTTTTCGACTCCCACTACTATGTGAGTATTCCTGGCCAAGCAGGTGGAACTTTATACGCATAGTCATGCACCTCAAATACTGGCCATACCAGGTTGAGATCCCCAATTAAAAATTCTGGTTCTTTTGAAGCATCTATAAGAGTCTGCGTTCTTCGAGATCTGCATTCTTCGACTATTGCAGTCTGCTCGACCCAATGCAGGGGAAAAGGGACGCAACAGCAATGGATGATAACTCTTGAATGCTTAACCTATCTGAAAGAGAGACGCGAAGTCAGACACATCTATGAGAATGCAGGATTACATGCTAATGAATAGGATAATCAAATGTGACTGACAGGGTAGGAAATAGTATTTCACCACAGAATGCATATATGTGTCTGTCTCTGTCAGGAACACTTGTAAGAAGAGATGTACCAAAGAATTCCTGTTTCTGACATCCAACAGATTGTGATTGATCGATTTTGTACTTGAAATGTTTTGATGAAAGGCAAGCAATGGGTAGTTTGCGTTTACCCTAGATTGTTCATCCACCTAGAGGGCTCGAGCCAATCGTTCAATTGTACATCAATAAAGTTGAAGTTAAAAACTCGCCACCAGGTGAAACGGAACCATCTTTCATTCTTTAAGGAACAAATAACCTGTTATTAAGTTTTCATACGCACGGAAGTATAATTTCCAGGCACGTTTTTTATCATTTGATTTCTGGGGAAAATCTTCTATTAAATGTCACTCCTTACTTCCGCAATATTTTATGACAGACTACACGTTGACTTGCCTTTTTTCTTGTGTAGTGTATGACATGCTTCCGTTTTTATTCACTAGTATATGACTCACAAATGGTGTCGAGATCCTTAGAGACTTTCTGTTGTCCAAGCGTTGAAATCTTTCCTACTAATACAAAGCACTACGTGTAAAGGCCTTAGGCTGCTGGGTCTGTGGCTGCTTGCATAGTTCTAAGCGGAAAAAAGTGATTTCAGATCTGATTCATTTGCCTTAGAGTGTTCACTCACCTGCATAGAGCCTGAGGCTCGAGTCAATAGCTACAATTATAAAATCAATTTGGCACAGTGGTTCCAGTAAATTGGACATTGGGTTTAGGGCAACTTCAAATCATACTCGTCTATTTTTTCTTCGCCACTGGAAAAGGTTTTCTAGACCAGGAAACCATTATGTTCTCCCCATGATAAATGTTAAATGATTTGCGAGGGAAATAGTTTATCCGCACCTGTAATTCCCAACGACATTTTGGTTGTAATTAGACCATTTTTTTTATGGAATGGCACTATCTCACCTTTCATACAGACCTATATAAACGTTAAATGCACCCTCATCGTTTTCAGGTAGCCTACTAAGATCTGCTCTTACGAAAGTGTTATCATACAGATACAGATATCAATTTCATATTAGGTAGATTAAATTAGATTATCTGAGGATCGGCTTTGTGTTCCATGTAAATTGGTTCATACTTCAATAAAGAGAGGAAGTGTCCATATGAGAAATATCTTGCAACATTTACACATGTGAAACATTGCTGTCCTTTCTGTACATGATCCCGAACGGTTAAAAAGTTGCCTGAAAGAGGTGGAAAGGAGAACACTATTTATATGGTTGTTCAGCCGGCCCAAGATCATCTCTTTATCTCACCACCTTGAGAACAAAGTGAGAAATGATTCATGGGCGGATTTTGCTTCTCAAGTGACTCGACCTTAAATGTAGAGATCTCCCGGTTACTATGACATTGCTTACTGCAGTATTTGAGTATGGATAACAGGAAGGGCAAGACAACCATATGTCATGTTGATGTTGATTTCAAGGGATTCATCTGATGGCCTTTTAAAAACTTAGTTTGCTTCACTTTTAGACCTCTATGGACTAGTATTTGGAGAAGGGATACATAATGTTAAAGGTCATATCTCATGTATTAGTACCATATAGGTTTCGATGCTGTAGTCTTGGTGTGGAATCATACAGACTTGTGAAAATAGTTTAGTACTAGAGCATCTTGCAGTAAAAGAGTTCTCTTAAAGATCACCGACAAAAGCCTAAATCAAAGCTCTGATGGCATCCTCTTTCACGCTGCTTTTAGAGTGGTGATTAAATATGCTAAATTTGCGCATATTAAGTCCCTGGTGGTATAAATCCTCTCCATCGCATGATCTAATAGTGTTAGGCGATGGAGTAGGTACTACATATTCATGAGGTACTGGACTTAAATGTGAGAACGGATGGGAATTAAGATATTGGGTCCTTAGCGAGGCTTCAAGGACCTTTCTCTCCTGGGTTACTCATTAAAAATATTGGAGCATTGGAGTCAGCGTGTTAAAGCAGTATTTAAATACGAAATCGCACTTCTACCAGACTTCAGTCATGATTGGCCCGTGATGTAGGATTAAGAGTTGTGTAGGATAAGTGAAAAGAGTTGACTAATTAATAATTTGAGTCTTATGAAGTTCTGAGCCATTTTGAGAACGGAAGACATAAATTAAATTCTTCCACCCTTGACTGCGAAATAAAATATAAATGAACAAATGCTTTAATCGCCCACCAACTAACATTCGAAATACAATTATGCAGGAGCACGTTAGAGGTGAATATATAAGACAATCCGATCAAATAGGCAAAGCCTCATTCATCATTCGTCCATAAAACCCATTGGATATTGCTGTATGAATTAAAAAAAGCACAAAATAGGAAGTCCTGAGATGAAGCAAAGATTGATTTTTGGAGAGAAAGAAAATCACTATACTCGTTCATGAGGTACATTTTCATTAACAATGATGGACTTTATGTTTTCCCTTATGGTAAACTTGGATTTGTAATTATGGAACATTTTAGGGACATTTTCAAATAATATGATTATCGACGTAATCTGAGGAAAATGAAATATGTGGAACTAATATCCCCCCGGAAACGATCCATAACCACATAACTAGATTGAAAAATAGGGACTGAAAAACGAGAAAATTCGCTTTTCCTTTTTTATAAATTAGCCAGGAAGGGCTCTGTGATAAGACATTTTGATTAGGCAGCATTGAGAACCTATGCTAACTTTAATCATCTGACCCAAGGAGGCTAATCCTCTCTGGTCATCCCACCATTTCTCTTTTGATACGTATATCTATACGTCTATATATGTGACGAGAAGGAGAGGCAACCTGTTTGATGTGGTGAAAGGGAAGGTACCTTTGATTATATTTCAAAGCAAGACCGCAATAAGACCTCGTGATCTTTCACAGCTATAGCACTGAAATCTCAGTCTGAGATGATAGATGGCTGGGGGCAATTCTAACGACCTTCTGATGTCTCATAGTACTTGTTCTAGTCCTTTACCATCGAAAGTACTGTTTAAATCGAAATTTGCTATGTCCCTTGATGGTTGGAGTAGATAGTCGTTTCTCTTGGATTAGAAACTTTTCTCTGTGTCTTGTTCTATTTCTTGCTTATTATCTCATCTATTCGGATTAACAGATTTAATTGATTGAGACTAGAGCTATCGCATTTTAAAATTCGTACCATTTGGTGTTTTGATATGATAATGTTATGGTGTCGATACCAATGTCAATTACATATTTCACTACATAATGATATTTCTGAGTTTTCTTTCTATCACATCCTCAGGATAGGTAGACTAATACTAATGGTCTGTGACTGAACAATGAATTGAACCCCCAGACTATTTTGTGAATATTTACCAAATATACTATTCAGTACTGCCTTTGAAAGCATTCGACAATAAACTACCTTCCTTCTTTGTGCACTGCAAGGGATTGATAAGATCTTGGTTCCAATCTCAGAAAGAACTGATAACAGGCCCTAGCTCCAGTCTGGGAAGGTGAATGATGAGGCGTCTCCGGATAGGAGAACAAGCCAGTGTGTCAATAGATGACTAGCCAACAACACCACCACAAGTATCCCTGTTTGTGTGTGAACACTGCCTTGTGTCACCATGGCCACCTGCATCTAGTCCAGAACTATCAAATCAGTGTAGAGAGAAGGCAATGCATTTTATATCTGTTCAAGGACTTTAAAACATACTCCAAAACTTGATATTTCTCATACGTACAGGCATAGAGCGATGACAGACTTTCTGTTTTGTATAATGTATTACATTTAAATGCATCTGATCAGACATGTGAGATTTACTTGTTAGACCTCTTAGTATCGCAATAGATACGCTTCTTATTGCATCGGCCACAGCAGTAAGCAAGTTAATTACTGCTATCCCGAAGTAATTCGCATGTGATATTAGTTCAGCGTGCGAATATAACACTCGAAGCTGTGCATGATTTCAAGGACTGCTAAAGTTTAATGAATCTGTAAAAAGCTCCATTAAAATGGAATACTAAACTCGCGTGGTTGAAGGAATTGCCGTTAAGGCCCTCCACTATCTATATCTTCCTATTGTATGGCTGAACAGTAGCCTCATTGCCAAGCAGCCTGTGTTATCTCAATGAGTGAGCATTAACGACTGGAGAGCTGGTTTATTTTGTTTACTGGGTTGTGGCTGTCATAATAAATGTGTAAAACAGAAAGGTGCAGATTACGCCGAGGCCCGGTGGGGACCGGTATTGCTCTTCACAGGGATTACTTATCGCATTGCATTGTGTTTGGGAGAGGCGTATTTCCCTCCATGTGCTCATCACAACCACCATTTCGTCTGTCTCTATGGCTTTACAAAACTAGAGGTACATGCCACGAAGTATGGCGAATGTGTCCAGGAAAAGAACTTTATTATTGGTTTATACTGGGTTTTACTGGAAGAAAAATCAGCACCATAAACTTCTAAATGTATAATAGCATTGTCTAACAGAATATAATTACACTATATAGCCCTATAATTATGACGACATGGGTGATTCTGAATCGCTTCAGAATTATTCGATTTCTTTAGACCGTCATGATTTCTTACATATTGCATTTCTAACTGTTCACTTGATGTTATGCATGTTGTTATACCAAACTATTAATGGAAAACGCAGGGAACGTGGGATAGGGTCTCAATGGACACGTTGACACATTTTTCGAGCTAGATATATGGCAAGCTGCAGGCTGGCGAATACATAATCATAACTTTCCTAACGATTTTGTCGACAGGCAATAGTAGTGCGTGAGCGTATGATATTTGCAACCAACCGCTCACCGTATGATTAGCCACAAAGAGCGTAATATCATTACCTAGTGTCTATAAACCACCATTAAAAGGACACTTCTCACATAATTGAATCGTTGAGCAAAAGTAAATATGATTTAGATGATAGTTAATGCAATTTTAGTGTCACTTTCCACCGATTGTACTGATAGAGAAGTGAATGGCTTCGCATTATCGAGCATATATATTCACCATACTGAAATACTGTATGTTTTCCTCGTCTGTAAGTTATAGCTTTATTTTTACGAATATAAACTTACCTTTGACAATATGGGAGTCAATCAGCTCCACTAAAGGCCCAGCAAGTTATAAGTAATCGATGGTAGCAATCGGCCATCGTTGTATAAATGGTCAGCGAAGTAATGTTTGGAACCCGACTGCTAAAACATCATATACAGTGATGGCCTAAAGGTGGTGCTTCCCTTTTGCGATACAACTTGCGACAGGCAGGTGATATATATATCGAATGCGACAAAATGTTGAGGAACATGGGGTGGAAAATGTTTTTATATCGCATGTGAGGATGTGATGAATCGGAAAAGGTTAAGAATTATCACATTAATTTGTTGTCACATGCGATAGGCACGCTTATCCCATGCCATTATTGCAACAGGTTCACTGCCGTAAGTTTCACTTGTGCTTGTTTGGAAGGCAACTTTGACTTGTAAATCTTTATTACATCTCATTAAAATCATGACTGAAACCCATCTTGCCAAATTCCATCGACAACCGTATTCAGCCCCGCCAACTAATTAAGTTGAATTATTGCTGCATCTGCATTGGGGGCATATTTCAACATTTGATATCAAATAACCGCTACAATTCCCTGGCCATATATTCCTTCCTGTAATGATAAAAGGCTTTTAGATGGTGAAGGTGAAAGTGAAGGGCACATGCACAATTTCTAGGAAAACCTCTTTCTAAAGGTCTCTTCCTTTAAAATTAAGAAAATGTTATGAATAATTGTTCAAAAACCAAAAGGGATTAAGGAATACATCCCAAAACAGTTTCTGGCGCCTGCAAGTGTGTGTAAACATTGTGATTTAAGCCTGCCTTAACAGGTTCCCCCTGAGGGTCATAGCTACACTGCCTTAGGCAAAGACATCGAGGCAGTTAGCCTTACTTGCACAGGAAATAGATCCATGCAGGTACTGAATTAACCAAGTGGTTTATCGAAAACTCCCATCACAAATTGCATCACCTACAATGGGGTAGGCCTATACCGTAAACGTTTGAGCAATTTATTTTTCTTTTTTTATACGAATCAGATAAGAAGCTGATATCATTAGTTTCCACCGCCGCCCCTGCGTGCCGCTAGTAGCTGTCACACCTTCCCCTTTACAGCAATCGCAGCCCAAAGGTACAGATAGAAGGCACCAGAGGTCGCGGCAACCATTTGTTGTCTGGCCGGTGGGGAAGTGCTTCCGCCTCAGGTCACGTGATCGTGGCACTGCTGGCCATATGTTGGGGTAATTGTTAACCTGAAGGGATGGGTCAGAAAGCGAGGTCTGGGTGTCTGACTCAGACAAGAGAGTTTTTGTCCCATATCAAAAGGGATTATAAATCTATATGAACTGACATTTTGTGGAAGGTCTTAGAAGAAAATTATTCATTGAATATCTGATAAGGCACTTATCTTACATCCAAAGATCACCGTGACATTCACATGAGCTGGATTGTGTTTGCTCTGATTTTGTCTACACATTTCAGGCCAGTGATTTATCTTTTTCTTGAAGACATAACAACTACTACATAGAATTGACCTTGGACATGACCCTGTATGCTCGATATGCACTGGATAATATGTTATGTATATATGTCAGGTAAACCTACCAAGTGAATCTAAGATATGCTGAGTGCAAAAGTATTGTAATTTCTTTATATTTTCAATGCAGAAGTATTTTTTTGTATCATTTGTAATCATATACATGTAGACCCCTTTATATTTTCTATGACCTTTGTGTCAGATCAGCTAAGAACGGCGTCCTTAGAATATGATGCTTGAACTGAATAAACATACATTAAACTAAATTAAACTATAATGCATTTCTCGAAATTAGACGAGTATTAAGTAGGGTTCAGACTGCATATATGTTCTTCCTAATCTAGATATTTCCAACATAACACTTATCCATTTTACGTTCTATGAATGACCCTTGCGACGAGTGACCTAATGGGCCATGACGCTCAATGCCCTTTGGGAAAAAGGGGAAACGGGGGGATTTTGGCAAAAGATTGGCCCATTTCGTGATGCTTAGCCCCTTTGCCGAAGGGGCTATCCCTTGATCAGGGTTAATTTGAATGATACATCTAATCTTATCCATGCGTTTCTTCCCTAGGGTTGAGCTTGGCGCCAGTGAGATTTCATGTTCAGACTCAGGTGATGTGACTTCATGGTTAGAAAGAGTGCACGCACAGAAAACAGACTTTCATGAATGGAAAAAACCGCTCTGGCCGAAACACAAACAAAATGTAAACGCAAAAAAGAATGAGAACTGTCCGATAAGTATACATAGAAATAACACGAAAATGTCTATACCAAAGTTTTGTGAATTTTACGAGAGCCTCTGTCAAGTAGTTCTAGAAGTATAGGAACTTTGTAAAAGAACTTTGCACATGCAGTTCTTCGTGACTTGGACCGAGAAATGAATATTAAACTTTAGTAAGGAGACTCGCCAAATCTAAGTTCTACTTTCATGTAAGGAAAGAAAATGATTAAAACAATCAAAAGGAATGTCTGCAAGAAATGGAACGATAAAAGAATTAAACAAAACACTCCTGATATGACTGGAAGCTGCCAAATCTGTATGCCAATAAAGCCTTTGGGTCTGTAGTCTATTATTAACGTGGTGTCTGATGATGCCATGATAAACAGCCATCAAACATGACACGTGATCTGTCAGAGTCACGTGAGTCCCTCTCTTAGCACCATCTACCAAGGCACATGATTGTTGCCATGGCAACCTGGTCTTATCCATTTTGGTCACATGACTACACGTTCATCAGGTCATCAGGGATGATGAGTAAAAGGTAAAGGAAAGCCCTGGGGATTTCATGGTCAAACTCTCTTCATTTTCTTGTATTGAGACGGATTATAGGTTTGGAACCAATGTTTTTTATATCCTTGTTTCTTGAACTTCCATTTTAAATATTTCACTATCCTGTAGGAAGAGTTGAATTTGAATGAATAACAATGCATCACAAGTATGGATTTGTGGAATGTTTTTCAGGGCAAACTTGCTTGTTCTGATATGACTGAAAGTATTAGGACCACTGATACTGCACTATCCACTTTCTCTTAGACGTTCATTCTCTAACTTGCTTAATTAATGACTGTTTGGTTTATGTTTCAGGTGTGAGATGACCCAGAGACCTAGCACTTCCAGTTCCGCCGCTCGTAAACTTGTGCACTCACAATGGATCTTGTTGAGGTCTACAACCCTCGTCATACTATCACCTTCCCAGAGTGGGGAGCAGGAGAAGGCACCAAAAGCACTTAGCTGTAATGAACTTAATCAGCAACTGAAACGATGAAGTGGTAATCTGTGGGAAGCCGTATACAGCTAGTCTTCCCCTTCTGTCTTACAAATACCAAACCAGTTGCGGGGAGTTTGCGTTGATGGAATAGGTGGCTTCACTTCTCTTGTATTTGGATAGGCATGTGAATCGTTCAGCTTCAGTCTGCTTAGTTTCACCTCGTTTCGAAAATGAATTCATGTTAAATCCATTGGATAACAGGATTATAGTTCTTCCTGAAAGCCAACGCAAGAAGTCGTTTCAGCCAATGAATAACATTCGATCCACAAAGAGCCCACATGAGTTGTCTTACGCATAGAATTTTGTGTTATTGTGGTGCTTTAGGATCATTCTTAACGTATGAAACGGGAGATGTTTTAAAGTTTAAGAACAATTTTCTTATTCACACAAGATCCTGTTAGAGGCTTTGACATTAAGGTGACCATTTATCATGTCAGAGTTATAGTCAGCACATGTCCGGGGTCACTTGCATTGCCTTGCATTAACCTTTACCTAGCGTCTGTGTCATTTCCTCTCCTCTCATCATGCCCTGCTGGTGTTGCTGTCGTCGCACGGGGAAGAAACCTCCGCCGACACGCTCCTCCACGTCCGCTTCCGTTTCTGTTGGAGATGGTCCGGCCGCCGACGCCATCATGGAATCGGACTTCCTCCAACCGTCCTGGTGTCGCGCGCACAGAGGAATAATTCACAAGAAGCCCACAATGGAACAGGAAATCCGGTCCATAGACTTATGGCGAGCGGTGATCAGTGAATGCTTAGCCACCTTCTTCTTCGTCTTCCTTGCCTGCCTAACGACGCTCCATTGGGACGTCGACGTTCTGACGTTAAAACGTCATAAATCACAGCAAGCGTCCAGTGATGTCACAGGGATTCACCACGCTAGTGACGTCACTACTAGGTCACGAGCGTCTCAGGATATTTATACGTCGTCTGACATTGATTTGATCGTCATCTCGATGGCTTTTGGATTGAGTATTGCTGTGTTGACTCAGTGTTTTGGCCACATTTCTGGCGGGCATTTTAACCCCGCCATCACCATCGCTAAGATGCTCTCGTGTAAAATCACCCCCGTACGTGGACTTCTCTATTTCTTCGCACAGGCAGGAGGAGCAATAGCAGGTGCAGCTTTACTTTATGGGTAAGTATCACCTTTTAAATATCACTTATTATTCATACATGTATATATACATACCTGGCGTGCGGACTATACTTGCGTAAACCCTTTGCCTTCCAGAGATATCTCAATGACGGCCACCAAGGATATGATTAAGGCTATTGAATCAAGGTGACTTCGAAAAGAACACAGAAATCTATATAAGCCTATATATGGGGTAGAGGATAGTCATGTTCATGGGAGGTAGAGCAAGGGAGGTAAAGAAGAAAACCTGAAAAGTAGATAACCTCAGTTGGAGCAGCGGATTTCCGAGTGGCTGAATAAAAAATGCCTGGCTTGAGCTCACATTACTCTTGATTTAAATTCAAGTTGCTCAATTCTCTCAGATCCTGATCGCTTTAGGCGCGACAAAACTCCCACCGGCAGATAAAAACATTGGCCTTGATCGGGAGCCCACAATCCTTTATTTTATTATGCAGATATCCCCCCTCATAATTAATAGTATTTGGCACTTCCAACACTTTAATCCTGAGAGAAATCTTAAATCAGCTCTAATTCTCAGCAAGGTTTAGACAAATAGATGCACGCGGTAACACTCTGCATTGTAAAAAGATTAATTAAGCCGCAAAAGTGGCATCCAATTATCGGAATTATGAATACTGCTGCCTGTGACATCAAACATGAAATTAAAAACTTTTGTCCATATTTTCCACGCCAAGTCTGATATGGAAAGGGTGAAAATCTTCAGCGGAATCAGATGTATAAACAGTTCTTGGGCACACAATAGCACTGCTGGCGTATCTATTCATACTAATTATGAGTACGAAGTTCATCATGTACCACGTTCAGTGATGGCCCTTCGTTACGATATCACACATTTACCCATTAATAATGCTGCCTCAAGTAACAGTTATGAAGCCTAAAGGGACTAACGTGAATTATATCGATATTGAAATGCCATTTCATTCAAAGCCTGTCCTCATTACCGTCATTCCTAAAACAACTCGGTATTGTTGCATTCGTTATTTCTATTCAACCTGAAAAGGATGGGGAAGGAGACATAAAAATAGAACCATTTCTAAAATACCCAGCTATTGTCAGTCATGGATAATGATTAGGCGGGCCATGTTTGTCTTCAATTTTACACAGGCCTGAGGGGCTTATTCTCTCCCAGCGATCTTTTCATACTGCTTCCTCTCTTCCCAGTCGCACGGTTGAACCTAGTTAGTCCCGAATCTTCCTCCCTCTAAATCTATAGACTGTCTACCACATCTATATGAAACACACTAACGAACAATCTATTACCTAAATGTGGTTTCTGGCCTGGGAGAGCAACAATTCACCACTAATCTATAATTTCATAAAGTAACTTGGTTACGTGGAAAGACATTCAAATTGACTTTTTTGTACCTGAAAAGCATTTCCCTGTGTAACCCATTTCTGATTATACAGGGAATAATGCCGTTTCTCCATTAGCAGAAGGTGCCTCTTTAAATCACTTGAAAACTGATCTCTCCTGTCTCTATTCACCTGCTGAAACATTGTTTTAAAATTCCCATCGCCAGAACCACTTGAATTGCCGTTATAATCAATCACCTGAAGTGGCTGCGGCAGAGAAAAGGTAGGTTGGGTTATTAAGCCATGGCTCTTACGGTTGGGGGACTAATTAACACCCTCATGCTTTGTGTGGCTGTGGACAGGGTGACAAATGCTTCCACTGATCACCACTCACCCGCCACAATTATACGCCTGACACAGAAAGTCGGCCGTGATGGCTAGGTGTAGAATTAATGTGATGAATGCCTGCAAACACATCCTTGGTAATTAGTCCCGGGAAAAGTAACTAAGTCATGAGCATTTACACAATACTTGCCTTCAGCATGAAAGCCTTCTGGAACAATGTAGCCAGAGATAATATGAGTCCATACAAGCAGCCTGTCTATAGATCACCATCTCACAGGTGGTTTAAATGGAAAGAAATTCTCTCATTCCATCATTTTCAATTTCTGCCTTATTGTTACACCCTTGGGGGGTATAATCTATAAATGTTCCTAAATTATATGAAAGATCCTGGGGAGCTAGAATGAACACTTCCAAGTCGGTTTAGTCCTGAATCTAGAGTGTCTGGCGTTACCCATAACTCATCCTTTATTGCTGTGGCTGATACTGCTACGCCACCTAGTGGTATAACATAATGCCCCCCTCCCCCCTTAGAATGCTACTGCCATAATTATAATCTTTTAATAATAAAGTAGCATTCCTGATGGTCGGATACAGTGGGGACACGAGATTCAACCCCCTGGAAAATTTTGAATAAATTAGATAAATGATTTTCCGAAAGTCTTTTACCCCCCAATATCTACTGAAGTTCTGAAATCTTACCCCTGTCTGGTTGTAGTTACATCTAGATAAACCAGATACATTTTAGAATTTCTTACTAACCCTATTTCAAATTCTCGTACCTCATTTGAAAATAACGAAAATTACAAATACAACCATTATCAAACACAAATACAGTAAACGGCAAAGTAACATTCTCTGGCTTCTGCCACTTAATTTAATTAAATTGAAACAGAGATAAAGAATTTTTGTTGAAACCTTCTAATAAAAATAGGTAGGTAAAAATAGGTACCAAAATACCAATAAATATAACTCTGACCCACATTGACATAGTCCAAGTAAATTCAAAGTTTTGAAGATATTGAATTCATACCAAAAATATGTATTCCAGCATGGTTATTCAGTCTGCTTGCCTAAATTTAGTAAACGCCAAAATTTCCATTTTCCATATTAAATTCAAGTAACAAAAGTGAAAATTATACAACATACGTTATGAGCACATAGAGAACTATGGAATCGATGTAATAATGCAGGAGTTCACCAACATCAGCAACAGCACAAAAATGACATACGTCCATACCCCTCAAAATTCCAAGGTGCATTCCTCTTTATATTTGCAAAGAAATTTCTGAAATTGTATATATAATTTTATAAAGCTTATTAAAAGAAAGAAATTTGAATTGCACATCGATCCAAACACACCCGAACTGATACCTGCATGTAAATAAAAACCAGTTGAATGTTGGGTCCACTCACGCCATGAAGTCTTTAGGAAAGTTCCCTATTTTTACTTGTTTGGTTTCAAGGTTCCAATCGGAGCAAATACAGTATGCAATGGTGCCAGATTGAAGTCCTAATTCGCCCACCAGAGTGTTTGACACATATCGTTGTTTGCTTGCAACTACTTATCGGTTGTCCAACGATAGCACCGCTCTCTCTGCCAGCCGGATCAGCAAGGGTTCGGTCTCGGCGCCAATTAAAAACCTCATGCCAGTCTAGGGTAGTTACATTCCAAGTCGGTAGGCGGGGCCAGCGCCGGCCGCGCAGGTTCCCCTGGCGTGTATGCCGCGCATCAATATCTCCCGCCCGGTCTTGCGACCCTAATACGGACTCGAGCTAAGCAGTGAGTTGCCACGCCCAATGCCTATCCAATATCGAGCCCATACTAGCCGACTGGAAAAATACTCCTAGCTGACCTTAGCAGGGTGCTTAGAGACCTGCCCTTATAAGGGTACCAACTGACGAGACCAACTCCAGTAAGCAAATGCAAAATCACACCAACACCATGCAATACTATATTTTAGTTTGTTGGGTATTAATGTAACACCGTCCCCACAGCGTGGCCTGTCTTATTTCAGGTTGTGACCAAATCCCTGTAATAGAATTTATGGAGTATTCAATAACCTTTTTTGTGACATAAAAATCCTTATCAAAAGGTAAAAATTTCGTACTTTTTAATTTTTGCAGACTTCTATATTATATTTTATTTCCTATATAAGGCTTGATAAGACTCCACCATCAACTCAACACATATTTGATATGTGTCATCTCCATGATGGCAGATACCAGACATAGATGTAAGCTCTGATGAACAGTTTACAATTACCAAAAATGATACTACAGAAATGCACCTGCTACTACTTGTTATCGATAAAATTTTGACTTAATTTTGTTATGGACTTTTGGCAATTTCACCAAAGAAAAGCACATACATATGTCACTCATGCCCCACCAAAACCAGGCAAACATGGTGTACATCAATCTCCGACTCCAATTCCCCTACTCAAACATGATATAGTAATTAACACTAAATTAATACCATTATTGAAGAATTACAGAATTGAAAAATAGCACAATCAAATCAATACATCTGGGAATTTGGGAATATTGATGAAAATATTGATTGACAATTGCCAACCATAATAGTTTAGATGGGTCCACCAGCAATGATACCATTTAGATTGACAATAAAATTCCAAAATGATAATGAATTGATTCCACAATTGATCTGTACCAATTACACCACAGCCCCTATCTTAAGTTGGTCAGTCAAAAGAAAAGGCATATATTTGGCCAGATTGTTTGATTTAGGTCTAAATGAATGGAAGAAATTCAATTTTTAATTTACACTTAACTGCTTAAACCGATGAGTTGACAATCTTTGACTACTCCAAATATGAAAAAATAATGTGTTCAAAGACTGTCCTTCGGTTAAGCTAAAGAAAAATCCAAATAAATATCAATGCATATCAGTGCACATCCATGAGCTACCCAATCAATCACAATGACATTATTGAAAAGGGTTAACCCAAGTTTAATTAAGCCCACAATTATGTACCCCAATTAAATATTTTGTAACAAAAGTTGAAATTAGACAATTAGCACTAATCTAAAATTGATTTAGATAAATTCGGCAAAGTGAATATCCATGCAAATCTTTATTTCAAAAGTATATTGCTTAACATGAAAGTTAATCATCTTATAACTGTCAATAATTCAATATTGTAGGATAGAAAAGATTATACAAATCATACAATTAAATCATTACATGAATATGGGAATTACACAATTAAAGCAACCCACAAAGATAGAGAATTGAGAGCACCACAGCAAAATCAATCATAAGTACATGACATATTGAGAAGAGTAAATAGAATTTGTGCTTTAACCAATTGTAGTCTATTTAAATATTGTATAAATATTGGTAATTTATTCCAAAGACTATTGTCCGTTTTCTCTGTAAGTTGCAAAATAATAGAGATATTATTTCATATTTGTAAATAGGAGGAACATATCCGCAATAATGGCAGCATCTCAAAACAGTTTGAATTTTGAAAATCGCCCAAGAATTGTCAATTCCATGGCCGAATGTAGCAGAATTATGTGCCTTTTGAAGGTCTAGCTATGTTGGTTGAAGGTTGTGTTCATGCGTTGCCATGGCGACGTCGTACCGCGGCAACGCAGACGCACGTCCATATTTCTGCTCACACATGCTCCCTGGGAGTGGTGGGTGGAGCAACGAGAGAGACGAGGGGTGCTCCTATACATTATAACCTGAAGTAACTGAGTCTTAACTGCCTCCTCTCTCCAAGTACACATCATAGCATAGAACTGCACTCACAGGTACCAGCCCCTATCGTTTCCATGGCAAGGAGGACGGTAGTGTGAGCGGAGATGTGACTCACTCCCAGGCCCATGGTTCACACCTCATGTTAAGTCTATTGGCGCTATTGAATTTAGGTGATAGTCAATTGTTCCTTACGTTGCAAAATATAAGAGCTATAAAGTCATGTTGTAGAAGCAATGAAAAGATTCGCATTAATAGATCCTGAACAGCAGCATCCCAGAACTGTCAGAATTCTGAACATTGCCCAAGAACCAACAACTCTGTGGCCGAATTTATGAGTTTTATGTGTGCCTACTGCATGGTATAAAAAGAGGGCCCAACCCAACGCAATGACTGTGCATCTGCGCATCTTTATCGTTCCCATGGCAACTAAGACGGTACCGGCAACACAGCTTGTGGGTTGGGGGAGTTATTTCAGCCTCTCCAGCGCTCCAGCCTTAGTCCTATATAGAAGAGAAATGAAGCTATTTCTCTGCCAACAGTTCACAAAACAAATTCCGAATGTTTGTTTAAATAAATTGTTAATTTCCATGGCCTCCTCTCTTGAAACACATCACAGACACTCACCCAATAGAAAATCGATTCAATCCAAACTTTGTGATGAGCATTTCGATTCCAAGTACATTAAATAAGTATGTATCCATATACCCATGCTCCCCTTCCAGTATATATATTAGGGCATGGGTTGAAAAGAAATATATGGAGATATACTGTATTTTGGAGGGCTGGGGGCCCCCATTCCTAATTACTCCTTTTCATTCCTAGGATAAAAATTGTCAATTCAACTCTAGGGTGAAAGCAGATGGTTTTTCCTTCACCCCTGTTAGTCTCCTACTCCATCCAGAGAGAGTCTATATATATCCCCAAGCCAGTGACTCAGAATACTCCTCACTCAATCCATGAGCTGGTATGCTTGGGGAAGGCTAGGGCCTATATGTCCATAGTAGCGTCCTAGTTAGAGGAGCTCCTCTTCAAATGCTCCTAACTTCGAATTTTGTAAATAATTTAGAATAAATATTGTACCAAAATGATCTTATAAGGGTTCTCCACCAATGTTACACCCTTGGGGGGTATAATCTATAAATGTTCCTAAATTATATGAAAGATCCTGGGGAGCTAGAATGAACACTTCCAAGTCGGTTTAGTCCTGAATCTAGAGTGTCTGGCGTTACCCATAACTCATCCTTTATTGCTGTGGCTGATACTGCTACGCCACCTAGCGGTATAACATTATGGGGCCTGATTCCTGATCTACTATTAGTTGAATTGTAATTTGTATGGATCGCGAGGTACCAATTGACAGAACACATTACAATCTTACACCAATAAATAGCATCATCCATTATATTGACACTAAGTAAAGTTGGTTTGAATTGGTCAATGCAATTCTTCTATCAAATAAAACAAAGATTCTATGCCAAGTCTCAAGATTGGTCTTTAAATTTGTTACGAGAGAGAATTTGTAGTACGGCAATGAGCAGCACTGTACGGGAGTCTGATTAATCACCATTGACTTGAAACTGGAACAGACTCCATGCATAATATATATCCTTGTGAGCGAAATATGTTAATTACTATTAAATCATATTTAGGGAGTTTCCCTATATAATAATATAACATACGATAAGAACACATGCTTTATTGTATAAACGTACAGAAAATGGGGATGACTTCTGAAAGACCAATGGACATTAAAAAATATATCAGGTATATTCTTATTATGATATATGTAACTATCAAATTTATACCCTATTTTTATTCGAGATCAAACTCTGTCGTATGTATTGAAAGAAATATTTTGAAGATGAGTTGCAACAAAATATTTTATAGCATTTTATGCTCATCAAATTTTTACATCGGTAAGACTGTGCGGGAAATAAAGAACTTGACATTTGCGATCGGATGCAAATACTGCTCGCATGATAAAAATGGAATTGAAAAAGTTCAGCACCTCCTCTTATTAATTTTGTGAGACTAAACAATATTTAGTAATTCCTCGCATCCTTCGTAGGCAGGTGACAATTCTGACAAATTTCCTGTTAAAACATTTAATTTAAACACAGTATTTCGGAATGATTTTGCCCTTTCGTTATTCAGCTTATTCTCATTTCTTCATTGCTTACATGCATAAAATGCAGACCATAGCATCTATTTTTCTAAAATAATACATGTAACAAGCATGACTGTTGCGCTAAGCCCGTATCGCACAATTTGCATTGGTCATGTGCAAACTCCATGCAGTGACGATGTCGATTCCCCGAAACCGGAAGAAAAAGAGGAGCGCTGTTATCACAGGGTATGTTATCAGATGAACCTATGGTGAGTGAGTGAGATTGGTTGCTTTACGCCCTTATCAACACATTTTAGATGGTTATATCAAGGGCGGGAGAGCTGAAAGGGTGGCAGTTTATGCTCTTACCCAGAAAATAAGAGATAGAGAAGAAGGGACAGAGAGAAGAGAAAAAGAGATAGATATGGGGGTGAGACTTTTTTAGATAAAAAATGAAAAACCACAGTTGTGTGGCAAGAAACGACCTGAGTACATAAGCCCTAATATGATATGTTAAGACATATGCAATGAGCTCCGTAAGGTACAAAAGAGCGAGGGAGACGACAAATCTACCAACTACGTTGTTGTTCGAGATGCATGTATCGCCACAACGCAAAAGCTTTTGTGGCGATAGTTAAACATCAATAAACAGTGACGTGGAGGCTAATCAGTGGCATGTATTCATGCATTTAATCTTTAGGGCATTGGAATGAATAAGTGGTTCATCCCTTGCTGCCCATATCTGTTAACATGGCGATACTGCGAGATGTTATTTGGCTGTGAAGGGCGAATTCAAGTTCAAGATCACTGCCCCCAATACATACTGAGAAAATCTAATATAATAGATCTAATCGATTTGCTACTTGTATAATGCCCTGGAGATAATCACATATATAGGACACATTTTGAAAACGATATAGATCCTTAACTTTCTCAGCAGCATTAAACTATTATGGCTCAGCTCAGAATTATGTCCCGTAAATGGCACAATTAATCTTCGGTAAGCATTCTAAGAACACGTGGTAATACAAATTGATATGTATTATAAACGCGCCTTCAAGTATGCACATAAAAACAACACGTAGATCATTCAGTAAAATGTGAAGTAATGTCATGGGCAAAACAGGAATCTTGCAAAACAAGCCTCAGTGGCCGTCGACAAAGAATTTACAAAAGTAAAATCCTGATCGGGTTAAAGCCTGTGGAGTGATTTGATATAAAAACTGCAACGGACAAAGACAGTCGTCTGAGTCCTACTTGATTTCCTGCTGTCCAGTGAGTGTATATCTCATGAGCCATCCTGTTTATTCCTCTCATATTGCCCTTCCTTGCTGCAGTTCGGCTTTCCCCCACCTCTTCCCTCATTTATTCCACTCTACCTGCACTTAACACCACTTAAACCTCCACTGGCTCTCCGCCGTGAGAACCCATCACAATCTAACTCTATCTAACACCTTTCTCCAGTGTTGATGGTTACAATCAAATTGCGTGTCGCCTGCTTGTGTTCCTCCTGCAAGCCTTCGGTGTCATCCCGTCACAGACACCTGCAAGCGGGCACAACTCACAATCTAATGCAATTGTGGCCATAGTGCCCAACACCCAGGGCCAAATTTGCCTATTTTTACACTCTTTATTCAGTTAGATATTCCTTATAGTGGTAGCGATGCAGTTATACAAGTTGTCTGGCCAATGTCTGGCACATGATCTGATTAGCATTGAGGAAAATATTGAATACGAATCATGGATTTGGTATCTTCTTCAAAGATTTGTTTGAAATGGAACGCTCAAGAACAAGTTACATTATATGGAATGTAGGTCTAAAGCGCATGTCGCCGAGAAACATTGGAAGGCATTGCAAAGGAAATCTGGGTGGGTGTATTAAAAGGAAAATTGGGGACAATGTTGGGAAGAAAGAGGAGATCTGGAAAATCAAGACAATCTTGTGGCTGATGGATATTTCAAATCTCTCCGAATATGTCTCGCTTTATGGCTGTCCTTTTCAAAGTATGGTTACTTCCTTATATAGCCGATTCTGTTCGTTGATGATAAGATAATAATTCTAGATTTCAACCACCTCGTTGAAGTCGTTTTGTTCAGGTGCACATATTAGCAGGAATACACAGTTAGAGTAGTTCGTTCACGTCTTTGGAAATGAGGATAGTAATTATTCCCATCTGCCTCCCGCCCTTTGTATTTTGATCTACTACGGCGTATTATAAGGGGTATAGTATTTAAAGGCGGAAAGTATTGAAATGGCTGAACGTACCATAGGGCTATTTATGAAATAAAATGGGATGCCCCCTCTACTTTCAGGCTTTGTAGATATGAGAAAGCAAGCTGAGTTATGAACGAGAGAAAGACTTGTTGTAGCTGCTCTTGGATTTATTAATGATATCATCTCACGCTGACTTGCCTTGATTCATCTCCCCCTTTGTCTAAGGGGGTTACAGAAATATTCATCATCGTTTATTAAGAAACGCAAAAAGAGCCAACATTAACTTTCATTCACAGGCGTAGTTGTTATCTATGACGATGAAAAATAGAGGAGAGAACAATGGCGAGATGAGACAGATAATGGTAACGTGTCAGGCACTGCCTCCTCTTTTGAGATGGACTTGAGTCAGGGAAGACAATGTGTACGTGTCGGAAGTACTTTATAATACATAGTACATTAGAGACATTCCTATTTCATTCCTACTTTTTAAAAATCGATGTTTGGAAATGACATATTGACATATATATATATATATATATATATATATATATATATATATATATATGTATAGCTCCAATTAACGAAATTATATATATACGCGGATAGTCAATGAGTGAATGGTATTACTCAGGAAAAGGTCTGCCTCTCAATTGGGGACAAAAGTAGTCTTCTTTACATATCTAACAGTGCGATCTAAGATTTTCGTGTAATCAAAGTGCATATCATCTAGTCAAGACTTATCATATGGACCAATTACATTTCTTATATTATAGTATAAAGCAGTCTAAATGTCCCCTTAGCTTTGCCTTATTCCAATATCCGTAAACATATTGTCCTACTGAAATAATAATTCTAGTCATATATGTATTCTCGCTGTAGAAACACACGTTTATCACGAATTCACTGGGAAGCGTATAAAGTACTACTTCCATAATGCAGAACTAGATGCCAGCCAGGGCTTAAAATTGGCCCCATCTGTATATATAATGAAGATTTCAGGGGAAAATTGTTGCGGTCCCATACCCAACCGTATTCAGTCAGTACAACATGCAATTCAAGTCCTCTCCAAGAAATCCTCACTTCTATTTTCTGCAATACCACCAACCTGGTATAGGCCATCCCCTGGAGCAACCGGAATAGGACGGTCCTCCTGGGTGGACCCTCCAGTGTATGGGGAAGGCTGATGGCCAGGCTTATCCAGGCTCTGCATGGAAAGGCCACTGGGAGCCCTGGGATGGGATCACCCACTGCTACATAATAGGATGGGGATTTAGGATGTTTACATATCCTCCACATCCAGTTAACCTCCAATCTCACCCCACAAACAGAGGCCTATTGTAATGACTGACTGCTGCGATTTCAGCCACACTATCCTTAACCTCTATGGGTCTGCAAACTTAAATGGGGTTTCTTCATCTTTGAATTGAGTAATCTGGCCATGCCAGTCAATTCCAGTACAAAAAGCTTAATTATCTAACAGCGAAAATGTGCCCTTGATGAGTATTTCCTTAAAATCGACAATTAATTAGAGAGATCTTTCTTGTTACTACGAAGATTCCATGCAAAAGGCAAATATTTGGTAAAGTTCTAGAGAAAGTGCACTTTCTCTAGTACCTCATCAAATATTCAGTATGGTACACATGGGTACCATGCTGAATATTTTCTGTGATGTGAATGTGCAGGCTCCCCTCAAATAAGAACCACATAACTTCTCTTCCCATTTGTGATTATTATCATAACTGAATAATCAAGGCCACCATTAGATTTTATATTGACAATGATGAACTTGCCCTGGAGGAGAGCGGGTAATGGTACAAATATGATTAACCCCTGAACCCTGAAGCTTGGAATGAATTAATTAGGGGCGTAATTAATGGAACACAGGGTAGCGTTTAATTTGATCTCCACAAGCTGAGACAATAGCATTTTGAGGATGTCTGCCAATGGTAGGAATTATACAATGCCCCAAGGAGTCGAATATTTAGGCTTGAGGTTATACATCTTTGAGGTGAGGAAGAAAACTGGTGGGGACCTCAGTTTATAAACTGGGATCTCTCTAGGCAATTTCCAATTATTTCGCCTCCCTCCTCATCCTATACTTGGCAGTGTGACCTTCTCTTTTATTGCCTCGACTATATATTATTGTTTCCAAGCTGCACGATCCTCTGAGCCTTGGAAGTGGAGAAAACGAGAACCTTCGCCCATTCTCTCTCACAATGACACCTGTCTCTCCCAGGCAGTAATTGCATTATCTTCCTGCGGCTTCTCATTAACACATCTCAGCCTATATTTACTTGGGTTAGCAATTCCAAGAATCTTGAAGTAGAACTAAAAAATTTCCACAAGGAAAGGTAGTCAATCTGTTTGGATGAAGAATCGATGGAGTGATGTATAATATTATAGTTATTACGAGTTAAAAGAAATATATTTGAAGCTTGTGTGAGCTAGAATCGCTATCACCTGACATCGCTAATGTGTGGGTTGCACCTTCATGCGTTCTGGAAATTCCCTTGGTTGTCTAATAATTTTAAGGGTCAAGTTCGCCATTCTCCATATCTGCCATTGTGTAGATGTACACTGATTAAATGTTGGGAAAGTATACAAGTAACCCACTATAATGCCTTTCATTGTGTTAATTTATCTTGTTAAAATCGTAGTAAAATTGTTAATATATCAACTTCCTCTTATGCGGAGAAGAGTGATAAGTATTGTGAAGTCATTGTATGAAAGAAAAGAGAGGTATACACAAACCGACTGGGAGAAATTGACCCAACATGTCAGATTTTAAGCATACCTGGAAGAGAACTTCTTTTCCTATTCCGGGAAGGTAATATCACTCCTACACAATGATACATACATTATACATACCTAAACACAGCCCAACGAAAGTCAATGAGAATGGGGGGTGCTCTGTCTCTCTCCCCAACCAAATAGACTGCATATCAAACGCCCACATTGTCATACTTTTCCGGCATTGTTTATATTCATATTTATTTGTCTATCAATTATTAAAACTTCATATCACTATATCCACGAAAGAGTTCAGGCCAGTGTTCATCAGAATGCTACTTACATAGAATTACTCGCAAATCCACATTAGAATTGTGAATATATTATACTGAGTTTCTTTTTACCCTCAAAATGGGAAAACCTACCTTTACATGATATAGAATGACACAGATTGATAATCTACTCAACAAGATCCTAGAAAATACATATAAGAATAATAATATAACTGCTCAAGCAAACGAATACTTTTGACACCATTGCATCCAAATTTCGAAGACTGAAGACAAAATATGCGATAAAAAGAGCAACAAACCCTGATACTTACTAAGATACTGGTGAACCTGTTTACCACAGAAAAATACATAAGGGAATGTCTGTATCTGGCTTCCCCTTGTTGACCTGAAGCGGGTTTATCCCTTTCTTGTTAACTTAGTTTACTATGTATACTTTTATTTTATTTCCTCCAGTTAAACCATGGAAGAGCTATGGTTTTCATAAAAGTGAGGCACCGTTTTCCGGTGTAACATTACTGTATTATTATCTATATATGTACGCATTTCCGGAAATAAACTTTATACATACGTACATATATCAGAATTGGACCGACGACGCAATCGACTAAAGTTTGTATTTTTTATATCATTGCTCTTAGGACTGGACGTATAAGAAGGGGTGTGTATTTCTCAGGCCTAACTGTGGAACAACTTACCCGTTGCTGGTCAAAATGCTAATGACACGGATGTTTTTGTAAAATGGCTAACTGATTGATTGAGAAACTGAGAGATGAGAAATTATATAGGCCGTATAATTGGAATGCGGAAATTTGGTTTTAAATTACCCTTACTTATTTTAGGGGAACAGATGATTATACTTCGAGTAGGATTAAATGAAAGAGTGGCGTACTTGGAGGACAGCGGTTAAATACGTTATTTAGTAGGAGTGTATAGGATTATATCAGTGTGCAGGTATAGAGGATGTGAAGTAATGGATCGTATACTTTCTACACCCTTCCAACGACTTTCCAAAGAAATAATGACCCCCTCCTCCCCTTTGTAACTAAGTTACTAAAAGATTCAGTCCAACGAACTTATAATTTGAGATTTTTAATATTATGCCCTCCATTGATCCCTTTCATTCCAATCCCTAGCCACTGCAGATACAACTATACATTTACACTCAATATCATATCAGAAAGGGTTTTAATTCACAACAGTTTCTAACCGTTCCGCAGATTTACATCTGATTTAAATTCCCAAGGTTATAGCCCAAGCTACTGTTTGGCAGTTTCAAAGGCGGGGGGAGGGATTGTTGTCAAGGACAGGTGAAGGACAGGAGTAAATGGAGGTCTGGCGCCGAAAGGAGAGGAAACAATGAAATATGGCTGAGAGGAAGGGTAGAACTAGAAGAGGCGGTGGTCCATGAACAATGTTTTCATTGATTAATATTTGTTTAAACTCTGTGGGATGATCTGAAGGTGATTGTGGGAGTATTGTGTGAACACACTGCAGGGATCAATACCCATCACACAGCCTTTGATGTTTTATTGCATCAATTGCTGTGTTTAATTATGCAAATCAATGGGGAATGAAATGGCTTGAAAAAAGGGAAAATGTGTTTCCATGGACGTGCCAGCATAATGGGCAAGTGTTATGGTAGGCTTTGGGAGGTGCTCAGTCCAAAATGGTACCTTAAGTGTTGTCAAACGTGTCCGGATAAAAATCGAGGTGAAATCTAGCTAGCATGGAATCACATGGAGTCCTATTCTCTCAGGACTCTTGGAGGATAGTAAAAAGATGTTGCCTGAGAGTGTGTTCAAACCCACTGCATGAAATTGTTACAACACATTGCAGTGTATTGCGGTATATTGTAATTGCAGTGGATGATACATTACTAACAACATACATTAAGTTCGAGTTGGACGGAAGTGTTATACTGACCTTGACGTTCAGTAGAACGCGGGAATATTTTGTGATGTTAGTTCAGTCATCAAATCCATTACATCAGCAATGATCTCATTCAGAATAGCAAGTATCATTGCTAAGGCAAATGAAGCCAACATACAAAAATGAGCATATTTGAATGGGATATTCTTATCACGATCCTTTCATGGCTTATATACTAAACATTGACAACAATGGTAGTGCTGACGAGGAAATGCTATAGCTTTCCTCTTACCAAATTTATAAAACATGAGACCATGTTTGATGAAGGAGCATTACTTTGCCATAAACTGAAACAGGGCCCCTATTTTCTCATTATTACAAATGACTTTTTGAGGCCATTATAACTTCCTAATACCAACACACCAAAAGGGAACCACCGGCCAGCCATTCAAATGTGACAAGGGGGATGAGGGAATTGCTTTAACATTACTCGAGGATGTTGTGCAGGTTTCACATAAGTCCCTCGATGAAGCTCCGGTGCTTACATGGAAGCATAAAGACACATTATTTTATGTCTTTGTCTGACGGCAAGCTGTAATCCTTTACATGGACAGCGGTACGTATTTTATGGATCGTTCATAACGTGTGCCAGGGAGTTGGTAATACTTCCATGGGGAGCGGAGAAGTGTTAGGGCCTGCCCATTCAATAGTTCCCAAAGTTCCCTTGAAGAATTTCCTACTCGAGATAGAGAAGCCATAGGGGTTACAAGGCCTATATATATTATATACATGTATCCCATTGTATACGTTCATGAAACATGAATGGTTTTATCAGTTACACATTGTCATAAATAAAGAACAACAATTTGATTTTTATTCATTCCCCGACGATGCTCATGGTGTAAACGGGTGAAATATTTGAAAATAAATCTTAAGAAAACCTCACATTACGTCGGCTTCAGTGTTCACTTCTACCATAGAAATAAATGCTTTTATTTCTTACTATATATCAATTTATTGCTGCTTTTAAAGATCAATGTCATCAATCTATCGTCTATCAATGTTCATGTTCTATGACTCAAGATAATTGGATATAATTAAATCTATTCAAGATAATGCTGCATGGCTTCAAGCTTTTCTAATAAATACATACAACAAATTTGTCATTTTGATGCTATTGATATGATTAAAAAAAGGCGGAAGGGACACAATGTTGAAAAGATAGTCGGTATGTTTGGTTAATGTAGTGTAAAATTCAGATCCTATGCAGATCTATTGTTTCGTAGAAAAGGAGCATAGAAACATACGCATGCTTTGATGGATCTGTACCACAAGCTAGCGGAAGAAAAGAAGGTTGGTGTGATTGATGGACCGTGAATGATTCAAACCTCCCCTGTGTGCTACATTCGTTGGGTATCTTGTATATTGCTCCTTCTTCGCTTCTATTTTCTCCCGTTCCTTCCTGAGCTCCATACTTTTCCTTCTCTCCGTCGTCCGAAATAATCACAAAGGTGCCATTTATAAAGCACGCGTTTACTAGGCAAGCTTGACGGGAGCATTCCACTCGGCTCTGTGTTTCTTTTGATTGCTTCGCCGCGATGGGTTGAATATGTCGTCTGCTTTTACCCCGATCGGTTTCCCGCGTGGGAGAGATAAAAGAGACATACGGTGTAATGACAGTAAGGCCAAAGCCTTGTCTACAGCAAATAATTGTCTCTAGATTGTGGAGTCCATTTTACCGGAAGCCCCCTGATAAAGTCACACTTTCTCACATGGTGGCGCTCATCTGTTCAGACCACGCCCATCATGCGAGATCTACCAATCAGGAGGTAGTCACGATAGCCTCAATCCGGTGTCTTCTTTTCAATTGTGCCTTGCCAAATGCACCAATCGGGACGCGTCCTTGTGATCTCGTGGTCAAGGATGCGCAAAATTACATCAGAATGATAGGAAGGAGATCTTGCTAGGCTTCGCTCTCTGTAAACTGCGACCAACTATCATCGTCTCTATAGATCCCCTCCTTCCTTTATGGGTTTCTAGACCAATGGAATACTTTTTGCAGGATAAGGAGATTGTCATTCCCATTTTAAACCTCAGTTTGAACGTCCATTTCCGTCCCCATTCGCCACCTCTAATCATCTCTGTATCGAAGGTATTAATGGACAATTTTTAAAGAAATATATAGCTCATCCTGTCATTTAATTTTAATTCAATCTGCGATAGTTGCATTAATATCATGTACAGCTTCATTGATGATGGGTAATTTTACAATCCCCCTCTTTCAGCGATAGCAAATTTTATAAAGATAAAACGAATCTTTCTTTGATTCTCTGCACCTTCCTCTTTACTTCTATCAAACTCTTTCATTTCATATTTACCTCGCTCTTCTATCTCATCGATTCATGATCGAATTAAAATACTTTTGGGGGGCCCGAGTCTATACCTTCCCTTTCCTTCTCATCTTCCATTGTCTCTCCCTCGACCTATTCCTTCTCCGGATCCTCTTCAATCCTATTCCTAAATCACTGCTCTCCCAAGTCTCAGTCTCCCAGTGCCCATCTTGTCCCCTTTTGTCACTCGCCACATCGCTCTGGATTTTCAATGCCCTCCTCCCTTGCTTTTCACCATTCACTTTTTCTCCCGAAGTGAACACACAACACCACACTAGAGGACGCGCTAGTGGGAGCCTCATCCTCATCAATGACCACAGGGGGCACATCCGGGCAACTCATTGACTCCTTTACTGCCACCATTTTACAGCGACTGTTTGCCGAGGTCATTTCAAGGTCACCAACCAACCCCAAACTCCACCAACACCTATTTCTTTCTCAAAATATTTGCCTCGCAACAGCTACAGCATACCTCATGAATACCAGCCCTGACAAGTCATGCAGAATTAATATGAATCGACGCGATAGCTTTTCTGTATGAGTGTGTAGACTGGGTACAGGCAGCGCAGTTTCCTTTATTTACTGAGTCAAGCAGGGTTTAGGACTCCTTCTGTCTGTATTTATCTAGCACCATCTGACCTTGCGTGGATCAAGTACACTTATTTATGGAAGTTTGGTCATATTCAGAGGCCACTATTGTGGAGCATTGAGCAAGCCATAGAGCTTGTATAACATGTATTGAGATTGACCTGATGGCCTATCCCAGCCTTTCCTCCTCCAAATCTCGGTCCATAGACTCTAAAAAGCGTTTGCTCCGGTTATCCCTTCTATGCTACCGGCGCCTCCATACATCTACTTTAGCACACCATTCAGGAGTCATAACCGGCCATTTCTATCTCTTATTGGGCTATATATTCAGACCATATATTCATTAAATATTATTTACACTCATAATCCAGCAGTAATCCTCAACGAGGCTTTAGATTAATTTGGCTATTTGAGTCGAAATGCAAGTTGTCACTTTCTAATATTCTCCTGTCACATCAGTCTTTAATTTATTTTTCATTTGGGTTGTGATGCTGCTGCTTAGAACTAGCTACGCTCGGATCTGACTGCTTGATATATAATTATTATCTTGAATGTATGTGGAAAACTTCATCTAAGTGAACATGGATCGGTCGACCAGAACAAATTGGTACTCCACTGGAACGGAGGGTCTTTTTTTGTTCATGTAGGCATCAACATTTAAATTGGCACTATCCAGTTTTTCTGGACTCAAGTTCGCCATGAATGATTTCAAATACTCATTATCTAAAAGTAAGTTTTATATGTGGTCACATATTTTGAAATACCAGATTGCCAGACACTCTCTTTCTGACTCGATCAAGTATAGAGTTCCTTCTACAATATAAGGACGAATTTATTTTAAATTGTCGAAAATACAATGAGGGCTTTTGAATCATATGTTATAATATATCCCCCCATAACAAGATATAGTGAGACAGCTTCCGATCGATGCTCTTGAGACAACACTAAGTCTCTGCGCACCCTGAATCATTTTGTTGTCCTAATTTCTCGAACGTGGCCTTCCTGCCACTTTAAGGCATTAACGTGTCGGATTTTGAAAGGAGAGACGGATTCGGATATATTTGGAGCTAAGGGGTATATTTGGAGTTAAGCAGGGAAGACTTTGGCTAAGAAGCTCTTTGATCTAGGAGAACTAATGAATTAATTCGGCTCGTTCGTTATTAATGTTTAGAGAGTTTTGCTCTCACGAGAAATTTTAAAGGCAACGAGTGGTAACAGGAAGCAAACACCTTAGTTAATTATCCAAGATCTAATGATATCTATCCTCTAAAGATTTCCTTTTATAAATGCTTGTTGCATTTCCACAAACCTAATCGCTTTATGATGAGCACGTTCACAAATTGAAATATAAAGTAACTGGTAAATCGGAGAGCACGTTCATAGTGCTGGTGAACTAGAAGCACTTATATGCATATACTTTTTTGCATGGTAAAGCTATTATAAATAAAACTTGTTCTTGTTTTCTTGCCTAAGAATTTCATCAGCATCAGACAAGAAGATGCCGGATGAATATCGTGAATATAACATGATCACATGTAAAAACAAGTTATTAATAATACATTATTAATTATTTTAGATAATCTTACTAAACAATCATATTCAGCTTCAACGGTCAGTTCTGAATGGATGCTTCACATCAAGGGTGTATCCCTACGCGGATAATATGCTTGTGTTAAAGTAGGATGTAGGGTACTCACACATACAACATATTTTATCATTTCAAGTTTTTGATGCTCATTATATATAGGTCAAATGACATCTAGGCAATATCTCAAACCGTAGGTTTTGAGTGGTTCAGGTAGCCCTGATTTCCGAAATCTGAAGTCATGTGTCATGCATTGTTTTGGGCCATCTGTACATACAATTATGCACTTAACACTGTTGAACCTAATGGAATGATTATATAATTAGCAGCAATTGGAACTATTTGTAACGGTATATAATGCCACCTCCACCCAAACCACTGAAATCGTTAAAAACGCATACAAAAACCTACAAAATTCATATCAGAGACAACTTAGAGGGGAACTAGTCTTTGGATACAGGAGAACCGAAATATCAACAATAATATGCTTGTGTTAAAGTAGGATGTAGGGTACTCACACATACAACATATTTTATCATTTCAAGTTTTTGATGCTCATTATATATAGGTCAAATGACATCTAGGCAATATCTCAAACCATAGGTTTTGAGTGGTTCAGGTAGCCCTGATTTCCGAAATCTGAAGTCATGTGTCATGCATTGTTTTGGGCCATCTGTACATACAATTATGCACTTAACACTGTTGAACCTAATGGAATGATTATATAATTAGCAGCAATTGGAACTATTTGTAACGGTATATAATGCCACCTCCACCCAAACCACTGAAATCGTTAAAAACGCATACAAAAACCTACAAAATTCATATCAGAGACAATTTAGAGGGGAACTAGTCTTTGGATACAGGAGAACCGAAATATCAGCAATATGGCATCTTATCTCAATTGCATGTAATCGCATTTCTAATGCATGAAACAATGCTAAACTGCAAGCTGATTGTTCTGTATATCTAGTTTTGCCAGGAAACTATATACCACTCATTTCCAAAGTAAGGTCGACCTTCGACCGAAAAATTTCTTAATATCCGTTCTCCAATAAAACTTGGAAAAAACTATATTTCAACATCTAAACACCCAAGAATAATGAGTTAGAACCTATTGCCAGTGCAAACCTATACTAAGAAATCATACAATTATCAACAAGTCAAATCAATAACTCGAAGATCAGACTGCCTCATTAGCAGTGGAATCTGTAGAGCAAGAAATGATATGGATATGAACCATTGTACTGTACAATCCTGTGGAATAATTCTCTTCAAAATGACGCCAGTCGTTATAGGATTCTTTAGAAGGCATTCTGAAAGAAGTCTTCTTCTAGGTTGTAGTTTGCACAGGGTTTGAGTAATCCAACGATAAAAACATATAATTTGAATATAAATTTCCATATCTATATTATTGTTTTACATCATTTGTAAAAAAGGCACATACTACACTGGGATAAAATATTTATATAGTTATCGAAAATAAAGGTGCCCGTCTGACACCATTTCAAAGAGGCATCACCTGTTCTTTTCCATGCAATTTGATTTTTCATCGAACCCATTTCATGAATGCGAATCATATATCAAAGTCGTAAAAGTGGATATAACTACAAAGGGGCTTCAAAGGGCGGGAAGCCAACCAAAAAGTCTTTCATGCAACAGCGAAAAATGCTATCACGATTTCTTACTATAGCCTTTCAGTATAGTGATAAAAGGAGTTTTAATGCTTATATTTGAAAATGTGGAATCCCATGGGCAAACCGACGAAACGGAATTTAAGCTATGGTATATCCTGTTGAGGATGGCAATTCTCTAATTTCTTTTTCATCTGCGTTTTCCACAATGGGAAAACTGGCACAATGAACTAGAAAGCTAAATAGAAAAAGGTAACATCTCTAAATTTTGCACGGGAAGAAGAAGCGAAATAATAAACCGCAATGGGAATTGGAACCCGAATGGGCGTGGATAACATATTGTAGTGTCAGTAGACCCAGACTACGATATCAAAGGTGAACAAAAGAAAGAGTTTATCTAAACTAGGAAAACAGATAGGAAGCAGGATATGATGTAATATCGTAACCATATGAACCCTTGCAGTACAATACTTCCAATACTTCACTCAGTCCCCCTCCTATCCCAACAACTCCTCCCCGTCTAAATGCAATCCTCGGCTATTCAATATCCGACCTTTAACACTATCTAGTGCCATGGGAAGAAATCTAAGCCCCCAACCTCAATCCTAAAAAGGTCAGTTGTACTGGCTGAAGCCTTCCCATTCACAAGTGATGCATGGTAACTCTTACCCAATGCTCCCTACCTCCTAAACTCTGCTAACGTTTTTTCCTCCTGCAGGCCGATTCATCGTCAGTCATGTGACCCTGAGTAGCCAATAGGGAAGAAGTATGATGACATGTGACTGGTAGGGGGGTGATTTGAGCTAGTCGTTGCCTCAGTGTGGGGATGTAGTGGGGTGTTTTGTGAAGGGAAGGCCACAATGAATCTTCATTGGGAAGAAATGCCTGCGTGGAAGGAACTGCTCAGAGTCATCATTGTGGGCGCCTGTGGGTGTGCGGGGGAGAGGGGGTGGCTGAATGTTGTGTATATTTTATATCCGGGTATTGTGGGTAGTATGAAAGAGTAGTGATTGGGGTAATGCTGATATATTGGCTGGCATGCGGCATATAAACTAGAGCGCAGTGAATGCAGCAATGGAGCTGGGCTGGAGGAGGGCGAGTTCGAAAGACATGGTTGCTGGGGATAAGAAGAGAAAGAGATCCTCCTCTTCTCTTATAGCCCTCCTCCCACATAAAAAGGCAATAAAGCCATTGATTACCGTTATATGTGTGTACACTTATATGAATTGGCAAGAGAATATATCTGCCTCTATATTCCATCTGGTTTTGAAACTTTCTCGCCGAATCTCTTTAAGATACATGTCCAAGGCCATACTTGCCCATATATAGCTTCAAAGTGAACTGCAGTACATGTTATCATTTTTAATTACCCTTTCTGTAATAGAATCAAGATATTATTGAAATCGTTAACCACAAAATAATAGCATGTTGTATTCCTGTTGAGATATCAGGAATATAACATGCTGTTATATGTAATGCAATGAGGATTAGCTCAAATAAATCTTGCTATTGCCGTGTCGTTATAGGAAGGGGGAAGAATCAGTCAGGTATTTGTCATCTTTACATTAAACTTATGTCTAGCAACATTCCTTCCGCTGGTCTCCATTATAATTACAGGACGATATTAACAAAGCCGGTTATTGGCTTTTCTTGGTATATGATTCACAAATCGGCAAATGAGGCTTGATAGACTTTCCGGTAATAAATATATTAAAGTTGGACATATAAAAAGATCTTACGGTGGCTCCCTATCCTACTAAGCTTACATGGTAACATCGTCAATGTTATGCCAACCTACCATGGTTGACTTGAACCTACGGTCGAACACATCATGTCTTATTCATTCCGTCCTATTTTTGTGATAAGAAATAGAATGCACCATTAAGTCAGCCCTAGTCACGGCCATTGAGTTATCTTTATTGATTTTCATGACAAGAAAGTTGCTATGCCTCGTATGGTACTTGTCTGTTATGTCCTACTTCGTGTTTATCCATTCGTTTTCTAGCTGGGTAGTTCAAAGTAATCTTCCCACAAATTATTCGATATCAGTTTAGAGTCAACGAGCGGAACATTCCTAAATTAAAACAGCAATTTAAGATGACAAGACTGTCAGTTAGTATAAGAAAGATATATCTATAATCCAATCCAACAAATTCAAATAAAGTGGTATACTTTATAAAAATGATATCGGCCTTGACTAAATACTCATGGAATTACTAATCATTAAAATGCACGTTTAATGTAAATGTAAAATGGTGTAAAAGGAATCCCTTATGAAATCACTTCCTATTAAATGACGCCAGAAGTTCAGCGTTCAGTTTCAAGGCTGAAATAGTCGACGGCCATTAGTGTACCAGTAGGCCTTCCATTCAGCTGGCGCCGAAGACAAGAACAACCAGAACTCTTGTTTTGTAGGCAATTATAAAGCCCTGGTTCTATTTTTGTGGTAGCCTGAGAACAAGACCTATACGGTGTACAGCAATCTCAGTGACTGGAGAAGTTTTTTCCTGACTACCACAAATCGATCTCGCTAATCGATGGCATCCTTTTCGTCTGCTGCTTCAATCTGTCCATCATTTGAGTGCCTCCGTCTCGGAGACCACAAGATTTCGCAGAGGAAATGGAGGGGATGGGAGATGGTGTGGCCAGAGTATAAGAGTGTGAAAGTAAAATATTCAAATACAAAAATAAAAGAATAAGTTGTTGGTAGACATATCATTTCAGGATCTTTTCAGTGTATCTTGAAGACAAATTTTGGGTGCAATCAATCACAGAAGCGCAGCCTACCCGTCTGTTTAACTCTTTCTACACATCTTTGCTAATCTAAATCTTGCATATTTAAACATAATCAGAAATGTGCCTCCTCCAATAGACATCGAGATATTTTTGTTTGTTTTTATAGCTGTATTATTATCTCTCAATAGGATTGTGATTACCTCTCCTATGCTATGGAGCTTTTTGCTTCCGAGCTTCTTATGCCTCTATTGCACAAGTGGTACCTCTCTACACCCCCAACTCTTGGGAGCGCCCTTCAATCCAGCCCAACGCGCCCTCTTGGGGCAGTGACCTAAGTCTGGTTCAAGAGGAGGAAGAGGAAGCAGTATTCAGGTCAGGCGGCCACTTCCGGTCTGGATGTGCTGACAGACCTGAAGAATTGATTCCCCTCTCGATAAGCGTGATATGTATCAAATACACCAAGTTTCTTCTTCATAGTTGAAAGAACAATTGATTAACGATCGCTCATAAATGTGTAGATCCGTTTTGGGGATAGATAAACTAAAAGAAAAATGTGTAAATACATGTACATTAACTGCATCCTTAGATTATACGTTTCCCACACTGAAACCCTCGTCCAAAAATATTCTAAATGAGATGGAGTTCATTTCTTAAAGGAATACACGGATATATCTTAAATATAGATTCAAGGTGTAGCCAGCAGTCAGTTTGTTTTTGACTAACACATTTCTCGCTAAGCCAGATGTGAAAGGAAGTGGAAGTGGTTGTTTTTCTTGCTACAGTAAACTAGTCAGTCTTCCCCAGGGTTTCGTTCATCCATTTTGAAAAGCACTTTTTTGAATCAAAGGTTGGCTCAAACCAATCTAAATCCCTTGTTGAGTTATCTATTTCTTGTCCTTGGCCAGAGAAGTTGAGTCAGTCGGGAGCCGTATACTATCCAGTTATACCATAGATTCCCACAAGAAAAGCATAGATCTTTGAGGTATATGCGGGCAGAGCAATGACCTATGCCGTACACGAATTTGCTAGTCTGAACTCTGACATCTTAGCCCAGAATCAATTCATATTTTAGCTTCCCTGATATCCCAACGTCTGATTTAATAACAAATGTAATACCTCTTCCGATTTGTGGGCTCACATTTGTGAGCTCATTTATATCACTAATACATTGTAAAAATCAGAAGAAAAGTAATTAAACAGCAAACTTCAACATATCTCCTTCAAGAACTTAAAAGAAGTTACCCAATTACAGAAGATTAACCCGGAGAATTTACATTAAAGTATAGCAGCGCAACAAAGTTTGCAATGCATTGTTGGTGCTTAAAGTTGCCCCAACCCTGTTGTCCTGGATTTATTGACTTTTCAACAAATCTCCTGTATCGATCCTTGGCTGGGTCGCCATTTCCAGTCTCATTCATACTCCATTCACTTTGTAACAGGCGCCCCTCAAGCTCCCTTTTCATATTCTGAGGTCCACAGACTGGGCAAAGAGCATTGCACAATAGAGGAATACATGGTTCGCTTAGAAAGCATTAAGTATCTTGTTCTTTGCTGAGATTTTAAGAATTGCTGATATATTCTGTAGGTACAAACGCCATGCTCTTTTGAATAGATGGAATAACCTCTCTGCTAGCTAGAATGTCATGCAGCTCCTCAGATGTTGGGAATAACACACGCATAAAACATGAGTCTGCCCTGACTTGTCTTTTTCTCTCTGTCATTCCGTCTTCTTCCAAGGATTTGTCGCCTTACATCTGTTCGCAATTTTGCCAGTAACTACACCCTGATACATTAGTGGTATTTGTCCTTGACCCATGTCGTGACCTTTGGCCAGTATATCAGTGGCCACCAGGGATAGAACATGTCCTGCACAAGTCTTCATGTACCTTTAGATTATCCATATGATAGCGGACTATGTTATTCCCTTTTCTCTTATTCTCTTAGTTACGTAGAGGTTACTGAAGCCTTTCAGCAAGACGCTCTATAAGCACTATCTATCACAGCTATAATGCGCAACAGTGTAGAAAGTATGAATTAATATTGAAAGATGACAGAAAGTTTTGAAATTGGTTCGATTGAAAATCAAGTGGTATTTCATAGACTACGCTTATCACACAGGGAAAAGCTATCATTCAAATAAATAGCGCCTAACAGAAGTTAGTGATTTTTCCTTCGGGGGCTCTTCTCACTTGCGATATAGTCTTGGTACTATTAGGCCAAGTCTATGCAATATCTGTCATTCAGTAGCCTGTACTTTCCCAAAGTCCTTGGGAGTTTGGCATTCAATGAAAAATAGAAGAAATAGAAGATTTCCCCAGGGAGGACAAGCTTCTATCAGAGCACAATAGAGAACAGTAGGCACCTTTAAGTGAGGAGAGTGGCGGTAGGGAAGGTGATCATTTAAATTCCCCATAAAGGAGGGGGGGGGGGAGAATATACATGTATGTAGGAATTTGCCACATTTACGTGTGAGTTGGTTGTACAGTGAAGCGGAACAATGCAGGATTGTAATTGTTTTTTTCTTATTCACGTTGACTTCATACCAATTTTATAGGATTTCTGCATTATACAATTCAATATGTTCATTTTATATGAATATATTGTCAAAGATGGCGATTTTAACAAGGTTGCATGTCCGAGGTATGGCCGGCTGGTAAACAGTAATGACTTATATATATTGATAACATAAATATATATAACATTTTGATCAAAAGACTAAAATGAGTACAACCATTTTGAGACCAAGCAGCAACATTGGCTATTCAGAACAGGCAAAATTGTCGACCACCCACATCAATATCTTTTGTAGAAAACCAACTTTAAAAGAAGAAATCCTAGTGGAGCAAATTTAGTAAAAAGTTTTAAATAGACAGTAAAGAGTACGCCGAAGAAGCTAGAAACCGATGAATCACAATTTACTTTCCAGATCTTTGGTCGGGGTAAGTACTATAAGATGCCGATGGCACCCTTGAGAATGTCTGCAATTGGCTGGTCCTTGTCTAAAACACAAGTTTACGTTACTGAAACACACACTGACCCCACGGTGAAAAGGAGCCTGTAGGATACTTTTTTTTATTCAAGGTTGAGTTCAACGTTCTTGAGGCAAATAAACAATACATTATTTGAAATGAAACTTATTTCTATTAAATCTCTGGAAGGTTAAATGTTCAAATTATAGACCTTTGTCATGTCAACTTTAGAATATAAGAGGAACAATATGTTAAGACATTCGAATATATTTTTCCAGTAAAATGTTAAAATGCCAGTCAGCTAGTTCACATGACATTGTGTTTGGTTTTGACTACATGCATTAAGGCATTATATGTTTCAATCCTTAAACATCTGTCGAATGTAAGATAGCTGGCCCAGGAAAAGCCTTATATATCCCTACTTCAGGATAAGGTAGTACATAACTCTATAAACCTTAAGAACTTTAACAGACTTTTCTTTACAGGCTTTTAACATCTCTACACTCTTTAGAGTCATTTGACTGATATTTCAAATTTTTTCATTTACAACATCCCCAGCTAATAAAACACTAAAATGGGCGCCCAAAAGATAGGTCATTATCCTTCATGGAATCCATCTCAGACAGTCAGTCCCAATGCCTTCCCTCATTCAAGTACATCAAAGTTTGAAAAGTTTGCAAAGACTTAGCGATGGCATTGGTTAAGAGTCTTTGTGCGCTTGAGCGACTAATGTGATTAAGGCAGGCAGCGGAGGGAGTTTGTGAAGCAATCATTGTGACAATGAGCAGCTCTGGATTGATGAGCTTCACCAAGTAGAAGCTGACCGACTCATATAGCCTCCGGATATACCCTGCCTTTACCCAGTCCATGTACAGCGCCCTCACCTTTGAGCAAGAGAGCCTAGGCATAATCCTTGGACCTATTTATCCTGTGCCGAATCGTCCCCTGACCAACTTGTCCGACTCAGACATAGTGAGGGTGCGAGTCACTTCCAATGGGAAAATGGCTTCTGGGTGTTTAATGGTGGCACAGGAACAGGGTCCCTAAAAGGATGGAGTAAAGATACCAAAACTGATGGTAATCACATCATTTCATGACTTTATATATCAGTTTTAATTTTTATTCGATGGCCATCTTTATATTTCTTGGAAAGATTGCAATACCAGTTCTTTGATTGATTAATTGTTTTCTTTTTAGATTAGAAGGTGATATTTGAAAAAGATATGCTATGCACCTTTTTTTATATATCAAGATCGGTCCAAGGTCAATGTGGTAGTCCCTAGTTGTCCTGCTGATTCATTGCTTTGCTGTGAGTGGGGCAATATTGGGTGTGCTACAATAGCCAAGCCAACGTCTGAGTCTAGAGGGCGGACAATCTGTGTGAATGCACTATTATGGCCAGATCGATGTGGCACAGTTTGGTGAGCTTCATTTGGGAGAAAGGACTCGGTGGTCGCATTGACTGCCAGACCAGGAGATGCATTCCCCTGTATATAAATGTTAGTCGGAGTAACCATACTCCAAGTATAAATCAGCGAACTGTTGGTCACATAAAGTGCTCTAGCCAAAGGGTTGATATGATATGGTGAATATGGCAAAGAGGTCCACACGCGTTGAAATTCTAGCACTGAGGCAATGGTCTGTTATCTCACACAAAGGAACTTCATCCTTGTATCAGATTTGAGCTATTTCTGACAGAAAGTTCCCGACGCTAGTGGGTAAACAACTGAATAATATATGACTAATACAAGTTTGAATCTCAATTCCGTCTCATACATTGGACTTTTATAGGATCCCACAGGAAGACCTCTACATGGAGAGGCTGACGTCCTGTTCTGAAATGTGATGTAACTGTTAGACTCAGAATAAAAATATAATATATACTTCACTTTTCTATTACAGTCTCTAGCACCTCGTTATCCATAGGCACCGTTCCATAGTTCAAGTTCTATTTTATATTTTATTATTTATTGGCAGATAAGATGTTGAAGATATGTTATATCTGATACGATTGATTTATCAAAACATTAAGAGTGTAGAAGATATTGCTCTGACTCTGTCAAACAACTTCCAAGTTACAGCTCTTCTGAGACATTCACATATCAAATGTCCTCATTTATGAACTGAAACCTGATGTCTGTTTACCAGCTTCTAGACATAACTCTATCATATTCAAAATGATTCATATGTCAAAAATATAGTCCTAACATGCTAACATGCTAACATTTGAACACTCGCAAAACATCTTAAATTTACGAATTCCTAGATGTACTTGTGATATATACATTATTACCTATATAATGTTGTTTTGCTTCTTTATGTTTATTATTGCAAAAATAACTGGGCCGATTAAAAATGAGCATTAGGATATCTCCCTCATTAAGGCCGGATGAAAATGATTAGTAATGATTTTGCAAGATCGGGTATAATGGCCTATGTTTTAGATATATGATAAAACTAAACGATCCCGTGGGAGGAAATAGGTGGAGATTTAGTGGTCCCCGAACAGCTGTTAACATAAAAAGGTCGATCAGAAAGGGAGCACGACCATAAAACCATGAATATTTACCTCTTGCACACGCCTTCATATTGCAGCCAAGGGAAAAACATAACAGTATTGTTTGGTGGGTGCCTATTTTCCTAATTATTATTAGTCATTCTAATCATCTTCCTCCGTATAATTCCAAGAATTTATTAGTCAATGGTGGGACAAGACTGAAAGAGGAAATTGTTGATCATTGAATGTTATTGTCTGGGTGCTGTATCTAGTACATGTGAACACTGAACACATCTGATGATGAAAGAAACTTTCCTTTTGTGTCTAAAAGATGCCTGTGTGGTACCATTGTAAATGTCTACTTTTCGCATACTACTTACGAAATTTTGTATGCTATAGTGTACGCACCCTGCTTAATTACATTGTTTTGGCCATTCCAGACCTCAAGGGACTAATATTTTAAAGATAAGTTATCAAAATCATAGAGCACAATTCATGGCGTAGATATTACCCAGGATCTCCTGCATGGTTTCTTGCCTTTGTAATCTCCACATAATCTCCACATAGCCAAACTATATAAATTAGACCTATTCCTGTTATTCCCCTGTACCCCTAATTCCTCATACGCATCTCACGCTTTAATCATATCAGTACTAATCGTATCGAGATTGTGTTAGAATTTCACGTTAGATTACCCCTATTGATTTAGCCTTGAGCCAACGAAGCCCCAGGCCCGGTTGCTCTGCGCGATATGCCGCTTTGTAGTGCTTGTCAGTGCCGACAGTCCCACTCAAAGACACTTAGAGGCAAACTGTAATCGGTGTAAGGGCTAAAATGACAGTGGGTCTAACATGTTTGTTAGCTATCAATTTGAGCCAATAAGTCAGCAGTAACATGGGATTATCACGGTATGCCTAGCGGGTTAGCTTGGCAGTAGACTTGGCACAAAGCTATGGCAGTAACACACCATATCAAGCACATATATCGTTCATATGCCATGCTCAGACACTACGCCATTATAGAACTCCTTATTTAGCCCCATTAATTACCTCGGGAGTTTTGTAAAGATTACATTACCAATACAGAACCAGTGATGGAATAATGGTATGGAAATAAGTCTCACTATAGAGCAATGGGGCACATGAGAGTTGAAGTCTGCATGTATCCGTTCATCATAATTTTAGAATATAATATCTCATGCTGCACTTATGTATATAAATCGTTGAGGAATTTTAACAATTGATAAGTTCGCATATGATTTGTCTTAGCCTTACAGTAATTCCGTCTTTTTTTTTTTATCAAACAGCAAATTTAATATGTATACATACCTCCCCACTGCATGGATCTATATCCTTTGTATTTTACTACATGTTGAAGAGCGTGCCAATGTACTAGGTAACCTCTGATACACAGGCCTTTCCCCATGTATCCCATAATTTTGGCATTGATACATCATTTGTCATGACATACATACTCTCATATATTTTTGGTTTCTGTTTCCTGGCATCCAGTGAGAACCGCATAGTTTAATGACTAATTATGGACAACATCTTTGACTGGCGCCATGTTTGCAAAGATTGTTTTGATTAGTGCCACTCTGAGACGAATACATTGCGCCTGTGCCAACACTGACTTGGATACCATTACCCTTTAGGACGATCTTGCCACTGATAAGGGGCCATCTTTGAGTATGATAAATAGCCCATGTTGGAAGATGCCACAAAAAGAACTTTCCGGATAAGGCAATTATAATCCCAACAGGCCTTAGCGAGCGCTGGCACTCAATCCAATCTTACCACACGCCCAATAACATCAATCAAGACTAACTGCGCATGCCTAATTCAAACGTCACTTCCGGAGGTCACGTGGTCTTTATAACAAATGGCACATACGCAGTGAAGCGTCAGCTTTGTAGGCGTCCTCGCATGAAGCGACATCTCGCAAGACTTCACTTGGTGTGAGATTTCCCGAGAGCCATGATGCGCGCAATGGGTGGCCGGAGAAATCAATCACAATGTCGCAAAAATAGGAAGCCAAGCCTCGGCCCATTGGGTTATTTACTCTCCTTGAATTTTTATTATTTATTTCGTTATCAATTTCCAAGAACAGTGCTTTTTATTCCATGACGCCTCCGAGATGAGCTCGTTTATATTTCCTTGGATACGGTTGAAATAAGCAAGCACCGGCTGCAGCGAAGAACTTACAACATTCATTGTCGTAATTCATCAAGGGCCCATTTGTAGTCGTTGGGAAGCCATGTTGGTTGTAAGGAGGGATGCCGAGCGGCCATGCATGTAGCTGCACGACTCTGGTGGCACTGTGATCTTTGTCTCAGTCTCACCATGGAGAGGAAAAACAAATACCAAGCTCAACCCTTTCAAAAGAATCTCTCCTGGTGGAGAGGCATTAAAGGGAATTTTCCTGAAGCAGGACAAATTTTACGAAAAATAGAATGAGAGAAGAGGTAAAGTTGAAGCACGTCTTCAGTTAAATAAATTCAATTTGCTTTTTTCTAGGCTGCTGCAAAATTGATCACGAATAAAAATACTTCTAAATACAATCGTAGGAAATATCATCAAAGAAAAATCAATTTTACTATTAAATTAAATAGATCGATGAATCATAAAATCCGAATGGAATTACGATAAAGCCTATGATGGAAAGGGACAGCGATGAGGTTTTTATGGTTACCGACCTTGCCTTGTGTATTACAAGGTCATAGAAACAACACATTTAGGGGCAATTCATCCTAAGAAGCATGGCAGAAGATATAGTGTTTTCTCCCCCTCATTTTTACCTCTTTGCCTTTTCCACCCTTTTTTATTGCTGAGCTAACAACAGTGTCATAATAAGTACACTAGTCAGTCAGTATAAGGAGACTGACCGAAGGAAAGATAGTGTTCTGATTACCACTGAATAGGCAGTGGAGTAAGTACATGACTTTATTAGATGTGGAACTAGCTGTGAAGAGAAGTGGGCAGACAGCTTGGAGCCGTCCTGCTCTCCATCTCCTATCTCAGGTCAATAATCCTCAGACCATGCATGAAAGTGTGTTTGTCATTTTGTGTAATGGATGAGGATACGGTCTTTCAAGATCAAACGTAAATAATGGCAGATCTTACCGGGCCTGAAACCTCTGCAGTAGGATCTACTTTATCTTTTACAAAGAGGATTAGTGGTCCGCTTTAATATTTCACCATACTCCTGGGCAGCTGGTGGAAGGCGATCCATTTGATAGTGTTCAATTCATGACTGGCATGCTATATATGGCAACATCAATAGTGACACTGGTTCGACTGACATAATAGAACAATTCTTTGATACAAACCAGGTAAATACTTAAGCTGTATTACCAGCTAATTTAGAAAAAACATTATCTATTGTGTGATCTAAATTTTTAGGTTTTTTAAAGAATTTCCAGTCAGATAATGGCCCCCTATCCATTGTAACCACAAGTTACTTAAAACTCCTTTCAGTGAACTTACAACTAATTCAATGAAATTGAATGTCAGGACAGCCCTGGATAGTTAATCATTTCGACTGCGGATATGACCCTTTGTGTCCAGAAAACCTTAAGGCCTGGTTTGCGCTGCTGCTGACACAGATCTTGGAAATGCTCGCCTTAAATTTGGGTCAATCACTTGCTGCGTCGGTGTTGCTTCCAAATGCCAAATGAATATATCACACCTTAACCACTAATATTGTTTCCGTTCACCGACATATATTTGAACTACTTCTGACCAATACCAGGTATGATTAAGACCAGGTATGAGTATTGTCATAGCATGTTGTTGAGGCATATTACTTTATTAAAGGTAGACTGCTAACTTAAATGTAGGTGTTGTTTCCCCTTCAGATTTTACTGAGAAAGAATGACATATAATCTTAGGTCTTTATTAAATAAAAACCTAAGATTTTATGTCCCAAGTCTACAAATTTTGTAGACTTTAAGTACAAGTTTGCTTCCCACCAAATGTTGCCCAACCTGCAATCCGTAACATCTTAAACTAAGGTTCCACTGTACTACTATATATACATGCATCTAGATTTTTCGTAAAAAGTACTATTTTGTTACAACACCATCTACCTTCCCATTCCTTAACCTACTGTACATACTTCTTTGGATATTATTTCCTATTCATAGAAAGATGGATCCAACATCCTACTCCCCACCAGCTCCTGAAAAAAGAAAATGCACTAACACTAGATATCCATCGATGGAAAGGGATGTAGAGCTAGGAACAATCAAACATGATTTATAACTAATGGGACATTCTTGTCTCATTATGAAACATCATGGAGTGCCCAATGTCCTTCAATGGATACAGATATTCATGCTATCACCCTGTATCATATGTCCTTCCAATATTTGATACATGGAACCGTGTAATCACCAAGATGTAAAGCTTTAAACAGTGTAATCGTACGTTCAATCTGGCGTCCTAAACAATGGGAGCATAGAAGCCTTGCAGCCAGGAATCGATGTGTAAATAATGATGAGATATGGAAAGTCGGCGGTCCGCTTTATTGTCATGTAGGCACTGCAGGGACAGTCTCGCTTTATCTTGATTAGAAAGCTTCTCAATTTATCTCATTATCGCCAAGTGATAACTTCCTGTTCCGTAAATCCACACAGTAGCGCCACTTGTCACACTTGCCTATCACCCCCCCCCCACGCCCTCCTGCCCCCGCCCACAACCACCCACCCACCCACATTCATAAAGCCAACCCTTACTGGGGTGCAAAGATAATAGATGCTGTTTAAAAAGCCAGTAAAACAAATCAGGCATTTGAACGATTTGGATAACTCATGCACGAAAAATTGTTCCACATAATTTCCTTGTCTTTTAATCGCCAAGATGAATGGCTCTATGAAGTTATCCATCATGATTGTTTTGCTTTAATCTGAAGTACATATTAGACGCTTCTGGCTCCTCGTGAATATAACTAATTGTCGTGTGAGTCAATAATACAATAATACATTTGATGGTGCTATTCGAGGCGCTCCAGGGCCCTGATGAAAGGGTGTAGTTCTTGCATACTAATGAGAGAATATAATTGCATTATTTTACACACACCAACAATCAATATGGATTGCTGGCTCATTGCGTAAGCCAGCGACAATTAAAGCTTTAAGTGAAGCATTCAAACACTTAACGGCACAAAATGATTCATCCTAAATCTAGTGCATACTATGGGCATACTTCATTTCTTTCCACCTAAACCAATCACTTACTATACTTGGATCTTTGGATAGTAGGTTAATTCTATAATGGAGTGTCGTCAGGGTAATCGGTTAAGAGAGTGTCAGGGGTGAACTCACTTTTCGGATTCGCTGAAACATCCGATTCAATATTATAATTTAGGCTGATGTTCCAGCAATTGCAGGGAAAATTATGTTAATGCTGAAATCGACAATATGGGGTAATGCCTGAATTAAGTGATGGAACAAGTCAGGAGTTATGAAATCAACTTTCCATACAGTGTACTATTGATTTCCGCTACTTTCAGTCGCAAGGGCTAGAGTAATTGAGTTATATTGAAAACAAAGGGAAGAATAACGATCGCACAGGAAAAGTCAATAATATCGCTAATACAATTATCTTCGGTTTTATAAGGTCTAGTCAGGTGGTGGTAATGACTGGCTTATCAAGTCTAATGTGTGCTGAGGTGGAGAAGTAGGATGGGAAGGAAGGGAAGCTGTGGATGGTGTGCGAGGGGGGGGGGCACTGACATTTTCTTACTTAGGACCGGGGGCCTGTTTCATAAGAAATCCTTACTTCTTATTCTGCTTGCTTTGCTACATTTCCATGCTAAGCAGCTGGCAAACACCCTCTACGGGAGGAATTTGCTATGCACACAATGATTTTTATTTCTACAGTCGAAATTTGCCACCAAAGCAAGGAAAAGAGCCAAGCGAGAAATGTTGTAGATCTTTTTGGTATTCTTATGAAACAAGCCCCTGGAGATAGTTAGGGTGGAGGGAAGCTATGCGATAGGTGCAAAGACGATGCAAACGACAACTGAAAAATTATGTTGAGTTGAGAAAGAAAATGGTGGGGGCTAAATCGAACAGAAATGTATAGCTCATATATCTAGCAGTCATAATACAATCTCATGCGGAACATAGCAACTATAAAAATGTTGGTATTTGTGAATGTGCTAGAAGTAATCATTTCCGTCCTTTTAAAACACATTTGTTACTATTCCAGCTAATCGGAAAGCAATCTCCTTTTCTGCAATCTCGCTGACACTCAATCTTTTGGATTGTTGGTTGTTTTACATTTCATTTTATTAGGTTTTCAGTCCCTCCTGCTTCCTTCTACAATACATATCACTGAAAATAAAATACAATATGTACAATGACAACATTAATGAAGAATGGAGGCTTTTCCCGAGACTTTCAAAAGTATCACAAAATGGCCATTAGGCACTGATTTCATGTTTACACTCTCACATGTTCTATTATTTTTAGATATGAGTTCTGAATGAAACGGAATAGCCAGAGGGAATACTGGTATAGGATAAAGGTATTACTGCAATCATAATTTGGGATACCTGAATGAATAGTTCGGATCTTTGTACACATGCTTCTGCCGGCCCAAAAAGAATAACAATATTATAACGAGATAAACCTACTTTTCAGTAATAGATGGAATCTCATATGTTGCGTGTGTGCTGTACGATTGAAAGAAAGCAACCAATTTGTGTATATGCAGTTGCAGCCGAAGCGATTCACTGTGGTGGGTAACATTGGTGTCACCTAGTCTTCGGAGAGACACAAGATGGATGGACTGTCATCATGAGACGATTATTGGCCGCCTCTGCCACCTTTAGTGGAAGGGGAGAAGGTCAAAACTCCTTTCCTTATCCTCCACCCAGTCTAACACACCCGCTACGTGTAGATATACAAGTGTGTGGCCTGGGGAGTTGGATCCTCTGCCTGACTGGTCCATTTATCACTGCTACTTATCCTTCTAACACTCACAAAACAGAACCAGATCTTATATCACACCTTTGTGTAGAACAAGGAAGAAACGCCGAAGGAAGAGCCATAATAATATTTCGAAGAAGGAATTCATGCTGACGCTTTGAAATGAATACGATCCAGGCTGTTCTAAATCTAGACGAAATAGAAGTTTTTCCCTGTTATATCGATGTTTGGCTATATTTGAGTATTTTACCATTTCGCGTGACTTCTGTCGCTGTGAGCGTGTTCATCTTCGATCTTTTAATTGTTCTTGGTCTCTCTGTATGGAGCGCATGTGAGGAGGTTCTCAGGGAAGTAAGGATTCACATCGTCATATACATTGATCAGATGCAAATAACAATACAAAATAATAATTACCGGCGAATAACATGTATGCCACTCAGGAAATTACCTCCCCGAGTTACTTAGTATCATTGAGCCTCAATTTAATAAACTGTATGTTTTAGAAATCTGAACTCATTCTAAACCAGGTTAATATATATAGCGTAAAGAATAAGCTATAAAAAGGATTACTAAATAATTTAACAATTGTCATGGAATAAGTAAGCACCATTCAAAAGATATGCCGTTATGCATAATTTTATGGGAACTCACATTTAAACTGTTGAACGCCATATAGAACGTCTTAGGTATTATATTGAAGATAAAGGGCACACACGCATGCAATTAAGGAATTAAGTGAATTTCTGAACGATTGGAAGGGGTAATGATTAACCTAATACCAAAAGTGATAAAATGCAAGGTCATTATCAATAACATTTTTCATTTCATTCTGATCGGCGAAGCCAGATCCATTTATTTTCACTAATAAGAAACATCAACAGTACAGTAATTTTGTATGGTGAAGTGCCTAGATATTACTTTGCTTCGATTCTGTATACTGTATGTAAACCGAAGAAATCGCCAGATAATAAATTAGTTGCTTACATAAGGCATTCGACGGTAGGACAGTGTGAGGAGTCTCTGTCAAATTTTGGTAATGGTTTGGATGATTATATCAAATCTTGATGTTACTTATTGAAATTTGTAGGGCTTTTTTTTCTTTTTTTTATCATGATTAATATAATTACCCTGTTATTTTAAATGTGGCAACGTCCGAAACACATCCATGGTGGGTATGACGTATTTTTCAGTTTTGATGTAATTGTAAACGTTATGCCCAAAATGAATGAAAAAAAATCAAATCGCCATTTTTCTTAGCTGGTAATTTTATTGGACAATTGTGAATTAACCGAACGGTTTCTGCTACTACCCCGACCAGGGAACGGATACTATTTTATATAGATCTGTATCTGTTCGATTTGCTGAGGAACGGAGACCAAGCAAGGTATGATGGCAACTTATTTTGATATGTTCAAAGCGTCTAATATCACCAATCCTATTAGTTCAATTAGAAATACAAGTTTTTGAGCTCTTAAGTCCCTTGAGATCATACTTGGTTAGAGTGACACAGGAGGTGAAATTGGGTAACAACTTACCTGATACTCTAGAGATTAAGGCCAATAGAGATTAAGATCAATACCTGGGCCAATGTTGTTCTTGTTTTATGTGAATGATCATTGCAGAAGAAATCCTTACTTATGATATCGCTTTCTTAGCTGCTTGCTCTCGGTAAGCAACTGGTAAAGAATCTTTAAAGGTATATATAAATGTCAAAGTTCAATAAAAAAAAAATGAAGGAATCATGGATTTTTTTTAAACTTTGGATTTAGAAAGAACATGGTTGGGGGAACCCGAAAGGCCAATAAAACATATGTTATAGAATTAGTTTTTATTTCAGGGACAATTGAAATTTACTACCATTTACTATAGGAGTCAATGTGAAAAAGGCTTTTTCCTCCATTTTTTCAGAATTCCAGCTGATTGACTCATGCGATTTCCTTTAAAATCTGCATATATAGGCTACATGACATACTGACATATTATTTTACACTCCCAATTAAATAAAACTTGGGGTCATAGAATTAAAAAAAAAGTTATTCAGTAAAAACTGAGAATATATGCTTTTTCCCCATTGACATCCATAGTGAATGGTAGTAAATTTCAGTTGTCCCTTATATCAAACAATATGATAACATCCTGTGGGTGTTTTTTCGGCTTTTTGTATTCACCTAACCATGTTCTTTCTCAAGACGAAGTTTGAAAAAATATTGTTATTCCTATTTTTTCATGCATTAGTTCATTAAACTGCCGCCTGCAACAGTGCTGGCGACACTGGCATTTACCTTTAAGGAAAGAACTTGCTATACAGACTCCTACAAGATTTTCTTACCTAAGCAAGGAACAATATTAGCTTAGCAAGGAACATTCTACATAAGGATTTCCTTAATAACAGGCTCCTTCTACACACACATTATTTTATATGTAGATATAACTGCATTAATTATGGCATACACTGGGAAACAATACTAATGTACAGTACAGTTCAAGTGGATATCAAAATAACTTCAAGCGGACATTACAAGATTCAAAGAATGGTGTGCCTATGAGATCTTCTATGGCAAAAAGAAATCGTCAAAACTAAAGATTGTAATATGGGTTTTAATGATAAAGTCCAACAAGTTACCACTTACATATATAAAGGACTAGACTTTCAACAGAATGAATTGACAGAAACTGTGCTATGGCTTATTTTGAAATAAGTAACATATAGAAGATCACGCCCTTTTCAATCAGAAAATTGCTCTTCTTTGTCTTGCAATAATTATATTTTATAATCTTATCAATCATATAGGCGACATTATTTTAAATCCTATATATAACTCAGAGTTAGATTTATAACTGTTAAGATCTAAGGAGGTAGAATCATGATTATAAATTAGAGATAGCATACCATAAAGTAATTTTCATTCTTCTACAAATTTATGCAGACACCTTTGGTGAGTGCTGGCTGCTGTTCTGTTCTAAGTTCTAGTTGTTGCTAGTTCCTCCTCTCCGCCCTGCTCACTTTGGGGAAATTACTGCAATTAGAAATGTTTGTGAGAGATTCTCTATGTCTGGCCCCTCTTCATGCACTTTGCTAGATTGCTTGTGACTGAGCCTTCTTTTTTCGTCTTCTCTTCCCCCATGACTTCCGTTTCAGTTTGGTTCTACTTCCTCAACTACAGGCTTTTGTTTCTGTTGTACATGTAAGAAGATACCCCGTTCCGAACAGATTTTGTACTGCATAAAAGCTCAATTCTCGTTTACGTACGGTAGATATATTAACGTTTGAGAGAGGCGCATACCACTTGAACTACATATAAAGAGAAATATAGGCAATTGTCTACACAGGCTAGGACCTTGGGGGGGGGGGGGATCAGCTACTGTACTTCGATTGCAAAATGTGCAAAAAGAAGGGATTGCCTTAAAGGTAAATGTAAGAGGATTCGAAGTGAGTGCTTTTTAACAGATAGCGAATTTTATTTTTTTGAACCTGAGGAAATATCATAATATTGACAACATAACCAACCTCTTTCTTCCTGAGATCCTTCTTCGCTTTGGGTTCTCTTTCAAACTTATCTCCCGTTCCCTGCATAGGTATGTTCCCCATTCGTCGCATATTACTGGGCATTTATAAAACGATCAGTTGTTATCAGATTGAGCAAGGTGGCAATGAAACAGGATGGATCACTCCAGGGTCAGTCAGGTTCACCAAGGCTGACATTTGAAGCAACCGCCTTCATCCCCCTTGTCCTCAGAGCAATTTTGGCAACATTTACCAGTCCAACCAGCTCTTATTACTTTTTTTAAGTAATGGTACTGGCCAAAATGCTGATGATATCAATTGTACTCATTAAGTTTTAAAGTGAAGAGCCTGTCTGAAGGAATGCTATTAAAATTCGGAAAAGCAGGGCTCTTAGTCTTGGAGTGGTAGTCGTCAAATATCCGCAATTAAAATGAAGCGCACCGCCAATTCGGCATGAAACAAAAATAGAATTTTAAAGTTACATTTGCCTGATTATTGGTCAACCTTTCCCAAATAGTAATGATTACGTTGTACCATGTAGAAGGGGATATTGAATTGGAAGCTCAACTGGGCTTGGCTTGAGAAACATGGTGAACAAGAGGAGGTACTGCCCTGTTGTATAGCTCATTTAGATAAGCAGAATGAGCTTCATGATCTAACACTTTGTGGCGCTCTATGGGTTATATATCACGTGATGTAGAAACATCGAGGCCGTCAGGATCCTTCTTTATCGCCCTCTAGAGGGAGATTCTTGTGTCAGTCCATCCTCTAGTTTCAGGTTGACGTTGAGAGGTTGAGAAGGAGGCGAGTGTGGAGAAGGGGTAGAGGGTTGTGAAAGGGAGGAGGGAAGAGCCATCAAAAACCAATCTAGACAAGTGGCGAACCTGGCGTCATACACAGCTCCCTCTATGGGCGATAATCGGGGCTTTGAGCGATATTAAGGGAGATAGAAAGGGATTGAGCGATAATATAAGCGTAGAGAGGAATGGGAGCGGAAAGCAGAGCACCCAATATTACAAAGTATCTGTCAAGGACTTGTCGTGGGTAGTTTGTTATAAGACATTGGGGGTGCTGGTGGCATGCTAATTGAGAACCACATGACAACCTCATGGGTAGTCTCGTAGGCGAGAAGTGAGGGGAGACTTGGGAAAGGATGGCGGCAGGTGGTTGGGGACAAGGGAAAAGAAGTAACAGCATACGGCGGGGAGGGACGGGTGTCAAGGAATCACTCGTCTTACCTTCATATAGCATCCACCATTATGAAGCCAATCAAGACACAATCAAACATGCCACATATTTTATTCAGAGGTCTCTCAGACACTTTGATAGTGTCAGGAGAGAAGAAAGTGATATTGTGCTCTGAACTATTGGTATGGCCATATAGATTGCTATAACATATTGATATCCATCAGACCTGCTGTTATATCCCATATATATATATATATGGAATAATTATTGAAATTGTGCTTAACCCTTCTAGCCCCTTAAAGTGGTGGTGGGGCGGCAGAGTAGTCTAAAGGCTAGCGATGGATTTGAACCCAGTGGCATGAGAATGTTATGGGTTAGAGTGTGGCTATGATAGACAATTGATAGACACATCACCTTTCTGCCCCCACCCCCTACCACCCCCTACCCCTCTCTACTCCAAGTGACTAGGTTCCAAGAGATCAGGTATGAGCTGACCTAACCCTGGTAAACTATTGTCAATAGATAATGACGTTAACCCTTCGATTACCCTAGCAAACGCTCCAGTGGGTCTAATCAGCGCGCCATGCAAGGATATTGAATCCCCCAAAATGATTAGATGTGATTTTGTTCTGTATAGTATGTAACATTGTATGGATGTAATGACCATTAAAGTAAATAAAACTTCATTCATGTACTCTTCCATGAAGTGCCTTTCTGCCTCTTTTCCTCTGTCTCTCTCTACCTTCTTCGCTATCTCTATATCCTCGGTACGACCATAAACTGCCTACCTTTCAGCTCTCTCGCCCTTGATATAACCTTTTTCAAAGTGCTGACAAGGGCTTAAAGCAACCAATCTCACTCACTCATGCACTCTTCCTTATCGTGCAACTTAAAATCAATTTTTTTTTAATTCCAGGATTACCCCAGCGCAGCATCGTGGTAACCTGGCAGTGTTGTCGTTACACCCGAGTCTAACCTTAGCCCAAGGCCTGGGAATAGAGATACTCCTCACATTTATATTAGTCTTTACTGTCTTCGCCTGCTCAGCTACACATCCGCTAGATGGCACCAGGTTACCCCCAGGTTTCCTCACACAGCCAATCACAGTAGGGCTAAGTGTCACACTAGCTCATCTTGTAGGGGTAAGTGATATCTTTCATATAGATGCTCATTTTCCTTTTAATCTTGACACTTGTAAGCACTTCAATGGTCCACTATTGAATAAAAAATAACTAAAGCTGTAAATATTACAGCTTGGACTATTTGATCAAGTGTGGATCTATGTACACATGTTTATGCACTTTGAATATAATTATGGTAAACGTATTGCGACAAGTTAAAGTGGCTGACTTGATTTATTTCACGTGGCATTCTTCTTCCTGTCTTCCTGCAGGAAATTTGTTACATGGACATTAATTTTTATCAAAAGTCATTTATTTTTACATTGTAAATCTTGTGCAATCTGGCCTATACGAATTAGTTGCGTAACTGAATCTCTTCAATTCCATCGACGACAATTATTACTGGTGCCAAAAACAGTCACAAATATCATGTAGAGTAATGTTTTTAACCTTTTTACACCGTGGGGTCAGGTTTTTAGTAAAATAAATGCTGTTGCAACAAATAAAACTATGAATCAATATCGTTAATTAAAATAGAACTATGGATAATAAGAATCTTCGTGGATCTATCAAATATTTGCAAAAATTGAGAACAGAAATGGCCATGTATGTTCCTGTCTCGACGATGGTTTAGACCATAAATGTCACGACCTATCACTGACTACTCAGGACCAATATTTCCCGCATGCATACGTTCTTGATTCAGATCATTTAACTGATATTGTGACGTAATTAAATGGAGATGAATAATGAGGCATGGTGAGTTGGTACACTATTATATGGTAGAGTTATTGGGGGATGAATCAATTACCGTGGCCGTTCCCATTAGCTGTAATGGTGTGTAACGGGAGGAGTACCGGGGCGTATTGTTTATACCCATTCTAAGTAGAGACTGCGAGGGTAAAATAAATCCTGCATATCCCTTCCCTTTGCACCTAATTTTAAAGCAGCTTCACACAGGCTCAAACTGTGTGCCATACCCAATTACTTTATGGTAATTAGAAACTATACGTAGACGTCTGTGTTATAAAAAGTGGAGTTAAAGTGGCTGGGGTATTGATGTAAGAGGTCGCGGGGCGGGGCATCTTCCAAAGCATTACTGATTTAAGAAGTCGTAAATTGGCAATGCTGCCCAGAAGGTTACATCAGTGCTGAGCGACCCAGGGCTCATCTCTCTATGGGCTAACGCTATTATGATGTTTATGTCCTAAGTTTTAAACTTATCGATAGATATAGATTGACCACTTTCAGTTGTAGGTGGGCCAGTGTTAAATGGTAGAGACCTTTGGAACCTGGACTGGGAATATAAGCTTCTCGAACAATGAAGACCACATAATGTGCCTTATATGACCATATTTCCATCAGAGACATTCGAATGTAATGTTATACCAATAGTATAGTGTTGTCCTATACATCTCAAGTCCACAATCCACTCATTCGTCTTCAGAACGAGCTAACGGCCAGTATTAATGATAGGACTAGTCATATAGGACCATAGTCATTAGTATTAAGCCTTGTCTGGTGTTTAAATTGCCAATATATCTTCCCTATTTCAATTGGGGACCACAAAAACATTTACGTAAATCACGGCACGAGGGAAGTTCCATTCTGCAGAAGGGAAGGCAATGAATTCCACACAGATATCTATTTTCGATTCACCGCTGACCGTCGAGCTATCCTCTTGAGTAATATTATTCTTCATGCTTCGACTCCTGACTCAAACATACAATTTAAAGGACAATGTTGTGCAACATGAATCTTTAGACCCATCAATGAATCGAATCAATATATAGCAGCTCTTAGGACATTACAACAGTCTATGTAGCTTTCAGTGTAAACTCTCATGAACTCTGGCCTGGGGGAGTATTGTACCATCGTAAATTACAAGAACTTCAAACCAGGTCCTCGTCTTTTAGCCATGAAATGACGCCAACACCCGCGCCAACCACTAAAGAACCCTAATTCATAGGGATTGACCTCTCTTCATAGCCCACTGACGTCTACTGATAGGTAGAACCACCTAAACACTACCTTTGAAGCCTCAAAGTCAGGGTTCCCTGAGACGTCGATACCCGATTCCTTGTAGAGACCGACATAAGTCGGTAAACTGCATTTAAAATGCCATGGATCGCGGCAGTAATGTCTTATAAATATGGAATGCCATCTTCTGTCCATACCCCCCATAGATTTGCCATTTTCTCCTCGGTGCCTATAGCCTCATTCCAGTCCTATTGGAGGCGAGGTCTGGCCCGCCAATCGCACACACAACACGCTCAGGCAAAGGGCACCGGAACCGGAAAAGGATTATCAGTGGCTGACGGGAAACTCAAGCTATAATGGCCCAGGTAATGACTCCCGCCTAGACAAGTGGTGACCCATGAATGCGACCCGGAAACAGAAGCCCCCTCATGTCCCCCTCACTTTCGCTGCCCTCTCATTGGCCCATACTGACCATGTGACTAAATCCCTGTGCGCTATTGGCCAGGAACAAAGGGATCCCTTGAGATAAGGTTAATCGAAGTGGGCCGCGTGGCATATTGAAAATCGAAAGTGCTTTCTATTATGGGATTAAAGGACGCTGGGTAATAATAGAATAGACGCCATCCTTGTTCACTGCTTTCATTTTTTACGCGTCGAAGTCAATATTCTGTAGCACTACATTGATTCTCTAGATATAATGGGAGAACCACCACGAGCGTTCCCTGATACGTTACTGGTGCACGAGGCCCTAAAACAGACGCTTACAATATTGCAAAAGTTAAAGCAGTGAAATTATATTCGAGCAAAGCAGTTTTATGAACGGTACCATAGACGCTGGCGTTATTGACATTTTGCTCCACTCGCCTACTTCTCCTTCTTTATCTAAGCTAGGCCGATAGAACAAATTTCTAGGGAATTGAACACACGTATGGGAAGTCATTAACATAACATTACTATTTCCAGGAGAACTATCGATTCCTCAGGACTGGAGAAAAACTGAGGACCGTTGATGTTGAAAGGAAGTGCACAACAATTAATAAATCAGAATCAATATGTTTTCGATATATATGTATACATCGATGAAGGAAATTTGATATAAAAATTGAATTACTTCAGGTTCTAACCAAATAGATAGGCCAGTGAACCAGGTAGGGAGGAGCTCACCACTCCTATCCACCTACAGAATCAGCTCAACAACATCCACATTCAATTTACGGCATGTCTCAATAGGCCAATTCCACTAAAGTTAGCAAAAGAGCACCCCTTCTAAAGAGGAACAATTTTGAAATGGTGAGAAAAAAAATGAAATGCTTGGTAATGTTTTCCCACACATATGTCTTCAAATTGAACGAGAATCCCATATTCTTGAATATGTCTTTCAAACTTCCTGGTATGTAGTCCGCAGACGGTATAAACACCAACGTCTCATCCCTTAGATTGAGTGATAATATTTTCTCAGCCTATTTAAGAATGACATACCCATCGTGACAAAGACAATGAGTGAACGGAAATACATGGAGCATATCATTATGCGTGCATAAATTTCTGACCACATATTAATTTTTGTCAACAGTTACCTTTGAGAACGGTTGAAAATCCAAGAAAAGAACCCTTCATGAATATTCATCCTGGAGAAAGACACAAGGCAAGAACTCGGATATTTCTATGATTAATTGCCAAAGAATTCTCGATTATCATTCGGAAATAGCTGTGAATGTGCCAGTGACTGTAGACATGATCATTTGTATGTATTTATACAGTGATACACCGTTAAGTGAGCACTGGTAGGGACGAACCAATAGGCGTCTGGAAACAGGGCGCTAATAATGCAAGCAAGTAGTATGTGGTAATTGGGGTCAGAATAAGGCAATGGCATAATCAGGCTTAGAGCCTGGCTGCCAGCAAATCTGGCAATGTCACAGTCTCCTAGCCATATCTGAATGTATACTACTACCATGGAAAGTTTCATATCTATTGATCAGTCAAACAGAACATGGAAGAGAATCCAGGCTATTCTGTTGTACAGTGTTGATTTAAGTACTGAATTCCCCGTATTGGCGCATGCAGAGATTGCATGGTCATAACCTGGGCAATATGACTGAGTTTTAGCAATATGGATTCAGAAATGAGTAGATTGATTTGCAGAGAAATAATGCTATAGACGATAAATGAAGAAAACATCGTATATTACATCTTATGATATATTAGTCCAACCCTTACGAATACTCTAAAACGCCTCCGCAAAAGGAATGACTCCAATGAGGGAAAAATAATATTGTTCAAATGTTGGGGGGGACCTTAACCATCGGAACCATAACCAGTGTTACCATGTGGGTTATAATCGATTTGACACTCTCACACATCAGACAATTGAATCGAATATGTCTTATGCACAATTTAGCATATATAAGATATAAATAAAAGTATCTAGATGTTCAGAAATGACAGTATATTTGCGAACTTGGGGTTGCTTGGTCCCTAGATGCCCACTTCGTTCTCCACCGGCGAGAAATCGAGAATAGATAGGATACATGGAAGCAGGAGAGAAAAAGATGAAATAAGAGTCTGCAACTGAGAAGTGTGCATTAATTTAGTTTTGTATTGAATAACATAATCCATCAAGCCTGGATAGCGATACACACCGTTGACAGGTCATCTCCTTCTTAATCTCCCAATCCCCCCTCCCAACCATCGTCCTCCACCAACCCTCTCCAGGTTTTAATTGAAGTTGTGTTTAAATTACTGTTACACCCCTGAGGGTTCTTCCTCCTCCATTTCTCTACACACTCTCCCATTACTCCTTGTCATGTCCTTGATTTATGTAAGGCCCCTCTCGACCCATCATTTCTATATTGGTTGGTCATCTATCTATATCACTCTCAGCCATTTCATTAATGTTGTTTGTTCCTCACAGCAACGGTGCAGGCTCCAGAAGCCCAACTTGGTTTATGTCTTCTGCAGCTATGAGCAAGGATATATAGAATTTATCGCCTTTAGCACTACAATTTGTGATTACTTCTCAATTAGGACTTCAAAATCCAATGATAAGCTTTCTCATTCATCCTGCGACCACACCCTCAGACATGTCGCTCTCGAATATTCAAAGGCCAATGGTTCAGCAGGGAATTTCCTCAGGCATTCATTCTATGAGACAGAAATGACCCCAGGGTATACATATTCAGTCTCCCGAAGCCTGGACTCTATCAGAGATTGTCGAGCGTTCCTTGAGGGCAGTTTTACTGTCTGTATTTACAGTCTCCTATTGTGTTAGTTCCGAAAGTATTACCCTCAAGTCGGCCATATTATATAAAGTTATTAGTTTAAATCCTTAATTGAAACCGCTTCACCAACCAGGGGACGAAATTAGTTATGAATTATTAGTAAATTTGAGTTGTTTCAAGGATAATCCTTGGGAGTAGATCTATTTTTCAAGAAATATTATTTGACAAAATTTCACACAACTGATACATTTCATTTGCCACATATACGTAAACCATTTGTTATAATTGTATTCTACATCGAGATCAAACATTGCACTTTAGTTGTGATTCCCCACATACTTCTTTCTCCATGATATGCTGATTTCTTTGTATTTTAGCCCATTCTAAACTATTTTTACATATATTCCGCTCTTTTATGAAATCAAATACGTTTACTTCTTTATGCACCCTTCAGTTCAGCCGTTCTATTTTTGTCTACTAAGTCAACTAGTCACTCAATTAATACCTTACAGTCTCTTTACTATTCTTGAGTTATTCTTGACATAGTTACCTAAATTATATAGCCTCTTAATCACTTATTAAATCTTCTAAACCGCTATCCATTGATCAGTAATCTTCGGTGAAGCCTTCAATTTCGTCCAAAGTTTAGATTTATCTTCTAAAAAGAGTTTATTCCACACTATTGGTCCTAAAACGAGGGGCGGGGTGCTTTTCTTAACTTTTCTGATCGTGGGTGGTGTCTGAATTAAGGTTTGTTGTCTTCAACATGCAAGAAAATGCCATAACGGTTGCCTTTTATGTGATGTTATGATGGGCATATTTCATCAGCATACCCTCACGGAACTATCCATGGAAGATACTATTTTAGTAAATTATTTGTGTGGACTAACTTGCCTCTCTCTCTTATATGTAAGAATTGTCCAAATGTTGTAAATGTCCAGGCAAAGTGGGTATCTTTATAACATTGCAGGAAAGGACTCAGCTGAATTCGCCGAAATAGCGTAATAAATTATTTGATTCTTGGTCGACTTCTTGGTCGTATACCGCTTGCTTGTTGGTTCACATTTTCAAAGAATCGTATATCTATAATTAGACAAAAGCAAAACAAGTTGCTAAAGCTATGTACAGAAAGTTATATTCTCATCCCAGATGATGCAAAACTGGCTTTACTCCATTGCTTTCCCCCATAAGTGAACATAAGTATATGTTATATGCATAGGTTATATACATATGGGTTATATGAAAAGACTCGTGTGAATCAAATGCTTGTTTAAGTCATTTGAAGCTGTTATCTGAATGGTCGTTTTAAGTCTGGAGTGAATACATCTATATATAGAGAGACAGAGAGAGAGAGAGAGAGAGACAGAGACAGAGACAGAGACAGAGGGAGTATGTGCGTAACAGGAGAAAGAGAGAGTGTCATGTAGTCGATGCGAGAATGTTAAAGCCTCACAAATACAATTGCCAAAGACTAACCCAGGGTGTCATAAAACGCTAATATCAGCACATTATCCCCTTAACAGTGATAAGCACCCTTTCGTATTCACCCCTCATTCATTACAGCTGGAACCTATTCTGTATCCAGAAAAAGACGACTATGAATGAAAAACACATTTATAACAGCACTAGATCATTACAAAACAAATTAAGCTGAGAGAGTGTGTGTGATTGCCTGAACGCTTTTTCTTGGCCAATTTAATGAGAGTTGGTCAAGTTGTCAGACTGTTGGCAGTGTACTTGATAAATAAGGCGAAGGTATAGACATTGTTCATTTAAAGCTTGTCTTGGTTCTGATACTTTCATTATAGGCCTGCCTACTATCTATCTCCACTCACCAATCCATCATGATTCCTAGCTGTTGTGGGAGGGGTAACATGAATGCAGGTCAAACCCCCATTTCCCGTAATTAATCTAGAACTACTGAGATATAACGCCTGGCCGCATCCTGACACTATGGCTATATGTAGGATTTGACCTTGCCAGCTCAGATTTGACCCTAGAGAATTGGGAGACTGGATGGTCCACTTGCCTTGGGGAATTTTGCTTTAATCATCATTCAAATGAAGGAATGTTAAAGGCAATTTATTTTATTTCACTGAAAGGCAAAGTAGTGCCCAGGATGATTTAGTTTTCGTACTTTGGTAATGTTAGATATATACTATTTCGTTAGTGAGCGAATAATTTGCTATAATGTTCCTAATGGGACCTTCTATTGATTCCGCGAGAATTTCATATATTACAATTAACTAAAATTCAAAACAGATCTCTCTGAATGGCGTGAGAAGGGTTTAGATATCAGCTACCCTAAATCAGCCGATAAAGAATTGCATGGACCAGTATATACTATATATAAGCAGGCAATATAAATTCGACTCCATGAAATATCATTGCTGGTCAAGATGTATCGGTATACTTTGCGTATGGGGCCACCATAATATCTCTGGTCAGGCTCTGGGCTAAAACGTTGAGAGCTTTGAAGTCTACTATTCATCGTGCTGACTCGGTCTATGTTTGCATTAGATACTCTCAAGTCCCATTGACAGTGTGCTAGCAGGGAATCAGGATTTATGCCATATGTCAACATAGGAAGGCCATTCATCAATCACAGTTTGCATGTTCTTACAAATAATGCTGAATGTAGAATTAATTGAGGTGTTCTGTTCTTCTGGCGACAATCATAGATTCAATACCTCTATGTTTTAGTGTCATGTGAGGTGCAATCACATGATGGTATAGATCATAATTTGTATGGCTGGAACTCTTGGGAAATGAATGACTAAGTGTGTCTTGATTAAAATCAAACACACAACATTAGTTAACGGATTATTAGTTCAAAAACTTTCTTCAAAGCTCTCACATACTTGAGATCCATTAGAAAATGCATATATAAACAAGACATCAAATTGAATTGAATATACCTGTTGTCATTTCCCACAATTATAGATGTTACAGGCAGAATTGAAAATAGGTGGCGCATCCTCTGATAGAGAACACCGTCTTCAAGCCAACAATTTTCGATGTATAATTTCTATAATGATAAGATTAATAATAGGTTTTCACTTGGCAATTGAAACGTATCACGAATGTGAAATTTTGTCAATAAAAGTTTAAAAAAAAAAATCGTTAATTCACCATACCTGTCAGTTCACTTTAAAGTAATTCATGATGGTAATATCAAATAAGCGTAAGCCTAAATCTACAAATATGTTCATCCCATGTGGTCATTTGTATGAGAACCAATTAATCGGAACTAAACAACATCTTGGGCTAGTATTCATAAGAATGAATTTACTGTACATGGTCTCCATGGCCCCTCATGTATAATCATATATGTAAGAAGCATTTCACAAATGTTGAGGGTCTTGGCTAGAGGACCTGGGAATTACTTGTAAAGTCAACTACCACCTTTGTCTTAATCATTTATAAATACATGAAACGTCCTTGACTTTGCGCAACCACCCCGCCCCTTAGAGGGCGGAATTAGACCACCTCTAAACTTCCTTTCGTTGCTCAAATACCCCTGGTCTTTCTCACTTATACAGGACTCGTACTCCTGGCCCTGTTTTCTATGTATTCCCACATAAATGGGCACCTTTACATCATCTGTAAGGCAAGTCGTGTTCCTCCTGATGCCTTTTTATGGGACGACTTATGTATAATATGGTACAGGAAAGTTGCAATTTTAAATATAAAAATTAGTTAAATTAGTAAAAGTTTTGACTCCCACCCCTCTCAGACCTCTCACACACACTGCACCTTCACTCACTCACATAGCTTCATACAACCCAGTACCACACACTGCCCCTTCCGCTGCCTGCCACTGCCTGCCACTGCCTGCCACTGCCTGCCATTGCCTGCCACTGCCTGCCACTAGTGTGTGTGTGGCTTGTGGAGGATGGCTTGTGTAGCATAGTCACCACCATTCGTGGTGACTAGGCTTTATTAACACTAAATCAAATGGATATTGTAGGTAGGAGCGGTAGAGACAGGGTGGCTGGGTGGCTGGGTTCTATTTCCGTCGAAATAACAAACCCCAACACCAAAAACAGAGAAAAAAATCAGTAAGTAACACCACCCAAAAATACTCGCGGGTAAAATTTCTGGATAAAATAATGAATTCCCTTATCTTATACTCTCCATGCAGAGATGTACATGAGCTTGGAATCTGCTCTATGTGGTAAAATGGATCATTAAGCAGCCCATAACTCAGAGGGACTGTTTTTTAGTTTTATTCAAGCTGAATTTTACTAGATCTGCAAGGGGCCTCATTTAACGAATCACCACAAATCCGAAATTCTAGAAATCATGTATTACAGGGGCCCTTTGCATAAGAAAATCTTTCTTAAAATGTTCCTGCCTTAGCTACTTTTCCTTCCTAAGCAGCTGGTAAAGAACCTTTAGGAAAGGAATTCGCTAAAATAGACAATGCTAATGTTTATTCCTACACTAATCTATATAAGCAAGGAAGAATATAGCATAGCAAGGACCATTTTAAGTAATAATTTTCTTATGCACCAAGCCCGGGATTCCTGCTATGAACTAACTACTCTATGCCTACATATTTCGAGGGCATGCAGATCCAGTCTAGCTTCTATGATGAGAATCATCTGGAGCAATATACACACCCAGGTACATGTATATGAAGCCCATGATAATAAGGCCAGGATAATACCCCATGTCTGGAACCTTGTTTACGAAGTCTGAGAAAGGACAAGTTTTTGATGAATGCAGTCTAATTGCAGTGCACACGATACTATCTCACTAACATTAGCTTAAATATATAATTACCACAGAGCCTCACCCCTCTGGTGCATAAATCATTCTTTACATTAGATATGGTCAAAATATAAGGCAAAGGAAAACAATTGTAGTCTTTACATGCATGGCTTGGCATGGCATGCTAGTGGACAGAACTATGAAAGTTGCTATGCTATCAGTAGTCACCATTGTCCCGCAGAAATCTCTAGGGCCATTTCAGTATTCAGCTGTAGATACAGTTCTTCCTTATTAAAAGAAAATCTCCACAATGCTTCATATGTCTAAATTCAACTTGCAAATAGTTACATCAAAATCAATGTTGTTGCTCTTTTTAAATAATCGCTAAGGTCAACGTAAATACACACAAATTTAAACTAAAATACCAAACATGAAACAATCTTCTCGATATTCCTCCTCCCATGTTCTAGCAGTCAACACCAGGGGAATATATATTCAGCTATTCCTTCAGGATATCTGTGGATGGGGGTTTGAGGTAGGCACAGCCGGTGTTACAGAGTTCTGTCAATAACACAAGCTTTCTACAGAGAACAAAAAATCGTATTATAAAATATAATTCAGGCCCATTATTTATAGAATACCCTAGATTTAGTTATATCTAAATCTTAATCAAATATTATCAAATTGTGATCAATTAGTATTGTTATATATTACCCACTGCTATATTCGATGTACGGGCAATGTACAAAGCCCTGAATTGTATTGATGACATTTAAACCGAATTCAATATTAACATGTCTGATTCTTACATCTGCAGGTACGTAATACCTAATTTAAAAGATTGAGATATCAATGGGTAGTCATAATTATTAGGGTAGGATGGTGGGATGATCTTTTTTCAAAGGTCCAATTTAAACTGAGTGGATGTTATATTATCTAAGTTGTTACCATTGCATTACAAAATATTAATGAAGAAGCCAGGTAATTATGGCATAGACAAAACGTCGTCAATACAAAATATGGTACACAATATGTAGCCATAATACAGGAAGTACCTAATTGTATTACACTCGCCACAACTGTTATGGTTAAGGTTGATATTAAGGACTTAAGGTATTATTACTATAGCGATTGTATGACTGTAAACGAAAATGGCTTGGAGTACACGACAAACTGCTAAAGTACCTTCCTAGTATGTGAAATCTGAGAATAATTGTCATTAAGGAGCGAAAAAACGCATGTGTAATTACAAGCGTAAACTGTACCATATGTTAATTTAATATTATTTAGGACGCAATAGAAGACCTACTATGGAAAATTGTCTGCCCCTTTCGTGCTTTTGTAATTGTTATTGAAACATGAATCAAAATTCAATATATATATTATATATAAATGGCAGAATATTGAGGGTTAGAGCTAGGGACTGGAGCAACACTCCACCCCATGCTGCTACCATCCTCCATTGCTACCCCTCTCCTCCTGGATCGACCTCAGAGTATTGGTCCCAAACAGCACCCTCATATGTCCCGCACCTCCACCAGCCAGGTCCAGCGGCTGGCCTAATCAGCAGTACTGACGAGTCTCTAGGGCTTAAAGGGACTTAGGCGCCAACAGCTTCTACTTATCAGTAAATTAATGTGTCTCTGCTGTGTAGAGGGCGCTGGGTATACACAGGCGAGGAGATATGTTTCAGAGTGGCAAATTTATTGAAGGCGTCTAGTCTAGTTTTTGTTTATTTTTTGTTCCCTAAATCACCCTGTAGCCACACGAAAGGGAATGAAATAGCCCTCTAGATTTTGTTAAGGTTTTTAAACTTTAACAGGATTATACGTCTTTTTAATAAGAGGAGATCTCATACATGGCGTTAGGACTTATTTAATACTGTAATAGTCTTTCCTGTTTAATTTTAGATTGTCTGTTGTTGTGATGCTGGTTGTGTAGGTGGAGAGTGCAACATTTCATAGCAAAATTGAATAACTTTGTCAGCTGTGTAGCATTTTTGTCAGGTAAGATATAAAACATATCTGAGTGTGTAATATAGTTGATTATAATAGTATAATGCAATAGATTAAAGAATTTCCTATATGAAGAGGAATCCTCAATGTGAAACGATAATATAACACATAGGGTGGATGCTTATATACTTTAGCATTGACTTTTTTTCCGAGCGGTACTGCTCAGCGACACACTGGTTTGCATTGGTAGTGATTGATGAAGATATATATCTACGCGCTTCCTAACTGAATCCAGGGATTTAGATATCTGTACGGGATGCATAACGATTAGTCATGGGGAGTAGAACCTTCAAACGGTTGCCATATATATGATGAGGGCATCAGAATAATCATCAAGGTTATGGTCAATGCAATGATAACTATACCTTCACAACACCGTCGGATCATCGTTAGGATCTGGATCGTCTGGATGCAGTTAAACAAACCAGGAGATCATACCCTAATTAATATTATACTAGATGCCCCCCGTCTATAACGGATAGTACTTCTCAGCATGTAGTCTATTCAATTCCTCCATCCCTTCTTCTATACTTTTCACTCCCACCTTTATAATTCAGGTTGGGGTGACATTGCATCAGGCCAGTTAGGCCCAGCTGCTGTAAGTGGGTTGAAGCATGTGCAATTTTCCGAATGGAACAGCATTGAAATAGTTTCAAAATCACTTCCTTGAAAAAAATATTTTTGGGAAAACAATACCCAGGGAATCTCAACTGAGATCTATGTAAGCCACCCTGAAAGTTAGAGCCTTGTACATGCAGTCAAAAAGCATTTTACAACTTTGTGCAGAGCCTTGAATGTCGTAAATGCACAATTAATATAGTGTGGATATATATGAGGTTTTGTGAAGCGGCATTTTACATACATTGTCAAATATTTTGGGTTGGTGCAATTCTCCTAAAGCTTACGGGGGCCCTCTGGAAGAGCTATTGTTTCATAGAAGATAGGCATCCTTTTCCGATGTAAAATTGATTTGTTTTTGCATAAATGTACACTTCCGGAAATAAACATTATACATACATATATACATACACACATAGGCTACGTCATCGTATTATCATGTCATCTTGAAAGACACACATGTAATGCCATGTCTTAACTCTACTTTTTATATGCTACTTACACATAATGATATACTCAAATGCACGCGCATGCTGCGCATTCTTATACACAGGTACTATGTGTATGTTGTCCACAAGGTGGCAGTAAGAGTCTAGTAGACTGCATTTTATTGTCCTTTACTTCCTTATACCTTTATGTTACTACATCCAACACCTTTATTCTTATGTTAACGTTTCTGCTATGTCCAATGTCAATCGTTTATTAAACAGTAATTACAAGCTAGATTCGCTCTTGTTGTTCTTAATATTTCTCCTCCCCAGCGTTAACCAAGGGTCATTACACATGCAACATGCAACATGTGTATACCTGCCTAACTAGTTTATTAAAGCTGGAAACTTAAATGGAACATGGACTGGTTTACATAACTTAGTGGTGGTATTAATAGGATAATTCATTAATGTGAGCGGAATGAAGCTAGGTGCACCTTACCTGTACGACCTGAAAGTTCCGTGGGGGTTTATGTACATCATTTCCGGCTTCCTACATGTGAAAGCTGACCAAGCTCAGTTGCTTTTGTGCACTTCTTTTTTGAATAAATTTTATTGGGTTGGTTGGTCGAATAAATGACAGCAGAAAGGAACGGGGTGTTTGCTGACACACAAATAATTATTGAATTGTAGGGGTTTTTACTACTGGTGACTAACACCAGCAAGCGCCACGGGGCGAACCATGCTTGGTTTTACATTCTTAACTTACATAAAGGCCTTGTGTCTCTTTATCATCTTTTATTATCACTTTTAGTAGCCATTTAGAGCTGACAGCAGGTCTTTCGCACTGAAAGATACTTTTAGTAGCCATGTTGGGCTTTATTATTTACACTTCCAGACTCTCAATGTTAAAGGTTCTCTCCTTCTTTATTCCTCACAAGGACTTAATATGTGTATGAGTGCAGGGACCACTTTGGACTGCACTCCATAATAGTTAGGTGTCCACGGACACCAAGGTTGTGTCAAGCTTCTGGGAGCTTCATGTCCGGATAAGAGTTGAATAAAGAAGGGAGCTGGAGTAAACCATCCATGTTGTGTCTTCTTTGCGTGGAACGTCGAAAGTGAATCTGGTTGGTGGTATTAGGGGAAAAACCACTACAATTTGTGCCTGATTGGTGCATTGAATCTGATAATGTGATGCATAGTGCCGCATCTGATTTTGAGTATCAACCTCCAGGGCTTGCTTTGGATGTTGTTCCTCAACCACCTGGTACAGCAGATGCAGGGGAACAGGCAGACTTGTCCGGAACTCCCTCTGTTAGTGGTCCGGAGGCTCCGGTCACAGTAAAGAGGAATTGCCTAGCTCTGACTGAAGACCAGCAGAGATTCAATCAGAGGTGGAGAACTCATAGACCTCCAAGGGGTGTGAGTACTTCCGGAGATGAGTCTGAAGGAAATGAAGTCCTTTTGCTTAGACGTCAGGTTATGTTACTAAAGCAAAGTTATGCTCAGGAACAGACAAGATGTACGGAATTCGCTACAGAGTTGCGACAACTTGTCTCCCAGAACAGGGAGCTTCAAGACACATTAGAAGATGTGGCTCGGGATTGTAATCTCGAAAATAGAAAGCTCATAGTTGAAAATGAGAAGTTACGTTCTGAAGTGGCATGGGTTGATGATCTGTCTAGAGAACAGAATCAGTTAGCAAATACCATGTCAAGTGGGCCTTCATTCCTGAACCCTTATTTCTCTCATCAGAAAGGCAGGAGTTACTCGTATGTGGGGGAAGGGGATAATCGTCCGTCGACTAATCCTACCACATCTGTGGCTGCCACCACACCTGTGGCTCCTACGTCTTTGGTAATACCGGTGGAAGAGATTCCTGTAGAAAGAGTTATGAGACAGAGTTTTTCCACACCTAGCTCTCCTCCTGTTGATGATGATGTTCCTACCAGGGACACTTCGGGGACAGAAAGAGTTGTTTGTGAGAAAACAGAAGTAAAGCGACCTGTCAGCTCTACGTTCGCCAATCCGGAGGGGACTTATATGCAGATGGAGGAAGAACCCTCTGTAGTATTGCCTCATCCGTTGACAGACAAGCGGAAGGTGACCTTTAGTAGACAGGCTACGTCTTCCCCGAAAGTGGAAGTAAATGATAATGATGTCCGTGCGGCTGAGTCTGTGTCCGGGAGTGGTTATGTTGGAATAGGAGCCAAGAAGAAAGTTCCTAGTACTCCTATGACTCGAGGGACGGTGCAAGATAGCACTTACCAGCCACATGAGTGGGCCACGCCGTCTGCTGAGACTACGGATGCTAATTCCACTATTCCCGGAGGGAAAAAAGGAAAAGGCAGTTCTAAAGACTCGCAGAAGAAAGACAAGTCATTAGTGCAGGGTCTGTCTTATGATGGTTCAGACGAGGAAGAAACTGTTTTTGAATATAAGCGTAGCAGCAAGAGAACTCATTTTCCATCGAAACAGGGTGTCATACGTCTGTGGGGTGGTAAAGATCCTTGGAGAGTCTATTTTGGGGAGATGAAAGTAGTAGCAGAAGCCCAAAACTGGACTGAGGATGAGTTCCTCATGAACCTAAAATGTGGTGCAAGACGACAATTGGGGGACATGGGAGAATTGCCTCCTGATATCAACCTACCGGCTTTTATGGACCACATGATTGCCAATTTCGGGGAGCACTCCAAAACGAAGTTGCAATCGGAATTCTATAATTGTAGGCAGACTCCGAGGCAAAATCCGCGACATTTTGCCACTGAGATTGCTAAGGAAGCGCGGTATGCTTTTGGTCCGAAAATGGATGGTACAATTTGTTTCATGTGCCTTCGAGTTTTCTTCAAAGGATTGATTGATCAATCCATGGCAAATTGGGTTAGGTTGAAGGAACCTCATGACCGTCTTAGCGCAGTCCACTGGTGTGAGGTCTGGGAGGGTTGTGCCTTAGACAATGATGCTGCTGCAGTACAACAAGTTATTGCCGAACCAGTTGTCCGTCCAAAATCCGGCAAGAAACACAAGGGTGGGAAGAAGAAGTCTGTGGCCATAGCACAGGTTGCAGAAAATATTTTGAATGCTTCAGACTCTTCCACCAGTGATTCCGGCCCGGAGGATGTTCAATCAGTCATAGTCCAAGCCTTGCAGGCATGGCAAGATAGGAAGAAGGGTTATAGGAAGTTTGTCCCGAAGGATAAGAAAGGGCAAAGGTCTTCTTTAGGACCTTGTTACTTCTGTGGCGCTGAGGGACACTTAAATTCAGCATGCCCCACGAAGTTGAAGTTGTTGGAGATGGCTGGCCATTCTGTTCCTGATAAGAAACAGAAGCCGGAAAACTCCACCCAACCCTTGTAAGAAGCGAGACAGGGGTTGGCAATGGCACGCCGCTTCAAAATACCGTAATTTCCGCAGGTACTGTTAGTAGTACGGGAGCTGGGGGTGAGGCTCAGGCACCCATTAGTAAGGAAGTAGATCTGGATTCGAGCCAGTCCTTTCTGGAAATGGGAGATGCTAGCTCGTTGCCTTATGAGGGAGCCCTTCCACAGGGACTTTGTCCCTTGGAGAATCCGGAATTGTCTAGTGTTCGTTGGGGACAGTCCGGATTTCAAGCTGTGTCCGGGCAGGTGCTGCTAGTGGGAAAAAACTCTAGTAAGCCAGCTCAGGTGCAGAAAGTTTCTGTTCTACAGCAAAGAACTGTGAAAATCCCTAGCCTTGTGGTTAAGGAGAGGTATTATGCACCGGTAGATTTGGGTGGATATAGTGGTCACTTCTTAGTAGACTCAGGAGCGACAACAAGTCTCGTGACTAAGAAGTTTTATGACTCCCTTTCCCAGCCACCATCAATGGTACCGGCCTATATGGTGTGTGCTATGGGAGATGGTACACCAATTACTACCTATGGAAGCGTGCTATGTCCATTGCGAGTAGGGAACATGACATACATGATTACATGCCTTGTTGTCAGTGGCCTGAAGGGTCCTGAGGATGGGTTGTTGGGCGCTGATTTTTATTGGGTCCATCGTTGTAATCTGGACTGGTCAGGGTTGTTCAAGTTGGATGGAGGTTCTCATTCGGTGACGTGCAGGCGTTGGAAACAAATGGAGAAGGAGAAGAGTAAACCCTCTGCCAAAGTCGTCGAAGCCACTAAGTTTTCGGATGGGATGGAAGTTAGACTTAGGGAAGCAGTTGTACTGAAATCTGAGGCCGTAACTATGGGGAAAATTGATTGTGGTAGCGACTTAGACGCATCAGAAGGTCTGATGTTCGAGCCGGACCAGCGATTGCTGAAGGAATACGCCTTGGGAAGCTTGGATACTTATGTGTCCGGTGACAGAAATCTGTTCGTGGTGGCTTTTAGCAATCCATCTACGAGTTCCCTGAGATTGGAAGAAGGATTGGTGGTAGGAACAGTGTGTAAAGTGATTATTGTTGCTGAAGACTCATCTGTCCCTGGACATGAGGATCCGAGGATTAGAGAAGCAATTATCAATTCAATTCAGGTATTGGATTCTCCAGTTGCTGATGATGACTTGATATGTCTGAAGATCCCTGTCCCACCAAGTATGGAGTGTCCGCTTAGTAAGTTGGTGAGAGAGTCGCATCTTCGGGAGCCTAAAGATAGCGAACGTGCTCTGAATCTTCTCAAAGAATTCCGATGCTGCTTTTCCCTTCCTGGGGATAAGTTAGGTTGCACACATGTGGTAAAACATGTGGTTGACACAGGTGATGCAATGCCCATCAAACAGGCATATCGGCGTCTACCTGTTGCTCGACGGGCAAAAGCTGAGGAAGAGATTTGGAAGATGTATAGGGAAGGACAGATAGAACACAGTAACAGTCCGTTGGGTTCTCCCATTGTGATAGTTGCCAAGAAAGATGGTTCCTTGAGATTCTGTGTAGACTATCGCCAACTGAACGCCGTGACAAAGAAAGACAGTTTTCCGCTTCCTCGGATTGACGAATGTATAGAAGCATTGGGTGGCAACCAGTGGTTTTGTACATTGGATTTGGAAAGCGGGTACTGGCAAGTTGCAATGGATGAGGGCAGTCGTGCAAAAACTGCTTTCTTGTCCAGTGTAGGGCTTTTCCAATTCAAGGTTATGGCCTTTGGATTGTGCAATGCTCCTGCAACATTCCAACGTATGATGGATACGATGCTGGATGGGCTACGTTGGAAGGCTTGCCTGGTATATCTAGATGACGTTGTTGTTTTTGGCAAAACCTTTGATCAGTGCCTAGAAAACCTGCGTCTTGTGCTGGAAAGAATTAAGGAGTATGGCCTCAAATTAAAACCAAAAAAGTGTGAACTATTCCGGACAGAGGTTGAGTATTTGGGAAGGATAGTGTCTAGGAAGGGAATTGGTCCGGCCTCCAACAAGGTGGACAAAGTCTGTGAATGGCCTGTTCCTACAAATGCTAAGGAAGTCAGACAATTTCTGGGATTTGCTTCCTATTATAGGGAGTTCTTACCGGATTTTGGATCTGTGGTAATACCTCTTCAGAAAGTTGTCACTGAGGCGGGGCAAGCCAAGCGATATACTCGACCAATCGTTTGGACAGTTGAATGTGAAGTGGCTTTCAATAAAGTCAAGGATCTGCTCACATCTGCTCCTGTGCTCGGGTATCCTAGGAAAGAAGGTGTCTTCACCCTGGATACTGACGCAAGCGGATTTGGAATGGCAGGGATCTTGTCACAGGTGCAGGATGGTCGCGAAGTTGTCCTTGGGTATGCGAGTAATAGTCTGACTAACGCTCAGAAGAATTACTGCGCTACAAAGAGGGAGCTTTTGGCTATACTGACTTATCTGAAGAAGTTCCGCCATTACTTATTAGGAAACAGAAATTTCCAAGTGAGAACAGATCATGCCTCTTTGCGTTGGCTCCTTAACTTTAAGGATCCAACTGATATGCTTGCCCGTTGGTTGACCACGTTGCAAGAGTATGGGTTGGACCAGTCCATGATTGTTCATCGTCCGGGCAAAAAGCATGACAATGCCGATGCTTTGTCTCGAATCCCCACCAGGAAGTGTGGAAGGTTGGATTGCAGAGACTGTGGAGAGCATAATGCTGTCATTGCTGTAGTGGTTGCTGATGAAACAACTATTGCCTTTGGTTCGATGGATGATGAGATTCGGACAGCACAGAAGGATGATCCGCTAATCCGGAGGGTGGTTGATATTATGACTGGAAAGGCCGAAGTCCCGGACAAACAGACCTTGTCCGGCGAATCAGACGAATTTCGCCTTTATGTCAATTACCGGGAACAATTGTCTTTGGAAGATGGAGTGCTGTGTCTGAGATGGATCAGACGAGGCACTGGTAAAGAGTATGTGAGGAGAGTGCTACCTGCCTCCCTTAGAGCTGAAGTGTTCAAAAGCATGCACGGACCTAGGACTGCTGGTCATTTTGGTACCTTTAAGACTACTTGGGCTGCAAAAATGCGATATTTTTGGCCTGGTATGAGGTATGATCTTAACTCATTAAGGACGGGATGCTGCCTCAAGGCAGCGTTTTCAAAATGGCGTTGGGGACGGGATGCGGCCTGCAGGCAGCATGATGTCCTCTCCATTAAGGACGGGATGCTGCCTGCAGGCAGCATATTTTTATATAAATTGAAGGGGGCATAACTTAATAAAAAATAAACGGATTTTGATGAAATTTAAAATATATGTATACAAACACACTAGAAATATCTTTATAGGTATGTTGTCATGGAGACAATAATGATGACGTCATAACTAACATACGTAAATGCTGGAAAGTGAATTTGGAGCAAGGTTGCCGCCATATTGCACCCAATTGTGACCCATTATTCTAATTATTGAAGACCAAATTCTAGAAATTATGAAAAAATATGATCAATAACTGTTTACACCTATTAAACGATGTACATATATTATTTGAAGAAAATAGTCTTAAAGTGTTTTTATACACTAAACCTCATGTTAAACACCCGTCCTGAAGCCCAAAAAGGGGGAAAAGGGCCCCCGTCCACCAGGCAAAATATGTGTAAACTGCCCCCGTCCTCAATGAGTTAAGCGGTGGCTAAAGGCTTGTCCGGAGTGCAATATGAACAAGACTAGGGGTGGAGGGGGGGTCACTCCTCTTAAAAAGGAGATGCATGGGGAACGTTGGAACCGGGTTTCCCTGGACGTCATTGGTCCTTTCAAGACCACACCACGTGGGAATAACTATGTGATGGTTGTCACAGATCATTTTTCCAAGTGGTCCGAGGCTTATCCAATGCCAGACCATACAGCCGAAAGGTGTGCCGAAGTATTGTTTTATGAGTGGATCTTGCGCTTTGGATGCCCTGTCTTTATTCAGACGGACGGAGCTCCAGAATTCCGGTCTCAGCTTGTAAAATCATTGCTTAAGATGCTGGGGGTGGAGAAGTTAATAACACTCCCATACAGGCCGCAATCAAATGGCCAGTCAGAAAGATTCAACAGGGTCCTTGTTGAACAGTTATCTTGCTTAACTAATTACAGTGAGACCCATTGGGACTTGTTGGCCCCCTGTGTGGCGCATGCCTATAGAGGAACTGTGCAGGCTAGTACTCTATGTACTCCAAACTCTATAGTATTTGGCAAAGAACTTGTGACTCCCATGGATATTGTGTATGGTGTGGAGCCCGGTGGCCTTGATTTTCCATGCAAGATAGCCTTTGTCGAGAACCTCAGACAATGGATGCGGACGGGACATCAGTTTGTCCGGAAGAACCTTGGTGTTTCAGCCGTACATCAGAAAAGGGACTTCGACAAAAAGTCCAATCCTAAGCGTTATGAGGTTGGGGATGTTGTGTACCGTTATTGTCCCCCTAAAGCTAGTAAAAAATTCGGCCCCAAATGGGATGGTCCGTTTAAGGTACACAGGTACATAGGTGGTACTACCTATGAGCTTGAGTCGTCCGAGGGATTAGTGAGATATCACGTTGATTATCTCAAGGCTGCTTTTGATACAAATGGTCCAATTCAGGCAGTGAATTTGGATAGAGCTCCTGAGTTTCAGAAGTTAGAAAAAGCTGGCCGAGATGTCCTTCGGTTTGACAATGGAAAAGTTCTGCCAGGAAAAGAATGTCCAGTTCTGAGTGAGAAGCGAAAGGTAACCATTGGGGTGAAACCCGTTGGTAGACCTCGGAAGCATCCAAGGGTTGGGTTGAAACAAACCAAAGCTGGTGTTAAAGATCGCATCCCCACTGTGATTGCTTGTCCGAAAAAGAAGAGGGGTAGGCCCCCTAAGAATCAGTTGAATGCTGCTAACTCAACTCCTCTATTGACTAAGAAACCTAAGTCGAAGAGGGGGAGGGGGGTTGCAGATTCTGCAGATTCTGGGGAGGTTTTACCAGGGAAAAAGGTAAATTTGGATACTGGGAAGAAAGTTTCTTCAAATGGCACTGCAAGAGCAAAACGTATACGTCGAGCTCCAGACCGGTTGCAGTACGGACAATGAATAGTACCGCTCAGAGATTTTCCGGACTGATTTCTGAGGGAATTAGAAACACAACGAGAAGTTCCTTTTTAAAATGGGTACCCGGTAGTATCTATTTTACGTCTTGACGACACATTGAATTTAATTCAGAGTGACCAGGTCAGAACAAAAGATATCTGTGTGCGTTGTGTGACTCAGTTGAGTGTGGCTTGGGCTAGACTGATTTGTAACTTATGGCAAGTTAGCTGCAGTCGCACGTCCTGAATCCTCTTATGGTAAGGGGAAATTGCTGCTAAATTGATTGGAGAACATGACAATTATGGATACAAGCTCCGTTGAGTCTCCACGGAGGACCAAAATAGCCTGCAACCTGCTGGTTGTACGTGCTATGTGAGAAGCAAACCATCCGGTTTGCAAGGCGGGAATGGCTCTGGTGGCGCCGCGAGTAGCGGAACAACCAGTTACCACGCTCAGCGAGTGTAGCCCAGTTGTGTTTCACTCTTTCACCAGCAGCCTTCTGGGAAGCAACTTGGAAAGAAAACATAGCCTTACGACAAATAAAGTGAGTTGAATTTCTCAGGAAAACTTGCATAACATGTTGGTAAAAGGTTATAGCTAGTTGCTTTGACATTGTATTGAACTCGTCAGGCCGTATTTTCTTGGTTGTTCTGCTTCTAAGAGTAGGAACCGAACTTAGACATGACGGCGAGTGGGTGACTCGGCGAAACCACTATCCAAATACAACTTAGCTAGCAGCAAGATATAAGGTGTTATTCTCACTCTGCAGCTTGCTAACTGAACTTGTACATAGTCTTGCTGTTTTTGAAGGCTTACTAGCTAAGCCTTGCTGTAAATATGTTGTATACTGAACACTGGAGCTTCCACGTGTAGCTACTGGCAGTTTTTTGTCATTACGGACATCTCTAGAAATCCGGATGCGGGTCAAGAGTGTCCGCAACTGTTATATGTATTCGAGGAGTTTGAAGTTGTGCTGAAAAGTTGTTTCTCTTTTTCAGATTTAATTTAGTACGCCAACTCTTGAGTTTTTCGCCATGTCTCAACGTAAGCGACGTGAGGACGATGAAGACAGTCTCGACCTTGACTATTCGGGGGACGAGAGTGTCTCAGACTCGGACGCTAGGCGAGTGATGGAGACAGCAGATCTCCTGATAGGCCTTGATCCGGCCAACCGCCCTGCTGATTCTCCGAAGCCGTTAGGGAGAGAAATGGAACCCTTAGAGGGTGCAGAGGGGGAATACCCTATGGAGGAAGGAGGAGAGGAGAAGTCGCCGGACAAGCCAGTCCGGACCCCGTCAAAATCTACCTCTTCTACCCGTCGGAAGTCGACACGGATTGCCAGCCAGTCCCCGGACAAGAAGGCTGCGCCGTCTTCTTCCTCCACGAGGACAAGGTCCTGTGTGGACCAGACCAGAGAATAAAAGTCCTCCAAGATGGACAGGGGTGGAAACCCCGTCCGTAGAACCACTAGCGGATGGCTGACAGTGTCCGCCGAGGTCCATGCTAGTGAGTCCAGGAAAGTAGAGAGGAAGGGCCGCGCAGGTTCTACCACCTCTCGCAGCCCGTCTGTTGGTCATAAGCGACGTCCCATCAAACGTCACTTCCATCGGACCGAAAAACGCTGGTTACAGTTGAAGGGAAGGGGTCCCATGGAACAGTTTCGCCAAGAGCTAGAGAATGTGGCCGAAATAGCTCCCCTAAACCCCGCAATGGACCAGCCGGGTTGCGTAATATTCACGGCTCCAGAGAGTGACAGTGAGGACCGTGAATTTCCTGGTGACAATCAGATGGCCAGGTACGAGACTGTGTTGTGGCCAGAACTTGTTTAGCAAGAATCCGTAGGTCTGGGAACTTACAAAAAGTTGATGGGGGCACATGCTTTGTGGGAGCCCGGCTTCCGCTGCCCCTTCCTAGTCTGCAGGTTCCTGCGAGTGAACAGCCAAGGGTGCAAGATCTACAACACTAGGGAAAGGCTCTTTCGACATTTTTGTGAGGAGCATGCTCCCTTTGTGCAGGTGTGGGTTTGCCCCTATGGTGGCTGTCAACAAGTTCTAGATCGCCGAGTGGAGCTAGTACAGCATCTAATGAACGGTGAAGAGAAGCAGCATAAGCAGAAGAGGGTAGACGCAAGTCGTAACGCGACTAGAGTTACCCCCGGCATCCGTCCGAATCAGGCTTTTGAGAGAATGACATACCTGGCCGGTATGCACATGAGCATGATTCGGCGGAGGGAGAAAGCTACTGCGGACAAGAAGCCACCTGGTAAGAACTCCACGCAGTCCGCCACTGAGGGAAGGAATGGGAAGGACAATTCCCAGTCAGTGGAAAAGAAAGGAAAGAAGCACCCATCTTCTTCTTCCTCCTCTACCTCTTCTTCCTCTAGAAAGGTAGAGTCTGCTTCGCAAGATGGGAGGACCACCTCCAAGAGATCCCGATCTCCATCGGTGTCCGGCCCGCCAGATACTGGGGGAAGGTCAAGATCAAGATCGAGGTCTAGTAGCCAAGCACCGAAGCCCAAGAGAGTCTCAAGGGCTACTAGACAATGGGCCGATGAAACCACGTCGCAGCTACCTAGTCTAGCAGAGACTGACCTCCTTATCACCACCAGCGAGGGTGTTATTGCCACAGCATTGCAATCTGTGACAGAGGTAGCTGCGAAAGCCACTGCTGAGTTAGGGACAACCGTCCGTAGTCTGCTTTTACCCCTCAAAAACATCAAGACTGTCCAGCGGGAGGTCTCTGCAGCAGCTGAGATGAAAGAACGACTAAGAAACCAGGAGAAGCTGATTGTTGAGCTGGAGAAGCGGGTTAAAGCAAAGTCCGCAAGGGTAGATGAACTGGAGGACGAGAATTGCCGACTACGCTCTCTTCTAGATGATGCTGACCCGAACGTCCCCTGTCCGAGCTCGTCCGGAAGCGTGTCCGTCTCTACCACCAGTACCACTGTGACTACACCTGCAGCCGCATCTGTAGCCGCCTCTACTTCTCAGGGTTCAGCACCTCTTCCTCCTGGTGGCAATATAATGACCGTTGGGACCGCTGATATGCCCCAGCTTTTAATGCTTTCACAGCTACTGGCCCGGGTTACTGCCAATCCAGCAGTACCAACCACGTTTGCCATGTCCCCGGACCTTACCAGAGTTCATCAGGGAATGAGTCCCACAGGCCAATATGAGATTCCGGATTGGTTCTTCAGCACTCCACCTAGGCCTAATCCTCAAGGACTTCCGCCTACACAGGGAGCAGCCCAGCCAGATGCAGCCACTCAGCCTACTGATAAGAAGTCTGAGCAGAGTTCCTCAATGGAAACGGACTAGATCTATTCTTTATGGACATTTAAACTGTTTTGCAGTAAATTGATTCTCTCCCCATTGTTGTTTGTCATATCTATGTTTAGGTATGGCCATGTTTTGTTGGAGTGTGTGATATAATCACAAGAGATTGGTCGAACGTTTCGTCAATCTTATTCTTTTTTACTGTATGATGTCTTATGTCCGCGGATGTCCGTATTTCTGCATTTTGCCTTTTCGGTGTGCCCGGAATTTTTCCTACATTTTTCTTTCACCTTTTTAACCTTGGCGTTTGTGTGAATTGTTAAATATGTAGTTGGGACTCAGTAAGCTCCTGCTTGTTCTTGCCTTTTTAAAGTTTACAGATTGTTCTCTTATGTAGCTAGGACACATATGCTCCTATATGTATGAACCTGTATTACTACTTCTTATATGTTATCGTATGTCGTGAGGACACTAATGCTCCTTTATGTAACCAGAAAAATTTATTTTTCTACTGTATTTTTGATACTTACCTGTACTTTACCTCCTGTAGTGATTTTCTTCTTTGGAAAAAATCCTAAAAAAGGGAAGGGGGTATTGTAGGGGTTTTACTACTGGTGACTAACACCAGCAAGCGCCACGGGGCGAACCATGCTTGGTTTTACATTCTTAACTTACATAAAGGCCTTGTGTCTCTTTATCATCTTTTATTATCACTTTTAGTAGCCATGTTGGGCTTTATTATTTACACTTCCAGACTCTCAATGTTAAAGGTTCTCTCCTTCTTTATTCCTTACAAGGACTTAATATGTGTATGAGTGCAGGGACCACTTTGGACTGCACTCCATAATAGTTAGGTGTCCACAGACACCAAGGTTGTGTCAAGCTTCTGGGAGCTTCATGTCCGGATAAGAGTTGAATAAAGAAGGGAGCTGGAGTAATGTAGTTTACGTCCGTGTTGTGTCTTCTTTGCGTGGAACGTTGAAAGTGAATCTGGTCGGTGGGATTAGGGGAAAAACCACTACAGAAACACACTTTTATTTGCAAGGTATGGGCTATATTGCCATGGTTGTGTTAGGTTCATATTGATGTTTTCAATTTTGATGTAACAGTAGATGTTTATGCCCTAAATCAATTTTTTTTTAAATTGTAAAGTTGGAAAAAATGTTCTTGTTACAAAGAATATGCAATATGGCGGCCACTAGGTAGGATGTGCAAAGAGATCCGCTCACGAGAATACCCAGAGATCGTTCATCTGCAAAATACTTGAGTTCACAACAAATAGAAATTCGCATGCATGAACATACATGGATACATTTAATGCAGATAGAAGATCATATATATACATATATTTTAAATTTCAGCAAAATCCCTTCATTTTTTATTAAGTTATGCCCCCTTCAATTTATATAAAAAATGAATGCCTTGAGGCATTCACCCGCCCCCCAGGCCAACTTGCAATGAATGCCTTGAGGCATTCTCCCGCCCTGAATGGGTTAATCTAACGCATGATAAAGTGGACAACAACAGGAACATAACTGGTCAAATCCTCTCAGACATCAGGAGAAATCTAAAAGTGTGAGTGAAGCAGATCTAAAAGGAAAACAATATCTCTTTCCTATATCACCCGTCCACAATTCTACCTGTAAATCGTCAACACCCGATCGCTCAGTACAGTCCTCTCCCGCAATGCCGCCCTTCAAACTATTGTTAATAGGTGACTCACGCCTACGAGGATGGGAATCGAAGGTAAATTCCCTAGTTCATGAGCATGAACTTGATGATTTAGATATCACATATCGATGCATTCCCGGAGCAAGATATGAAAAAATTGGGGAGTCAGGGACCGCCACCCTGATCCTTCTAGTTATCTCCAAGGAGGCATTGGAGCCCTCTGCAGTTATCTGCAACATAGGGCAAGCATGATTAAAAAGAAAGGTCTATCCATCACACATCTCAACACACAAAGCCTCCTAGGCAAATTTGATCTATTTAAAACAGAGATCCTGAAATTAACACCAAAGATAATAGGAATATCGGGATCTTGGTTACACAGTAATATAGATAATCATGAAATTGAACTGCCAAATTATAATCTGGAAAGAGTAGATAGGGAATGGAATGAGATAGAAAGCAACAAGCCGAAAAGAGGAGGAGGGGTAGCCATGTATATCGATTCAAACCTAAGCTACACTAACCAATCCCAACTAAATATAAGTACAAAAAACTGTGAGTGCATATGGATTAGACTAAATATTAATTACACAAAACCCATATATGTCGGTTGCCTCTATAAACCACCAAAGGCAGACCATGAAGTATTCATGCAATACCTGAACACGACAATAGAAAAAATAACTACAAATAAAAAGCATGAAATCTTCCTCCTAGGGGATTTTAATATCAACATCCTGGATAGCAAAAGCAAGAATAGAAAAGATCTAAATGACTTTGAAGCCAATATGAACATGTCCCAATTCATTAGAGAACCTACATGTTTCCACCTAAATGAAAATAAACTACTAACAGGCACGCTTATTGATCATATTTATACAAACTGTGAAATCATAATGGAAGCAGGAGTAATTGAGGTAGCATTAAGCGATCACAAACTAGTATATATCATAAGAAAGAAATGCTCCATGAAACCCAAAACTATACTAAAAAAAAGGTAGGTCAATCAAAAACCTAGATATTGAAAAATTTAAGAGAGCTCTACTAAACAGCTTTAACTGGACACATTTCAATACTATTACATCCTGCGGGATAGCATGGGACACAATAATCGATAGGATAAATATAACCATCTCATCATCACCAACTCCTGAAGAAGGGCAAGTAGCCCGAAAGCTCGAGATAACCAAATAAAACAACAATCAAGTTTATTATGCTCTTTCATCAATTACATCAACTATTTAAGCCAGCTTCCCCGATATACAGCGAGCCCCCTTCCCTCTACAGGATAAATATAATCCTAGACTCAATGGTCCCTATGAAGCAAATCAAGACTAGACTATCAAACGATCCATGGATATCACAGGAATTAATTAGCTTGATCCAAAGAAAAAACAACCTCAGAAAAAAAGCCTCCAAATCCAAAAATCAAGAGGACTGGAAAGCAGCAAAAAACGCGAGAAAAGAAGCAAATTATGCCCTAAAAAATGCAAAAAGGGAATTTATCCTACAAGAATTAGAGGAGCATTCACAAGATCAGAAAAAATTCTGGGAAGTTGTTAATACCCTATCCCCCACTAAGAACAAAAATACGACAATACATCTAACAGACTCAGAAAATCAAGCAATAGAAAATGAGAATTTGCCAGGTTACATAAACGATTACTTTGTCAATATTGCAACAGATTTAACAAAGAACATGGTACCGAAATGGGAACCAACGACCCCCCCAGCCCAAAATTCACTATGTAAAATAAGAACAAATGAAAACGAAGTCCTAAAACTACTGAAAGATCTAAACCAAAATAAAGCCTCTTCAATAGAGAACATTCCTACCAAAATACTGAAAATAGCCCTAATAAGGGGACCCAACGCAGAGCTGGGAAAATATGATTACAAAAATAACATCATCTATAGATACAATGTGCCCAGTAAGGAAGCATGAGAATGTAAAAGCAAGAAAAGAATGGTTAACTGGAGACTTATTCGCTCAAATGAAAGCTCGAGACAACTTATTTAAGGTAGCCAAAAGAACGAAAAACCCCACAATAATGGACCAGGCAAAAAAATTGAGGCACAAAATCAATCACTATGCCCGAAATCTAAAAAATAATTACATAAAACAAGAACTGGAGGCAAACAGCCACAACCCGAAAAAATTCTGGGCAAAGCTAGCCCCACTGATTAACAGCAGGAAGGCAAAAGGTGATAAGGCAGAAATAATACTAAAAGAAAATAATGTGCTGGTCCAACCCCCCAAAGTACCTGATATCTTCAATGACTATTTCTCGGGCATAGGCAATAAACTTGCGGAAATTATACCCCCACCTCTAAGAAATACCGAAGATAACGATAAACAGGAGCTTCAGAATAAGAAATTTGAACACCCAAAATTTAAGTACACGCCAGTCACAAGAAAGGATCTTACAAATATCATAAAAAACATGGCATCAAGTAAATCGTCTGGCATAGAAAATATGCCGACATGGTTACTGAAAGCAGCACTATTAATACTAATAGACCAGTTCAAAAAAATCATCGATATGACACAATCAGTCTCTCTGATACCCAAATCCTGGAAAGCATCAAAAGTAACACCATTACATAAAGCAGGTGACGTCACTGACCCGGGAAATTACAGGCCAATATCGACCATACAGCTACCGGCCAAAGTGTTAGAAAAAGTAATTCATGCCCAACTGTCAACTTACTTAAACGACTATAACTTGCTGTACGACTACCAATTCGGTTTTAGGACTGGAAAGTCAACCCAGGATGCTATCATAACATACTTAAATGAAGTGTATCAAGCACTGAATAAGAATTGTGCAGTACGGTCCATCTACCTTGACCTGAGAAAAGCCTTTGATACCGTAAATCACGTAAGACTACTAGAAAAACTAAAATTATTCGGAATCACGGGGAAGGAACATAGATGGTTTGAAGACTATTTAACAAATAGAAGTCAACAAGTATATGTCAATGACATTCTTTCTAGCCCAAAAATAATAAGCTGTGGCGTGCCACAAGGAACTACTCTCGGCCCAATATTATTCAATCTCTATATAAATGATTTACCTAGTTATATTCGCAACTCCAAAATTCAAATGTTCGCTGACGATACGATAATATATAATTCAGACCCAAACCTCGCACAGATAACTAATGATCTCCAATCTGACTTAGACTCTATGGGACAATGGTGTAAATTAAATAAAATATCCTTAAATCTAGACAAATCAAAGGTACAAACCATCTTCCCAAGGCCATTGCTCAGGTCAAGGTGGATCGCCGAACACATGGGAAATCAACCTCAGTACCATGTGTCTCTTGACGGTATAGTATTAGAGGATATTGAAACTTATAAGTATTTAGGTATTGAGATCGACAGTGCACTGAAATTTAAGTCAATGATTCAGAAGCTAACAAATATGCTTAACTACAAAAGCTGGCAATTCACTAAGCTACGCGAAAAACTAACTCAAAAAACACTGTTGTTAGTTTATAAAGTGATGGTGCTGCCGATCATTGACCAAGCAGATATACTATTGGAATCATGTGGAAATACCACCCTCCACAGACTCCAGATACTGCAAAACCGTATTTTAAGAACTATATATCGAATACCGTCAAGGACAAATGTTGATGAATTACACATTACAAAAGGACTGTTACCATTGAAATACCGACGACGCCTCCACCTGCTACAAATGGGCCATCGCCGGGCCCAAGACCCAAGAAATATTGACCTTAGAACAATAAATACGAGAAATTTCAGAGATGGTAAAAAAATCCTGAAACACGATATCCCAAAAACTGAACAGATCAGAAAGTCGATATACCATCAATTACCATATTCTTGGAATAGGCTCCCGGCAATGGCTCATAAACAAATTGATTACAATACCTTTTCACTAAGTGCGAAAAATGTATATGTCTGGAATGATGAATATTTTATATGAGTATGTCTGAAACATCAAGCGAAAGAAAGATAGAATCACTTTTGTGTATTATCTAATGGTGCCAAATTGTTGTTACTAGTTACATGTAAAAATAATTACTTAAGACATTCTTGTAGCAAACCTCAGCAGTCAATGACTGAGAGGGAGTAAACCTACATCATAAAATACAAAATATGCTAATGAGGTGCCCGAAGACCTCCCTATTGTTCGGAGAAATCCTCGATTGGCAGCAAGTCTGCAAATAAAAGTATACCAAACCAAACCAAACCAACACTCTACAAAGAATTTACCCACTGTATAAACCTCTCTTTTAGCACAAATCACTTTCCTGAGAAATGGAAAATAGCAAATGTAATTCCCTTATTCAAAGGAGGAAACAAGAACCTGATAAATAACTATAGACCCATATCACTCCTCCCTACTCCCAGCAAGATAATCGAAAAAATAGTTCACAAACGAATTTATGAATACCTAGAATTGCATAAAATACTAAATATAGAACAATTTGGCTTTAGAGCAGGTAAATCCACAATCGAGGCACTAACAAAAGTGACTGATGATATTGCATGGCAGCTTGATAATAACTTTGATACATTAATATCTTTCATTGACATCAGAAAAGCGTTTGATTTGGTTAACCACAGAATACTACTAGATAAATTGAAACATATTGGAATTAATAGAAATCTTTTGTGTTGGTGTAAATCATACTTAGAGGAAAGAAGGCAAAAAGTGACTGTAAATAACATAACATCACAAGAACTGTCCACAAAAACTGGTGTACCTCAAGGCTCAATACTGGGCCCACTTATGTTTATTGTTTTTATTAATGACCTCAAATCATATGTATCAAACTGTAAATTATCTCTATACGCGGATGACACCATATTGTACCTGCATAGCAAAAACGTAGATAAAATTTTCTCAGAAATGCAGACAGCAATTGATAATTTGCAAAAATGGTGCAAAACAAATCTATTCTTAGTAAATGTTAACAAATCAAATATCATGTTTCTATCCAGATCAAAAGACAATATCTCTAATATTAAAAACAAAAACATAAATTATCTTGGAAACCCATTGCAGCACACAAGCACATATAAATATCTAGGCTTCACAATAGACAACAAACTAAACTACCAAACACAACTACAACACTCAATAAAAACAATATCACACAAAATTTATCAACTGCACAAATTAAGAAAATACATAGATACAGACACAGCAAAGAAAATATACAAAACAAAAGTATTACCATTTTTTGACTATGGAGATGTAATTATCCACAACACACACAAACCACATCTAAACAAACTGCAAAAACTACAAAACAGAGCACTTCGCTTAATATTAAATATGCCTTATGACACCCACATTAATCAATTACACAATACAGCTAAAATCCCACTACTACACAATAGAAGGACAATTCATCTAAGACATCTTGCATTCAAAAGGAAAGCTGACCCAAAATATACAAATATACCAAATAGGGAGACCAGACAAGCTGACGGGCCATCACTAAAAATGCCTAGATATAGAACAAACTTGGGTGAAAGAACTGTGCAGGTTAAATGTGCCATTGCATGGAATGAGTTAACGCCCAGACAAAGAAACATAGGAAATATAGAAGCATTTAAATCTAATCAAAAAGAATGGATAAATACACTCTACACATAATATCAATATCAAATATACAATAATAACTTTTTCCAGAAAATACCAGACTAGCACCAACACTCCAAAGAGGAAGAAGTGGCATAATTATATAAAATATCACCTAGCAAAACAATCTTCTCTTGTAGGTAATTAATATTATCAGGTCATTCCAGAGTTATCACTAACACTCACCAAAAGTGGCAAAGTGAACAGTAAATCAGATGTACATGTCTCTTTATCAAGCAGAATAATCATACGCTAACACTAGGTATAAAAAGTGGCAAAGCGAACTAAAGTGACTCTGAAGTATATTAGATATCACAAACACTATTCTAGTTTTTATCTATGTATTCCTTGTATCTTATTTCTATTATAAAAGGAAGCAAAACTCAGAAACTCTCACTAACACTACATACAAAGTGGCAAAGTGAGTGTCATGTACACACCTGTAAATTGTAAATAACACAGATGTTCATCTTGGCCCGACAGAACTAGCCCCGGAAAGGGGAGTCGGTACCCAAGTATAAAATCATAAAAATCATAAAATCATAAAAAAAAAGAAAATGGGGTTCCGATAGGGACAGACACATGAGATTTGGGGTCTATTTATATACAGTTGAAGGATTGTGAATATTGCACTCGTTGCTGCGCAACTCGGGCAATATTCACAATCCTTCAACCAACTCGTTAGTTATCTGATTTATTATATATTCTTTATATAAGACAAAAACAATTAATATTTTGTAGAAATCCTAGGGATGTGGGTTTCATATTTTGTAGAAATATTTGATATTATACCTAAGCTTATTACTATGCACCACGCAGTTCTACCACCAGTATCAAGCCTTGCAGTGAAAAAAATAGCTCACAGTTCCAAATCAATTTCAGACATTTTCCCAGTTTTAAATCTTTTAAAAATAAAGTAATCCCTTGACAAAGGGTGGACTTTGATAAGGTTGGAAGGATTTTAGTTTATTAATTGATTTGATAGCTGTATAACATGTCTGCCTGCATTGAAAGTTACGACGATCTGACAACCAGATCAATTTATAACCTTTTCACAGCTTTAAATCTTTTTAAAAACACAGTAATGCTTTAACCAAGGATCTCTATATTAATAAGATAAGGGTTTGGAGCCTTAAACCGCTATCTTCTCTGAAACCGCTGGCCAGATCTCCATTATATTTTACATGCACATTGCCAAAAATGGTGCCGAACCATTCCACTATGTTTCATTAACAAATTAGGGTTGGAAAGGGGTTAGAAATGGGTTTACATCGAGCACCCCCATCCAGGGCCTCCAGCGCTGCCTGAAAACAAACCTATCAGTGCCCCTACACCAGGTTTCTGGGTCACCCAAAGCATGATGTTATGGACAGGTACCATGACAAGTCATTGCTTCACTATGGGATGGGAGTTGATATATTTCACCATATTTCCACCAAAAGGAACTCAGGAAGTGTCCATTGTGGGGGCAGGGGGAGAGGCAATGTGAGGCAAAAAAACATCTTAACAGAGTTCCATTTGAGGTATATGGGGCGGGGGGAGGGGGGTAGGGGAGGGGTAGGGGAGGGGGAGGGGTAGGGGAGGAGGGAGGGGGAGAGGGGCGGGGGGAGAGGGGAAGTGGGGCGGGGGAGGGGAAGGAGGGAGAGGGACAGGGGGAGAGGGGCGGGGGAGGGGGGAGAGGGGTGGGGGAGGGGGGAGAGGGGTGGGGGAGGGGGGAGAGGGGGGAGGGGGGAGAGGGAATGGGAGGCAACAACAATACAACAGTGACAAAAAAACATTTTAACAGGGTTCCATTTGAGGTATGAATGTTAATACAGATACTAACTTACAGAGACAACTTGAAAGAGAAAGATGGTTGGAGAGGGAACAAGGAGAGTGGGAAGATGTGGGCCCCACTGTCCCACTAGCAAATCCCATGCAAAGCACGGGTATTTGCTAGTATACTTAAATAAAGTTGAAAGTGTTATAGGCATGAGGGTATTTTTCCTTCACATTATCAATTAAATGAGTGATTTAATTGATAATGTGAAGGAAAAATACCCTCATGCGGAGTTGACTATTATGGGTGATATCAACATAGATACTAAAGAGGATAATGAGACCTATAATACCTACCGCAAAGACCTATTAGCCCTGATAAATGACAAATATTTAAAATTACTTATTAACAAACCAACTCGGTTAGGATTTAATGGGAAGTATACGACCATTGACAACATCTTTACCAATGTAACACATGTCATGTCATGTGGAGTTGTTGAATATAACCTAAGCGATCACTACTTGATTTTCTACATTAAAAAGAAAGCAAGGGAAAAATATGATCAATGTAACTTCATGGCACGCAAAATGACACGCCTTAGCCAACAAAATATTGACGAAGAAGTTAGGAAAATACCCGATTGGAACGAGTTCCTACTGTCTGCTGATTTGAATCGTGTTTGGGATATCATCCATACAAATATGTTAAATATAACAGACACAATATGTCCCCAAAAAGAATATAAACGGAAGAAAGTCAAACCGCCATGGTATACTGACAATCTAATTCAGTTAGTATATAATAGAGATAAATATTTTAAGAAATACCGTCGAACACACAGACCAGAGTTTAGACTGAGAGCCATACATTATCGTAACCTGGCTAACAACCAGGTAAATACTGCTAAAAGTAATTACATTAAACAACAACTCAACCGATACAATCATGATTACAAGAAGTTCTGGCAAATCCTAAATGATTATTTGCCCTTTAAAAACCAGAAAACAAAAATAAGTAACTTAATTGACCCAGCAACTGATCAAATGGCCGAGACCAAAAATATACCTAATGTTATTAACTCATATTTTGCAAATATAGGAGCAAAAATTTCCATATGATATATGTATAATGAAATTAGATTGATCACACACACTATTATGTTTCAAATGTATTACTCAACAATTCAGGGTGCAGAGGAAGACCGGATTGGATCCGAATGAGGTTAAGTACGGCCGTTGCCGTCTCATTAACCTGAATAAATTCGTCCAAAAAAAAAAGTTTATTTCCTTCATTTTGATCAAATTTCACCGTTCTACCTCCCGTTCTGTCTGCATTACTGTGTGTTGACAACTGATTGGTCCAATGGCGTGATTCCCGTCAGGTGGGCCTACACGCTGTCATAGGCGCCTTCAGAGCGTGGAGTTGTAAGTATATGACACAACTCAGAGTGTGGAGTTGTATACGCACACAACGTATACAACTCTACAATACGTTGGATCAACGGCAACACGTATATATAATAAAAAGCTAAATGTATAGTTAGTTTGAACCTGGATGTAATGCGTATTGATCAACACAAGTTATATATCTCCAGTCTTCTATTGGCGCAAATTCTATTTATTTAATGCATTTACCTATTAATCAGAGCCTAACTCGTTTGGTCACCATCACAAGCACCCCGGGATCGAGTTCATCCCCTTGTTATTTGTTATACGACTATGTGTCCCCTAAATCCCATGACCATTGCGTTATTTTCTCGCCAGTCGATGCTGGACAGCATTGTTAGGGACCTATGCACAATGATGTGCACTCATTGGCTCTTGGCTTGCACATGTCAAGTTCCTCAACTTTGCAAGAGCCCCACTTTGTCACCTTGAGACAGTACTTTCCCCCACAAATTCAGAGAAGGGATTGAACCTTGTTTCAGCACCTCCCACCACTTTCATTAATTAGGTTGGAATCTATTATTTCGTAGATCGTTTCATAATGTTCCTTCGAATGAATCAAGCACACAACAAAAATCTTTACACTTGACGTTTAAGAATGTGTTCATAATGTCATCCTGTTTTCGATGTCATGCCTGAAGAAAAATGAATTTGAGTTATACTCATGCTTTAAGGCCATGGATTAGCATAGAATAATAGATCGAAGGTAAATTCCGTCAAATCATGAGTAATGATGCAGGCAAGAATGCTAAAGTAATAGGCCTTATTTTTATTAAGGACTTTTTGTTCCCGGATTGGAGAGTCCAATTCCCGTTCCACATCGAATTTACTTTTATTAATAATGAGATAAATCATACATCTCAGCTAAATTTGCATTACAAGTATTTTGGCTTTGTTCCACCTTTACCATAAATCTCTTTTTGATAAAAGATAGAATGGTATAGAACCAAGGTACAGTACAGTACAATGTACAGTAGTAGGGGTTCAACGCCATGCACAAGAATGGAATTCAAACCATCTGGGGGACTTTAATACACCCACCAATCATGAAGAAAGTATTTGATATTAGCTCCCGATGCATATTAAATGGATGCTTTTCAATTCCCTCCACCATAGTCGAGACTCCCTCATCAAAAAACAAACAAAGCTGTGGAAGTGTATACTATTCCAGGGTCAAGAGTGGTCCTGATTCGTATTTAAAGTGCACATGGGGCCTGACCCTGGAGATCTAGGCATATCCCCCGATTGCAATCGATAGTAGCCTAGCTTTCGTGTGAGACCATTTTTACTTACTGAACAAATACAGACTCACATTGGTTGGAATTCTCTAGGCCAAGGGGTGAAGAAGCATCTAAAATATTAAAGGCGCAATGTCCCAACATTTTATTCATGAATCTATATACAAAAAGGACCTATGGTTCTTTTGAAAAGGGTGAATAAATGCATAGATTAATTTAGTGTTCAATAAAACTATATAAAACAAAGGGTACAAGTCTATTTCCAGTGTATCACTTCTGAACAGAAATACAAAGTTCTACGATATACCCGAATCCGAATATCGGCTTTCTATGAAATAAATAGGTGATATTGAAAGGCATATTAGTGGATCTGCACTCTAGTCTTAATAAACTAGGTCATTTAAGAATTTAATAAGTTTACATCCCTGGGTTAAAAACGTCCAAGGATATTAAAAGACGGCAAACACCTTTGGATGCTATGATATGTCCTGGGCAGATAAGATAAAATAAATTTCACGTAAGAGAGAATATCGATTCTCTACCTTTAGGAAAACTATATAAGTTTTAACCTTTCGGTGTTCAACGTCAATATAGCTGGTGCTGTCTACATACCGAGGCTCAAATTCATCACAGAAGAAGCTTGACAGGGCTCCTTAAAACCTCACCTCAAAACGGAGCTCATTTCGTCATAAAGTGCATGATCAGTATATGTAAGGAAGACGGTGAGCCATGAGTCACGTCACTACACCGACCCGACGTCTCATGAACCGGAAGCGATCAAAGCAGACGAACTAAAACCGAAGTATGATGGGTAACTAAGGCATGTGATACCAGAACATGAATATTTAATGCAACAGATTTGCGTGGACTTTTCCATCATCTCCGTGTGTTTGACATTTTGAATCCTGATTTTGAGCACCAACTTATGTCTTTTTCCAACCGAGGTTTTCTGGATACGAGGATAAGCACTTCAGCATTTTTTAATAGGCTGAGTCAGTCTTAGTTCATGAAACTCACTCAGTATGAGCCATTAGTGAGCAATCGGTCACCTTCCCCATGCTTAAAAGAGGCAATGGTCTGCATTTATCGCTGACTTGTTCATGGAGGCGTTCTGTTGATAACCCACAAACATCCCCAAGTCGTGCCATAGCTTTCTAAGTCTCCTCGGACTCTCGTGCAGGGCGAGGCATCACGAGAAAACGATGGCGGCACCGAGGAAGACGATCAGAGCGGAAATCTCATGGGCGTCGGGGATTCGTCCCGTGAAATCACGCCTGAAACGGGATTCTCCTCCAAAGCGCCATCTGGGTGCGTGATAATGAAGTATGATGAGTGACGGGGGCCAAGGCCATCGGTCAAACATGGCGCGAAACATGGTTCACCTTACATCTAATCCGCGCAATTTCTGCCTTATATATAGGAGACGTGGAGTGATGCCATTCTGGATCCTGAGTCAGGAGCAGGGAGATATATAGGGCCTACCGCCCTGATCACAGCCACTGTGAAAAATTTATCAAGATAAAGATAAAACAAGTACATCATGTTGCTGTTAAATTGTTGTTGAACATTGTTGTTGGAAAGATGTACAAATTCCTATACTGTTTATTTAGTATCCCTTTGCATATAGAAACTAGTTTTCATCAGTAATACAACTTTCAAGCAGTTTAATTAAGCTTTCGAAGGAAAGGCTTTTGAAGGGAAATAAATTTATAGGTAGACACAAATTTACTGTGTACATGTATACACTCTTTGTCGTTGTATAACAATGTAGCCACCCTAGGTAGATCGAGGAATAGTTGTCGTAGGCGAAACCGAACCCACGACCTCAGTATTACAGGTCTGATGCTATATGAGCTCCACCTATCCAACTAGCCAACCCAGGGTGGCTCATATCTGGTATAGTAGGTTTTCATTCTTCATATTTTGCCGGAGGATAACTAATATTATGCATGTGACCGATTTGATGAAATGTGACCAGTTTGGTACATGTGGCCAAACTTTGATGAAAAAGTGCAATAGTCAAGATCTAAGTTCTTAATCCACCTAAATCCCTGAGGAAATATTAGTGCGTTGACATCTTGACGAATCTCTGTTGCCGTACGCAAACAGTTCACTCTATCTCGAATCAAAGGCAATGAAAAACAAACTTGTATCTAGTAATCTTGTTATCTGCATATTTGTATGACTTCTATTCTTGTGTTCCGAGCATTGAGAGAGAATCTTTCTATGGTCTCCAGGGCTCGGGCAGTATCTAACAATGCAGATTGTATGGATAGTTAGTGGCTATACACCCCTGTCTTCACGCATACTGTGTAGTCTGTAATGGGCAGACTTACCCTGGTAGTAAGCTACTCTGTTATTGGTCGCCATATCCTCTGATCTTCTCATATATACAACTGGCGTGCATGTAATTGGTGCTTTATGTTATTGCAGCCCCTGTGCACATATACATATATAAAGCACGAGGAAGTGCAGAAAGGCAAACACTTTTTATCTTCTCAATCAATTTGATTTCAAGATCCAAATTGAGACACAGGGAAACTAGAGTTGTACAAGTGGGCAAGTGAGTGAGTGAGTGAGATTAGTTGCTTTACGCCCTTATCAACATATTTAATATGGTTATATCAAGGGCGGGAGAGCTGAGAGGGAGGCAGTTTATGTTCATACCCAGGAAATAGAGATAGAGAAGAAGGGAGAGAGAGACAGAGAAAGAGACACAAAGGCACTTTATGGTCATACCCAGGACCGTAAGCAAGTAGTACTATATATCATATACCTAACCAATTGTCACAACCAGCCTATTCTTGTCTCAGATTCCACTTCAAATCACGCCTTTAATAGGCGAATAACGCCCATTTGTATCCGACATTTTCAATATGAATGGCCATGTATGTGCTCTCATATGGATTTTTCCTGTACATATCACATATATATCTATACAAAAAAGTTTATGTCGTTGGAAAGAAGCATATTTCCACCATCTTAACAATCCCCTATGAAATTGAAACGGAAGCCACAGCCGCCAGTTGACTGTCAGTCTAGTGAAAAGGCACACGTGTAAAGATCCCAAGGCTCCTTTACCGTTGGGATAGAACTATAAATGCTTTTGTATCGAGCCACAGAGAATACGAGGAGGGCAATGTGAATAACCACAGAGTAAAAAATATATGATTGTCGATTGAAAGGGACTATGTACGTGTGCTGTTGATGTGCACATGTAGGGGTTCATTTGAATGATTAGTTATACAATACTACACTTAGTTAACGTATTAAACCGATGGTTTTCCCCAAGACACTGGCACCTTTTCACGTGATATTGAATGCATATTTTTCGATTCAATTATAAGCATCTCTTCATTATATTTAAGACTTTCCTCTTGAACGCGACATTTTGCTCTGGAGCACTGTCTCGAAGATGCTGTTCCTTTGGATTGTTATCAATAACTATTGATTATCTTGCCAATTGTTCTCTATCCAATGTAGTTATATCATGGTATATAACGATCAAAACTTCATGGACGTAAACATATACATGTATACATATGGATCCATTGTTACATTGATCAACATCTGCATCCACTAACATATGTATAGAGGATATATAGCCCACATACCCTTGCCTTCTGTAAAGACACAGTAAAGATAGATGTATGGTGTAAGAATGTGATTGATTGGATCCCCTTGTCGGAGGATCAAGCGTTTTTTATGAGCCTCTGAATACATTTGCATTTTGTTTGCTATAAAGATGGCTGATAAATGGACTTGTGAAGGTTGGTTCTCAGCTTACCTCTGTGGATACCGTAGCTTTGTATGGAGCATGTACAGTTTAGAATAAAAACTGCTGTGCATGGGAAGGAAAGAGAGAATGTGGTATTTAGAATATCTATGTGACTGCATTCCTAGCAGCGCTTCATAGGTGCCGAATAATATTCTTAATGAAAATGAAATGGTAATCAATTGTGAACTGATTCAATCACCGAAATGTGAAATCTAAAAGTCAGTTAAAATCAGTACAAAGTACCACTTCTGCTGCCTCTCTCTTCTTCTCGATCCGTCTCAATCTCTGTCACTTTTCCATTGTTATCCCCATTGCAGTTCCTAACCAAATCCCTAGTTAGCACACTCTGCGATTTCCGCCGTCTAACACAAGTGATTAAAAGCAATACCCAAAGGCAGCTAGGAATACATTCTTTAACAACAACAGAAGCATTGTAATTTTACTTCAGACCGACAGATAAAACGTTACAGTAGTTCTTTACTTAGGTAACCTATTCTATACCTAGACATGCACAGATGAATCCCTAACACAGGCTGGCCATACGTAGCATCACATTTGCATTAACACAGATACTCCCTCAAAGTAAATGCCTTTGGCACGCGCTTTGAATTCAATATGCATTATAAGCTCTGGCCCGGCGCATCCCCGATATATCCTATGGTTACAGCACGTTAGACAAATGGTGGTGGGGTGGCAAGAGAATCCTCTGTTTCAGTTCTTGTTTTTGTGCAACATCCCAATCGATAAACAATCATTTGTCATTCATTGAAAAGAATCATGTATACGTATCGTTTCATTCTTGAATTACCTAACCATGAAGTCATATTACTATTGTGTTTTTCCAATTCCTTATTTTCTGAAGATATGATGTTTTTTATTCATGATTTGATTCAGCAGAACAAACAATGGAGCCCCTTTTCTTGTATAGGCAAGGCTTTATAAAAAAATATTATCATGATAATGGTCTAAGGCAATTTTTGAAATACCGCCTCCAAACTTGTGCGATATTCACGCTCCTTCAAACAACAATGTCGTGCCCAGGGTTTACATAGATGAATCCATGTTTTACAACTTTTCTCGTTGCAAGGGGATGCAAGGGGATGCAAGGGATTGCAAGGGGATGCAAGGGGACAACACATCAATGGGCAAGATACAGCATGAAGGCAGCAATAATTGAATCTGAAATTAACATTTTCTCTGCTTATCTTAGCTAACGTATATATATTGTAATTCTCTATTAACGTTTATTGATGGGAAAATATTAAACAGTTCTAAACGTTTATCTAGAGGATGCAAGGTAAGATCTGAAATAGCTAGAGAATATGTACATTATTATGTGTGAATGCTAAGCAAATAATGGAAACTATTGTGCATTGCCTCCGTTGCTAGGCTTAGCTTTGTACCATGGGCGATGCCATTTCAAATTAAAACATAACCCCAGGAGAGCTAGCTTAAAGGTATACAACATTTCCCGGAACAGATGTTTAAACGGGGAACATGGAAGGTAGTGCAAAGGTAATAGCATCATTGTCTTCTCATCGAATTGCTCTAAATAGTGTTTTAATTGGATTTAACCCATAAGAGCATCTAACTATAGATACTATGTTTATCATCATCTTGATTCCTACACTGCACAAAATCATCTAAAAGAAAAATCGCCCCTTAACTAACGGGGGAGTCAGGCATAATCTGCGTCAGGATTATGGTAAAATTCACCCATCCATCATGTACAAGTCAAACTAACATAAAATATCTAGAATGTTGCCAGGCGTCCGAGTATAATTAAGGCATAATTGAGTCAATTAAACCGAATAGGTCAGGGGTATATACGGCCATTCCTTCATGCAGAACCTAGGCAGAAAGTAATTAGGTTGGGACATTAAGTCCAAAAGTAATGCAAAGTAAACTAATCTAACTTTCCCAATCAATCTCTTTGAAAGCGAAAGGGCAATCTTGATTTTCGAGGATAGAAGTCGTCCTTGATAATTAATCTAATAATTATTATCATTGAAAGATCTGAAGTCCTTAATCATTGACATATAGGTCTTAATAACAAAAGAATGTACCCAAGCATAGCCTTCTCCTAGAATAAGATTAAAGGTTATTTCCACTCCTATAATTAGAAGTATATAATGGGTATATCCTAATAGATGTAACACACATCTTTTATGTCTAGACAGAATGTGTATTTTGCTCCTCCAATTTCCATAATCTCAAAGCCTATTTAGTTCTAGCCAGTGATTCGCATCAATCATTAGACAAAGTTTACGTTATATCTCTATCTGAAGGCAATAACATAAATATTGCCTTTGTGACATTTAATACCAATTAGAGAAGGCAGGCATTTATTTGTGTGTGATTTGTTCTTCATATCAGACGTAAATCTCTCTACAGTGGGGAAGCCACCGTGGATCTGTCTCTTACAAAAATGCTTACCCAACTCGTATTTCGGATGATAGGGAGATATAACGACATTCCCTTGTCTAGGAAGGCAAGCGCTTTGTCAATCCCTAATGTGTCATTCCTTAATTAATCAGCAATAAGTCATTTGTAAGGCAGATTTTATCATGATTTATCACGCCAGTGTTAAGTAGAAATACATTAGTACCAAAAACAAGTCTGAATATATATAATATAGATACCTACCAAAGGCGCTGAGTTTAAATTATAATATAATAGTCCTTTATAATTATGATCGATGCAATTTTACTAAGTTTCTTTCTGTGCTTTATAGTATAAAAGGGAAAATTTTGAAACCATTTAGTGGACTTTTTCCCTGAAGTATTTATTGTTGTTGGTGGTGGCATTATGTATATCACTAGTGGCATACAAATGCAGCGTGTATCTGGTTTTCTGGTTGTCTTATGAATATTAGAAGCAACATTATGCATGGGGTTTTCCAATAATCGATTATTAATGATATCTTCATAATGCATATCGATTTCACAGGAATGTCACGAAGAATCACACTGAAGAAAATAATGTTTATTTATCTCATGGTCACAGGGAAGGCAGAACAGCGGTGTTAATTTAGGCTGTTTAAAGATTTGCCCAACAAGCTCATCCAAAAAATCACTTAATTCCATTTCGATAATCTCGGAGAAGAAACCAGCACCGAAAGCATCAATCATGACGTTTTGAATTATTGCGCTTATAAATGGCATAATTCTGGCGCTTAACCGATCACAGTGTTTATCACTAAATGAGGTGAAAAAAACATTTTAATTATCAGAATCCATTTATCTTTTCAGGTCAGGCTAACGGGCTGTGGGATCAACCCTGCAAGGGCTCTAGGGCCTGCCTTCATACAGAACAGATGGCACAATCATTGGGTAAGGCTGTTAACATATTGGACTCATTTATCAATTCACTAAAGGTTCTGATCATTCAAATAAACACAAGGGCCTTCATATATTTGGTGAGAATATTGATGTTAGGAAATTATCTCTCTATGATATGTCTTCATTATACATGTATGTATGTACTATGTTTTCACAATCAAAATTTGCTCGCTAATAGTACCTTGGTTAAAGAAAGTGGTTCCACTGCGAAATGGACTACTCATTAGCAATCAATCATTTAGTAAAAAGATGTACGAGAGACCACTTAGTAAAGAAGATGGTCGTAAATGATGGGGCATCGATTAGGCCCAATCGATTAATTAACAATAATGTCCTCGCGAGAGTCTAGGCATACACAATCTCCGGAACATCTTATCATTTTGAAAGCCTCTCCAGAAATCGAGGAAAAATGGAGAAAACTTCACAAGGCAAAATCAAATGAATTTAGTATTTAAGAAAACTTAATAGTGAACAAATTGATCGTGTACCGATCTAAATACAAAATAATGGTTTAAATCAGCAAGTTTATTTCAATACAGCAGGGAATCTTTCCATATGTTAGTCAACCCGCTTAAACGTCTAATATGTCGTAAGTAGTATATCAGAATTGTTGTTATACATCGGCAATATTTTGTTGCAGGGTGATATAGTAGTATATGGAAAGATTGCTGTAGTCCAGGCTAATATTTCATATGCAGAACACACTCCATTTCTATTGTAGCCTCTTGCTGCCTTCAGCTAGAAAATGATCAATGTCTCTTGCGTCTTGCATCTAGATGTAATTACTGGGAAAATATCACTTCTACTGAATGTTTCCAGCAAAACTTGCCGCACAGACGCTGCGAGTCTTCATAGAGTGGAAGACGTAAAGTCTGGGGGTGAATAAAAGAGTCGGGAACAATGGAGGCAAATGGTAGGGGTAGAGGTGGGTAAATGATGTATGATATTTGTTATGAATAGCCGCCAACGCCGTTATCAGTCATTGGTGACTGCCTAATCCCCAGGAAATATAAGGAAGTCTTGTATAGCGGAAAGCGGTGTGTGTAGTAAGATGAGAAGGTGGCTCATTACTGTGGTGAAGTATGTGTAGTGTTGGTTCGAGTCTACTGCAGCAATGACTACCCCACTATTGCTCCTGAGTAGGGGTTTGTGCTAGGGGAAAAGCAGAGTGTACACTATATATATATATAGGATGAGGGGATGTTTATGAAAAGAAGTCGTCTAAACTTGTCCTTCTTTCACTCTGGGATATATGGCTGCTCTAACATAGGTGCAGTATGGCTGCCCAGAAGGAAGATGTGCAAATATCGAAGTATTTTCATCTGCACAATGCCATCTTCTATTGTCTGCCCTTAATCCAGCTCCCATATTAAAGACACATTAGTAGGAAGCAAACACTCTGTGGATAATCAATATATAAATTACAAATCTGTGTGGAGTCTTGATGGAGAAAATGGATATTAATCACTAACCACCAGACTCAATATAGGCACTGGAGTATGGCATCAATCAACTCTAAACCAATGTCCTTTACCAATTATCTTTTATATTTACAAATTGATATAAGCCTCTATCAGTAAAGCTACATAGACTCTTCCTTCTTGCTGAAATGGCTCACTTCTCAGATTTCCAAATACCAGCTCCGGTTGGTACAAGTGTCCCTAGAAGTCAATATAAAATGCAAAAAGTTAAGTCTATAGCCTCTGGACTTAAGTTCTAGGATAGATGAGCCCCAGCAGGCCTACTAAAAACATTAACGGCGTGAGGAGAGAAAGACCGGCAAGTATTATCGATCAGAGTATAAATTATTTCACAAGATTGATTTTAGTTCGGACAAAAGGTTCCATTCATCACACAGTTGGCGCGGCAATGTGGATTTGATTTTGTCATTCATTATGATTCCTTTTATTTGTTGTTTATGTAGGAGCTTGTTTATGTTCATTGTTCAATTCTGGGTTGATCTGAACAGGAACGACTTCTAACTGAAATGAAAAGAGGTAGTGACATATGGAAAGAATCTTAAGAGAAATGGTTTCATCAATTGATTGAGAAAGAGAACAACAAACTGGGAAATAGGGATGCTAGAAATAGATCCATATATTGGTTGAAAATATGGATAATAAAGAAAATGGAAATTGCTTTGAGTATAAGTGAGGAGAACACGGGTTAAGATGAAGGAAAAGGAAATTGCCCAACGGAGCATTATCGAGAGGATGGGGAAATATAAATTGTCGCAGAATTTAACGCTTGATATGCCAAAATTAAGAATGGAAATGGAATAGAAAAGAGGAAAGCTATATATGGAATTGGAATGATATAGGATAGCTCGAACAAACACATAAAATATATGCGATTTAGTAAAGAGCCATATCTCTCTTTTTAAAACTGACACAAGTTCAACCAATGAGATACGTTTCATTCAAGGGTCAATAGTTAATCCTTAATAGTCATATCATACGCCCATGCTAACTGAGGTGTACCGTTCGGCGGTGCAATAGGTACTTTCACAGGCCGTGTACCGTTAATTAATCGAAAGACAGGTTTGCAGGTTTTGGAGAGGAATTATAGCTGTAACGGGGGAAAACGTCACAAATTCATGTCTTTGATTTCGATTAATAAAAGGCATATAATACATATAATATAGAAATTATGAGTAGTAATTAGAGGCAACTCAACTGAAAACAATTGGCTTCAAATCGGTTTCAGCATTTTATTTAGCGACTTTAAAGAAAATTAACTGGCGCTTGAGTTTCGTGGAACTCGATGCCGGTCTACTCTATATTAATGTTATCACGCGAACCAGCGAATAACAGTTTGCATTGGTACATTGACTTTTTCACTACTCTAAGGTTGTAAAATAGAGCTGCTGTATATGTTCAGTGACTTCTACTCCTAGCTGCACAATATCCCTTATTCGCTACGCCTAATTAGATCTTTATTTCTCCTCTTTAATCTTGTGCAACTAATCTAGAAGAGTAAAGTCCCGCTTGGGACATAAAATAGATATCTGCGTTCACAACATAATTCTTAACATATAATTCCACATACCAGGAAATTAATTTTCTGAAGTATTTTTCCTTTTCATTTGCCAGTCATTGTTTTTCTTCCTCGAAAAGAAGTAAAGTATGTTTTATATCTGCAACTGGCTTTGAATCAGTTCTATGGTCTCACGTTCGTGTAATTAATGCTCCGTTAGCCCTTTCTCTGACCTTCCTTCAATTCCTAGCTGTTGAGCAGTTTCCCAACTCTCGCGGACCCATAAATGTCCACTCCAGTTGCGACCTTAAGGATTTATCCTATCCTGGCTGTACTTTACAGGACTGGGCTGAAAAGGTGCCAATGGCTTCCCATTGGCTATGCCCCTGGACTGGTAGTAGTTTTTCTTATTTCAATGGATTGGAGTTTAATTCAGAAACAAGAAATGTTTCTCAAGAAACAAATGAACTTTAACTCGAATTTTCAAAAAATGAAATCTCTCACTTCATTGTAAGCACTAGATATTTTGTTATATTGGTGAAAACCCTTTTTTGTCTTATGTTCATATACCATTGCGAAAGGATGCAATTTAAGATGTACCAATAACACACAATTAATGGGAAAATATCCTAATGGGAAAATATCCTAATAGGAAAATATCACATATTATCTTCGTTTATCACGGAACTAATTCTTCAATGTATTAATTCCTTGAGAAACGTCAATGCTTGTGGAACTTCATCACTATGAATACATTCTTCCTTCTCCGACCTATGAACCTCTCCTTTGACAGTTAGGTTGTGATACACAGTCCCTTACACTGGCAGGACCATAACTGTCAATAGCAGTTTCAACTTCGAATTAGTTTATATCTAAACGTAGTCTTCCAGCATCACTACCAGGTTCAGTGGTGGACCTAGCCCATTTACAGGGCCCCAAGAAATTATGGCTCAGAAACAATGTCTTGACTCCATACTCAATTAATCTCCTACATCAAGTAGAGTGTTCGCCTTATTGAAAATGTGAGGATATGACTCACATTAATCTTTCTTAAAAATGGGATAGATTAACAATTAACTCGGTATAGCAGCGCAACTATGAGGTACATGAGCATGTATTGTGTTTTTGTCATTCAGATATTTCTTTTTGGAAAAAAGACTTGCGCTAAAATATTTATTTAATGGATTGGATTGGTGCCCAATTAGATGTTGGAACATATGGGTTCTTTATACAGCAAGCCCATTTGATCAGATGCCATTTGATAATATTTTGAAGCTAAAACATACCAGTTTTTATAGCTCCATGAGAGCTACCTCTTAATAACTTCAAAAAGAGGTTAGTCACGCTTCCACGAAAAACGCCTGAACACAAACTTGGTGGAGAGATCGAGAAAAACAAGAGTTTATATCCGATAGATTGGGGTTACATAAATCCAGCTCCTAACTTTCTGAAAGTTAATGAAAGATGAAACAAATTATGGGGCCTTGACCCCGGAGCAGACATCTAGTGGCCTGAGCCCCTACCCCCTCCTGGCAGCACATGGAGAGCTCTAGTGTGATTGATGGATGGGCAGTACACAGGCAGAGGCAGAGCCTATAGGGATCCTGCTATAATACGTATGATGGGTGAGAAGGGTAGAGGGAAGATGAGGTCCTCCGTGAACTGAGTGGGAGAGAGGGAGAGAGGGGAATACAGTGACACTGCATATATATATCCACTCATATAACAACTATGTAGTCAGCAGGTATTCACTATTTGACTCAGAATAAATTACCAAATTGCCATCAGTGTCATATATATATAATATATACAGTAAAGTGGTGTGATGTAAAGCAAGTGTATGTATTTGACTTATTTGATCTAATCTTTCATTCTAAAGTCCAGCAGAGGTTGCCTCCCAGGACACCAAAAATAGTTATCAGGACTAAATACTTTGACAGATTTAATGAGAGAATGAACCATTTGACGAGATTTCCAAAATTGTATAAGTCTTAATTGTAAATGCTAGGACTATATATAAGTGATGCGAAACCATCAATAAAATAAATGAGGTAATGGGTATGCCCTACGTTTAACTCAACATTGACGAAAATTAATATTAAACTTTATGTGACGACGTGGATCATATATCAGCTACAGAAAATGACAAACGACTCTGTTTATTTAACGCAGTGTCTCTCCCTTAATTCAGCTATAGCAAGATAAAATAAAACAGTTGTTACCATGTGCATGGTTAATGAATGTGTTAATACATGTATTCTACCCAAATGCCATGTTCCACTATCGAGCAACATATGGTCTACTAGAAAGTATTGTATCCAGCCCACCCAAAGGCATTTCAAGGCTACCATCAGAGCATGGAAGTTAGACCAAGGCCACCTGTGTCAGATTTATTCCAAGAAACAACGTTCATATACCACAGAGATTTATTGAATGTTGTCCTTACACCTCTAAGGAAAGAAGAATTGTTGGACCTTGGATGAGTAAGCGCCGCCCTGGCTTTATGGTCACAAGTGTTGAAACTTTGTGAGTGTTTTATTGGGAGAGGGAGGCAGGTTCATGACCTCATATATAAAGCTTTTATCTTATTTATGCTGCCTTATACATTATTTAAGAAGGAAATGACTGTAGGCCCTCTCAAGGTGGCTTTTGTATGTGTGGGTATATTGGGCATTACCAAGTCGAAGACAAAAGAAGTCAAGTATGTAATCCTATCGATTGAAAATAAGTACATTTTTGGAAATTCAATATAAAATTTTGTTCCCTCCTTGGATATTAGACCTTTCATTGAAAAACATAAAGATTTGTGCAATATTTTTGCTTCTACTGATTAGATTTTCAAGTATAATATAATTCCTATTTTTGGATGTTTTTGAGTATCAAGAATTCATTCTTTTAGTTCTTTTTGTGTTTCAAGGTCATTTGAAAGTCATTTCGAGGTCAAGATTAAATATGAGCGCTGCCATGAAAAGGCAATGTCTTGTCTAGGCTTCTGCGAGCACTATATGTCTGTATGTCCAAGTCCCCATGTACACAGATTTTTAGTTTGATATCTATGGTTCAAGTCATTTTTCTATTTAAAGTCAGTTTTAAGGTCAAATGCTGCACATGCCCTTAGATTTCTATTTTTGATTGGGACCACTTCCTATTTCCCCGAAGTGGTCTTTATCGGAGCCATACGACGCCATGTTAAACCATGACTCATTTTTGACACTTAGACGTCGGTACAAGTGCCATAGAAGTAATGTAGCCCAGGAAGTAACACTGATGACTTTGAAGGAATTGTGACAATATCCATTTTATTCATAACGATTGCTCTACAAATACTTCCGAGCAAGCAAGTATGTGAGAAGTACTGTAAAATATTAGGTTTGATGTGTTTTAAACATGCAGAATCAGGGGACTAGTTCCGGTATCTGAAAAGCAAGGGTGTGCGAGCGTTAGCTCTCCTATTAATCTCCTTTTTTTCAGCAAAATCGTAGCAGACAAAGTGAAAAAGTCGTCTAAAAGGATTATAAAAGTACCTGGATCACTTGAGACTAAAGCCTAAACCGTTCTAACCTCATCGCAGAGTTCAAGAACCATCTTTGACTGCCAAAAACGGTCAGTTTACCGAAGCCTGATTATCGCCCAGTGTGGAGATTACCATTGAGCCATAGTGACAATTCTATTGGATATTGACTATCCTATACTTGGATTAGAGTAGATGGATTTATAAAGGCTAATACTTGAAGACATACCCAGTGGATTTACATGCTTTATAATTAATAATTATTATAGAGTGCCTTGGTGGTTCGAACATTCATATTGATAACAGTGGTGCCACCTGTTGATTTAAATCAACATTGACCTCTACACTCAGGGCACTTATCCTGCCTCCTGCGTTGTTGGTTTGGGAATTTGAATAATTATTGTGAAATGATGGAAGCTGAGATGGACCTAAAAACGTTGGTTCAGTATATGGCAGACCAAGCCCAAGAAAGTTATGAAAGGCAGAAGGGGTACTTTGCTCAGATTTTCTGCTTGTTGGATGCCATTGAGCAGAACCTGGAAGCTGGAGAGCTGGAAGAAAGTGAAGATGTCAAACCCAAGGAGAACTTTTTACAAAGACATGAGCTAGAGGAATGCAAGAAAGAGAACTTAGTACAAGGCGATATAAAAATGAATAATGTCCAAACTAATGCTGAGCCAGTTTTAGAGGTAAAGAATGACAATGTAAGCGAGGTAGGGCTACAGCAACAAGATGTTGGGGACTTGTCTGTATTACAATACATGTTCTCTGTTCAGGGACAGTCAATGAAGGATTCTATAATTACTGGGGACTATCTGGACTCTCTAGCCTTTGGCCTGAGTGAATCCTTATTCTGTAATGACACATGGAAAGCCAGAAAACTGGAAAAGAAGGAGGGTAGTGAATCTGTATTCTCTACTCACACATGGGGAGCCAGATCCCGCATAGGGGTAGGTTAATAAGGATCATTTGATCCAGTAATTAATATCAACAGTGTCCTTAAAAAGAAAGTATGGTACATAGAGTTCCAGTTTTAAAGGAGAAGATTGATCTTAATTGTAATAATTTAAATCCGGAATAATTGCTTTATGGATGTTGTAAATTGTGACGAATCACTACCATTTATGATTATTTGTGACAAGCCACTTAAGTGATGAGATATGGAGAGATACATAATAGGGCCTATATGGTTACCAATATTCTGTGTTTTAGTGCATATGTGTGAGTGTTCTATACTTCCAGATGAGAAAATGTGAAGCGGTTTATATGTATACATTTATATTCATTATGATTTGTAATCATGATTCTTTTTAAATCGAATTGAACGTGTTAAGCATAGTATATAATAAGTATTGGATAGAGATGTAAATGGTGTTATTCGCCTTGGTGTTTTGATGCTTTTTCTCTTATGTCTGTATATCATTAACCATGTGCTTAGAATTGTATATGCCTCGAAGGCAGGTATCAGAAATAAAGTCTGTTGTAAAAACAAACAAAAAAATATTTTTCCCTATGGAAACAGAGTGTCCCTAACCATGCAACCTGCAATGTAACCCCCGCCATATTGGTGTAATATTCCTGACCTTCCCTTGCTCAGATTTGTTGCTTGGCAACATAATCACAGCACCTTTATGCCATGAATATTCTATGACGATAGTACGTCTTACTTCCACCAGGAGACACATTGAAAAAAGTGGGTCACATGATTGATTGCGCTTACGTTACGTGTTGGTACATGAGTATAGTTAATTACGAGCCCAGGAAAGGGACATGATAGAGAGAAGGGGCATTAGTGTCAACCCATCTCAAGGCGGGCTTAAGCTCTAATATTGCATATGCCTCAAAGTACACACGCCCCGTCATATGGTATCTCTGTGTAACTGGGGTTAAAGCGCCATGCATAAATGATAATCATGCAAGTTATCGTTATGCAATGACTGATGCACATCAATATGTCTCTCTGGACACGTGTTAACAGGATTCCTTCCATTTGAGCCGGTTGTGACCCTTAACACTCTCGAATTGGGTTTGTTTGTCAGAAACTAAAACCCTGCCCACACACAGCCGATTTGCCTCCCGATTGCCCCCCGATTTGGGTCTTCCGATGAATCCTAGGATTCCATTTTAAATCCTGGTTTATGAACATCATATGATTCACCAGGAGACCCAAATCGGGGGGCAATCGGGAGGCAAATCGGCTGTGTGTGGGCAGGGTCTAAGGTTGTTTGGCCACGGTAAAAATCAATTAACGCAGTGACAGCTTCTCACTGATTCCTGTGCAGTCACGTGACCTGAGACCGTGAAGATGAATGGACAGTGAAGCCACTATCCTGTTATCCTTATTCTCTCTTAACTTTGTATAGTGGAAATTTGAGAGTGGACATTGTTTGTAAAAACAACTTCTCAACTCTCGGGCTAACATAATTTCTCCTTCCTAATAGCCAAAGTTCATTATTAATTACCTAAACAAATTTTGTTTAGGTATATATAGTGCCTAAACAGGGGTTCATTAAACATATTATAGCACATCTAAGATGGATTGGAAGGTGGATACCGTATTTTGTCTTGTAGAGGGGTCACACTGTAAGTCCTTACAATGATGGATCCCTTGTAGAGATAAGGAATCGCTGTATCATAGAATTGCTCATTCCAGTGTATGCACTCTCAGGTCATCAATATTACTCCCAGCTTCCATCTCCTCTTTCGAACTCCCACTCCCAAATTTATTGATCGCCCCACGAAAAGCCCCAATGGAAATTTGCTGTTTCTTTTGCTTGAATCCTTGCATCGGATTTCATATGTTAATTAACTAATCTATTCTTCTTGTCAGTTGGAACTCATGAAAAGTATGCGGATCAGAGTTGTGTAGTCGTGGATGAGCAGGGTTGATATAAAATCCTCAAGTTTAATATGGTTAACAGCTTGTTGTGTTGTCAATCGTACCTCCATAGAGCTAAAAGATACTAATATTTTCTTTATGACTTTATTTCTTGCAAATCTTTGTCGGGAAAGAATATTTATAGTAACGGTGGTACTGAGCGTATTATCCGTAAATATCTTTAGATCTTATTGAAAGGCATCTACAAAAAGCTCTAGATGTAAATTTACAACTCAACAACTTTGAATAGAACTTCTCTCTCCACGTGTATCAAACATTTAAATATTAAATCATTTTCACTCCTTTCTTCAACATTCAGAACAATGAAAAGGGAGACATAGTGTGGATATCATTAGGCTTTTTTTTAGGCTAGACATCTATACGGTAGCAAACAGTACATCCATAATTTCATCGATGTTATGTTAAGGCACACCCCAGGCGATGTGTCATAAGCACCCGGAGGGTAGCATAGCTAGGTCTGTTCTGATGACAGATTACACAAGAGAGGGAAAGACTCTCTGACAATGTGCCTCAATACACAGCCAGATCCCCCACTTATTGAGTGGAGAACGAGCAAATTAAAGAGGAACTGTTCATGTCAGCTTGCAGGGAGAGGGGATGCTGGAGACAGAGGTTTGGCTGACATTCGGATGAGTTGTGGAGATTGTGGGGAGACATTTCTGATAGGGGCTTGTTGGTTCCATGCTGGAATCTATAGGACAGGGGCAGAAGGACACAGAGGGGTGCTAAATAGGATGAGAATTCCAGGAAATGCTTTATCGAATATTGATCTACAATGTTCAGCTAATGGTTCGATTTTCGAAAACTAGCATGTTATTTTCCATATCGATTGCTTTTTGTCCGGTAATATTATGTTGTTGTTTTTTTCAACGAATAAATATCACATAATATACTACTCACTCCCTAGCAGCTATCAAAGGAAAGCTTAAACTTCATGTAAGTAACAGAATGCACCATCTGCTAAATGTAAGGAACGATCCATTGTGCTTGAATGATGTGTATTCTGTGTCAAACATTGCTTGTCCGTCAGTAATGCATCAGCCATGCTCATCTATCTGCAAGTCACCCTGACAGGAGATTAGATTCAATTCGTGACGAGGATTTCCATTGTCTAGGTCGATAGACAGCTATACAGCGGCATCTCATAACTGAGCACGTTCGATGGTGACAGGCTTCAAAGCATACAATAAGCTGGGACCTCAAACACGATGGATGCTTTTAAAAATGATATTTTACGTTCAGAATAATTATGGGGATGCGATGTGCTGCAAATAATTGGGTTTCAGGAGCGGATGATCCATCCTGATGTGGCTAGTTTGAACTTCATCTTAAAACTTCTGCTATTGCCTCGAGCATGAGGACTGAAATAATCAAAAGGAAATGGTTGTTTATGATGGTTGCCATGGTGACAACATGGCCGAATGAAAAGTTGTCATTAGTGCCAAGGGGGTGGGTGAGTTTGCCTGGGAAAGTCACTAGATTTTGTTCTTACATTGGCCACAGATTTTCTTTCTCCAGACAACGTTGATGTGATTATACTTGGTTATACAAGTTTAAGCATTGAGACAATGCGGCAGCTGTTTTATTTGAACTATTTGGGAATAACAAAGAAACAAGAACAGCTGTAATGTCGCATGATAACATGGGCTCAGCGCAATTTAAAGAATGCGAAATCAACAAAATACAAATGCCCAATAACTTAAAGTTATTCATATCAACTTCTATGCATTAAAATCTACTTCAGTATAAATTTCCATGCATGTTTCTTCAGTAGTAAGGACCTTGCCTTAACCATTTACAAAAAAAGCAGGTTTTACATGGTTGTAAAATTGCCCCTTCAGAAATTAAGCATAAGCTTTTGAATGGCAAGGGACTCAAATATGAGGAAAGACTGTTTCCAGCTGGATAGTCGTGGCATTCAGGATTTCAAGTCTATTCAAGTTTCCATTTAGCAATCGGGATGACGAATGGATGCACAAAATCTCGGAGACAATTCACATTTTCCTTGGAAACAGAAACATTTAGTTAAAAATTCATGTTGTCCAGGAATTGTATTCAATAACACTGGCACAGTGTTTCCGTGTCCATGGCAACCATTATATCTGTAAATTTCGAAACAATAGAAACCTTGAATTACGATTTATATTTGTTTGGTAATGGTGAAGGTCGCAGTATCTTTACAGAGAAAATAGTTCTTTAAATGAATTCATGCGCAGTTTAAATGGATACACATTACGGCCGTTGGCAGAGTCAAATAACTGGATTAAACCTTTTCCGGACGGTTCATGAAAAAGTCGCGCAGGAATGGAATGAGAAAAGGGAACAGTTTTTTGTGAGCAATTCGTTCACGAGTGAGTTGGCCCTTATAATTTGCTGCTAAAAGGCCATGTATAATTCACATTAGGAAGCAAACAAATGCTGGTGTGGGGTTCTCATTGTAAACAACAAGAGGCAGAGATCGTTTATGTGTTTGAATTAGGGGCGACACTTAAGTGATTTTTCCTTTTTAGCGGAGAACTGAGGAAGCAATGGAGGCCAGTCCCTGGTGCCGAGCTGGGGCAGGCTTTTTTACCACTCCAAGGCGACACAGTGATTTTGACTTATTGAATTGGTGATAATCCCCGTGAAAGTGGTTCCATAAATCCCCATGATGTCGTTAATCCAAAGATGGGAGGAACGCGACCCAGCGTTCTCCCCGTCAGCGGTCCCTGGTGGCCAGAATGGGAATCAAATATTGGAATGATGTCAGGAAGATGAGGGTTTTCTGGCAAGGTATTATACGGGTACCAATAAATGGGAGCGTGGTTCTGGGGAAAATGTTTTGAATGAGCGACGGTACTCTACAGTGTCTATGAAAACCAAATATACATCTTGGAAATAAGAACGAGGACCAGGAAATTAAGGTCCTACTAAAATGAAGGGTGAATATATGAACAGTATGTGACGAATATGGACCAAATGACGGCAGTAGCCGTGAAGACAGACAGGTCTGTCAGCCCAGGTTTGGCACCACTTTGATCATCTTTTGCCTATGTTGTTGGAATGGTGGTTTCCATCAGAACTCCCCTGCAAAAGGATGTCACTTTCACTTCAGTTCCACCTTTCGATATCAGTGCGCAGTCCAGGTTCCATCCCTATTCAAAACTCCCAAGCTCGTATGCATCAAATAGGCTCCATAAAATGTAGAATTTCTAGACGCAGATCTTTTTACTACTGCACAAAAACGTCAATTGAGCCCCTTCGATTTGTTTCCCGAATGATTAATTGGCTCCTTTTTCAGGCCAATGTTTATGCGTAGGATTGAAATTGCGAACTTTCTTATTAACTACAAGACGGGAAGAGTACGTAGGCGCGTGCAATTACAAATTTGGTCAATATCTAAGATCAATATAAGATCAATATCGAACGTGCAATCATTTTCCTTCTATATATATAGTTTTATATATTCGTTTCATGGATTGCAATTATATTTCGATCCTGCATATTTCAGGCTTGGATACTATCGCTCTATATTATCATGTATTTCCCCGGTCTTATCGAATGGAAGCTCGGAAAGTGCTCCTCTAATTCGCCCTTTTATTGACTTGTAATAATGCATAGCTCCATATTGATGGGGGTATTGACAAACTGATAAGGATCTGCCATCACATAAAACTGATGGCCATCCATGCCCTTAGCGAAAGGCTAGATAAGATCGAAGACAGTAACATGTAATATGGATGAATGACTAGTATATCATAAAAATATCATACTTTCCCTCAAAATATTATATATATGTTTATTAACTTTGATTCCAATTTTCCCTTATAATCAATCACTTTCGTATGTTTTTCCATCGAATGCACCTTGAGTGCAATTGATCAGTTTTTTTTAAAAAAAACATGCACATCTAGATATAGCAGCAACGTATAAATTCTCTTTTATTAAGAAACATTTATCACGAAAGAGAGGGAAATTTCACAAAACGGGTTTAATATGTTGATGAAGGTTAGTGGATAGAGAGAATGGAATGAGGTGCTGAATATTGAATGTGGTACTGGATACTGAATATGTATAATACATAAATATTCAATCACGAACGACTGGTTCCATTCATTATTTGTTATATATATATATGGCCCTAGAATATTAAAATATAAACCTTTGTGGAATGCGCATACAATGAATACATACAATAAATCAATTAGTCAACCTTTCTCATTATCTTTCCACCTATATACATTAGTACCAATATGCTATTTCAACCCCTTGAACTTCCCTAAAGTAGTTTTAACCTGTCACAAACATAGATATGTAGAACAGATGAAACACGTGTAAGCGATTGTGGTATTTAGTTGGATGAATCTGCCTGACAGAATGTGTCAGATCTACCACCTGACGATTAAGTCCAATTAAGCTGCAGGATTAGAGCACCTCTTGTGTCATCGAGTTCACGGATGCGACAATGCACTAAGCACATTACATCGTATTACGTGCAGTGCTGCCCTCGTATTAGCCTCAGCAAAGTATAGATCTGTATGCTGTAGGTCACTAAAAGCACTTATTTCCTGGAGAATATTCATCTACCAATGTACCAAAGTTCTGCTTGCCAACACAAAAAAACAAGCCACCCTTACATAGTGCATACTTGTTCATATATTCTTTTCTGGACACTTTTTTTGCAAAACAACTTGGTCAGCGATTTTACATGTAATATTATATCTAAATAGGAGGTACTATAGTCCTCTTTTTTCTTAGTACATTGGCCATGTGATCAGACGTTTTACACCGTGGCAGTACAGAGAAGGACATGCTCGTGGGTATTCACATCTTATTTTAACTTTCTTTCCACTGAGTGCATTCGAGTATATTCTCTGAAATATTTCCTGACCTTAGCCAACATTTCGAGCCTCTCGTATCAGATTATATGTGTCTGTATTCCCTCCGGACCACGTCCTGAGCCCCTGCCGGTCTTACCCCAGGATAATCCCTTATTGACACCATCTCTTTCTCTTCCCTCCAGGGGGCTGTCGTATCACTAGGAGATAATCCTGCATTTTTCATATAGACCTTCGCTAAATGTTCGCTACGTATAGACACTGCATTTATTTTCAATAATATGTGGGTAATAACATGAATACTTAATTCTGATGTAATTTTCTTACTTTTGAACTTGGACCAAGTTAAGGAATTGGTTCCAGGGGGACCTCCTGTGAGTAAGGTTTAACACTTGAAATCATTCTTGCAGCATTTCTGCGATTTATTTTGAGCTCTTTCTAATCCAATTGCGCCCTATCTCCCTCCGATATTTATCGTATGCAAGGCTCGTACCCTCATTGTGCGATATGCGCGCATCCTATCGAGCGGTTAATGCAACATCTACAGACGTCAATCACATATGATGTACTTAGATGTCAGACACATTTTACCGTTAATTGTCATAAAAATAATATAATCTTCTGATTAATTTAGGTAAATGTATCGCTTAGATATTTCCTAATTCAATAGATGAATGTAGTGTGTGTCAATTGTGAACGTAAAAAGTATTGGCGAATTTCTTGGTAAAGGGAAGAAATTTACACATTCAATCTATAAATTTGGTTGGCACTAGGAGAAGTAATGGATGGGGCAGATCGTCCGACCCCACATTGTTCTTCCTCCACTTATTCTGGTAACCAAGGTTACATTCCTGCCCCTACCAGCCCTTAATCCTCGGTAGAGGCGCCACTAGGCCCTACATAAACAGTTTCTCTTATTCTCTCTAATGCCACACCGGGGACACATTGATGTCCCACCCTTGTAGATAATGCTCTAAATGAATAAATGAGAGGTACTTCAGTCTCTCCCAGTTTGGCCATTCATGTAAATGCCAGGGGTTTCAGTACTTGAAGAATAACAGGAGTACCTGTGTCATAAAAAATATAGTGTTCCCTGATGAGCAGTTTTGAATTCACTCTTTCAGACCTTGTATACATCCAGGGAATTAATTACATCTCGTCTTGGTATTTTACAAGTTTCTTATTCTGCGTTAGAAGCGCTGTATTTAAGGACTCGACAGTATACCAATGTCTAAGATCACCTTTTTCAGGAGAAATATCAGCATGTTAGTTGTGAAATGATACACTGACTTTGGGCTATGTTGTGTTTGTCTGTGTGTACTGCCCCATGGTTTGAGGGGTTGGTATATATCCACAGCCTGTTGTACATTGCAGATGAAAGCCGGTGGTACAGGGTCAGTTACTCCGTCCCTCGTTCAGAAAAACCACACTGGCCATCATCAAAGATAAATAGGAACCCAACCCCTTTTAATAAGGCAAATCCAAACCTACAGCGGTCCTTTCAAGCCCTCTTCCCCCCTACGGCCTTGAAACCCATTACTGCGGACATAATACAGGTCGCCGCCCTATGTTGTTCTTCATTGTGTAATTCCTCACCAACTACAGCTCCCTTCTCTCCTCCCACCCCCTTCCTTTCCCCCACCTCCTGTGTGTGTGGCCTTCTCCCTGGAGGCTAACTCTCCTTCTATTATTGTGTCTCCTGCCCGCATCGGGGGAGAACTTTAATGGATAGTCCCACGCCCTGTGGTAGATTAAGACATGGCTGCTCATCGATTTTAATCGGGCAGACTGTCATGTGGGTTTGTGTAGGACATGCTGCTGGTGTCAGACAGGGTAAATCTGTGCCACTCATTCATCCTCAGTGTTTGGCCTCCAGAGGTCCTACCACACGTTAAACTGGGGGTGCGGGCGTTTCCATTGTCTTGGAATAATGTTCCAAACAGCCATCCACTACTCAGTGATAATGATAACTTTATTTAATAGGGCGAATTATGACATTGACCTTTCATTCATGAATCGAAACACATAATTGTTATTAATACTATGGCAACAAAAGTGGAAATTCTCGAAATTGAAGGAATATCGCGAATGTATTCCCGAGTATTTTCTGTGGGCCATTTGTCCCTAAACCCGTGCTGTAATTAATCTCCATACAATGACTATCACACAGTCATAGAGAATATAAAAAGGCAAATCACTGTATATCATACTACACGAACTGATATAGCTTTTCCTTATATTACCTTAACGTCAGATCCGTGTATATGGTACCTGGATTGAAACCTATTATGACAAAGGTTACCGTGAGATATAAACCCCTTTGCTATCACCATGAAGAAATTTTAAGACATGTCACATCAGACAGCATGGAATTAATACCATACTATTGCTTCGTGGGGTCGAAAAGCCAGGCGAAGATTTACCCATTTTACCCATCGCAATTGATCTAAACAACCTGGCCTGCCCTTATCATTCGACCAACATATTATTACGCCTCATTATTACGCCTTTTGTATACCAATGTCCATCGACGCTGACCATACTACACTTTTCCTCATGTCACCACTGCATAAAACAACAATAATAACCAGGAGGGAAGTTTTGTATTCTAACTCTAGTTCCATTCTTTGGAGAACAATTCTGGCCCTTCTGAACTAAATACTTTCATTACACCATCGTCTCTAAGAACTAAAGAGAAGGATCTTAAAGCAATTACATAATATTATGGTAAAGCTCAACATTAAATGGGGAGGCGAAGATTAATTAAAATACTTTTGTTTATTATTTTGGGTAGAAGGAAAATGATCCAGCGACGAACATTTGTGTAAAAGCATTTACAGAATTATTACATATAAAGTGCCTTCCATATTTCATATTTGGCATTGGAACACCCTTTCCTATAATCATCTACAATTCCATGTAGCACGCTCGATCCTCGTACTCCCTCCCACTCCTTCTGCTCACCAATATCAGCAATCACCACACACCAACCTGCCTCTTGTGGAAGCTCAGAGGACAGGGAGGAGGAGGAAGAGGCGTAAGGGATGTGGAAGAGTGATAGTTTTGAGGTTAGAAGTTATATTGGAGTCTCCCCAGAGCATCTATCAGGCATGCGGACCATGTCCGAGAAGCTCAGTATTATAAGGAGTTCTCCCTTCTCACTTACACCAGCTCCTTACTATCCCACCCCTGATGTTTTTCCTTTCTCATTTTTCATACTTTAGTAGGCCGAAGTGTTGCTTTTTTCACCCAATGACCCATGGTTATGTCGATTCTGGACCATGCATGTTTTTTTTAAAAAACATTCCCTGGCCTGTCCAGCCTTTCGGTTAGTCGACCTCAAGCCTTTTCCTCTTCTATCCCTCCCGTCCTCCCTCAACAATGTCCCACTATGGTGACAAACATTGTTTTTATATTCTACACTGACTGGTAAGTACTTCCCTATGCCTACGCCATCCTTTGCCTCGCTCACTGTCTCATAGAGGTGTTTCCCGTCCACTGTCTCTCAAATAAATATGTTTCTTCCACTTCTAAACGAGCTAACTTTGTTTGGAAAAGTAAGTTTAGATATATCCGCAACTATCCTTACATAGAAATATAAATTAGATACTAGAGATCATGTTCTGGCACTAGACTGTCTGAAATGGCAACAATGAGTTAGATCATTGTCGGATCACTGCTAGTAAAAAGGAATCCCCTTGTGCACACTAATGTGTCCCGACTTTAGCGATAAGGCACAGATTAATAGCTATAGGGGTGATCAATGTGTCTATCTGGTTCAATTTTACTAGCTATCTAACAAGTAATGAGGACTAACTCACTACTGTAGATATTTATGTTTATATATCATTTGATTTGTATTAAAAGGTAGAATGAATTGATTGCACTGTTTATGATTCAAATTGTATGTGTAAAGGACAAGACAGAAAAGTATTAGACAGACATGAATAAAATCCACATGTTCATATACTACTTAGCCTCTAGGAGACAACGCATAGAGAAATAGTAGTATATGAATAGGGGATTTGCACACCAGCCAACTTGAATCTCAATTCACAAGGGATTGTGGGAGTTGTATGTCATGTAGATTATGTCCATGTCTTTAACATGTGTCCATAAAACAGGACTTCATCTTTCCCAAAATTCATTTGGTTTTTATAGATCATTTGCACAAGAAAAGATCGTTGCTATTTTCGGTAGAAATGTCAGATTTGAACTAAATCAATCCCAGCATACACTGCAGTAGACATGGTCAGCGAGTTATGCACATCCCCTAATGGTTCAATATGATGTAGCTTGTGTAAGCAATACTAAATCATTATTCATTTTCTTGACAAAATAGCCATGGAATATTCAGAAAAGAGGCAACGCGGAAACTATAAAATAAACAGACCGTGGAAATAAATAAGCTGAGGAAAGTTAAACGTCAAAAAGGATTTGGAGACGATTACCAAATATGTAACTACGAATAGTATTTGTAGCTGCAGATGTAGATCTATAAATCCCTTTGGGGAGAGAAGTTGTCAGAACATGGTCGGAGGCATACCGAGAAGAAAGGGAAAACATTATCTTATGAATACATCCATCCTCTACCCTGAGCTTGTATGAATTTTGATCAATCGTGCTGCCAGCTGTAACAAGCCCTGTAATGTTATTAAGATTATTGACAATGCGTGAGGGCTCTGCCTCAAGGCACAGCCTCTCGCCTGAGCGATGGCATGGACCACTTAACCCGCTTTTTAATCTAATTCTCCATTTATACAATTAGAGTTATTGGATGGATGAATGTGTAGGATGTCCTTCTAATTAGAACGGGAACGTTCTACCCAGAGGCAATGGGAAGCATAAGGAAATAGAGGATATATGGAGTACTGCGTAGTTATGAGTGAGTATGAGTCGTATTGGCTGAACTAGATGCACAACATCTTTAGGCAAGACATTCATATTATTAACACCGTGTCTTAACATCTATTTCTAACTTTTATTTTGTTTATCGATTCACATAGGCAGGACATCTTTAAAGCATTCTTTAAATGTCATGCTAGTATGTTCAATACCCACCATATTACATTAAAACAGCCGCCTTTCCACCCCCATCACTGCTGTTATACCATTATACCCCAAAAGTGAATGCCTTCTGATCGTACTACCATACAAATGTGTACATAACATAAATGAGATCGGATAAAATGATCTACCATTATAAAGGGACAATTACAGGCTCGGCGTATGAATACATGGGTGTATGAATGGGAGAACAATGTTCCGTCGGTGCGCGGCTCTCTAGTCAGGGTACACGATGGATGTAATTCATAGTACAATAGTGATCAGGGTCATTCCTGTGCCATAAATTGCACCCTGATGCACTGCTCCCATTATATATTGTTGATTTAACATTGCCTTTGTCTACATTCAGACTTTAGCTCAAGGTTTTGGTGCTGGGTTGTCTTTTGATAGGAGGGCACCACTTGCTTTTAAATATATAGTCTGTCCCTCCTTTTTTCATAAGGTGTAATTTAAACGATCCTTAAATCAACCGAATGGCCTATATATATATACGATTCCTGCTGCCTACACATGGAGGTAGGGATGTAGGGATTCCCTGTGTTAGATGTAATTTAAGCAGATTGCGCACGTACCTCTTCCCCGAAAGGGTATCGGATAATAGATGTGCCATGAGAAAGAACAATTATTTAAAAGATATTGTAAAGCAATTCAACCGCTGAATAGGCAAGTAGTAAGATGATAATCGAAACCTACACCTAAGAGAAGTAATTGCAGCGATGAAGCTATTGTGCCTCCTGCAACTCACTCTGGGAACGGCATACCCCAGGTTTTATGGTGGTTCCTATATCCAAGTATGCATGCTATTAATTCTGTCTAATCATTTCCCTATCGATTAGGCTTTACTTACACATTTCATAGCATATTCCCAACGACCAGAAAAGACCCTAACAATTAACTTGATTGTGACTTCCTATTATGTTATGACACATGAAAGGGGAATTACTGCATGTATTCATACATCAACCACAAAGAGAAAGGTCCATTGCCTGTGCCAACTACCTTCTTACACTCCCAATATATCGTATTGAAATGCTATATTTCTTTCAATATAAACCCTTCCTTGCGCCACCCGCTAACTCATCGACTGCAAGCAATTGCTTTTCATGGGATAACACAAAAAACGTGCGGCGTTCACAGAGAGTAAAAAGGCATATAATGGCATCGAGAATTATAGAAGCCTTTATGGATCTAGGAGATTATTTTTCCTTCTGTGCATTATTAGAAGTTGGGAGAGGTGGGGGCATTCATGCGCAATAATTGCTCGTAGATCAAAGTAGCGAGTGACCCTGTGATTCGGCATTTTTCTTGCCAGCTTATATTGCTGCCTTATCCATACACATAGACCATTCATGAGGAAGTGGTGGAGTGAGTGAAAGAGCAGGGGAAGGAGAAGAAGAGAAGGAGGGAGGAGGGCAAATCAGGGACAAGGCAAGAAGCTGAATTTCATGAGCCATATGATGTTGTGCGCAGTGTAATGATATATTTCCTTATCTATGTTAGTAGCAGAGCCTCGTAATAAAATAACCCTCTACTCTTAAGAAGATAAAGGAACCCATAACCATGACTGCTAGATTCAATTGAGCCAGTTATGTGTCATATAACACTCTTTCCCAGCATACATTTCCTGGCAGGTCTACGTGTAGGGCTATATTTCTAAGTTATGTAACTGATGTATACAAAAAATGGTAATTATTTTATGAATCGTTGTCTAGGGGTTTGATTTCTCCAGTGTGTAATTGTGGTTTATGGAAGGAGTTCTACTATTTACTCAAACTGTTGGTATCTTGGGTACTGTACTTTTGGGAATCAACAGACGGTCTGAGACCTATACTTGAGGGACTGTAGTTATAAAACACAAAGCAGGTGCAGGTAAGCTGTATGTTCTTGTAAACCTAGCAATTGCTGAAATAACATGCTAACCATGACGTGTTTTACATCATAAGCGTAACTAACAGATTTAAGGACTGGGATGATGTGGTCGAGTTGGGAATATATATGCATCGGTAGGTAATACATCCATACAGTTAAATACAGATATCTCCCAGACACACAGACGAATGGAACGCCCACATGATCGTTAGTCTAGAAAAAAGTGTTATTAGATGTATTAGCGTATGGCATTTCATAGGACATTATCTACTGAGGGAATGCTATGTGTGCGAATCCTTGGGCCAGAATGGACTGAGTCTATATCAAATGTGAATGATGTATGAGTCAGGAAGTGAACTGGCAGACAGCACACGACAGTGGGGGAATCTAGGAGTCACACTCACTCATTACTTGCAATGTGCTATCCAAGGCTATACTTTGGCATTTCCATGGACATTTTATCTCTTGACAGGTGTTGTGATTGCCAAATATATTATTAATTAGGTTATTCTCGGAATGAGTGGACATTGGATCGTCCCTCTATTAATCATTAGCAAAGGTATAAATATGACCATGAAACGATAGGGCAGTTCATAATGGAGGTCATGTCATGCCATGGCCCTCTAAATCGTTATTACGTTCACATGCTATATTATAGCATGTGAATGTTATAATGATTTCAATCAACTGAAGAATAACCCTTTTGGTTGAGTTTACCTTTGAGTCGAAGCTTTTGGATATTTGGACATCATCGATCAAGAGATTCTATATGAATATGAAGAAGTGGACTATAGCCTTGTTCTATTCAAATCATGCACCGATGCTAAAAGGAAGGTTAAAGAATCCTCCGGTGAGTTCGAACCCAGACCCCCATCCCTCCTTTCCTCATCCCCTCATCGAGCACCAACCCCCCCAGGACAGATGCTACTTTCTGATTGCTTCTCTTTGAAGCCTCTAAGTCCCTCCTCTGATAACTCTCTCACATGTCAAGGATCATGAAACTGTGGAGAACATTCACACCAATCCCTCAAAACGTCATCGATTCCTGTGTACTTGTGTGCCAGGAATGAAGGCCTAATACTTGGGAATGGCGACCAGTCTGTCTTTGGCTGCAGGGCCTAATTGCTCTTTACATTATTGAACTCCCTTTGGATGGGGCCTCTTCTAACTCTTTGCAGAAAATGTATTCTTTGTCAGGTGCAAACAACCAAGCACCCTTTCTTTTCCTCTTCTACCACTTTTCTCATTAAAATCTGCTTCGAAAGCCCCTGGGGGATTTTAAAGTTTCCTGGTGATGTTACCGTTGAAATGAATTCAATTTTCGACTTGGAGCCCTAAGTGCCTATTGAAAACACATAACAGTTCAAGTGATTCGTTATTTGCATCATAATTAGCATTTTTAGACTGCCTCTAAAGTCCTTTGGGTTCAAAAGGCACATTTCTGACACAGATGTAGTTCTGTTAATAATTCATTTCTTGTAAGCTTAGTTCCTTGTAACAAATGAGCGGAAAATAATGAAATTAGTTAAAGTAAGCCTTTCAGGACATGCAGAAGACTCCTGAAGGCAGAGAAGATAGTGAAAATAATTAAAACTTCACTGGTCAATGTTTTCACTTTTCATTATGACAGAAACTTTTTGTTTAATTGTTGCATGCCCTGAAAACAACACTAAATGATAATTTGAAATCAATTTCACGCTCAAGGCTGACAGCTCCATCAGAAATCTGCTGGATGGTCTCATTCATTATTCAAACACTTTCTATGGAGAATCACAAAACAATTCTATGCGATCAGGATCCGTTGCAGGTAACTTCGTGGAAAATGTCTGCATAGGTAATGCTGGCTCTGACACAGGCAGCATTCAGTTAACACCTTCAGGCACACACATCCTATGCCAGCTTTGTCCCGTCTACTCCTTCACAAAGCCTGTGCTAGAGGTTCAAAATGGAAAATACAGGGGCTAAATAAAGAGCTGGAATTTAAGCATTTGAAATGGAGAACGTTGGTTCTGCATAGAAGGATATAGAGGCAGATAGAGAGGGAGGGAGAGGGATCGCCAGCCCGCCACGATATAGGTATACAGGAACGCAGGAAGAGGAGGCAAGGAGGCAGAGTGGAAATGTAAAGTAGGACGGTGTAAGAAGGCGTCTCATTCACTTTTGTGTTTCTGTCAATCCCAGTCTGGTACCATTTTCTACCTCTTTTCCTTCCGGTTCAGCCACACAAAAGGTCGCCATATGTCATTGCCGAGTGGCGCCTTTCGGTGGTTGAAGCAGGCGCTGAGCTCACACCTTTGTGACGTATTTAATTGGCTGCCTACTTACACACAATCCCCCCTATAATGTCCCCCGGACAGGGCCCCGGGAATAGAAGCGATAGGCCGCCCTCGTTTAAATATTCAAGATGCTGACAAGCCCTCCTTGGTCTATTTCACTGATATGCCAGATATCAAAGGTCCCTGCTGTATACCAGCCTCTTAGACACAAAACACATTTCTGTATGGGTTTGCCGATTTGAGTCAGCTTTGTACTTGGCGTCGTGGCAAATTTCCTTTCGCAACTCTGATTGATGTCACTTTTTTATATACAAATGCGGCGTACGTCTAACATTAAAGAAAAACAAATGGTGAAGGAAATCCACCGTTGATGAATATATATATACGATAATCATATTTTTATCCTTTGTCCTTTATATACATAAGGTCGATGAATATCATATTCATCTGTCCATATTATATAGGACGAATAGGATTTCGACAATTCTCATGATGGGGAGGATGTTTTCATGCAGTGGATTAAATGTTTGTAACGCAGCAGTATTTAGGACATTCCCCACTCCATCCTTGTCTTGGCAATAATCACATGTGCATTCAGAAGTGAAATTCCCCCCAATTAAACACATCGTGCCTTGGTCGTTGGCCAAAGAAAATATTAAAACCTGACAATCTCATGCTCCTCCCCCATGAAAGTAAACTCGCAATCGATACGTGTAGTTGTACGTGTTTTGCACTCATTATAGCTGGAGCCCTGTCATTGGTGCACACTTTTATCCTTATAATGCCATTAAAGCTAATTGAACAACATGATTCAAGGACTACAAACATGCAATTGCTGGAGATTTTAGAAGTTTGGAGCCTCCCTATTGCTTCTAAATACAGGAATATGCGTCTTATAAAGACCTAATATTAGATCTAGTTCGGAAAGGGTGAGTGTTTTAATGAAGGATATTATCATTATTATAACGATATTTGGAGAACAAGATTGAGGCGGGCTTTACATCGTCTGGGCTTCTTCTATCATTATGCTGCAGGCCCATGTAGTAATGATTACCTTTATGACTTCAAAGGGTGACCTTTTATGTACAGACCTATAAATATGTATTGCCATCTGGAAATATAGAAAGTAGCATATAAAAAGATAAAACCCTGAGTTAAAAGGCCACTGAGGGCTTTGAGTGCTTTGCATGACTGATTTAGATATTCTTGTAAATATGCCAATGTTTTCTGCAACCAATCGATCTGTGACTACTTACATTTCAGTAATGAATGAATGAACTCAAAGGCAGAATCAATTGTCTTACTGCAACTGGGTTAAGATTTAGGGAAATTTTATGGAGGGCAGGTCTCCCCTAAGCTCATTGGGCAAACTCAGGTTATTATTCGCTCTGGGCAAAGCATCTAATCACCCTAAACAACGACAACAACCGTCCTCTAATGATAATCCTTTCTCTGACAAAATGTACCCCTTTTCCCCCGTAACTCTTTTCCAGAGCTTAGTTATTATTTCCTAGAGATTTCTTATTATAGGAGCTCCTGGTTGTGTTTTCTTTGATAAGCCGATACATTCCTATTTATTAAAGTTATTTCTGAGGTCTGCCACTTGAAAATGCTATTTAGGAATTAATAGCCTCGCTGCTTTTGCTTTCTTCCAGATTTACTGGGTTGGTCCATTGGGTGGAGGGATCCTAGCCGGACTACTTTATGAGTACATCTTCGACCCCTACCGACGATCCAAGATACTAAAAGCGGTAGTAGATGAGGAAGACAGCGGTCGAGGTGCGCACTATTTTTTCCTTTCTCTACATTGATATTCATACGCCGAACACTAAGGCAGTGACCCTCATGCTTGTACTGGCGGATTGGACAGGAGGGTGATGGGGTTACGTACCCTGGTACGCGGGGTGTTTCTGGCCTCAGCAATTCCTGCAAGAGTAATCTTGGGCAATAAAAGGGACTCTTTTTGGAGAGGTGTAGTGTCACTCCCTGTTGGTTGGGCATTTATCGAAGGACACAGAGTACCCTTCATTTGCACTTGTAACAATGGTGTACAGTATATGATAAGATTATATTATAATTTCACTTTCAGATAACATAATATTACATTTATGTACATTGATTAGACCCCACTCAGCTCTGGAGAGTTATATAGATGTAATCCCTTTCACATTTCATTTCCCTGTATTCCCAATGCACATGTAATTCCTTTCACATTTCCTAGAGCACAATGTATTCCATAGCTATTGAGCAAAGTGAAAAGTGACTACTCCCTTTAGACATATCTATTGACAACCCAGTTTTCCTTCCAGCATCTATATCCAACAGTACTAATGTACTGTACATATAAAAGCTGAAAAGAGTAATCCTTCCTATATACATCAGTACAGAATTATAGTCTAAAAAATGATGAAGCCCTTTAAAAACACTAGGTATACCGTCTGAATATGGAACCATGCAATATTTTGAAGTGGACCCCTATACTATTCCCTGTACCATGTCTTGGTTGGACTTGGCAGGCAAGACTGAAGGCAGCCAAGACCGCTGTCTTCTGATGTTCCAGAGAGATATTGGTATTCTGCTCCTGGGCTTGCTCCTCTCCCACTATCTCACTCTACACTGCCTTTTCCCTATCTCACACAGGCATAAAAATAGAGAGATCCCGTGTATGGCCCAGTTCTCTAAAGAAAGTACCTCTCCAGCCTTGCACCCCTATCTTGGTTTAGTTTGGACGGAACAAATATTCCAGACGAAACATAATGATCTAATCTTTAACATGACAATTTTGGAAGTGAATAAAACTAACATTAAATTTGTTCTTGCTGTTATTCAATATGTGTTTGTACTACCTGGCAATCTAACCTATTTAGAGGGAAGATCCATGTTTCTATCTGATTTATATGTTTTGGTGATGTATCGATAACTGAAGGAGTTGTGCTTTGGTGAGAGTGAACTTAAGGTTTAGCAAACTTAAAAGCCTTTCCGAGGCTTGATCGTCGATGAAGGGAAGCGAAAATGATCAGCCACCAGAAGTGCATTCTATTTCATTTCTCGTACAACACATTCTGGTTGGCGAGACAAGCACTCTATGGTGAGATACTATAGTGATAATGGATATTGGGGTGCTACCCTGGCACCGATGTTATATAATTTATAGCCCCATTCAATTATACGCTTTTATTAAACTCGTTGTAACCCCACGCGCCAGTCGCTCAGTACCATACGATTTACAGCCGTACGGGGGAGGTGAATCAATCCATCTGCGCGCGCAATCTCTGCCCCCTTCCGGTGCTTTACTTAAATGAGAGCGCCCCCTCGTGGGCTGCGTTCACAATGAGCAGATGGGGGCAGATTGGAAAGCTCGCCAAGATGTTGTCCATTGAAGGGCTAATCATGAGTCTGACCATAGCCCTTTGCCAGCATCTAAAGTGGTATTCTATTCAAACCACTCTACACTTATGTATACTGCCCCTGCACCTCACAGACAATGACTCAAGTAGAGGGACGGGACACGACCAGCCCCTTTCTCAAGCACTACACTTTTACACAGCGACACGTCGTGCCAACAAATTGGCAATTTTCCTTTTTATCGAATGGTATACATATAGCAGATTTTCACCCAGAAGAATGTCAATATTTGTCATATTTGTGATTGGTTGGTATTCTTTTATTTCTGCAAACAAAGAAACATGACGAATAAGCAACATTTGCAGAATTGTACTTCTACCTACTGAGCACTACAATGATGCGATAATATTTAGTGCTCAGCTAAGCCCTAACATTTAAAACATAGATTAGAATGCATGTTTGGGTCAAACAATCTTGTGATCTAGTAATAATCGAACAATTGTTATACATATTCGAAAGCTTTGGGAACCCTTGAAAATGATAACAGGTAATGATGGAAACCAGAGAATGTTATCGTCCAACTTAGATAAATCGATGATTTCCCAAATTCGCCAGATTTCTATATTAGTTCAAATAAAGTCAAATACTCAATTGATCCTTGGCTCTGGTCGAGCAATGGCTACCACTCGCCTTACATCTGACACGAGTCACTTTCTTCATTTTTTCTAAAAAAGAAAACACCGGATTTTGGCGTTCTAGGGCGTAGTCATGTGATCACCATCCCTGGCCTGGGGCAAACTTTCTGATGACAGAAAATCTAAAAGTGCTTTGCCTCATTTTACCGTCTCCCGCTTTGGTTGAAATCCCCATTGTGTCTGTTTTTAGTCGGCATTCTGCCTTTTAAGAACAAACCAGCTCAGGATCTTTTAAACCACTGATTGCTTTGCCTTGTTTTGTATCATCCCTTTGATACCGGGTTTTATTAATTCTTGCTCATATCCTTTTGGCGGCAGATAATACTTTAGAATTTAATACGTATTCCCTCTCGACAGTATATATATCTAAAGTCAAGACAGTTTGCAAACTATGAATACAAGTCCCAACATTTTAAGAAACCTGATAGTGTTCAAGTATTATTATTCCATTCGTCCTTTGGTAACATAAAAGTTTTTGTATCCTCTGGTTTAAAGCAATTCCAGTGGTGTAGGGAGCAATTTGAACATTGCGGGGGGGGGGGGGGAGGGACCAAAGTGGAATTGTATAGTATATAAGGAATACTAGTAGGAGTTAGTTTGGGGATAGTTTTCCTATTAAACAAAGAGTAAGATTGTGTATCTTGTGTATCATCCTGAGTGACACAATTGCACTCAGAGTTTATAATCCATATTTATATCACAACTCCCCTGTTTTAATGATGAAATATACTTCTTGGTTGTCCACTTACATTAGCCATTCCCAAATGTCATGTGATGGAACACAATTTGGATACATGCATGTTTTCTCAAAATACAATATACAATTAAGAAATTAATTAGGGTTAAGAAATTATATGTCTGTTTTTTCTTTATCAACAGAGAGCCGTCACAGCGACAGGAATTACGCTTTCAGCAGTGGAAGCATTCATCGCTCAACTTTAGAGAGACGTTCGTGTGCCCACGAGAACACTGCCTATGACTATGCGGCTGCCCTGCGAAATTCTCGCCACGAGTACGAAATGAACGAGACAGAACGAGACCATGACACATCAGATAACTATAGCTACACGCGGACTAAATTCTGACAAAACGCTAACGGAAACGCGACCGTTGTTATAGAAACAGAACCGCAGTGCATGATGTCACATGACAGCACATTAGAAACAATCATGGAAATACATGAGTCGCCAACATAAGTGGGTGCGTACGCATGCCACCTCAGCCGCGCGTTTCCGTTTCCTCTGATAATAGGAAAATTGTACAAAGTGTCTGCTTGATTCTTTAACCTCTGGAAATACCAGCAGCGTGATTACCCTCGCCATCAACTGACAATGGCCATCCTCCTCACAACATTGCAAACTAGTATGTTATGCTTGCGTCTCCGCAATCTTTCCTTCCAGTTACATTATGGTGGTTCACTGGTGGTTTTTAACACCTGAACAATAATACCCTGATGGGCGAGAAGTTGCAAAACCTGATGGCGTGGGTCTTGAGAATACGGGAAGGAATTTAAAGCATGGCCCAACAACCATTGGGGTGTGCTACCAAACCTATAACTTCATAAGAAACCCACAATCGTATTTATCGATGCTTCCTAATCGACTTATACTTTTAGGACGAGGATTTTAGTATGTAATTTTTTACCTGACCTTCCATTACCATAGATACGGGAAGACTTCATTCAGTATTTCAAGGATCTCTCTCAGAGATGCTGCTATATTTTTTGATAGAAGCACTAGATTAACTGCTCTACTGACTGGATAGAAAATTAATACTGTCACTGAACGTTCTGCTGTTGAATGTATACATAGTAAATAATCAGTTCTCAGATGCTGCATAAAATAATGCCCCTCATGCAGGTCTACAAAAGACTAGGCCGTGTGCCATTTAATAATCTCATAACAGTTACAAATGAATAGGCTAGTCTATCCATATTCAAGAAAACATAACAACACAGACACAGACAACTTTCATGTGAAAGCTTCAATCGCAACGTAGCACACATCATTGCTGTTACATTTGGTTGCTGAAACATTTCAAGGCATAATACTAAACCCCATGATAAAGGTAAACTATTCTAAAAGAAATACTACTACTTGTGAATAAAGTAAAACGTCAGAAAAGACTAGTAGGATTTATATCTATGTGAAAGATTGCTGTAACACTTGTTGTATAAAAACAAGGCCTGACGTCCGGGATATATCGAAAAACACACAAAAGGTATGCAAGTATAGATGGAGTAAAAGTATAGCTTGTGTAACTGTGAGGGGCTATTGTAACAATGCATGTATGCATAGATCTCCGTTATGTATAAGTTTTAAAACTAATTTAACTAATGGATGATATGGAGTGTGTCAGTCCAGGATCAATAATTGTGGAAAACTCTAGGTTTGAAAGTACCAAAGTTTGATTTATCCATTTTTATAGAATGCGAGGTCATCACTCTCACTTCAGCGGGAGCTTACGACTATTAAAGGTGCATTTTCCGCTATATAGGTCAGGAAATTCTCCCCAAATTAACCCATTATTGGAATCTATAGCTACGAAATTACCACAATGTTGCTCCTGTTATATGTTTAGACAAATAATTTGGATTAGATTCTACTGAAAAGTGCAACCGAATGTGAGCGATAATAAACGACGCAGCGAGGGACTTTGGCACATGCGAAATTGAAATTCTGACAGGGATTAGTTTCTATTTTGTACAGTTAAAACTGAAACCGTATGGGTTCACACAATTGGGTTCACACAATGTGGTTATGATAAATATGTGGTCTACCTATTATATGTGAAGGTGTATGATAAAACATTTTGATACAATTTACAAGGAGGACTTTTCGAGATAGGACTGCGTGATGCTGCTTCATCCCATGTTCTCTAACATTGAAATGCACGAGGTAATCATTTCCAAGGAACTATACCAACAAAGACGCTTTCACTTCCTTCTTGGATACAGGAATCGAAACAGATTCTCGGCGTAGGAATGAGCAATCGCAGAACAGGAGTAATGTTTGATGATAGATGATGATAGGCAATTTTCACTTTCAAATAGGGAGCTTGCAAGGCAATTGATATTTTAACTTAGTCATATGGGGAAAAAATGATTGCCAGTACGGAATAATGATAGGATGAGAAATTAAATTATTAAAGCTTTATACCTTGCAGGAATAGAACGTAGGAATTGGAGCGCCCTATAATAGTTAAAGCATGGAAGGTGACTAATAAAAACAAACTTTGAATGATACGTAACATCTAAAATTATGTGGAGTAAATACACATGATTTATATAAAACTCTGTCAGCTAAATTTAAATTCCAAAAATTGGAGTGCAAATTGCAGAACCGCGTGGGTGAATGAGGTATATGTGGCCTATTGTGTTCCATACTAATTGTAAAATGATTATATTCTTTTAACTGTTCCTTGTCTTTAGAAATGTACCCGTTCACACTAAAATAGGGAAACCTGACACACTTGATGCCATGACTGAAATAAATCAACCGACATGTTAAAATGTGAATTTGCATTTGCTGTAGATTATTCTGATTATAAATGCAGGTTTAAGAATAGCATGACAATGCATTTTTTCTACTCTTTTCCACAACACAAAAACCTGGTATACGTGCACGTAGGTTGTCCGTGGTTGGGAAGAAAATACCATTATTTCTATAAAAACAAATCTAGCTGCACCAACGTTGAATTTTTGTATATGTTCATCATCAACACGTGTAATTTCAACACGACCAATCTAAGAAGACTGTATGTGTTTTGTCACTTTTACACACAATCTGTAGGAGGCATTGTAATGTATATTTTCGCATTCTAGGATACATTGAAAATAAACAGACAATACAACTAGGTCATAGGATATAAATCATTTTTATTTGGAGTTATTGTTGAACAGTTGAACATTTGAACATTTAGGTACTGGGAGATGAGATTGGAACAATTTTTATAAACTAGTGAAAACGAAAACTAAAGGCAATCGATAGTGAAGAAGAAGAGAAAAGAGCTCGAGCCACCGTTCAATGAAATCATTATGAAAAGGTATTTCGTGAGAACAAGTTGAGCAGCGCTTGTTTGTCCACAATACAATAGATGTCCTTCTGCAGCAGTATCCCTTGGTCGGGCTGTATTCGAACGTAAGCCGCCCTCTAGTGTTAACCGTCTGATTTATGTTCCAGTACTAAAGTGCAGGTATGTACTATAATATGAGGTCAGGGGCTCGGGGGGCGTGGGGGCTGGAGGCTGGGGGCACGTGTCCCCCTAGGCCCCACCTACGAAATTAGTTTCTGGCAAATCTTTGATATTCCATATGCAAAACAATTAAAACGATCAAAGGGTCCCTCATATACAAAGGCCAAACACTTTGGAACAGCATCCCCCATAAGTTCAAAATATATGTTTAGAGGAATTTACGGGTGTTCCTGAACGAATGTATGCTAGCTGAATAGCTTAGCAGCCTAAGCCACCTCACTAAATCCTGTTGTCCAAATAAATCTGGACTATGAAGCAGTGTGTCGAGTACTAGTATTAAATAAGCAGTGTAATGCTAAAATCACTGGCTATTATCAGAGCAAGGTAAATTAAATATGACTGCAATAGACTACTAATGTCTAATTAAACATATTGCGCTCTGTTGACATGTCAATAAACCATATGTATTATTTTATTCCAATAGTTTTTCATCATTGCATTTGCGAAATGCTTCTATACTATTGGAAATATCGTTTAAATGGCCTGCCAAATAGCAAAACAAATATTTAGAAATTCAAATTTCCCTGCAAATTCTCAGAATAATGGTGTTACTCGGAATATAGTCTGATATTATGTAACTTTCGAAGCTTACGGGACTGCTCTGATGGGCCAGACAACCAGTAGAATGCATTAAAACAACACTCAATATGCTAAATAATATCCTAGGGGATCATGCCCCCCCCCCAAGCAGGCTCCTACAGAATAGCTTGGACCCACTACACTCTTATATATAAATATTTCTGGGGAGAACCCTGAATCCAGATCCTTTTCCCTCCTTCTCAATTAAGGGCAGTTCAAGGCAGGATTCCCACAGTGAGTAAAAAGTCAGTAATTTTGAGTTGGGTGTTTTAGGGACCTTAAAAGTCAGTAATTTTCGAACTGCATCAGTAAAATGTCAGTAATTTTCGATCTGAGCCCTATAAAATCAGTAGAATGCACTCAAACAGCACTCATGTTCATAAGAAATCCCAGGGGAACATGCCCCCGGACCCTTCTATATGGGGGCTATGACACATTTTTTAACAAGCGAAATTTTGTCAGAATTATTTCTTAAAATTAAACGGCTCTTGTGTATTATAAACATTGTTTTTGGACTGCTAACGACTGTATTTTATCAGTAAAAATATTAACTAATTAGTCTAAAAAGTCAGTAATTGTCATGTTGGCTTGGCCGCGGGAACCCTGCAAGGCTATACTTTGATTCCACGAAACAATGAAAACTGGAAGAAAGATTCTTTCGAATTTGCCAATCTTGTTGAAAGGGATCTTCCAGCTGTGAATTATTACCAGCATAGCTGTCAGCTGCGGTGGAAATATTGTAACAAAGGGGGCCTCTCACTTAGTCTCTTAGATCATAATGCTGTACTTCTTGTTGTGTTAATTTGTTGTGGTTGAGAGAGCCCTTGTTACTTGAAAGAGTAGTGGTTGGGTTGGATATTTGAAAAAATAATGTGAGGCGATAGTATATTATGTGTAGTAGATTGTACATTGTATTATCCAAACAGAAGATGTAGTTTACAAGCAAGTTGAAGTAAAGAAGTCCAGAGATTTGGTCAGTGCTCTGCCAGTAACTTATTCTGACAAGAGACACCTCTAACAAGTCCAACTCCAGTTCTGTCTGCTTTCTTTGGTGGGCACATGGTATTTATAATTTCAGAGAATATTGTTCCTAGAAGTATTGACAACTTCTAATTCTAAGAAGGGAACCTTCAACTCCCCCACTGGAATCAGTGACAGAGATCCGGTAGTTAGGGTCAAAAGAGAGGGTAACTAATATAAATGATTCTTGCTTCACCATGTGCTCACCAAATCTAGCCAAATATCTCAGTTAAATATACATTAAAGCTCACATTATACAATAACTACAATAGATACTTGGTAACAGAAAAAAACATATGAAATGATAAAATAATGTCTGTTTACTAATATCCAAATTTCACTAATTGAGTCATTATCAATTTTGGACATAAATAACTGTCAATTGAAATAATAATAGTTCAAAGTCAATAACAGACAGTTAGACAGTCATTAAAACATAAAGCATAAATCAAAATAATTGACAGCCAAGATCATAATAATTTCCCAGTAAATAAGCTTTAAATATGAAAGTTCTGGACGGCCGGCATCCATTCGCCTATGTGTACATAGCGTAGCTTGAATTGGACATTTCGAATGATGCCCGATAAAAATCGGGTCCCTCGTATATTATAATGGCTAATCGAGGGGATCTGTGTTTTCCGATGTATTTTCCACGTAAAACTACGCTATTATCACTCTCTATCGATATCAGTGATGCCACTCTACAACTTGGACAGAAGGAATTGTTTCATACGGCCATATTTAAAAAAGAAACAAAAAATATGGTTACCGATTTCCGTACGTTTCTAGGGGGCTCACGAACATTGCCAACGCTTGTCAACACAACAATCAACAGCTTTGTGCGGGAGGGGGGGGGGGGGGTGGACGGTCCAATAGACTATAGAGAGAGGTTGACTATTTCTCACAAGCAGCTAATTTATCACAGTAAAATGTAGATTCTGGGGCGATTTACTTCTGGATCCCACCTTTATATGTATAGCACATCCCTAATTATTGCCATAAGAGTTTCTATATGTTTATCATTACCAACTATACCTGTTTAGTAATTAACAGTAAATTAATTGTAAAGTTCATATCAATCCTTTAATTACAAATTTCAAAATAATTGCCAGCTTGAATGTACCTAAGTAATTCAAACAGCATGTATGGCTTCAGAGTAACTCAGAAGATTTATGAGCAAAACAACTGCTGCACTCATAAGATTAAGGAGAATCAGGGTGCGGTGCGTATACTGAGGAAGGAGGAGATGAGGAGGGGGGAGTACTGTCTCTGACTCAATTGTGGGGTAACATACTCAGTACCAAGAAATGAGAGTTCATTTAAAAGATCCAAAAATAAGAGGGCTTATTAAGTATTAATTAGTTTCCTTAATTAAAATGGTTTATCAAGTAAACTTACTTACAATGTATATATGTACTGCTGCTTGACACATCATTAGGCCTAATATACTTGTGTAGTGCCTGTGACCCCCACCCCACCCCCACCCCCATACACACACACACACACTCGAGAGTCCACCTCCTGGATCCGCCCATGTATTAAAATTAAACAGGTTTGAGGCTAGATCGTCAGAAAATGATCCATCGGCAGCTCTGTACAGTAAGTATATCCCCAAAACAAGTATGAAAAAATGATAAAAGCTAAGCAAATCTAGGTATATTTGTTTTTGCGCAGATTAAGATCTGTTCAGTTATATTGATCTCATTTTGAATCATTTCTCAAATGTGGGTTCTTTGAATAGATAGGTGAAGGTGAATTGTACATTTTTTCGAAAGTTTTCCCTTTGTGCCCTGCTCCTCGTGCAGTCTAGATATACGTAAGGGTGCACTTTTTCAACTTTATATTATACAATAGGTTTCCAATGTGTATTCATATCTCATCAAAAGAACACATTCATTTTCATTAAATATTGCAGCGTTGCTTGTGCCGTAGTGACTGAGTAATGGTTGCTGTGGGCAACACGTCAGTACATAACAAGTCATAATAAATAATAACAACCATTCGGAGGACGATTATATATAATTTGGCAAGTCTAGTATATCTTATTAATAGTTATGATAAGAGTTTATACAGCATTACTTTCGGAGAGAATCTATGACTAGTAGACTGCTTTCAACTTCACCCAAAATGCTTTTGTCATCAAAATGATGAAATGTTTTTACCAACACAGGGGTTATATCTCCTTAGGAAACAAACACTATTAGAATATGGGTGTTATTTTAACCAGCTTTAAATTATGCTAATTTATCATATTTGAATTCCTTTGATGAAAACTAGAATCCACAGTGGAAGGCATCTGTGTTTTACAGCGGAAAAGTGCTCTAATTTATTGTCTCACGTACAATACATGAACTTGATCCTATTTAAATCAACACATAGGAATACGCCATGGCCTTGATATAAATAGTCTCACCTGAATGTTCTATATAACTACGCAATTTACAGATGAGCACCGCACATATAAAACAGCTATCCTCCTAACAGGATGCGTATATAATATCCTTTTTTACACAACACTCAACCTGGCAGTTTGGTTAAAACTACTGCCACAATTGATGCAGCAATTAGAGCATTATGGACATATTACCCTCGAGGTTCATTGATGCGAACGTCCTCCCAAAGTGAATAATTATATTATACACCTGTGAAGTTATTCAGCTGCTGCATAAATCCAATGATACATATAGTTTGAGTCTATATATCCAGTACCTGTCTCCACTCTTCCTTGGCTGCCAGCTTGAGGACATCCACGAGGACTTCAATGCAAAGTCGTCATACATTCGTTGCCTTGGTCACATCAGTATATGGGCCGATCCTTTCCACCTAGATTCACTGGGAGCACTTCTTCCCAGACATCGCTTAACAGTAGTTTACACATCACAAATATTACTGCAGTGGCAGGGTAGGTAGGCAGATCTGGATGTATTTGGGACACAGCGAACTGTCTACCAACCTGTAACCGGTAAGTATCATTAATTCATATTCACCATCTTAATTTATTCATCTTGAGTATAAATATGCGTGTTGAGGCCGTGGGTGTACTGAGTGTGACAGTGTATTTCGATATGAAGAAAAGCAAGCAGTGTTGAGGGGATGACACTTTCTAAAGTATGTATACATGTACCTATAATTATAGTGAATTGTTTGCCTGGATTGCGTAAGGAATACAGGGTCTTGTCTTGTGTTGTCGTATCTTAATTGGGAATGCACAATCGACATTAGAAAGAGGTAAAATCGCTGTAATTTAATTTGGTCAAAGCTTAGTTAAATTTCGAAAAGGGTTGGCGAGGTATGACAAATAGAGCGTGACGACGACCTCGTAGAACTATCCAAATAGACATCTAGTGAATGACAGAGCTAGAACGGATGAGGGTATACGTATTTGAAGGGTTTCCTACAGATCTATTGTTTATTAGAATATGTTTGGGCCTTTTTGGACCTGATATAGGGGTCAATAATTAATGATCGACGACCTACCTGGTCATTGGTTGGAGGTAGAGAAGCAATAGTGACCAGTCTGCTAAAACAGGTAAACTAGGGACTTGGTTAATTTTTTTTTTTTTAATAATTTTATTTCCCCAACTTTTCACATTTGTGTTTTTTCTAATTTTCAGAAGTCAAGTTTCATTTCCATGCATGAGGTAGAAGTGCGTGAAATTACTTTGTTTATGCTTCGCGTTTTCAATGGTCATTTTAGGTACCGTACCTTATATTGGAGTTAATATCCACAAAACAAAGGTAGTAATCCTTTCATCCTTTAGATTCACGGCCCAACATATTCTAAACACATTAGAATGCCCTTATGCACAGTTTTTTCTATGACCTTAGCCTTCGGCCGTGGTCATAAACAATAACAAAGGATGTGGCCGGGGCTTATATTGTGTTCGAATCCTCATATTATTATCCTGCACCGAAGGGATGGACCTATACATTATATATAATACAGATAATATAAGACATAATGTTTACATACGAAACCAAAGAATCATCGCATTGCATACGGTATGGATGAGGGTACTACTTTGTCCACTGTGCAGCGTGCGTAACTTGATATAAACAAAAATAGTCTCATCAGTAGGAGCATTTTCCAATGCGTTTCATTCTTTATGGGAATATGTCAATCCACAACAGAGAAACCACCACAAAGAGATTGTCACAAGGAAATACTAGTAATGTAAGACATAATACGACAGAAGCAGCGATGATACCATATTGGAATATTTCTTTTGAACTGTGTCCCCAACATCATAGGTAACATCCATTCATAAATATGCATGCTATATGGATGCTAGATACACAGAAATATTCCGCTATATCCTACCCACCTACATATGTTAATAATATTTAGCTCAAAGCAGATTTCCTGTCCATCTAACCTAACATAATATTTGGTTCATTTACTTCATGTTTAATATCGAATCCCTATGGGGGGTTTTCGTATTAATGTATTACTCATTAATGGTAATGTTATAATCATTCCTCAAAGTAAAGCACATGTAGGTTCTAAGTGACTGTGTTTTTCTCTTACAGCTATTGGAGCGATCAGATGATTTGTTATGCAGACAATTAGCAACATGGATACATATTCCAAAACAAGTCTTTTATTAATATTTGAAGGTGCACTTATTCCGCTGTGCACAATATGAAGCTGTCACATCTTTGCCAGACCCCGTCAACTAGATGCGCAATACACCCTATGACATGACTTGAATGATTAATATCTAGGATGTAGCTCTAAAGGCACAAGAATGGCGCGAATCTTGCGCATCTTCATTCCGTTATTATCATCGGTAGTTATCTTTATCTTCCTAGCGTTTACATCATTCACCCTTAGAAAGGGAAGTTTCCAAAGAAGTATAGCTTATCAACTAGAAGCTGACCGTACCTGGCAAGAGGATTATCGGGGTCCTGCACCGAACTCAATTTACCCTTACCTGGTGTATGTGTATAATGGATCGGAATTAGCCCCGATTCATAAAAAGCTGAATATGCATATTGATGATAGCACCTTTGAGGCAATAGCTTCGATTGATTACACAACACGGGAACCAGCTATGGCTGGGTGGTTCGTTGTGCTTCTGGGAAACTCTGCAGGGGAATCTGAGAACCAGTCAGTATCCAAAGTATTGGATCAGTATTTGCCCTTTTGGGACAATGGTAGGAGCCATGTGATTGTCAATTTGGTAACAGATCACTTTGTACCCGATTGGACGGAGATTCTGGACATGGGAAAGGCAATCGTGGCCCAACCAATAAGACATCGCAATAGTCTAAGAACCAGAGATGATATCGTTACTCCTGTATGTACGAAGAGTAATACCTCTCTTATATTACCTCTGTTAACTCCAATACACAGGAGAAAGCTAGTAACTTTCCATGGGAGGCTAAATGCAGAACATGTTAACTTTAAGAAGAATTGTTTACAAAATGGTGCATTCCTCTGTCCGTCAGCTACGGATGGATTGCCCAAATCCCATAATGTCCAGGCAAAGCACATAAATCATCCTATCACCATTTTATTCACCTGCTCAGGCTTCGATCTTTACTCGCCTTATATGGAGTGGACTCTGTGTGGTGATGAAAACGAGCGGAGATTGGAATTAGCAGAATCATTATTCACACTCGTACCTGTCCCACCTGACCAGACCGTCACATCAACAGTGAGCTTCCAGCATCGGCTACTGGAGGCACTTATGTATGGAAGTATACCGGTAATAGTGGGTGATCAGTCATCATTACCATTCTCAGAGCTCCTAGACTGGAGGCGAGCTTGTGTCTTTCTCCCCAGGTACTTCTCACGCAATGATACCCTGGCGTTCCTTTCAAAATTCACAGATGCCTCTATCTCATCCCTGCGGAGGCATGGCCGTCATATATGGATGACTTATGGAAGCAGTTGGAGGAGTATTGTAGAGACAACTTTACTGAATTTGCGCGTCCGTCATCATATTATCAACCCACCTGCTCTTGGAGTCAGCACAGAGGAGGCGCTCAATGTTACAAGTCCCTTACCACTAACCGTCCTCACACGATTTATACCGTCCACAGACACTTTCCATCGGCCGGGAGATGTCTTCCACTCGTACTCCTCCACTCCATTCAATCATGAAAAGGCTTTGGATGGCTCTGGTGAGAAATAACAATGCATATTTTTAGACAGCACACTTCTAGGATTGTATCCTTAACTTCTGGAATACCTTCAGTGCCATTCATATGTGCCTTATCAGGGTGTTGAAAGGGACTATAATGAGATATTTGCAATATACAAACTGCACCATAGTTTCTATCAATTTTAGAATTCATATTGAATATACCAAAAATTAACCTCAAGCACAATTTTAGTTAATGTTCCTCCAACGTTATTTAAGCATGATTTTTATTAATAAGTGTGATACTTTGGTAGGCCAAACATGTAAGTTGTAAACTGAAAGATATTTATAAACATTCCTCACGTAATTGTATGACATTGTCTGTCTCTGAAAAAACAAAGCAAATCATGCCATTGATTATAATGATATAAAGAGGACATTTAAGTAAACATCTTTCCATTCTAACATTATAGACACAAGTTAAATAAGAACTAAGATACATTATTCATTATATTTTGTATACTCTGGTCTATTTCAAGATCACATACATCCCCAATCTGGACCTGGAAAATTACAAGACGGCCTCAATGGTGAGTATGGACTATCAACATTAATGTTACACAAATTACATGCGGTTCTGCACATAATGTGAAAAGAGCAAATTATACGGCAAATAATGAATGTAATGATTTCATTAATAAAATAGAACTAAACGCGAGCTGCATATGCGACAAAGTATTCACAAAATGCAAGTGGCTTTTGGTGAATGTCTTTCACAAGTGCCAGGAAAATGTGGACTTTTGATTTATGAAGCCCTATAGCAAAAACAGCAAAGCGAAATCCTCCTAAATTTTGGTCAAGTGACTTTTAGATGGGTAAAAAATAAACGAAACAAAAGATAGAAAAACATTAGCTTTGGCCGATGTTAACTGAGAATGCACCTTTAATAGAATCCGGATATGTATAATTCTTCCTATGAGCAAGGTCACCCTCACTCGTGCTGATGGCGGCCCCTGCTGGATAGATTTAGATTTAGAAAGCTTTTAGTGCATCTATGGTTTGCCTTGGAAGAGGCTAGCAGGAGGTTTTCAGCCTCTTCATTATACGTATTGTAGAGGACAAGTCCAGAAAGTTACCGCAGCAAGAGATATTTATTTGTGGGAAGTAAATTGGTTAAATTTCACCAGATCTGTATGCCTAATATTGTTTTTATATCTAAGTTGACATTCAAAAATAAAAGACCGTCGCAAACAAGCCAGGAAATTCCCAGCTACTAAATTTTTTCTAGCCGTTCAGCACACAAGTTGTCAGGCGTTTTGCCCTGCGACTCTGCGAGGTCTGCACATGATCTTATGGCTGCAGACATTTAGATTTTAGCAGAAGAATCTATATTTCGTTACCTTTTTAATGTAATCATCCCAGAGTTCTACCTTGAATATGACAGAAAGATATCATAGTGGTTTCTCTGCTGGAAGATGGGGTTTACCGCTATGACGTCATTGCTGTAGATCATGTGACAGCTCTTGGCTGTTCTGTTTTGCTTTTGACTGTTCTATCAAGTTTGCATACGCGTGGCCTTGGGCTACAAATGGCGCTGCCACGACCAGAATTTCTCACCATAGGTTTTGTATAGGAATTTATCGATAAGCCTTTGTAAACCATAAATGCATTATTTCTTCTAACGAAACATTAAGGAAACTTAATATAGTTGCCATTTCTATGGTATTGGGTCCTAATCGTAAAGGCCTGGGGCGACAGATTGGATGCAAAATTGTTCAAAGGCGGTTTTTCGTCGCTCCTCGTCAAGTAACTTTTAGATGGATAGTTGCCACCGTTCACACAGACACAATACATGTGAATGTGATCAGGGAATGTCAACATGATTATATCTTAATTATAACCAGTATTTACTTTTGCTTTTCAGTGATCTTCGATTCATCTATTCATGAACCTGAAACTGCTAGAGGGATTATCAATCAAATGGGGGTCGAGAAGCAGGTCTTCTACCTCGTTGCCACAAAACCTTATAGAATGCAAAACTTTATTCCTCCTTTGGTAGGTTAGTTTTCATGTCATATTGTTCTACTGTATTGAGGGCCATATTTTGTGGCACAAGCTTCCCATCACCGTAGCATTTGCGGTCAATTCACACTTCAGAGAAATATCGAGATAAAATATAGAACATTTTATTTCAAATTGCTCATAAACATTCTGTAGCCATTAAAATGTGACACAGGAAATATTACAATATTCTACACGAGTGTGATATACCATCACATCATTTACCATGTCATTTGGACACCATTCATTTGGTAGACAGAGTTAAAATTAAGAGTTCACAGTGTTTGCAAAATAACAAAATTATATTTACAAAAATATCATTCACCAATGTAACCACAACGATCATATCAATTATGCAGTAGAATTCCGAGAATAGTGTGACTATCAAGAATATGACGTTCTATTTCCAATGACTAAAGGCTAAAGGCTAAAAATATAGATTAAGGATGATCGCGGGTATTTCCCAAAGTAAATAGATCAGCCTGATTTTTTCACAGTTTGTACTCCAAATCATGCTGATTTCAAATATAATTTTTTTAAGGGGTGTTCCCAAATTAGATTTTTTGCTATTACCGTTTGAAAATAAAAAGTTATTTAATTAATTTAACATGGCCGTCTATGGAGAAAAGAGTGTTTTTGAAACGTTTCATCCATTTTAAACCATAAATTGTAAATACAGTTGGCTGATTTTTTAGTATATTATAGTTTAAGGAATATATTTTCTGAAAATAATAAGAAAATTGGTGGTTCCCAGATTACTTTAGGAGCTGCAGGCCCCCGAACTTGACATATCAGAAGAATAGCTTAGAATCTCAATGTAAACAAGGTGGCTTACGGTGTCGTAAAAAAAATAACAAACAAGAAAAAAACCATATACTAATCTGTTCAATCTTCAGAAGTGTTTCTTTTTAATAACTGAACATCACTAACCTAAGAAATGATAAAAAAATAAATAAATATGAACATGGTCAATGTCGTAAAATCTCCGCCGTTTTTGGTAACTGAGAAATACCCGCGATCATCCTTAAGCCCCAGACATATGTACCTTACCCTCTGCCTCATGTACCACTGATCGCGGACCCTTCCATCCCTACACACAACCTGACGTGTAACATGTACCTCACCATTTAACTTCCCCTTACCCAGACCCAAAACCGAAGCTCTCAAAAAATCCCCAGGTTACCAAACAGCCAAGCTGTGGAACTGCCTCCCAGACAAACTAAAAAATATAAACAACCCAAACAGCTTCAAGTCTGCATTAAAGAAACACCTACAGTTAGGTCCAGACACCCAAATTCCTCAATTCCACATCCAGCGATAAGCTTAACCGCAAGCTTAACCGCAAGGCTAAGACTAAGGCTAAAGTGTTAATGACTCCCTGAAACTTAGGTGACCACAACTGCCTTCTGAACCTGACTGCCTAGGGCTATAACACACTGGGCCAAGAGAACCCACAAAACATTCAGATCCACAAAACACACCACACACAACCACAACCACACACACAACAACAGCACACCACACAAGAAAACATAAAACCAGACAGCTGGTGTACCGTATGTATATATGTTGATAGATACTATCATTTTGATGTTATTAGTTCCTATTTTTAGTTACATTATATAGTCATGCACCCAGTTAGTTAAAACCACACTAGACACAGCGCTAGGCAGAATATTATTACAGATGCTGTGAGCTTTGGTCTTGACAAATAGTCATGTCTTGCTGTATAAAAATGTTGAATAAATAAAAAGAAAAAAAAAGATTATATAATTATAATGTTTAGTTTCAGCCCATATTTGTTGGTTCATCTAGTGTCAACAATGTCTTCCAACCATACGACGTGGTAACGTCAGATGCCCTGCTTATCATGCGTCAAACAAAAGCAGTCTTTCCTTCTGACTTCACACTGCGAGGCCTTAGGTAATTCCTCTGATAAGGGGTAGGAGATCTAAGAACTAGGGGATTTGCGTCAGTGTACAATCTATAGAGAACATGCCATGTTCAGCATGGAATTTCTATCGGTGCTTCAATGTCAATATTTATGTGCTATACATGTTTCCATAACAGAAGCCTCCATCTTGCCCATATTGCATTTGGTTCTTACAGATCATTTATACAAGCTATGATGTTGGTGAAATTCTAGCAATCGAAAACTCTAGCAATTTTTGATAAAAATGTTGCTAAGTATTTGGACGTCAGGCCTGGACTGAATCTATACCAGTGTAGTGATCTTCGGATCCGATCCGCTTGCACGTAAATAAAGACACAACAAGGCTTAACCTTCCACGGACTTTATTACTTCTTGGGACACACCTGTCCTAAACTCAAACAGCATGAGTTAGGGTTCTCTTGTCTTCTTGACACACATAAAACGGGTGTGAGAACGTATACAGAATGAGTAATAAAGATAAGATTTACAGTGACACTACATTAGTGTAATCTCTCGGACTGACGTCCCGTAGGTACATATAGTACAAAGAAATGAGTGGGTAGAAAGGTTATAACAGTAAAGTGAACTTATAAGAACATTATGACCAATATGCTGGTAAAAGACCCTACACATATTCTGATGTGTGAAGGTGTACATTGGTACTGCCCACTGGGGTAGTTCAGGTGTACTAACCCACAGCGGACAGCACCTCAATGCAATAGAATAGCAATACATTGGTAATATAACCAAACCCACTACACCAGCATGCACTGTAACAGACATGCGCAGCGGCACATGAAAATCCCCTATTGGATTAAATGTCTTGGAAGCATAACAAATATTATTATAATGTTTCAACTTTTTAATGTCCTAATATTTCGAAATTTCAACCAGAGCTTTGTGATTACATTACCATTAATCAGGATTTCTTACAAGAACTGAAGTTTTATACAACATAATATTATTTGAAAACTCTTTCAGACATTGGAGAATACATCAAGATGAAGCAGTCCTCTTCTACACTGGAGCTGTTCCAGGACACATAGGCATTTGTTACTTCCTTGCTAATAGACCCGGTGCTATGCTCATTCACAAGGTGATCTTTCATTTCATGAGAAAGAGATAGATATTTACGATATTCCAAAAATAGTCTTATTAGATTAGAGAATGAGTCTACATAAATCTAAATCTATATGATCATCTCTAATTGAGCCTGAAGGGATAGAAGTAAAACGAAAAATTTGTTTCTCTCTTGTCTCATTAACGTCTTTACTGTATTTTTCCTTTTTTTATGATGATTTATTTTGGAACAACATCTTTCCCATTTGCTGAATTACATTGTATAATCATCAAGGGCAGCCATACGGCTACATGAAATCAAAATGAAGATAGGGTGTGATGCATCAAATTAGAAAGATGAATTATCATATTTAGGTTTATATAATCCGTTTATTTTTTAGCAAAAGAAATCTAAGTTCTTCTACATTTCGATAATCATCTTGTAAATTTCTGTATCATCGCTAGAAAGAGTTGTGTGTACACTAGTCTTCTTTGTTTAACTTCCTGAGTCTTCTTTGTTTAACTTCTTGATGTAACTGTCTCTTTGATTTAACACAGAACATTCTTTTTCAGTATTACCTCTACTTATATATGTATACAGTTCCCAGCCATGTTAAAAGCATATTACATGACAATCCACGCTGTGCTGATCCGTTCTTCGTGTTCTTCATTTCTCACATCTCAGGGAAAGCACCTCACTACGTAAGTTATGCAGAATTAGCACATACGTTCTCAGATTCTAAGATTTAAAATATTGCCTATTAAGAATACTAATCCATGGCATTATGAAGATATTTTAAGAAGAAAATGTAGCTGGAAACTAAATTTCTTCTATTAATCGATAAATTTGTATCATAATTATAAAGAAGGGATGGAGGTTAAACAATGTAAAACATTACACCAATGACTGCGTTATGGTAACTAAGCTACAGGTTTATTAGAATTTAGAATACTCAAATATCAATTTTTAATATCACAACACAAATGTTACAAGGGGTGGTCGCATTTCTCTTACAGGTTTTCAATGATGAAATCCAAAGACCATGCAGCAATGGAAATGAATGTACAACAAATCGTTTGCGTGAGGAAGATTCAGACGACTTCTGCTCAGACATATTTCTGAGACACTATGGCTACATTCCTCTGTGTGCATAAACCTACGCTTCAAATACTTCACAGTGTTTTATCATTCTAGAACTTCATTAAACAGTCATGCATTCTATATCCATTGCAGCAACTGTAAACGAGAACTAGTCAATTGACGTTCAGCTTCGGGTGAATGTCTATACCATGGTTCTTCTCCTCATTTGTTCTTTTCCCATGTATGGGAATATATATGATATATAGATAGTGATAGAAAGTGTATTTCATGTGATACGTTTTTGGTATCAGGGTATGTACGAGAATTGTATTGAGTTCAAACAATTAAGGAGTGTGTGATCGCATCTCATTCCCTCCTATAGGTAAGAACAGATGACCTAGTTGTCTGACCTGTTTCTCTGCGATTTCATTGGTTAAACATTAGAAGTAAGCTTTAAGCATAACACAACAAAAGGAAGTGGTCTACAATGGGCCAACTCTGAAGTTTTAAATTATATTTTAAAATTATTAGACAAGTTGCAAGGATATTGACATTCTGTGTGACGTCGAGCGAGATCCCACAAGAATGGGAAAAAATGTGGTCACGCCCATTCCGACCGATAGCACTAGTCCCTTAAGCGGTGAATACATAGTCAAGATTTGGGGGCCGATTTGGCATCCACGATCCGTCGTACGATTTGGAATTGTCCATTTGAGATCGTACATCAGATCGTGGGTCCCAAATCGTGCCAAATGGCCTACACATGCACGATTTAGCGCCGATTTGGATGTACGATTCATCGTAGGTGGAAAAAATGGTCCTCTGCGATTTCAAATCAAATCGCCGCTGCTTCTACGATTAATCGTCCATGTGTAGAGAGTGCTGCGATTTATCGTAGACCTTTATAATAAGGTCTATGATAAATCGTAGGTGCTTCTACGATTTTCGGATTTATTCGAAAATCGTGGGTCTATCTGCGATCTGGCAATATAAAAGAAATGAATTATTTATAATTTTATTTTGGAATGCTATTTAATTTTTGGAGTATCAACACATTTTTTTCCCTTTTATAATGCAGAATTTCCCTTCTACACATGTCGACATTAGGTCTCATTCTTCTCATATTTTATTTTATTTTATTCAACAATTAAAAAGAAAAAAAAAACACCAGAAAATAGGTGATGTGTCACAGGAAAATGAGTAACGTTATATTTTATTTTATTTTTACAGTTTTTTACTTTCTAGTTTGCTTCTAGGGTCGTTTTTTAAAACAATTTTGTCAACTCTATATTTCAGAATCTCAGATCAAATCTTGACTGCCAACCCACCCACGATTTCACTTTTTACCCACGATTTCACTTTTTTCTCCATATCGTGCATGTGTAGGTCCAAAAATAGGCACGATTTCAGGCAAATAAGCACCCACGATTAATCGTAGATCCTGAAATCGTGTCTGATTCCCAAATCGTGACTGTGTATTCACCGCTTTAAGGCCGACGCACACATTCACGATTTCAAAAGTCTTACAATTTTGGCCACTACGATTAATCATGGGTGCTTTATTTTGGTCAAAAATCTGAAATCGTGACTATTTTTGTGACCCACACATGCACGATTTCAACAAAATTTGAGTAAAATATGAAATCGTAGGTAGTTTGGCCCACACAGTGAAGATTTCGTCTGTGATTCTGTTCTTCGATTTCATGTAAAAAAAAAAGAGAGAGAAAGGCGAGTGAGAGAGTTGATTTTATTTTAAAAAGTAGTTAATCATGATACAACATCACATCAGATGTTGATGATATTCTCAGTCATTCCTGCTGGTTTGTTTCAGAGTTGCCTTCTACATTATTAATTTTTAAATATCTAACAGATGTCGTCATCGATCAAAATGCTGACATTTAAAACTGATATTTTGAGAACTATCTACAAGCAGAAAGCGAAGACAAACACTTGTCTGTCTATACCTGTGAAAATATATTATAATTATATAAATATGTTACATTGCTTATTTGGATCTCTAATATGTATCCTATTATATTAATGATTCATGGAATGTTTAGCAGATATTAACAGATATTTATAGAGTAAACTCTTTTTTGAGGCCTACACGTAAAAGCAGATGTGGAAAAGTTTAAATTCCACAAAAAAATCATGAGGGGAAAACTGAGCCTGCAAGAAAACCTAGTTTATCTTGCTCATGTCGTTCAATTAACATGTCTGTATGCATAATGTATTAGTGATAAATGAATAAACCAGATCAAAATAATAAGCATTTGCTCAATATTTCCTGCAGCGTGAAAGGATCAGTGTGATTTTGAAACCATATACTAAAGAAAATGACCTTCTAGTGATGCCGCCTTTTTACTTCGCCCAAATGATGTTAGTTCAGCCATTGATAGATTCTACCAAAAGAAGTATTCTTGAACGAACTACAAAGAATGATCACATCACTTAATCTTATACACATTATAAGTATAATCAGGGGATATAGCTCACTTGTATAATTATATAGGCTTTTAGCTACGACATGTAATGGGTCATAGAACCCGGGTCATAGAACAACTCTTCTGTGTAGACCTGTTTAATTCATAGGGAAATGTGTATAAAACACGACATTCCTAATTTCCAGCCAGGTTGCTGGAGCTATTATTCCATTCCCCTTCCTAGGCTTTATCAATTATGCAATGTTGTAAAGAGGTGTAGCGGAGACCGAGTGCAGGAGAAGAGAACCCTCCCTGGCGCCAGGCTACTAATACTGCTATATCCCCATTATGCACTGTTTTTTTTATATCGTCCTGGAGGTGGAATGGTGTACATGGATTAACCCTAACCTTAAATTAGTGGTTCTAAGTCAGCGTAGGTAGTAGATATATCCCATTAGTAGCCTGGCGCCTAGTATTTAGTCAGTACCTGCTATTACAATAACACTTCCTCATTCAATCACCAGGTGGCGACAAAATACAGTCAGGAGATTTCCTGACCCGTGCAGATTTCTATGAGATATTCGCGTCGTTACAAAAAAACAGTTTCCAATGTGACCAAAGAACTGTGGTTTCCAATCAATACTGATAAGTTATGGAGAAGGAAAAAAACACTTGGTTGATTACCCATCTATTCGTTTTAAACAAAACCCGAATACATTCATTCCAAGTCACTTATGATACACCTCGTCTAGCAAAGCTGTATATAGATGCGCTTTAACTTAATCTTCATTGCTTGAATTAGTAACCGAAGTGACTATAGTCACTGACCAGCAAATGGTATCCGCCCAGGGCAGTACCGAGAGAAATAACGAAGCTAGACAATAGCTGAAGAGAAGGCTAGATTAGCAACGAGCAGGAATCTCTCTGAACACTAACCAAGAAAATTCCCCGCTCACCAGAACCAGGCCCAAGGCCATTCAGACTTGAAGACAAGGAGTTTTAAAGTAGCTTTGATTCTTGAAGTTCGATATGGCCTGAAGGTCCAAATAGCAGGTGGTCGACCAATGCCCAAATATATGCTCCCTGAAAGGTCTTTTATAATGGTATTCAACATATCCTTATGTCAAAGAGGTAGAATCTTTTTCTTGGAATAACATGTTGATCATGATTGAAGTCGTATCCTTCAGAGGGATCGCTTGGTAGAAATGCTTGGTCCTGCCAAAGATACTATGGAGCCCCTATAGTATCTTTAGTACTGCAAAAAGATTTCCCACATCCTTCTCTAGAGTTCTGAGGAGGAACTACTGGGGACAACAAGGAAGTCCTGGTCATTATGTCATTAGTAATAATACTTATCATTATTTATTGTTGGGACGATTCAACCAAAACACTTTCTCACAACGCTGCATTAAAAAGATAAAATATTTTCCTATTCCTATCAGACCTTCTTCTGTATTATTGTATTATCTTAGTATTCTATAGAATGGTACAGATTACCATGAAAAACGCTCGCTTTATATGTGTATACCTGTTTTCAGTTATCCGTAAATAAAATGTATTGAAAAAAAAAGAAATAGCGAGAGGCGTGGCTATATGATAATTCATAGAGTTAAAGTTTAGAAAGGTACTAATGACTTCCAACAATTTCAGACACCAACCCCCGTCTGGTAAGAATTTGCCAACCATAACATATAAATGGATATACACCCATTACTCTTTTTTATATAAATCAACCTGTGTAAACCTTTTAAGAAAGAGTCAGTCACATATAGTTGTGTAAAAATGATTTCTGCATAGGAAACACCTCCCTTTTAGGACCTGGTGATGATGACACATTGACTTTGTTGTATGTATTCATCCCCAGAACACATGAATGAATAAGCAACAATACCCACCACTCCCCAATACGCGTGTAAAAACCACAAGCACTACCCCTACAATTTGCACCTCGCCCCCCTCCCTCTACTTCATTCTTTGCTGCTCACATATTTTCAGAGACCTCTACTTCAAGGCTATTCTAAAGAAACCTCTTAGCCCTCGCCCCCTTCATAATGAACCCCCATATCGCTATGACAACTCACCCACCCCGCCCACTTTTATTTACTCCTATCAGAATGGTCCATGATTTGCCCCCACCCCCTACTTAACCCCTCCCTCACCCCAGCCCAATGAACCTATTTCCCCTCCTACCCCCCATCATCTTCATCCTCTTTGGCCACACTTTCAAGTTAACATTACTCACCTGGCCCCCACTTAGGAATATACCCTCCTCTTCTGTGCTCTTCAATGAGATGATTGAATGTATAGTGCGTGTAGTGTGTTACCATATCTGGCACTCCTTCCAACAGAATCTCCACTCTCTCACGCCTCCAATACATGTTCTCTCACAGTTCTCTAGATTTAGCAACTCACTCACAGGGGCACATTTCCTTCTTGCCTATTTCCCTTCTTTCCTCTCTCTCTTCCCATTTACCTCCACTCTGCCTTGACTTCTTCCTTACCTTCCTTCCCCTCTCTTCACTTCACGCTCTAATCCTGTGTACGTCTCTCTATGCATGGCCAATGTCTTGTTACATTCCCCTACACACATAACACTTAGCCATTCACATGGTAGAGCGGAGAAGGAGGAGGGACCCCCCAATCTCTCTCTCTCTGTGTGTTTCGCTCTCAGGCAAGCATGTCAGTTTAACATGTAACGCACATATTTGGATCTGAAGACCTGAGCAGACCACAACAGAGAGACCACAATTATCATTACCAGCATGAAACCATACAAAAATCTGGCTAACAAGGAGATTTATTTTCTGACGTATAGAAAATATTCTCCTTGATACTACTCAAGTCAATTCTTCTTTCGCATAAATCAGGGATTATTTAACAGCACATACCAAAGATGGATTTCGATGTAACTTATTGCAACTTTATGATGACTGCCACGAGGAAGGATATAGTTCGCCTTGGCAGTCATTATATCATATGGAGATCAAGCTGTCCACTTGCTACAAGCATCCTCACGGACCCTGGAGGACAGACTGCCCTGCCTTCTCCAGGGCATTCTACTCATTCTCACCCAAGTCCAAGCACTCCTGAGAACGACAGTGGATTTACTACAACATTTTCAGTGAGTAGCATTTTTTGTTTGCACAACGTAACCACAAAACCGCAAAGTGGTTGAGATTAAAAGGTTTGTGAGTAAGCTAAGGGGGAACGGTGGATTAATGAAATAAAGGGGCGAATGTAAAGTACGCAGGGGTGGTGGCCAAATGAAGGAATAGGGGATTAGGGCTTATCCTGGGCGCTGAGTTGGTCACCTTCCCCTGGAGGTGTTCACGCTAATGTACCCTTGAGAAAACAGGGATTAAACGCAGTTCTTGGATCCTTGCTAGAAGAACCGTGCAGGTAAAGGTGTCAAAATAAGTTGTGTTCTGTCAAGCAGTGGCTATATAAGAAACGATGCATTGAACATTAAACATAAAAATGTATGAATGTTTATGACTGAAAAAATATATAAATAGCTATACACCGCAATATATATTTCAAATGAAATCAATGGTGTAATACTATGACAAGAAAACTCACGTAGTGTGGTATCCTTGCAATCAGGACAATCCATGTCCTCAGTTTGCGAATGTGCGATGTTCTATTAATCATAATTATTGTAAGCTAGGGTAAATATGTTATACGTAAGTATATTAATAAGCAGTGGGATGTACCTTTGCTTCATTGACTGAATGATAGAGGACGTCTAGAGTTGTTATCGTTATTTATTATCATAGCGACGGAGTCAGTTCCGTCGTAGTGAAAATCAGAAAGGTGGATTTCTATGGCTTGGGAATTCCTGGTGTTATAAACACCTATATGGAGTATTCCAAAATGTGACCCCATTCTTACTTATGTTAACTTTAGTAGGATCACTCAAGCAAGGCAATTAGAAATCTCCCACGAGATCGATCCGATAGGTTTCCGCATCAAGTCCCTTCTGGAAAATCTAGGATATATGCTGTGGATGCCCGGGGTTATGCTGACTATGTGGCTCCAATCAATGCCATCTTTTCTACTTAAATTCAATTTTAACTTTCTTCCCTAGCAATCACTGCATACGGATTCTTCTTCATGAATCGATTCTTCAATTATTCACAATCATCATTGACATAATTATATTAGAAACATCTAAATTGGATAACTGTTGTCCATCCAGTGGTCATTAGACCACGTGCGTACTATTCAGGGACTGATTTTATGTCGTATGGCTGTTGCTCCGTCGCTCATAATGTAACACACCATGAAGCATATCACAACACTGCTAAATCACAGCCTAGAATAACAATCATTATAATATAATTAGCTATACTTTTGAGATCCGCGTCAATGAAGTCTTAGTGATCGTACTCCAAGAAAGGCTTTATGCCAGTCATCACTCCACCTTTAACATTAATACAAACACTAACTGAGTGCTTACTATAGGTTCTTGGCATTAACATCTACAAGTAATAGGAAGTAATATGCACAATAATATATGCCAGCGTGTAGCACAGTTATATATGAATGTGTATGCACGGGTGTATTTATGGGAATATATTCATATATATGTGTATGTATGTGTTATATGTGTGTATGTAAGTGTATTCGTGTATTTATGTATACATGAACGTCTACATGTATGTACAGGTATATATGCATGTATGTATGCATGTATGTATGTATGCATGTATGTACACCTATATGGATGTAATAATTATTTCTCCATAAGAAAATAAAATCACCTCACAGGTTATCTGACGAGTATTGTAAAATTGATATTGATATTGAAAAAAGTAAAGAAATTATGAATAAACCTGCAAGGCAAATGATTTCCTCAAACTTGGTAATTGTTATAATGATGATGTGTACATGGGATTGCGAATATCGATAGTTATGCCATATTCTTGTAAATCTACAAGTGAAGGTTCCTAGTGCTACACGTACATACCTAAAATCAAAGCGGAATCTAATATTATCCCACTACATAATTACATGGGTGTGGAGAGTGAGGGGGGCGTGGCCTGGGGCCATTCTTCCCTTCCTTATGCCTTTGGGGGAACCATTCACAGCATATGGTTCATGTAGGCAACCAGGAAAGGGGGCGTGGTTTTCCCGGAGCTAAAACAAAACTCAGCGATGTCATGTGATAACCAGATAACAAAATATAAAGTGTAGTCTCTGTCTAAAACATATCGTTCCTTCTTGGTCTATTTTGGTGCGCTGGGTAAAATTACCCTCTCCGTTACCAGTCTGTTACCTCTGTAGGCATTGCTGGAGAAGATAGTAATCGTTCAGGCCCAGAGTCAGGGTCTGTAATTTGCTTAACCTTACAAAGTAGCTCTTCTTTCATCCTGATATGGAAAGGTTAATGTTTATCCCAAATAGGGCATGAACCCCCGTCGCCTTCTGGACTTCTGGATATTTTGCCAGAAGGATATGATCAAAATATTACCGGTATCTACAGATATGCTGTTCAAAGCTCTGCAAATTATTTTTTGTCATAAGTATGCGAGCATTTCTACCGTGTGTTTATGCGTGAACTAGTTTGAATTGCAACACTAAAAAGAGCTTCAGGTACTATTAAATTTTTAGTTTACCTCCACTGGAAATTCATTTTTTGCGCCATAAGCTTCGCACATACGATATTCATCAAATTTATGGTGTCACCCTTCCCCGCGGGTGAGCGCCAGACAATAAATTATTTCACTTATGGAATTTCAATGGATTAATCTCATTTAATGGAAATATCGTACATGAATAAGACGGAAAATAAATTTAAGAAACGCCTCAACGTTACTGCCCACATCTGTAGGATACTGTTAGAGTCAATACACTTTTTACATTTCCATTTATAACCTCCACAATGTCTTGGCTTTGTTATGGCTTTGGATCAGGTACTGTCATTATATTTTTTGTATACTTTCTGTCGTGGGTGATATTATTAGCAGTGATTTACAGCGGAGCCATTACAAGTAGGTGCCCTGTGCCAGTTATATCCCCTGCCTTGCCCACACTTCTCAAACCCGTCGACAGATGTTCCCACCCAAACAACGAGGGTCTTTCTATGAGGTACCTTACATAACGTGTGTTGTATAGTGTGTGAGAAAGGCACTACACTCACAGGCTTATTATAACAGTCTCCATTTCTCGTACAATGCACACGTGGAATTATACATACATGTATTCTTCGACATTGTGATGGTCCAACTTTAGGATCCAAACATGCAAGGTTGAGCTTTTGTACAAAGTCTAATGACCTTTTTGGTATGCGAATGAAACCCTTACTTTAGCCAGTGCATATATACGTTTAGGTAGAATATGTATACACATTTGTGAATATGCATGTACGACTTGCATTGATATGGAATATAATCATGCAAATCCCTATGTATAGTACTCGGTGGCCCCACTTCTATATATAGTCATTATCATGTATGATATATATTGTGTAACACATACCCTGAATAAAACGTGAACGAAATTGAACCTGTCTTCCTGACCGTGTTGTAATAAATAACACATTGTTTGGCTCACTGAACTGAATACATATAACGCATGAACTATTAGGCTATATGCACAAACACAAATGTTGAGCATGTAATCGTGTTGCTATATTTATATTTGCATTCAGGCAATCATATATCAACACCAATCATACACACAAATGATTGGATTTCAAATATATATCGATAAAGATGAACATAACACCCGTGCGATCTGAGACTTGTACACAGTTCCCATAAAGGGACCATTTCTATGATGAATGTCTGACTACATAGTAGGCCTAGATATATAGATGCGGGTGATTCTCCTGTCCCGAAATAACAATACCTTGGTCATATTAGAGCCGCCCTGCTGGTGCCTGCACTGACGAAAAAGCAAGCACCGAGACAGAATAATTTACCTACCAAATATCCAAACTTTTAGCTAAAGTTAGGATCCCTTCTGTGCGCCACTGTATGTGTGTAAGTTATATTCTTGGAAAAAATCAAGAGTCTTAGTTTTAGATTGAAATTCTTTATTATCAAAATTATTTCGAGTGATCTAATTATATGGCGAGATATTTTTCCTGTGCGTAATTACATATATTCATTGTTGTTTTTCGTTATTCCCAACTTAAAAATATGCTACCTTACGTATTTACATCGCAGTATTATTAATTTGATTTGTCTTGATAATTCGCTCGATTTAGTCATTGAACTTAAGTTGATAAGGAAAGTTCGGACTAACTTGAACCACACGCGTTCTCACAATCGAATCAAAAGTCACACAAACCCAGAGGCTAACGTCAACAATGCTCTGATTAAAGTTAAAACTTTCTTTCAGAAAGAACTGAATAAGATCTGGATACTCATGGTTCCTATGATTCTTTACTGCTGAGATCTAACATAAGATCAAAACCTCCACTTTCTGCCTTCAAGTCTTAATTCAGACGGTAGTGCTTGGTCGTATTATTGCTTCACTCAATGCTTCACCTTTAATAAAATGCTCTGTTGACCCTGGAGGGCTTTAAACATGTGATTTATTTATTCTTTTGATGATGTAATCCCTGGGAGGGGGAATGCTTGGTTTCTCTAGTACTACCAATGACCAAAGGTATAGAAAAGGGAGAGAATGGCGTATAAGTGTGTAAAACGTGGCTTTAATTAGGCACAAGTATAAAGACACATTCTTTGTATTTATTATGTGGCTTATGATCCAACATTCCACAATCTTCAGTCACCCGAGGTTATGTACCGAGGCACACAGAGATCAGGGAATATATCAAAGGACCTGAAACGTTTGCGCAATACTTTCATCCTTTAAATATATTCACTTAGTAGTGATAGCAAGTGACACGACACAACCAAAGGGAAAATCATTGGTCTTTAGTTAGACCTTTGTTCAATGACCGTTCCTGACTTCCAGTGTTCATCAATGTATACAGCCTCTTTATCCACTATATCATATTTTCCCGAAATCCAGGGGCGTAGGTACATAGAGCTGCATGAGCGCATGTTCAAATGGCATTACAATAAAATGTTTATTAGAGAGCCAAGATACTATCATTCTCAATCTAGATTGTGTACGAAATGTGTCAACTATCACACATTACCAAACTTTTTATTCTATTTCATTAATTTATATTCTGATGTTCAAATACGTCGTTGAACGACAATTGCGTTTTTTTCTAACTATCAAAGTGTAATTTAATGACTTGGCCTGTAAATGAACTAAAAGAAAATATATAATGGAGATTAGAAAATATACCTTATATTGGCAATCATGGTCGCAGGTTAGATAAGGACGCAGAGAAAGAAAGCTTTTCCATAAGAAAGAATTAGACTACGGGATGATATATCATTATGGAAAAAGCTGCGACAAAAGGCAATACTAATTGCATGAGAGGCAGATTAGATATGAGTGTAGATGTTAACTGGCCAAGGTCATGGTAAGAATCAATCGATTGATTGGCTCTCAAATCTAGTACGGCTGTATGTCACACCAGCCCTAAACATAAAGTACATATTTCTATCTATTCAAATGAAGAGCAGATTGTAAAGGAAGGGTCTATAAATGGCCTGTTGTTGTCACTTGGTGTCATGAGTTAATGGCAGTAATTCTTCTTTATGTTTGACTCTGTACAAACATAATAAATGCAAGTATGTGCAGGGAAGTACCAGTGTAACAGTCCGGACGTGTTTGGTAAACAACGGCCCCATATGTCAGTTAGTCTAATGTAGGAGACTGGGTGAGACATATCCATACATACACCATAATAATAAACTCTCCTTTTTTTTGTGTGTACGCTGTCTATCCATTACCGCTATTGTGCTAAATGCCAAGGCCTTGCTTTCAAGTGTTTTTTTTAAATGTTCACATCTTTCACGTCATATTTGCATTGTACAGTAACTAGTATGTTGGTCACTTGCAATTAGCAATGACTGGGCATTGCGACTCCCACTAGGGTCGCGACCAGAAGCACCACATGCTGCCCCCTATCCTCTCCTCTCTCCACTACCTCCTACCTCGCACCACGCGCTCCTCCTCTCCCCCTCACTCTCCTCCGGACGCCTAACCGTCAACACCTAGTCACCTTCTTCAAACTTCAAAATTCTTGGCTCCAATCAAATGTTTCACATCTACTAAGAAACAGTTGGGCAGGAAATACATACCACCAACAGGAGTACACGTTAAGATAAGAACATTTCGGGAAAAACATTCAATATGCCTAGGAATACTAGATCGAGAAAGACCGGCAGTCAGCAAGACGACCAAGATAGTATAGACAGTAACACCATCTTCAAATTCCCCGACCCGCCGAAAGCCAACTGTAAGTCTCTACAGGAAGGTCTAATCGGGGTGTCCGGAGACGTAGCAGCAGTGAAGGAACAAATAGCGAGTCTGTCAAAACAATTCGCACTGATTCTAAAATCAAAAGGTATTGGCTCGGAATCATCGGAGGCAGATAGCTCGGACGCTGGGTCACAATCATCCAGACGCTCCAGGTCTACCACGAGGTCGAGTAAGAGCTCCAAGCGGGGACGCGAGCAGTCCTCAGAGACCGGCAGCAGCGGGTCCAGCGAGGGCTCGGCGAAGCCACCCAAGAAACCACAACACGGACGCGTCGTTAAGTGGGTCACAGACTCACAACGCAGAGCACACTCCGCGCCGAGGATTATTCGCCGCCAGGTCCAGGCAGATGACTTCTTGGAGAGGGAACTGGACCGGGAGAGATTTGCACACAAGTTACATGGTAGGGTAGATATTATATCAGACATTCATAACTCCAAAATTATGGCTAAACCCTATATGTACGTCTACAAAGAGGGCGTCCAGACCATCAAGCAAAAGCTTGATGCCCGATCATCGCTAGCTTACAACGAATATCTGGACGGATATCTGGCATTAATGGATGACCCAGAGGGATACATATCAGACGACTACACGCATCTGATGCATCACCTGAGACAGGTGACGAAAGACAGTTTAGAGAGGCCATGGAGTGCAGTGAGAAGATGGTCCCAGTACATCTGGGATATGGTCGAGAGCGGCAAGATCAGCTGGTCAGACAAGTCCACTATCCAAGACGAACGAGTAAGGATTTGCCTGACAGGTGGGGGACAGGGATACAGTGCCCCCCACTCAAATGACCGATCCACAAAGAGTCAGAACAACAACCATAACAACAAAGGAGAAAAGCAAGTGGAGGCTATATGCAGGCAATACAACTCCAGAGATGGTTGCTCATTCTCTGCCGACCACAAGGAAGGTCTGATCTCAATGTTACATGTCTGTACATACTGTGACTCTATAGGTAGGAGGAACAAGCACTCCATCAGAGAATGTCAGAAACGGCTAAAACACCAACAAAGTCAGATAGATGGATCTTACACACCAAGGAATAACATTCAAACACAAAGTGGAAGTGGTCCTAGACACAAGCCTAACAATGGATACGATGCCAAGTCCTCCACAAGTTCAAAAAACGAGTAGCGGGCGTGGCGCACGCGGAGGACCTGCCACGCCCACTGGATGTAAACATACGCGACCTAGTTAACCATCCAGGGGCGGCCCCAGGGGCCACGGTGGCCAGCCTCGCTCCACGCCACGTTCCCGGCGAGACTTCCGCCGAGAACCATCATGGCGGACCACAACAGACATCGAACGGTAACACTGATTATCAATACGTTAAATCACTCAATCCACGGGCCCCAGAGTTCATTCCAAGCGTTAAATACAGCCAGCGGTATACAGGTAGGCCACTGCTCACCCATGAGTCCTACCAACAGCATTTTGAAACAGTTATACAAGTGTGTGCGGGAAAGATCAGCCCGGCCGATGTAGACACGAGCCCAGTCTACCTCGCCGAGCACAGGCAGCAAAACTGGCCTAAGACTCGAAGTAATAACACCTGGGGTCAGTTTGCAAAAATATATAAAAAGGTTCGTGAACAAGGAGTACCAAACGCAATCGGTTCACAAGTGATAATACCTTCTAAACTAAACATCGCAGAGTGGGACTCGCTACTTACATCGTCAGACGAGGATAGAGAAATTCTATCGTTTGTGAAATATGGATTCCCGATGGGGTACCTGGGCCCAATATCACAAAACTGCGGAGCTAACAACCACCCCAGTGCTAACAAGTTCAAAGAAAAGATTGACGACTTCATTAAGAAGGAGATCGACCTCAGAGGCCTCTTAGGCCCGTTCGATCAGCCCCCCTTCGTGGAATGGTCGCACACGTCACCCATGATGTCAAGGGCCAAGAAAGACTCAGATGCCCGGCGTGTGATAATTGATCTCACATTCCCCGAGGACAATTCAGTTAACAAATACATAATTAAAAACTCAGTATGGGGAGAACAGAGGGATCACTCTCTCCCCACAGTTGAGTCACTGGTGTCACACCTCAAGAGAATAGGCACCGGAGCGCACATGGCAGTAATTGACATCTCACGAGCATACAAGAACTTTTACAGCGACCCCCTCGACTGGCCCCTCCTCTGCCTCGAATGGGAAGGCAAATGGTATTGTGACATAACTATGCCATTCGGGAGCCGAGGATCAAGTGCACACATGCAAAGGGTCGCCAATGCCATAGTAAGGATGCTTAACAGAGATGGACACACCGCTTTTATGTACCTGGATGACCTCGTGCTGATCTCCAATAACATCAGCCAGGCATCACGGGCATATGAAAGTGCAAGGATAATACTAAAGAGATTAGGACTCGTCGAAGCTGCATCTAAGCTACAACCACCATCACAACATGTCACCTGGCTAGGTATCGAGATAGATGCAGAGCACATGACCCTAGCCATGCCTCAAGAAAAGGTCAGACAGGCCGTAGCAATGACCACAAAGTACACATGCCGACGATCCATCAGCAAGAGGGAGCTGCAGTCACTAATAGGCACATTGATACATGTCAGCAAATGTGTTCCCCCTGCGAGACTTTTTGTGTCTCGTCTACTCGAGGCCCTAAGAGGTTTTAAAGGGGCGCATACAAACATCAACTCAGACATGAAAGAAGATCTAAGGTGGTTCACCGCCTTTTGCTCAGAGTGGAATGGCATGTCAGTGATACCAGACCTCTGTGCAACAAAGGTAATGTTAGTAGACGCCTGCTTATCAGGCGTCGGTGGCACTGATGGACAGTATGCCTATAAGCACCAGATATGTGACATATCAGACCAGGCAATAAACATATCAGAGGTGGAAGCGGTAAATGTGGCGATCGCGCTACACACCCTGGTCAAGGAAAACGACAGAGGCATACACATACACATCCTATGTGACAACATGTCGAGTGTACAAGTACTAACAACAGGACGAGGAAAGAACAAGGCAATGCTAGCAGCCGCACGAATGGCCTGGATGATGCAGGCAAAATATGACATCAGGCTCTCATATGCCCACATCCAAGGATCTATTAACAACGTGGCTGATTCGCTCAGCAGAGCACACCTTAGCAGGCGCGATCATGATAAATGTCAATACTGGCTAAACCATTACTCTCTTGAACTTGTAAATACATGCACCTATGCCCTTGAACAATCCATTATCTCTTTCAGGGACTCCAATGGAGGGGCTCGCGAGACAAGCAGCAGTAACACAGGAGAAAGCCTGGGCGCCAGGAACAACCAGCAACAGAAGGTCGGCAGCCAAGGCTTACATAACGTTCGCACATGACATGGGCTTTGACTATCGCCGACCAAGGGTGGCCCACATATGTGTATACATACAGGCGCTAGCAAACCGCCTGGGATCCCCCAAAACAGTGAGAAACCATCTCTCACACATAAAGACATTTATGAAGAAAAGTGACCACGACATAACGAACTTCCAACACCAAAGGGTCGGCTGGACCATCGAGGGCTTAATGAGAAACAAGTCCTATACCCCCAAGGCGAAGAAGCCCATACAACTATCAACCATAAAACGGATGATCAAAAGGCTGGGCCAGGATCAGGACTCGATCATGGTCGCAACAGCCGTACTAATGATGTTCTATGGGGCAATGAGACAGTCTGAGGTCACACCACAGTCAATTAAGAAGTTTGACCATCACAGACACCTAACAAGGGCCGATGTCACCGTACACAAGGACTACGTCACCATCAGAATAAAGGGGGGGAAGACCATGCAATCAGCCTTTCAGAGTAGGACCATCACTCTGAATAAAGCTGACGACAAAGATATATGCGTGGTAAGAATGATCAGAAAGCTCATCGCAATGGCCCCCACTAAGCACGCTGACCAACCTTTCCTTACATTCAAGTCTTCACTGCGACCTGTCCCCGCCTCATACATTGCAAGGCGTTGGAAGCACCACCTTCAAGCCAATGCAGTCGACGTGAGAGCGCTGTCGCTTCATAGCCTGAGGAAGTCAGCGGCCACGGCGGCCTTCTGCCAAGGAGCGACCGAGACAGAGGTCAAACGCCTAGGTGGATGGGCCTCTGACGCATTTAGGGTCTACATGGGTACAGACCAGTCAAATACTAATAAAAAACTTGTGAAGGCCATTCAGGCCAGCCAGCCACTATAAAGTGGATTTCAGCACGCGGACAAGTGCCCTGGCAAAAATATAATTATCCATTAAATAACCCAATAGTCAAGAGCTCGCAAACTGACATAATACAAAGCAGATGACATGACTCAACGAACTGTCTCCTGGCATAATGCAGAACTCTAATAATAACGCCTACTCAGCCGTACATCAACAATCAAACTCATATATCAATAACTCACGCCCCTGATATACACCTCACCTACTCCACATCTACCACTCTTTTAAACCCTCCCTCCTCTTCCCATTCTATATGGCTCTTGGCCGTATATTAAATAACTCAACTCTTAATTACCTCGGGTAATTAATTAATTAACCCAATTACCTATCATCTTAATTACTTATTGTTTTTGTTTCCTGTGTATACTACCACATAAGCACTGGAAAATAAAAACAATTTCCCATAACTACTCTCTGGTACTCGTCACTGGGGGGAGAAACTCGTAATGTGTTGGTCACTTGCAATTAGCAATGACTGGGCATTGCGACTCCCACTAGGGTCGCGACCAGAAGCACCACATGCTGCCCCCTATCCTCTCCTCTCTCCACTACCTCCTACCTCGCACCACGCGCTCCTCCTCTCCCCCTCACTCTCCTCCGGACGCCTAACCGTCAACACCTAGTCACCTTCTTCAACCCACCCTCCCACTCCTCTCATCAGGTGACACGGGGGCCGTGTATATTAAATAACTCAACTCTTAATTACCTCGGGTAATTAATTAATTAACCCAATTACCTATCATCTTAATTACTTATTGTTTTTGTTTCCTGTGTATACTACCACATAAGCACTGGAAAATAAAAACAATTTCCCATAACTACTCTCTGGTACTCGTCACTGGGGGGAGAAACTCGTAATGCGTTATACATAGCAGTGTAGGATATGTGAATATAGTAATACTTGACAAGCTGGTAGATAAAATAGAACTATATATATATATCACAATTATTTTAACCTCATAAATTTGCATACACCCTTTGATCATTCTTGTTCAAATTGAATGAATATCATCATACCATAAAACTGATAGGCCAATAAATTCCTTCAAAACGAAGACAGATAATCATGTTGAACTGCCGACTTTCCTTGGGAATAAAACTCTGTACCATTTGCACTTTTGTACTATATATACGACAAAAATAGATAGACAGGGTAATTGTGATAAATAGACAATGAACAATCTGATGCGCGAAGTAGCATAATGAATTGCTTCGTAAATAAGGACCAATAAGTTACGAAGTACCTTTTTACATGCTAATTTTACACTCTGGTGATAGCAATCAATAGATCATTGATTTAGAGCATCGAGTAATTTATCCATTGGAAAGATCCTTTGTCTATCGGTAATTTCCCTTTCATTGTTTTCCTGGTCAACCAGTACATCGCCTTGTATACATAATTGTCCCACTAGTTTACCACATAAAACCGTGCCCCCGAATAATAACCGATGGAGCTTCACTGAAACAGGCAAATATGAAAAATACGTTATGAAATTATATATTATTAATTGCTATTTAAGTAATATATTATACCTGGAATCTCCTAACAATTCCTGTCTTAGAAAGTCTAATTATTTCTAATTGGAATTTTAATTATTAGGTTCAATTTTCCTTCGGGTTCTCCTTCTCAATTCTTTAAGTGAACGCTCAGTGACTTGGGTTTCGCGTGACGCCACTACCACTGTTAGGTTCAGTGAATTCTTTCTTCTGGATACGTTTCTTCTTCAAAGTTACATGAACATGAACAACATTTCCCCAGTATGAATTGGAAACCATTCACCGGAAGGAAAGACCTGTCTTCTGAGGTCACTGCTTTTACTCACTGCGCATGAAAATTATCATTTATATTCTGATGAAACCAATGCCAAGGGAATTGAAATACATTGTTGTTGTGACATTTATTGATCAATTGCGATATCATCGCATCCTTGAATAGATGCATGATCATACTTTCATCTGCGTTTAGCTTTTCTCAACTTTATTAACTGCATTAACAAGGGCGTACCGCAGGGAAGCCTGATTGGACCCCTAATTTTTCTAATCTATGTTAATGACATGCCCTCTTGTGTGGATATAATTTACAACCGAATACATGATGTATATAATGATGTGGACGTTAGCATATCGATGTACGCAGACGACACTGCAATCACGGTAACTAGCTCGGATGTGAATATTTGTATAGCTACATCACAAATCGCCTCTAACGTTATCAATGATTGGATGACGTCGAATAAACTGAAGTTAAATTCAGGTAAATGTCAACTACAAATACTCGGCACAAAGGCAAAGATAAAAAATATTAATATGGAACGTATAGGTAGAAACTATATCAACGGTCAGGTAATCAAAATGAGCAAAATCTTTAGATATCTGGGCTATCAGATAGACCCCTACCTTAGCTTCAATGAGCATTTTACTAAAATGAGATTTGCGATTGAATCCAAACTTAATATTGTATCAAGACTAAGACCATGCCTAAACCAAAAGATGGCTAAAACTATTGTAAAAAGTCATGTTTTGTCGATAGCAGAGTATGGCAATTTGTTTCATGAGATGGCTCTTGTAAAAAACATAAATAAGATCCAGAGCATAATTAATCGAGCGGTGAGACTAATATTCCAAAATGACAATACAAGGACCCTGGAAGAAATGTATGTTAACACCAAGATTACTAAATTCAAGAAAAAGGGCAATATTACGATCCTAAACCTAATGTTTAACCTAAAGGACGACCCTAATTTGGTGGTCGCGATGCCTAGAGCTACAAGATTGGCAGAAGGTGCTAATCTTGCGATAATGGCACCAAAAACTGAAAAGTTGAGGAGGTCCCCCTTCTTCCAGGGCCCACGATTATGGAACCGCCTGCCACTGTTGGCAAAGAACATGTCATGGCCTGCGCTTAAAAACCATCTTAAAGCAGAAGAGAACTGGATGTTATAAGAATTATTGTATTGTTCGCTCCTGAAATAGGACCAAACTGACTATGAGAAGTTGTGAAGATAGTAAGAGTAAAGGTAATTCAAAAAATCGGTGGAAATTCTGACGAACTCCTTTTACTGTAAGCGAGATATTATTATTGTTTTTAATAACTGGGCCTATACAAAAAAAAAAAAAAAAAAAAAAAAATGTTGTTGAGTTGTGACCTTTCGTCGCTTATGATGTATTGTAAATTGAAAAGAGTAATTATAAATTTTGTATAATAATGAAGTTAATCTAGATGTAAAACTGTATATTTTTCAAGGAGATTAGACCTACCACATTGTGGATATCTTCCTAATAAAAAAAGAAAAAAAAAATAAAAAATTATGTTATATTTGTAGTATCACACGAACGCCTCTGCAGATTTTCTGTCCCATGTGACATTTCTAAATATTACTGGATGTGAGATCCCCAGTGTCGCCCTTATGATGTATCCTTTATTCATAGTAATTTGAAATCATGAAGACATATTGAACTATTTCGCATAATGTGGGCAGTTATCAAGGTTAAATTTAACTCTTTGGAGCATGCGCAATCTCAATCCCTCAATTATACTTAACTCACCTCGTTCTTAGAATCCTATGCTAACTTTCACTATATTGTGGAACATCGAAAAGTGATATATCTAACAGGAGTTGACATTGCCTTTGACTGCGGTTTTAAGCAGACAAATAAACTGTCCTTATTTACTGTCCTCCTGTTCACATTAGGTCCATCAATTGCAGTCATGTCCTTTCGATAGAGGAATAGACTCCCATTTTACCAGCCTGTAGTCAATCTCAGAGCATATTAATCAGTCAAATCAGTCAATAATTTGACAGTGATATTTATGTATGTCAGCTAGTAATATATGAGTATTCAGTGCGGTCTAGTATTTCAGTATGATATATGACTATACATCTGCCTTACTTGAGATCATAGAAACATGACACAGCCTCACTGTAACCTATGCATTATGTTGTTTATTGTTTCCAGTTTCTCTATACTAGTGCAGCTGGTATATGATCGATCTCCATTTAATACAATGCATTTGGTTACCGGTATATTTGTTCTTCGATCTGACACAGACGTTGTTGGAATTTATGGATTGGAGCTTGCTGATCAGTCACAATGCAGTCCCATTATACACGTATACAGAAACATATACATCAGAGAGGAAACGATCATAATAACAAAATGTCATAACATGGAGAACATAGTTTATCAAACTTACATTCCCTATTACAAAACTTCATGCGATCCATTCACTGTGCACTGAAGATTGTATGTAATCATCAATGTTCACAATACAATGAGGACAGGTCTAGCCCATAAGAGGGCCCTAGTATGGGGTGGAGGCTATGGGTTGGCCCTTTGGGTCAGCCTGGGGCAGTAAGCGGGGAGGTTGTGAAGTGTAATTAGACTACTGATACTATCATGCTTACCTGTATTTTCACAGGTGAATGACACAGGTTTATGTGTAGGATTTTCTTTCTATAGTTCAGCAACTCGAAAAATGTCTGTTTGTCACATTTTTTTAAATACTGTTACAAAAGGTTAAGATTGCGATAGGCCAACTCCCCTGTTCATTTATTTGCCTGCTACTTCGGAATGTAATTATAGTAGCCATAAGTGAAAACGTGATTCAAAATGGGTACTTGCATTAACAAATAAAAGAATTCTCAAAGCAAGTTCCTCCTCCGAGACGGAGTAGTTTATTATCATCATCTTTAATGACAGTGATTGGTAAATTGGTTATATTAGGAAAGCAAGGTACAACAATTTTCACAGTAATTGCGACAAATCATATAAAAATCATAACTTTAAAAATTAATAGAGTCTACTTTCGTGGAAGAGTGTAGGGGTTTGTTTGATTAAGAAATTTCACAGGATGCTTCTTTTGCTGACAAGCATGTATACCTATTTGTCAATCCTTCGTATATATATATGTAATAACTTGGCAAATAAAGTATTTTCAAATCAAATCAAATCAAGATTGAACAGGGCTGCTGTCCAAACCAAATCCAACTTCGAGAACCCCCTCTATTCATATTCAATGGTCCGCTATTTGCATTCTTGAAAATATGTCCAGGCTTATACCCCATGGAATACACCTGTAGAAGGGACATTACATGTATGCCAATGCAAAGGTCATGCAAATTTTTATTGCTCCCAAAATAGGGGCTTGGGCTGAGGCATTCACTTGTCCCCAATCCAAATTTCTAAGGCAGATTATCCACATTCCTTCACATTATAATCATTGAGCACGCTTCCATGTCAAACATCTGTCCTGGCATTTAGGTGAGCTATGGTGCACCCGTCCCATAAATATAACATGGTCCATTTTGGAGCAATAACTCCCCATTTTATCTTCCATTGCATACTAAAAGGCCTACAGTGTAAAAACCTACACTAGGATATGCAAGGTTGCAATTAGCAAACTTAGTACATTTTGTAACTATTTATGGTCCATCGCTCCAATGTATTGTTATCCAGTAAAGAGTATTTAAACGCAAATGCATGACGGTTGGAGCTTAAAACAAGGTGATCTTGTAAACTTGTTCAATCAATGAATCCCTCGGATCTCAAGAGTTAGGTATAATATGATTAGAAGTTTCAAGCTTTAGTAAAACCCGATTAAGCTTTCCTGTTTACACGAGAAGGTGGTTAGTTAAGCAGTTTTCAGATGCATTTGTTAAAGCCGAAACACCATATAGGAATCCAAAGATTTTTTTTGCAAATAACAGAAACATTATAGTCATAGGAGTACTTGTGCAGCATATTTTAGTGATCGTTAACATTATTTTCCAACAAACCATAAGAAAAGAAGTCACCTTCTCTCTTACAAGGAGGCAGACATGTTGGTGACCAACAGCACCACTTGTGGTAATCTATGTTTATTGATGACGTCACTGAACCACTAGGTGTGACTGTTCACTCTACTCTGCACATATATGTAAACAAATATTGAACTTACAACTGCCTAGTTTAAAGCATTGGTATATACATAATTATATGATGTATTAACAGTGAGGATATTTGGATATTCATACTTTTATAAAACAGATCATACATACACCTTATTCACCCAAGAGAACCCCAATTTTAGTATGCAACTCTCCCCTCCTACACCAAAACAAAACACTATATGGGTCAGATTTTCAGAAAATGTACAATTCGCCTTCACCAATCGTCTCAAATAGCCCACATTTAAGACAAAAATAAGCTTCAAAATGCAGGTTAACATAACAGAGCTGATATAATAAATCAATGCGATACCAAATATACTCATATTTACCCGGTATTCCTCATGTTTCAGCCTAATTCAGGAGAATGTCCTAAATATGTAGAGCTGCCAATTGTACATTTTCTGAAAATCTGACTCATATGTAGCGGCGACGGCGGCAACGTTTTGACACTTTCTCTCCTGTTCACAACCTCACCCTAGCTTTAACACCTTCCCCAGCATTTGTTTATGGAATATTCAGGCTCAAAGGGAACCTGTTGTGAAATGTTCATCATCTGTTTATATAAAATAATGGCTCAAATCAATTGAAAAGTTATATATCAAATCCGGCATGAGAGGGGCAAGGCAGGGGTAGGCTAGGGCTGCCTTGTTGTGAGTTGTGGTTCATATACGTCATCAGAAGTCATGTGACATACAACAATGGCGGCATCCATACAAGTTGTCTGCTATAATTAATTCCATGTAAAATAGCTCCCCACTTCTTTAATAGGTAAGAATTACATAAAATAGATAGATGAGGTTGTTGGATACGATTTCCCCGCCCAGAAAATGTATACATGATATCCTATGAAGTTTCGGCTTTAAATGCTTAACATATTTTAGGTTACACTCTGCAGTATTTTCATGAGCAGGCGTTGATAGGCTATTTAGCATGTTGTCAGCTGTATCTAAGGATTCTGATAGATGTTTTGTCAAGTCTAACTGTACTCCTATGCACTTAAATGTATTATATTTTCCACAAACCATCAACATACAAAAGGGATGGCCTAAAATCTGATGTACAGGAGTCAAAAGGCTAGGTGTCGGGTTGCAGGGGAGAGCATTGCCACAATGATTAACGCAATAAGACGATTTACTCACTATGTAGTTCTCCTTGTTAAACTGGTAGAATGGATTTACTTGGAAAATGTGGTAGATGAATTAGTGGTAATAGTGATGAGCATGAGTGATATAGAATTATACGTTTGGATAAGTGTAGACGATATAGGCTAATTAATTTTACACATTGAACTCACATTTCGAGACCTAACCGCATCTGGTATTCTAAAAGGTATTCATATTCACTTTTCGTGTTAACCCACTAAAAGTAGAATAATTATAATCGAAATTGTCTATAGTTCTTGGTTTGTCAATAGGAATAAATACGAGTATTTGGGATTACTTCGTTAACAAAATTGCAGAGGTAAACGGTTTGAACAAGAAGAAATAGACTCAGATCGGGATCCTATCACTTAACTTAAATATCAATAATGGTACTATACCAATTCCAAGTCACTGCTATGAAAAGGCAATAGACAGACATTAACATTTCTTGCTTGTCATTTTGTGAGTAGGTCTTGGGCTACTTATTGTACTAAGTGACTGTGATTTCACATTGTAGTACACCGTATAATCACCATACTTTTCAAACAGTTGCAACCCATAATTATAGAACATATAATTGTACAGACCCCAAATCCCTCTTACCCAAAACCTCATCGCATATTTTGTCCTGTGGTTCCACCTAGTCAACAACACTAATGGCACTATCTAGATAGACATATATTCAAACTGAATAATGGTTTGACTAAACTAAAGTGAGTTATAGAATTTTAATTTACCAGGAAATACATGCTGGTCTATCAGAATTGAGGCCCAAAATACCCTGCATTTACCTATAATTGGGGACATTTACACTAAGTGCATTAACATAGGCAAACATGATCACCGGGACTATCCCACGTTTGGTGTTATGGGTGCGTGCCATTTGAACAATTTTCCCTCACACCCTCGCCACCCCTCACCCACGATAATTATCTCAAATTTAATGCTTTGACAACTTAATATCCAGTTGCTCTTTTCCCAGGGGGCGAAATCACACAATCGTGTTATGATTATTATTCTGATTAGAACCCTCATTTTCGGTCTATTTATAGGGCGGCGAAGTATCTATTGTAATGCAAAGCCTGTCATGCATGGACATGTGTAAAGATAGCCTAGTCGAGAATATAATTAGGTTTTTATTATACCTATCAGATCTTCTCTCGAAATTATTATAATTTTCCATGATGGCGGAAATTTGTTGGTTAATGTTTAAATGAGGGGGAGCACAGGTAGGATTTGTTCGTGTATCTTATCATGTGGCAAGGGAGGTGAGAAATCTCCGCGGCATAGATAACAGGGGTTAGGGCACTTCAGTGCAAATATCAAAGCCTTCTCGGACCTTAAAATTCTAAAGCTCAATGTTAGACTAGTAAACATCTTAACCCTAAACCGAGTCTGTTTAATGGCTGGATTTTCCTTAAATTCCTCTTTACTATATCTGTTGTGTTAAAAAGTGGCAAACCAGAAAACCTATGGAAAATTCTTTAATATATAATACTTCGTTTACCGTTACAATGAAATTGTGTTTTCGGTACGAAGTAACTTAGACATTATGTCAGCTGTCACATTCACAAGAATGTGAGACATATATGCCTTAAGAGACATAATTTTAGAAACAATAGTGGAATTTTACCTATAGTGTCGTAATCAGAGGGATGAATGTGCATACATGTACATCGCTCCCATGTTATGTTATTTTCCGAGACTCATTAGGCGCGTGAACAATACAAACCGAATGAAACGTATAAAATGGCACTGAAATCATGACAATTTACCTAGCAATCCATATGTTCTTGATATTTACATTTTGTATACCACTCAGCACTCTATCTCTTGGTGCATGGTGTTATCTCAATGATCCCTAAAACTCTGGACTCGCTGGATCCCCCTTTTTTGCCCTGCTTTAAAGTATGCACCTTTTTCCTCTCTTTCCCCGTGAGAATATGAGGAATTGTCAACCAAGGACAAGCAAGCAGAACATTAGATGACCTTCAGGTATCAGACAGGTCAAAGGAAATGCCCTTTCAGGTCACACTCGGTGAGGTTCAGTCAAAGAACTTGGTCATTGATAGTGGGGTGAATAGGGAAACCAGCGGGAAACCAACCCATCTCACACACCATCCTAAATTATGACTCACATAACAGTTTCTCCCACATGCTCATGTCTCATTCACTCTTTTTCAGGGATGAATGGGAATGTAACAAAATAATTACATGTATAAGTTTTGATTAGATATGTCTGAAAAGGATCAATAAATAGGGAACACTTCACTGATTTCCAGTATCACTTGAGTTGACAGATACCTCTTCAGTAGCCCTTCAGTGAGTGTTTCGCTTTTAGGACATTTGAAAGGATTCAAGTATATGTAAGTCAAGAGGAACGTGTAGATTCAAATAAATTATAATTTCCTTTCTTCCATTTAATGTATACATGTGTTATCTTCCACTTGAGTACTACCGGAAGGAAATTCAAATCGGTCATGAATCTCAACATGTATGTAAAGTCCACTTACCAGGGCACTTGTGGGACTTACATGTTTAGCACTATACTATATGTGCCAGGAAAACAATTCTTTGGTAGGTTTCTCCCCTTCCTGAACTGTAAGGGTAATTTTCAGCAAATATACTGCTTGCAGCTATACCTCTAGGTTATCAAATATCGACACTCATCTATATGTTCTAATGTAAGCAATAAACTCTGACTGAATATGCCAATCTGACTTGGAGCTTTAAGCCAGTATATAAAATAAAATGTTCAGATGGACATTGTGCTTTCGTTAGCATGATATTGACACGTTCTGAAATAATTTCAGTATAATATTATGTATAAGTGTCAACTGTTAATTTACGTAGTGACTTATAACGCTATAATTATATATACTTTCATACATAAATACACACTTATAAATTGTTTAGAAGGTGTAATTCAAGCCTCATGTAGTTTTGGCAGGTATGCTGCCTCCATTGTTTGATTTTCAAATTTCCCACCAACGTCATGTAGGAATAGAATTCAATGGCTTGGTCCAAATTATGCACACTCTTTACCATGCAAGTCTTATATACACCAACAACGACCTGTCCTGATTATTCGATTGCAATGAATTTGAATGCCTTATATAAGTATTAAGTTGGCTGAGAGAATTAAATTCTACCTTGGTCAGATTTTAACCGAGGTCCTCTCCCAATACATACAATTATAGTTTTCTTCCGCAGTTCTTAGGGGTGCTATATATGCCTAATATAAATTCCCGAATATCCTTCATATTTTTTTAATATGTTTTATTTGGGCCAATTCTATAAAGAAAGACGCGGAAGTAAATAGTCTGTCTGGATAGTTTTCGTGCATTGCCAATACAAGGTTACATCTAATGAACTGAGAAATAATAACACTCTATTTTCATTGGGATCCTTTCCTATCATCACATTTGATTGTCAGGGGCTAGTGTCAAAACTCTAGAGTCGAAATCATTCTTATCCGACCTTTAATTTCATTATAATTATAAGTGCAGCATTCACTAAAACACTATTATTCCAGTATGTGACATTTGTATAAACATTTTGGCACTATTCTTTCCTCCTGCAATCCCCTCCAGCCTTTCCTTTCCTCAGCTCGTTGTTGGAGTAATTCTTGTTTGACCATTTCCCAATGACTGGGTCCGTAAGTGCTACACACAGGTGGCTACACCACTGACTGGCTGAGAATACATGTAATCATAATTTTGGAGCCCCTCCATGTATACCTGCTAGCTTGTTATGTTAAGCGATTAACGTCTGTCGTTGGCGCAGTATGTGGTCGCACTGTTCACCACTCTCCCACTTTTGATGTCGGATCCTAACCCTTAAATCTCTTCTCATGCCCGCTCCCTTTGCCCAAACTACCTAGTATAATTTGATTTCATGGATCCGAAATAGGCCTTTCTTGTAATAGAATCTCTTCTATTATTCCGATTTGGGCCTGGCTTGTAATAGAATCTCGTCTATTATTTCGATTTTTTCTTCTTTGTTATTTTTTTTCTTTTACGTTTTAGCTCCTGATGGTTTCATTAAAAGCTGCATTCTCGGCCGCTAATGAGCGATAATAAGCGAAACCATCATAGGAAAGGATTTCGTCGGGGCCCAGAAATATAAATGTGGACTTGTATGAAGCCCTGTAGCAATTACAACCGGACAAAATCCTACGAAATGTTGGTCAAATGACTTTTAGATACCAGTAGATTGGAAGAGAATGGAACAAAAAGTAAAAGATATTTAGTGTTTGGCTGATGTTAGCTGAGAGTGCAGCTTTAAGTTGTACGTTTCGGTTCATTTCCTGTCAGTGGATTGAAATAACTTTCATGGTGTATTTGCAGCATTATCGATCCGGAGACTCATACTTTATAGCTCATTTCTTCAAGGGATGATTTCTATCTTGTAGTTGCCTTCCTTTTGCCACCCAATATCTTTTACACTCATGACAAGCGCATCTCGGTCAATTGATATGTCTTTTACATCGTCGTTTAAAACAGTCTTTTTATTCTTTTTACTTACTACATCCCAAGAGGTGTAACCATGCATGTCGTCCTTTTCAACACCCTTCAGTATATCAAACTCTAATTTCCACTTAGATGTTAGGCCATCTCTAGTTGTCCTTAGCTCTCTCATGGCCCTTCCTGTCTCCAATTACAATTCCCAGTGTTGCAAGGAAAACGTGGGGCAGGTGAAGGAAATAAAGTCAAAGGAACTTAGAACTTTAAACCATGCTGGAAGACAACCCTTCTGTGGCAAGCAACTTCAACATTTGGCCAAAGTTTAAGCACGATTTTTGTCTATAATATATAAGACCAAACATTTATGATTTGAACGTTAAGCACAATGTGTACATATTTAATGATAATAAACATCCCCTTAATTTAAAGCAAGTTACAAATTGACCAAGTTCACCAACAAATGCAGTATCATTCAAGTGGTTAAAACTAATAACCATGATATGTGGGAATGCATGGAGTGAGTCTGACAGGTCACGTGATTTATCTGTGAGCACCCTCTGGTGTGATATTGCTGACCTGTATCCACGGCTCAGCTACCACCCTGAATGTCGCCTTCAATAGCGGAGTTGCGCAAACAACTTAAAAAGCCAGATTCGCAATGACCTCAGGTCAATCTGAGATTCATTCAGAAAAAGAATTAAACTCCATCATCTGACAGGAGAAAACACAGGCTAGAAATAAGTTCCCGTAGAAAATGCTCCAAATAAATTGCTGTAACGTTTGACCAAAGAAGCTGTAATATAAACCCCCCTGTTATGTATTTCACAGAGTATGACAATTTTGCTTGGGGGCTAAATAATAGACCCTACTTGAAATTGTGAATTTATAAACTGGGAGTAACATGATTGTTCATACATGGGATTGGTAGATAGCAATCATAGCAATGGATTCCAATGATTAATATCAGGAGAAGGTTGGGACCACGGCTTATTTGTCGAGCAAAGGTGAAACAAAAAGTAGATTGCTCTTCCAAAGATCAAAGGCTTAAAGTAATAAATGTTCAATACCGCCCATTAGTCCATGAATGATTTGAAAGCTTTAGCCATTTCGTATTGACAGAATGGAAAATACTTTCCTATTCAAAAACCAAGTTGTATCAGTTGTTCTTCTACAAAGGCTCTCTGAGTCTCTTCAATTGGCCATCATTATTTATGCATACGGTAATTACCTCAAAAAAGCTCAGCAACAGCAATTTGTGGGTCTCCTTGACCCGCGTCCCTTGGTATATTGTCCCTAAAGTAGGTCAGGTCATGCTAAAATATGCTTAATTTCTATTCCCTGATTTGCTTTGAAAATTGTCGGAATAAATACAATGATTCTTTATCTCATGGGAAAGCTTCCAGAAGGACGAAATTTCCCATAGTTCAGAGGTCGATGGCAGTCACCCTGTCTGGTAAACGAACCTGAATACTAATTATGTGTGTATTCTATATCAATTGCACACACGTTTTTTGTCTGTCTGGAATTGTTTTCTGAGCGATCAATCATTGTCATGATTAACATTGTTGAATAGCTCCTTTGAATTCCTGGATTTATCTATCTACTCGATACTATCCAAAGTTTAAACAGTTTAAATCAGATATTAGTTGATATCAGAGTGAGGGGGTTTCCATTGAATTCGCTTCAGCAAATTCATTATACCTTTTCAGAATTCCTTAGGCCATAGACTATATATTCAAAATTTAAAGAGACATTTAAGGAAGACGGTGTTCATCATCCCTTGGCCATCCGTCCATTTTATACAGGACTGCAACTTTGATTCATAGATTTTAGAAATGTTTAAAGGGAGTCTTCGCAACAAAACCAATAATAATATAATGCATTTCAAGACAATATACTTATTGTTATACTTATTCGGGTACTACTGTATGTCGACTAGTAATGTTTCGTACAAGAATTGCAAGCCATTTAATTAAATTCTGTTTAAAACCCAATCATTGACCTATTGTTGGATGTTTTTCAATAACATATAACACACCCACATCACAAAAAGTTCACACGGAAATCGAACACGCGTACTTTAACGCTTGAAAGGTTATGTACACATGCACCTCAATAGGGACATTTGCTTCATCTTGATTCCCCAAGGGTATAGATTGGGCGGTATGATTTTAGAAGGAAGTTGTTCTAGGGAAGAATGGTTTTGTTTTATGTTGCCTGGAGCCATGCATTTTTTCTCCCTCAAGTCTGCTCTGTACCTTCATATAGCCACAGGGGCAAGTTATCTGGGAACTTGAAAGTAACATAATCAACATGAGTCACTACCTACAGATATGCTACATACCTGGTCCCTATTACAATATAAAAGCTCCTCTTAGATATTGCATCAATGGATTTTTTGATAATCTTAAAGTATAATCGGGGATATATAGTACCGACAATGTTTGACTTGCATGCATGTGCTAAAAAGATTTAGATAGTTTTGTGAACCGCGTAGACATGTATGTCTCTGAGATTTCGTTAGAGAATACTCTATGTGAAAATATATTATGATCGTACCTCGTACCTCGTACCTCGTGCTATATTTCAGGCAGCAACACGATGTCATTAGACTGACCGTGGTTTAAGTACTAAATATATTATGATCGCAGAGATTGGCTTTTGCATGTAAACTGGGAAAATGTGGGCATGGGACATCAGTAGTTCAGGACCATCGGTATTCAGAGTATTTTAAAAGAACTCTTTGGTAGTTTTTCTTATGCCAATAACTATTGAAAAGAGTGCGATTAAACTACCTGAAGTACCGTGCCTTTGTCCTCCTTCCCCGCTTTACTTTTTCCCCATATAGCATACACATCCAGCTAGCACCAAGACAAAAATCATTTGCTTTGGGCATCTCAACAACCCCTATCACCATCCCCAGCCTCTCAAGTTAAAACCCATGTCAAACATATTGATGTCCTGCTCTCTACGGTGCACACGCAGGCATGGTGTCTCTCCCGTCTCAGACACATAAACCCTGTTTTTTCCTTAGAATGGGTTTAGGGTTGCACCTGCTGGGATAGGTATTGAAAGGTGTATAGGGGAGGACGCAGTCATATTGAGCCTTTACAAGCATGTGTGAATGTGTGATCAGGGTGGGTTTGTATAGTGTAGTGTTCCTGTTAGTCCCAGGCCCCCAGGCATCAGACACAATGATTGATGTGCTTTTGATGGTCAGGAATCAGACAACTGCTCTTTCCTCCCTTCCAGCACTTTTTCAAGAAACTTCCTAGAACCCTCTCTCTAAGAAAGCGTATAGGAAATTACAAAGTTATGACCAATCGATGACAACAAAAAACTGAGTTCTTTACCTGAATACTTCATTAATATGTGTATACATGCATGGATAATATTATGATAATTAAAACATGTACTTATTTCACGAAATATACATGTATTTACACCTGATAATAATTATCCGTCAGAAACCACCTTATTATATCAATTCAACATCAAAAACAGACAACAGGACGTTCAGTAAGTTGCAAGCGGAAGCTGAATGCTAGAGGGAGGGAAAAGAAGCGGCTATAGAAGGAAAGGGGGTATTTCCCTTTTTGACATCCGGTTCCGCTGCTTTGAGGGGCCTGGGGTCTTAGGCAATGGCTGACAGCAAGGGACAATGCCCCGCACCCTTGGCACCTGCTTCTGCCCTTTCACCTTCCCCTCCCCGGCGCACAAGCACAGACACATCCCTGACACCCACACAACCAACAGGTGTTATCTTTTTATGATTCACTTTTTCCACCTCGGTGCTAAATCTTCTTACAGCTGGCCCTTCTTGAAAGTTTTATTGTGCAATTGTATCGTTATCTAATTGTCAATGAATCAATAATCAATTTTGAATTAGGAAATTGGGTGTGAATCCAAAATGGCGCCATATATTGAGCAATTTGGTGTCTGTGGTCTATTACTATATATATGGACGATAATAGGTTGCAACCTCATACAGTATAATGGGCAAGATCGTCGGAAAATGTACAATCGGCCGTTCTACACATTTAGTAAATTCAGTTAATGTAGTCTGAAAGCTCATAAATACTGGTTATATCTGACTATATTTGGTATTGTGTTGATTCATTATATATATATCCGTTTGGTTATGTTGAATACCATTTTGATTTTGTCTTATATTTGGGTTATTTGAGAAGATCGTTGAAGGTAAATTACACATTTTCTGACGATTTCACTCACGTATAAGAAATAATCAGATAGATTTGTTCTTTGCTTTATTTCGACATGTCAGTCCCCAATCAAACTGACTTTAAGTTTTACTTTTCAAAGGAAATTATTCCCGAATAAATAGTTTATAGTGGCGTAGTAAACAATAGAGAATTAACACATGGCCTTTGGGTGGGTTGAGTAAGGTTAACCATCTATACTCTAGTGAAACAAAATAGCTCACAATACGTACGTCGGGGTTTCAAAAGTTAAACTTCGAGGCACCTCTATAGATATACCTGCCTATAGATTCTAGATGTGGACATCCGGGATGGGATGAATACCTATCAAATCCCTTCCTGACAATAATGACTTTTGATTGGTTGATTAAATTTCCGCCTCGTCGGCTCTTTCTCACCAGGGCATTAGTCACGCAATTTGTCACGTTGAGTAACAGGATAGGGCATTGTTGCGAGAACGCGATGTAGACGTTCTGTTCCAGAAATATCACCTCACGGTATAAAGCTAGTAAAATAACAGTTTTTCTAGGGAATTACACATTCGGGGAAATCACTTTACTTTAATATATCAAGCAAACTGTGCCTATTCAAGGGAGACACATTTGTAATTTCTAAGTGTTTCTAACAAGGAATCGCAGCAATGGACCCTAGAAAATAGATAATATAAGAATAACAATTTAACTGTTCAACAAACTAATACTTATGACACTAGGGCATCCATATTGCAATGACTGAAGACAATATTTGTGATTAAAAAAAGCAACAAGCCCAGATACTCACTAAGATACGAATGAACCTGTTCAACACCGAAAAAAGACGTAAGGGAATGTTTTTATCTGCATGGCTTCACCTTGTTGACCCGTAGCTGGTTTATCCTATTTTACTAGCTTATATTTCACTATACTTTTATTTTATTTTATTCTATTTCAACTCTATCTTTACTAGGGACCCTCTGGAAGAGCTATATATAGTTTTCATAGAAGAGAAGCACCATTTTCCGGTGTAAAGTTACTGTATTATTATCCATATGTACGCATTTCCTGAAATTAACAAATTAACATTATATACATTCACCGTTACGCTATTTTCTCAAACTGGCGTCCCCTGCAAGAAGTACTACTGCAGTTGAATGCATACCTTACTATCTAGGGATCTATTGATCAGGACGCCGCCAATAACTTGATGGAGGATCCCTTACTAAAGCCCTGAGAATAAAAGGATGAACCACAGTATGCCACCTCCCCAAATCTCATCAGTTACGTAGCCACCATTCACACCTCAATCCAATATAGCCTCCAGTGAGGAAATGTATTTAATCTAAAACCCTTAGGGCTGGACATAGCTGGACATGCCCTTGGCCGCTCAGAGAATTGAGGTCCAAGGATCGAGACTAGGCAATACTTTACCCCAGTCCTGATATAGCTCTTTTCCGCCAATGGTGAAATACCCATGTGGGTGACCTTTGCTTATGGATATCACAATTGTGGTGCTCTTCGTTGCAGTATAAATATTGGTTATGTTATAAGAAAAAGAGAATAGAGGATTATGATAGGATTGTAGTATTTATAGCAACTAAACCTCTCTATTGTCAATAGTGTATTCCCTTAAACAAACCTCCGAGCCTTAACCGAACTCTCATGAGAAGGAATAAAAGGGTATGGATGAACAAGCCATCCCTAATTACCCTCTTCAAAATCAATGCCCAATTGGGAGTATTTGTGTGGGGTTGAAGTGTATGCATGTATGTTGAGGGGGGTATTTATGGCATGGGGCCCTCCTACCAGGTCCCTAGGGATCTTAGAAGGGTCCTTCAGAATTTCCTTGCATCTAGAGGACGCTTCTAACAAGGGCTGGGTCTAGAAAAAGAAGTAAGGTGGGACTGTTATCGAGCCAAAGTGCAAGATTGTGAAAATGATAGTATTACAATGGTCAAGGCTTTCAGCACAATGCATTGACGTGAATTGTTGGTGCTTGATCGTGGTCCCTCACGTAATGAGGTTGTACGGGTGTGCTTTTTGTAGGTCCCATAAACGAAATTCCCTGGTGTATCTTTCCCATAAAGTTCTGGCATGATTTCAAGCTATTTCTAATTATTGTGTTGTTTATAAGAGGGTCTGACACTCACGACCAGAGAAGTTAAAATATCCGAATGGATAATTCCTCTGTGTACCAAGTACAATATTGATAACCTGGCAAATGTATTGTCATAGAAGGTTGCTCAATTAAACAAAGGAATCTAAACTAAGGAAAAATGAATAACTTCATATTATGCTATCTGGCAAAGTTCTATAAACTTTAAATTAGAAATCACTGCGAGGATAGGATATGACGAGTTAACACTTTAAACACAGACTATATAATCAGTCCCAATCACTACCGGGTTAAGATGCATGAGAGTGCGGTAACAAGTAATGTCGAAACAACGCTTAAGGGAAATCCCAGTAAGAGTCTGATTATCAGAGAGACCGTGCCTTTTATTGTTTATCTTTACATCAAGAATGTATGCAGCTTGTAATTTTTGGCAATGAAAAAGGATCTATCGCCTATAGCATAATTCTGTCAGCAGGAAAACTATAATTACATATGCCTAGCACCCAAGCATGACATAAAAAGTATTTTGGTACAATATATGTTCAATACCCTGCTGGTCTATTGTAATGGGCAATCATTAACGCTGAGGAAATCAAGATGTAGATGTGGTAGATAGAGAAATCATTACAGGTGTCACCATTCTTCTTTCAGTCGGCCATCGATTAAGATCCAATTCTCAGCCCATTTCCCCCCGGGTACCTTGTCTGTAGCCTCTGCCAAATAAGGTATATATATCGCACATGAATGGGAATGGACGTATATTAGCCCAACATATTTAAGTATTGGTCAACGAGGTATTTCGAGGGTTGAGAGGATTGTGTAGATTGTCCTATATTCTTTAGCATATTTAGCTTCTTTTTTTTTTTTTTACTTTTTACCTATTTCGTATCTACCTATGTTAGGAGAATGGTTTATGGTAACCTTTTGTATTTGCTTCTTTTCCGAACCGACTTTAAAATAGATTATACAGTTCAATTGAGAATAGCAATGTCTCATTATAGTATTGTTTCAAGATAACAATAAATGAATAAAAATATGGATTAAGAAAAAATATAATGGAAAAAGATAAAAATTAATTTTAGAGCCTTCATGCATGTGATCTTATTTCCCACCATTGGTTGATTCACCAGGTAGCATTTGTAGCAGTTTTGTGGTCAGATTTAATAAATTCTGGTTCTTAAGAGCAGATCAAATCATTTGAGATCGTCTTCCTTTTCCATGTTGAACTTTGACACCGATTCCGAAATAATATACAGAATGTAGCATGGGAAATGTCGGACCATGACAAAGATCATGCAATAAGACAACACTATATTGGCACGCACCCCTAGGGCTTAAAATGTACACGCCCCCCGCCCCTGTCATATATGGTACTTACTAAACACTTACTGTTTTTTTATGTGACTATAGCTGTTTTTGCCATGAATAAATCAGTGTAGAAATTGGCTATACATCTGCTTAATTTTAAGGCTTACCGTATATTTATATCTAAATCTCTTTAAAATTACATTATTTCAGATTGATGCATTATTTCATGAAGTAACTTAACAAGATTTACATTAAAATTATAAAGAAAGAAGACAATAAATCACAATGACACATACATATTAGTATTCAAATAATAGGGAACCTCTTCTGTGATATCATTTTCTCAGAGGACTTCCTTTTTGGGGTCGGGGTGGGAATGAGGGGGGGGGGGGGCAAAAGAAAAAGGTTCCTTGTTGGCCTCAGGAGTTGCTTTGGGTTATTATGGTGCCAAATATAATGTGGTGTCACTGAGTGTGGGAGAATACGAGCTGAGAAGTAAAATACAGGGTTCATCTATACGAATACATGATTTATGGACATGTATTACACACGGTTTTAACTTAGACGTAACCCGATACGACCGTTCCAAACTTCGTCTTTTTAAACAATTGTATACTGCGGGAAGAGACACTGAAAACCAAAATATATCTCACATGGTTTTCTTTTTATTTAGACACAAATGTGAAACAGATGCAATAAGTCCCACAATACACTCTTTGTATTTCTGACCTTTGTTGTTTTCTTCCAGTTTTGACTGATAATGTCAGATGTCTCAGATTATCAGCCATACTGTGGAAAAAAAAGAAAAAGAAATAACTATAGAAGTTGTGAATCAAACACATTATACTCGAATTGATTACTTGATAACCCCATTCTTGAAACCCATATTCAAATATTGTAATAGTTGCCCCCAGAAATCATGATGGCATATAAAAACACTTTGACAAAGGCCGAAATCTTATCAAGGTATCGTAGCAATGAGTCTCTTTCCTATAAATGGGCTCAAAATAAGGTTATCTGGGAAGAAATATTGTCATAAGTCATGAGATTCATAAATCATTCTTACTGACTGTGACTGGACAAGTCATCTGAGGAAAACCTTTATTGCATTGTTATGGGGGAAATAATTGTTGTTGTATGACAGGCAGAGTCCGTCTATATAAACATAGCTTCCCATGGAGATACAATCTCTTCACCTCATAACAATAGCTGGGACTTAATAATCTTAGAAAAGAGGGGACAAATATTGACTGTGGAGGCGTCCATTCATCACTCAAATTATTGAGAATTCTCAAAGTGTTCGTTGTTTGACCTTAGAAGTTCATTTACTATTCTATAGGAGGGACTGCATGGCAAGTTGAAATGGTATATAATAATAGTAATCCTTTGTTTCCATAGGAACGGATGAAATTCGTGGGACAACTATGGGGAAAATTGTAATTTTCCCCATAGTTGTCCCACGAATTAGCTCCATAACCTTACAAATATTTAGTTGTTGCTTTTGCTACTCGCAATACTATTTATGAAACCCCGGTTTATTTTTGATCAGCTGAGAACACTACTTTATTGTATCCCAACTCTTATCAAAGGATTGTCCCGGAATAAGGAGTGTCTCAGAATCATTCTTTAAAAACTCGATTTCGTGATCACAGGCCGTAACCGGAATGTGAAAAAAAAATTAATTTAACCGCAAACGATACAAAATCTGCTTCAAACATTATTCTTAGATATATTGGTCACACTTCGATACCATAATACTTATGTTGATATAATTGTGACAGATTAGGGGGCATGTGAAAATTATATCATACTTATCGGTTTATTTAATTCATAATGAAGCAAGTTCAAAAGCGATTACACCTGCACTTGGAGTCTGCACTCATCCTTTGTAATATCTTCAATGCTAATTTTAAAAAAAAATGCTATGTAGGAAAAAAATAAGTGTTATTTCTAACTTGCCTTCTCTGATTATTAGTATTATTGTGAATCAAGGAACAGGAACAAACATCTGTCGCTGTTTAATGCTGCCAAGATGTAAGTCTTATTTATATGGATCGTTTGTACCGTAAAAAGTACCTTTCAGAAAAGGTATACGGTGCGCTTTCCCAGGTGTTACCCGGGAGTGTAAACTGCTGCCCTCTGTTGTTTACAAAACACATGATAAGCTTATGGACATGATAATTATAAGAATCCGTAGGTTACGTTGAGTATAATAAGATACAGTTGATAGATATACTTTAATATATAATAATCACAAGGGAGTTGGTTTTGGTGAATAACCATACAGAAAGGATGTGTATCAATTAACTGCATAGGATAAACACCTAAATCTAGGATAGAACCGGTAGTCTATCACTGAAAAAAAATACAGTACAAGAATATGCTTTAATTGTTAGTTTTCATGGTCCATCAATATTTAGGAGGCATTAAAATGTTGGAAGACTACGGGAATATATTTTGGCCTACTGCCTGACACGTGGAGAAGAGCTTTATGTTCGTTTACTTTCTAGTGTTACCAGTTTTAAATCAGAATAATTCGGGATAGGATAACAGTTCGTGAGTTATGAAGAAATAAACTATAGAACAGCAGACATCCACTTGCGCCATCTGGTGTGGGTATTCGACATTACGTAGATTCCTAAGTTCACAGGTCTTCCTACAGGGGCCGCTACTGAAACATGAACAGAGCGACGCAAGGTTGGATGATTGAACCGCATACTGAGTGAATATGATACTGAGGATACTTGTATCTTTAATATCAGGAGTCCCGTGATTGATACTTAAGACAATGACCACCAGCATTTTAATAAATAAACTCAATGTATTTGTCATGAACACACTTACTTAGAATATAGACACATATGTGAATGTATAGATCTATTCATGCTAAGCGTGGAACGAGAATGAAACCATCTCTGGCAATTAAAACTTACCAGTCTGATTATTGAAGCAGTTTATCTGGAAAAATCTTTGAGAGTACCGGTATCTATGATATAAAAATACAATCGTTAACAGTTCAATAAACTATACATGCAAAACGATGTGTATTCTAATTAATTAGAATAATTCTAATAATTGAACTTGCTCAATGGGTTAATGCAATCATTAAGGTACAAAAAAAAAAGAAATTAATCGTAGCTTAAAATACTTTTGATGAGCAAACATACATTTATTTAGAAAAGCACACAACTCTGGTACGTTCCTGAAAACCAGCACATGTACTAAATTTTACTCATAAATATTGAAGCTTATGAATAGACTCATATAGGCATTGCATATTCGGTGATTGAAATTATCAATGTTACATAGGTGGTATCCCCACCAGGGAGGTCCTAACTTTACCTTCCTGGCCATACAAAAGAAACGCCTTTGACATAAGCTATGTATGAATTCTTGCAATATATCCTTTGATCCGTCCGTTCATCCATGTTAAGCATTGCGAATGCAAACCCCTAACATACACCCTGTCAGTAGCAAAAACTTAAGCCCAGTTTCCACTGAGCCAATTTTCCTATTGGGGATAGTGGCTATCAGATGGGAAACCGACCGGACGATTGATCTAATATTGACAGGAGGCACTTGGCTGCTGGCCCTCATCAGCTATAGTATTTCTCCGACTCAGTTTGAGGGGAGCTCGAAGGAAGGCCAGTTGTTTTGGTCATTAAGCTTGTCACTTCACTGCCATGCTGATATGTATAGATATGGCTCATCGCCTCTGTGACTTAGGATATTGTTGGGGGAGAGGGTGAATGATAAAATAAGGAGGAACTGGGCTTGACAGACCGTCATGAATCAGAATGTCATGATCCACCTTTTATTTTTATCAGAAGGTTGCAGATTAATTGGGAGTAATAGCATTCCTTCTCCCACACATTGCCATCAAAGACATATTCCCAGCATGCAATAATTCATCTCCATTGGCCTGACTACCATCTGGTTCTCCACCAAATACAACCCCATCGGGATACATGAGGCACAGTGGATACGAAGCTTTACGCTCTCATAGACTTACACTCTCAAAGTCACAAGTCTATGAGAGCTTTAATAGAATATATCCTTCTACGGGGGAAGAACCGCCGTCCACTCCATTAAACTTATTAAATATGTATGACAGGTGTCTCGGTAAGACTCGTGGTGAATCCAAACCAAAAGATTCGTGATCATTATGGAAAAGTATACATGCATGAGGTGATTCATCCACCCAACGGTTCACTGAAAGGAAAGTGCAAAAGGAACAAAAAGTAAACACATTTTTCATCGCCACGTCTGGTATATAGGATTTCCTCCCAATACGTGTACTTATATGTGTGCTCTACTTGAACATTTGGCTAGGACCCCTTCAGTAATTTAAGGGGAGCATTGGCGTAATTAAATATTTCTGTGGTATGGCAGTCAGACTGTCCGTACGCATTTGAGCATTTATAGAAGATGGAGAGGGCCAGGTTTTTAGTTGCTTCCTTCCTCTTGGTACATGGTATCAGAAATTAAATCTTGACACTCCCACCAAATCATATAATAAATACAAATTCTCAGAGTCTCTAGAATTATGTTTGATAATTAATCAAATGACGTAGATACGGGGATATTGAGCATTATGATAATATGATATCTTAACAGGATATGTTTTTTTAAAAAAATAGTATTCAGGATACATAAGGTGTATAAAACTTCTCATGGGAAAATGGTTTCCATACTCGAACGCTTCAATGGACTGATTTTAATGAAGACTGATTAAACTAATCACCAGTCTTTAATTTAACATGCCAGTATTATCACGACGATCATTGCATCTAAATATTTAATAGCTCTACCACATTATATATTATATTATGTATCACCTTGCGCCCTCACACCTACACTAATCTTGAGATGTCCTCTATCAAATCCGAATCCAGCCATCCTCTATCTTTGGCACACCTGAAATCAGAATGCCCTTGGACTCAATGCTCCAGATTTATAACTTGAGAGTGACACGCGCAATACTGGTTTTTGCCCGGATCATCCCAGAAAATCAGGTCATCTGTGTGTACCGCTGTAAAAACTATATTTATATATCGGTAGAGACTTATTTAAAAGGAATATTTATGTAGGTTGCGGAGAAGTACAGTCCCCCATAGAGTATCAGATTGAGGGGAAAGGTGTACATAATCATCAATCTAATGTCACGCCAATGTCCTAGTTCGTGAAAACTGTTTTATTCTCCGACCAACGTCTAATGAGATAAAATCTGTACGAAGAGTAATGATTTATTATTAAAAAGAAACTTAATTTATTTAAGAACCTTTTATTAGAACATAAAGCATACCTTTCAAGAAAAGCAGATGTCTTTGATGTCTAAAATTTAGAGTAACAGATTAAAGCTAGGCTTAGAAAAAACATATCTGTTTAAACATCGGGCGTGGGACATCTGAGAGGCCCCAATAACACTCAATGGATATCTATACTATTAATATAGGCCTAAAATTGAATTCGTATGAAGTGATTTACCTATATGGCAATCCACGTATCATGCCCTCATTAATATTGTTTCTCCCGGATATGATATTATACTTTTAGACGTCTCTGAACTTTGATGGAATTTAATGTATACATACACAAAATTAAATCCATGCTTTCAAATTTAAATTTTGTAGTCGGTACTTAGATAACCATTCGTCCCGATGATATCACATGCTACGTTTACCTGTTAGGTAAACACTATGATACGAACCACGCCTATTGTACAATATATTTAAGGATATAAGTGGTTAACTCGCCAGCCAGGGGACAATTCTTTCACATATCTGACGCTTTTCTCATCAGAATCAGAATCCACATTTCCCCAAGCTGTAGAGACTGTGTGCAGGGTAAATATTAGTTTGTAGATATATGGCAGTATCTGAATAAGGATTAAACTGGTGGCTGGAGGTGTATTTAGTCTGTGTATATACCCTGGTTTGTGCTGGGGGAGGAGGTGTGGGGGTGGGAGACGGGAAGAGGTAAAGGTGAACCAGAGGTGGCAAAGGAATCCAAATATTCAAGAAACTTTATTGGGAAAGTGTACTAAAATACATCTATATTCTCATCCAAAGTTTATTAATTAACTGAGTATTATCCCAAAGAGAAATTCTCACATTTAAAGAATATTGCTGATTTTGTTAATTAATACTTTATCTGAATCTTGGTATTTTGGGACATTGAAATGTTTCTGGCATTATTATTAACGACCATATATCTTTTTAATTCGATACTAAAAGCTAAATATATTGCTACATGGAAACGATGTATACATCTATTCGTTTCCTCCATTCATGCCTCGCTTTATATTAAATGGTCTAACAGATTCCCCCCAGGTGCAACACTATCACTAATTCTATAACGAGGTTAATCTGTGAGCCATCCGATGCTTAGACGCCAAACTATCGTCCCTTTTGCTTTGTTCGGGGATTTGTACACAAACCCTGCCTATATCAGTTATATTCAGTCCTCCTTTACAAATGCCCTTTAGCTACCAATACCTTCATAGTAAGAACATACTTCTATATAAGTATAATATGAGGCAGCATTCACTGCTCCCACCTATATTAGTTCAGTGAACAGGTAAATAATAAGGAAATTACATCATCACAATCAGAAAACACCTTAAAAATTGGTAAAACTGGTTGTTTTCCATTTCATGCAGTTTGATTAATGGTCGCTCAAAGTGAAGGAGCATTCACTCACAGGATGTGTATACTATACCAACTGTATGACAGATGGGAACAAAATTTTGGGAGTTTGTAATATGGAATAGCATTATGAGTTCATTTTTGTTTACTATGATGCAAAATTTGGAATTAGATATTTCTGGAATTTCTCGAAAAAGTAGAAGACTCGATGGATCTTCTCACAAGAGTTATCAAGCCAGCCATATCATGCCTTTGTTGGGGATTTCGTCCCTCCTATTCAGCAACATCACTGTCGGAAAGGTGTCAATCCCCCCGGGAGGTGATCAGGGCAGGGCGCTGTCGAGACTTCAAAATTTAAACTCTCTGATCTTCTTTTATAGAGGACTCAACTCTTATTTATGTACACAAGCACCCACACACCCACACATAGATTGAAGTTTGAAGCTTTCCATATAAATACTTAATACCCCATAATTATATTATATACATATTTATAGCCCAGAACTAAATTTTAGTTCTCGGCTATAAAGCACCGATATGCCATATCGTTCCTCACTATATATAATATTGACTTCATTTTGGAACGCAGGATTTTGAGTTATCATTTCACCATAAAATGATAAAAGTTCAAAACATTTTTTTAATAGGCCTACATATATCTGGCTAATGGTAAGGGAGATATTGTAAAAAGAAGAAAAAATATATTCTTGTTGCGAAAAGCACCTAGGACGGAACAGGTTTATATTTCCAAAGCTATCTAACTATAAGACCGGGGGCAAAAAGTCGTCATTAACTTGGAAAGGTGCGAGGTCTTGAACCTAAACTTTAGAATTTTCGCACCGGGGGTTTCATGCAGAATAGCTTTGCACAGAAGCGCACATCTACCCTCTGCTGGGTGTAAGGCTGGGACCAATAATTAAAATCAGCTTCAATTCTACTGGAAATGGACATCATCCATCTTTGAGTCGTTGGTAATGTCGAAACTTGATTAACTTGAGTGTGTATTAAAGGACACTCGAGGATTTCGTCGAATATTGTAAGTTTATTATGCAATATTTTATTGTAGTTAGGACAGGGTGAACTCTGTCATCTTCCGATCCGATAGACCCTCAAAGTTTATTACAGAACAAAGGGTTGCCGCACTATTCTTCACGTTGTAAACAGTGAAAATGCGCAATGCATCCTAGGCTCAGAGTTGAAAGAGTCCCTCCAAACTGAGGGAAAACCTCGCGCTCCAAACTGCAAAATGTCATTAGAACCCCATTCGGGCCTTACACCAAGGCCAGGAAAGATATAAGCGCAGTAAGCGTCCAATCACTGTCATACCATTCTTAACTGATCTGAGAGGCTCTGAGCCTAGACTGTATGCACTTCCTCTACCAAGTCGCAACATAGGTGGCAAAACTGGGACTATACAATAATATGGTTTACTCTCTATCGATGGGACAATATTAAAAGAATGTTAACTATTCGTCCTCGTGGTTCTTTTTATCTTATCTATTCATTTTAAATAGTGAGATGTCTATATTCATTTCATATCACTTCAGAATTTACTGTGTAAGATGTATAATCAAGCGTCTTGCAATATAAACTCACTGGAGCGTTGTTCATTTTCAAGTCACGTAGTACAGCTCAAAAAATGAATCCCTCTGATTAGTGTTTCGTACACATGAATTTATACTGTGTCAATAGAGGAAATTATCTGGTGTGTCTTCTGCTCTATCAACACAAACCAAAATGAGGCTGGGGTCAAGGGGTCATGCACTAGTTCAAAAATAAACACGCAGCATCCTTTAGATTTGTGACGTCACCAGAAAGTCTTAGCTCAAAACCGGAAGAGAATGTGTAGACGTACCGAGAAATGCGGACATTTTTATCTCCACTTGGGAACAATCTTTTGACAGTAAAGAAGAAAACAAATATAAGCGCGAATATAATGCGCAGCAGGGTTCTGAAGAGCAGGAAATTAGAGCGAAAGTAGGAGAGAGAAAAGAGTGACAAACAAATGCCAACGTGTGAAAATGAGAGGAAAAAACTGCTAAGAAATTGTACTAACATTGTGGAGTGTTAAATCAAATGACGATCGAGTGCTCCTATGTCATGGATGGTCACTCTTAGTCACCATATTTTTGTTATCGTGCCCAAGAAAAAATACCAAACATCACATAGGAATGTGTAGTTCCATAAACATGTTGATGAAAATTGAGGAGGTTCTTAAATCTTTTCCATCTTGGGGAGATCTTAGAGAGTAAGCATATTTAGGCATAATACCCATATATTTCATTGCAACGAGAACAATGCCATTGTATTCTGTTTATAAAATATATATAGTGCTGTGTTTATAAAGGGTTAATTTTGGCTGCATTTTATGTATAATGTAATGACAATGAAATGCGTCCATCTGTGTCTGCTTCTTCGATTGCACCACAGGCAGTCTGGTTTGCGCGTGTGCAGGCTGTGATGTAGCTATCACAGCCTTGATGCCCCTCACAGACAAAGAGCTGACAAAGCAACCCCCATGTAGCACCCCCCACCACCACCACCACCCCCGCCCCGACCTCGCCTTAATAAACACTCCCGCCCCCAGGCGACAAGGCTTGTTACTACAGGTATGGGGGCAACTTTGATGATCCGGCGCTACTAATTGCCCCCGACCTACCAGACCCAGTTTGTTTTTCAAATTTCAAATACACTGAGTCACACTTTTAGACAGTTTTCCTTCTATATTAATTAAACTGTGGTAAATGAAAAAGTGATAGATAATACACATCATGTCTAGTCGAAGGTAATATAGAGCACCTGTTAGAGAATTGGGAAATTCAAACTTGGTGTCTTAAGTTCTAAAGGACGGAGAAGGACATTTTTTAATGAAAGGCTCTTTTAAATTGATTATTTTCATGGTTTACATTGTTACAATATCATCTGTGGGTAAAATCAACTTTGCGGCTGGTGCACGTGCGTATGGTCAATGATTAACAACGATGTATGCGGTGTGATACCGGCGTTTGTCAGGTGGCAAAGCAAGAGAGTTAGGGAAGGTACCCACCAACGCGTGCCATCTAAGATGCCTTACCTGCAGGCCTTTATGAGCAGTTTATCTAATAGTCATAGATCTCTCTGCCTCAATATTCTATACCGATTCGATTTGATGCGGGTAGATTCAATACACATAATGGTCGACAGATTAAAACACAAGACCATCTAACAGTTACAAAGTCACAACTTCCACTAACACAAAAGAAGTCTAAAGGGTATAATCGAAAGACCTCTGAGAATTTACTTGGCTATTTTTTTATGTACACATTCATTATTGCAGTGCATACAGTTACATCAGAATATCAATGTCAATTAACAAGAAGTAATAAATGTCCATGCAACAAAAGTGAAATACCTCTCAGTTCTCTGATTGGGAGAACTGGTTTTCACGGTATCCTCTCAGATGTATGATACTATATACCCTGCTGTACATGTGATATGCTATTTTAAAGCGGTGCCTATAATGACCACAATGTTTCATTGCCCCAGATTTTAGAGAAATGTCATCACTAGGCCAAGGCTACCTGTATCAGTGGATGCCCTCCCTATAAGGCAATGAGGGAATTAAGTTGGCCCTTGCGGTGATCACCCCTCTCCTACTGCCGACCTCCTCTTGTGCACGTCACGGGCTGCTGACGTCCACTCAAGTCCTATTGGCCCTTTACGTCCTTCTCCTCCTTTGGCTCCTCCCCGCCCGTCTATAGGCTGCTACAGTATGTTATTGCCGATGGGAGGAAATCGACGATTCTTATGTATAGGTTAGCCCCAGATGATGAAATCCTTTCTAGGACTAATATTTTATTCCGTTTACTCATGTAAGTTCAGCACTAGCTCTTCAATAAGTGTTTCTGAATTATGTGAGGTTCTATTCCATAGAGGAATAGGAGTTTAATCTACATGCCAGTCTGACGCGCTTCAAATACAAAAAAAGCAATCATGGAATGCAATTCATGACATTTCTTTTTTAATAAACGACTGCTTCGAAAGGGTTTTGCTGGTCCTAACAAGCTTTTTATCTTGAGCATCTATACTCAAGAAATATACGGTAATCTTCGACTGTCAAAGGATAAGAACGACGTACATGGTCGATTTTAAGTAATGAGATAATCCCCATTGTATCCAGATTTAGTGGTATAAAATATTAATTCACAATCGGGATGAGACGACTATAAAAACAAGAACTTCTCTTTGTACCTTAGAGTTATAGAATAAAAAGTATAATATCATGATTCTAGAATTCGGGGCAATCAAAATCAATAAATCTGAATTTGATAATTAATTTTCAGTTATTTATTATTTATATTTATACTTCCCAAAATTATGATTTATAAGGATTATTATTTTATTCGCGATTTGAAAGTCTATTTCGAGTAAGTTCGGATGGACAGACATGGTACATGCCCTAGCCTGGCTTTTCCAGGGTTCGTGGTCACACTTGGAGGTGTCGCTCTCTAAGCTTGAAACCCACCTGTGGGAGCGAACGCTTGCCGGAGGCAGCAGAGCGTGGGAAAACAGTGTACACAGATCTCTCCCCCCACACACCTCCCCCTGAGCAGCAGATCTGTACCTGTCTACCTACCTCTCCTCTTCCTCCTGTCACACTCACACACACTGTACTCACATCATGTACACTGAGACCGCCTCAGGTGTGGGGTATAGAGACTGACAAGCTGCCATAACAAATCCCTTCTAAGGGCGAGAGGAGATGGATTAATATCAATTTTAATCCTCTGTTATAATTACATCAAGCACTGGATTTACTTAGATATATAGCCGAAGGAAGGAGAACAAAGGTTTCATATTCCTTGGATTAAAGCATATGGGATAATTGTATCTATGGAACGATGGAGGGGGAAGAAGAAGAAGGAAATGTGTTCGTGTACAGTGTGGCCTATAGCAATCTCATGGACTCAAGTCCAGAAAAGGTAGGGACCATGAAACCTTTAGTTTGGGAGGAAGCAACATAGAAAGTGTGGGTGTTGATGTGCTGAAAGCTGCAAGGGGTGGTATGAAAGACCAAAGGACTATTTGTAGTGGTACACTAACTTAAAGAGATCCAATGTACAAATAGAGAATATATAGTAAACAACACAAACAATGCACCTTAGACTCATGTCAATGTTTTGACAGAAGGCCGTGTGTGAACCATATGGTTAGGACGTGCTTATTGGACATGGTGCAAAAAATATCCATAATAAAAAAGCTACTCAAATAACATTGTTAACATTCAGAAGGTTTGTCTTTCATAATATCCTGTCTCTTGTATTTTTGCCCTTTGATGCTAGACATATGGTAGCAATAAATTAGTCAGAAAAATTAATTTCATTTTGCCTTTGAGTTTGATAAGACAGTGTATATCAGTGTATTGTCCCACAACTAGGTTTCTACAGCTAAAGTTAAATTGACATTTTATTCCCACGGGATTAAACAAAGTCTTTCCTACACAGATTACAAGAAACGAAGCTATAAGAAGCTATATGTAGAATAATCTATAACAATACTTTTAATTTTGGATATGGATGAGTCATGGGAAGTTGATGAACACCCACCTGGTGTTATTTATTCTGACATATATTTTATTGTCAACTTGAACAGTCTTGGTTGGAAGGTTGATTACAAAGGACATTCCTTCCTCTTCCTCAAATATATAGCTTCAATATAGATCTGTATCTAATATCTACTTTTTGTTTTCACTAATATAGTTTCTATATTAATCCACACAATAGGTGAACAAAATATTGCCCGATATATTTGCATTTCACAGGCTCGAAGGTATTAGGCTTTAAACCCCATTACAAGAACAAACGTGCTAACAAATAATGGTCCGTTGCATTCAATAGAGTATCTAATTAGTATTCACCCCTTCCGACGACGTGGCTCTTTATGGGAGAAATATTCCATTCCTGACACTCAAACTTTTCTATAGGCTGTCTGAAAAGCCCTGTCCTAGTTACTCATTTGTGATTCGTGTGTTGAATAAACAAATTTCTCCTACTTCTTCGCTAGCTCCAACCTTCCCCGAAGACGTGATAGGGGGGGGGGGGCTTTATAGTGCTAAATTGATAGCAATCTTATACCCCACTTTCACTGTTAGCGATTCACTTGCAAGTGTAGTGTACGATTTCCAGTTCAAAGATCGATTTTTAAAAGCTCTTCAATAAATCCCAGTTTCTGTTTAAGATCCTTTCCTTGGCATGTTGGGCTTGATTTCTAAAACCTTTGGTAAATTACTAAAAGACCTTTGACAGTTGAAAAAAAGGTATGCTCAATTCGTGTCTTAGGGATTACAATACTTATAACGCCTGAGGCTCAGAAGAGATGGTTAGCGGACTTAGTGACAAGAACAATCTGAATTGTGTTCTCCTAATAAAATAGGAGCGTGCGGAAGATTACAGGGCATTGCGCAACCGCACAAAAGATAAGTAGCTGATTAATGTGATTAATCCCCTCTATCGGTAAAGTCTAAAGGTGTAGCAATGTTATACAAGAGAGTGAGAACGGGAGAGAGGAGAAAGGGGGTGAGTGGACACGCCCCAACAATAATGTAGGCCATCCAGTAATAAACGTCACATCAGACTGAGTTCTTATACACTAGGACCAAATGTCGTCTGCTTCAAGTGTCAACTCTTTTGGCGCCAAAAAGATGAATGTTCCTGTGGTTTTGTGTTCGGGGGTTGGTTAATGTAGCGCACTTGCCTTGCTCATGTCGGTGTGTTCATTCAAGCACCCCTATATAGACCAACCAACATTATTTGCAAGATACCCTCTACTGCCTTCCTTTGCCCTCAATGTAAACCCCCTGAGAGGGGTGTTGAGTGGTCGGGCTAAGACCAGGGGATCCAGGACATGAAAGCAGAGCAAGAGTAAAAATAAACAAATTCGAAAACTCAGCTTTCACTTTACCTGCCTGCTATTGGCAATTAAGACCCGAAGGAGACCGAGGTATTAATTTTGAAACGGATTTAGAATATTTAGATTTGAAGTGACTATTACCTCTCTATTTCCTGGAAATACCCTAGCTGTTGTTTCATCTTTCATGTTTCATCATCAAAATCAAGCAATATTTTCTTGTTTTCTGATATGCCTGAAGGTATAATGTATTTCCGTTATACCAAGGATATTATTTAAGGATTCACGAGAACCTAATCATAGCATATGACCGTCTTAGCTAAGTTGATCTCCCAGGTGCCCCATTTACCCCGAACTGGTGCAACCAACAAGATTCCTATATGCACGCCAGCAATTCATCGACTAAACACAATTAACATTCCATGAGTAAATCAAATCACACCTACTCCTAACGCTAAGCCTAGAAAATCGACAGCTTAGGCCCCAATGCTGAATGAGAGAGATTCCTCGTCACAAGGATGTGGTCACCAAAATTTATTTGCTATGGCAAATACAAATATTGTCCCGAATTCTTCAGGGCGCTTAGTCTTGGCATTTTGAGAAATAGTACTCATGATCACAGTTATAGATGGGTGAGAGATCTGGCTCAAGGGGTGATCAGGATATTTTGGACAAGGCTGGATTTAAAAAAGTGGTTTAAATTGAGGAAAAGTCTTTTCTAAAGTTGCCTCATTGTATAAGGATATACATGTTAATTTGTCTTTTGCTTTTGGATGAATGACGCATGGTATAGCTTGGTAAAATAAACATAATTATAACTAAATATCACATCACTCTCATTCTCGATTACTCTAACATATAAGTTAATCCAAACACAAAAGTCCCATCAACAGTTAATATGAAATGAAAGAAAACATAAATTCTTTATCATCATTACTGAATATAATTATTTAACAAATGTATGAACTTGGTAGTAGGCACAACTCTTGATTCAAGCATTTTCTTCCGACATTTATAAATATGTAAGATACTAATAGCTTGATTATGCCGGAAATGATGAAAACTCCATATCAATGGCGTGTATGAGAACGGTTCACTTATCAGGACACGTGAATGATTTGTACAACGTGTGAATAATAAGCCTCATCGGCTTCATAAAAATATAATTGTGATAATGCATTCTTTCTTGGAAGATGTCAAAATCCGCAGCTTTGTCCGCCCCATGTTAGTGTTTGCTGAGGTGAGAATTTACCCCTGAACTATCTCCAATGGCAGGTGTGCCATGAGAGGTCATGGAAGACTAAAAAATAGACTTCATCTCAAAAGACAGAAATAATCCCTAAAGAAAGGAATCAGAAATGTGTGAACGAATCCTATTCAGAGAAGTCTCTGCTTGTGGAGCTTTAGACTGACTTAACGCTATACCATATCAGACTTTCTCTCACTTACCTGTCTACAGAACCCTGCCCTGGGTTACTGCCTGTGTAAACGGAATTTAAAAGATTTCAGTTGAAAGATGCATATCTTTTGATGGACAAAAGTTTTCAGTTTTCTGAAGTAGGCTTTATGAGGTTTACATTTATGCAGAGAGTTGTGAAAGGCTTTGTTGTTGAGATATCATATCAAAAACAAACTTCGATAAGTTGCTTTTAATCTGTGCCTCCATTCTGGTCCTCATACTTGTATTAACTCTTAGGATTATCTTCTCCTCTTTCATGTGGGAGCTTTTTATTTCCAATTTCCTACGTTTCTTTAAGGAAGGATATGTAAATAACTGAAAAGGACATTACATTTGAATAATTAAGTGAATCAGATATTTGCTGCATTTGTTGAAGTAGTTGAAAATTCCCATTTTCTGCTGTGATGTGATTTGGTGGAGTCCATGGCATCTGTCGATGCAGCATATGTCAGGTTTTAGTTAATACAACACCTGCTCTCACTTTTTAAGCTCTGGAATCCTTTTCTAAATATCCTTTTCTTCAATGCCTTTTCTGGCAGGTGGAGGATGTCCAAATCTTCTAAATGTCCACATCCAAATCCAAATACTGAAACAGGTTTACTAGAGATATTTGGTAACATTGAAGACAAGTGCTTGAAAATGAAGTAGAGCTAGGAGCTTGACATTTGAATGAGTTTCTATTACGACTATCTAGTTATAGCCCAATAATTATGACACTACATAAACATACAAATCAACAATGCAAATTCAGGATTCCCGCTGTAGCATTTTGTTATGCCTTTGGGTATAAAATCAAACCCCCTTTTCACACTAATCTATACTCTCCTGGATCGTTCAAATATCTTTCTTCACAATGGTGTGTATAGTGAACAAAATTGTGTTGTTTTTCTATTAACCTTTTATTACCTTTACTATAATTACTTAGATACAAATATTGACTTATCGCACCCAACTTATTGTCTGTTTTACAATCCTGAGTGAATATCTCCTGGACAGACCTCAAGAAACAGGGTGAAATGTATCTAGTGGAGAAGAAAGGCTACAACGAGTCTATTTACACGTGTGTCTAAATTGACTTGGTTTTCCCAGTAAGGAAATAGGGAGAGTGATGTAAGTTGGTCCTTTAATGGTAGGTTACCATGGAAAGTGATCGGAGTTAGGCAGAGACAATTGGAGAAGAACTGGCTGCTATACTTGGATAGCGATAAAGTTGTCACTTACAGTGGTAGGATGTCTGAATAGTCAAAATATAGATTCAAATCTGCCCCCGTTGCGGATCAAGGACCATCCATATAAGAAGCATATGGGTCCACACATTGGCCCCAGATCACCCACCGGCTATTCATAGCACTCCCCAAGGTTCCCATCAAGAGATCAGCATTACATACTAAAACATTGAAATATGAAATAGTCCTGCAAATTGATATGTTCTTACAAAAATACGTTAAGAAATATGCGTGTTATTGTTGTTCAAGGATTAATGGCCGACATTAATGGGCTGCTGGTGCGCTATTTGGTGCATAATCACAAGGCGATGCCTAGGGATTACCTACAAACAGTGCACCAGCAGGTCCGAAATGGAGGTTATAATTCCGTTTAGCCTCTCTATAAGGTGGTTTTAGCCCCAAGACCGCAACTGGCAGTAGAAATTATATTATTGGATCATATCACCAGTCGTTTGTAAGAATAAGTTCAAATTCAAATTCAATATATTTGATGTGATAAATTTGTGAACCAACACTACACCGGATAGTGGTTGAAATAATACATTCTCTAACCTATATCACTTATAGAATTGAAAGGCTTTTTGAATGGGCTAGAATACATTCATATCATTGGGCCATACACTAAAGCACACATTTCATGACAGCATTGAGTTGCTTATTAACTTTACGTGTAGAGATTTTGTTTACCATGCACAGGCTTCTTATTTATTTAGCTGACTTTGGAAGCGAACAGATAATATCATGTAAATTTATATTTACATGTATTCTACCTCATCCCAGGGTCAAGTGGAAAAAACCTGTCTATGGAGTTGACAGATATTCAATTATTGTATCTACCCCTTCCCGAATGAAAACATAATAAGACTGGGAGGGAAAGCATTATTGGAAAGGTATGACTGAAATACCGCATCCAAAAAGTCATAATAAATGATAATGTATAATTCCTACGTGACTGAAACATGTGAATGAGTATGGACCGTAACTTTGAAATTAAAAACTGAAATGTCTATTCACTGTAAGAACGAAACATTCCTGTTCACTGCGAAATTAAGATCCAATTTAATGATTCATTGACGCGTAGGCTATTAGACATATGTGTGACCATATGTCTCCATGTGCATGTAGATATAATGAATCGTAATTTCCAGGCTTTTCCGGTTTCCTTTGTTTGGGAAAGCTAGACAAATGGGATTTGAAATCGAACACAACCGATTGTCTTATCTCCTTTGATGCTGTCTATTGTACGGCATTATAAATTCTTTGAATAATTAGTTGTCTTTTACCGAAAGGTTTCTGAATGAAGTAAGCTTTAATTTGGTACATTTCCATTTTACAAGTATGTTAGACTGGTAGAGGTTCACGCATAAAGATGAGAGACAAGGGGTTAACTGCTTGATATAATTACCTGTAGTGCATTGGGTCATCAGGAAATTCGGAATCCCAGGAAGCGGCGTGGGAAAGACTGATATTATGACTCACACACAATAGTCATGTCTAGCACTCACCCCAACAACACTGGTAAAACATACTAGGGTCACAACATGTAACCTTATTTACTTTCCCCTGTATTTAATCGGCCTACCTTCCGTTTCTTATTCGGGGATATTCGAAGAGTAAATTGATATCCACAAAGTCAGTGTACAATGCCTTGAATGGCCAATAAAACTGGAACCATGCATGTGAAGCACTGCCATTGCTATACACACCAAGAACTCGTGAGCGCGTGATCACTTATCTCAGCCAGAAGCATTGGAAACATATAAAACAACGCCATATTATTACATGATATTCATATGTGGTAAATATTATGGAAAAGGCAGGAATAGTAGTGGTCCCTAGATTCAATGCATGTGACTGCTGAAGTCCCATGACCCACGATTATATTGTCCTGCCACAACCTCATACCCTGAAAAGTAACTTATTTGGAAATTGCTATGTAACCATATACATGTGAAATGCTCTGAAAAATAACTGGAAATTGCTTGGTCACTATGTGAAATGGTTACCTTTAGGTATAATTTGAACAGTTCAGTTACAAAAGTGAGGCACTTTTTCCTTTGGAAAAATCAAGAGAAACACAATGAAATCATGCATGAGACACCATCTGAAAGCCTCTGACTTTTTCCTAGTCTTCAGGGTGGCACCGATATATTAGTTCTTCTTCATTTAGCGGTTAGAGTAATATCCTATTTTCCCTCGAAGCAGGGAGCAGAAGCTAGCCAATATGACTATTGTCTTTGGCCTTGGCTGCCTCTTTACCTCTTTTACTTCTTACTCATCACCTCCATTGATAAGTTTTGTCTTTTCTGCTCACGTCTCATACTCATACCCTTGAATAGATTCGAGCCTCACCCTGGTCACCCTAAGCTATCTTACTTCAATAGCATCGCATGCTCTTATCCCCCAAATCAAACTTCCACTCCATCCACTCCTCAATACAATATCTGATTCATCTTTATTCCTAGATCAGACTACTTTTGTCCATTTCATAACTTAAGCCTCATAACCCCTTCTCCTTCGATGTTTTTCTATAAATTTTAATCTTTCGCATCACCTTTATCTATATGTTATGTCGAGTTTTCATAAACTTCCATGCTATTGATTCGACTCCTCCCCTTGCCCTGTCTCTGCTCTCCTCACACACTAGATCTACATAACTTCACTCATCCCCCTCTCTCCACCTCAACCAGTCAGACCAGATTATGTTTTAGACTATTCTATATCCCTCAATACACCTAGTTTTGCAATTCCTTCGCGCTGACATCTAAGAACTTCGACTCTTGGCTCACAAACAAATTTCTTTTCTACAGCCAAGAGTCTCCAAGAGTCTCTAATACCGTCTTGCCAATGAGGACGGGCAACTTTGAAACCAATGTCGCACCAAATCTATTTTTACTTGGAATAGCGGTTTGCCTAGACACAAATACAACTGGAGATACCACAACCTTGGTGTCTGTAATTGTATCTTCGGATATCCCCAGTCTATTCAGTTCATTAACTTTTTTCTTGTGGGTAAATGATTTCTCTACTGAGAGTGTAAGAACATTCTTCGGCCTTTTATCATAATTTAAAGAACGTAATAAGGATGCAGTAAATCTTAATATAACAGGACACTGTTCATCGGAATAGAAGTAAAAAGGTAGACATTACGTCATGGCTTTTGATACAAGGATACAGCGGTCTTGTATTTTGATCATACACTGTACACATTAATAGATATTACTGCATGGCATCTATAGAATAAGGTAAAAACAACACCAAGTAAGAAAGTATATAATTTACGCGAGTTGCTTTTAAAGTTTCCTACAGATCACCCCCTACACCCCAGCTATATTTGATTTCTTTTTTGACTTTATATCAAACATCGCCAATACATTACCTAGCTATATCCATGCTCCTTTTACAGAAGTGACGCCTCGTAAATTAATGCCACTGGAATATAGACAGTTCTATAGTCCTCAGCATGAATTTATCGACTTCTAGATAAAATGTATTTAATGGTAATTACATGTAATGTATACATGTACTCTCAGTTAACATTGGTCAAAAACAAAAGATATTCTACTTTTTGTTCCGTTCTTTTTGAACTCATTCAAAAGCCTTTGACCAACATTCTGGAAGAGTTTGTCTGGTTGTCCAGATAAACTAAAGTAGGCCTACACATGTATATGTTGGAGACCCGCCAAAATCCTTCTTGCGGTGGCTTCACTTATTATCGCTCACCGGCGGCCGTTTGCTCTCAGCTGATTTGACTTCAAATCCTTGTATAAACATAGCAGCAGCAGAATATTGATGAATTCAGTTCTATAAGTCATATTATTATACGCGCATGCTATATGAGAGGTGCTATAAGTGGGGTGCTATGAAAATAGTCATATAGGACGCGTCCTATAAAAATGTAGTTGTCTAAAAATAGCTCTGACTCAGCACTTCCGCTGTCTCCGCGGAGATCCCCGCGGAGATCCCCGCGATCGGTAATCCACCTGTGATTATAAAAATACATAATAAACACCACACCATTAAATAGAGAATTAAATTCTCTATCAAATGATGTAAGGTTTATTATTGTAGCTCAAGAAATGGCTATGATATTTCTTTTGTATTTCTTTATTGACAGCATTTTATCAAATTACAGATAATCATTCTCAGCGTGTCTTAAATGTTAATAAAAATATAAATAATTCATCAAGTTCATAATTTCATCGTTAATGTTAAGCATTTTAACTTTTAAATAGGATATTTGATCTTGGTCTACAGTCGAGTACTTCGCTTAAGTCAGTAGAAGAACATTGGCACCACCTGGTGGCTTGTTCGTACATCACACAGCCAGCTATCCATTTCAATAGTCAAAGCTACTAGGAACATTGCCACCACCTGGTGGGATTCTTATGCATTGTAAGTCTCATTCCCTTACTTTCAGTGTTCAACTGCAGTCCATTAACATACTTTACATCAGCAAACAATGCTATAAAATCATAATAATATTTTTGGATTTTTCAGTTTTATATAATAAAATAAGAAAAGCTAAAAGCACAAATAAATGGTTCGGGTCTGGGTCCACAAAATTCTAGTAACCTTTTATAGTTCGCCTCCTTCCCTAAATTCTATCCATACTTTTTCTTTTAGTTTCACCTTAAAATCCGAAAGGTCTAAATTATCTCGTAGCTCCAGTGGCATATCATTCCAGATATTTGATGATTTAGACAGAGAGGATCTGGAGGTGGATTCCTTTTTCCATCTATACTCTAAGGTTCGTCTGCCTGCATGTCCCCGTATATCCATTCCCACCCCACGCTCCAAAAAAGAACTAGTTTTGAATACCAATGATAATACTCTACATGTCCTCCTGTATCTCAGATCTCAAAATTCGATACATTCCCTTTGATGTTTAAAAGTGAACGTAGACCTCTGTTTTGAGTTTTTTGGAGTCTATGGTGGACATTTTGTGGACCCAGATCCGTACAGACAATACAATTTTCCAATATTGGGAGTACAAATGTCTTATATAGCGAAATAGCAATATTCGTTCCTATATATGGGAGTATTTTTCTTATTTTCGTTGTCTCAAAATATGCCCTCTTTATTATATAGTTAATCATTGTTTCCATTCTTAAATCACAATCGATCAAAAGGCCAAGATACTTAAACACCTTGGTTTCCTCAATTTCTCCATTGTTTAGTTTATATCGAGGGATATTATCTCTATTTTTCCTACCCCCATATACACGTTGGAAGCGAGTCTTGCTGGAGTTCAGTTTGAGGCCATTATGTTTACACCATTTTTCAAACTTCACCACATCTCGCTGCAATTCGTCTATATCATGCTGATCTTTAATAGGTCGCCATATCACACAATCATCCGCATAGAGTTGTATCTGCGATGAGAAATTCATATTTGTCACATCATTCATATACAAAATGAACATAATTGGCCCTAAAATACTTCCCTGAGCTACCCCGGCTGTTAATCTAGCCTCATTCGATATATCCGTATTAATTTTGACTACCTGAGTTCTATGTGTGCAGTAATTTCGAAGCAGATTCAACTCGGTATTTTTGAAGCCCAAAGCATCCAATTTTTCTAGCAATCTGTCTAGATTTATTGTGTTAAATGCCTTGGACAGGTCGAAATATACTAAATCTGTGTTACAGCCGTTGTCTTTGTTTTTCAGTAAATCCAAAATAAGATAGCCCAGGGCGGTCTCTGTCCCTTTTCCAGCCGAAAATCCGTGCTGCTCTGGAATTATGATTTTGTTAAGGACAAAGTAGTCATCTAGTTTCTCCTTCAAAAGTTTTTCAAATATTTTTCCAGCAAGGGATGTTATTGTTATTGGCCTTAGATTGTCTAGTTCATAATTGTTTTTCCTCTTAGGGATGATTGTGCACATGCCTCTTTTCCACTCCTTCGGATATTCACCCGAGATCCTTACATTGTTTAGCAGATTCGTATAATTAAACAGATCATTTAACAAGCAAACCTTCAGAAATACAGTAGGAAGTTTCACATGTCCACTGCTTTTGCTAGTGTCAATGGCAGCTATTTCTTTTTTCACTCTATCTTGGGTAATTATTTCTTCCCAAGAAAAACGACTGTCCAACCTGTTAATGACTGGCATGTGTAACTGGGGGTCGATTATAGAAGTGATTTTTGCAAAGTACTCATTGGTTATATTAGCAGCCTCTATACCCGTATATTCTAAATCATTTCTTACGATCCTGCTTAGTGGGTCAGAATCCTTAGTCGATTTTGTTGGGTATATCGTCGCTAAGTGTTCCCAAAATTTCCTTCCACTAGTTGAGTGTATACGCATTATTTCTAATGTTTTTTCTCTACTAGATGCCATAAGTTTGCTATTGATAATCTTTTTTTGAGCTTTAGCAGCCATCCAGTCTATGTTATTGCCAGTTCGCTTAGCCAGGGTGAAGAGTCGATTTTTTTCTTTGATCAGTAACCTAATCTCTCTGGATATGGTACCCTTGCATTTAGGTTTAATGACAATTTCCTTTTCCGGGTAGAGGTTATTTATTATGTTGGTATATTTTTTGCTCAGTTTATCCCAGCTAAGGTTCACATCGTCACCATTCATTATATTTGTATGAGCCTGAACATTGGACCTGTCGATTTCTCTCTTTATTTCATCTACGTTTAGTTTACTAGATAGACCTCTCGTTACAATTTTCTTTGGCTCTCTTGTTGATGGTATATTATATCTGTTCTTCTTTATTATAACATATATTGGCATATGGTCAGACAACATAATATCCAGAACACCAAATTTCTCAGCAAATCTACAATCTCCGATGATCAGGTCTATGGCAGTACTACTCTTGTTTGTAACTCTAGTAGGCACCACTATCGACTGAGTTAGATGATGGTTCTTAATACACCGATATAGATCTCTCTTTGGTTTGTTGTTCTTTAGTACATCTATGTTGAAATCACCTAAGTACATCCTTTCGATTTTCATCGTGTCTGAGATTTGCAAAACGTGTTCAAACTCAACCATAAAATCTTTTATGCTAGAGTTAGGCGGTCTATAGACATTGCTTATTATCATAGGCTTTCTATGTCCGGCTTTTACCTTCAGACTCAAGATTTCTATATGGTCCTTCATGCAAGTAATATCCTCTATCACACTAACCTGAAGGTATTCCTTGTAAAAGATTAATAAGCCTCCTCCCCTATTTTTCTTTCTGTCAAGGCGGGCAAATTTATAACCATTGATCTTAAGTTGACAGTCTGATATACAGTCGGATAGCCATGTCTCACCTAGGCAGACGATATCAAACGTACCATTAATTATTTCCAGATGTATCTGATCCTTTTTATAGTAGAAACTGGCTGCATTTAGATAGCATATTTTTAAACCTTTCAGCCTATCCACGTCTATTAGACTATCCATCATCACGATTAAGGCAATGGAATATCCCCCCTGAGTCCCGAACCATATTCATAAAAACACAGAGATGACCATACGTGTGACAGTCAAGTGAACCACCTTTCGGGCCGAGTACGGTAGTTGCAACATATGCTATTCCGTCGGTCTTTAGGGCGGTATACATGTTTTTTGGCATCGAAATCACAGAAACAACACATACCTTTAATTCACCTGTAAACTAGGTACCATATCCAGGGAATAACCTCTCCTGTAGTATATATTCACATTACATCATACATAGTTGGAGCTCTTGTCCGACGGTGGCGGCCATATTGCTTCCGGTTCTCTTAGACAACATAATGTCGTAAACATAAATTACACATTATCATCTTCCTACACGTCGGCTTTTACTGGTATTATATTATTATATTACCAATGGTAAAACCATTCGTTGTACTAGAAAATAAACAGGATATTAATGATATATCGATCGAGTCGATCATGCGGAAGTGCGATTGCGACTTTCCTAACCCATTTTTGGTATCCAATATGGCGGACTACGATCTTAGACAACATAATGTCGTAAACATAAATTACACATTATCATCTTCCTACACGCCGGCTTTTACTGGTATTATATTACTATATTACCAATGGTAAAACCATTCGTTGTACTAGAAAATAAACAGGATATTAATGATATATCGATCGAGTCGATCATGCGGAAGTGCGATTGCGACTTTCCTAACCCATTTTTGGTATCCAATATGGCGGACTACGATCATAACAACACCACGTTAGTCTAAGAGATTATGGAATTTACGCAATATATGCCAAATAAACAGGTAATCTGTGTTATTTCTTCACCTTAGTATAATCTCGAGTATCTAGTGAACCATTAGGACCATAACTAATGACAAATCAAGCAATATTTACACCGGACTCGCTGCTAACCGTCTTTACTTATCTTTCGTTTCCTTAAGAAGGTCAGCTGTTTCGGTCATATTCAACAGCTGGGATTGTCCATCTCTGTCTCTGGTTTTGTTTAACCTAACAGATATGCTCTTGTATTTTCTCTCATTGTCCCTAGGTGTTGAGGCAACATGATCTTGCATAGACTTGCTTCGGATTTGGGCGAACGATCGTGATAGGATCTTTCTCCTCCTATACTTGGGAATGGCAGAGAGTTTGGACGATGTTAGCGACTCTGAAAGCTTCACGATCTCGTCTTCATCGTCATCCTTCTTTTCCGAATCTGTACGTACATTATTTTCCTCATCTACGACTTCTAGAGGTGAGAATCTTGATCCTGTTGGGGTTATTGTGGCTGCATCGTCATCCACGATTGATTCAGCTCGGTTTCGTCTCAACTTCCTCGGGGAGGGGCTCGTAAATCCATCTTTATTAGTTGTTCCATGCTTTGGGACAGGCTTTGCATGTTTACAAACCAGTTCGTCAAATCGATCTTCATTCATAGCATTTTGGATTTCAGATCTCACTTCCATTAATATCTTGCCAAACAGATTCTCCCCCTTCCAACAGTCGTCTCTAAGCTGCCAGTTCCCCAAGTAAACACCAGCGCCCCATTTCTTGCTTGGCGTCGCTTCAATGAGCCTCACTTGGCCTGTATTAGCGAGTTTGATAGCCAATTTCTCATCCTTATAATATTTGCAACGATTGATGTCCTTCAGGATAGCAACTTCCCGAGCTCTCCATTCGATTGTAGTGGGTATTCTTTCCCCCATCGATTTTAATTCTCTAGGGTCAGATTGCTTCAAAATTTCTGGTGCTAGGCTGGGTCTACATAATCTTGCTTTTTTGTGGACAAACGCCTGTTCTGTGCAGCTAAAGTCATATCCCTCATATTCGACGTCACAGCTGAAGAAATTGCTTAGATAAGCGAATTCTCCTTGAAATGCCAGGCCGTTTTTTACCTCCGTAACCTTGATGTTTCCTGGCTGTAGCTCTTCACGTAAGAATTTTAGTTGTCTATGATTATATAGGACCCCGTCAATGAGAACTCTGTCCCCTTTCGGTTTGGTACGATTCTGGTCGCATCCCTGATCGATGGCATTAGCAGCCAAGAGTTTCATGAGGCTCCTCTTTTTCTTAGTGTCCACAGTACAATAATCGTGACAAAACATTTTGTCCGCATTAGGCCATTCGTTTTTGGGGAATTTGCTTGGGTCCTTGAAGCAGTTGGCACCGTCAGTTATAAAACGATCCCTCATAGATTTGTGCAACAATCTCACAACTAGTGGTGGGGCAGATTTCTTGTCATATGATTGCGATTGCCAATAGGCAGAATCGATAACCCCTTCCCATATCGTAGGTAATAGTATGCTCAGGATTCTTGTGGCAATGACAACAGGATTCTCACTATCAAAAAGTTCTCTATGGATATTCTCGATTATTACGTGTGTATCCTTGTTTTGCTGACGAATGACTTCTTGTTCGTCTTGAATTTTCTCTATGGCAGATTTATTATATTGGGCATCTCGCTGTAGAAAATCAATCTTAGTGTCAGATACAAAAGTTTTTTTGTCAGCATTTACCATTGCCTTCTCCAGGGCCTCAATCCTTTCACTCATCTCTTTTCTAGACTTTACCAAAGCTTGTAGTATTATGGTTTTCTTCGTATCTTCTTCAAGGAGGTTATGTAGCTCCTCTTCCAGATCAAATTCAGTCTCGCTATCCTCACTTTTACTACTATCGTCAGAGGCCATTTCTTCCACATCAAGGTTATCAAAATCGTATTCGTTGGAGGTTACCTTCTTTGCAGTGGATAGTAGAGGGGATGCATTTTTCCTTTTACCTAGATTTATCTCTGGTGGGACAGAACTTTCACTTGCTTCTCCCATGTCGTTGTTAGATTGATCACAAGATATAGTCAATTTGTCACCCATTCGTTAGCTAGACAGTGCACTATGCTCACCGGTGCTATGCGTATGGTCCGGATTGTTTACATGGAGCTATAAATACTCCCGCGAGTGGGTCCGATTCTCTTATTGTCGCCCACAGCTCAGTAAAAGTCCAAATTATTCGTAAAAATCCGTATTAAAACATTTCTTTGGACACACAGTATATCACCTCCATATTCCAGTTCATTTGTGAAAGTTTGTGAGTTTTCGGTATGGTAATTCCTGTGATTTAGGCGAGAAGATCAGCCTCTCATTCTGAAGTCGACTTGACCATTCAAAATTCGCGCCAATATGAACGTTTTAGTTCAACCAAGTCAGTAAGTAAACACTGCATGATCACACAGTCCTGACAGCTCACTCACACAGTCCTGACAGCTACAACAAGCCTACTGAAGGTGCTCTCAGCGGGGCAGCTGGGGCTCTCTGAGAGTTCTTTAATACTCTTTCAGTGATATCTGATGATGATCAAATTTTATGCACATATAATAAATATAGAATGGAACTCGCCAGCAATAATCGAAAATTTATAGGACTTGATTCGTCCACATAAGCACTCTGCCTACGGCATCGTGCTTATGTGGACGAATCTCGTCCTATAAATTTTCGATTATTGCCGGCTCGTCCCATTCTCTCTATTAATATGATTGAATTTGATTAAGATGTTGATGTTATAATAACTCAAAATGCAGCTTTAAAATTATCAACGAGTTTAAAACACCAGAGATGGAACTCATAAGTCGGCAGAAAGATGTAACAAATTTCCCCATCTTATCTTGAATCTGATGGCCCAGGCGGTCACCCCTTTCATCCGAGGTTGTTTGTAAGTTCTTAAAGGACCTTCAGTCTCCCCTCTCATTTTCCGTTTTGGAGGTGCTAGTGAAGTTTCTTTCACTATTGTTTAAATATTGCATAAATCTGATTTATAACTTGACAATCAGGTTCAGAACATCTATAGCTTGGGACCTGTACATCTCATTTATAAAAAATAAAATGAAAATGAGCAAGTATCATGAAGTAATTCATTTGTTGACTAACTTTCAGTCAGTTTTTTTCATTTAATCATGTCTTCCGATTTGATTTGAAGCATATAAGATATATCGATCAATGTGTAGCCTGCTCATTTTCCATCCATAGGTCTCATGATAATTCTTCAAATCAGATCGGAACAATGTTAAATGCAGTGATATTTCCATTTCTCTGTATAAATTAATGAGTTGAAATTTGCCAGAACATGTGGTTTTTATGGCCTTTTATGGCCTTTTATGGTCCTTTCCCCGATTTTCTACCCCAGACCCCTTAGTGTGGTTCACAGCAGGACCAAACAAGCTCGGGTATAGCATCGGACATAGTTCCATCTCTGGTGTTTTAAACTCGTTGATATTATACTTAACCATCTCTTTTTTACTTCTGCAGGATGAGAAGACAAGCGTGGGGGAAGCGTCCACTTCCGGCGCTTCCAGCGGAGCAGATTCCCCCGGAAGTCCTATGCCCCTGGTACCGGATCACGTGATTGAAGTCAACCACAACAGCATCACTCTCATCAAATCATCGCCCATGTTCAGAACGAGGCTACCTCACCTTTCCGCCCACCAGCTGGCGCTGACGGCGGGGTCACGACGCACGCGCTATCAGTCTCCTTACGCGCCAAAAGGACAGTATGCGCAACCTCAGTCATATGAAATGTGGTCAAGGAGACGGAAGCTTTCTAACCTCTCCAAGCGACGGAAAATCGAGAAGCCACTAATCTGGGTGGCTTCAGCAATACTCATCGTCCTCCTTATTGCTGGTATAATGATCGCAGTCTATTTCTGGATCACAGGTACGTAAGAATGAATGCGTAGTTTTATTTGTTAAAATAAAATATCGCTATATATACCACATTAAAGTCAAAACGTAAAAATAAGATGTCAAGTGTTATAGTAACAGTTAAGGCCTCTCAATTGCAACCTATCGGGGAACATGAATAATAAATGTTATTATTTAAGTCACCGTAACAAAATGGTGTGAGGATAAAAATACCTAATGGTAGTCATGGCTAGTCATAACTTTGTTTCTAGCATGTGTATGCGTGTTTTATGTTTAAGGGGACATAAGAGAAAGGAACACAAAGAAATAGTGGGTAGATTCTATAATAACATAACCTGAGAAGTGCTCAAGCACATAAGCACGTTACATTTTGTGTGTTTTGCTGTGCCATGCCATTAGCCGTAGCTGTGGATAGGAGAGCAGTAAGTTGGAGAGAGTGTAAAGAGCAGGAAAGGACATTTCCACAATAGAATCTATAAAGATGAATCTCCGTTGTCCTTGGAGTAGGGTTAGCTTCGATATCGTGAATGAACCCTTATTGTAACAGTGAGAGGTAGCTGCGAACAGGGTCGTCAAGTGTGGACGAGGACTGGCTCATGAAAGACTTAAGGGTTGGCCAAGGCTTCTAATGTTTGGCATTGAATCAAACTTAGATACAAAGAGATACACATAATACATTCCGTAGGGAGAAAGCGTAAGTGAGCATGGGACTTGGACGTACTTTCTGTACAATTATTTTGACCATGAACCTATGGAGTCTATAGTAAAGATATATCTCTTAACTTCTTATCACTTCGAATTCATATCAAAAGTATCACTTTTATGTTAATCATATTTATATAATGCAATGTTGTTTAAGATGTCCTTCTAAGGATGAGATTATACGCTTCCTATTACATGTTGTAAATTCCACTAGTTATAACCTCTATGCATTCCTACATACATTCCTCCCATTCAATATAGTGCTCAGATATGAAGATGGTGGTAAATTTACCCATGTTATGGATATGCTAACGAGGCTTTCTGACGCAAGGGGAAGGGACATGGATACCAAACTCTAGACCACATACTAAATCATTTAAAATCCAATCATAAAAATGTTATCTAGGCCCATTTACATATATGTACATGTATATGATAAGGCAAGGATTCCTTGATTTAACTCTTTGAACGAAGATCCATATTGATATATTCGGCACATGTTCGCATATACAAATGTAGTTAATTTCGTATAACATCTTTAGAAAAGCTACATCGATCATGTGTATAAATTCCACGACTTAAAAAGAGCTCCAGAATATTGAAGATAGACACATAACAGAGCCTTCTGGACAGATGTATATGTTTGGGATTATTACACAACTAAAGCCGAAAAGAACTTGTTCAATATCACGGAATGTGATTGCCAGGAATGCAACGGCAATCCTGGCAAGGATTGCCGTGCAATGTGGGCATATCCAGCTTTTATGAGAATATTTGTTTTGGTTGTTTTATTTCACTGCTTTTTAAAAGGCATCTTCAGTGTTTGTGACTAAGATGTTTGACATGTCCGCATCAATATAGTACCTCTTTAAAGAACACATTATTATGAGATGCCCCTTTTAATATGGGATTCGTTGGCTGTGGTTATATTTCTATAAATGCCAGACGTATATCTTCCGTCGTGTTTGATCATCTACTCTTATATAGTAGATTCAATCTTCAACCTGTCAAAGAATTGAATTCCTCTGACATAAGTCCGCATTGAATGAAGTCAATGAACCCTGATTTTTTTAGGAGTTTAACCTAAATACTCCTGAATAAGAAGAGACGAAAACAAATTATTAGGAAAGAAATCATCCATATATAATTAATACAAAATCCCAAGTTAACTCATAATGCAGTGAAGTGAAATGAAATATTTAAAACATAAATGCGGCTGTCAATGAGAGTAAATGGCAATGTTAGCATGTGTGTTATTCCTTGTCAAGGGGCAAGGAAAAAAGTGTGTTTGACACTCGGTGATATACTAGAGGTCAATAACAACAATACAATGCAAATTTACGTAACTTTAAAATTGTTTTTCACCAACGGTCTCAGCTTGAGTCTGACTCATATAATACTGTTTGTTTTCTGATACGACGGTTTGTCTATAGTTCTGACAACAATGGATACCTAGGTCCCCAGTTACGTAGCAATGTCTCTACTTTCAACAGCAGAGATGCGATTCTGCTCCCTGTTTTTTTAAAGATACTAGATAGGTTTGGTTTACAATTTAGACATATTAATGGGAAATCTGACAGTGTGAAATGAGTGAAATCTAAAAATTGGCAAAAACAAATTCCAAGTTTTGTCCAGGCAATAAATGTGTGTTTTATGAATAAAAAAAAGGAAGACAGCTTTCTTCACATTGAAACGTGAGCTCCAGGTATAGCTATACGGACACTCACCCATCCCCAAATTTATTGTGTCAAAATTAACCCACATCTCTGCTAACAAAATTGGGTGAGAGGGTAAATTCTTTATTGTATTCAGAAAAATGCAACAGGGGCGATTAGGTATAATCGATTGCGGCACATCACCCCAAAAGGTGTCGAAATGAAACCACACCTCTGCTAAAATAGCTGAGCAACATTGAGATGTCAGACGTGCGACCTTGTTTGTCCATATCTATGTTAGTGGATTCATAGAGCAATGCTATTTGGTAATTAATATTTTAACCTGGTCTCTGCATTATTGGGATAAATGCTAAGGCCCCATTATTTTTTTATCTTTGTTTGAGTCTGCTAGAATTTATTTTTATGTAATCAAACGACTCAAAATTAGTATCTGCAGAGCTCTCTTTCACAAGTAATTTGTTTGTATTCTAGACGGGTCAGTTTAATCTTATGTTAGTATTGTAAATTGTAGGGAAGAAATCTGTGAGCCATAATTATTAAATAGCTAAGTATATATGGTATAAAAGATCTATAATGAGCCCTTCTAGGAAGGGCATCATTGAAACTCATTGTGATTCATTGAAAAGACCACTTGGATATGGTAGATCACATATAGCTGTAGCAAAGGCATCCTTTTGGTGTAACACAAAGCAAACAAATCAGTTAAATATAATTATCATTGTTAACTTAAGCATGATTTTGGAAATATGATAAAACAAAATTGGGTTAGTTTGTTAATTAATAACTAATATGATTATAATTAGGGTGTGCAATATTACGTATATTTACATAACATTATCACAATCCCTCAATTTTAGATTCGAATATTTTATATTTGAAACAATTTTAATTGTCTATTGTCCTTGTTTTGTAGCGGGCTCCAATAAAGAGGAGAACGGTGGCGGCATCGTCGTCGTATCCAACTTCACAAATATTACAAGCACCACGGAGGACTGGAGTACCGCGCCCCCTCTTCTGACTAAGCTAGGAACTATGAGTGGTCCTGTTTCCACGAGGGGGCAGGGTGGAGGAGGGGGAGGGTTTATCAGTGATTATAGTTCACCAATTTCGCTAGCATTCACAGGAGGTGCTCCGATTTTAAAGACTCAAACAACATTAAAGAGCACTTCGGTGGGAAGTACCTCTGAGAATACCCCTTCAACAAAGCCTAGCTCAACCAAGTCAGAATATTCAACCTCTACCTTAACAAGTAGCACAAAAGAAACCACTACGTCACTTCCAACCACAACCACAACCATTCCTTCTTCAACTTTTAAAAGCACAACTAAATCAACGGTGACTACATCAACAACACAAACAACTGCAGGTACAACATTAAAAGAGACGGATAACCCTGCTATTCAAATATCAAGCAGTAGCACCACATTAAAACCAGAAGACAAAACAACAACAAATGCTTCAAATGTATTTACATTATCAAGCACAAAAGTATCATCCTCTTTAAAACAAATGGTGACGAACACTGTGCCAAGTACAACAGATAGTATCATACTTACAAGTCTTTCAACTCAAAGTGCAGAAGAACTTACAGAACGGGAAGAAGTGATTTCATTCTCTTCAAAAACTCTTTCAACAACAACAATAACAACAACAACCGTGTCATTAACAGTGATGTCTCCAACTGGTCATCCCAGCAAAAATAATACAGATAAAGGCAACTTATAAGAATCATAAGAATTAAATATCTGTGATATAATTAATACTTGATACCTGTTGATGCAAAACGTGTTCTTCCGATGTTATAATTATAATATACTACCTTTGTCTCTCTAGATGGATACTGTGAAAGCTAATAAAATTAGACAATTTCTCATGTTTGCGTTTGTAGCATTCTCCATATTTATCACAGCAAGATACTATCATAACATTTCAATGAAATAAGGAAGGCATCGTGGAAGACGAGCACGTTTTTTGTTGGCATTAATAATCATTAGTGCAATATCATTCTTGTATATATGTACACATTAATTGTTATAATTGTTAGGCTTTTATATAACTGTCTGACAAGGTTGGATTTAGCAGACTTTGTTTATACACTGCACCTGACTTTCACATCTGTCTTTATGATAAAACTAACTGTACAGTAACTACGTTTATTGACTAAATTAAACTTTATTTGGAATAGAACTATGTGATTTCGGTTTTGTATTTCTGAATGTACATGACTTTATATATTTCGCCTTTTCTATATTAGCTTTAACACAATAATGTGTTGTCAAACTCAACAGCAACCAGGAGATCGATAGGGGAGGATTACTGACGTTTTATTGATATTAAATATTACAATATTCACATCCGGAATGGTACACAAAATATAATTATGACTAACACATTTCCACAGGAGAATATTATCTATATTTTCATAGGTATCACATGCGTAGTTAATGACAAACCAGATATATATATATATATATGCTGTCTCTAGAATGAATGTCTCCATATATAGTTCCATAAAACATAATTACTACCTATTATCTCTTGCCCTCTTGCTGTTTTAGTAGATGGCGGATATAGCTACCTATGTGATAAAATTGCAATTTCCTCACACCTATATAATTGACCATCACCACCATTATTTCCGACCCTCGACAATAGTTCCAGGACAAATCCAGTTTTGAATTATTAGGAATTTAGCATAAACCTTTTAGTTGTTCTTATTCATTATTAAAAACTAATATTCATGATATCTTGGGTATGCAGATCTTATTGTTGTCGTAATTACGTTTTTTTCTGCCCTGAGATTCCAGTGCATGTACCAAGTACTTTTCTAAAGCACAGCGTTCCCTTTATATTATAGATGATGGTGTTATTATTCATACTTGCACAAGACAATTGCTAAAATTATTCATCATACTGGTGATTGTCAACGCGAATAAAGACAACTGGTATTTGAATACGTTGACATGCATTGTGTGTTCATTCGTAATCCTTATAATGTTTTATTAAGTCCCTTTCGTATTTTATAGAAACAATTTTTATTGAATACACTTCCATGGAGATAACGGGATAACCATTGTATTGAAACATTTTGTTTAGGGTATTTAATATAGAACATTATAACCAACACACATATAATATCGTACCTATAGCAAAATGTCAGTACAAAAAACAAAGGTTTTCTTCATTTGGATTAAGCACCTGAATGATAAGGACCATACATTTTGTTTGTAGCAGATTACAACTAGCATATATGTCACAATATTAGTTTAGGATCATTGGCTTACTGGCCACTTCATCCTATGATATTTGCTCATTCAGACTGAGCCAAGCTGGTCATAGTACCAGGTTGGTCGCATTACCGAGCTGGTCATTATGCGGGGGTCTACTGTTATAGTAATAGGATTACTGGCGGATATTGAAAGGCTGCTGGTGCACTGTTTGGTGTATAATCCAGAGGTGAACCCGAGTGATTATACACAGTGTCCTACGAGATACTTAGCCCCACCACAGGTTATCCAGTTGTTCTCCACTTTTCTCCCAGTGAAAAAAATTCTAAATACCCAAAACAGTCCTTTGAACCTGTTCTGTGCACTTTAGCTCAGTGTGATTTTTGAATCCGTTCTCACCACTAACTGTCATGGTCTGTCATAATCCATCAGATGGTTTACGACAGGCATGTAATACGGCGCCATCATCCATGGCATGCTCAACATATGCAACTCAAAAAGTGTGCAACTTGTGATCAGGCCACAACAATGACGTCATAGATAGGAGCGCGGATCCCCTAAACAAACCATACAACTATGGGCCTCATATTCAACATAGAGAATCCATGATTATAAAATTAAAAAGCTAACGAAGTATAGAATCTAATCCTAAAATCTAATTGTCTGCACTTGTCTTATGGAGGTTCCATAAGATCAACTGCAGACCTCATCAAGCAAAATAGTTGTTTGCGAATGTGATGATCCTTTAGGAGAGGAGGGCTGGGGAGGGTGGTGTCATTGACAATGAGAAAATGAATCCATATTCATATAGATAAATAGCCTTAAACTTCCCCAGACTTAACATCTAAATACATATTTAGTGGTTATACACTTCTGGATCAGCACCTGAACTGGATAAAAATGTATTCACTACACTTTCACAAGATAAAAACAAAAAAGCTCACATTATTTCATACCAGTGGAGTCCCATCTCCAGGACTGCATAATATTTTAGTAGTCCATGGGCCAGGGCCTCAAATTTTGGATATTAGTACCATCTCGGGGGACAGATTTTCACATATCCCAAAATTTGGGGAACAAGGGACAAATGCTCATCCTTAGCGAAACAAATCAACACAGGACACCCCCCCCCATCAGGAGCCCTACTCTCCTCTACACTCTCTCTGTTCCCTCCCTCTCCCTCTCCCCTTCTCCCTCCTCTCTCCTACACTCTCTCCCTCCCCTCTTTTCCCTCTTCCACTTCTCTGTGTCTCATACCCCGCCCCTCTTTTTCTCCTCCCTACCCCCTCTTCTGTCTCTCCCTCTCCCAACTCTCTTCTTCTCCCTCCCTTCCCCCTCCCCTCTCCCATGAGCAATCAAAAGTATTATATCATTATGTTTACTTTCAAGAGACAGTCATGTGATCAGTCCTTTGTCCATACAAAAGGCTCTCCCGACAGGCTTCTCTAACTTCCCTGGCTAAGAATAGTTGTATAGAACACAACTGAAAAACTAAAAAGGGCTTCAAAATCACATTTTCACCCCAGATAGATACCTTCCAAAACCACATACGTTGTCCTCTGGAGAGGGTCAACGGAACTGTACTGAGCAGAAAAACGGTTGGTAAAATAACAAATTCTGAGAACATGTGGGACAAAGAAACCCCCCTATGTGTATATATAGGAAGTTAATGTATCGAAGTTTGGATTATTTAACTTGCAAGTCAGATACTAGAGGCATATAGGACTAAATGTGATGGTTAATAATTGTTACTGGGCAGGTATTGAAAAAAACAACTTTCCTGTATGATGCTAAAGATGAACTTGTTTATTCTTTTGGAAAAAGGTTCATATACCACTTTAGCTAGGACTTGTTGAGAAAATGTTGTTTTGTCATGCATACTATCTGAGCAATGATTTATCAATAAACGTTTCAAAGATAACATTTTCCAACCATGAACATATTCAACAATTATTAGATTAGATTAGAGAATTCTTTATTTGACGGTACATGAACAAAAAACAAAGACAAAATTCAACAATGAAAATATTTATTAGATTGGGGACAACAGCCAAATGCAGGTGGATTATATTCTACGTACTTTATGGCTTGGAAATAAAATACATCCACCACGAAACCCACATCCATAAAGTATACCATGCAGCAACCGAGAATATGAATAGGCAGCCACGACGAAGATACGCTTCACTCACAGATACAAGTGACAAGCAGCACTATGTGGCAAGGCTACTCCCAATGCTGGGAGGACTTTCACAGTAGATTAGACAATGATGTGAAATTAGTAGAATACTGCAAGGAAAACGCCAATGCCCTACAACTAGAGAAATGCCATCATATACTTTCTGTTGGACCAGGTGAGTTTATTCTAATATATAATATAGAATATGTTTGCTTCGAGAAAGGTATAGTAATATCAACAGCTGGAAATACCGTGAGACTAGATCGAGGTGTTCATACAATGTGTTTGTATCATATATAGTGAGTGATATCCGTGATCTGATATGGGAAAGCCCTTGACATATTTAATTAAGCAAATTCTTTCTCGTTTATCGAACCATCATAGCGGAATACAGCACTGTAATAAACCTATATCATAGATCGTGTAGCGGGAGTTTATATAGAGGCTTTCATTCGTTGCCCTCAAATTATTGTAAGGTTGCTTACAGTTGGCAGCAGGATGTGCCTCCTTGTCTCTACACACACAGCCAGTAGAAAATAGTCCATCACAATTTATATCAATGACCTACATAATTATATACCCGCTAACTTAGTCCTTAATCACATACTTGCGAGTGTGTTTCAAGGTGTTATCGTATTATCAATTATTCTGATTAAAAAGTTAATTCTTTCAAAGTTGGTCACCTGTATCAGAAGTAGTAGACTGAAGTTCGTACCTAGGCTTACTGGGTCATTTGAGTACAAAATCCACCGATACTTCTCTCACACCTTGTGGCTATTCCGTCATAAATAATACACAGAAGAGATCCGCTTTTATCGATCTCTACATACACGCATGTTAAAACGTGGAGCTGTTATTCTTATCCCAAGATATCTGTCCCAAGAGGAGTCCATAATATTCACATGATGTTCTGTCCTAACACGAGCAGTCTCAGTTCATTCTTATCTCAATAGAGAAATTCAATGGTTGGTCTCATTTTGACATCATGCATACAGCAACTACGTATACTTAAATGATCGAACAGTTTTCATCTATAAAATAGCGTGTATCATTGCATTTATTGAAATACATTCATCGATGAGCTTTTCAAACGAATTCACATTTGAATTGTTGAACTGTTTTACATGAATAATACCCAACTTAAAACACAACGATTTGGAAAATAAAAGATCATACACATACACATACACAGATCATAATAATTCATATGCGATGAAACAAATACAAACACTCAAATTATTGTAATAATTATTACGGTGTGACTAAGTTATAAGGCTGAAATATACAAATTAAGAAGGTAGAAGCATGGGCTCGATACAGTCATGTGAGTAACAATACAGATATTGAATGAACTCATATTCTTTGTAATCTCCAGGGGGCCATTTAACACCTCGGGATTATACACCGAACAGTGTACTAGCAGCCCCTCAATGTTGGTCATTAATCCTATTAAGTGTGCCTCTCTATTCAGGTACTGGGACTGTGGATATAGGACTTATCTCCTTGATGCCAAACCTTGTGAAATACACAGGGCTGGAACCAGACGTGGATAATGTCAGAGCACTGGCGGATAATCTGTCTAAATGTTCACAAGTTCAGGTAAGTAATATTCTGCTGAGAAAGTCGCAGAAATATATAATTTAATACTTGATCTATCATCTATCATGATTTTTCAACTTTTCTTGTAATTGACAGACGAGGACAAATGTAATTCACAACTCCCTCCTTCGTATGGTATCAACTGAAACGGATAATAAAAATATAGGACTTACCTATAAGTCTCGAAGACTTGATCAAGTAGAACACTAATTACTAGTCGACTATGAGAATAAGTATAAGATAACTAGAGAGCTAATGTGTGTGGGTAGTGGGTCCCATTGCTGGTCCCCCGGTACTAATATGATAATTTATTGGACGAGATTCGTCCCCATAAGTACGATGCTGTAGGCAGAGTGCTTATGGGGACGAATCAAGTCCAATAAATGTTTCGATTATTGCAGGTGAGTTCCATTCTATATTTATTATATGGGCATAAAACTTGGTGCATAAAAGTGCATCAAAGTAGTTCATATAGTATGCGTACTATTTTTATAGCCCCCCACTTGTGCACCTCTCATATGGAACGCGCATATATAATAATAAACATTATTATTCACTTCTCTATCTTTGATTGTTAGCACTGGACATTAACAAAATCGGTATTTCATCAGTTTGTTTTATGAATTTTTGGTGACTTTCAAATGGGTTGGGAAAAGGGTTTGGTTGGAGATGATGTCAGGACAACCGCCACCTGGACAACAGCCTCCCGGACAACTGCTGCCAAAAGGCGGTAGTCAAGTTTAGACCCAGTTTGGTCAGATTATGGGGTGTATTTTTGTCACAATAGAACACGGCAATCACTTCCGGCAACTTCGGGTAAGGAATGGGGGTTATAGACGTCAAAAGAACTGGTAAATAAAAGTCAGTAAGTGGTAAATAACAGTCAAATCTGACCAAACCGGGTCTAAAAGCACTAATACCCGAGGTTTTGGATGGTCTAAGTGGTCTGTTGCCTGGTGGAAATTCTCGGGGCTAACGCCCCTCGAATTGTCCACCAGGCAACAGACCACCCAGACCACCCAAAACCTCGGGTATTAATGCTATAATAGACTTGGTGGCGGAGGTCCAGGAGGCGGTTGTCAGGGCAGCGGTTGTCATAGGACCTTTGGAATTAGACCACAAAATAGAGAAATACTGTCGCCTGAAAAAGTAGGAACTAATGCATGTTTAATATGATACAATGAATGATCTAAAGAACTTTACAACATGTGCTAAGTCTATTTATGTCTGGAACGATGACTACTTTATATAATGCATTGTATACATCAAGCTATATATAAAAACATCTATTGTGTGTATAACCTATGTGCCATATTGTTACTAGTTAAGATTACAAAAAAGAAAGACTAAACCAATTTTGTAGTGAACTTCGACAGTCATTGACTGAGAAGTCTGACAACTATATAATGACTCCATCTGTTTGCTATTGGGGTGCCGGAGACCTCCCTGTTTGCAGGAGAAATCCCTACCTGGCAGCTAGACTGCAATAAAAGTTTATCAAATCAAATCAAAATCTCATTACATTGCAGACGGAGTATATGAAGAAAACTCTGCAAGATTATGATGGTGTTGTTGGAGGATATGATGCCATATTGATGATACATGTTGTCTACTATTTTGCTGACAGCCTCATTGAACAAATTCGGCGCACGCTTTCATGGCTTACAGAGAAGGGAAAACTCATAATAATTATAGATTATGACTACATTCATTCAGCTTTAGGTAAAGCCAATATACTGTTACCAACAGAATATGATACCCAGACGGATTGTTAATTATTCTTAACAGTAAAACTATGATATTGTTATTATATTCAAAATCATCATCCTTTTAAAGATGTACATTATATATAGAGATATTATTTGATTAAATCATTCACAAACTCAAATTTAATCATAGGTGTGCGATACAGAAGAACAATAATTCTCCCTAGTATTTCCAATGCATTCATATAATCTTCATGTATGTATAAATCCATATTTCCACCGGAGTTCGGATGTTCACTTGGTTGAAATCATTATTTCAGAGAAAAAGTTTGATCTGGATTTTGGTGAAAAACTCATCAGGGCAAATGATGTAAATGAGCAGCTGGATCGACATGATATCTCCTTCAAAGGTACCAACACTTGAATAACACCAAATTATATGGTCGGTCATTCTATTATAAATATATTCCGTTTATACCATCACTAATCATGATTTTCACATTAATTGAATATATTGTCCAAATACATTGACAATATTCCTATAAAATGTCTTCTTACTGAGCTATTGAGCTATAACCATGTATACTTTTTGATTATTGTTTAGGACATAGCCGATGCGGAAAATAAATCACATAATGACGGTTCTCAATTACTTTTTAACAGAATATATTGTAGAATACTCTCTAGATATCTCAGAGCCAGGAAAAGGATATTATGACTTCATCGGAGTGATACTAAATAGACAACCCACTCGTGAAGAGGTTGGTATAAGAAATATCAATTGTATCTCTCTTGTTTCGGTATTAAAAACTTTGCAACAATGCATTAAATAAATACACAGCCTGGTAGAAGGAAGGAGAAATGCTATAGTTGGGATAAAATTTCATTATTAATGAACTGTTTTATCCAAATACAAGTTTATAATACCACTTTATATACATTTTTAGGTACAATGGATTGTTTATACAATATTTAATTGAAGATTTTGAACAGATTATTCAATTATATTAAGAGATGAATGAATAAACATAATTTGATGACAAACACATATATGTGTTAGAGAGAGAATTAAATGGATGTGTGAGTTGCATGCGAGGAATGAGGAAGAGGGGTGTATAGAGGAAGAGGAGGTAAACCAGAAAGTATGGCTTTGTAGTAAGGTGGGGTACGGTATGTCCGTACGGCCACCTCCTGGTAGCAAAGGTATACCATGGGGACCCAATATAACTGTTATAGCAAATGGCACAATGGAGGGTTCAAACTGATTGAGTCCCGTCAGAAAACGGGACGAACCCCGAAGGGGTGAGTTCCTGTTTTCTGACGGGACGAGATCAGTTTGAACCCGAACAGAGTGCCATTTGCTATTTATAACACACTCTATTAGGATGTCAAAAAGTAAATTTAACTTGTATAGCCTATAGTTTAGCTCGAGGAGGCTTGATTCACTGCAATTTGTAGGCCTAAGTTACGCGGTCAGGAAGACGTCATCTGGCCTATGCTGCACCAATGAAATTGCGTCTTTACCCGAACTGATCACGTATGCAGTTTGGGTCAACCAAACTGCACCCCCAAACTGCACCTTTCTAACTGCTCACGTGTGTAATAATGTACATAACAAATACTATACTATACTTAAGCACATGGTGAAAGGAATACATTCAAAATGTTTTGATTGCAAGATATATACAACAATCCCTTTTGTTTTACAGGCTGTTGAAGCTCTGCGTCAATTGGAACCACTTTTGAGACCAGGCAGCAAAAAATTGAAGTGTAAGCAGGGGGTATTTGTAATAGAGAAGCAGTAGATTTGAAAGAGTGCAACGATCTGTGCTCTACAATTTCCAAGACATTCAATACCCATTATAGCTTGAGATCAAATATATATATGAGTACTACTAAATGGGATTAAAACAAAATAATATGAGCATGCAGCACCAGGTAGAGGAAGAATAGATGATGATAATTGATCTTTGATGGGAAACTTAATGTCAAATTATATTTTTGAGAATGTAAATTCAGTGAAATACTATCATGAATACATCCTTTCGACTATAATGTTCCAAGTTTGTAAGGAAGGTATTGTTGGTTGACAAAAACAAAGATACTTTGTGATACTGACCTCCTCAAATTCATTCTTGATATAAGCATTAATTCAAATAAAATTACTACAACACCAGTAAAGTGTTATCCTTGTACATACAAATGCACAACTCTTCCCCACCCACACTCTTCCACATCTTTAGGTAAGACCGTGAATGTGAAATAAGTTCGTTTCTATAATTTTGAGCAAAGTCTGTGTATCCATCCTCAGAACAAGGCACGTGAATTGAGAGCTTTAAAAGGTGATGTGCCACCATGTACACCATTATTGATTAAATTAATTTAATTTTTCAAACGTCGATAATTAAGATTTTTCAAGGGTTACAGAGTGTCACTTGGCAGATTTGGAATTGGGAGATTATGGAGGTCTGCAATCAATTAAGAAAATTACCAAAAGACTCTAGGTTCACTAAGTAAATTATATTCCGCTCCAGGACTATTGAAATTAACGCCAGGCCATCGGGTCCATAGTCTTGGCACTGTCCAAATCACTGCCCAATTTCTCAAAAATGACAAGGAATTGCATGGAGAGCTTTTGGGATATTATAATGTAGAGTATTAGTATTTGGAAACTGCTGACAAAGAGTAGTGCCTTCTAGTAGAGCCAGTCATGTATGCTTTGCATTATGGCAGATCAATGCTGCCCCCTCTCGGACGACCTCCCTATAGTCCAGTCCCTGAAGGTGGAAAATAGGCCCTACCCGGAAAAAATGGTATAAAGATAAGTTTGGTGTCAAATATTTGTTATTTTTCAGCGCACCTACCCTGAACAAATTCAGAGAAAGACGGTTTTGGTGTCTAATGAAGTGGAGTCCCGAGTAGCATAACATATCCAAAATTCGAGATCTGTTTTGCTGCTTTTCTTTTACAGTGAGAGCCAGAACCGTGATTTTGCGGCTCTGATGGGCCGATTATGTAATACCATTCGGCGAATGTATATTATGTATAACAGGCCATTACAGCACCACGACCGAGTGCACTGTCACACCTAACCATCACCATGTGTTTTATCATTGAGGCATCCCCCTCTCTCTCTTCTCTCCCTCTCTTAATACCCAGCCTCTCTCCACTCACAGTCACACCATAAATACAAAGCTTTAATATCTTTCCTCATAGTCGTCACACATTGATGAAATAAAGATGAGAATAGTTCTCATGGCCAGGAGAATACTTCCAAAAATGATTTAGTTAGTATATTTTACAATTTAAAAAAAAGTTTAAAGATGAGTGGACCACCTGCTGATTGATACTGACACCACTTACATTTGGGGACTAATTGATACATGTTTGGGTTAGGGATTAAGGTGGAGGAAATCTCCCCCCTGCTGATAGTTCTTTCCGGACAAACTCTGGACTGTTTATGTGCGTTTTCTATGTTTTTTTATTATTTTTTTATCATTTCTTTTTCGGCACCGACCAGAAAAAATGGAATAAAGATGGTCTTGATGTCAAATTAAGCGTAATTCTGTGTAGAATAACATATATCCCCTTCATTGAAGACAATGCAGTGTATGTGTTGCTAAATATTGTTTTGATTAACACATTTCACTAAGAATAATCATTAATGAGACCAAACCCCCTCTCCCTGATTAGCTGTACTTGATATTTTCAAGACAAAATGACCTAGCTTCCCCCATTGTGAGATGGGGAAAGCTAGGTATATGGGTCAGTTTTTTTAAGTGTGATATTTTAAAATTCTTGGAGCTTGGATAATGGTAATAGCAAAGTTAATAGAAATCATCTTTTCTCTGTCAAATTGTAACATTTTGGTTCTAGGATTTTAGTAAAACCTTATTCCAACAAAACCTGCCCAGTTGTTGGACTCTTCCTGGCCTATTGAAAATGACTTACTTAAAAGTTACATTGATTCATCACATTTTAGGTTTAGTTTAATGCCCCATTCTCCTCATGGTGATTGAAGAGAATCGCAGTTCGTAGGAATATTCCTTGCTGTACAAGTGTGGGTAAGTAAGGTAGAAAGTAAATAGGATGCATAAGATTCACTCATTTCTTGGGTTTAAAGACTAATATAACCCATTTCCTACAATTCGAAGTGACAATGTGGTTAAAATGATAGAAAGCTTTTTCTCATACATTTCAATACAACATAGAACCCTTGGAATGGATTGGAATTTAGATTCACAGGCGTGACCTAGAAACTAACCCTTTTGGCTGTGTGAATATCCTACATTGATATTGGAGTTGTTCCCTATGTAGGAATTTCCCTCAGAAGTTTTCCCCTCTGAAGTAATTTCCTTCATTGTAAGTATGTAATCGACTGGTCGATGCCCATATTTGGGACCAAGGGCGATTGCTCTCTTCCCAGGCCATGCCCACTTTATTCCACCAATCAAATGCCGTCATCCAATTTATTATGACGCACCCATTGTTCTCTTAACCAATCATAACCGTTGCTGTGTCACGGTAAACATAAATGCTCTGTCAACTCACTTTCAATTGCAGCATCGCCACGCTTGGATGTGCTGGAAGATAATATTTTTTTCTTCTGAAGTTATCGTTGGATTCAGAATGACTGATCAACTTAAATTTTGCTGCAAGTGCAATGGAGAGCATATTCCTCTGGTGGGAAGAAATGCAAGAAAGTTCTTGTAGATGATGCTACAAGCATGAATGAGAGGATGGGCTTGTTAGAAGGTATGGTGAAGAATACCTTATCAGCCCTGGAGGCCAGACCTCCCCCAACTAAGCCAGCGGCGTCGACTAGTGAATCCTCATTGGAGAGTGATGATGATGTCTTTTTTCCACACAAGAGCAGGGATGTAGTCCCAAGAATGACAGATCCATTTACAATGTGGTCATGGCAGGTGGCTCTAGGAACCATGGGCATGATTGTGATCGCTCAAGTTCCAGATGTCGTCTGTTCGACCAGAAGAAAGACCTGGAAAAAGGTGAAAGTATTGAATTCATTGAACAGTTGCTATTGCTAAACTTAGAGCTTGTAGACATGTTAGTGTCTGATGCTAGACCTTTAGATGAGATTCAGGAGTCGTCAGCCACTGTATTACTATTTGCCAAAAAGCAGGGTCGCAAGTCTATTCTTTGAGAGCAAGCTTGGCATATGATAACGCTGCTAGGGCTGTGCAAATAAGACTGGACTAGCCGCATTCCAGGAGGTTAAGCAAGAGGAGATCTCTGAGATGTTATTCTTTTGAGAATTCTTGTAAAGTTTCAGTGAAGTCTGTTAAATCTACCAAAAGGGAAAGGATCTGCTTCAAGTTTAATAATCAAGGTGGATGTACCGTCAATAATTGCGACTACATTCACAAGTGCTCATCGTGCCATGCAACAGATCATGGTGCGAGAGGGTGCACAAGTGTGATGCACTCCAAATAGGATGAGGCCAATCGAGAGAAATTTCAGGTTAATGATAGTGAATCTGGTTGTGTAAATAATGTTTTTATACCGTGTCATGATGTTATTGTTGACCATGCGTAGAGTGTATTGAGTAACCAAGGCCTGTTGTTGTGTGATGATTCCATACATGACTACGACTCGGAAGTGATTACCAAGGTCCCAGTTGACCCATCCTTGACATTGTGCGAGACTGTCATGGCCGACAAGTTGGAACAAAGCCAAGTTCCTTCGAATACCACAGGTGGATTATTTCCATTATTTCTCTTGACAGAACCTGAACAATCTTCAAAGCCTAACCAAGGTATTTATGGTGATATTAGATTGACTATTACCAAATTTAGTAGTTCTGGTGCTTATACACGTATGTAATGATGTATTACTTTTTAAAAGTCCAGTTTCTCTGCGTGACCGTACTATTGATGTATTTGCTGCTTGTGCCTGAGGATGTTGTTCTTGTGTACATGTATTAGGTTACACTTGTGCTCAATTAAAACCATGTAGGTTTGCTTACCTTCTATTTAGCCTTCCAAAAGCTAGTATTGATGTATATATATATTGACGTATTTCATGGAGTGGTGGATGGTGGTAGATACAGAAATTGAACCTTATGATTGTTCTAATTACAAATCTATTTTGGAACCTGATGTTAAAACTAAAATGGACGTTATTGTCGCTAATGAACTCGTTGAAGGTTTTATTTCAGTGGCTGACTCTACACCAAAATGCATTCACGCCCTAGGTGCCATCTCAAAGCCAGACGGAGGTATCCGTCCAATAACTGACTGTAGTAGGCCAGTTGGCCATCCAGTGAACAAACATTGTAGCAGTTTAGTCTTATAAATCTATTGATGATGTGGTATGGATGGTATCTAATGAATCTTACATGGCTGTAGTGGATATAAAATCAGCGTACAGAGCTGTGCCAATCAACTCTGACCACCGTCGTTTCTGTGGTTTCAGATGGGGTTCTGCAGGTAAAGAGACTTTATATATGTGGACAACAGACTGTGTTTTTAGCTCAAAACAGGCCCCTGTATTTTTAATCACATTTCTAATTTCTTCATCACATGTATTGTAGAACTCTTCAAATTTCCTGTAGTAAATGTTCTAGACATCTTTTTTGGCGCAGGGAACTGTTATGAAGATTGCACTTATTACCATGACATTGTATTGAATTGCCTCCATTTTCTGGGCTTTCATGTCATCTTGAATAAAGTACATGCCCCCTCTACTTCATGTGTCTACCTGGGGTTCACAGTCATACCTCAGACATGACTCTATCTCTTCCATTGGAGAAAGTAAAGAACCTCATTAAATTTGTGGATCTTACCAAGAATGCCAAGTACAAATGTTCTGTGTTTTATAGATAATGCACAAGTCGTTGCCATGTTGAGAAATGGGACTAGCTCTAGTAGGCAATGTATGCAGTGGCTTTATGAAATATACTGGATATGTTTTATTTTTAATATCTCGCTCTCTCCCAGATACATAAATGATACTAATATAGTAGCTAATGGTTTATCACGCCTGCCTTACCCCCTCCACCTATGCAACACTTACTCACACCAGTACCAAAACCTTCTTCCAAAAAATTACTCGCTTTTGTCTTCTGTAATATCTTTCCATTAATTATTTTCATTCATTAATTCAATTGTCTCTTTTATAATTAATTTTGGATATCAAAACCAACGTTAATTCAAATAAAGTTATTACAACTCTAGTTCAGCGTCTGTTTGTGTAGAGATGTAGGCCTACACCTGTTTAGTTCATTACCAATTTGTGGAATCGACCCCTCAATGTATAATTATATATTTGGGGGCTGACGCAGCCGTTAATTATGTTCAAGATGCCTACATACTACCTGGACAGTTGGACCATCATATTCATTGTACTCGCCCAGGACAGAGGTGCTTGCATATCAGAAATTGCTTTGCTTACCTTCTTAAAATTCTTGCTATGTATGCTTTGTCCTTTTTTTTGCTTGCATGTTTAATATGTATTGGGTACAAACAAGAAAGTGTTAATGAATGGATATAATTGGTCACTAATAATATTAATTAGAGTTCTAAAATGGAGAGGACTTATTCAGTTATGTCCACTTGGCATTCCTACTCAATCTAGCCCGTTGGTAGAGGATCAATTCCACCGATTTGACAACAAGGGGTTAAAGATAAATAAATAAAATTACCTAAACGAAAATGTATACCCACAAAGTTGCTGTTTTTTGCTGATCAGATTGTTAAATCTGCAGTGTAAACGATATTTGGGACACTTTTACCCAGTCTATACTAAATAAAAAAATAAAGATGAAGCTGGCACAAACATGTACCTCCCTATCCAGCCTCATCAAGGCACAAGCAATGGTATATAATAATATCCATATCATAAATCACATCATGGAGAAATATGTTGCCTCGTTTCGTGGTCATGGCACCAAAATGTAATGACCCGATGTGTGGTTGAGGAAGAGAATAACAAACAAGAGACAAGCATCTAGTTTCATTACTCTAGCTTTTAATCAGAGGGATGAACATAGTCACTACATTGTTCAATAGTAACAGGGTGGTTATAAGAGAATGGATGAGAGTATCATACTAACATAGTATAGAGAAAGGTAATATGGTAACATGTTAATAGTGGCTCCCTCTGGAGTTGCAGTGGTGTCAGCAACCCTTGTGGTAGACTTGCAATAATACATATTCGCCCATAGTAGTATGTTGAAATGATGTTCAAGCTCAGGCTACTACATATATATATGTCTTAATAGGAGCCTTAAAAGAGGAGGGGTGATCTAAATTACAAAAACTCTTGGTAATCCATCCCATTCTTATGTAAATTGTTGGATATTACATATAAGCTTTCTTTAGAATTCTTAGCTTGGGAATAAAAGATTCTGTAATCAGACCTTTGTGTCTTCATATTTCATGATTTACATTCCCAACTAATGTTACAGTTTTCAACCAAGCATTTTATATCTACCTACGCATTACAAGTAGGCCAACGTATTGTATCAGGTCATCCCATTGCAGTTAGTTAGTATCATAATAGAGGTTTTTGACGTTTTCCAGACTTGTTTTTCAGAGTATGATCCTTAAGCATCTATTCACAGTTGCCTTCAGTTTTTGCAGTCTGCATTTGATACCCATTATCAGCAAGGGTGACATATAATTTAGTGTACTTAATATCATAGATTTCGCTAGTTTTTCTGCTCTGCTGCTTGGCAGTGTAAGTCCTCAAACAAAATCGATATATCGATATCTGGGGGGAGAATGAGTGACTTGAATTGGTCACATTATGTTGGTGCTGTTCTTTTCCATATGTAAGGTCTTTTAATTCATGATATTAATGACTGATGTAACACTGATTCATTGTATGGTCAGTGAACAAGTTTATCGACCAAGTATTATTTTCATTAATGTTTGCTGGAAGTAATGTATTGTCATAGACAATTATTGCTCACAATAATACATAGTAAACAGGTTTTACTAACCAATTATCATTATAACAGGTCTATTGGGTTAATGTCTTACACAAGATAATTATTACTCATTATATCACATATCATATTAATAGACTCTGTGGTGAGTTTTCATTGTAAATTGGTGCTGTATTAGCTTTAACTTGAAGACTAATGTATCCAGAAGTGGTGCTTTGTATTTTATTTTGTTATTCTGGAGATTGGAGTAGGTATATCCGATGGGCGGATCTGGAAGATCTGTTCGCAGAGGCTCCTGTCCATTTCATGTAACTGTACTGATCAACTTGAATAAAAATCTTTATATATATATATATATATATATATATATATATATTCTATCAGCACAAATTAAGTGTAGTACGGAAGCCCAGAATGTACTCTTAAATAAATAAAAAAAAAGATATGAACAAATATATTTTTGATAAAGAAAAAGAAATCAGGGGAAAAGTTTAAAACAAAAAAAATTTAAAACCGAGACCAGATCTCATGCGATCTCACGAGATTAATTAATAAAGGGAAATTATATAAAAACGGGATGAGATCTCACAAGATTTCACTGGATGTCACGAGATATGATTAATAAAGGGAAAAAATCTTAAAAACAAGACGAGATCTCACAAGATTTCCCGGAATCTCACGAAATATGATTACTAAAGAATATAAAATGGAACGAGATCTCATGAGGTCATTTAAAGACCAAAAATTGAAATATATGTACAATATGTACCATTAGCGTATGAACTTGGACGTCTTGCCATGAATTGAACGCTATGAACTTTAACTTGTGAATAAAGTTTCTCCCTGTTGCTATTGTATGATACTGGGAGCACAAAGAAATAACAGGACATCGTCTGAAATACCATTTTTCCACCGTGAACCTTTTCCCAATCATCCCCATTCACTAAATACAGCATTAATCATTATAACTCTTCATGGAGTTCATTAAAGTATTTCAATCCTCAGAAATGATTATGGGTCTCCATTAAAGCTGCACTCTCGTCGGTCAAAAACGGAATATTTTCTACTTCTTGTTTCATTCCATGAAGCCATTTTGGATTGTTTTGTTCAGTTGTTTTTGTTAAAGGGCTTCTAAAACGCCCTTTGTATCTGGAGGACCTGTCCGATGCGATGACTTAACCGACGACAGCTTCAACGGAATCAAGCACTTGACCACTGGATTAGTTGAGAATAAAAACCACTATAGTCCTTAGAGTAATCTGGTAGTCCTTACAATATTCTCAGATACACTGATGAGTATCATAAATTTCAGCATAATATCTTTTGCAACAAGGCAGGCAGGGAGGAGGGAGGGTGATGACAAATGCATGCAAAAGATTGCTCTACTCCAGAGTTGGATAATGATGAACTTGACGAGGAAATGATTCTGATTCAGTTTCACTTTGACTTTTAAAATGATCCAGTTTGACAAGATCTTGGCTCACTTAAATCATTATTATGTATTGTGTTTGTTTACCTATCTGTTAAATGTAATCTTCAAAGAAATAAAATGCTAAACATGAAAAGTGGGAAATTGGCCCATTTCGTGAGAATGGACCATATATAGTATAAGTGTACAACATGTACATATAACATGCATGTGCATGTATAATGTAATGAAGATCGAAGGCTGGACTTCACACATAAAAGTTGTCTTCCCACCTGTCCCCTATATAAAGCTCACATTTTACTTATTTAGATCACAAATACCCTGCCCCACCTTGTCCAAAGAGTAGGCTTCTTTTTCATGATGTTGAAGATAAATACGAACAACATGCATACAGGTCAACAGGGCCGGTGCTGTACAGTATACTGCCACCCTGTGTTAGCAGTAACGAAACACTAGAACTATCTAGTCCCCGCTTGTCCACCATCTGGTCAGTTCAAATTATTGAATTCCGACATTTATTCAACTTTTCATTAAGTAAAAGAAATCGACAATAGTCAGTATGGGAACTAATCTGAATGTAAATTGAAAAGAACCATTCAATATTAACACTTGAGAAGGCAGCTTTAACAAAAGCATTATGGATACCAGTGTGTATGACTTCCAATTACCTTGGGTTGGTATCTTTTAGCAGATCCTCCAAAGAACAATACAGTGCTTTGACCAACACCCCCTACCCCCTACCAACACACCACCACCACACACGAAATGATTGTGATATTTTGCCGAGTTTGAGCGTTAACAGAAGGTGGCAGCATTGGGCTAGTATATAGTACGATTGGAATCCATCCGATGACGCCAACATAACCTTTGCACTGATGTAGATTTTGAGCTAAATTTGATGTTGTTTGTATAATATACTTATCTCTAGGATTTAATAGTAACGGATGTTCGCATAAAACCACGGTAGTGTTTTATCATTTGAAGTGACTCACCATCTTTTTTTTCTTTTTTTTTATTGCGATTTCAGGCCATATATGACTATTATTATCAAGGTAATATATTTACATACAGTATAACACCAAGATAACCCATACTATATCATTTATATGCAGGTGGTTCATTTTACGACTTCTCCCCAGATATATGTATTTCCCGTATTAATTATATATTTTCCTTTGGATTTCCTAGGTAAAGGATAATACTGGAAGAAAAGGCGAAAAGTTGATAAAAACAACAAAATGTAAGATCAGGGATTAATTTTATTGAAAACCAACAACAGGATTTTTCCTGCTATGATACAAAATTGGGGTTTTCTTTTTTTCGTCTTGTGATTCACAGTGACCATACACATATACACATATGTACATAACAATGCACCACTCTTACACACCCTTTACCTTTAGATAAGACCGTCTGAGAATTTAGCCAAACGCAAGGTATGGGAGGGGTCGGAGAGACACTTATTATTAACAAACAGTTGGAGATCACACAAGGAATACTCCCTAGTGGTAAGAATTGCCTGAAAATCTCAAAAAACTGCAAACGGTTTTCAGGATGCAAAAGTTCACTTCTTGCAACATGTCCACCGGAGAGATATATGATTATATATATAATATATTATACATTTTTTCATGCCGGTTCTCTTAAAATTACAAGAATATTGGAATTAGATCAGTATATATATATATTATATATAAAACGGGTACACCCACGTAAAGAGGATGTTGAAACATCGGTATTGAAAACCAAGAAAATAAGATTATACAAAGAAATACATAGAGAAACAAGTTGAGTAGAGGCTTTTGTGATTCACTGTATATAATATGTCAAACCGGAACCGGTGGTACAAGTATATGTGAGTGTCGTTAGTATGGATTATGCCTTCTGGGGGATTTCCTATGGTTTATGACAGTGGGGAGGAATAGGAAGGTGAATATGTCCCAGAAATATGGGTTCAATTGACAGATCGAGGAGTCTGACCAAATAAAAAGAGTTTTACCTGGAAAACAAGGATGTAATATGACCTTTCAGGAAGCATGCCTTTACGAATGTTAATTGTAATATCCCCTAACCCAAAATACCAAGAAACTATAATTAATTTATTCAGAGACTATAACCCGATTATTTGTATATAGATCTGTTAGTTTCCAGATTTAATTGAATAGAATCTTTTGTTGTTACTATACTTACAAAGATGCATGGTAAATTAGAGAAATGCTTAATTATGATTCATAGAAACACGTTAATGGTAGATGTCTCATGAAGGCGTTATAGGCTACGATGTAATGCATAAAATACATTATAAGCCATTCCCATGCAAGGGTAATGCAGTTGAATATCGAAGGAATAAAACCCGATTTTCAAAGAAGCTATCCCAAGGACCCTCAATTAGTTAATCCCAGATATCTACCACTGTCTGAGGAATATGGAGGCAGCGCTACCACTGCATGAAAAATATCCACATGATAGATGTATGGAAGTCCCTTTGACGTAGCTAATTTGCCTTTACAAGAGGATGAATTGGCTTCCTTTATCATTCATGTGTAATTGCTGCTACTAATATGACAGATACCTAAATAATGGTAACCCAACCATGCCATCCTATTATCTCATGATGAAGCATTTCGATTGTCGGAAACTCAGGTAATTTTGATATATCTGTTTTCCAGGAAATTACTTGAAAGTGGAATTATGGAATGAGTAACGGTTTGACTGAGAGAAAATATATGGCATTATGCATCCTGTTTCATGCAGTGGTAATGCCTTCGGGTTTGGGGAGAATTACAGTATTAATGTCAAATACATACAATCAGCGATGGGTACGATGTCGTATGAAGTATGATTAAAAGATCCCCAGAACTGACATTATGATGTATTATTGTTCCCCCACCGACCAATAGTAATTAATAGTCAAAATATTAATTCTCCTGTTATGAGTTTGTGTGAGAAGTTTATTAAAGAACATATTAATGCATTAAGGTCCAACCAAAAAACAACTTTACATTTAGTTCCAGTTGATCAACGTTCATGTTTTAATCATATTATTGGAGATAAAGTGGACGGGAAGTGAATTATTTGCTAAGCAAAGGTCAGGTCTCCATTTTCTGAGGGAATGAAAGACATGACAGATACTCGCAAACATCCCATGATGATAATGCACGGGGCAGGATCGAAGACTCCCCTAGCAATAAAACTTCATGAATTTGAAAATATAATAAACAACCGTTCATTCTGACCACGACACATATACTTATCTCATATCTTAGATGTCACTTTCTTCGTAGAAGAAAACTGATCACTCACTCAAAAATCCACGCTTCAGAAACACATACATTCACAAAGGGCATTGGAAAACTGATCCACACCGATTGGAATTTTTCCACATGGATCAACTATCTCTCTCACAGTCTCTCCTTCAATCTACATTGGACATGGAGAAATCTATAATACATAAAATATGAGATGCTCGCAGGCATCCATACTAGTAAAACTCCCTCGCAGGCCTTACTGGTGACACGGAAATCACACATAATACACTGATGCAAACTGCAAAAAGTAACATATAATTACATTTACATCACCTTAAAATTGTACTTCTTTTCCTTTTAAAAAAAAGAAAGAAAATCTGCACCCATGCAAGAGTGCTTGTACAATGGATGGTAAAAATAACAGGTTTAGGGTTATCAATCGCGGACTGAAATATGCATTCCTTTGACGGATGCCTTCAACATTATAGGACGCTTCAATATACATAATGTAGTACCGCCTAATTATTATCACAACGTTTATAGAACTGTTAACAGTTAGTTAGTTACTTAGATAATGTCAGGTGAAAAAAGTGACCAATGAACTGGCTGACAAGTCCAGAATGGTATATGATAATTAAGGCTGACTCACAGGGTCCTGAGTTGGTGACCCCCACTTTCCTGACAATTGGTGCCAGAATATGGTTGTTTAACCAAATAAATAGTCCTGCCCTGTCGCGAGATCTTAATACAAATGTCTTATTCATATTGGATAGAATCCAGCGCATTTACAGCAAAGTGTCCCGGACATAAATGGTTTAATTTCGAATAAGCATGATGTTGCAGACTGCGCAAACAAAGCAATTGAAACGGGATGTAAGTCTTTATCTTGAATATATTATTCATTTTTTCCCAGTGTTGCGAAAGATCAAATCACGATTATTCTGGCAGCACGGGAATCCCAAACCCATTGCCACCAGTGAATTAGCCTTTTCCGTACCTTAGGAAGGGCAACAAGAGAAAATCCTCATTAAAAATCGTTACCCCTCCGATTGCCAGCTCATGCATTTACCGTACATGTTACCTTGTATGATAAACAAAATGATACAAAATCCATCGCATGTTTATTAATCAACTTTTTACATATGAAATCAACAACTCTGATCCACGTGCCATGCACCTCATTTGGCGTAAAAGAAAATTAAGTGTTTCCACACAGCATGTTGAACAAGTACCTTCTCATCTGCTCATTTTGATACAAACCTAATGCCAGAATACACAAATGGACCTTAAAATATCTGCATAGCAACGATCACCTAAATGTTCCTCATGAAGCAAGGTATTAATGGTGATAATGTCATGACCAACAATAATTTTCAATCTAATGTGAATGGTTGCTTTGAATTTTGAAACGACCAGACAATACTTCAAAGAAAATATTAAAAGTTACAAAACGACAATGATTTCAATTAGTTTTACAATCTTACATGAAGAAAGAATCATATGTTTACTAAATATTCTGATGAGTCTGAATAGGATTGACTATATTGATATTTGGTCAATAATTTGCAACATAAACTCTGAGTATAAATCTGTTGCAGTTACAATGATATGGACACTGTGAAACCCAAATTTGATGACATACAATATAGTAAGCATAAGATCACATTATGTTCAATATATCCCCAACCGATGTGATAAAAGCTGTTTGATCAATAACCTTTCCATTTTTATTCAAAACTTTGAAATTAAGGTTGCAAAATGGGGTGATGATATAGATATTGCTGATCCCTTGGAAATATACATGAGGAAAACCTAGACACATGCAATAACGTTATCAAAAGTTTCTAGAATTTTAAGGGATAAATTAGACATAGCAATCAAACAAAAATAGCGGCCATCGGTAGGGAATATATACGGAAGATCTGACCGCGGTGACGCATAGTGATGCTGTGCATACATTAGAAGCACGTGATACAAGAATGGACCAACCACAATCGCCCTTACAAACGGCGTTGAGCAATGGCACATTGATTTCTTCCCCTTCCGTCCCCGACATTTGTCATAAAACCTATTCACATATTATCATTATTATTCACACTCCGCCACAGACAAAAGGATGTATGCCGAATTATATTACAATTATGAAAAATTAAAAAAAATTAAAACAAAAGATATGGGGATGTCAATAAGATAGGTAATGAAAAAAGTAGTCCCTGCGAGTCAATTTGCGTCACAAATACCAAACCTCCGAGGCATACATATGTTGTTGATTCGTGTAACATACTCATCCATATTATACCAGGACCATAGTAGTACATAAATAGGCAAGAAAGATCATTATCTATAACTTACAAACAGGGTATCTGAATTTAAGTGTTCATGGTTTATCATTTTTAGGATTTAGTAATCAGATTGGATATTAAAATCATCACAAGAAAGAAGGATTTTCAAACCTTTTCCCCTTAAAAGGGAACGACAATGAATAACATACGAGTGCGTTATAGGTTTAGAAGATCATCCTCTGGTATCACGTGTCACCTTGATTTACTTACTTCCCGTAAACACAAATGTTTTCGTCTCTGGCTATCCCTCAGTGTATGTTCGTTCGACTGCATGCCATGGGTTGGGATGTAATCACCCGATGGGAAGGGATCTGGAATTGGGACGTGTGGGTGTTGGTCGACGATTGGGGACTATCCAAGCATTTTGTATATGTGCTGTGTTCCATGACAAGCACAATACATTCTTTTTCTTCTTCTTCTTCTTCTTCTTCTTCTACTCAGATTTACAACTCCTCATATATAATGCTTGAATACATACAAGTAAAACCATTGAGTCTCGGCTGTGAGAAGGATGACGCAGGTGGAGAGAGAGAGTGTGAGTGTGCACGACGAAAAATGGCTGCAAACCGGGTGATGAAATTTCTAGAAACTCCCCCATGCATGAGCATATACATTGAGGGTACTTAAAAGTAAACCTCACGCGCTCTGTCGCTCAATACTCTTTCTTTACTTCACTCTCTCGCTCTCAGAAACAGGAAGTGATGCCATCCGTACAGGGCATGACATTACCCCACAACCAACATTGTGACGTCACAGGTGGAAAGAACTTTTGGCCGCGTGGTGTAAAATAATGTTTTTGTTCATAGTTTATTCACAAGTTCTTGTAATGGATATCATTCAATGTTGGCATCATTTGAAATTGTACATCAGGACATGCACCATATTTATTAATGAAAAAGAAAAACTAAAACAGTTCGTATGTATGGATCATCACCAAGGGTAAATCACACAAGCATTGATGGATTTTCATATAAACAAGATAATGTTGATAGATCGTCAATACAATAATATCTAATGACCATCTTTATGATATATAGCATGTATAGAGAGTGAGTGTGTGTGTTCTTTTCTTGTTCAATATTTACAATCACTAAAATTCAAGTTAGAAATATCATATGGATGCTCTCTTCTGCCTTAGCATTTGGTACTGTAAAATGGAGTTTGTGTCCTCCGCATAACTATAAAGGTCCTCCCTAGGTTGTGAGTTAAGAGTTTGCATGGGGAGTAAGTGAGATATCTTGCCAGGGGACCGTGTAACTGTGTATCTGTGCTTTCCTCTCGCTCTAAAACTATAACATGAACAAGAACAAACCGATGTTAGATCACTGTACTCCGGATTTTCCTGTTGCCCTGAGATTATACTTCCGTTTGCAGTGATGACATCACCTTCTAAGCGCACGGCTGCGCGCGCAGCCGCAGCTGCTTCCATTTCCTCCCTCCGTTCGTCCTCAGTGTTCATTGTGAGGAAACGCAACACCAGTAAATTCATGGCGGCCGATACGACAGTCAATCCAAAGAGGATAAAAATCAAACTAAATGCGACATACTCAGGCTTCTTCTGGAGTGCACTTTGCTTTTGGAGCGCCACAAAGTCACCAAAGCCTATTGTTGTTAGTGTTATGAAACAATAGTAGAAGGAATCGAGGTATTCCCATCCCTCGTATACACAAAATGCCGCTGCCCCTCCTAATACTACTATGGAACACATACTCATTCCCACAAAGATGAGGTTAGTTTGTGAGACTTCTGTGTTTTTAAACTTGAAGCATTTCTTCATGTGTTTTAGGACGAATGTAACGAAGGTATTGAGACGTTCACCGATGGACTGGAACATGACGAGAGTGAGAGGAATGCCGGCCAATGCGTAAAACATGCAGAAGATTTTCCCCCCTTTCGTATTGGGTGTACTGTGGCCGTACCCTGCAAGAAAGAAAAAAAGACATAATTAGATCAACTAATGACAACAATCAGTGTTTTGAGATACTTAACTTGTCATCTCATAACATCACAATAGTCAATTTTACTTATCTTGATTAATTGCAGTGGCAGAGACTTTTATGGGGATGGGTAGACAGGACTAATACCATATATGAATGCGTATACGTGTTTGTTTTAGAGCTATTGAGGACGAGATTTTAATCAAATAATGTTTTTTTGGACGCCAGAAAGCTTTGCAATCAGGGAGATAGAGATCTATGCAAATCCCTCTCAAATGACACAGACATGCAGCGAAATGAAATAGTCTTGCTGAAGAAAGACTATTCCTGTGTTCCGGGTCATCCCCTTGGTCAAATATACATTGTCTCAGGTGGTACATCATGTAAAATGAGATCGCCGAGGACTTACCAATATTCATTTAAGATAACTGAATGAGAAAGGGCACCATAATCAATCTTAGCAGACATGGCGACATCCATAGTTCATCTTGGAGTCTAAGATAATTGCAACGAAGTTTTGATATTTTTATAAAGGTGATCCATATATAGCATAAATACACGCATGCATGTATGTACCTATGTATGTGGGTATATATAATGTATGTTTAGTATAAGGGTGAAGTCGTCAGAGAATCGGGAATTCTAGACATTTAGTAAATTCTGCTAAATTAGTCTAAAAATGGTATATATTCTAGGTATATCTGGTATCTTTAGTATTGCCTTGATTAAATAAATCTGTTTGGTTACGTTGAACTATATATTTGAAACCATTATATTTTGTCTTAAATGTGGGCTAATTGAGAGGCGAATTGAGAGGCGAATTGTATATGGAATGTCGACATCCCTCATAAATATTTGTATCATTTATTGCATAGGGTGTCTGGCACTTTCATGTATGGCTGTATGCATATTTTATACGAAAACGATACTCAACTGATATAGAAACCAGCACCCACTCAATTACATAAATGTGATATCTGTGTATATGGATCATACTCATGCTGGAGAAGCACCCTGAAAACTGCTATAAATTTGCTTAATGCACTAATAGACTACATACATCTTCATATTTATCGTGCATAGAGGCAGATATACGTGCGGATATTGCCGTATGGAGCTCACCAAGCACATTTATGTGTCTGGGTTACCTCAGATGGTGACGTGTGACGTATGGAGGAGTCCAGCCCCCTGGGGCGGCTCATAACCTCTATATCTGCACCTTCTCCTCCAGGTGAGCAACCCCCTTCTCAACATCCTCCAGCAGGAGGTATACGCCATTAATCATAAACACTGGCGGAGCAGCTCCTTTGCCTTTTGACTACCTGCTCCCCTGCGTCCTCCTCTCTAGATATATATGCTTTTTCAGGCATATTATATATATATATTATATATAGAAAGAGAGGTGGAGACCACCAGGAAATGCGCAATTCTGACTGTTGCTAGATTTTGTCTGTGCATAACTAAAATAATTGCCTCGCTGAAATATGCCACCACTTAAGACATAAGCGGACACTGGTACATAGCATGGTGAAATATATATATAAGATAATGGTCTACAATTGCTTGCATAATAATTCCCTGATAAAGGGCACTAAACGTTGGAAATAAAAGTCAAGAATTACAATTGTTTCGTATACCGTAACACTTTGTGTAAGGCTATAATGTATATATGTTTGAATCAGCTCTTCCTGGGAATAGCTATATTTTACATTGCACAATGCTTGGCTAAATAGCGTTTCCTTTTTTCAAAACCCTGCAAGTCCGATCTTGGATAGGTCTTATATATATGATTTAGTTACCTTCATTAATCATAATTTTCTGAGTTATATGAGCTACTTGAAGACCGTCATACGCCACCAGGATGAACTGCAAGTAGAGCCTACTCCATAGAAAGATGTCCTTCTAGAGAAACCTGGTCTAATGACAGTTTGGTCTTTGAAAATGAAATTTGGGTCCTATGTACATCATATTCTGAAACACCCATATCAAGATCAGAATCACATTTATTTCAATACCACATCCATCATCAGATCGCTATCGAATGCTGAGCTTCGTTTTCAGAGAGGACACGTTATTCATCAACGAGTATGTTTAAAGTATACTGCTTATTCCTGACACACTTCTGGATGAAGAATTTCGCGAAAAAGAAACATTCTGATCACATGAGGTCATTGTCGTGAAGATAAGGCCATATTATAATTATATCCGCATATAATTCATAGTGGAAGATGACCAGAATTCTTCTAAATTACCTTTTTTGATCAGTTTGAGCCCCTGGTCACAGTGGTGAGGATCCCAGTATATGCTTAGTGAACGAGGTATTTTGAAGGTTGAGGGCATTATGTGGATTAGGCAGTCCCGGGGGTGCATTCCAAGGGATGACCACATCCACATAAAGCCTGAATACCGAGGTGTCTAATACGTTTATTATACCTTTTAGTACTAAATCCCCAAGGGAGATAATACAGCAAACCCACTATTATAGCCTGATGTGCAGCACCAAGTATACTTGAAGAGCAAATAAGAAAAACCCATCATGCTGATAAAACATATAAAAGGCAATGCCCACGTTATTAACGCAAGTACTTGAGAGGTGAATGCTTGGGGAATGATGAACCTATCTTCGGCCAATGGCCTGGGTATCTACACAGCTCCAACAAGACTTTATTGGCAACTTCTAACAGGAAATCCATGTCTGCATGGCCTATATCAACCCAAATGTGATTGTATTTGCGAATATTAAGCACCCAACATAAATAGAAGCATGTCTGTATTAGGTTGACTTACCTGCAGCTCATACATTTTTTCAATACTCAGGGCACCTATGTTCTAATCTTACTTTCCACATTTCACCTAAATTGACGCGTGGGCAATGTTCCAGAGTGCTGGGGTCAGCATATAATATATGCACGTAATATGGAACTTCCATGTCTCACTACATCTATTACAGTGCATGCTGTATGCATTCAGAAAATATGGATTTAGAGTCACTTCGGAAAATTTCGTCTTTTCTCAATCGTTCTTTTGCATCAAACTCTTTAGAAAATATAGATATTCCTTACTGAATGACTATTAATGAGATTTTAAATAGAGAATCTTGCTAATTGAAAGCCTAGTTATTGAAAAGAAAGTTCATCAACAAATTCTGACACTGAAAAGAAATTGAGCTACTGAATAGAGAGCATTTATCAACATTGCAATTTGTAATGGTATCAGTTCTCCCATTCATATTTCTGTCTTTCACAAATTGACAACAGGTCTGAGATCAATGGTGAATTAATGAACCGATTATTGGATGTAAGCCATGTATGGGTGCCTCCTTTTTATTGATTTCTCTTCGGGAAAGGAATTGAAGCAAAACTTTGTAACCAATTATGCATCTCGAGCTCACTAAAGGGGGGTCTAACCAGAACCCTTCAACACCTCCAACCACGTAGTAAATACTACCAGAGGGAAGAGAGCAACAACCTCGTTTGATTTGGGAGTAATACCAAACATGTCTCAACATAATACCAAGGGAATAATTTCTGACTGGACCCCTAACCAGGGATCGAGGGACCAGTACAGGCCGGTCTTTTATAACATGACGATGATTGGTCACATGTTGTCACTGTCATTAGACGTGATCTACGGCCGTCAATTATTGTTTTATCGATTTTACCCCTACTCCCAATAGACCGGCCTCCTTTCCAAGCGAGATGTCAGCTCTCTCTACCAGAGGTCATTCCACTACAGGTCGCTATCATAGAGAGAGAACACGGGAAGCAAAGAGAATATTGTATTTTACATCGACACCCTTATCGATTTTAACATGTAAAATCGCTAGACCATGCAATAGGGGTGGAGGATTAAGGGAGAATTAAACCTTTTAGCGAATTAACCCTGTAAAGCTATACACATTTATGTCGGTCGTTTGGGGACATCTATACATTCATCTCGTGCTTGACTCTACTCCAGTCAATAAGCATTATATACCATATCCGAAATGCTCGAGTTAAGGGGTGAGAGGCAAGACAGATATCTATAATCAATATATAGAGTAGACACAGACTAATGAAAAATGATGGACAAATTTGATTCAGTAAACCTAGTTAATGGAAGATTTCCAAGAAACAGAACCGGTATTTGATGCATTATCATGACTCATAGATTGACGGGCTCATTGCAGACTAGATTTAGATTGATGAGAATGAATTAAAGACAAAGCCCTTCAAGGCTTGACCCATACATATTTTTCTCATTCATTTTTTCTTTACTCCTATTCCAATAACCTAAACCTTACGCCACTTTTATCACCATACTTTCGTTTATATTTGGCCAAATATCAGGGCGAGAGAGAAAACATGCTAACAGGATGCGATATCCTACTCTTTTCAATTAAAAGCAATGATTTTTACATGCATATAACCATTGGCAGCTATACACAGGACCAGCGTTTGGTGACCCAATCGACGTGCCCTGGGTAGGAGGAGAAATGATGCTTTGGCGAGGCGCTCGTGGGAATCGAATCCACGAGCGTGAGCTATGCACGAATGGGTCACTCACAATGTACACCAGCTCATGGAGTATTTAAGTACATACGTGGCACGTTATAAACATATACATGTGCATGTGTATAAAAGAAATAGTCTTCATTTAAATATTCATATACTTTGTCTGATTGACTCAATGTATTGCTTTGTTTAATTACAATCCATGTTCATTCTCATATATATCATATCTTTTTTCCAATTGTGAAACATCACTTCGAGTGTTTCCCCTTCAAATCGGACGGAAAGACCTGTTTAAGACAGGTAATATACAGACATCTCATTGATAGAATGGTCGTCTGGATGTTCCAAGTTCTCACTCCCACCATTGTGATGGTGTTGGAGGGGCTTCCCCCTGACAGTCTCCAGTGTCATTTGATATCTAATCTTTACAACGTTGCTGCACTCATGAAAAGGGATGAAGGGTGTTAATGCTATAACACATTGGATCTAAAAGCTACTCACACGTGGTGTTTGATGTCTCCAAGAAAACAGGCGGTTTACATGGATAAATAGAAATGGAGATCAAGAGCACAGATTCAAGGGCCCGTTGCTCCGCGTTCTCGCTGACTATTTCTCAATACACTTCCAATGGAGAAATAGTTAGCGAGAAAGCGGAGCAACGGGCCCCACTGTAGTGATTGTTGAAGGTTTTCACAACTTATGAACTCATAAACAACGTTTGGTATACTCCATGTACGAGTGTACATATATACTTATACTTCGACTAGAATAACGTTTAGAGTGTCCAAGTATAACATAGGAGAAAAGAGCTGGAGGTAACCATGCATGTGTGGCAAGTCTAGCCCCACCTCCTGACAAAAGAGGGTCTTATGTGGTAGGCTGTCTCCAATGGGGGTCGTGGTGTTGCATGCTGGTAAATGTTCTCATTCGGAAATCACGAGATACATCATTTCTAATAGAGCCACCTATGATTAGGGAGGCATAACAATCACCCCTGAATGGTGTTGGGAGCCGGGTCTGGGCGATAAATCATGAAGTATATACCTTCTTCCTCAGGCAGTTATCTATCAGCAGCCTAATCTCCTTGTTTGTATCCACCCCCACCCCCCAATTGCAATCATGTTCATGATAATGGTAATTTATTTTGCTTAAAATGCATTCCAATATTCACTGGTTTTAAGGCCTATACGTATATATGTGCCAAGTTCTGTTTGCTAAGAACGATGATGATAATAATAATAATAATATATATATATTTTATTTGTTCTATAAGTTTGACAAGAAGGAGATGTTCTTCTGGAATTTAATCCAGGTCTTCGAGGCCATTCAGGATATACCAAGCAGATAATATTTTTTTTTGACAAATGGAATGGAGGTAAAACAATATATGTGACCAGCCAAGCAGAAAGGGGACTCCAGGGCCAAATTTTCAAATTTGGGTTTATTATAGATTCGCAATCTGCATGTCCTCCTGAGTCAATAACCGAAAAAAATAGTTGAAAATTCCCAGAATTTGCCAAGATATGGGTTTTTTTGTAAAGTTATGTCAGTTTTCAGTAGATGACCTCAAATAGGTTTGTGGAGTGACTCATTTTCCTGTGACACATCACATGTACAAAAAATAAATATTAGAAATATTTTTTTAAAATGACAGGGATGTAGAGAAGGGGAAATTAGCATCATAAAAATGAAAGAATTTTGTTGATACTCCAAAAATTAGTGATGTTACAGACTTTCAAAGTTACCTCCCTCTCAGAATTACTAATATAAACATTTCTGACAGTGACGTCATGAATATGATGTGACTCCTAGCGGGAATACCAGGAACTATAACTCCCGTGCGGAGCCTCCTTTCCCCTCGGCGGGTCACATATATTGGATTGAAAATGTGTGTCCGTACCTAGATATCATACTAAAATCTTTCAATATATAGACGGACCAATGAGAACCCCTTTTTCATTGAAACCTAATAATAGGCAATCGTTTTTATATAAGCACATACGATACCATAATCTGTTTGTGCATAATCCATTGATATAATATGTAAGTCAATTAAACCTACCGAATAAATACCTGCCCTTTTTACAGCGCAGATTTTCCACACACATACCAAACAATCCAATAACCTGTCATGTGGGAACTATAGGTAACTTATATATACAGAGCATCGGCAGAACCATATATCAATCAATCGATACAGCTATATATATCCGGCTGACCACTGATTGCCTGGCATGTAAATATTTGTATAATCTAATATTTATTGCAAGTATTAGGTCCAAAGGGAAGGTTAAATCCCTGGGATTGCCTCTTGTTATTGAGCTCCCACTATTAATATATATATCTTATTAACTTCCTGCATTTGCAATAAAACCTGAACTAAGAATGATTGAACAAAGTAGTAAACAGACACCACTATTTAAACATGAGAGAAATGAGGTGTTCTTGTCGAGGTTTAAGCTATAATTTATGAAACGGCCGATGGCTGTGGAATGAACTTATGTTGATAAATATGTTTGTTGTGCAGTAATGAACGGAACTAATTATACCTACGATATTAAAGCAATCCTATTCAGTAAAGGATTGTATTTATATGAGAAAAAAAACAAGAGTGAATTAAAAAAATTACTTCCTTTAGAAGTCTAGAACCATGCTGAAAAGAGAACTGGGGCTCAGCCGCTGCATTGTGTTCCAAGGGATTATACGCAAAGTCACTATTTAAAAAACGAGAATGGTGAAATCCTTTGAGTTCACTAGAGATCCTAACCAAATCAAGGACCACTATAGGTTGCAGAAGGTGCTGTGGAAACCTGACTTCTAATGAGTGCAACATACGAAGTCACATATGTATTAAAACTTCGTAAGTATTCTGTACGCTTAGTTTGTCAAATGTTATTTATATTCTATGAGCCTGCTTTGTGTAATAAATGAGTATCCAGGCCCTCCAAGAATCTTCAATAAGCAAAAACGAAATGGGCGTGTCTTTCCAAAAGGGAAACCATTTTAGCAATACACCTACTTTGCTGCTATTTAAGGAACTCCGAATACAGATATATTGTTACATACACTGACTATTTATATACATGTACTGTGAATACACCTTCGCCTTTTGAAATCTGAAGGACGTTGACAGAAAATAAGCAATTCAGTTCTAATCAATATCCTGAGGAAACACCCATTTCTGAATGCATATCTTTAGAGTTTACTCCGGAGAATCAGAAGAAAATATGACATTTGTACTAACCTAAACTTACTGGATGTTCAACACTAGGAATGCAATCTTGGCATGCAATTCCAGCAGGATCATCCATTGCACAAATACAAAATCACCCATTCGTATTTATGAGAAATCGCCCATGCAAAAAAGTATTTAGTGAATCCATGTATAATAAATAACACTTTGAAACACCCATATCAATAATTAATATCATACTATTGGTTCAGATTTAAGAACCCTCTTTAGAGTCTCTCTGATGCTTGAGGATTGTCTGATCATAGTGATTGAAAGGTTTTGCTTCAAGCAATTGCTTCCATGAGTCATACATAGTGGTGGTGACGCCCTTCATTCAAGGTCGTAAATGGACTGTGCATACCAATAGACTATGCACACTCATATCTATCTACATCGCAGGGAAGTATCCCCCTTTGAACCTAGTATGTCAGTCGCGGTCAACATTTGCTACAGAGCATTGGACCAAACTTCTCTCTCAGCTCATATCCATCCTTAGAGAGGTTGAAAAGTGAGTGTTGAGGAGGAAGTGAAAGGAGGTGGAGGAGGGACAGAAGAGGGAGTAGAAAGGAACAGGTGGAGAAGAGAAGCGATACGAGTCATCTAGAAAGCAGTCTTCTGATAGAGATTCTGAAGAATGACAGGCTTGGTTCACTGAAATGGCTTCGGGCATGCTATGGCTAGTGAAAGGTAGAGCGGAATAGTGAGGGGCAATGAAGGAAAAGACCTGCTGAGTTTGCTGAGACGTATTGAGGCGTGGAGATGGAGGGGTGATAGGCCAGCATATTGACAGACTCCAGAGGATGGGTGCTGCAGATAACATGCATGTTTAAGATTGCTTCAGTTGGGAGTAGTGGGTGGAGCGATCACACGCTCAGTATCTATTGACAGTGTTAGTGAATCATGAGCGTGTCAGCATGCGAACATAATGAATGACTGCAAGGAGTAGTCACAGGATTCCATGGAGTATTGTGCCAAGACTCGTATTCAAAGATTCTTTCAAAATTGGTAAACCAGTGCGGACAAGCCTACGGAACAAACCAATTGTTTTGAAAGATGTAATATGGTTGCAAATATCTGTCTATGGCTCTTCCTGAATCAGAAGGCCAGAGACCGTCGGTATATGCCAAATTATGACAGTATCTACAGACCGAGAGGATTTTGCATGGACCAAAAAACAGAGGATCATTGATCCAGGGGGCCGGATAAGGGCCTGCTTAGATGACCCCAGACTTAGGTTTAACAAAGGGCGGGTCCAGACCCCCCTTTTCAAAATTCCTTTTTTTGTCTAAAACATTACCACTGAGTGTATATTGCACAATGCTTGACTGAATAAAATTAGTAATAAGGTTGCGGAGGTCTATAATGAATTCTCATAACATGAATTCGAAGGATGTTATTTCCCAATAAAGGGCCGACTGCAGGAACAGCTATTTTCAAATGAACAGCTCTATGTGTAACAGATGTTCCAACCTCCTGCCAATGACAACATCCTGATCTTTAAAATTCATCCACATTTTCCCCATATTTCAATGCATCAGACCCTGATCCGTCAGTCCAAAAGATAATAACCCCATTCCCCAAGGCATAGCATTCAACTAGCTTTGCCATTTACCTTAAGCCGCCCAGATATTTCCATAGCTCTCGGAGCTACCAGGGCCCTAGGCAACGTAAACCTTCCCGAAGGTTAGAAGGATGAGTGATAACAATAAACATCCCATACCTAACCTGGTCTGGAAGATAGCACATCATTAATGTCCATAATAAACCAACTCATCTGTTAAGGACTGCTAATTAATCAGCTTAATTGTAAGGACATCATTCACAATGAATACGGATTAAGTGTTGGGGACGCTGAGCACCATCAAACAGCAGTTAGTATTCACAACATGTGCTGAGCTCAGCGTTTTGATGAGGTATTACAACTTATGAGAAAAAAGGGATTTGGTCTAAAAAAACAAGGTCAATAGTCAAAGCACTAGCCTCACTCATGTAACCTCATTATCCCAAAATACGCAATAACTCTACAACTGATTGTACAAGGCTAACAGGCAAATAATGCAAAATATCCATTTCAACCCACAGTAAGTTCCTTAAAGAATATAAAACACTTTGCATAGGGCAGTCATGCAGGCATTTAACAGGGTGTAGATTCTAAAGATATTTAGAGCAGGCCTCAGTTGCACAACCTAGAAATGAACCATGTGGTTTCAATAATCGAATTCTTACAAACATAAGCCGTCAAATACATCCATTCAGATAGATCTACACCTTACAACCAGAGTGTTATTTATTATAAACCTATTACCTCTAACCCATAGGAAATATACAACTACTGTAGCCTGGCCGCTTATTAGTTGAAACGATCCCTCCAATCTAGATAGCAAGGATCCAATCTTACCCCAGTATATATGTAGGCCTAAGGTCAAAGCTTGCAGAAGGAGACTGCCTACATTTGAGGGCCAGCAGGCGTTAATCCAACTAATCTCCCCGTTAATCGTGCCCAGTCTTGGGCTTATCTTGCACTTGGGCAAATATTAGAACGAGATTAGAGGTGCCAGCAGGCAGTTGACAGGTGCTATGAACCTGTTCCTCAAATGTGAATGAAAAATGCTTAGTGAGTACTTGTAAACAGAATTCAAATATATAATACAACTGTAGAATAGAATTGTATGATATATCCCACCGTTGACCTGAACATATACAGAGCAGGGAATAAGCTTTAAACCAGATTCTAACTGTGTGATATATACCCCTAGTAATTAGGAGGGCCAAACTATAGAACACATCATTATTCAGGTAGGTGACACATATAACTTAGCGTAGGAACATTCTGGATGGATACTATAGGACACTCTACGGGGTGTACTGGATTTCCAACTTTTGAAAACTCCTAGCTAGCAAGCTGAGAGATATATCCATCAGTAATTTCTTTCAGTCCGTAAATCCTTTTGTTGCCCTACCATTACCCCTCCTCTAGTCCTCCTTCATCTGGGAGTACTTTTCATCTGCGGCCTTACATTAACTTTGCTGTGATGTGGCTGACTTTGAATGCGGAGGGATACAGAAGGAGGTATATAGTGCCTAGGCATGCGCGAAACTCAATAGCAGGAAATGAAAGCAGGTAGGGGCTTGAAGTAACTTCTCTCAAGGGGTTGGGGGCAAGGGATGGGCACAACCCCCATCAATTGTGATAGAGCTTTTATTCGTCCACTAGGGGTCGTTCATGTCGTCAATACTGAGCTCCTTCCCCAGTGCCACCTGGACAACTTCCGTAGTTCTAGAAAGATGCTTTTACCCCATTATAATATTAGACTTGGGTGAAATTAAAAGGGTTTAAACAGTGACATTTCGAAACTGTTTTACACTTTTTAAAGTCGCTTTTTTAAAAGAAAGAACACCTATAATATTTTTTTAACAATGTCTCAGGAGACAGATAAATATAGGGAAAAGATAGGTCTGCTGACAACTAGAATATGGCCTAGAAATAGGCCATCTTGAAAAATAAAGTTTGACATAGGCATTCGGTAAAGGACACAATTTACATCAAGAATGAACTACCAATAGAAGGCAAGCTTCAAATTAGGGATGCGCCAATATTTGCGTCATCCTGGCTAAGATTGTTTACTCCAGTTTCAGGAGGCAATATAAAGAATCTTAATCACTGACATACAGCCGCTAATTCTCACCTAAAACAGCCGTGAGACATACACTGAATAATGAATATTCATGAAGAGCAATAAATCAGGCCTGTAGAACTAATAAAATGAGAAAAGGGAGAGGCAGCCAAGGAATGATGCGCTGGAGTAGGTGTAGATAGTGAAATAAGATGGTTATTTCGATAATGAGTGGTAAGAAAACATAGATAAGCATAGTAAAATACATGCATCAAATAAGTGATAAAGTAGATTGGAAAAATGAAAGATAAAAAATGAAAATTAACAAGATATTGTAAACGAAGGTAATAAAGAAAAATCAGGCAAGAGTAGGAAGAGATGAAGCGGGTCTAAATAACTAGGATCGATACAAAATATGGCACGGTAGAATGATTCAGATAGTTGAAGAGAAGGGTGACTCTTAGTAAGTTCAATAGAATGATATCGTGGACCTCACGAATTTGCTATAGCAAAATAATATTACTGCAAACACGAAGCCTTTATTAAGAACTGAAGTGCATACAGACAGCTTATAGAATAATGATATAATGAAAATTGAATGAAATAAACTCATATGATATCAATAAAACAATGTAACATTAAATGAACTTAGATATGTGTGGAATGTTGGTCGGTTAGAAATAAACAATTTAAGGCACTTTCACCAGGCGAACTGCATAGCCTCTCTAGATCCTTACCATTAAAGGATAGTCCAGAATGTGGACGTGTTCAGAATCTCCGCTCTTAATGCTTCTTGAGGCCCCGGCAAATGTTTACCTCTTGAGAATCTAATTTCAGTGTTCCCAAAAGCAAATGTAAAAATAACCCATCACCATCTCCTCGTTCCGGCTCCGTTCACTTTGATTATCGCCTTCTCCGACTCTTAAAACTAGCATAAACTCTATTTATGCTGATCTCCATCATCAACCACCAGACGCATTGACTAGGTAGGACAGAGGGTAAAATACTCCAGATATAATCTAGGATTACCTTTAAGTTACATTCCGGACCAATGAATGGTGTTCCCTGATCCAAGGGGCTTACGTTATTCCAGCTTTAATGGACATTTGCCCCCAGAAAAATAGGTCCTCTATTCTACGAAATTGTTGGAAATACTCCCCAGTCCGACATCAGATGTATCTCCTAGATCTTAGGGCTGGGGTGACTGAGGAAATTTCACATGATATATGTGTGGCTGGGAGGATTGACAGTGAAGGAAGAGGCTATCTTCTAAGACTTCTGAGTCTAACCTTAAGACGAGATCAAGGATCAGGACATCATTATATATAATTTGGGAAATGTAGATGTCAATAAGATTGATGAATTAAGGTCGAAAAAAAGCTTTCTTATGTCTATTATAGGAAGGAGCCCTAGCTTATGGAATAGATTGCATATCATTAAGTCAGATTGAAGTTCCTAGAAGTCGGCAATAAATATATATCATCCCTTGGACAACCTTATCGCTATATATAGGAAATGGATTTGTCTAGGTTATTGTGGACAGCTAAAAGTGACATGGCAAAGTGTATGAAATTATATATGTGTAAGTGGATACTTATATTGAATCTAGAAATGTTAAATCGAGAGAAAAATAGATAAGCTTATGCACATGTCTGTTGTAATATGAGCTCGGAGCATCTGGGGGTGGGCAGCAAATTATGTTCATCTAATTTTATTAACAGACCATATTCAATAATGGTCCGTCTCCGGATAAATTACTTTTTTCGTACATGCTCTGACGATTATTTGAATTAGAAAACAGTCTATAGCTGTAACGCTAAAAGAGACTTGTAATCTGGAAATAGACGCGTGCATGTTGCTGTTAGGCCTTGATTTTCAAAAATACCAAAGATAACTTTGTAATACAATGTGACCCGAAAAAAGTTATATCTAATTAATTTGATTGTTTTAAAGGAGGAGGAAAAGCTGTGGAGACCTGATAAGAAAATCTACCGATACAATTTATTCTCTCAATAGGCTAGTATTTCCTATACGAGGAAGTGACAATAGCTGGACCACACATGAACGTTTCCATCCGAGCAGATTCCTCCTATTGGATTAAGACAGACACATATTTTACTACAACTCCACTTCCATATACGGCATTTAAAGATGCTGACAGGCCCTTCCCTTTAAGTGGCGAAGGAGTCTCCGCTCAACAACTAAATCCTGATGAACCTTGAATTTTAAAACTGTTTTGGAGGTGGTTGAGTTCTATAAGAAAACGAGAATACAGAGGCAATGTCTTCATGCCCACTGGAATCATAAGCTTCGGCATATTTACCCGTTATGGCGGGTCTAAATGGGGGGATGCTTGCTGGCAATACTAAAAATTCCAATCACAAATAAGCGTCATGTCGGGGAATACAATTTTGAGAAGCTGAAGTATTTTGGTGAAAGAAGTCTGATTGCGATGAAATTTTAAAAATGGTGTTAAAACTATTGCAGTATTCGTGCGCGAAATACCAATAGCGACAGATGTCCCCTCCCATGCAGGCTCTGTTCCATCTCTCACTCTTTTAGTACTCACATTAAAACTGAAATATTGAGAATTGAACATCTGCTGTGATGGAGGCGGGAAGGGCAAATAACCCTGCCCACACACAGCCGATTTGTCCCCCGATTTTGGTCTCCCGATTTCATTTCAAATCATGGTTTATGTTTTTGAAATAACATAAACCAAGATCGGAAATGAAATCCTAGGATTCATCGGGAGATCCAAATCGGGGGGGGGGGGGGGGGGGGGAATCGGCTGTGTATGGGCAGGGTTTAAGGGAGAGAGAATAACCTCTTGAACGTGGGCACTACACGATCAGCGCCGGTGTGGATATGTATCGACCAGTATCTTTAAAGTACATTAGCCCTACATCACGGAGCTAAAATCACCCTATTAGGAGAACGACGAAAAACCCACCTTCTATCAACAGCTTACAACAAAGCAGGTAATCCCTCTAACTTGGAAATAATGTGTAGACGCACAAGATTACATGATGCCAATGTTTTAAAAACTGAACTACCTAGGAAAGAAACCCATAACAAAAGTGTTGAAGTACAAATCATCTCTTCTTTGAAGCAAAGCAGCCAAAAGACAGGGACATTCCCACATTAAAGTCTTTAAATGGAGACAAAAAGCCTTACAGGTAGTTGCAAGAAATAATTATACTTGAGAATACATATGCAATCTATATCTACAAAATATCTCTTCTAAGAATAAAATGAATGCACTGAATCATGGGCCATAACCTAATCCTCAAGTTTGCATCAATGATAATCTATCACAAGCTTTGCCGTTCATCGTCCTTCATATTATCACCATCTTTATGTAATACTGAAAATATTTAGGGGACTAAATCTGAAAAGAGGAAACCTTGTTGCTTTGCGACAATTCACAGATTCAAATTGGTGCCAGCACATCTTCTCTATATGCAATCTACCATCAAGGGTCGACTACCAAGCGACCACTCTTAACCATGACTATTGGATATAGGTAAATGTTACTAATAATAACTGTTCCCGTTTGGCCTTCCAGTTTGTTCTCAAACAACTCTAACCTTTCCTCCATCACAAGAGTTATCTTTCAGGACAATTGCCCCGGACGGATGTATAAGGGACCCTGGATATAAGAGATTAAAGAAAATGACAAATATACAGAGTTGACTGTCAGTTGGGGGCAGGGGTGAGATTGGATGCTGGAGTAGGTTGAGGCCAGCCCACTGAGTCTGTGCACCCAATTTTAAAAATCTCAAATCAATTCTCCCTGACCTTTGTCTGCATACCTCCTAAATATATTAATCTACGAAGACACAATGTAAATGCACCAGAGAATATTTCATACTATATGAGTCACACAATGTTTCTTAATATTCAATGTATTCGAGATGCAATATGTTATCCATTCTTCTTCATGATGAAGCACAATTTCGCTCTTCTGATCAATGATTCCACAATTTCAATTTCTTCTGATCAATGATCCCACAATTTAGCAGACTATAGTCATTTCGTGATCTACATGATCGATATAATAAAACATAGGTCTATATGAAAATAACTAGACATCACAGAAAAGACCGGGCATGACACCTGTACTGCTGTATGTACCCCCATTTCTCTAATACCACTTCTCTCCCACGCACCAAACATGTACAGCCATGAATAGTTTGAGGCAAGCATAAAAACAGGCTTGAGAGAATCTTATGGGTATAATGAGGACCACCGGGGGGCTCATGGCGACGGTGGCAACAACTAATCACTAGATGGCGACAATAATGGAAGAAAACGCATTGATTGGCTGATGCCCAACGCCTTTGCCTCAGGTAGAATAGGTGCGATCCCCGAGTTGTTATGATGCCTCTTCATTTACTCCATGAAGATATTCATACACCATGTGGCGAATAAGATAGACCAACACTACTGCTTCATCTTTTTACAGGAAACAGTGGGGCAGTTGCAAGGGAAGCGTGGCTTCCTTGCTGAATGCACAATAATGGCCAGTCACACTCACTTGGGATAGGCATAATTCATGAAGGCATTGTTCCACCTTTCAACAGAATATGGAACTGTGAATGTAAAAATAGTACAATAGTGCAATAGTGCTCCTAAAGCTGAGTGGACTAATTGTACATTTGGTTTCTATTGCTGGACGATCCATTATTGTGTGCTAAATTGGAACTTTGTATATATTGTGCACTCTAATCATTCAACCCCGACAAAATAGATGAACTGATATGAATACTTCCCAATTAACCCAACGGATTTATGAGCAGAAACAGGCTGTATTATCATAATATGTTTGTGTCTTGACATTGGTATGGACATTGAAATACTACGATACCCCATTAGGATATACAGGCCGCGAGGAAGCAGAATACTTCACCTGAAAATAGAAAATATTTATGTTGTCAATGCCAATGCATTTAGATGGTAGTACAATAACAAAATATTTGCAAGATACAATGGGGATTTGAATATAGATGTTAATGCATAATTGTCTTCATTTAGAGGAACGCCAATTTCTAGATATGAATGTTGAACAATACATTACAGCATCATATTATATCACAGTTTATACAATATATTATTCACATCTAAGTCTAACTCTAAATAAGAAAAGGATTAAAACAGATTATGGGAGAGCCCTTATGGCACTGCATCAGGAGATAATCGCCGTTGCCATTAAGAAAGGGATTGTTGGAATAAAGCCATATGGTATGCCCTTCAGGCGGCTAACCATGCACATTGAATGAACATAAAAGTTATGTTCATTCAATGTGCATGGTTAGCCTGAAGGTGCAAGAGTTCAAACGATTACTAGGATTCTGCTAGAATTAAAGATGAATTGCATAGGTCTTTAATTCTAGCAGAATATTTTCCCACCAATCTTAACTTTAGGATATGTTGAATACCGTATTGTAGAGCTATTGTAGGAGGAGAAATAAATATTCACTCATTTACATCAGTGGTAGTATGCATATGTCCTTTGTTCATTGGTTAACATACACTTTTCTATGAACTCTATAACTATGTTACCTGATCCTCCTTAGTAGACTTGCATAATACTGCCATTAATTAATTTCATAAGGGTGATTGATGCCCTAACCTTGCAAGTAGTTAGGACGATGGGACAAAACCTAGACTGGACGAGCACAACCGACCGCTATTCGGTACGAATAGCTTGCTATGACTATAAAGTCACGTGACCGGTTGACCCCCCGAGAGGATAAACGTATATATACCGAGACTGTCTTCCGAAGGCCTGTTTCAGTGCTTTATTTTTTTATGGAACTTTCTAACCGATCCCAGAAGCTAGAGTCAGTCAAGGGTAGCCAAGTTCAAATGGGAGAACATGTGTTACTTACTGAATAATTAAAAAGTTATCGCTAACCGCAGATTCGAATCGAGAGCTCTCAGCAATGGCCGCCATAATAAACAAGAAGTAGAGGGGAAGAAGCAACTACGACTCTAAGCCAATCATATCATCCGATTCGGTCACGTGACCATAGATACAATGACGTCATATATAGCGGCAGGTTGGGGAAGCCCTCCGATCAGAAAAACAAAGCTCATAGCCTTTTGGAGGTAGAAAATCCGGGATTATCATTTATTCCATTAAAAAGGTAACTAAATATAGATTCTTCTGCTAAAATCTTATTGTCTGCTGGTCGTTGGGTTGGTGGAACCCATACGACCTGAGCAGACAAACTCAAACGAGAACGGGACTCGGGAGCCATGCCGTAACTGGCATGAGCCAAGCAGCTAGAAATAGTTTAGTAATCGGGATTCCCGGCTGGTTTTCAAGGGCCGTTTTCGCGACGATGCTTCATTTGTATATATAAAAACAATATTAGGCAGTCAGAAATATAACCAAACTATTAAAACAATCCAATTCAAGGCGGTACACTTTTCTGGACCAACCACATATAACATGTGTTCCAGATAAATTGAGACATTAGGACCAAATAATTTTATCTTGGACATTGAACTAAAGTGCTTTATTGATATTATCAAGCAATATGATTTGGACTACATGTGAACGCCCGAGACGGTGGTCCTGGACCGCATATGTGGTGAAAATCTACACTTCGGAAGAAAATGAAAGAAGATTAGACTTCTTAATATCTCGAGTGCAAAGGCCGCAACAATAAATGATCATTGTCAGTAGCCGCCGTCTACACAATAATCCAAAGGTCGGTCAAATTGGATTATAAGTTCAAAAGGTACAGGTATCTGAAATGACGTGGTATAGCCTTCCACGCAATATACCAGGAATATACTTTATATTTTGTCATTGAAAATACGGCAACCCTTCAGAGATTTAAAGGAAATACTTTAAGACTATTTAAATGTAAAAGTAAGGAATGAAAATCTGAATCCAAGCTAATATAGGTAGGATATAAATCTAAGTAAATGTAATCATTTATGTAGGGAGAAACAGTGGAGGAGGAAGGAGGTGGTGATGCTCGTAATGTTTACTTCATCTGGCGTGTCATATACCGCTACTCTGTCTTCAATATTCAATGAGCCGTGTCTCTATCCACAACTAATTTGCAGAGAATGCGGAGTAGGGCGGATCAATGGTAACTAATTATTGATGATATTTAACCGCAAATATTTGGCCCGACTCCAGTTCCTTACCTTGATCGGCCAATACTGCCAATCTCATCAAATCAATAAAGGTATTGCCTCTTGTATCAGCACAGTGAATGAATCTACGATATCTGAATGCCAATAACTTGTTCTAGCGCTTAAGAAACTGCCGGCTTCCGTCAGGTAATATCTTTAAATGTATGACAGTCTCCAGATGCAACACAATAACCTAATAATAATATAATAAATATATATGAATTAATATTAATATGATATTATATATGAATTAATATTTATATATGAATTAATATTAATATTTATGAATCAAGTTATGTATCAAGTATGCCACATTTGAGATATCTTTGTACTTGGATACTGTATGTATCTTCGTACTTCAATGTTCATAGCAGGAGTGATACCAATTAGCCTACAGCGATGAAAGCTCAAGTAGTAGTCAAAGCAACAAATAAAAACGATGAAATATGTCATTACATAAATGTGAACGAACGTCGGAAGTAGCATAAACCAGATACCCGAACCATATCGCCCCTTATCAAAGTCTATGCTTAAACGAGAATTCATATTTCTCATGGAACAGTGGATAGTGTTAAGGGATATGAAGGGTGCAATCGGGCCCTCCTGAGTGTTAGCAGATAGCATCACATGTCCTCATATACATGAACTGTGCTTGAGCGACTCATTATATTCTAATGAGGGACATGTTCGCCCCGATACCCTGGAAGCCTTGCTCTCATTCAAGTGTAATGCGCAATGCAGATCAACAATGGATCCCTTGTCATGTAGTGTTATAGAGAAACATGAGAGATCCCCGAGGGGGCAAATACATATTCACAGATTTAAAGACCCAGCACACCAGCCATTGTACTTAAATATCTCTGAGGCGATTTCCGAAATTGCAAAAGAGAGTGAGGCTGCCTAGAGAAAGGCCTAAAGATTGATTTATCCCATGGAGGTCTCTGCATTTCTTATAATGCGTTTATCAGTTTGGTGCTATCGCTATTGATATCGCTAATCTCAACCAGCCGATCTAAAAAGAAGAACTTCTTAGTATAGGAAGAAAACTTTCAATAACAAAAAATAGATAATAAAAAAGTGAAACATGATAGAAGCTATAATAATTATGTGTGGCCCTTATTTGAGATAATTTCTTCAACCTGGTTCAAAACCACATTTCACCTTACTACTTCTTCTCCCACTACATCGGGCAAAGGGGGTTGGGTAACCATGGTGACAGGCGCCTTCAGCTTTGAAGAATCGATAAAGCTGAATGGGACAAACATATTCCAATGATATTTCAAATCCCGCCAAGGCAACACAACCTTCTAGTGTTCCTCAAACCTTTCTGCCCCCAGCGGGTTATGTTCTGAAGTTGTATACGATTGAGGCGATGATTATGGAGGCGTCATCTCTCAAGCTGTCACTCAGGGAGGGTTAGTAGTATACAAGGATGGTGAATTGCCTCAGGGAGCATTTGATGTATTATCAGTTTCCATCAGACGACACGTCTCGTTGTTTACTGTCAGAGAGTCTGTTTCTTGATTCTTTACTGAGAAAGCTTGACACGTTGCCCCAACCATTTAGTATTCTTTCCTCGTATTTCATCTCGTTTCTGGATATAGGGTTTCTTTATAGAGACTATTGAATCACCAATGGGTCTAGGACGAAACTTTACATACATCTCCCTTCGAAACCACACATATAGACATTTGTTTTAGTAGATAGGTTTGTATAACATAACTCCGGAACGGACGATCACGACTGCTTGAATACTTGTTAGTTCATTGCTGTTAATTCAGGGAATAACTGGGATATAGTACATACATGACCACATTATTCTCAGGATATGATATGTTATCTATTTTCATAATGGTGAATAGCTTCTCTAATATGCGGTCGAATAATTATTTATAGTTGGCTCATATTGGGTTCGATAAGTACAGAGATTTTCAACAGTATTCCTGTTTCTCCATGTTCCAGTTGGTCACATATCCTAAAGGTGTTGTTAACAAAGCGGGGTCCGATACTTAATGAATTGCCTTTTCCCAAACGAGCTAACAAAACCAGTCATATTAACACCTTTAAATGGAAGAGGACAGTGCATATAATAACCAATGACTAGGTTCGACTATCAGCTCATTTCAACTGTGCAATCCATACACATAACAATAACATGGTAGTATATATTTCTCATAGAGACTGCAAACTTTGATTAATATAAGTCCCGCTCATTTCCTTTACAGTGTATGTATATAATATATATCTTTAACGTCGTTCAAAGGGCATAATTCTAAGTTAGATATGTGGGCCTATTTACCCTTGGTTGACATCAGGCATTAACTAAAATGACAGAGCCAGGTGAGTAAATGGGCAAATGGTTGAAAACGGTGAGCGAGAAAATCAGTTTAGAATGGCAGCTGAGGGCCAGGAGGTGGGGGATTTAGGAGAGGTTAGAGTAAACAAATGGAGGGGTTTGTTTTGTGTCGTGGTTCACAGTCGGCCTTGCGTCCGTCCTGGGTGACATTTAAGTCCTCCCTGCAACATATCCATTCATTCTGGGGCAAGAGAACTTTTTTTTAAAACACACAGCCATCAGTTGAGTCGGGCCCAGCGTTTGTTTTAAGGTCAGAAATAAAGAGATCAAAGGAACCAATGTTCATATAAATCCACTGGATGTCTGATTGTGGCCACGCTGAAACCTGGGTCTAAAATAGCCTGAAATCTGCAGTTGGTGAACTTTATTTTACTATTTTGATCTTCATGGAAATCAATAAATCTTTCATTAGCTTTCTCTCGATTATGTTTAAATGTCAGACTCTAAAATCATATCCTTCCCCACGCCAAAGCTTTAAAATACTCCAAAACTCTTTGTCATAGCAAAACCTATAGTCTAACTGGCATATACGCCAGCTAGACCGATCTCACAAATTTCCCAACAATGAGGTTCGCACAATATGTTTTATTTTAGTTTTATGGAACTCAGTAAGATGTGATAATATTTCTCTGCAATTTACAAACGCGTTTGTCTTTTTGACATATCCCTTTCCGAATCGCTACTAGAGTAACCTTCCTCAGCTAATTTGAAGCCACTCCTGGAAGATCTTTCCCAGATATCGTCTGCTAATATCAACCCTTTCCCCCTTTAATTCCAATATCTAGCTGTACCTCCTCATGACTCCCCATGTCCCTCCATGGCTCCTTTCACACCCAATCTCACACACAGGACCAGGGCCTACACACATTCTGTTTAATTACCCACCATGCCTTGTGAGCCGGATCAGGTGAAAGAGTGCCAATACATCCCTACATTGTCCTGGGGTTTCAACTAAACATTCGGCGCTGTTCGTCTTCATGCATCAGTGTACGCTTCCGGCAATCGAAGGCGCAGTGATTGCCCAGTCCGGTGGCATTCGATTATCCTACTTAGATTTGAGTGATAAATGAAGAAAAGGTGCATGGTAGATAGTGATCCTACCTCTTGGAGCTGCCAGGACCCACGAAGCTAGAGCAAGAGAGAAAGAGAGAGAACACCCTCCGGGGAAGAAATCGAGAACGGAAGAAGAAAGGAAAATGAATAAGGTATAGACCGAAGGAAAATAGGAATGAGGAGGAGAAGGAAGTAGTCCAACGTGGGCCTTCATCCAGTGATGAAATATAAGTCCCGAATAGAGTCGAAGCAGCGACCATGTTGACACGAAGCGACTGATGACAGACTGGGGGCTGGGCGATTGGGGACATGTGGTGGTGTTCGTTTGACGGTGGTTCCTCTCAGGATTGCTAGATTGATTTCCAGCGGCATGCCCTGTAGCAATTGGACTACTCGGGGCGTATTGAAACTAGTGGTGTCTGGACAGGGAGATAAAAATATTACTCCACATATACAGACAACTATGGATTGATCTAGGCAACATCTGGTCTTATCTCTCATCTGTTCTTCTCTCAGTTTCTCTGGACGCATGATCCCACATTTCCACTTCACGACTTATCACGCTATATCCTCAATTTTCCTCACTAAAAACTTTGTAATATCATATATATAAGAAATATTCTAATAAAAAAACATTTGTTTTCACACAAATCTTCGTAAGCCCCACCCCTATCTTCGTTTTCTATCTACATCCTTGGTGCATCCTCATATTAATACCCTCAGTCACATGCACATGGAACCCATTCAATTCAAATCTTACCCGGTTCACATTGTATGAATATATACCCTTCCCTCAGCATCATATATTCGGGATCCCTCGTTCCCTCCTTTCCATTCTGGATCATTTTGTGAGCCTCCATACTTTCCAATTGCATACCTCTGACGCAATTCCACACTCCTATCTCAGATCCAATGTCTTTATCCACACCCGTCCTTCTGTCACATCCCTCGGGGTTTAATCTATGTCTTCCTCATTCATATACAGTCAAATCCACTTCCTCCACCTCCATGGCCTCAATTTCTTCCAAATCATTTCAGGCGCATCCGATGAATACCAGCAAGGGGCCAACGAATTCGGCACTGAAGTCATGAAAATATGTCTCCAATTTTCTGTTGACGCATGGGTTTGATGTGCCACCGGAGAGTCGGTGGAATTAGGGAAGTTTAAAACTGTATTACCTCCCAGGAGACATGTATTTCTTTGAATTATTTCTTGCAGCGGTTCGAAGCGAGGGATTTTCATGAATAAATCTGCCTCAGAAAGGAATTGACAGAAATACGTGTGAGACACATGTTCTGCAGCTTTCTTTTATTGATTTATCACTTATAGTTATTGTGTTCTCAATATGAAAATCATATTTACTGCACTGTTCTATTCATGCAAAGGACCATCATAATTCAATGTGATGTTTTCGATCGATCAGCCTCATCGTTGAAACCATACCTCACAAAGCCAATAAGTAGGTATTTTAACATACTTTAAAAAGGGAGAAGTCGCCTACAGGGGTGATGACTAAGCACATTAACATCATGCATGCTGTTTAAGCAGCTGGTATTTTACTTTAGGGTTATAATTTATGTTTACTCTTTGTGGTAAGCTGTTGAATCGGGGTGAACGATCTGATTTAAAACTGCAAAAAGTATAGCTTTAATCAGAGCAGCATAGCATGAGCCTGCAGGACTTGAAACAATAATGATAAGACCATTAAACACTGCTCGCAGATAATTCCTCCTATTCGCCCTGTGTTATTGCCATCTAAATCAACCCTCACACACACCCCAATCCCTTATATTGACAAAAAAAATATTGCAGAATAGCCATAAAATTGAAATGATTTAAATATGTGAGATTCTGGCAGATTTAATTAATCAATAATGAGTGAAATCTCATGAAGTTCAGCCTTTTATTGAGGTATAAATAACATTGAAATTCGATGTGGTTTTGGTGAGATAGAAGGTTCGGGAAACTTAAGTGGCCCTTAAAATATTGCAGTCGTGTTAACTCCATTCCCTTAGGCAAAGCCTTTGTAAAAGGGAATCAAATCAATCGCGAGTTGAAATCTCATTGAAAACCATAATTATCTGACACTCTGAGGGGGCTTTTTAGCATTCACGCGAACATAGAAGAAACAGCAACTTCAAGGAGAGGGGATGATGTTTATTTGTGGTTAGGAAGAAAGACAGAAAATAAAGGCAATGCCAATCTGTTGGGATAAAATAAGGATTGCAATGGGTTTTTTTTAGTAAATAAATAAAGGGATTTGAAATAGGGAGAGGGATGTATTCGGAACTTTATGAAGAAGGAAGTCTGGCAATGACAGACAATGAGAAAGGAATTGAAAGCCACGGTTATTAAGACCATTGAGACCATAATAAATGAACAGTAAGCTAGTGGTAACGATGTCGAGGTAAATTATAGCCAGGGTATGGAAACAACATAATTATTGATTTGGAACATTTGTTTTCACTCCAAGAAAAGCTCCATGGATGCTTGTCAATAAATGTATGAAAACAGTGTAAACAGGACAGGAAAATGTATGATGGAACTTGGAAGGGATGGTAGGCACACTGGCCATGCAGGAGTCGTGCAAGAAGATATTCCCCTAAGATAACACGATTGGTTACTGCGGCGCTAAACGTTACATAACACGTGAAAGGGGGTTTGATTGAGAGCATTAGGCCGTGCGGAGTTGAATATTTAATTAGAATTAGGAAGACCCATATACCTAATTTGCTTCCATGATTGAAATCGCAAGACCCCTGAAGCCTTGCACCCGAGTAAAGCAGCAGATGAGACCTACAGCTACTCTAGTATTATCCGTACCCGATGCCGCTGTATTTCAGTGTTTAATCAAAGGTTCACTTAAATACCATTAGGCAGTTGTATATTATAAAGGATTGTGTTGGTGGTCACATATAACTAAGGCTGATAGATTGGTTGTTCATCATTATTTTCCTCGGGTTAAAAGGGTGAAAAGACAATTAGCGCAAAATAAATTAAATTTCCTTTAGGCTAATTCCACCGGTAATATGTATAAGTGTAGAGCGACCAGTTGGAATGTCATCTACATAGGTGCACATATGCACAATTTATTTTAGTGAAGGCATAGGATTAACCACTGTAAAAGGAACCACTGTAAAAGGGAACACTTTTTGGATAAGACCAAGGCTAGAACTACTTTGCGTTGTAGTGGTATGCAGTATATTTGCCATTGCTGGGCGTAGGGAGATCCTACAGGGGAAATGGATAGTTACACGGGTTAATTATAAACATGGTGGCCACTCACAGTTGAAACAGCGAATGGGATGAAATTATTACCGATTGCACAACCACGAAATTTGGATGAACGAAATTCCCAATAACAAACGAAAGGAAAACCATGCTGTATAAAGAGACAATTCTCCCATGGAAGTCTGCATGGAATGATGCATAGGCCTACATGTACACAAGGCCTGCATGACAGAGGAGAACAAGGACAAGCGGCATATATGCATAATTTGCATTCAATTATATGGCGCAAAGACCACCTTTAAAACGGATCCCTTTGCTGCTTGGCACTTAACCTCAAATAATGATCATTCTGACGATCCTCAACTTGTGCTCCTCAAGCAAACAAAGTTCCATTTTAATCCTGTTGTTTATGCCGGGAAGACATTCAATACCATTGGAAATAGAATATTCCAACAGTATTGGATAAATGTAGGTCATGCATTTTCCATTTATCGAATAATATTTTTGCCTCCGTTAACATTCTGTTGTTTTCTACTAGAACGCGTCATTCGTTCTTCAATTTGCTATCCAAGATATTTATATCTATAGATCTAAATTTTCAGACGCGATTTCAGCTTTTGTTAAAGACAGGCTTTATATCCTCTTTCTATTGGTTCTATTTTGTATTCTTCCACCATTATATTACCATTCCTTATAATAGCACTAACTTCACATTATTCCTTAGCTTCACACATACTTTTCTTCTTTCCCATCTGCCAAGCATCCTTATCCACAGCCATATTTCACCCTCTACTCCGTTTTCCTCCATCTTTTCCCAGGGAAACGTTCACACATTTTGCACAGGTTGTAGTGGCTCGTACGCCTAAGATTAGTCCGAGTTTTCCTAGCCAGGAATCAGAGTAAACAGATTGTCTGAATCCCTGAGTATCCATCATCCCAACAGTAAATATGCCACCAAGATCTTCAAGATGAGTCTAAACACACAAATCCTAGCCCAAGCATTGATCCTCATCCCGTCAGACCCACCAACCGGCCCTCTGCCTCACCTGGAGCCGAACAAATGAATGTTGTAATCCTAATAGCACATGATACACACATTCAACCTAAAGAAGAACAAACAGATCTCTTCAGCAGGAGAAACCCTGTTTATCCCTATGTATGTGATGGAATATGTACATGGCTATTTAGTGTATTGTAAACTAGTGTATACTTATGTAATGATATAATAACGAGTAGTTACATTTTCCCACCGTATCGTACATTAAAATGATTCAGTACACTTCTTAAAACAATTTGGGATAACATATTAGCCACCAAATGAACGTAAAACACCTGACGAGTGATAAGAACATAATTTGAATTTCAATACTCTCCCATTTAAAACTGTTAAATTTACGAGTAGGCAAGTGTTGAATGTTCCCTAGCCTGCGTGCATGATAGGTCCTTTTGAAAACAAGATGTGATAAAATACCCGCAAAGGAAAGGTGTCGAACATGCGTTTGAGTAATGGGAGGCCATTAGCATTTAAATGTTAATCTCAGAAGATATATGAGATAATCTCCACAAATGATCCATTGTACATAACACATCGATGCCTGTCATCTAGGCGAACATCAATTCATGAAGCTGTTAGTAGACATGTGCTGTGCACTGATTTCTATTTTGTATTTAGCTATATAACAATGGAATAATGTTCATTTTCCTGTTGTCCTTTACCCTTTTCCCTTTTCTAAATAGTACAGTTCAACATTCATTATAAGAAAAGTATGTACAAGTATTCTACCCATGTTTCACTTCTTGAATATCTCGTTAATATATATGTAATATAATTAAATAATATCAGTCACAGCAATAGAGGGAGATACATAAATGAGCTGATATTCAGTGAGGTATTTACAATGCACAGTTTTTCTTTTTTAATAAAGAACATCCCCGAAACGTATACTTTACTCTGGATGAACAAAGAGGTAATAAATAAACACACAATTCCTCATCCTTCTCTATTGTCATTAGAAGATGAATTTGCATTGTTAAAAAATATCCTACATTAAAATTTGTTTTCCAAATCTCCTTGTTAGGTACGGTCTTAAATTGGTGGATGTTGTCAATATCTCTAATGTTTGAATCTAGTTTATTCCAATATTGCCTGATACGAATGCATGAGCGCCTAGCCACACTTTCCTTTCTTAACTTTCATATCTGTTGACACATTAGTACGCAGGTTAAGAATTTTAGACTCTTATTTAAATCTAATTCATCATCCATATTAAAGCCAGATATATAACTCCCTTCTTGTACATAATGGGCAGAGACCTGCTTTCATGCATTCTATAAAATTCCTCCTTCCCATTTTATTAAATACCATAGACAGACCTTTGTTCCGATTATTCTGCAGGCGATAACTAATATGTTTGGGTCCTAAATCAGTCAGAAATGGTGGTAGATATGTAAAGCATCCAACATCTAATTTTGAGTTTCCACTGTGGCGCCATCTTGGTATTTGGGTTGAAATAGTTCCGAGTCTTTTTTATACGTTGTCCCTCGTAAACAAGTGAATCTCAGACCGCCCATGATATTGGACAAACGAGATGTGGGCAATTACTATTCGAACTGCTGTAACTAAGACACGATGTTTCACCTGGTTCCTGGGTGCACGTTCGGATTTGCCTTTTCTTGTGCTGAGTGATTGATTAGGCGTTAGATTCTGGAGAATCACCTGCGAGAGGGCCTACCTATTTATATCTCTATGTTAATTCTGGATATACAACTAGACTCAAAGCCCAAGCATGTGTTACCCTTTTTATCTGCATTTCTTGCTACCGTACATAAATCTTTCAAGACCACTAAATAGTATTTATAAAATCAGTTTCGAGTTTCCTTGTCGAATTTCCTCGCTCGCAGGAAATTATTCCTTGTCATGGAAACAGTGTGAACAATCCAGATTAATAAATAATAACAACTATGGTTTAAAAAAGAAATGATTGAAATAAGTAAACAAAAGAACTGACAGATTCTGCTGTGGAATGGAAGACTATCACGCTGACATTCCGACTGACTATTAACAATTCCTGGAACTCCTATCAATGATCTATTTTACTAGCAGTGCCGATCATATCAGGCATTATAATATGGTTGAAGGATACTGCAGGATATGTTTTCGCATAAGAACCTGCAACAGACCACGTATATTTGCGATCCGAGTTATAGTAGCTAATAACGCACTAAAGGACCGGGGATTATGATACAACAACACAAGTCAGGACATGATTAGTGAGCCTCCATATAGATACGGCAACGTAGCTCAACGGAGACAGAAATCATGTATGTAATAAAGGTAATTCATCAGGGGTAGCCCAAATATATATGCTGGCATCCATGAACATTCATTGTGGAACTGGTCGGGGTATTGTAATATTCATCCAGGTCCAGTTTTCCCTTTTGTAATTTCTGGAGCTAGAGATATGTTTTGATATTCAAGCAAATTAACTGCTGAGCCAAATTTTAATCTCTGGCCTAGTTAGAGATGGTATGGTGAAAAGATTACATCAGGCGTAACGTAACGTAACAATTGAACTTAATTAAAATGCGCGATGGCACAGAGTACACCACCATTGATTTGTTAGATGAGTTTCTTTTATACCTTCTTGTAATAGTACCTTTAAACTGATATAATATATACACACAAAGTGGTATACAATGTCGATTGCTGACTCCGACGTAAAATGAGGAAGCTAATAGTCTTCGCTCATTTGAACGGACCGCAAATTTACGACCGGGACATAGATCTTGCATGGTAAAGGTCTACAGGAATATATCTATAGGCACCGCTAGCAACCCGGCAACAATGCTGTGCCTTAAGGGTCAAGACATATCGCACCCTGCATGTCAGGTAGACAGACAGCTGGCTGAATAACCCCCAGGCCAAGACCAGAAGAGTTTCATCAGCAGGAGGAGGATAAAACACCAATGCTACCATCTCATGATGGGTAATTGCCATGACAACCCCTCCGGTACCTCTATCAAACAGATAGCATGCATTGAGACATCTATATGTGCCCCACGGGCGGATACCAAGGGGTAATGGCAGTTATCCACTAAATATGAGAGCAACCGATGTTTTTTATGGTCCATGAGTTATGGCGTGATGGTGGTGAGTTTTTTTTATTGTCATCTGTGTTACATATTGTATAGTGGGTGGTATCTTAACGCTTACCACAATTAATATAAAGATCAGTTCTTATCAATACTGTCCGAGGGATCAGGTTGAGAGTATATTGTTTCGGTTTGGATTACTCTTACTGTGACTGAAACCACTCAAGATTATGGATAGAAATAAAGAGTTTTAGGGAAGAAAAGAAAGTGGAAGAGGGAAATGGCAGTAAAATAAACTTTTTAGAGACGAGGGAGGAAGCGTGGAGAGGGAAATTGGTCAAGAGAAAAGTGTTGAAAAGGGTGGGAATGAGGGACAAGATGGCAAAGAACACGAAATCAGAGGTAACGGGATAGCTGGTGGGATGGTCCTGATTGATTGGAACTTGTCATGTCTTAATGCTATTCTCTCGTTTGATACATTCTCATGGTCAACACATGCGCCCAGTGGGCGCTTTTGTAAACGCCACTATATACACCCAGTTTTCGCCTACACCTTTAACAAATGGCAAAAACAACCCCGACCCAGTCAACATTTATGTATGGGTAACCTCGTTGTCCCAAATACTAATGGTTATCAACGGTTGAGAATAATCAGGTGTCATAGGTACTAATTATTTATCTACTGAAAGAACTAATCAAAATGGCAAATGTCTTCACAAGTGAAAGATAAATATTCTATAATTGGAAAGTTAGCTCCACATCAATGTATTAACCCCAAATTGATTAACCCAAGTTAGGTTAGTAAATCTTCCGAAATGATTCAAAATACCGTGCCGAAGTGAAGACAAATAATATGGGAGATTAAATTAATTAATTTGTATTTGGAGTCTTCCTGGACTGTGGTGGGAGGTAAGCTGCTTAATGATGAATAAAGTATTGGTGTGCGAAAGCTTTGGAATAATTAGGTGATGAAATTAGGCTCTGAAACCAATGAGGAAATTCCTATGAGGAAATTTCCTAATTAAGGGTTATTAGATGTAACATTGCTTCAAGTTCTAAATCAACTTGGTGTTGGTTGTGTAGATACTACAGGAACATCGTAAATATGAAGTTAAATTTTGTTCCCTTCATTCCCTTAAAAACAATATCCTTTTTCCATTCGTTACAGAATATAAATCTGTCAATTTAGGAAGTACTTGGATGAGGAACTATACAAACTCTGTACTGTGTGATGGAGGTACATAACAACTCCATGTCTGCATGGTGTTTGGATATTTATAAATAAATCAAAACAAAGTAGTTCTGTCTTCGACCAATCGTATTCCAAATGTTGAAGTATGATTTGTTTTTCCGTTGGCTTCGGAAGTATGGCTTAATTAGCAAAGTCATATACGTATTTTACAAAGTGCTTGGGGAAGGGGATGCCTTTGTCAAATTAGGTATTATTTAGTCACTTTATAAGGGAAAGAAGTAGAGAGTAGGGAGCTAGGGAATCTTGTACTCCTCGTATACTTTAGATACAGAATCATTCATCAAATGGATGGGCGTATCCGAGAAAACCTTGAACCTAGCTATTGCTATTTCACAGAATAAATCAGTAATTGTGTCAAGATCGTATATCAAACCATGTCTACGGAACCAAATTCAATGCTTTGCTCTGAAGTATTGATTGTAAAGACATAAACCTGAGACAAATGAACTTACAACACTGGTCATACCATCAGGAAACTGATTCATTCCGTATACTCACCTGAAATTATAAAACAAGATTAATAACTTTAAGCTCACCTTTATAATTTCAACTACAAGAAATCCAAATCGAAATATCAATTTACTAATGGCTATTAACGAATTCACCTGCATGCACACACTCTTTTCTGGCTCACCTAATTTAAAGGCATAATGCAACACATATAAATGTACATATATATCACCAGTGTTCTTGTTTTTATTAGCTTTTAGTTATTAGGAATACAGTCAGAATCTTCTAATAATTTAATGCATTGTAATCAATGTTATTGATGAAACTGGTGATATTGAAAGCCATCATGAACATCACTGATAGACACTATCGAAATCGTGCATACCTTCCTATAGGTCACCAAGCGAATTTCAGAATCCTTTCATGGCTATTTATTGAAGGGAGTATTAAAGGGCGAAATGTGGGCTTTGCTTTTAACTTCTGACCCAATTAGTGGGAACAAATTATGAGAACCAAAATTGGCCATGTTTGTTTTAGTGGGCCGGAATCCCCCGACCTTGATTACTACATGTAGCTGGTTGCAGCCAACCCTGGCCTATTTGGTACACGTCCGGTAGAGGGAGGCCTGACAACTACAAATGCTACCTCCGTACCGACATGCCCGCCAATCAAACAGGAGAATTAAGCCTGTATTCTAGGCACGTGATCCACTGGTCAACTTACAGAGATCAAGAGGAGTAGGGGTCAAGTGGTCACTGCCTCCATGCTTGACCATTGTGTGGCCAAGCTCTAAATTCACTGTCGCTATTACACGGTGGTGGGCCTTGGCTACACGATTATCCGGTGGGGCGCAGGTGGCCGTAAACTTGTCAAGATTTAAAGCTTTTTGAGCTGAATACTGATGGAGAATTTAATGCAATAATTAACCTGGTCCCCAGCTTTTGTGCGAGCAAAGCTTCTTGGACAGGTGCTCATGTGAGGGGAGGATAAAGCCCAGATGTTTATGGGCGAGTAGGTTTGGGATGGGGTCCACGGGAATTAATAGATCTAACACACCCATTATGACATAACAACTTTACCTTTTCTCTTCATTCAATATGCATTAGTCAATATGGATTCTGAATTATAAACTACGTATCGACAACAGAAATCGTTGTAGTGGGGCATATGTAAAATGTTTTTTGTATTAAATGGATATCAAGAGCATATATATTTCATTCACTACAAGGTCGACTGCAAGCAATACTCAAGTTGGTAAAACCGACTGAAAGCATTTCTGTGGTCTGAAGGTTTTCCCTCAAGAATGGCTTTCTGTAAAAACATTTAACATATATGGGATCGTCAACACACCCCATGCATATCTGTAAGGACTACAGGGAATATGCAGCCATGGGATAAGTGCATTATATCAAACGTCCACAGCAGCCAATGAAATTTTTCACCATAGTTTCTTTTTTGTCTACAATGGGATTTAGAATATAGAGAGCGTGAACGTGGGTAAGGTATTTGGCTTCAGGATGGAAAGACGTAAGGTCCTTGAGCACTCGGCCAATGTATTGGTTTATGAGGGCAGTAAATCTATCCAACTCATCCAAAGAAACACTTCAGGCAATTACGATGGGAACCCTTTCTCTCCCTTCCAATACCCGATTTTCTTGCTTTGTTGATTTTTTCAGGAATGGGCCAAAGCGCCAGCTTCACTTTGTAAATAGTATATAATATAATATATCAAGGTAATTTTGAATTATTGTATTGTTGTGTATAAATATATAATTAGGTGTTGTCTCACACTGGACTTGGTTACAACAGCTGACTGACACATTTATCAACATCAACTGAAGATGGAGAATAGCCTCTTCGTTTGGTTTAAACGACTTTACTGCACGTAACGTGTACAACATTCCGTTGCATATTGTGAATACAGTCTAATTCGAGCTATCCCAAAGAGTTACAAAAGAAAAGATAGTGATGAAGCTTATGAACCCATGCGAAGGCAAATTAGATCAAATCTGTATTCTATACATTCTTATCGTTTAGAAAAACATTCTTCCTATTACATAAATCATTGTATACAAATCTAAAGAGACAGAAAGGGACTTTCGCAGACAGTAATTCTGCGATATGTATACGAAGAGAAAACATGTAACAAATACGTTAAGAAAAACCTAGTACCGGTATATCATAACCAACGCCTCTCGAATTACCCTAGTGGACAAAATGCAGTTCTGTATGCAATAACCACTGAACAATTGTTCTCTAAATTATCCATTCCTTGAAGCAGCAGAGTACTAAATCAAATTTATTTTCGGTGCACCCAAGTACACGACTAGAAGTGTGCTAAGCATCACTGACATTGCTAGAGGCGGGAATACGAATATAAAGGCATAAATTGAGAATAAAACGGGGATGGGAATGCGATGGCAGTGACACAGCAGCAGCATACGGAAGGCCGACACGCGCATACTGGCAGCCGTGGTACACAATTTTGCCCACTCGGGACTCTGTATCACCGACGAGTATAGAGTGGTATCACTATCTGCCAACTATATCCTCCGGCTATTCTGAATGAAATCTTAAATTGAATTGAAGGAGGATAGAAAGCAAGAGAGTATTGGTGAGCGGAAAAGAAGAATTGATGGTGTGAAGAATGTGGGGAGAAGGGGGAAATGAATTAAAGGGAAAAGGGGGTAGCAATTGGTGATAACGAAGGGATAAGTGATCGAGAAATGGGAAGGGAAGGGGTTATTTTGGGCTGTGGAAAGTGAAGGGACTGTAGATGCTGAAGGGGAACAAATGGTAGGAGGAGAGTGAAAAAGACACACGTTCAGGTATGTTAGTACACGAGAGGTTGTGGCAAAGACGTTGTGGCGGTACATACAAAATGGCGAATAAATTGATGAATTGCGTAGTTTTAAACATAATTATTTTAACTAAGAAATTGAAAAATGCATAACATGCATTCAATAATCAAATACAAGCCTCGCAATTGGAGTTAAAGTATGCACCTTTTATTAACGCAGTGTATTTACCACTACACTCAATTTGACTGAGAAGGTCTAGATTATAAAGAATAGTATGTCAATGTATGTATGTGCCTTTCATCCCCAATTACAACCAAAATAACTACAAAATACGGTGTAATAACAAGAACTTTACCTAACACGCACAACTTTCCCTTAGGATATAACTTGACTTCAGATATCACTCGGTCACTTGACCGAGATCTGGTGAACACCTCAAGATAAAATAAAAATAAAAATTGGAAATTCTGTTTATCAGCCCTAACAGAAAAAAAGATATGATTAAAAGTTCTAGTGGAGAGTTTAGAGCTACGAGGAAGTCTTGGATAAAACGCAGAAAGTGCGGTTGAAGTTAGAGGCTAAGTAGGTGGAGAGTGATGTAAAGAAGGTAAAGTTATGTATAGGTTTCAGATAATGATCCAATGTACGATAAGAAAATTAGATTGAAAGCCCTATACAAAATATGGTTGAAAAGAAGGAGTATATCATATAGCCATTTGCATAGCTTCACATGAAGGATGTAAGAGAAAAGAACAGAATATAATAATAGTATATCCAGTTAATTGTACCATTGCACTTGGTCTCTGATGAAGTTGGGAAAATGACGATCATTCAGATGTTATGCAGGAGCTCTGTTTGAACACCAAAATGCTATGAACAAAGGCCAGTTGAGATGGATGAATAAGTCATTAAACCCCGATAAAATCTCCGAGTAATGTCATTGTTATTTACGATAAACAACGATAAAAAAAATGCAATACATAATAAAGCAACAATCACATAAAATACGATTCTCCATAGGGGAAGTATTGTCACAAATGAAACATTGGTGTACCTGGGCACTATTAATTCAGGAATCTACCTCGAAAATGTACCTCTAGTTGTAACGTGATACATTCAGGGTAAGGAGAATGCATACCAGCGACGGTGAGCGGGACTGAATTGGATTGTCTCATATATGGGATCAAGGGACAACCCTGAAGCTTAAATAACCCCATAATGTCCTGCACAGCACCTGTTTGTCGCTTCAACCCAATCTACTCTCACCTCACCCTTCCCTTCTAGACCCTGCTGTGCGAGCTCCTCCTTCATAACCCACAAATTTAAACCCCATTTCTTCGCTGTCTCAGCCAGTACCCAACGCCCCATCAATCCTCTTCATTTTCCACCCTCATTACTTCCCTGTCCAGTCGTACCTCCTATATGTTTATAAATATTCTCTTTCCTAATGACACTTCTAGATGTGGAAAAATATCAAAGGTCAGGAAGAGAAAAACGGTCAAAGGTAGACAGACTAAGAACGTGGTAGGAGGGGTGCCCCTTCTGAATGTTTATATCTGTCCGCAGGGACGAAAATATATCGAGCAATGTATGAGTGTACACAGGGTGCATGTTCTAAATGGGGATCAGGATATCTAAGAATAAAGGGAAGCTTGGCCCGACATTCGACAACATATTTGGATTCGGATCGTTTCAGAAAAACATTACAATTGATGTTGTTGAATATGATCCACCCGGGATATCTAGGAAAAAAGAAACCATTTCAATGGATCTAGATTGCCAAGAAATAAATTGATATCATTTAGACATTTAGCGCATGAAGTTGCACTTGCATGAGTAATAAGATAGCATGTACTTACGTACATGGCTCAGAACTAAATGCCAAAATCTCTACTGGGGGTTTAGATGCCATGACCTTTGGCACCATTTTTTTTCCAAATACAAAACGCTATAATCTAGCTTATTTGTTCCTTTGGACACTAATGATATCAACTGACCGAAGTCGATGATTCAATGGGGCGAACAGTATCAGGATGCCTTATAATGTTCGCCCACGCCATTGTGATAATTGTTCTATACCGAGGGTATATAGCTATAGGCAGATATAGATCAATTTATGATCTAAATGAGCCTAAAGGAACTATTTCACGAACTCTGGAATTAGGACTTTGGGTTATTAAGATTCTTTCTAATTCTCACGAATGCAACTACTCACCAATGAAATGCAGCCCTAATGCAAACAGATGCACCTAGAACATTTACTTAGACAGCATAACTTTATGCGATGTCAAATATGATAATACCCCCAGACAGAAAAATGCTGCATACATGTTGCAGAATACATTCACTAATTCTTTAGTCGAAGGGTATCGACCGACAAGAGGATCCGAGGTCTCTTGAAATATTTACACAAAAAAATAATCAAATTCACCCCTGGAGGAACAGGGAGTACTTATGATGAAATTAATAAAGTAACGCAGCTGGGAAAAAGTGGGAAGATGGCAGATGTATATGGTCGATGAAGGGGAGCAAAGGAAGATTTATCAGGAATAGGAGGGTAGCATAGGGCATGGGTGAAAGGTCAAAGTATGTTCGCCCTCTCCCTAGAGCTCATGAAGAACTACCACCCCGCGCCAAGGAGGAATATACTGTATTGCCGGGCAGCCACCCCAGGGGCGCTGCAGTCTAATTTCCAGGCACCCTGGAGTATTTATAGCAAAGACATAAATTGGAGAAGTTCATACATATATCAAAATGTGGGATATGTATAGGCTCTGTCTATACAGCGAGTAACTGCCCCAGGAGGGTATCATTGCATGATTAGGCATTGGGGGCTTGGCAGGGCGTATGATTTATTGTATGCGTTACTTTATATATCTACCAACTCACTTATATTTATCGCCTCTTGTGTTTATAATCATGGGTAGGTTTACATACACCACAGATATATAAACAATTGGTTCACAATTGCAACCTGCTAAAATCAAATCATAAATTTGGAAAGGCAATCAGTTATCAGTTATTCATTCGATAAGGAATAGCACAATTATGCTGAACCCAGAGAACAATGGATAATCAATTTGGATAGGAATGTGAGTATCTCTCCAGTGAAAAGGCCGTAGAACCCAAGTGTTAAAGGTCGATGGGGAACGAGGAGAAAACTATTTTAATCACGTCCCTGGGCAACTATTATGTAGACGAATGTTCGAGGTGTCAAGCGTCAAATTCACAACAGAAGGGCTTGTCAAATATTGTTTGAACTTGGGTTTGACTGATAATATTATATCAACCCAATGGCAAGGCAGATGGCAATATCTACATAAAACATGGGAAGCTATATTACATCCCTGTTAAAAATAGCATAGGGCTCAAAGGAACAAGCTTTTTACTGTGTAATGTAGAGAGACTACACACATACCTGAATATATGTTTTAGTTTAAGGACTCTTTGTCTAATAGTCATATCATAATTGAAGGTTCTGATTCTGTCACCAACATTGAGTCACATGCCTTCTGCTTTTTTAAGATACCCATAGATACAAGAACATCTAGGTTAGTATTCCTCACAATTAGAACACATTTCTGTATTGACACCTTGCACCTATATATATGTATATGAACGCCAAATATATCCCAATCCGACACCCATGTTTCATACATATGAACCTAACGGAAACAGCGCCAAGCACTTTTTAGGAAATCTTTCAAAACATGAGGTGAGAAATCTTGCCCTAGACCGTGGATCAATTGAAGGAGATAAATCTGCAACTGTTGATCTATCTGATTTTACCCATCACGCCACGTCACCCATGACTATCAGCAAAGGTCGAAGCTTGGCGCCGTTCGTACCAAAATGAACAAGCAGAGATCAAACAAGCAACCCCGTAAAGGGCAAAGCTAAATGTCAGGGTGACATGCACAGAAGACCACAGCAAGTCACGGAACCTCAAATATTAAAATGTTATGACCTTGACATAATATATTTCATATTGTAATCAAGGGGAATGCTGTCTTGAACTACATTTCAACTATATAATATATATGTGACACATGACAGTGTCAAATTGGCGCAAACGGTACAAGTTTTGTATATGGAACAATGGGGCCACAGGGAAATTATTTTATATATTTGCATTGTCCAAGGGGACAACCTTTTGGAAACAGTCATGATTGTGCATTCCTGAAATTGATTACTTATGTTTCCAAATGAAACTGTAGTCTAGGGTCCCACGCCCTTGGATCAGATAAGAATCACATGTCAGTGATTAGACGCCTAATGGCTTTCCTGGCCCGGGAGTAGGCGTCCTTATGGGATTCTAATGGCATTTTGCGGTTTGGAGCGAGATCATTTCCCCCAGTTTGGAGGGACTTTTAACTCTGAGCCGAAACTGTGTACACATAGTATTAGGGGAATATCTACATTCAACATAATGACATATCCACTTGTGCAACATCCCTCTCAACAACGTTCTCAAGGCCACTAATACCACTAACGTTAAAACACAAAAGCAGAAATGTTATGCAATAAGAACATTTTCTCCCGGCTGTAAGAAATTTATTTAAATAAATCTATTCCCATATATATATCGATGGAATTTCGAATGTATCAATGGCCGTATGGCGAAACCTGTGCATAAACTGTATGGATCTAGACATAATTGTATGTATACATTATCTGTTACGAATGCTGGTTTCGCAAACACAAACCTGTGGATCAATTAAATGTACCACTGCAGGGCATATTTATAACTGGATGCGGGCTGTCCAAACTAAACTTTTCACACTCACAGGAAATTAAAACAGGCGTCTCTTCACTCCATAACAGCTGGACCTTTACAAATTTGCTGTTATAACTACAATCTGCTCACAGAATGAATACCTGGTGTACGGTTTCATTCATGGAGTAGTTTGCATTCATTGTATTTGAATATTTTGGACACAAGGGTCGACCCACGCCCACGCCCACACAAGCTTTGCTTGTCTTGCAATGAATGATGTTTAAAATGTTTAGATAGGGGTCATTTTTGTATGTTATAACACCCACACGACAAGTCTATGTTAAAATGTGCTTACATTTAAAACAGCAGATATTCAGCAAATTTTCTTTCTCTCATGCAATCGCTTCGCTTTGAAACGGCATAAAACAAACACCCTTTCTTCCAGTCTAAGACTCTTTTTGCTTCAATTATATACATGTATATTATACCCCCACCTGAATCTATTATGCTGCCAGATACATCATACATCATATTCCATGGCCCAATTATTGAAACCAAGACCAGGGTCGATTTCACTTGCTGCTGCTTGCAAGTAACTTAAGAAATACATAAAAAAAAGTCAGTAAAAAATTGCACAAAACCGCAGTGGACCCCTAGGTAACACACTATAACAATACGTAAGCACATAGATGAAATTTCAGCTACGTTAAACTTAGTTGTAGTTGTATCGCCTGACGTCCACTGCAACCACATATAGGGGACCCACATGGATGGAAAATTTAAAATGATACGGACCTTTCTATCAGTATTATATATCTCTATCAGTATTATATATCTGCTCTCTCTTTAAAGCGTATCGCGCCAATGTGCACTAGTATGAGACGATTAGCAACTTATCTAACCGCACAGGTTAGATAACAATGGTATATTAGAATAATATCTGACAAAATATTTTCCTTTAAATCACTTACTGAGGAACCACCCAACCACAAGCTGCATGACAATCAGAATGGAATAAATGCATTGCCCTAAAAGGGCCTACAACGACGGAGATTATTTCACTAGTAAGCCAAATTTTGCAGGGGCTCTGTAACAAGATTATAACCAAAGGCTTTCGCAAAAGATGCCCTGCATATTTTATGACTCGAATGTAGACATCGATTAAGGTAGATATAATGGGAGTCAACACAGGGTGAGTGATAATGAGGGTCGGGACAGACCACCAACAAAGGCTGGTGTAAATATTGACTGGTTCCCTCTCTGAACTGGCAGATAATGCACACGCCAGCGAACAGTGACTATCACTAACAAGACTGATTTTATCGGAGAAAAAATAGTAAAAAGTGGACCTTCTTTACTCTAGTCTCAACCCAACTCGACACTACCTCCATTATATTAACAAATAACAACATAAACTGTCTGTATCCAGTATGACGAGAGGGAAATCAAGCGTGTAACAACGCCTCTGAAAAAGAATCTGCATTTATTTATTTGGCGCAGGGCCATGAAACCGATTGGGGTGGGAAAAGTTGGAATAAATATTGAAAGCATCCGCTTTTACATCCCAGGGCTAATGGCCACGCGGTGGACCATTTGAGATAAAGATGAAACAATATTTCATAGATCCCCTCAGCAAAGGAACCGGACAAGTCACGTATAGGTATTAAACTGCATGTAACGACTGAGAAAGCTCTATAGCAAAGTTAATTCACATTGAAGATTTTCTTTATCAGACGAGAGCAAAGTGCCTCGGTCAGGGCACAGCGAGGGTCATTTTCAAGTGCTGTTGCCATTTGAAAAATGTTAAATCAATTTTCAAGATTTTCCCTAATTACTAAAAGCTCATCCGCGTTTAGAGAAGTTGGCGTAGTCCTCTCAATGCCTTTTTGTTTGAACAAGGCATAGTTTTTCTGGTAAACCAGGACAAAGGGAATGAAAGGGCCCTCAAGAGTTCTGCCCTTCCCCACTTTTACCCACTTCTTTTACCTGGCGGTAGAGAAAGGAAAAATCACTAACAAGAGTGTTAGGTTAAGCAGATTCTGTCCATTTATCTTTCCACATCACTAAAAAATGGAAGGAAATTTAATAAATAAACCTTTGAAACCCCATTTTCAACAGCAGTCATAAAGATCTAGTTTCCATTTATGGTTTTTATCTTCTAGTCAGAACACAAATTCTTTCATTTTATATTTATCTCAAGATATTGTTTTCCCCCACAGGTACTGCCATATCCACACCGACCCGCCTCTTGCTTCACTTCTTCCTACCCCGCATCACATTTCATTTTCTGGTCTCCACTCTCGGTCAATGTTCTCCTCATGTAATTTATTTGCAATGTCTTCGGAGACCCAAGGATGTACATTGAGTCTAATGCAAGTCTACATTTGCTTCGACTCTTACAACTTCACGGCCTGTTACCCTGGAAACCGGATTATGACGCACATAAACACTAATAGAACTGTCTAAGGCTACATGCCAATAATCTTCCAATTATTTAAATTAATATTTCTTTATGCCTTCTTCTGTGTATTGGGGTACCGTCGGCCACTGACACATATAAGGATCCACGAACAGGAAGTGGCCTCAGTCATCTGCAATCCCATAATGCTTGGAGGGGATCTTGTTTCAAACGACCTAGCAAGCGTACACGTCATACCCGCCTGAAATTGAAATTGCGCAATCGCGAACCAGTACCCGCTATTTTATAGCGCCTCATTGATGCATGTAGAGGCAAATTAAATGTTTGTGCTACTTCTTCGGTTTAATCATATTTTTCTCTTTAGTCTTTGGGTATTCTTTGACAGAACAAAAGCAAAAGGGGATTGGGGTGGCGGGAGGGTGAATTATGGTAGGCCGGCAGATATGATATTAAAGGATAAGGCAGTGACATTAAATCAATTAAAACTTCACTTCCTGTATCACAATCAATAAGAGTGTTCGATAGCTTTTTCCCTTGATGACACTAGATACAAAGATAATGAATTAATGAAACAACACTATAATTGATGATCAATGTTCCATGGCTGTTATACTTATATATCATATGGTGTCATGGCAAAATATTTTGCTATTATACACCTCAACTTAGTTACAAGAGAAATAGAACCTCGATTCAGCAGGTCTTGCGTTTTGACATATATATATGCACGTTTCCGCTCTTAAAATATATCCAAAAGGTCACATCCCACGTGGCCTGTTCCGTTGGGAAACGAATATGCATAGCTCTACTTTAAACTATTATGTTCAATAAAGAAATATACACAGTCAGATCAAAACAGTTTCACGCATCATGAACGTCAGTTCTACGCAATAAGCGACATTCAAAATTGATGAATACTATAGAGGTCCGAGTGCAGAATGGATCCTTTCCGCCTTTTCCTGCGTAAAAGAGAAATGGCTTCCCTACCCTACCCACCAGCATGTCTCCATGGTAGCAAATAATAACCAATCAAAACACTCGATACATAAATAATAAATGTGAGAGGGGTTAGATGAAAGCGGGTTAGGGTTTCAGGTGGGCAGGATGAACACAACACAAATAAGGGGAGGCACAATAAAGTAGCAATATATGCTGGGGTCACGTGCAAGCTAAGCGGACATGCGCACTTAGTAATCGAATAAACCCAACCCTAGTTCCTGCCAAGGGCGCAGGCTAAGCAGAAGGAGACAGGAACAGGTGAGGGGGGACCATGCTCAGAGAGTGTTACTTTACTCAGGGTAAGAATACAAGGTACACACTATTCCTGTCCCAGCAGTATTGGTCCATGGCAGGTGTGAAACCACATTAGAAATGGCTTCTCCTGAGATTTATCGACATAAACAGTAGCATGAGGGTTAAGTCGGCAGAAAATGTAAATTTCGCCTTCGCCAATCCTTTCAAATAATCCAAATTTAAGACAAAAATGAGGTTTAAAATACAGTTCAACTTAAACGACCATATTTTTAGGTCTAGTAGTCTTCAGGTCCAGTATTCGATCTAGTACAGCTGTCGATTCCGGACCACCTCGTCCTAGCTCATACAGTTGACATTATTTTGATAAACATGTGGCTTTCCTGTCTCCGCCCCTAACCACCCTTCATACAAAGCAATACCTATTACCTGGCTTTAACATTGTTTACCCCATAAATCTAATTAATGAATGTTCCTCTTTAGGACCTCAGGTTATGTCCCGAATAAAAACAATTTCCCTTGTTTTAAGCAGTGGCAGATCAACATTATATTGTTATGCTAAATATTTCTATTATTGCAAAATAAAGATTTTGTCAGTTCGTTAAATAGTCGTTATTGACCTCGACGATGATTTGAACACATCTATTTTTGCTGGCCTTATTTTATATATCAGGCCTGCTAAAGGGATGTGACTGCTATTGCGACAAGCATCTAGAGTGATACCAACATGTCAGCAGTTTTGATAACAGGGATTAATATGAAGTTGAAAAAATGCATATTCCACAAAAAAATGTTGTATTAGGCAGATCTTAATCCTAAAACTTCGCCCAGAAATAATAAACCATTAAATTGAATACAAAGTAGGAAAAGTATTTAATGGCAAAATGAGGTTACATGATTCAGATCATATGCTGATTTGAGGCTTCGTTGCATTAGGTTGAATAGGCCCCCACTCCGAGGAATTACATTTCTTTGCCTATGAAATAAGTAAGGACCCTAGATGCATAATACCATAGCATAGATATGTTGCATATGGTCGTTGGGCGTAGGAAATGGTATTTGAAGCATCTCCAATGGACGTGCCGGGTGCCACCTCGGTTCGTCAGGCATTCATGCTATCAGGACCCTTATTACATCTCTCCCTAATTTAATTGGACTTTGCATTGATTTACAGACTCCCAGGCACACACCCACTTCACATCTCTATTCCAATAACATTCAGTTCACCAAACTATTACCCTGATAATGATGTTGGGTTTCCTTCGCTGATTTCCCCGAATATCACCCGAGTATTGATGTTTCACGTCGTTGGCTTGCTGTATTACTAACTATATTCTTATCTTCGAGAATATGTGACGGCATTACAAAGGGGCATGGACATGTAACAGCTAGACCGTCATTTCATTGGGAAATCAATATTATTCGAACAAATTGCCAATGAATGTATTCTATTTTTCAGTTACTTAGATGTTTGAAAGAATACATCATATTGCACATAGTACACAAATGAAAAGAATAATTTAATAGACATTAATAAACATTAAATTAATGAGGAATTTCAATCAATAAAGTGAATTGCAGAACACATTACCAACAATTAAATTATGAGGATTTGCCAAACCCATGGCATATTGAAAACATAGTTTCGCATAATCCTGCGTCCATCATCTATATCATGATTATCATTAATTGTGGGGATTCTGGTTCGGGAAATTATAATGGAATAATCATGGAAAAGAGCTAGAAGATGCCTCCCACGTGAGGAAAACATTAGCTAATGCGAATAGCATAAGGAATCTCCTATCAGACAAGAAGTGAAGGTCAAATGAAGATGCTGATAAATGTCATGAGGATGATTTAAGCGCATGCCAGAAATTGTTAACAATGTATTTAATGATTTGTAATGGTGGACGATGTTGGATTAGTCCATCCAACTCCAGACTATGTGTGCCTTCAATCCTTCATGAGGTACATTGATATCTCTGTCTCTAGAAGGCCCGATCTCTTCATTAGGCACAACCAGTAACATATAGCGCAAAGTGGTTTATATCGTACCAGATAGACTGATGAAGCAAATATTTTGAGTGCCTACACACATGTCAAGGATGCTTATCGGTATTATAACTGTAGTGCCTGACCTGAACCAAATATCTAATCCACAAATCGACATGCCCTGCAAAATCATTTTAAATAGCACAATCGACTTAACAAACATAAATGAATTATGAACAATGAATTATCATGCTGGATCCTTTCATAGTTCTTTCTGTACATTGCGAATAGTAGAGGTGTGCAGCATGGACATCAACAAGGTATAATCAAAGTAAGAGGAGGGTCAATTATGAAGTTGCCTATATATTGTTCTATACATATAGGGGAGTATTGCAAGTGTTATGCAACTCCAAATATTATCCAACGGAAACCGGTTACACAGTATCCATTATGGACAGAGGATTCTCGCAACACGTGACAACCTGCATCTTATATCTCCTATAGGTGTTGACACTGAATTCATCCAATACTTTATTCACTATTAGAGACTACAAAAAATCAGGAGTTATTGAGGCATTTTATTTGAGGTCTTGCCCCAACTCTTCCATCTGATAAGGCACTGGATAATTTTTAATATGTTTGAGGAATGACCACCTTTTGGACAACGTCACTTATAGGCAAACCAGACCAGCCTCCTCTTAAAAGAAATAAATAGTTGGACTTGGGGATTTGCATGGAATTCTGGGGGTATTCTCATCTCCTGTTTACCACATACCGTGAGTCAGATATTTCATTCTCCCTTCAATCACTACAACTGGTATTTGCATTGCTAGGGGTAAAAATACTGAACTGCTTCAAGATATTGATATGGATGGTCCACCATTGCCATGACAACGCCATGGGCGAGGGTTCGCGAGAGGCAGCGAGAGGTGGACGCGAGAGTGCTCCCGCAAGCGAGTACTGGCCGAGTGCAGGGAATTCAACTGTCTTCAGTAATTGGCAGGCAGTGCAATGAGAAAGGTTTTGTTGGCAGTCATCTTATGACTGACGCTCTCCAACCCTCTCTTAAACACGTGATAGAACCATAATTGTCCCATCGGCCGCAAGCGCAAATACTAGAAAACCAGTATACAAACGGTGATCAGGCTTTCTGATCCAGGAAGCATGAATATATTATCATGAATGTAACTAGGGGAATTGATGGTGACTGTGGTTCGCTTATCTCATAGCTCATATCTACCTTCACTACTTCTTCCATTTAGAACACTTTGTTGTATTTGCATTCTTATTTCTTGGAATAACATTGATGGTGCTCCCAAATGAATGGTATTAACAGAGGGATTTCCATTGATAATGCATATCATGGAGAATATGGTTCTAACCATGGCTCAGAATTAAAACGACAGCAAAACCAATAAGATCCCAATTTATTTCTTGACCTCGGAAGAGTAGAAGTAAACCGGTAGGCAATTTGGGGGGCATTCTCTTTAACACATTCAATAGTTGGCCAAGTCACGTTAGATACTATGAAAACAAAGAGGGATACTGTCAAAATATACTTCGTTTTCAAGTTGCTGAATGAATCTTTTAATTCATGAGCTGACTAAAATCAGTGCATACATAATGGTGAGTGCAAAAGTAAATTACATACGTCATAAATACAATGTTAGTATGAAAAAGTGTACACATGTACATATATGAATGATGCACACGGGGTAAATGCATTGCTATCTGACATAGTCGATTTTTGGAGATCTTTCCTTGTTCGGTGAGAATTTAATCAGCTCTTATTATAATCTTTGGCTAGCTCGCCTTTTCCTATTACACCCTACAATGCCTAATTCCATCTCCTTCTCCTCTTCCTTCCCTTTATCCTCCCAACTTTGCCCTCCAAACCCCGCAATAACCCCCACCCCACCCGACACAATCCCCACCACCACCTACCCTCCTGGCACACAAACAGAGCTAAAAATAACACTCTATCATTTGCCTCGGGCTCCTACTCCTCTTGCCCTGCTGAACACTAGCCAAATCTCCCCCAACCTGCACTTGTTCGAGTGAACTAAAGGCTCCTCTATGGTGCAGTCATTGGTGATCAACACAATTGAACGTGACGCGGTTATGTATAATGCATTAATGCATATAGTGACGACCACCTGTGGGACAGTGGTGCAGAAACAGGCGAGGGGCCAGATGCTAAACAAGAAGGGGCCCTGGATGTGGATGCTGCAGGTTTAACGTGAAAATAGAGCTTAGATAAAATACATATACATGGTCCACACCATGCATGACTTGGTAACCAGAGAAAGTGGATTCTTTAAGCTACAGCTAAACTCTATTATCACAGAATAATAGGATTTTCTATAATACGAATTGCGTCTGCATTATAGCCTATTGCATATCGAAACCATGCAATGTTGGCTAGGGTGGCACAGGAATACTTTTGTCTATTTGAGAGGTACTGACAGAATAAGTAGGTTCTCAAGAAAATATAACAAGTCTTTTATCGTCTGAAATATACTTGTCCAGAGAATGTACTGTGGCTCTATGACTCACTGGGGATCTAATCTGTGCATATTATTTCTTTTCAAACAGGGCAGTCAGACGCCAAAACAGAGGGAACGTCTGCACAGCGGCACAGACTTGTTTTATATCATGTTCCTGTCCCAGTCTATACCTAAAATGCTAAATCTTCTAGCTCAACACATGATTTCTTTCCCACCTAAAATGCCTTATAATGGTCTAAGTACCATCCACAAAAGGTCGACACAGTCAATGTCAAATCTAAAATTAGAGGATTACAAGCACCCAGGTGTACATAAAATACAAAAGTTTCTAGCTCAACACATAATTTATTTTCAACTTAAAATGCCTCATAATGATCAAAGATATATATTCATGAAACATTGCTATTATTAAAGTAAAATTTAGAATTAGAAGATTACAGGCACATATTATAGTCTTGTATTCTGACGAAGAAGAATCCTCGAAAGGCTTGTGTCCCACTCATTGTATAACATGGGGGTTGTTGTATAATTTGCATTATGAGTAATTACCGACGAACTTGTCGGCCACACTGTACCGTACCCGGACTGCAGCAGTTAGGAAATTTGCACTCCATCTATGTCTGGTACTTTATTACACAATGACATGATTTCTAGGAGAAAAATCAGATTTCTTCACACGTTCCTAATTATCTCTCCATATGCCATACTATACTGTAACTAAAGTACTATATAATATATACCATACTGTATAATCCGATTATACACAATAAGGTTTGGAGACAATTGAATTCAGGGGGTGAAATATAATCGTCGGTCTTACTATTTTTCTTCCTTGATCTAAGAACTTTCCAATGATAAAGTACTCTACAATGATATTTAATGAGGGCAATAGCCTATTTTAATAGGTAAATAGAATAAATAAAATATGATGCACCAATCAAGACACAAAATTACGTAAGTCTTGAGAGAATGTAAAGTTCTACAGCAAGGATATAGCTATGAGCGTACATATGATGGTTGACGACCCAATCAATATTTTGCATTAGCGCTGTTCAATGTGACCCATTGAAAAGATCAATTTTGATAGCTAAGATAGCATAAACACTTGGCATTTGATAATTGGTTTTAAAATGTTCTTGTTCATTAGAACAGATCTGGGAAAAATCAATGCAACTTTGTCACATTTGATTGGAAAGTACCAAGGGAACACCTTATTGATCCGGTGAACTCATTGATCATTCTGCCACTTGGTAATGAATTCAATCTTAAGGCTAGTCACCTAGGATTGGCAAAGGTCTTAGATGCTATCTACTATGGAGCTTATTGAACTAACTATCTTAGATACCCAATGTAATTAATCACTAAATGTCATAAAAGTGCCTCTATCCTACCACCACTATGAAGGTTTCGCCCATGTATAATTGGTTTACTATGCCTTTAATATATTGATAATTGTAATTTTTCAATAGTTTCAGCAGAATCATCACGTCATGAATACAGTTAATACCCGCTGCATTCTCAGCTGACTATCTCGACGGTGGACAGTCGGAGGAGAAACAGAGGGCAGTCAGGTCAGTGGATATGTATAAAAGGTGAAGCTAGCTGACTGTTGGACGTCAGCCGAGTGCCTCTCGTTTGGATGTATCCAATCGTCATGCCATTTTCCCATGAGTCAGCCGCTCGTCCCCATGAGAAAATTGCCTCAGTGGACGCCGGGTTTTAATAACAGGATCCTAAGCATGAAAGTCCATAGGGTATCATTGACCTAACTGTTAGTTTATCAAAGCAATACATACAAATGCTGACCATGAATAAATGCGACAACAACAATCAAAATAACATGCAGTGATACCTCCATCATGAATTAATGTATACAGTGGTGGTGGCTGCATTTGGTGTTCATGAATGCATCCCAATGAAATGCCATCAGCAGACCCTGCATTTGAATCAAATGACTGAATTATGCATCACTGGATAATGCACCAGGATTCCTTCATCTCTCCCCATCCTATTTTGTGCTATTTTAATGTTGACCATGTGGCTTCACACACAGAGTCCTTATTGTCTGGAACATACTATGGGTGCAAGCACAGGGGATGTTATATATATAAATTATAATGAGGGTATCGCCGACCTAACAATAGTCAACGAAGAATACATCTTCTTCGATTATTTATAACAGTTGACAAAAATACATTCGCAACAAATGGGATATCCTTTTCCAAGTCCTAATATATAATGCTACATCATTGGGACCGATTTACTGAAATGCAATGGGCTACAGTCATTCACCAGCTCGCCCAGTCCTCCTACAACCACAGCCCACACACATATTGAATATCATAGCAATAAAGATAATATAGCTAGGAGATAGACATCTAGCAGTTGGAATGGCCTTTGTAAATCTCTATGTCTGGCTGCAAGTGCCATTAGAAACAAGGTTGATAGATGGAACATATATATCATCAACAACAACTTCTATTATCAATGCTCCCCTCGTGGTTCTTTGGCTAACTCAATGGGCCTTTCAATCATATCTCAAATTGCATTGTGACGTCTTGTGACAACCGTAGATGTAGGAAAGATAGAGAAGGAATGGAAGCAGGTAAGGTCTGAGGGCCCACCGAGTCACACTGGAGTGGAAAACTTGCGGGAGATTATTGTCAGGTTAGCATGGAACCTACTAGGTGGTCCAAAGACTAAAATAATTTATCGCACTGCATATAATGGGAGATGCCACCTTATTACTACTGAATCTAATTCCTGATTTCCAGGTCTAAGTGATTGTATGGCAAGTAGTGTCATGTGACATTACGTAACATTGCTCAACCTTATTATATTTATATCAATTATCACCCTTTTATTATTATCATATTTCCATCATCGCTAATTGTGTTAATACCATAGCATTGTTCTATGCATATCTACTATTCAAGATATGCCTCTAGGTTACATAATATTCCTAGCATCATGGACAACGCCCCATATATACATATTACTGTACAAAGATGTATACTTTCTCCTTTAATAAATGACAGTCGATTCTCCGATTTACACGAGATCACATTCTGTCCCATACACCAAAAATATGCACGTGTAGTCATGGCAAATCTGAATCTAATAATCTAGCTTCCAACCTCCAGACTAACTTAAGAATGTATGCTAACTGGTTTATATGTAAGGTAATTGAACTAGTTTCTACCAATCACATCTGGCCGAAGGAAAAATATACCAATGCAAATTATATAGACAAGCTTCATTCGTGCACTTGTGACAGTTCAGCTTTAGGCTTAAGGAAACCACTGTGAGACGGGAGTAAGGGAGAGGCAGGCATATCCAGAAGGAGAAGTTGTTGGCAATTAGTGGAGACGTAATGAAGCTAAAGTTGGGGTTAAAGGCGCCAATTAAGGCTAGTCAGCAACCGGCATCAGCGAGCCAGACTAACCTACAAGATGGTATGGTCAAAGAGGCAGAACACGAAAGGTAAACGTCAACCTCATAGCATTTAAGTTACAATGCAGAACCATATGTTGGAGTCCGCTAAAATATATTCGATTAAAGAAATCAGAAATTATTAAATAATTGACAATAAAATATTGATAAGAAGGCCCACTGCCACCCACAAATATATAAATATCAATATAATGATCGTGTATCGGGTGAAACCAATTAGAGTTTTAAAAGTATTTTTGCTAAGAACAGTAGTCCAAGTGTGTTACAAATGCTTGGGTTAGTATTTGGATAGAGCAGACAGATAATGGCATGTTATTACTTTCCCATTCGACTAGAATTCTTTGCAGGTCGACCTGTTACTGCGCAGCGTTTTTTCCTGGATGATCAATTAATTTGAGAAACATCTAAAGCAGGATGTGTGGTCGGATACCATGATAATTATAGGCAACCTTACTAACTTATGGTGATTATTATGATCATGAATGGAAGGCATCACTGATTATCCTATCGTTATAAAGTATGGCAACTTGTTACTGCGATATATTGAATAAAATACGGAGAGTTATGATTCTGTTATGTCCTGGTCGGTCTTTCATCAGGATTTAATACAAAATTACTTTATAATATACATTATAAGTATTCTTAAACCAATGAATAATGTCGTACACAAAGTAAAAAACACTCCCCATCGAATCTAACAAATAACGTCTTGATACATAACAAATACAATGCGAGAATGATAATGTTAAAATAGTAGAAGCCTGTAAAATCTAGAGATGTTATACTATGCTTCTAACATCACCTCCCTTGGGTGGTCTCCCAAGAGGAATATCCATTGGGTAATATCAAAAGGAGAACTTTTAGAATGTTCTTGAACTAGAAACCTCTAGGGAATTTGAGATATAAACAAGGCTTAATAAGAAATATGAAGACCGGCTCCTGGGGTGGTCTAAAAAGAAGCGAACAGTGAATAGATACGAGCGAAGAATATAGAAATCTATGCTCCATATTTTCTTATATCACCCTAATATATCATACTTTGTGTGAGGGCACTGGAGAGAGAGTTATTTATGGTGTGATTCATCGATGAGATAAAACATACTACTCTTACAAGGGTGTCGTAAAGCGAGGGTTCATCTCCGTACGCACGAAGCCACTTTGGGAGTAAAAAACACAGGGGGAAGAAGATGTATATATGATAGAACATCGACGAGACCAACATAAGAGAGGTTACTCAAGTTTCGGAGCAAGGGGCATTAATGTAAAGGGATATTTTATTGAGCGTATATGGCTATGGGAACAGTGCGATTACAAGGACGACCATGTAACATCATTATAAAATCTGTAAGGTTATTACCCCCATTACAACGACATGATTTAGCTGGCGGTCCACGGAAAATGTTATATGTTGTGTTATTATATATCTCCAAATATGACATGATTATTATGAAATATGATATATATTTAGCTTGTTTTCAGCCAAGATTTATTCTTAAAGAGCCTATACACTTATATATATATATATATCTAAATATATATTTGTATACATGCTGATGTTTCCTGATATAAACATTTCTCATGTTTGTTCACTTTGTTCAAGTTTCAAATTACTTGTACTGCTTCGATGTTACCTCAAAATAAAATGTCAGTGGTTGTTAAAATGCTGTGTCAAGAAATCGAAATAACAACCTTCAAGCATGGCCTCCTGAGGTCGAGTGATTTATATATATTTAGCTTGCCGAGACCTAATGCAAGCTTGACTGACCTCCATGGTCACATAGGGTCTCTAGGGTCCCACCTATAGATGTCAACACCATTTTGCTGTTATCTACTGAGCTGTGTACATTATTTTCGTCGATTGAATGAATGCATATAAAAGAACCATGCACTCAGGATTCTTTTTCAAAAATTCACTTCTATTCAGGTGTGAGCTTTACATACATAATTATCATTAAGTTTGGTATCAATATAGCAGCTCATCGGGTCAACATTGCGGTGGTCTTCCCCTCAGCCCTGAGCCGGTGAGTTTAGATTAGACATGTATTTCTACGATTTTAGGTGAGCGATAGGACACATCGTCAACATGAACATAATATTCACCTCTGAATTATGTATGTATCTATTATTTTTATTTCCAGTAATAAGGGATACATTTCTCCGGAAAAAGGGATAAAGACACACTTTTAGTATAAACAGAAACCTTCTGCGAGAACGCATGTCTTCCAGGTCACCCTAAAATATTCGCAAGGTTGATGTTATATTATAACATCAATTATCATTGCCATATTTGTATCATAAAATTATTGTTATTATTATACTTACATTTGAGTAAGTTGATGTAATGCAACAGAAGCATTACATCTTGAAATGATCATATATAAGCTTACATTTACCTCACTGTTGTTGAAATAAAACCTCACCTCACTACATTGCATATTAACCAATATTAGGATTCTGAAATTATCCTTTTAGTTCAACATCGCTATGAAATTTCCAATATCCTAGAGTGATTATTAAACACAATATTTAATAAAGCCTCATTTTTTATTCTGTCTAGTGGACAAGTCTTCATATTATCAACTCCATAGATATTCACTGTCATGATTAAAGGCATTTTTAACTTGGTATTGGACCCCATAAAATAAAACAATTTAACCATATAAGTAGTCTCCCACATCCTTAGGCAATATTACCGAAGTCCAAAGCTACTTCCTCAATGCATATGGTCCGGAAGGTTACTATGGAAATATACGATTGGTCACAGAAAGGGTGAGGTAACATTAGAGTAGTATGGTGGGACAGTGCACTAGAACAAAAGAGTCAAGGCCAATGTAATCACAGCACCTAATTAATGTTTCTTGTGGGTGGGTGGAAGCCGGGAAATCCCGACTTGTAAAGATGACAGAAGTCTCATGTATTGAAAAGGTGGAAGGTCAAATTGTCAACACATCGAGTACCCAAAGGTCGAGGGTTATTAAAAGTTTCAGAAATAGACAGCTATTATCACATTATCGATGTCCATGGATCTAATTGCATGCCTATCGTATACATATCGCAATTCGTCTTAGGGTAAAACTGTAAAGAGACTATATTCTATGCAAAGAATATTGACCACTTGATAGGTTTACTAGGCAACTCTCTATATTTCTCTTCATTAATCTCTCATATGGGTAGCTAGGAAGAATGATATGCTGTCCGTTGGGCAAACCGCACCTCACTCTAACTAAGTTTAATGTTTGAAAGTTCCCATTGTCAATAAATCATTGTTGATGAGTTAATGAATGCTAATGAAAATCCAAGTTACCATCCTTTCACTAATCGACTGCTATGTATTGCTCATATCCAGCCTAATCCGTTATGAGCATGCGCAGGCCTCCATACCTCATGTGCTTCTGTTTCCACAACACATAATTGGGCGATAATAGGTGGTAATTGTTGTACGGGTTTAGACTTGATTGCTCATCCCTCATTAACCACGATGACAGCATTCCTGTCTTGTCGTTACGACCTTACTCGCCCCTAGCCATCTCCCTGCTTCTTCAAGCCGTCGTTTGCACCCACCCCGTCGTCCGTCCTCCATTCTCACACAAGGCCAAACCAGGCAGGTCATTCTATTAGATTGAGTTCCTATTAAATAAAGGCGAGGGAAGGTAAAAAGTGCAACCGCAGAATTTAGGGACCTGGAAAGCTCTTTATTTTCATCAATTGCTTTAGCAACTGCCAGTTTGTATTTGCGTGTCTTGTTGGCACGAACGGGAGTATATCCATGGTATATATCTGGGGACTGTTTCGTAAGAAATCCTCACCTGAAACGTTCCTTGCTACGTAGGGAAGTAAAATCTGCGAAAAGTTATCCACTAAGTGCCATACATTACTGTCAGTAACTTTCCCTGCTGCAAAGTTATGGGTTAGCAAGGTAGAAGGAAAGGAGGATGCATACTGATCAGTCAATTCTTGAGAAAAAGACAAACAGGCCAAATCTCTCATTTTTTATAAAAGCGAAAATGTGCATATAAAATGATAGATGAAAATGGTGTTATTTTCTTGAAGGATGACCTAAAATTAAAAAGTGACCTGGCTGATTAAAGGAGTTTCAGTGTGACTACAGTACTATGCTTCTCACTGTACAGTGAGGCACATTTAGTGTTTCCCAATGTGGGAAATTCCCTTAGTAGTGTTGCACAGTTGAAAGTTCCTAGCCTATATTCTTCCTAAGGGGCCTCTTTAATACGAATGCAAATGGGCTTAAAATAAGGATTATATATCTTTGGTGTCCCGTGTATAATGCCTTAATTAGGATTGATTGAAAAAAATAATGTACTTTTTGCTGTTGTTACTTTGTCTTTGCTCCCAAGAGGGGCTTTCTGTTAAGGTAAAACAATGACCCAAGGTAAAGAAATGAATGGCTGCTTTAGTACGGGAATAGAGCCCGCGACCTGGGTATTACATGGATTGGTTAAATAGGGGTTCATATGAAGAGTGTAAATTTACTTGACCCAGTTTGTCTTATTTATTTTTGTGTCGATATTGTTGAGAACGAAGCATGATCTTGTATTTACCATATACCTCTTGGAGTCCATTATTTGAATTCTTCGGTGTTACTAATATCAGGGATTTTTATACTGGGTGGTTCGGGGACAAAACGGTGTTTGTAATGTCTTATGTGTTTTCCTCTACTGGTTGGGAATGAAAGGTTCTACATGAAGGTTCGCAATGAAAGAAACTGAAACTTTTGGACCTCAGGAACTTACTCAGGCTATTACCTATTTTTCTCTTCTTAATAGCTGGTAAGACAAGTTTGGAGAGGACTATGCTACACACACAACGCATTTTTCATTCCTATGGTTATTCCTACCGAAGCAAGGGAACATATTTATAAGTCTAGGAATTCTCACACAGAATTCCCCTTACTTAGTTTGTACAACAAGGCCCATGTCCCTTTTCAGCATCTTTTTTGCTTTATATTTAGCCCCATTATATATACGGTCAAGAACCTATAGAGTAACATTGCTTTATTTAAAAGCACGAAAGGTTCCCCAAAGATTTCAAGTTGCAGGCTAGAAAAGAACAGAACAGAACAGAATACCCATAAGAAATATCAGGATGATCATGTGGGCTTTATCCCATCAAGCCAGCAAAAGTGCATAAAAAGAAGTTAGCTTTCCCCTGATAAACCCTTGAGAGATACACCAACTTCTTTTTGAGACATAGACCATGTCTCCTCATGTGTTTTGGGATTCTGCCAAGGGGAAGTACCGTATGTCCCCAGTCACAATAGCAAATTTGCGTATATATATAGAATTGTGCCTATGCCTAATTAAAAGACGTAGGATAATATCTAGATACGGATGATGGCCTTAACTCAGTTTCATTCACAAGTGAATGTTCTTTACCATTAAGGAAATGTATTGATTACTTCACAGGTATGGTATAATCTAGGTCCTAACTATTGGTAAATAATTTGACTTTAGTGAAACTTCAGTTTTACAATAGGCTGGATATAATGTATTCAGCTGCTTGAATTTTCCTTAGAATAAAAGAACATTTTTCAAAGGTTCATTGCGTATACACATTTAAAATGACACCCATGAAAGTGCCCCATTAGCAATGCGTCAGCTTCCCACACCGATGGGAATTGTGGAACACGTCATGATAGTAATTCTCCCCCCATAAAACCTTGTTCACACAAAACATAAAATGCGGTACATTGGGAGTCGAAGTGTTTTTCCAGGCCCTGCAGTGGTGTGATATAAGTCTCTACATGCGTATGTGCAATAAGTTATTAAAAATAGTAACCAGGGGAGATGTGTTTTAGAAGCCAATAACTGGTAGATGTAGTAATAAAAGGCACATCAGGACAAACAAAGCATGGCGCAGGTGCTGGGGATAAATATAGAAAACCATCTGACTGGAGACTCGGGATTTTAGTATTCCATGCCCTGGAGGTATATATTTAGCATGTGGAACATGTCACTGCACCGCCCGGCTCCTGGATCTTTTCCCACCAAAAGGATCGCATGTTTCTGACCAAGCTCTATGCAGCATGCAGTAATAGTCCACGGGACGAGCATGTTTTATGATACAGCATTCATTGATTTGTGAGACATAAAACCATGGGGTGACAACTGTATCTTTACCTCGGTATAGCTGTTTCTTGAATAACTCATTATAATCTCTTCCTAGCTCCGAATCATGGTATTATGTTCATGAAACCTTTCGGCTTTGCTTCCTGTAAATTATAGTATGAAATCTTTGAATATTTAATCAATCGACATTGATAGGGAATGTTTGGGGATGGCGAATTTTAGAAACCATTACGATGGGCTTCTAGGAATATTTCTTGTGGTTATTCACTGACTCAAATTTATCTTCATGGTCATTCAAATTCAAGGAAATGAATTCTTATCGAGATGTATTCCCTTCTCAAAGGTTAATAAAGATTATCATACATATACATGCCTGTTGCATAAGTATTCCTTAAAATGTACCTTGCTATAAGTTATTGTTCCTTGTTTAGGTAGGACATTCCTTCTGTCGGAATAAAAGTTAGCATTTCTATGTACCAATAAAGGTTCCTTACAAGTTGCTTAGCAAAGAGAAGTATCTAAGGAAGGAAAATGTAGGGATGTGTTGTGCCACGGGTTGCATGCTGATGTATTTCCCGTCAAGAAAATAACACAAAGTATGAAATTTTATACTCTTTAACAAAATATTGGAACGTCCTAAAATTTCCCTCACAAAACAAATGTAATTTCTTGTCATATTAGGCTGTATTATTTTGCCGGGGAGACGAGAGATTCAAATTGAATCGTTTAACAAGATCTTATCCTATTTTCCGCCCAATACCGTCTGTATTAAAGATCACAACTGACCCACTGCATACATGTAATGCGACACCATTGCTATGGGAAGCCCCGTTTTTTCTTGGGTCGGAACCTTCCTGAGTTATTGATTCATTAAGGGTTAGCTCAAATCGCGTCCCATAAATGCCCTCTCCAAGAGAAACACTGTCGCTCTTGTCCATAATCACTTATGCAAAGTTCCTGAAAGGTCGCGGGAAAAAATTCCAAGAGGAACTTTTCGGCACTTCATATTCTGTTTCCTTCATAAATGCCACCACTCAGCTTACTTGAATATGGATAACGATATCAGACTTTCCGATTAAAACTAAGGAAAATAGAAAACTTGTCATTCAGAGTGACAGAAGCAGTGATTGAACTATGCATATCGCACCACAGTGCCCCAGCTGGATTATGCCTCAAAAGTAATTTTGAAACGGTGTAACCATGAACATAATGTTTGCGCCGGTGTAAAATGAAGTCGACATGCATCAAATGAGGTACTTCAAAAAAGGAACTTAATTGATTACGGCCATGAAAGATCATCTTGAGTGTTCGAAGTTTAAAAAATGATTAATTACTTTCCTCCTGGAGACAGGTTTCCCAATACCCCATCCCAGGTTCCTGCCTAAAATACACCGCCTTCAAATGGTTAAGCTTCAATCGATGGTGCATATTAATAGCTCCAAATCCGTCAGATTGTCGTCACTGAAATTAACTCGGGGTGGTAAAAACAGTTTTACTTTGAAATAAGTGGTAGGCCTAATGTTGTTTCAAACCCAGGTCGTCTCTTATGAATATGAGTGTGGGTTTAACACGTTCCTCATGTTTAAACTTAAACTTAATTTTACATTATCTGTGTGATAAGATGCCTCTGCAATTGACGTTATCTGCCAAGTTCTCAAGCAAAATCTGGTGATAAAAGGCTACGATGATTATAATTCACCAATTGCGAAAACAACTTTTCAAAAATGTCAAATTTTATAATTTTATCAAACATATTACCCTTTCCCATGCAAATGATATACTTCTGGGAGGAATGAATTGTAAACGCTTCCTGGTACTGGTCAATGACTCCAAGAGCAATGACTGGGACTTCCCATTAGAAAATTATACGAATGCGTACTACGAAAAAGTCCATCTGGTTTATTTTCAACTATCAATCCATCAGAAGACTACTATGCCATCCTCAGAAAAGTGAAATCCGTGGGAGGGCAATGAAAAGTGATAATGTCCGCATGTCACTGAAACTTTATGTGATGACGACATTAATTATGAATAATGTCTCGTTATAAATAGACCACAAGCGAATTGAAAGGTGTTTATATAATAGGAGATAGTAATTCATCGCTTGGTGGGAACCAGTCATGAACTAAATCTGTTCATATGTCTCATCAGCGCATTGAAGTGAACGACAACATGAAACTCGGTATTACTTCTGTCACATTTATGGAGAATCTATTGATTGCGCTTCTATTTTTGGAAACCATGTGGATATTGGATTTTCATTTCTTATGGGAACCTCCCTCAGGTTCTGTTCTGGCGATGGAATCACAGGAGTTTTTTTTTAAATAAAAAGTAACTGAATAAATTAATTTTAAAACAGAATGATGGCGGTAAAGAAAATTGGCATTGATTTAAATTACTCAGCTGAAGATATTTATGGCGGCCGTCACCGGGCATACCCATATTCCGGTGTGATAAAAAGATAATTGGCATACTTGTACTTGTAATAATCCCAATTCCCCTCTGAGGCTATAGTATCGAAGCGTGAGCCTCAAAGATGTCTGCCAATGACTGCTTACTTAATGGACATGTACTATGAATGCCAATCAGACACCTTATATTCCCGGCCCTAGATAATGTCTACGAAAAACCTCCACCATGTTAAACAGGCATATGTTCTCTTTAGTATACTTCAGTGTCACCGTCCAACACCTCTCTTTCAGTTACATCTTTACACGAGCAATATAGAATTAAAATCATTAAGCTGTAGATGGATGCATGAATAAGATAATACTCGTGTAGGGTACAATTTAGAATGATTATAAGATAGAAGATGTTGATTATCCACTCCGAATATTCCTCCGGGTATTCTGACGGCCTTTTTCGCTGCTAAGGTAATAAACCAACATCCATCAATAAGAAGACTTTAATATGGCGAAATGGAATATTAGGATCGTTATAACGTACGCGTGCATAAATGTATAATTCAATTAGTCTATGTGATCTACAATACTAATAACCAGACAAGGTTCTACTCTTGAGCTAGAAAAACATACTACCTTACAGTGATGCACTGAAAGGGCGTATGTAAAAGTGTTGCCATGAAAAATAGGAGGCACAGCCAAGTCCTTGGCCCGCAAAGTAAAGGCCTTGGAAATGCTTGTTTCCGTCCCTCTGGTGCACAATAATACCAGCTCTTTATTCATCCAAAATTGGTTATTGACATTGCGGATTCTGGGCATCCTCCTTGCGAAGAAGACCTTATAATCAACAGCTACACATAAAAGGTAAAAGTATCCATTTGCCAAAAGTATTCTTGGAAAATAGCACACAGCTTTTCATACTTTTGTATGAATTCAGTTATATGTATTTATCTATGCCTCTAGAAGGAAAATCCGTAAAGGATGATCTGCATTGAAATACAGAACATTCATTTCTACTTAGGAAAATTGATTCATTCCTGTTGCTTTTATTAGGCACCTTTCCCGGATACCTTCACATTCACAGGGGAAACCACGCATAAAATTTGAATACATAGAGAAAGTTTTAAATAACATATTGGAAAATGACTGGAAAATGTAATAATCAAACTGTCTCGTGAATAAGAAAATAAGAAGCTTTTAAATTGAGTCATATGCATCGAACATATACGAAAATCTTGCATTCAAATAGTTCTAATGATAAATCTTACAGGTAAAAGCAAGGGAAGGATGCAGGCTTGGGTTTGAAAAGGGCTGAACAGTCAATAAATGCAACCCGAGACAGCGAGCCAAGTGTTGCCACTTGTCAAAGAGGGGGTTTAGCTTGTAGAGCCGTGAATAACACGGACCCGGTCTCATGAGAAAAAGGGATCTCCGGTAGAAGGGCGAAGAAGAGACAAGTACAAGGCAGGGACAAGTAACTCAGGATGCTGGACAAGGAATAACACGGGAAGGCTAGGGAGTTCGGGGATGCTTTGACAGGCTCAGCGGGCAGGGGAGGGATAGTAGCCACAGGGAAGTAGGACTTAAAGTATACAGCCAAGGTTCATGTTTGTCTTGAGGGCTGAATATAGACATAACCAACCAACTGCACATTTTTAGAGTTTGAATACATATATTAAGGTAAACATTTCCAATTTTTGAAATCATAATAACTGTATAGATGATACACTCCCACACTTCCATCTAAATACTGATGTTCTCTGAATGGTGAAACTATTAGCCAATTAGTTTCTCCACTTAGTCTAATTATATAAATATCAAAACATCTTCTTTCACTTAGTTCTATGTTTAGCCCTTTTAGCAACCACCCACTCTTATCTATGTAAAACAAACCTATATATATGTCTTCACGTGTCTGGCAAACCTGTAGCTATGCATATGTATATATAACCTGCCATCACTTTTATATATAATATATATATAGGCAGCCCTAGTACTTGGCCTTCAGATCAGCGTGACACACATTCGCACTATATATCCCACTACATTTATTGCAGCCACTGGAAACCCTTGTAAAATGAGTGTCAACATTTTTATCATAGCACATGCGCACAAGTACCACTATCAGCGGCCCCTGGCGCCACACCCATCAGTCCCTCGGGCGGGCAGGGTTCATAGCCCAACATCAATCATCACCCAATTCCAGCTCATTTACCAAATATTGCATCATCAAACTTCCACCCATCCATTTCCCTTCTCTCCTCGAAAATATCAGTTATCCAATTTATCTCGGGCCCTGAAGGCTTACTACAGTGGAATATCTGTATTATAAAAAAACGCAGCCTTATAGATCCGTCCGTCCCTCTTGGACATATAATAGCCAAATAAAAATGCAGGCTAAAAATACTCACACGCCAGTGCAAAGTTGATCTTTATTTTATGATCGTTTGGTATGTTGGCCTATGTTGTTGCTGGGCTCATTTCCATAGAATTCATTGAGCCTGTAAGCACCATCACTGCCCCCTCTACCACCCTAGCTAACAGTATGCCAGTTTGCTTGTAGCCCTTGCTTTTCCCCATATATATACTTCATCCTCAGGCCATTGCCCAACTTAAGCCTTCACATCCGCTCTTCCATTAAGGCCCCCTTCACAATAATCTGTCCCACGTCCAGGAATTTTAATTTATCATATGGGCCTCCTTTCCCCCATTTTATCGATTTTCCCCTCCCCGCTCCATCTTTGCTTCCTATCTCGAAATGGGGTTCCATTTCCTTACCCTCTCCTTTCCCCTCTCCCTCTAGAGCTCATTTATTCCCATCCGCTCGCTTTCCCAAAGATCTATGCATTAGCATTCAAATGACCATTTTCCTTTCCCTCGATCCTCTTCCTATATTTTACAATGCCACCTCCCTGCTCACTGTCCTCCCCCCCCCCCCCCTCCCCCCATCAAGACATGTTCTCTGACTCTTAGCAGCTGAGGACGCGGCCAGGGACCTGTCTTGTTGGTGCACACACATACACACATATATACCGACGAGACTGGCAAGTGTGTTTCTAAAAATAGCCCTGACATCCCACCCGGCGCTGCCTTATTTGATCATGCCTACCAATAATCTGATAGCTCCAGTTGCTGTCCTCGGGACCAATACAGGAGCATGCGGGAGCAGCCCTCGCCTGTCATGACTGATGGAAGCAAACACACCATATTGGCTGCACCCACCATAAATTGTCCATCGCATTACTCCCTTTGCTGTATACTACTCGCATCTCCCCGGGATACCTCCGAGACCAGCCCTCGGGATGGCGAGCAGTTGATCCGGCTAGATCTCCATCCCAGGAGGCGGTCTCCCAGGGCCATCAATAGAACCTTGGGAGGGATCAGTTGTACAAGGGTCAGAGAGGGAGTGGCAAGTACAGAGGAATGGTCGCTCTGGGGTTTTAGCAAATCCCCTTGATTTAGTATTATATAATGGTTTGATGTGTAGTGGTACGGCAGGGCGAGGGCGCATTATAAGCACAGTGCACGTTTCCCCTTCCGCTTGTGGTCACTCATTACACTCATTCTGCCTGCGCATAACCAGAGGGTAATTGATAACATTATGCACGTATATTTATGTGAGATAAGTATGGTGTGTGCGGGAGGCGGGCGCATGTGATTAAAGGCTAGAGTATTTACAGGAGGGATGGAGCAAGGAAATGAAAGGAGATGCGTGGCGGTGCACAATGCAATTTACTAGAGGGAGAGGGTGTGGCGGTAGACGAGGGGTTGAGAGAAGGGTAAGCAAGAACAGACTGGGCTGACTACAGTCCTGAGTATATGGAAAACGGTAGGGAGTCCCATCGGGATCATTAAAATTCAAGAAAAATATGTACCATACCAAGAGAGACCCGGACGTTTTATACGTAAATCAACATCCATAATTATCTTCTTTTTTTACATTTTTGATAAAGCAATCAACGAACATTTCAGAAAACTTCGATCTTCGAGTAAATGAATTTGTTAAAAACCTAAAGTTGTGCGTAACACCGAAATCTGTTATAAGATATATGTAGAAAGGAAAATTTACGCCCCACCCATTTTACACATACTCTGGAATTATTGTGACTAGATAGTCAACTCAAGGTATCAGTTGGAATGTTTGCATAGTTATATTAAGAATGAAAAGAAAGATAAATAAGATCTGAACTACCCAGTCGATATAAAAACGGAAAATATATAGAGCGGAGTTAAAAGGCGTATGGGCAAAAGTAAGGTGAAAAATACTGTGGTAGAGTAGCAATATATATAGAATTATAAAAAGTATATCTGATAGCTAAATGAATTGAGACAAACAATAGTTGTTAATGATGACAAGCTGTAGGAGTCAGTCTATAAGAAGCATTGCTATAATAAGGCCATTATCTTGGCCTATTCAAGCGAAATGTATATATGTAGGACCCTCATTTGGGTGGGGCGACACATTTTTGCCTTCCTACGCCAGCATTTATCCTTGATGACAAGAGGGATAACCTATATTCGTGCGATTTTACTATTGAATGCTCTATTGTGCCATGCTTTAGAGATGCATAGTTCATTGTTTTAGAGCCGTAAGGGGAATTGTTGCGACTATTTTCTGGTTTGCTTACTTGTAAAAAAGCAATAACATGTCGACAGACACCAATTGTTATGTCACTATTAATTGAGGCTGAAACTGTTAGTGCAACAATATCCGTCCAAACTCCAAAAGGTGTATAAACATCCTGAATTTGTTATCTTAAAAAAACTGAAACTGAGCCCATCCATCCATCTCCTAAGACAAATTTGTGAAAAAATATTGTTGTATACCTCGTAATCCGTCTTAGTTCTGTTTCAATATTCCTCCCAACCTCGAAACACCATAAAGGTATAACGAAATGTGTTTAAAGCCACACCGAATATGGAATTTTAGGACTCAAGTAAATTTAAACTAAATTTGTTAGACTGGCTGAACATGGCGTAATCGACATTTTTAATAAAGAAATGAAAAAATATTCCGTTCTCGGTATTTTCCCATCAGCTTATCTTTGATTTGAACGCATCAAAACAGTACGAACACGGTGCTTTGAAATGGCACACCCAACCACACGGACTTGTACCTGAAATAAATTTCCCCTTCAGCATCAGGCCATGGGATTAATTTCAAAGTGTGAAGTGTTAATATTTCTATTTCAGATCATACATGAAAGCCTCTGAACGTGAATATACAGGTGATACAGGTATACCTCTCTGATATTCAAGCTTGAGTGCACTATATAAATGGATAAATATAACATTTGGAGGAGTTTATAATTTTTGTAGGTACATCTCCCCGCAGGGAGCACACGGAAGAGTTTGAGTGATGAATACATTTATATACATGGCACTCACTCCTGTTTCAACCTACATTTTCACAACTCTCTTTGCTTTTGTATGTTTTGTTATTTTATAGTCGGAATGTACAAGAAGTCCACAATAAGTAGGTTCGTCAGGCCCAAAGGTGTTTAAGGTAGCGATAGTTTCCCCATACATGTACTATGAGAAAGGAATAAATACTGCACTTAACAGTTCATTCATGACATTATTCTGGACAACAAAACCCTGAAAGTCATTTCATTTGAATGTTAGTATTAAAGGTTTTGTATCGGTTTAAAATGGTTCCATTGTTCTCATCCAGATTCTGAAGGCCTACACCTATAGTATATATCGATATAGGGGGAGCGGAACCAATGTATGACCAAGTGTTGAATAATAAGTACCCTAAAGACATAAATTCGCCCACAAACGCACGCTTGCTCTGCCCCTAGCCTTACGAGAATAAATGCCACACTTGCACACTAACTTTCACCACGCCAAGCATTTACCTTTCATGTCAAAATGATTCAATTACTGGCTTAGACTCTCGCTCTGTACATGTGGTTATATATGCTGACATGTTCAAGTCATGCCATTGGAGGAGGTGCATCACGTGACCTCACCTGCAGAAACCTGGGGCAGGAAGTGGTTCACAGAGTGCATTCTGGGGTGGGTCGAAACAGGTTCACTGAAGACGACAGAAGAGAAATTATAGAAACAATAGAAACCCATAGAGAGGGCAGTGTTAGCACAATTTTGAGGAAAACTAGTTATTCAATGGCGGCTAGACATGCTAAACTGCCAAGACATAGAAGCCGATGATTCTGCTTTCTGAATTTTTAATTGCGGAACCTTGTCACTTCCTTTTACCATAATCTGGTCAGCTATTTCAAAGGGCCGGTTCCTGATATAAATCTTTTTGTATAATAAACATATATGTTTTAGTCATAACTTGGAAACATCCATAGTAAGTACCCTGGAATACAGAAGGAAGGAAACGTCTAAAGACCCCACACTATTAAAAGAACCTGAAAGTTCAGAGGAGGGTTACACAATACCATACATGGTTTGTGAAATGTAGGCAGCGAGGAGTCATCCAATCTATGCTAAAATGTATCTCATTGGAGTCAAAGAAAACACGAATAATAATATGAAAACTTGATAGATCGAATTTATAGATTGAGGGTAGTGTGGCGATCTGCGAACAAAATAAAATAACAATACCAAATGAGAACTAAACAACATCCCAAATCAGGTAATCCTTTAGATCCTGTAGATGAGAGAGGATTACTGGAATTTCTGGTTCGATATAGGCGTGGTCTGACTCACCCAGCAACTAAGGGGTTAGTGTAAGATATTTATGTGATCCAAAGATGTGATTGCATCTGGCAATCTCTCCCGAGCTGTACACAAACAGAGTGCTCTAAACCCTTTAGAATTGATTTGCCATGTTTTCTTAAGCTTTCTGACTTCATTGGGGCCCTCATAACAGTATGAACCGACTTTTATCTCATCGAATTGATATACCTTAGTGGTTACTTTTCTCTATAGCCAACGCTGCTTTCTTCATGACATGCCCATTTTGATGGCAATGATACCTCCCTCAATAGATGCAACTTTTGACAAGCTGAGGCAAAGTCCGTAAGTCACTGTGGAAGGTTTAGTCCATACACAGACCCTATTGGGTCTATGACAGTATGTGTGTGTGTGCGGGGGGGGGGGGGCGCTGTGACGTCATTTTCACCTCTGCCAGTGCTAGGTCAACATTTCTCCATTGGCTATCTGTATGAAGCAACCTCTTGATGTCCCCTTCCTGGTCGTGATCTGGACTTACCAGCCAACCATATGTTGCTGAATTCTGATACCTCCTGGTTGGAAGTTGTTTCCGCAACCAGCCATTACCCAGAGAGGGTGTTGTATGTAGACAAATGAGCAGGCTGATCACACAGCTGAGCGTCACTTACTAATGATTGCGCCTTCGGGGGCGGGGCTCCTACCGAGGAGCTCACAGGTGTACAGTGTTGCAGTTCCTGGCTGACCCTGAGATAGCCTTGTATCACTGGCAGGGGGTCATCCCAGCTGGCAATACAGCCATGTGATAGAGAGCTAGCAGGCTGTCTCTGTCAAGGAGTCCCAAATGGAGAAGGACCACTACAGATATATGATTAATCTACAGACAAAAAAGGGCTACCACACAGAAAGACAGGAATTCCTGATAAAAAAAGAGACTATATATAAGAAAAAGGGGAATTTTTTTTGCATACTTTCTTTAGGTGAATGATACATAAGCCAAAACACTGTTCCATTCACTCAAGTGGCTCAAAGAGAACGTTCGTCTAGAATATAGCAAGGCAATATGAATAAGATCCGTATCAATCCAACGAAATAATGCTGACTCATCAGGCATTCATTACCCAAGGGTGGAAAGACCGAGAGCCTCAGATGAATTGATGTGGGATTGAGATGGTCAGAAACGGAGGCCATATGAAAAGGATGAAAAAGAGAAGCTACCAATGGCATGGTCCACACAAATATGGAATGTATTTAAAAACATGATCGTATATAAGGAAATATGAATAAGGTAGCTGGATTTCTATACATATAATGGCACCGGAATTTTTTGGTTCCATTAAAATAGAGTGACAGTGAAAAAAATATGATGAAAAATAAATTATGCCTAGTATATAGCACGTATCTTACTTTCAAGATATTGCTACCTAGAATGCCACACATCGTAAATATAGTGTATATTGGATGGAATGTGCTGTTAGAATTATTTCAAGGACTTGGCTGCCCATGGGATATATATTTCCGGATTCAAACAGTGAGACAGGAGGCTAATGAAGTGTCAAGTGATAAAGTTCAGGTTTCTGCTACTTAACATTCGGACCCAGGAAATACTAAATTACTTACCACAAGTAAAAAGAGTCCAGTTTTGATCTTACCTTAGTCCCAATATTATAAAATGCATCAAGGTTTTGTATAACTCACCTGCAAAGCAAAAGAGGGTATATCATGATAATGTGTATAATCACAAAGGTATTCCATATAATGTGTCATCAGATGTCGTATTCTTATACGAAAAACTAAAAAATATGACATATAACTTGAGCAATGAGCCCGATTGTATTTGAATCATTAAACTAGAGGTTATGTAAAATCGACGGTATAAATATTACGTTTGATCGTTAAAAATTAAACTGTAGTTTTTTGTGTCTACTTAAGCTGAAAATAGCATTAATATCAATGTGAGCTAATGGAAAATAAAAAACAAACAAAGACAAATGCCACACTAAGATAAAAAGTAAAAATATCCACTTGTTCAATGCATCAGTACGATTTCAGATTTTCTTTACATTAATGCAATTATAAGAATTGGAAAAACAATTAAAAAATGTTTCCCATTCCCAAATATGGTTGACACCGTTTTCTTCTGCGCTTTCGTTTGAGTACCGCTTGTTGCCTAGCAACCCCTGTCCTCAGTAAGCCTTCGGGTAAAGGTTCTTTCCCAATGGCGGAGGCTATTTTTAATAATGAGAGGAAAAAGGATTTCACTGTTTGTTGCTGGGACCCTTAAACTTTGATTTCCTGTGGCAAGGATTATGAGCCTGAAAACTAATTTCTTGAGGAAATACAAAACTGACGAAATGGCCTCATCTCATCAACCTTTGCCGTAGATTCCACTTTCTACCCGAGTAAAAAACGTTATGTGTTTAAAACAAGACCTCTTGTTTATTATTAGAATAACACAACATATGAAATAGAGAACATGATATACATTTATTCTTCAAATATAATTTGCTAATTATTCAAAAATAGTCATTTTGATTATTCACACACAAAGCTAGATAAAAAGAAATCCATGATAAAATTTTAAGTTAAAGTTTCTGTATATTAAACGAGAAAAGTCATATTATTCTGGCCAAGTCTGAGCATACTCTCTGGTTAAGTACTGCCGCGTGTATCACGCTTTCCTTTTAGGAATTCGTCGAGGGGACATGGTGCTTGTCAATAATTATTGTTCTTTTTTGAGCCGTCGACAATGTGCATGTGAGAAAAGGAAGCCGAGTGGTAAGGGTTTTAGCCAGGGACAACGGTAACCCATCATTGTTTAGGGAAGGAAACACTGGAAGAAGCTTATGGCCAGTCAAAAACAACTTGGCTTGTTTAACCATAGCAGAAAAAATAACCCATGAAGTATAAGGCTGGTGTCTGCTGAAACATGAGATGTATTCATGACATTTTTAGATATATATATTGTACCATAGAGTTCTCTTGATGGTTGCGATTTTGCAAAAAACCTTGGGATGCCAAGTAGAAAGAAAAAGATCAATGTGGATACATGCCAATGGACGATGAAAGAGGGAAAGGATATATATGCATGGGCCCTTTCCATTAACTTAATAAACATAGGAGAATAAAGATATAAGATAGCATAGTCAGCCATACGGTGGTCTATGTACGGCTATATGTTCACAGCGGAGTAACTTTATCGAAAACTTGTGCCTATCTTCCCACAGGGTGAAATTACCCTATTGTAAAAACAATTAGGCTATTGATCCTTAGATGCCCCTTGGGTTTTCCTCCTGTTGCGATTCAAGAACAATACAAAAGAGAATCGCCATTTAAAGATGGTATGACTTAAGGGTATATAGTATATATCTTCACAGAAAAATGAACACGGAGAATATAGTTACCAATAAAATCAATTCCTCATCTGGTAGTACCAGATATATATAATGTAACTCCTTATAGATGGAAAGAGAGTGTATACATGTTGGAAAACTACTAGCAACACCGAGCGGTCTTCCCAACATTGTTATTGAATTCTATAAAAATTAAAACCCTATTCTGCAGGCAATTGTGCCTGCTAGATGTGAACGTAGAACCAATATTTAACATTTCCTATACAGAATGACATTAGTTTTGTATTCGATTGATATACATATATCATCTTTATAATCCCCTATGTATTATTTTTAGTGTTCAATTGAGTGTGCCAATATTTCATCGTAATATTGTTTTAAATTAATACATTGTATTTATAACATTCGGAGATCATATGTTTAAATGCATTAGCTCTCAATTAAAAATACTTCTTATGCTACATATCATTTTCTGGTGCCATTTATAATTATCGGTTATGGGAGCATCGTCAAACGCTTTCTATGACAATAGTTGTCCACCTTCTTCCTGGGACTATGCCACTGATAGTACTTCATTTCTCGCGTCCCTTCCTTTCCACCTGCAGCCAGCCTCTCCAAGACCGTACCTTCAGGCGTTTCCTTACTCTGCTCTTATACCAGCTCCTTTGGATCTATGCTGCATTGCTCATAACTCATAAACACATTAGGACCAGGAAATATGAGTCCTAAATAGAAATAGGTTGCTGGGAATATATCAATTCAGGATATTATTAATTCTGCCAGGGGGCAAGATAGACGTGTGTGTTTTTGTGTCAGAGATGTGCAATGGATAGTAGCAGGAAGAAAGATGAGAGCCGAGCTGGATTGGATTCAGGAGGAGGAGAAGGAGGAGGGGGAAGAAGAAGAGGAATGGGGAAGTAAGGGGTGTGGATAAGGGGAGGGGCAGCAGAAAGGGCAAGAAGATCCTCATGATGAAGGAGAGAGACGTGCAATAAAGTGTTATGGTAGGGGGATCTGGATGTAGAATTTGAAAGAAAGTTCCGATCGATTTGAAATCAAATTAGTGGTAAGGTTGGAATTGCGTAGACAGGGAAGGAAGAATGGACGAAAGATTTGGTTCAGTCTAGTCCACAAGTTTAAATTAAGCTAGAGGCTTAATTTGGGGCGGAATTCGAGACAATCAACGACGCCCAGCAGGCCAGTCTGAAACCTTAGTAATAACTGACTGACAGAGATAGATTGAATATATCGAACACCCACACCGAAGGGAAGTATCAAGAGGGATTATGATCGTGCGACACCAAAAACCAGGTCTGTATTGTGCGCCAGGCAACTGGAGCGATTGCATTTTTTTTCAATTTTTTCTCTTGAATTTTAAGCAAGGTAATTGTATTTGCCTAGAAACACTGGTCCACAGAGGAAGTTCTGAATAATTGAATACCATATTGTTCGCTGGAGGGCGCCTCAACCGCCAACAATACTTCTCAAATAATGACCGATCCCGTGTGAAATCTCGTATACGCGAGATTAGGTAAGAAGGGTGGCACAGTACTGAAATATCTATGACTGAGCAAGGATACTGAATTCCTAAAAGCTCTATAAATGGATTATATCCTTACCTAATTTAAATGTAAGGTACAGCGTACTGACTTTCACTTCAGTATAGATGAATGGATAGAGCAGAGCTATATCTGCATGTGAATTATCAAAGGGAAATGTCTAAGCCTACCCATCTCAAAGTTTGTAATGTTTAGCCACATGTCATAAAATACCACTGTATTCAAATAGTGGATGTTATGTCAAACAATAGAAACACATGAGACCTCCAACGTTAACCTCGGCGTATATACACATCTACTATAAAGGATTTTGGTACACTGACAGTCAGCTTTTGTATACATATTTATCTATGGTTTGCAGATGTCATATCTGCTTTATAGTCAAATTTGATCCTTCCAGTCTGTTCCCATAGCCTGCCGAGGTCACTAGATACGAAGTAGGGCGTGTGGTTTCCGGAGTGCCCAGATCTAATCGAAACAAGTACAATCGTATTACAATGGAGCATCCCAGGGTTGCATATGAGATAGGGTTCGTATATCTATATGGGGCCACAGCCATCCATAAATACGTAGGTTACAGATTTCACATACAGGATAAGGAAATTCGATCTTGATCCGAAGATGTTTTAGTTTAAATTGAATAAGCATCAAATGTAAACAGATTACATCTGCCTTTTCAGATATATAGACCAGTCAGGTGGAAAAAGAATGGAGGATGTAATTAAAACTAAATTGTATTCTTAAATTATCTTCAATAAAGCGGACTGTTATTTAATATCTGTGAGAGATGAGCCTTCCTCTCTTAGGTACTATACGATAGGCTACAATCCCCCAGTAGTGCAATGCAATATCAATGCCCTTTCTTCTATTCTGTCACTTTCAGGATAGCGCACGGTTCCTGCAAAATGTGTTGTTCACTTTACGCGCATATTGTGTCATTCGTCCACCAGATGGGGCGGATGCTTTTCTATGCATGTTTTTAGATTTTCCTCAGTCTACACCGCACTTGGATGTTTAGCCCGAGTCTTGGGTGTATTATAGTAACATTAAATATGCTAGAGTAAGAGTAAACACGATCGCTATGACCTTTGATAATTTAAAAGATTATTCTTCCCTGGCACAAGGCCTTGTGGCATTACCCCTTGACAAAATCTGCACTGCAGCATATAAGCAAATACGGACGCCAGACGCACAGATATTATCCCTTTGATAATGGCTTACCTTTTACCATTCCAAACAAACTTATTTGTGGTCTTTAAGTACAGCTTTCAAACCATTATACCGACGTCGGCCTTGGATACAAGCTCTTGTTGACAAAAGGGCACGGGTTCACCGAGCCGCCACTTGCACTGAGCGGCGCCACTAGTCACTTAAACAAGCATTGATTGCTTTACAAGACAAACCTGTTTTTGTCTAGAAGTGGGAGGGGTGTAGGGGAGGTGGGAAAGGGATAGTAGATACTATAAACTGTGTAGTTTCAAGAACCGTGCAGGGTGTGGGAAGAGTGGGTAAGGGAGGGGAGGGGGAGAGAACTGGAGAACAACTACTAAATGCAAACTCAGGTAGCCCAAATGAGGAAAGACTTGAATAGAAAGTGACTAAACATTGGCATTTTCGACTAACCCAATTCGACTAACCCAATTATATATTTTGCATCGAATGGTATGCTCTGAGAGGGATCTGAAAACAAGACGGCTTTAACAAAGTTCGAGCGATTTTAAAATAGTTATCATATCTAGATCAAGATATTTGTACTGATATATAAATGGATATATTAAGGACTATTCTTAGAGAGATCGTTTGGTATAACTTCCTAGTATTCACCCTTCAACTTGAGATTCCGTTCTAGATCCAAGACTCTAAGATATGTTACTATACTCTTCGATCTCCATCCACAGCCCAGCTCAAGTGTTTTATATTACCACCTTAGCTATATTTATTGCTATGGAAGTATACGGAATTCATACATCTATCAGCACCCGGCCCTCCATTCCCTTTTCTCCTCCTTCCACCACATCGCTACTTTCAGTTGGGGCTTGTGTTCGAGTCGGGTATTTTCTCTCGTAGAGCAATGTTAGTCCACCGTATTGATTACTTTCCATAATCTTCACCATGAACACAGACCAGACAGGCCCAGCTGGCCTTCTCTCCCTGATTATTTTATCACTTAAAAACAGAAAAAATGAATAAAAAATGTTGCCTGGCAACACCACCAGCAGTGTGGGTAGAAGTGGTTGTAGTCGTAGTAGTAGGAAAAGCAGTCCTGCTTAGTTTCGATTTGTGAAGGTGACTTTAACCACAAGGAGCTGGCGGGACTCATTGGGGTCCTTAACATCCAGGTTCGAGCTAGCTCACTTTAAAACCTATCCATGGATCCTCCCCATAACTTATAATGTTACATCTTAATACTAAATAGGTCTTTCGCAGAGAGAGCTTAGTGTCTGGGATAGTTGTAACCATTTACTGTATTAGTTGCCCATTTGTGAAGTGTATTTAGGTGGCAAAAGGAATAAATCATAGGTCGCTTCTGATTTTTTGCTGCGATTCGATACCAATAATTACAGTGAAGATCATATTGTGCATGTATAATATAAAGTTCTTATTGTCTAAAACCTTAGTGGGATAATACTATGACAATTATACCACATAGAGCAGTGCCATACGTTATACTGTATACTATTGAGATGGATACTGACAATGCAGAATAACTGGCTATATATGGGAATATAAATGGCTTAAAACGCAAGTATATGTATACATGCATGCATACAATTAAACTTTTAAAGACCATGCTGGATTGATATTATTCATAGTAACTAAGAACATTCCATCAGACCTTTAAGATGGCGACGACGCCGAGTAAATTACGACATTTTAAAGTTAATGTAGGCGATGGGCGTCGTCGCAAAAACATACTAATGTATACTTCCAAGGCATATTCATCGATCGCACTGTCAGAGATATCATACAGTAGAGTATATTTTGGATAGTCTAGCTGCATAAAATCCACGATATACGAACATCATCCACGATATTTGCATTTAGTGGGACCGAATTAAATTAATTAACCATAATAGATTAAATATAATAGAATAACATAGCAAAAGGGATTAGGTCATATTAGGAATGAACTAAGTGCTAGTCTATTTTTTTCGCACACTTAACTAAAAACAATAAAATGCTAGATAAAATATTGATATTAGAAATTATAATCGATAGGTCTAAAATAACCCAGTGAATAAGGACACGTAGTTCTACTTCTAAAACAAAGAACATAGATGTCATCTGAATGAATACGTATAGTTTATAGATCTATATTATATGAACTGATGTTATGATTAAAAGATCAACATAATAAGGTGTATTATGAGGAAGCCTACGTTTTGATAATAATCGGAATAGGTTAAGCGTGCTTAGGCTATTACCGGTATTATAATATGTAATAAATAATTGTATGAATGTGTCTAGATATAACGCCTTGATGTTAGGACATATCTGAATCCCCTTCAATCAATCCCTTGATAGATTATGTGTATTTCCATAAGAATGTTTTCAAGAAATATCGTCTCAAGCCTGACGCCATGTACAACTGCTCAGACCTCCGCATTCGTATGGTACATGTGCTGAACATTTCATACTGACATACTTACCCCCACACGCCTTCCCCTTTTCTAACACATACTCTTACATCAATTTATAAAGATGACCAATTTATTCGCTGTTTGACTACAAATGGTCATTTCATCCATCCACGGCTTCCCATATCGAATTTTAGCCGGTCTCTCCCGTTGTAACTGGTACAAAGTAAGGGGGTGACTTATCTCAGAGACCATTCCCAGCGTACAAGGTGCCTACACTTAGTCAATATTCTTCTCTTACTCAACAACCTGCCTCCTCTCCAATACATGGCGTTGCTACACACGTTTCCGGTTTCATCATATTATCACCCAGGGCTGTCAGGATGACTTCGGCCCCTAGTTCTCCCTAAGCTTCTGCAGAGGGGTTGGGCAGCAACGGGGTGGGATGGGGGATTTGGAGAGGAACAGCAGAAAGATGCTGCTTTGGTGTAAATTTCCAGGCATCAAAGGCCCCAGTCCACGAATAGCAAACTGCATGTGGACTACTTCATTGTAGACAGCATGCTTGACCAGTAACTATTCAGACCTTGCCCTTGCTAAATCTGTTTTGTAAAATATAAAATGTTTTCATGCATCAATTCACAGACAAATGTGACAACCTCTTGCATTATAGGGCGATGTCATATAGACAACATCAAATAAGGTAGAGAATACCTTTCAAGGAAATCTATATTCTAAGAAGGTCCTTCGCTTCCTAGGGCTGGCCATTGGAATCTAGAGGCCTCGGCCTCCCCTTCCCACTTCACATATAAAGTAACAACCTTCCTATATATCATATTGCGCATGAGAACGAATGGGTGCACTGTTGAAAGCATCATGGAGTGGTTCTCCCAAGATTTTTAGGAATTTCTCGGCTGACATATCCTTTGAAAATCTACCTCTGTCGTCTGCTTCCTCCGTCCTCTGCAATCTCGCCATGGTAACGGGAGGAAGTAGGGAGAGACATGGAGTCTCTGAGTGACACCAGTAATGTGAACCACCTTGTGAGCGATAAAAAGGAGGTTAGCACAGTCAACTCTCATGTTAACCCTCGCTCAGACGAGATCTTTCCTTGACAAGGGTGACATCTTGCGACGCGGCATTGAGAAATCGCTGTGTTTTCAAACGGACAATCTAATAATCATGAAAATTCTTCAGGAAATCCCTTGAATTCTTTCCATTGGTGCCGCATAGCATTGGAAGATTGCCTCTTCCTAACTGCTGCTGCTCTTCGCCAGCCTGTATGCCTTATCGCTCCTCCTATTTCCTCCAGGGAATATTTAAGTCCCAGATCTAGCAAACAATCTGTACAACCTCGGAGTAATAGAATGTAATCAGGCCCAGTATTTCACAAGTGGTATTCTTATAAAGATATCTACTCAGTGAAATCAAGATGTACTTGACAAACCCGAATGGTTTGTTCATTTGGTTTGAACTGTTTTGTACTATACCCAATATTCAGGAAGCAATTGGTTAGATTTATAAGCAATGTTTTTAGACATTTAAAAATATGATAAAATATGACCCTGATGAAGGAGAAAATGTTCTCCGAAACGTTGGTCGAACAAATAATAAAACAACTCAAGCAACATTAATTTGCATCGTCTTTCTTATAGTTTTGGTGTTTATTTCCCTAAATCGATTTAAAAATATGTCCATCACTCCAACATTTTATAGACCTAGTTTTAGTGGGCTGTGTATGAATTATGTCTGGTTCATCTTTATCAAACCATTCCTCCAATTCTATGTTCTGCGCCTCACAACTATCCATACCAACACCTTAGCCACCGTATATCTACCTACGGCCACACTCCAACAGGGAAACAACCATAGCTCCAGCCTGCACAGTCAGTGTCTGGGCATTACTCTTGGTAACGTGGCTGAATGGGCAATAAATGTAGGTAAAAATGAACTTTATTTCTTCTTGCCAAATTCCCGTTCGGGCCACCTTTTTATATTTGTCTGACATAATGCACAGCTTGTTGGAAATCTGGACACTTTCACTGTCTAGGTCGTGTGAGTGGGCAGAAGATATCAACCTAGAACTTCATTATTACTCTCATTTATCCCAAGATAAGAGGTTGATTTGATTTGAAAAGGTTTTATTGCAGGTAATGACATTACATCAAATGAGATGCTTTTCTCAGAGGTGCCCGATTTAGAAAGGAGTTTTACATAATATAATATATTCGAATAAGTAATTTGGTAAGAGCTTAGATAATCATGTTTAAACCATAATTGGTTAGAATATTATTACACTTGCCGTTTGTAGATACATAATCCTTCTATTTTTCTTATCTGTCTCAAGTCACTAACTATTTACATTTGATAGTAGACTTCAGAACCACCTATATCACATGAAACACCTGTTACAAAAGTTATCATATATAGAAGAAATAGGGCAACAAAAAACAGAAGAAAGGAACATCATATTCAGCGCACATGCGCACTTCTTAGAGAAACATTTCGTGATTTCCAAAACTAATATATAATATTTGATACAAAGTTGTTTGCTTTTTCCTACTAGACCGTGTAATAGATATAAAGATAGATAAATACAACCTTTTATATATAAGACAATAATTTAATTAGTCTAGCCTATCTCATCTTGGAAAGTTTGTCCGTCAAGACTTATCCATAGGGAATGATAGGCACTGAAGTAAAACACTACTTAGATACATATTTTTTTACCACATTTCTTAGATATTTATAATATATTATATATAATTATGTGTAAAATGATTAAATCTCTTTACATGAATAGTTAGAATTATGTTCTCACGATTCCCTCATAACAAGACTTACGAATGAACAGAATCCTGACACACAATTGCATATTAGACAATTTCCTCCCTAAATCGTGTCAACCAAAGAGAAGAACATGTATAATCTTTTGAGTAGGTCGCAAACCGGAAATGGACCCCCCCCCGAATAGATAGTTAATCCAGTTAATCCTAAAATATTTTAAAAAGGAAAAGAGGAATGAGAAAGGGGTGCTTTGAATAGAACAAACATCTTCCGTTTTAACATTATCTAGTCTGAAGTTTAACATCCGAGTATAATGTGTTCTATAGGCTAGTTCACTTGCGGAATTGGTTTCTATTACATAGGCACATACATGTATGTGTTACTGTAGCTGGTCACGAATGTGAATGTTGGAAACCACAATTGAATATGATGCTTGTCAATTGATTTACAATGAAAAAGGAAATAATTATTAGATTCCACAGAACATTTCATGGTATGATTCTTGTACTTTTACCCGCATGTAATCCAACCTGCGATATACATGCAACATGATGCCGTCCTTTGGCAAGGCATTTCACATGGATTTGAATTTACTCAGGTCAGCATATAGATTTATATATGTATACACATATATAGAGAGAGGGGGTTTAAGGTTCTATATATAAATCAATGTGGTAACTAATTCACTCAGCCCAATTTGTGTCATTTACTGACACCAGACGGCGTCGGCCGTAGCATACGGACGCAGGGGTCGTCATAACAATACTATACGCATTCCTACCCAGTCTTTATATGATCGGTTAATATCATAAATGAACGTCATCTTATTTAAAGCAGCTTAATCATTGAGAAAAACATTCACATCAACATACTAGGTAGTCAAAATGATTCCCAAGATGGAATTTTCATATTTCAACCCCCTCAACGTTTTCGAAATGCAGCGAAATGAGGCGCCATGGGCATTATGGGCTGAGTGAATTATATAATGTAAATGCGCAGTCAATGTCTCCTATCTTGTTATTTAATACATTTTATCCTGTACATAATTTCCTTGTGTTTAATGAGCAACTATTGTAATAAGACGAAACGGACATATGGAAGGACAAGTAATAAATGTCACTAATATAGTTCTGGTAGAGGTGTCAACGAACAAAGTATAACATTAAAATACCTTCATGAGGATTTATATAATATACATTCCTGATGTTTAGGATGTCTGACAGGCTTCTTTTCTCTCCAGTACTAGTAGTCGTAAAGGTTTCTTGGAATTAAAGACGTTTTTAAGCACAATATTCCGGACTAAACCTAGATGGTATTGATTATGTATGGTCGATGTTCAAGCGCTAATGAACCTTATAACGGATCTTAATCGGGGACCATACATGTCTACCCCACGTTCCAGACCTTTAAGTATAAAGTGCATCCCTCCTTTCGCCTCTCGGTCCCTATTCCGGTGCCACTTTTCTTCATTCCAATGTTATTGCAGATAATGTGTCTAAATAGGCAAACATTGAGGTGAACTGAGGAGAATGACCCAAGCTGATAGCCTGTTAACATCCAACTCTGCAGCCACCACCACTTCCACCACCACTGCTGCCATCGTCTGCAACACCTTCAGGTCAACCGATAACACCATACCACCCGGCCATCCTCCCATAGACCCCCATTGTAAAATTCAGCCCAAATACCTGGATACCAGTAACTTGGAAATGAATAGTAATAAATAAGCGAAGAAGGTTATCATTAATTGACCTTAGGTGATTGGCAAGCATTACTTCTAGCGCCTTCAGAAATATAAGGTACAATGCAAGATATAATACCTAGTTTTATATATAAAATCTAGTTATATTTTATTTACCCAGAAGGCCCTGACATTATGTGGGTCAAACATTTATATGCTAGATTCAGTCTATTAAAGACAACAAGAACAAGTTCCAAATAGCAAATATATTTGTTATCCAACTGTTGAAAGGTATTATATTTACATTTACAAACATACAAAGAAGGTATTAAAACATGAACTGACAAGAATGCCCATCTGTGATAGGGAGATCCATAGCCTTAGCTCGTTGACTGAGTAGTATAAGGAGTGTGGACACATGCCCAGGTTTTAAAACATGGCTTAGCAGACGGGAGGACCGGGCCAGGGCAGCAGTCTAGCACTCAGACGTTTGTGTCAGTAATAGTTAAGAATCTAGGCAAGTGCCAAGTCCCTTACACCGGAGGAGATCAGAATGTAAGACCTCCATCATATCACGAAAAAAGCAAACTAATATAATGAAAGCCATTGCTTTTTGTAGCTTAGTGTTCCAGGGAAACATACCCCACGGGGCAGTCAAGTGAATTATATCGATTAGCCAAATCCGTTTATATGTGAGCTTATTCGATAGGAAAGGAAATTTAAGAACTTATACATGTAGCAGAAAACATCAGCAAGCGAGTCACAATAGGGATTGTATTTGTGGTGTCGTATTATATTGTGAATAGTCGGTCAAAATGGCGGACACAGATATCATAACATCTATCGCAGCATGAATATATATATAAACACACGTGATTAATTTGAATTCTGGAATCCTATATGAAACTCTCAATGTATCTATAGAGATACTATGTTCCTAAAACTTCGTCTATCCTTGGTTATGTAATATAGTACCTTCGATGTACACATGTCCATGCATGTATACATTCGAGGTGTTCTGATGAAAGAGACAACTGTTGTGGAGTACATTAGTTTTCCGAATTTGAAACCTGAATTCATTACAGCTAGAAAAGAAACTAGGACATGTCCATAAACATGATGCCGAACTCATACATGCTCATACAAGACAGGAGAAGTTGTGCAACATTATTCTATCTAAAGTATCCTTTCACGCATCCCATATAAACAGTGCACCACTATGAGCTATTAGCTATCAAAAGGAAGATCCTGCATACTGACACAATAGTATTCACATGACGTCACCCCAGTTAGCGGCTCTCCTCACTGGCAGCCATAATGTGTGGCAGCATAGATAGCAGGAGACACTAGATCGACAGGATTTCCCGTTTCAAATGTTTGCTAATGGCAATTATACTTATTATTCCATCATGACACACTACAAAATGACCATATAACCTATCAGCATACTTTATATAACATTCTCTAAAACTTTCGGAGGTGAAAACTGCATTTTTGAGGCTTGGAGCACTCATGTCCAGCTAAAGTTGACCCACATTATGGCAAGCCGCGGCGAGCGCAGTGAATAGTAGCTTCCAGAGGGTTTATTGGGGTTTTTCAGAGCAACACAGAGCAAAAGTAAACATTAGTATGTGAAGTAGTATTGAGAATGATGTATTGTATCCTGTGTGAAAGCAACCATAAAGGCTTCATATCCTACACAGAGAAGATTCTTATCCTCACAGCTCTGGTATTGCAAACGACATTTGGGTATTCAAAAGGTTTGGGGATTATGGGTTTACGGGAGACCCATGTATTTAAGTATCAGATACATCAAAATGCTGGATATACCGAAAGCAAATAAGAGGTAGACTAATGGTAAGGAAACCCAAACAGGGGCCCATTGCCTAACAAATTTTCCCTTAATATTTTCCTTCCTTTTCTTCGTTTCCTTACTAAGCAGCTTATAAGGAAGTTTTAGTGAAGGAGTTTGCTATACGGACGATGCTAAATTCCATTCCTACAGTAGGAATTTCCTACCTAAGCAAGCAAGCAAAAATAGTTTAACAAGGAATATTTTAAGTAAGGACTTCTGATGCAAGCCTATCAAGCCCTTCCAATACAGTTTATACAAACAATCTATAAGTATATCATATAACAAATACAAATATTATAATAATATGTATAAATGTGTACGAATAATTATATAATATGGTATTATATCAGCTGTTTCATTTAACGTATAAAGCCTCTTATACGCATGTGCACGTGTAAAGTGATGGAGAGAGAGAAACGGGTGTATACCATATGGCACCATTGGCTTTTGGAGCACCATTAATACTAAATACCATCCCTATATTAGTATTCAAATAACTCGTATAATGCAGAACAATAGTACTAGATGGTGTACCACGTACCGGCCCTGAGGCTACATATTGATTGGATGATATAGGGGTTTTGCACAAATGCTATTTTGAATCATGTCTCTTGCAAGTCGTTTGTATAAACGATACAATGTAGATTGGTGGTAATCTAGAACCAAAACTAGGATCAATTCAATCTAACATTAATTCGGTTTAAGATCTCCAAGTTGCACAGTATCCAACAGCCATATATGTTATAAATTTGGACCATTACTATGTACATGAATGGTGAGTAAATTGAATAATAATTTCGGCAAAAGTATAATGCAACCTCTTCATGCGTTATATTTGTAGTGACAGGTTATATTATCAACTCTTCTGATTTCATTATCGCAGACCCCACCTAACCTGTCTATAATCATATATGCCACACTGTTAATGATTTGAACGACCCCTTAGAATTTGTAAGTCAAAGCATGCAAAGTATTTCTGTCAATATTCTTAAAAACCGGCTCAACAGCGTATGCAACTGTCAAAATAATAGATTGAGCGCACGCTGAAGAATCACGCATCGAGATTGCTTAACATTCGCATATCGGTCTGCATAATATTGAAGTTTGCGGTTATTCTTCACCATTTATAGGCCAGATGGAGGTTCACGGTGACCTATTCGTACTTATATGGAAATGTGGCAACCCCTTTAAGCTGGACATTTTCCACTCCGCTCATGAGAGTCCACACTACTGGTCACATTGATTCATTCACACTCTACAGAGTTGCACCAAAAGTATGGAAGGTGCTACTAAGATGGAGGAGTATGGGTATGATATTAAGCAATACTTATAAATGAAGGCTAAAATAAGAATGGAGAGATATTAAAGAAGATCAAGACTACTTCACTTCAATTATGATGGAGTTTTAACGCTTGTAATGAAAAGCGATGGGAAACAATAAACTGGGAAAAGAAAGCTTATAAATAACGGGAAAAAAGTAGCTACGTGACAGCTTGTCATGACATCATGGGATGCATGCATGACATTATTCCCAGGACATGTAACAGAATGCCGTGATTCGCTGTAGGTAATTTCGAGGAGCTTTGAAGAGGAGACCCTGGAAACACGTCTTGATTACTTCATTATCTACTATTTTCAAAGAAGTCTGTTTATTATAATGAAAAGCAGTGAGGTTATACTCAGCCAATAACTGCATGGACTTTGTTTTTAACCTTCAAGATTGCTCTAAAAGATTTAGGAAACTTTGAAAATAACTGAAATTGGTCAGAACTATTGGTTATTGTATTATGAAGCTTGTTGCTAAGTAACACCCTTTTTACGTTTATCAGGAGAATGTTTATAGATTTGGACGTGTACATAAAATGAAGCTAGATGGTTAGGGTATATAGAGCTGGCCTTTAACGCTTCTGACAGAGTACGATCGAGGGTTAAGGTGTGGGCGATATAAGTTTCTATACAGAAAAGATCCTCAACTAATTATCCGCTCTAGAGTACTTTTGACAAAGGAGAAATTTATACTGTGTGACGGGACAATGTATCCGAATATAAAAGGGAATGAAAACGATCATATATAAATATATAAAGGTACATATATGAGGACTCTACTATAGATATAGGGGATATTGGTGGCTGTTTGGGTTGTTGGTAAATTGTTCACCACAGAGCACCGAGCACAGATGTTCACCAATCCATGGTTGCATTATTGACATGTGTGGGAGGTATTGAACCGGCTTAATTACTGGTAGAGTCACAACCCGCTCTCTCTAGCCTTCCGACTCGCCTTGCCTTGTCTGTACTCTCTCCAATAAACCGTCCCTTGCTGCTGGCATCCCAATTTCTAGGCTTACAGAGACCATTTCTTTCTCCTTTTCAATCATCGCCAAAATCCAATTGGTATTCTCCACTTTACATCCCCAGCATTGTTCCTATCGTCATTGTCTTTCCTTAAATTTTGAATTGTGTCGACAGCCATTGGTTTGATTGTGAAGAGGTTTACCCCGGCTATGATTCCTTTGAAAGTTCCCATATGCTTAATCTACTCATATTTCGGAGAGAAAATTTTGCTCTCTGATCTTTATTCTCTTTCTTACCTATCGAGGTTCTAGGTCTTTGTAAAATAATGGATAACAGGCTCTCTGAGCAAGAGGAATACCTTTCATCTACTTCGATGTAGGGCCTTGAAGCTACAATTATTATACATTAACAAAAACGCTCATATGAGCGTTTGTATATACAGATGGCGAATACTATACGCACATCACACACAAGCACACATGAATGAATCGAGCAACAGGAAAATGATCTTAACCTTTACCTATGTTACGTGTATATGTCTATACACATTGATAACATGGGATAGAATGGTGTTGTGTGAACAGGTGTGTGGTACAATTGATGCTAAGTCAGTCATCAAAAGCTCGATAAATAATTCACCCCACATGCACCAAAGCTTAAAATGCTTTCAAGGGGTGGAATAGAGAAAGGGAAATTAAAGGAGGGGGCGAAAGAGAATTAATATAGGCGATAGGTCAGAAGGACAAATAAGACATGACGTAATTGTGGCCTTTAAAATCCTAGCAATGTAGACAAGATAATTTAAATGATCAATGAATGAATGTTTGACGTTGGTACAAGGTAATGATGTCGACATTGAATCACTACATTATGAGCAAAGATACAAGGACAAGATACTTGTGATGTATACGGTGATAAATATTATACTCGAGGCAGTAATATCAGCATTATATATGGCCTGGATATGGGGAATATATAACGGTATCAGGCTGGTGATAGGTTTGTATTAAGAAGGATAATCTGCCTATTAATACCTGGCTTTAGGTCATTATCCCTTCACCCCCTGCATACACACATCCCTCACACACACCTGAGTGCCGGCGTACAACCCATGCCTATAGATCGTCACCTCGAATTATCATCCGGAAAGCAAACTGATAAAAGTGTACACCCATCCATATATTTTCCTGCGATCGATCGAACTAAAACGAAGGCGGTTCACTAAAAGAGTTCTACAAATGCGCCGAATGTAAATAACAAAGTCCGCAGCCCTTTCCAAAGTGAAACATTAAATTCCCATGTGGTATTTTTTTAAACATGAATTGGCGAAGTTATTTTTATGGCACAGGGTTAAGTATACATTTGTGTATGGGGATCTTTGTGCACATTTTGAAAGGGAATCTTTAGTAATATGAAAATGAAGATAAATATCTTTCACCCTCTTCCTCTCTCACTAACTCTCCCCTCCTCCTCTCGCCCTCCCTCCCTCTTCCCCCACTTTTCCTCTTCCTTCCTTCCTTCCTTCTCCTCGCCCGCCCTCTCCTCTTTCACACTTTCCATCTCTTTTTCTCCTCCACCCTCTCACTTCCCTCTTTTCCTCTCTCCCGTACCCCTCTTCACCCTCCCAATCCCTCTCTTCTCCCACTCCATTTTTTCTCCCCTTCCCCTCTCTCCCCCTGCCACTCTTCTTTCACTTCTTCTCCCTCCCCAACCCCTTAACCTCTCCTCTCTCCCCCTCCCTCCGTCTCTACTTCTCCCTCCACCTCCCCCTTTCTCCCTCTCACCTTCTCCCCCCTCTATGATTCCCCCACCCTCTCTCTGCCCTCTTGCCCTCCCCCTCTGCTTTCCCTCCCCTTCCCCACCCCTCTCTCTCTCTTCCTTCCCCACCCTCTCTCTTCCCCCCTCTGCTCTCTGTCCCTCCCCACCTTCCCCTCCCTCTTATCTCCCCTTGTCTCTTGTACTTACTCTGCCTCCCCACCATTGTCAGGAACAGGGCTAGTTACATCTCTTGGTCATATGATCAATTGGCTCAAGGGCTCATTGATCATTGCCTTTAGGTCACAGGATCATTGGTTTTACCCAGGCTATAAATAGAGTGTGGATATTCCGATTTAGAAAAGGCTTCAAAATCACATTTTCACCCCAGACGGAAAGGGTCAACTGAACTGTACAGAGCAGGAAAACCGTTGGTAACATGACAGATTCTGAGAACATGCGGGACAAAAATCCTCCACGTGTATATTATACGCATATATACGGATATAAAGAAGCTGTTCATATCTTTTCATGCATAAAACATATATATTCATACACATAATCAAACGTAGTATGGTTTCGGAATTGGGAGAGCCAACAAACAAACATCTAAATATAAAGTTACACACAATCGGAGGTAAAAAGTTCTGTTCATACCCTCTAGACCCATAACTATAACTTAAAGCTACAGGTATGGCAAAACAGACAGGTAAAACACACCTAAACACCTCCCCTCCACTCATACACTTATAAGCCGCCCTTAAATCTGCTTAGTAATGATCGAGAAATGATATTATTTCTTTCAATCATCCAGTGAATTCGATTTATTGAAATGACAATGTCAAAACATGGAGCAAGAGTAAATGCCAGGTCGGCCCAACTTGGGATGTATACAACACTTGTCGGAACATAAGTTATTTCTTAGTATGTTGCTCCAATTTAGATACACACACTATTCTACAATTAGTATGTTGTCAATTTCAAAATGGCAAATAAATAATTATCTTGTCGATGTTAAACATATCGGTCCATATTTCTCTGAGCTGGGATGTATGTACGATTCAAATGAATGCATTATATAATATTACGGTCGCATTCCAAATTATTTATCCGTTATAGTTATTATTAGTCCCTAAATCCCATAATGTCATAATGTGGCAATTTACAATGTTACGAAGGGGAACGAACGAAATAGAACGTACATAACAAAGTAATAGAGCAACAAAGTAATAGAGCACGACACTATACCTATGTTTTTAACAAATGTTTTTATTCTTGCTTTGCTATCACTCTCTAGGTTTAACCTGCAGTACTATTGTTTGCTTTGGTATGATATGTCTGCCCGTAAATTGAAATTTGACGGTTAGTCTTATTATGTCTGTCAAATTTTGTCATTAATTAATCATTCTCCTTTTAAATTGGTGTATTATTTAGATTATTTCTTTATATAATTATTAACTTCTGCAATGTCATCTCGTAGAGTATGTTCTAAAGTATTGTATTATTGTTTGTAACATCAGGCAATTCTAAGAATAGCATCAGTGATGTAATGTCCTTAGTCCTGAATAAAACTATTTTTCAAATCAAATAAAAAAAATCTTAATTGATGTGTAGCCGATAATAATGACACCACCAACGCCCATTAACAACTATCTTATATTCACGGGGGCTTGGTGTAATATATGAAGGCCTCATAGATCTTGAAACAGAATCTCTAGTGCAGACATCTATATGTTGCGCTATTCAAACAACTGCCTCTGCATTCATGTTATTCATACTGTGTCTACATTGCATGAAGGAAGACAGGGATGGATGTGCAGCAAAACAAAGTATCACTATGTAACTCAAGGCGTGCTTCCAATTAAAGGAACATTATGGGCTTGATTTTAAAGCTCTGACTTCAAGTCAAGTACAATGTGGTACTAACGGGCTGTTATTCTTGACTGATAATACTGACAATTGACATTGAATCTTGAATTCACTATATCAAATAGTACCTGAGTATATCACCTTAAATTGTGTAGTAATGAACTAAATGCTTTGCGATGAGTAGACCGTCATTTAAATCCTAGTTTTCCGCACTTTTATTGAGCCTATAACTTACATCAAGAAGTCCGATCAGTGACAAATATATTACGGACATTTATATCATGAATTCCTCAAAAATAAATGCATAGACAAGCCTTACCGACTAATGAAATATCTAGTATCATATAGAAGCTCTAGGGCGTGCTTATAATACTCGACCCTACATCACTCGTGAACTGATCTAGAGGTAAGTGTACAGCATAAATACCAACTTTAATTAAGGATGTTTGGTAAGCTGCAAGCAGAATATAGGCCCAGCATTATTTTAAAGGCGTTTTTTAAAAATTAAAATGTATTGCTTTGGCTGAACCGATGGTGGTGCAGCTAGAGGCAGATCGTGAGCATTGGCGTATTGCATATTTAAATGTCCAATGAATTTAGTTGATAGATAGCGCCACAGTGTTAAATTACATTTTTTACATTCTGATTGTGCCTACTAAGGTGGCAAAGCAATGTGGGTTATAAGGGTGTAAGAGTAAGTTTTTCCAAAATTGTCAATTACATCATGATGTGTTGCAGAGTAATTCGAAAGGCGCAATTTAAATGTCTGTGAAAGCCAACAAATAGCCCAGCAGCCTATAATTTTAAGAGACATAAAATTCAGAGATATATCCATATAGTTTGATCAACATATTATTGGAATAGTATAACTGAGAGTGCAGAGCAAATCCTGTGTTTAAAATCGATGTATCTGACAGCACCAAATCTTTACTTATTACCTGCTCATTGATTACATTAGACTCATACACGATCACAGACCATGCAATGTTTCCTGCCAATAATTCATGATATGTTCAATTCATGTCTATTCATACTCAATCAAGCCTGATATGCCAATACTTCAACATTCGATGACCCATGTCCATATGAGAACACGATCATTATTTCACTTTATCACAGACGTCTATACTATATTTTCAGTCAGGCCTTCCCTGACTTTAGTAGGTTTCCATATCTCTAAGCGTACTAAGCCGATTCTCATGCGATTCTCACAGAATTTAGTGGAAAAGAGAATCGGCTTAGTGGACTAGGCCCTTTAAGGTACCATATGAAATTATGAAATTCGGGGTATCGTTTTATATGGCACGTGCTTACGATAGGTTGGAAATTATCCGTCTCAATACATAACCGGTGATTCACTGAAATGAATTGTTTGGGTGAATTTCACGGCAGTTGGCCTGTCCAGTTGGGACAGTTTGTTCGAATATTACTAAGTAAATTTTAGAACCTTCTTTATACCATATCACAAAATTCATAATTTTCGTTCTAGGTAAAAGAAAAAAAAGCTTTTATATATATTTATTTTGATACTGCAAACAAAATGTCTAATACATTAACTTATTTTTGCTTTCAGATGAGACATTATGAGAGAGGATAACTTAAGTAAGTAAATAGAAAGCAGTAGAAATAATGATAATTGTAAAATTGAATGACAATTGTCACGGAAAAAGATTGAATCTAACCCTTTTTTCACCGATCCACACCCCTCCTATATCATGTATCACAACTATATTGGACCTGATAAGTAAATCACGTGCATCGACACTATTGGGACGTTTAATACAGCAATAACCCTGGCTAATAATCTCTGAAATGTTCTATTTTTGACGACTCCTGTGCTGTGAAACAATCTCAACTTTCCAATCTTTCGATTAAAACCATTTATTCTTCTTCCAGCTCCGCAATATATAAGGGTGACCTCGACCTACTGATATCCCACGCATCCATCAATGTCATTTGACTCTTGTCCTATAATTACCTTAGGTGCGGAAAGATCCACCTTAAGTTCTCGACTTCCCAAATGTGGTAACCCCATCGGAAATGGCAGTTCAATAGAGTTTCCATTAGGACCAAATCATCTACTGACTAATCGGAGAAGTACTGGTGGCTGAATACAAGGTCACCAGTACTGAAGTCTGGAGAACCCATTATCTCATTTGCTCTTGATTTGGTCCTTAATACAGTGACCAGTCGTTGTGTATGTATAGTATGCATGTACATGTATGTATTCCAATAGGAAAGGTCATACAAAAAGAGGATCATTATGTAGAAAATAAATAGCAAGGCATTAATTTTCATTTTATAACTTTAGGCATTTCAACCATTTCATAAATTTGTATTTAACAACCTAAAATAAACCTGCTGGTCGTAGAACTCTATAATGGTGAAGCATATGACTTCATAATTTTACCTCCTGCAGGTAGCTTTGGGTTCAATATGCGTTCACTTGGATAATATGACTTCCTCCCATAATAGCACGAGTCTGCCGCAACAACTGCAACAAGGAATACTTCCAGGAGAGCGGGAGCCAGCAAATTATTGAGGTCGGACCAGGTTAAAGTTTAAGGTCACTTTGGGGGTGTAGGGTTAGACAGTGGCCCCTCCCATTCAGTCGCTCGCCCGGCTTTCCCTGACCTGAGATCTTCCCAATAGTGAGCACGTGACATCATGTAATATTGCAAGTGATTGGTAGTTATAGATCACGTGGTCATAGAAGGAAGTAGAGGGGTTAGTTCCGGCCGTGGCACATCTAAGCAGTGTTCTATGGTGTTGTTTAAACCAACCTACCAATCTAATAACCTTCTCTTATTATGTAAGATTAATGCTGATACACAACTTGTATTTCGCTCCCTGTACATAATACTATAGTGTCCATAGACTCAGTATACAAATTATAGTGTCCATAGATTCAGTATACAAATTTATTTGTTTATTTGTATGAACTGTTGAACAGACATGCACAGTTTACATGTTAATACGTTTGTCATATTATTCTCGGCGTAACTACCATAATTGAAATGAAGTGAATTAATTCTTTGTGATTTAATTGTCTACACTGAAAGTAATATTGATCTTTGGTTTATATAGAGAAGATGAGAACTATATACGAATGAATGGTCCATATATATTTCGGTAGTATCCGTGAATTATAGTGATCACCTTGAGATGGATAGAAACAGAGCAACATCAATGGCAGCGATAACATTCATGGCGCTATAGCAGTGCTCTTGGTTAACGAAGACGTTTGTTGTGAGTCAATATCCAAAGAATCATTGACATGGTTCCTGACTGATAACACAATATCGACGGGCTAACGTTTGAGAATCATTTCTACTAGATCCTTTAAAATAAAGAATAATCATTCCATTCTTCATTTAAGATGCTACCTAAGAAACATTAGAAACCTAATGGATATGTTATAATCACATAGCCTAATCAACTATTTTCAATTCTGAAGTTTGAGAACTGAATGGCATATGGCACATTTGATAACATCCACCGTGGCTTTGGGTGGCATGAGTCATGTGTTATAGAACACAGGAGGCTAATGGAATGAAAACCATTATAGTATTACGCAAGGAAGTAAGAATAGTAGGCGACATGCCGTAACAGATAACCCAGCAACCCCAGTACATCATGTGACAATCTCTGAGAATACGTCAGAAATAGAACCGTGCAGCCTTTTAAACACTGCACGAAGTCTGTCCATTGATCTAAGTGAAGTGTGCAACAGAGCAAAGGGCAAATGAACCAAATGTAAGGTCACTACATTACATGGATGCACACCTGACACAGCACTCTCGCCCAACCCTAGTAATTCTAGTTGTCGAATTTCAAAAAAGGTGCTGTCACAGATATAGCTGTGTATATCTGTTGTTCAAGTACCCTTTTGTATTGCCTTCCATAAACATGTGACAGCTAGCTACTCCTGACTAGAAATAATCTCTCAATATGATTTCGACCAATAAAATGGTCCAAACAGGCTTGAATTCTACGAGGGAGGAGCCGAGATGCAATGATTCTTTTGCAATTGAAAATTCGTCCAGCTCTCACAGTCGTTCCTAAACAGCAACCATTCCAAATACTAACGGGCCCATTTTCACCTTTCCCCATTCCTTATTCTAAATGATACTTGCATCTAAAACAGGAAAACACGTTGAGAAATAAAACAGATTCCTGATGATTACAAATATGGTAACCATCAGGCAATTCACGCCACTCTACCAATAGTTATAGTTTCTTCGTTCAATGGAATGTATTCCTCGTGACTAATCGACAAAGTCGGACTCAATTAATAAATTACATAATCTATTATCATACAGATGGGATGGTGTTGAATGCACAAGATGAGATGGGATGGGCGTGATTAACGTGATGGTTCTAGTGAAATTCCTTCCGAGGAATTCCTTAGAGGAAGTATTACATGCCGCCGATACTAAAATTAGATCAAGACATCTATTGAGAGGAGCCATTCCAAGGCGGATAAATATATTTAGAACTGGATTGTGGTCTCTCAATAGTTTCAACTGCTCCTTCACAAGTTACAAAGTCTCGATTCTTGAGCATTTGTATCTGCCGATGTCGGGCTTCCTCAAATGCCATGTGCACAAAGCATCTTAGTGGGTGGCAGACCGATTAAAAGCCTCTCACCCATTTAAAACATGCATTCAAGACGAGCAGAAAGCTGGAAGGCCCCAAGTTGGTAAAACGTCTTTTTCTAATAATATATTACACAAACCATGTTAGACATAAAATACTTTATTTTCAACATACCAATTTCATATTCTCTCCATCTTAATAAGTGTGCATTATTTATTCAATAACTAATACATTTTGATAATAAGCACAGGTCTTCAACAATCGTTGCGAAAACAAGCCTGTAGCGTGTTCCATGATCAGACCTTCACCAGGGGCTGTAGTAAGAGCAGCTTTAATGATACAGTGGGAGAAAGAAGGGGAGCATGGGAGAAGACTGTTAGTTGATGCAGAGAAAAGTTGATAGGTGCGTTATAACGTTTAGTTTAGAAGAGGGATCTTTCCGTGCAACAATGGTTGTTCAGTTTTGTCCGGGGACATCCTTCTTGCTTTTGATCAGGTGTGCTTCGTTTTGGCAATAATGCAATGGCCGTCACGGTATGGAGTTGAAACAGCACTCCCTAAAGTGTCACTACACCGGTTATTGACCAACTTGAGGATAACAGACAGTACGGATTCATAAGTGCAGCAACAAAGTCCTGGTCTATAATCTTTAATTTTGAATAACTTTTAGTCATTCAAATGTACCAACTGAGAAAGCTAAGGCAAAAAGCTTCTATAACTGACTTGTTATGTATGTGTATTGCATGTTCATTTGAAAACTCAGCCACAAATTGACGGAGGCTGACAGCGGCGTTCTGAACGAAATGTTAAACTGGAACTATTTCTGCACCCCTCTAAATGCCAGGGTAAAACATTATATATGATTAGTTCTTCTGAATTTGATTGTTATTTTGGTAGTCATAAATCCTAAATGTATCTAAAATCTTGTAAGCCAGCCAATTATTTCTGAATGTAACAAACGATAGCTCTGACTAAACTGCCCAGGACAAGATGATAATCTAAGAGTTAAAGCAGCATTTTGAATTTATCCTAATTTTAGCGGCTATTATGATTATGTTTATTCAAGAATTTGAAGTCAAATTGCCCTAAAGAAAGCAAGCGATGACAAGTGTAGCTGCTGTAATCACACGATTCTGGATAGCATAAATTTTGTACATGTATAGTACTCGCCGACCATAAATGACATTTAGTGAGGCCTAGTTTGGGTAATCCCTTATCGGACAGACTGGACAGGACAATGACAAGCATACACCAGTTCTAAGACTGAACAGTCTTAGTTTACCACCCAAGTTGGACAAAGTCTAGGACACTGGGTGCTTTCCTTGAGAAAATAGCAGCACGTTAACAATATCACGAGCCGATTCAATCTATCCACTTCAAAAGTGTTACGGACCATCTCAGAATGATCTATTGATTCCTCTTTCACTCATTGTATCGGAGGGAAAAGGGGGTGGAAGAAACTGTACAAACTTTGCTTGGCCTAATGTAATTTTTATGTAAATAGGGCTGGCTGTCGTCAATCGATGAAGCGAGCTTGGTGTTGGTAGTAGATAGAGAATCTGCAAGTCAGCATTATCAAGGACTACAAGCATGGCAGCATTGGTGGAAGGAAGGAGGAAGGCAGTGACGGTATAGAATGCGATGACGGCAGTAAGAGCACGGGGACTCCTTCAGGGCAAGAGACAACTGGTGCAATCGTATCTCTTCCTTCTCCACTTCCTCCTCCCACCCCTTGTCCACCACCCTTCCATTTCCTCATCCTCTATCCTCTACCCAGTATACCTCCCCTCCACCTCCTCCTCATCCCCTATCTTATCCTGGCCCTTAGTTTCTATTTATAGAGCTACCCCAATACCCCCGGTCTCCTAGGACTGCCAGCGACAACCAGCCGACTTATAAGTACATATGGCGACGGCTAACCGATCAATTCCGGACAGGGATTCAGTGAATACCAGGGTATCCGCTTCTAGATCCTCCTCCTACCTACATATATACTGGATAGGTGTTTACTTGGTATTTTCTTCTTTTCCTTTTTTCTTTCCTACCTCTCTTTGCTACTTGAAGTTGATTAGCATCTATTCCTTCGGTAATGTTTCTGCTAACCTTATCTTATTGCTACCAATTTAATATTGCTTTAAGTATATATTTATGAATATGTACCAACTTCTATATATATGAGAAAGATATAGATGGGACTATATTCATGAGAAGCTATCGAAGACTCCACAAATGTAATATTTATATACTGGGTGAGATAGCATTTTGACTTTGACTGAACATATCGTAGCTTATATTAGTCATTTTACAAAAACCCAAGGTATTTCATAATCAAAAGACAATTTTCAAAACAGGGTACGTCATGTACCACTTTTCATCAGTTAATTGAGTCAATGCTCACTTTTAATTCTTTCCATCGATCATCTACTAGTATGTAACAACAATATCGCTATGTATACTAAAATGACGGGCAGTATGATACCACGTAATAATTACAGTTACTAATATTATTAGACCTATTAATCAGAACGTACCAAATTAAACTTCCAAGAAGTCACGAATATCAAAACTCAACGTAAGTGGCTTTTGATAAGTTAGAGCTTAGGTAGAATAGAGTGGTGACAGAGCTCAGGTAGAATAGAGCGGTGATCGTCACCACTCTTTCTACCTAAGCATGACCCCCTGTAGGCCGATAGTAATCATTAGACAATCATGTATTGTGGCTTGTATTATTGGCCAATCACATGTTAGGTGCCTTGGCTGTACCATATTCATTATGTAAGGAGGTCAGTATATCTTGTACCACATGGCTGAGCATGGCTTCCTTGTATGTAGGTTATATAACTCATAACTCTATATTAAACATACAATATCAATAAATGGAAGATGTATTTATGAGATATCATATTATTACATAACATAACGATAAAAATGCGCTATTTAGAGTCGTGACAATATCCCAACAACGTAAATTACATATTATCAAAAAAGGAATCACAGAATTTGTTTAAAACTTTGGATTTAGAAGGAACATGGTTGTGGGAACCTGGAAAGCCAATAAAACCCACATGTCATTCAATTAGTATTTATTTCAGGGACCATTGAAATTTACTATCATTCACTATATAATAGGAGTCAATGAGAAAAAGTCTTTTTTTCAGAATGGAAATGAACTAAAAAAAATGTTATTCAGCTGAACTTGTATCAGAATGAGTTTAAAAAAACCAGGTACATGTGTCATCTTCAAAGCTGAAATATATTTTTGCAAGTATATTTAATCCTGTTTTTTTATTTGTGAGGACAAAACAGTATGTCAGCTTTGTTCGGAGAAATATACTAGAAACAAATCACATTCTTCTGTCTAAAATCGTGTAAAAACTGAGAATAATTATCATGTTTTTCCCCCATTGACATAGTGAAAGGTAGTAAACTTCAGTCGTCCCTTAAATATAAAATAATATATTAACATCCTGTTTTTTTTTTATTTTTGCATTCACCCAACCATATTCTTTCTCAAAGTTTGAAAGAACGTACTCCTATTTCTTCATGTTGTTCCTTGAATTCCCGCCTGCAGCATCGCTGACGACGCTTTAAGTCAATAAACTAGGTATATCTAATTTCACAGGTATTACATGAACCTGACTCATGAGATTTTTTCCTGGAAGATATCATGTATGAGTAGAGTACTTGATTCTTGGAAGAACAAGGCTTTTAAAGAGGTGCATGTTGTGCTATGAGCGCAGGTGAGATGGTAGACATCTGTCATAATGTAAAGAGAGAGTTCAATATATGATTTATGTAAATAACTCCCAATCTCTTGAATGTCTCCTTTGAAACCAATGTTGTAGGTACATATCATATATCAGAGTGTTCGATTTACACAGAATGAATGAAACACAGTAGTATTTTAGGAACAGTTTAAATACATCATCAATCAATCTGTCAAACAAAGTCTTACAGGTACTGAGGCCGTCATAGGGAATTAAAGTTTAGATGTAAAATTATCATATAATTTGACATTAATGTAGAGTAAAGGTGCATGAATGAAACTGTGCATGAATGAAAATGGGACATAACCACATCTATATGCCGAGAGAATCATTATAACTTGATACAATAGATATTGCATGAACCCAATGCCATGGTAATCTACAAAAAGGATGTATAGATTTAGAACAAACCCCGAGCTCATGCATGTCATATTGAAGAATTTAATGTTCTTTCAAATTGGTCCTATATGCCCCTCATAATTGCATTCGTTTATCCTATTCCTCTCACTACTTCACGGCTATACCAATGCAATTTTAATTCTGTTATAAAGGCCTTCCCCAAACTTTCCGTATCAATCATCCCAAAATGAATCCACCCCCACAGCTCTGGCCAACCATTGCTCCACCAACATCATAAATTCATTTCTCCTTTTTCCAGCCAACTCCTACAAACAATTATGTCTGTCTCCACCAGCCTACATCCAATCCAAGCCCACCTACACACATTTACATATACTATACCTTACAAGTGTTGAATCATAAGCAGCCCTCCTTATGTACGCATAGAGGGTTTACATATATATATATGTATATACCACCAGGATGTTCTGACTCACCCTCAAAAGTTGTTTCCCATTAGTTACTAGAGTGTTTACTATTGGGCAAGGTACGTAGAAATGAGGCCGCTCTACAAGGGGTAATCCCCTCCAGTCCTCCATAGCAATCTGGCATGTATTTGTGCAGTTGGCTTATAAACAACACACCCACAAATACCCTCAACACACAGGTCGCAATGAGGCAATAAGGAGAGGAAACACTTGTTTAGAAGACCACGGTAATCGGATTCCAACCCCGGATGCAATGTTTATTCACACCTTTATTTTACATAATGCCGCCCACTTTGGTCATTTATGCTTGCTATATTACACTCCTGAGTATAATTAACAAGAAACATCCGGTGGTATACAATACATTGTCTACAGATCTACTAGAGATTTTTACTGCACAAAATCTGGTCCTAACTGCTTAGAAAACTGACATGTTTAGACTGTGTCACGTCTGAGAACGATTGAAATGAATATAACATAGGTAAATTCCATAAACATTTTTATATCCCAGTGGTGTTAAAAAGTAATTCAAAAGAAACTTTGGGTTGTTTACAGATACAAAGATATTTCGACTGCACAAAATGTGGCTCCAAGTGCATAGAAAACTGGAATATTTCTGTTCCAAGTGGGAGAATTCCATAAACATTTTTATATGCATATCCCAGTGGTGTTAAAAAAAGTAATTCACAAGAAACTTTGGGTGGTATGCAATACATTGTTTACAGATACCAACAGATTTCTACTGCATAAAATGTGGCTCCAAGTGCATAGAAAACTGGAATATTTCTGCTCCAAGTGGGAGAATTCCATAAACATTTTTATATGCATATCCCAGTGGTGTTAAAAAGTAATTCATAAGAAACTTTGGGTTGTATGCAAATTTATAGATACCAAGAGATTTCTACTGCATAAAATGTAGTTCCAACTGCATAGAATACTGGAATATTTCTGTTCGAAGTCTGAGAAAGATTGAAACGAATATTCCATAGATCATTTCCATAAACACAGAATTTGTATACCAAATGGCACAATGGAGGTTAGTAATAGAGCCGAAAGACACTGAGAGGACCATGATGAGACCGAAGGTTGAGTCCAGGTTTTCCATTGTGTCAAGACCCGATTACAAACTGTACAGAGTTCCATATATTTGGTATTTATTACATACTGTTCAGTTGATTTATTTAGTAAATATCTTATCAATGCTGTTATTTTGGGGGTGTTGTCAAAACAACCTCTGTAAACTTTTGGAGCGGGGATGCCAGTCATGAGTGGAGCAAGGATAGCAATGTCTTTAACCAATGAAATTGTGTCATTTAGGTCAGATATGTCCATTACTACCATAATGCTACACATATATATGTCAATATGAAAAGCTGAAGGCACCCCTGAATGGGACTTTGAACACGAAACGTTGGGTGGTATACAATACAGTGCAATACAGATACCAAGCGATTTCTACTGCACAAAATGTGGTTCCAACTGCATGGAAAACTGCATGGAAAACTGGAATAAATATCCCAGCGGTGTTTTCTCTGACATTCATTCCTGCGTCAGATGTTTACAGAGTTTTTTGATAACCCAAGTACAATGACATCACTCAGCTTTTTAAAAATTTACAAAAGATTATTTAAGTCCATCAATAATTTCAGGTGTGATATCAGCAAAAATATGTTTTCATGTTTTAAGTTATCAATGAGCAGCTCACATCCTCGAACAAAATTGAGAAATAACACAGCCATGTAATATGACTACCATGTACAGAGCATTACTCAATTAATTGGGATATTCATTGAGAAATGGATAGGGATGGTTGATCATCTTACTTGAACAGTGGTCGTGATATAAGTGAATATAGGGACACTATCACAACTCATTATCAGCGTATAATTGTGCTTTCACCAACCATTTGCCCCTTTCCTCAGTTCACAGAGTACGAGTAGCTCTTGTAGCTCAGAGAAGCAAGACTGAGGTAAATGCACCCAGCAATCCCCTATTAAAGGCAGCCTTAATTTAGGCACCCCTGACTCCGAGCCATATAGTCCTAGCATTAGACACTTGCAACCAGAAAGAAAAATGCCGCCGAAGGATAGGAGGCAAGGGCCAGTTTTATGGCGAGTACATAGCAGTTTGCGTGTGTCTGGGTCAAGGTGAGTTGGATTGGTATCACGCTAGTAAGGATATGCAGCAGGCGATTGAACTACAAGCTCACACCTGTTTGAGATTGATACACTGTAACTTATGATATAGATCATTAGTTACTTAGTAAAGGAATGACGATACCTGGACCATGCACCTGCATTTAACAAATATAGATCCAACTCTATTAATACACAGGCGCTTCAAAAGGACCAAAACCTCTAGCCGAAGATCTTGTAAAAAGGATTTTGGCGACTGAAGACGGTAGGTTGATTGAAAAGTGTGTTATTAGGCAGCCTTCCTAAGTTTCTATACTGGTATGGTACAAGAGTAACCTTTTCAAACATTTCTTTTCCAAACTATTTTTGCCTTCTTCATTAAGTACTTCGGCGTATCTCCAGGCATTTCAAGAGAAGGTTTAAAATCAATATGAAAATGGTTGGCCATTACTAAAAGAAACTTCGCTATCTCAGACTACTGCGGCAACGATAAAACGATAATATAGTGTGCATGTTCATGTTCAGGTGTATGTTTCTTTTGGGTGACAGGACATGAACATTGAAAGCAGCCAGTGAAACCGACTGGCTTAAAATGAGCATTTTCGTCCGTGAACACTTCATTTCCATATTATAAGTTTATTCTAAAACATCAGCTGCATCCTAAGGTGTAGTTAAGAGGCATTAAGATCTGACTCATTAGGAACGAGTTACTTTCAAACGATGCGAAGTCAGGGAGAACCTTTTTAAATGAGAATTCAGTGGCATGAAATTACAGAGTGAGAGTATGTGCTTCTAGGATCACCAGTCACCAGTTAGCCTTGCTGATCCCAAGACTTTAGTTTCAGATAGTCTAAATGTGTAAGAATATGTTTTAATGTTCTGTATACAGGTGGGAGTTACATTACCTATTCAAATTCCCGAAACATCTTAGTTTTGCTATATGAAAACATATACCACTATACTAGGGTACGGACATGTACATCGTTATAATTGTCATCGAAGAGATATCCCTCTCAGCTTGCAAAGGGAAGTAGGTAGAACAGTTTTCCGGAAAGACCTATTAGTATAGTCTCCCCCATGTATTAGAAAATACAAACATTAAAGCTATTATATTATACCACTTATGATAATATGTCATTTCATAACTAATTATCAGTACTCCTAGGAAGAAAATCGTTTTCAAAACGGTTGATTAATGGTTTTCGCTTTGCCACATCTGAGGTTTCTTTGCAGTCTAACCACAGAGACGTGGCATGCTCTTTCTTCTAGAACTCTTTTCACGGGGTAGATGGCTTTTCAATGATTATATCGCTATGTTTTCTTATGGTTCAATCTATTTATCGATCTATGGCATGCTACCAAGGCTTGGGATCGCGAAGAAATGCCACTATATTTATATATTGAACTGTCTGACCTTGAACGCCTGTAGAACCCTCCATATCCAGGGTTCTGGCGTAACGTCTATATAAAGCTTTCCCCCCGGCTTTCCCCTTTATTTCGCTTCTACTCTCTAAGAAGTTACAGATATCCACCAATACGGACAGATACAGGTATATATGTGGATCTCATATTGATCGTTATTATGGTTAGTCAACAGTTCGTCACATAGGAAAGGCAAACATGTAACAACTGTTAAGGGCTTCATATTCTGGGCAGGGATGTTGAGAGGGTGGGCTATGGTCCCGATCCTAGACAAGTAATAACTACATCACTAGAACAAATGCAACAGGTTATCATTGCAATTATCCAAGTAGAAGCTTCGCCCATTTTAATTAGACATATCCTATTGGAGGTGAGAACGCCTTCTCTGTTTAGGAATACAAATTAATATTGTGGACTGTTGTGGAATTTTAGATCAAAGATCGACGGCCCTCGCGACATCTATAAGTGACGACCTTTTGTATTAAACGTCACTTCAAAAGCGTCCTGTTCTTTGGGAGCATATGTATATCGATTCCCTCTTTATATTCCGAGGTTACTTTAAAGGAGACCTTTGTGAGTGAGAAAGTACTTACCTATTGTTGTTATGACAGTTGTAGCAAAGTAAAAGGCACCAGCAAACTTCCACTGGATACCCGCTTTATGCGGGACACTATGCATGATGTTGAGGGTGATGTTCTGGTAGTCCATCTTGCTTATGTTATAGCGGGATTTCAGTTCGTCTTCTTCCCCTTGCAACCTCCGCTTCTCTTCGACCTCGTACTCCGATTCTAGGGCATCAAACACTGCGGCTCCGACAAGCAAATATGTGAACGTGCACACAATGAGTGAAAGTGTACGAACGTTTTGCTTCTTCATACTGGCGCAATCGTGCCCAAAAAAGCTGCGCCTGCGTCCTGACCCAGTGCACCATGGGAAGGGACCAACAAACCCACTTCCTTCCTTTCAAAATTATTTTTCAGAGGGTAACTCTGCCAAGGAGCCACCCTGTGGTTGTGGTGTAATGAAAAGTTGGCGTTATCAAAGCCCTCACGCCAACACGGAGAAAATATATACCAAAAATGTTTCTCCAATATTCCCCGTTATCAATCAACAGTTATCAAGGGGAGATGAGATGTGAAGATATTGGACTGGTCACACAAGGTGAGACATAATAAATAGGTCGTCCGTCTGTCAAGCCATTCTTGAACTCATATTTACTTAGTGTATCAAATCCTGTCTTGATTATCAAAGGGTAATCTTGCATGATTCTGAGCATGCATTTCAGAGAGCATGTATCTATCTGTATAACAAAGAGATGACCTTGAATATTTGGGTATCAACTGTACTCAAGCCTTGTCACTACTTTCCATCTTGTACAGATGAAGTCATCCTCTGTTCTTGTTGTTATCCTAAAACCTACACTCATGTTAATCCATGGATCACTTGCGCGTTGGAATAACATTAATATAATTCCTGGTAAAACAGTCCACGCGGACAGACATCTAGATCCGGTTACCATTTAGAGCAGGCTCAATGTGTGATGACTTGGGAGGTTCCAGGTAAGGTATTGAATCAGCACCTGCAAGTACAAGTTAAACGGTTATTGAAATATGATTGTAATCTCACATTGCAAATGAACAGTCATTCGTAACAATACGCTAATCCATATACAATCAGCATTTTAAAAAAGGGTACATGTATTCCAAACAATATTCCATAGATGTCCTGAACAACTGATATATAATGTCAGTTTTCTATTTATTTATCCCAAAATAGTTTTCAATATTGAGGGATACTTGTGAGAGGCATGATATTATTTATTTATGGAAAACATAGTGATCATGAGTTTGCACTCACTCTGGGTCACAATGATGTACGATTTAGTCCCTATATTAATTCTCAAATAAAGCCGGATGCTATGTAACTGCACTAATCCTAATTAACTAGCCCCCATATAACGTTTTATACCGACAATGATTTAGAGACCCTACATGGAATGAATTGCCATGACATGAGGAGAAGTAGTTCGAGACTGGGACCTTGAGTCTGTGTCCTATAGGACAAATGTGTTTACGAAAATGGGAAGATGGGATAATATAGCCGTTCAGGGTTCTGTCGGAATTTCGAGAAGTAAATTGATTCATCTATTACTGATATGGAGAGAGAGGGACCTTCATATCGTGGGATCAATTTACCATGCGCCATCAAGACGATTTTATTAGCAAGGCAGAATGGAGAAACATAGAAAGCAGGGGCACGCATTTGGCAAGTCAAGAAGTACAGAAAGGCTGGGGCAAATGGGCCAGTAAAAGTAGTAAAAGAAGACGGAATCGGGAGCAGGTGTGGGGGCAGGCGGTACAGGAGGAAAGAGGGGATTATGAGGATCAGAATCCATTCTACAAGGCAGACTAGATAAAGTGCTGATCTGGCAGATCGTGCATATCTCCAGTCTAAGCAGTGCACTCAAGCAAACACAAGCTTTCTTTTTTATCTCAGCAAACAAGGAGAGATGAGGAGGAAGGCACCTCGGCCACCATAGTCACCACCATCAGAGGCTGGAGGCCTGGCACTGCTCCTGTTCCTCTCTTGTGAGCAGTCAATATCTAATGATAAACAACACGCCATCAATGCCATAAACAGTATCAACACTGAGTCAATATAATAAACAACCAACTGCATGCTCGTTCCAACAACATACATCCATACAGATAACGCTGGAAACTAGATAAAAGCAAAGCGGATATGGCCACGGCTCTGAATTGATATAAATTCTCATCATCCTCAGCTCAGGAAACTATTGAACGCAGTTGATTTGGGTTCCCGATATCATGAGGATAGTAGCCACAAGCTATGCCTTTAATAGAGGGAAGAGTTTCAGATTCCCTCAAGTTCTCAAGGCCATTGTGTTATGTAATGAAGCCCCATTACTCATCCTTATTTTCAAGAAATTAGAAACGCTCCAATGACCAATAATAGTCCCCACAACAACTGGCTTCATGAATTCATATGAAATTTATTTTATTCCATTGATATACCATCTTTGATAAAAATCGATACCTTACAGAAATCCAACTGCACGAAATTGGGTACGGAGCGTAAGTGTATTGTCATGAATTAACTCACTCCGTACTTATAGCGTAGCGTGAACTGAATGGAGAATATTTTTTAAAGTCGATAAGAGATGGTTCCGATCCCTCTACCATAGCACACTTTCTAAATATTTACACTACCTGATTCATAAGCATAGGACTGCGGAAATGGTTGTCGAGCAGGGGAAATGAGTCACTATTAGAATTGTTACTCCCACATGCGAATGTACCGATAGACAGCCATGACTTGATAAGTCAGATAAGTCAGACCAGGATTCATACTTTCTCCTTCATTACATGTACTTCCTGCCAAGCTTAAGCTATAATTACACATGTCCACCCTAGCAATCCATATTTAGACATTAATAAATAGCCCTCGTACCTACACGTCACCCTCGTAGGTTACATAACAACGTCCTCATACCATTGTACCAGGTGTGACTACTAAGTACTGTACCAGTTGCTATGGCTACAAGTGGTTGTCGAGTAAGGTAATGCATATATATGGTCGTTAGGGTTACACAACAGAGAATAGAGGCCAACTACCGGTATGTGATTAGAACATCATCTTCTTCATCATTCACCTGGAGTTGAATCATTACGCAAGCACGACTGTTGATTTGCTGCAATATTATTGATTATGAGCCACCACGAGTCACGATCCACCGCATGTCAAGCGATGTGTATGCCACGCGACATGTATATATGTAGTAATGAAAAGAGAGAATGGAACGAGGTGCTATAGAAATAGAATATTTATTACTAATAAATTTTAAATTACTAGTACCTAGCTAGTTCAATTCACCATTTATCATATGCTCCTAGCATAGGAGCATATTGAAAAAATACATAAACTTTTGGGTTTTGATAAATACATAAAATTTTGGGTTTTGAATCGAATCTAAAAGCTAAGATTAATACCAATTCGGATTTTTGTCGCACACATACAATACAAATATTTTCATCGCACCTCTCAAGTGGAATGTCCATGTGATAATAATGAAAAAGGAACCATCCAAAATCTCTTGGTTTTCTGGAGAGGATTATAAAGGAATACCTCTAGATTTGCTATATCCTTCCCATATGGTGGCAAGCTACCACAGGCGCTTCGAACTACGTACAGGGCTCATATGGAACAAAATCATCAAGAATTGAAATTGTCAAGAATATCAACAGAAATGTTCGTATGTCATAATATACTCCAAGAGAGATAACCGGTATTCTATTTTGCAAGGTATCCTCCCTATACAGTAGTGGGCTTAATCATACAGATTTCAATGATAAAGCGCCATTTTATCAGCTTTTCCTATAGAAATGCAGTGGATCTTTCAGTCTCGGGATTTACAGTTTTTCTGAGAGCACCCTTCAGTTTCGAGGTTTATCTGACAGCATACACCTCAATAGACTATAAATATACATCTGATGGCTATTGAAAAGGTATAGGTGACTGGAAACTGAGGACATAAGGCAATAGTTCAGGCACTTTGGTGTTGAATCCGGAAGAAAATAAGGTTTCATCTTCAAGGCCACAGTGGGGACCTTTGCATTTTCTCAACAGTTTTTAGAAATCTTTAATACCTAAGCCATTTTATAGTCCACAGTGGTTTCTGTATTGAGTGCGAAGCCTCTCAAGGCTAGGAGATGATTAATTGAGAAAAGTATTAATGTATACAGAAAACTAATAAATATATTTCATTGCCATACCAACGGATAACAACAAAGAATTTGGCTTCGAACTATAGATCTTTGACATCAGCTGACACAAAGTGTCTGGAAACCTGTATAATTGACGATGTTCTACGAAGAGAAATGCCTGTAAATCCTCCCATGTTATTCACTTTCACCCTTTAACCACTAAACTGTTGGTTTTCCTACAGAAGTCAGTCCTTTTCCCATAGAAATTTCACGAACACGTAAATAACCCTTGAAAAATATAAGGTGTTTGGGGGGGGGGGGGGGGTCTTGTCTGTGTATACGTTGCCCTAAGTGTTCCATATATATCAAAATTTCAGTTAAACAATAATTATTTTCTTCTGGGTTCGGTCGTCCAACATCTGCCTTAACTTCCTGAATTCGGAATTCTGAGTTCATGATTTAATATGCATAACGCTGCTTCGATTCTATTTTCTAAAGTCGAAAGAAAAACTCCCGTCCATATTTTCCTGGATTCAAACACGGGAAATTATTTCCGACAACCTTATCTCCAAAAGCAACGATCTTGTCATTTTAATATTCGATAAAATCCTCAAAGATCTATATTTAGCAACTCGTTATCAATATCGAGCAAGTTTCGCTTCTTGTTTATTTTAATGTCCTGCAATATTACCGCGGAATTCCAGCTCACAGCTAACGCTCACAACCCTAATCATGGAATGGAAAAATTGAGTCGCCGAGGGTGAAGGAGGTGACGGAGAAGGAGCGCGAGGTGGAATGATGAGAAGGATGAAGAGGTGGTGGATGGAGGCTGTAGAAATTGGGGAAGGTTTTGGGTGTTGTTCTAGTTCTGTGTGCGGTTAAAATAGCCTCTGACTGTAATAACGAGCTAAGAATAGCTACCTCCCTCCCCTACCTCCCACCCTAGCCTCACCCCCTACCAATCTCCTCCCAGACACTACCATCGCCACCGTCCTAACCCTACCTCCCACATTCCCACTTACCCACTCGACCATCAGCCTGGATTAAGGACCGCCTATAGTCCAAGCCAATGTAAACTAGTTTCATTTGCAACGTGATAAATTCATGCAGCAATTTCATCATTGACAAACCAGTTTAAGCAAATGAAATAAATGTCGATATAAATGTGCAGCTATTCGTACATTCGTTCGGATAAAGGGATGATAATAAAACAAACCCTGAGAGATAACTTGGACGAATAATGGCATGTAAAGTAATTATAAAATGTAAATGTAAATTATATATGCAATAGAGTGATTAATTATTGAAAGAAATCTTCAAAATAGACAAAAATACTCTGGGAATTGTCCTTCGGTAGGCAAAACCTATTTGCATATAAAAATTCTAAATTACCCTGAAGAAATAGCAGCGTTACGGCAGTATGATATCCCGAACAGGTGCTGCAGCAAAGGTCTGATGTAATTCTGTATTTAACCTATCCAAATCATAAGGTCGATATAGTTAGCTAATGGGACAAAGCCTTCTGAATGTTAAAAAGGACTTCTGGATATTAATAATGAAGCGATTCTGAGAAACCCAATTCCAACCTAGTGCTCAAAGTAACATCCCAATCCCTAAATCTACTTCAGGAGATGGTATCTGGGAAAGATTGAATGTATACCTAGAAGGCTAATATGCATGTAGCAAAAATATTTCTCGGAGGACCATATTATATTCAATGCACAGCTGTTGTGACGGCCGCAGTAGCCAATATAATGATTGCACAGGGGTCAGTGAGTAGAGAGAAGTGGAAAAGGAGGAGAAGAAGTGGGGGATTCTAGCGGGTAAAGAAGCAAAACTGGTCGAGTGGAGGTTGGGGGACGGAGGGAGAGGGGAGGGCGGTGAGAGAGTAGCCCAGGTGGCCTGTCTAAGATAGAGGCTGGGGTCACGCTGGAGTAACTCAGATTGTGCTATTTTTAGCGCTCGTGAAGAGTGGGCCAGTTACTGGAGGTGCTCGAGTAATAGGGAAAAAGGGATAAAGTAACACTAGGGTGAAAAGTCTCCTATTTCTTGCCAGGTCCTTCACAAGAGAGCTTTGTCTCCCTCTTTGGCCCATCTTCTGCAAGAGCTCACATTGCTTTGTTTATTCACCGATGATCACTGAAAGGTGTTTTTTGTTCACCAAATGCTTATATCATATTCAGATGAAGGGAAGCTGTGCCCAATACAAAACAAATAAAGAGGCTTCAAACCCAGCTGGGTTACAGTCAGAGGCTATTACCCAGTATTCGTCTTGGTCCCTTCGGGTTAGCAATGAATATTTAACCTCTCACAGTAGTTGATATAAAGTAGATGGAAGACGAATTTAAGGTCATTGATAATTCGTACAGACATTATGCAGTTGTAGCCAATCCGCCACACAACCAAGCATTGCAATTTATTCCTTGTATATTATTTGGATTGTAATAATCCATTAAATGTTCGTCAATTGTTAATCTCATCCTTCAGTGTCAAAATAATATATTACATGGATGTTTTGAAGCAGAAAATAATTAGTATGAAAACAGAGTATAGCCTTGATTGCAACCATAATCCCGTCTTCTAAGTATCTATTTGCCTGGGATATTATAAAGTGCGAGATCAGAGTAAATGGAAGACCATAACATACAATATGTAAGAGATATTCTGCCAATAATGATTCCTGAGTGAAATGAATCTCATGATGGTGTTCACATTCATTTGCTGAAGTCCTTACATCAGGGTATAGTTTCTAGTTTAAATAATAGACTTTATAATGATAATAGTAGAGATATGAAGAGGAGAAGATAATTAAATATAATGGCTAGAGTTCCAGAGAAACATTGGGATATAAAATGATAATATAGTTATTCCGCGTGTTGGACCATTCGGAATATCGTTTAATGATTGCATTAAATCGCCTTTTCGAATGACATGGTGAATAAACCATATTTAAAAGAGATATGGAGTCGCTCAGAATAAAATATTATGGTAAATCAATCATAAAGAGATTACATTTGTCGAATTCAAACTATTTGTGTGAGAATCTGGAGCAAGCTGTTTGATGATACTGATATTTTTTGTGATAGTTACATTCTATATATATAATATCCAACACATTAATATATTTTCCAATGACTTGAATGGAGAATTATTGCTTATCCAAACAACTTGATTTACTTTTCTTCTATTCGTTGACATGGCTATGGATGGGTACAGCATAATTGCACTAGAATTGCTATTGAGTATCGTGAAAGTTCTGACATTTAATTTTACCGCTGACCTCTGCCGAACTCTGTTGGCAAATCTCCAGACAGTGCCACCGTGTCCCGAGGTGGAACTCGTCTCTGTTTTGAGTAATCTGTTTATATGCATTATATTCTTCTTGAAGAAACCATTTGGATAGGGAAGCATGATATACACAGGATATTGGGACCTTTTGATGACCAAATAGGAATGTCGTGAAGGCTCAATGTAATGGTTCTAATGGTTGGCCTTAAAAGTTAAAACCACCTAATCATGACACTTATATGACTTACATGACACAATAATGTCCTCAGAGGGAGGTAAAGTTCTGGCAACACTGCCCTTCAGGTAAGTAGCAGGTTTTCTGATTAGGCAAAATAAAATAGATGTGTTTCCGATTTCTGAAAACTAGGTATGGAGTGGTAACATTTCTTTTAGTAAACTACCTTTCAGGTAAGGAAAGAAAATCTATTGTGTAACAATAGTTATTTTAAACGAGAATTTTGTCCTATTAAGGGTTTTCTGGTAGGGAGGCTAGTATTCTTGTTTTAATTAGCTTTGTTTTTGTTTTAAAAAAAGCAACAAAAAAACCAAAACATTAGGCAATATCATTTTTTAGGTGGGGGTAATGTTGTTCTTGGTGGGCTGGGGGGGGGGGGTAGGGAACTAGAAACACATTCGTACATATCAAGTGCACATTTTAGTATGTGTCTGTCTGGTAGATATTGGGACCAACCCATCCCGTCTAGTCATACTGCAATTTATTTTCATATACTACGGACTGTCATTGGCTGCTCTCAGCATTATGTTAATTGCCAAGGCTGCGATGGCTTACAGTTAGATATATGAGTTACATTTGGAGCAGGCAATCATAAACTGACTGAAATGCAATATTAAATATAATCTAGCACGTACGTCCAATACTCTTCATGGTACTTCGACCTGAATAATAGCCTAAATATAGACCTCTGTATAATATATGTTCCCTCCTGCATATATACACGTGACGAATACTCAACATTGCTGTTGGTTCTTTCATGTTCACATGTTCTAATTTTAGAAGTGATCATTCAAGTAAAAGTGCCCATAATCCAAATTTCCATTCCCACTACACCAAGGTCTTTCTCTTTAACTGTCGACCGTTCTGCGCGAGATCCAACACACAAAAGATGCAAGGCTCAGGTGTCGGGTTTACCCAGGCTACATTTCATGATGTGAAAATATGCGTACAGTGACTATTACAATGTAATAGGGCTTAAGTGTTTCTATAGTTAGCCATGTTCAAGGCATTATGCGACAGGGTATTATGTAATGTCCAGTCTCAACCAGTCCAATGTTAATGGTGTCAAGTTGATTGGTTAAGGTTTCCCCATGCTTAGAATAACAAATATAGATACATGCACAGCAGAGAGATTCTGGGAAAACCTCTGAAAATGTTTATTGTGAATTTATATGAGTGGGTTGTTATCTATGGAATATGCAGTCGCATATATGTACGTATACATTGATGCCTGTTCCTTAGAAGAATTATTTCACTTAGTTTCAGTTCAAGTTGATCTATATCCCAGCTTACACGTATGGCAAGACGTGCTGGTACGAGGCATGTGTAATAGGACAAAATAACTTGTTTAACATGTTTCCTGATTTCCTGATCAAGTCTGGGAAGGCAGTAATAAAAATGCCCATAGCTGACTTTGTTGCCACTTTTCACATACCATCAGCGCGTGTTCGGCTGCCTGGATCCAGGATAGGGCGCTCAGAGCAGACATGCAGATCATATTTATCTTTTGATTCTGGAAGGGTCAATACCCTTTCGTTCAGAGAATGGAATGGAAAGAGTCTTTCAATACGCACATTCATTTACCTCAAGACTTTGTGTTCTGAATCGCCTCTGAGGTGATACATGGGTGATCCAGAATCTAGCAGATATTTAACACAACTGAAAATCCATGAATGCAATACTAATTAGCTTTTCAAATAATTTACCTATACACCTCAACAGTCATGAACATAAAACTGTGGACACTGACAGCGAAGATTTCATGCTTTTAAATTAGTCAATGAAACAGAAGGCCTTCTCTAATATATTTCCGAGGCTGGTAGACCACAACCAAGTCAGATCTATAAAGAAATACTGTGGATCATAGGTGTAATGCACCAAACTCGTGTTTCCGGTACAAAAATAGGTCATCACAGAAACTAGGTCATTCCCTATCAGCTCAACACCGAGCAACTCAAACATCTTGAAAAAGAGTACTTTCATACTCCTCCAGGTCCCACGTGTTTCCGACAGTCGGGCCAGCGGGGGGGGGGGGGGGGGGGGAGGGGGGGACGGCGTTGCCGGGGGGGGGCGGATCGGGGGCAGCTCTCAGGAGGAAGTAGAGACGTAAGGGGATGGCAAAAGGTGTACCCATCATAGTTGTCCCTTGTCTGGCCATACCTTGAGAACAAATTTGAAACGGATAGCTTCTTATCGAAGTTGTTGTGATATTTAAATAGATGTTCCTATCATTCCGGAACATCTTACGTGATGTACGACTGCATGTATGCCCCCTTGAACTATTATTCATGGAAATAAAATCGTTTACAACAAATCAATTGCCTATATCAAAATTTATATTCTATAGATGCATCGTAGAAATCAAAACGTGCGTGACCTCCCACAATTCATTCAACATTCCTTACGAGTCAGGGTGAAATCTATTCGCTAATAAAGCACTCTCTCTATCTCACATCAGGAGTAAGATCATGATGAAAGGGACCTTTGCCGTATAGGAATGATATTAGTCCACATATCTAGACAACGTTTGGAAGAGCTTAGATCTGTTGTTTGGAAGAGCTTCAAACAGACAGGGGTCAAACAAGCAAGTATAACCTATTAGTTTGCTTGCACAGGCAGACGTATATAGGGTTACACATTGATACTTGAGATATTTAACAACGTTTCTATCCTCACTGCAAGCGGTCTAATTGACTTGGACAAGTAGGATCTTAAGGTGCGAAACATCCTTAGACAATTTGTAATGTGGTTGTCAAGAGGAATTCTGACCACGTTCAAATTTACCAAACATTCTAACAAGGTCAATACATTTTGATTTCGGGGGCAGGTAGATGATATATAGGTACCATGAGTACCAATCTATTTGAAGAGCTACATAAATTCCAGCAATACTAACTTATAATGGATAGCTCCCGCCCTAATCGCAAACATTCCCAATATTACCACCCTGTCTTTGCCAGTATCCAAATCAATTACTTTCCTCCGACCCCAAATCAGTTGGCCTTTGATCTCTTAATCTTTGAAGGCTCTTAGAACCCACTTGCAACCCATTGCTGCCACACCCTACCTCGCCAGTGGCTTCTCCCCTCCTGCCCTGTTTTCCGAACCTCTGCCCTAGAGCCCTGAATATATTCCCACCTGGTCAGAGAATAACCTAGTGATCCAATCAAATGCAAGGTCGGCAAATGTCACTGTAGGTTCGCCAACAGTTCATCTATAAAGGTCGTCCAATATGGCCTAAGCATGGACGTTTAAAAAGTGTTATTCTATTACTGCGGTAATAACGGATATTAACAGCCTTTTCTGTGATGAAGTCAAAGTTAGATTTATGCCATGTGTAAATAATATATATCCCCATTGCTACTGCCTCAAATGAGTTCAGGGTGTCTTGTCAGAAGAATCAAAATGCTATTCTCTGATCACAGTTTCCATTCTTTGATTTTTCACAGATCTACAAAAGTCATGTTTCTTTATGAAGTTACAATTGTATGAATTCTAAATTGCGTGACCGCATTTAAGGAGACGAAAACACCTAATTGAAGATAGACATATTAATTGTTATAATGGATCTCTGAGAAAAGTGTACAGAATTGATCAATTTTATCAGAACAGTATCATAAAAAGAAACCCAGAAATAATAGCAAATGTCATAAAGAATTCAACCACAAGTCCTTGGTTGGTACAACAATAATAAGGGACAGAATGAACATTTACATGTATATATCAGTCTGAAAATAGCTACATCGATCATTGATCATTGGGCAGCTCCTTCCAGTATATTCCAGGGTAAATGTTAAGTTCTCGGTAAATCAATCCATATAACTTTACATGCTGGTTGTTTATGATACTGTGTCTATTGAAACATGAACACTTTCAAAGCCATGAACCAAATGTGCAACACTATAGGGTGCATGGGGAAACACCCTCATGTTACGTCCAATATATTATCACCAGATATAAGAGATAATGCCCAAAAGCTATGAAATATAACTGCGGTCACCAGGTGGTCCTGCATACATTCCCAATACTTCTAACGTGTCTCATTGTTCGACATGCATGTAGGGACAGAGCACCCCTATAACGCTCGCTTCTACTGCACAAAACATGGTCCCAGTCTAAAATGAATTGTCAGACTAATCATTGGCAGTTCCAAGAACAGGGTGCCTGTAGGCCTTGACCTCAGGTTGCTACATTTGTAAAAGTCAAATATAAAGATAATAATTTCCATATACAGAATTTAAACTAGTTATCTATACGAACGAAGGTAATAGGAAATTGAAAACAACGAAATAACGAAATGACATATATTTCATGTAAATTGTCAATTATTCCCTTAATTTGAATCCTAGTAAAGTAATGTATACGTTCAATATAATTGTTCTTGATAGACCACTTCAAGAATCTAGCTAATTATATTGAACAATGCTACAGATGTTCTTTTTCATAGATGGTGGCAAATAACAGGTGGATAAAAAGACTTAGCTCCCAGGCGATAAAAACAAAGCTGTGTTTTGCTACAGCCATACAAATTACTCAACCTCTAATGTCAAAAGGACAGCGGCACCAACAAAAGCCCCTCATTATATATCAGTATGTTATAGGAAGATGATATACTTGCATTGATATAAACACTGGCATTGGCTACACAGAATTGGGGCCGAGAAGGAAATCAGCAAATGCAGTGGATCCAGGGTTTTCAGTCAAGGATCAGCGGGCAAGATAAAGGCAATGTTCAAAATCGACTGAGAATATTATTTCAAAGGCTACTCGTTAGAATTGTCTTCTGAGCTAACACAAGTACATATATATCATAATATATATGTATTAACAGACCCTCCTGCAGCTATCTTACATGATTTCTGAGCTAAAACAGGTGAAACCTGGAATCCCTCTGGATCCACCACACATCAGCCTACCACTAGATTGTCCCCGGACCTTAACTGCAGAGAGGAGGCAGCCGCCATATTGGGGACAAGTAGAAGCAGCACCAGCGCGCCTAACGGAGGTGAGAGGAAGGTAAGGAGGCAGTACGTAAAGGTGACACTGTGACAGAGGCAGATGGGAGGAGGTGATGGAGAGGAGGAGGAAGGGACAGATCATAGGACCTCTCGGAGGAGTGAAGGACAGATAAGATTTCTCAGGAAGGTGGGACAGATAAGATTTCTCAGGAAGCTGGGTGGACAGGACAGGGGCAGATAAGATTTCTCGGTGAGAAAAATAAAGAAAAGGTTCTTGAGAGAGGGTGCAGTGATTGTAAGCGAAAGGGTAAGAGGTTTGGAATTGATAATAATGATAATCTATTTTTCTTATTACATTTCAGACCAATAATAAGAATATGTCTAAGAATATGCACATGTCTTTTGGTTGCTAGAAACATAAATGTCAAATAGGAAATGTTCTTCTGGAACTGAATCCAGATCTTACAGAACTTTCGTAGACTTGGACGTTCATCAAATTTTTAAAACAAATTATTAGATAATCATTTATGACACTAGGTGGTCATACCTCTTTTCAGGTCATCAGTTTCTCGGCATTTTTTCTGTAAGATTAAATAATAGAGGATGAAAACACATTTGTGTAAAGCGGTGAGGAGGATGTCAATGAAAGATGCGTGGTGGTGTACATTATTGTTTAAATATCCATTGAAGTTCAACATTCTAAGAGACGGGAATAATTATGGGTTTGACGCTAACTTAAGTAGGCCTACATGAATACCGGTAATAATAAAAAGGTTCATAGTTATGACAGCAGAAAATTGCATGTTCCATCCGTCTCCCCAAACCGAAAGCCAGTATTTTCTGAAACCGACTATTAGTTTTCACTTGTGGTTATGTTGAGCCCCTCAAATTAATCGAGATATCAAGGGTTGAGGAAAAAGGTGGTTCTTATTGGAAGCTGCAACGCAAGACCCATCTCTATGAGAGGAAATAGAGAGAGGATCTTGGGTTGCATCTGATACTAGTGTGGGTTATATTACTCCCGGTGATAGCCAGCGATTTTATTTCAGGTGTCACAACTGGTGCGGACTGACAAAACCACTTTAACCCTTTAAGGGCAGAGGGTCTGTTAAGGGAGGTTGTCTTTTAATTGTCCCTTATTGTGGCCATACTAAGCATTATAAAAACGAAAAAATCTTTTTGATACTCCAAATATTAGTGAAGTTATAGTCTTTCAAAGTTGCCTGCCTGTTAAATTTTGAGCTAAACTACTTAGCCTAAGTGGCTTTTTAAAAGGAGATAGATGATGTAAAAGGCAATGATGTCCAGACAGTGAAAATTAATCAGGACAATGCCACATAGTCTTTTTATCACCATTTTCCTGTAAGAAATGCGATTTGTACTGAGTAAATTGCACATGAACCTAAATTTTCTGCTCTACTTGTTATGAGTTGTAATTTAGAAATTTCATGTTTTATGTCACCATAGCAACCATTTACCAGATATACACCTTTTCAATTGAAAAAAAACGGGCTGTTTGGTTGCCATGGAAACCATTCTAAAGGAACCATTTTCAAAATCCATCAACTTTTACGACCATTCATTTTATTCAGCATGAAAAACTGAATGAATGGCATTTTTTCAAAAAAATAAATTTAGATTTAGTTTTTTTCCAATTTAAGAATGAATATTGCATAAATAGAGTTATAATTCTTCCAATTTAGCCACAATCTATTATGGACACCAAATTTTCTGCATCTACCAGGCACAAGAACTTTTTTTTGATTATTGGTCCTTACAACATTTGGAACACATTGACATAGGAGGAAGAGGGTAAAATAGCAGGTTTTATTAAATGAATAGCATGTCTTATAGGCAATATTATGGGGAAAATGACCCAAATAATAGTGCATAAATGCACTACTCGCCCTGATAGGGTTAATAGCCGGGATTTAGACACGTCTCCGCATTATATAGAATCAAAGTATAAATATATGTCGTTTATAATAGTCCATCCATAAGGACGTGGTGTTTATCATCCCATATGTTCCATAGCTTAGAATAGTAGAATTGTCCAATGATAGAAAAAAATAGGTACACCCCACATGGAAAAGAATGAATTGATTTTTACAGTTTCTACTAAACCAAGTTACACATGGAAATGTGTCTTTGACTGTATACGTTTATGCGCTATATGACTATTTAGTACTAGTACACGTGCATTGCATAGATAGCAATATAAGAGCATGCACTTTGCTAACATCCTGGAAAGTCGCTTAATACTCCCGCAGCATTAATTATGCGTAATCATAATAAGGGCCTCTTGCACTATACAGGATAAGATCGTGTCTTAAAGGCCTCTTAACGCAATCGTAAACTTGCGACTACGAGGGCTTTATGGTACGAGGGTTGGTGCATAGGCTCATGCATCTGAGGAAAGTAGGAGGTCTCTCAGACTAGACTGGGGGAAAATATCGTTATAGCCTCTATAAAACTGGTTTATATAATATAGTAAGTCAACGGGGCCTAAGTCTGAAACAATGCCCTGTATTCACAGTGGCTTGCTATGTGAAAGGGAACCTGGCAGTACTTCTCGCAACAATGAATGACATGATCATTTCGTACATGTCATACTGTATGTTTTTGATGTGGAAATAAAGCTTCATATTATATAATATTATAGCCTATTTCCGAGATGTTCTTATTCATATATGCCACACATTGTTTGTCACCTTTATCTTACGTTTATACACTAACAAATGCACTTATATACTTGTTACTGAAGCCCAAGAATATTGAATAGGAAAATGATAGGGAGCATGAAGGAATTCCGTCTAAAGTTATTTAGACAAAATTGTTATATTAGAGGAGATGTTAGGTACTGATCAGAAGTATTTTCATAGAGACCGAGTTCAGGGACATTGACATGTTGAGTCTTGAATGATAAATTCAAGTGTTGTTACACTCAATAAAAGGTATATCCGAATGAAGCTATAATTGGTACCTCCAATATATGGGCATCTAGGATCTCTACCTGTTACGTCATAATAAAGGACCGCGCCGATTTCTCCGGGGTTTACCACTATGACGTCAGTATCTGCCTAGCCAATCACAACACTCCTCTACACGTCACGCCCACATTCTTCGTTCCCCGCGCCATATAAACTATATCAGCCGACACAGCCACATCGCGGGGTTCTCCCATTGTCAAACCCCGTCAAATCTCTTCTTATATTTGCCCACATATCATATATAATAATTGTATTTCTGAGAAGTACAAACTCACAATATATGATCAGACTGGAATGGGCATCTACATAGTGTGAGTGAACACATGTCTTCCGGGAAATCCAGGCATGGATAAGGGGATGTCCTATCAAGTAGAATGTACCTTCCCTGTCTAAGTGCGTGTAAGGCCTGGGGACATCTAAGCCGGCATCAACCATTTTAGACATCATTAATTTTTTAGATCTTTTAGAGTCTATCCAGCCAGTAAAAGCTTGGTGAAAAATATTAGGAGCCTTCAAGAGTTGCTCATGGATAAATTTTTGTTGGAGTTACAGTGAAAAAAAAGATACACATGTAATAAATACCATCAGGTCGTCAATGTATGTAAGTACATTCAGCTGAGTAAAGGCTTTACTCTGTCTGGAAACCTAAACCTGGGTCAAATAAAGAGTTGGTGCCATAAACCAACAGGGAGTAACATGATATTCTCACATTAACATCAAGTTCAGTAACTAAAACTATAACTAAAAGGAGCAATTCCGTAAAGCAAACCACACAGATATAAACACTAAGCGAAAGAAAATGTTTCTGACCATTCTATTTGTGGTTCTTGAGGAGAAAACGTAATATCCATATATGAGTGTATCTGAATATATACGGTATATCTAGATACATACAGCATACTGCCCTTTTGCGAGAAGCATTCAAATATGTGACAGGCATTGCACGAACAGCTTGCTTCGCGATCACCAGCTGTTTAAATGTTCGCTTTCAATAAACATAATATTTCAGATGGATATGAACACACCCACGCTCTTTCTACCAAGACCATATATCACTAAACATGTCCAAATACATATATGCACTGATGTTATAACCAACTCATATGAAATTACTTGGCCAATGTGGGTATATATAGACATGCAGAAAGCGCACGTAGGGTAAACCTGTAAGAAATTATTGTGCAAATTGGTTTTCCCACACTCTAGCGGCCCTCCCTAATCATATTTGTCAGGGATTTCTGACTGATCTTACTTTAGTATGTAATATGTGACATATATGCGTCTATTATAGATTCTGTCCAGACTAGAGCATGCTGAGGGAAGCAAGCAACCAACTATACTAGTATTATGATGAGTGATATTCAGTATACCATCCATAGATATTAAAGGTTTAATTAAATCCACGAGTATACATTATGGTATACTCGTTGCTTGAATCGGGTACACAATAAAACATAATTCAACACTATAATTCTCGACATAGGCTAGGTCTTCTCTGCTCTATTCCGTTTTCTTTGTTATAAAACGTCTCTACGTGAAACCCGAGACGATTATCTTATCATCTTACACCGCCCAAGGCAATGGACAATGCCTTCTTTTATCGCCATTTAGCTTTCTTCCACCGTTCATGGACGATAAACAGTTATCTATAATAGGTAAGTTCTACCAGGCAGCGGGGTGTATTGGTCCAAGGCAACTCATATTGATACGTACATAACATCACCTCAGATTGCACCAAATTATAACATTGACAATCACTCTTACGCCTGAAATCAGCAGCAGTAACTGTGTGTGTAATCAGAGGGGCAATGTTAGTGACAGCTAAGCAGCACCAATTATGTGACAGCATTGAGAACTAATGTCATCAGGCCATCAATGTCAGGCACTAGGGTCTGACACCCTGCGGTGGTGACAGCATGGACAGCAGACAGTGTGACAGAGCGGGAAAGTAGGGTAGGAATAGGGGATTAGGACCAGCTGTATGGAAATGTCAGGTCTCGGTATTCTGTGCTGCTCTGGACGAGAGAAGAAGTGGTAACAAAGTGCTGGGTTGCTCCGAGAACTGCTCTAGGTGTCGGCAGAAGGCGAGGAAGTGGGGGTGCTGTGGGAGCTGACCATTGGTTCGCCTAAACCACAAAATTGGATGGCCCTTTATTGAAAAGACAATCGTATGTATCATAGGTTATGTATATTCCAACGATGAACAAGATATACATTTGTGAGAGATGGAAGTCTGAGTAAATTCGCCAACATTCGTATTTATATAAGGATAGTACTTATGATAATATGATCAAATATATATATAATTTCTGGCGTTTTCCAGGAAAGAAACCAAGCCCTACTTATACATGTATATGTAACCGACCGTTTCCAGTTATAAATTGACACTCATAATCATCGATGGTGAAAGACCTTGATGCTTATTAGACATATTATAGCCAAATCCCAACACAGAGTCAAACATTAACGAGGATGATAACGGCGAATATGTTCTGACAATATATGTTTGAAATTGCCATGTTTATTGCATATCCCTCTTTAGTTGTTGTCAAGAATAAGGTGATCCTTTAATTTCAGTGCTCCATTATCCATGTGATGAGTGTTGCAATACATCCATTAGAGAGCAAAAATAACACCAATAGGCAGGGCATATTAAATGAGTTACCAATCCATCACTTAGGGTATTAACAGCATTAACTTCATCAGCATTCACTCGCACCATCATTTGAAAACCCTAGCTAAGCCCCTAGAATTCTCGTTCGTTCCCATTATGGCTGTTGGCTATGGCCTTGGATGGGATTTATGTCTTGCAACAGATGTTAGTGGATACAGGCAATTAGATGAATGACAAGTAGTATGACCATTTTAATGTGTATTGCCACACTAAAGGAAAAGACTAGCATGTAAACAATTATATACTAAATCCCAGTGATAGAACAGATCGGAAACTTACCCCTTATATCAATACATTACCAGTCGCTGAAGATTTCACACATAATATATATCCCAGCAAAATAAGCTATATTATATTGTCTCTCTATCATGACCAAGTTCCGTATAATACATTGCATTTATCTCCCTATTTTATTGCCCTAGATTCAATACTTTATGGTAACGACTCTACATGATAATGCCATCCTCTTATCTAATTATACTGAAGGATTGTCAACTCTGACATGCTAATGCCAACCAATGTGCCCCTTTGGGGATTTATATGCCGGTCACTATTGTTGCTGTTAGCTCAGAGTAATAGAAATCTCTATTACTGTGAGCTCTTAGCTGTGGATGGCAAGCTCCGCCCCGTGCTAAATAGTGGCTGTCTATAGGTGTCAGGTAATAGGGACAGTCAGTCCAGTGCTAATGCACTCAGCCTCTATACAGGGGTGAGTCACTCTGGCAATGCATTCACCGTCATCTACTACTCACTCATTCACTTGCTGACTGGGGGATGGGTGCACGTAAAGCTGACCCATGCAACTACAATATAAATACAACCTCGAGTGAGGTGAGGGAAAACAGGGCAGTAAAAGATCCATCCCAAATGATGATCTACACCTAACTTAGTGACTAGACATGTATCACCTTGCCGGTATGGCATACATGTTTAAACTACTCTTGAAAAGCGACCACGTGGGGGACGGGACGTACGTAGAGTGGGTGTACTGAAAATGTTGGTACTGCATGCTAAATAATCAATCCTCCCACTTAATCGCGAATTATTCCATTCAACGAAACACAATAAATGGTTATGGATAAATAGTTGGTAGACAATTGTACAGGAGTAATTGCTCAAGTGTATTCAGTATGCAATATATGGTCAATTACACTGAGACCCCATATTGAATGTATTACTAGGTATTATGCCATTTAGTTCGAAATAATCACTTTTAATTCTATGCAGGACAAGGGCCAATCCTCTTGTTAGCAGGCAATATTAAACATCAATGAGCCAAGAATAATGCAAATACCCACCTTTCTAATGATTAAACAAAAGGATTGAGTATTCCAAAGCAGATCTAATGATCAACAGTACCAATTGTGAAAGTACAAGTCGCAGTGGTTGTGTACTATAATCGTAATCCTCTGTGACACTCCTTTGTCTTTATCCATGGATTGTCGTAAGAACCTTTCGGTTTCAATAATTCAGAATAATGGTATACTTGAATGATATATCACAATGACAATTACATTGTAAGCACATAAACTGTATACAAGATATAATAAACCCACCAACGTCGAATGCATCAATGAATGGTGTTTGGATGTGTTAGTTGATGTATCATTGTATGAACGTTCCGAGCTTTCGTGATCCTTTTCTTTTCATGAGGTTGTTATTGGTTCCAAAAGTTGGATCTTTGATTATATGATAAAGCAAGGGAATTCTGCTTTACGTTGACTGCATACCGGTCATCAGAGGGACAGCGGACACCAACAATTTCCTACTACAACTCTCACCTACCACAAGGGCTGTAGTACTCACTCCAGTTGTGGTAGTAGTAGTTGTAGGTAGTGTGGGAACTAGGAGAAGGTGGTAGGACTATAGGAAGATTGGTAGGACAGGTTGTAGTCGACCAGACCGGGACATCTGCGATTCCCTCCCACTGCTTCCCTTGGTATAGGGGCGGTAGACCTCAGCCTTTCTGACACGGTCTCTGTGCCCGTGGATGGGGAGGAAGAGAGTCTACTACTACTAGAACACCACACTACAAGCTCAACCAAACCCCCGATGGATGCTCTTTCTCCGAGGAAAAGAGCCACAGTTCCAATAAGTACTACAACACGTAGTCTGAGGTGCAAGACGAATTATATGCTGCAGATGTGAACACTATTGAAGGATGTACATATGAGCTATAAAAGCATATCCGCATTTGGATGATTGCTCCTCCTAAATATCCTCCTTGGGCTCCTGCCTTTACTCCACTGGTTTAACAAATAACACAATATCAAAAGAGACACAGGGAGCCAGGGCAATGATGATGTTGCTGTCCAACGGCCTTGTAATACTAACTAGGCGGCTTGCAGAAGGTTCCATTGCCGGTAGTGGTTGGTGGTAAAATTTCTTGTTTTTGTTGTAGTTGTAATTCATGTTGGGTCATCCATAGGGTAATCCTGCAGCTGGAAACAGAACAACATCCTGAGTAGAGATCTAGTAAAGGTTTAGACAAGAGAAGGGGTAAGTATGGAGGTGTTCCAATGGTAATAATGAAGGAAGGGAGATGATGAGGAGAGGAATAAAGGTGCCCCTTCTATCTCTCTCTTTCGACTGCACGTTGAAGCTGCCCCTCCTCACTGTACTATCATCAGACCAACGTCTGAGAGGAGACTGTGTTAGAAGAGTGTGTGTGAGTGTGTGGGGATGGGGGTGGGAGTGTGCTTGATGGTGGGCGGGTGTCTCAGAGAACAGTCAGAAGAGAGAAGGGCAGCGTGGTGGAGTGAGAGACTGAGAACGTGTGTGTGTGTGCAGACACGAGCATTACCCATGCACGCACGCTAGTGCTCCCTCCAGCTTGTAGCGACCGTCTGCTGTAGTACCAGTACTGAGAGCGCCCACCCTTGCGTCCTTGCCTGCTTGCAACCGCTCTCTCTCTTTCTCTCTTTCTCTCCCTCTCTCTCTCTCTCTCGCCGCGTGGCTTGAGCGAAGCAGACTGCTGGTCCTGCTGCTGCTCACACCCTAATGCTGGGTGGGAGATGGACGGGGAGGGGGGCACTCGAAAATAGGAGAGGTATATCATGTAAAAAAGGCGCAAGATTCAAATTTTAAAAGAATTTTAGAACAATGCAAGTCTTTACCTGTGCCAATAGCAGAGTCAATGGAAGCGGTATTTGCTAAGATAAAGAGTCACCCTTTTGGTTTAAGCTTCTCCCGGAAGATGCTTCTTTCATCAGAAATGCACTTCTTTCTGAACCGCCACTGGTATACGTTGCTACAACCTGGACGCAACGAACCCTATAAGAACGTCAATATCAAGTATTGAAAACGAAATTGGAATCCTGTTTACTACTAGTAAACGCAGAAGGGGAAACATTGATAGTCTAATTTTGATGCCAGGTTTAATAGCCAGTTTTCATATAGTTTGCAAGGAGCTCTCCTCATAGAAACGGTAGCATGTGTCCCCGGGCATGTGTCTGAGTAGCAATGAGTTTGATCTGTATAGTGTCCCCCTTTGAGCAGCTGGTGCTGCGTGCCCAGGCCTTCCATCTGCACAATGTTCCTCCATCTGGCTGTGAAGGCCCGGATTCCATCTGTTCTAGCGCCCCCTAGCCGTGGTCAGGGTGAACTGCCCTTGGTAGTACACCTGGCGGCCGCAGATGTTGCAGGCAGATGCTCTCATCACACCAATGTCACACGCGCTACTGTGGTCCGTAACCACTAACACGCATCGCACTTCCTCGTCGCTTGCGTTAATCGTTCGGGGATGTTTTCAGGCAAGAGAGAAAACATAAGGGGTAGCACCCGCCATCTTTATTGGAGATTGGTTACTGATAAGAAAGAACCATAGGTATCTTTAATGTATTATTTTAATGAAGTGCGTTACTAAATTTGGTGAATATTGGTTTGAATAGTTCGCAAGTTATATTCATTAGTTGGACCAATCGAGTCCCTGACTTAAGCATAAGTTATAAGCGAATCCTTTATTTTGCCAGTTATATGTTACAACTAGATGTCCCACAAGAAGGAGAGTGATATGACTTCTAGTCCCCAGGGCCAGGTCTTCCACCCTACGCCCAGAATAACAGACTGGCTGTCGTATATGTATTTACTCCAGGGCACAACCCTGGGACCCATATTGTTCAGTATTTATATGAATGTTCTACCACGTCATATACAAAATTCGCATATATATCAAATGTTCACAGACGACACCATAATGTATACTATAGGACCCAATCTTTTAAAAATAACTCAAGATCTCCAAAACGATTCAAATGCAATTTAAATGAATGACATAGTGGTGCAAAACAGACCGAATTTAATTAAATCCGAATAAGTCCAAAATTCAAACTTTTATGGGTCATCAAGTATTCAGGTTGAGATAGGAGAACCAAAATCAAGGGGAAAAAACAGAAAATTTACTTGTACCTTGGCGGAAAAGGCAATTATCAAAATTAAGAGACGCATACTACTATTGATTTAAAAGGTAATGGTACTCCCATTAATAGACCTGGCAAACATATTTCATGATTCACACACAACAAGTAGTGTACATAGATTACAAATCATCCAGAACAAAATACTATGAATGATATATTGCCTACCACTAAGAGCCAGCGTCAAGGATCTCCATATCACTGTCAAATTAATCCCACTTAAGTATAGAAGAAAAATGCATTTACTCAAGTCGGGCCACCGTCTGGCGCAAAACCCCATATTCATAGATTTAAGAACATTAACTACTATATATAGAAATTGTGTCCAAGGAAGGAAAACCTAAAATAAATCAGACCACAAAATTAGCAAGTCAATTTTAAATAGAATCCCCCAGTCTTGGAACAAACTTCAGACGGATAGGATGCCCACCAGATATATGACCCGAACATATTCAAGAAATATGTATCAAAACATTCCATATAGTCAGATGAAAGTTGTATAGACTAGGACAAGACTTCTCAGAGTTTAATCAATTGTAGTGTTATTAAACCCCATGTTACGATGCTTAACTGAATTATGAATACTTTATGAACTGAACGAATAGTGGTTGGTCACCTCCAGACATCAACGGGGGTGAGTGTTGTTAACCACTTGACCGAGTACTGTAATTAGGATATAAGTGGGCTTGAAAACCTCCCTCCAGCTGTAGAATGCCCCCTTTATGCAATTATCAATTGAAATACTAGTATAAAGTCTTTAAGTCAAATCTTTTCTTGAAATGAGAAATACCACATTGTTGGAAAGTTTGAGAAATAAATTTATTAAAAGAAATAAATCTATAGGCGGCGATCGAACCCGCAACCTCCATATTACAAGTCGTCAAGTATCTAGTGTATATGCGGCACCAGTGGTTTCCACATACCATTAATTCCGCCCGTATTTGCAAGACAAAGGCAACAATGCTGGTGGGTATAACTTATTGTTTCTTCTGTAGCAGTACAGATAGCTTATGGATTTTTAAACAATGACTTTAGGCGTAATAATCCACAGCTGTGTTACTCGCAGTCGGGTTCAATAGCAGGACATGTTTTACACATGAATGCATATATATATAATCGACGAGTCGATGCCCATATTTGGGACCAAGGGCAGTTACTTCTTTACAGGCCACGCCCCCTACTATTCCTCCAATCAAATGTCGTCATCCCAACTATTATGACGTGGCCATTGTTCTTATCCACCAATCACAACCGTCGCTGCGTCGCGGTAAACATAAACGTTCTGTCAACTCACTTTCAATAGCAGTATCGCCACGATGGAGATGATTTTTGCTTTTTAGTTTAATGGGAAAAGACTATATATTCGATTTTGACAAATTTGTATACGCAGAAGTTATAACTGAGGCCTATATATATTTCCCACGAAAGCTAATGGTTCATTTATTTTTTATGTCGTAATGTCTCGAGTATCATCATCCATAATGATCTCTCTATCTCTATTTCCTGAGTATGATCATAAACTGCCTCCCTCTCAGCTCTCCTGCCCTTGATATAACCTTTCAATGTGTTGATAAGGGCGTAAAGCGACCAATCTCACTCACTCACTCCATAATGATCGAGACACGATGCTTAGGAATTAGGATTTTTATGACGCCAACTACATTGGATTATGATTGGAGAATTGTTCATTTGCCTTCGTGATGATACATTGACAAAAAGCTCATGATCGTGGTCTTCTATCAAACAGAAGTCTTCCAATCCATGTGTATCTTCTTTCCTGATCTTTGTTACCTTATTAATACAATATAGCTACTCTACTCCATGTTTCTGTTAGGTTAAGAAACATGATATAGATAAAAACTTATTAGAATTACAAAGAAAGTTACCAAATTATAAGATCATAGAGCTAGAGAGAGATGTCAGTGAGAGAGACAGGGTGTCGTTAAACACATGCCAACATTGTCTCTCCCAGCAAATCTTGTACAGATTCTTTCTAATGTCAGTTAATTAAAACTTTTAAGTCAATACTTTGAATTATATACAGTACCCTTCATCAGAGTCTTATAGGATTGTAGGATGTTTCACATCGGTGTTCCGTTAGGATCATGACAAATACATTGGTCCTTATCGATAACTAGAGGAGAGGGAGGGAGGGAGGGAACACTTTCCCATGCCACTAAAAGTTGTTACCGCGCCCATTATCCAAATTGGCGGAAACTCGCCATTACAGAAACAACAGATCTATATAATATATATATATAATCACCAATACAAAAAATGTCATAATAGTCTCAAATATGCCAATTTATGGCCTGGGAGGTGTTCGCCTGATGAAATGATATCATAATCATAATTGTTGTATGGTAAATACTAACACGGGCAACCGGGAAGGCCACTAAAATTATGTAGCTATAACTAGGCCAGTCTAGGGTAATATAAGTATATATATAACCAGAGAACTGCATCTCTCACTGCCATGTTTACGAAGTATAACCAGATACATAGACACCGGCTTGGCGTATCCACAACATGGTCATTACGTCATTATGCGCAAAGATACCACCTGGATATTTAACTGCTTCTGACACCTAACCAACAACCTCAGACCACCCAACTACCACCTCCTGCCAACCACAATTGCCTCTGAGCCCACAACACTTATAGTTGTCCACTGGTATCCTAGCAACACCTTCACAATCCTTTACAATCCTTTCCCATTGGGATTGGGAATGTCAATGAAGCATGCACTGTAACCACTGGCTGGTCAGACACGCTACAACTAATTAATCATAAAATGTCATCAAATACTATAGGCTATTCTGGTATTGATCATAAATGACCAGTTATGTATAAATCAACTTAAAATTATATGTATAGGCCTATCAACTACGTTTTGTGAATAGTTCTGTGGGTATGTATTTTGAAATTTAAGACAAATTGCTGTTGCTGTCCGATGTTCATATTTCTGTTTAAATATTCAAAATTGTTCGTTATTATAAAATAGAGCAACGATTTCAATTGAAGAATTTTCCATTGATACGTAGAGATTCAACACTGATATTTTTTAGGAAAGACCAGAGGGACTACAATCAATGGCGCAAGGAATGCAGGCTGCTCTGTGGGTGAATTGTTACGTTGTTATTGTTAGGGGGCAAAATTACGTGAATCTACTGGTATCACGACCTCTATACTCAACTTGGCCTAATTAAACCAAATTAACTTAGGTGTAGGGCCACCGTAGGTAGGGCTACGCACACGGTGCACAGCTGCCGCTCCGGCAGCTGCGGCGCGAGCGAGCGAAGGGGCGCGCGGTGTGGCGTCATCGCTTCCCCACTGCCCTACTGCGCCTCTCTCAGGCAGTCGGTGAGTTTGCCTTGCAAGCAGATGGTGGGAGTGGAGCAGCAGATGGCGGGACAGCTGCTGCCCGACACCATCGCTGCCAGCAGCCTGCTTAACGCATACGTCATACGTCACACGTAGTGACGCGTAGCGTAACTCATGACTAGGCTAACTTAGCGGCTTGTAGTCACCTAGAGATAATATGCAGTTGTTTGTGAGCTTTTTTAAGTGGCGCTGGATATTTTTTTTAGCACCGACCAACCTCGCGGGATATAGCGGGAAAATAAGAAAGCAAGAAAGGATGAATTATAAAAGGGGATTTTCCTGGTCAAAGTCCATCAAAGTATTCTTTCAATTATTGATTGGTTGGTTTCCAATATTTGTATGTGTTGCTAATTGTCTATTTTGTTATTTCCTAAAGTTCATGGCGCTATAGGCCTAATAGGGCATCTTCAGTGAAATATTGCCCCCGTTGCATAACAATCTGCGAGTAGCTTTTTCAGTGTTAATATTGAGCTCGCAGATTGTTATGCAAATGTACGTGTATATAAAATTATGTTTGGGTTAAAGGATTTAATTATATATTTTCTATTATTGGAAGATGATGATGTTATCAATATTGCAACATACGATAAACACGCTATGACGCTTTGATTCGAAGAATTTTATTGAAATGATACTTTTGTGATCCAGAATATATATGCGATTTCAGATAATCTTATGCGGCACAATATTGCTTTTATATCACAAGTTTGGGTGATATCATATAGAAATGAGTGACATCTGCCTATTTGATACGTGTAGACATATCAACACATATGTGTTGATACGCCCAATACCGAAGGGACTTGTTTTGTGAAATTTGATTCGCCCACCTTGTATGCATAGAAACGTCCCAACGTCAATGCCCGTCAATGATACGTTGTCTTGTGTCTAAGTATCGCTAAAAGGCTCCAAGGTATTATAGAAATACTAGTGATTCTGTGGATCAAGGATGTGAAATTTCAGATGCTTTCCCACAACGTGAGGAAATTCAGAATAAGGGAATTTGAGCCGGGTACCAAATTATTAAGGCGCTGCGGCAATGTTTGGATTCGGGTTGCTTTAGATAGAAAAAAGTCTATTATTATTCAGTCCCATTCCTTCCAGTCTGCTGACTTCATTTATCGTTAAAAGGGCCGTTCTCAGAAAAGTCTTGCAAATGTTGTCTTTGGTCGAAATAGCTCTGTAGAGCTGAGGAAAATATTTATTTTATTCTGTATTAATTAAATATGCATTTTACACATCATGAGCGTTATTTTGACATAATATCATTGAGGGGCGGATCAATGGTCACTGAAATAAGCCTAAATATATTGTCTGTCGATTTTATGTCACGATAACACAACGGTCTTTAGGGCTCCTATGCTTCATATTTAATTATACGTGTAGTACTGTGGGTATCACAGGTACTCTGTACTGCTACATTGGGTATGAGTTACAGTCTATTCCACCAGGGGTTTGCAGTACAGTGCTCTATGTATACTCCTATGTGGACCACCAGATGTCCTTCTTATGCACTGCAGCTTATATTAGTGATTACTTCTGTATTGTATAGTCATGTTGTGTATGTACTCTGTGTTAACCTGTATGCTATACTTGTGACACCCCTATGTGTATTGTGTATGTTTCCTCTAGTGGCCCTCTTCATTGAGAGGTAGACAGGCTTCAGACTGCCTCCTGCAGTCTGGCCTCTTGACCTTTGTTTGGTGTGTAGTAATAAAGGAGAGTTGCTGGCAAGGACCAAGAACCTGAGTTAGTGATATGTTCGTTAGTTAGTGAGGTACTAATTAGCAAGAACCACAATTCACTACATACGTACTCATAATAAATATGGAATATTTTGCATTCACATCAATGTAGTCATATATATAATCATATAAACTGGCAGGGGCTTGAGGGCGGGACTAGAACATATATACTGATTTATAAGCATGAAATGATACCCCCAAGTCTGTCCATTTAACTTCATTTTTTCGATTTCCAACGCTGAAATGCAAGACTTTTCTGAGAATGGCCCAAAAGCAAAAGAGAAAATGATTTAAGTTTATTCGATGAAATGCAGTTAAATCATGGATGGATTATAATTATTGTATAAAGGTATGTAGATAGTCATAATGTTTATAAATGCTTCATTAAAACAATCAACTTGGTTATGAGGAATTTCCCAAAATAAAGGTAAATGTAATTATAAATGAGGTGTGCTGTCACCAGGGAATCCATATAATATAAAGCTAGAGCGATTTCTAGGAAAGGAGGTAGAAAAGAAATGGTAGAAAGAAGGTTTTCTTTGTCCAGAATGTTCTCGGAATTTGTTGCTTTACAAACCACTTTACTCATCTTTAGAGGTCTCTCCCCCCTCTCTGGATGTCGTCGTATGTGGTTTGTGAAGGTATTTGGGGTGGAAATGTGATTTTGAAGCCTTTTTTAAATCGAGATAACCACACTTTATTTATAGCCTGGGAAAGCCCCTGTGAGATACTACGTCATTTCCCACAACCTACATCCAGGGGGACCTAACCAAAATCTTACAGATTTAAAAAATCAGATAAGGATTTCCAGGTATAGTTAGCACCTTAGTATTACACCTTGAATTCCTTGAAAGTCTCGGAATTTCAATTTACACAGGCTTTAGAATAGATAAAGATATTTTACAATTATATGTATATTCAAATGTGTAGAACAGTAGTAGTAGACTTTTCAGTAGATGAGTCTATGAGAATTATAATATAAAAAAAAGATACAAAAACAATTAATGCACAGATTGGGTTTGGTGATTATTAGGACCTTGACAGACTGTACCTCAGGTGAGGGGAGGGGGAGGGAAAAATGAGGGGGCGAAAGAGAAAGGGGAGGATGGAGGGGAAGGGAGGGAGGGAAGGGAAAAAAAGGGAGGAAGGGGAGCATGAGAATGCGGGGGTTGGGAAATAAGAGATAAGGTTGGGAGAGAAAAATAGGTATGAAAGTCAGAGAAAAGGTGGAGGGAAAAGAGGGAGAGGGAGAAGTATTGGGTGACCGTCCTATATGCAGAGGAGTGGGAGTGTGAAGAAGAGGGAAAAGAGGGAGAGGGGGAAGTGTGGGGAAAGAGGATGACTGTCCGGAGGACGGGTACTTTGCTAGTATGTTATATTCTGAGGATGAAGGCTTCTCGTACTTTCTCGGCTTACTATGAATTTGCATGCAATTTGTTCCCTTCATAATATAATCGTGGCAAAGGCGGCGAATTTCTTGCGCGTTTGTTGTTTCAAATGGCATCTCAAGCTGTTGGATGGGATCTCAAACTTCTAATCCCAAAATCCGGGTGCAGCAGGAATTTTGATCTAATAGCAATATGGATTAGTATGCCAATGGATTCGAACTGTTATAAAACAATGGATTGGTCCAAATCCAATATATAAGATCCCCTTCTCTCTTGACCGAAAACTTCAACTGTATCCAAGAATTTGTTCATGTAGGGGAGATGACCCCCAGAAGATGGATTCGAACCCATAAATCCACGATGTCACTCTCTTGGGCCCTTTTAGGTATGACAAGCTATGACAAGAACATCTATATAGATTAAATGTACATATATAAAATGCATGTATTTTTCGCGGTGAAAACACAAAGACCCTGGTAATAGGGCAAATCTGGGAACGAGGACGAAGGAGATTGATAGTGTTAGTCATGATTTGTGTCATTATCCTAAGATGCTATACGTTTTATAAATACTCCCATAATAAATCGAAGAGATCCAGGGCCCGTTGCATGCATAAGAAATTCTCCCTTAATTGTTTCCTTCCTTAGCTATTTGTTTTTGCTAAGCATCTGGTTAGCAACATTTAGGGAAGGAATGCACTATACAAAGAATGCTAATTTGTATTCCTACAGTAGGCCTTCCCTATACATACATATAAGCTTAAAGCAAGGAAAATGGCTTAGCAAGGAACATTTTTAGTAAGGATTTCTTATGCAACAGGGCTCTGGACGTCGAAAGTTAGCCAGGAAAACGTGGAAGTCTAGATGTCAGAGCACAGGCCGCCGTTCCCTTCACTGCAGAATATAAATGGATGGTTAGCCCTTTTAAATTTTCAGAAAATCTCGTCTAGCTTAATTGATGAATTGCTCCATGTTGCCCTGATAGTATGTTGTGATTCTGAATCATTCCATTCCTACCATCATCGATGCGACTGTAAGGGTTTTGATTTCAATATTTCTGAAATTTCTACTAGTTCTTTTGGTACCAATATACTAATTAAGTTAATGGTCTTGGTTTTTATCAGTATGCACTTTACCTTACCTTACCTGTGTCTTTTGAAAAACAACTTGCCACAGAATTGTTACAAACAGGGGTGCAAAAGAATGAGCAAGACACAGTTAGTGCAAGGGTATTTTGATACTAAAGAATAGTTGCATAGATCTGTCATGGGAGTGAAAACATACCTCTATCTCTTACACTTTATCCTCCCAACTATGAATATAATCGTCCCATACCTTATCTGGAGAGACATTTCTACTGATGCTCACAAAGGGAGAAATGGAAGTATGATCAATATGTCTGATTCCTGAGTGTTGAAACATTTCTGTTCAAGCTTGCATGGACTAAGGAAAGACTGGAGAAGAAGGATATGAGAAGTGAGAGATCAAACAATATTCCCATTGTGAGGAACATAGGCCTAGCACCAATTCATTTCACTTGTCATTCCACATGTTAAATCGATCAATATTTGAATGTAGCTACTGTGCGCAATGACTGGGCAAGTTTCATTCATCCAGTCATGATCCTTTGACAGTAAAACAAATAAATTCCTTTATAACCTACGCTGAAATCTTTTAATTATCCATACTAAGTCTTATTTACTAATTCAGAAAAATAATTTATTACATTCCGCAGCCTCCATATTGAGAGGTATTGATGAATAAAGTCACGCTCCCAAGACAAACCCAATTCAGTCACTTGGTAATTGAAAAAGATTTTCATCTTAATACTCATTCTCTCACAGCTAGAATCTGCATGACTTGCACAATTTGGGCAGACAATATTTCAATATTTTGTAATTAAGCGTCATGTTAAGACTGAAGTCGAGAAAACCTACTTCTAGAGGGTCCACACCACACATTTGACCATTTGTGAATATCCGCTCTGTCTCACATTTATGCATTTTCCATGACAATTTCTTCTACATAAATAAACAGGGGGTGTAAGATATCTATGATTCTTGGATGGAATAATTGAAGAAAGCTAAAGAAATAATTGCTCCAGGTTTTTATTCAAAGGTCTCAACGTTCGCACAGAGGTTGTTGATATATGGTTTGAAGTAAGCTCTTAATATCGGGTTTTTGTTGCACTGGAGTATATCACTACTTATTATACACTAGCAAAGTACACTAGAGGAGAAAGCGACCCTTGATACAATGCAAAAACAAAGATAGGACTTAAAACCCTTTTTGAGTATTGTTTATTGGCTGAGATGCATTTGCTGCAAGTCAGCTTTAAAGATTCTCCCTCCACTTGAACCAATGAAACATATTCCTACAACGAGTGTCCAAAGTTTAATTCATTGGAAGATTCGTGGCCCATGCGAAAACCATTTTCACCGAAAGTAAACACAAGCTTAGTACTGCCACACAAAGCTCTGGTCTGGGGAAACGCTATATCCCAGAACCCCATTTAACTCACTTTTCTTGCTTATTTTGATCTTAGCCTCTCTAATTCTTTCTCCAATTGAAAGGGAGTGACATCAACAACTAAATGTGTTAGTTAAAAAGAAAACCAAGTCCCTAATGTGAAGATATTAGTGAAATTAACAAGAAATTTTGGTTGTGACCAAGGAGAAAACGGTTTCCCCTGACTAATTCTACTAACCTTCAACCCCAACAGTCAAGTAACAGTCAAGTAACAATGAAGTAACAATGAAGTAACAGTCAAGTAAAAATAAGTAAAAATAAAGTAAAAATAAAGATTGATAAAGTATCCCATCATCAATACTGTCAACAACACACAATTAAGCACAATTATGACAACTATGTCAAGTACATACTGAAAATGATTTAATATACATCAAATTTGATTCATGTTGCTTATGTATTTTCTTATATAATGGTTGAATGTGATCCTTGAATGTGATCCTTCTAGAATGAGAGAATGATAGAGTTATCGTCATTGTCAATGGCCAAACAGACAGTTGAAATCTGAAGGTTGGACATAATTGAAATAGCCCCTGACTATTGATATGAAATTAATAAAAAACATTGCTTAATGTCTCTTTGTTGTATTTGTGACAGATGGGTATGAATTAAGTGGTCCGGCCACTGTCGACAAAACGGTGTCGATGCAAAGACGATGAAATTGCTGGCGATGAGGAGGGGCTATTGGTGACTGCATCATCTTTGCATCGACAAGGGGGAAAAGTTCGGCAACTATAGAACCAATTTTCATGCTTTTACATGCACAATCTCATTGAGTAGACATCACCAACGCATCGCCACGGCCCTTACCTCCATTGACAATGCACCGATGCAAAATCTTATCGCCGGGAAATATCAAAGATGTTTAATGTTCATCGCTACCCTTACCGATGCAATTTTCACATCGCCCACTCATCGCTTGTCATCGCTGGCTATTAGCGATGGATAGTCGATGCAAAGATGATGCTTTAAATTTCACAAAAATCTTATCGACTACCTCATCGCCAACGATTGTGTCAACAGTGGCCGGACCGCTTTACTCTTGAAAACCTATATTGGAGTAGCCTTGAGCTAACCTTGGGTCAGTGTGACAAGGCCTAGGGTCGTTGGACAAGTATCCCTGGCAGCTCAGAAGGTCACCACGGGTGTAAAAATATTAGCTAAATGTCACAAATAATGACATATAACTAGCCAAACATGAATGATTATTTATTTTTAAAAGAACTGTATGACATCACTTGAAACATATACTGTTATAATATTTTCAAATCGATTTTAAATAATATAATAACATTTTTTTAAAAGCTTTTCAAGCTTAGGCCTGGTAACCAGCAGGACATTTAAGTGTCAGCATGTGGACGGATAAGGACAGGTGGGACCAAACCAAAGTTTAACTTTGCCTTCCTTACAAGTGTAAAGAGAGGAGGCAGGAACTTGAGCTAGCACATTAGTAGCAAAGTCAAAGGTATACAGGAAGGAAATCCAGCATCACATGTGGCATCTTGACGTATAGTGAACTAAAGTATTCCTCTAGCAACGTTTGTAAGAAAATAAGTCATTGATCAGCACGAGAATGCGATTCGTTGGCCGAATTAAGTTGAATCTAATTATTTTAATTAGATAATTAATGGATGGATATTAAAATGTCCGCTGTGGCTGATAATCAGACATTCTTTTGCTGAATCCCTTGGTAAATGATCTTTATTAGTAGAATGAGGAAGGTTGTTTATATCCTCTAATTAACCACATAGAAAAACTGAACTTGAAGGAGATGACGAATTCAGGCGCGACTAAGATGCTAGTCACAGGCCCCTAGATTTCCACGATGTTGAAATGATCAGAACCAGGAGAGATGTCAGTGATCACTGAGGTCCCTGCAAATGGTAGTATTGGATATTGGAGTCATGGAAAATTTGGCGGGCAGCTGATACATTAAATGAGATTGAGAATTAAACTCAATATTAGAAACGCATACTTGTGAGGTTCTCTAGCAATTGAAATATTTTCTATCATTTATATCACAACTTGGCTTGTTATCAACCTCGCAACTCGATGATCTGCACTATGAATAATGTTTCGGAAAAGTACATGTAAGTACTAGTAATGAAGGCACTTGTTATCTTGGCTCTGATTGGTTCAGGAAAAGTGGGTCACCAGTCACGTCCGCTGTATTATCCAATGAGATTGAGTCTTTCTAAAGTGTTTTGGATGCATATAAGATAAACAAGTTTCGGCGGAAAGCCATGCGAGGTAAATAAATCATTTTCTAACAGTTGTGATATAAATATGGAATGCAAACTCAAAGTGTTGTACTCGTTGGGATACATATACACTCATAGGCCTAGTTGAAACGGTTGTATCATCGCGAGTGGCGTAGCCACGAGCGATGATACAACCGTTTCAATTAGGCCTACTCGTGCATATGATCCCAACTCGTAGAACACTTATCGTTACATTCCATCTAAGTACTGCTATTTCAAAATTCATAGTCAAATGCCTCAGTGATACGAGCTTATGATCCATTTACTTTTCTCCTAGTTAAATTCAGCGGGCCTTTATGCCCGAGTTGGGTGGGTGATGGGATGTGGAGGGACATCATCCTGACGAACAGGTTCCTTCCTCAGAGAAGCTGTCGTCCCAAAGGATCCCCAAACCTGAGCAACCACCGGCCAGGCCTATACATGTGACATACGCTCCCATGAGAGGGACCCCCTTTACCTCTATATAATGTGTATCTATACATGTATATATATATATACATACATACATTCATGTATGTATTTTTATGTTAATACTCAGATATAATAATAATGATCTATTATATCCTAGATCAAGAATTAGTTATCATTATCGAGAAATGTGGGTGAATCTCAGTGTTATATTCTAAAAAATTATCAGAATAATTATTATTTGAATCTCATCTTTAAAAGTCTGATTCCACACAACGCTTCTAAGATGCACAATGATTACAAAACGTGTGCTCTTCAAATACAATCGACAGTTGTTCCTTCTGCTGGAACCTCTTGCAGGAGATATATTTTGGGGGTGTTGCATTGCATGAGATAACAACGTTAACATAAGGATCCATGTAGGATGCACTTGAGCTCCTCAGGTCCTTATCCTTTTTTTACTATTATACTAAATCCAATAGGGTGATTAGCGATAAGGATACGTTCATGGATAAGGATACAATAAGGAACGATTGACAATACAATATAATCAGCCCATAGTTAACGATACCTCATGCAAAGGGCCGGTTGGGGCTGCTTTGAGTGCTTCAGCCAATCAGATCACAGAGAAGTAGGTCACTCCATTCTCAATGGGGTTGATCATAAACAATCTTTTATACCTTGTATGAATGAATAGGTGTCTCCTATACTGACTCTATGGATAATGTAGACAAGGTGTAACATAATAGCTGTGCTCATCGAGAGTGCTCATGATATTATGACATTTGAGTGGTCGTGATGACACTAACCTCTGCGCTAGATAAGTATAGGACATTCCCATATAACACAGCATCAGTATTAGCCGACATCGAAGCGTGGATTGGATTTTGGTTTTTATATCATAAACCATGGTAGTATGTGGTAAAATTGTAAAACGTATGTAGAGCAGGAGAAAGGTGACATGACAGGTAATCGAAATGGAATCTGCACTTGGTGCAACTCTACTTTCTCTTTGTCTTCTCCAGATTCTCGTAGACAACAGAGATCCGGATGCCTAGAATAGAGTCATGAGGAAAACCAAACAAACCCATCAACCCCGAAATAAAAACTAGGCGCTAAGTGGCCTTTTGACGGAAAGCTTCCCAGAAAGCTTCACAGCTTGGCTTTGTTTAATGTTTTCCATCACACGGAGAAGGTGAATGAGAAAAAGCTCTTCTTCATCATCTTGCCGTCGCTGTATTATTGTTGTTTCAGTAAAGATCAATTGTCAGAATAGTTCATCAGAAGTATTGACATAAAGACTACGGGCATAGTATGGATTCCTTCGGGTTTTATGGTGACAAATCCAGGGAGGATATAGTCTGTATGCTTATCTCATAGAGTAGATTTATCCTAAGGTTACTTCTTGAGATCCAGATCAAATGACTCAAGAGAAACACGTGAGGTTGATAATATAGTCAGTCTATGATGCAAGACATTGGAATATGTAATGGAAAGTCGGAGCTTCAATGAATTATTTTGGATTATTATAATATCTCCCACACTAAAGTTATATTTTAGAATGACTTTCAAATGGATAGCGAAATTTCGATTCTTGTTCTTTAAAGAGTAGTCCTTAGGAATCTTCCAGCTGACACTATGTATAATATACATGTCTCGCACAGATAGTCATGTGACCATAGTTCATAGTTCTGATCTCCAGGTGTAGTAAGGTAAAAAGTTGTTTAGAATAGTCAGTAGGGGGTAGCTCTCTCGCTCTCGAATTAAATATAATCAAATTAATCACAATTTCTCCCCAAATCATGACGATACAAGACAGTATATTATGTTTACGCTATAAATTATATATTTGTGTGTGGACATTGGAAATACTTTCATAACTAGCTTGCAATATCAAAGTCATTGCACTATAATATTATATAGATGATGTTGAGACAATTTCAGGTAGTCAACTGTATGAAAACAGCAGTTGTTTGCATTTTGCTAAGGGATGATGATAAGCCAATCACTTGATGAATAGCTTTCTATACATTCTGGACCAATTTGCCATACACCAGATCAATCTGCAAGAGGACACCTGATGGTTTTATCTTTCAAAGGTTCTACATGCCAACTATGACGTGTTCATGTCAGCTGTCACGGAACCATGTCTAGGATTACATACATGTATAGGTTTGTACGGATAGATATGTTCTCATAGATGTAAACACCTGCATATAACATGATATATCATCCCGAAGAAATCAATACATAGCCAAATAGCTCCGATTAGGAATTCAGCAACATCACTAATTCAGAAAGTCAGAATAGGCAGATAGTTTTTGCAGGGATGGATCTCTTCTCTGGCTAATTATTGGTCATCTTAGATGCATTACATCTCCTATCGATTGTGCCTTGTAATGAAGTGACAGATGATGTTTCGATTCACTTTTCTTCTGCAGGAGAGAAAATTCATAATAGAAGACACATTTATCCCAATCGCTTTGGGGGTGAAATCATATTCTCTGAAAGAAACGGTTTAGCATAGTTTTGGTTGTATTATCGGACATAATATTTGTACAGCAATTCAGTGTTAAAAGGATTTAATACTCATGGGGACTTCCTCCGGGGTCACGAATGCTAAAGCGAGAGAAAGGAGGGGTGCAAGGGCGACAGCTGTTAGTTGATGCTTTTGGTATAAACACACCCTGACAAAAGCTCCTCTTTTCTAAAGTTTGGCGGATGAATAAACCTGGAATTGCCTATTGTATTCTAGGCAATATAGAATTGTTCATAAATATAAAATCTAATTTTTAACTGTTTCTAATCACATGCTAATAATATATGTCGACAAAAGAGGTAATTTATTGTACTTGGACCTTACCAACTAAATCCTAGCAGATCACATCTTCCATTCCGATGTTGCATTAACGAACATGATGTATAAAATCTTAATTTCCCTTCATTTTAGAGCATACTGGAAAATCTATCAGTAGAAGTTCTTAGTCCGTTTCTGTAACATTTTATTACCAAATAAAAATTCTCTCTCTCTCTATATATCAATATATATAATTTGGCATACCTACTACAAAATGTATTATTCGATAATCCAGTCCGACTAGTCGGACACAGAGCTAGAATTGCCGGGGGGAGAACTAGGCAAAATGTGACACCTATAATGAAGGAATTGGACAACTAGATGAGTGCCCGACGTGGGCCTGGCCTGGGGTCAAGGTCACCACTGCTCTTGGACGCTCGAGTAACTCATAAAACTTCCTATTAGTCGGTTTAGGAAAAAAATGTGATTAAAGATATGTGTCTATTTCAACTTTGAACGCCAAGCTAAAATCTAGTATGACGTAATCTGGTTGTTTTATTTTGTTTTATCTTTAAATAGATGGACCCTGTATTTTCACCTAAAATAGAATATTTCTGGAGAGAATATTTCTCAAATACAACACGAAATGCAAACCAGACATCTTTACGTAAGAAGGCACAGAAGAAGACACTCAAATAGGGTAAAAACATTCCTTAAGCTATTCATTAAATGTCCAAGGAATTGGATTGAAGTCACTTTCCACATGGCAGGCTAAAAACTATCGCGGGACCTTGAAGGCAATGAAAAGGCATTGATATGCGTCCGGACCAGCAATACAGTGTCTGCATCGAAAATCCGATTTAAGGCCTTAGGGAAATGCATTAGATTCCTCTTGCACTCAAGGAAATCAATCTGCACTCTCGATTCCACCTAATTACGGTAGAATAACTCGAGGCAGTTCTTCATTAAGCATTTTACAATTCAAATGAGACTAATTGCATATACTAGTTTATAATTAGGGAGTGATTGTGTTTGGTTCAGAGAACCCCTAAGCTATAGTGATGCCAATTGGATTTTTCATTGTTTACGACAACACTTTCAGTTTGATTAATTTGTTTTGTATATGCAAATGGAATATCCAAATCATTACAACAACAATTATTTACCAAACATCTGCATGTCTCATCATAAAGGTGATTGCATGGGCTCTGTGTGTTCAGCCTTTCTCCTTCAGTTCACGTCCATTTACTTTAAAAAATGAAAGATATTTGACTGATTTCATTAACCTCCCCTGAACCATGAATCACAAAAGGTGGCTTTTGGAAGGGAGGGAACTTTCTCAACATCAGACACTATCAGAATGCTGGCCGCACTATAGGTTGTACAGTCGTATTACAAATGACTAATAGATCACTAAATTTCTACTGCTTTATTTATGGGTTCTTCCTAGCTATTTGTTGCCAGAGGAGAGGGACCGCATTCTAATTGCCCTTGCCCTAAGACTGCATTCATGCATTTTTATTCTCATTAAAGCCAGATGCAATCAATCAACCCTATTTATAATTATATTAGAGCGCTGATTAACAGGCTTGGTACAAGCTTCAAGGACTGAAACCATATTGAGGCTCTGTCAAAGGTCTGCATCTTGTAGCGTAATTGCATAGGACAGATGAGTGGCAATTGTATTCATTCATGACCGTCAATATGCCAGAATTCCATTGCAGGTACTGAATGGTTATGTCCTTATGTTACGAACATCTGGTGAGATGCAACATGCAGGCAAAGAATATGGATCTTGTACGGTTTAGGAAGAATCAGTTTCAGAGGGTTGTCTGTCGTGTGTCTTTGGAATACAGATTACATTCACAGCTATTACGACAAGCAAAATGTTACCAAATTTACTCGTATTATGACCTGTAGGACTGGGTTTATCTATATTCTGCTGCTGTTATAATATATAGACAAGAATTTGATGTCGAATCGGCCCCAAAGAAAACCGCCGCTGGTGAGTGATAATAAGTGTAATCATCCCAAGAAGGTTCTCCAGGAAGCAGGTTCTCCAAATACAAATTTATGAGGACGTTTTAGAAGCCCTGTAGCAAAAACAACTGGACAACATCCTTCAAGATTTTGCTCGAATGACTTTTAGATGGGTTGGAAGAGAACAAAAATAGAAAATATTTACTTTTTTACCGACGGTAGCTGAGAGTGCAGCTGTAAGACGCTCGCAGTGCCATTCGCAACCATTACCTGACTGTCTAGTAGAAGGTCCACAATATATCGGAAACCTTAATCTAGAACCCAAGGTCTAGTCCGATCAGGAGATTCCACAGATCCTTTTGAGAGCAATTGAAAATGGGCTTGCTAGGGGACTCAAATACAATACAGTTTTCCCCGCTCTAGTTAAATAATATGTCATGCAGGTACGACTTCAGAAGTCGTTCGTCATGAATGCCACCATATATAAGTCAAATAAAGAATAATATATTAGAGAAAGAACATTAATGTTTTTCTTACTCCGTCTTAACCGAGTCCGCCCCTTATAGCGTTAACATTTCAAACAGACCCTTGAAGTTCCTTATATTACATGAAAATGTGTATTTCGAAAACTTTAATCCTATCATAACACATTAACTTGAATGTATTGCTGTGGAATTAGAAATACTTGAAATAACAAATATTTTGCTGCAATCTGACTTATCAGGGGAGACCAAAGAAGTCCTCTTTCAATCACACCCTCCGTCCCATTCGCTTCTCCAACCTCAACCTCAGTGACACCACCATTTTCACTCAAAACCTTCCACAACAACCTCAAAGTGAAAAAAATAAATTCAATAATTACGAATTGAAATCTTAAGAGGGGAAATCCTGTTATATTTTCCCTCTATAACTTTTCATGTTTAATTCTGATTTGGAAATTAATTGGAGGATAATGTCAATAAATTTGTAATCGTGTTGCCATTTCAGGAGACGCTGTAATCAATTACCAGTTAATGAGGATAGGAGGATTTGATTACTAAACTCACATAGTAGTTCAAGATCTTGAAAAAAAAGAAGATACTTTAAAAATAGTCGGTGATTGCCTCTGCTGAAAAATGAACCGATACACCACACATTTGTTTGAACTTGTATAATCCTTCATAGGGAGGATGTGCTTTACAATGATGGAATGATAGAATTTAGAATATTGTTGGTGCAAGAAAATATCTATCAATTTTAATTGACAAATGCGATCCATTCCGGATTTAGTTTTCGGCTGAGATTTAAAGATAAACTGAAGGCTTAAATGTTAATTGCATACTATATTTCTGTGTATTTCTTTCGCAGGTGGCTAATTAAATTAGTCTTGGGGTTTTAAGTACATTACTCCAATGATTACACACTGGTTTCCGGCTTGAAATAGGGAAACAGATTGCCTTTTTGATTAAAAAAATATTATATTGCTTCACGATCTTCTAAACCAAGTTTAGGAACAAAGAAAAAACCCTAGTCCTAGGGGAGAAGGCACTTCGTCTCTATTTTAACATGGTGGCTACCTGCTGATGAATTTACTCTAGCAAAAGTAGAATGAGTATGCATACCACCCAACTTGGATATTTCACATTCAAATCTAACCAGATCTAACCATACAATTGGGAAAATGGTTAATGCTGGCTGAAGGTTTGCTAAACAGTATGATGCCCATTACACGTCGAGGGTACACCCACTCACTAATTCTTAATAAAGATACGTAGTATTAGAGCACTCGCATGAGGGTCAAACATGGAAACAAGCGTGGCGACATTTGACTCGCGGAAATCGAAAATTGAGCTTTCGCAAATTAAGAATAGTTCAACACAGGTGGCAATGGCTCGAATTTATGAGTCAGAGCTTTGGAAAATGTACGATCGGCACCTCATCACATTCATGAAAATTCTGCTAAATGAGGCAGAAGTATGTTAAATACTAGGTCTATCTCAGTATATTCTATATTGCATTTAGTGAGATGGCTATATTGCATTAATCTTTAGAAGATGTTCGGATATGTTGAATCGTATTTTTAACTTCGTTTTTGCCTTAAATTTGAGTTATGTTAGATGATGGGTGAAGGCGAATTATACATTTTCTGACGCCCTGATGACTTGAATATTAGCTGAGGGAGAAGGGAACGATACTGCACGAAACAGAAGTATAGAATTTGGGTCCCCTTTTGTCGCTTCAGATATTCATATAATATCTACAATAGTTCAACGGGACAAACTGCCCCAGATTATGGACGTAGATTATGGACGTATTACAGTTCTATAATTCGGTTCATGGCCACGAGAGCCAGGTTTAATTGGCTACCATCCAATCAGTCGTCTCACAATCATATAACATAATAAACTCGATGTTTCAAGTATAAGACAGCTCTACATCAGGCCTGCCTTATATCAATTAAATGTTTCCACGATGCGTTGCACCATCCATTGTTCCTATAAACATTAGTGGAAAGCAAGGAAGTTATAAAGAAGGAGATAATAATATGAAAATAATATGAAGTTGATAACGATAATACTCTTTCCCTTATCCGGAAGGCCACTGTCAGATTGTGGTCTTTCAGGTCTCTGTTGATCTAAATTACTATTTCTTCTACATAAATTCTCTTTAAAATCTATTCCATAAACGTTATTACCTCTTGTCATTCTGCTAAGAAATGAGTAATTATCCACCTCATTCCAGTGCTTACATTCATCTGAAGATTTGACCTTTATTTTCTTTGAATATTCGTTAGTTATTATTATTCTATTCAGGATCTGTTGTACAGTCGTACATGGTACTTTTTAGTCCCGAATTGCTGGGATTTTGGGTAAAGTTGTCTAAGCGTAGATTACTAGTTTTTTACGGACCGCTGCTCTTTCAGGTGTTTCCTGAACGAGTTCGTCACGCGCCGCTGACTACCATCTGCCACGCTTGGCTATATAGGTCATATATCTATATATGGCAATCTAGGTCAGGTCACACAGGCCTTGCGGGAAGGGAGCGCTGCGTGGACCATTCATTATGTGTTCATTTGTGGTTCAAAACCATTCAGCCACTGACTCAAAAATATGTATCTAAGCATAAAAACTCTATTTGACCAACATCCTATATATGTTAGGGATCAATTCTATGGATTTAGATCAAACCTAACTGCCCTCTTTTTTTATGAATATAATAACAATAATTTGTCATACCGGACGTTCCTGGAGGGCTAAAACCAGTGTGACATGTGAGTTTAATACTGTCAGATATACATTAAAACATGTACATTAAAAGATATACAAGATATACATTAAAACAAATAGCAGTGATTCGATTTGGTGTTATTTATTTAGTTTGATCACAGACACACAACAAGTGTGAAAAATTTTTTACTAAAAAAAGGGTTTTTTTTACATTTAAGGCATTTTGTGTAATTAGCATTAAAGAAAATCATGCAAAAATATACATTTTCCGACAGCCCAACATGTCTTCTTTTGTATGGTAGAAAAGCCATACTGGTATCACTATTTTCAAGCATATAGTGGCCAGTATAACGTTTAGAACAGAAATTCAGCAATTGTACATTCCTAAAGAATCTGACCCATATACTGAACATGAACCCAGTCCCAACATAAAATTAGCCCTCCCTTCCCTATACATGATGACCAGCATGGAGAGCGCGGGGCGTGACGGGTGTCTGGGTTTAGCCCAGTCCATTTTGGATGGTGATCGAGGGGTGGCCGTTGTACCATGAATTGGAGGGTAACTGACCCAACGAACTGATAGTGAATTGTTATTGTTGTGTGTTAAATTGGAAGGGATGGAGGATCCCAACAATTCTGGACTAAAGCAATTAGACCCTTCAGTTGTAGGGGGGTTTCGTTGTCTGTTTGCTTAGGGACCACCTCGGCTTCGCCTCGTTGGTCCCTAAGCAAACAGACAACGAACCCCCCCTACAACTTCAGGGACTAATCGCCCATTAGATGTCTGCAATACCTTCTTCCACAAATAATTATCTGTTTATATAATCGACCCATCGATGCAGATATTCCAGGGATCATAGCTAATCCACGCCACAGCCACGCCCCCCGCTGTGACGTCATAGTGGTTGTGCGGCGCATTACTTCCTATCTTATTATGACGTCGCACACACCCTCGTTCTATTACACACTTCATCCGTTATCCGCACTGTGGGATGTGTTTTCCATTGTGGAAAAAAAATTTCTCTTTATATTTATCTATTTATTGTAACTGTATTTGTTATGGGAAATAAACCTCGCTATGTGCTAGGTTTCTGGCCAAACTTGCCTCATCGTTCCTCATTCCCCTAAGCATGATCTCCACAGGACATATCTAGGGGATATTAACGTTCATTTACCAATAATTATTATGTCCAACTTGGGCTCGTAAAAACTTAGAAGAGCTTCGTAAGTTTCTTATGCACTAACGTTTACAATATTTATTTATCACAAATGTACCATTTCACCTCGCTTTAACCACCCATTCTCGACTCATATTAAGCAATTTGTTTAGGATGCACATGTTTTCACCTGGGGGCTGTTGTATACACTAGGGAAAGGACAATCGTATCTGGGAATTTCACTGACATGCTACTTACGGCCAATACAACCAGCGATACATGTGAACTCGTTGGCAACAGTAAGGCATAAAGATGAATAAAATACCATCGTTGTGACGATAGAGAGGCAAGAGGTACTTTCCCACTATCACTGCAGACGCTTTCTTTCCTTTTCCTCATTTTCCTTTTTTTATGGATCTATCATTATAACAACAATAAAACTCTGGAGTGAGCATGAGAGGAGAGTGAAAGGAAGAAAGAAGATGGAAAGAGAAAGAAGCGTAGCATGTATTATGAATAGGACAGGAAATGAAACCAAGGCCACCATGCAAGAGGAGGCAAGCTAGCGAATGTCTATAAGAAAACAATGACATATGAAGGCATAACAAAACTATGACACAATCTTAATTGTTGTCATCTAAACAACACTTATCTGTGAAACCAAAGGCAAGCAGTCGACCCAAACCCAGATTCTGCCCTGTCCTATATATTACGATGACAAGCTAAACGATTAGATCCTATCTTAATGAAATCAACAATGAGTTCCGAGGTGAATGAACGATTAATCTTTGAAGGAAGGACGTGACCATGTACATGTACATGCTTTAAAGTTGTCATACAATGCACACGTTGGATTTTCAAAAGATGCATCTCAATAATACAGTATTTAGCAACTTACAGATGCGAAGCTATTTACAAACAAGCATTATGCGGTACTACGTTCCTGTTCCTTCCAACCAGCACATGTATTTATTTTGCGTTAACATCGGGTTAACATGCTTCTAGCATCCAACACTAGAGTTTTTCATTCTTACACACATAATCTCTCGACACTTATTTATAAAACATATGCAAACTGTATGTTCACATAGATCGGGCTCCTCCAGATTAGCATCCATGCAGTAGCAAGGTATAAATTGGTCTAAATCAAATCATATATATATTATAAGATTAAAGATATTTTATGGCCCTCTCCCGCTTGAGGATTAAAAGCTATTGATCAATATTTGGATGAACATATGAGCCAACACACTGAGTTTTAATGCAAATAGCTGGGTTTAAAAAAAAAATTGACATTACATTTCACGAATACCAAATGTTGTCAAACGTGATCTGCATGTTAATGGTAGAATATCATAATATATGGGTAGGCCTACAAGGCAAACGTAACAAACATTTTTATTCTGAACCTTAGCGAGATGGGTGAAGCAAATACCTGAAATTAGTCAATCAGCGGTGGTCCAAGAACTGGTTTCCGGTTCCTGTTTGAGAAATTTCAGAGAGCTCTGGCTCGTTTTTTTTCAGGATATATAGGAAGCATTAAGTGTTGGTCAATTATCAAAAAGTTAGAAAACATAGTTAAGGCATCAGTGATTCTAAAACACATGTGAGATTGGGTCGACTATTTAAACAGAAGTGAGAAGAATCTAGCATCTCCAAAAGTGACTCAGTAAATCGGCCGGAACAAATTTGTTTTACCCGCCATTACTCAGTCAACGGACAGTACCTTGCAGGACGAGCAAAAGAAAGACTGTAACAGTTGTTCTTGAACATTATCATGATGGATCGATTTGTCCATGAAGGGTCAGTTGAAGTTGTGAAAAGTGGCTTTAAACAGATACTACTCAGAGTTTTACAGAAGTAAGCTAGATCATTGTGGGACAACCACGCCGGGAGTAAATTCTCCCAACCAGCAAATTAAGACAGGCAGATTAACAGAATTAGGGTGGATAAAAAAGTCTAAGTGGCTTAAAGAACAACATTGAGGTAAAACTGATTAAAACTGTGAATGTGTCAAGTTTAATCGATAGGAAATGATATTTTGAATTTGAACTGGACTGATTCTACAAGATTGCCCCTGTTGCACAGGGCAAAAGTAGTTACCAGAAGAAGAAAATGTCATATGTAAACATTTGATTGTGAATCCACTATGAGTGAACAGGTATCCAATGCTGAGGTGATGGCGATGTTTCATGAGTTAAGACAGGTATTTTTCTAACCTGTCTAAGCAACTTACTGATTCCACCAATGCTTTCACTGAAATAGCACCAAAGATATCCAGAAGGCTTGATGTAGTCGAATCAGGCACCTACGAGAGAAAGTGGATAAAAAAAGAGACATACAATGCAAGTTGGATGAGATTATCATGAGTGTCCCGAGTGACATCGTATACAATGTTATCAAGATAGGTAAAAGGGGAAACACCACCGATTTGCTGAAGTTTAACAATATGAATGGAGGGGAAAAGGTCTTGGTGAGAAGAGAAAATCACATTGAACAACAAGAAGGAAAGGAGCAAAAGCATTATATATGTAGTTAAAAAGGAACTTGAGCAGGAACAATTGAAGATATCAGAGTGTCATAAAGGATCACCAGGACACTATTCTGAACAGGAGGAGGTATACGTTTTATGAACGCGGATTTCTGCTCAAAGAGATATCTCTCTGTTTCCCATCCAAGAAGGAAAATTATCATGAGTTGGGAGGTAATTGGCAGAAAGGGGGCGAGATGGGGCGAACCAGGAATTTTGTAAATAGTTATCCATATTCTAATAGGATAAATTGAGATAAATAGGCCAGATGAAATATTTGAGGATACATACATGTAGTATGTGCATAGCATAAATGCTGCATGCATTCGAATGTATATTGACATTTCGTCTATAGATTGTTTATCAGATGTCAGTGAAATGGACTTGAGTACATTGCCAATATATTGCATAATATGGTTCTTTAAATTTGATTTACTTGATAGATTACTTTGTATGATATATTTTGAATATGATTAGATGTCGATTATGTGAGAAAACTCTGGATTCATGTTCTGTTTATTTTTTAGATTAATTTGTATGATATATTTTGAATATGATTAGAGATAGTTTATATGAAGAATGATAACACTCAACTTGAAATGATTGATAGGATTCATATTTTGTTTATTTTGGGCAGGTGTATCAAGCTATGAAGAATTGAATGAATGTAAATGGTGGTGGAATAAATACCCAGTGTAGGGGGGAGAAAATCAGCGGTTGTCCAAGAATGCCCAATGGTGGAATTAAGCAAATATTTGTTAGGAAATGGAAACTTGCAGCACAACCATTATGTGGCGGCAAGCTTACCTCCATCGTCCTCCCAGCCTTAGGAAATAGATACTACTGCTATGGTGTCCACTTTAATTGGTTGGCTTGGTAAAAAAGTAATTTGACAGGTTTCTGAGGTCAACTACCTATGCCTATAGATCTAGCCGTGGCTATTGTTTGGAGCACCACACTACAACAATTGATGCCCCGAAATTGTTGATCAAAATGTTATTTAAAAAAATTCCTTTTGGTGAATGACTGAGTATTTGTTTCCCACCAATTAGCGGGGTTTCGTAATATGTAGCAATGGTGGATCTATTTTGTTGGTGCAATGGAAAACGTTATCCAAGTAGCAACCTGGATATTGTTGTCTTCTTTGGTGCAGATGTATGGAAAATACCGTCACTGGTGTAAGCGAAACAATAATTAGATATACCAATAGTCTATTCTTAAATGAAATAGTAATCCATGAGTATGCCAATTAGGTCGAGTCGAAACACTCATTCAATGCAGGAATTGCATGATTCTGTCATTGGTTGTACAAGAGCAATATTATCATTTTTATTGGGTCCATTTATATCATATATGTTTTCGTACTAACTGATCTATTTCTGATTCTCCCCAAGTATGTTGCTACCAACTATACTATATTTTAGACGACAAGGTAAGTGCATTCCAAATCCCCAAGAAGGTCGCCTACTTTAGAATCACAACTGAGTACATGTACTACGATCGTTTCTTAAGGTTGAACTAGTCTCTGTATATCATAGGTCTGCCTCACCAAAGCGTTCTGATATTGTGCAATTCCAATTGATTCCCAAATACTCCAATTCTTTTCAGAAACACTTAATAAGTATACTAAATTTGCGTCAGCATTAAGAGCAATTTGACAAGAATTACAGATGGTTCAGGTGGCATGATTATTGATGAAGTGAATTATGATTTATCATTTGTAAATACTAGTTTGAATGGGATTGCAAAGTGATAGAAACGCCTAATTTTAGAACGAAGGTTAAAGGGTTTCATCTATAAAATAAGAATTGGAGTGGGACGGATAGGCTTGGGTGCAAGGACATTGGCTCTAGGATGCGGAAATTAAGCCCCCGGGCAGGAAGCAAGTGGACGCCACCACTACAGGATACTCACACCCTTTTGTCTGTTACTGTCATTGCTTTAACATCTTAACTTTGGATTGGACAACAGAACAGGCAGAACAGACTTCATGGGGGCAAAATGGAATGAAAGGGTCTACTACTCGAAGCCTTCTGGGGTTGCGGAAAACAATTAATTGTCGAGAGGAAAGAAAGGTACTATAGAAGCAAACGAAGCAAAGAAGATACAAGGGGTTACGAGCTAGACCTAGGTTTGGAATGACGTTGCTGAGTTTATTGAGATGTAAATTTAACACGAATGTTAACACAGTTCGGCTAGTAGAACTTAATTCCATCTCAGATACTTTCAATCTATATAACTCACATTGAAGCGAGTGCAATCTAGATTGGTCCCAGCACCCAATCACTGCAGTTCCTAGAGTTTAATCCAATCCTAGAACATATCTCGCTGTCATTAAAGTCACGAGTGGAGATTTGGTTTACTTGGGGCCCTTAATTCACACACCAATCGCAGATTTTAATGGTTGCGGAGTGCCAATCCAGGGATACAATCCATATATTTATATGTAGTAGTATGTGAGGAGCTAAAGCTAAGATTGGAAGAGGTGGTGACGGTGGAAGAGGATGAGGGAAGGCGACTGTGTATATGTTTTCATCCCAAATATATATACATTGCTTGGATAATTTGTTTAATGGTGTTTTCCCCGATAAGCGATGAATGGTGAACTATATAGACACACACTGCTGGTCCCTGGACCCAATTAGGAGGCCGTCTTTAAATTGTTTGCTTCGCTTCGCGATATAAATGATTAAGGTTAATTAAAGTCTTGATTGATCAATCGAGCACAGCCGGCTCTCAGAAAGTCAAACTGACTAGCAACGTACCAACAGTTTTTACCCCTTTATTTTCAAGTGAAGAATTATGGAGTGCGTCTACACTGAGTTATACTTCCTCCACCGAAGTTGAGAAAGTAGATATCATGTTAGTGGATGAAATGCTATAACGTGAAATTGTATATGTTTTGTTTCATCTTTGTGGAAAGAATCAGGGTTACTGTATACGTATAGTGGCCATGAACAGATCTAAACGCAAGAAAGTCAAATGCGAAATATAGTTTTCATTATATTATAATTATTCATCAGCTTTTTCTCAAGCCACGAAGACAGTTTAAAAAATAAAAATAAAATACACTCTCGTCTACTCATTGCGCCATCCCTACTCCATAATGAAACAAGCACTTCGTGTCACCAACGATCTCCAGGCATAACTAACCATCCCCCTAGCGCCAGAGCTTGCAAAAAGATGGCATAAGCTAAAGTATATTCATAGACAAAAATCAAACGCGCTTGCATTGTTTAGCGCGGACATCTTGCATTTTACTTTGATGTTGATGGCTTGGTGTTAATATTTTAGAAATATGTTTTATAGATAATTTGTTCCATGCGACACGCACTGTAGGCATTGCTCCACTAGTTCAATACTGCAGACCTAGAACCTTTGCTTGAGAAGGAGCCGCATTGGAAAAGATAGTTTAGTATGGGGAAAACCGCAAAGGGGCATTCTGTGAAATTTCCTGACATATGGGAAAAACTAGTCATTAGGATATTTGATACGTAAAGCACTAACTGAATTCGACTTCATACAACTAGGAATTGAGAACCTTAAAATCTAACCAGTGACTTCATAATATACAATACTGGTATAGTATGTGTGCCCTCCACTGTTCATTAGATTTATCATATACATGTAGTGCTAAACAAAAGGCACTTCCAGTTGCGAGCCAAACCTCCGCCACGTTCTTTCCACTTCGCATGTCCATGACGTCATTCTAATTTTGGTCATAATTTTCCTCTTCACAAACTTGCAGAAAAAATCTGGGGTTAAGCTGGCATGACAAGAGGGTGGGGTTGGGGTTGGGTGCCCAAATGCCCAAAATTAGCATAACGTCATTTATTCTACACATGTATAGGTGTGTGGGGGTGGGGGTGGGTGGTGGTGATATATATATATATTGTTTGGACGTTTTCCTATCAAGGTAAAGGTAATAACCATGCAGGTCTTCGTATTAGCCGTGGGAAGTACATTTTTCACACATTCCACACCTCGATGTAATCCAAGTCTTTGTGGAAAGTTGCTGGCTTTGTGCCGTGTGCAAAACGATGTGAAGATGTGATGCTTGGTATTCTTTTGACCTTATTTATTTAATATATAATAATATGATAATAATGTTTCTCTACTAGTGGTACACGGGGTGGACGCTAATTATTATTCGAAGTAGATTGATGAAGGGTGACAGATTTTGTTAAATGATCAAATTACATAAATTCCCCAACGCCTTGGCATGGTGGTTTCTCGTGTAAACGGTATAAAGCGATTCAATTAACAGTGCATGCGTGAAAGAATGAGTTGGTTCTAAACGCGGACAAGCACTTGAGTCCACGCATCCCTCACTATATCGGTGTTGCGACATTCAATCCAGTCATTTCACGACATACAATACACGGGTAAACAAGGACCTAATCACACGCTATTGAACCTAGTGCCGTGTCGTAATTAGCCGCAAAAGAGTTGAATTACGACATCCTCTCCTCGTTAAGAAATGTGGACGGCAAGCTACTTCTGCGATGTTTGTGTTGGAATTTCCACGCAATAATTGTCTCCTATTAATAGAAAGATATGTTAATCTGATTATGAAGTGAGACATACCAGATCATTAGGTTTTTATGATGCAGGCATCTATGTATGTTAAACGGAAATACTGCCTTTCCTTTCCTTAAGGACCTTTTTTGGATTGTGTTGCCAATGAACATAATGGATGCTCAAACGTTGAGACAAGCTGCATGGTTCAGCCATATATAGCAACCATTTAACCTATGGAATACATCAGCGCTAGACGATTAATTACGAAGTAATACACCTTTAGAACACCCTACACATGTAGATATATATACGTGTAGCCTACACCATTTCTCGGCTAAGTCCTATATAGATCTGGGACATTATCTGGAGATCCTGCCTTTCGACCTATTCCAAGAGGAATTCATCTCTGTTTAAGAACATTTCAAATAGGATTCTAGGGCTCAGTGATTGAAACGATCGCGGATTGATTACGAGTCCTGGATTTGCTTTTTTCGCTAGACGAATCCCTTTAGAAATCTATCCAGGGAAAAGTGTAGATAAATCAAATCTACAACTATAACGACGGCCGCCCGAGAAGGCATGCAGGAACAAATATATGCTACACCCAAGCAAGTCTCATTAACGTCTTCGGGTGAGGATATGTAACATTGGAGGTGGGGACAGTGCATGCCACAATTTGCATGAATATGAGCCTAATTAGAACAATTGGTTTTATAACCACGTCTATAATGCAAGGTTGCCCTAATCCTTATACAATTAGAAGGCTACGGGGAATGCCGCTGTGCGAAGGGAAAGCGAGGTCTGGAATTTCTGACCACAAATCCCATTTCCGGTCTAATTTCCCCTTTCCTTAGTGAGCATAAATTGTTTTTCACAAAATCGAACAAACAAAGAAGATATTTTGGGCCAGCATTAGGAGGAATTTAGCCCATCGAATCAGCGGTAATGAAAATAGAAAATTGAATCTTAATTGAAATTGATTATGATCAGAATTGCACAGAACATGCACCGTACAAATCTAAAACCCACCCATTTTATCAGGTCATCGGAAAATATCCATGTTTGGATAGCTTGTTTAGGTTCGTTTATCAATGCTTAATCTTTTGATTCTAATTCCATAAAATGGCAATCAATAAACATGAAGGACCATAAACAATCCCTCGAATATACTCCCTAGACTAGGGTTAGGTCTCCTTCGTTTCTCCTCAATTCTTTCAAAGGCACCTGGATCTTTTTTCTTTTTCTTTTTTTTAAAATTGCACCTGGATCTTTATTTCTAAAACAATCAAGCTTCAACATAATCATTTCTCGATAGTGTTCTTTGTCCCACCAATGTACACATAGCTCACATCGACTTCACATTCGCTCCAAATCCTTTCCTAGCATCTTGATATCTTTCTACAGTTTCTACTGGTGCCCGCTGCGTAACAAACCCTCACTTAATTACTTTAACTTTCTTTCCCTAGCTACATGTATGTACATACTTTTCTTTGCTGAGCAGCCGGTAAGGACCTTTTGGGGGAAGGAATTTGCTATGAAGGCAATGCTAATTCTTATTCCTACTGTATACATTTCCTACCTAAGCGAGGGAAAATAGCTTAATTAGCGAGGAATATTGGAAGTTTGTTTGTTTAATAAGTTGATTCTACCATAACATTGTGCCCGGAAGGGTATGTAGGGATTTCTCATGCAACACGCCCTAGATCCCCGACCTTTTAAAAACTACCACACCTGAGGCTTGCCGGAACGGGAAGTCCTCGGCATTGGGGCCAAAGAGGTCACACTACGCACTACGCAACTTCCGTTGCACGTTGGACGTGGCCAGCGTCTCTCCCTCTCTCTGCTGCTTCTCCAGCTAACGAGCACGCAAATTTGTTAGCTTTCGCTTTGGCTTTTATTATACCTCTACCTCGGGTTGGAATGCTCCAGAACTCGTCAGTTCAATACAACCCGGTGCCGAGATGGGTAAAAACACATCAGAACCTAAGGAGAAGAAGCAGACAGAGACTTGCTCGGGTCGCAAGGTCTCTCCGAATCCAAAGTTCGCTGGAGACGAAGACGGCCATGATGGAGATGCTCCTATCATAGAAGATGTGGTCGACACTCCTTCTTCTGACGATACTCAAGAGACGTCCCCGGAGCCTGTGAAAAAGAAAAGGAAAGTATCTAAATTCGTCACGAAGGTTGAGTTCAACCAGCTACGAGCTTCCATAGAGGACTTGAAGGCGAGCACAGAAAAGTTAGGTCGGGGCCAGCCACCGAACCAGGCTAATTACCAGGTTCCCCTCGGCACTTCTGTTCAGCCGGAAATTCCCCGCCATGTTGCGACTCATCCTGTGACGTCACAGATCCGCGCTCCCTTGACTTCCGCCCAACCGGGCTTGGGGCTTGTGACCTCACTCAGACCAGCACCTTCGGCAGCTCCGATCTACGGGACTGGAAAGTGTTATCCGAGAGATCCAAATCAGGTGCCAGCACTACAACAGCAGCCTGCCTATCCTATGGTGCAGCCAATCTTCTCGGCAGGGGCATCTGCACTTCCAGACCCCACATCTCTCACTGCTGCCTACAGAGATTCCCCGCTGGTATACGACGCACTCGACAGACAGTATCCTGCGGTTGGCCACTCGAAAGGTATGCTCAAATTCGTAAAACCCTTTACCACTCCAGAGGCAAGCCTCCCTTCAGATATTTATGAAATAGTACGCCAGGAAAAAAGGGATCTCACCTTCCCGGAGTACGTGTGTGGTTTCAGTCGTATGATAAATAAGAACTTGATTCCGACTTCATTGCCTTACCAGATGGTTAAACACCTCGAGGCTATATCTGAGGATTTCACGAGATTCAGTTGGGAGGGAGTGCGTGCGTGGTCGCACTCCTGCCTTGCTATGATCAATGAGGAACAAGCAAACTGGCATGACACCTTCCATTTCCAGTTTGAGAGGTCCCGACTCGCATGGAGTCAGCCTTCTTCAGCTAAAGTACCCTCTGCTCCTACTACATTATCTACTCCTTGCCCGTCATACAACTTCGATGACTGCCCTGAGAGTGCCACTCACTCCTCAGGCTCAATCTCGCTGCTTCACACGTGTGGATTTTGTTACTTCCTATCCAGGGGAAAGTCATACCCACACCCCTCCAAGTCATGCAATAATAAGGCACGGATGCCTGACAAACAGGGAAAGGATAAGAAGGCAGCTTCAAATCAGTGGAATAATAAGAAGCCTGCTTCGAACACAGATTCAAAAAACTGAATCGCCGTGTTGTGCCTGCATCGGATTTTCATGTTGTGTTTACTCCGGAAGTGTTAGCTTTACCTACCTCCATGCAGGAGAGCTCTCAGAAGGGCCCTGCTTCTCTCTCTCTTCCACTAGAGAGCTCGGTAAATGATGGCGCTTCTTCCGCTTTGGCCAGAAAGCCTTTCGGTGCAGGTACTGTTCATTCTGTTGTTGACTTTGACGTTAATATTCATCCTACCAGCCTCAGGACTGACTCGATCAACAACATCCCCTCGCCGAGAAATGATATGTGTCATCAACCTCATATTCTTGACTCGAACTCACACGCTCGTAACGGCGAGGTAGCACTGTCTTCTAAGAATCTCACCGCCACCCATGTTGACTCAGTGGCCCATCACAGTGTTTATGTCCATGAATTCGACCCTGATATTGATGCTGTGTGTGATTTATCAGTCCCTCAGGTGCCCGTGGAGGGTGTGTCTCGCCTGAGTTGGCCCTTCCCTGCAGTATTGTCTGGGGATTTTGTTAAAACTTATGAAGCTGTCAGGGCCTCGGCTCGCCCAAACATGTTTGGTGCGAAAATAACTCTCCCATCCAAGCTTAATCTCGACGTGTGGCATAAGTATACTACCAACCATCGCATGGATAGCATGATCATGCAAGGCCTAAGGTATGGGTTTCCTATACAATACTCCGGCCCTCCTACGTATCAGGAACAATTTCCACCAAATCATGCATCAGCTCTTGCTTTCTCTTCCCACGTACAGGATTATATATCCACTGAATCTCGATTTAATGCCATCGAAGGACCTTTCTCTGCTCCGCCCTTTAAGCCATGGTTTCATGTGAGTCCTCTAATGACCAGGCCGAAATCGGATAGCACCAAGAGGAGAATCATAGTAGATTTGTCCTTCCCAGAAGGGGGGATAAACAAGTTTATTCCTTCAAATACATTCAACGGAGAGCCAGCTTGTCACACCCTACCCACTGTGTTCGACGCTCTCAAACTCATCCGCAGAACGGGTGAACATGCCTTTCTCTCTGTAATCGACCTCGAGAGAGCATATAGACAATTTCAAGTTTGCCCCCTCGATTGGCCTCTGCTCGGAGTAAGCTTCAAGCGCAAGTTTTTCTTTGACAGAGCGCTCCCATTCGGCGCGAGGGCAAGCTCTTTCATTATGCAAACAATAGCAGACTTCATTGTTCGTGCTCTTGCCACATTAGAAGTAACAGCTCTAATGTATCTCGATGATATCATAATTGTTTCATCTGACTCTGCTCTGGCTGACCAACATCTCCAAACTGCCTTAGGATTGATTCGGAGCCTCGGCTTGTCCGTTGCCCCCCACAAGATCCAGGGCCCCTCCCAGAAGGTTATATGGTTAGGAATTACCATAGATGTGTTTCACAACTTGATATCAATCCCACCTACAAAGATACAAGACACTCTGTCTTGTTTGGCCAAAATTCACGCCTCAACTTCTGTCCCGACTAGAGACATGCAGCAGGCTGTCGGCAGAATCAACCACCTCTCTAAAGTCGTAAGCCCTGCTAGAGCTTTCATTAACCGCCTCCTCGCAGCTATGAGGGCGGCCAAGGGAGCCTCAGTTTATGTCACAAGCTCAGTCAAAGCGGACCTCAAGTGGTTCGATGACTTTCTCAAAGTGTTCAACGGTACAAATATAATTCCTACACTGTGTGTCTCCAGGACCATCTGGGTGGACTCGTCCACAGTTGGAGCAGGGGGTACGGATGGTAGGAGCTGGTACGCTTACAAGTACACATCATCATATGTGTCCGACGACATCAATTTCCTCGAAGCTGCAAACTGTCTAGCAGCCGCTAGACTGTTCTGTAATGACTCTGATGCTGCTAACATCGTAAGGATATGCTGTGATAACTCCTCAGCGGTCTTTGCCCTATCTGGCGGAAGAGCCAGAGACAAGAACCTAGGTGCCTGCGCAAGGGCATTCTGGTTCCTTGCAGCGAGACTCAACATAACATTTGAGTTTCTCCACATCCCAGGCGTTCTCATGGAACTGCCGGATGCCCTCTCTAGAGCCTTCTCTTCAGATGTGTTTAAGATCAAGGCGTCAGCCATTATTCATGAAAAGAAGCTTTCTAGACTGGAAATGTCCTCCTCAAAATTTGACGTTTCTACTTTTATATAGGTCCTCTTCAGCACGCGCTGGCTGAGGCAGCCACAGCTCGGCAGCGCCTCGCCTATCGCCCCGGGACCCTCTCTAACAGGAAGTCAGCAGTCACCCTGTTCGTCGCCTTCTGCCACCGACTTGAACTGCCTTTCAACTTTCCTACAGCCCCTCACATCTGCTGGTTCATCGAATATCTCGCCTCAAAGGGCCGAGTTTCGACAACGATAAAGAACACTATCTCAAGCCTTAAGGCTTACTACAAGATCGCATTCCCCGAGGTCGCAGCCTTTGATGACTCGCTCTTGTACACGGCGTTAAGAGCACTAGAGATTTCTCACCGTCATACACCAGATCAGAAACTTCCCGTCACGCCTGCCATACTCTCAAGTGTGTTACATTCCCTGTCCTACGACCCTATTTTCCCTCAACTGAGAGTTGCTTTCCTCCTCATGTTTCTAGGATATCTGAGGCAGAGCAATGTATCCCCTAAATCATCCTCCACATTTGACCCTACGCGCCAGCTTACCCGCTCAGATGTTGAGCTCCTCCATAATGGTGTCAATATATCTGTTAAGTGGTCCAAAACCCTTCAATCCGGGCTATGCCCCAAGTATATCTTTCTCCCTGCAATCCCCGGAAGTGTATTCTGTTTTGTGTCTGCGATTTCATATCTCTTTAACCATATCAATTACCGAACTGACTCTCCACTCATCATGTACAAGGATGGGAATGCCGTTCCCTGTGGTGTCCTTCTTCAGAAATGGAACACTGCCCTTACAGGACTTGGACTCTCCCCTAAAGACTATTCTCTTCATAGCCTTAGAAGGGGTGGAGCATCATTCTCGTATTACTCGGGCTCCGCATCAATTGAGGATGTCCGGGCGCATGGCACCTGGGCATCGGACTCGGTACTAGCATACCTCAGACCCCAGCCCAGTCCTACGTCGTCTGTTCATGCAGCCCTCTTGAATATTGACAATTACCTTTAATATCCTCATCACATTTAACCATAGGTTTGGCTCTTATATCATCTACACATCAAGTATATTATTACTCTTCTCTTTATCATGTAAATCATGCACTGAATATCTACGTATTGATCATGTATTGAATCATGTGTCGCTCTATACCATGTCCTGCATTGTATTGATATACTGATGACTGATGTATGCTGTCCAGCCTGATTAAACAGGATTCGAACTTTAACCTCTTGTTGTGTCTTAATGCCTGAGGCTTGCCGGAACGGGAAGTCCTCGGCATTGGGGCCAAAGAGGTCACACTACGCACTACGCAACTTCCGTTGCACGTTGGACGTGGCCAGCGTCTCTCCCTCTCTCTGCTGCTTCTCCAGCTAACGAGCACGCAAATTTGCCCTCCGTCCCACCCTTACCAATTTACAATTTTTAAATTTACAATTTACATTCCTAGGGCTCTTATATCATGTACACATCAAGTATATTATTACTCTTCTCTTTATCATGTAAATCATGCACTGAATATCTACGTATTGATCATGTATTGAATCATGTGTCGCTCTATACCATGTCCTGCATTGTATTGATATACTGATGACTGATGTATGCTGTCCAGCCTGATTAAACAGGATTCGAACTTTAACCTCTTGTTGTGTCTTAATGCCAATTATTTAACTTCACAAACTCTCCACTCAGTAACGGTCCGACTTGTCTACAGTCATTTTCCTCCCGCGGAACCTCTGGGTCTTACAGCGCAATCTATTACCTGATGTAATAATCTTCTCCTCGCCCCATTCTCCTACGTCCCAGTAGATGAAAAATAATCTCCCTGCTGAATTTGATCTCGTGCTCTTGGACACCCGTTTTCTCGTGCTCTTGGACACCCGTTTTCAGGGCGATTGTTTGACTTCTTTTGCTAGAGGTGTGGCGATTAATTTTAGCGATCAACCATATAATCTAATGTAGGCCTAATCATAGAGTCAATGTGTATGTACCCATCCAACAGTTTAGGTACATGTTATCTCAAACAATTAACATGACTGTCCCACGTTAAAATGTTGTCCTTATGTCATTTACCTTTGACATGAGTTCTCATCATAATATAGTAACACACCATTCCTTTTATGTATCATTGATGTGTGATGTTATTGTTTTAGCACTGCCAAGAATTGTTAGTAATTCTATTATTATTCTGATTATCTGGGAACAAATATTTTATATCCGTACAAAATTTTGTCTGCAGTATGGTTTATATATATACCACAGATGAAAGGATTGAAATATTTATGGCTTTAACTATGAAGTCTTGAATCTGAGCTTTGCGTTGCTCCATTCGAGTAGGCTACCGAATGGAAAACCAAAACTGATCTAAAGTATTATCCCAGAGAGCATTTCAAACGTTTTCAGGTGTAGGGGCCAATGATCTCCTCAATGTTGGTTCCACTCTACCATATATACCCACTCGTGGCAAGGAAAATGTTTATGACAGAAAACCAAACGCACACAGGTGCACTGGTGAACAGATAATAACAATTTAAAGTCACCTCCCTAAGCTTTAGCTGACGGCTATGAAGGTTCTCAGCCATTTGTAGGCCCTTTAAATCAGCTCTATCCTTCAGCGAAAGCTCCCTCCGAGTAGAAGCAATCGACAGTCTTAGTAATTTAAAGGCCGGTAATTTTCACCAACTTTGGTTTATGATACTACTGCCCTGGACCAAAACATAACAACAGTATGTCAGCGAATCCACAGCAACTGTTTCCTATTTATTATACACGGTTCTTAACCTATTGCTTAGATCATTTTTCTTTGCAAGCGTGGTAAGCATCGAATGGTTGACTGCATTAGCGCTGTAACTAAAATATAAAGAATCTCCTATTATAGGTCTGGCAAGGTTTGCCTTCACTTTACGTTCCTAATGGATGACAAAATATCTTTTATCAGTGATTAACTTTGAAAACTTATTCTTTAGTCTTTCACCAGGGCACATCAAAAGATTTTTTGGGTTTGATTCTGAAGGTCTGAAATCGATAGGTAATCTATAGACAATTTCAAAAACGTTCGTACAACGATTCTCCAATTGTGTTTTTATAATAATTGTAGAAAGAAGAAAAAAAATCATGCCTTCATATATTATAAGTATCGCACATTATATATATATGCAAACATGTTCCGCCGCATCAGATTGTGCCTTAATCTATGCATGGAATTTGTAACAAATTTAGAATACAATCATATTATCCTCGCTGATGTCATTACTATATCCTTTGCTAAAGTCTATAATTTCTAGCAACCTTACGTAATACATATTCCATAGGTACTCAGGCTAGATATACCAAAGTCTGCATCGGGTGGGATATTAACTTCCGGTCTGGTTGCGCATGCTCAGAGGCACTAATTACGCGGCGGTGCATGATGGATGACTATTGGTAACTAACGATCACCGCGCGCAATATATTACACCGTCCATTGGCAGCCAACTATCTGCCCACATCTTTGATCCCTCAACAGGTTGGACGCAGGCAACTCCCCCTGGGGGAAAGTGGAGAGATGAATAATTACCAGCGTGCAGGTGTTTTCTTTTACCCGAGGAAATGTATGTACACCCTGTAAGAGGTGAATAGCATGAGTGAGGACACATTTGTGTTTCCCTAAGGTGTATAAAGGGTCTTCATGAATAATTTCATATGATAGATATTATATATGTCCCAATTTGTGTTAAGTAAGGCTGCCTCCTCTTTTAAACGGATTTGACAGAATAAGCCTTTACTCTTCTGGAAATTGTATCGACAAATGGGACCATAATAATGGACGTTTCACCATTATTATCAATTATTTGGTGTTTAGCGTCTAGAATAAAAGCCCAAATTAATATCTGTCTGGACAGCCCCGATCTTGAATATGTATACCACATTCGAATGATCTGGCATAAAAATATTGCCATCGGTAAATTCGATGTTTCATCCTTTAAACATTCTCAGTGAAGTGCACATTTTCATTTACCCACTATAAACCGTTCGTGGGTGATGCTGTCCGGAGGATGCATAGATATATATCCACAAGACGCCCAGACTCCAGTGCTATCTCTAGATAAGATTGCTGAATGTTTAACCCTGGATATTGCAGTAATTTTGACGACTGGTTCCCCAGTTGCAATGGGCAGATGGATTAGGAGCCACATACACGAGGTATGCATAATGTAGTTTAATTTCCGGAGGCTGATGGATCGAAATACAAATCTAGATACAATAGAATAAAGGCTATTGAAAAACATTTGGAATTTAAAAATCGAATACGTTCTGCCGGAAAATGTTTAGAGTGGGACATCAAAATGAAACGCTATTTGTATTGTTTAGGCCTACTAGGTAAAAGTTGTCACATTGTTAACTAGGTAAAAGTTTTCAAAACTATGTAAATGCGATACTCATGATAGTTTGATCGAATCAAGAGTAGTAGTGCAAATATCCACACAGGTGTAATAATTCACCTAACACACAAGTTATGTTTATCTGTGGTCTGAATTTATGGGAGAATCTATTCATCATATTTATATTCTAGGCTTAGGTTACATGATAACAATAACAGAAAGTTCATTTTACCTGAAACTTATACCTCTTCAGAATGTATCGCTCGACACCCGACCGTCTGTGTAAACTAGAATGGGGATCTCCCATGGCAATTACGAAGGAGTAAATTAATGTAAATCTAGATGAATAGGGAAACCAATGCCGGAGTACAAAGCTTTTGGTGAAAGGTTAAAGATAGGGTGAAATAAGAAAGTGATAACCTCAGGAATAAGAGGTGATATGGGGTTAGTTAGGATGAGGAACAGGCTCTCGAAGCCACATGATCTTATCCTGACATTTGTCACCATGGAAACCGAAATAAACACTGAGATGTCAGCCCCTTCACTACCCAATAAATATCAATTAGTCTGCAATGGTGGAAAAGAATAGCTTATCTCGTGTACAGAAATCGTGTACTGCCTCAATGATAAAATTATAATCCGCAGCGAGAGCACGATGACGCGCTCCGCCCACATACACAAATAACCGATCAAACAATAGGATAACGAACCAAATAACACAAATGGAACGCTAAGTTATACATCCAAACCTACCAAGAATACAATATCCACACTATCAAACTAAGGAAACTCCACAGATCGCGGATATATCACATTAAAAATCACCCATAGCTTCGCGCCACAACAATCAAAGATGGCGGCGTTGCTAACGCCGCAGGGAGAACAACAACAACCACAACCACAACAGGTATGGAAAATGCCAACGAACCTAGGACACTATGTCACACATCTTGCACAAAACAATGAAATAGGGAACAATGAATGGCAGACCCTAATAAATACGATCGTACAAGAGGTGAAAGAAAGTGTATTAAAGGAAATGAGTTCATACTATGGTGTTGGGGCCCGAAATGCCGTACCTGTCAGTGCTAAGACAGCGAGAATAACAAAGCTCGAAGACAGTGTCAAAGACGCACATCTTAAAACAGCTGTACTAACAAGCAGAATCGGCTACACGCAAACTCAAGTCGACAACATGGTTAGAGACCAATCCGCGAAAGAACTAAACTTTAAATCTGAGTTAACCAGTTTTAGAACAAACATGACCAGCTATGCACTGGAAGAAGCACAAAGAGAATTAAAGATAAATAAAATCACTACAAAATTCGAGGAACTGACCAAATTACCAAACCGAGAAACACAAGTACAAAGCGAGAAAACAAAGAAGACGGGGTCTGGCATAACCCCCCCCCCCCCCCCAAATCGCAGACTACACAAGCACCGATGCATAACAACAACAAAGGACACGCCCCCCTCGCCAAGAGGCCAAACCAACGCACAAATGGACAGCCCAGAAATAAGAACACCAACAACAGCAACAGTAGTAATACAAACTACCAGAGAAATCCAGAGATAAGAGATACCTATCTATTTCTGGAAGGAATACGGGAACCATGGTGCAATGAAAAAGGGGAAGTACCTCAACACATCACAAGTCGAGACCAAGCCCTATCCCACAATGAAAATGGACTTAACACAGCAATATTGGACATACTGAAATGCTCATACCCTTCTATCAGCGACAAGGATATAAAGACCGTATACAGAGTAGGGCGAGCAGAAGTGAACACCACAAGACAAGTCTTCGTAGACGTCCAACAAAAAGCCACCAAAGTCGCAATAATACGTGGATGGAAAGCAGTCAGGAATCAGGAGAAGCATAGCAACATCTGGCTAAATAAATTCCCACTGACTGGAGGTAGGAAGAGCAAATTCTTACTCACAAACTGCTACACGTTAGTCCAACATAACCACCCCAATGCAAGACTCGTGGGGAACCACATTGTTATTGATGGGGATACTTTCGGCATAGCTGACCTAGTGCACCTTCCGGAAGGATGCACTCCCACCGACGCGCAACAGATAGAAGTAGGAAAAGAAGGGCTTGGCTTCCAAGGAGAAGCCCACTACTGTTCCAACTTCTACCCGGCCACCATTAACCACGATGGTAAAGATTACAAATCCGTGGAACACGCCTTCCAATCATTGAAGGCTAAGGCGGCCGGGTTCACTGACCTCGCAGCAAAGATAGAACGTACTGCTGCACCGAATGTCGCAAAACGACTGGGAAAGTCGGTCAACACAAAGCGAGCCGTCGACTGGGATAAACAAGAGGAACCATTGTTAGAAACACTGGTTAGAGAAAAAATGGAACAACACCCATTAATAAAGGCCAAATTCCTCAAACTCAGCGCAAATAAATTTTATGAAATTACGGCATCAAGGAAGTGGGGAGCTGGTTTGTGGCTTCCGCCAGTCTCCGTTACAAACAACAAGCGTAACACACTCACACCAGAAGCCTGTATCGGTGAAAACAAGTTCGGCTTGATTCTCACAAAGCTAAGAAAGGAACTAAGTAAATAACCACTTCTATAACTATGAACATGGCACATAGGCTAGATGCGTTGATTCTAGCGGACTCGCGGGGAATCACCACTCAGGAAATCCTACACACCACCCACCCAGAGCTACGCACCAAAACAGTAGCCGTACGAGGCGGAGGTATTGAGGACCTAACCAACGTCGCCATACCAATTGTGAGACTGCGCAGACCAAGAATCGTGTACTTTACCGCCGGTATCTGTAATATTACCAAAAGAAATAGAGCAGATCTTGGAAGACAGATAACCGTCCGGTACGACACAATAGCCACCTTCGAGGAAGAGACCTCAAATATGCTCACGCATGCAGCAGACAGGATCCGCAATGCAGTCATTATGGCGAACGAAGCCCCAAAAGTTGGCTTTGCGTCAATCCCTGGCATCAACATCAACACCTACAACCAAAAGCTAGCAGAAAGCTGGGGAGACGAAGTTGTATACAAAAGTACCCCCTTCACCGTCCAGGAAACACTAAATAACCTCATAATATCATATAATAACATAGTGGGATACCTCAACGCGAGAGAAAATCTACCAACTCCACGGATTGGAGAAATGATCCACCGTTGGAAATCGACGCGAAAATCTAAAACATCAGGAAAGCCAAAAGTCATGCACTCCTATTCGAAACTTGGACCAGACGGCTGCCACTACACAGCAGAATTTCAAGATGCAGCAGTGGACCGCTTGCAGAGATGCATACACAGAGCCCTAGCTCCTACTCCACCACAATAAAGAAGCTCATCACACCAACCCAGCGAGACTGAGGGACGGTGTTCGTTAGAATGCACCCAAAGTCTTGCTGGAGAGGTGAAAGGTAAAACTAATGCAAGAACAATCCATTTATTTACAGACTCAAGTAGTTCAAGAAATTCAAGCCCAGGCCCAAGCCCAAGAACCCAGAAATAGAAGTGTAGTTTAAAAGTTTAAAAGTATATATAAATAAGAGACCCACCAGGAAACAGGGGCCTGTGTTCGTTAAAATGCAACCCCAACCAACCTATTAGTTAATAATAATATCCCGACACGCAGGAAATAATCAATCAATCAGTCAAGGAGGAATGAGTGAAGTGAAGGGGTAGCCCCCTTAATTAGATATATATGTGTGTATGTATGCACTAGCATACATATCTATCGGTGATACCAAGAAAAAGGTATGATAGATCATTAAATATAAATATAAGTAAAGGAAGAAAATACATGGATCCCCTGGGGCCTGTGTTTGTCAAAATGCAACCCCAACCAATCAACCACAAACCATCGACACTTCCATATGGACCTAAAAAGATCAACACCACTACCACCACCAAAAAGAAACATCCTCCACCTATGACCAAACTGTGACTATACAACTTTACCCATACTATCTCTTAACATATATACGCACAAAATATGTGCCGGTTAAATAAATAAATAAACAAACCGCTACTTCATTATCTTAGATAACTCAAAAGAAACATTAATAGAACCAGAGTAAATACTCAAACAAAGAACTAAAAACAATGAACAATCACCCTTTAGATGGGAAAAGTGAAAAACATAGATAAAGCGTTCAATATAGATACTCATGTGTATAATATAAGAAAGTTTCCATCCGACAATTGATATATTTGTGTGTATATATATAGTACAATACATATATACTATAATACTTTGAAATCGGGTTAGGGTGCTGTTGTATATATGTGTATGTATATGAGTACATGCATATATATATTGCATATACCCACTCTAGTATAGAAAACAACACACTCCCAGACAATGCCTGAGAGTGAAGAAATCGACGCGGCAGAGCTCGGGGAGAAAAAAGGAGTAAAAATCATCTCCTGGAATATCAGGAGTATCCTCCCAAAGCTATGCCACGTGGAAGATTTCCTTGTAGAGACCAAGACAGATGTCTTGGCGATACAAGAAACCTGGCTGAGCAATAATGTCTTAGACAGCCAGATCAAAATACCTTTGTACCAGCAATACAGAGCAGACAGGCTTACCAAAAGAAAAGGAGGGGGACTCATGCTTTACATAAAAGACAACTACAAGGTAGATGAGCAATCATTAGCCCACCTAAATGTGCAAAGCAAGGACCTAGAAATACAGGTAATAACATGTTCTAGGCAAAACTCTAAACACCTCACAATTGTGAATTCATATCGGCCCCCAAATGGGAGTCTGCCTGCAGCATTAGACTTGCTGAAAAACGTGCTAGGTAAAATTAGCACGAGAACAGAAATCTATGTCATGGGAGACTTCAACCATGAAACGAATCAAGATAGTTGTAGAATAACACCCATCTTGAAACCAAGTGGGTTAAGCCCCAAAATCAAACTGCCAACCAGAATCACGCGCAAATCTTCGAAGATAATAGACCAAGTCTATACAAATTCAAAATTTATTAGTGAAACTGGTGTGGTGAACAACAATTCTAGTGATCACCTCCCTATCTTCGTAGTCAAAAAGAAACAAAGAAATAAATACGAACGATCCACAATAACAACTAGAGCGTGGAAAAATTTAGACAGATACTTTCTTGTCTCTGTAGAAATGTAAAAGAGCAAAATTGGGCTCCACTATATCGTAGTGAAAATGTAGACCAATGCTGGACAGAGATGTCAACTAAAATTGAACATTCGCTGGACCAGATGTGCCCTGTCAAACAAATTGCTGGTGCAAAGGTAAAGCCACTTTGGTACGCTAGCGAGCTGAGACGAATGGCTAGGGAGAGAGATAGAGCCTTCAAAAAGGCAAAGAAAACAAACAAGGAAATTGACTGGCAATCAGCCAAAATAATACGGAACAAAATGAACTCTAAACTTTCAAGAGCTAAGAACGAATACATTGCTGAGAGACTGGCAGAGCACTCAAAAAACCCAGGTAAATTCTGGGAAATACTAAAGCCCCTAATAACTCCAAATAAGACCAAAATAGAGGAAAAAATAAAACTGAAAAACTCAGAAGGCAACTTTATAGAGAGTAAGGACGCGCCAGAGAAATTTAACAACTTCTTCGCTAACATAGGCCCAACTCTTGCTGCCCAAATCCAAACGCAACCCCAGTCTCCACCAGTGTATGAGCAAACACCGACCCATTCACTCGCCCATAATGACACCCCTTCGGAACCCGAGCATAACATACAGGTACTGCAGTTTCCAGAGATAACCCAGAACAGGGTCTATGGCATTATCAGAAAAACTAAGCCAAATAAATCCTCAGGCATGGCTTTGATGCCAACCAAAGTCCTAAAACCAATACTTTTGACCCTATCTCACCAGTTTACACATTTATGTAACGTATCGATCAGAACAACTAAAGTACCGAAGGAATTTAAAGAGGCAACCATAGTACCTATATATAAGGCAGGACCTCGCACAGACCCTTCAAATTATAGGCCAATAAGTCTGGTAAAACTCCCAGCCAAACTACTGGAGAGAGTCATACAAAGCATAATTTACCCCCATTTGGAAGAAAATAGGCTCTTGTATGAATATCAATACGGCTTCAGAGAAGGCCATTCCCTGGAGCAGGCCCATCAGAAACTGTTCGGGTACGTTTACCGAAACAAAGTGAAAAACAAACCTGTATCGCTCGTGTATCTGGACTTTAAGAAAGCATTCGATACGGTGGACCATACGATCCTTATTGAAAAATTACATAAGTTTCACCTATCGAAACCCATTATAAACTGGATCGGTCACTACCTTTCGGACAGATATCAGAGAGTGCGAGTGAATGGGGTAACCTCTGACAGGGAGAGAGTACGATGCGGCGTCCCACAGGGTACGGTCCTGGGACCTCTACTGTTCCTCCTGTATGTGAACGATCTACAGAGTGTCGTCAGAAAAGCGCAAATACAACTGTTCGCTGACGACACTGTGATATATCATTCACAGACAAATGAAAACGCACTAAAAGATCTACAAAGTGACTTGAACATGGTTGGCGAATGGTGTAGAAAAAACAAAATTTCTGTAAACATCAAGAAAAGTAAAGTTATGGATATTACCTTCGGCAATACGAAACAGAAAACCACACCAAAAACACTGAGTTTAAACTCAGCCCCCCTAGAGTACGAAAAAGAATATTGCTATTTAGGCCTGATAATAGATCAAGCGCTCACATTCAACCCACATGTTCAAGCAAAGATAGATCAAATTACAAAAAGACTCAAAGCCACCTCAAAAATAAGGAAGTCACTATCGTCAGTAAACACAATGCTGGTATATACCACCATGGTGAGACCAGTCATTGACTTCTGTGATATCTTTTATCTCCCAGCTCAGGGAAAACACCTAGAGAAACTCCAAACTATTCAAAATTCATTTATTAGAATAGCCCACAACTTAAACAAAACCGAAAGTGTAAAAGAACTTCACATCACGAGCAAAATACCGTTCTTAAACGAGAGAAGAGAAGCACACCTTCTCCAGACTGCTTTTTCCATGAGCTGCGATGAGAACTTAACGGACAATAGGAAAATAAACCTAAGAAATCTGACAAGTGGCAAGCTTCTGAAAGTCCCCATGACAAAAACTGAGAGGATCAGGAAATCATATTACATTCAGGCACCATATCTGTACAATAAACTACCCCCCAAAGGGAGGAAACCATCCCTAACAATTAGTGATTTCAAATCCTACCTGGAAGAAGAATTTTATTCTTACTCCCCAGGTCAAGCCAACCAAAATGGCCCCTAAAAAACCAAAAAATTCTAAATTTACGGTGCCAGGGCCGACCCCAGTGGGACGCAGCCAATAAACTCAAACCCTACAACACAAACGCCCCTCGACTGCTCTATCTCTCTACCGCAAAAGCACCGACGAACGGACATGAGCTGACTCGACCGTGTGTTCGTCAGAATGCCATCGACTCAGCTCATGTACAGGTGGGCGATCGATTGGTACCATGAGTGTTCGTTAGAATGCAAAATGCGAACCACCCGACCGCCCGCCAACACAAATACATACATGTAATGTAATTACTATAGTCCTCAAGAAGACTAGTTCAACACTAAAGGCTGATGCGACCAGTGTTCGTCAGAATGCAAATCGCACCACGCCACACAGTGACACAACGTTTGTTCAGGCGGGACACCAGGAGTGTTCGTAAGAATGCAAATGGCCTCCCTAATGAACAAACAAGCTCACGCACTACACTGTATTATACTATGTAATAAATAACTACCGAATCTACCAAATAGAATAAATGTACTGTATATATATATAATAATGTAATTAGATGTAAAAGGGACCTCCTGGTAGAGCTATGATTAGCATAGAATGTCGTACCCATTTCCAGATATTATATTGTAATAATTGTATTGATGTAACTGTGATTGAACTGGAAATAAACAATATACATACATACACATAAAGGTAAATGTAATTATCCGGACCGGGTTACCACATAATTTCATATATAACTTGGGAATTTGAAATGCAGATATGAAAATAATATAGTATATGTATCCTAATGTATATCGAAGGGTAGGGATGTATATATTATATATATATATATTCAGATGTAAAATTAGTTATGGGCCCGGAATTCTTTTGTTTTCTTAGGTTTTTAGGTTTTAGGTTTAGGAAATTCACCCTATACATACTTACGAGCTTCCTAACATTGCAGAGGAATACGAAGTATCTCTTTCATATTTAATAAAAAAACATTTCACATATATATAATATAAATCACTCAAAACACATGATGTCTTGTATTGGTTGTTATTTGCCATAACCAGAAATATTATATGCAATTCAGTGGGGCACATATAAGAAGCTTCTTGGGGCTAACCTTTGGTGAATTATACAAGAGAGTTGACAAGTACAGGATAACATTGAAAGTTGGGATATTATACAAGGAATTGTAACATGAGCAGGTATAATGCGAAGTAGTTAAAGAAGTCAGGAAAACTGACAAGCACAAGTAGTTATTAATGTCTAGTCTTTGCATAGTCCAAGAAGATATGAATGGCATTATCTTCAACTCTGAATATAATATTTTATAAGTCACCCTCGTATAAGCAGCCTCCTCACAGAGTAGTTCCATTCCTTCCTGAGCAACCGTCGTGTCAACACCTCAAAGCCAGCAGCTATATATATATTTAAAATTTCAATTAATCCATTTAATCATGGAATAACATCCCATTGGATTGTGCAACAGCTGTAGTAACAGACATACACATGCTACTGGAAAACACAATGTTTGAGTCCCAATCCAATGACCAATTGGCTACTCCAACGACTGATTTAGATGAGCGGCTTGCTCGTATTGAAAAGAATCGTTGGTCGTCTCGCAGATCACATCGTTCCCCTTCAGCTGATTCAACTATTCCATAATGTCTCTGAAGCTTCTTCCACCATGTGTAGTATTAATTTAATTAATATTCAATATATTTAATTAATATTTTTACTTTCTAAAATCATTCCTTCATCTAGCACCTAGCTGACCCTACATACATTCTAACTTATAAATATAGATGCATCAATCTACACCTAACTATGTATACGTTTTCAGTTCATCAGAACTGTTAGAAATTATCAATATGTATATGAATAAAATATTCAATATTGAAATATGTTCTAAATTAAAAGGCTAATAATTGTATTTCCTCCCCTGGATCTACCAGCAAAATGCATTTTACATGGAACTCAGTGAAAGCCTGAGCACATGGTAGACTTGGGTATAATTAAATGTTACATAGAATGCCTCCGAAGGTGGACAGACACGAACTACCATTCTTGTCATCTCGCTGGGAATAACTTAATTTGGACCCTTTCCAATACCTAATTTAAGAGCTTCTTAGAAAATGCAATTGGAAAGTCCCCTAATTTTCGAACCTGAATTCCATTAACCTTCAATACGTCCATGTAAAATTACTTACAATTGTAACGGTAAACACGATTCTGAGTTTGGACAATCTTTATTTCGGAGTTTAGTATTACAAGCTATCCTTGTTTTCCTGATATCTATACATATTTGAAACCAATTACCCATTGGAATATCACCACAATTGGCTCTTCAAAAGATTGCAATGTTACGATTTTACTTTTATCTTCTAAGTTATAAACAGTGGTTTTAATGACGGAATAACTGTTTGGGCTAACAGTCATGTTTAGTTAAATTTATTAGTCAAAATAAATTGTCAACAGCGTAATGCAGTGAGAATCGTTTCTGGGCTGTTGTATCTAGAGAAACGAACACTGCAAGAAATCACGTTTAACTGCAATCATTGTGACACCATTCGTTATTGACTGAAAAGTATATCCCCTTCCCTATGATAAAAGGAAACATGAACGCACCCCGACATTTAGCATGACAATTTGATAAGAACTTCTATTTATTCGGTTGGCCCTGCTCGTTAAAACGACTCCATGTGAAGCCAGAAGAGGACAATCATTCTCTCTTATTCCACCATCTTGCCATGGTCCGATCACATGATGCTGTCCCTACCATGAACTGCCAATCCACCGTGTGATATTACATGCAATTACTGCGTGCCTGCGCAGTCCAATCCAACAATCCCCAGGACCTGCGCTGCCCCCGGCTGAAGCCAGCCGCCCTTAAAACCAAGGGGCATGGAAGAGTGCCTTGGTTGTGGGGCGGATAAATCTGATAGCACAAACAGACCTGACCTAGGGTCGAGGCAGAGGTAGAGGATAAGGATTAGTGGTGGATTCTCAGTGTCCGTAGAAATAAACGTCATATTACCATGCACAGCTGGTGCCTCGCCTGGGCTCAGGGGGACAGAGCTCACAAGCTCCGCCAGCCAAGCCTCCACATGCACGAAACACTCCCATGGCTGTAAAAATGATCGTGAAATTGATGGGATCACACTGCCGAATTCCTGGCTACCAGATATTCATGTCTACAGCTCAATATTCTGATGAAGGACCCTTGGGAAAACAAGGGTGAAAGACTGTTTTATATTTGTCGAGGTCTGCATGTCTCTCCTAGGTCTTTATATCTATCTATGTCGAAATTATATTTTTTATTTTGAAAGAGCTATTTATTTACAAGGAGTAGTATTTAAAACTAACAATGTATGGATTATGGAAATAAAGAATAACGAGTTTAGATTATTGGTATGCGATTGGCTTTTTTACATTTTTTGACCTAGATCACTGCAATGGGGGTCTTCCTCTAGTACCTGGGGCGAGGATGTGAAATTGTAGCCGCGCCCGGGTTCGAACCCACAACATATTCTTATGCCACTGGGCCGACCCAGCCCCGCCACCCCACATCCCCGTCTATCACATGTCTATGAAGAGATGACAAGTCAGTTATTCTTTCACTTTATTGAGTTCAACATTTCGGCTGTGTCTCTTGCGGTGGCCTTCCCCGGGAACATTAATTCTCGAGCTCGTTGGTGCTTAAATCTTCTGGCTATCTTTATAATATTATTACATGTATACTTCTGGTTGGTATGTAGTGGCGGCATAATATACAGTTGCAAAAATATATTGCAACGACAGTAGTATAATCATTCGAGAAATCAATAAAGTGTGAGTATAGTTGACCGTTTGAAAGCGTACTATTAAAGTGTAGTAAATGATCTTGATGTTAAAGTAAAATGTGTATTCAAAATAATTTTCGAAAATTTGTAATTGGCACATGAAACGCAGCACTATTTGTGAAATTGTTGTCAATGAAATATGTTCTAAAAACGTCAGCTACCTTTATGCAGGTCGCAGGTTCATAAATTTATCTTTGGTTCTGAATTGTACTGTAAGTAGTTTTTTTTTAAATATTTATATGGTACGACTCTGATTCACAGTTGATTATGGGATCGAGATTACAAGTCACATTTAACTTGACGATTTTATTGATGTTTTTCATGTTTTATAAAGTATCGCCAAATCATGTATGAAAAAAAGTAATTTATCTTGAGTCGGACCAATACATCCCAAACATACATTATTGAACAGGGTCTGTTAATAACACTAGATTAAAATAATTTGCTTGCTGCCCACCACCGGATGCCCCGGATATTACTTTAAACATTTGTACAAGCTATTGTAATATTCAATCTAACTTTTCTAGAATCAAATTCCCATGTCATTCTAGCTTTCCTCTATACAAATTAAACAGCCCCAGTTGCAATACACTTTTCAGACTTCTGAGTCCTCGATCTGGCGTCATCACTCTTATTGGCATCTACTTTTCTCAAACTACAACACTGTCTTGACCCCTGGAGACTGACGTGTTCTTTTCAAGAAGGTTAATGTGTTATAATAATTATTTCATCTTAATCCTAGACTCCTGACTCCTGACCTCTGCATTAAAGTTAATGACATGGTTATTTATCAATTCAGATATCATTCTTCCTTGCTCCTTTTGATTTATGTTGAGCCTCGAGTAGTAGGCTTTGTTAGATATATCTATTATCATAGAACTTTGCCTCTTCTATTATCGGTAAATGGGACGTCTTGTACAGCAACAATAATAATTTCTTGTCCAAATATGATTTTAATTTCGATAGTATTTATAAAACCATTGATTTGACCACGAGTCATACAACACTCCAAGGTAGTCTTCCTTTAGTTAAAAACTTTCGCATGCTTATATTTCGCGGTATCTCTTTTACGATATAAATGCCAATGCAGTTAGGTAGGTTTAGAGCTCATAGCACAGGGGCCTTCTGTATAAGCTAAGGAAAGGACATTTTTGTTGGTATTCCTTCACCTGTAGGAAGGACAAAATCCTTCCTACATGCCACTCCCAGCTGGTAGGAATAGGCTATACGCACAATGTATTTCCATTCCTACCCATCCCAGTAAGGGCAAGCAGTGAAGGAATTCCCCCACAAAATTATTCTCCTTTCCGTAGCTTATACAACAAGCCCCTGGGATATCAGGGGATTTCTTCCCCCCCCCCCCCCGTCTTTCTCGGGTGCGATTTTGCGTATAAAGTGGATCTTACTTAGGGCAGTTGGTTGTGTAGGCATGGGGCAAGGGTTACCTCAATCATCATCAGTAGTTTGATTTTAAATCCATCAATCTGTTATTCCTCTTCTGTTGTATACGAAATCCTTACTTAAAATGTTCTTTTTAAGGCTCCTTACAGGTTCTTTACCAGCTGCTTAGCAAGGACACGTAGCTAAGGAAGGAAATCTTAAGTAAGGAATTCTTATGCAACGGGCCCCTATTCTACTTTGTGTGTTGTTCTAGTTCTCTTCTGCATGGGATATGAGGCCTGAGGCTACGAAACTTAACACAGATGGAACTATCGATAAGGGGACACTAACAGACTATACAAACTGTGATATTGGATGATTTAAAGTGCCTTTCTGAGACTTTTTGCATCTGTGAGCGAAAATAGGAGAAAATGCCCGGTACAGTGAAGTTTATTTTTAGCTACCATAGTAAGTGCTTGCTGTCATATGCCTACTGACAGTGTTATATACATAGCAACAGCTGTGGCCACTTCTGACTGACTCTGGACGATTGATCACTGTCCTTATTGCTGAATACTGACTTGTGGTAGGATAATTTGCCTTTAAACCCTACCTTCATTGCATTTGTTTGAAACCAATTTATAAATAAATAAATATGAAAATGGCGCCAAGCTCGAACGCCACGTAAACACACCGTGCCCATGAGTCCTTACAATTACTGGAGACTACAAAAGAATTTGAACTTTCTACTGCTGGTTACAATTGAAACTAACCTTGGTGATAAGGATTACAAGTATATTTGGTCGTAATCTACCACCAAAGAGACGATTACCGAGAGAAAAACTCTTCTGAGCGATATTGGAGTACGTTGCAAATGTCAACAATGGCGGACGCTGAAATACACAGTGAAGGGAGGAGAGTCGGAACGCCAACCGCTTCGGTCAGCAATCATAAGAGGAGAGCACTCGATCACCGTACACATGTCTCGCCAATAAAAGGGAAAAATGTTGGAAATATGTGTGCATGTAAACCGTTGGTTGATGATTTGACCACAGCAGGTATGGACATTGAGGAAGACATTGAGGACCTATATGACAGTGTAACTAACTTGAACATTCGAGATGAAACTAAAACTGACATGCTTAAGGCCCTGTTAAACTTGAGAGCTAAAGAAAAAAAGGATTGTGATTTAAGGATTGAGCAAGAAAAAGTCCTGAACAATGAACTAAAAGACAGAATTTCTAAATTAGAAGAGAAATTTCGAAGTTATGATCGTAATGAAAAATCAAGAAGAAACGAGTTGAATACCCTCGAAGCTCGGGTTGATGTAAATGAAAGAGAATCCCAATATAACGCCACAAAATTAGCCAAAGTTGTAGAGGAAGTTGATGCTATTAAAATGCAATGTATGGAGCATCATCTTGTCTTTGAAAACCTTGATCGTACAGATGAAAGAGCCCTGGTTGTAGCTCGGGACCTGGTCAATATTCTGGCCCCTGAGTCTGACATATATGACATCGACCAGGCCTACTGGGAGATAGAAAGAGGCAGGAAATCAAAATGGTCTCCACCTCTGGTAGTCAAATTCCTCAGGAAAAGTGTTCGTGACGAGATTCTGTATACTAAATTCCCTTTTGACAACCCTAACTTCGATGTGAGATACTGGCCTAATAGTTCTAAATACAACGTACACAAATATACCACAAGAGAAGGACGGCAACGCCGAAACTTGATGAGAATCCTGGCCAAAAATGCCCGTGCACAGGGCGCTGATGAAGATACCACTAAGGCCAAAGGTGATAGAGTCCAGATTGACGGAACCATCTACTCAAAGGATCAGTTGGTCTGTTTGCCACCACAATACCGTCCAGAGGCCATTAAAATCGTGGAAGTGAAAGGCGGACTGGCGTTTCAAAGCCAATTTGCCTACTTAAGCAACTTCTTTCCGATCAGAATACACTACGATAATAACGACTTTGACTCTGTGGAACAATGCTTTCAATTTGAGAAAGCAGTCTTCCATAAACAGGAAGATACTGCTGCTGAAATTCTCAAAACCAGGGACCCGTACGAAATTAAGGCCCTAGGGGACCGGATAGAATTTGGTGATGCATGGAAGAAACGTAATGTCAAGCTAATGAAGGAATTGGTAACAGCTAAATTCACCCAAAATCATGAACTTGGCTGTAAACTTATCTCGACAGGCTCTCTGATGTTAATAGAAGCGACTAGAGACACCTTCTGGGGGGCAGGCTGCTCCCTAGGAGACAAGAAACTAAACGAGGGTCAAATAAAAGGTCAAAACATGTTGGGGAAAATCCTGGCCGAGGTTCGACGTGACCTCGCTACGAGTAAACGGGCCTCCCAAGCTCAAGTCAAGGAAACCTCTCCCCAGAATAAGTCAGCACCACAAAATCAAAATACTGTTGCCACTCACCTAGTGAATAAGTCTACGGATCCATTGGCATCGAAATCAACAGCAGGCGGTATAAATCCACAAGTCACAGCTGGTACGTTGACTCAAAAGAAGAAGAACGATCCTGGAACACATGTTGTAACTGTCCAGGCCACGCCCACCCAAGACGAAATCCTTCTGAGTAAAGGAATGGCTCAGTTGGAGGGTGGAATAAAGCAGGGTAAAAGTAAACCCAGACGGGAGAGGTCCAGGCTTTATGCTGCTATCCATGAACGTAGTCGTATCCTTGAAGAAGATATGGAATTTCTCTCATCTACAATGACAACACAAGAGAAACCCATAGACGGTCATAGCGCGTCAGAAGAAGAGAATCATTCTGACAAGACTGACAGCGAGCTAGAGGCGTAGTCTAATATATAATTCCAACAGAGACATACCAATATTACAGTAGGACTGTCATTTCAGTTGCTTATAAATCCTCCTGGGATTATTTTGATCACTTTTTGCGTTTGTCAATTTGGTCGTTAACATGAGCGTGCTCCGTGTCGGCCATGTTGCTGCCGAGCAAAGGTACAGTTTTCGTAAAGGTGATTACTTCTGGTTCTGGTTCTAGTTCTTACTAATATACTGTGTTCTAGTAAAGATACATATGTAGTTGGTTACAATATCTCTGAATGTTTTTGGAAAGATTATGACCGCCTAGTTTATGTTTCCTAATAAAGGTTGAAAATTAACGATGTGACTCGTGCAAGGTCAAGGCCGCCAAAATGGTGGACCATGGTGGTTGGAGGCGAAGTCGCGCAACTATGTTGAGGGATTTCTTGTGGTTATCAATTCTGCTAGACTTCTATCTCAGTTAGTTACTTGATTTTATTATTTGTTTTTTAGTCTAGAATGTGCTGTATGCGAATTATGTATGTATTTTCGTTCGGTTTGTGTTGTAAATATGCTCAGAGTAGTACAACATTGATATGGTAAAGGTGTTGTCAGGGACAAACGGGCATGGGTGTTTCTGTCTACGCACAATATTACACTATAGAGAGAGATGGCTGAAATCATTAGTCAGTGTAGGGGTCCAACAGTGGTAAGTCAGAACTGCCGGAGTCTTCGCAGGGCACTAGAGGAGGTCCATACTGAATACTTAGGTAACAACCTACATGTGTTAGCTATGAATGAAACTTGGCTAGACCAATGGGATAATGATGTCCATCTTGCTCACCCCAACTATAAATTGTGTAGGCTTGATAGAGAAAGCGGTGTAAATAAGAGGGGTGGTGGACTGGCGCTGTATATACGCAAAGATGTGAGGTACGACTTGTTGAGGTATGAGGGTTTGAATGCAATGAATGAATCTATTGAATGTCAATGTGCTGAGATCAAAGTAGGAATGTTCGGAAAGTTTGTACTGGTGAACGTATACCGCCCACCTGCAAATAATCCCACTATCTTTTTTGAGCACCTTGAACATGTATTAAGAACCCTGACTTCTCATAAGAAGAAAATCCTAGTTTGCGGCGATCTGAATATAGATCTTTTGAACGATACCAGGAACAGAAATAGAACCAGATTATTGAATGTGATGAGAAATTTTTCCATGGCGTGTAAAATTGACTCTCCTACGCGTGTTACCATGACAAGTTCTACATGTATTGATGTTGTTTTCTCTAATGTACCAACTGTCTCAGGGAGTGTGCTTGAAACCAATATCTCGGACCATTATGCTGTGTTATCTGAATTTGGGTCAAAACGTACACGTCTTCTTGACAGAAAATACAAATGGGTTAGAACAGGTTTAAGACACAAAATTGAGACGTTCAAAGAGAAAGTCATAGACAAGTTGGAAGGTGTTGAGTTAGATATTGACAACTGTGACATAGACCACACATGGTCAAGATTTTTCCAAGGTGTGATTGATTGTAGTAACTCCACTTTCAAATACAAACGAATCAGAATTAGACACTCTCACCAAGAATATATGGATGATGAGGTACAGGAGAAACTTGTTGAAAAGAAAAATGCATTTATACTTGCTAAGACTTCCAATCTGAGAGTTGACTGGATAGCAGCAAAAGTAAAACGTGCAGAGCTAAAGCGTTTGATTACTGAAAAGAAAAAATGTTTCTTGACAAATAAAATCAATGCCTTAAGCAACTCCCCGAAAAAATTCTGGTCGGCCCTGAAGGAAATTTACGACCCGAAACGTGTAGATTCAAATGTCTCTTTAGACACTTTTAATTCTCCCGAAGGTTTGAAAACAGGTCTAGATGCTATAAACTATGCGAATAGTTTTTTCGCGCAAATTGGATTAAACAATCTTGCCATTGCACCAAACCCTGCGGTTGCAAACAATAATGTTGTTTTCGATATTGAACCAAATGTGACTGATCGTGAGGTCGAAAATGTGGTAAAGAAGTTAGACGTCAATAAGAGCTCTGGTTTTGTAGAACTTGACTCCAGGTTGTTGAAGACTGCTCTTAGTGTATGTGTTCCTTTTTTCACTACTTTTCTGAATATCATCATAGCAAGGGGTATCCTTCCTTCTACCTGGAAAAACGCTCCGGTTGTGTTGATTCCTAAAAAGGGTGACACCAAAGATGTTAATAATCTGAGAGCTATTACGCTGGTGCCCATGACAAGTAAGGTTCTAGAAAAACTGATCTATGACAAAGTGTATGAATTTCTAGAGGAATCCAATTTTTTCTACCAAAATCAGTATGGTTTTCGTAAAGGTATGTCCACTTCTGACGCGCTGTTTGATGTACAGGAAACTATCATAGAGAATTTGGAGGTAAAGAAAAATGTGGTGGCCATATATTTTGATATATGTAAAGCATTCAACTCGGTGAACCACGTGTTGCTACTAGACAAATTGAGAGCTATTGGTTTAGGGCCAATTTTGATTGCTTTGATTGAGAATTTCTTACACGATCGTAAACAATTTGTCAAAAGTGGTAACCTGAACTCAAACATGATGGGGGTCAACAGTGGAGTCCCTCAGGGCTCCCTGTTGGGCCCTTTATTGTTTAATATATTCATTAACGATCTTGGTTCTGTGAATTTCCCGGGGAAAATCTTTCTCTTTGCGGATGATGCAGTCGTTCTGTTGCAAGGAGACAATATTGAATCGTTGCATAGGGACACTCAGTCATCAATAAACAAATATCTGGAATGGTGCCAAACAAACAAATTACAAGCAAATGCAAATAAAACCTTCTATCAAATTTTCGGAAACCAAAGATTGGCAAAGAATTTTCGAGACCTAAATTGCCTAGGTAAAATCCTAGTGCAAGTGTGGAATTTTAAATACCTGGGCACGGTTATCACAGACGACTTATCGACAAAGTCCCACCTAGAAAACCAAATAAACTCGGCTAATTGGAAAATTGCTGACCTCAGGAGACGAAGGAAATACATGACCCCAGACATATGTGCTAGGTTGGTCAAAACGTATATCCTACCGATCCTTGAATTTGCCAACTTTCAACTCCTTAGTGCAGGAAAATGTCTAAAAAAAAGAATCCAACGAGTATGGCAGAAAGCTCTTCGTCTTGCTTATGGTGGCGAAACAACAAATGCGGAGTTAGTAGAGTTATCAAAAATTCTGCCCCTCGAAAAGAGATCGGAAATTGCTGCGTTAAAACTCCTTTTCGACAGAAAAGACAGATATGAAATTCTGGAAAACGACCTGTTCCCTCTTAGAAATAGAGAACCAGGCATGATTAAAATTACACGAGCTAAGAAAAACTGCATGAGAGGTAGTGTTTCATATAAGAGCAAAATACTATGGAACAAACTACCAATGCCTTTAAGACTGCAAAGGGACAAGACCACCTTTGTCAGAGAGTTGAAAATTGATATGTGGAGAAAGTATAACGAAGGATTGTAAATAATGTAGGTAATTACCTGCTTCTATACTATGACCTATACTAATGTGATATTTTGTGAGCCATGTAATGTAGTTTAACTTGATACTGTGACAACAGTCGGCATGATTCCGAAGGGATAACTACTAAGATACGAGTTAGTTTAGTTTGAATACTAGTGTCTATGATATGATTTTGTACTAGTATCCCAAGGGATGCCACGCGCCTTGCTTTTGTGCGTATCGATGTATTCAATGTAATATTGTTCTTCTAAGTTGATATACCCTGAATGATAACGTGCTTTGTAATAGTAATGTTCATATTAGTATTTTCGAACGTAGTAATGAGAGTGTTCATATGGAGTAACGAGTAATTTTACTAGGCAACGTGTGTAAACATCCATGGTGGATTTCGCGTCTTTTCTTTTCTATATAAAATTAAATATTCTATTGGCCTTGAATTGAATAATAAAAAAAAAAATATGAACATATTATGGGTATGAGTATAGCGGTAAGATGGATTCAATGCCTTGGTATAAAAGGAGGTCATTCAAAGGAACACAAAGTCACATTGCCTTGGGACAAAAACGGATGATATACAACGTATAATTTGCTGGTCGTATTTTGAATCGCCTTTTCTGGATAATGGAGAATTATTTATTCAGGTACTGGTCGTTCCCAAAACATGAAGTTGTGGGTTTTTTCTTTCATTCAATTCGGAAGGTTTTAATATTAAATCAACATTTGGGCCATCATATGCTGAAGGTGTTTATTGTAAGTGTCATATTTTTAGCCCAACTATTGAAAGGTTTCAATAATAATGATTCCTGCAATTATCTCATTGTAATTTTATGCAATACAATCATCTAGCTTTGTAGTTTCTGAAAGGCAGGTTCATGTGTCTGTTTCGAACTAGGGTGTTTGCTCGAGAACATAAAGAATTTAATTTAATAATATATATCGCGTTTATAATATAATAAATATATTCATGGCATGAATATAACAGTGTCCTTTGTGGTGCTTAATGATGAAACAAGCCAACACAGAACGAACGGTTGCTAATACAAACGTTATAATTTAAATTAAGTAATAACCTTTTAATCTATCCAACAAACCACATTCCATAGGAATTAAAAGCCAGAATATGCTGCCTTTCATCTTAATATATGCCCAAAGGAAGATTGACATATTATGTAAATATAAGGTATACTATACGTATAGCGCTAACCCTAAAATAAAATTCCATCCCAATTAAATAGAACAAGCTGCAATCTTCTCAGGCATTATACTTCCAATAAAATTCTGATACAATTATGATGTTTACTAACATATGCCCCGCAGACGCATCATTGGCACTAATTGGTTTTAAACTCTTGCGCAGACCAGTTTGAAAATTGAATTACTTTCAGATAAAATGGAAAGAGGATTGCCGTAAATTCATTGTGTCCGCTGGCATTGTTGGTAATTGGTAGGATGCGGCCACGCTGTCGCTTTCCATCCCCCAATGTGCAACTCATCCCTAAATTCATCTCATTTGCTGCATTCAGAAATATTTATTTTTATACTCCGAGCGGGGGAGATGTCATGTGCGTGGTTGGAATGTAGGTTGTTTTGGGACTATTTTGGGATGCCAATAGAACTTATTAAAAAGAGTAAGGCGCAATATATATGGATATTCAAATCGGATTATAGAGTGTCAAGTGTTTTTCGGATGCACCTTGGTATCTTGGAGAAAATGTGTAAGGTACCACATATCAAAGTGAGGGAGAAGCCTTTCATAAAAGATTACTCAGCTTCTTAAGCAGATTGCTGCTCAGATTGTATCAATTCTGTATTAAACCAATAATAGTGATATGTAATATGAATTTGTAAGGTTATATTTGCATTTTCATCACAATTTATTTTGAACTGTATATAATGTACCCATTTACCAATAATCTGGTTGTGTGATTATATAAAGGTTTCTCTACTTAAATAAAAAGAAGTCCCACAGGAGTGCTCCCAAAACCCGAAAAGAGTTAACATGTATTGAAAGCTATTTTTAGCCTTAGTATATAGAGAGTACGGGAAGAGTATCCATATCAAAGGATTTTAAAGCGCTTTGAAGTCAGGTTAAACGGCGCACATACACCATTGTGTGATTCTATTAATATGGTTTCTGAAGGTCCCTGAAATGAGCGGCCACAGTCGTTATTATCACATTATATATTTTCACATGAATCATGGCCTGTAATTTGAACATCAAGGAAGTATTAAATTGTGGCCAGGCTTGGTCAATATCCGAATATATAAACCATCAAATATATTTGCATTATTTGGGGTGGATGGTGTGACGCCAATCACGTAGGCACTGTCAAACGCCAATCACGTAGGCACTGTCAAACTCGTAATGATATCTAAGGTCAGCTAAGGACAAAACTTATATAATTCCATTTCGGTTGATATAAGTTCATGATGATATAATTATGATTGAATTCATTTTAATCGGCACAGGTATCTTTATAGATCTCTTTACTGAATGCTGACGCATGAAATTTCAGATTATGTATTTTGTAACTATAATATTTTGTACATTCTTTGTATCAATTTTAAATTGTCAAGCCTGAATAAACTTCCTTTCAACAAGAAAGCAAACAATCTTTCTTATAATGCTTCGATTGCTGACCCCCTTTGCCATGCTATAGATACAGTGGACTCATTTGTTATTATAATATTCATATATATGTATCCTTCTAGCTCGAATCTGAGGAAAGCACCAATAATCTCAATACACTCAAAGAACCCAATTTAAGCACCAAGATGTAATCACTTCAAAATTCTGATAATTTTGATATTGTTATTTTCCACCGGATTAGCTTGAAAAGCATCTATTGTGTTAAAATAATATATTGGATTCTACTCATTTAAAGAGAATTTTTATTAGATCGAGTATAAGGAAAACCGTTCGTAACGAAGATCCCCGAGCTATATACCATTCATGAACTCTTATTCACGTCAGAGACATATAGTAATTTATCAATAGCGACGGACATACTATAATATCATAATGTACGTTGCATTGAATCGTGCAGTAATGTCCATTTCCGCAATGCGCTGTAAGGATTCTCGCGAATACCCACCTCATCGCAATAACAATTATTGTTAATGTATACGAAAAATTGTACAAATACAGATGTTAAGGCTTCTAGGAGATACAATAGAATACTGTCAGAAGCATTACCAAATGTAGGTAATTTGAAAAATCTGCTGATTGGGGGCTGATGGAAATAATCCTATCCCAATATCACGAATTTCATCTTATCTATCCACAAAAATCGGATAAAAGAGATGGATTATGACTTCAACAATTAGATTCGTTCCTCTAGCTCACAATCGGCCTTTAACCTGCTAGGTATTAGCTCTGAAACATGACACAACTGGAGTCGAGCTCAAACTTTCAAGGAAAATAACGTACAAAGGCGTAGAGGTTTCAATTATCCTGATGCAATGGTGAAGTTTGGGTGATGTTTTTCTGTGCTCCCCATCTCTCCCTGTGCAACAGCCTTTTTACACAGCCCAGGCAAGCATTCAGTTGCCGCCCTGCCCTCCCTCCTAGCAAGCTTTGCCTGTTTGTCGAGGGATTGGTTATCCGTGGTGCAAACACAGTTACAGAGCAAATGAAAAAGACCAACACAAGACCTGCTCTACAATCCGATATCGGTTGAGAGACAGGTTCTAATTGGTCAAAGGTCCCCACGTGATCAGAAACCCGGGGAATCGATTGTTTCTAATCAGCCAATCGCGATACAGCAAGATCTTGGGCTTGGGATAAAGCTTAGGCCAGGTTTGTTGCTTAACTCACAAGGTCCCTGTGTGGCTAAGCCAGAGTTCCCTTTGAACTGCAGCATTTTCCTATGACGAGAAAAACAAGGATATTATAGCTCTACATTCTCAGTTAGGCCTAACATCAATCAAAAGCTTATGATTTTCCACTTTTTGTTTCTTTCTCTTTCTTCACATGTTCCTAAAATTTCAGATTTATATTTCTGTAGCCCGCCGAACTCTTTGCTAAGTGGGTTCACTTATTATCGCTCACTCACGCTTGTTTCTTTCAGAAGATTCCCATTCAGTTTCTTGTGTTTACATATTACTGAAGCACCATATTGATAACTTCAGTCCTATATGAAGTCAAAGAGTGAGTAAATTAGGTAATCTTGATGTGTATTATCGTAATAGCTGAAGCTGCAGCTTCAAGCTGTCTCTGATTGCTTGCTATAAAACCAACAAAGTTAATGAAGGTGTCTGCGACTCACAAGAACCAATTTTGGAAATTCTGACTCTTTAATTGGATGTCTTCATTCTAAATGGACACCGAAGAATTCATGCAATAAGTCCACGGGTACTACATGAATCATGTGTTTAACAAGTGCAAATTGTATACCATGATATTTGATTTGCGCATGTCAAACCTACGATTCTGTACTGTATACACAATTGCGATAGAGAGAAAATCTTGCTTGGGAAACACAAATATATTACATGCACAAAAAGAAGCAGTGCGTTCTGAGGCAAGACATGTTCTTAATTAAACCAAGAACACTGGTAAAAGAGGGCAAAAGGCAGAAAACAAGATTAATTGTGGAATCTGAGAAGTCAAATGAAATGAAAAGAATGCCTCTCAGGATTCAGAGGAGAAGCTCATAATTGCTTTAAAGATCCAGAAAATCGAAGGGTCTCACTTACTCTGTTTAATCTTGATTCAAATATCCCTTTATATCCTAGCCATATTTTGGGGGATTTAAAGATTTGTGGAAGAAGTTGACTTAAGAAAGAAATGAATCAAGTGAGAAGTGGCTTTAGATTGATTACTGGAATTCGGAGAGTGGGTGATGAGGTATTTTAAGCAGGAGTAAAGTAGCCTAATGGTCATCTACTCCAACATTAATCAAATAAGACTCATATGATAATCATTGCTCAACACGATCCATCATTCCAGATATAGGGGGCTGACATCTCAAACTGATTACAGCCAATATTGACAGAAATGGATGAGGCGAGGAGGGGCGGGGCGGTTTGCCATTTGAAGTTGTGACAAGGTACGCCTACAATGGCATTCCAGAGGCAGTGATCGGTATACTTGGGGACCGAGCCAGTGAAACAGCACATGCATGCCCATACTAGCAAATTGAAATTAGACCAGATCTAACCTACTTGAGGTCATGACCATTTGGGTAAATTATCTCTTATAAACGTTGTCAATGTCCATCATTGTCGTTTAAATCGGAGTGGAATGCTTCCGAGAAGGAAACGCAAGGATAAGACACAAGTCCTATTGTAATGAATTTCAGGAGGCGAAATCTAGTTAAGGAATATTCACATTTATAGAACTAGATTATTTCTATTAGACTTTCTTGATATATCTATATTTATATGCTGCTAGCCACACAAGCTTGTCTACAACCATGACATTCCATGGAATCTTCGTCTTCTTCTCTGTAAAAGGATATATATATCCTCGCTGGATTAAAAAAAATGATATGTTTTAATTGTGTTATCTGTGCACCTGTCAGACCTGACTACTGCTGTCACATGTAGAATCCTGTTGTCAACCATTTTTCAGAATTCATTACTAAATAATATATGTTTTGTATGAAACTCAGAAACACGGTCATCATTTCAATACACAAAACTGCTTCTCTACAACAAACTATACCGACGTCGAATTTTCGCAAATACTAGTAACAATATTATAAATATGCTTCAAAACATCTTTTTAATATTAGGCTTAGGAAATGCTGTGTATTGATGACAAGATTTGTGTAAACGTATAAATTCTGTTAATTCAATACGTGATTAATTGTGTGGGCTCAAAACCTCAGTCGATTAAAATATATTATGCGCACTTCAACACATAATTTACTTTGTTAAAATAAGAAAACGTATGATGAGTGTACATGTGATCGTGTAAAGTAACATTGATTGATAGATGGATGTGAACAGCAGTTACTAGCGTAGGTGCATGTCAAGCATAGGGATCGAACCAATGCTTCGGTTCTATACACAGAGCAATGTTATAAATTCAGGTAGCCATCGGAGGGCATCGTTAAGCTAGTTTATCAAAATACAGTTTAACATAATACCTTTAATGAATTATAGAGCAATGCAATGAATCACAAAATAATTCAACGCCACACATATCAAATGAATCGGCTTTTGTAATGGACCAACACCATTTAAGCATTATTCCTGGTGTATTGAAATGTATGCAGAGCCGTCAAGTTGATGTATGAGTCCCTTAAATTTTGCCCTTCCCATCCTTCTTACAATATCAATACCGTTTTGATTTTGGTCCGGCATGCTGGCATATTTACTATGTGGATGATAGATACTGCATTTGTCCAGCACAAAGTAAGAACACCTAGATTTAAACTAACGACAGGCCAAATGGGATAAAACCGAAAAGGAGTGACTGCTGAAAAAGAGCCAGAGCATTAGCAATGGCAGGTGAGTTCTGTTGCTGTAAATTGCCACATAGGAATGAATGCTTGATAGATGCATTCTCTGAAGGAACAGTAATCGAGGTAAGGAACACATCTTTCCTTCAATTTCTACTTTTGTTCTGTATGATCCTAGGAAGCTGGAATACTTGGAAGAAGAATTATATGGCTAGTCAACGGCCTGTCATAAACGAACAAATTTTCAGTAGCTTAATTACAACTGTGCATTATATTATATATTATCATAATATTATTATATGAGCATTCGATTTGAGAGACGCAATAAAAGGGTGCAATAAAAATATTTGTATCGTACATGTAAAATTATCTTTATTGCAAAATGTACGATAACAATATTTTCATTGCACAATGTAGTTACTCAGAGTTATTTAATGGTTAGGTTTTCATTTGATATTTGGTAACATTTTAAGGTTATATATAATAAATATAGAATGAAACTTGCCGCTCGCAATCAAATATGTATTGGACTAATTGATTCTTCAATAAATTAGTCGATAAATACATTTTCCTGTCCCCATCTCATCATAATGATGAGCTAATTGACATCATAATTATCTTTACATATTTTTGAAATAATATTTATATTGAAAATGCAAAATTTAGTAATGAGCCACCTTCAGTCAATGCCGAAGGTGGTATTGTTCATTGCCTCCAAAGAATTATAAGGTATACAAAGGGGGCTTGAAAGCCTCCCATTTGCAGGTAAAATCCCCCCTTGTTGCAGTCAAATTGGACTGATTAAAATGTTACTTAATCTTAATAAGACCAAGGTGTTTTATAATCGAAATTATGGAAAATATTGGACTAATGAGACAACCCTTCGAATGTGAGTCATACATGTTACTACCAATCCATACATCCAAATGTGGAACTATGTACATATTTACATGTACATGATCACAGGGTGAACCGGTAATATAGAGGGTGGACTGGGGGTGCTTCAGCAATATAGAGGGTAGAATTGGAGGTGAATCAGCAATATAAGGGTAGAATTGCTTCAGCAAAATCTGGTTCAATATGAAAGGAAACCAAACTATAATTACCGATAGAAGGCGAGAGATGTACTTTCTCTCACAAATAAACACAAATAACAATAATAATAATGAAATGCTTCTCCCTCTCGTGGGGGAGGAACTGGGTTCTCCCTCTCTACTGCTTATTTACCTGTGTGATGCAGACACATATCATAATCGCCTGGAGTCATACCTGAGATAAGATACAGATTTTAACATTAATAATCAATCGTCGATACAAGTTTTAAGTTATAAATTGCAACTAATGATTTACATTGATAATCGTCATTGACTGTTACAAATAAATCTACATCATGATGGTACAATCCATACATTTTTTCGCCATAATAATCACACATCAACCAAACAGATCAATCTGTCAACAACAAAAATTAGCAACGCGCACGGCTCAGGTTGCGCACGGGCGAACGCTCCCACTGTATAAGATAACCCATTGCAAGTAGCCCACCAGTTCATAGGAAAATGCTCACAGAACAGTTAGTTATGCTTCGATTTTCATGCAATAAAACTTTTTGGAATCGTTATATGATGCTGAATCGTTTGATGTCTGGAATAAATCTCTTATTCTTGATCTAGGTGTAGTTAGTTATGTTCGAATGTCGGCCGCTCTCTGCGTCGTGACTTAAGCCTTATCCCATACCCGCAGCCCCTGTACTAGCTAAGGCTCTGTTTGCTGAGCAGTTCGCTGGGTTGTTTTGGATGTTGTAGCAATTCAGAATATAGCTAGACAATTGGTCACCAGTGTTAGCTACATCCTGGTTTGCATTTCATTTCAAACGGCCAAATATAAGTGGACTTGATTATCAACATAAAACTTTGGAGTTCTGCTAATGGAAAATGGCTTCACAATAATACAAACTGCATTCAATATAGCAACAATTGGATTTTGTACCACTTTCTCGTCCTATTCTAATGAAAATAAATTTAGGTTTATTTTCATAACTTAGCCCATAATTGGAATTTCTTTTTGTATTCAAGTAGTGGTTTATTTCTCTCGAGAGGGCGCGTCCAATAGGCTAATTTTAAAGAGAGTGGAAGATAATTAAATTAGACATAATAATAATAACATTAACAGATAATTAATGTCATTAGATACATCCCATATACGATATACATCAGGGTCCTAAGTAAAATAGATGAAAACAGGCCATTCTTCAGTAGGTATTCCAGGCCATTCTTCCTTCATGTCCTCTAGTAGAAGGCACCTCACTCCCACAATGCCTGTTTAAAGATAAACATAGATAGGTACATAACAGGGTAAACGATATTGTGTTTATCAAACACATTCTGGAGTGAAAACACTAACAAATAGGTTCCTTCAGAAAATAAATGTATTATAAAGCCATCAAATGGTGTGACCATAAATGTGATATTTTAGGTATATATACAATACATGCAGCATTAAAGACACCTACCCTCTGTGACTGCAAGATGGAATCTGATGTATTCACGCCAATAATTCCCGCCCAAAACCCTGAATCCTTTGTTTGTAGGCCTTGTGTATAGTGGATGGCTGTTGCTTCTATATCCGCCCTATACCCTGTATGGTTTGTTTGTTTAGGGCTTAAGGAGTAGTGGGCACTTTCCCAGGTTGGATAACTAATGGTATAAGTTGGAAGAAAAACGAACTATGGGGTGGCAGAGGGGTTGGGGCAGGCCATTTATGTAAACTCTGAACCATGAAAAGAGTATAAATATAAGACTAGAGGAATACCTAAGAATTAAGTAATAAAATAGCCTTAGAATTGGTGTATTACCTTATCATGTATATGGTATTTAATTTACACTGTTGTTAACAGGGACATGGGGTTTTAATATACCATCACAGGTTAATCATGGTAATGACACACAAGATTGGTTTATTCTAATTACAAAAATAAATCAAATCAAATCAAAATAAATCATGTAAATTATGACGATCATAATGCCCAGAAAAAAAACTTTTCAATGACTGCAGTGTAACCAGGAAGCCGTGTGATTCCTGACTGCACTTCTACATATCTACATAGGTAGGTATAGGACTGCAGCAGGGAATCAGATGGCTTCCTGGTTATAATGCTGTGACCCCCACAGAGGCACAGCATTATAAGTGCGGCGAATGCGCGGAGAATGGGGACCGCAGAGATGACGCAGTGAGTGATGGTTTCAACGCACGTTGGGCATCTTGGTGTGCGACTCGGGTGGGGGAGGCAAAAACACTCAGCACTAGAGCGCCTGGTCTAGTCTATACACAATGCACACATAAATCAAATCAAATCCGAATAATCTCTGAAATAAAGTACATGTACAAGCAATGCAATACAATTGGTAAAGTAAATGGAACTCACAATATCTAAAGCTGTAGAGGAAGACGCGAAGAATTCAGCAAAAATAAAGAACCAAACTAATAAATAATATTCTTCTACTGGACTTGCAGCGACCAACCCATCCAATAGCAACAATTCCTGTTTAATTCTTAAATCTAAATTATTTTCTCCCAGTTGTACGTACTTTTATACCCAAATCCTTATGATTGAAATGCTATAGAAATATGTGATTGGTTGAAAATGAGAGATGGCAATATATATCCTACGTTTAGGGCGATTTCATTGGCTGGGGGAAAGGTAAGATGCTAATTTCGCCCATCATCTATAAGCTAGAGAGTGGGCGACCATAATACTTCCCCACTTGACAAAGTCATTTCCCACTTTTGAAGTTTGTTCATATCATGTTTCTGCAGCAATATTAGGCCTCAAGTATATGGTTTTGGTAAAAGCAGAGAGATGACTTTATTTGAAACTTTATAGGTCGACATGTTTTAGATTATATGTTACAAAAGATATTAAATTTTAAATTACATTTGCATAAATGGTTTCTGGGCTTTTCTGTGCACATTTGGTACTATCAAGTTTATACCTGAAGTTAGTTTTCGAAGGTTAATTTCTCTCTTGTCTAAATCTTCGTCATAGCTACTTAATTCATAAGCATATTCTCTCCTCATAGCAAGTAGAGGCATTCCGAGCTCTCTATGGAGATGCCTTCCATTAGTCCTTTTATTTAATCCTTCTGTTGCTCAGAGCCTATCATGATTTTAATACTTCCTGTGACAGGCATAGCTAGGGGGAGAGTTATGTTTTGTATCTAACCACTTTCTAGGGATTGTTTTAATCAGAACCTGACATTGAAGAAAGTGGACATTTATTTTAAATAGCCATTCAATTCGTATAATTTATAAGAATTATTTTTTGAACATCCAAGTATATTATTACAAAGCACTATGTATCACCCCTATGTATCACCGGAAATAAAGTACAACAATCATTGAATAATGATCATCAGAACACAAGAAACTTACAAAATATATTGAATCTATTTTATAAGTAGGATTTTTGCAAAAGATGCAAATGAAGGTACATGATAGTGAGCCTTTTTCTATTCCAAAGTTTCCGAATGCAATATTCAACGCTATTCTGGATTTCTCCTTTCGTATAATTCATCTATCAATATCTGGAAGTAAATGAATAAATAACTGCGTGGATAAAATCTCTTATACTCTAGACCTGCCCTCTATTCAAAGTCGAGGAAATGTCTATTCTTAGAGCTCAAACAGGTATTCAAAAATGGGTGTTTAGACATTATTTAGCCATTATAATGGCACCTCTCTTTTTTAGTAACACTAAAGTATAGTAACACTAAAGCATCCTTAGAAATGTGTATTTGTAATTAGATTTTCTGATGCAAATAAAGCATCCACTTTTTAGATTTAAACATATTTTACAGCCTTTTTAAGCTGCCACCAAAACTGTGGGTGTATGTGTGGGGTGGCATGTCCCCCTCCTCCGGTAGCAATGGACCATGGAAATAGCTGGTGCTAAGCAATCAATACAGAATATTTTCAATCACACCATTAGATTCCTTGGGGTCAATTTAGTGGGGGTAGGGGTTATCAAATTAAATGTATCTATAAAGTAGGGTATGCACTATATGTCAAGTGGTCCCGCCAAGTGGTCCTGTCAATACCCCACGTTAACGGGTGTTTTTAGACTATTAGGGTATTGATGGGACCAATTACGAAGTGTATCCACTCTACATAACACTGGAGGTTAATTGCCATGGCATAAAGTATCTGAAGTATCGAAAAATTTGTCTCAGCCACCCCATACTTCGTCTGTATTATGCTGATATTTCCTGCAATATGTATGCCAACAATTGTAGAGATTCGATCAATTTTATCTATTCCCAAAATGAGCATCCTGAAACGAAATATTGCCTTTTTGGGAGAATTTATTATCATTATTATTAATGCCATTTACATTTTATATTCATTTTCTAAAAGACGCAGGCTGCAATATCTGTTAACACATACAAGTGGATTTTCCTAACATTTTCTATCAGTAATATGGAAACCCACCAAACTTAAATACAAAAATATCTGGAGGCCAGATAAATAAATTCCCAAAACAACATAAAAAGCAAAATTATTCAATATCTAAATCTGAAAACCCTGTTGTTACACTTTATTTTTAAGGAAGAATTTATATACTTTATCCACTATATACCGGAGAGGACGGGTACTAAAAATGTGAACCAACCTGAAACTGTAAAATTGATCTATCCCAGCACCTATAAGACAACAAGCCGAATTAATTCATCAGAGAGCTATGAACAAACCAACTTCTGTATATTATTATGCCATATTGTAAACAGCATAATAACTTATCAACTGTACACCTTGTAGAGAATCGTCTTCAGTCATTGATAGAAGCGATATTGTTACTCTACAACAGACGCTTGTAAGTCAACAAAAGGGGCGGAAAACCTCCCACCAAGCCGGAGAGTTCTCCCCTTTGTTAAAGCATTCTAGTAATGCCAATAAAAGTTTTCTAATCAAATCTAATCTATATATATAGTCAGGGAATATTAAAAAAATCTGGGAACAAATTCCTTACCAAACAATTTTTTCACCAATGTGTTGGTAAAGGTGTCTACTAACATTTATTATACCTCTGAGCGAGATGGTATGGAAAGCCATAGGCTATAGCATTGGAAAACCGTATCACCCTCTGGGCGGTATTTGCATACCATATTCACCGCTGGCGGAATTTTTGTTGAAAAAATAGGCCCATGTTTGCATCCTTATTTTCTGTATTTAAATAATTATTTTCACGGAAAAAAACTTGTTATACATTGTATGTAATGATATAACAATTATTATAATGATAAGCAGCAGTGAAATTGCGTATTTAAATAGAAAAATAGACCCGAAAATGAGTGAGGGGGACCGGAAGTAGAAACTTTCCAAGAAGTAAACAAAACAGTGTGGTGAACAGAGCTTGTTGCCTGACTCTAATTTCCATCGAATTTTCACTATTTTTTCACCTAAAAAATCGGGGGAGGTATAATAAATACAAAATTGACTTCTGGCAGTGGAAGAGATGGTTATCTCCCTTGGGCTACGCAATTTCGTCGGGTGCTACGCACCCTTACGAAATTCCTACGCCCGCGGGAGATAACCACCTCTCACACAGCCAGGAGTCAATTTTGTCTATATATCAAAACATTTAAACTCAACTCCCGTAGGAGAACCCGTGACAACTGAAAATAAAAATGGCCGCCACTAAAACTCTGAAACTCCATAACTTGGGGTAGAATCAACATATAATCAAGTGTGAATACACTTTTTCTAGGTTTTAAGGCATGGGGAATCCATTGGAACATGAAGAATGTTGATACAGACAATATTTAGCAAGTTAATCTACTGATACTGGGATGACGGAAAAATGAACAAAAGATGCTAAAAATATCCCCCCGAATGTACCCTCTGAAGTAAAAAATCTATACTTCATAACTTGGGGTAGAATAAATATGTAATCAAGTGTGAATGCTTTTTTTCTATGTTTTAAGGCATGAGAAATCCATTGAAATATTAATAAATTCAATATAGACAATATTTAGCAAGTTATTCTATTAATACTGAGAAGAAAAAACAACAAAATACTGTGAAATAAAGTGAAAAATCTAATTCAGATTTATGGAAGCATTCATGATCAATGACATTAGAAAACATATTTCTGCAGTCCAAACTGTAATGCAAATATTTTTAATGATAATAAATGACATGACATGTGATACCTGAAATAAAGAAAAAAAGGCAAGTTGTCTATCTGAACTTCCATCCCAGGTTCCCTGGAGGAAGGTGAACACCTTTCCAAGTTCTTATTAACAGCAGAAGTAGGTGGTAGTATTTGTGATCTGTGAATTCCCAGTAATTATATTGCTTCTCTAGCTCTATTATTGGAAAACATCTAAGCTTTCTTTTGTAATTCAGGCATGGTGGAAATGTCTAAGAAAAATCCCTTTTTCATGCCCAAAATACTTTGTCAATGTAAAAGAAGCAGTCATGCAGGATCCTTGTTTCAACTTAGGTGGGTCATATCCTTAGTGCTAGGATTGTCATATTCATCACACAAACAAATTTTTAAAATGACCTGTTTTTTGTCCTATTGGCTATGGTGATATCTAGATCAAAGTACATCTATCTATGAGCCCATGAACATTTCCTGTAGACCTTGTACAACCAGTTTTCTATGTCTAAACAGTACCTGCCAAGGTAGACTCCTTACTTTCTTGGAGTAAAATGGTTTTACACAGTGCATGAAGGTAGTAACATGGCTGAAAACCCAATGTTGCCACCAAAAGTGGAGTTTACCAGTGATCCTGATGCATTGAAACAAGTTGGGGATCCATTGACATTGAATGACCTATAATTCTAATTTCAAATTACCCTCTGAGGGTTTTTATCACATCCTTTTTCATGTAATGTCTGGGACAGTTTACCCATTCCTTGACTCCAGAATATGCTTCTCTACTCTTTGTGCCTCATCAACATTGGGGAGCAACATTTGTGGGATGTTACACCAGTAGCAATAGTTATCAAGGTCTGGTATTAGCTGAAGGGGTTTCTGTCCATGAAGATATGAAGAAGTGCTATTCTCTATCTTCTCACTTTATTGGTCTGATATGTAATGATGGTCACCTGTATAATGAACAGAAGAATGTTGATCTTACCATATACAGGCAAAAGTTATTGGCTAAACAGCTCAGGTTTCCCTCTTGCCATGCCTCCATTTGATTTCAATGAACAGATATAAGATATAAGTACATAATAGTACATGCTCAATTAGAAGGGCAGTTGATGCAGCCCATGACTGATTACTCCATCAAACAATGTGAAAAAGACTTTTAGAATTCATACACACTGGCGATACAGAAGTATATTCATTTCTTTGTTCTAATTTACTCATGTGACACTTATCAAATTGATAGGCCTGTGAACCGTGTAGGAAGGAGCTCACCGCTCCTCTCGACCTACACAACCAGCTCAACAACAACACTAATATTCTGGAGAGGCAACTGGAATTTGTTTCACATAGCTGATGCAGTAAGGGATGGAAGCATCTCTGATATGGAATACAAGTCTATTTCTTTTTGCCAAATATGCTAAGCATACTAAAGATTTCTTCAGATTTTAACAATATCTTCATAGTTTGAGAACAAAGATTCCTTTTTCTTGGCCAAGAGCAGTGCCTCAGAACCTCAGAATATATATATATAAGATACATAGTTTCTCCTGCTGTGATTGACCCCTTCAATCCATATTTCTGTAGGATTTATGTATTGAATTAAATTAGTATCATAGCTTTCACATTACTGTGAGTGACATTCAGAGGCAATTTCATCAGCTGGGTATAGGAGGGCTCTTCATCATCTTGCTGGTTGTCTCAGTAAGTTAGGAGCTACATTCTCTTGAATTGGCATATCCTTCAATCATGCACACCACAGCATTAAGTGATGCATATATATCTTTCTGAGCCACCCTCTAAATGATGGCTGCCATCCCATGACCTCAAGTGGAAGAAGTCCATATGTGTGCAGAAACAATCAAGGTACAAAATAGTTCACAATTACCTGTCCTTAGCCACTGATTAAAAAATGCACAGCAACTGAACTCTGAGAACCAAAGTGTGAAGGGATTGGAAAAACATTGGAAGAAAGAATCTAGAATAGCAGAACTTCAGACCATTTTTATCCATGTGGTAGTAGACTATGATATAAAATATATGATATAAAAATAAATAAAACAAAATCAAAATTGAACCCAATAACTTGTGGAGTACCACAGGGTACAACTCTCGGACCACTACTGTTTACGATCTATATAAATGACATGCCCAATTTTATAAATAACTCGAAGATACAACTATTCGCCGATGACACCATAATATATGCAACAGGCACGGATGTCCTAGAAGCTACAAACCTGCTTCAACAGGATCTAAATGCCTTAATATTCTGGTGTAAAAGGAACAAAATTTCTATCAACTACGATAAATCAAAATTACAGACATTTTTTGGGAAGCAAAATTTGAGGTCGAGGTGGGCAGAAGGTGAACAATCCCAATTAGAAGTGAATAAACTGAGCCTGGATGGGAACTCTATGGAAGAAGTGGAAAACTATAAGTATTTAGGAGTAGAAATCGATCGGGGTCTTAAATTTAAAACAGCAGTGAATAAGTTAATAAACACGATGAACTATAAATGCTGGCAAGTAACAAAACTTAAAGGAAAAATTCCCCAAGACACACTATTACTCATTTATAAAGTAATGGTGTTACCTTTAATCGATCAAACGGACATATTCCATGATTCCCATACTACCACGGGAACAAACCGGCTCCAAATAATACAAAACAAAATACTTCGAAGGATTTATGGACTCCCATCCAGGGCCAATGTCGATGATATTCATGTAAGAAAGAATCTGCTGACCTTGAAACATAGACGAAGATTACATATTTTACAGGCAGGCCACGCTCTGGCGAGCATCCCAAGATATATTGATATAAGAAACCTAAACACACGAAATTTTGCGATAGGCAGAAAGCCTTTAAAACAAATCCTACCAAAAAACGAGCAGTTGAGGAAATCAATTTTACACAGAATTCCCTTCTCTTGGAACTCTCTCCAGACCGTGGCACATGGGGTTCATGATATAAAATCATTTAAGGCACTTGCAAAGAAAACTCTAATATGGTCAGACCAGTATTTCATTGAATAACTAAAAAACCATCCATTGACTTCAAATATTCTTAACTTTATACTTATATGTTAATTACAACTCAGAGGTAATTTTCATGAAAGATTTAGTGCGCCTTTTACCTAAATTCAAAACATTGTAACAGAAATTTATTAATGAAAATAACAGTGGACCGCTTTCGTCTATGACGACTGAGGAATTATACACTGTTAATATGATCATGTAAAAGTACAGGAAGCTTGTAAACCTCCCTATGCTGGAGCTATGTTTCCTGAAGGCGATAAGTCGAAAATAAATGTATCTTAATCTTAATCTTAATCTTAAAATCAGGTATTTTGGGGCAGGAGAAAAGGCGTTGTTTATCTTCAATTTTCCTTGAATGTTTGTATAGCAAAAGTAAGTTTATATGTTTACCAATGGCAGAGCTTCCCAAAAGTATATAGAGAAAGCTGGATAAGATTCTCCAATACATTCAAAGGCAACAATTCCGAACTATATCTCCTCCTGGCCCTGAACACCTAGTACAAAATTATTCACTCCAAATGCAGAAGTTTCATCTCTTCTTCCAGAAAGTTAAAATTAACCTGGAAGTCCTCCAGCTTCTGGCTATTGCAATGCTGATGATGCAAACAGCTCACTTGCTAATGATGAAAGTAAGAAAGGCATGACAGCTGGCTTACACTATAAACAAATTGACTCTTTTTGATCCTCATTTGGTTTTATTTTGGTCCTTATCAAGTCGCACTTAAAACCATCAAAAGCATTTGCATTACAGTTTGAACTGCAGAAATATATTCCTAATACTCTTGGTCACAAATGCCTTCATGAACCTGAATTAGTTTTTTTTAAACAGGGTATATTTGGGAGGATTTCTTTAGGGTCTTTTATTAATTTGTTCTTATTATCAGTAGATTAACTTGCTAAATATTGTTCAGAAGTTCAGATAGATAGACAACTTGCCTTTTTTCTTTATTTCAGGCATCACAATACCTGCAGAAATATCTTTCCTAATGTCATTCATCATGAATGCCTTCATAAATCCAATTTAGATTTTTCCCTTTATTTGACAGTTTTTTGTTGTTTTCTTCTTCTCAGCATTAGTAGAATAACTTGCTAAATATTGAATTTATTCATATTCCAATGGATTCCCCATGCCTTAAAACATAGAAAAAGTGCATTCACACTTGATTACATGTTTATTCTAGCCCAAGTTATGAAGTATAGATTTTTTACTTCAGAGGGTACATTTGGAAGGATTTTTTTAGCATCTTTTGCTCATTTTTTCCCAGTATCAGTAGATTAACTTGCTAAATATTGTCTGTATCAACATTTTTCATGTTCCAATGAATTCCCCATGCCTTAAAACCTAGAAAAAGTGTATTCACACTTGATTACATGTTGATTCTACCCCAAGTTATAGTGTTTCAGAGTTTTAATGGCGGCCATTTTTGTTTTCAGCTCTCACGGGTTTTCCTACAGGAGTTGAGTTTAAATGTTTTGAAATATGTTAGTAGAGACCTTTACCAATACATTGGTGAAGAAATTTCTTGGTAAGGAATTTGTTCACAGATTGGCCTTTTTTCTCCTAAAATTCCCTGACTATAAGGGAAATTGGGATTCTTTATCAGGCATGTTCTCGGAATCTCGTTTTTCTCCTCTCTACAGTTCCGTCGACCCTTTCTGGAGGACAATAATATGTGGTTTGTGAAAATGTGATTTGATGTGATGTGAGGTGAGCCTGGAGAAGCAAGTATGGTCAAACTAATGATCATGTGACCCAGAGGCAATGATCAATGAGCCCTTGAGCCAATTGATCATGTGACCCAAAGATGTAACTCACCCTGGGCTACCCTGACAAGGAGAGGGAGAAGTGAGTCTGGGAGGGAGAGAGAAGAGAGGGAGGGAGAGAGAAGGGGAGAGAGAAGAAGAGGAGAGGAGGAGAGGGGTTTGGGAGAGAGAAGAAGAAAGAAAAGAGGGGGAGTGGGAGAGAGGAAAGTTGGGTAGCAAGAGGGCGGGGGAGAGAAACAGATGGAGAGTGAAACAGAAGAGAGGCAGGGGGAAAGGGTGGGGGAAAGAGTGGGGGAGGGGAGGAAAGGAAGAGAAAGGGAGAGAGAAGTGGGTGAAGAGGGAGTGAGAGAGGAGGAGGGAGGAGTGAGTGAGAGAGAAAGAGGGTGGAAGATTTATATCTAACAGTTCCTACCAATTCTTGACATACCTGTCATAGAGAACCTACCTGTTCTTAACTGTCTCGAGGATGGGTATACTATGCTAGTACTTTATAAATGTATGTTATCGTTCAGTTATGAAGATTCTTTCCCTCAACGTGCAAATTTATCCGTATACGGGAAGAGGGGTTTCTTTGTCTTACATGTTCTCAGAATTTGTTGGTTTACCAACCTTTTACTGATCTGTAGAGTTCTGTCCACCCTCTCTGGAGGACGTCGTATGTGGTTTGTGAAGGTATCTGGGGTGGAAACATGATTTTAAAGCCCTTTTTAGTTTTTTAGTTGTATTCTATACAACTATTTTTAGCCAGGGAAAGTTGGGGAAGCCTGTCAGAAGAGTCTTTTGTATGGACAAAGGACTGATCACATGACTGCCTCTTGAAAGTAAACGTAATGATGTCATGCATTTGATAGCTCATGGGAGAGGGAAGGGGGAAGGTAGGGAGAAGAAGAGAGTTGGAAAGAGGGAGAGACAGAAGAGGGGGAGGGAGGACAAAAAGAGGGGCAGGAAGAGGGCAATGAGAGAGTGTAAAAGAGAGTGAAAATGAGGGGTGGAATGGAGGCCAGAGGGGGAGAGTGAAGAAGGAAAAGGAGGGAGGGACAGGGGGAGGTGCAGGGAGAGAGGGGGACCGGAGAGGACGGGTACTTTGCTAGTGTCAAATACAATTGTTCTTGGCACATGGTTGATATTCGCGGGAGAGCTCCCATCAAGCTCCCGTCGAGCTCCCGTCAACGCATTGACATGGGGTTTACGGGGTCCATAGTATCCACTATGCATCAAAAGGTCCCGTGAAGTGGCTCACATTAATGGGACCCCTTGATAGGAGGCACTTTATGTATAGTGGATATCGGCCTTAAGACTTACTGAGATATAGGCTGATTCCGTATCAGCCAAACAGATTTTGTATTTGCATCAATAGGGCAGATAATAGCAGGAATATTGTAAATAAAAATGTCTAATCGTTTTTAGCACCCTCAAAAAGCCTCGTAAATATTGAGAAATGTGAATGTTAACAAAAACTTGCCTTATAGCCCTGCACTATCATTAAAATACCCAAATGAATGAATCCAAACTCTACATTTTTTTGAATACCACATTCATTAGGCTGTTATAATGCCAACTTCTTGAGTAGGCCTCTGCTAGGTTCAGAACCTTCGTGAGGCTTTCACTGGCTTTCACTGGCTTTCACTGGCTTTCAAATATGGATATCTTAGTTTTACTGTGTCTTTTTCGGGAATGCTGGTTTATTTATCAAAATAAGGAGAAATGAATGGAGCAGCACATCAAATTCTAAATGAAATATCCGCATGCACGTGTATATAGGTCGGACACGTATTACCTGTCAGTGACAGTGACACTAGAATTACTCATTTTGTGTGATCAGACTATTAACTGACATTGTCTACTTAAATGTTTTGTTACATGGCCATAACTGGACCACTCACTATTCATAAAACTGGTATCTCTAGAAAGGGAATTTTATTAACAATTTCTATCTAATGAACCTCTTTACATAAATATATTTTATGCTTATGGTTACCGGTCGTGGGTGGTTCATACACTTCCACTCACTGCTGTCACAACCTGGCCTGCGTTTGGTCACGTCTGACACCATGGCGTGAGTCAGCTTGTTAGAAAATGTACAATTGGTATCCACCAATCCTCTCAAATAACCCAAATTCAATACAGAAATGCTGCTCAGATTGCTGTTGAACATAACCAAACTGATTTTCTGAATCAAGGCAATACCAGATATACCTAGTATTTATAATGTTGCTGCCTACTTTAGCCGGATTTACTGAATGTGTACCTGCTGGTGGTACCCATTGTTTATGTCAAGTGACCACTCCAATATAGCTGTATAATGGACTGCTTCTGTCATGCCAACATGTTCTAAAACGTAATACTTTGCAAAATGAATAGACGCACAAGAGTCTCAGTCAAGACGCGTCCTGAATGGGTTGAGACGGTCCTTGAACGCAACATCACCAACGTCCTTGCCTCTCAATAAGTTGCTAACCAATACACAGTCAATATTTACTTTCGTTTGGCAATTTCTACATTTTCCTGGTCGTTCTTAGAGTATCGTAAATGTCCCGTGTTCGCTCGAGGTGTGGACTACAGGCTCATATATATAGTTTATGGCCATGGAGCTAAAACAAAGCTGCAACATAATAATACAGGCACCAGTATCACCAGCATTCAACCGTACATTCCACATCTCTACACACCGTCCTCTAACAGCTTCTGCCAACGCACCAGATGAGGTCATTAATCATTGTGGAATACTTTAAATGGGTTTTGTCCAGTTAGAGGCCTACCATAATGTCTCTCTCCGGCCAGGGGGACATATAGCGTTCAAATATTCATACTTAGTACTAGCTTTATGTGGCCCATCCCCGCTCGTGATGGGCAGTGTAATTGTATTGTTCATTTTGATATTTTGGCCACGGGGTTGGGTCCAGCAGGGAGGCTGTCATTAGTACAATGCTTTTATCCTTTAACATCGTTTCATTATGGTAGGGCTATGTAAGTGCATGTGATGTGCCCACAATATGCACACAGCGTTTTTATTTCAGACCGAGTGACTGATAAGTCACCGTCACTGATTCTATATTAACCAGTTAAAGCTGCATACTCGGTTAAATCGGGCAAAAACTATTCTCCTCGATTCCTTTTTCTTTGAGCCTGTAGGATGATAAATTTGAACTAAAGATTGAACTAAAGATTGAACACGCTGATCGTCTTGTTGCGGTTCCTCAAATCTACCTAGTAAATTTGAATACTGAATAATAAAAAAAAAAATGTATTTCTTCTGTTTTCATGAGTTCATGGATATTGCTCAGAATTGTCATTATCTTTGTATTTGATGCTCTACTGCGGCAACCTTTGATACACATGTTAACAGTATAAATTGATAGCCTCTTGTAATACATATCTAGGCAGTGCTATCCTAACATTTCCATCGATGATTCCCTAACTTTAAGAAGATAAACAAAGCGTCATATTGAAAATATTGGGGTTCAGGGCCTGTTGTATAACCTAAGAAAAGGATTTTTGTTGTCTGACTTCCTCATCTGTAGGAAGAAAAGCCCTTCCTACATGAAATTCCCAGATGGTAGGAATAGCCTACATAATATATGGTGGGTACGAATTTGTATTCCTACCCACTGAAGAAAGGAACAAAAGTGTAGAAATTCCCCCACACACTATTCCTTTCCTTAGCTTACACAACAGTCACTTTACGATGGGTCGGGAATGAATAGACACACCATTTTCCATTTTATTTTTGGACGGAAATTATTTGGTGAGGCAACCTTAATATGTGTAAGGTCCACGTGTTAGAGTTACCAAACCACGATATAGAATATAATCTCTACCAATCGTTCACTTTCAAATGTGTTGTGATTACAAGTATTGGTTTCAATCCTTTCATCCCTACTTTATTAATAAGGATTTCTGCCGGAAATGGCGAGGTTTCCTCGTAGTGTACAGGAAAATATGTAAAAGCAAAAATACAATCCCACAATATTGTTTTTCATACACAATCGGGTCAGAGTAAAGTCTTCAGATCGCAGAAGTTTAACAATTATAACCAATGCTATGGCCTATCAGGCACCCATGACAAACGCCTTGAATAGGCCATGTGATCACCTGTGCATTTCTGGAGAAATGAGAAATAAGAGATAAATGAAAAACCGATAATTATGGCACCATGTTGCATGCTTCTCTGCATTACATTCGCTTCCATTAACCAAAATGTACTTGGTATAGAATTATGGTGACATGACATATCTGTTATTTTAAAGATCTCCAGAATCGAGGTAGGATGCACGTATACTGCCCCTAACATTTATTTTTGTCCATTCTTGTCCCGCCCCAGTTTGTCGTTAAACGTTTATGGTCAGGTTTTACAGCTGCACTTCTGAGAAGCAGGGACTGCATAACATTTATGAAATAATACCAAATGCTTGAGATGTTGTTCTTTTATAGCTCATCCCCCTGGGATGAAAAGTAATGTTCTATGTTGTGTGTGTAGTTATTTAATGGATGAGGCAACGGGAATTAAATTCAATTCTCGTTGGATGAGGGAAAGCATAGCAATTGAATTGTAGCAGGATATGGGGAAAATTTAGTCTGTCATAAGAATGCATCTAATATCCTTTTCATAAGGTTGTCTCGTAAAAAGCTTCATTTATCACAAGGTCACATGCTGCTGCCAGTTATAAACATTATACTAGTTATAAATACTCACACAGTCCAGCCAAATCAAATATTGAATATCAAGTTGTACGCCTAGCTTGGCCTATCTATTTGCTTGTTGTGAGGTCGGATTACGAATAATTTGATGATAATTCTGCAGCATAATTTTACAATTATGTTATTGGCTCCCCTTTCTCGGATTTCATTCCCAGAATCACCTGCATGTTGTCGTGTAGCGGTATTATCTGTGGTAATATTAGATAGATTGTCTTCATGTTTTAGATTGCCATGTTTGCTTTCAAATAAGGCTTTTAGTCGATTGAAATAAGATCGTTTTGACGCGTCTTTGCGCATATCCTAGCTGTCTGTCCCTCAATGTCATAAAATGCAATATTTCGTTTCTTGCGTCTTTGCACTCTATGGGAGCCTGTGGTTTATTGACCACAGCCCCTATGGCAAATTATATGGGGTTGAAGCAATGAAATATATGGTTACTACCGTGAATGACTTCACTAACGGCGCAAGAGGGAAACGTCGTTCATAACAGACTGACCATAACTCAGTTTACAAAGTGGCAGGCTGGTACATGTGCGTCTCCCTCACCCATCTTAAGAAGGGCCTAGTATACTATATAGGATATAGTTCTGGTACACCTCTGACCTTTTTTTGAAATACATGCATCGCACCTGACAAAACGATCAATGAAAACATTTTATAATCCCGCAAATATCAATTTGTATCTGATAAATGTATATGCCTGAAAATTGAAAATGTGTAGGAACTATAGAGAGTAAAATTGTAATGCAGATTCCAAGCAGGAACTTCAGAGACCGATCGCTTTCGCAATCACGCAAGTACCATCATTAATCTATATTTATATGAAGATGAAAGACTGAAGCAGACGAAAGAAATACTTCATCCCTACTCAATTCAGAGTTAATGATGGAAAGAGTATAAATATATACCGTCGGGCATTATACCCATTACATACCATGCCCTCTATGTATATTGTATGTACCCTTTAAGTGTATATTATTCTGATTTATCCAGTATTTACTACGCGTCCATTAGACATGAACACAGGAGTTGAACTTGTAAACTTTATTCAGCAAAGATGACAATCAAGCTTTATCCAGTATATATATTAATAGACTGCGTGTTTATGTGTCACCACAGAAACCACAGATTTAATGTCAGTGCGAAATATCCGTTCGGTGATATAGTGGTCGACATATCAATATGTCACAAATTGGTGTCAGAATGTAATGCTTCTCTCTAAATTAATGGTTTTTCCTGAATATAATTACCGTTTGTACTAAGTCTTTGTGTTATATTACTGTGGCCGACCATGTATTCAACACAAATAGTGATCGGACTGGGATGAGCAATGGTAATATTATCTATCCTGATAAAAATGTTTATTATATATATTCCACATCGTATTACTTCTTTTATGGACATATAATGCACGGGAAAATGGTGTGGCTATAGATTCACAGCAACTCCCAGGGACACAATTGGATCATGTGCAAATGGTTTGAATGGGTTTGTGACGGAAGAGTACATTGTATATATACAGGTTAACTAACGAGGTGGTTGAAGGAGCGTGAATATTGCACTCGTTGCTATGCAACTCGTGCAATATTCTAAGTGACTGAAACCAACGAGTTAGTTAACAGATTTATTATACATGCTTTCAATCATGAAAATAGACAAAAATCGAGTCATAAATTTGAATTTTACCGGTAATCTTAGCCAAAAAAACAGATTGGTTGCCATGACAACCCCACGTAAATCACTAGTGACATACGCACTATGCGTAAATCACTCTAGATACGTTGTTTTCAGAGCAATGCGTGTATAATAAATTGGGAAATGAAAGCATCGCATTGTGATTCTATTTAAAAAATGTGTATCTGAATGGATGGTGGATGATGGATTGCAGGAAGTGGCCATTCTAGTTGGTATTATAATCGAAATTACCATTAATAGGACAATATAATGTATGGCTGATAAATGATTGATATCATTAGTGTCATGTGGTGTGGAGTCAAGAAATTAAACCACTGTGTCTTGATGAAATACTTCAGATGCCTCTCAATGTATCCCTATATTCTGCTTTTAATACAACGATTAAGTGATACAGTATAATTCTTCCCAGCCTCCCGGCGTATACGATTTACTTTGAGGCTCTGAGAGCTTAGTATTTGAATACTGTTGAAAGGCAGAACTGAATAAAAAATGCACGTTCAGTGATTAAAGAATTTGATATTGAAATCCAGGCAGAAAGAAGGATGGGTCGCAGGAGCTGGGTGTGTGTATATTTGAGTGATTACTGTAGAGAAATGGACGAGGGGTTGTTGCAGCAGGTGGAGTCTAAAGAGTACCAATGAATCCAGGGCCTAGCACTACCGCCCCCTCCCTTCTCTTCTCCCGTCCCCTACATACACCCACTGATCCATCCCCCGTCAGGTGCCTGGAGGAAAGGCCTTTGATACTTGTACCATTGACAAGCTTCGCGTAGAGCCCGCACTGCGGCACGGCAAGCGCTGAGGGCCTGTGAAGAGGTTAGGTAAGATATGGTATTTGAGATGTATGTTCCATACAACATAAGCCATTCAAGATGGCCTCTTAAATACAGGGCTTCCTCTTTTATATATATGTGATAGATAGGGTGATTACAGCGTAGAAGGAGGGTGAGTAGTAGCAAGGGATTCATCATTCATGATAGCTCTTAGACCTGTTCTCGGTTCTTGTACATGATCTTTTTAATCTAAAATAGAGCCACATAAAAACCGCTAATTATTTCTTACAGTCATTTATATGTTAGGAGACGTAAATCTGATTTGTCCCAAGGACGCTTAGTGAGAAACAAATGTAATTAGAACAGCTGTGAACTAGCTCTAATGAAGTATTTAGTTCTTATACCAAATGGCATGATGAAGGTTTTTAATTGGGTCAAGACATGCTGGGAGAACTGTGATGAGACCGAAGGTTCAGTCCAGGTTTTTCGGTGTGTCAAGACCCAATTACACACCGTAAAGAGTGCCATTTGGTGCTTATTACATATATTGATTTGTTGGTTTATTCTGTAAATACCTTATCAATGCTGTAATCTTTGCATTATTATCGTAACAATGTCTGTAAACCTTCAGATCTGGCATGCCAGCAAAGCAATGCTGGGCTGGGATGAGCAATGGTAATTATCTATCCTGATAAAAATGTTTATATTATGAATATATTTGCGTCTTTAATCAAAGAAATTGCATCATTTAGGTCATATGTTACCATGACAATCTGAACACCTGTTCAATTATGAAAACATGAAGGCACCACTGAACGAGACTGTGGTAACTGAACAAGTATAATTCTGTCAGTTGGGATTTAAAAACACATCTAGGGGTGCAGTTCTCCTAGAAAAACTAACATCAGCACTCCAAGAATTTTTGGACAAAGGAACTCTCCTTCAAGATTTCACGGACACAATTATCATCCATTCCTACAAACAAGATCTCATAAAAACCTTTGACACAATCAATGGAGAATCAGGGCCAAGCTTGGCTGCCCTTTTAAATTTGTCACCATCACTAGACAGTTTCATGTAGGTGTGGAGGCTATGGTGACAGAAAAAGGGGCATTTGCTAAGCCCTTCTGATCCGAAATGGTGTAAGGCAAGGATGTGTACTTGCCCTAACCCTGTTGACAGAGCGGCCAAACCTTCCGACATGGATTTAGCAGACTATTTTGCAATCCCTCCCAACCTTCCGACTCAGAATCAAAACCTCTTGACAAATGGTGAAACCCCAAATATTTATAAAATACAGGTCCTGTTCCAGGTGTTAAATCACAATTAACTATAGCGTCTCCTTGTTTCCCGTGTTAAGAGCAGTTATAATCCTTCACAGGCAACATCAACTGACCAAGACCCAGTGGACCAAACCCTAGCCCCTATGCTTCATATATTAACCAGCTAGGGAGGTATTATATGTATATTAGATAAGATATACCTCCATGCTTTCACAGGTGATCAACTGTGCCACTGCTGGCCATAAACTGGTTTGTCTTTAAACAAATATGAAGGTATACATGTAACTATAGTACATTAGAAATAAAAATAATGTTTTGGCAGGGTTTACGGGCGCAACTCGTTTGAATTACCAATCAGCACAAAGAAAACAGAAGTGGTGTTCCAATCCCCACCAGGTAAACCATATTTATAACCCGTAACATCTCTGATCTATAGATCTGCAGTTGACAAATTCACATAATAATGGTAACCAAATTCGTCTTCTCATATTGTTATATCATGAGGATGAAATGATGTTTAGTTATGATGATGAGTTAAGTTACTGCTTTATCACAGGGAATAGCGTTGCTATACTCCCTAGCTCACTAGATGGGTAGAGCAGGGACAGGAAGTAGTGTCACCATTGAGAACAAAGTTTTGGTACACTGGTTTGCTATTCGTACCTCCCATATACATGTACAGTGCGGATACATGGACAGCTTACCAAAGAGATGACCGCCAATTAAACTTATTCTCATGCCTTCCCAAAATCCTGAACAACAGTTGACAGGACAAAGTCTTTGCAACAGAAGTGCAAAGGAGATGCAATATGCTCAGTATGCATTCCATGCTAAAGCATCTGGTGCAACAGGGATAGGCACGGAATACGTTCATATGTTCAGAATGCAGGATACTATTTTCAACCAAACATCTGGTCTATGGGGAACGTGCCAGTGGAGCATGCTCATGCGGTGGCCAAGCAAAAATAATATTGTTAGATATTGTTAAATAGCCGTTTTCATGACATAATACTTACATCACGTGGACTTTAAGAGTGCATTACCTAAGTTCAAAGAATGATATAGTTTTGTTCTAATTGAGTTGGTTATTAATAGGCTAACTTAATCCCCCAATTAACCAGGTATGATGGATCTGCTTTCTTTCTAAGAAAAAGACAGAGCATCAAACACGGCTGTACTGTTTCATTCGAAGATCGTCGGGTTTCTGAATATCCTTCTCGGAGATATCACTTAAAGAGACATATATAGACTGCATCGGGCGTGGTATGTCGCCATAGCTATACTAATTATAATCCTATCGAAGCAAACGGCACTGAGAGACTGAGGTGGCTGCCAATTCAATAATAACTTATTCAGTTCACACATTCCATTCATTGAACCTCGATTCCGGGGACCATTCATTAAATAAACTTTTAAATTACGACCCGGTTATTGTAATAATTCTTGTTTTCTAATGTTTTCATTCCGAGAGTTTACAAGAATAATATTCTCAGTCTAAGTCCTGAGTATCGAAAAGAATAGCTACCGATACACTCCATTTCAAGTGCATATAATATACAAGTATTGCATTTAATTCATATTTAGTTAAAATGACGACAATAATCCTTAGTTAATAAACCGTTTGATGTCCTTTTTAGGCATACCTTCAGGAAGCTGGTTTTCATGTCTAGAAGAGCATTACTCTTTGTGACATCTAAACTGTCAACGTTTTCAATAATCTCACGGATTCATGTTGGATTCTAAACTAACACTCAAGAGTCATATAAATAAAGTAATCAAAATTGCATCCCACAAAATATACCAACTGTCAAAAATACGAAAATATTTACATTAATAAATAAACAATTCTCAATTACAATACATAAAATATTGAGTTAACCATTCACTTGCCAGGGTTGCTTGGTGATCACCGTGTCTTCACTCCGTAGGTAAGTCCCCCCTGATTGGAGATTTCTGCTAACGGTTAGGATTTCCTCCGTGTACAATCATTACAGAATATAGTTACCGAATCAAGGTATTTGTTCCGTACTGTACATAGGAGAGAAATGGGAATTACCATCCAGTTATTTTTTATGAATTACATTAAAATTATCTACCGAAAGAACGAATGCTATACTTGATCTTCCCTATCGTTCATTTTGCTTTTCATCGCTCCTTTTCTTCCTATCTCATGGTTATTCCACTCGGCTCCATTCACCGTATACCTGGGTCCTTCCTTCTAAGTAGTTTTCATCTTCATGGTAACGCCCTTCCCCACAAACCCATCTCTTCATCCATCTCCCACTTAATCCTTTATCTATATCCTCCGCCTCCCCAACCCCATTCTTCTCTCTTTGTGGTTATATACACATAACCAACAATGGGGCTTCCCCATCTATCAACCTTTTTAGGCTACAAGGAGTAAAATTGATACAGATAGATCTAGGCATGGGAAACATTTTATCCGCTCTTCAGATTTCTTCCGCTAGAGCAAACAATGCCTCATATATTACCCACTTTCCTTTTGACATATCTGACACTCTCGGAGCATCCCATAGTAACAACAATCCTTGAATCCTTTCAATATTATCACTGCATTCTCCCTTTCTTTTGCTTCTTCAATTTCCCCTGTTTGGCCTTACTGCAATACAAGTTCTATCAAATGATGTGGGTCATCGACGATTTCTTAATATACGTATCCATGCTTGAGTAGTGCTTAAATGCGACTCACATAATTTTGGGTCCTGACCTCTCTCTGCTCCCTTTTCTACTGATGTCTCTGAGATGTTACTATTGCTTCCTCCTCTTTCCCACATTTTTTTATAGTCATCAAGCCTCCACGCCTCATCATCTAGAAGCAGATACATATAGATCCGAATAAAAAAGAAGTCTTTGGGATCGTATGTTATACAGAGCCCGAGAAGAGACTTCTTTGTAGCTCACAGCAAGCCATCCATTTTTTCCGCTCGCACAGTTCCCTATCCCTATTTATTCCCATAGCTAATAGTCCATTTATTTTCAAAATTTATCAATCCAACCCTCTAATATTTACCAGTCGGGTTCCAACGCAGATATGTTATAAAGCGCCTTGTGAAAAATAAAAAGATCTGGTCCCAATGGTTGTCGTTTTTCAATATACCCAAACCCAAATTCATTGCAGATCCATCCCAAACACAAAGCACAAAAGCCTTCCCAACCCAGTGCCTATACACCTACATTCATCCTCATTATATTCCCTTAGTGCTTCTGTCCCTGCTTCTGTCCACTCTGCCCCATCATGCTTCATCAAACCACAAAAAGGATCCGTGTTCCTTTGCCAACGGAGGTCCCACATCTGTATAATAAGAGGCATTCATTCTCCAGCACCCACAATGTTCGTACCCAGACCCTCAAGGTCATTTATTATTTGGTTTACTCTTATTTTAATTTTACCTTTCTTCTCCTTACTACATCTGTTTTCCTACTTTGCCTCTATACTGTCTATTCCTCTCTTCTCCTTTACCACACTGATCTCCCCCTCCCACTCTCTCCATCTTTCTTTTTCTCATCCCCCTTTCTTCTCCCACATCCATCCCCCCTCACTCACACATTCTCTCTCCCAAACACACCCTAAACCCACCTCGACCAATCTCAGTCCAGGTAGCGTGTCACGTGATTAACCCAGATCCTACCAGCCTCTCACTGGTAGGATTAATTGATTCCACCGTTAAGTCACCTGACAGTAATGACAGCACTATATGTGCTGGTCGTGCCACCACAACCGCTCCACTACATATCCCATGCACCATTTCTAACTACCTACTACAAAGAGTGCACTCAAATTTAGACAGGAACTCTATCAATAATATGGACAGGACTACTGCTATTCAATAACCTGGCTACGGTTCGTTTGTTGTCGTAGTAAATGCATCGATTCCATCTATCCAGACGTGGATATTTGTGTTTCCGACAAAGTTACAGTTGTTGTTTTTATCAGAATGAGAAACGTTTAGACTTAAAGGGTGTTTCCTCCAATATTTATCATATAGCTATATATGGGCTGTTAAATTCGAAGAATCTTTTTGCTGTCTCAGTAATATTGAACGGAACAGGTAGTTGAATGCTAAACACCGATACATGTATGTATATAAACTCCTTGAAACGAAGTTGCGGATAAGGAGGAAAGAGCATTGTCACTTTGCCTTCGATGCATCTGGCAGATACATGATGTTTATTAACATGTGGATGGTTTTATTGTGGGAATATGTGCTAATTTTGTTTATTAGCGCAGAAATAAAGAAACTTAGGCCATTGTTTTCTTTCTGTTCCCTCCCTTCATGAAAAGAACGGTCATACAAATGCTTTTCAAAAATTAATGTGCGTCAAGCATACCTCTTAATATTTCTGCATACATATTTCTATCTTAACACTAATCTGGCAGCCCTAAACCTATTCTCCCCCCGCCCCCCCCCCCCTCCCCCCCACAACCTAAAGCTCCACAAGCCTATGTTGTGCCTCGCCGCCTCGACACCCCCTATCCATCACCACGCCCCCTGTCTGCCACCTTCTACATTAACAATCACATTTAGAGGACGTTGACGTCCCCCGACAGCTTATACGTTCGCCATCTGGTGGTGAGAATATGACCTAGAACTAATCGGGGGATTATTCATGGAGAACTATTGGGCATTAATCAAACAACAAACCAGTTGATCCATCATAACACTGGCTTGTTTACATCCAGTATAACAGTCAATTCCCAACATGCACCATCCAGGTTTTTGTAGCTTTCATCCAATTAAGGGGCGATTGGGCCTTATTCAATGAAAACATTTCAATGAAACGATCCTAACTCAGACTAATCTCTAGAAATGATGTATTATATGTAGCTACTCCTAAATACCTATAGATATCGCTCACTCATGATCGGGGGGTACTAATGGAATTGAATATCCCCACGATTCTTGCGCACACGTGTCTTTCTTTGTAATAGATTGAATAATAATAATGCATTTATACTTCAACCAAGTTATATATTGTTACTGCATTGTACTATCTCTATTGTAGAGGACAAGCCTTAACTATGACACCAAGGATTGGTGCCTTTAACTTCAATCTGTTCATGAATCAAAAGTTTGAGTGAAGTATCTCTTTAATATTACATACTATCTAGTATACCTAAGAACGTCCAGTTATGATCCACGTGGAATATGGAAAGACAGATTAAAAAATACATATAAACAAATTAAAAATAACATTTAATGATCAAATATATTATTATCTTATAGTGTTGCTGCGATTCCACATTCCAGATATTCACCCTGACCAGTCACGGAGAAACTATTGTGTTGATTGACTACGTACGTTCATATTGGTGATTTCGATGAGAACGCTTGGATGAACATTTCTTGTGTAACCATTCACACATTGTTAAATCCGACCTTCTCTCCAATAACAAACAAGGTCACTGAGATGTCATGACGATCCAATCGTGAAATCTCGTGACGTCATGTGATCAGCCATAGAATGAGACAAAGCTATGCTTATATCAGGGTCCATGTTTACAGGCAAGGTAATGTCATTGTCCCTAATGACTTACAATGTTGGTCCCATAGAATTATTGGTTGAAACAATGCGCACTTTCTTCAGAGATTGCCAAGAATGAACTGAACCCCAGCATGCGAGTAAAGGTTGTTCTGTATAAAATGCATTCTTGGTCATATAACTTGATTCTTTTAGTAAAACGCTAGGGATATCATAGAAATCTGTCTTTGATGACCCTGGCCAGACATTTCGATGTATGATCTAAATAAATCAAATGTGTCCTAGACTTGTTTCAGAAATCACCAAAATTAATAGTGTCGGGCCTAGTCCACTAAGCCGATTCTCATGCGGTTTTGCGCCGCAGAGGACTCTTTGGCACTAAATTCCGTGAGAATCGCATGAGAATCGGCTTAGTGGACAAAGGCCTTCCAGTAGACAAATTATTTATTCTTAGAAATATTTGCACAGCCAATTTTCCAACATTTGACAGAGCATTGTCTTGAGTAGGTAAAGATTATGTGGAGGAGTGCATCGGTATATTATGGATTATGATTTGAGTCTGATCAGGTCCAAAGGAGAGGAAGCATACCCGAGCTCACAATCAGAGTTATTATTGAATTATGCGCGCGCACGCGAGGTAGCTGAAGAACAGAATAGCACCAGCAAATACGTCACAATAGACGCGAGTCTCGTCAAATCTCGAAGTACACGAGATGGAATAAGGAGCACTGGATGACAGGAGCGCGTTGATACAGAATATGGAGGTATTAGGTGAAGTGGTTATGATTAAACACGTTTGTATTTACAGGTATTTAGTCACTGAATACAAACTTTGACTCAAAGATACAGATTTATTTGCGTCCTTGAATAATAACCAGCAAATTAGCGACAAGTAATGTACAATTACATTAATCCATACAATATCATGTGATAGTCCGGAGACTGAAGATTTGGAAAATGAACGCGATCTTATACCCCAGACAAAAACCTTCACTTGAGGGTTTAGAACAGATTATAAATAGACTTTTGGAGAGTTGCTAACATTGCAAAAATGTTGATGATATTTTTTTCAACGACCATGATCTGCTTTCCTCTTCATTTCAAGACAACCAACCTGGGCTCGCCTTGAAAATGTTTATCGGGAACAGAGAAAATGTAAACTAAATTGTCCCTCCCACAATGTTTTCTCATGCTGGTTAGATCTCTTCTTTAGATTGCTCGAACCTTTATTTTATATAATGCTTATTTATGTCAGTGATACACTAATTTCCTTTCCTCCATGATCTCTGTATGGCATAATTCCAATGGTTCCGTCCTTCCTTCTCCCAGTCTTCCGCCTTTTCCACCTCGAGCCCAATGACTTAATTCATGCCGCCGGAAAGGCCAAAATTATTCCAAGCTTTGTCACCAGGCAGCGTTCGATTACTTCCGCCTGGTGTCAGTTTCCGGTAGCTTGAGGACACAATAAAAGCTGATTGGATAATGGCTGCTGAGAGAACGAGACAGGATGTGGAAGGCATGTATAGGCTACATGGTTAGGCAGGCATGGAGAGATGGGATTTTGGGTTGTCCATGTTCCGAGAACTATGCTGCAGTGGTACGTAGAGGCAAAACCAGCAGGTAGCCATGAGTATAATAATGAGAGTCTATCCAAAATCCAGGCAGTTGTAGGGCAATGGAATTCTAACAGTAGAATAAGAGCAGAACAAACGTGACGGTTAGTTACCTCTGATTTATCTTATGAAATAATAATTATGCAATATGATGTATACATTATGATGGACAAAGGAATCGATGGGATGTACCAGTCCCTGCACACATCCTCCCTAAGGTCCTCCCCCAATACTTACCGCTGGATCATTATTCAACACGTGGAGGTGTGTGGGACGCCAATATTTCTTCTAGAATGCAAGTGAAGATGTTGAAGAATATGGAGAAAACATCTCCACAAAACATCTCTTGGGTTATAATATATTATAAAAAGGTGATCGCAGTAGATTTGACCAATATATGGACCTCAGACATGTACGAGTGATTTCTTACTCCCAGGCGCTTTGAATTTTAAGAATTTATGGCCAAAGTCACGGCCTTTAAGTCTATAAATCATAAATCCAGGTGCTGAATGTTGTGTGCCTTGAGGGTGAAGGCAGTGTAAGTATGACGGATATGTGGATCTATAAGTATGATAGGGAATATGGGCGTGTACACAAAATCTTTGATGTTAAAAACAGAGGGTTGAAATTTTACTTTGCTTCAACAAATGCCAGGAATGTGTGCTCACACACGTGATCGTACCAGTTGTTGCTTACAACTGCTTGTATGTGCAGTTAGTTGCTTGCACGGTTCTTGTACACAAGTGACATCTCTTGCATGGTGGCTTTCTCGAATACGCACAGAACCCCAGCACTGTCCACAGAATAGCACTATGTGCTGTCCGGTGTTAAAATACAAAGGGCGAAGGGCGATGGAACAATGAGCAGGGGGTTGATGTGCGAGTTGCATGGGAGGAATGAATATCAAATTTCAATCTGTTGGTCCTTTAGCATCCAAATGAAGCAGACTATTAACGAATATACAATTTTGAAGCGGTGCGTTCTCACAAAACCATCCACCTATGCACCCTATACTTCCCAATTCTTTTTACTTGTCATCTTTAGTGTGGTGAAAGATGGCCCAGACAATATTTATCGCATCCAGTAGGTATAAATATATCTATTCACTAGCAGCGGGAATATGATTATGAGTGGCTTTGAGAGAGGGGAGTGATCAATGATCATATACCCACAGTCAGATGGATTGGTTGCACACCAGCTATTACTATGTTTATCCTTTATTTATTGGCTCTTTATCTCTTGTGGGGAAACACGCCCATCTATCAACTAGGCTTGTAGCAGCTACGGTATAGTAAACGGGAGGCGGATTATTTTGGCTTGAGGGCTTGGAGACCTTCACTGTTTCGTGGCAAAATATTTTGATCTGGTGTCATACAGGTGGAACCCCATGCATCAGCATAACGCTCTTTTCCCCTCTCTCTCTCTCTGTTTCTGATTCTCTCCCATACCTTAGTCTAGATTATCTACATCTACTTAGAATAATGTTCCAGTGTTACTCCTGCGGGCATTGTCTATTTCTAACGAGCGAACATTTGAGCCTTTAAAAGTATGTCCATGCTTGGCTTAGTGTTTTACTAGTTACCAGTTTAAAAGGAAAAATGTTTACTTGTCTTATCTATAGATATTGTGTTTTGGATTAGCTGTGGTAGCCATTCTGAAATCATGTCACGTATACTATATTGGCATAGGGCAATTCGGTTTTACAAAACGAATCGAGAAATTTAATCAGGAGAATAGCATCATATTAACCATTGTTTATAATACTATTCCATCTCCGTAAAATCAGTGGCTGTTCTATTCCTTTTAATCGCAATTTCACGAAAGATCTTTAATACCATTTCATTTTGACCTGAGACTGCTGTAATTCCTAAATAACGAAAACTATAACCGGAACCCTAAGGGTGCAATTTAAGCAAACACATTACCATACGTGGCAATTTCATCGTGAAAACACCACTATAGGGCTGCTTTTAAAATATCAAATCATTTATGCAAATTGGTTCATGCATTGTGCAAGTAAATGACAATAACTGTTGTGTCTATGCTACGAGAGTCGTACATAAACAATCGGGCCCACCTGTGCATTCTTTTAATATTGCCTCCATTACGACAAACAGGGCCTGGTCGTATCATTTTCATTAATTAGGTATATGGGATTTTTAGTGGACAGATATATATATATCGTACTACGGGTAGTAGAACGTAGACGTTTATGTTCAATACGACAGAAGCCAAGATTAGAAAGTGTAACAGAACCAAAACGTGTATATAAACGGATATTATACATGATGACTGTGCAAAAATCATTCACATTTGTTGGTAGAACGTATCATAATTTAAGTGGTTGATTTTGGGAAATACTGGTAGTAGGTCCACTATCTATATAGCATTACCACAGGGCCGATCCCATTTACCAAACACATGTAATACACACAAGCACAAGTTTCAAGTATATTTCATGGGAATGATGCAAACATGAAGCATAGAGCCAATCAGCTGCCCGCATTCCCAGGCCAACAAGTGCAGCTATTTTTATAACAGAGGCAGAGGAAGCCCGCAGCAGCATCTGATGGATGTTTCTAGTTCTCATTCCCTCCAAATGGCGGCGCTCTATGCTTCCCGCCAGGCTATATCCACCGGAACTTCCGGTCTGTAATAGGACGGACTGAAGCGTGGGGGGCAGGTATCATTTTCCTTCTGATTGGTCATCTGTTGGGGTCAGACGAAGGTGTGGATGGTGCGTAGTGGTCGACACTCTATGGTCATTCCCGCCTGTAGAAGGGCATTCTGATTGGCGGGGTGCATTCATTCAACCATTTGTTCTCACTGTTATACCGATCACTCATTACATACCAGGCCGAATTACTGCTGAAAGAGGTCATTGTCTAAATCAACGATTTGTACACATTTTCTAAAGATCAATATTATATAATGAAAAGTGTCAATGATAAGCATAGCAGCTAGAAAAGGCTAATTCAAGACACAATTTGATGAAGACACTGGGTCTTAGGCACTGGGGCAAAATTGGTCATAAGGATCTACTGCACTAAACCGATTCTCATTCGATTTTGCGCCTTTTGCACTAAATTCCGAGAGAATTGCATGAGAATCGGCTTATATTAGTGGCCAAGGGCCTTAAACAATCAGAAATGACTGTACCATTGTCCTGGAAGTAGGTTGAGAACTATAAATTATTTCGGCACAATTCATTGTATTAATTTTCTTAAAACTAATATCTGTAGTGTTCGAATCCATGTAGGGATCTGATTGCAGAGTGTAATCACGCTTCAAACTGACGGTATAATTAAAGTATTCAGTCAAATTGTGAAGCTCCCATCCAATATTCATTTATGATTTTTTAAGAAATCATCTAAGTGAGACATGCCCAAATGAGGAAGCCGCAAGGCAAGACATGTTCAACATTGGCCAATTTAAATGCTCTCATTTCCATGTCATTTATAAACGTTTAAATTAGTTTCTGCGAGAACGAAACACGCCGTAATTCTATCTTATTTCATTGATCTTTTATAACTTTTCATTTAAGACACACCTTTTACATTTGTAACCGACTAAAGGATTTGATATGAGTGAGGTTACCTCCTATTTATTGACTTATCCTTATTCTTGGATTGAAGATCGTTTGAAAGATGTGCTCCTCTCGAAGTAGAACTTAAGCATTTGTTACCACAACTGCCACTAGACCTTCAGAGGGATTTAATGATCGAAAACAATTAGCTTATTCAATATGATTAACAGTTGGTCTGTATTAAGTAAGAACAAGGGCTTGTATATTTATTATCAAAATAAGAGTTTATTTACCGTGAAAAACTATGCATGAAATCATACGCATATTCCGAGAGGTTTCGTCCGATTCAATTTAGGTTTTTTGTTTTGGTGTTTACGTAACCCCAAATTAACCCACATCAATGAGCCATTCAATTATATTGCCAATATCATCAACCCCAATTCATTCTTGACTATGAATGATCGTTTCCTGTTATTCAACTGTTCAACAATGATAATTACTGTTTGTGACGATTGGTTTGGGATCTAAAACTGGTTAGCTCTCTCGATTGGCCTCCACTGGCTCATCTTTCACTTACAAGACCACTAGCTGTCACCCATCCATCAACCCCCAAAACAACGCATGCGTACTGACTATACTGCTTGGCTGCATCCGCTGACAAGGCACGCCCCCAGCTCGGGATCTAAAATGCATTGTGTGTACCTATATAAATAAGTTCATGATTGTTGATTTCAGGTACTCAGGTACTCAGACAGTTAGATCCGCACTGTACCTAATGGTGTAATTTAGAGGGGGGCAGGATCCGGTTTTATGATTCTATCAATTTCGCATAAACATGCAAAACTAAATTTAGGCAATATAGAAGGCATCTAAACGTCTTTCCAATTGTGGCCACTAGGGGACAAATCTGACCATGGCCTACAAAATTGAAATCTAATATACTTTTATTGCAAAAATATTCCAGTGGTAAATATACAATTAAACCGAGTTAAGGGTTACCAGGTCATCAATGAATCAATGAATAGTTTGACCTTGGAAAAATGGCCTTGACCTTTCATCAAAGGTCAATTGCTAGAATATATTTGTTGTTCCATTAAGTATTCTATAAGTTAGCAAAATTCCAGAATTCTAAGTAAAATATCTTTTGAATTATTCAGCTTTTTGTTATCCCATTATTTCTTCCCTGATTTCCAGAACCGTTGCCATGGCAACAACAAAAAAAGATATTTAATTAGAATGTTAGGAATGAAATTGGAAATATACTTCATATTCAACATATTCCCACTGATAATGGTCATTCTCCCCAAAAATATTTTCTTGGAAGGACATCCATATTTGGCCAACTCATATTACTGGCATCCTGGATGGCAACAAGAGCTATGCATTTTTTTCGTAGTTTTCTAGTTACTATGGTAACAGTATTGTACCTTAGCAACTTTAAGTCAGCGAATCTCTTAGTAATGATGCTTTGGCAATTTTCTAGAATGAAATTATCAAGATAGATCAATAAATTACCTACTGAGGGGTGAATATGTTTGAGGGGAAATGGCATTTTGTGGGCTTCTTCGGGGTTTGACCTTGATAAATGTGACCTTGACCTTGATCAAAGGTCAAATGTCATAATAATCTGAATGTGCAATTTGGATGTCAATATTTTCCCAAAATATCAAAGTATTCACACGACTCATCTCTGACTGAGGTTCATTTAAGTAATTTTACCTCAGAATTTCAATTTTTGGCTTCTGTTGCCATGGAAACCATGGAATAAACAAAATGCCAGAATGCCAACAATGGTTTTCTTATAGGCCAGTATGAATGCTATATGGTGGTATGTGTTGTCAAGCTCTAACCAAAATGTTTAGCAACACCCCCATTTTGGGCCTTGTGCTCCCTGACTATGACGTGATTTTAAGTTATACTTTGAAATATCATGACTTTTTAAAACTGTATTACTGCTTTAAAGGTTAATGCCAGCATCGTCAGCACTGCTGCAGACGGGAGTTCACAGAACTAATGCATGAAATAATAGGAGTAACAATATCTTTTTCAAATTTCGTCTCCTGTCACATGTGTGGTATATTGATATTTTAATCCTTTCCCATTTTTGTCTTTCCTCAACTATAGCAGGATGTACAAATAGTATTTATTGGCTAATTTTCGGGGAATAGATGATTTGCATATTGAAAATTGTAAACCATCAATAATTTTTATTTCTATTACCTTTCTCGGCTTATAAAGCGATTAGTTTGGAAAGGCACTGCTCTGAAAGAAAATGTATTCATAAAAATCATTTGGGGTCCCTTTGCTATCTGCCCAACAAAACGAAGATCTCTTTCCTGAGAGTCCTGTAAAAGGAAACCAGCAGGCTTAAGGGAGGGCTTCCAGACAAATACTAAAATCATGACATTGGATATCTCCCATCTTTGGGTCAATACATCAGACCGAGGGTCATTATCATATGTTGCCCGAATCTTTCTGTGTTTAGAAGATAGGCACTCAAGAGTTTTGCTCTCGAACAAGACAGGCAAACCAGGTAGTCAAAGATTCCGGAGATTTAAGAATATCAATTGGATGTTTTTCTCTGAAGATATTTTCCCGTGGTGATTTGTACTGGAGATATGTGGAAGCAAATGAAGTAGCTGGGTCTTACATTTCTCTGTTTGAAAGACGCCGGACTTGTCTCATAATGTAACATTCTATGGAACGTTGGGATAATTTTAATGGACTGTAAGACGATTCCTACAGGAATGATTAATTTCCTGCTTTCATGGCAAGATGTAATAGTTATATATATTATCGATCTGTTGCTACCTTCAATTCTACCGACTAGATATAATTATTATGTTTCCTGCAGAAATCTGCCTTGTTACTATGTAAGCAGACAATTCTGTAAGTGCATTCAAGCTGAGAAAGAGCACAACAAGAAGAAAAAAACAAAAAAAAAGAAATCAATCCAACATTTATCGCACCCCCTAGCCTCCATTGTGAAGGTAGATGAATGGAGAGATTGGTTGATGGAGACTGAGAGATAGAGGGAGAAACTCTATCTTTATAGATGATGAATACGTCTTTTGATGTCAGGAATGTTAAATTACCCACGTCTGTATTGTAGTGAGCCAATTCCTCTCTACAGACACCAGAAGAACATGACATGCACAGGGTTTATTCCATCGTCATTTTGTAAAGGTTAGATTTACTTGTAGCTGTGAGGGTATAGAATGGCAGGGGAATAACGGAAGCTCTTGTGATGTAGTCTTTTATTTCCAGAAAGCTGTGTCTTATTCCTAGCCCATGCTGTTTTGCCACTTCGTCCAAGTTATGTTTCCTGATAGATCACATATATGACGTTGAAGGATAAAAGAATGTTTTTCGGTGGAAAAAGTGTGGTGCTTGTGTTGTTTTTGCCGACATCGGAAGTCTACATGAAATTCTGAGATTTCTCTCTATATATACAGCATGATATAATGTTGGTAACATCTTTTGTTATCTCAGGAAAGAGAAATTATTGGCTTAAACGCATGCAGGTACCACATTGAACTCATCAGGGAATGACCTTAGGGTGATTATCATTATGGATATTGTAAACATTAATATTGATCAAGAGTAGCTATCTCATTAGTGAGGGTCATAATTATGCTTCGATTGCATTGTGCACGGGAGCAAATGCCATGTATGAGACATGATTAGTTTTTGTCCCGCTTTCACGTTTGAGATTCTCCATCTTCCGATTCTGCCCCTCAATCATTATACGTTATCCCTTAATATTCAACTGCGTCGCCATTTCAACCATATTGCAACCCTCTAATGTATAGTCTCTCCTTTTCATACGTGTAGGCCTATATATACATTGATTTCCCATCGACGGTCATTGAATTCAGCTGTTCATAAATACTTCCCCTTGTTATTTCATTTTAGTTATACTTAGTCTTCCACCATCCTATGGATTGGCGTTTTTGTCCCCCAGAAGAACGAATAATAACAATTAATATGCAAAGTTAAAATGCATATTTTTATGTTTTTCCATTGTTTATTCAATTTTCTATTCAAACTCCTAACATACGCATGATATCGTTAATCTAATAAAACATTTCCCCAATATTGAAAACACAGATTAATCCGAGTTGTTGAGAGCCTATTGCCTACTTCCAAAGGGTTTCTATAGTTTAAACCTGATTTGTCTCGGACATAATCATCTAAGGGCGGGAAAATATGCTTTCGATAGAGAAGCATGGTTTGAAACTGATATGAAGCACCTGTCTCTAATTGATTTTCGCCAGGATATCTTATAACTTTATTTTTTTAGGGGTTGAAAGTACATTCTCAGGATTTATGGTGGCGCCCTTGAGAATCAAATACACGTGAATGAAGGCAGTTATGACAGTCCCTTTCTAGCAAACAATGTAGCAAAACATTCTTCTATTCTATCAAGTAATAAGTTATATAAATTATTTGGAATGATGATTAACAATATTGTTATTTAATTAATAAATCGATTAATTGGATCGAATGAATAATTGGATTTAAAAAATTAATTAAATGATATTAAATATAGATAAAGTATAACATGAAATAATAAAATGTTAGATAAGAGTTGAATATTAGTGGTATTTTGGTGGGCGGGGGAGGGGCGATAACTTTAAGTGTAGATGTCAGGGGTCTGCACAGCAGGGAGGTGTCCATTGTGGTTGTGGGTGGGTGTTATCCCAGGGGGCAGGGGCAGCATTAATAAGGCATGTTGCCATACACATATGTAAGGATTAATTACCGACATTTATAGCCTGCTGGTGCATAATCCCGGGTCAAATGCCATCATTAATGCACCAGCAGGCCAGAAATGGAGGTTATCAATCCTTTTAGTCTCTGTCTAACGTGGATACCTGGACTGCTCAAGGATGAGACTATAAGCCTATATAATTAGATTCGTAAAGACCAACAATTTAAACTCACTCTAGGTAACATGAACAGAAGAAGTTGTCTATCCTCTGCATACTAGCAGGTTTTCCCTTCCATCTTTATCTAACCTATTTCATTAATGGTTTCGTAGAATCTTGGAGTGTGCTGAGATGCAAGCATGTGCATGCATATATTTCATACATATTATATGCATGTATAAATCACAAAACCAGTACTTGTGCTGAATTTACTCTCTTCCAGACTGTTGGACCAAAATGCACCGTCTTCGAGAAAACTAGCAGCCAATACAGCAATAAGCTATTTGTTTACTTATAGCCTCGCTAAATGTACGTGGGGATGGGGGAAAGTGTCTTTCCCAGTAGGTTATGAGGGGGAATTGAAGAAGAGAGAGGGAAGTGTGCGTAAGTAGTAGGGGTAGGAGTTGCACCACTGGGGTTAAATCTGCTTCACTAGTCACTACACTAATCTTATAAAGACATCATAGAAGTCTTGTCTCCCTATTGCCTCAGGCTCTACCAGCTACAAGAGACAAACTCACTCTTCACTAACGCCCTGCTGCATACATGAATTTCACTTGCTTCACATGCACGTAATATGTGAATAACAATGGCACCAATTTGCATTGAGGTTTGCTGCGAATTATGAAAAGCAGTGTCAGTGTGGCCGACTTGGGAGAAAATACAGCACTACACTGCGTTTCCCTTCCATCTTAAGTTAAGAGTGATGCATACAATTATCGACCGGAGAATGCACACTTAGTATACAAGCCCTGTTTTTAAATTGATCTCCTTTTCAGACGTTGAATTGGCAGCGATTGAGGACATTGGTCTCTCTTCAGGAACAGCAGCTGCAATCAATCAAGTGCAGCAATATGTTTATGAATGCTCTAGATTACACACATAGTAAATAACCGTATATATACTCGCTTTAAACAATAAAGAATATTCATTGAATTTTCTTCCAACTGCATAGAAACTGCATTAAATTGACCAAAAAGGCAATCTAACACATGTCACCATAACGATGATATGTGATTGTTAAATACAGCGAATAAGCAGTGAACAAAGGGTGGACAAGCCGATCTATGCATTAATATATCATATACATTGGATTTACAATTACCTCGAGAATTTCACCAATAATCATTAGCTTCTAAGCAATGGTAAAGTTTAAATTCCTGTTGTGCTATCAATCTCTAGTGTAAATATTCCGTTTTCTAAAGCAAAGAGAGTTAAATCGGGATGCATTCAAGTCACCTAACAGGTCGATTGTCCATTAACTAAAGGTAAACAGAGTGGTACGTCGGTAGGGTTGTTCTCGTGGTGTAAGCCATACTAAGAATAAGGAGGCGTTTTGTCAGAATTGATCCAGCGTGAGAATTCTAGGGAATTGCCACATTGCCAAATTCAACTGAAATTTGCAGGTTACAATTCAAAATCCAACTTCCAACAGTTCACTCATCGTAACTTCTAACAGAAGAACATCGAGACGTTTTCACTGATGGAATTTTAAGACATCACGAATATAGACATACATACTGAACAGTATTGATGATACATTTATGCCTGAATATTACTTTATTTCGGCAGATAAGATTATATCATGATTGGAAAATACAAGCAGCAGTTCCAGTCCTGTTTGGAAGACTATAGTGAAACAAGTTGTATGTAGTTAAGTGATTAGCAGGGTAGGGTAGTGGGCTGTCTAAGTGTTTAAGTAGTGGTAGGTGGAGGCGCTTGTCTTTACTTTAATTAGCTAAGCTCATCATAAGACCTTCTCAAAACTCTACACGTTATAATTAACCACAACAGTTTCTTCCACGCTCTGCCACCACACTTCTTTATAATGTTGAAGTAGCATGAAGGAATAATCTCTAGGCTTAATTTTCTTCGGGTAAATTTGTCCTTTCATTACTTTCCTTGTTTTCATTATCGCCCAGCAAATCCCTTCCGTTCTTCGTCTAAAGTACTTAGACAGTTACAAAGAAAATCACACAGGAAGATAGTTTCAAATGAACTTTATACTTAAAAGAATTCCTTCGTGACCGATCGCACTCAAAATCTTATTGATATCGTTATTCAAGTTCGAAAAAGCCAGTCAGAATGGAGCCTTCAACTGTCATCACATCCCATTATTAATCATTATTCCAACTAATTATACAGGAACTTTGTAAATATTAACAGCCTGGAACATCATTACCAATGTAATATACTTTGATTATATGGAAAGGTAGCAGGGCACAAAGAAAAACACTTTTCTTAAAGTGAGGGTTTAACTGTCTATGATTATCCTGAATAAAAATATTCCAGCACATATAAACAAACCCCACTGAGGTACCTATTCTAATAATGTTCACATGCATCGATAGAGAAACTGGAGGTCTGACATCCATTGTCCGTAATCTGCGGTTGCAGAAGAGGAGCTGAACAAGAAGACATCTGTAATACATTGTATTTATGAAGTAATGCCAATGTCCCCAATTGGATCTCTTCATTTAAGGTCTGCGGCTTTTATTACTTGCAAGGCTGCCTAAAACGTTTGCAAATCGAAAACGGATCTGATCGTTTGTGCAAAGAAAATTGAATGATAAAATAGAATAACCAAGAATAGAAAATCCCGAGGCATCTATAGATTAAAGAGATGTTTGGAATAATCAAGTTCGCAATGCGATGGAATTTTGGTAGATCAAATATTCATGTCTGTATTGTGTGGTAGAATGCATCATCAGCAAATAAAAAGATGAGAAACTGGAACGCCGAGTCTGGCTGCGACGTTTGTCTGAAAACACGATTAGGGTCATCCCATTGCCATTACCTTACCGAGGCTCCCGTCATATCCAGTATAGTATGTGCACGTGATCTGTGAGGGTCCCTATAAAGTAAAGAGTTTAGAGATGGTTGGGATTGACATTCTATTAGGTCAGACCTTTCATGTGTTTCCTATCTTGTATTAGCGGAAATATAATATATTTGATTGAAAGTAGTATATGGGATGGTGCGTTTTAGGCATGAAATTGAATATTTAAGTGTACATGTATATCAAAACATTGTTCATCCGCACTTATTGAAGGCATTTTCTGACAAATACTACTGCATTTGTTTACTATATTCACCTTCCTATCAGTTCATCAATCATTATATCATCATTGTAGGTTTGTAACTATTAATCAAGTTTACAAGATTTTGTTTAAATATTTGCTCATGAAAACTTAATGTATAAGGTATCAGACTCACGCTTTCCAATTAAATATGAGCAATTCTTTTCAGGGCACGGGGAAAACCACCCTAACGGGAGAGTGCACCATTGTGTATATTGATATCCTGAATAAAATTATGTTTACAAAGAATATAGCTTTAACTTCTTGGTCAATCTGAATATGAAAAGAATGCTTCAATGTTGAAGTTCGCTGACTATTGATTCATGGATTTAATGGCTAAATTGACTATAGATTCACTCCAAAGGCAGACTAAACCTGAAAGTTATTCATCCACAAAAATAACAAAATAGCTGAATCAGAATTATATAAGTAGGGTAAGAAGGCTGGAATAGCCTTCCCACCACATCTCAGACAATAAAAGGAAGCCCAGAATTGGAGACCATATTTTCAGCATTCTCTTGGAAAATGGGATTAGTGAGCTAATTCATCAATGATCTTTTCAGCTTCTGGATGTAGTCGGTCGAATATAATCTTTAGCATAACCTTTCTTGGGTGGCCGATCAGGCAGATAGTATAGCTCCATGTAAGTGGCCCTTTTTTGGGGAGTGCGAAAACCAGAGACTGCATGGGTCCAAGGTGTTGGTCATACACCTGTCTGCCAGATCGTGTTGAAGATTTGAGGGCATCGACTTTTGCTTCTCCTCCATTTTGCACCAGTTCTACTGTGATGTTGTCTACTCCCACTATCTGCTTCTTCGGTGAGACAACTTCCTTGTTTGCCCTGGATGATGGAGACTTACCCTTGTTTGGTCTTTCTTAGGTTCTTTACTGTTGGGTATGCCTTTTTGGTGTTGCAGATCTTAGCACTATCTGACTGATACATATCTCCAACACCAACAAGACCCCTACCATCACTTCATAGACCATTTAATCGAGTATGGTATTCAGCACTATTGGCAACCATGAACATATTATATACAACATCAACGCACACATAATCAAAGTCATTCATCTCTACAACAATAATACCACCAGTGCAGTACCTAGCTTGAACGGTAGCACAGTGGATTGGTACAAGGAGGCTTATAATACTCCCTCCAACATATTATACTTTTCAATATCTTCCTAGAAAGTGATTTAAAATTAAAATCATTAGATGATGCAATGTCATGTTCAAGAAAAAAATCTGGTTTGAATGTCCGAAAAAGGCAAAGAAATGCTTTAATCTACGTTCACTAAATCCAGTTACCATTACACAATGGAAGAATAAATGAATACATAAATAAATAAAATGTAGCAAAAATAAGACTACTGACCGCCCAGTTTTCCACTAACAGTGGAAACAAGCGAAAAGAGCACACACCTAATAAAAGTAAACAATTATAGGGACAGACGGAATACGGATCAAACACTAAACAAAGGATTTCAAAATTGGCGGGAATCGCCGGCAGATATAAAAGGCCCCGATTCTTGCCCCAAGACATTCAAACAGATATTCAGGTTAGGTGCCTTATGCCTCGTCTATCTATTCCTAGAAAGGATCGTGACTTTGAGGAACATGAGGAAACAGTCAGCACGGGTGGCAGACAATATACCAATTAAGCCTTCACTTTGCTGATAACATAATATATGGCCAGCTGGCAGTCGAACAGAACTTGCTGACCTGGTTGATCGTCTTGACAGTCCTTAACATGGACATTATAATGTAATTATAGTGCCAACAATACAAAGCTGATGACCAATAACACCAATGGGATCCAAACTGACATAGAAATCAAGTGGAAGAAAACAAGAGACAGTGAACCGCTGCAAATACACTGCGGCCATTATCACTGATGAAGCTCTCCATCTTTCTGTATGCCAGACATGGACCCTGATGGTGGACCTACAAAGGATCTAAGAATCTAAGCCATGGAGATGAGATTTTTAGATAAGTCCTCCACATCGTACAAACACCACGCCACCAACGAGGCAGTACAGGAGATTATACAACAGATCATTGGCAAGTACGGAGATTCCCTGACCACCGTAAAATGGTGCAAACTAAGATGGCATGGTCACAATCCATGATTTTTTGGGGGAAAGTTTTTATTGCAAACCATTTCGGGGTTGACCCGATATTCCCACATTATTATTACATAAAGGCACCCCAAGTTCACCCATTTGTACCTTTAATATTTTAAGTACAACTATTTCTATCCATATGGGACTACGACGAAGCAATATTTAAAGTAGCTACAGTGTACAATAAAATTTGTGTGTGTTTTTGATACACACAAAATGATGAACAGGACTTGCGAAGAACATCCTACAAGGCACTGTACAAGAAGGAGGAGATGAAAGCATCCAGGAGTGGACAGGGCAGACCTTTGTAGAAACCCAAAGACTGACTGAGGATAGACAGAGATGGGAAGACCTGGTTGCCATGTCCTCAGTGGTGCACCTACGGCCATTAAGGCTATGGGATTGATGATGACGTAGGTGTAGAAAACTCAATCAATTTTTAATGTAACTGTTGCTAACAAGTCTTAATAAAGATAGACATCTTGCATCGTTAGACTTTTTTCACAGGACGATTGGGTGTATAACTTGTATCTGAAAACAATCCAGATGAGGAAAGAGACAAAATGCAATTTTTGTGATGACAACGACACTGTAGTTCACTTCTCGTGGGGATGCTTAAAAGTACAAGAGTTAAGGAAATTATTCAGTTGGGTCCAAAATAGTTGAACATTGCAGATAATCAATGTAGACGGCTTCAACGAACACAATGTAATGATTGGGTTTGTGTCTGTGTGTGTGTGTGTGGGGGGGGGAGCGGGACTAAAGAGGGCATATTTATGAACTGGCTCTGTTTGCTGGTTAAGAAATCAGAGGCAAAAGGTAGTTTTTTATAATGATACTGTTGTGCCAGCTTGTATAAATGGGATTAAATCTAATCTGAGAGTGGTTGAATATAATCACAAGGTTATTGGGAAGCCATGGAAGCCCTAATCTTTGGAGAAGGTTAACTATTGAATTGGAAGAATGTATTTCATGCTGCATGGCGGCTAAAATACGTTGTTAGAGATGAAAATCCTTGAGTCAACAGGATATTGTACCTTTACTTATTGGGGAACATGGGGAGCAGGAAGGGAATGTCAAAAGAAAAAAAATCAGAAAATCTAGAAGAAACAATGAAAAAGGGCGTATACTACTGTGTCAAAAGGGACAGGACCTTGGTAAAAAGACAGGCGGCTAATAGAAATAAAGATTTATGTTAAGAAAAGGCAGAAAAAAGACTGTTTTATATCTCCTACATGTCAATTGTTGTTATCTGTATAATGCCTCTATGTTTCTTTTCTATGACCTATTTTGCTTGCTTATATAATTATATGTGGTTTGTATAATTATAGTGAATTAAAAAATCATTCTTGCTTTATTATCATTGTAGTATGTAAATAATATTTATTTTCTTCAACACGTTAACAAGAATTTAAGTGTCTATGTATCATGATTATTCTACAATACTCATGTCGTATTATTGTCTTTATGTCAAGCTAGATGGTATTTTTTTTAAATATAAACAAGCAAGAGGAGATAACATGAAATAAACTCAAACACATTGAATGCAGCTGTGGGCCATGGCAATCATCATCAGGAATTATCTCCAAAACATTAATCTGGAAGTTGAAGTCATCTGGGAAGTTAATGTTCTGCCAGTGTTCATGTAAATAGTCTAGCTTGTAAGAGTCTGTAGGAATGATACGACAGTTATATTATCCCGCTTTCCAATCGAAACCCGGCCACAGGCTGAAATATGCTAAAGATGAGTCAGTATAGAAGCTCAGTCCATCCTCATAGTTAAATCGTATCATATGATTTCTTCCATTAAAAATGGGAGATAACTTCTCCACCATTCTAGGTCTTCAAGAAAGTCTGGGGTTAAACAAAGTCTAAGGTAACCAGTGCTGGGCAAACCCTTCAAAAGATCTATGATCCATCTGCTGAAAGTTCTCCCTGCCTTCACTACTTTGCTGACCTTAGCTAATTATGCCATGATAGGTGTGCGTATCCACAAAAAGAGGGCCAGATTAGCCCATGGCATGTATGCATGCGGGTGAAATCGCCAAAATGTACAATTCACTTTCACCAATTCTCTCAAATTACCCGAATTTCAGTCGAAAATATAGTTCAAAATACAGTTCAACCAAACCAAACAGATTGCTAGAATCAATGCAATGCCAAATATACTCGAATTTACCTAGTATTGACCAAATTGCAGCCTAATTTAGCAGAATTCACTAAATGTGTACAGCTGCCAATTGTACATTTTCTAAAAATCTGACCCATGCATAGATTTCACTAGTGGAATCTGCTTTTCGACCAATTTACTTCCCTATTTTGATTGGTTGCGTAAATCTAATTGCGAAATCAGTGACGCTCATTTCATGACGTAAGGTTCTAGGCGCTTGCTTTTGCCGAGTCGGAGGGTTGCGAGACATTAACTAAAGGTAAATAATGATCAATCAACACTTAAATATATATCATGGCATAAAAATAGAACTAAACTTGAGTGTCATATGCGATAACGCATTCACAAAACGCTCGTGGCTAGGGTGCGCCTCCTCTGTCCTGCAAACATTACATAGGCCCTATCATTATATTGGAACATTGCATAGGTGTCAGTTATTTATGCAATACACTCAGTCAAGAAAACTATTTTCAATGCTATATTAGAGATCCAAGCATCGGCGCTTCTGTGAAAAATGGTATTATGATTTTTGGATCATCATGTTGGTCGTTTTCTGAGCTCATAAAAAAGCTTAGGCCTACATTCATCCACTCATAACTAGAGAGGAGGACTAGGAGGCGACGGGTCTGGGGTGTCGATTGACCCTCCATACAGACCCAGGAGGCACAAGAGATTGTTTTTATCTTTAAAGAAATGTTATTGCGATACAATTTCAGGAGGCCCGATATTCTCATGTACACAAATTCAAAACATAAACTATACTACATAAATTTAAGGTTACAATTTCATTTCTGAATAATATATAAATCAGTAAATTCTTCAATCGCTAGCCACTCACATCAGGGTTAATATGATGGAATGTAGGCGTTGATCTCATGCGAAGAAGCCATGGTAAACATGAAATACAGATTTATGCAAATAATTATCCAGTTAAGTCAAGATAATATATATACTGGTATCTTTGAATTTACGATGAAATGTAGGCGTTGATCTCATCTAAATAGCCATATAAACATGAATTTCAGATTATACAGTGTTATTGCTGATAATATCCAAAGAAAATCGCAGGTTTGGTGGTAAGTACATGTAATACGTGAGACTTTAGACAGAAATCAATATTTGAATACAAAACATAATAAACAGATACAGAACAATACAGAAGAAATAGAGATTTTGGTCACTCACAGAGTGATAACACTATCCAAATACGTGAGTAGAAACATGGGAGGAAATAAGACAGAAAGTGCTTGGTTTTCAACTAAACAACAGAATAACCTTTAATTCTTGTTGTAGGCCTATTTCACAATAATAGGACCGAAATTTCACAATAATAGGACCGAAATTAGACTTATATAAAAAAAAATTCATAATTATACAAAATCTTGAAAATCATATTAGGGTCACTACAGAGTCCATTCAAGCCCAAGCATGATTGAGGTTCTGGCTGTGTACGCTTATTGAAATGAGGGACTCAATGCTAGACTAAACCGAGATCGAACCACCACTATTTGTGATGTGTTTCAGGAAAATGAGTCACAAGTCGCAAAAAATTAATTTTGAGATATCATCATATTTGAAAAGATGAGATCAAGCAGATTCTAATGATGGTAAACATTAGGACAGTTAACAAGTATTCCTGGATTTTAAGTTGATATTTTTATTTTTGAAAAAAGTTAGCAATTTTTCTGGTTGGACAATTACTAGCAAAGTAGCTAAATATACTCCATAGGATGACTTTAGAAACGCAAGGATATATTGCATAAACTGTCTTAACATTTAGTACATCTATTCGTACAACCTCAAGGACTAGACACCCAAACAACAAAGATATTCCAACGAAGAGATCTTGTAAATAAATCACTTAAAACATATCAATTTTGCGACTTGTGGCTCATTTTCCAGAAACAGATCACACTACTTAAACATAGTTTTGCACATATTATATAGAATTCTGATATTAATTGGTTGTGTTAGGTTGCAATAGTAGATGTGAAGTACATTAATGGTTAGATACTGGCTAGGTTAAATATTGTATTATAGTACCAGTATTGGTTATGAGAGCTTATAGGACATCCATCATAATACTACAAAATGTCAAGGAGCCACCGCCACCCACAGCCATCCGCACCCACCCACACCCCCACACCCCCACACCCACAATGTCTAGATATTGGACTATCATTCACTTCGTAATATAGCTGTTAGCCGTGCTCGTTTTTCACCTCGCTTGAGTAATGAATTCCGAAGTCTTATCAGTCTCTCCTCGGATCTGAAAGTCGGGCAAAGTCTTTTAAAGCTAGTTAAAGACATTCCTCGGTTTCTACTAAGTTCCGCTGGCACTTCTGGGAGTTTCTTGGATAACTTCTCGCCAATTAATCTTGATATCTGATCATTTATGCTGCAGGTTAATCTCAATCGTTCATGTAATGCATGTATAATTTATATCTGCTGGCTGCCAACCTCCCTCTCATATATAAAATACAAGCATGCTTCACTTATATCAATCAACACCAGACGGTGGCAAACAGCAGGAAGTAAAAAGTACACTCGCTTTTCCCAGGTTTCAGTCGCGCATGCGCAAATCTAAGGAAATCTCATGGTACGCCCTCTGCAGGATAATATAATAATATATAGAACATGTAGCCTATAATTATATAATGTGTAGCCTATACATGTAGGCTACATGTACATGTATACGAATGTATTTATGTACATAGGCCTACATGATGACATGTATTCAAATACACATTTCAGTACACTTTTAATTACCATATCAGTTCCCATGAGGGTCTTTGAATTTATATAGCCTAATATACATATCCCAAATTCGTATAATATCAGGCTACTGTATCATAGTTTAATACCGTACTTTTAAGATGGTTTCAATAGTGCAATAGTTCTGGGATGAAAGTTCTCATAAAGGCATCATCAATAATTCTGAACGAATGTGGAATCAAAATGGCTTCAATATAATTCCCATATATCGATCTTCAACCCGGATATTCGATAATATCGCCATTCCCTCACACTGACTCCGGAGAACCAAATGTTCACGAGATAAAAACATGGACTAATAGATTTAATCTTTTCAATGTGCATTATTCTTTTCAGATGGAATTATCGTCCGTTTCCCCAAAGTCTAAACGGATAAAATCCATCCGGTTTTGATCTTATCATTGAGGTATTAAATAGGGTCCATAGGCATTGCTTCACGTAGCCTACCGATGGATGGTTGTAGTGCCATGTGAACAAGACCATATCCCTGATTGATATTCAGGGATATCAGGTAGTTGAAATCGTTTTTTCAGAAGAATGTTTAGACCTCTAACTTCTGTAATGGTTTCTCTGTTTGCGATTAAATCACCCCAAAATCCTTCCAAGTTCCATAGACAGACCACCCTCGAATACGGCCACCTATTCAGACATGATAGCCTACATTCATATGGATAAAATGTCGGTGCATATTCAATCCAATAATTGTTTTTCCAGATAAAGCACCTGGATAGTTCTACACAAGCAACCTTATATGATTACCATGATGCATGTCCCCCGCGGGTGGTCGTAGGTCAGAACCCTGCATGTCTGATCGAAAATCAGTCGCGCATTTGGGTCAGATTTTCCTAAAATGTACAATTTGCCTTCACCAACCCCCCAAATAACTCACGTTTAAGACAAAAATGAGCTTCAAAATGCAGTTTAACATAACAGAACTGATACTTTAAATCAATGCGATACCAAATATACTCAGATACACCCGGTTTCCTCATTTTTCAGCCTAATTTAGGAGAATTTCCTGAATGTGTAAAACTGCCAACTGTTCATTTTCTGGAAATCGTACACTTTTGAACATTTTGTGAACTGCATGCATGTTTGAATATTTTCAATTAGACAACCAATGCTCTCTACCTAATTGAGCAAATATCAAGAACGTGCCAACAATAGTGGTGCAATCGTGTAGGCCTAATCAGCGTTCCTGATGTAGAATAATCAAATGATGAGGGATGAATGAGTTATAAAAACTAGGTGAAAAATCGACTAAAACGCCTTTTGCGCGGTAAGTTTTTCTTGTAGTTTTATTGAACTTATATTGATGCAAATTCCACCAGTTAAAAAAGAAGTTGAATCTCCTCTGTTAATAGTGAGATGTAGCTTAAACACGAAATGATGGAGGTTTTTTATTTCCTTTTAAATTCTCACTTAATTGATTTTAACATTTTTATTTCGTTATCGATTCTCACTTTATTGATTTTTATTTCCTTTGCAATACATTCTCACTTTATTGTGTACGGGCAGGCCTAGTATACTTGTAGTACCGGTCTGGGTATGGTAGATAAGTGAGTACAACGTTTATGCCCAGTTTGATCCAATGTTGCACCTCGTGGGTTCAAGTCATGATAATATGACATGGTTTACTTGATGTCCCAATGATAAATATCATATCCGGTTACACTGAATAACACTATATAGTTGTCGTTGTAAGCATCGACTTGTACTTCCAAAGCAAATAATACAGTTGAAGAGTCGGGGCTGAAAGGTCAACTAAATATGTGAAATAGAAAACATTATCAAATTAAATACATTACAGACCACCGTTTATCTACCCAATAGTTCGCTTTACTATTTAAAAAATGAAACAAGAAAATCTTAATCCTTTGTTCAATTTTATGAAACAAACAAACGATTACGATTTTCTTGTTTCATTTTTTAAACTTCAGGCTTTGGTTTATATTGATATCAATATTGATTTGTTCTCATTTACCTTATTAACTAACCCCAGCTCACCTTCTCAGTGGTAGTCATCCACTGGTGCCAGATTCGACGAAATATCAGGTTTTCTATCAAATATCCAACCTTATGTGTTCCATGAACCATGGGAGGCAGATCCTCTAACGTTTCTTTTTCCCTCACAGCGAGAGAAAATTGAATGAATCCGGATGAAGGGAATTAATTAGAATGTGTTCACACAAGGGTAACGGCGGGGCCTTTGGGTTAAGAATTTCGTTTTATCTTCCAGTCGACTCAGCACTCACAAAAATGGTACTGTTTTACAAAATAACTTCAATCGTGAATGCTTGAATAAGTATAACAATTTGCAACACATTTGTCTTTCCCAGGCGCTGTCTACACTTCCCATGTTGTCAGAATAACTTTGGATGTTTGTAAGCTGGGCAAATATAGATATAGAACAATTACGCGCATCCTATAGGCCCGGGGATAACTTTTAGTATTGCAGAAAATATTTCCCTATATGAATATTTATCAAAGTAGAAGGTTATTGAAATATACATCCTTGGTTTTGAATCGCCATACGTATCTAAAAGCTAAAAGGAAAACGAATTCAGTTTCATCGTACAGGTACGATAAAAATGTTATCGCACCTCTCAAGTGGAATGCTCATATAATAAATCCCATATTACAAATATAAGATTTGGATTTAGTTATCTTTTATTCGGGAAGAAACATTACCTCATGGAAGTTATTTTCAGTCGGTCCTGATGGATATTATTTACAACGTTTTTACATTCGATAATCCGATAAATACAATAATGACGTACATATATATCTATTTGTATAGGGAGGAGCTCACACGTGGGTCAGATTTTCAGAATATGTACAATTCCACTTCGCTAATCTTCTCAAATAACCCCAATTTTTGACGAAAATAAAGTTCAAAATACAGTTCAACCTAGCCAAACAGATTGCTAGAATCAATGCAATGCCGGATATTCTCGAATTTACCTAGTATTGACCAAATTGCAGCCGAATTTTGAAGAATTTACTAAATGTGTACAGCTGCCAATTGTACATTTTCTGAAAATCTGACCCGCCTACAGAACCAGCTAGCTCAAGAACGGCTGGCTTCACCACCTGATTACAATTAACTGCGCAATAGTCTCAAGCAGCGACGTCTATAGATAACATCTTTTAAAATGTATGTTAATTACAAAAATTGCGTCGGAAATCGTGCCAAAGGACGCTTGTCGGCTTTATAACGGAGAGACGGGAGAATGGTGCTGTATTTCAACTCTTGCGTGGGACCTGTCTAAAGTAAGTTACACCTTAGATTAAAAGAAATCCCTTTTACTCTAAGGTTACACGAATTCTTATAATTATTTGCATCGCACGGGACACTCAAAGAAGGATGACGCAGTAGTTTCTCTCGACTTGGAAAAATGATATGTTTGATAATTTGATAATTTCATAGGCTGTGAAGTGTGCAATTATTAAAAACGGGAGGGTGATGTGGCTATAGAAGTCTATACTTGGCTTCAAGTCGGTTAACCAGGCCACTGCATGGTACACAAACATGTTGAGGACTTCCGGTTAAGATCTGAAGCAACAGGGTGTCTTAGGACTTGCTCCTTAGCGAACTCTCTTTTTTTCAGATACCAGAGATGGCCAATTCCACCAATTTGACAACATTTGGCCCCCAACCGTGGAAAGTGATAAAATGGGCTTAAATCAAATTAATTACTATTAATTGGATAATTTTTTTTGATTGGATGGTTCTACCAACCTGCGGAACCACATTTTTGGCATTTTTGGTCCAATTTTTTTTTTTTTATTATTTCAAAATCCCATTTTGGGGGCAAAAATCATTTTTTTAAACTGCCATTAGTCCATGGAATTGCTGAATTTCTAAATAATCTTCAAATTTGAACTTTTTTTTTTATATGTTGTGATAGTAGGTTACGTGAACATGATGAGAAAGACGCTGAGTTCATAGCCAAAGAAACCAAAAAGCTAGAACGAAACATTTTAATAATGGGGATTAAATCCGGCGAAAATGAGGATGAGCCAAGTTTGGACCAAAAAGTTCTGTGTTTCATTAGTGAGTGCCTAATGCTGCCCAACCTGATTCCCAGGAGGTCATGCAGAGTGGGGTGGAGCCCCAACGTTCCCATTAAATGTGAATTTGAAACGGCCCAACAAGCATCGATAGTGTGGGCTGCGAGATCCAGGCTTAAACAGTTCAACGAGGGGGGCAAGCCAGAGGATAGGGTTGGAATAAAAAGAGACACCCCTTTAATCGTCAGACAAAGAGTCACAAAGGTTAACATAATTGCAGAGGAAGCGGAAAAGAGGCACTACACAGTTAAGAGAGCTGGTACTGGAATACATATCAACAGGGTCTACTATAGACATGATAGGTTGGATGCCGTACCAACCGAATTGCAGCTTTCAAACCTAACCAAGAGGCAAAATGGGTCAGCTATGGTATTCTTTACGAGTTACAACCCCTTATCGAACCATTTCAGAGCCCCCATGTTTCTAGACGGCCACCTTTTCGAACACGTAGAGCAGTTTCTCTGCTACCACAAAGCCAAGCTTGCAGAAGACCCTAACAAAGCGGCCCTATCCCTTCTAACCCCTGATCCTATAGGGTGCAAGAAGATGTTGAAAAGCATAGTGGAACACCCAGACAGATGGATCCTACATAGGGAGGAGATAGTCCTGAGGGCTATCAGAGCAAAAGTGAGGAACCACAAGATCGTGAGGGATTACCTACTCCTCACAGGAGAGAGGAAGCTGGGAGAGGCTTCACCGACTAGCAAGGAATGGGGTATAGGCATGGGCCTAGACGACCCGGAGGTACTGAATACCCAATGGTGGCCCCCACAGGGCAATATAATGGGTAATCAGTGGATGAAGGTGAGGAAAGAGCTGCAGGAACATATAGCCAAAACAACCGGCCCACAGTAAGAACACTATAGAAGAGGATGAAAGAAGCTCAGTAATTTAGACATTGACAATGGAACAAAAAAATACAACAAACTCTGAGGATTCCATAACGCTTTCTACCTTAAATGTTAATGGGTTAAACTATGGTACAAAACGCAAAGCGCTTTTTGAATATTTTAAAGAGGAAAAAAGAGAGGTAGTTGCTCTACAGGAGACTCATTCGGTTACGGATAAGGAAAAAATATGGAGAACACAATGGAAGGGTAAAATATTGTTCTCACATGGCTCGTCTGCGAGCAAGGGTGTACTTATGCTGTTTAACAAAAAAATGAGTGAAAACATTATAGGGTCTGGTAATGATGAAAATGGTAGGTGGCAATATGCCCTGATACAGGAAAAAAAAATTATTACGTGTATTTTCAATGTGTACGCTCCTAATACTGATGCTCCTAAGGAACAAAAAAAAATCCTACAACAAATAGAAGAAGCCATAGAAGAACTTGTGTTCGACAGGCTGATTATAATGGGCGATTTAAACGCTGACTTGTATTATAAAGCTAAAGAGCCCGCAGGTAGATTGTTAAATGACTTCATAGAGAAGGTAGATCTGTGCGACATTGTCCAAGTAAAAACAGAGGGACCACCTAATTTTACATGGTCAAGAAACGAACAAAACTCAAGAATCGATTATATATTGGTGTCGAAAAATATCTCGAATAGAGTTCATAAAACACAGGTAAAATCCAGTCCGCACTCAGATCATAGAGAGGTGATAATTCATGTTACCAAGGGAGTCTGTACCAGAGGCAGAGGCTTCTGGAAGCTTAATGCTAACACATTGCATGAGCAAAGCTTTACCCAGGGAGTGGAAGAGTTATGTTTAAGAGTTGCTCCCCCTAACGAAAACCCAAAAATAACCTGGGAATTCCTTAAACTAAACATAAGAGAGCTGGCTATCAGTATATGTAGTAAGAAAGCCAAACTGAGAAGGAAAGCGGAGGAATCCGCCAGGACGAAGCTAAATGCGCTAGACAAAAAAAGAAGGCTAAACATAGAGGAGAGAAATGCCCGAGTGGAATTAATGGAAGAAATAAGGGAGATCGAGCTCAAAAAAGCAGAAGGTTCTTTGATAAGGTCTAGGGCCAAATGGGTAAAGGACGGGGAAAAACCCAGTAAATATTTCTGCAGTTTGGAAAAATATAGGGCGGAAAAAAAATCGATTACACTATTAAACATCAAGGGAAAACTAACCTCTGATCCAACGCAAATTTTGAAGGAGGGAGGGGATTTCTATTCGAACCTCTATGAGGAAGGAGAATCGGACTCTAAAGCAGCGGAGGAATTCCTAGATGGCTCTCTTTTAACCCGGTTCGATGAAGGTGATATTGCCTTTCTATGTGATCAGATATTGGAAGAAGAAGTAGAAAAAAATTTAAAATCTATGAAAAAAAACAAATCACCAGGTTGCGACAGGTTCACGGTAGAGTTCTACCAAAAATTCTGGTACGCTCTTAAAGATAAATTTATGAATATGCTACATGAAAGCCTTGAAAGTGGAGAAATGACAGAGAACCAAAAAAGGGGGGTGATCAGTGTGATCCCGAAGAAGGGAACGGATCCTGTGTTTATCAAAAATTATAGGCCAATAACATTACTAAATGTTGACTACAAGATGATTTCCAAAACCCTAGCAGTGAGACTAAATATGATTCTTCCTGGTGTAATACATGACGATCAATTCGGGTTCTTAAAAGGTAGATACATAGGAACGGCCATAAGAAAGGTAGACGATGTTATCTCTTATCTGGAGGAAAAGAATGAGAATGGAATTATAGCTTCCCTCGATTTTGTAAAAGCTTACGATTCCGTAAGCTGGACATTCCTGAGAAAAGCTCTAGAAGCGGACGGAGTGGACCAAAGGTTTATCGGTTGGATTATGGCATTATTTAAAGACTCAAAAGCTACCTTCTGTAACAACGGTAATTCTTCAGGTTGGTTTCAAATTAATAGGGGGGTAAAGCAAGGGGATCCGATATCATCGTCCCTGTTCCTGAACAAATACGAAGAAATAAGGATATAGGTGGTATAGTCTTGGGAAAAAATGAAGCTAAGCTAGTCCAATTCGCGGATGACATTACTGTAACGTGCGCGAATGATTTTTCACTGTTAAATGTAATAAGAATGATTGATAGGTTTACCTCCGCCTCTGGTCTTAAGCTGAATCCCTCCAAATCTAATGGCTTGTTGGTGGGAAACATTACGCTAACAAATAGGGAATTAATGAAAATTAATTGGGGGAATAAAATGAAGACCTTGGGAATAGTTCTCTTATACCCCAGAGACGAAGCAAAACTGGTTAGAGTCAATACCGAAAATCTAATAGAAAAGGTGAAGAACACGTTGAACGAATGGAACAACCGTTTTCTAACCCTGAAAGGGAGAATTATTGTTTGTAACACCTTTTTGTTGCCTGTATTTTTGCATACATTATCATGTGTTCACCTTGATCAGACGATGATAAAACAGGTAAACGATATCATTTTGAAATTCGTGTGGAAAAATGGTACAAATAGGATAAGTGCTGATTTTATGACGCAGAGTATTAAGAAGGGGGGGATTGGGACTCAGGTTATTGGGAGAAGTCTGCGAGACCAATAGAGTTAAATGGGTCGAAAGAATCCTATACTCTGGGGTAAAAAATTGGTTTCATGTACTGGAAGCCTTCCACGGTAGACCCAAAGAGGAGATATTTTTGGCCAGATTTAAGCCGAGTTACCATTTAAATGTGTTCTACCAGAAACTGTTTAAAACATGGAACAAATATTATTACAAGAACTCTCCGGTGTCTGTGAACCAAATTAGAAAGGAGAGAATATGGACGAATAAATGTATAAAACATAAGGGTAACATGATAAGATGGCAACACTGGATAGATCAGGGGATAATAGTGGTCGGCGATATTGTAAATGAAGATGGAACACTCATGTCGAGTAGGGATTTTACTAACGCTTTTGATTTTGTACCTTCATTTTACGAGCTCAAAGCAGTAAGAAATGCGATTCCAAAAGAATGGAAAACCAGACTAAAAAACGATACCGCAGGCCAATGTGATGGTTCCATCGACTTCCAAATTGGAGGCAAAATGTTAAAATTGTTGAGATGCCCCTCAAAGGTTATATATCAGTTGTTAATTGAAAAAAGAAAACCCAAGTGCGAAAAATTCCTAAAGTGGAAAAATCTGCTTCAAATATCCGAAGAACAATATCAAGATATAAGATGGGACAAAATCTTTACGATCCCATATAGATGTACAGCCGAAACAAGGCTACAGGTATTACAGTTTAAGATACTGCATGGCGCCATCACCACAAATAAAATGCTGAAAGAAATTGATGTAAAGGATAGCCCTAGGTGTAACTACTGCTCTGAGGTGGATACACTAAGTCACTTCTTTGTTAATTGCCTAAAAACAAGAAGAATATGGATTTCTATTCTGGAGTGGATTTACGAGCTAGATTATATCAATGTAAAGATTAACGGGGAGAGAACAATTGGAAAGAGAAGAAACAGAATAACCCCCTTGGTTAGAGAAATCCTTTTTGGTATTGAGGAGATAAATCCACAAACTAAGGTGATAAACTGGCTTTTCCTTCAGGTTAAGGCGTACATACACAGGCAGAAACTATTTAATAATAGCGAGATGAACATGTTATCGGTAATGCGAGAGCTAAAAATGAGAGCAACCTTGGTGATAATAAATATAGGAGGAAGCGAAAGAAGGAGAGAAGAAAGAAAAATGTGGAATTGTTTAATGGATGACATCTTAGAATGCATAGAGAAACTAAAAAGGTAAACTCTCCAAATGCCCTTAGGATAAACCTTTCGGCAAGATGCGTGTTAAGAAATATTTTATCCTAGATGTATCTCGCTTAAATCGGTGTATGTGTAAGGAATAAAGCGACGTCGCAAAAAAAACAAAAAAAACATGTATATGTTTATTGTATATAATATAGGCCTATGTGTATCAAATGAAATTCTATCTATATCAGGGGCGGACCCAAAAGGTGGTTCTTGTGGGGGCACATCTTCATTCAGGTCATTTGCGTGTATTGGTTTGTGGGGGAGGGGGCTAATTAACCCAATTTTGACTGACTGTTTACCTATAAAAGAAAGTAGTTAGTAGGCTAAAAAATATGTTTTTAATATCTGGGTCGTCCGCTGGAAGATGAATGAGTGGAATAACTGGAGTAACACAGAGGGTTGGCCTGAACCACCAATGAAATGGAGGTTTATTTCACCATAATAAATAACATAGATAAGAAAATTTTTTTTGCGCGTGTGGAGCGGTTGGGTAACAGACTTGGAGTGTTTACTCAGGAGGAATGGAAGGGGGGCGTGACTGTGACGTAATGCGTCACCATGGAGGAGGAGCGTGGCGTAGTTGCGTTGCCAGGCTCCCTCCCCAATATGGGCGGTGACGTTTCACCTACACATATCTGGGTCGTCCGCTGGAAGATGAATGAGTGGAATAACTGGAGTAACACAGAGGGTTGGCCTGAACCACCAATGAAATGGAGGTTTATTTCACCACACAGGCCAAACCGAAGAAGTTAGTCCGAAAGATTCCTGGCAGTGAAAGCATCCACTTTCAGCTTTAGTTCCAAGTCTGGGGATATATATGAGTTCACACAAGAGGATACCCAATGACCTCTACACTTGATGTCCAACATCCTGATGCCAATTGCGGTCATGTGGGTCGCTCCACCACGTCTTAGTGATTGAATCGAATAAATACCCTTGATCGCTGACAAGGATAATAATTGGGATAAAAATTTTTTTAGCGCAACATAGGTAGGTTTAGGGCAAGATCTGGTAGCAAAAGGCATAGCTGAATCAGGTAAGTCATTAGAAGCCCAAACCTTTGATAACCAATGCACTGCACATAAAGTATGATCCTTTAGCTTCACCACAGGAATCCGGAAAGGGGATGACGTAGTCTTGGATGTCCTGACGTTGATGACGAGGCCCCATGGAAGAATTGATACGTCGCCACGCAATAATGAATGCGGGGAGACAATGAGGTGACCTACTCGTAAGAGAGATCTGAAGAGAAAAATTATCATAGCCCAAAGTTTGATATCAAGGGGCAAAGAACAGTCCACAAAGTTAAACATCTTGTATAAATGGCCTCACTCTGGACATCCATTTCGTCAAGCCTGTCACAATGATATTTAGTCTGATTAAAACAACACAGGCCGGCCTCACTCAAAATGGAGAAGTCAATTGGTTGTTTCAAGTATGGTAAACGCGAGAGAAAATCCGCCACAACATTGTTCTTAGTGTTAATATAATGCGGGATTAACTCAATGCCATAGATGAATAATACCCAGAATAATTCGTACAACCATTGCATACACGTACTATTAGCACTCACACCTGTGGTTAGCATCGCTACAACCTGGGTGTTGTCAATAAAACAGTGGAGTTTGACATTTTTGAAGTGATGTTCCCAGCGTTTAACTCCTAGAAGTACTGGAAACAATTGTTGAACATTTATATTGTCCCATTTGACGTTCTCTGTAGGGGAATGGGCAATATGAATACACAGGGTATCTGTCCAGGGTATAACATTCACACCCCAGGCACCGGCTATCCAATCAGTACCTAGGAATACCCCAAACCCCTTGCTCGAGGAGTCTGATATCATTGGCAGGTGATACTCCTCTTTCACTAGTAGACCAACACCATTAAATACTTTGCAGAAGGCAAACCACCAGTTTATGTCACCACGAAAAGCATCAGAGATAGGCAAACGAGTCAACATCTTGTTAAGCAGAATTTTATACAAGTCGAACATTCTTCTGCAAAAAGTATGCCCACCTTTAAAGACCGAGGCACAGTGGGCTAGGTAGCCGCACATCCTTTCTAAGTCCTTCTTAGAGATATGGCTAGCCTCCCAAACAGTCTCTAACAGAAGGCGAAGTTTCTCTATTTTTCCATGAGGCAGGCGGAGAGTCATGTTGACTGAGTTAATCTTGAAGCCCAGGTAGGTACACACAGTAGATGGAGTTGTCACTTTCTTCCACGCTACATGGAAACCCAGTAGCCTAAGGAAGGAGATAAGGGCATTTCGGGCTAGGGTACAGGAGTGGAGGGATTTAGATGATAGGAAAAAATCATCCAGGTAATTAACCACACGCACACCATAAATATGATACATAGAATCGGCAATAAAGTTAGAAATGTTATCAAAAACACAGGGACCTAAGCGCACGCCGAAGCAAAGTCTATTGTCAGTCAGGTATTGTTCTTTCCCCTCTATAGTCCAACGAAAACCACACAAGGTGCGGTGATCGGGGTTAATCACGACCGCCCTGTAGGCCGGCTTAATATCCACAACACACATATATATATCAGGAGAAACCAACTCTGTGGCATCATCAATACTGTTGTATGAGAAATTGCGTATCAAAGACGAACAGTGAAAATTTATAGATTCATCATCAGGACGTGAACAATCGGTAATTGGACGAATATTACCATCAGGTTTAAACACAGCTCCTAAGGCGTGTATACAAGTAGGTTTATCCTTTACTATGGAAACGTAACCCTCGGCCAATTCATTAGCAATAATTTTATCCATTTTCTCTCGAGCTGAGTCTTCCAAAATGGAAGAGTAATTAGGAAGGTCATACACCTCAACCGGCGAGTCAACCACATCAATTCCATCAATAACATACATGTACACATCGAGAAACTTAGTGAAAATATCACATCCTTGGTAGAATAATGATGCCGCAAAGCGACAAGGTTTTAATTGAACAGGTAGGCCACCTAACAAATGTACACAATCACATTCACCAGCAAAACATTTATCGTAAACACAGACCGATCGGCCCTTAGCAGAACTTGGGGAATTAAAAACTATACCATCAGTGTTATCAGGAACCCCAGCACGATAAAATTGAGCAACAGCTTTACATATATCTTTGTAATCACAATCACCAGGACAAGAATAGTGAAAAGTCATTACCGGGAGAGAGTCGGGGGAGATTTCCATCGATGAAGCTTGTACAGTTCCATGTTCGTTAACGACAGCCGCCATGTTGGCATCATTACGCACCTTCACAACAGGAGAACTACAAGAAATATCATAAGCAATACAACAGTCGTCGCCACCATCGGGCCCTACCCGACTCTCAGCCGCATCCTATTTGTTTCCTTTTGACGCTCCACAGGATTTGGCGCCATGGTCAGCCATACCACACGTTGAACACTTGTGGGGGAAATCGCATGGAGAACGTGAGCATCCCCCACCATTAAACTTGAAGCAAACCCTATCTTTACCATTCCTGGGTTTGTTGGAACTTGTAGACGACTTGTTAGCCACAGCTCGCCGGGAATTCTCGAACGAATAGTGACGAAGCACTTCTTCTTGACGAGTGTCACCGAAAGCAGCGAGCCCTTTCTTATTGGCTCGCACACGTACAGCGGTATCATAAAGTAGGGATGCCTTCAAGGTATACATCGATGATGCATTTTTCTCCGTCATTGTTACACAGTGAGCGAGTACCCCAGACAACTCATCATATGGTTTGGAATCGCTAATCATTTTCTCAAGGAGCTGAAGGTTAATCAGAAGGAGAGTATCAAAGTTTTCGATTGTCTCACCCTTGTCCAGGAATTGATCACGGTCGAAAGGTCCCACTCTTTTACGCGAAGAACTGGCTTTGCGACGGCGTACAGGAATCTCATAGATAGAACTTTCCACACTATCTTCCCGGGACTTATGACTCTCACCATTCTTGAAAAGAGAGCGTGCAGACTGACGGAAATTCACTTCAGCATCAGATGTCGAACTAGAATCAGTGTCCGATTTTTTATCCAAGTTCTCTACCACTGACAAGATACTTCGCATCATGCCTTCAAGTCCATCGACACGATTTGACAATGACTGGGCCTCCGCTCCCACATCGTCGGCAGGCTCAAGCGGACTACCGTTGACCGTAGGACTTGCAGGTAAATTTTCCACTTTTGCATTCGTACAATGTCTACCAATGGACCCATCGTGGGTTTGCTTGCAATGATCGCAGAATCTAGGTGTCTTGCCCATATTTACCGAATTTCCACCAAAAACAACTGCAAAAATCCCCTAAAATTTTTTGCGCGTGTGGAGCGGTTGGGTAACGGACTTGGAGTGTTTACTCAGGAGGAATGGAAGGGGGCGTGACTGTGACGTAATGCGTCACCATGGAGGAGGAGCGTGGCGTAGTTGCGTTGCCAGGCTCCCTCCCCAATATGGGCGGTGACGTTTCACCTACACAAATACACAAGAGCTCTTCATATTAAAGGAATGATTCTGGAAAATTTCGCTTGTTACAATTAAAGATTTTAGTTGCCTGAATGGAATGTCACTGCTAATAAAAAAAAACAAGAAAAGCTGGTAAAAATGATTATTTTGGCTCAGGCAGACCATAATTTAGACTTTGAATAATGGCCCTCGTGTGTCATAGTTGTATCGTTAAGCATGTGTAGTGAGTTGACGTCTTAACACCTTGTAAGTTTGAGTTCAACTGCCGTTTATTCGCTTGCTCCTGGGAGTGCTTCCAGTGGTCGCCACCCGGGGCAGCACCAGCTGGAGTATCCAGACATCTCCCTCCTTCCAATACAGTTACATCGAGATCAATGACATTACAATGTTATGGTTAAGTATTGATTAAGAGAGATAGATTTTATGGATATAAGTAGTATGAATTATTCATTTTAGATTTGTTCAATTAGTCTCGTGACCGACCTCGGTGTCCTTGAGGACCGACGAGGTTGTGGTACTGCGTGTGCCATTGTCTCTGTATGTCTAACTGGGTTAGGTACTGCGACCTGCCCTTCTGTATTCATAGTTCGTTCTTTTTCTACTTCTTTGGCCATCGTTGGACCCTCATCTTCTTCTTCCTCTTCTTCCATCATTTCTCTAATGTCTCTGTTTGCTAATCTTTCATTTACTACCTTATTCGGGACTTTCAAGAGGTGTTTTCTGTTTCTTCTTAATATGTTACCATTCTCTGTTTCTACGTTATACGACCTCTCCCCTAGTTTGGTTACTACCTTACCCGCTATATCCCATTTTTCCCCCCTCACGAGCACTGTGTCCTCAGGCTCGAGAGGTTTCATTTTCTTTGCCCCCACATCACTTCTCAGGTGTTTATCCTCCACCTGGGTCTTTGATTTTACACTCACTGTAGGCCTGATAGTCGGCAATGGACCTCTCATTTTCCGTCCATGTAATGCTTCACCTGGCGATAGCCCTGACTCCATTGGGGCTGATCTGTAGGCGAGTAGCGCCATGTATGGGTCCTGGCCTGTTTCACTCGCCTTGTTTAGTAGGTTTTTGATGATCCCCACAGACCTCTCTGCCTTGCCGTTTGATTGCGGGTATCTTGGACTTGAGGTCCTGTGGTTGAATCCGTAGGCTGCTGCAAAGTTCCTGAAAGATTGAGAATAAAATTGTGGGCCATTGTCAGATATCACCAATTGAGGTACGCCATATCTCGCAAATACACTTTTAATGTGAGTTATTATTTGTTCTGAGGTGGTGCTATTCAGTTTAACAATTTCGGGAAATGTGGAATTATAATCCACAATCAAGAGGTATTCACTCTGCTTCCAGTGAAAGAGGTCCATCCCCACTTTTTCCCATGGGCCCCATTCCTCCTTATCCTCCTGTATGGGCTCCTTCTGCTGAGCTGGTAAGTATTTTAGACACACCCCACACATTTTTACCTGATACTCAATATCTGCATTCATTCGTGGCCAATACATGGCTTGGCGGGCCCACCTTCTCTGTTTTTCTATTCCTAGATGACCCTCATGTAGTTTAGCTAGCATTTCCTTCCGCATTGATACTGGTATCACTATTCTTTGCCCCCTTAAAATTACCCCATTGATGACGCACAATTCATCTTTTATGGAAGCATAAGCCGGGCATATTCCATTCTCCCACCCATTCATGATGGCTCCTTTCACTGCACACAGTAGTTCATCTTTTGCTGTTTCCTCAGCTATTTTCAACAGCATGGTTTGAGAGGCTGGGAGGCTATCGTACACTAGGTTCACCTGTGCCTCGATCTCTTGCTCCTCTAGATCTCCCTCTATATATGCCACTTTCGTTCCATATGTTGCTCTTGACAGTGTGTCTGAGATATATAAGGTTTTCCCAGGCACCCAGTGCATGTTCACACTGTACCTCTGAAGCCTTAGCATCATTCTCTGTATTCGTGGTGTCATTTCGCTCAGTGATTTCTTCGAGAGAGGTACAAGGGGCTTATGGTCTGTCTCTAATTGTACGTCTCTGAGACCATATATGTAATTGTGAAATCTCTCACAGGCATAGATCAATCCTAGCATTTCTTTTTCTATTTGTGCATATCTTGACTCACATTCCGTCAAGGATCTGGCTGCATATGCCACTGGTCTCCATGCCTGATCGTGGTATTGTAGTAACACTGCCCCTAGCCCTTTTTGACTTGCATCACTGCTTACCTTTGTGGGACGCTTCACATCAAAGTATGCCAACACTGGTTTCGAACTCAGCACCCTCTTTATGTGCTGCCACTCCTCTTCATGTACCTTGTCCCATACCCATGCCACCTGTTTTTGCATGAGGGTGCGGATGTTTGTACATGCTGTCGAGAGATTTGGAATGTATCTCCCCACAAAGTTAACACACCCCATTACTCGCTGTACTTCCTCCTTGCTGGTGGGGCTTGCCATTTTTACGATTGCTGCTACCTTCTCTTCATCTGGCGCTATCCCCTCAGCTGATAGCTCCTCCCCCAGAAATTTTATTTTGTTGACTCCTATTTCGCATTTTGCCCAGTTCATAAGCAGATTATTTTTTGTGATCCTCTCCTTTACTTGGGCTAGTCTGGTGTCATGTTCTTGCTGGTCTTTGCCCCACACCAGCACATCATCTACATATACTCGCACTCCCTGGAGGCCTTCAAAGATCTGTTCCATCGATCTGTGAAATACCTCCGGCGCCGAGCATAATCCATACGGTAGCCTATCATACGCATATCGGCCAAAAGGGGTTGAGAACGTTGTTAAATTTTTGCTTTTGTCATCAAGTTTTATCTGCCAAAAGGCCTGTGAGGCATCTAATTTACTGAATAATTTTGCATTTTGTATTTCGGAGAACATTTCATCTCTTGTCGGAAGCTGGAAGTGTTCTCGTGCCACTGATTTGTTTAGCTCTCTTGGGTCTAAACATACTCTGAGTGCCCCATTCGGTTTATGCACTACCACCATTGCATTTACCCAGTCTGTTGGTTCCTCAACCCTGTGTATCACTCCTAGCCTCTCCATGCGTTCCAGTTCTCCTCTCAGCTTATCCCTTATTGCTACTGGCACCCGCCTGGGGGGAATTATCACCGACTCAGCCCCTGCCTTTAATTTTATCTTATGCACATAGGGGATGGACGACAGTTCACTGATTTCTGGTAGAATACATTGCTTAACCTCTATCATCTTATTATCAATGTTTGTATTGATTATGTCTATTTTGGTGCCACCTACCGCTGTTTCCTCCATCGCGTAGTTCCTTGATATTAGACCCAGACGCTCACTGGTGTCGCCACCTAGTAGCGAGATTCCGTCACTCACAATGAAGCGCACTGGGTATCGCTTTCCATTTACTGTAGCGTGCTTGATTATGTATCCTTTTACTGGTATCCTACGACCATTGTAATCTGTTAGTTTCACAGATATGGGCTTGAGTTTTGGCCTCACTTTCAATCCTAGGTAGTCCTGATAATTCATGAGGTCTGCCCCTGCTCCTGTGTCCAGTTTGCAAGTGACCGTGTCCTCAGACATTTTGATGTGTGAGGCCCACTTGTGTGACCTGCTAATCTTCACTGAGAGTACGCCATGTTGGTCCTCCTTCTGTATGTTGCCAATAAATATGGCGTCGACCTCCTCTTCTATGTTTCGCATCTGTGCATCCTCCTGCACCACTTCATCCACTCTGCACCAGCATTTGTTCTCCAGGTGACCCTTTCTGTTGCATCGCTCACATCTGTGGTGCCAGGCTGGGCAGTTTCTTAGTGCATGCTTTGTCCCGCACTTCTTACAGTCAATCATTCGTGCTGCTGAGCGGGTGTCACCCCGAGTGTCACCCCTGGAGGGACCTCCACGGTCCTGGGTCGCGTGGGCCGTCTGCTGCCTGTGCTGTGCGGTCTTCGCATGTGGCTTCCCCACGTAGTTTACCGTTTCTTGTATCCCTGGATCCATTGCTTGCATCTCTGCTCTGGTTTGAGCAGCTCTTTTGCATGTGTTTAGTGCACCTTCCAATGTGAGATCTTCCTTCTTAATTAACTTTTCCTTCAAAGCTGCATCTCTCATGCCTACCACCATTCTTTCGAGGATAAAATCATCTTCATTATCCCCCCACTCGCACGTGGCTGCCTTGATGCGGAGGTCTGTGACATAGGCATCCACTGATTCACCCTCCTGTTGGTTGCGGGTATTAAACACATACCTCTCGAAGAATCTGTTCCTCTTTGGTGAACAATACTCATCAAACTTCCTTAGCACGGTTCTAAAGTCTGTTTTGTCCTCTGCTGGTATTCGGTCTCTCCCCTCTACTCTTGGAGGACCCGCATTAGCTATAACTGCAGGAACCTCCGGCGCCCATCTTCTAGACTTGTAAATCCTCTTCGCCTCCCTACCAGCCACATGGAGGAAGAGCGATGTCTGCTTGGAGGGGTTGTCCACGTTTACGGCGTCCACATACCAAAGAAAGTCCTCTTTATATGTCTCCCAGTTCTCTGCCACATTGCCAGTGGAAAAGTCCATCTGTTCTGGTGGTCTAATTCCTTCCATTTTGGTATTTGTTCGCTCGTTTTACTTCTGGTACCATGTATCGTTAAGCATGTGTAGTGAGTTGACGTCTTAACACCTTGTAAGTTTGAGTTCAACTGCCGTTTATTCGCTTGCTCCTGGGAGTGCTTCCAGTGGTCGCCACCCGGGGCAGCACCAGCTGGAGTATCCAGACAATAGTCACCATACAAAGGGGTCCGGGGTAGCCTCCCTCAGGGAATTTTTTTAGAAAATGAGTGCGATCGAAATTACAGACTTTTTACTGTTACCTAGGCACTGCCTTGACCATGGGAAAATGTTTAGGAATGACTGTTGGAATAAAATACATGGTTTATTGATATTTCAACAGAGCGCAATGTGTTTAGGTCTAATTAGACTTGGACAGAATTTCAGAAACACTTGTGAACTCCAAAAAATAACCATTGGCAGGCTGGTCTATTGCAATCATTTGTTTTACCTTGCTCTGATATAGCCAGTGATATGAGCATTGCAATGCTAATTTACTATTATTAGGGTACTGGACACACTGCTTCTTAGTCCAATTTTATTTGGACAACATGATTTGGTGAGGTGATTCAGGCTGCAAAGCTAGCATCAATTATGTCAGGAACACAATCGGAGCTCCCTTTAAAAACATAATTTGAATTTATGGGGGATGCTGTTTCAAAGTATTGGGCCTATGTATATGAGTGGTCTTGCGTTTTTCCTTTATTCTTTTGCATTGAGACTATCAAAGACATGCCAGAAAAAACCCTTTTTCGGAGATGGTGTCTAGGGGGTACGCCCCCCACCCTCTGGACCCGCCCCTGCGTATAGCCGTGTGGTGCGCGCACGTCATTGTACAGCAACATGCACAGGAGGAAAAGGAATACAACCATCACACGTGCTTCCTGAAAGCTGGTTGAAATTTGGGCCAGATCGCAGTATTGTGAAAGCTAAAATACATCCTTTAGTGAGGCCCCCGTCACCTGACTAAACACCCATGTATTCTCAGTTTTTAGGCTATCCCAATCCTTCAAAGGCTTGCCAGAGTCTAATCAAAACAAGAACCTTCCATAAATAACCTTTAAAACCTAGATTCGAGGTGGTATCTGTTTATCATGGCTCGCCACAGTCCCTACAGATGCACGTAACTACGAGGTGTTGCATCTGGTAGTCACGCTTTGCAAACACGCACGATCTATAGGCCTATCCTGAGTCGCAGGTGGCGGCGCCATCGGCGCTAAAGCGAAGTATATTGGGGGACGCCAGTCAATACTATGGAAAGCCATTTATGTACATATCCCCAATCAGTAAAAATGGACTAGCAAAACTCCTGTTCAGCCTTACACAGTTCCTGTTCAGCAGTACACAGGGCCGGAGTAAGAGCCCATTGCGGACGGGTTAGGCCTCTGCCCTGCTGATCAGCAACATGTCTCTAGTCCCCGGCCCCCGCACTCATATGGAATTAGTAGGACATATGCTCGTTATACCTATCAGAAAACAGACCCTTTTCCGCGGATTTTGAGCTGAAAAAGTACCCCTTTTTCTGTGTCGATAGTAATAACGGACTAGACAACTCAAGTGTAAGTTGAAGAGTGACTCTGCGAGTCTCTTTATTGAAGAGTTCCAAATACCAAGTTGGCGCACCTCACACTAGGTGGCGACGAGTCTTGAGTATCCAGACATCATCCCCGTTCAACCTGTAATGGAGAGAGAAGATGAGTTGACATGTTATTCAGATTCTTCTATTAAACGTCTAGGAGCTGTAGACACCCTTGAGCTCCTCCTGACCTCTGATCGAGGATTACCCTCTACTTGTGGTTTACAATTAACTTGTACATTTGATTCACGAGGAGTTCTTTCTACCTGTGGTTTACAATTATTGTATACAGTTGGTTTACTATGATCTTCTTCCTCTCTGATTCTATTTTCTTCAAATTCATCATTCATCACCTCTACATTTGTTTTACAGGTTTCATTTGTTTTTAGAAGATGCCTTCTGTTCCTTCTTAAGTTAACACCATTCTCCGTAACAACCTCATATGACCTGTCAGCCAACCTGCGAGTAACGTTACCCTTCACCCCCCAATTTTTGTCTCGGATTCTTACTGTGTCCTGTTCCTTTAAAGGAGGCAAGTCCTTCGCAGAGTTATTGTACTCATTTGTTTTAACCTTGTCCTGAGCTCCCTCTGGACCAACACTTTCAGTAAATACTTTTACATTCGGAAATACCGATCTAATCCGCCTTCCCATCAGTAGTTCAGCTGGCGATTTGCCACACTCCATTGGCGCAGCCCTTAGAGTTAGTATCGCCCTGTAAGGGTCTTCACCGTCCTCGTTTGCCCTACTCAACAAGTTTTTTACTACCCCCACTGCTCTTTCGGCCTTGCCGTTTGACTGAGGAAATCTGGGTGAGGACGTTCGGTGATTAAACCCATAACTCTTAGCAAAATCTTGGAACACTTTGCCACTAAACTGTGGCCCGTTGTCGCTCACAAATACTTCTGGCACTCCATGTCTAGCAAAAATGGACTTTAAATGTTCTATAACCTCGTCTGTGCTCATACCCCGCAACCTTGCAATTTCCGGGTAATTGCTGTGATAATCTACTACCAGTAAATAGTTCTGGTTATTCCAGAAAAATAAGTCTGCGGCAACTTTCTGCCATGGTCCCCATTTTGTGTCATCTTTCATGTATGTTTCTTTTTGTTGATTGGCCCTATATTTCAAACAAGTTGGGCAATTTAGTACCTGATTTTCTATGTCATTATTCATACGCGGCCAGTACATGACTTCTCTGGCTAGTCTACGTTGTTTCTCAATACCTAGATGACCAGTGTGTAACCTCTTTAACATTTCTTGACGCATGCTCACTGGCATGACAATGCGGTCACCTTTGAACAACACTCCGTTAATTACCGCAAGTTCGTCTTTGAAAGTGGCGTAGGCTGGACAGGCTCCAGTTTTCCATCCATCTAGTATACACAATTTGACAGCACATAACATCTCATCGTTATCAGTCTCCCTCGCGATTTTTTCTAGTTGTTCGCGAGAGGCTGGAATGCTTGAATAAACCATGTCTACCTGAGCTTTAATTTCTTCTTCGGTACAATATGAGAGGCTTACCTCAGCAATCTTAGCCCGTGACAGCGTATCTGCCAGATACAAAAATTTACCTGGGGACCATTCTAACGTGACATCATACATTTGCAATTTTAACATCAATCTTTGCAACCTCGGAGACATATCGTGCATTGGCTTCTCTGAGAGCGGGACTAACGGTTTGTGGTCCGTCTCTAAAATAACATTACGAAGCCCATATATGAAGTTATGAAACTTCTTACAACCGTAAACTAGGCCCAGCGCCTCCTTTTCTATTTGGGCATACCTACATTCGCTCTTATTCAGAGATCTTGCCCCGTACGCTACTGGCTTCCAGTTTTCACCATGTAACTGTAGGAGCACGGCCCCGATCCCATCACGGGAAGCATCCGTGGAGACCTTGGTCTTCTTGTTAACATCAAAATATGCTAGGACAGGTTTTGTTGATAGCACTTGTTTTATACCCTCCCACTCATTTTGATGGGCTTCTGTCCATAACCAATCGACCTTGTTACAAAGTAGTTTTCTAATGTGTGTACAGTTCGCTGCTAGGTGTGGTACAAATCTCCCCACAAAATTTACGCAGCCTAATACCCTTTGGACATCTTCCTTGCAGACCGGATCTGCCATTTTAAGAATTGCTGCTATTCTGTCATCCGATGGACGAACACCCTCTCTGTCTAGGGATTCCCCCAAAAAAATTACCTTTGACTGACCTATTTCGCATTTTTCCCAATTCATCATCAAGTTGTGACTTACAATTTTTTCCTTTACCGCGGCGAGCCTAGTATCATGCTCTTCTTTGTTGGAACCCCAAACCAAGATATCATCAATATAAGTACGTACACCTTGACAACCCTCGAAAATATATGCCATACTCCGGTGGAATATTTCAGGGGCACTACACAACCCATATGGTAAACGTTTATACATGTATCTACCGAAAGGCGTAGAAAAAGTTGTACATTTTTGAGATTCCTCGCTTAGCTTCACCTGCCAAAACGCCTGTGTGGCGTCCAATTTGCTAAATACTGTGGCACCTTGCAACTCACCGAATATTTCATCTCTTGTGGGCAGTTGAAAATGCTCTCGTTTAATTGCTTTGTTAAGATCTTTTGGATCCAGACATACACGCAGCGATCCATTAGGTTTTTTAACCACCACCATTGAATTCACCCATTCAGTGGGTTCTGTTACCATTTCAATAACCCCTAGCTTTTCCATGCGTTGTAATTCATTTTGTAATTGACCCTTGATTGCTAATGGTACGCGTCTTGGAGGATTAACTACAGGCCTGGCATTTTCGTTAAGTTTTATGTCGTACACGACTGGAATAGCCGACAATTCAGATTTCCCATGCTCAGGTACAAAACATTGGTCTAACTCGTACACAGCTTTCTCCTCCTTGATGTTCTGAACACCTACACCTTTACATGTGACCTCATTGACTTCATTCTTTTCGAAAATTCTTTTGATTAACCCAAGTTTCTCACAGGTGTCTCCACCCAACAGGCTTGAACCGTCACAAACTATGAAGACTACCGGAATTGTTCTTTTAAACACCTGAACTCTAAGAATGATTCCACCTTTTACAGCAATTTCACGGTCATTGTAATCAGTCAATTTAACGTTAACTGTTTTTAACGCTGGAGCATTTTGTAACCCTACATAATCATTTACATTCAAGAGGTTTGCCTCTGCTCCCGTATCAAGTTTTACAGTAATCATTGAATTGTCTACTTTTAGATGGTGCACCCATTTGGATTGCGTCGACTTACTGAGACGAATTTCTTTCGGCGAAGTTCCTTTGTTGACCGCTCCGATGTAGAATGAGTTGATGGCGTTGATTTCCACGTCCTCTTCCTCTTCTAGTATATCTGCTCGAACTGCTGCCACTTTGCTATAACACTGCTTCGCAACATGTCCTTTTGACTTGCATTTAGGACAGATCTTGTCCCACGCCGGGCATGCCATTTTGAGATGTCTGGTCCCACACCTCCTGCAGTCTATGGTCTGTTTCCTCCACGCTCCTCCGTGCGATGCTCCTTGACTGCTGACAGCTCCTCCACGTGGTCTGTCATATCTGCTGTCACTCCTGCTGACAGCGTTAACGGCCTGCGTTTGTAGCCCAACCGTTTCCATCATTCGTGCTTCCATTTGGCTAACACTTGCTGCTCTACACATTGAAACAGCGTCTGGCAATTTTAGTCCTACCCTTCTCAGTAATCTCTCCCTGAGTGATGAATCTCTTATTCCGCTCACCACTTTCTGATTTACGAGATCATCCTCCAGTGCGCCCCACTCGCACGAGCTAGCCAAGTAGCGGAGATCTGTATAGTAGTTCTCAAAAGTCTCACCTTCCACTTGCTTCCTTTCCAGAAACACATGTCTTTCATAAGTGAGATTCTTTCGAGGAGAACAATAATCCTCAAACTTTTTCATTACATCCTTGTACTTCTTGCAGTCCTGAGTTTCTTCATACGTGAACGTCTTGTACACCTTGTGAGCATCTGTGCCCACGCAGTTGAGCAATATTCCGATGCGACGCTTGTCCTTGCCTTCGGCGATGTCGACCGCATCGAAGTAGCTCTCTAATTGTTCTTGAAACAACACCCAGTTGTTCGCCACATTTCCTGTGACCAGATTCAATCCTTGTGGGGGATTTATACCATTCATGGCTCCGTTTGTTGTACTTTTCCGTACTAATTCTGTCGTAATTTCACCCTGGTACCATGTGTCGATAGTAATAACGGACTAGACAACTCAAGTGTAAGTTGAAGAGTGACTCTGCGAGTCTCTTTATTGAAGAGTTCCAAATACCAAGTTGGCGCACCTCACACTAGGTGGCGACGAGTCTTGAGTATCCAGACATTTCCATGAAAACGCTGACTTTTCAGCCTTAAAAATCACCCCTATTTTCAGAAAAACACTGACATTTTAAAAGTTAACCCCTTTTTCTGAAAAACGCGGACATTTTAAAGACATAAATTCAACCCTTTTTTTCTGAAAAAACGTGGACATTTTTATCAAAGACCATTTAGTGTTATTATCATAGTATGGGAGTTGTTTGGACACTCTAAATCTACCAAATTAAGACCCCTTTTTTTCCATTTTCGCGAAGTCCTCCTAAAAAAAGACCCCTTTATTAAGGTTTTCAAGGACATGCGAAATTCCTAAAAAAGACCCCTATCTCCGCGAAAATCGTAACGAGCATGCGTACCCATTATGCGTAGGGAGTGCGGGGGCCGGGCTCTAGTCTCAGATGCGGGGTAGGAACTGGTCAGCAAAATTCAGTCCTGAATAGCTTTTTTTTTTAAAGAATTACAAAAAATTTAATGCCAAACATTTTTAATCTATATCATTGCTCTCCCACCAAAGTCAATGCGGAGTAGCACGGAATAGGGCCTGATGATCCTAATACAGTCAGAACAGGCATTGGAAATACCTGCGGAATAGGAACCTTCCTTCCCCATTACCCTCGGACTAGCGCGACATGGTGCAGAGTAAAATTGTCAGTTTAATTATTATACATTGTTTAATGGGAGGTCGTTGATAGAATCGTTTATGCGATGGTAGAGGCTCTACCCACCAAGCTACTACTGCGTTAATGTTGCTGAAGTTTCATTAAATTCCTAAATTCTTAAAGTGTAAGAATAGGAAGAGTGCGGGTTGGGGGCTATCCCGCAGCTGAACAGGAATTAAAATTCCTAGTCCGCACGCTTTTTCTATGGCTATTCTTACTTCATTATTGCCGATCAGCAAGCTAATCTTCCCGTTTTAGATTAACGGGTACATAACTAATTAACAGTCTAGGCTACTAATAGCCCCAGTGTTGTGTACTGCTGAACAGGAACTATTATAGGCTATGCATGGCACATCGCTTTGCTTTAAAAAAATCCTGATCAGGAAATGCGCAGGTTGAACAGGTGCAGGCTGGGCTATCTGAAATTTGAAAAATCGCTGAACAGGAAAACGTTGTGCGGAGTGGCACCCAACCCGGGGAAGAATAGGAGAAGCATGATGCTGTTCAGGGATTAGTGATGGCTGAGCAGGAATTATGAAACTGGAAGACTAGTAAATTCCTAGAATGTGACTTTTTGGAAGAATAGGAAGAGTGCGGGTTGGGGGCTATCCCGCAGCTGAACAGGAATTAAAATTCCTAGTCCGCACGCTTTTTCTATGGCTATTCTTACTTGTGTATTCCTGATCAGCATGCTAATCTTCCCGTTTTAGGGTTATGGGGATATGTACATAAATGGCTTTCCATACAATACACACATCAGTGTTATAGCATTGCGGGAGTGTGGCTTTGAGAGTTACTTATGATGAAAAGACTCAAATTTACACGAAATATTTGTTTTACATAGATGAAACCTTTGAGACATATAGACATATCTTAGAACTTTCGAAAACTGTATTTAATCTAATATATTATATTGACCAGAGTCCGTGAAATAAGCAAATAAACGTCAGGACATGCTATGTCCGACAGGCCATCGGGGGACGGATTGAGAATATCATCGATGGGCGCCCGTTTTTTACTGTTCAGTTTTGAAATGTCAAATGTCAGAGTTATACATATATATAACTCTGAATATGTTCATAATCGGTTGTATCAGTACTCCCATACCCATTTCCCAGGTAATTGGAATAAAAAAAAGCGCTATCAACCCCCACAAGTTTTTAAAGGGGCTTGGTCAAAGCGTCCTACTGTCAAAGCGTCCTTTGCCTAGTCAAAACGTCCTGTGCCTAGTCAATGCGTCCCGCCCTTTACTATATATATATATATATATATATATATATAGGCCTACTAATTAATTGTGTAAGGCATATGAATTTACAGGGTTCTAACTAAAGCGCTGAGAACTGCTAGCGACGCGCTGAGAACTGCTAGCGACGCGCTGAAGGTTTCCAAAAGCAGGGTCAAAAAGGCTATCTCTGGTCAAGTAATAAGCAATGTGACGCTCAGTTTTAAATGCCTCATAGTGTCGGGAACATGTTTTAGATTCTTATTCCCAGTTCAAACGTATTGTGCATCCCATTTTCTATCACTGTTTTAAAAAGAATTTGGCCGTCGCTTTGCCACAAAACCAGGCGCCGCTGGGTTGGCCATTTGGTCACATCCTATTGAAAATAAATTTGTGTTTTCTTTTTGTATCTCGACCAATAATCAGAATTTTCTTATGATTTAAGTAGTGATTTATTTCTCCTTGAATGGCGTACCCAATAGGCATATTGATATACCTTTAAACCTTTCGAAAACTGTATTAATATAATATATTTATTGACCAGAGTTAGTCAATTAGCCTTTAATAGGGCCTACTAAGACTAATAACTCAGTTTATGTAATCTCAGTTTATACACTTTGAGAACTATAGTCCCTAATGTTCGAGAAGGACAGTGAATATATATGAAGCAAACAATGCTTTCAGCTAAGAGGAAAGAGGAAATTCATGTCCCCGATCGCTTTATTAGATTAATTAATTAGGCCTAAATAGTCTAATTTCTTTAATGCTGATATTCCCTAATATATTATGTACACCAAACATTGTAGAGATAATTTCTTTGGAATTTCGCCACAGTGGCTAAATGGCAAACAATCCTAGGGCGAGCCCAGTAGTGTGGTTCATTAATTAAGTGCATTCACACATATAGCCTCACACCTACCAGTCGCACAACCCCCTGTGTGTAGCCTACAGTAGGCCTACTATGACTTATGGATTAAGTTACTTTTTACGGCTAAAAAACGTTGCCCTCTGCGATTTTTACAGGCCAAATCGCCAGGGTAGGCTCTTATATATATTGCTGAACCTCTCCCCCCCCCCGCCTCTCCCCTACAGCTACACACCCACACACTCCACACTTTATTATAACTTTCATTGTTCGAGGCGCCAAAGGAAAATAGAAAGTTTCAAAATGTTAGCTATTGTACTGGATTGGAATCTGCTTAATCTCATCTTTTTAAATGTGTTGGTATCTCAACATAGCTCAACATCAATCTGTTGCGACATGTGACTCCTTTTCCTGTGATACATCACTTATATGTATAGGGAGGAGCTCACACGTGGGTCACTGGAAAACCTGTTTCTATTGTCACAGATTTGACCGACCATTGTAATACCAATGACAATAAAGAATTTTTCAATTGAATTAATCAAAGGCAGCTTGGCTTTCATAATAGTTATAGGCCTACCGTACAGGGGTGGGGGTTCAGCTGGGTTCTAGTCTTATTGGGGACTCTCAGCCGTCAGTACGGCCGTTTGACCCTAGGGCGGCGCTGGGGGTAACCGGGTCCCAGGAGCTAACATCCGGTGGGAAAAAGCGGCGGCGGCGGCCATTTTCTGAGACACGCCATTGACTATAAATATAATAATATTAGGATTACACTATAAAGTTCCCAGTGAGGCTGAATAGTGCTGGGCAATGGTGTGTATTTATTGTCAAATAAATATAGGTATAATTGTCGACCTACCCTTGGGCCATATTGTATTTGCTGCGGATAGCGTCACTGGGTTGCTAGGGGCGATTCCCGCCAGTATGTGTATGTAAGCTTGTTGCAAGTTGGTGACGGTTGTGGATAGTCATTGGAAATTTTTCTCTCCTCTGTCCTAACCGTGAGACTATCAAAAAAATCCATAGAAATAATTATATATGTCGAAGCTCATCAACTGCACATTTTGCAACGGTTTCCACAAGAGGCCTAGCTGTTGGGTGGCCTGGAATAGGGAAAACAAACTGCGAAATAAGTTGTCGTCCAACATGGATCCTTCGAAGGTGGCCGCCATTTTGGAAATGGATTCGAGTAAGTTTCCATCTCCTGACTCGGAGGACTATCTGAACTTAGTTGAAAAGGCAATTACTGTGGCAGAAAAGAAGAAAGAGGCACGTGATTCCCTTCAGGATAAAATCGCTGAGGCTGAGGAAGCTTTGGCCAAGTTGACATTGAACGTACGTCCTGTGTTGAGTAATTATAGCTCGGAACGGAAAACGTAATTTAGGAGAGGATCTTTCTTTTACTAAATGGATGAGTTGAGTTTATGCCATATTGACTGGAAGGGGGATATGGAAAAAGACATATTTTGTATGAATGTTGGTCCGAAACCAGTACGTTCACTACCGCTATTAACTTTCTCAGACATAGGTGGATTCGAGGCAGATCAAGTACGACTTGCTGGGGGAAAGGTTAACAAGTGCAAGCTTAAACGGTTTGGGGACCAGGAGAGTGTGTGCCCGCTAGATTTGATTTTTTGGCTCCATTTGCTTCTGTATTATTTTGTTTTAAATATATGGAATATAATCCCCCTCCCCACCCCTCCCCCCACACCCACGCCCTGCTGTTATAAAAGCTGGGTACAGCTGCTCCTCGGTGCAGCAGTACCCAGCCCTAGTGGATTAGGACTAGTGGAGGGGGTGCACCCTGGTGTGAGTGGGACGAACTAAGGGGCAAGCAGGACGGCAAGGATGGCGGAATCTCGATGCCGAGTGGAATATTAGCTCCTGTATTTACAGACACTGTTTATCGAGTGAGAACAATTTGAGTAATCCGCCTGAACTAAAGTGTACAGAAATGATATCTAGGACGATTTGAATAAGTGAAAATGTTTGTCACCGGGAAAAATAAGGAGAACAAGCCAATAAGTATAGGAGTCAGTAGACGCTAAGCGTACAATTATTATGGGGGTTGCAACGGGTATTGAGATCGATAAGAAGTCTTTGACTTTTTCCCTGGGAAAAAGCGGAAAGGTTGCCGTTCGTCCAGGTATAGCACGGCCTATGTGTGGTCGCAGTCGTTTACAGAGGCGACCTCCAGTGTGTAGCTACGGTGGCGCTCTCTAGAGGGAAATCAGGCAACATTTCACAAACATGTAGTTTGAATGGATAATGCTGAACTACTCTATCGCATCCATGTGCTAATCCTATTGTCCCCGATGAAGTCTAATACAGTGGAACCTCTCTATTGAGACCACCCTTGGGACTGAACAATTTGTGGTACCATAGCGGGGTGGTCTCATTGGAGGGGCTAATCTAATAAGAGGAAAAGCAATTCGGGACTGAGAGAAACTGGTCTTAATAAAGGGGTGGTCTCTATAGAGAGGTGGTCGTTATCCGAGGCTCCGCTGTACATGTCTATTAGACTGTCATCAAACCATTGTCACCCAATAAACCGAAGTCCGTCCTACTACTACCCAAGTACCAGGGAGGCATAATAGATTTAGTTATGTATTTACCTCTCTGGTCTTACCTCCATATACTATTATATGCGTGTCAAATGATATAGCCAGGATGATCGGCAGTAGTGTTAAAATGCCAGTTTTATGCATAATGAATATTACCCTTACCTTAGAATTAGGACTTAGGAATCAGACCTTAGAATCAGACTAATTTGGAAACACTGTTAAATAGTCTTCTGGTGTATTTAACTGAATTATGAAGCCGATGGAGAAATTAACGAGTCACTGCAATTTTCCAAACCAAATATAATGCTTTTAAAGGGCGTTAACAAATCATTTTCACTTTTAATGTTGCGTATACAAGATATCCACCACAAATAGCTCCGCTAAGACAGCGTTGCCATGTAGACAATGCTATCTCTAATTTCAGATATAAAAATACAGCGCATCAATATAAAACACAAAACAGTAATTTATACACGAGGATGCCGTTTATTCAGTCAATGATCAATCAAACACACCCACATTTGGTGACGATATCTCACCATGCATCTTTTACATCATCACTCTTACAAATTTGATTTAGCTAATTATACTTATCAAATCAGCTGGTGGTCATTATCAATATTAATTATAAAGACGTCGAAGTTCCATAGCTTAATCCGAAAGAAAAATTAACAACTTGGGGCCAGGTCTATACTTTCAGGTTAGTAAATCGAGATTCCTCGTTTTGGTGGGTAAAAAGTAAAGCACGCTTTGGAAATCTTCCGAGTCAAGATAATACAAAGTGTTCAATGTAACGCTATAATCTTCCAGATGACTCGGGAAAATCAAAACCTGGCGTTTCATACACGATCAAGGGGGCCTCAGAAAAAACTGAAGCTAGCCCCGTTTATATAAATGGAATGAAACCCACAGATTAGGGGTAATCTTAACATTTCTAAATGAATCGTACCACCATCTAGGCAATACATGAACAACCAATGAGCGTTTTTATGAGCTCATATCCCAGTTCGATTAATTTGCCGGTGGCTATCATGAAATAGCACAGTGGGGTTGTGTTTAGAAACTGCTTTCCCGGGTTTCCTGGGAGAGCTATCTACAGAATTCTTGAAATATAACGTTGGTTAAGCATCCCCACGACAGAGGAATTTCACTTCCACCAGGGGAGTTAAGACAGATGACAGGTTGATATGATATGAGGTTCAGACTAAAAATGTGTCAACCTCCGATGGTAACCTAACTTTATAAATATCATAAAGTTCACAATATCTATACTCGGTAGAAGTCTCTCCTGACTAATCTCAAATCAGATTTAGTGTTTTGTTTCATGATCATTTTCACGCACTTTCATACAAAATGACTCACTTTTTCTACTTTCTCCGTGCACTCTATGATACGGACATCGACAAGAACCGATACCAGGTTATTTCTAGAACTGCTGATTATGATTGCACCACACATGTATCTATCCTTACAATCCCACATCCCTCCTAGAGAAAACAAAGATGAATAGAATACCAAAACGTCCAGGTTTTGGTAAAATCAGATAGCAATGAGTGGCTAGAAGGAAACGAACCATGTAATAGCTTAGGATATCAAGTCCTTTCTTCCTCAAATATGAAAGTGAATTAAACTAAAGTAAAGTAAAGAGCTAATTAATAGCGTGTGACATTGATTATTGGGTAGAAACTGTTGGTCTTGAATGATCACAAACAATGGATGTGAACCCCGATCTTGCTCCGTGCTCCCTGAAATGAATATGCGACATTCACACAGTTCTGAGGGCTCGCACTATGTTTACATTATGTACAATGTCTTAATTCATAATAATACTTCGTCCAGTTTACTCGTACGATTGCTTTACTCCAGCTAGTAGCGCATCACAGGTCTTCTTGGCATCTCCGAGCAACATGCCGGTGTTCTCCTTGAAGAAGATGGGGTTGTCAACAGCTGCATAGCCAACGCCAAGTGTACGCTTCATTACAACCACCTGCGGAAGAATAATCGAGAATTTAGTAACGATTTTCACAATCAATATATAGCCAACATGGTCGATTAAAGTATATATATCGATTGTTTATTTCCGGTTCACATTGTACATTCAAAATAGTAGTAGTAACAAGACAACCTACTACTGCCCAATTGCTATAGTATCTTTCGATACTAGGAGGGTAGCCCAGCTGATTTGCCTAACTGCTATTTTCTTTTGCTTCTAATTTTTAGTATATAGTTCTTTTTTTGTATTTCTTTTTTTCATTTGATTGCATAGGCAACCATCACTCACTTCCAAACCTGGCCTCCTCCACTCTGGGCCACAATCAGCAGGAGGCATTTCACAGTGATGTTACACTTCAGTTACATAACTTATCTGATGATCTCCTCAGATATTTCCTCTCACTGAAATCAGTTTACACAGATGTACAGATGACAGTCTACAGATCCAAAGATAAAGATCTTACAGGATGTAGCTTGTCAGATCACACTTGTAGGCCTGGCCTAGTAGGAATGCCTAGTAGCCAACCCCCTGCCTAGTAACTATTCACAAGCTTTCAGGGTTGTTCACTTATCCTCAAGCACCATCCTAGTAGCCAACCCCCTGCCTAGTAGCCAACCCCCTGTCAATCACAGCCAGTCTGTACACCTCCCTCCCTGTCCTCCCTCCTCCCTCCCTGTCACTCACAGCAAACAGGCCAAGCCAATACACTCCTCCACTTAACAACACCAGCCAACACAGTCAAAACAGACCCATGTGGCCACTGACAGGCCACCCCTCCAATTTAGACTTAGCCAGGGGTGCGACAGAGCCTTCAGTATAGAGTATACCTTTCCTATAGTGATACTAAAAGGAGGCTGCGCCCATTCAATCGAAATACAACTTAATACAGAAAAGCACTCAGAGGCTACCCTCCTAATAATAAAATAAAATCTGGAAATGGGCAGCTCCTTCTATGAAAATCATAGCTCTTCTACGGTAGTTTTAGTTTTGATTACAAATGACGCTACGAATATATGCGAAATATTGATTAGCTGGTGATATCTTACATAGAATATATCAATTAAAAGCCCTTCTAGAATATTTTTGCTCAGCACTATATATATTTGTCCGTGATATTTGTGAGCAAATTATAATTTATGGAGGTAAAATCTAGACCCAAAATATAAATTGTTTGATTGCATTTAAATGGCGACAGGCAAATCAAGTTGCATGAAGAGTCCACTTTAGTATGAATGTGTTCATACTTGTTCAGTACTGAACATATCTCGATTCAATGAACATCGAATTAGTTCATAGATATTCTATGTTGTATCATGCACATTTATACTTACTCCACTACAGCACATACGAGGCATATTAAAGGTTAATCCCGACACATTTTAGTAGTCAATTGCTATATTATTGAAAATATACTTTACTGTGTTAGACTCTTGAAAATGCCACAAGCTAAACTGTTAGCCAAATTGAAATGGCCAAATTATTTTGTTCGAGTTTTATATGCAAGCTCCCGAACAAATAAAAGTCTGAATGGAGTCTGAGAATAAAAGGAAGAGGCGTACCTGTTTGGATAGCCAGACACGGATGACAGGCATGCCAGCAATGATAGAGTTGGGATCCTCCTCAGCCGCGGAGTTGACAGTGTCGTTAGCGCCAATAACCAGTGTAAGATCTATTTCGGGAAGGTCGTCGTTAATCTCATCCATCTCGTGTACGATATCGTAGGGCACTCCAGCCTCGGCCAGAAGTACGTTCAGTTGTCCAGGCATACGTCCTGCAGGAACAAACATGTATTTTACAAAATGTATTTATCGACTTGAATATCAGCGCCCAAGAAAAACTAGGGGAAACATTAGTATTGGCCATAGGGATAATGCCATTTCAGAAGTAATCGATTAACTGAGTCTGGAGAAATAGCTATATATGACCTGTAGTGGTCCAGGAAGGGAAAGGATTTATAAGTCATTCATCAATAAAATTTTGGGACTTGAATAATAACACTGAACAGTAGCCGTGAATACAAACAAAATCAACAGGGGTCAGGACAAAATATTAACCACCCATTACTACATTATTAATTTATAATTTAAATCATAATGTTTTAAAGAAAAATATCATGTTTGAGAAGTGAAATGAAATAAACTTTATTCATATCCATTCTACTTCAACACATTTATGACATATTATGTGCAACACATTTATGACACATTATGTGTCGTGGTCCCACACACCCCCACTATAAAAGTAGCTACCCATCTTCAACCTGATCACTGTCCCCGAAGAAGCACCCCCTAAAGGGCGAAATATTGGACTAATAAAATGACACATCGAAGATGACGACTTGAGTGATTTTTTCCCCAACTTGAAATAAACTTTACCTGCAACAGGGTGGATACCGAAGCGGACGTTCTTGCCCTTGGACTTGAGAACGCTTATTAGTTCAGCAATAGGGTACTGGGCCTTGGCGACGCAGAGACCATATCCAGGTACGACCATGATGTTGTTGGCCTCCCTGACCATCTCTACGGTCTGGTCTACGTTCACTTCAGTGTGGGTGCCGGTGATCTCCATTGGCTTGCCTCCACCTGTGGACGAGGTGCCGTAACCGCCGAGGATTACATTGGGCAGAGAACGGTTCATGGCCTGAAGTGACAAGGAAAAAGTAAGGAAGGTATGCTTCAACGAATTGTCATGATGCATCTCTTAAAAGTATTCAGTAGTCCAGAAAGCCACATTCCTCGAGCGTTGCAGTCCACCGCATAGAGCGATAAGCTTAACCACAAGGGTAAGAGTAAGACTAAGGCTAAAAGTGTTAATGGGAATCACCTGACCCCTAAAAGTTAGGAGGTCATTAGGGCTTTCTACTACTGACTGTAGTGTAACACTGTGAAATGACTTAAGTTTAATTGACTGAATGCACGACACGACGAAGAATGCTTTTATAGGCGAGACTGTAACTGTATTGGTTAAAACCTGAATAAAATATGTTTTAAAAAACACATAAGGCGCATAATTCTTAAATCTAATAGGAAAACATTTGTACAAAGTTAATTCCTATAGTTGCACCAGAGCTATCTGTATGTATAGCTCTGGTTGCACCAATCAAGTACACAAAATTAAATATGTTATGACTAGACGAAAAGCGCCCCCAAAAGATGGCAGCACTAGTTGCCGTCCAGAAAATGACCGCACAAGGATAGGAAATTATAGGGAACGTTTTGCATGGTTATTTTAGAAAGATGTTTGTTATCATCCCCCCCCCCCCCCCCTTTCTACCTATAGTGTCCCATACACACCACCGCCACTGGCGTCGTGTGTATGGGATTCTCTGGGCCTGTGCCTGTATGCCTGTGCCTGCAGGAGTGTGGGGTGGTTGATAGCTATGTAAACATGGCGGGACTGAGTGACAACAGGTAGAGGGTGAATGAATGTTTTCAAAACAGTATTGTTAGACCATGAATTCAGTAGTTTTTCCAGACAAAAGGGTAGCTAACTAAGTCAAGTTTCTCTCAGACGAATTACAGGTCGCAACTTACATGGGAATACATTGAAAATAGGGCCATAAATCCGGGTCGTATATAGATAGGGAGTGGACACTGATGGGTTGGGTGACGTAACAAATTTCAGAAATGGCTTATTCCGCCCACAGAGGGCGGGTCGGTCACTTCTCGTCCAGAAAATTACCGCAGCAAGACATTTATTTGTGGGAAGTAAATTGGTTATATTTCACCAGATCTGAACGCTTTTAGATTGTTTTTATATTTAAAAATAAAAGATCGTCCCACCCACCCACCCTGTCTCTACCCCTCCTACCTACAATATCCATTTGATTTAGTATCAAATAATGTAGCCTACACAACACCAATGTGTTGGGTAGGCTACAACACCCACCCTATAAATATGTCAACAAGCTAGCTGGGTGTTATGTGGGTGTTATGTAAGGGTGGCAGTGGCTAGTAAGGGTATAGCTGTTGGGTGGTTGAAGCTATGTAAACATGGCAGGAGTGAGTGACAACAGATAGAGGGTGCATGAATGTTTTGAAAACAGCATTTCTGGACCATGAACACAGTAGTTTTTCCAGACAAAAGGGTAGCTAACTAAGTCAAGTTTCTCTCAGGCGAATTACAGGTCGCCACTTTCAGGGGAAAACATGAAAAATAAGGCCAGAAGTATGGGGAGTGTATATATGGGGAGTGGACACTGATGGGTTGGGTGACGTCACAAATTGTTGATGTAGGCTTATCCGCCCACAGAGGGCGGGTTGGTCACATCTCGTCGAGGTAACTCCCTGAGCGTTGGCGCAGGCGCCCCAGACCCACAGGGTCGGGACAAGGTAGGAGAGAGGTTGCCGGTTTATTGCATCTAACTTTTAAATAACCCATGTGACGAACAATTCCAGTCACGGAATCCGCATGCCCTTCCTTTAACACTACTGCTTGTCTAAGGCCGATGTCCACACACTTTTAGAACAATCAATTTCGGCCACTTTCCACCACTACGCAAGCGTCGGCCCTCCTTGTATCACTAGCAAAGTTCAACCTCTCTGCTACTACCAATTCTATGGCGCAGGGAATAGAGCGCTCGACTGCAGGGGAGAAGGTTCAGGGCTCGCACCTCGCCTGGGCCCGTCAGCTTTTTCCCCCCCATCCTATACTTGGTTGGCCGTGTAGGGCTGTACACGGCCGGGACGGGACGGTGGGCGGGTTTGCACTGGGTGAGGGGTCGGGGAAGGCTGGCAATTTGAAAAACAATATATCCATAATAATGTTTCACCGTGTGCCAAGAAAAACGGCCTAAATATATATATAAATTACATTCGCAAAGCGCCAACTCGCAGCTGCCACTCCCTGGACACAAGGACACATTCCATATCACATTGGTAAACCATATAGACTGGGCCGAGATATTTTTAAACGACCTGGAGATATGGGCATGGCGGTTCTTGTATTGATTCTAATTCTTCCACTGACCCCTGGAAAAGCCATTTGAGTAGAGGGAGGAGATTTGAGGCTACACTCTGTTTGAGACCTACTTAGAGTAAACATCAAAGCGACCCAATGGTAACCCTACGGCGAACCGCTCCAAGTAGATCTCAAATAGAGTGTAAACACTAGGGAGTTCTACCATTAGTAAACGGTAATCCAGTCAATATACATCTGGACAGCGAAATAGGTGAATGAACAGCGTCCATACTGACCTTGCACATAATGTATGAGAGGATAGCTCCAGAGGAACCGATGAGAGCGCCTACAACTGTCATGAGGTTGTTGTTCAACATGAAGCCCTCGGCACAGAGAGCCCAGCCAGAGTAGCTGTTGAGTACGGTGATGACAACAGGCATGTCGGCTCCTGCAAACATGCACCACAAAATCAAATGCAGTCAGTTAGTCCAGTCAAATCGAATTAAAGTATTTGAATGTGAATATGCCATGCATGCTATTAACAGAGCTACATTGAGAGCTCGGCTATCAAAGCACTGTACAGTATGGTCTAAGTTTTTAAGCGAAGGGATGACATCTTTCAGCAGATGGGGGTCACCCACTTTTTTTAATATATCTTATTTAAACTGGGTATTCAAGTCCCCTGTTCCAGTAATTTTTTAAAAAGTATTTCCATTCAATTCAGATTCATAAATGGTTCGTGTTAGCAGCTCTAGTCTAAAGCATGCTACTTTAATTGGTATGCCGCTCTGGTATGCGTAAAAAACTATTTCTTTCAAATGTCATAAACTCGACAATACGGACAGCATTTAATCAATGCCACAATATGATATTACAAAACCAAAGAATACCTCCAATGGCAGCTGTGAGAGTGAGACCAAGGGCGCTGGAGATGGCGGTGTTGGCGCCGAGATAGGCCACACCAGATGCCATGGTGTCGCAGCCCAAGTATGGCACCGCACCCAAGGCAAAGGCGCTGAACATGCCAGCGTTGAGGAAGTTACGTCCAGGCAGCAGGAGTGGATCGGACTTGAGTGTGCCTGGAATTAAAAAATGGCAGAGTCAGCAAGGAAGAAAAGGGATGTAATCGCATCGACCAAATTAACACGGTATCTGAACAGGGTAACTGACAGACGCCCCGGGAATTACCTAGGTAAGTAAGGCTAGCAATGTTTGTGGCCAATAAAAATATTTAAAAAAAAAAAAAGTGTTGGTGAATCTATCCAGTTTGTGCGGTGTATGATACATAAAAGAAATGATATTCGTATACAGGTATGCGTATTTTGTTTAAATATGTGAGATTTAAAATGTCTGGCCAATAAAAATATTCAAAAAAAGAAAAGAAAAAAAGGTAGGCTTGTTCATACATAAGCAGCAATTCCAACACGAGGGCCAGCACTGAGTATAGTTTCCAACTATTTACGAACAGTTTGGCTCAGTCCTGATAAGATAAGAGAAGACACCCAATAAAGCGACCATCCCGCTATGCGACCAAAAATCGCTCAGTCCCTAAGCCTACACATGGTCGCCGCACAAGCGATTCTAATGCACATAATGGAAACAGCACACACCTTGGAGTTTGCCGAAGGCGATGAGAGAGCCAGTGAAGGTGACTCCTCCGATGAATGTACCAAGCCAAGTGACGGTCTTGATCATGTTGGCGGCTGGGTCGGTGGCGAAGTGGGGGAACTCCACCATGTAGTTGGCGATACATGTGATGACGGCGGCGGCACCGACCAGAGAGTGGAACAATGCCACCATTTGGGGCAAGTCTGTTACCTCCATACGCTTAGCCATTGTGAGACCGAGAAGACTGCCTGCGAATTGTGAATACATGGGTTATACCAACGTTTTAGAAGCTCTAGCTGTAGTATAACAACAATTTTTCTAACATTTCCAATCAATTTGTCACATTATTGTTCTTGTTATTAATAGAGAATATGCAAAGGAAATTGGACATTGGGGCTAACTCACCTACTCCCATGGCACCACACATTTGTGCAAAGACTTCGGGGGTGGGTTTAAGGATACCCAATGTAGCAACGATACCAGTGCCGACACCAAGCATGCCCAAAGCATTGCCTGAAAATGTAACAAATTATATCAAGGTTCGACAGCCATTTCTTTTTCATAGAAAGAGAGAATGATACAACCGTGATTCGGCACCTCAATCCCCAACAGTACAAAAAGATGGAATCTAATACAAATTAGCTCACAAAACACTCTCCATCCTCTCACTCACCAGGACAGCAAATAACAATAGTGACACTGCTGGAGTGCGGACGAATGCGGCAGAGAAAATAGGTTAAATATTTGGTTTTATTTACTTTTTCACCAATATTTCGATTGCTAAAAAAGACATCTCTTACATAAGGGACGCTTCCCAAAATATCACTTCCGTCAAAACCGCCTTGGCTCAATATTTGTTTCTTATTACAATAGTATACATGACGCTTAATAGCTTACATCTCATCTCTGATATACATATTTTCAGTAGCAATATAGTAAATACAATTTTCGGCGGACCAAATATCTGAGAATGCAGTTTTAAAACAAAAGGTCCAATGTGCTTACCCAGTCTGGCGGAGGACTGGGAGGAGAGGCCAGTGAGGGCGCCCACACAGCACAGGGAGGCAGCCAGGTAGGCCATCTGGTGGACGTGGGAATACTCGTTAGCCAGCGAGAATCCATAGCCTCCGAGGAAGACAGCGGCGGGGATGCCATACAGGTAGTTGTACTCCGGTGGATCATCTGCAACAACACAATAATCACGATGGTTATTTAGTTACTACAGGGCAAATACTTGTAAGCGACATTATTGAGAACCTACACAAGTCTGTATAGGTATATATTAGAACGTAGGATGCCGGTAGGATGTACTGGGATCATATAGAATCCACCATTCCTGAATTCTCTCTGCTCAGTGAATTAGTAATTTTAAAAACATTTTAAAGTAGCCTATTCTACTTATTTCTACATTCTTCTACATGTTTTCTACATATCTCACATGAGCATATTATATTTGCATGCTGCAATTTTAAAAAAGTAAAAAAAGCCCGAATAAAACCATTTAAACACCATAAAGTAACAATTTCGAAAACAAATAAAACAAGACTTTTTAGTTTCTCCACTTACCTGGACGCCTGAACATGTTCAACATACGCTGAGTGACAGCGAAGCCACCACCGATGTTAATAGCGGAGATGAAGGCAGCAACAGCGGCCAGGGTCTGGGCGGTGGTGTCGGGCAAGTAGCTTCCCCCCATCAGCCAGAGTCCACCCACAGCGGTGATACCCGAGATGGCATTGGTGACGGACATGAGTGGGGAATGCAGGGCTGGAGTCACACCCCATACAGTGTGGTAACCTAGAACAAGGCACAAACTATTACTAGTACACTCAAGGTTATTTCAGAAAGTGTGACTGAGTTAAAGTAAGGGTATTCCCTCTTTCTATTTATTTCTCACTCCAATTTCTTTTAATTAATGAAGAAGCCTTGGTGCGGTTTTGATTTTTTAATAATTTTTATTATCAGTAAATCGCCAGTTGTAGTAAAGTTATAAAATCAGAGGACGACAAGCCCCTTTAGGGGAGCACTCGAACCCAAGGTGGTTGATTACTGTAGACAAAAGTCTGATTCTCAAATGATGTTTAAAAGTGAAGCAAAATGTAGGGTGATGTGTCAAGAGGACTATTATAGCATGGCTATATATAAAAGCCTTACCTACGATACCGGACAAACTGAATGTGGTCAGCATAGCGGTGAAGGCGGCGTTGGGAGCACCCACGCCCAGAGCGAGGGCTGTGGCCATACCTCCAGAATACAGGAGAGAACTATTCAGCTGGTTCTGAAAACATATATTATATATATATATTGAATTTTTATTCCATAAGAATATACAGAATAGGACAAAAGCCTCAAAAGATTGATCTTCCGACAAGCCCTAAATAATAGAAAATGATGTATAATCTCAAGCTTACAAATTCTCATCATAGATGGTTACATTACATTACATTATTATAGTTGTCGTTTCAAATTCTACTTGGCAGTCAGGCTGTGTGATATACATTTCAGACTTTACAATTTTACATGAGCCTGTTTTACATTTTACCTTCATTACAATGTTATGCGCATTGACATTACGTGTTTTAACTTATTCTTTTAAACATTCCTGCAGATTTCAGAGTAGCTTGTAATAAAGTATTGTCTTAACTCTAGTATGCAATGTTAAATCATAATATTATATGATAAGACCTTTGAATAAAAGTCACGTCACCCCTTATATACAATGTATTGTGGTTTAAGTACAAATTAAATATAATTGAAATTAACATCGATATCTCGATCTTAAATAGGCATTATGCGCCTTTTTTGGTTTCACCTTTCTCCGGTTATATCTGACTATTCCCATCTTGTAGGTATTGGTCAAAATTTACAATGTATTGTTGACGTAAGTAACGTCTAAACTCTTTTCTGTTGTCTAATAGTTGGGCTTCAACTGGCAAACCATTCCATAAACTCGTCATACTGAATATATACGATCTTTTAAAAACCTGGTTTTTGGGGTGTGGAACTATTAATTTCTTTCCTTTTGCCAAACCTCTAATATTTATTTTCCTATTATCGGTATTTTCCACTTTCCTCGATCTCAAATATGCGAGGTCCAGAATATGGGACTCTCTTCTAGTCTTTAATGAAGGAACATTTAGCTCCTTATGTATTTGTACTGTATTTGTCAGTATTGGGAGACCAAGGATTATTTTCAGAGCAGCATTTTGAAGTGATTGAATCCTTTTTAAATATTTTTGGCTAGAAGATGAGTAAAGGATGTCACCATAATCAATGTGTGGAAGGATGGTTGTTTTGTAAATAAGAAGAAGTGTATTCTTATCACATACCTTAAATAGTTTAGATAGGGCTTTGATTTTTACTTTAATAATATTTATTTTATTTTCTAAGAATGTTTTATAGTTCAAATTACGATCCAGTTCAACCCCTAGATATTTATAATCTTTGACCGATTCAATATTTTGATTGTTTATAGAATAATTCGCCATGTTATGAGCATTTGGTTTTGAACATACTGAAACAGTTTTGCATTTTTTAATATTCAGGGAAATTTTGTTCTTCCTGCACCACTCATGAACATTATTTAAGTCTTGTTGTAAAGATTCAATTGGTCCTGAACTTAGAGGCCTATCTCCATGTATCACCATATCATCTGCAAATAACTGTGCTTTACTAGATTGGATAACTTCCAATAAGTCGTTTATGTAAATGATCAGGGATGCCAGTTGGGGTCTGGAAAATTGACTGACAATTTTTAGAGGGTTGTTTGGGGCGGGATCTATGAGCACTGTATACAAAAATCCCCGATTATCATTCACCAAGGAAAACCTATTGTTTCCATAGAAAAAAATGCTTAATAATTCAGAAAACATTCTTTCCTACAATGCTTCTTCATATGTTTGCAACACTCGGTGATAGTTAATGTAAACCATGCGATGTCATAAAAAGCAACTCAACTGACTTTTCCCCAAGTCCAAAACACGCGGGAACCAGAGGCCAAATAGCTCCGGGGTGAATGGAAATGCTGGGCAGTGATTGGCTGATAATTAGTAATATGAATTTATATATTTTTACCGGAATTTTCTTGTAAATTACTTAGAAGGGGAACTTAGGATATGATTGTAATCATGTCTTTAATTTAATATTTATTTTAAACTGCTTGAAGCAGTTTGCAACATGTGCTAAATATTAACAAATGGGAGAACAGTATTCGTTAGCCCGGTGCAGTAAGACATGCGTCAGTCAGGAATTTACTCGGGACAGACCCATAGCTAGAGAGCACTGACGGGCCATGGGCTAGAGGGTGCCCGACGACTGGCAAATGAGGGGGTCATATCCCGTTGAAAACCTCAGTCAGTAATGCACCTCAGTCAGAGCCTGGCCAGACTAAGCATGGGCCTTCCCAGTGTGCGGAGTTTGACACAATGGAGGTCGAATAGCAATTGATATCACCACCAAGGGCTAAATCGAAATTAGATATTCTATTTATAGAGGATTTTAACAAAATAATCGAAATTATTGTATTGACTGATTTCAGTCACATGACTGAGAAATGGCATCCCTGAATGATAAATAAAATCGGCCCTAAAGAGGTGCCTTGTGGTACGCCACATTTCAGTCTCGGGTGAGGATAGTACCCCATTCAATAATATTCTTTGTTTGCGATTTGATAAATAATCCCTAAACCATCTTTCTGCACCCTCCGAGATTCCATACTTCTTTAGCTTTTTTACAAGATAATCATGATTCACCGTATCAAATGCTTTACGGAAGTCTAAGAAAATTAAATCTGTAATTCTTTTACTATTAATATTTTTGTATACCGTTTGCAATAGGTTATCATGGGCTTCTATAATTGATTTACCCTTTCTGAAGCCGTATTGCTCCGGGTTTAATATATCATTTTGCTCGAAATATGCAGAGAGCTGACTTTGTATACAGCTCTCCAGAATCTTGGCGGGTAGAGAAATGCAGGAGATAGGCCTATAATTTCCAGGGTTTTTCTTATCTCCCTCCTTGTACAATGGTGTAACTGTGGCATCTTTAAATGCTTGTGGTATTGTTGAATATTCTATAGTTAAATTATATAAAAATGCAAATTGGTCACTAAGGGCTAGCATGCAAGGTTTTATTATCTTAGTTGGCAAATATTCCATCCCTGAAGCTTTATGATTGCCTATTTGCCGAAGAGAGATTTCTACCGCTCCTTTAGTAATAGGGATCATGTGAAATTTATTAGGATTTTTAAGGTTCTCAGCTCTGAAGTACTCTTCGTCACTTTCCTTTGTATCCAGATTTTTCGCTAAACTGGGGCCAATATTAACGAAGAAATTATTCACTTCATTAGCAGCTTCAATTCCTTTTAGAATAATGCCTTCATTATTTACTATTTTTATTTCACCTTTTTCACCCCTAGCTTTATCTGGGGAGATCAGTATACTCCATAGCTTATGAGGATCTTTTCTATTTTCAGAAATTTTTTCATTGAGATATCTGTTTTTTGCATCCTTAATTGAAAGATTAACCTTGCATCGCAAATCCCTAGCTAGACTCCAGTGTGAATTTACCCCTGTTCTTCTTGCTCTCCTAAACGCTTTATCTCTTTCTTTACTAAGGGAAATGATTTCTTCTCCATACCAGACTGGTAATTTTTTTACCATTTTAAATGTTTTTAGTGGACACATTCTATCTACATATGTAACAATATTTTTATACAGAATATTCCAGGCTTCTTCGACACATCTTTTACTATAGAAGTCTGTCCAGTCAAGATTACTAAGAATTTCCTTTAGTATTTTTACATCAAGAAATTTAGTATTTCTTGCGGTAAAAGTTTCATATTCCTTAACATTTCTGTCTTTTTTGATTTGAATATATACAGGTAGGTGGTCACTAACATTATTTTCAATAGAACCACTACTATTGACAGTGTTGATATTTGTATATATATGATCGATAGTCGTGGCCGACGATTTACTAATTCTGGTTTTTGAAGAGATCATTTGGTGAAGATTGTGTCCATGTAACAAGTTCTTAAACTTTTCGGCCCCACTTGAGCTGCTTTCCTTTATAAGCTTGAAGTCATAATTAATATCCCCTACCATTATTATCTCTCTGGATTCGTCCAATTTTTTAAAAATATCCTCTATTTTCTCAATAGCTTCTAATAATCTTCCCTGGGGAGGCCTGTAAATGTTTAAAATGATTTTATTCTTCATAAATTTTTTTGATATTTCAAAAACTTGTATTTCAATATCCTGGTCTGAGTAGTTCAGATCGTAGTATAAATCATCTATAATCTCTAGTGTGGAATGAACATAAGTTATTAATCCCCCCCCCTCTCCTCCTCTTCTTGCGGTCGAATCTTACTATATTAAAATTTGGGATTGATACTGTATTGTCATTAGTTTTACTATTTAGCCATGTCTCCTGAACGGCTACAACTGCAGGTTCAGAGTTAGCAAAAAACTGTTTTATTTGGTCAATTTTTGGAACTAAGCTACGGACGTTCCAGGACACAATCTTCAAACCCTTTAGTTTCTTAAATGCATCAATATCAACTATATCACTCTCCATTTGTTAAGTTTTCTTTTGCTTCCATATTGGAAGATTGAACAAATTTTCAAAAATACAATGGTAATTCCCCCTTTCCTAACTATCAATACACTTTTTCCCACTATTGATTTAGTGGTTCCCTTAATTACAACATTTTCAATTTTAACAACAAAAACATTCTTCGAAATACACATTAATCCTGTCTTCATGTTGACAGTACTAGCAGATTTTCACAGATAAAATCTACATTCGAGGAGACCCAGGGGTGGTCAAATAGGGACTTATGTACTTTGGTTGGTGTTTTTTATGAAAGTCTGGCCTTAACATGTCCAGAGACCAAATTAATTTTGCCCTATTTTTATCTAAATCGCATCTTATGGAATTTCTAGTCTATATTTATGTCAAATATAATACAGTAAAGAATCATGCAATAGAAAAGTTAAGTACTTTTGTTTTAACCAATGAGTAAATAAATATGACAGAATGAGGAGACAATGCTTTAGTAGGGCTCGAGAAAAGCGCCGGTCAAAACATCTTCCTATCCCAATCCCATCATAATCTTCATATGTATTGGATAAAATATTAGTCCATTAGATTTATACTTTATGAATGGAGCACTAAAGCATTCCCATTAAGTCCTGAATATTTATAGTAATTGTCTGCTTTACTATCTTGGTCCAGTTCACTTTGTCATTGTTTATAAAGTTAGTATATAACTTGCAGTCATCGACTCACCACATATTTTTTTTTTTTTTAAATTTTATTGGACAAAGTTTCATTCAATGATAATTCTCATTCGCCATTATGTGATGACATCATACTAACAAGAAAACCTATATTCAAATACATTGTATTGACTGTCCCATAGAAAGTTGAAGCTAAAAGGGGTTGATAAGGGGTTTTCCCCTGAAGGGTAACCATCGTAAAATGAGCCCAACACGAATTATACTCAATACTTTCGAATGGGTCAGTGACCAGCTGGAGCTCAAAACTTCTAGGAACATAATTTACCATCCATACAGATATGACCTAAAGAGTAAGTTACTCTATAGACAAACGGACGAGACGATGATCCTGTGCTCATGCGAGCGATCAACAGACTTTCGCTCCCACCCCCACCCACGGAGCGAAATGTGCACAATTTTCAAATTGAAAGGCTTATAAGTCAGCTTTAAAGCAAAATATCGAAACAATCTTAACGCTAATTAATTTGATTGGGTAATATCTACGCGCATACAACAAGCTACACTCCGTTTTAGCTTGAATAATGAACGGACACCATGTTAAAAACACATTATAGAGATTCTGTATGATAAACTTTTACTCCGCATTAGGTCCTTATATGAAAAGTAAAAGTTTGGTTACCTTGAAGTAGTTAGGCTCCTCTGGCTCTGCAGCAGCTGCGACCGGTTTTGCGGCAGCGGCAGCGGCCTGCGGTGAGGGTTCGCGGACAGGTGCGGGCCACATGAGCTTGCCGTCATGCAGCACCATAGATCCGCGCATCACTTCATCCTCAAAGTCTAGATTGTAGTGCTCCTTCGTACCTACAAACACATTATATCAGTTTCTTTACGTTATCTTACTTTCTTTTTTACTTCATGCATTTACCCAGTTGTTGATTTCAATGGTGTACTTCCTGTTGGTAATAGCGTGGTCACAAGCTATATTTGATAACAGAATAAACAAATGACTCAGCTAAATATGAATTGAGGTGACTCAAAACATTCAAAGCTACTGAATAGAAAACCAACAGTAAAAAGAGAGGTCAAAGTAATACCTTGATCCGGAGATATCTTACCGAATGAGAGTAGTAGCTTAGAGATGTTGTTAGCATAGAGGGTAGAGCTCTGAGTGGGCAGACGGGAAGGCAGATCAGTGTAGCCGATGTGAACGACGTCGTTGTACTTGTAGAGTTCACCTGGACGCGTCGTCTCGATGTTTCCACCAGCTTCAGCCGCCAAATCTACCACCACTGACCCAGGTTTCATGCTCTCCACCATTTCCTGCAGGGGGAAGTTATCATGTTTTAGCATATATAAGTGAAGAAGCATGGGTTAAGGATAGAGTGCTATTTTTCTTCAATTAATGTTGTGGGAGATAATCTGCGAACCAATTTCTTCAGCGGTAGAAATGTAGTGGTCTGATCAGACTTCAATTCATTTTGTTAAAAGCTATATTTATTTTGTACACGTGAATTCAATTAATTCCACCCATACAATAGTCAGGTAATCTGTATAGGAATTTGCGTTTTCACGGTTTAATATTTCTAAGAATTATTTTTTTCAAATCGCAAATTTAAATTCATAAGATAGGTCTTATCTAAACTGGAACAAATATATTCTTCCATACATTTCAAGTTTAGAGAATCTGTGGCAGCTCATGTTTTATTTTATGACAGGAATTAGCAGTGATGTATGAGGCATGGGGTAAGAATATTGGGCACATACCTTGGTGATGAGGATGGGCGCAGTTTTGCCAGGGATGAGGGCAGTACTGATGATGATGTCTACCTCCTTGGCCTGTTTGGCGAACAGGGCCATCTCAGCCTCAATGAACTCCTTAGACATGGTCTTACCATAACCTCCGGCACCCTCACCAGATTCCTATAATTAACATTTGTTATTAGCTCTTATTTGTTACATTATATAGTCATGCACCTAGATAGTTAAACCCTAGACACAGTGCCAAGCAGAATGGCATGATATTTATCCCGTGAGCTTTGGTCTTGACAAATAATCATGTCTTGCTGTATAACAATGTTGAATAAAAAAAAAAACGTAAAAACATAGGGCAAATTGTATAGCTCATACTATTATAATCATTAGTTTGACCAACTTCGGTGTAAAATAGAAGGAAAGCGTCAGCCAAAAACATATTACATGAAAATTATGATGAGGAGCACTCTAGTATTTCTATTTAACTACCTTTCAAAACGTTACCCGCTATCAGAGGACATTTTGTTTCAAGAATTACACGTTAAAGCTGCGTATTCAGATGTTAACTGGGAGTGCAGCTTTTAGTTTCAAGAGCTGACAACTGAAGTGTACCTGGATGGAGACTTCCAGGAACTCGGCTCCCATGGACTGTACTTGTTCTTTCACAGCTTCCCTGGTGTCAAAGGCGCGGACAATAGCGCCCAGATTCCTGGCAGTGCCGACAGCAGAGAGACCTGCTACACCACCACCAATAACCATCACCTTGCAGGGTGGGACCTTGCCAGCCGCCGTGATCTGACCTGAAGAGGTAGAGAGAAGACATCAGATTATGTATGAAGCGGTTATAATAGCTCTGGTCACGACTGTTTTTTTTTTAATCTAGTAGAGACAGCATCTATTCTGAAAGCTTGCAGTATCTGTTAGATTGACTTCGACATCAACGTTAGTTAAAAAATCCCCAGTACCGCCGTTCTAATTCCACTACAGGAGAAGGTAACTTTGAAGAACGTTCAATTCAGTATATGCAAGACAAACAAGTATCATGAGGAACCACGTAAATAATATAAGGTTACCATTGAAGATGGCTACAGTGAAAAGTTCTAAATAGTCGATTAGCAACCACAGAAACAAAACAAACAGAAACACGAAAATTATAACAAATGAAACATGACCAATGACCAGTCTAGCGGGTCATTATATATATTACATAAGCGGGCAGCATGAAATGAATGGAATCGTGGACACACCTGTGAAGAATCGGCCGAAGTTGTTGGCGGCCTCCACAACAGCCTTGTAGCCAGAGATATTGGCCATGGAGCTGAGGGCATCGAACACCTGGGCGCGAGAGATACGGGGTACGCACTCCATACCGAATGCAGTCATCTGGCGCTGGCCGAGGGCATCAATGATGTCCTTGTTACGGGCAGGGTAGAGGAAGCTGTACAGGGTGTTGCCCTCACGGAACATGGGAACCTCCTCCATAGCGGGAGGGTTCACTTTGAGGACCAAGTCAGACTTGAAGGCCTGATCTTTTGACTGCAAAAACAAAGCTAGTATGTTAAAATCTGATAGTCTAATCAAGTGTTTCATTATCTGTATTCACTGAGAATAACGTCTAAATGATGTAATGTGTTATTGCAGAATAGGAAGATCTGGCACGCCAGAATTGGTCTACCAAAATTGTTTTGTACAAAAATGGTAATAAAGAATGTTTGAATACATATTTCCAATCAATCAATGTAATATCTATGGTGGAAACAAGAAATATAATATTCAAAAGGAGGGGTTGACGTGTGTCTCAACCGACTGCGCTACCACAACTAAACTAATATTCAAAAGGAAAGTGGCGTCTCTGTTCATACCCATCTGATCGTTCACTATTTTGTTGTCGTCAAGCATAAAGCAAATGTGGAAGCTTTAAAAACACGATAGGGGCGAACATTCTCATTAAAACTTTCCCATTTAAAATAGAGATTTATTAGTGTACATCGACTGATATTTAGTATTAACTGGCACTAATGTTTCTTCACTCACCACGACATTGGCTCCTACTGCGGCATATGCGTCGTTGTTGAACTTGGCATCTAGACCAGCGTTCTCCTCAACGTTCACATTGAAGCCCTTCTTAATGAGGTTTGCCGCTGCAGCGGGTACGAGGGCCACACGCTTCTCATTCTGCACGATCTCCTTGGGTACGCCGATGGTCAGCTTGGTGTAAGGGATTCCAGCGATCTGTAACATATCCCAAATATAGACACGATGAAACTCTAAGCATGAGTAAATGATAGGGTCAGGGTGTCGCAATTTTGATATAAGGTTAATGTCAACATTTCACATCTTTAAGGGGGTTCCCTGATTATACATCTCAACTGGTACAATAACAAATGAAAAGAAATATAGGGGTCTAACATATATAATTCGTCAATAAGGGCACTTTTATTTATCCCCCCCCCCTCCCGCACACACACACCAAAATAAATCCCTTCAAAAGAAATAGCCTTAAATGTTTTCACTTTATTTACAAAATGATTGTGAAGTTTGGTCGTTATTTACAAAAAATAGACCTGTAACAACTAATATATTTTTTACGACAATATCTTTCGGCGTAAAATTTAAAACAAAATCAAGTCCTACCGTTGGATCTGCTACCTTGGCCTCCTGGCGAAAGAGATAGGAGGTCCTGAGTCCCCTGGAAGGTGCCACTTTTCTGCCTTGGTGGGCGAGATGGTCGGCGGCCAATGCTGCACGCGTAAGACGGAACATGGTGAACCACCTCCTACCAGCCGTAACAGAATTCTGCAAGAAACCAGTAAGCTGATTAGTCTTAATTCAATGGTAGTATTGTTGAGTTGTATAATGTCATACAAGTATGAATCAAAGCATATATCACGCTTTCAATTTAATCGTCTCCCAATCATGACTAAACGTTGCAAGTCTCAAAACGGGGTGTTGGAAAACTTTATTTTTATCATTTAATAAATTTTCTTATTTTTAAAAGGAATTTTGCCGAAAATATAAGATTTTATTGGAAATTTTGCAGAAAATAAAGGAATTTTGAGGGGTTAAAATGTGCTGGTATTAAATGCTTACCTAGACACGTTTTATTATACGTTTTATTATTTGCTTTTTATAAAAGATAAATGTCAACTTCTCAATTACTTTTAATCTTATTATATAATTAAGCATATTATGCAGACATTGATATCAACATCCACCCACAGCCAAATGCGGGTAAATAATAATGAGGAAATTAAAATTAAAATTTGGGAAATGATGGCAAATTATTGGGAAATATATGATAGTTTTAAAATATAGGAATTAGTAGGGAAATATAGGAAAGTTATGAGGCCTGACATTTATTTTTCAGACTTTAACAACAATTTGATATTTTATTGCAACCTATCTCCTAAATGTGGTTTGTTTGCCATTAACTATGGTACTTGATTGACAAATAGTTATTTTATTGTGCGATGTTAGACAAGGTTTCAGAGTAAGTCTGTAGACAAGCCAAGGTCGCTTCTACTTCTCTATGCCAGTTTTATAGCCAGTATCGAAACAATATGATAAAACATAACGTACAAGGTACATGACTATTGGCACTATACAGATAGAAGCATGATCATAATTGTCCATAAATCTATGCTTATAACATTGTTTTCAAATAATTTAATCCCCTATGGGGACTTCTGCCCAAGACTATTCATTCCAAGGACTTTCGAATTTAATTTAAAAAGAGAGCTTATTAACAGTATCGTACACTATTTTATACAACACAGGTATAATTTAATGCGTTATACGTCACCAATCACCGGCAGATATGCATTCAAATGCTGCCTAGACTATGTTGGATTATTTTTAGGTCGGTAGATGTTTACTACAGAATATATATATATATATATCTCGTCAGTGGAATTTCTTACGTACCAAAGGTCCTCTGACGTCAGTACCGTACCATAGACCGTCTATATTATAGTAGGCCTACCAAGGCGTTTGAGTTGAAGGCCTTGGCGGCGAGAAATGCACTAGTGAAGCTTTACCACAAATAGCTACCGTATGTGCATGAATGCACATAGGGGTTACCGTTGACTCACTTAGGACAAGCCAACTATGTCCAATTTTAATTTGAATCATTCATGAACACTCATTTTTAAGGTTGTACGTAGCCTATAATTATTAAGAAGAGAAAAGGTAGTTAGAAAAGTTGGGGCCTTTTTCACTCTGCATTGAATGATACTTGAATATATATTTGTGGAGTATATGAATATATAGAAATATGTGGTGCGACTTGATCCAACCATTCCCGCCGTTGCAATCACCTGACTTTACCTGCATACGTCAGTTCTCACATCAAGCTCGTCCTGACCGCACGGTTTTTTTCTACACTGACCCTACACTGATATCATAATACCACTGATTCTACACTATGCCTCTTTACACTGGATGTGAGCGGTACCACTCTCATACGCTTGTATTGTAGTTATATATAAAGGTTCCCATAATTAAAAAAATATATAATAAATTTGTAAACTTGTAGCCTCCTGAAAGTTGATACTGAAACATAATCTCTGTTGAACCCTCCACTATACAATACATTACACAGTGATATCAGTCTTCAAGCTGTTCTAGTATAGTAATGTGTAGTATTGATTATCATAACCTAGAGCTTAGAGTATCCTCTTACTCTAACTAAGTCTAAGCCTAGAGGTAAGTACATAAACCGTGTACAAATGTATGTAAATGAAGGTCTCATGAAGGTATACCGGTATAGGTCAATCAATATCTGACATTTCTGTAAAGCGACCATGTTATGATTAATAAACAAAAGCCAAAGCGTTTCAAACCCAAAGAACGGCAATGAAATATGATAAGGATAAGATATGTACCAGTATGTGCCAGATAGAGCCAGAAATACACACTTATATCAGCAATATTGTCTAATATGTTCATCGCTGATAGTGATAGTGACATTGACAGGAAACCAGGGCAAAATATGCAGATCTGTTTATATGAACGTGTTGTTATTTATGGCGTTTATTACGTACCGGTAAACATACGTTACGTGAATTTACATACATATGATCCATTATCCAGACAGAACTAATGACTGGTCTGTCGGGACCCTTGATGTTATCTATTCATTGCAGATAAGCATTGGATTATGGTGGGATTAGGGAAAGTGGGTTGGCCTGACAGTGCAGAGAACATGGTTGAGTACAAGTGGAAAAGCCAGCTGTCAACAGTTGACAACACGTTGTGCCAACTTGTGGCCGGGTTGACGAGGAGCTCAGTGAGTAGTTGGGGCTGTCATGCACTCTATCAGCTGCTTGAGTAGCCTAAACAAATGAGTACAGGGTAGACACATGGAGGTATGACAGTGAGATTGGGGAGTTGCCTTGGTGTACTAGTCTAGCCTACACATCATCATGTAGCCAATGTGATGGGATCATGAGACAGCCTACCATAGCCATAGGCCTAATGATAAGGCTATTAAATATTAAACCCCTTTAGACTTAGTTGAACTTCCTCCTCAGACTGTCACGGGCTCAGATAACAAGGCAGGTAGGCCCTACCCCCAGGCCAGAATTAATACTTTTTGCATGAAAAATTGTGTATATTTGCAAATAAAACTTATTTAGCATACCGGCGGTAAAAAAATCCTGACCAGGCAGTCACAAAGACTTGTCAAAGGTGAAGGAACCAATTTTTAATTAATGACATCAATGTCAATGATCAGGCACCGTGTGAGAACATCCATGGAGGATTTCACGTTTTTTTCTCTTCTATAATATAAATTTAAATTTATATTATTTAGGCTATATTGAATTGAATAAAAAAAAAAAGTTCAGTGTTTATTTTTTCCATTTTGACTAGCTGGTACTATACTTATACAAGTTTTGCAGTCTATGGATTGTTGAGGGAAACTGTTTATTGACAGAGATGTTTCTCTGTTCACAGAAATTTTAAGGGAGAAAGTAGGGACACGCTCGAGTAGTTTGTGGTCGGGGCAACTAGAGGTGGACCCCCGCCAACAGTCGTCCCCCCTTTTAGTTTTAATATTCTAAAGTCCGTCACGAATTACTTAATGTTTAGGATTTAATGCCAACTGGCAACTCGAAAAGAAAGGAAGCAGAAAGATGACAAACAGATATACGTTTTATGGTAATTGGATCATTCTTATTGTCAGGGTTGTTTGTTTTGAAAGCTGCAGCTGTGTTTATCCTTCATATAAGGTGACTTTGGTAGGCATGACTTTGAATGGAGGTACATTGCGCATGATCAGTGTGGTGAAAATGGTAAAATGTTACAGTGCTAAAATGTACCGGGCTATGGCAGTCTGTCACATGGCAAAACCGCAGAAAATTCATAACAACTGGGCATGATTAGCGTAAATAAAATGGTGCAATGGACGTCAGTACAAAGACAGTCAACTGACAATACTGTCCACAAAACATTCCGATCAATTTTTGCCAATTTACTTACCAGTGGGTTCCGTAGCTAGGGACCAGATTTGCCGAATGTGAAGTGATCACCTCCACGAAGGCAAAGATGGCAAGGCCGTCGGTGAATAGCCGGAACTAGGTCGACTTTGCGCAGTAGCCAATCAAAATACGTGTTGCCATCGAGAAGTATGACCTAGTTTCCGAAAAAGCTCGGGGGCTTGACGCATGACCCAGATTAAACTCTTTTTGATTGGCCGCCCTGTGAAACTCGGTCACCATGTGGGAGCTCTTTGGAGCTGGAGCCGGGACATTCACAAGAGGGGTGGTAGCTTAAAATACCCTCTGCTACTGATGCAAAATCCACCCCCAATTTATTCTTATCATTGATGCAAATATGCATCTCATCAACATGAAGAATAAAAGCTAATTCAAATTAATTTAAAGTTAATTTTGCTATATTTGGCACTTCTCCTTTGTTGGGTTGGTGCCTACCTGACCCCCCGCACTGAACCTCTCACCCCTACTACTCATTCACCAACCTACTCTACACTCTCCACTGTTTCTCCCAGGCCTTCCCGACAGAAACCCAATCATGGCAGGAACTCTCACCACCTTCTCCAAGATTTTGGCCCGTACTCTGGTGAGCCGGCCTCAAGCCGTGGCACCAGTGGCGACCAATGTTTTGCAGTCCAGAAACTGTGAGTAATTTATATATTTCAATTTTAATTTTCACGTAAAACTCAAGTCAATTTAAAGCCGGCATCCCGCCCCAGGGTCCTCCGTGACAGCCGGCCTGCCAAGCATGGAGTGTGGAACCCGTTACAACTAATATGACCGCTGGTATCAATGCCAATGGTGAATGACATTGATGTTATTGAATCGATAAGACACTATAGTAATACACATGATTCATGAAGTGTGACCCCTTTGATTAGAGAATCACGTCCCCCATTCTGCTTGGTCAGTATACTATAGAACCGAATTAAGAGTTGTTTGAAATATGCTTTTCAGCCTTCTTTCTGTTTTAGTAGACTGGTGATGGCCATAGCCTAGGCATAGGCCTATTTATTAGTAGTACTTACTATGACTTCTACCTATCAATGCACTGACAGTTCATCTTTTAGGCACAACAAAAACAAATAGAAATACCATACCGGTACTGTGTTATCACCGCCGGTAATTAATTGATAATGGTTGAATTTTATTTTCTTTATTATGGAGTTCATATATGGCTGGTGTTGATTGGTGTTGATACACAACCCACACAGCTAAATTTACAATGCATTTCCCATTTGTGGGGGTCATTAATTAAATATAAGGTGTGGCCTACACTATCGATTATTCATCCATTTAATTGTATAACCCTGCTATTAATTTGTCTAACTCTACTATTCGCCTATTAATGATTAATAAAAAATAAAAGGCCACCTATATATAGCCTACCAGTAGGCTAACCAGTCTTTTATTTGAGCTTTTACATTTACTGGGATTTTTATTTTTGTCCTTTTAAAATATGTTAACATGATTCATAAAGGCAATGCATTTAATTATTCCCGTCATAGTCTTCAACTTAGAATTATCAATATTGCTTCTTTTCACAATCAATGAAAGGCAATTTCATTCTAGACTAGGCCTAGATACCTCGATCCATGATACAATCGATTTTACATGCATGTCTCAAATCAGCATGATTAACTGGAATGGTAGACCAGATATGTGTTCAATCATATTGTAGACCCTTTTATATCCTAATTTTGTTCCCATTTATTTGATGGAAGAAAAAATAGGATTCAGGCTGTAATAAACAAATGTAAAGTACCGGTACATTCTTGGTGCAGGTAGGCTATTTCTAGTATCATCTACACTTTTCACACACGCACTGTTAACATAAGACAGCATTAGGCCTACAGTTAGTACTTAATGTGCCTGCAGTAGATAGCAGGTTGAGGATTATCCTAATCACCGTTATTGATCCCGCCATGAATTGATTAAGTACTGCCTGCGCTACACCTGCATATATATAATTGCTTTGCATGCATGCTGGGTTTGTCAGTGCATTCATTACTATTATCCATATACCACCGTTACAATTATTCCCCATTCAGTCTAGGATCAGATAAGAATTCAATTGTATGTCAGTGATTGGACGCCTACTGCGCTAATTATTTTCTGGCCTGACCTGGAGTATGCGTAGGCTATGCGTCCTAGTGAGACGAATGGCATTTTGCGGTTGGGAGGCTCCAGGGAAAGACTTTCAGCTACTTTCCCTCAGTTTGTAGGGGTCTCTTTTAACTCTGAGCCTAGACTAAGACTGCATTATAATTATTTGTATATGCATGTGGTGGTAATATTCAAAATTTCTTTTGGGACTATAGGCTACCTAACCATACTGGGGAGGCCAATGTGAATTATCCTCCTCACGACATGTTTGTGTATTGGTTTCAGTTAGTACCATGCAGACTGGTCTGGATTTATTCTGTGTCTTAGATGGAATAGTAAGTCTTCCTTCTCGACCTTAACAGGATTTCGTCAAGATCTTTCCGGGTCAAGCGGGAAAGGACCAGGAGGTTTATTATAGGATGTTGGTCACAACTTAAATTACAAGGGGGGTGATGATACTGACGTAGTGGTGTAATTAGTGTTAATATTCATCTGAAGTCTTTTATATTCATTAATAGTAAACTTCTTAAATGAAAGAACCAGTCTTACGCTGGCTCTGTCTGCCTATTTATAGTATTTGAATAGGGAGAACCGACAAGCACTACGTTTTGTCCAGACAAGTTTTGGTCTGTTGACTCTTCTACAGCTCACAGACTGACCTTCATGACCATGGGGTAAAGTTAAAAATCTGGACGATCTATGTCTAGACGTATTTAATACCTTGGGAGATCCTGCAGACCGGTATTATTATTAACCCTATTATAGTCATGTCATAAATTCCAGAGTAGAAAGGAGATTGCCTCTTTCCCTGATAAAAAAAAGTCTTGAATCAGTGCGTTTCCCTGATAAAAAAAACAGTCTTGAATCAGTGCGTTAAGGTCACGCCTCTTTACATTTCAATGTAACCTTTTCCAACTTCGGTGTTGATATCCGAATTTGGGTCAAGTTTTTTCAAAGATTTTTTTCTCCGGCCATAGAACGGCCCCCAGTTCACTGCCAATGCAGACAAACGACCCACCTGTTAACTGAAACATATGTCATAACATATTGCATTGAAACTCGATCCTTATATAAAAAGACACTTGGAATAATAATAAAAGTTTAGTCTTCATTCATGCTCCTTGGCTATAATCAAAGATTTTAATTATGGGTGTGGCAAGTCCCAATCACACCTGGCCAGTCATGTTATTGGTAAGTGTCCCTTATTACACAATACTACCTAAATGTAGTTACCGTACCTTGGCCCAATATATTACATAACGCTTGTGAGATCAATATGTATGTATACACACATCAGTCGTCTATATTGTCCTAATGGTCTCGTGATGCCGTCTCTTACAACGTGTCACTAAGCATCTTGTGGATTGGTGGTGAACTATTTAAACTTAAGGCTTAACTTTAGGGCATTAAGTGCATTACTCCGATAACATGGGAGACATCCATATTGATTACTGATACCTCGCAGGCGAAAGATGAAGCTAGTAAGAGTATTATATAATTGTTGAATCTAGGTGTTCTTACTTTTCGAATTTTTCTCCGAATTTAAACAGAGCTACTTGGGAATTACCTGGTGTAGCAAATTCCCAATATTCAAATTATGTTCTCGTGTATAATAATCCATCCGTTACATATCTTATAACTTAAGTTTCAAGTTGTCACGCTCACAACTTTATTGACTATGTAATGTCATGCAACAGTATTGAATATTGAAGTTCATTACTTGTACCGTTTCAAAGTGAATCTCCTAAATAATACGTGTCTATATCCAGCAGTTAGTGATTCGGTGCTAATATCTTTAGCCTCCATGTAATAGGGAAGATTCGAATTAGAATTGAATTGAATTGAAATTGAAAAATACTTTATTTGTCTGAGGTTATACAGGTACAAGTATGAAAGTTAGACAAATAGGTGACCAGGCTTCTGGATAAAATCCAGGTCTTCCCGCCGTCACCTGCTGACATGTATTGAGCTAGACATAGGTGCAGCTATTGCAATAGTTACAAGTGATATGTACTTAAGAGTACAATATAATACGATTTTTATACAAAACTCATGTCAGGCGAATTCAATCGATTTCAACACGATCCTGGGCTCCGGGACTATGAGATCAAGCATGCTTAAAATTGGCGATCTGCCGTATGATGACCAATAAGCCTCGGTCTTGCTAAAATCAGGGCACTATATAAGAGTATTATATGCTATAATAATTGTCCATACGGCATGAAATCCTCAGCCGTCACCTTATATAAATGGATCTGAACATGATTACATAATGTGATGTAATGTACTCAAGACTCAACTTTAATTCACTGGCTTCTTTGGAGGTTTTCCCATGTGACTTTCATCTGGCAAAGGAAGATTAAACTGAAGGTTACTATGCATGACCTTATGTATTAAATACTTCATTCTTAAACCATTGGATATCAGTTTCATAATTTTAGAATAGGTGAACTTAATCCGGAACATATATAAGTATATTTGTCCATTATTGCTCCATTCCCACTTCGTCCTCCATACTTTCCTACTGGCCATATACATACATTTTGCTTTGCTAGATCATTTCAGTTGTTCCGATGATATAAACAGCAAATTAAATTAAGTAAATTATATATTTGATTACATTACATTTCAGACTCGGCTGATAAGCCTCGCATCAAGGCTGCCAAGCCAGTAGTTGAACTTGATGGAGATGAGATGACACGCATTATCTGGGCCAACATCAAAGAGAAGGTGAGAAGATTAACATTAAACCTGCTCGTTTTCATAGAATTTCTAAGCTTAGCCTGCAAAGGGGACATTTACCTAAAGAAACTCAAACAATCTTATGATAATTCGATTTTAGTTGATAGATATAACTATAAGCCAAATTCAATTGACATTTATTGTGTGGTTGGAGGCTTCCATATAAAGTCACCCCCAAAGTAAAAAAGAAAAGAAAAATTGGAGTCTACAGTTTATGTCGCTCTCCTTAAACATGGGATTCTGTTTGTCAGCCATAATAACACATATGTAAATTTTTGCTTGTAATGTATGTATAAATCGGTGTTCAGTGTTTAAAAAAAATCACTTTATAATATTAATATCCATTGTTCTCGTTGACAGTTGATCTTCCCTTATGTGGATGTTGAGTGCCTGTATTATGATCTGGGACTGCCTCATCGTGATGCCACCGATGACCAGGTGACCATCGACTCCGCTAACGCTATCAAGAAGCACAGTGTGGGCATCAAGTGTGCTACCATCACCCCTGATGAGGAGCGTGTCGAGGGTAAGTGTACTAAGCCATTGGATCTCTATTGACTCGTTCGTGACAATTGATTTGCACATGAGCTAAAGTTGGACTACTTTTTACTTAAAATTAGAAATAATAATGATAAACATGAATTGTAGCGAACGTAATTGGCCATGAAATGAAAACCTCCAAGTATTTGACTGGGGCAATTAGGTTGCTTTTAATATCATACCTAGGTCGTGTATTAGTCCTTTTTACATGAATTTAAGCACATTTCTGACATCACATATTAACATTTATTTCCCCCTGTACTTGCAGAGTTCAAGCTCAAGAAGATGTGGCTGTCCCCCAATGGTACAATCCGTAACATTCTCGGTGGTACCGTATTTCGTGAGCCCATCCTTTGTGAGAAGGTCCCCCGCCTTGTACCAGGCTGGACCCAGCCAATCACCATCGGCCGTCACGCTTTTGGTGACCAGGTAAATATTATTTCGATGATTTTCCAAGTGGATGTTGATATCATGAATTATAAAGATTAAAAAGTAGCATAACAATTAAAAGAAGAAATATAGTTGGTAAAGATACAGGATACTAACGAAACTATGTAGTAATCCAGAAGTTGTACCTGTTAAAATATGAAATAAAAACGTATCTAAATAAAACCAGTCCTGTCTTGTCTTTTTTGCTTCAATGATTTATAATCTTTATGACACATTCTCAATAATTCCCATCTATCTGGCATCAATTTAATGAATTCAGTAACATTAAATTATAGAAGAAACCCACATAAATGCACTTCGATGTGGTGAATCCTAAGTTCCATTTTATCATTTGCCCCTTATTTTCGTCTCGTTACATATTCGTTTATTACACGTGTACACTTTTTCAGTACAAAGCCACCGATTTCGTTGCCAAGGGCTCAGGCAAGTTTGAAATGATCTACACTCCCAATGACGGTGGCGCACAACAGAAGTTTGAGGTGTTCAACTTCAAGGATGGCGGTGTCGGCATGGGCATGTATAACACAGACGAGGTAATTGTCTCTTGTAAAAGCTCACTCCTTACTGCCCCTGAAAGAATATTCCATTCAGCTATTTTCACAATCGTCCCAACAATTCGAGTTTGAAATATTTGAAATATTCATCACACAACTCTATGACTGCGCAAGAATTGAACCAAAATTCAGTAGAGAATCTCTAATATATTTAATAGCAGTGGTCTGCCAGCAACAAGAATTGTTTTAGTAGCTTCTGCAATGTGTTCACACTTGATGGGACAAGTGAATCTCTTGAAGGTTCACGATTAATTTTAATGTAAATGTCTTAATAGCAAAAGGCATCCTGCGTATCTCTTATTCATATCAAATCGATTTTAATCTTGCAGTCCATCCGCGGGTTCGCTCACAGTTGTCTCCAGTTCGCCCTCAAGAAGAAATGGCCTCTTTACATGAGCACAAAGAACACAATCCTCAAGCGTTACGACGGTCGCTTCAAGGATATCTTCCAAGAGGTCTACGAGGCGTAAGTAACTTATATAATAGAGCTAATTTCGATTAAGGGCCGTTCAAATATGCTTTCGGCGAAGGGCAAAAGATTATTAATTCCGTCCACTATTTTGTATCTGATTCCCTGCTTGCTTATTACACAGTAGTAGTATTTTAGTATGTGTGTGGCGAAAGACATTTTTGACACTTCAGGCGTGATTATAGATTAAAATCATCAACTAATTGATTCAAGTACACTTCACTACTCCCGTTCTATTGTTTTGATTGAAAGTCTTCTCCCTTTGTATGTATGCGCGAATTTGCGTTGTCAGAATCCCCTATAAGATATTCAAATTGTAATAAATTTAGTACACAGGTACGTTTGTTAAGTAATTTATCATCTTTGTTTTACGTTGACCGTGAATGCTATCTATAATAGATCTGTGTTATCTCGAGTACGACAGTTATATCAGATTATTACTATTCATCTCCATCCACTGATGGCCATTATCATCTGTTGATTTAGAATAAAGGCTTTATTTCTGATGGTTGACTTTGTGCAGTATATGGTGCTGTATACCAGTTTATAAACACATTAGTCATATAAGATGCGATACATTATTTACAATTCTTTTTGTATTGCAGAGAATACGTTAAGCCATACGAGGATGCTGGAATCTGGTATGAGCATCGTCTTATTGATGATATGGTAGCTCAGGCCCTCAAGTCCTCCGGAGGATTTGTTTGGGCTTGCAAGAACTACGACGGTGATGTCCAATCTGATGTAGTCGCCCAAGGTTAGTTATATCTCCCTTGTTTTGATAAGATCCCTCTAAGATATAACAAGTATACATGGCGCCCTATATTTAGTTTTATAGAAGGCCCAAAGTTATTGCTTTTGTAGGTTCTACTCTTTATTTTTTTAAGAAATTTTATTGAACTGTTTCGGTGGTACAGTGATATTTTCACAAAACAATACAAAAATCTATTTCAAGTTCAATGTAGAATATAAATGTTCTTAGATTTGATCAAATTTAACATTAAACAATTAAGCTGATCTTGATAGCAAGTGTCAAATTACTGTGATATAATACTTGAGTTAGTTACTGGTTAGTTGTACGTAATGTAGGCCTAATAACGGTCGTAATAATACACATATATACAGTTACTTTCAAACTTCACGTTTGTGTATCGAAAGGGAGACGATTAATTAATTCTGAGAGTAGGTACAATTCCTCAATAGACCAAGACACAGTTCAGGTTTTTAGTTGGTTTTATTGTCCATTTCCAGGACGATTAATTAATACTTTTTTCTGTGAAATTAAAAAACGTTACTTAAACAAATTCTCATGTCCCCTTTCCAGGCTATGGATCTCTAGGACTCATGACTTCCGTACTTATGTGCCCTGATGGCAAGACCATCGAGGCTGAGGCCGCCCACGGCACCGTGACCCGCCACTACCGCGAGCACCAGAAGGGCAACCCCACCTCCACCAACCCAGTAGCCTCCATCTTTGCCTGGACTCGTGGTCTCGAGCACCGCGCCAACCTAGACGGTACACCAGAGCTGGCCACCTTCTGCAAGAACTTGGAGGAAGCCTGCGTGGACACAATCAACAAGGGTCTCATGACCAAGGATCTCGCTGGATGCATCCACGGACTCAAGAAGTAAGTAGAATCAGTTGGTAGTTGGACTGTGTATCAGGGACTTATCTCACTCACTGTTATGTGCTGGATCAAATGGAGAAGGCCATACTTGATTAAGTTGGGGAGTAAAATATGGGGGTCTGACATTGCAAGGTTTTTTGTACGAATATTGATTTGGCACTACTCTACAGTCCCGTTAAGACGACCACCTTAATTTGGAATTGGGCGATTTGTGGTCGCATAGGTCGCCTTACCGAGTATCTTCTCTTATCATATTTCGAACTGGTCTTAATTACGGGGTGGTCGCATTACCGAGATGGTCGTTATGCGGGGTTCTACTGTAATGTGAATCTGTCCCAAAACATTCTGCACAAAACAGATATATCGTAAATAGCTTTGAAATATAGTTCTTTTTCAGTTCGTTATACTCTAGTTGTATTATACAAATTCAAATGTATTAGTAGATCAAGACCGTATAGTAGTAGTATGTACGGTAGTTCTAAATTAATTCGCACGGTGGCATCCATGGTATCCATCTTAATTTGGGGAGGAACTCTTTCACAACTTGAATGACCCCTAGTGTTACATTGTATAACTATCCTCTGATCTCTTTCCAGCGTGAAACCAGAACATTACCTCTACACAGATGACTTCCTCGCTGCTATCCGCGAAACAATGGACTCTAAATAGAAACTGACTAGGTATAAGACGACAGGAAAAGGATAAATCATTATCTGAATGAATGAGCGTGATAGGATGCTGCTTGTGTGAAAGTGAACTCATGACAAACTGATCTAATCGTGAACCCGATACCTTGTATAGGTCATTATTTATCCCATCGTTTCATTGTCTCATGATGAAAGAAATTCCTTTGGAGAATCTCGTTTTAAGACGAGCAAAAGGGGTCATCCAACACTGTAAAAATGTTCTAAAATAAAAAGAAAGTAAAAAAAACTTGGCTGACTCAGCGTGCATTTGTTTTTGAGGCTTCAAATAACTGAAATAAAATATTGAAATTGTGATCTTGACGGTCCTTGATAAAATTCTGAGATGGAGCTTTTACACCATTCTCATCCATATGGTATTTAACAACTCAGGACATGGGTACATTTTTGTGTGCACGACAGCTGAGTAGGATGTTCACCTCGTATTATCAGTCACTGGTGTTTTCTAAGGTCTTTAAGTATTGACATATCATCTTTTTGAGGATCCATGTTACATATGATATATACCGAACGAACCGATATAAATGATTTAATGTTACGCAATTGTTATTTGATTTGAGTAAATCGTGTCGAAAATTGTATCTTTTTGTGAATAGGAAGTCACCAATAATATATTCACTTATTAGTCTTTGTGAAGTTAATAATTCTTGAGTCATCGTATTGATTCAACGTTAAATAAAATAGTTAAAATGGATTTATTTGAGTCCTTTGTATAATACTATTGCATACAACCCCATTATGTCAGTTCCCATTGCACCAAGGGAAATCAAATTGACTAAAGTTAAACACAAAAATAGTCTCTACGTCCCGATTCCCCTATACAACCATTTTACGGCCGTGTTCATAAATTCACTATTTCGAACTCGCTCACAGATGAACCGTTTATCTACGATTTCGTGAGTAAAGAAGATATTACTAATTACCAACTGCTAATTAATGGCGCTAAAGGCCCATTGATGTGCATTCTTTTCTGTAAAGAACAATTTAAAAAATTTCTAAAGAGAATCGAAATCGCTCCTCCTCAACTATATAGCGCTGTGAAAAAAACCCATCCGTGCTTGAAGGGAAATTTCCGAGGCAACTCGCTGCAAGGCTGGAGCCATTAATCTAAAGGGCCTTTAGCTACTAACACGCGCCGCCTTAAGAGACCGAGCATGTTTTCTGTGACGGACTTGAATCGGTTTCCCTTCCCACTCCACAGATAGCTCCAGACCCTTCTTATCTATGGATAACCGGTCGCAATGAGCCTTGGAAATTGGGTTCATTTATCTTCCACGCATGGCGAAATGGAACAGACTTTGAGTGATCCATTATTAATTGATACTTAGTAAATTAAAAATTGTATCAAAGGTCGTTCATGCGCAAACCAGACTCGAACTGGAGAGAAGGGGATACTTGGATAAGGGTCGTCCAAAAACGTCGCCTCACTCCCCCACCTTTGATAAGATTTTTCCACTTGTTAAAGGTGTAAAATTAAAAAATTAAACCAGTTTGCCTCTGCAATGCCGCCTCTTCACGTAATGGCCAATAACAAAAAATAATCAAAGTTCCTATGGTTTCACTAGATGGCAGCACATAAGCGACGTGGTAGTAGTAAATAATAGTGTGGGGCATCTATCTCCTGATTCACCTACATATTACTCCTTTTAACAAGATTTCTCCAAGTGGGAGACATTGCTCCACATGTTGTATTCCTTTTTCCACGTACCAAGGTCTTTTTCATTTTAGGCTGTCAAGAAGTTAATGGTGGAATAAATACCTTGTAGACCTGGTAGATCTATGGGAGAAGAAACTAGGCCTACATGTATTAAGGACAGTAAATCAGAGAAGAGACAGAGAGTGAGTGGAGAGAGAGGACAATAAACAAGAAAATATCCATCATTTATTTAAATCTGCTATCCATCATTTACGGAAATTATTTATGATATGAATACAATATTTACTATTACTGGGATTTAATAGAGATCCATATTTTATCGTAGAAAATGTAGAGATTCAAGCAATTTTACTTTAATTTTGAAGAGCAGGGCGAGGAGAATGCAGGCGGGGCAAGTGACGGATGGGAGAATGTCAGGTGGGGAGAATGTCGGCATGGGAATACTAGAACCATTATAATCCCAAGACCTACTGTCACATAGCGGTGATGTGGAAGTCCTCACCCTTCCTTAGGTATTAGTTCCTACACTTTCACTAGACGGCAGTGCAGTGGCTATATACGTGTTGTTCATTTGCAAGGGGTATACATGTGTCCCATTTTTTATGCCTGTGTCTGAGTGTTGCATGATAAGAAATTTGTCCATGTCTCAGGTCACTTTTTAAAACAATTCAATCTTGTCTTGTGTCACTTTTTAAGCAATGCATTAATTATACTAATTGTCGATACAATGTCGTGTGTCATCTGTTAAATAAATCACTGTGTCTCATGTCTATTTTTAATACATTTCTGGATGTCTCATGTCAAATTTTATCAGCCTTTTGGAAGCTGTGTGTGTTGCACGTTAAGGGGACCGTGTCGCCATGTCGCCGTGTCGCCCATGATTTAGCAGCCATGTCGCATGTTGATTGTGTCGAATTTTACCTATATGTACCCATTTTGCAAGACTTCAAAGCCCCACACTAATCTAACCCTGCCTGTTTTGTCCCCAACTGAGAATGATATCAATGTGTAATAGTAAATATTCAACATATCCAATGCTTTTCTTTTTCAAATATCACTTTTCTTCTCTAAGATATTCCAACACATAATCAACATGACTAATATGGATATCTTTATATCCATAGAGATACTATCTTGGATCAATCTCCAATGCCTGAGGGACTCCCTCATTTGTATATACTACTATGTGGTGTTTGACTAGCTAGTAGACGTTTCTCTACACTAAGTCCCTTAGGCTATTCTCATAGATCAGAAATCAGACCAAAGTGAAGTTGGTTATTATACAATACATTTCATGTCTGTTAAAGAATAATTAGTTTAACAATTGTTTTGTATGTAATGCCCAAGAAATAGTGGTTGGGTGTGAATAAATTGGATTTCTTTGTATATATTGATATTTTTTAAATTATAAAAATAAACAAGGTGGTCAAGTCTATCCATTACGATTAGGAAAAAGGCGAAAAAGGAGCCAGTCCTAATTGTAATAGTTGAAAAAGAGCAGCTGAGATCTGTCATAACAGCAGATGACACAGAATAGGGGACTGTTAATAGTGAAACAGACTCCTTGTAATCACTTTGTGGTGGTTGGTAATGGGAGAAAAGATCTCAGTAATGAAGAAATAGTTTGTGCCATTAAACTCTTCGTTCCAGAAATAGGAATATATGGTTGGTTATAGGAAAAGGTGCCTAAGTAATGTATTTTGGGTAAGCGTAATATGTGCAAAAAAAGGAGGAAAAGTCTGTAATATTACATATATCATACAGATTACAACTATTATATGGGACGCAACACTGCCACATCCTTACCGCTTTCTGCGGGCAGACCCCCTGCTGTGCACATCTGACCTGTTTACGTTGATGAGCCCATAAGGATAGGGTACTTGGTTGTCTGCCTACGTGAATCTTGATTCAAATGGAATTATGGGACTTAATGTACAGTGTAAATTCTATATACAATCATGGGATATTTATTTGGTGCGCTAATGTCAATATTCATGGGTTTTACATGTTTCCAAAGCACAAACCATATCTTTCCCAGACTTGTGCAATGTTTATGCAAGTCGCCTATTGAAGGAGGGGTGGACAGTAGCCCATAGGTGCGTACAGAAATATTGATGCTAGCCCAGTGATTGGATGGGAGGCCTGATGAATTATTCATGAATCCCCGAAAAGTGCTAAGGATGAGGATGGTGCATGGCGTATGACTGAGGAAAAGTCCCTGATATGTCTCGGATTTATTTCTGTTTCGTCTCCAATGTAGGCCTGTTATAAGTCCTAATAAATGTTTGGGCCCAGCATGTTCCAGGACGCTTGATTTACTTTGCCACCTGTATGCACTTGCTGTATAAAACGCAAACAAAATTATAAATCACTTGTATAATAGTGCAGTAAACGTAGCAATAGGTCTATAGCATGCTACTAGACAGTGCCCGTATGTAGGGCCCACTATATTGTGTCTCTTTCCTTGGTTTTAACTTGTCCTTTTAAAAGAGTTAGAGATTTTATTGCTTAGAACTAGACTATATAGTTGCAGGTCTAAATTGAAGATCTATTTGGATCCATCGAATGATATTGTTTAAGGTAGGCCCATACATCATTTGTAGTCATCATGTGCAGCCGTCGTGGGTCTAGTCAAACAGGCTATACGTTCTAAACAGCTTTAGTGATACAGTTCGAATCCATTAGTGTTTCATAGCCTTGTGGATCTTAACGTTTCTTAATTCTTTCAAAATGCTACATAATGTATGGAATGTGCAATTAATGATGTTCTAGTGTTACGCCTTAAATCCGATAGTACACAGTCATGGCATTTCAGCTTCTAAGAGTGCTCTAAAGTTAATCAGAATCCATGCCTGTGCCACATAGCTTATCGATTTCCAGACTTACATGGACCACACAGTTAATTAAATTTATGGGAAAGCCTCAACATTCAATTGGCAGTTCTTGAAGAACTATTATGAAATTAAAGTGAAAATCGATGTTAGCAATTTGCCCTAATGCTTCAAGATGGGATACTGTAGGCATTATATATGTTGAATCTCCTTGGAAATTATTCGATCGGTATTACCCCTTTCACACTATACAGCTCTGAAAGTGCTTCACAGCGATTTGAAGCTCTTTCTACATTTCGATTCTGTTTACAATGTAAACTCAAAGCGATTTTTAAAGCGAATTCTAGAATCCACCTACAGTGTATAGGTGGATTCTAAAAGTCGATTCCCTTCCCTTCGCATTCCCAATATTATTTGAGGTAGTGTATACAGAGCCATAGAGCATGATAGAGAATAGAAACGTTTGGGGCAGCAGTAGTTTAAATTGAAATATATACAGTGCGCATGATGTGTTGTAATGTGAACAGAACCGTTTTAAGAAATCAGTTCGCAACGATTTAATTTGTTTGATTCGATCAACTTTGGTTCGGTGGCGTGAAAGTGGTATAAAACTGTTGAGTGCTATGAAAGGAAACTATGGTACGAACAAAGTTTTCAATACTATGTTTATTTTCATAATAATTTCGGTCTCACCCACGACATCGCTCACAAGGAATCATCAATTTGTATCCATAAAAACTTGTACACTCCCTTTACGAAAAAGGGAAATCACCACATAGCATCATATGCTAAATAAGATATAGTTCTTAAAATTGATTTAACCCCATTAGTCTCTGCCTTGAACCCGGTTCATGGGGTTTATAGATGCCTGCTAGTTTGCTGTATACTGCCTTGGCTTTGCCTCGGGATTATACACCATACCATGCACCAGCAGTTTCTGAGTGTCGGTCATTAATCCTTCAATGATGATTAACCCCTCTCATACCAGAGTCAATAATTGATATCTCATGTAAGATTCCAATGTGGGACACTTGATAGAAATTGGGCGAGTGGTACAAATCTATTTAAATAACATTGATAATCACGATTAATGTACATGTACTCAGATTTGAGCAAAATATTATCAACAGTAAGAACATTGTCTTCAACAACAGCAAGATATTGTCATAATAGGAGTACAGTATAGCACCCATAGGATGTGGGATTGGGAGAAAAGACGAAAAATTAATTTTCCTAAAGCATACCCTGTTCATCATTTTAAAGCCTTTATCTCATTAGGGTGTAAAAATATTTGACTTTAAAAATCATATATACCGGTAACCATTGTTGAAACAATTTCAATATGTCCTTATTTACATTTTCATTGGGTCAAATGTGTCTTTCATTTAGCTAACCGTTGTCGGTAGACCGTCCGGACAGTCCCATATGCTTTATGCTGTATAAATGACATGGTATGGTTTAGAACAGCATGCAAGATTTCTAATATTTCACACCGTTCTTTTGCTTTCCACAATGCAAACCCTGTTTCCCTAACTTCCCAACCTTAACAACAACCAGGGATGAGGCAATCCCGTAAAGTGACAAGTCATGTACAAGATAATTATTTGGGGACAGTTATACATACGTAAGCTTGATTATACTGTGATCATTATTGTACGAATGGAAATATCCCAGGTTTCATCAATGCAGAACTAGTCGAAGGAACTGCACGTAGACCTATTATAAAAAGAAGTTGTGGTCCCAGAAACACCAGGGACTCTCTGGAGAAACACATTTTTAATAAAATACAGTTAAGAACTTGTGTATAGTATATTAAATTTGGAACAGTTGAAACCCTTTATATGTAATATTATTTCCATGTATGTAATCATTGTCTACTTCTATCTTTACATTTGAAAAATACCTCTTTCCCGACAAAAATAAGCCCAACGGGATTTTATCCCGTCATTATAATCTCCGGTTACATCCATTTCATTCATATATAGGCTATTCATCCATCATATTCAGAATTATAGCCGTATCTCAACTTCCTGCCAGGTTTTTAGCTGCGGAATATGCTGATGTTAACAGAATGAAGAAACAGGGAACCGGAAATCTGGTCCTGACAGCGAGGAGACAAGATAAAAATGGTTCAGAGAAACGCGCATGCGCACTTGGTACTGAGGGACGTACTGGGACTTGGTGAGGCTCGCTCCATACCGTTCATGTGAATATTAGAGTTCTGCTTCCTAAACTGATATCTGAACATGGATTTAATCTCCCTTCTATAATATGCACCTGTCAAAATATAAAGAAAGAAGTTGGCGCAATAGTTCATGTAGAATATAGTACGTGTTATGTAGAGCTGTCCACTTATCCTATCTGCTACAGTAGGAGTCTTAGGGTTTAACGATTGGTGAAACTGGTGGCACCACATGATGAAATAAGGGAGGTTAAGACAAATGAAACAAGACGATATGGCAAGGAGAATAATTGTAAATTCCAGTCGGATCCTCTTCTCTCGGTGCATTATTTTAGTCCCTCTTCTACCAGATTCCCAGTTGACTAGTCTTTTAAGAATGGGGAGATTTAGGGCAAGAATAACAATAGATGGCACGGCGGTAATCATTATCCCATACACCGCATCGAGTACGAAGTTTTCCTTGTTGAAAGCCCTGTTCCTCGTGCACGCTCTCTCTTTGGACGTCTCATGGACCTCGCTTAAGATTGGTTTATAAAGGCACAGAAGCAACGCACAGAGGATGACGCAGATGATGAGTCTTTTGGCACATCCACTGGTAACAAAACGCTTCCTATGGCTCGGCATACAGACGGCCACAAATCGCTCCACTGCGAAAATAACGATGAGCCAAGCAGATACAAATCTGAACGTGTAGCTTGCGTAGAGAAAAGCTTGGCACGCACCATTAAAATTCATCAGGGGTAAACGGCGCTTCCCCGGCCACCGCAACATGCCATGGTTCAGCCAATCAATGAAGACATAAGTCAACAGCACAAGAATATCCGAGGCTGAGAGAGCCACTAGATAAAGGCTTGACGGCAGTCGCTGCATCACTTTTGAAGTGAACACTTTGAGTGATATGCCATTGCCGACGATGCCAATGACGATGATCACAGGTGTCATGTACGCGTAGACATCCTTCCCGATGTCATGGATGCGAAGGTCCTCCTCTTGAGGATTGAGATTTCGGATGTCGTCATCAGATATAGAGGCATCATTAGACCTGGAATAATTGTTGCAGTCTACCGAATCCAGAAGAAGTTTGTTCCAGTCTGAGGTGTTTGACGGGAAGAGATCAAGATTGCTGAGCATGCGTACCACGTCCTTATCGTTACACCGTGCCTGCAATGTAAACTCGAATAATTATCTCTGCAAACAATCATTTCCGCATGATGCCACTTTCGTGCTATAAAACGGGATTTAAGGCTACACTATGAACTCGTGCAGAGTATATAAATTCCACTTTCCCGATGCAAAAACCGAAGCAATTTCCCCAACTGTGCGATCAATTAATTTCCAGAAACATTGTTACATTCTTGGTCCAAAATTGCTGTATAAATTTTTCTTTTCATATAAATATCTTTCAAATGAGGTGGTACACATTGGTATACCAATGGAATGGCTTGGTTGGTCAAACTATTCCTGTTATATGATGCCCAGGCCCGCGGTATAAACAGGTCTGGGATTACACTGCACGAAACTGGTTTTACCACTAAGGTGCATTGTGCATGTGTTCGAGGAAACAGTAGGCATATCTCTACATTTATAAACTTGTATGAAGTAGGATAATTAGATGTCTGGGAACTGTGTACAAAAATAATAAGAACTAAATAAATAAGCTATTTGAAACTGCGCTGACATTTTGGTAAGTAAAATTGGTTGAAATATTGTGGAAATTTTGTACATTTGTTTAAAAAGTTCATGTAGACAAAAGTTGTGCTAAATAAACAATGCTCATTTTGTCTGTACATTTGTCTGCATTACATTGAATAACACCCCTTTAGCTTATACATATATGTATATCTTCAGTGGCGATTCTGTTAGGATACAGATTTGGCAAACTGACCGAAATAATCACAAAATATCTTACGTCACAGATGATTGATAGTCTTAAAACGTGGTTGGAATTATAATTTTAGATGATATATTGAGTCAGATACCTAGCTTGTTATATCTATTATAGTCAATCATTATTCCTTACCCCTGGCATGGAGGTATTAATAACATGGTTGTCGGCTGTGTCCAATATTCGTCCAAAATCCAGCACATTGTCCAAATCCATCCTGTAAATAATGGAAGGCAGAGAGAAACCATAAATCCCGGTAGCAACCCACTAGAGCAGAACAAGCTGTAAAAATGGCTTGGATGATATAAAGTGACAATCAGTATTCCACATATCAAAGCGACGTCCATCTGCCCCCGCACTCTTCGTGATAGAAGCTCCCTTATGGGGCTCGGTGGACAAGTCTAGGCTGAGAAGAAAGAATGGAATAAACGAAATGAGTGTAATATCATGACTTGCAGTGGCTGTAACCGCTTGGAGGAGAAGGATTCTGTTATACGCGAAGTTGTTAAATCTGACTGATATTCAAATAATCTGCATAATATAATGAACGTGTGCTCCTTTATGGAATGCGTAGATGTTGATATTTTCAATGGTATTGAGTAGGTGTATGTATGCTGGTATGTACGTATATTCTGTGAACTGCGATTAACATCACAATGAAAAGGGCCATTTGCATGATGAATGACCTTAGTTGGTCAGACATTGGAGGAAACACTTCACATGGCTGGCACAACGCCCACACGCAGGTATACTGTTCTGGATATCCTAGCTTTATCTAATGAAGACAGGAGATCTAACAATTAGCGGCTCCTATAATTATTCGAGACAGAGTGAACAGTTAAATGGATAAATTAGTTCAAACATAATGAATATAAATGTTTACTCATATGAATAATTCTTTTAGCATATAAACGGTTGGCATGTATGACAGGCTGACAAGCAAGGCAAGACAAGATAATATGATATGAGATTAACTTAAACTTAGTGATAAGAGACACATGTTCTGACCGTCATATTATTTTGTATTGCTTATCAGAAAAGCATCCAGCAGTATCACTGCTGTTCTTAGCTTGTTCTGATGACACACATATATATATATATATATAATTATTTATTTTAAATTCGTAGAAAAACGATAAGCAATTATATTTGCGCTACCACTTCCTATTGTTACACCAAGATGGAGCATACTCATTTAAGTTAATATTTCTTAAACTATTATAACGAATATAGGTTTTAATATATTTCCATACATGTTCTTTGTGTATAACAAAGGGTTACACCCCTGCATAATTAATGTCCACGCTGTGTCCACGCTTTGTCTCTTCATTAAAGCCCAGAGGGGTACCCTCTAATGAAATCCCCCTCTCTTCTGCCTCGGCGGCCTACCGCCCTGTAAGCTGAGAACAGAGAGAGGTTCCCATCACGTTACTATACATCTGTACAATAAACCTCTAGAATTCCACAATAACATCTTCATTTATTATTCTGAACATGTTGGTCTTTTTGGCATTAGTCTTCAAACCAAGCATTGTTGTGTGTTTAATTAGTAAACCAGCCTCTAGATGATCATTTAATGGAAGTTTGGTTCACCAGTGGAGGGGTACAAATAGCACAGCCGTCCGCATCTGTAAGGTTCCTAATGAATCATCACCAGCCCCTTTGAATTACCTTCAGGCTCCGTGTATTATATTATATACGCAAGTCATTCCACATGCTGATTATTACGAATAAAGAAAAACAAGATGTTTTCCCTGAAAATAGCCCGTTCCTAATAGAGAGCCCGAGGGTTTCCCCGTCCTCTTATGCCAGTCGCAAAGCAGGGCTGTCGCTCGTTCTGGAAGCCTTTGCAAAAGGGCAAGCCCAGACGTAAGGCAATGGTTATGTGTATTGTCGGTTGACTACCCTGGGGTATAGCCTAAGGTGAATTCAACGTATCACCAGTCGTAAACCAATCAGTGAAGCCATCCCCATGTGCCGGCGAAATGGCTCTAGACATGGTAACGTGTACATTCCCAAAGGAAGGAGCTCCTCTCTGCCCACTCGTCAATGGACCTGGCAACATGTATGCAATCTTGATACTTTTCCACTGACATTAGCGAGTCAAAAAGGATTCTGACTCCTACGTACATGCAGCACTGACAGTTGCAAAGGCAGATTATCTACAGCTAGCCATACATATACCAAGTTAGTTTAATTATGGAAATGAATCTATCTAACAGAAAAATAATTTAAGAGGTTTAAGCGATGGGAAGAAGCTTTTAGTACCTTCACCTAAAAATGAGACTTTTGAAAAATCATGAGCATTCGTCGAACAATACATACCTTGCTTACTCGGTGAGTAATGTCCACCTCATACTCCACACTATATGGTATTCTTACTATAATACCCACAGAATGCTGATGGTATGTTTATTATTAGATCTGTAGAAATTGTTCGCCGGCATAGAATTAAGCAAACCCCACTAACTATTGTCTGCTACACAGACAATTGCCGACTGTAGTAATTGTATGCATCTCATAGATATTTTTGTATAATAATCCCCCCCCCCCCATATGTTTTGTCAAAACCTTCGGACTGAAACAAAATAGATGTAAAACACGTCGGTAACCATTCTTACAATAGATTTAGGGCCCTAGATCCAGATAAAGGCACGATAACTCCCTGATAATTTATTCAAAGCTGTGTGAGCGACTCATATATTAAAACAAATGGAAATACAAAGACATTCGATAACATTTTATTAGATAAAAATGACCATGAATATGGCAATTGCCCACAAATGAATGATTCATGAATAGGGAAAGTGATTTAGAGGGTGGCCTACTCGTGAAAATGCCCAAAGGTAGCGCACATACTTGGGGGAATCATTCATACCAGTGTAGTGTTCTTCACTACAACCCAGTTCTTTTAGCAAAGAATAAGACAAAAGAATGATTTCCTACACCGTTCTCTGTTTATTCAGACTCAAGAGGTAAGCATGACCTGTCCGAAGCTGGTTCTCGGACCTGTACACCAATCCAGGTACACAGTACCACATGGTGTCTCGGAGTACATGAACATCAGTACTAATTAATAAAAGATTTGAAATACTTTACAGCCACACGGGCACTAAGGCCACAGTCCTTTATACATTAAGGTTAGACAATAATACTGTAAAATGCTGTTTGTAAAAGATAGGAGATAGAAATACGCGTGACTTCTAATCTCAGTAATATGACACAGTGAAATAGCACACAGTGGTAGCTCCAGCTGGTGCTTCGGAGAGGAAGTAAACCAATACCACTACAATACCCCTTTCCCTTTTTTAGGATTTTTAACAAAATTGAAAAATCCGAACAGGAGAAAAATTTAAAAAAGGGTAATAAAGATAGCAGTTTCAAATGGTTATAAAAAACAGATCATCGGGTAAAAGTACAATTTCCAAAACCTCGGAAATAATAAAATACAGATACAGATAGGTGCATAATGTGATCTCTCTACATACAAAACATATCGGAACTACTAACAGTCATACAAGAAGGAGCTTATGGAGTCCTATCTATATAAGAGAACAAATCCGAAGTATAAAATATGTGTTAAACTCTTGTAGAAAACCTTATTTCGTTTAGAAAGGTAAAGTGTAGCAGACCTTCTGTCCAACAACACATCAAAAATCACAAGAGTAAGTATAGCAAAAATATAAAATCTGTAACTCAAGACACGTTATATACAGTGTAGAAAAAATAAATCTGGTAAGGAAACAGTTCCAACTGGGAAAAAATTTCCAAAAGTCCGAAGACAGATCCGAGGCGTCCACATAATAAAAATAGTTTTCTCACGCATCCTAGCCGTCAAAATCCATTGGCATGGAGGGCTTTTCCGGGTTCTCGGACTCACTGAACAGGCCGCCTGCGCCATCCATCAGGTCCTCGGGATCCAGATCCTGGGTGGGTGTGGGCTGTGTCTCGGATACAGCAGATGTTGTAGCCGCAGCTGGACTCGCGGAAGCAGCAGTCTGAGCCATACTGCTAAGCAGGTTAGCCAACAGCATGGCCTGGGCAGGGTCAATCTGGAGTGGCGTACCGGCCACCGTCAAAGAGCTGACAGGAGGAGCAGTCATCGGGGGAGCAGAGCCAACATCAGACTGACATTGCTGCTGCTGCAGGGTAGCTTGGTTTTCGCACTCCGAAGGACTTCCCTCACTTCTCTCCGAGTCATCTAGTAAGCTCTGAAGGACGGCATTCGCTTCCACTAGATCTCGGATGCGCTTGTCCTTCACCTCGCTTTCTTTCTTCAGCTGCTTGATCAGCTGCGCCTGCGTTTTTGTTACCTCCTGCAGGCGAGCTGACTCCGCAACCTGTCGACGCACGGTCTCAACTTGCCTGAGAGGGGCTGACAGAGTAGCCATGGATGCTACCACCTGTTTGCCCACTGCCTCAGAAGCAGCCGACAGGTCTTTCAGGGCCTTCTTAACAGCGGCCTCCTGGGCAGCAACCAAAGTTTTGGTGTCCTCTGGAAGCTGGCCAATCAAGTCATCCTCCCAAAGCCTAGCCTTCTTCGACTGGCGCTTGGAGGCAGGAGAGGGAGTCCGACTCTCGGACGCAGGGCGCTTTTTGCCTTGCGTTTTCTGGGAACCACTAGCTTCCTTGGAAGTGGAAGCAGCAGTTCCTGTCTGGTCGCGGGTCTCCGAACGACCACTAGAGCTCCGTCTCATGGCAGCCATGTGTTGCCCCGAGAGGTAGACCATCTTCAGGAAAGAAGGGTTGGTCCTGACCTTGGGCTCCACCTTGCTGGCCTTGTAGATGGAGTCCTTTCTTGACTGGTTGTGGAGAGTTTCTCCACCAGTCATCAGATGAGGAATAAGCTCAACCCGCCTGTCGTATGCCTGCGCACAATTCTTGTACGGGCATACCCATACCTGGACAAACGGAGCATGTTCCTCGGAGAGGTGGCGGAAAAACCGCTCCCTAGTCCTATAGGAACGAACGCCAGATGCGTTGATCCCTACGTGGCGGCAGACTAGGAATGGACACCTCCATCCGGGTTGCCAGAGCTTTGACACACCTCTCAGTTTAATGTGGTTTCCCACCGACATATCCTCCTTCTTCGTCAGTTTGGGCCACACTTCAGTCTCATAGGTAGCCATGAGACTGTCCGAGAACTGCGCGCTCTCATCATCTGATTCCTCCGCCAGGGGAATCTTGCCTTTCTTCGTGTCCTTGGAAGGGTCCAGGGGAGCGATCTCGGATACCCTATCCAATTCCAGGCGAAGGCTGTCCACAGAACCTCGTCCCGATAGCTGAACCCTCCGCGCTTCAGCCCTATGAACTTGGTTCTTCTGGGACTTCTTGCTTTTTCTCGGGATCTTCTTGAGGGAAGCAGCAGGAGGGGGCATGCTTCCACTCGACCCCGACCCAGAAGGGGAAGGTTGCTTGGATGCAACCGCCACTTTGGGTATTTCGGAGGCACTCCTCCCAGGCTGGGTGGAGCGGCGGTCTCTCCTTCTTCCTCTTTCCTGCCCCTGTGAAGAGTGGGAAGGGGAGAGAGACAAAGCACGAGTGATGGCCACTGTGCTTCTGGGGATTGAAGGAGTTCTGTCTCGCTGAAACAGCTTCCCCGGGCTGACAGCCTTCCTGGGAGACCGTCTACGAGGAGGAACAACCTTCTCCTCGACTTCAGGGGACGATGAAGTGGCACCAGAGACACCCGAGGTGTCACCAACGGCCGGGGCCTTGTCTGGGACCTCCTCAAAGTCCATGTCACTTTCCGAACCATGGTCCGGACTACTAGCCTCCTTGGAGAGGCTTAACAGGTCATCTGCTCCTCGCAGGACCTCCGCGGCTACACGGTCCGAGACCGCTTCACCTTCCGAATCGGACAGTCCGAGACTCTTCTCGGATTCGGTTTTCTTGTCAGAAGACATCTTGCAGCTTCTTAGCACTGGCAACTGTAATAAAAATAATTCACAATATAAATCACAATGTCCAGAAAAAGCATCCGAAGATGTCTCGGATCGTACCACTAGCTCCTCGGAAACCAGACCAGCCTATAGCACTTAGCTTATTTAGACAGGGGAGGTACCCGAAGCGAGCTCGGAACTGGCTAGGGAGCCCAGTTACAGATATTATGAACATGACATTCTTACCAAACTTCATGAGGGTTTGGTTTATACCCATAGCAAAACTCCCCACAGTACTTGAGGGTACATACAGGTTGGGAAAGGCTTATACAGAGGTGAATTCCGACTCATAACAACACTCCGCTTGTCTAGCCGTCATGGCCGTTGCATTTCACATACCGGAGGCCTAGCCCACCTTCAACTATGTTTTATAGAAAAACTACAATAAATGCAGGGCTCATGCTTCCCACAACCTTAAGTTAGAACGGTATTCACATTTCAATAGACTTTTCAAGCAGTTCTGGGATCAAGGGAACTTACTCTAGAGTTTTCTTTCTCGTTGTATGACCGTTCTCTCTCGAGTCAGGAAGTCAAGTGAAAAGGGTGCAACACGCGGTGTCTACCCGATGAGACAGCTAGTGTGTAAGCACGCCACCGCTGCGTGCAGCGCCACCCGAGTTCCCGCGCTCCGCTGGTGACTAGAAACCAGTTTGGTATCGGAGCCAACTACAGCTCGGATCATGCTTGACCGGCTGTTCTGATCCTCTGTATGAGACATGTACAGAGCTAGCTAATTTTAGATTCAAGTGATCATCGTACCAGGCTTTTGTGCAACACTCTATTTACTTTCTAAATAGATTCTGACCCTCCAGCTGGCCCCAAGTTACCATAACTTAAAACAGGCCAACCTAGATACAAGCACTCCTCACAGTCAAATCAGATGTTTCCAAAATCTCAGATCGTCCTCTCGGGCAATAATAGAAATAAATCTATATTGTCGAATGGGCTTCAGAGTGGATAAATTCGGTCTTCCACTCCTCGACTTCTCGTTGTGTACTTTTATTGTGTTTGAGGCAAACCAGCTCGAAAATTTCCCTCAATGATACCAATTCGGGCCCATCTTACACTCGAACTTGAACAGTGCGAGAACGCAAAGTTCGTGTAGCAGTTGGAATAGGGTTTTTACCAGCCTGAGGAATTTTCCTCAACCCCCTTCCCCTCTTCTTTCCAGGGCCTGAATCGTCCGAAATTGTCATCATAACTAATTTCTTAGGACGGCCAGGTTTCCTTTTCACAGGGTCAGGTACCCGGGGTGTAGCAGCAACAACTGACACACCTTTTGGTCTACCTGGCCCCCTCTTGCCTACAGGCAGGACAACATTATCAGCCTGAGCTGGTAATTTCTTTGGCCTGCCAGGTTTTCGCCTCACAATAGGGGAATCAATAATTGGAGGAACAGCTGGGCGCTTAGCATTTTTCTTTTTCTTACAAGCTATACCCTTTGGTCTACCTCTAGGCTTCACACCTATGGTAACCTTGTCTCTTTCCTTCTGCACTGGGCATTCTTTCCCAGCCAGGACCTTACCATCTTTCAGTCTCAAAATATCACGGCCTGCTTTCTCTTGCTTACGAAATTCATCAGCCCGATGCAAGTTAATGACTTGCCTCGGACCATTTTCGTCAAAAGCAGCCTTGAGATAATCAACATGATATCTCAAAAGACCTTCGGATGTCTCTAGTTCATAAGTGGTACCCCCTATGAACTATCTGACCTTGTAAGGGCCGTCCCATTTTGGACCAACCTTCTTACCGGCCTTGGGAGGACAAAATCGGTAAACAATGTCTCCCACCTTAAATGATTTCGGATTACTTCGTTTGTCAAAATCTCTTTTCTGATGAACAGCAGAAACTCCGAGATTCTTTCTAACGAATTGGTGACCCTTCCTCATCCATTGCTTGAGATTTTCAACAAAAGCAACCCTACAGGGAAAATCCAAACCACCAGGTGACACACCATGAACAATGTCCAACGGAGTCACCAGTTCAGTTCCAAACACAACTGCATTCGGAGTGCACAAGGTACTGGCCTGTACCGTTCCTCTGTACGCATGAGCAATACAGGGAACCAACAAATCCCAATCATCGCCATCGTAGTCAGTCAAGCAGGAGAGCTGCTCCACAAGGACGCGATTAAATCTCTCTGATTGGCCATTTGATTGGGGTCTGTAAGGAAGGGTGATTAATTTCTCAATCCCCAACATCTCCAGCAAACTCTTTACTAGTGCAGAACGGAATTCGGGTGCGCCATCAGTTTGCAAAGAAACAGGGCAGCCAAACCGCAAAATCCACTCTTTAAAGAGCACCTCAGCACAACGCTCAGCTGTGTGATCTGGCATGGGATAGGCTTCAGACCACTTAGAAAAATGATCTGCTACTACCATGACATAATTGTTTCCTCTAGGGGTCGCCCGAAACGGCCCTAGAATATCCAAAGATATCCGGTTCCACCTCTCACCATGTTTCTCCTTCTTGAGAAGAGAGATTCCTCCCCCTCCTCGGGTCTTTCGCATTGCACATTCAGGACAAGCCTTAATCCACCTAGTCAGGTCGTATTTCATCCCGGGCCAATAATACTTCATCTTGGCCGACCAGGACACCTTAAATACACCAAAATGACCTGAGGTCTTCGGACCATGCAAGCCTGCAAATATCTCACTCCTCAATGATGTAGGAATCACCTTCCGAACATACAACTTCTTGGTACCCCGCCTGGTCCATTCCAGACACAGAATACCATCTACCATTGACAGACTCCCTAGGTGATGTACATAGTTCCTGAACTCATCACATTCACCAGCAAGATTTTCCTTGCTAGGAACAGATTCCGTTCCATTAACCAATGCAATCACCCGAGAAATGATTGGGTCGTCTTGTTGTGCTTTCTGAATGGTATTTTCTAAAGCTCCGAGGGAAACAATCTGCTGTGCATCTATTTCTGCAATGACAGCATCATGAGACCCACAATCCGGACAATCTAGCCTAGCACATTTTCTAGTGGGCAACCTCGAAAGGGCGTCAGCATTTTCATGCTTTTTCCCTGCACGATGCAAAATCATAGACTGATCTAACCCATACTCCTGGATGGTAGTTAGCCATCGGGCGAGCATGTCAGTAGGATCTCTAAAATTCAGCAACCATCTCAAAGAGGCATGGTCTGTTCTGACACAAAAATTCCTATTACCAAGCAGATAATGTCGGAACTTATTCAGATACGTAAGTACTGCGAGCAGCTCCCGTTTAGTAGCACAATAGTTCCTCTGCGGACGAGTGAAACCATTGCTAGCATATCCAAGAACTACTTCCTTCCCATCTTGTATCTGCGACAGGATTCCGGCCATGCCAAAACCACTGGCATCAGTATCAAGAATAAAATCCCCTTTTGTTCTCGGATAACCCAACACTGGTGCAGTAGTCAGTAAATCTTTCACCTTTGAGAAAGCTTTATCACAGTCAGAGTTCCACACTATAGGTTTAGTATAGCGCTTCTCCCTCCCTGCCTCGGTCACCACCTTCTGCAAAGGAATTACGATCGAACCAAAATCCGGCTGAAATTCCCGATAATAGGAAGCAAAACCTAGGAATTGCCGAATCTCCTTTGCGTTTTTCGGGATTGGCCAATCTCGGACTTTCTGCACCTTCTCTGGGTTAGCACAGATTCCTTCATTGGACACAATCCTGCCCAAGTATTCCACATGTCGGCGGAAAAGTTCACACTTCTTGGGCTTAAGCTTAAGGCCATACTCTCGGATTCTTTCCAGGACTAATCGGAGGTTATTCAGACACTCATCAAAAGTTTTTCCGAAAACCACCACATCGTCCAAGTATACCAAGCACGACTTCCAGCGGAGACCATTCAACATCTGGTCCATCATACGCTGGAATGTGGCAGGGGCATTACACAATCCAAAGCTCATCACTTTGAACTGGAATAATCCCACGCTAGACAAGAAAGCAGTTTTCTCTTTGCTGTCCTCGTCCATAGCAACCTGCCAATACCCACTTTCCAGATCAAGAGTACAGAACCATTGGTTGCCACCCAATGCCTCTAAACACTCATCGATCCTTGGGAGTGGAAAGCTGTCCTTAATCGTCACAGAATTCAGCTGACGATAGTCGACACAAAACCTCTGAGTGCCATCTTTTTTTGCGACCATAACAATAGGTGCTCCCCAAGGGCTACTGCTATGTTCGATTCTACCTTCTCTGTACATCTTCCAGATCTCTTCTTCAGCCTTGTCTCGTTTGAACACAGGTATTCGTCTATAAGGGAGCTTAATCGGATTAGCATCCCCTGTGTTTATCACATGACGAACCTTATGTGTGCATCCGAGTTTATTCCCTGGCAAGGAAAAACAAGTCTCAAAATCCTGCAGAAGTGTCAGAGCTTTTTCTTTATCTCGGGCCTCAGTTAGGTGTGAATCACCTATCAACTTAGTCAGCGGACATACTGGACTTGGTGGTACAGGAATCTCGGGACAAATCAAATCATCATCAGCAATTGGGGACTCCAACACCTGAATAGAGTTAATTATCGCCTCACGGATCCTCGGATCCTCCTCCTGTTCGGGATCATCTGAATGTGGTGTCAATAAAGTCACTTTATTCACTTTCCCTACCACCATACCCTTCTTCAACCTCACTGGGTTTTCGGACGGATTGCAAAAGGCTACCAAGGCCGGTTTCCCGTCACCTGACACATAAGTGTTCAAGCTCCCCAAAGAATAGTCCTTCAGCAATCCCTGGTCTGGCTCGAACATCAAACCAGTTGATGCGTCTGAGTCACTGCAAACATCTAATTCAGCAAGAGTAACGGATTTCGGGAGGATGACAACTGCTTTCCGAAGTTTCACCGCCCGTTCCCCATCGTTCTCACTTACATCTATAGTGTTCACAGAGGATTCTTTCACGTTGTACTCAGGGGGTCTTTTCCATAACCTACATTCCACTGAATGTCCTCGGTTTTCTAAGTAGAACAATCCTGACCAGTCAAGACTACATCGATGGACCCAATAAAAATCAGCTCCAAGAATGCCGTCCTCGGGTCCTTTAAGACCACTCACGACCAAACATGTAATCATGTATGTCCGTCCACCCATTACCATGGGGCAAAGCACACTTCCATAAGTGAATATAGGTGTACCCGTTCCAGTTGAACACACCATATGTACCGAAACCAAAGGTGGTGCATTTGGAAGGGAATCATAGAAACCCTTAGTGACCAGGGAAGTTGTAGCACCTGGGTCTACCAAGAAATGTCCATGACCTCCACCTAATCCTACTGGGGCGTACCATCTCTCCCGAACCAATATTTCATTAGTTGGAATCTCCAAAGTTTTATGCAAGTGCACGGAAACTTTCTGAATCTGGGCAGAAGTTCTAGGAATCTGATTTCCCACCAGTAAAATCTGACCTTCCTCAGCATGAAATCCAGACTGACCCCATCTCACATCTGAATCCTCCAGGGGACCTTCAGTCCCTGGAGAGGCTTTACCGTCCGGCAACGATGCGCAATCTCTGGCTTTCTGAAGGCTTTGCTCTACTGAGAGCGCGTCCGACATACTTCCCAGTGCCTGGGCCTGACCCTCAGTCCCTATGCTACTCACAGACTCCCTTCGGACTGCAGTACTTGAAAGCGACTTATTCCCGACCCCCACCTCGCTCTTTATGAGGGTCCGTTGGCATTTCCCGAAGCCGGCTTGCCTATTGAGGCCTCAGCCTGCTTCAAGAGTCCGAGCAACTCCAACTTCCTAGGGCATTTCGCCAAGAAATGTCCGTCTTGGTCGCACAAGTGACACGTCTTTGGCATGGTTCTGACAAATTTCCTAGGCCCAGGAGCCTTGGATTTATCAGTACCAGTTGCACCCGAGGAAGGTTTCTTCCTACCATCACCCCAGGCCTGGACTGCCTGCACAAAAACTTCCTGCAGTTCCTCGGACCCAGAGTCCTCCGGAATGCTTTCAGCTTGAGCTACATCTGTAGCCTGAGTGACGGCCTTAATCCTAGCCCTTGGAAGGCTACTAAGTGCTGGCAACGCTGGCTGCACTGAACCGGCCTGAATGGAAACAAGAGAATTTGTTTCCAACGTACAACTCTCCCACACCTCGGAGTAGTGAGCTGCTTCCAACAGATCAAAGGGCTGCTTAAAACGTACCCAGGTAGCCTCCTCTTGGTTACTTAGGCCACCCAGATATATTCTCAGCGACAGGGTTCTCAAGGTATTATCAATACCTGTGCCAAAGGCATACCTTCCCCGCCTAGCAACTTCGTTGGCAAACTGTCTGCTAGTTTGCCTGGGTGTCTGACGACAAGAGTAAAACTCGGATTGTCGTTTCACCCGAGAGTGATCTCCAAAATTTGCGTCCATGTGGGCCACAAATTGAGTGAGAGTAATACCCGTAGGTAGACCACCCATATCAGCTAGTTGCTTTCTAGCCCCACATCTAAGTTGCCTTAGAAATTGAGCTTCAGACCAGTTGTGCGCCTCAGCCACAACTTGCATTTCTCCCAAGTACACTCTCCAAGGATCTTTCCCATCCCACAATCTCATGACTGGGGGTTTAGGACCGATTGTTTCCACCTCCTCGAAGTGAGTGTACTCAAAAACATCCAAATCACAATCATCCGATCCTTCATAGTGCAAACCTTGCACCAAGGATCTGTCCTTTATATTTAAAGGCTTTCTAGTGTATTTGACTAGAGTTTGTGAAGCAGCCATGGTAGGGCCTTCTGTCCACACGCCTGGCTTAGCCGTATAAGTACTGTCGGACACCTTACCCCTAGCATAAATACTCTCCCCTTTAGGGCGTTTAATACTAGAAGGCGCGCCAGCACCAGCTAAACCCGTAGGAGGGGTATGGCTTAGCAAACCCACTCCTTCTGACTGCGGAGACGAGGTTGGAATCCGAGGTACAGGGTCTCGGATCGTCACCTTCTTTTCAGGCTCCAAAGGTTTAGGAGTTCCTAACACATAAGACGCACCAGCATCTTGTGATTCTCCGGCCTTTTCCGCCCCTACTACCGCAGCACGTGCAGCATCAAACATCCCTTGGACCTGGGGAATGAGATCCTCACTAGTAATGCTAGTAGCCCGTTGACTATCAACATCCGAGCCGAGGTTTGCCATCTGAACTCTGTTATAATCGGCCGACAAATCATCCACTCTAGCTACTTCATTACGTAGCTTTTCATTTTCTATCATCAAATTTTTAGTGGTATCTGCCGCTGATTTAGACACAGTGTCCAAACAATCATGCAACTCGCGATTTTGAATCACAAGTTGCCTCATCTCAGTTGCAAACTCATGACAACGAGTCTGTTCATCAGAATAAGAAGCCTTCAAATTCTGATTTTTGAGTTTCAAAGCTCGAATCTCATTAACCAGATCCATAGGATCTGCATCCAACAAGCTCGCATCGCCACCTCTATATTGTCCCCAGGTGGGGTTATCCAACGAGAATCCAGGCCTAGGATTCGCTGGTCGGATACCAATTCTAGGATCAGGAAGCCTAGGTGGAGCAAAGACTTTCGGGCTCGGAGGCCTCAGTGGAGCAGCGCCTCTCGGGCTCGGAAGCCTCGGAGAGGTAATGCCTCCAGGGTTTGGGAACCTCGGAGGGGCAACATTATCAAGCCCAGGACCAGCCTGGGCAGTGGCATCAATACCGTCCGCCATAGCACTTCCGAGGAAGGCTTCCAATTCCCAATAAAGGGACAACAGGGTTATTCCGAAGAAAAACCACCAAAAACTTTCCAATTGAGGCTAAAACTGGATCACGGCACCAATTGTAGTGTTCTTCACTACAACCCAGTTCTTTTAGCAAAGAATAAGACAAAAGAATGATTTCCTACACCGTTCTCTGTTTATTCAGACTCAAGAGGTAAGCATGACCTGTCCGAAGCTGGTTCTCGGACCTGTACACCAATCCAGGTACACAGTACCACATGGTGTCTCGGAGTACATGAACATCAGTACTAATTAATAAAAGATTTGAAATACTTTACAGCCACACGGGCACTAAGGCCACAGTCCTTTATACATTAAGGTTAGACAATAATACTGTAAAATGCTGTTTGTAAAAGATAGGAGATAGAAATACGCGTGACTTCTAATCTCAGTAATATGACACAGTGAAATAGCACACAGTGGTAGCTCCAGCTGGTGCTTCGGAGAGGAAGTAAACCAATACCACTACACCAGTATCTAGGGATTGAATGCAAAATATTGGAATACGGATTCAACGGTATTCTCCTACCTGAGTGGGTAGAAAGGAAACGGACTTTAAATGTGTTTATTATACGTGCATCCCTCTTGAGAGGTGCTATAAGTGGGGTGCAATAAAAATATTCATATAGTACACGTACTATATGAACTACTTCGTCACCAAGTCGGCTACTTTTTTCAGATTTCCACATGATACACATCAAGTTCTATGCCCATTATAATAAATATAGAATTCTCTCTATTTATATCATCCTTATGCAAGATATATAGACAGGAGACAAATCTCCTTTGGGAATCATGTACAACGAACTGGGGAAATCTCCCAGCTTTTGCCAATTTGATCTATTTCGTGCATACAATGAATGCACTGTCATGAATAGCTGAAAATGGTCCAAGAATGCGTGATGAGAGAAGAAGTTCATCGGGTATCAAAGTAAAATCTTGTATTTGGCGCGTAAAATAACTCGTAGGCCAACCTGGCATACATCAGACCAATGCCTTTGTTGTCTTGTTGTATCTTTTCTGGAACAGGTACATACATATCTCAGTACCCTGCTCCGAGCTTAAGCAATACTTCGCATCTGTGTTAGTATGAACCATTATTAAAATATTCTTGCATATTTATTTTATATATGCATATATTTATGTCTGACAAAAATTGTTTCGCCTTCATGTGGGCGTCGGTACCCTAGGCAAGCTTGCAACAAAACAAGATATTCTGAACAGGGATCCGACACCAACATTTCTTAAATCGCTGCTGAGTTCGATGTGACGCCTACTCGTTGCTAAACTAAAGTATTGATGCTGAATCGAGCTGGAAAATGAAGCTGGCAAATGGAGTTGCCGAATAGAGGTGCTGAATGTAGGACATGGCGAATGGACGTTGGAGCTCATAGTATTAGTAAAATTTGGTTTCGGCAATCATTGTCATTCTTCACTTGGACCTCGACCAATAAACAACAGGCCTGCTTGGAGACTTCTTTGGCAACTTATTGGGCTTTTGTGTGTTCATCTCCCGAGTTTTATACTACCTCTACATTCCTAGTCAGCAGGTGCCCTTCATCTGATCTTAAGATGACCAGCCTCTTCCCCCATTTGGCCCGTTATTTCTTTGGGGATGATGAAATATAATTCTTTCTTTATTTTATTGGAGAACTGATTTTGAGAAGTTTCTCAGTTGAAGTTTGACCTTGCTCTTGACAATGCGTGCAATTATATGGGTTCCTGATACAACTAAATATACTGCACAATCAGCTTGCAGTACAGCATCGTTTCATGTAGTAAAAATAGAAGATGCTATAGGTCGGTCTTGCTCTTGGAAATGAGTGTTATAATAATGGGTTCCTGACAAAATTAAATACACTGCACAATCAGCTTGCAGTACAGCATCGTTTCATGCAGTAAAAATAGAAGGTGCTATAGTTCGGTCTTGCTCTTGAAAATGAGTGTTAAAATATGGGTTCCTGACAAAATTAAATACACTGCACAATCAGCTTGCAGTACAGCATTGTTTCATGCAGTAAAAATAGAAGATGCTATAGTTCGGTCTTGCTCTTAAAAATGAGTGTTATATTGGTTCCTGGAAAAATAAATGTACTGCACAATCAACTTCCAGTTTAGCGGTGTTTCATGCAGTAGAAATCGAAGATTATATTAAGCTAAAATTGGAATATCTGGTTGGTAATAGCAAAAGGTGTCTTAGTAATGTAGTTTGGGTATGCATAATATGTGTAAAAAAGGAGGAAAAGTCTGTAATATTACATAATATTATATCATACAGATTACGACTATTGGTCACAACAATAACACTAAAATGACTTGGAAATGTTTCAAAAACAATTTCTACCGGTTCTGAATTAATCTTCTATATTTTTATTAGGACTATCAGCTTTTATGCCAAACTACTTTAAGATCAAATTCAGGATAGATAACATACATTCATTTAACCCTAAATATTGCAACTGAAGAGGGTCATAATCACATACAGAGCATTCTTTTCACATGGTCGGTCATACATTATATTCCCCTAAAGCACTGGTTGTCCATGGAATACTATCGGGGAGGGGGGGGGGGGCGTTTATTCTCATCAGACAACGCGAGTTTCTAAATCTGAGCCCGAACCAAATAAAGGTTTCCGGTCCAATATCTATGTAGGCGTTCTATTCAGAATCACATTGGCAATACTGGGTATAATCTATTACAGTGTCGCTATGGGTGTGCCCTGACGCCTAATAGGGCCTCTTGCGTGCATTCCAATCTCTTTCTCCAGGCAAACAATTCGACTAAAATGGACGAACCCGTTTCATTGAGACATCCATTTCCTAAAGGCCAATGGCCACGTATGTCATGCACCCTAAACTGGCCTCCAGCTAGATTGCCTGCTGTGCCTATACAGAAGTGACTTTGGCCATTGGCGGACATTGTTGGTCATGTGAGACGATGATAAGGGCCACTTGGCTCTTGCGATGTTAATGAATAACACTGATGGATTGAATCCTCAAATGATGAAGACACGTGATATGTCAGATGATGTGGTTAGACTCTTTCTCAACCTTTTAATAAGTTTGATTCTCGGCTGGCTATTTATAGCCGACATCTGGCACTCATCTGGGTCATTGCGTCCCCTCGCGCTGGACCCGGTACAAACAACCAGCTCATTCCTTAGTGTTCCTGTATGATACCTTGGAAAAGTTGACATAAAAAAGCGTTTAAAAGCTTAATAAAATCCTCAAGGATAGAGGAATACTTGCTGCCCACCAAAAAAAGGCCAAATTGCATCATTTGTTTGAATAAACAATTCATGTAGACCTGTACACAATGACCAAAGCTGGACAATTCCAAGTTGTTGCACTAGTTGAGTATGATCGATTCCCTGCATATTTAAAGCAGGGTGAATTCAAAGACTTATGAAAAATAAGAAATTTGGTTAAATAATCAACGATTGAATTGTAATTTGAGATACAATAGGTTTAAACACGTTTTACGATTGTTTTCTCCTTCTTTTGAAAAGTGAGACTAAATCACCTTACCTTTCTCAAGAACGTCATTTGACTGCCGTCTGCCAACTATTCTATTCATTTTGTGAGAAATTTTTTCCACCCCTTCAAACCCTGAGACCACATACTGCACATGTATCACTAGGGGGCCTACATTCCACTAGTGAATAAATTACCAAACTAGATGGCGCATCTTGCTTGGTTAACCTATATGTAGTTAATATGTATTTTTATCTTTGATGTATGTATTAGTCATACATGATTACAAACTCATCATTAATTTGATCACTATTTTAAATTAAGTGGGTTTGGTACAATACATGGGTGTGTATTCCAGAACACCCGCTGAATTTAAGTCTGAGCTAGGTGTGTGTAATGGTGTTACACCCTCGGGGGCATAATCTACCAAATAATATACTATCCTTATAATCTAAAAGTTTAAATGTTGGAGTCACAATGAAGACACATGTAGTCCGGATACTGTTCAAACTGGGAGTGTAGCGTGACCCCCTTCAAAATCATCACTCATTTTCCTCTAACACATGGCATATTGTATATATATGTGGATTCAACTAGGGAGGTATATACTGCACCATAGTGTGAAGCAGTGGCAAAACGTCTGAAAGCTTACAGCCAATAGGATGTGACCACTTCCTTCGATATGCCACACTACACTGCACAGTGCCATGGAAAACAAAATAAATCTCTGTTATACTCATAATAGGCCTTTCATATCTTTCAACTGTCCACGCCTTTGTAATTATATATAAAAACAGCTTTTGTAATTTGAGATACAGTAGGTTTAAACACGTTTAATGATTATGAAAAAGTTATAGCGGGTAATAAATACCATGTAATCGATTGTTTGTCAACTTCTGTGATCATCCTGATAAAATTATGAATTATTGGGAAAAAAAGCACCTCGGGTTCACCTCACTCCATAGACTTCAGTGTTAAGAGCAACAGGGTACAGTGAATCTTGTACCGGGGAGCGTGTGACCCCATTCCCCATGCCTTAAAACATAGAAAAAGAGATTCACACTTGATTGCATGTTTATTCTACCACAAGTTATAGAGTTTCAAAGTTTTAGTGGCAACCATTTTTGTTTTTAGCTGTCACGGGTTTTCCTACGGGAGTTGAATTTAAATGTTTTGAAATATGTTAGTAGACACCTGTACCAACACATTGGTGAAGAAATTTCTTGGTAAGGAATTTGTTGACAGATTAGCCTTTTTTCTCCTAAAATTCCCTGACTACTACTACAGTGTCTGGGCTTCTTTTCTATTGCTTGGGAGGTGGGTGGGTAGGGGAAGGCGGGAAGTAGGGGGAGATGGGGAAGGAGGGGGAAGGGGGAAGGGGTTTCTGGGCAAGGGACACAAAGCGAAAGGTAGGTCGGGGAGGGACACTGACAAGGAAAAGAGTGGAGAGTTATAATGGTAGGACTATATATGTGGACTATATATACCATTATTAACTGTGGACTATATCATCTGAATGGAGTAATAATCAGACTATGTAGGAATGTTTTCAACTCAAACGACCGCTATTTATCCAGAAGGTCTTCTTATACATTAGTACCCTCGTATCTATTAGAGCCATGGTTACAATCAAGCTGCTGGGATTGAGAGTTGCACGAGGGAAAGGTCATGGTAAAAACCTTCCGCTGCAGTCACTTTCCCCAGGCCATCCCAGATTAGGGAATCCATAGATCTTTCCATCTCTTCAGCTCTGCTTCCTTTTTTGAAGGATTTAAAAGAAATGTATTGCTTGTTATTTTACAGTATTATTCGTCCCATGTCCTATACACTTATCATACTCCAGGGTTATAATCCCATTAAATATTCAGGAATATACACATTAAACACAGTATATTGGTCGCAGATTGATAGGGACGTTTTACTGATTGTAAAATCCTTTGTCCCGACCAGAAGCTAGACACCGTTAAGAAGGAGCATTACGTTTAGAAGCCAAATTGGATGGCCTGATGTCACATGCACTTACCAGTATTTTATATCTAATGGTTTATATGTTGGTAATCCAAGCTCACCCGTGCATTTATAGACTAATAGTCTTCCAAGAGTGAGTATAGAGGGAACATGATGTCTCCCGCTTTCATTTGGTGTAAGGGATAACCTAAGACTCAGCTTCATTACTATATATGTCATTTCTACCAATTTCTATTGCGTCAGTTGCAGTGGCGGTACAATTCTCTGCAAATATTTCTTTTCCACTGTATATTGAAACATTGTTACATGACAAGCGTTACAGAACAAGGACATGCGTTCCATTGATAGTGCTGGGAATTAAGAATAACAATCAGAGTTGACATATCATTTGATTGGTTGAGCTGTGACAACCAATATATGATATTACAGATACACAATTTTGTCACATTGGCCCCGCCGCTATATAGGTAAGCTAGGATACATACATGGATGGTGTGCCAATCAAAAGCAAGCATCTCGCCAGTGACGCCCCCGTTATGTCACACCTTTAGTCAAAGCTCCGCCTTCACCCGGGTCAGCCCCAGTATATATTTTCTAACTTTATCGCATTTGTCTTGTTATATTCTTAAAAATGTGTTACTTATTGTATTTTTCTGTGATATTGTCTTATTGTGATTCTGATATATTGAGATGTTAATATATTAAATCCTGATAGTGGATATTGTTCAGAAGGAGTATCTAAATAAACAGCTTTTCTGGCTGTTTCGGCCAAACCTACTTATATCTACCTTAAATCATTGTTTTAACCAGGGGACCGTGCCTCCCTGGTGTGACTGAAACTATTGAATTAAATAATTTGTGTATGCCTTCAGGCATCAAATGTGCTTCTCCAAACGTAAACCAAACAGGTAAAAGCCGCACGTGTCTTTTTCTTCAATTTACCACAAATGACTAAAACAATCCAACATTGTTACTATTGATTCATAGTTGTCTGGTAGACTGTAGAGACCTGTTGCATAGGAAATTCTTACTTAGAGTATAAGAGCTACTCCCGGGGGACAAATAACATAACATAAGAGGTGTAAACAGTTTAACATATTCGGGTGGGCCCATTGCTTCGGCAATATCATTTCAAACCTAATGCTGGTCTCCAGGGAAATCGAAGGTTAAAGTAGACAAGTGAGGTCTTTGTTCGCTCTCTCATAGAATATCCTTAAAGGCTTGCGTGCAGTTATTGGAGCTGGGGCTTCCTCCAACTGCTCCAGATCTTTCAATTATGACAGCAGGCTCGTATAGTCCTTTAATGGGCCAATACCATAATTGGCACGTTTTTGATCTCCAAATACCCTTTAAGATCAATGTTAATTATTATGACTGATTTATTGTTGTAAATGATCATAATTAATGTTCTTCTTTTATCGTTATTATCACATTTCATGGGGCGACTTTTAATTGATCACGGTCCACTATTTCCTTTCCCGCGACCACAATGCGCTCCTCGATTAGGGTTAATGTAAAATTGAGTTTCTTTTTGTGTCCATTGCATGTGATTACCTCTGTACCAGCGTCTTATTTTGATTGCTTGGTCAAAACTAACATATTCTCTTATATTTTATGAAGGAACATTTACAACTTTCAATGTCAAATGTATACATGTTGTCAACGTAATCTGTTTCGTCTTCCTGTCTACGCTGCTGCATGATAAATGTATAATTGATATGGTATATACCAAACTGCATTGATGGATGCTTTGATTTATATTCAAACCTCGCATATTTTCTACAATGCCTTATTCATATACTACCCAAATCGCCATGCATCTTTTATTCCTCAGGCAATATATCTGAAGGAAACTATCTAATATATGGCTTCTGGTCATACCATTCATATGAGAAGGCGACTTCTTCAAGATCTTAAACTGTGAGTTGTCAAGGCCTGGTTGAGCGAGGATGAGATCCTCTCCGTAGAAAGGTCATAAGGTTCCCATAAACACAGATCTATAGATTCATATGTATGCAACGGCTATAAGCGGCTTCCCTTTCCCTGGCGACTCTACCAGGAAATACTTCTATGCCCTTTGGCCTTCACTAATACTGTGAAAAGTCATTTTCCACAATTTTTCGCCCAGTGATTTTCAATTAAAAGTTAGTATTTCAATTGAGACTAATTGATTATTTGGCCAGGTTGCCCCAGTTTTCGCACGGAAGCCATTAATGTGTTTTTCTCAAAAAGCTACTGCAGACAAATTCAGTTTGAAATCAGAGAATTCAGAGCCCGCAGGGAATAATCTGATTTTGAACGCTTTTCTTGTTTTTGTTTACGTCACGGTTATCATTGACATGTAATAATATTGAAAAAGAAGTCTTATTGAAGAGGTTGATACAGTGGAAATCCCCTCAGTTTCAGTATAATGGATTTTTTTCCATTATTTCCATGGTAATCATTATTTTCATTCGACGAAATAATCAATTATTAGGCTCATTCCTTGACAAAACGATATGTACCTCATAAGTACACATTAGAAAGTCTAAAACAGATTTTCATAACCTCTATACAACCGCCAATGTTCTACCTTTGTATATATATACATGATTTCACACTTGAAAATTGCAATAATACAATAGGATTGAGCTTGAAAACCTGCCATTGGTCATGTGAGGGGTTCAGTGTCGAATAGTATCAAGAATACAATATGGTCTGTTTTTCCAATCTTACCACATTTGGTTCGAGACGTCACAAAGAGGGGGATATCCCCTGTGAAAAGTCATTACACTAGACCTATAAAGTTAATTAGTATATGACCCTCCGGTTGAAAATGTTTATTATGTGAGTTAAAAGTGGTTTGCCTTCCCAGAAACAAATCGTTGCTCTTGTCAGCCTGCTGAAAAAAACAGTTCCTGGAAATAGCAGGAACAACCGGCGTCCAGACGTATGGATGGTCTAAGTATTGTTGGTCAAACAGACGTGCGCCTTATAAATACATACATCTTTAGATTAGCAGACCTTTGGTCTAGATGGTCCCGGGAAACCACTCTAACTGACCAGACTGTTTAGTTGGTCTGCTGAATGCCCAGTTTTATTGCACCTTTGAGTGAGAGGTTTAGGTTGACTGAGATCTCAACTTCTATCTGGAGACGGAAGATGGAGGATGGAGGTAGAAGTGTGAAGTGTTTGTGTGAGGCAGATAGGAGTGGTACTTAAGTGCTTTATTCGTCTGACTCACAACATTGCCTCCCAACAGTACATACGTCATTGTTCAATGAGCAATATGAGAGACCATCCCCTCAACAAAAAATGCTCGTTCATAATGATTTGACATTAATCTTCTCGAATGTCCAGATATTACTTCCGCTTTCTACTTATATGGAATGCAATGAAGGGTTGGTTTCTTATGTTTCCTGTCACACAAGAAATTGAACATATCATCGCGAGTGGCGAAGCCATGAGTGATGTTGCACACAATTTTTCTCTCAGTATGATTTGACGGAAACCAAACTTGAGTTTGTATTCCATATTTATATCATAACTATCCTGTTTTATATCATAACTATCCTGTTTTAAGAGCTATCCTGTTTTATATCATAACTATCCTGTTTTAAGAGCTTACCACTGGCTGTGGTAAGCTCTGTGTTTGGACTTCGCTTGGTCTGCGCTTCAAATTCTGCGATGTTGGAGCCACAAACCAGATGCAGGTTACCGCAGTGTCATTAAGAGGTCTCATGGTTGTGATAGAGACAACTGCGACTGGATAGCCTTCCCGCACTTGGTCAACATGAAGCAAGGAGCAGACAACATTTATCACGGTACCTCCCTGTGTCTGCCACATCAGTTTATTACTTTTTCAGAGGCATTGGAAGCTAATTTGACTTCGGGTGACAAGTTATAAGTTAGATCGTAATGTAATTCTGGCTTGGCTAAAATAAATCTTTTGATAAATACAATTTCTAACTGCTATAAAAGATCAGTTTAGGCTAGTTTGACACTCTTTTCATCACATTCAATGTACAATTTTGATGAACAGTGTCAAAAGCTTTTTTGAAGTCCAGAAACACTGTCTGATTATAATTTTGATTGTTAAGATTTGCATAAATATCATCGTCCATTTCTAATGCCATATTGTTTTTCATAGAAGAGATTGTTCGTTTCGAAATGTTCTGTGAGTTGGTGATAGACTACTTTTTCCAGAATTTTTGCTGGGAAGGAAATACAAGATATTGGTCTATAATTTGTCAGGGATGATTTCATTCCTGCTTTAAATAATGGTGTCACTGTTGCTTTTTTGAAGCTAGGTGGCACAGCGCTAACAGTCAGTGATAGATTTACAATATAGGCCATTTGTGCCGATAGGGGAATGAGACATGGCTTGAGTATGTGAGCAGGGACTCCTTCGATACCTAAGTTTTTGTTCTTATCAATTGTTTTTATCAGCTTTTCTACAAATATTGCTGACACTGTTGAGAAATTGAAAGGGGTTGATTCAGACATTTGTAATTGTATGTTGCTGTTTTCGTCAGGAATCTTTGGTATTTTGTCTGCAAGGACTGCACCGATATTCAGATAAAATTTGTTGAATTCATCAGGGACTGATTTTGGGGGAACTGTCTTGCCATTTTCTTCTATTGTTATTGTTGACTTTGTTTTTAATTCATCTGGATTTATTAGTGGACGAATAAAGTTCCAACATTTTTTTGGGTTCTTTTCATTGAATTCCAGGTTGTTTTTGATGTGCTGGGACTTTTCTTTTTGGCAGTTTATGTTTACCAGATTCCTGAATGTTTTTGCCTTAGAGAGTATTGCTGCATCCGATTTGGATTTTGCTTTTTTGAAGAAGGCATCTCTTTCATTCATCATTAACACTAATTTATTTGAGGCCCATTTGGGCTTTTTTCGTACATTCCTAAATTCTTTCATCGGGCACATTCTGTCTAGGTAAAATTTAATTTTGTTTAATACAATTTGCCAAGCAATCTCGGGATCTCTCTCTGATTGAATCTATATTAGATATGTTATTGGCCTGAAATGAAATTGAAAGAAATAATAATTACCATTCTTACCCCGAGGTAGGTACACACAAACATTTAGCTAATATTGAATTGAAAATGTAATTGGTGACAAAGCCCTGGATGAAATAAAGCATAAAATCAATGTATTATCATATCACCACGTTGAGTAGTAATTACAGACATCCAATTGCAATTGAACCGCAGAACAAGACTAGTCTCCATTGCGAATTTCAATTGCAACCCTTGCGGTAGAGTCCTAATCATATCGCAGATGTCCTTCAGTCACAGAAAATATTCAACATGCTGAAAGATTGCAGCAACAATCACAGCACATGAAACTTACATTTTTAGCTGCAATTCAAATGCAATCCAACCACAGTTACAACTGCAGAACAGATCTCAAATGCTATGGTTGGTCTGCACATGAACTGCGCTTGAATAAAATTGCCTGATTTTGTATAGCAATGCTTACCGCAGAGCTTCCGCAGCCAGTGGAGACCCCACTTATATGTTGAAATGACCCTGTTGATGGTCCATTGATATCAGCCATTCCCAAGTGGGAGCCCAAATGCCATATGAGGGAACTCAATCTCATTGGATAATGTGTCAGACTGATGGTTCATAAACCAATCAGATGCATGAAAAAACGGATCACACATATATGTTTTCTTGTAACAAAATGCACTAAGCGGATAAACAAAACCTGCATCTGTATCATTGTAGATTCAAAGGGGTCAGCTTCCCCTGAAATAGTAGTTCTGCCTCTCTTATTTTGATTTGATATCAACCATAGCTACACTCATATAACAGTCTTGCCTGTTCATATAAAAGAATAATCAAGAGCTTAAATTATATTGTAAGCATTTGAGTCCTCTCTACGAAGAACCTATAGAGGAATAGTTCCATTGGTAATTGTGATTATGGTCCTTTAAGGTCATCATAAGTATAAAGAATCTAGATTCTAATATATATATATAATATAAGGTGACTGAAAGAGGGTCCATGTTTATGGTTAAAGTAATATTAGAAATCATAAAAAAATCTGTCTTCAAACTTTGTACGTTATAATCAAAGATCGAAGAGAGATCGAGGCATATTGTGAATGCTTCCAAATACTTTCTATTGCAAATTTGTGACCATCACGTTCTTTTTCGGTTCTACGTCATTCCCCCGCCAACAATCTTCCCGCCGACAATCTCCCCACTGCAATTTTCCCACCAAAACCTCCCCGCCATACATTCACCCCACCCAACATTCTCCCCGCCAAACGACCTCCCCGCCGACATTTTCCCCGCCAATAAATCATTAAAATTCTAATTTATCTAGAAGCCAAAGAATGATGAACATTTGCTGAAATTCTCATTTATACACAAGTAACCTCACCATTGAATTTATTTGTACCAGTTGAGTGGGAATCAACCATAAAATTTATCATTTGAAATGCAGCAAAGTGAATGAATTAAAAGAATAGTATTGGGTGGAATTTCAAATGGTTTTTATTTTCTTCTAATTCTCTTCACACAAATACACAATTTTGTTTTGTATTCAATTGATCAGCCAAGTGAGGTTGAATATCGGTGGTTAGTGAGTGCATTAATTTGATATGTACATCACTGTACATTAGGTAATTTTACCCATTCGATACGATCCCTAATTTATATCAAGGTATTAACATGATGTAATAAGTTTTGGCGATATTTAAACAGGAATTAATGGCGGGAAAATGTCGGCGGGAAGGTCGTTTGGCGGGGAGAATGTATGGCGGGGAGATTGTGGCGGGGAGATTGCAGCGGAGAGATTATCGGCGGGGAGAATGTTGGCGGGGACAACACCAGACACCTTCTTTTTCATACAATGGTAGATATCCAATATCGAGTTTGAGATGGACTGACATGCCATTATAGCTTTAGGCGAAGATATGACAAAAGGGACACGGGTGGAGTCCCTCTGACAATATATTGGATATTCAATTTAATGTCTCGCTTGGGTTTGTCACATCAGGTCAATAAAATGTCCATAAAATGGTGCCTTACGCACCTGAGATCACTTGATTGGATTATGTAGGATACTAATAGTCCCCCCTAATTTATTCGAGGAGTAATATAGCTTTTAACCCAAGTAGGAGAAAAATGAAGTTAAGATCTAGATATAATTGTGATCACACATTTATTTATTAATATTTGAAGGTTTTTCTAGTATATGAAGGTTAATGGAGACATTAAAGGGAGAAAGAAAATAAAAAATATAGTGATAAGCTCACTAGAACAAAGCATTCAGTATAATTTGTTTAACGCCCGAAATTACTTCTATGATGTTCTTATGATTCGGAAATAAACGGGCAAGGCAAAAGCTTTCCCCAAACCGTATTAACTGTATTAATACTTGAAGGCTGTTTATTCAGATCACAATTAGTGGGACTCATTGTTGGATACACACGCTACTGGCCTAATACCTACTGTATTCGTAGTGTAAGAAATACATAATATAAAAATTGTATGCGCAATAATAGCACAGTTACATTCAATCGATAAGTGTTCAAACCCCCGCTCACCATTACGGTGGACTTACTTTACTGAACTTCCATATGGTATGACCCACAACGACTGGCTTTGATATATATATATATATATATATATATATATATATATATATATATATATATATATATATATATCTATATATATATATATATATATCGTTGAAGCCATAAATACTACTTAGACTTTTTAACTATGGATGCTTTTAGGGATTCTTTCGGCGCCGGTGCAACGGGACATTTATATGCGTAGACATACATGTACACATGTACACGTGTACATAATTTCACCCTAAGCAGTATATTTAGCTACTTAACTAGTAATTATCCACACAGAAATATTGCAAACTTTTTTTTCAAACATCAAACAGAAAATCTCTTCAAATATGATGGTATTTCAAAATCCATTTTTTTTCAACTTATGACTCACTTTTCTGTGACACATCACATTTTTCCAAACAGCCCCAGGACTATAATTATATAGTGCGAGCGGAAGTGTCCGTGCGTCGAGATCCGCTGAACAAAATGTTTTGATCGTGACACGCGTCAGTTTGTGGAATGGAGAGCGTCAGCCGCTTGCTCTACACTGAAGGCGCAAAGCCTTATATCCATTACCACAGCCGCCTGAAGTACTCTTGGTGTTAGCTTTGTTAGCCCTATTACTGGGCTTTGAATAGGGCTCGATTTGAACAGGGTGTCATTGAATAGCAGGAGGTACGAGTGATATATTTCAAAGGTAGCAACACGATGTCATTAGACTGACCGTGGTGTAAGTACTTTATAGCATAATGCTGCATGTAAGGTCGTCAGATTTCTGATTGAACTGTCATCAATCGGCAAACAAAGCCCCTCAGTCTGTTCCCAACATCGGTATACTGTACATATAATGATTACCATATCCTTGAATACCGAATCACTCAAACACATTGCCATCTGTCTCTCTGTCTCTTTCTCACTTTCCTTCACCCACCAAGCAGGGCGGGTAACGTTGGAGTTTTACACGCCCGCATCATTCTTTACCCGCATTTGGCGGCGGTCTTGTGTTAATTCCACACTCTGATTTTAAATGCATTTTTCATTGGCCCTGATATCTCCTTTCACCTCCTAGCTCCTGTGCCGCCTTCTCTAGATCTTTCGGCAAATTAGTGAAATAAAATAGACGAAATGTCAAATAACAAACAAGATGGCATAAATGCACTGGATTTTGACCATAGTGAAATAAAATATCAGAAATGAGAAGAAATAAGTCTTCCAACGCACTTTACATATAACTGTGACAAGTGGATCTTTCTAATTAGTCTATAATTTGCATACAGAATAGTTTGCTATCGGAGATCTATCTATTCATTGTAAGGTTCTCACCAATATAGCATCCCAGGTATTTAATAAAAGCACAGCTTTGGATTATCTTTAGGCCCTTCTATTAAAATATATTTCAGTTTTATGTTTAATACATTTCAGACAGATGTGGTCACATAGAAAAAACTCCATGCCCTCATATCTTAAAAAGAATCTCATTTACCCTGTATAACAGACCCTCCCCCCCCCCCCCCCACACACACCCCACCCTAATCCTCTGTCCCATCTCCAGCTCGCCCCTGCGGTACTGGGAGACTGATTTTATTGCACCCATCCTCGAATTGCACCTCTCCAATAAGTGCTCCTAATAATGGCTAGGATACATTACATTACATCTTAGAGCTAATATACATCAACTCAACTCAATAGTCAACTCAAATCTCTCCAGGAAAAGGGCTTAGAGTTGATCATTGGAGCTCAGAGTTGATTATAAATGTCAATAATCAACTCTACTCAATACTCAACCGAAACTTCACTATCGTTTCAGTACAATAGTCCATTCAAACTGTCTGACCAGTACAGTAAATTCGTCCTGAATAATCCGTCCAAAGTTTCAACTCCAAAGCACTTAGAGTGGGATAAGCTGATCTACCTCAACGATATGAATAAACATTTAGAATAGTATTTCCTCTCATCGTCCTTATTTTATCTTCTCTTTTCTTGAATTTGCTTCACAGATAGATGCCAACCTGTTGATAATACATGTATATTTTATATCTATAATACCTTAATTAGAGCTAGCTCTAAGATAATACTATGTTATAATAGCTAATAGATCATCGATGATGCGTTGTCTTCCTAATTTGCCATCTTCGAACAGGAAATAAGGAAGGCATTATCTGTCTGAAGGATCAGGTGAAAAACCTCGAGACCAATTTATATAATGTATTGTTTTCCTGGTGGTAACTGGCAGAATGATTTCTAAATATATATATGTATCTATAGATCTTGCCATCCTGATATATGAGTGTTAAACCTGGGACATACAGCGCATGGTGAGATTATAGAATCAGTACATATTTTAGAAAGGATCATATATGACAAAATCAGTGCTCAACAGCCTTCCCGTATATCATTTATAAATACATAACTCTAATACTAAAGTAGGTATACAACCTGAAATGGTATACATGTAGTTCTATGAAAATGCTGTCGACTAATTGCGGGAACAAAGATCGTGGAATACAGTTATGCACCAGATTTCGAGTATGGGACAAACAAATGAGCAACAACTTTTGTTTTCCGCGGCTGCAACGAGGCAGAATCTGCCTTCATATATGAAAAAAACATTTCCCGGTAGGAATTGCGGGGTACTGGTCAGGTCAGAGTCCTAAATGAGAAGATGATTGACCATTATTGACCAGCCCACGCATGGTCGCCAGATAAGGTTCTCTGGGGTAATGAGGGTAGAAATTACTTCATGTTCCCATGGTAACCCTTATTCAATGCCTTTATATTTTGTACTTTGTCACTGCAATTTACATCTATGGGTGACCGCGCACAAGCGGGTAAATTTGTATAGGTGTAAAGGAGATATAAATGATATTAGCCTACCTCAATGGAAATGGTCACATAAAAACCAGATTTGTATTGAAGTTTGCGAATAATATGTATGAATCCGCAGTATTCCGTTATGTATGTATTTATGTTATGTATTTTTATGTCTAGATCTACATTAAGACCACACGGGTGATAGATAGCCCATACCCATCGTGGCTAATCCCCGTACATCCCCGTACACCCCGCACATCCCCGTACATCCCCGTACATCCCCGGGCCTGTTGTATAAGGTAAGGAAAAGAATTCTTTGTGTGAATTCCAGCCCTTCACATCCTTCCTATGCAAAATTCCCAGCTGGTAGAATTATCATGTACACACATTGGTGGGTGGGAAATATATTTCTTTGACAGGAGTTAAATAATTAAATAATCAAAAAAAATATTGTATATTTGAGTATCACTGTAGATCAATTGCAAACTTCCTTTTTTTCTTTGCCTTCTCATTCCTCTGCTACTTCGTGTCTATTTACGACGTTGTGCAACCAGACATGCCTCGTCCAATCATAATGCAGAGAGTTGCGTCATACAGGTTCTATAAGCTTTGTAGCCAATATAATTGCAAAAAGAAATAACTGGGTCACCTGTTTCTTCCTTAGGGAGGAATGAATAATAAAATATATCCTCCCTCTCGCTAGCATATACCTAGCCTATACTAAGTTTATGCACACACCATTCAAGAGTGAAATAGTTTCTATTTCCTCCCACTGAAGGAGGGGGATACAATGTAGGAATTCGGACACACAGGTTTTCTTTCCTTGCCTTATACAACAGGCCCCATGCAGAGTACAGGCACACGTCTATGACTAGATTATGCAGGGAATATTATCCCAAGATTATGAGAGCTAAATATATAACAGAATACGACTCAGCTTTGGATCTTCCATTTAACCTTCATCAAACTAAAACGCAGGACAGGCAGGAGCTTGATACGATAGGCAAGAGCTTGATTTATTTTAGATTTAGAATAAATATAAGTGCTCCCGTATGTAGAAATCAATTTGATCATATCATATTTAGGTGGTATTGAATAAAATAAATTTGGCTTATCTTTATTAATGCCACCAAAGTCACCAAAGTTCTCTTATCTAACTCTCATCTTTCCGGAATAAATGAAACGAAATTTCAAGTTTCTAAAAGGCACCTAAAACTTTATTGTATTATTTTACCATTCGTCTATATAATGCGCAGTCTAAATACACACTACAGAACTTTCCTCCGCTTACGTTACAGTTTTTGGTCTCATTTTATGGAGGAGGTGTGTGGGGGTGGGGTATATAAATATCCTCATTAGTTTACTCTCACAGGTATTTCCTCATTTACTTGAGACAGTTGCTATTACCACTTGCTACAAGCTTTGGTATTAACTTTTTTTGTCCATTTTAACTCTTCAGCCTCTAAGAATTATGTTTGCTAAATTACATGTATAAATTGGGAATTCTGTTTTTCAGCTGGCTTACAGAATTGCTTGTTGCCACGGAAATTGTCCCAATGGGCTCCTTGTAGTCTAAAAAAACCTCCCAGACAGAACTTTAAGAATGTCCTCGTCTCCTTCTTCTTCATCCTTATCAAAGAAATTAGCTTGGAACGCTTCCCTCAGACACACTGAATATCATAATCTTTTTAGAATGCATTTGGATGGAGATTCCTATTATTTGTCTATCCTCGTGAGTATTGTTTCTGCCTTACAACTTGCCACATTCGTTTATGTTCATTATGGAATCTCGCCTTACTTGTCCCTCAGCGAAGAAATGTCCCTCAGCGAAGACGATGTATACTCAATGAGCGCTGTCCCTCCAATCAATTGTTCAGCACGTTAAAGATAGAAATTGGGTATCCTAATGAACAGTCACTCATAGAATGACATTCGGGTTACAATTATGTAATGACTAATACTGAATATGGAGTTAGTGCTAGACTCCACAAAATAATCCATACACATATTATGTAGATATAATATGATTTTTCGGTTATTGACTCAGGAGGACATGCAGATTCAGAATCTGTAATAAACCCAAATTCGAAAATTAGGCCCTGGAGTCCCCTTTCTGCTTGGCTGGTCACAGATGATCGAAGATTCAAATTTGAGTATCCTCAAATGATGTCGAATGTTCTTTTCTGCATCACCAAACTAAAATAATTAGGAACAGAAATTCCTTGCAATTTATCCAATAGAGGAATATGCAATTTAAAAATGATGATCTGTATGATATTTATAAATGAGTTCCTTCACCATCAGATATCGAGCTGGAGGATTTGCAAAATCCGACATCACAATGCTGGTTACAGATTAATTTGCTATGTAGATAGTATAAGCGTAAATGTTAGTCTATAACTATGAAAGGGTCTCCTAGCATAGGAGCTAAAAAAAATACCAAGTGTCCACACTGGAATATAGTTGATAAGTGATTTTATTGTATTCAGACGTTCTATATAAATAGGCTGTGGATCAACAGCTGTGCCTCCCAGTGAGGCAGGTGTACATTCTTCCACATATATGTGGAAGAATGTATACATCCCACATATAGTCTACAATAGTAAGTGTGACAGGTATGCTCTGAGGATGTGCTCACCCACCTGGAGACATAATAATTCTTACAGCAATTATGTTGATATTTCTATTCAACCATTCTGAATTGGCATCTGTTGGTTCACTGAAGCCTTCTAGCTCCTTGCTTGGGTATCTAATTTAAGGGGAAGAAATGTAATAATGTGAGCAAGGCTGTTTTGTAATAATCCTTGGTCCAATTCACATTGGACTAGATTACCCACTCTAAGCCTCAGAAAAAGGTTGGGTTCCACCACTCGGTTTTTACCTTACGCTCTGATGTTTTTTTAGGGGATCTAGAAGAAAATGATAGAAATTGGATGAATGAGACGGAAGGAACATTTCAATCCAACAATCTCCCCATTTTCCCATCAGTTCTTTTAATATGCAAAAAAACCAGATCAAAGTAAGGACAAAACCAACTGGTGGAGCACACCTTAAAGTGCCACAGAATTGGGCATTTCGATTGTGCACTTGCTCGGAAAGGCAATCTATTTTCATCAAATCAATCCCAAGATGGGCAAAAAGGAGCGACAGAAATATTCGATGTGGAAGTAGTAGATGGGAATTCCCGGTAACACTCAAGATAAAGAGATATCTAGTGATACTAAGCCGTACATACATGGGGGGAATCTGTGAGTATGACGTGTGCAGTGTGTAAGTATATGAGGTATTAAAGTATATTACGGAGAATAGTGGGGCAGATAAGTGCATTTTTCATGTTTAATCTTTCAAATCATGTAACATACAACAAAATTGGTAGAAATGGTCCTTAGGACCCACTTTTTTAAAAAAGCCCGTTAGCCATCAAAAATTTTTAATTGACGGCCATTTTTTTCAAGATGGCAGCTATTTCGAACATGGAAATACTATTTTCGCCCTATCATCTGACAGAATGGTCCGATTGAAATGATCTTGATGTCAAATTGTGGTTATTAATATGCAGAAGCAGCATAGCTATTGAAGATTTCAAAATGGCGGCCATTTTTAAAGATGGCGGCCATTTAGGGCATGAAAAGACTATTTTCGTCATAAAATCTTACAGAATAATACAATTTTAATCATCTTGGTGTCAAATTTTATGGAACCCTCTTCTACACGCACATGAAGGTTTAATAGACACCATAAATTCATTGCTGTTTCATCTAATAGTTACATAAATATCAGCTAAAACATTAATCATAAGACATGGTATATGAAGTCTGATTTCTTGGGTCTGTGGACTACTAAAGAAGATGATACCTGAAGCATTATAGTCAAACTAGGTTTTTTCCCTAAATTAATATTAATCAACATCTTACCCGACCAAGAACTAAGGTCAAGGTCAAGGTCATTATTTCCAAAGTCAAAGTGCAATGCTGATGCACCTGGTCTATATTGCATTTGATCAACTTACATGCATTCTAGATCTTTGAGTTACACATATGACAAATATATTGTAGTTATAATGCTCCAGATTCAATAACCTTGAGCATGGGTCATGTTCAAGGTCAAAGGTCATATACACATCATTATAATTGAAATGTCTTGTTACATCAGCCTGCAAAGTTTCATCTACATCCAACTATTTTTTGCTTTTGAAGGAGACATGCGAAACCAAGACGTCTTTTAAGGAAAATGGACCTTTTTCACCTTTAAAAAAATGAGCATATTTGATGAGACAAAAGCACCCAGAGCAAAGGGAAATTTGTTGTTCATAAATCAGAGCATGAGTTCTTATCAATGGCCATCGATCAACCTCATGAGCAAGCAAATGCTATCATCAAAGGCGATGGGGGTGCAAATGGGTTGATTGAAGACCCAGCTCTGAGAAGGTGGATGGTAGCTGGCCCTGAAGTCAGTTACCTGGTTGCTCAGTATGAGACAACCTCGGAAGCTGCATTGAGTGACAATGGAAAGCTTCACACCTGCCAGAAGTCCCAACTTGCTGCCATTCTTGAGGCACAAATTACCATACCAGACCTCCAACCTGAGGCTGATGCTATCATCTTATGCCTGCCTCACACTGTACGCATCCGACTGGTCGCACAACTTACAACTACAACTTACATCTTACACTATACGACTCGAATCGGGAGCACCCTGCTAAAAACAGGCCAAAAAAGTGTTTTTTTTATGGATATCACCGTTACAACGCACGTTGTAACGGATAGCCCGACCCGGTTTTTTTCTGTTTTCTGAGTTGTAAGTCTTACGACTCGCTGAGTCCGAGTTGTAAGCCCTACAACTGGCACTCACACTGTTATGACTCTACGATCCGATTCAACATTTGAATCTTGAGTTTTGTCGTGAACAACAGCTCAAAAACGGACCTTACAACTGGAAAACTAGTTGTAAGGCTTACAACTCGTCGGATGCGTACAGTGTGAGGGGGGCATTAGATGGTTCAGCTTTAGTAAACTGCTAAACACTAGACCCCCACGTAAAGGAAAGACATTTGAGGAATATGCTGCATTGGATATGCTTCCCACTATACAAGCATATGCTTCAAAGTACAAGAGAACAGACATTGTCTTTGATGTGTACAGACCTTCAAGCCTGAAGAATGAAACAAGGTTAAAGCGAGGACAGGGGGCTAGGCGGAGAGTGACAGCCACAGGCAAAATACCATACAACTGGCAGAGCTTTTTAAGAGACAACAAGACTGAGTTGTTTACCTTCCTGGCTGACAAGATTGCTGAGATTTGTACATCAAACACTTTTATCTTGACCAAGGAAGAAGATGTTAGCAATTGAACGATTGAATCTGGATGATCTGTGTGCTTGTACCCACGAGGAAGCAGACACACAGATTTTTGTACATGCCAGATATGTGGCATCAGAGGGCAGGAAGGTTCTCATGATCAAAGCCAGTGACACAGATGTACTGGTAATAGCAGTTAGTGTTCTACCTGCACTGAAGGAGTCTGGTCTGCAGAAACTGCTGATCACTTTTGGTCAAAGACAAAATCTGAGGTACATTCCTGTTCACAACCTCAATCACTTGGCCCAGTCAAGACTAAAGGGATTCTCCTTTCCATGCATTCACTGGTTGTGATATTGTATCATCCTTCCAGGGAAAGGGAAGAAATCTGCATGGCAAACATGGAATGTATGCACAGATGCCTCTGAAGTCTTCATAAAACTCAGCCAATACCCACCAAATGTTGAAGATGAAGATCTGGCAATCTTGGAGAAGTTTGTTATTACAATGTATGATAGGTCCAGTACAGCTGCTGGGGTTGATGATGCACGGCTTGACATGTTTGCTCGCAAGCAGCGACCATACGAAGCCATTCCCCCAACTCAAGCAGCTCTCCTCCAGCATGTCAAATGAGCTGCCTATGGAGCCAATCAATAGTTTGTCAACCAGAACCACAAAGTCCAGCAGACTGGGGATGGACAAAAGAGGGTGATGTGTGGCAAATCTACTAGACCAAACTGCCACCAATTGCCCAGAGTTATCAGCAGCTCACCAAGTGCGGGTGCAAAAGGGATTGCTCTAGACTGTGCACATGTTATCAATTTGATCTGTAGATGCCAGGATTAGTTGACAAACAAGTTCATCCTATAAGGTAATATATATATGTACAATTGATTAAGAGTGCTGCTTCATGAAGACCAATAAAATTTGTGGTTAATTCTGATATTTATAGTACCATATTTATTATCATCACCAATAATTTTTTATATAACTCTGCACAGGATGATAAAAGACTTCATCTAGGAACATTAAGTGATGGGAGTTCAGCTTGGGCATAGTAAAAAACATATATTTTGACACCAAGATTACTGAAAATGGACTATTATGTCAGATTTTATGGGGAAGAAATGTTTTCATGTTTCATATGGCGGCCATTTTTTTTAATGGCAGCCATTATATACATGAAAATACTATTCTTAGTAGCTATTCAACTTCTGTTTAGCCCAAAACATATAATTTGACACCAAGATCATTCAAGTCTGACTATTCTGTCCGATTCTATGGCAAAAATAGTGTTTTTATGGTCAAAATGGCCACCATCTTGAAAATTGGCCGCCGTCTTGAAATTTTTAGTTTTACTTCTGTTTGGCATAGTAAAAAGCATAATTTGACACCAAGATTATTCAAATCAGATGATTCTGTCAGATGTTATGGCAAAAATAGTGTACCAAATAACCGCCATCTTGGAAAAAATGACCGCCAATTAAAAACTTTTGATGGCTAACAGGCTTTTTTTTAAAAAGTGGGTCCTAAAGGCCATGTTTACCAATTTTGGTGCTTGTACTATGATTTGAAAGATTGTTTCACTTATCTGCCCCACCAAAAATAGTGTTTTCATGGTCAAAATGGCTGCCATCTTGAAATTTTTAGTTTCACTTCTGTTTGGCATAGTAAAAAGCATAATTTGACACCAAGATTTTTCAAATCAGACAATTCTTTCAGATGTTATGGCAAAAATAGTGTACCAAATAGTTGCCATCTTGGAAAAAATGGCCGCCAATTAAAAATTTTTGATGGCTAACGGGCTTTTTTTAAAAAGTGGGTCCTAAAGGCCATGTATACCAATTTTGTTGCATGTACCATTTTTTGAAAGATTGTTTTACTTATCTGCCCCACTAGAAGAACAAACGTGTGCTATGGGAATTATAGATCCGTAGTACGGGCCATTTATGGCAAAAGGGGTAAGGTATGTTTTGTCATGCCAAACAAGAATGCCACAATTCCAGGCAATAAATACATCGCTCAGACAATAGACGCCAGTTGAGTATTCTACATAACATGGGAAGTGTTCCATGTAGTGCCCAAGGCGATAAAGGTTATTAGTATCGCCACCATCGACTATGCACAAATTAATCACTTCTATTTCTGGCCTGCTGCTGTATTATTTTACTTTTTAACCAGGTTCAACATGATTATAGAGTGGCCTTTGCCATCTCCGTTCACAAGGTTCAGGCAATTTGCCTGCCGTTTGCCCTGTTCCAGACACCTTAAATATTTTGAAGTTTAATTAGCTCCATTTCTGCCAAGGAAAGGGGTGCGGGTGGGCGGAATGATATAAGATGAGATCATAACTAAAGGATGAGAAGTAGTGTGTAGTAGTCTAGCCATTAATGCCCTGAGTGAACTATAATCGCCCTGAGAGGACATTTTCCTTGTCAACATTGTTTACTGGTTAGATAGATTCGACATCGTCAAAAATAGCTGAAACAGATTAATAACCTTCATTTAGGACACAAATCAGGCCCTTATGTTAGAAATACACTCGGCTTGGCCTCGAGCATTATCAACAAAAACAGCCCTCTCCCTGTCCTCAATGACAGCCATTCACCCTATAACAGAGCCCTCTCCCCGTCCTCAATGACAGCCATTCACCCTGTAACAGAGCCCTCTCCCCGTCCTCAATGGCAGCCATTTTACCCTATAACAGAGCCCTCTCCCTGTCCCCAATGTCTGTCATTAATCCTATATTAATGCATCAGGTGGACAGAACAGAGGACATAAATTGTTTTAGTTTCTACCTAAGAGGTCACAAAAAGGTCCAAACATATTCTAATGGACTATTACGCTCCTGTTAAATTGATAAAAAAAACATACATATATTATATGCATCAACGTTACAAGGGTCATTTCCAATCTGCTTAAATACTCAGTGTACTAAGGTTGCGAGAAACCTACAGCTGTGTGTAAATGGAAGCACTGGTGTCAATGAACCGAGATGCTATTGGTAATGGTGGGATATAAATAGGAATCTAATTTTGTATGCCTATTCCCCACAAGCAATATAAGTGCTTTATGTGAACCTGCAGTGGATACTATCATTTCCGTTGCTTATGCAGGGTACTTATACAACTAGATAGTTTCTCTGTCTTAGAAACCCCTTGAGTATTCAGATATATATTTATTATAATCATTGTGGTCAATAAACAGTGATTGCAGCATAATCTTTTTACCAACATTAGACCCGAGGGATGTTATTGGTAGCATACTTGATTATAATTATTCTAGTAGTTTCAAACTAGACGAATCTTGGCCGTGCGAAAACCATTTTCGCCGAAAATAAACACAAGCTCATGACCGCCATCCATGCCTCTATAACAGAGAACCTATTCATCACCAAACCGCATCCAACGCACTTTTCTCGCTTAATTTGATCTTAGCCTCTCTAATTCTTTCACCAATCGAAAGGGAATGCTATCAAAAGCTAAATCTGTGAGTTTAAAAGAAAACCCAGTCCCAGATGCGGAGATATTAGTGAAATTAAAAAAAATAACCCCAAAATGAGACAAATGTAAAAAGGCTACCTGTACTGGGATTCGAATTCACAATGTCCTGATTGGAAGTCTTAGGTGCTAACCACTTGACCATAGGGGACTGTAAAAATCATCCATATAGGCATAGCCATTGATACATCACATTTTAGGTTTACTTTAATCCCCCATTCTCCTCATGGTGATTGGGGAGAATTGAAATAAATCTTGAAGGTCCCTGTGTTCGCTGCAGGCGATATAATGATTCAAATTAATCATAAAAATATATCTTGCATCTGCAATCTATTTCTATATTATGCGAATGCAGGATTGATTGACGACCTGCATGTGATTGGTTGGAGGTAGAGAAACAAAAGTTTGCTACCAGCTTGCTACAACAGGTAAACTATGGACTTTGTCAATTAAACTGTGACTTGGACCACTTCCATCATGTGATATGAATGTCACCATGAAAGTTTCATTTTCATACATGAAGTAGAAAGATGTGCAAAAGAAGAGATCTTTTTGTCAATATTGTTTGTGCTAATTTGAGTGGCAGCAAATCAGAAACGTCATTGAGAAGTGCTACTCTCATGACAATCAATTTTGGTAGTTTTAACCAATCAGAAAGTAATTGGCTGCTAACTGCCCATTATGTATGTCAATACCCGATGTCTGAAGGAGTGAGCAAGGCAATCTAAATGGCGGACACTTCCATGCTTCGAGTTTTCAATGGCCATTTTAAGTACCTTATAATGGAGTTAATATCCACAAAACAAAGGTAGTAACCCTTGCATCTTTTAGATTCACGGCCCAAACATATTCTAAAAACATTAGAACACACTTTATAGCCCCGCCCTTATGCATAGTTTTATTTTATGACCTTGTACAATGCATTTAGAACAGGTAGGAAGTATATCCTAACAGAAAATATATCGCTTTATTTTTATTTCATTGCATTATTTGAGTTAATGGTGAGATTTTTTTGGCCGATCTTGTGCGTCCATTGTGCTTCTATTCATGAAGAAAACAAACAAGGGGTGGTTACTAGGCGACACCGCCGCCAGCGTATTGAGGTCTCACTACCATAAATTATAGATCTATTCCTAGGTAATACAAACTATATTATATAGTCATATAACCATGTAATATACCGCGATTTGAAAATTAAAAAGTCTGATAAGACAGTTAAGATTATATTATATCGCATCGTACTATGTAATATTCTATACACTTTGCAATGTACTGTACCAAGGGCTATTTAGTCTTATATGTATACATAGCGTTCATTGTTTAACTATATTATGTATCAACATCTCAGTGTACTTCAGTGTGAATTTGATGAAAATATTGATTTACATGGCTATCCTTTTACCTTCAAAAGATTAAAAACAGTTGTAACCCCTTTGGTCACAGCAGTAACCAAAATGGTTCTAGAAGTGTAACCAAAGTGGGTGTAATCAAGCCTCAACAACCACTCAAAACAGCAATCTGGAAACGGTGCTGCGCCTGTTTCCAGTAGTTCTCAGTTTATTCAACGGGCCCCAGAACGATTAATGATAGAAAGTTAAAAGTTAAATGTTTCGGGAAGAAGTCATTATTAAAATAAGTGAATTCCTCAAAGATTGTACTGATTAGTACAGCTGGAGAACGAAGAAGAATTTGTGTAACTTTTTTCTATTATATATTAGGCATAGATATCAGACAACCAATGAAAATATTGTAGGTTAATAAGGTACGTTTGGTGATTATATTTATAGACTTCAGGAGAAGTGGAATTGTGATGATGTATACTATTGGGCCTGCATTAAAACACTTCAATATAATGACCTTGGCACAACGTGTATGATACAAAGATTTCTTAGTTTTCTTGGAAAGCAAATTAACAGGATGGATCTGCAGGACGAATAATTAATTAAGACCTTCTTCAAATATAACAGCAAACGTACTAGCATTTACTCCTGCGAAGTGTGTGCATAATATAGTTAATGATTTTTGTCTGTGCTGTTGCTTTTATTGCTTTGAGCCTTTCCATCGGATTGGGATTTCACACACCAACGCGGCATGCTGCATGAACACTTTGTATTTGTGTATCATACACACAAAATAAAGACTACCGTATCTTAGGCGATTTTGACAATTCTTTGGCAGTAAGTGCTGCAAGAATTGTCTGAAATCAGTGGCTCTTCCTCTAAGAGTTTATTTTGATAAGAACGCGTTTCACAGATATAAAAGTGTTTCCCTTGGGACAGACGATAACATTGAGACAGTGAACTATCGCTATTAAGCTCTCCCACCAGCTACTATTTACATTTCCAACCTGTATCCATTATTCATTGTGATTGTTAACGTGAACAAGTTGTCCACTGGGGGTAGTAAATTTTCAAAATGCTCCACTCGGTAAAAAAAGCCATGTAAGTGTTCCCATAGGGTAGTGAAAGAGGGATTGAATACCCATTGGACCATGTATAAAAATCGTAGTCACAGCAGTCTATTGTTTTTAATCCCAAGACAAGAGAAATCCCATGAAGTGCAAGCTTCATTCACAGTAGAATATTTGCCCTACCGAGAATGGCAACCGTTTCTAAGCAAATCTTGCTTCAAGATTCTACTTGCATTATCCTAAATATAAATCAACAGCAAATAAGTATCAAAATATCGTAAAATCGTTCAATATATAGACTAACTTTAAATAATAAGTGTCTTAATAATGTAATAATTCAATATTTACTTATGTCTATAATGCCGAAAGAAGAAGTTAGATCTTTACCGATCTATTAATTCAGCATCCAGTTAGTCAATATATTACTCCTAGCCAATATTAAATTGAATTGCTATTGGCTACTCCAAGACGTTTTCACGAGAATAAATCTGCACTCACCTTTCAACCAGCTATAGCGACACTCCAGTCAGATATATCCTTCTAACCGTTAGATGATGTGAACCATACTTTCATTGAATAATGCACCATTTTCTGCAAAAGAGAAAGGGTATAGGTATATATATATGTTTTAAGATGTGAGCAATCCATTTCCAAGTTGGAAATAGTTGAACACTTTAAATATCTAGGCACCACCCTGGACGAACAACTAAATGGTCAAAACAAATAGACGGAATCAGGCAAGCCACACAGACATGCTTCTGACACTATAGGGCTGGCGAAACCCTAGAACAACGAAGGGAGACAGTCCGTAGTACAAAGTAGATTTTGCCAAGCGTTCCATCTCACCGCATTCAGCGATAAGCTTAAACACAAGGCTAAGACTAAGGCAGCGTTTCCACTGGTTCGCTCTTTTGGCCCGCTCATGGCCCGCTCTTTTTTATTGTCTTGAGCGCATAACAAGCGAAGTTTGAGCGAAATCAGAGTGGTCTAATAGAATCAGTTATTGCGCTTTCTATACGCTCTAAAAAGTGGCGATGTGCGCTTCTTTAGAAGAGCGCAGGACGTTGCGCTAATATCTGACGTGTTTGATTTGAGCGCAACTACACAACGCTCTTTCTACCTGTTAAACTAGCAGACCAAGAGCGCAGTAAGAGCGCACAAACGTATTTACCATTGATTTTATATAGGAAACAAGCGCAACAGTAGAATCGCTCTGCGCTTGTCTTGCGCTCAAAATATTAGCGGATGAAGAGCGAATGACAAGCGCCCAATAAACAAGCACCGCAAGAGTGAGCCATGAGCACATATATAAGCGATCCAGTGGAATCGGACCTTAAGACTAAAAGTGGGGGCGGGGGCGGGGGAGGCGGAGAGGTTCTATTTAACCATTCCTACCCATTACTGACCATATAATACCTTTCATAGAAAGCCTACCTGTTCTTAACGGTATAATCTAAATGATTTATGGAAAAGAATAGCCATGGCTCAAACCATCTGGGGACGTGCACATAATACACCTAAGAAGGCAGGAAGTATCATTGGGTATTACAAATTATGTCTAGAGGCTCAAAGGTCAAATGTTATAGTGCTACTTCAGGAAGGTAGTCTATAAATGCTTTAAAGAGGCAATATGAGAACTGGATACGACAAAGTAATGATAAAAGCAGACAAGTACAAAAAGATATTTGTAAGCCGAGAAGCAATATAAGTTGATAGCAAAAATATCTACTTGGTATGAATTGATTTCAAACATAATTTGTTTTATATATAGAAAGTATCGTATTTGATCAAAATATATTGTTACTCGCCGGGTTTCTTTCATGTGCATGGTATTGAATGTTTAAGGTTGCATTTGCCTGGAACTAACGAATTATTCATGACATTATGTAGATGCCATAGGAAAATTTACAGATGAGGTATCTTGGAGTATGGACTTGAACATAGACACTCTTGTTTCTTTTATTGACTTTAGAAAGGCTTTCGACCTTGTTAATCATTCAATTCTAACATCTAAACTGAATCACATAGGCATCAAAGGGTCACTCCTTAACTGGTGCAAATCGTATCTTCAAAACAGAAAGCAGCTAACCATAGTCAATAACAATCTCTCTGATAAAGCACCCACTACAACTGGTGTCCCTCAAGGCTCAATAATTGGGCCATTAATGTTCATTATCTTTATTAATGACATTACACACAACATTAGAAACACAAAAATATCCTTATATGCAGATGACACGCTAATCTATACTCATGGCAAAGATCTGGATACTCTTTACGCCAATATGCAGAACTCTATAGACTCTCTCCATACATGGTGCAACAATAACCTCTTCCTTGTCAATTCAGCAAAATCAAACACAATGTTCATCTCAAGATCAAAGCAAAACAGAAAGCTATGCAAATCAAAGGCAATACTATACCACGACAAACAACTGAAACTAGTCCCTACTTACAAATATCTAGGATTCTTAATTGATGATAAGCTGAACTTCCGCACACACACAAACCAATCAATCAAAACTATTGCACACAAAACGCATCAGCTGCACAAAATTAGGAAATATATTGACTCACAAACTGCTTTAAAAATTTATAAAACAAAGATTCTCCCATATTTTGACTACTGCGATGTCGTATTGCATGACACTAATCCCCAACTAATGCAGAAGCTCCAGAGGCTCCAAAACAGGTCACTGAAAATCGCCCTGGACTTGCCCTTCGATACCCCCACCATACAACTCCATGCACAAACCAGAATCCCCCTCCTGGAAAACAGAAGGAAAACGCATTTAAGAGCACTTGCCTTTAGAAAATCGAAAATCCCAGAATTAGTAAATAATCCAATAAGGCCCACAAGGGGAAATGAGGGTGTCACCCTCAAAACCCCGAGATTCCACACTAAACATGGACAAAACTCAATTCAGATAAAATGTGCGCACTCATGGAATGAGCTTTCAGCCAGACAGAGAGGAATAGGTACCATTGAAGCTTTTAAATCTAACCAAAGAATCTGGCTCCAATCGTTGTTTTAACTTGACTGCAATGACCATATTATTGTAACCACACACCTAGAGCACTAACACTCAGAGACAGTGGCAAAGTGACTCCTCTTCTTTACTCTACTTAACCCAACCCAACTAAACTATTTTGATAAGTTTCCCCTCCAGATAGAATCCTATATGAGCCTATACTCTTCGCTGAGCAGATCATATCATGTATATCGCAATACATATATGTTGTAATGACGTAACATAACATTGTTCATAGTGTAAATATCATTGACATACAGAGAGCACTAACACTCCGAGACAGTGGCAAAGTGACATCTCGACTACTTTCACATACTGTGATTATTTTATATGAAGGACACTAACACTCCGAGACAGTGGCAAAGTGACTCCTCTAATAACTGTATATAATTTGAAATTGAACTATCTCCATTGATGAACTGATCTGTATTGCTATACATATATGATATCACACCATTTAACTTAACTTGTAAGCTGCCTGTTTAAATGTCTGTACACCTGGGGCTTGTGAAAAACCCTAGTCTGGGATTTTGCACACCCAGTATAAATAAAAGTTTAAAATAAAAAAAAAATTATATCAACTATTCCTTGCTTCCTGTACCTCGTAATATATATATTGCTTCCATGTATATTTGGCTAATCTCTGGGATAAACCCACCTATACAAATTCGGTTCAGCTGTGTTTAAGAATTGATAAATTTAAACGCTTAAAGGTCTTATTCCAAAATGCCCATTCGGTTTCACTCTCAGCAAAGGGGTTGGATTTTACCCAATATTATTAACAATCTTCACAGTTATGCTCCATCTCTTGTGTATTAGCAAAGTACTGTTGCATAAATGTAACATTTGTGGTCAACACCGGAGTGGACACGAGTGTTTTTGACAACCAATGATATAATTTGAAAAGGATCCTCATGACCGTTGACAATGGGAACGAGGGATATTAAATTACTGTAATCGGTAAAGTGGCAGACCTGGGGTTTATTGAATAACTGGAACTGCAAATAGGCTCGAAATGGTGGACAACCAGACTCCGGCTGTGTGGCTAAACATGTCCAGGGTGTTTTTGCACATAACTCCTTTTTCATTCTAATATTACGTATGTAAAAAAGAGCAAGAACATCTATACAAGAAAGAATGAATATGCAGAGATCGAGAAAGTTGAGAGAGTGGCGAGACGCATGTGTGATGTCATAATCCACAGCGTCCGGGAGGTGTCACTGCAGCCGTTAAAGAACGGGTAATTTCGTGAACGAAATTCTAGCCACATTTAAGAAGCCCTGCAGCAAAAACAACAGGGAAAAACCCTCCACAAAGTTGGTAAAATGCCAGGAAATTCGTATATTTTTGCAAAATGTGTATCAGTAGAACTTATTTATGTTTTGACGATTGAACGAGTGGACTTGATATAATGAATGCTTTCGTATGTTTTTATACATAAATATCGAGGTGAGAACTTGAAATTCATTTGATATTGTCATACGATTGGTATGAGAAGGAGTGGGAGAATTGGGGGAGAGGTGAAAATAGCAAGGGAAAATAGGAGATAGAGAGGGATGAGAGAGAGGTGAGAGGGATATATTAAGAAGAGGGAGGGGGCGGGGAGGGGGAGAGGGAGATCAATAGGGGGAGGGGGCATGGGGCAAATAGGGTGGGGAGAGGAAGGAGGGGTCGAAAAAGAGGGAGAGAGAGAGGGGCATGCAGTAAGAAGGCTTAGAGATAGGGCTGTGGGGTGGGAGAGAGGGCTTTGAAATTCACATACCGGTATTTAAAGATAACGATCCGCAATATGTCCTTGACTATCCCCCTAATTGAGCTTAATTTGGACTGTCACCCACCCGGCTACTTTTCTACATTGCTAGACCACTCATATATTATAGAGAGAATGGCCACCATGCACGTGAGCTGTACAAACTGTTCACTGTTTGCTACATCCCTGGACACAGGTGTCCTCAAGGATTTCAATCAGCTTTGCTTAAAAATATCCTTGGTCGCTTTCCAATCCTGGATTAAATGTACCACTCTCACTTTTGTGATTTTACTTTAGTATAGAAACCTGGGGTACCAACTCTATGCACCTGATGGAAGGGAATGTAATTATATTTACTTAAGCTGAGGAGGTATATATATATGAATCACTCTACAAGGAGACAGATGATGTTCTGTTTGTCACCTACACTCACTGTGATTGGAACTGAATTTTCTAACACATCCAGAGACATCAACGAAAGCTCTAAGTCTGTGCCTACTACCAACATGAGTTCAGAGAGAGACTTTTCCCAGCTATAATATCGCAAACTAATCAAACCTTCTGCTACCATTGCGTCCTTGCAGACCATATTTCAATCCGATGACCAAATTGCAAAGTTACTCGATGAAGCCGAAAAATCCTCCAAGGGTATGATCTTCAATTGCAGAAATGCTGGAGGCTAATGTTCTCACAATTGTCACTACAACTAACGTTGAAGGGAAACAACGGTGTGAGTCCAACCTCCAGTACAGACAAGTGCATGACATCAAACAACTTGTTTCAGTAAGCAATCCAATCTTTTGAAGTTGCGAAAACAACAAATGAAACTACAGATTCGGGCACAAAGAATTTGCAACAAGTTGTCGTAGATCCCCCCGCCCCCCCAAAAAAAAAGAAGAAGAAGAAAAGAGGCCCTAAAAGGGAATGCTGTATGGGGTTTGCTTATTGGTAGGGTTGGAGGGGGGGGGGGCGACGTTTCGGGTTACATGTGCCCTTTATCAACTTGAATAATTCTTTGATCACTAGATACAAATTTCTACTTTGTTCAATATCTGAGATGTTTCTAGGGCCGAACCCCGCCCGAGTCAGAACCCCCCTAAGGCTTTCAAGAATTTGACGTAGCAGCCTTCCTCATCATTATATATGAAATAAAGTCTATTTGTGCTCGACGAGACATTTACGCACTATGACCTTTTTGAGGGACCAATATGTTTGAGTGAGGACTGAACTATTCTTTTCATTTTAGTGAGGAACATTATTATTTAATTTTGCTTTTGACATGTAATTTTCTTCTGTACTGACATGCATTATACTACACTACTAAAGGTCAGTACCAATGATCAACTGTCGTCGTATTTCCTGGTTCTATGTATTTTTCATAATTATATATGCTAGATGGCAACATAACAGGTATTCCCAGTAACAACTCTCATGACAAAAATCGACACAATCTCGTTCGTAGGTCTCTACTCTTAAAGTGCAGGTAACTGTCATAGGTGACATGACATAAGTTTAGCTGTTAGAAAGGTTGGCCATACAGATAGAAGTATATAATGTATCACATATATGAACGCTTATATCCATAATCACTGAAGCAAGAGGTCATGAGAGGACTACACTTCATAAGAGCTCCCTCGGTCCAGTCTTTTCTAGTTTGTTGGAATTATAGTATAATCAAATTAAAAATGTATATATATATAAAGATATCTGCTATTTTCGTTCATAACTTCAATTAATCCTTTGGCACACAGTGAACTTGCAGTCATCTGCTAAATTCTTGAAGAACCTACTCTGAGGAGTCTTGAATTTATGTTAGACTGTGCTTCCGCTGGGGAGTTGAGCAAAACTGTCCTAAGCCAAAATCATTGCACTTGATTTAAGTATGATAGAATAGAGATCTTTTAGTTTCTTTAAAGTTTTACAACAGAGACCAGCAGGCGCGCACATAAAGGAGAGACAATTAAAACGAGAAATTTTTAACAGATCTAGACAATACCACGACCATAAAAAAATTGTCCTTATGGCTATTCTTATAGGCAGTTTTGTCTCGAAATGTTGAAGTTTTGTCTCTAAATTTATAATTTGGAGACAATTTTGCCATAGATTTGAATTTAACCTGCAGGCGCGCACATAAAGGAGAGACAATTAAAACGAGACAATTTTTAGCAGATCTAGACAATATCGCACTCATAAAAAAATGCTGTCCTTAGGCAGTTCAGTCTCGAAATGTTGAAGTTTTGTCTCTAAATTCATAATTTGGAGACTTTAGAAAATGTCTAGGCAAAAATCTGCAATAAAATCCCCGGCTTCAAGGACAATCTCAAAGGGTGTGCACATAATGTCAGATTGTCATTGAAGGGACAATGTAATTGTCCCTTCAGAGACTGAAGACAAAAACAAAATCTAGTTTTGTATGTGCGAGGGCCCAGGATAAGCGGTTGGCAGGAGGCCAATGACAATTATTAGGATTATTACGGTAATGTTTTGGCATGTGCAGGAAATAAAACTTTATACTGATATCACTTGACTCATCGATAGAAAACTCTAATTTAAACACACCAATTCACAGGATCATCTACCATATCTTAGATTTTATAGTTATATTACTTTCACTACTGGCGCATGGAAATTCCAGTCGTTTGCTTGCTAATTACTATCCTGGATTAATTAAAATTAAACAAAGCTAATCAAGTGCAACATGACAAAAACAATTAAATCATGTAATCAGAAAAGCATTTCTTGATATTAAAACATTACCCAGGTTACAAAGCAAGATCACGAGTAGGTTTTGGCCACAACACGGAGACTTTGCTGGGGCTAATGTGTTTTTTTTCCTTCTGTGGTGTTGGTTATGCCCTTGATAATTAAGCTAGACTTCAGACAGGCCGACAAAACTTGCTATTTTATACGGCAATGCTTATTAATTTGGCCTTTGTTTATGTCGTAATTATCACATTTCTCCACTAATCAGTAGCGACTTTGTGATTGTTACATCTGATAGCTATGATCACTATACTAAAGGCTATGCTGATCGTTAAAATAGTTTTTAAAATATCTTTCATTGAAGCGCTTGTAAGATGAATTCAAGCATTTGCTAGTTTGTAACTAGAGAAGAATATTAGCTTCGTTTTGCTAAAAGCAACACCATTTGACGATTGGTCTAACAAATCATGCCAATTGGCATACTCGGTCAAAAAGAAATATCATATCTTCGATTTAAAGAACCATAATTTCATAGTGACACGGCAGGTTTCTCTGTAATGTTTTCAACCAGTAGCAATCCTGCAAGCACTAAACCACCTAATTTGCGTTTAAATCAATGTGATATTAAACTGTCTTGATATCTTTCCTTCTCAAACATCAATATCGTATCGGGCACAAGAGGAAGCCTTGACATCATTCATGGATAGATGGAATGAAAGCTTTTAATTTAAAAGAGGATATATCCGTCAATAGTTCTTTAGTCTCGGCCAGAAACTGTCAAGGGCTATACAGCAGGATGTTCATTGGCATAAAAAACAAGTTCACAGAGATTTCGAGATGCCAGTATGATATGTATATTCCTGGAAGAGTCTCCATAGAAGTGGGGGAAAGAAAGAGGGTCTGGCGAGACGAAAGGCTTTGTATCTTTTGATTGATAGCAGTTAGGACCCTTTTTTCTCAGTTCACAATCTTCTTATCCCGATCTACGTATATTGACATTTTCTTGAGGAGGTTAATCTTTGCCATTCAATTCCTTCGCTTGAAGTTGAACACCTTAATATAATCCACTTAAAGACTCTTGGATAATTACCGTTTCTGTAAGGCAATAAGGACGAATATCTATAAGCACTGTCTATCTACATAAACAACTCAGGAAATACCCTGGAAATCGAAAGGCATTTGTGCCGGGTCTATCATATGAACAGAATAGCGGATTACTACATTCATTACATATAACACACCCAGGACTTTCGCTATTCATAGGATATCGAAGGAGGGGCAGATATTCAGTCCATCACACGTCTACTTTTACATTTCAGAGAAAACTAACTAAGTCAGTCTGTATCCCCATGGGGAATAGAATGGAAATTGGGGAGAATATTAAAGATCCCTCGAAGGTTGCATTCGAAAGAAATATGAAAAGGGTAAGTGTGGTGTTTATCACATAGTTTTACTATTAATGCTCTCTGTCATCTTGCGGATTGACGAACGTAGCTTCGTTGTAGATAATTGACCATTGGGATTCTAAGCGTTTCTCTTATTTCTGCGACCGTTATCCCTTTCTCCCCTTTCATTTACGTGATTGTTCTGAACAGGAAGGGAAGTACGGCCCATTTGGGATGTGACACGTCTTGCTGTAAATATTTTATAGTCCCCAGTTCTTGACAATGTAACGAGTTTCAAGCATTCTAATTAACCAACCTCAAGTATACGAAGGTTGAGCTAGCAAAAAGTTAAAATGAAATTATGGAAGTCCAAATGCGAAGTGGATTACAAGTGGTTTACGTACTGATGCCATTAGATTTGTTTTATTCCTTTCCTTAAGTGCCTGGAATAGGTTAAAAGCAGAATACAGGCGTGTAGCAAGGGAAAGGAATCAAATTATCAATGCCCGAGACTCAGAGCCGGGGGTTAAAACAGTTTTTTACCTAGACTTTCCTTTAAAGGTTGGGATACATTTTAGGTAGACCGGGTTTAGTTGGACTTAGCTAAGTGCAGGGATGTATCTGATGCAGACATATTGGGCGTGTGGCGTGGGCCTGCCAAGGGTGTATACGATATATATATATGGCTACCATTCAATCACTACTGCAAACACAGTGCATAATTCAGCCTAGATGAATAGCTAAACCGCCCTGTTCCTTCTACTAATTTCCTCCAGAACCTGGGCAATACCGGCCTTTCACATCAGGACTAATGACAAGTGGACATAAACTATCCAGGGCCCAGTAACATTATCATGTTTATTTCATATGGAAGAAATCCCACACACTCAGCAGCGCTGACAAGTTGAGGCAATCTCACGGCAGAAAGGAGGACCGGACGCCTGTGGTCCTGAGGATGGAATGAAACCAAGCTCTTTTTACTGGATTATCCCAGAATAATAGCCAGGGCGCACGATGCAAGGCCACACTACAAATGGTATTTTCTGCTTCCAATCTTATTAATTTCTGACAGATACATGTATGTAATGGGCATTATTATGAAGACGGTGCAAGGGAGGAAGATGTAGAAGCCTGTTGCATAAGAAATCCTTACTCATAATGTTTCTTGCTAAGCTATAACCCCTTCCTTATAACACAGGTAGGAAATTGCTACTGTTAGGAATACACATTAGCATTGTCTGTATAGCAAATCCTTCTCTAAAATTTCATCACAAAAGTTACTAAGGAAGGACAATCCTAAACTTGTAAGGATTTCTTATGCAACGCCTCCCAGCAAATATGCCTCCTTTACATCCTTTCATTTGCTACCTACATGTATATCTTCATGTCATGAATATCGATCGATTCTCAGACTATTTCCCCTTTACATGGAATAAAGTTCTCCATCAAGGAACCATGACAGGAAACAGAGTCCTGTATTGTCTGCCTATCTCAACAGCTATTTTAGTGACGTCTTATATCTGCGGGAGGGAAAACACCACTTATAACAGCAGGCTGTTTTAATTCGAGTCCTGTTCTGATATCTGGTTTGGAGCCAGTGGAAGACCATGGAAGCCATGTGTTGGTTCGTGAGAAATACCAGGTATTCTTGAGTTGTGCGCCATTTTTAATGATTCAAATCAAGTCAAGTTGCCAACAAAGGAAATCTTCAAGGAGTCACGCAACAATAAAAAAACAGCCGTAAAGAAGTTAGATGGTTATTTACACACCAGAGAATATAAGTAAGATATACTCCAAGCTAATGGTTAAAACGAACAGGACTTGACCTTTTAGAAAGAACGCCAGGTTGGCAGTTACCTTGCCTCCTGATATATTAATACATACCATAATCAACATTGACAGGGCGGTTAGAGTAATGCAATATGATAATCTCTTAAATATGGAATTACTATGAAGGTCAATCCAGGGACACTTTTAATTTGGATCAGAGTCCGTTCGTGGCTGGTTTTGTATTCCTAGACTATATTCACGTATGGTTCTGAAAATGGTGCATTACACCTATCTGCATTATGTTTGTATTTGTTAATTTATTTATCCAGATATACATAATATAGAAAATGACCATATGCCAGCCCTAAAAATGAGAACCAAGTCACTTGATTCGATTCTCACCTCCCACCTGGCTTGTAAAATTGCAGTGAGCTAAGTTTGGATTATTACAATGATAAGGGGTGATATGGTATGAAACGAGCCTTTGATTGTTAGTGTCACATGTATATATGGAAGAAATAGTATATAATTTTATGCATTTATTCATGGATAAAAAGGGGTAAAAAAGAGAAGATAATGATAATGCAGCGTGCTGAATTCTAGGGATGCTTTGTATGTGTGCACATGCCACTGTTTAAGCTCTGGCCTATAATGCCAGCCATGCTATATAATTGTACCATTATGTCTCCACACACATGGGTAGTTATCATAGGCACTGCGATACATGTATACATCCCTTACATGTAAAGAGGCGAATTATTTTGTCCTTTTGTATATAGCCGATGCTCCTGATGTTAAGAAGAAGGGATAAGAATTGTACAATTATCATAATGCGGTGTCTGTATCAACCTTCTTAGGATTGCCTGAAAAAAGTTGCAAGTGTGTCTTGTTTCTAGGCACTCTTTCTGACCTAAATCTATAGACTTAGGTCAGGAAGGTTAGGTCACTTAGGTTAGGTCACCTGCCACAACCATCAGAAAAGCTTCCACATTCTAGTATAGCTTTCTTCTATAGGCACACTGGCTTTCTCTGAGCGGCAACCTATAGCTATATATAACTAGTGATAGCTCTGCATCAAGGTGCGAATATGAATCCATATTCCATTGCAGCATTGTTGAACGAAATAGTGGTGTCTAATGAATCACATGTAAGCCACAACTTTTTAAAAAATCATGGGGTTATAAAATATTTCGTACATTTTACCTTTATATCCCTTCTTAGAGATTTTATCATATTCTCTTATGAACCCCACAATGTGTAAGCCTAATTGTAATTGATCATGTTTTTATCATAAAATTCTATCGTCCTTATTTAGGGCTATGACGATTCTTGTTGGAAGAAACAATTAGAAAAAGGTTATGGTAGATAAATGACATAAAGGAATATGGTAACTGGAAATTAATTTGACGTGTATAGAGTAAGCAAAAGTGATGTGCAAAGTATTTTTCTTAATCCTATACATTGCTCTAAAATTGTCTTTTAGTAGACAACGAAGACATGACCCTCTCCAAAATAATGAAACGTTCCTACCTTTTACAAATACAAATACAAACGGTCATTTATAATTGCACGTATCACAATTAACACCTGCAATTCATTACATGTTGTTAACAGATGGTTTGGTATACATTATACTGCTCCATTCTATCATCTGAACTTGATAGTACGCCATATACATATAAATAATGGCTTTAAGGGAAATTGATGATATCAAAAATTTTCTCTCCAGGGTGCATGACAAGTTTGGCGAGGATATGATATTGCATAAAATTCCCCTATTGTTTTAGCAACCTGTTCGTGTTTTAATCGGATTATCGCGGTAGTGAGTTCAACAACATCTTAAAATGAACATATGACTAAGGAAGAGTGAATACTTGAGTGAATTGATATAAACACTTGCAGAGGATTGTGTTGTGAATTGCCTGATATAAACACTGGCGACCTTTACTGTATTGTATATTGTATTTTGAAGCAACTGCTCATAAACACCCTCTTTGTAGCAAGGGTAGTTCTAAGAAACTAAACGATTAGTGTGTATGGTGGAGGACGCAACATAGGCTAGATGTATTTAACAATTAAATGGAATTACTAGACAACACATGAAAAATAAAGATATATATGTGGTTATGCATATTTTTGTAATTGTATTAAAAGATGTGGCCAATAAAAACATTAAAAAAAAATAATAAAAAAATCTATTCTCTCCTTTTTTCTCTACTTTTCCTCTCCCCTCCCCTTTCCGTGTCTCTCCCTCCTGTAAACATGTTCTGTCTCTCTCACTGTTTCTCAATTGCAATCTCCCTGTCTGTCTGTCTTTCTCCCTCTTTCTCCTGCGCACTCTTCCTTTCTCTCTGTATTCAGACCCAACATCTGAGCATATATATAATATCACAAACAAATTCGGTAGTGTAGTGGTGAAGGAGCTGGCTTGTGATCTACAAGTTTGTTACATCAAACCCAGGCATGGACAAGTTTTTTTCTCTGGGGTGTTGTCACTGGTGGCGCACTAGCGGCCGTCCTGCGCTAACGGCACGCCGGCTTGTCTCGCACTGGCCGGCTGGCTGTATGGTATGGGTCTAAGGGATTACGAGATTTCTTCGTAATCCTTTAGCTTTCCCAGGATATCTTTTACGATGTGAGAAATTATGAATTACGATGGTTTGAAGGAGAAGTACCACTGAAACATCATAGAACTAAAGGATCGGCGCTGAGCATGTCCAAGCAGACCTACTCCTTATTTTCGTCACTGAATTATTAGTGTTTATATGAACCAGGGTTCCTATTCCACGCTACACTTTTGGTCAGTCAGCTATGAAATGGGGGTGATTTCTGCCTTTTTAATTCCATCAATGAGCATGGGAATGTCAGACGTTGGCTCCAAACTACCATTAACATGCACATGCATCTTCTATCTGACATGCAAGGGGCCCTTTTACTGCTCACCTACCTTCATATTGGGATCCTTTGATGGACTTGTACCCTAATTAAATACCTGAACTGCATACCTGAACCCCAGTTCTTGACATGACTGCAGATAAAAGTAACCCATAATTATTTGATCCGATGGAAACCGCAGTGCAGCAGGCACAGGTAGCCTGTTTAGTTGCGTATTGGGGCCTAGTGTAAGAAAAGGGATTTTTGTGGGAATTCCTTCACGTGTAGGAAGGAAACAAATCATTCCTACATGCCATTCCCAACTGGTAGGAATAGCCTATGTATATGCAGTTTATTCCTACCAACCGAAGGAAGGGGGGAAAGTGTAGAAATTCCCCCATACAATTTCGTTTCATTAGGTTATACAACAGGCTCCGATGTTTTTTCCATACTTGTAAACATGTTGAAAGAGCTGCGAAGAACTTTGGGCCAACCAAAGTCTTGCTACCCTCAGTCTACTTTTCGTATTCCGTTAAAAGCTTTCACAAACTAAAAAGGCCAGTAAAAATCAGTTCTTCGTAACAACGATTCTAAACTATTATACATGTAAATGTATACATATACATATCATATAATTATTGAATTTCTGATTGAAGTCCTGAAGTATGAAGATCAGAATCTTATTGAGTGTCATTAGTTTTCCAGTTACTGGAGCCTTCACTGTGAAGTATTTGAAGCTTAACTGAGATTACATCGAGAACAGTCTTGATGTTGGGGACTAGTGCTCAACAATTGTCATCTTATAGCACGAGTAACTATGTATACATGTATGCATGTTTACCATATATAGCAGGCTAATTCCAGCCTGAAAGGAGCATGGAAGTACATCTATTCAGAGAACTGTCAACAGGAGCTTACATCTAATTCCTTTACATCAGCACTTGATCCTTACAGGATTACCATCCGTCAGGTTTGACTTTGGATTTTGAAAAAATACGAGCCCGTCCAATCTATAAAATCAAGCCTAGTACTTAATGTATTTTATGACAAATAACGCAGATGGTTGAATGGACGTGCTTAAACATAGATTGTGCCAGAGGTTGTTTACAATACAAAGAAGTGAATGTTTTCTATTAGGGCCGGAAGCTATCATGCATTCCACATTCCATTTAAATATTACTTTGGAACTATTTGGTACTGCAGTAGAGTCCCACATATCCACCATTTCGGAGATGCGACCAACCCAGTAAGGCGACCATCCTGCTACGCGACCAACACATTGCTCGGACTCAAAGGTAGGCGACCATCCTGCTATGTGACCAACAAATTGCTAGTACTCAAAGGTGGTCTCTACTCTAAGCTGTATTTGAATTATAATACGTCACCATTTGTTTGCACTTTCTCAGACAACATATATCTAGGTTATCATACAATTATGCAAGCGGAAAAAAGAAATATATGAAAGCAAACCATATATATACAGGATGCTAATGTCTCCTAATACCGGACTATAAAGAGTGAAGCTGCCTAAATACCTTTTTTTACCTAAATTTCGAAGGTTAATGTCTCTCTTGCCTAAATGTTCTTCATAGCGAGTAGATACATTCAAGGTCTCTAGAGCAGCCTTACATTAGTCCTATTATTTAATCCTTCTGATATCCTTAAAGCTGTATTTTGTAGTGTTTGTAGTTGGTCTAAAATGTGCTTTGGGGCAATATTTAATATATAAAGGAAATGGAACGAGCCGTCAGTAATCGAAAATTTATTGGACGAGATTCGTTCGTGTAAGCATGATGCGAATCAAGTCTAATAAATTTTCGATTACATCCATTTTATATTTATTATGTATATGTGCTATATTAATAAAACTTATATCAATCGATAGAGAATTTAATTCTCTATTCTAGTGTGCTTCTTATTATGTATATTTATGATCATGGTACCAGAATCATGGGTGGATCACCAATCGTGGGGGTTCGCGCAGCTTTCACTCAGTGTGGATTTGTTGACAAGCTTCCCAGAGAGCCAAGAGCCAAGGCTCCGCGACGCATATCAACAGAACTTTTTTTAGACAACTACATTTTTATGGTAACCGTACCATAAGTAGTCTCCGTATTCGAGGACAGGCTAAGGGCCACTTTATACAGCATTCTGCATAGTAACTGGTGTAGCAATTCTCATTAATTTTGATAGATGATATATATATTATTATTTGCCGTTGTTATCTTGTCTTCCAAATGGTCCGTAAAGGTTAAGGTTTTGTTGATTATATTCACCATATTGGATAGCCACAATTGACGTTATTACGTAATCTACAACTCATGGAAATAAACTTAGATAATTGAATTAATATCAGTAAACAACTTGGGCATTTAAGTTCTTTGCTTCTTTTTACCAATATTAATGTTAAATAGATGGTGTATGCTGATTACAAGCAATGCCAGATGACATCAATGTTGATAATAATTCAAGACGATGTTTTACTATCACGTTAGTTGGGACTACTGAGAAAGGGTGTTCTGATTTACAGAGGCAATGATCGATTTAGCCCTAATCCTTACTTAACATAGCCAGAATGATGGTTAGAGCGATAGACGATTAGATTATAATCACCAATTCCTAATAGAGAAGGCAAATCAGCTTTCAATATTGTATTCAACACGACAGTAGCTATAGGCTAAATGGTTTATTCCCAGATGAATTGCTTTTGTCACGCCAGGCCAATTTCCTATCTCTCTGTCGCCAATTTTGTGGTAATGGTTCTCCGCTTTTCAATCGGTTCGTTTACAAATTAATTTTCTTTACTTCAGGTTGTTTTGCGATGGGCTGTCAACCGAGGCGGAGATACCACAGAAAGGGAAGTTGTCTCAGTGAAAGCGACATGCAGGTTGAACCGTTCCCTTGAATTAAAGCCTTAATTTTTACTCTGGAACTCGCCATGTACCTATTTATAAATGCGCAAAGCACGTTCCTCTTCGGAATGAACGGAGAATACCCTTGGATATACTATTGAAATAGCTGCTGTCAGAAGCAATTGCCTGCAAATTAAGATCATTATCAATTAGATAAATGAGAGCAACCAACCATTTATATAAGAAAGGCAATGTCATACAAAAGTCACACACTGCTATCAATGCAATGCAAAGTTGCATGAAAAGCTGCTCATCTCCCCTCTATAGCCTTTTCCTAGGTTTTCATAGCGTCATCCAAAGTTCATTCTATATGTGTGAGTATAAACTCGTTGATGTAGTAATCCACACCTCTGCACGCCACCTAGGCTTTGGGCTGGATATGACAATTCCCGCAAGATCATCGCAAAGCACATCTATAGGATGCGCAACTGGGACTGACATATTATATATACAATCATTATATATAGGCTGCTGTGAGCACATTGAAACTAAATCTGGATGAGAACTTTACACCTGTCTCACTCCCCAAATGGACTTAGCTGAACATCATAGAGCCTTTAGACATTATGTAGACTCTGGGGAGAGAAATAAATCTTTTTAAAAAACTACAGGCACCTCCTACTAGTGCCTCAGAGCAGCCACCAGCTACGAGGCAGTCTCGGATATCTATAGTGAAATCTTACCCCTCTGGCCTAGTCCATTAAGTCGATTCTCATGCGATTCTCACAGAACTTAGTGCAAAAGAGTCCTCGCGACGCATACGCATAATCCCATGAGAATCGGCTTAGTGGACTAGGCCCTTCATGCGATTTTGCGCCGCAAAGGAAACTTTTCCACTAAATTCCATGAGAATCAAATGAGAATTGGCTTCGTGGACTAGGCTCTTACTTCACTACGTCTGACTGACCAACACAAATGAATTCAGTAGGGAATAAATCCCAGATAATAACGGTAATATCTAATCTTTGTTCCTTTTTTGCGTGATAAATAGCTCAAATCCAAAAGTCACTACATATATTAAAAACGGTAGTTTAGGATGCGTTGTACAATCTGCTAATATTGAAATCATTTACCCTTTCAATAGTTGATATTGGGAAAAAGGCAATAGCCCTTTTAATGTGAGCAAGTGTAACGCCCAGATTGTGATTTGTGTCTGAGAGAGAGATCCCTAATCAGAGTCACCACGGGTGGAAAAATAAAGCCTCTCTGAAAGCAGTCAATCCGTCATTCAACTGACGTTGACTCCACCTTGAGGTGACATTTTCAACAGCAATCAAGGAGGTAAAATCTGAAGCTTTACCTCCCTACGGTGACATGTTTGAGTGAATCTGTCATTCAGTCCCATCGGATTGTTGTACAAACTGTTATAATGGATATGACATAGTGGGGTTCGTTTCCATAATTTGCGGTAGCAACTCTATCCAAATCCTGCCGAAACATAATGCATGCATGCATTCTATCAACTTGTCTTCGCCATGCAATAAAAAGTATTGCTTGCAATTCTTAACATTTCCTTTTATCCACTCTTTATCATTATTTATATTGGACCCCTGGCATACATACATGTACATGCGAGTTGTTTCGCTGGTGGAAGACAACTTGAGTGGTAAAACGACCAAAATGCCAAATGTTGACTTTGTTCGGAATTATAAAACAGACGTGTTTGACATCGCTTTTAGGCCGTCAAGACCACCGTCATCGAAGGTGTTCTCAGCTTCCTTCAGCAGGGTACTTAACGATATAAATCGGATACAGTGATTAACAATAAGTAGCCATGGAAAGTCAATTTTCGAAGTTGATTTAGCTTATGGGAGAGGAAATCGTAAATTGGAATTGGCAAAGTAGACGAGATTTATTATACACGTTGATTTATCAAAGGCCTAGACCAACTACATCCCTCCTCTCAATACATAAATATCTACCCTACCTAAATATGGTATTTTATTATATTGCTGCAAGAATATTACAACAAATTACCATCTAGATAAAGTTATAAATACTTCGCTTCTGGGCAAGGCACTGGGGCAGATGTGAGAAACTGGCGTAGATGCTTATCTAATGACATCAAGACCTCATCTAGGATCTTCTCTGATCGATGTCGCTCTCATGCTAGAATACTCTCCAATCAACGGAGACATGATTGATCACCATTTGCAGTCGTGTCGCTTTGGGGGAAACAAACATATTAGTGTCATTAGGTAGTGGTTAATTCTAATATTTGTTATTGTTTTCACCAACAACCAAGAACGATTGGAAAAAGATGCTGTGAAGCGTTTAATGAGAAGATCGGTTGACCATCAAATATTTTGTTTATTCGGCATAGCCTTTGATGACTGCGACTTCTTATCTAAACCTGATAAGAAGAAAACATGTTGCACATGTCTATTCATTCATTTTATAAAGTATTCTGTATATTCACCACAACTGATATGAGCTTGGCTCATAAAGCGCTCATGACCGTTCTTTTTTCGCAGTTGATGTGTTTCTTTCTACGTAATATAAGTAAATTAGTTTCGTACATTAAATAATATTTACATTGAAATGGTCACTTAGAGGTTTAATTCGATGCATGCCATACACATTCTGGAAATTCAAGTTAATTCCAAGCAGTAAAATCTATCCCCAATGAACTGATAAACACAAAATCGATATAAATATGCAAGTGATGAAAATGGATGACAAAACATAGAGCATAATCTTGTCTAACGTCATCCGTATAATATACGTGAAGAGGGGTTTCTTTGTCTGACATGTTCTCGGAATCTATCATATTACCAACCGTTTTTCTGATCTGTAGAGTTCCGTCCACCCTCTGGGTGCTCTGGGGGACAACATGTGTAGTTTGTGAAGGTATCTGGGGTGGAAATGTGATTTTAAAGCCCTTTTTAGTATTTTATATATGCTCTATACAATTATTTTTAGCCAGAGAAAGTTGAGGAAGTCTTTGGGAGAGCTTTTCTGGGACTTTCTGGGACAACAATTTTATGTCCCACCATTCTCAGCAATGTGGGATTCCCTAGCAATGCATCCTGCAAGAGTCCCTAGCAATAGGAAAGAGAGGGAGAGAGATGAGAGGGGGAGTGGGAGAGCGAGGAAAAAGAGAGAGGGAGGTGAGGGGAGTGAGATCAGAGATGAGGGGGGGGGGGGGAGGGGGAGGGGGAGAGCGAAGAAGCAGAGGGAGAGGGTGGGAGAAATCAGATAGGAGAGGGAGAATAGGATAAAGAGAAGAGGGGAAGGAGGAGAGACATGAGGGAGACGATGGGGGAGAGGAAACAAGGAGGGGAGGGAAAGGGTGGGGGAGAGAGAGGGGGGAGAGGGAGGGAGGAAGAGGGAAGGAGGGCAGGAGAGGGAAGGAGAGAATGAAAGAAGCAGAGGGACAGGGGGAATTGGATAGGGTGAGGGACAAGAGGATAGAGCGAGAAGAGGGGGAGAGAGAATAGGACAGAGCTGATGAGATGCCAGGTAGGGACAGGGAGAGAGAGAAGGGAGAGGCAGGGGGAGAAAAGGAGGAGAGGCAGTGAGAGAGGAGGGGAGAGACAGTGAGAAGAAGAGGGTGACCGTCCAGAGGACGGGTACTTTGCTAGTCTATATAATAAACGTGAAACAGTGATTTTTTGTCATGCATGTTCTGGGAATCTGTGATGTCACCAGCTGTTTTCTTCTCTGTACAGATCTGTCAACCCTGTCCGGTGTGTTTAGTAAAGGTAACTGGGGTGAAAATGTGATTTTGAAGCCATTTTTAAATCGGGATCTCCACACTGTATTATTAGCCCTGGAACTAGAAGTAATTGATGTCATGCCTCTCTGTCCCATGGTCCGCGGCAATGTGGGATTCCTAGCAATGCGTCCTATGACCTAGCAACGCACAGAGAGAGAGAGAGAGATCAGAGGGGGAGGAGGAGAGCAAGGAAAAAAAGAGAGGCTGAGGGGGAGGAGAAAAGTGAAGAAGTGGAGGGAGAGGGTGGGAGGAATCAGATAGGGAGAGGGAGAAGAGGATAGAGAGAAGAGGGGGAGGGGGAAAGAAAAAAACGGGAGGGAGAGGATGGGGGAGAGGAAAGGGGCAGGGAGGGAGAGAATGAAAGAAGCGGAGGGAGAGGGTTGGGGAAATAGGATAGGGAGAGGGAGAAGAGGATACAGAGAGAAGAGGGGAAAGAGAAGAGGGCAGGGGAGAGGAGAGGGTTAATGTAGGGACAGGGAGGGGCAGGGAGAGAAAAGGAGGAGAGGCAGGGAGAGAGGAGGAGGGGAGAGAGAGTGAGAGGAAGAGGCTAACCGTCCAGAGGACGGATACTTTGCTAGTTAGATATAAGTAACTTTATTTCCATTTGCATACAATAACTGTACAGTCAAGGTTTATAAGTGGAAATGGGTGTCGGTCCTCTTTCCGGAGATGATTCCTTATTCAGTATTACTTTTAGGAACGACTCAAATAATATGAAGACGATGACAAAACGGACTGAACGTTTGGGAAGTGACAAAGTAAACTGATACATCTTAAAAGTGTAGGCCTATGGCAATAAGTCTTCGTTCAAAGAAAACAGATGACAAAGAGATCTTTTTGCTAGGAGGATGATATATTGTAGATTTTAGGTGGTCCTCGGGCCAGAGCTCAGGTGAGTTTAGAGAGAGAAGTATAAGGCTCATTCTACAATATTGTTATCTAATTCAACTTTCGATGGAGATCGGGGTCGTAGTCCATGTTAGTATGTGGTCCATTGAGGGACTCAGCGGATTATCTACCAAATCCAATCTGTGACCAAATCTAAATGTGGTAGAATCATACGCATGGCAATTAATAAGGATTGACACAGCGATGTTGACACAGTGGTCTGTCTATATATAATGACCATTTTCCACGATTAAACCACGATTCGGTTTTGTTCAGGTAAAGAAATTGTTAAAAATTAAAAAATGTCATTACTGTAAATGTATAAGATCTTGTCAAATATTTTCACTTTAGATATATTACTATTCACGTGCAAAGTTCGGAACCATTTGCTGCAGACGTTTTTATTTCATTGGGGTTGGGTGGGGTATAAAAAAAATGCAAAGTTATTAATAAACGGATTTTTTTTTATACTGACCTATAACCCACCTCCCTGTCTAACATCAATGTAAGATGGGTGCCATCACTTGAAAAACTTTTCAAATATTTGGAAATCTTGATCTCCTATCCTCATGTGACTCAATAAACAAAACCTTGGTTTATTCACATCAATTAGGTATCATCATTTTCTAATACATACAGTCTTGGGAGAAATTAAATAACTCATCTTTATTTCCCCAAAACTGCCCCAATTGAGTCAACAGCCTCAATCTTCCAAAATAAATTTAATTATCACTCCCAAGGAGTTTTAATTTAAATGCCTGAAGAGCTACATTAGCGAAACCATGTTGTGCCAAACATTGCCCTCTGGCAATGGAAGGAGTGTTCCATAAATAAAGCATCTTCCCATTAAAACATTAATGGCTAGCCACTTTATTGACAGAACTACACTCATTAGTTGACAGATTAACCTTTTGTCAACTAATCTCACCTGGACAATATATCCAGGTAACAAGTGCACCTCTTATGACGTCATATCAACGTCGTTAAGAGCTCCGTGAGGTGTTGGTTACCTCTCGGCTGAAGACGTTCCTAACGTCCAGTTGCATGGTAGCATTCATAAGGAGTAGACCTGTCGTCTCGTCACATTATTAATAAACGGAAAGTCACATTTCGTGGATAGAAGAGTGTCATTTTATGTTCTTTGTCAAAATTAATTTCGTTTTTTTCCATTGCAATGTGTTTGGTAGTAAGTTCATATTTAAGCAATTTTACATTGATTTCAAAGTAATTTGTAATACTTTCCTTGCAATCCTAACCCAGCTCACAATTGAAATAGGTTTCTTGCAACAGTACATTAGCAGGTATTTTAATATAAAATTCATCATAAAATATTTTATCAATACCTTTATATAATATTATCCTCTTAGTTGCAGAAAGGTTATCGCTTAACAGAATACAAACTGTATAATTTAGGTTCAAAGAAACATTGTTTTCTTCTCTATACATACATTCCGTATAATTTCCTAACGTGGACTTACCACATTAGGTATAAAAAAGAGGTGGTGTCGCATTACATGAAAATTGTGTATAATTCATGAGCACTAATTGTTATGATAGTGTCACGATCACTATACCTTACCTCGGAGATACCTATTCCCATATCAATTGCAACAGTCGGTAAAAACAATTTCTATATAATCATAAAGTCTTAGGACAATAAAAAAGATATGTTGGGATATATAATGTAATTTGAATTTAATCAAATCTTTAGATAAGAAATAAACATACCTATTCAGACATACTATTTTGTCGAATATTTCAGGCCTGTCAAAATACAACAACATCACACTAGCAACGATTTCGAAAATCGGTAGAAAATATATTTTTTTCATAAAATTGTAAGACTAATAATAAACATGTTAGGATATTTAATTCATTTTGAATCTACCCAATCGATCAATCGATGCCCATATTTGGTACCAAGGGGCGGTCACACTTTCTCAAGCCACGCCCATTTTCTAGGAACCAATGAGATTGCTCCCTGCGTGTATTATGACGCATGACGTTCTGGACATAAACAATCCTGTTCGACTGACCACTCTCAGCCGTTTCTCCACAGTGTGTGGATGTGTAATAAAAAATTTTGATTGTGACTTATATAAAATACTTGTTGAGAAATGAGTAGAAGTATTCAGGCATATCACTTCCCTGGAAGAGATGGATTTGTTTGGGGCTGTCGAAATACATTACTCTATAATATAATGCATTTGCATCGGTTGCAAAAATCGACAGAAATGATAGGTGTATAATTATATAATTTTAGAACATGATTGGATATGTGATGCCTTTTCAACTTTGTAGAAATATCTTTAAGAAATAAGCGTGGATATTAGTGCATGATCATTTGAAATGATTACTTCGCATTCAGTATATTGTATTATTTCTTCTGATACATCATATCCGAGCACATGATCATTGAAATAAGTGCACATAACAGAATGAATGATAACTGTAATATCTCCTAATATTACTCAGGAAACTGGATTTTAGCGGGAGAATGAGAGGTGCCTCATTCACTGTAACTTATTCATTAGATTCCTCATCCCAACCAAACCATCCCCCACGATCCTTTTCTACATAAAGGTTACTTAGCTGATATTTTGGGTAGCCATTTTGAATGTGGGCTGTACAATGTCTCAAAGACCTGCCCTCCTGGATTATGACACATGAACTCCTATAAATGCCACTCATGAATAAAACCTTGTATGGACCCCCAAACCTACATTGCCAAAATTTGTAATTATGACGCCTGCGTAAAATACATATTTTCGTATACTACTATCACCCATGATATTTTGCCACATTGCGATGTGACGCAACACTACGACGTGGTGCGACATTTGTACCATCATACCAGCTACTGAAGATATACTAAATCGACTAAATATTAGGTTCAAATGTTAAATATGATCCAGTGAAAATATGAAATGTCATTTTAGTTGTTATTATTATGAAAATATTTGTTCTAATTTACTCGATTATTAATGATGTCCTTATAAATAATGGTTATCAATACTGAGCAATACACAAACTGAGCACGAGGGTGGGTCAGGTTCAATGCTGAGGAGATTGGATATTAACACATATTATGTGTCAGGTTTGCTTACCCACCTCCCTAAAGATCAGTGTAATCGGGCAAAAAGAAATATTTTTGGCACTTGAATAACATAAAGAGAATTCTCAATCACGGCAGAAAGAATGCACTCACATACCAACGTTTTGTTTATTGTTATTACCACTGACATTTGGAAAGTTGGGGGAAGTATAGTTTTTGATTTTGTATATAATATATACGGGTCTTTTTCTTTTTTTTTGTAACAAAAAAGTATTACTCCATAATTTAAAAAAAAGGATAATACTCCCCAATACTATAATTACTACATAGTTAATAATGAAAAAAATATTACTCCATGATTACCTTAACAAATTAACTATGGAAGGTTGCAGGCGAATTTATCAATATAGCTTTTGAGTCAATAGAATAAACAAGGGTTTATTACAACAGCTGTTTTGGTCAGAATAATCACAAATGAACCAGCCTCTGCCAGGCCTTTATATATATAACAAACTAAAATACAATGATAAGTCAGAACCAAAAGGCGAAACGGGTCGCTAAATAATATGCTTAAGATAATCCACCCTTTCACAGCCGGTCGACCCTCCTTTCGCTTACTCCGTCAAAATATCGCCCTGCCTTGGGAGAATGAAGACAAATTCAGTTGAGCTGCCTTCAATTCCCTACTTTTGAAATGATAATAAAATAAGACATAAGGAAGACGAGTCGGCAGAGATAGATGATGACAGCTCAGGACGGATGGGCAGGTACTGAGGTAATTAAAAGTGATTCGGGATTAATGGGAAGACAAACAGCCCACCGAAAATTCCTTTCATAGCTCTATCGCTAATGATACAATTATTCGCGAACAAAATCATTTACAGGAGTTCTATTAAGTGCCACCTTGCCGGCCCGTGTCACTGGTCTGGTAGCAGAGTCCAAAAGATGCATGGTACTCACTTGATATTTTCAAAGAATTCTCTCTACTGGATAGCGTGGGCAAAGCTGAACTCGTGTTTACCGTTGGAGGCAAGTGTGTTTTAAGAAATCCATTTTGAGGATGTACGGGAATGACTAAAATAGACATGAACGTATACACACGATCAGATAGGGGTCTGTTGCATAAGCCCTTAATTAAAATTTCCTTGCTTAGGTAGGACATTCCTACCGCTTAAACTTACCAGCTGCTAAGCTAGAGAAAATAACTAAGGATGGAAAGTCGTAACAATAGCAGAATGTATTAATATATAGATCTATCAATAGATACTTTTGTAAAGTGAGGAGACAAAGAGATATTTAGCGAACACTTTATCATGTTCAGGACTGGTAAATATATATACTCCAATAGGGCCCGTTGCATAAAAAAATCCTACCTTAAGATTTTCCCTCTTTAACTACTTTTCCTTGTTAATAAGCTGGTAAGGAACTTTTAGAGAAGGGACTTGATATGCAGACAATGTTAACGTGTATTCCTATTGCAGCCGTTCCCTATACATAAGCAAAGACAGATACATTAAGGATTCTTTATGAAACAGGGGTAGAATAGGGTTTGATTTGGCCACGCTTGCGTGGGCTGTATATATGCCAAACCGGTCTAAGGAGCAGAAGCATCCCGTATACCCAGTGAAAAGCAGCGAGAGACCTCCCTACAAATGGCTTCACTAGTCCTGTATCAGGCATCAGAGAAAAAGCTACATCAAAGAAAGCTTCCGTTTTAAGTCTTCTGTGGCTTTGCCAGGGCGTAGGAATAGAGAAATAGCGAGATTGCCCTAATTGTCTAGATTGCATCATTAATATGCTCTCATGAATGTTGCACGACTTACAACTCCTTAATCATAGCTTAGAGTTGAGAGAGTCCCTCCAATCCGAGGGAAAGCCTCTCGCTCCAAACCACAAAATTCCATTAAAGTTCCTTAATCATATCTAATTGATCCTGATGAATGTGAGATAACTTATACATGTGTTGGATTTAATACAGCATTAATTCAGCATTGATTAATTCAGCATGAACACAGGAGAAACTCAGTCCAGTCTAGGCTCAGAGTTGTGAGAGTCCCTCCAATCTGAGGGAAAGCCTCTCGCTCCAAACCACAAAATTTCATCAAAATAGAATTAAGACGCCTAACCTAGGGCCAGGAAAGCCATTAGCACAGTAGGCGTCCAATCACTGATATACCAATCTTATATGATTTTTGGAGGCTCTGAGCTTAGACCGTTGACTTCTAGTACAGCAACATCTCTTGGTCGAATACCTTAACAATGCTGAACTCTGTGAATGCTCGGGATCGCCCCTGTAACAATGACTTAAAATAAGTACAGAATATGCCGCTATATCCACAGACCAACTACCCTAGTACAAACAAAGTGCATGCTGTACTTTCACGCTGCCATAAAATACCCCAATCATACACAAACTACGAGCATGCTGTACCTTCACGCTGCCACTAGATTCACCAAACTAATAATTTCTAAATTTATTTCATTTTATTTTATTTCCGATCTTGACCTTTAGTCTTACTTTGGACTTTGTTCAGTAGAGTTAGGTCTAGACACAGCGGTGGGCAAAAGACCATAGTTATTCTGTGTTAATAACTCAATGTTCTCAATGTTAATGTCCTCAATTGATTATTAGAACTTCATTGTGTAATGTACTTGTTTGTTGATAACTCAACTGTCATTATTACAGAAGATGTGCTGTATAAAAATACTAAATAAAAAAAATATATCACTGTAAATTGATTTCTTTTTTATTTAGATGTCAGTTCGTGACATGCTTGCAATTGAAATTGAGATTACGTTATCCTCCATCTTGCGGTATTCATCTATACCATGATATAAGTATTGATACAATTTAAAAAAACTGAGAAACTTTTGGCATGAATCATTAAAATATATTTCATGACTCGTGTTTTCAGAATTTCATTTTTCAGAATTTCACCAGTTGATGTTTTGATGTTATATATGTTTTGTTCTGATTTCTGAAATATCTTCCTGTGTGGACCTATTGTAATCCGGGGCATACATGCATGATACCTTCGGGAGGGATATTGATGGGGGACTGGCATGAAATATTCAGGCATCGGAAAAGGAATGGTCCACCATACTCGGGCAGTGCGAGGAACTCAGGCGGCCTTGGTTAATAAGTGAGTTGCTCTCTTCTTGCCACTTACTGCTCTAAATGAGTCACATGGGAGAGGAAGTAGAAGGCAAGTGGGCGTATGCCCATGTAGGAGCAATATGCACATCTGAGACCTACGGTGATGCCACATCTTATGAGAGTCCATTGTTACCATAGACTGGACATTTGATTACTGCAGTGGGCAGTTCTTTAGGGTCGCCGAACGCGGCCCTCTAATGACAGTATCGTTCAGGGACTTAGTAGTATTAAAGTTTTAGGTCGCAGGTAGGCCACATAGGACCCATTAAACCAGATGGAGGTCTTGTTCACTTTATTACAAATGTCACTAAGACAACGGACTTGCTGTATAAATGGATTTATCTAAAGCTGTAACAATAAGTCTTTGTAGATGACAACGCTTAAAATAATCCTGGGGAAGGATAAAATCGAAGGTTCGAAGGTCAAACATTCTAACAAAGGTTTGAAGGGTACCCAAGAAGAACTGCTAATGCGAGTTGGATAGTGCTACTCCCTGCATTTATAATATAAAACTGGTATGAACACATGTATTATACATATTATGGCAAAAAAAGAGCAACAGGATATTCGAATTATGTTGCATCATTGTCCAATAAGGCTAGGATTTCAAAGATAATAAGATATAATAATTATAACAGTCAGGGAATTCACACATGTTTATCCACTGCCATATTACATGTTTTTAAGTTCCAAGTCCACCTATTCCAAAAGCAATATATACAATATAGTTTTATGTATGAGATTAATATTTCTGAATGTACCATTGCCATCCTTCTATCATGCCATTCGTCGTTTTACGGTCATTTCCAGTTTATTTCAATGCATTAACCAATGTATTCAACATGCACTAATGGCATACTAATTGACAAACCATCATAATCCTCATGTGTACTAGATAAGGAAATTAGTGAACTTCACACTTGAATTTGCATCCATGCAGGAAAGACAAGCGACAGTCTGTGGGCCTATAGGTTCCAATGACAGCTGTCCAATATCTATAATGTAACTCTCCGGGGAAAATAAAAATAAATAATTATAGCCTCTGGGCAAACAGTATACAAGAACATACATGTGCTGGCGACATAAGCTGTATATATCATACATTAGGTAATAATAGGAAATAATCTACTTTGAGCTGAATCAGCAAATGGAAAATGGGAACTTCTCAAGCTTCATATGAATAGAGTCCTGATGTCAGTTTTTTTGTTCTTGGACAGTGCCTCATCCAATTTCTTCTGCTGGATACCACAATGACAAATATATGATCGAGGCAATGATACAGCTGTCGCAATATCCAAAAGAGGATCAGGAACAAGGATGAGACATTATAAGCTCTAGGGTAAATTAGAGTTATATTCGCCAGGAAATAATGTTGTAATGGGGAAAGATTACTTAAGCTTGTTTGACAAAATGAATTATGGAGATATTCTGACCATATTATATACGCAGATATAATCTAAAAAGTGTACAAAAGCTGATCTGTATATTTCTTAAATTGTAATCTGTCATCCAATCTATGAGCTACTGGGCTGAGATCTTATTTGGCACTTATAAATTATTGAGTGTGTGATTTTGGTCAATTTTGTGACAAGAACTGTGAGGTTTCTCTTCCCGTTTGAATGGCTCCTTGTTGGATGGGCTCAAGTATCTATATTAAATTTTGTTGAGTTCTGGGCCAAATAAAAGGCCATGTCAAGGATGTGTTTGTTTCTCCTTGCTTGCAATGGCCAGATATTCAAAAGTTTGTGTTCCTGATCTACATTATCATACTAAGATTTGTTGAAAATTATCCTGAAAGCCAGATTTTGCTGTGATTAGAGCTTCTGTAGTAGAGATTTTGGGGCAGACTCATATATGAAATCACAAATATCAAAGTTAGGAAGGATGGCCATTTTAAATAGATCATGCTTTGCTCTGGAAGTGAGTGAATTTCTAGCTCTGAATAATAACTTGATTTTAGAGGTGACTTAATTTAGAGTGTTTTGAACATGGGGTTTGAAAGTTAAGAGTTCATCCACAATGAAGCCTAGATAATTATATTCATACACTACATCTAATTTTGAGTTGCCTAATGTCAAGTAGGTAGATGAATTTTGCAATTTTGTTTTGGAAAGATGACTAATTGAGAATGACATGGCTTTAAATTTTGAGGTGTTAAGGGATAGCTTATTTTTTGCACACCAGGTATGCACATTATTTAAGTCCTCCTGGAGATTATTGTGCAGAGAATTAATGTTAGAGTTATGATCAAAAGTAACCATATCATCTGCGTAATGCTGTATATTGGCATGTTTCACAACAGAATGTAGGTTGTTAATCTTTAATGGTGAATAGAATGGGACCAAGGATAGTTCCCTGGGGGACTCCATAAGTGACAATTCCTTCCTTAGACTCAAGGCCATTAACAGTAACAAATTACTTCCTATTATTAGTATTAGTAATTAGAAAACCAAAGTATTCCATATCATTCAAGCTTATTTAGGAGTGTTTTATGGTGAACAGTGTCAAACGGTTTGCTAAAATTCAGTCAAAATCCATAATGGTTGTCACTAAATAAGTTGATGAAGTGATTTGCAAGCTGTAGTTGTACAACTTTTTCTAAGGTTTTTGCCGGCATAGAGATACATGATATGGGCCTGTAATTGGTGGTGGCCATCTTACTGCCTGCTTTGTATAACGGTGTGCCTCGTGCTAACTTAAATGATATTATCAGAGTCATACATAATATTACTTTCATACCATATTTCCCCATCCCATTAACGCTTTTGATTGATTTTGTTCTTGAAAGTGCATACATACTATAGATCCATAGGAATGCATGTCCTTTAGACTATTCAATGGTGTTGTTAGGACACAAAGCCATACAGCTAGTATACTATAGTATGATAGCATTAATTATGGCTTATTACTATTCAAATATAATAGTCAACTTTATTTAAATCAAATGACATACCACACAAAGCTTTCTGCGTATTCATCATTTGACCGCCTTTTGGAAATGTGCTATCAATTACCCTTTTTTCTAACCACTTCACAAGATTCCTTGTTTAGATCCACCTATACGAATGGTGGGTGGCCTATCAATGGAGCGTGGAAGAGCATGGTTATCCACTTAGTAAGTAGAATGTTGCTCCTCCACTTTCTTCACCTAGACAGGCTTTGAATAGGAAGACATGGCATCAAAGTCGTTTTCAGGGAAGTAAATGGGACGGGGTGTGTCTTCAGATTAGTTATAAAGCTCTAGCCCAGCAATAAATGAATGAATGAATACATAAATAAATTCCGACATACATGTTCTTGTAAGAGCCTTTTGCGTCCAAATAGAATATGAAAAAATTGAACCTAAAAATAAATACTCGTGCATGTAAATTGCCAAATTATTGCTTCTAGAATCAATTTTGCACGCTTAAAAATGACAAATGAAGGTGGGATTGAATTAACAGAATCATTAGAAGCTTCAATGATTTTATTACTTCCATGGTTGGTGTTTAATCATTAGGGAGAGTTGCCAGTTGTGCAACTGTGAAATATGAGACCTATTTCCTATTCCTAATGTGGCCAAACATAACGTTCTATGTGGGTGGGTGTTGGGGTTTCCAGATATATATTGGAGGAAGAGTGTTTTGCGAGAGGACTAATGAATCCAGTAATCCGGAGAAAGCACTGCCAGGTAATTTAAAAGGCAACAGCTTGCTCATTCCCCCTATATGCAGTCCCCAGAGTATTGATAATGGATAGAGGCGATGCAGATTTGAAGTCTACTTAAGACTGGACCGTCACTGGCTTTAGATATTGTTTTATCCTATCGTAAACATTAACAAACTTGTATATGGAATAAAAGGTATCGCCGACTGCCACGTTTTAAAATCAAATTATTAACTTGGCCTGCATTCTTAAAACTGAGCATTCTGTGTAATTATATATCAATAATCAATAATTAATAATCAATAATTAATATATCTTATATCATATCAAAAAATATTTATCAACATTATTTCATGTAGAGACATATATGCGACTAAACTAAAAACAGCCTCCGCTCCCTTCAAAACTGCTACCATGTAGAGACATAGTTTCTATTATTCATTAGAGTATCATTCTATTAGGCATTGCCTTTTCTCCTAGTTATCAATAACAGTATGAAAATGTGACATTGAAGGCTAGCCAATTAAGTACGAAAATCTATTACATTGTAGCAACCAAATAAGAACGAACATTTAAAGGTCGATGAGAAACATTGAGTATTTTCAAAATAGTAGTAGTGCTTGTTTTTATCTATTATCTAGCATTATGCTTCACACATAATGGTCGCACGAGTTGTTGCCGCCTCGCTGTAAAAGGACAATTGATCACCTCGATGATTAAAATGTATGAAATAATTACTCTAGGGAAATCCATAATCCATACTATAGCCTGAGAAGCATTCGAGCCCTTCAAGTATAGAAGATACTCAATACTGAATTCACTGGAGAACTTTATATCTATTGACAATACAAGGGTTTCGCAATTGTATCTTCACATGTAAAAGAGGTAGGAAAAGACTATTTCCGGTCAAGACCTGCCGACATACATATTTCCGGTCAAGGGCCATGGTGTGTATTCCAAGGATAGAGCCTATCTCCGAGTAGCCTAGCTTACTAAAGCCCTGGTCTCCGAATATATCCAATTTACCCATCAAAATGTTATAATCAGAAACATTAGTATTTCCCACCTCTGTATAATATGTAATTTTGAAGTAATCAATGTAGGAACAATGTAATAAGAGTGTAACGTATTTAGCATAAAATGGAGCTATGCAAGGCAAGACATTCTCGATATAGAAATGTTGAAATATTGCTACATCATTATCCGTTATATTAGCATGTGTGTTTGGGGTGAAGACTTTTTCTGTTATCTTTTGTCAAACCGGTCTTTTTGTAAATCAATTATTTTTGTATAACTTATTTTGTAGATGTCTTAGTTTGTAATTCCTTTTGTATAAGACAATATCAAAAAATATATTTGCGCTATCCATACCTTCAAAAAGGAAGTTTGAATCAGTGTATGATAGATTTATACACACTTATATATATAAATTTATTATACAACAACTATTTCCTTAACGCAAATGTAATGCTAATGCTTTGAATAGGAAGACATGGCATCAAATAAATAACATATACCATTTTTGTCTTCTATTCACGATTTCTAAGCAAGTTGTATTCTATTACTATTTTATAAGATACACTGTGGAAATGTTATTAAAATCAAGCATACAGAGACTGTTACTTTATATGCCGAAAAGGGGGTTGTTCTAAATGCAAATCTTATACAGGAAACGGGCTCACTCGGGATCCTGGTAAATCCTTTTCATCTCCTTCACGAGCCAGTTCATATGCTCCCTTCCTGATACCTACTTGTTGAAGGATCTTAAGGTACCATGGGAGGTCTGGATCAGGTCAATGCCATCCTCATCCCCTTTGGAATACAAATGTATAAACTAGTATTCAGACTCAAAATAAAATTAGTCTTGGTAATGGTCGTCTCATCCAATTAACTCCATCGATTTGTGTCAGCGTTGCCAGAAAAAGGTAGTGAGCATCTAATGAAACCATTCTCTCATTCAAAATGTTGACTTTAATTGATGCTTGAAGGCATTATCAAATAGCAAAGTAAAATGATGTTTTTATGTGCACCGTGAAGTGTAGAGTTGATCATAAATGATTTCTTCTTATCATAGCTAGAACGAATGCATAATTTAAAAAGGATTAAGGTCGCCTACCTACCGCCTACCTATATAAAAAACGATTCCGTTACTGGCAGGGGAGAGATGAAGAAACTTAATACGCCACACGCAAGAAAGAACTCTCGGCAAACCCTTGGAAAGGAAAATAGTATTTTAGAGAAGCCTTTTTTTAAGCATGAGAAACGGTAATCTGCATCGAGCGAGGCAAAGGATCAGCAGCATGAAGAGCTCAAAACCTGTCTGTCGGTATGGATTTATATAAAAGGAGCTAGTTATCAAATTGGACAAGCTGTTGAGAGTTTTACCAAAACATCTACAGTCTTAAATCAAAGGTATTCAACTTGCCTAGAACGTGGCTCGCACTACAATATATTTGCATGGTACTATACCCATTCTCTAGCCAAGACGACAAATAGACGGAATCTCAGTCCCAAAGGATCTCCGAGATTATTAGGCTGGGGGCTTGTCGTAAAACTAGGCTGAAAACAGTTAATACTAGGTATATCTGCATTGCATTGATTCATAAAGTACGTTCGGTTATGTTGAGCTATATTTTCAACCTCCTATTCTCTTAAATTTGGTTTATTTGAGAGGATTGGTGAAGGCAAATTGTCATTCTCTGACGCCCTGACCCATTAATGGAAGGTATTGCAGTTTCGATTACAAAACTCTAGGATTTATCAATTGCTTTATTCGAACATGATGAGCTTTACTATTGGATACACCACATGCCGGTAAGAACGGGGTTTCCCATCATCTTGCTAGAGGTTATTCTTCACAATTCCCAACAGTTAATGCTTGGTATTCCTCGCTCAAATGGATGTCAGTCGAAAACCTGGCTTGCCTAAATGTGGCCACAACTAATTGTGCCTTGCCAATGGCAAGAAACACGTTTTTATAGGCCTTCCAAGAAAATGTTGAATGTCCTTCAGCATTCACCAAGCGAGTTAAATTGAAATGAATGAGATTTTGCCACATGTCTTTGCTACTAGAAGTGCCACCTTTAGTTTTGCCATAATCATCTTGTAATATTGGTTGCTGGTTCTCACTCTATGGGAATTGAAAATTATATTTCATCATCTTACTTTAAGAACACTATAGACTGTAAGAGGGGATAACTATGTATAGAAGATTAATGTGGGATCTACCTACACCCATTTATATTTCCACACATGTACTCACCTTAGTGTCATTGACTGTGAATATTACCCCATTGACCTTGCATTGTTAAAGTTCTTAAGGAGATGCATGGGATGGGGGAATAATGGAGAAATCAGTAAATATTTATGCCAAGGAAATCCTGGTGGCCTGTTCAGAATATTAAATTCGTAGGGCCCAAAGTTCTGACATTTCAAGAAACAGGTTCAACGAAACTCAATATTTCCCCGACCGACAATAACTATTGATTATTGAATCAACCAAAGGAAATGTTCAAATTCCGAAAACATCTTGACAATTCTTGTTATATTGAATCGAGATATCAATGGAAAAATAGGAAACATAAAGAAAAAACTAATGCAAATCCTGTCCGAAGACTTTTGTCATCATAATTAAATTATGTTTTTCGAATCAAAGCAATGAGTCTGGATTCAATAAAATTGAAATTAAAAAGCCAGCCAGACAGCTTCACAACTAGTCAGAACTTAAAATGTCCCAGTCTTTTCTCACTTCGTGCAACGAGTATAGCATTGTTATACTCGTTGATTGGTGTGAAGACATTAACGTCTGCAGTCTTTAACAGTCTTTCTTTATGACTTGATGACTCTTTACGTCTATTTCAAATTTCAAAAACATTGGACCTACATTACACATTGTATCCCAACATCATACCTATACGTATAAACACACGTATAACATGTATGAGATGTAGGTAATACTTGCCTCCAAAAAGTGGAGTAAATGGCCTTTGTGACTGGGAGATCATAGTCCCGGGTCATGGTGTTGTAGTTTCTCTGTATTGCTCTCTGTAAAGGGACATCACTACATACATCACTGCTGTTATTATTCATGTGGGGGTATATATTCTAGCTAAACACCAAGTGGACCAATTCCTAAAGAGTTTCCATCTAAAATAACCAAAACTGATGTACCATTTTGACAGAAAAATAGTTTCATGACACACTTTGATTGCCATTGCCATTGATTCCTTAATAATATGAATGTACAGTATGGGCATGTGGGGTGGCCGAGTGATCTAAAGCTTTGGGTCGGCACAGGGGCATAAGTAGATATATTGTGGGTTCGAACCCAGGCATGGCTACAGTTTCAGCTCCTCCCCCAGGCACTAGAAGAATACCACCATTATGGTTATCTAGTCCTGATACGAAATGTAAAAAAAAACAAAAAAAAACTCGAACAAACAGTGCCACACATTCTAATCTCAGTAAAGTTTCGTATGGTGAGAGTCAAATGCGTTCTCTTTTTTTTTAATGATTTGGTTCTCGTTTTAATTCATTACTGCATCACTTTAGTAGCCTATATTACGTAAACAGCTTACAGGTAAATAATTATGTCTCAAAAAAAGGAATGCTAATGGCAACGAACCAAACTGTACACATGTACGTATTATCTCTTCACAAACGCTTGAAGGATAACGGTATGTTTTGCTGGAAATATGTTAATCATGTATCTATTTTGAAATGACAGTTAGAAATGTGTTTTAAATGGTCCTGTCTCCTAGAATGAAGGGGATGTGTTGAACCGAATGGTTTCATGGCCACTTTTGTATTTCACAATACGCAAGACTTGACGGCACTTGACATTTTGTAATACCATCAAAGGTTAATTGCATTGCCATAAACTTCTGTCGATAGATCCATGTGGATATAATTATCAAATGTCAGCAATATAGATGTTAACTACAGAGCGCAATGACGCCAATTAATGTATCCGAAAAAGTTAGAAAAACCACCCTGCTATTAGTAGTTAAACCAATACGCCGTTTCTAGACAGATAGTACTGACTAGATTGAAATACCATGTTCAAAATTATCCGAGTATGAGACACAATATACAACTGGGGTACACCTAGCATACTCCCAAATATTCCCAATATATCCCAAGGGATATTTCCGCTCAGGTCTGACACAAACTCGGGCTCGACCAGCTGAGCTGCAGGAGGAGGTCGGGTATAAACTTGTTTTCTCGGATAACTCAGGGTTCATCCAGGCCAGTATGTGGCGTTGTATTCAAGCATATCATTATTCCATATGATTGTCATTGTTATTCCCCAAGTGCGACATCCAAACACCATATTCACGTGTGGTCTAAGATAGTGACCTGTACGTTGTTTTTAGATTGATGTTATCATCAATCTAAATGGATCGGGGTGAGATCTGTCAATCATTGATAGCATCTTGGCTCCTCCCATCCTGGATATCAGTGTGAAGAATCTGTTGATTCTGATATCAGCAGATGGGATCAGAATCATGCTGGTAATGGCTGGGAGGGGGAGGGGATGGCGTTTAGGTGTGAATTAAAGGGTAGACCATGTGTGGATTAAAGTGGCAAGTTGCGAAATAAGATGCCTCATATGCAAAGGTGTTAAAGGGACCAACAGAATCACATGGAATGTGAAATGTGGAATGTGGAATGGAAAACATGAAATCCCTATCCCATATATGACTATATATGGGATAGGGATTTCATGTTTTCTGTCTCCACTTCCTCTCCCTCCTACTATCCCTCCCTCTCGAACTTTACATTTAACTGACATCAATCTCCGTTTCCCTTGGAAACGCAATCTTCTACATGAACCGGAAATAAATAAATAAATGTAAACTGATCACTGTTAACTATTTCTTGTTTTACTCTAAATTGACTCAAAGCTGCCCCGGAATGTGATCCAGATTTTTTGGGCAAGACCTGTTGATGATTGCAACCGGTCTCTTTTGCTAAAGAAGTGATAAACACTGACGATTTCAAAGAACTGGCTAGTACTTTTATATCCCTATTCAACATAATACAGGTTAACTAACGTGTTGGTTGAAGGAGCGTGAATATTGGACGAGTTGCTACACAACTCGTGCAATATTCACGCTCCTTCAACCAACTAACAGATTTATTATACATGCTTTCAATTATGAAAATAGAAAGAAATCGAGTCATAAATTTGAATTTTACCGGTAATCTTTGTAAAAAAAAAAGACCCCAGATTGGTTGCCATGACAACCCCACGTAAATCACTAGTGAAATACGCACTATGCGTAATCACTCTAGATACTTGTTTTCAGAGTAATGCGTGTATAATAAGAGTTAATTAACTAACGTTAGTAAATGTCTTTTTACTAGAATGTGCATGTCTGGGATATACCTCCGAGGCTTTGAGTGGGGATGTCTGAGGGATGAACAGAAGGAAAAGGACGGAAAAGCCAAATGTGTCGACTGTGTGACCATGATCCATGATGGTAAGGAAGAAGAAATATGTGGCAGCTTCAGCAGCATCATTGCTCGCAGTCCATTCGACCCCTACAGCTGGGATGATAGTGTAAGTATTCTTGTTACAATTTGGGAGGAATTTGATTGTTTTTTTTTGCTACAGGGCTTCCTGAAAGTCCACACTTATATTTCGGAGAAGCGCTGTAAACACACCCTCGTCACCTACGACCTAAACTGCAGTTACCAGCATTCAAAATGGCGGAAGGTGGGTCCCCATTAGAATAAAACAATGTTGGTTTTTACCTAACAAAAGCCGTTTTCAGTAGCTGTCATGTTCTGTGGGTGTTTACTATAGTTGCATTTAGGTTCGAGTGTTATCAGATACATGTATCTGGCTTATAATACAGTGTAATCTAGGTGAAAAACATTGAGTGGTATACCCGTAACTGCATTATACAGTTACGGTCATAGTGGAAATCAGTTGGGGTCATACAGTGTGTTATTCCAAGTACAAAATACAAGTAAACTTCAACCCTGGTACATTATTTGAACCCATCACAATGGTGTCATACCTAAAAGGAAGAGATCTATCGATTCAGTTTGTTATATAAAGTATTTTTAAGCAAGATTTCAAAGAAAATCATCAGTGCCAACAACAACAACAATGCTGGTAACTGCAGTTGGGGTCGTAGGTGCCGAGGGTGTGGTAAAGGGCCTAGTCTACTAAGCCGATTCTCCTGCGATGCGGTCCTTGGTGTTCAAATTTTGTGACATCCCGTAACAGCTGTGACAAAAGTTATCACGGAAAATTGAGCACAACACGGAATGGTGTGATAGCTCTCTATGGACACAAATCACGGGGCACAATTGTATAAATTCAACCTGTTATGAACGCCAGTCCTATAACTTCAGTCCTATAAGTCCTATCACAGGTTGTTTAAACGAGCACTCATGAATAGCTACGGAGGATTGCTCGATGTACACAATGATAATTGATATGTTTGTTATACTTGCCCGGCTTTTATCCTCGCGGTGAGATAGCTAAACGTCTCGAATGACCAAACTAGATTTATTCCCAGTCACAATATATGTTTCTGGATTTGTCTACATGTAATGATCTGATATTTGTGCAGGTATTTAGAGTATTGGAAGCATCACAACATATTGTTATAATTTGTCTGATTTTGTAATTAAATGTACGAAATCGATTGTTTATAGTAGTACACAATGTAATGAAATCTTGGACACAATGAGTACCATCAATTGGAGATCCTTACTTATAGTTCATTAACGTAAGGGCAATGCATGAAATATAGCTGCGTAGACAGCTATGCGTATTTTCTCATCATTATAATATATTATTATCTGTTAAATGTCTAGGCCAATAAAAATATTTAAAAAAAAAAAAAAAAGTCATAATATCAGTAAATTTGGTAAGATTCGTTTTTGTATTAGCTGAGAATGCAGCTTTAGGACAATTAAGTCAGATGTAGTTTATTTTGTTTGAAGGTCGAATAGTTTAAAAGATATGTATACAGTGTTGTTTCAATGTATATTTGCATTGGCAACACGTTTTTAACAGTTACTTTTTCTGAGGATGTTGACTTAAAGTTTCTGATAAGAATAAACAGCGTGACGCAATTCTCTAGCACATGAACCCTAATTTTATGCAGTAGGCATTCGTAATGTGTTATCCTACATACCGGTTGATAGATTGATACATACATATCAACATACATACAAACAAATATACATCTACATAGACGCATACATACATACATACACATACATGTACATATACATAAATACATAGAGAGATTGTATTGGCATTTGATGAAACAAAAATAAAGAATAAAAAAGAAGATAGATACATAAATATAGATCTATATTCATAGAAAATAAGAGTCAAACTATAAGTCAACAGTTTAATGTATGTGTATAGTATGTATACCCTATTGTCAGCACCGACGTGCAATTATTAGACATTAACAATAAGCAGACCTTTGACAACTGGTTGTTTGTTTATTCATAAACTATTTATCATTCTCCAACATTAGAAATTATATATAAGCATTAAATTATGATAGCCTCATATCAGTTTGGAATGGGAAATATAAGCCTATAATTGATATGCAATACTAGCAACGGTTAAGAAAGTATACAAGTAACTAAACTTTTTATATACATGACCATGTAAGTTTCAATTCAAGCTTGAAAACCTTTCATATAGTACTTTTATGACCGTTGATACTTAATAAAAAGAGATATAGTTATTAACCATTTATAATATTTCATTTCAGTTCTACATCAAGAGTGGTGATCATGGTCAATCACACAGGCAACAGACCACTCAGACCATCCAAAACCTCGGGTATTAATGCTATAATAGTAAATAGCCTACTGTAACAGAAGTTACTCCATGGTAAAAAGTGTATCACATAACATCTGTATGTAGAGGCATGTGGTACATACCATGGGGTACATTGTTTTGTACCACATGGACAGGGCCCATCGATGTGCGAAATAAACTCATTTGATTAGTTCCCGTCTACCTAGAACGTACTCAGGCCACGCCCCCTAACAACAATGGTAGGCAAATGAAGATTATGATGATAAAAGTAATCAATAAAAAGAAATGTTGACGATGTCCAAGGAAATAAATGTTTCCCTCTAACCCAGTTTCTATTAAGGCCCGTGAAAAATAAATAGACCCCCACCTCCCCCACTCACCATTGATCTCCATCTCATGCGGAAAAACGTGTTGTCAAGGACTCTCACTAGCGGTTACTAACTTTGCGTCAATAAGAAGACGTCATGACGCACACTATTGCATCGTGGCCATCAGTCAGAGAAGAATAACCAAAACTTTGTAAGTAAATAAAGGAGTTTTTGTTGTAATTTATGATTAATTTAACATCAGCATGGAGTAAAAATAGCACCGCATTAGGTGGTCTGGCACAAAGGATCACATTGACCCTCAACGATTCTTTTCGATATAACACACTTGCCTACGGCGTGTGTGCCATCCAAAAAGAAACGTCTCTGGTCAATGTGATCCTTTAGGCCAGACCACCTACTCATGTGTTACTATTATATTACCATTAATTATGATATGATACATATTTCATTGGACTATAAGAATATGACTACTTCAGCCTTTTTTTCGGTGGTACCTGAAGAATCTTGCCACTATGTGTTTTGTGAACGGTTCTGCACGTGTTGTACACATTAATGCTAAATTTCTTGAGCCTGAGTAAAAAGATTTCAAACAAACAGCAGCAAAAGAGGGCTGTATATTCTCCCATTCCCTCTAAATCCACTTCAACTATATACATGTCTTATGCTCCTAGTTTGCACAGAAATTGCTGGGGTACTTTGCATAAGAAATTCTTACTTAGAGTGTCCTTCCTTAGCTAATTGTCGTTCCTAAAGAGCTGGTCAGTTACTTGTAGGAAACGAATTTGTTATACAGACAATGCTACTTATTATTCCTAATGTAGCTACCTAATAAATTAAGGAAAAATAGAATTATCAAGGAATATTTAATTAAGGATTTCTTATGCAACAGGTCCTTGTTGTCAGTGTTCTATTGTATATCTGCCAAACGTATGCTCCAGTTTTTTTGTGAAATCAAATAAAGATAATAATAATTATGAAAGGAAATGCTATTTTATGACCATTTTCTATTTATGGGAAGATGATAACAGGGAGAATTCTTGGAACCAGTGGTTCGTTTACATAAACCACAAAACCTAATGAATCAAAGAAAAGGAAAATGTACTCATGGCCGTTTAGGAAAGGTTTTCTAGGACTAAGTAAATGAACGTAAAGCTTTACTATGTACATTTACTTGCCCCTTGTGTTTGGTGTAGACTGTACATCTTGGTGTGCTGCATAGAGCTCTACATTTTTCTTTAAATTTGCGAAATTGCCTACATCCATGAGCCGATTGATGAGATAATATATAGAAAATGTCCCGTTAATATTCTTCAATTTCATTATTGTTTTATCATTTTTCATATATATGAGGCTTTTGGTAGAAAACTCTTCAATATCTTAATTTGTTCATTTGTGTTTAAAGCAAATTGCACGTATGGCAAACATTATCAATTGGTAAATAGTTATTCAATACCTCGATGTTTTCATCTGTTTAAACTGAATCTGTCATGGCGAACTAAACTATTTTATTTTATTTCAATTTCATTTCATTTAATAGCTGTATGTATTTGTTACATTGATCAGAGCTACCGTCCGTGATTTCGCTTTTGGTTTGAAAAAATGCTAACAACATTATTCTGTCACGTGAGAACCTACTAAAAGGGATAAATCAAATAATTGGACTTTAGACGAAACGTTTCAAAATCATTTTAAAGTTCTAAATGACCCGAAGAAATAATTGTTAAAATAAGTTTTAAGAATAAGGTAAACTTATGTTATGTGAGCCATGAGGGTGTGTTCACAGAGAAGAGACTCAAGAGAGGAATCTAAAAACAAGCAAGTGGGAGGTCCGTGTAAATATACATCGCTTGGAGATGACAGTTTTTGTTGGCACCTGGTCATGGATTAAAGCTGAACTCCCAGCTCAATAGGGGATTTGCATTTTCGCCAGCTTGAATCTTGATCTGCATGGAATCATGGGAGTTGTATGTCAGTGTAAATCTATATTTATAAACAGGTTATGTTTAGCATGCAAAACAGTGACCTCATGACCTTAGACATGTGTTTTACATGATTCGATTAAACAAGACTTCAGCTTTCCCATCATGCATTTGGTTTATATACATCATTTGTACAAACTAGGATATTGATGTAAAGAACCTTACATTTTTCGATAAAAATGTTGATAAATATTATTAACCTTTTTCTAACTAAGAAAAAAAATACTCTCACTATTAGAGCTGCATTCCCAGTCAACATCAGTGACAAACGAAAGATTTTATACATTTTGTTCCGTTCTCATTTAACTCATCTAAAAATCATTCTACACAAATTCTGGAGGATTTTGTCTGGTATTTTTGCTATATATATATATTCTATCTCTCAGTTTTTGGCCTGAATTGGAAAAGAGCTTAATATCCCATTGTTTTGTTGCTGTATAATCGATGTGGCTTTCTTTTTTCGGATTTTTAATATGAAGGGACAATCCATTCAAATAATCCAAATATAAGACAACAACTATGCTTAAAATACAGCTCAACATAACCAGATTGTTTAAATCAACACATTAACAAAATCCATATTATTCATCTATTTTCCAGTCTAATCTAGTAGAATTCACTATTACAATGTGTAGAAAGGCCAATAGTACATTTCCGTGCGACCTGACTCATGTATGTAGTGTTTCCAGGTACAGGTCTATTTGTATATGTTAGCTTATTTAAACCGTGTGATCAAATCTGTGACCCCCATACTTTGAGAAAGACACCATATGGAAACTACTCATACTGTTCATTATCTAAAGTTTCATTTCTCCTTTACATGTAAGTATGCAATTTCTTTTAACTTCACTGATAATACTGCGAGCTTTTTCGGTCGACCCTTTGATTTCTAATTTCTAATTTACCACCCATTTAAGGTTACTATCCAAAACAATCTGTGGTAAAACTTCCACATAGAACTTACCTATATTTTCCAAGAGCTTAAATATTTAAGAATAATCTGACTTTCCTTTGAATCTACCAGCTTATTTTGATTTATAAAGAGGGACCGCCTTCAATCAGAATAATATGCACAAAGGTCCATATTTAAAGAAAAACAAAAGGAAGAAATCAAATTTGTACAATCACATAGACATAATTGATTTTCCTGAAGGAACTATGGTGTGCGACATAGTTGTACTGATTTTTTTCATCAAAGTTTGGATAGATGTAGCATCATGAGTAATCATCCAATTCAGTAGCAAACTCGGAATATTAAACTTCTAATTCAGTACTTATTCTGACTTAAATATGAACCTCTAGTACTACACTTCGTTAACCCTCCCCCCCCCACTGTGTCATTAATACACACATGTAGACAGGAAATGGAAGACGATAGTATAATTCTGTCAGTATTGAATATAAAATGTCCTTATCGTAGCAATCCCCAATGTAACCTACTTTTTCTGTGGCACAGTAAAACAAGGATATATCACCTTAAATACACCTGTAAAACCTATATATTACAGACGTCCAAAGGCATTGAGTCTGACTCTCATCAGGAAAAGAGAAAAACATTCCTGTGTAGTTTACCTGTTCCAGACGTTCGACAACTTTAAAAAGGCATGATGTTGCGCTGCACGGTATTTTCTGTTGTTGTCTTCACATTGGCAACCACTCTTGTTTCCGCAGGTAAGGGCTGCATGATTTATCCCACTCGGTTTTTCATCTGTATGATCCTTGGTTTTTCATGTGTATAAATCTCGGGTATCATATTGACGTCATAATGACGAATGAGACATATCACATTGTGAAACTTCGGACAACAAAATTTATTACAAAAAAAATTCTTGTAAGTTTTTATTATTCTGTAATTTCTATGTCCACACAATTTCATTTCTAAGGGGTATCTCTTTATTATCAATTATAAACAGTAATGGCCTTTACATCATATGGTAACAGTTTTATTCCAGTGTTTTGTCAAATTCCCCTTGGTAGTATAAGAGAACATTGACTGGTACCACTAGATTTATTATTTACAATACCTTATAATTTGTGTCTTTCTTTCTTTTCTGTATGACATAGAGGAGAAACACATCGATAAACTTTGTCATACTCCTCGGGATACTTAGACTGTTGTCTTGTTCACTCTCTTTTATTCATTGTAAACTGTCTCACTTTACCTTCATTGTCTTGTATATTATGTTGTATACGCTCGTTCTATTTATAATTAGTTCAGTTTGGACCGACCAATATCTTGTGAAAATTGAAATGTCTTGAAAGGTACTTTTTAAAAAAGGGATTTTATTTACACTTGGCCCATGCTACTTTCCAAGAGAAATTAAAGTACAATTATATAGACCACTTTCTACAAGCATAACAGAAAACTGATTATTCATATTAGACTTGGGCTCAAGTATTGTCAAAGAAGAAAAATGTTATACTACTTGTCACTTAGTGTTATATCATAGTAGAACAATAGCCAAAAATGTTTTTCCCATACTCTATAATTAACTTATAATTAATTTACTTCTTACCTACACCCAGTAGTTAAGAACATGCTAGAATACCTGGATTTATATCGAGATGTATGGCCGCTTTTGTAAGACAACTTTAGGAATAAATTAATTGAATTGAATTGAATTAAATTATTGGCAACACCCATGGTGGAGCAGATACACCCATTGTGGAGCAGACACCCAGCAATCGCCTCCTGCGTATGGTTGAAGGAGACGACCAGGTCCCTGTGGTGCAAGGTCGTCGCCAATGGGCCTGCTAACGTCACATGGACCAGATATGTTAGTATATAGTATTTCTACTCAAAATATCTACACTTATTAAAGCTGCATTCTCAGCTATTATGACAAACAAAATCTTACCAAATGTACTCATATTATAACTCATGGTACTGAATGAGTCAATATTCTGCTGCTGTTGTATGTTAATACAATAATTTGAGGTTGAATCGGCCGAGTGAAAATGGCGGCCGGTGAGCGATAATGAGTTCTCAAAATATGAATGTGGGCTTTTATGAAGCACTGTAGCAAAAACAACCATATAAAACCCTCCAATATGTTGGTTAAATGACTTTTAGATGGTTTTGAAAAGAACGGAAGTCGAGTATTCTCCCACCAAGGTGTTTGTTACTTAGGCTAAGACAGAATAACTAATGATTTTTCAACTTATTAATATCGAAATAGAGGGTTTAACAACCTGGAAAATTTAATAATTCCATCCAACATGCCTTGCAAAACTGGTATTGATTCGCCTTACTTGCAACTGGAAGCTTACCCGGTGCGCTGCAAACGTGAGTGTTCACATAAACGGGACCCTCTTTATGTGTTCCAACTGGCTGCAGAGAATGGCCGCCATCTTGAAACTTGATTCACATGGAATTATGGGAGTTGTATGTCAGTGTAAAATCTATACTATGTTCAGCATGGAATATGTATCAGTGCTCGAATGTCAATATCCATGTGCTATACATGTTTCCATGACATAAGTCTCCATCTTTCCCATAATGCTTTTGGCTTTTATAGATCATTCATAGAAGCTATATTGGTGAAATCGTTCTTGCAATTTTCGACAAAAATTTAATGTTGCTAAACAAATGTATGTCAGACCTAAACTGAATCTATCCAAACACACACTAACAGACATGCGCATTGACACGTGCAAATCTCCTATATGGGACGTACAGATATATAGTTCAGCCATGGTAAAAGAGAAATATCCATGTAAAATCTATTTTTCAGAATGATGAGCACGTTATCCATAGGGGGGAAGAATTTAGATTCATTGAAGCTCAGTTGGCTGACGCGGATACCTATATTTGTATGGTACTAAATGAAGATGGAGAAGGAGGATCTTTCTATTTCGACGTTGAAGTATTTGGTGAGAATAACTGTTACACTGATTAATTTAGGACTGAAGCCCTCAGAACAATGCTGCACCCTCCACCTGAGATCATCCTTTCAAGAACTGAATCCCTCCTAGTCTATAAATATAGCCCTACATGAGTCTTTCCACTATTGCTGACTGACAACAAAAATAGTTTGCCAATAGGAAGGTGGAGTCAATGATCATATGATGTTAGTCCATTTTGGGTAAGATTTCTCGTGCACTTATGGTACTACAGACCGCATTAGTCTAGTGGCGCCACCTGACGTGTTCCATCACGGACTAAAATCAGTATACAACTCGGATTTAGCGTTTGAACGGTCTGGACGCCCATAGACGTCCCTCGGCCTTCAGCCTTGGGACGTCTATGGGCGTCCAGACCGTTCTCACGCTAAAATCCTTGTTATCTATTGCTATAATAGACCCTATATGCGTGGGTTGATGGAATAGACTAAACCCCTCCCACCCAGAGGCTTCCCTTGGGACCCAAACCATGGTCCAGTTGTATTTGTAGTAGTATAATTGCCTGACAGCACTCCCAACATTCCATATCATATATGGGCATAGCCATTTCAGTGAATGAGCATAGCACATGAACATAATTGCATAGTCCAAGTGTAATATGGAACTTTGAGATCGTCCGAGAGTAATTTTGTATTTATACTCAAGGAGGGGTGTTTTAAAATATCAACTATTTAAACAGTTAAAAAGATCCCGCTGAGAGGTCTAGGTCTCACTCAGGCTTGGATACAAGAAGCTTGGCTGTCCGTGCACATGGCCATGTTGTTGTTGACATGGGTGTATGTTGTTGACATGGCTGCATGTCCACATGGCAATGTTGTTAAAAATTCTGTTTACATCCTTGTTGATTGCCTACTTGTTGTATACATGTTTGTCTGTCTACCTGGCTATATAATAAATAGGCTAAATTGTTCCAGGCAGTTTGTAGTAACAATGAAGTAACAATTGGGGGTTTGTAATAGAGGCTGTTAATGTGTATTAAGAGTATTGATTGATACATTTATTTATTTTTATTTCTACAAGTATATTTAGAATGTGTACATGTGGGTGTCTTTATGTATGTGGTATGTATGTGCAGATGTATTTAGACTATGCAATGTAAAACTACTGCTTAGCATATTTTGAATTTCAATAGGACTGTTTATAACTTATATCTACCATACTACATAATACAAATCTACCATACTACAAATGCCCAAGACTACAACAACCAGAAATGTTTATTGTGTAATACTGCCCCGCTTCGAGATTGTTTTTATAAAAAAAAACATTGCTATGGACTACATACTTCAACTTGTTATATGTGGGGGTGGGGTGGGGGCGGGATTGGATTGCTATGGAGATTTCATGGAGGAATGATAAGTACTGTTTTAGATGTTCATTTTTTGTCCCTAGCTTTCGGACGACTTGCCCTGCCCTTCTTCTGGGGATGTCTTTATCATACTTTTCCCAATATTTATGGGAAAAAAAGTGAAAATTGGATGAAAATTAATGACAATACACTGGTTCTTTGGCCCATCCCATCTCACTCACCGTTTTCAAACCTCACTTCCGGTCTTAAACACTGCCCCACTACTTTTCCCGCTACTCCTGCCGTTTCTTTGGTCCCGCTACTTTAGAAGTAACAGGAAGTAATGGGAAGTGGCTGTTTAAAATCAAACATGTTTGAATTGAAGCGACTACTTCCTGCTACTTGCTCCTGCTTCTAAAAGTAGCGGGACAAAAGCAAGGGGAGAAGTAGCAGGGCAATGGAACCACCCATCCTTTATATAGTACATGCGGTTTGTGATGAGCCCCAAAGCTGTAGATTATGACAGAGACCCTATAATGGTCTCTGACTATGCCCCTCTAGAAAAGTATCATAAAAGCATATAATTATATATGTTGTGTGACATTTTCCTATACTACTCGCTTGCTATGCATTAAGCTTCGCCAAGCTGAGCAAGCCATAGTTAACTCTTTCTGATTATTTGCACATATCGTTTTACTACATTCCTATTTTATTCACAAAGTAGAGTTTCTATTTATTCATAAGCTTTTCTAAACCTTCTTTATGTGGAGTTTGCTTGTACCAGTAGCCTGTTCCTCCACTAATAAAACTATCATGATCTATACTTTTATATAGAAATAATGAATAATAAACTCCATGGCCTTCACCATCTTTATTAATTTGGGTGAGGTCGGCAAAAATGGTGAGGTCGTCCAAAAATGTAGAATTACCCTTCACCATCTCAAATAACCCAAATTTAAGGCAAAAATGAGGTTCAAAATGTAGTCCATCATCATCGAACAGATTCCTTTTAATCAACGCATTTAATCAACTCATTACCAAATACTCAAGTTATAGTACAAATTAATTTGCATTTTCGGCCTGATTTAGCAGAATTTACTAAATGTGTAAAACTGCAGTTTGTACTTTTTCTGACGATCTGACCCATTTACTGAATTACAGACAGGGAGGAGACCAAGTAGCCCTGATTAACCGCCATAGCCATGCTGGTCAGAGGCTGACCTGGTACAACACTAAATACATGCCAGGTGACCCACAGCCAGAGGACGAGCACATTGTAGCAGAACGGAACCTTCTCACTGGAGGGTCGGTCGTGGCACCAGGTTATGCACTGGACACAAGCACCGAGGACCTTACCATCTTAGGTGTTGAGGACCATCACCAAGGTGTCTACACAGCCTTTATGAAGGATATGGTCAATGGGGATAAATTTGCCTACACAAAATTAAATGTCATGTAAAAAATAAATTCCAAACAGAAATGTGATAATTCATTTTTGTGAAATGAGTCTTATTTCTTTTTCTCATTATCATCATTATTGTTTTGATCAGAATTCTTCTAGTTAGGTTACCCAACCTGGCCTGTCGTAGACAGGGTTGGGTGGATTTTCATATTAATAAAGAGGGCGTTGATGAAATGGAAAGGCGAAGACCAATGAGCACATGCAAAGTTACTCAACTCTTAAATGTTGTTTCAAGCTCTATTTCGCCGCCTTTTTCGTAATTTGCTGTTGAGTTTAAATGTTGTTTTGGGCTTGTTCAATTGTTTGAATGGGAAAAACTCCTTCCGATTTCTCATCTGCCATCTTGCACAGGAGTCACATGACCACAAGGGGCTGGAACCTATCACCACTAGTGGACAATAACCAGCTACAACACTGAACACATGTTTTACCATTTTTACTGGTCGTTAAGCGGATTGGCTGAGACAGCTTAGATAGGCGTGGCTTCATTCTGCCAGCCTTCATTCTGCCATTCCTTCAAATATACATGGCGGCGATTCCATCACCTCACTAGCAGATTAATCTGTAGTTTATTTAACATTGGATAATGAGCAACGTACAATGACAATAAAGTAAGTTTCATCCTTGAGAAAAGGTAGTAGATAAATTCGGGAAGTAGTTTGTATGTTTATGTGAAGTTACGGGACTGTCAAGCATCGTCTATGGGAGCGTTATATAGAATGATGTACAACCCTACCTGCTGTAGGTGTTGTATTCTACAACTACATTCTTCATGTGCATGCATTGATCTAAATTTATCCAAATGGCATAAAGTAGCGGATTTAAAATCGGCATATTCTGAAGTTATAGAAACAATTAAAAACATCATATGGACAAAACGTAATAAGATACCTCCCCACTCCTCCTGCCCCTGGACTATAGGATATAACAAGTTGTTGCATCCCAAAGTAGACATATGTACCAATGATGAAATCACCCTCTCGCTCTCTCTCTCCCTGTCACCCTCCCACTCCCACTCTACCACCATCTAATCCTCCCTCTCCCTCTCAACCCCATATTGTTTCATTGGAGATATACATGTTGGCGTAGGAATACATCGTGGTACATTTGGGTGAAAAGTCTGAGAATAGCCTAAGACAATGGATATTCCAATAGGGAAAAGGATATTCTAAAAAGGAAAAGGATATTCCAAAAAGAAAAGCCTTGGATATTTTGGATTTTTCCTATTTCACATAGATATCCTTTCAGATTGGGGACAAACACGTTATACACTTTTATAACGCTCTTACAATTTTAATGTATTGAAGTAAAATCCTCTGGAATGGCATAGCTATCGACTTATATATATGCGAGTGAGCGGGAGGAAACAATTTTAAGCGTGATATGGGTCAAATTTTTTTAGAATGTACAATTGCGATTTGGGAAGGTTTAGGAACATTGAAAAAAATAATAATAACTATAAACTCATATTCCTTCTGACTGTTATCATATATGTCCTAAGCACCTAAAAACACCAATTATATTCACCAACTCTCAATATGTCTGTTTTTATTGAAGTTGAAACAATGTGAACATTTTGTAGGGTATGCCCGGTATCAAATTAAGGGGCAGCTCATTAAATCCTTAATAACTCAGGACATAATGATTCAATTTCCAAATAAAAAATATTTTTCTGAGGATTAAATGTCCCATTACATGTATACCAATCAATAACTATGTATCATCAAAGGATATTATGTGAGACATGAAAGGAAATGGATCACCATTTCCCCCAAAAAGGAGTGTTTTGATCACTTACATACACTGTAAGCGGTCCTTCAGTCAAATCCGTGTAATTTTACACGGATTCCACTGCGTTTTTGGATGACGGTTTTTCCCGGTAAAATTACATTTTCGTGTAAAATTACATGGATCCCATGCTCAAAATTACAGTGGATCCGTGTAAAAATTTACTCTGAATCCATGTAAAACCCGGCTCGAAATTACAGTAGATCCGTGTAAAAATTTACTCTGAATCCATGTAAAACCCGGCTCAAAATTACAGTAGATTGTGTAAAAATTAATATAATTATAATAAAGTGTTAGAAAGGTGATCCAAAAGTGCCATATTTATCTCTCATGAAATGATTAGCTTTCAAAAATAGATTTTAACATAAAAAACGTCTCAGAATTCACATCTAATCACAAAGATCTTTGTGATAAACCCCCACACTCCCAGTCTTTTATTTACCCTCAGAACATCATCATTTCATCAATTTGGTTCATCATTTTTCTTGTTGGTGTACTTCTTCATACCAGCTTCTGTAAAGAATAAAATACAGCTTAAAAACAGTTAAGCCTCAATCCCTTTGTGAGTTGCGGTAGATTAAAGTTTGCTGAGAGTTCACCTGGGTTAGTTAACTATTTCAAAATTTCAATTTTAAAATACATAGGAATCACATATATAAGTTATCAATAACCAAGATCGAATTACTCCTGAATAAATAGATTCTCTTGCATATTTAGCAAGTGAGATGGTAGGTCTATATGTCCGAAAGCTTCCAGCTATTTAAAACAAATATTTCATGTACTTTTCATCTCATATAGCTACATTCCCGCAATGCTATAACCCTGATGGGAATTACCTATATGCTCCTGACCGATTTTAATAAAGTTATTCCCGTTTTAAACATCTTTGAAAGTGGTACTAATATTTAATTCCTATCGGCGTACAATAGAATACAAAACATATATTACTTACCTGAAAGTATTGCCATATTCCTCAAATGGACCTGTGCATAAACAATCCGTCCTGTGAGTTGTATTGTCCTACCTCACTGGTTGAGGGTAAAAGTTGTTATGTTTTCAAACCTGCAGTCCAGTTTTGGGCTGACCTAGAATCACTGGTGCATGCACAAGGCTATACCAGAGACAGTCCATTACGTAATGGACTGTCTCTGGCTATACATAGCTCTGCTAAAACAAAAGCCACTGCAGGTGGCCTTAGCATGGTTGACTGAACAGTGGGAACAGTGTGCGGGAACAGTGTAAAATCAGCTTGGGATTACAAGCTATTACATGGATTCCACGCATGCACGCTGAATCCATGTAAACTACAGTTCGTACCTGGAAACAACAAGTAATTACATGGATCCAGATGAATTTTCAGCTGATTTCTTAGAGTGTATGGTTCAAATATAAATTGAATAATGCTGTAGTTGTTGCTATAAACAGGGTGAAAACCTGTTTTCTGGCAACATATACATCCTATCCATCAATATAGCAACTTATAACTTATTTATCATATTCAGTTTCTCTGAGAAACTTGGTAATAGGAGGCCATCTTTGATACCGGGCATCCCTTTACATATAATACCGGGCATCCCCCAGTAAAGTACCTTATATCTGACCTCTCACTGTGGCTACAAAAGTGGACAAAACCACTTTAAACCTAGCTAGTACATGAACAGCATATATCTGGTACACAACTGATCTCAGTTCAAGTCACTCCTTCACTAAATATCACCTCACTTGGCCTGAGACAAATACCTTCTCAAATGTACCGGGCATCCCTCTATATACCGGGCATCCTCCAGAAGAGAACATGTTATCTGACGTCTCACTGTGGCTACTTAAATGGGCACAATCACATGAAACTTAGTAACTACATAGAAAACATGTATCACAATGGATACAGGCTCTAAAATCAATGATAAAAACGCAATGTGATGGATCATAAAATTTGTTGATAAAATTATATGATGGTTGAGAACATGAAAAAAATAAAAAAATTTATATCTCATTTCTAATGTTCTCACATGGTAAGGGAGTGAACAGGGCATGTTACTGCACAAAAATACAGAAGATAAAGGTGCATGGGTAGCAGTTACGCTAAATATTCTACTTTCAGGGGATGCCCAGGGATGCCCGGTATCATGATTCTGAATCAAGTTCAAATATATTGCATGGAAATTAGGCATAAAGCCACATACATATGTACATTAAGACATGACAGGTTCGAAGGGTAAGTTTTATGGTGATTTGAAGGTTCAAAATGAACTTGGTGAATGGTACTAGGATTGAAGGGGGGATGCCCGGTATCAAGGGATGCCCGGTATCAACCACTCTTTTAACATGCTTTAAAAAGGTATCTATTGTGTTTATGAACAAATTTTCACTTGTTCATTGACATGGGAATTACAAGGGACATTGTCACCTAATAGGAGGAGCATACCTACACTAATAAGGTTATTTTGCTATCATTTATCAACAGAAAATGATTTGTAGGGAATGCCCGGTATCAAACCATATCACATTTGTCTCAACATGCCTGCCCCCATAATCCTAAAAAGCATGTTGAATTATACATATCACATTTCTGATTAATAAAAACTAACTTAACATGATCCCAAAGGAGAAATAATTGTTAAATGTGCATAGAAATCATGTTAAATAATTATGGTACCGGGTATACCCACTTGGATTCTTGTTAACTGTGAGGCTATATTAATCTTTCCTTTAACATAGGACAGGAAAATGCTTCCCTAAGAATTGCTGAGAACAACTTTTTAAACATATAAATAAGGATTAGACTGATGAATATCACACAAATGGTTTATTCCTAAACATCTTAACAATAATTCCACACCATACAAGGGCATGTATAATCCTTGGTCACTCTCATTTTGGTTGACAATGTTCAGGGAATCCCAGGAATACCTACCTAATAACTATATATGGTGGTTGTCTTGGTTTCCAGAAGAAAAAACAGAGGCTTGGTCATATAAAAACAATTTAAATGTGTATCCTAGTTGTTCCTTTCCTTCCATACCGGGCATCCCTCAATATATACCGGGTATACCCCCCATATCATTTGTATTCATATCTCCACAATAGATTTTTTTAGAAGAATGTAATTTGGGGTATATATGGAGATACATACTGGGATTACATAAACAGAGATTTAGAACCATTGTATCAGTGAAACTGGGTCTCCATTGTAATATGATACAGGGCATACCCGGTATGAAATAGTATAAAATCTCCTATTTGGTAAACATTGAAGCATGACCCTGTTAATGTCTGCATTGCTGGCTAAATTGTACCATGATTGCATTGATGATATGTTAAAGTGTATTCTAAGTATTTTAAATCATATGCCAAGGATATATTCATAGCAAGTATACTAGAATCTGTGTTTGATACCGGGTATACCCATGTGACTTCTGAAAATTGAAGATTGTAGTATAGGACTGGCACACTGGGATGAAGGCTAATAGAAGGCTAAAACTTTACCAAGTTGTCATAGATATGTATAAGGAATGAAACCAGGTGAAATATAATACCTAGAACAGTTACTTTTTTTCAGAATGGAGGTATAATGTGAAAAAGTAGTGAATTCTGGGGTGTTTTTGTAAGGAAATCAACATTTAAGGTGATTTATTGCATACAAAACATACGAGTATGACACTAATGTGCACATTTTCGAAAAGCTTAGGATATCTCCTTTCCAATGATACCAAGATCACTAGGATTGATTCATTTGTTTGCAATACCCATTCAGTATAATGTGCAAAAGTCGGGAATTTCGCAATTGTACATTCTAAAAAAATCTGACCCATATCCACTTGCACGATAATCGGTCACTTAGCGGTCACTGACAATCTGTCACCAGCAGTCACCGACAATCGTGCAAGTGGATACCTGGGATAGGCAATCGGTTACTTGGTGCATTTTGTCCCTGCAAAAAAAAAGTTTTTTTCGGCTGGTATGGCCATATTGATGTTGGTTATGATAGGGAAACACCCGAATTACATTTGCATCAACGTTTTAGTTCATTTCCACCTTATTTTGTCACTATTTGTAGTTGATTATATTTTATATTGGTCTTTTTAAGCCATTTTTCGGCATTTCTCCTCTTATTTATTATTTTGTATAGTTCCTATGGTTTTGGAACAATATTTTTTTCTTTTGGAAACGTTTTTATTCAGAAATAAATGACAAGCTGCCTTCTCACAACATTAGTGATTTTCGTGGGCGTACCTGCCGTGCAGATTTACAGGTAGCAAGGGTGTAACTAATATACATACAGTTTCATATAGTATTAGGTGAAAACATAAGTCGGTATCTCTACTCGTGATAATTTCTTGCATCAAATATAGTTCTATCTTACAAACAACTCATGCGGATATGATAATTAATGAGATGAGATGAGTGATGGTGAATATATAGGTTCCAGGCTTTTTCTGTTTCTCGAGACTATTAACGTAGTGAGCGAAATGGTTTGTGATAATAATAACTTATGTAACAACAATTTGGTGTTATACAATAAACACGACTTGTAAGTCGGAGACAGTTAGACCAGTCAGCGAGGTCATTTGACGAGCTAGGTCACACAGAGTGATGATACAATGCACAGTGAAAAATACGAGTTATGCAGTATAGAATAGAATAGGGTGAAAATAGTTAATTTCGAACAGTCCGTCATACGGTAACTCAACTCTACTTGAATTATATCTCAATGGGTGGGTAATTCAGTGCCAGCGCACCAAGTACCAAACGCTAATACGAAGATAAGATCAGTGGGATTTTAACATTTATGATTTATTTTGCATGTATTTTTTTTGTTTCTACGTTAATTGAACTGTCTATAAGTTAATATTTATTCATATATAGGCAGTATGTATGTCTAATTGGTTGATGCACGGCGATAGAAATATATATTAACAAGAGTTCAGAAAAAGATATTTAGATAATACTTGAAAAAATCGATGTCAGAAGAGTCTAACAGGTTGCAAATACAGCAGAATAATTGTCTATACCCCCCCCCCCTGCTTGTGTAACCTCCTGTTCTAATCTTTTTCTACAACAGTCCCCAACCTTGCGTTGATCTTAGTGTTAAGGCGAGATTTTTCTATTGTCATTGATTTGATTTTTGATTTGAAAAATATTTTAATCAGGTCGCAGACATTTTTATAGTACAAATATTCTCAGAATAGCCTGATTTTATCCTATACATTTAGAGCAAATAAACAGATAATTAATCAGATATTTAAGTAGATTCACATAATATTCGTGCAGACCATTTTAGCACTAATTTATAATGATGAATATCAACATTATGTTTATCATTTAATTTCTTCTTCTTTATATCACTTTCACTATCGTTTTTGTGTACATCCTAAGAAAGGCACAGTTATATCATATGACTGGGAAGGGAGATTGCATTTGGTGGCCATACAATTGTCCATTCTTAGGCAAAGACACTCAGATATAGTATAATGTATTGTCTTTGTAATGAATCAATTATGACAGACTTCATTTTAATGAACCTTACTGAAACTCTTATGAAAGTGAGCTGCAAATTGTTTTTAAAAATGTGCGTGACAGCGTGACAGGACCTGAGACCGGTTTGCGTGACAGGCGTGACAGGCGTGACAAGTGCCCTTAACTTTATAGACACAGCCACTAAGACGGTGTTTGTCATTGGCAGGGGGCACGCCTGCTGGGCTGGCGTTCATAAAAGGTCGAATTCTGCGTGTCTGCCTGCGTGATAAATTCGCGTTTATAAAGTGCTAACACACCAATATTTGGTGTGTTAACTTTTGCGTGACAGCATGTTAACCTTTGCGTGACAGCGTGTTAACCTTTGCGTGACAGCGTGACAGTATGTTGTCGTGCTGTCACGCAAAATTCAATCCATATCAATTTTATATTATAGGTCTTCCTACTTCTTCCTATGTTAAGAACAAGCGCAAAGACAGAACCTCGGTGAGTACCGATACTATCTATTTTCTTGATGTGTTTTGCTATAATAATTAAGATATGTCCCAAATATTGCTCGATATATTCCTCTTCACACTATACAAACTACTGTTTCACGGCCATATTGTAATGCACTATCGTAGATCAGCTCCAGGATTCTCCACTCATTTGTGATAGTGTCAAAGTAAATGACAAGAAGCTCAGAGGGGTAATTTTCCCAGCCAGATAGGCCTACGAAAATGCTTTTTGCTGCCCGCCATATTTATACAGAGACACCCTGGGGCATGTAGGAGGTGATAATTGACCAATCAAACGCAGAATAGGGAGGGCGCTCAAAATGCCATGGTCACATGTCCTCGATTCACAACCTCTATCATATATGCAGTATAGGCCTACAGCAGCGCATGTTTACTTTGACCGCTCTTCCCATGAGGTAAAGGCTCTCTTTGTACACCAGTACACAACAAATTATAGAGGATATTTTTTATTTATACTTATTTCATTTATATTTATATTTAATTATATTTATCAGACAAATGCAGTAAGTAACATGCCTATTTTTAAATTGGTAGGCCTACTGTAGTTTGGAGGGGTTTTGTAAAATAATACAGATGGTCATAAATTCAGACCATGAGAACAATGCTCTCCCCAGCTGCATGGTGAGTGGATCGAGTTGATCCTCTCACGAGTTGATCTACATTCGCATGGCAAAGATTAATCTAGGCGTGACCTCTCGTATTTCTCCCAGACTGAGACAAGGCACGGGTTAGATAGGCTATATGCTACGAACCTCTGCTACCCTATGTTATATCGAGAGTGAAAGGTTAGGCCTCGGTGACTTTGTGAACATTCAAATAAATTTCTCAAAATAAAATCTTTTTGCAATGGTGCCTAATATTTATTCGCAACTGACCACTAGAAGGATGATTGCAAATGGAATTGGCATCTTTTATAAATGGATGGTCGTGGAGAAATTGGTATATAGGACCAAATATAAAATAAATGATTAATGTAGGTAGTTAGGTTTCTTAGACTTAATTATATTAGGCTTCTTAGACTTATATATATACCCGGATGCACGATCTCGAAATAATCCTATATATGTGATATCTAAGAGGCGGAAATTGGATTAGTGCACTTCAATTGACACAATTAAAGTATTCATGTACCGATATTACTCTTAGATAGAATTCGTAGAAATGATGTCTGGAGGCATAAACTGGGTAGAATGCGTGGGACACAAACAGCCCGCCTACACTGTCCGTAAGTGGCTAGCGGTTGTTTGTTAAATTTGTATGCTCAACTGGGGACACAGGCTACTCAGTTTGAATAAAATATTTAAAGGAACATTTTCATGGATAGTACTTAATTAGGAAAGTCCCCCAGTTCATTTACTTCATTATATCACAACTTAGCTTGTTACCAACCCCGCTATTAGGTAATCTGCACTATACGTTTTGTTTAGAGACAAGACATGTGGATTTACGCAGACTGACGTGCTTTGCGGAGATGCGAAGGTGTTATTAATTTTTATAGTTCTATACATGTAAACAATATCGGGGTAACGATCGCACAAGGTAATTTCGGCACTTAAACATTGTAGTTGTCATATAGAAACGGAATGCAAAAACGTGGTTGTCCTGAAATAGCCACTTGCAGTGTAAATATACGGGTCATCATTTGCCATTCTCGATGATACATGTATACATACATTTGCACTTCTCTTGTGTCTCATATGCTAAATCAGAACAACCGCTTGGTGCATTCCATCAAACGAGATAGAAGTGTTTGGGGATTATACTGGTATCTGGGTATAAACTGAGGAGAAGTTGGGAATGGGGTAAAATCTGCTATCCTCATTGTATATGGTTTTGACTCTGGAAGCAGTAAGGACATTCTTTTGAAATGTCCCCTTGCTTGTGGAATATGTTGGTTTGCAATGTTTAGAACATACTGTATGCATTTGATGACCTCTCCAGATATATATGGCGTCATTTATTTTCTTTGGAAATTGCTTCCAGGTGGATGGGAGTCACCTGAATTACCACGGCCCCCAAACTGAAAAATGAATAATATATTCCATACTCCGAGCCCATTGAAGGACATCCAGAAACAGGTTTTCGCAGGGGACATCGTTTCCCACTGTTTATTATGAGGGGCAGGCTCCCATAAAGTTGGTCATAATCCCATTGATAGCTCGTAAGTCTCTTTTTAAGTCAGATATCACCCCTCTCGCGTCATAGCTGTTTATCCCAGTGGAACATATAGCTTTGTTTTTATGGCAATTACAATCCCATATTTCATAAGAGTATACAATTATCTATGTATCATCATCTTCCCTTTCATCAGTGGCAGATTTCCGTCAATTAAATCATGCCATAGATAATCATTTTTTATAGGTTTCACACCTCCAGTGAGGATTTGACATTTAGAGAGCGTTCATTTCTCATTCTAACAGCTAATGGAAAACATGAAGCTCCGGCTCTCCCCTCCGACCTATAACCACGAAGTGTTGAATGCAAAAGATAGTTTCATTATTCGGCTAGCTTGGCTACCTATTCCTTGGCCAGACAGTCACAGACAGGACATGGTATTTTATTGTTAAATGTGGCTTTGGGTTGCCAGGCCTGGTAGTACTGGATAAACATTGTACAGATCCTTTTAATGCATCTGCCACATTACTTGGCAACACTGAAGATAATAGTTACTAGGAGAGAAACCCCACCCAAACAACACATAAAGAGAATTAAAACTCTGAGAGAAATAAAACAGTCCATGAAAGCTCATATGTGTTGATGTGGATCTATTCCATCAGCTAATCTCTAGGAGCTCGCATTTTCCCATCAGCTGTACATTTGGGAAAGTGAGTGGGAGGGGTTCTAGGTTATCCTATCTGTCTTGATTCTGAAGCTGAACTTGTAACAATATATATATTTACCACGACGTCAGATTTCTGTGGTAAGCTTTTTATTCCACTGTGACTATAATAGATACGGATTCATATAATGTATACATAATCAAATATCGGATTACGTGGGCGGGAAAATATCTTCTTAGAACTAAAGTTTTACAACTATTGATGCGGCTTCCGACACGTTTAGTCAAATGTCTAGTCAGGTACCACCGGAAGAAGCTGATAGGAGATGTTTTTTTAAATGTTTTGATTAATGTAGGGATTTAAAAAGTATATTGGTTACGGAAACACGCATAACAACGAGCGATTATTGTTATGTGTCGCCTCATCATTGTCACAGGTCATATACACTAGTATTCAGATAAGATTCAGAAAAACAAATGAGTAAGGATTTAGGTAAAGGATAACAGATCTAGGTAATGTGTGTGTATTCAATTTGATTGGCAAAAACGTATGCAATAGAACTATTAGGAATTCATGGTTTGTAATCGTGTGATTCTTGATGGAAAGAAAGATTGTATAAACACGGTGATCCTTTCAAATGTGAAAAAACAGTGGAATAAAAAACCTTTATGGAATCACTGTATTTTTGGGCTTGGTGCAAGACGTTTAAACGGATGACTTGTAACTAATGGCGTGTCCATGCTCATGATTAGTGCTGCATAAAAAGATTTCGTTTTTATTGGGAAACCGCGGAAGATAATAAAGCCGGTATTTGTGCGACTTTTCAATTGATTTTTATTTTAATAATTCCATGGAATCTTCTTATTGGTGTGGTAAAACTTTCCAGAGAATCTTCAATTTTCCTCGTTAATTGTATCAACATTTGAAACCGCCTACGTAGGAGGACACCACGAGTGTGCCCCATTACTGGACAACTCTTAGAACGGTAATATAATGGTAATATAATCTTAATATTGAGCTATAGTCGAACAAATCTGGATGTCTTGAGATTTCGTTTTATTGCTGGCAGTATACATTTATCTGTATATTGCTGATATAGGTTTTTACATTCATACTGTTATGTTTACATGTGCTTACCACTCTGTAGTGGGGGCGGTATGCACAACGATCCTATAGCTTCACGTAGCTATATGATCGTTGGTGTCCTATAGCTTCACGTAGCTATAGGATCGTTGGTATCCTATAGCTTCACGTAGAGGTCGTTGGTATGACCACAGAACTAGCCAGACATAAGGACATAATTAGTACATCACTTTGTAGACAACCATGAGTTCAAGCCTGGAATATACAACTAGGGGCCTACACCGCAAATATGAAACCAAGCTTCGAGAAAGATGAATCTCACATGATTCAGTCGGACTCAGAGCCTCTTGGATCAGATAAGAAAGGCATACCAGTGATTGCCTACTGTGTTAATGACAATCCTTGCCCCGGAGTAGGCATCACAATGGGATTTTAATGGCATTTTGCGGTTTCGAGCGATATATTTAAAGATGTTCTCAGTTTGAAGGGGCTCTCTCAATTTGGAGCCTAGACTGGGATAAAGGTAAGGGAAGGGAAATCATGACGCCAATGAATAAAATGAGAGAGTTTAATTAATACAGTGTAAGTACGACAACAAATATTCTGCGTGGGAAGTTGGAGTTGATATCAGGTAGTAATAAGTACAGCCATTGCACAAAGGTGATTCATAAGTCCAGGTATATATAGAAATGATCTATAAAAACCAAAGGCACAAAGGAAAGATGAGCACTATTGTTATGGAAACTTGCATAAATACATGAATATCGACATTGGAAACTATAATAAATGTTCCATCCTGAACATTGCATGTTTTCTATAGATTTTATACTGCCCTACAACACCGAAATTCCATGTGAATCATGATTCAAGATGGCGGACATGCGAACCCCCTATTGAATCAAGTTTGCAGTTTGTAAATAAAAAATACTTGGATGATAATAAGATTATGCTTATCAGTAAATGCTTATCCTAAAATCATGACAAATATTTCAAAATTCATGAAATCTAATGATCAAGATATATTTTGGACAGAATTTATAGTATGGATGATGGAAATATCAAAAGTTAGAAAAGACATTAGCTATGCCTTAGCTGAGGGAAATGTTAGGATATAGTTTTTTTTGTGAATTATTGGTACCTTAGGAAATTTTGAAATTTCAAGGACACGTATCGTATATTCACACTCACAGATGCTTTCCCCTCAGAATACTACTATTTCAAAGATCCCGTAGAAAGGCATGTATACTTATAATTAAAAAATCATACATGTAGGCATAAGAATATCATATTGTAGTATGGGCATGTTAATTAGTCGTCATTCATCGTTATCACACTCTTGATGGAATGGAAATCAGGATTGAGCCATATTTTCTTTGTCCAGACTTGATGAGAAACACACTTCTTCGCAATCATCCAGAATTACAAACGCATGCCAATGGAATTTGTTTTAATTGGCTTCAAGAACGAAAAGTTAACACAAAAAGATCTTGATCTTCTGTAAGATTTGTGACATTTGATTTAATCAACGTCTGCTGACTACTCATTTATGAAATAATATCCAGCCTTGCTACTAATTCCGAACCAGGGGAAATCTTCTTGTGTGTTCTTTTTGTTTGTGATAAGACTTTGATATGTCCTCAGAAAACAAGAGCAACGTCACTTATTAATAGTGATGACATTTTGATCTCCAATTCACTCGCTGATGTTGGCTATAAACTTAATGACATTAATTTGTTCAAAGAGTGTACTATTTTGGTCCATACATAGTAGTAGTCCCAAGCAGCGATGATTGTATTCTATACTCAAAATCGAACAGCAAGGAAAAATCGGATTATAAGGATTTATAAAATTGTTTTAAGGGAATATAAACAGGAAACATAAAATTGTGATTTTAAGTTTGAATATAGAATAATTATACAGATTCTTGTAACAGGGGGCGGGATTCTAATTAGACTACTAAGGCAGGTATAAGAAGCTTATAATATTATTAAACTGGATAAGGATGAATACCTAATAAAACCGGATATAATTGACTTTACCGGCAAAGCCCACCGAATAAGGGCATTCAAATCAAATGGCAGAGCCAATATATGCGCTTTAACCGAAAGGTCTTATATGAAACATGTAGGCCTACTTACCGTTTTACTGATGGCAATTTAAAAGGCATAAAACTGTACCCCAGGGCATGATTAGTTTTATACAACTAGTCTAAAAACACTCTCAAGTTTCAGATTAACTTTCTGCTAACAGTAAAGTTTCAAATTAAACATCAGCTATCAGCCACCCTATTGTATGGTCCCCTCTGACTGACAATATTGGGAACTCTTAGCATGCAACAATACATTAATCTAAGGGTTAGGAACTTATGTTGAACCAATAAAAACCCTTACAAGTAGTGTATAGCTTTTGACTGATACGATTGTGAATGATTATAATTATTGATCTGATTAAGGTATGTTAAATATCATTATAAGACGGAAGCCTGAGATTTTATTTATATGTTTTATTTCGTACTGGGGAATAATTTTCATTTGATAATATTTTGTTTTCATTTCGGTGAAAATCAATGTTCTGGATATTCATATTAATGTCCCGGTTGAAGAATGCTCCTTTATGAGTAGATGGTAAATATGGAGGTAAGATTTCCTCATTATACGATGCTTGATGAGAGCTTTTTATTCTTTAGACTAAACCAAGGCGTTACGTTTATATAAAGGATTCTTTTCTGACCAGAACTGATCTAGAATTATAAAGCACTCACATGTTTAAAATTTATTTATGAAGATAAATGTGCACAACTTATAAGTTACATTACCAGAATCATTACATAGCATATTTCGAGAGGAAGATAGGAGGAAAAAAGCATTATAAAATAACAGGCAGGAGTGAATTCAAGAGAGTGAGTTCATACGACACATGATTCATACATGCCTTATATTATCATTTTTCAAATATGAGTACCGAAGGCGCCTGTTATTCGGAAGCAAGTCATGCATCGCCAGAGCCAGGCTGGGGGATAGTTTATGTGTGTTTTCTAGGATGCAGGTGGTGGAGTGTGAGATAAGCCAACGGTAAAACTATATATCTGTCTAACAAAACGTAGACCTCTCCCAGCATTATAGCAAATAATCAACAATATTTCCTTCTTAAATGTTACCCCATCTCATATTGGAATATTTATATGTGCTACCCCCCCCCCCCTCCTCCACTACACATGCACACGCACACACACCGAGAAATAAGCCCACAACGCATTGATTAAAGATATGTCTGCATGAGCGTTTTGACTTTCAAGTACTTGTCATGGATTCCAATAAGAAAAAAATACCTTAAATTGAGAGCAAAGATTAATGATGACATTGTTACTATCGGGTAGATTGGTTTAAATAAAACAATGATACATGTTTAAATTCGGTGACACGACCTTTAATGATCAATAGTCATGAGCTAAATCGTCATGTCTGATTTGGTACCAGGAGTACACTATATACTGTTTTTATTTATAGCCCCCAAGTTTATGAACTATAATAAAAGATGTATCTCTCTGTCTTTGAGCACTCAGGCGCATGCAACAGTTGCCATAACTTTTGATATACAACCATCATTTGACATTTCAGTTATTTTTGGAGTTGCCCCCTATACGTTCATTATGCATGACGCAACGTTTCATTTGATGTACAAGTATTGCAAGATGTTGGATATAAAATTTGCTCAGCAAGGGTAAGATTATGTGGTGTTATAGAAGACATCTAAGAGTCCACCAAACCGCAAAATGCCATTACAATGCCATTATAATTCCCATTAAGACGCCTACTCCAGTGTCAGGAAAGCCATTAGTGCAGTAGGCGTCCAGTCACTGACATACCATGCATTCCATATATGATCTGAGAGGCTCTGAGCCTAGACTGAGAACCACCAGTCATCTCATGTCCCTTTATATTAAGGTGACGTTAACATTTCAGTTAATGCCTTGACATTATGATATGATGCTGATGTATCACGAGGTAGCTTGATGTAATCTACTTTCTAGTCGATGTAAAAATTAAGACGTCCAACACAATATGAAGTTTCAGTCTAATGTGATTCGTTTATTTATAAATATTAATGTTGAAGATGGAAGTCAACTCAACTGAAAACAACTCGTTGAAATTACTGTTTCAGCATTTTTTTTCGCGACCCAGTTACAGGGATAGGTGCTATTGAGTCCCGCTACATAGCTACACATAACTCCCACGTTACTGATCCCACTTTCTTAATGAAGAAGCGGGAGCAGTAGTGGGAGAAGTAGCGGGGCAGTGGAACCCAGGCTTTAGGCTGGGTTTCACTGCCCCGCCACTTCTCCCGCTTCTTGATTAAAGAAGTGGCAGCAGTAATGTGGGAGTAACGGGGATGGGTGCTATTGGGTCCCGCTACATGTATAGCCATGTTACTTCCCACTACTTTTGGCTGATTTTAGAAGCGTAGAGGCCTCCCACTTCTATCATACATGTTTGATTGGTAATGACCGCTACTTTTTAGCTGAAGTAACAGGAAATAGCGGGGGCTGTAGCTGGGCACTCTACGTTACTACTCACATTACTTGACTCATCCATTTCCATGTGAAAATAAAATATTGTCTGCTCACATTTCTGAGTAGCGGTAGAAGTAATGGTAGAAGTAACTTGCCAATAGTGTGAGGAATTGATACATCTTTTCTGCACACAGGTAACCAGGACCGGGCCTACTCTCCACCAGTGAGGTATTGATATATTAATGAATAATGTAGGAAATGATGAGAGAGTCAGAGATCCTGTTGGTATGGTTTATTCTCACTCACTGAATGAGGCGTGTACTTGTACAGGTGTATATAGCTGAACAATGCAAATGAGGTACAAGAATAGAATATGTAAATGTGTAGCGTCCCTGGTAGGGAGAGTGGAAAGCTATATAATATAGGTAAAGGTAGGACATGTGGTATTAAACTGATGTGGATAATATTAGAGAATGATTCATTACATCACTGAATAATTAATAAACATATTTAATAAATCATAATTAATAACTATTGCATCATATTGCATAATCTTATATAAACACCAACAGCTGGACCTGACAATAGCACTCATTCCAGTTATTTTCTGTTACTTGCTCACGCTTCTAAAGATAGCAATAGGCTGTCAAACTAATCGGAGGAGTAGTGGGAGAAGTAGCAGGGCAGTGGAACCCAGCCTCATTTCTACTATTATGTTCAGGTTCCTTTACTACTGTCCAGAGAAGCATGCCGGGCTAGACATTCCTGCATTCACATATTATAGAAATAGATTGCAGATGCAAGATATACTTTTATGATAATTTGAATTATCAAATCACCTGTGGCTAACACAGGGAAGTTCATAGATAATTTATTTTTCCCATTCATCTCAATCACCATGAGGAGAATGGCAGAATAAAGTAAAGATAAAATGGGATGCCTAGTGTTTATATAGTCAAGTAGTTAGAATGTAAGATTCCAAACTGGACATTGTGATATCGAGTCCCAGAGCAGACAGCCTTTTTTACATTTGTTTCTTTTTTGAGTCATTTTATTTTTTAATTTCAATAATATTGTCTTTACATCTGGAGCTCGGTTTTCTTTAAACTCACACATTTAGATATTAATGCCATTCTCTTTTGATCGGTGAGATAATTAGAGAGGCTAAAATCGAATTAAGTGAGAAAAGTGACATAAATGGGGTTCTGGGATATATATATAGGTTCTCTCGACCAGAGGCATGGGTGGCAGTACTAAGCTTGTTTTTGCACGGGGCCACAACTTGTCCAGATTAAAACAGTCATACATAATTATGTTAAAAAGTCTTTCAGCTCGAATACATTTTGAATAATGCCTGAAGAAATAAACGACACCTGAAGGCTGTCACAGATACATGTTTGGCAATCCATTCAAGGATAATATTTCACTTCATCTATGAATGAAGAAATGTGAAGCTATAGGGGATGTTAATATAAATTCAAAGGTATGGTGGAAAAATATTATTCTTTCCATCATCCTCCAGACTATCCATCATCCTACAACAGGATTAAATTAAGTTTATATGTGTTGGATATATATCAGAAGCTAAATTCAACCCAGCTTCTGTCATACACATGTATTGCTGAGGGATCCGCTCTACCATTGATTGAGAAACATGGGCAATAATTATGGGAATCTGATCAGGCCATATCATCGGGATAGGATTTGCTCATGTGGGAATTTCGTACATTGCCACGCAATAGGGCTTTGAAATGAAAGACACAGACATATCCCAGTCGCTCCTCAATTTACTTCGCTGAAGACAAATGAAGAATGATTTGGCACTTATGATAAGCCATTTTTTCTCAGCAACAGTCCCATATTTTACGCCAGTATTGACTGTTCGTTATTTTTAGGCTCTTGGTGGCCGCATGCAGTAGATGTATTTGGCCTGAATAATACTGAATACAAATGACAATATTTCCCTTATTTGTTGCCTAAGTTTCAAGATGATGAGCGCAGTTTTTGCAGACACGAATCCTACTTTGCTTGAGCACAGGCTCTTTCTTAAGCTCATTTTCAAGGCACTCTGAAAGTCTTAAAACTCTTTTGCCTGATTAGCTCATATTCGGAGTGTTTTCGAAAACCTGTCAACATGCATCTCCTCCATGAATAGAAGATAATTGGGCACTGGGCGAAGGCTTTTTAATTGTAGCTAATGCAACCTAGGATTGAACTATTGCCAGTATAAAGATGATCTTATTGGGTTCAGGAATCTGGGACAACAATTAACATGTGGCCCATTACCGCTACTACGAAACTGTTAAAGAACAATAATGTGTGTTTTGTAGCCTTGTTTCATTACGATGACTGATTAAATTTTAAATTTGGGAACATCGGGAAGGGTATTGGAAGTGAAGATTTGAACAATGTAAATAAGCTCTTGATTTGATGATATTATTTCAACTGCTTTTATATATGTGTGTGATGCCCTGACACGTTTCTGTGAAACGAGCCAAACGCTCTGGTTCTCAAGGCAATGTTCAAGATATCACGTGATGGAGCAACCACTATTGATGCTTGCCCGACTAAGGAAATATCGATATTGAACATTTAAATTAAAAACCTTCAAATAGATGCTAAATAACGTAGAATCAAATCATTTCCCATAAATTTAGGATAATCGAGAAAAAATATTAGGCATGATCAGTTTACATCTTCCTATTTCGAACTGCCAACATTTCAGTTCGTTCTGAATCACATTTACATCTGAGTGTTTCCCATAGCCAGCGATGGGGCTGATGAACATTTTCATCAGTCTCTATTCCCAATAGAATAGTTGGACCAACGTTAAGGCTGATTGAGAACAAAGTAAGACAAAAGCATTGAAGAAATCCCTTTACGTGGATGTGAATGCTCACTGGATATCACGCAGATCATGCAAAGGGAAATAGCATGACTGTAATGCTGTGCTTGATACAAGCTTTTATAGACGACTCGTGTCTACATATATATCCGGCATGACTGCTTGTTATTGCATGTTTTATAACAGCTGTTATACAGATGGTATTTTAAGGGAATAAACAACCGGAAGGTTGAGGAGCCAGGTATGGAAATGCTCCTTGAGCAGAATATAGAATTACCTATTTTGAATTGATATAACCTTGATTCACAGACACATGATACGTTTTTGATAATAAAGATTTATCAAGACGACAGACTTATATTAATAAAACTCAAAATCAGTGTACGACGATAACTGTTCCCAGGAACGGGATTATTTTGTTCAAATCTACCTGAATAAAACATTGTTAAAAAGTTATCCAGACGCAGAATTATATAAATACTGCTATCCTCAATGAAACCCCATGTAGATGCACACTTAGATCGATATATTATACTCTTCTTAAATTCACCCCAATTCACCCTATATACAGTCGCAAATATTGATAGATGTATAATATATTGTACTTAAAACGTTTATTTTGTTACAGTGATTGCCGTTTTTTAATCTTGGGCACACACTGGAATAACAAGCGAATAGTCAAATGAATGCTCCCCTTTGTAATCATATAATGCAATAACAATATATCAATCAGTAATATAAAACATGCAAGATATATCATGATGCACTTGTAAACAAATGCAAGGAAGCTGATTGCAACATGACATCTAAGGTTTTAATGCGTGATCGGTAGCTATTGCAAACCGCATATCATATGTATGAAAAGCTTTTATTAAAATAACCGCAAGACAAAGGTTTCTATAATATACAATCTCACATATCCGATACTGACACTAGCCGATGGACAATTAAATATAGAGAAGAGCGAAAGCAACATATATCGTGATGCATTGCCATCACGGTAGTATTTAATGGCTTAGCCAATACCAAAGCCTAGGAAGCTAAGCCATATCATTCAATTATACAGCAATGATCTTCCCCATAGACTAGGATCCGGAATTTCGTTGGTGGCAGAAATAAGGGGGATTTAGGCGTTCTACAGGCTTGATTCCGCGTGACCAATCCATACTTTGTGTGCATGGTATATATGATATAATAGATTTCCCTCCAGTCAGAAAACTCTACGTTCGTCGTAATCACACTGTTCTACATGTTCCATTTCAACGCCCTGCACTGGGTATTAAAACGCCCAGTTTACCGAGAATACCAGTCCATCAAGTGATTAGTGCATGGTGTTTGTTAAAATCAAGGCTTCTATTGCTTTTAGAATGTTGAGCCGAAGGTGAATTCCTCTAAAAACATAAAATAGCCTAAGCTGGGATTTTAACAAACAGAATGTTCGAACCACTTCTGAATTTGCAATGAATGTCCCAGGTTTCCAAAATCATTGGGACCCTCCGATTTCCAAACGCTCCTAACTCAATTTTATTTCATTGAATCGCTGTAAATTTGTGTCTATTTTCCGCCATTGCCAATGTTGCCTCCCTCGTGACATGCGTAATCGGGTGATTCAGATTTGGTGGCAACATTGGGGTTTGAGCTAAGTTACTAACCCTATGCATGCAGTTTGAACCGCCATTTTGTTCAATAAGCAAATTAAGTTAGCATGGCAGAGGCCCATACTTTGGACATCTACTATAGTGGTTGGGGCATAAGATCAACAGGCAATTTTCATTAGCTCATAGAGATTCTTTGATCTATATATCCCCATAGCAAACAGGCCAAGTCACTTATTGGGATATTCTTTTACAAGCAATGATAATCCAAGGATATAGCAATAGGCAGTTAGGGCACAGCATTATGTATTTTTCCCCACAAGGAAAGGACTGTTTTAAGGTGTTTGCCAATATGTCCTATGTATTCTAATTAATACAGGAAAAATATAAAAATGCAAGAAAATAGCAGGAAAAGAATATTGCCACGCGATTATTATGTCTTATTGGCAACTATAAGGCGGACACTCACTCTATCTATATCAGTTCATCATTTTCATATTCATTTATATTCGCTCTGTCTATACCATACTTTCAACTTTGATTAATTGACTGCCTGGAAGATCTACAGTGAAGGAGGTTTTGTCCATTTCATGATCTTAATTTGGTGTATTTGTAAACTAAATAAAAGTTGTATAATAATAATAATGCCTAGATTGCAAAAGAATGCTTGGGTGTTTTCTAATAATATAGCTTCCAAAAGGATATCAAAAAAGCTAGAGAATAATGGAAATGTCAATCAAATCTGGATAAACTATAGATGTAAGACATACTAGAGAAACACTTGTTGTCTGCATCATACTCACTGCAAATCCACAGATCACATATCCTACCACCTACTGCTAATAAGGACACAGCCATAGAGTGTATCACAAATTCAAACTTAGAATGTTGTTCACATTTTTCCAGAACAGACTGGGGATGGAAGTTCACAGATGGACAATTCCTACCTGTATCTACCAACATTGCCACCTGCCCATGAAGAAGTATCACAAAATTATTTACTGCAAATGTTAGAGGAGTGAATACAGCAGTTTAAGGCATTTTTCCAGAAAGAAAAGCTAGGAGAATACTCCAACTTGTAGCCAATGTGCAATGGTGAATGTGCCAACAGCTCAGGTGCTAACGATGGAAGTAAGAAGATATGACAGTTGCTTTACACAATGGGTAATTGATATTTTTCTATAGTACTGGTCTTTATTCCATTTATCACTTTGAGGCAATTGTAAGTTTTAGACATGTTTGCATTACAGTTTGGACTACAGAAATGTTTTCTAAAGTCCTTCGAATGCATGTATTCAACCTGAATTAGATATTTTTACTCCACAGGATGAATTTGTTCTCCCACCTAGATTTTCCGGGACTTTTAGTATGTTAACAAGGGGCAGTCATAGTACTCAAAACCGTTGAGAAACTTTCTGTTGCAATTTGTCCTAGGTGGAACCCTCGTTCTCCTGGACTTTGCCAGTGTGACCTCTCTGAACAGATGCGACTGTTGATTTGCAGTCTACCGTGCTTGTGGCGATCTCATCGGCGCAGTTTGACTCGCAAGTAGCAAATATAGACTCACGGTAGGCGACATTTTGGGGCGTCTATAGACGAAAGTGTGCGAACTATAGTAAGTTATTTACGGAAATACATACATATTAGTTGTAAGGTTGAATTGAAAGAGACAAACAAACACGAAACATTCAACACACGAAACTACATAATCAAAAATATAACATTTCAGTGGACCCTATTTCAAATCATTTGGTTTAGAGGTATTGCCCAGCTGATATTCTTCTACTCTTTCTATACATTTATGCAAAGATCAGCTATATTTATGTTGCATTGTTTCTGGGAACGATGTTATTAACTTTTGTCTAAATTTGAACTTGGTTAGTGAGGCTTTATTTTTATACCCCAAGGATCTATTATAGGCGCATTACTAGGTGTTTCTCTTCAAAACTATCTTATCGCGTGCTATAGAGGTTTCCACTGTTGCTATGCTATCGGGAAAAGATCATGAAAGCGCACTGTCGTTGTAAAAGAAAGACTCAAAATAAAATAAGTGAGAATAATTGGGGGCGATGAGTGAAGGAGAGTTTGGCAGATTAAAAGGTAGAGAGCTCGAGGTATGTGTGTGTAGAGCTTGAGAGTGATAATAGGAGGTAGGAGTTGGGGGAAGTGGCGGTTGCTGCCAAGAACACAAGGCAATATATCTACAGAAAGTGTGAACTTTGTAGTGAAAGAGATAGTATTGGCAATAGGAATGGGAGTTCCAAGAGTTGAAAAGTGTGGGCGTGGAAAGATATAGTCCCTATACAGTTGTTGTTGCCGGGGCACTTAAACTGAGACTAGCTGCACTGTTAAAGATGACTAATGACTATGTGACACGTTTTCACTCAAAGCATAATAGGGCCAGTCAAAGCAAATCTAATTACATGAATCTTTAATGAATCTCAAGGAACATCTCCATACAATCTAACATAACGTTTCACAGGGAAATATGATGATGGCTATGTAGTCAATTCTAGCCAATGATACCAATCTATGCATATTGCCCATTCCTATTCCACCTATATCACAGGCGACATCATCAAAGTGTGTCCCGAGGCACTATTAAGATAGCTCGTCCCTCCCACAATATGCCCCGTTTAAACTCTTTCTGACAATTTATAAGACTTTCCCAGGATCGATGAATCACATTCGCTGCATTATTATAAGACGGGTTAAGGCTGGAGTACTTTAAGGGAATCGACTATTCTATTCTTTTTTCCCTCTTTTTGCTCTTACCTAAACTAATCAGTGCACTTATAAAACACGAGCTGGGATGTATCTAGGTTGTCGTGCGATGGCTATACCTGCTTGAGGCCTAAGAATAGTGCATACCAGTACCACTCAATGAATTACTGTAGAATCATTGTTGTCGGATGTGATAAATTTCAAGTGACAAATACACTAAAAGCAAGTCAACTTTGACAGATTGTAAAGACCTCCTTTTTGTATTTTTAATACAAAGGATTTCATGTTGCTGGACAATCCTTTTATTTTATTAGATCCTGTCAATAATTAATACCTGATTTTTAACCTCATCTTGTTTGGAACTTCCACAAATGACTGGGGATGTGGAATGAAGTTAGAACGTTTGAATTTGTCTCATTAAATTACATTTCCATTTATAATATCTATGTACTGAATCTATACCTCCGAAAGCGTTTGAGCACTGACTAACTTACAATACTGTATGTGAGCAAATATAGGGACATTGCTTACTCTTTGGTATCTTTTTTTAAAAACAAATTGTCGTTTGTCAAATAACTGCTCCCGCCTCCTACAATCTTAGCCATTGTTTTTAGATATGGTTTAACCATCATTTGAGATCAGTTCTCTTTCTTATGTCATGCACATGATATCTCTGAAACCTAAGAGTATGCGTGTAGTGTTTCTTCTTGCTGAAGCCACGGTTCCTCGCCTACAATAATGAACCTTGGATTTTGTCTTGTTCTTGTTGCTCATCGGGGTTTCCTCGTCGATAAGATCCCCTTGGTCCAATAGTTAACTGCATTCATGGCGTAATAATGCATGAAAAAGACTAATCATCAGATTCAAACAAGGTCATAATATCCTTAAATGGACTGATATCAAAGTCAATGGATCAGACATGAATCAGTTGCAATAGACCGTGTATGGAAGTCACATTATACCTAGCAGTCTCCGTAAAATTATCGACCTATCAAGGGGTTAGTGCATACTGGTTTCTTTAGAATCGAGACTTTTTCTGGGTTTTAGCGCGACTCGTCAGCCTGTAGAGCAATGATGTGCTGGGCATAATGTTCAATTTGATACCGGCTCTTGTTTAAATTTCTAAATATAAAATCTATGGTATCACGGCAGATAAAACCAATCTTTACAGCTTTGTCAACTGTCCGAATCAATAAGTATACACTGCTACGCCATCAACATTATTCACATGTTCGATTACATCCTCAAGCCGGCCACAGACTGAATTGACGTCTGTCCAACAATACGTGTGTAGGGTGTTCCGCAACAAGACGCCACCGGCGTCACGCCAGACTGCAATTGCGTCGGCGGCCTGCCTCAGCGCGTAATCACGGGGCCTGCATGCATGACCGCGTCAGAGGTATGCATGAGGCGCGGTGCCTCAGTGCGGCGAAATAATAGGGGACGGCGGGGGAAAGGTGGTCATAAGTTAATGGGGGGCGGCAGGGTTGTAGTTTTTATTATAGTTCATTTTTATGCCGGATTTCACCTGGCAACTACTGTACTGTACAATGCTGAATATGTAGAAAGATGAGTTATTCTAGGTGGCAAAGAAGCAAGAGAAGACAATGGTTATATCATATATATGCAGTTTATTCATTATTTGATTCAAAATTAAATAAAATTGGAACCAAAATACTAATGAGTAACAATAATTATCCAAAATAAGAGACCATAGCAGATTGGTAAATATACATAATGTAAGAGATTATAATAACAGGTATTTCACTGCACTCACATTATAAACAGTTTTCTCTTTAATCATTTATTTTGAACGCACATCTATATAGTACTTGGATTTGCATTTTACATGCATGTGGAAAAATGGTTATACCTTCATCTAGGGATACCACAAATATCATGTCGGTCTAATATCTTTGCTAATAGTCGTCACAAACTGATGCAATAAAGATCGAAACGTCAAACTAGTCCATCGAAACGTCAAACTAGTCCATCGAAACGTCAAACTAGTCCATCGAAACGTCAAACTAGTCCATCGAAACGTCAAACTAGATCTTCCTATCATTGAGTCAGTGGTCCCCGCGAAACGAATGCCCCATACTGCTGGTAGAATGAAGAATGAAGAAATCAAGGGGTGAAGCATGGCATCATTGCTGGATTTCATTCCACTTGTTGAGTTAATATAGAAATAGATCCTGTAAAAGAAAAGAAATTTCTGATTACATATTTTTAACAATTTAGAAGAAATGAAGTGCTTTTATTATTGGGGCTGGGAGGGGAGTGATGTTGTAGTGATATGAAAATGCCTAAAGCCAAATGTCAGTCTCTGGTTTCCTAGAAGGACATTAGTAGGCCTATATTATGTGAAACCTCCCCTTTTCACCATTTCAATAACCTATAAGGGATTTTCTTATTTGTTTCTGGCAGAAATAAATTCTTAGAATCACTGTCACACTGACTGTAGTATTTTCTGAAATAAAAATATCCCAGGAATATAACTGATTTGATTTGGATATGAAATTCTTTGTATCAAATAAAACATTATGAATGCGTGCCTGGGTCACAAAAAAACATTAAAGATGGCTGGAATTTGTGTAAACTTAAAACTGGCTTATTATGTAGATCGATTTTTTTTAAAAAAATATTTTGGTCCTAAATTTCCCCCATTTCATGCAGATCGTAGCATTGTATTTTGATGTTGAAATCATAGTAACTACAACGAAACCATAGACGTTGGCAGGTCTGTGTCATATAATGCGGCTATAAAAAAAATAAAAATAAATAAATTCCCGACCTACTGAAATTTTTACCATGAGGTGGCCAGAAACAAAGATAATCTTCTTTTAGGTCAAATGGCGGAATAGTGATAGGATTTCAAAATTTTCGACAAGAATACTTGGAAAAATTAGTTTCATGCCTGGGGCCGAAAAGATACCCATCGAGGGGTTGGTCATTCATAGAAACATAAATAAAACGCTGCTTGTACCAATTTTAGATTTTACTTCTAAAGATTGAAATAACATTGGGGAACTCTCCGAACTCTCATTGGCCTGCTTCTGAGAATTATTAAATTGTATAAGGCAATAAAGATCAGAACGTCATATCAGTGCTATCTGTACATTAAGATCTCATGAAATAGTTTGTGTTTCTAGGTGTATATATTTTGATACTTGAAGAATGCATTTATGTCATCAACTATAATCGAACTATTTTATAACCTCTTTAACCCCCTCTCACACACCCCTCTGTAAGAAACTGAGAATCTCCAAACATTCCAAGGCCATCAGATATCACCTTTGCAACTCCTATATATCAGCAAAAATGTTTCCTCATTTAAAACGTTTAAAATCTAAGAAACATTGACAACGATTGGTACTGTCTCACACACTATTAAACATGCACTAATGCAGTGAGCGTCTTAGACGTGCACCTCATGTTTGTCTGCCCCCTCGGTGGTCAGCTGTTTGACCCGTTGACCTCAATACTATAAATAGTTGGGTGGCGGCGCGATGAAACTCAGTTCTAATACATAATTATAACAGCCCATCATAACTTACCTGACGTTGCAAAGGTCCCTGCTACAAGGTCGACTCCATTGTGCTTTTGAGATATACAGATGTGTAGATGTGATGGAACTGGAAATAATCGGTGCAAACTCCAAACTCCGCCGACACAAATCACCATTTTGAATAGCGCTGGTAGCTTCACGCATGCGTGGGTATGAAGAGCTGGCACACCTGACCCACTTCTTGACCTCAGCAACAGCCTCTGTCATGCTTGTATGCGCTGCCATAAGCCACACGGCCGCTTGGCCACAGAAAAGCTAGCGCGACCTCAGATGACCTGTTACGTAACAGCGAAAAGCGCGCTACACACGTATTCTCATTAGCCGCAGCGCTATACAGCAATCAATCACTCACACCTGTTATGTATACGGTTAGAGGTGGTTAAAAAATAAGCAGACGTCCAACCACATACACTTGTGATTTATATACGTCCACCACATGATGCTCATATACCAAGAATGACAGTGTAGTTGGGAACATTCCATGTATGAACAATAATAATTTCAGGTATGTCAGTATAGAGTACAATAGTCTTCATTAAATTGGAAAACACATACACATACACACCTGCATACACGCATCTATATTACATGCATTGACACAGCATGCCACACATATATACCCCTCCCCACGATTAGGTTAAAACATCTCTTAATAGTTATTCCTTAATTGACTTTTCGTATTCAAACTTTTTTTAAGATGCAAAGCTTCGCAGTACAAACCTTTTGGATTCAATCTCTTTTAAAAATACAATACAAAGCTTCATTGTCATGCAGATAAAAAAACCTTTGGATGTACATGCAGACAGACATCTAACGCATTCCCGCTACCTACTGCGTGAAACAGTGCTGACCTGCAGGGTGATGGCGCCACCATAGTTATACTCTTCTTTAGACACTTTTGAATGCTATTCTTTCACGAGCCAGGGAGCCTTTATGTATTTTAAATTCTTACTATGCGATGAATAAAGAAATACAATAGTTTAAGTTTAATGAGTTAAAAACTATATTGCCTGTATACGTAAAGTAGAAGAAGATATACCCACATACATTCTAGAAGTTACGATGGATGGATAGTGCGTCTTTTGTAACTGTATATCTAAAATTATTTGGCCATTAATGAATATTAAAAAACACGCGAAAAAAACCCCCGAAGAATATATTATAAATGACACGACTAACGACTCTCTGAACTACACATTCTTTCATTTTATACATATCTCAGAAATACCAAATAGAAATGCCGCTAACACCCACATACATTCTAAAAATAATACAATCTATGTGTACTTGTTTTGTGCATAGTACCATGACGATGGTCATAGAGCTCCACATACAACTGTGGCAAAACTCCGAAACATCCACCAGATTCCAGTAGCACACAAACGCAGGTTTACAGCAACATCGGAAAACATAAACCCCAAATCGGAATTCACGGTACCAGGCAAGAGCAATTACCTTTAGGTGATGTATGCCCCCATGATCTGGTGTTTCAATCTATCACATGTATACCATGCTTATCACACATAATGAACATGCGCAGGGCTAAACATGGCATTATGACTTGCCTCCATACAAATAATTGCTCAATAAAGACTAGCTTAAGGCGTCTGGGGGTGCTTTATTCTCTCCCAAGTATAGCCTGCAGTCCCTGGCTCTTACATTGAAAACAGAGCTGTTCCTTTCATGTTCAGCCTTACTGTACCCGTCAAATACACGCATCATTGTCTGGAGGATTGAGCAAGGGGACCACAGACTTCCATTTTTGTTCTTCTACTGCGATGTAACAAAAGTGTATCAATGTGATCTGCAGGGATAAAAGCCAATGCAATGTTTAAGGTAAAGGTTTTAAAACGAATGTCAGTCCGCAAATTGATTCTGTACAATATGTACTAATATGATATTGCCACATCTAGAATAGGGGAACAATGCTACTGTTGGAAAACCAGTATCATTATGTTTCAAGTTTTTTAAACATTATTCTCAGGACATTTGAGAGAGAGAGAGAATATACCTTTAATTTGTTTAACATGTACATACAGATGCAGTTCGAACAGTCTGAATGGAATCCTTTTTAACGCGATTGCGATATTGCATTGTTTTTTACGTTCATTCCACCAAAATGCGACTTTCAGATTTCCAACTAGCGAAGGACTAAGAAACAGATTGTTATGCAGACAGACAAAAGAGCCTGTGTTGTGTCAATCAGCGGAAAGGGTCGAAACATGTTAATCAAAGTGGTATTGCCGCATCTCTTATTCATTAGTCTCATTCATAAATTATTCATAAGGATCATTACAATTATTATGCATATCCTGTTAAAATGCACCATTAATAATCAATATCAAACAATGTTACATGGCATTACATAATCAATACATTTGGGAGTGCGACAATTAATAGAAACCAGCGATGGTCTGTTGCAAGAAAGGCAATGGTTGACATTGACAGCTATCCAATGTTTAATAGAAATACGGGTAATGCGGAGCTGTATCTCCCCAACAAATGTGATTTTATTTTACTTTATGTGATGTGGATTGTATACTTTGAGTTCTGTTATGAACTCTGGATATTGTGTACTGACTATCTGAACTTGGCACCAACATGCTGTAATATTATTTTACATTTTCTTAATGTTACCTCATCAAGTTAGTCACTCTCATACATTAGCAACTTTTTATGCTTATGGTAACGGTTGGAAGACATGGATCTTATCCAGAAGCCTGTCGACCCTTTTGTCTTACCTCATTCACAATTTCAAACTGCTTGAAATGCACTGAATTTTAAAGGTACATAGAGAAGGCAGCCCTGTGTGCATCCTGAAAATCTGGGAAGGCTACTCCCATTATCAAGAAAATAATGGGCTACTGAAAATTAACACTGGAATTCCCATAGGGAGAAAAATCATCAATTTTGTGACAATAATCATTGACGATCAATTAAAAATGGCATGTATTAAAAACGAATTCTCATTTCATCTCAATTTTGATTTTTTGTCTATTATTGGGATGCAGTGGATTAATCCATTAAAGTATGTTAAAAATATGTTGAATGGCGACAATATGGCGAATGGCGACTTTTGCCGCATTTTTGGTCATAGCAGAGACAAATCTCACATAAAGAAATTCATATTTCGGCTCCTGATAGGGCTCATAATAGGTATAACATGAATAACAACAATTGATACCAATTTAACATATTATTCTGAGAAATTATTAACAGATTTAGATGTCGAATGGCGACAATTTGCCTAAACCACAACATTTCCGTACCATTGCACTTCTTATATATGAATAGATAAACAGTTGAAGAGGTTTCTTTGTTTTGATGGATAAACACCATTTTCGTTCTCATTTATAATGATGAATGTATACATTCGGTTAATCATTTTATCTCTGAGCCTGTCATAGCATAAGGATGTCGAATGGCGACATTTACCTACACCAGCACATTGTGCCATATGATAACTTATATATGTGATATGCTGTAATAGAGCGGCCATTTAATTGAATATATTAGGGACATATCTGGTCATAATTATTAGTTATGGTATATTTCATGTTCATATTTACCTTGTGGGGATTAACTTGTTTACTTGTTCTAGGGGCTGTGCTAAGGGGTATTAACATTAGTGTCTATGCTATATATAGGTTTACTACTACTTTATTTTATGCCTTTATTATATATTACTCTTGTATATTGACATGTATGTATGTATTGGGTAGTAACCCCCCTCTCACCTAGTGACAGGCCTGCGTGCCCAGTCACGTGGGTGACCCCCGCGTCACCCACCAACGCAGTCTAATAAACACTCTTATAATAGTCATTGCTGTGAACGGACCTTCTTATTCCATCGCTCCCTATAACATAACATCTGGTGGAGAACCTAAACGTTCCTAAAAACTTTTAAAAAGTTAATTTAACTGGACATTTTAATTTTACCAAAATGTACCATGTTACCCAAACGATCCAATAGAATTAGCAACCCAAACTACAAGGGAGTTTCCGACTATAGGAAACAGCTTGGACTACGGGCCACTAAACGTACACCGATTAGGAGAAATATTACACCTCAACATTCGTCAGAATCAGAAGTAGAACCACATTCGGATTCAGACGTGTATTCTCCAGTTTTCAAGACTTCTATACAGCAACAAAAGGACGATTTAGTGGAATTTTTGAGGAAAGGTGGGAACAAACCAACTACAATTCCTACCTATTCTCAGGACGATAGCTTCATTGCCTACCGATCTGCGAGAGAATCGGATAGCTCTTCATCTACAGATAGCACCCTGGCTGATACTACTGAACGTTTCTCTGGTTTGTACGACTTTAAAGCCCTAGCAGACCTGGAAAAAGGGGAAGAAAGACGGCAAAAGGAGCTAGCCGATACCCTGAATCAGGAAAAGTTGAAGCAGCAAAAGTTAAAAGCAGAGGCAGCAGAACTAGCACAGGAAATAGAGAAGAACAGGCAATTTAACGAGGTTAAACAACTTCGAATAGATCAAGAAAAAGTCAGAAAGCAACAATTAATTACAGCTATGGGTGAGAATGAAGAACGAGAAAGGGCACAGAAATTAGCTGCTCAGAAACAAAAAGAACAGCAAGAAGCTCAAACTCGTGCCCAAGCACAAGCAGACGCCCAAGCCCAAGCCCAGCTACAAGCCAAGCAGCGTGCCCAAGCACAAGCCGACGCCCAGGCCCAACAACAGGCAAAGCAGCGTGCCCAAACACAAGCCGATGCCCAGGCCCAACAACAAGCAAAGCAGCGTGCCCAAGCCCACGCCCAGGCCCAAGCTGACGCGCAGGCCCAAGCTAGGAAAAAGGCAAAAGCAAAAGAACAAGCTTTTGGCGAAGTGAAACCGAATATAAACAATTATCCTCAAGCTAACCCAATGGAATATTATGGACAATTCCCACAAAATCCAACTGGAGGTGATATGTACGATGGTGGAAAAATGGGAGGATTTAACCCAAATCAGGAAATGTTTCGTTTCATGCAAATGATGCAAGCCTATAACAACTTCAATCCTACACCACCAACACCCCCACCTCCACCAGCTAAGGACCCAGACACGGTAATACTTATAGCTACTCTGACTCAAATGATAGAAAAAATGAACCAAAATCAGGAAAAATTAATCGAAAAGAACAATTTGCAGCAACAAGCAATTTTAGATAAACAATGTATCACATCAGACAATGCTACTCAATACCACGAGGCAGTACAATTAAATGTGGCTGAAGTGATGGATCGCATGATAGGAAAGATCGGAGATATCAACCGACCTAACACTGCCCCGATTACGCCAAACGATGGGGGCACACGAAAGCTGTTTGCGATTCCACCGAATAGTTTCTCGCACCCTACTGCTCTGGTGTCAGCAGAAAAATTCCTCAACGATTATGAAGCATATGCTAACGCAATGAGAGTCGATGAGGAACTGAAAAGCACAGGCGTTTTAAAATTCCTATCAGGAGACGCTGAATGCTTCTACGATCAATATAAATCGGTAATGCATGAGATAAATTTTGATACATTCAAACGAGCTTTTATTAAGAAGTTTGAACAGCTAGACTATGATGAAAGCGCGAAGGATTTCGCTATGAGAATGCAAGAAGAGGAGAAAGACCTGAGAGCTTTTAATGGATTGGCAAATTATTACAGAAGTTTTATCCCAAATTTCAGCGAGATTATGCATCCTTTGTACAAGCTAACGAAGGCGAGAATTAAGTTTGTCTGGGATAACGACTGTGAGAAATCGTTCGAGCTTATTAAGGAATTGATTTGCAGGAAGGTTACCTTGCGTTACCCAGATTATTCTAAGCGTTTCATTATCTCCTCAGATGCAAGTCAATTCGGTTTAGGGGCCTGCATCGCTCAAGAACATGAAAAGAACATGCTAAGGCCCATTGCTTTTGCTGGCAGATCATTAAACTCAGCCGAGGTTTCCTACAGCACAACTGATCGTGAACTTTTATCAATTAAATTCGCTTTGGAAAAGTTTGGTCATTACGTGCATGGCACAAAATTTACTATCTTGACCGATCACGCTGCTCTTTTAGCCTTGAAATCAAAGCAAAACTTAACTGGTAGGATGGCTAGATACCTTGAATTTTTTAATCGTTTCGATTACGACATTTACCATCTGAAAGGTACATTAAATTCAGTAGCTGACGCTCTTTCGAGAAGAGACTACGTCCACAAAGTTATTATACCAGAGCATGTGTCAAGAGAAGAAAAACACGTTTCTTTTAATCCTGTAAATGCTGTAAAACCCTTCGAGGAAAATGAACTCTGTGAGAATTATCCAACCATAAAATACAAACACAGATCCATCTTGTTGTCGAATCAAGCCGGCGAAAAAGAGATCGTGGAAGATTTCTCAGGAGAAGAAACTCAGGCCAGCTGTTCTGCGGTGGAGACTAGGGCTGAAAAGAAAAAGAAAGCTTTGCAATACAAAAAGGTAAACCGCAATAGAGACATAGAGCTATATGGAGGAGACATTTTAGCTTTAAATCCACTCAGTAAAAACGAAATTAGAACTTTACAGAGAGAGGATGTTTTCTGTTCAGAAATGATGGAATACCTAGAATCTAACGTTATTCCAGAGTGCGAAAAACGACAGAAGGAAATATTGTTAACAAACGATAGTTTTTTCTTGGACGAGGACGTCTTATACAGACTGCCAAAAAGAGTTAAATCTGACCCCTATGAAATCCAATTAGTAGTGCCCAAAGAGTACGTTAAACAATTGTTAACCATCTTGCATTGCAGACCTTTAGGAGGACATGTAGGGTCAACGAAACTCTTAAAACTAGCCCAAGCAAGGTATTATTGGCCTAGGATGTCCAGGGACATTATACAATTCGTGGGAGCTTGTGATACTTGCCTAAAAATTAAAAAAATGAGGCACCCCATCAAACCTCCCATGACTATCAGAGAACAATCTCCCTACCCTTTCGCACACATGGTTATAGATAGCGTGGGACCTATCACTCAGACCTCATCGGGAAATCGTTATATACAGGTTTGTTGCGATTATATGAGCAGATTCGTTTTTGCATGGCCAACCAAGTCAATTGACTCTTCTCATCTTAAACATGAGTTCTATGAGAAAGTCATTTGTAACGTGGGAGTACCAGAAGTGCTCCATAGCGATAATGGGCCCTGTTTCAAAAGCTTAGAATTCGCAGAATTTTGTAAATCTATGGGAATTAAACAGGTTTTTGGCAGCGGATACAACCCAGCTTGCCAAGGTTTAGTGGAAAAAGCGAATGGAGTGATAGTGGAACACCTGAAAGCTTTTGTCTCAGCTAATCAACGAGATTGGGATAAATACCTAAATTCGGTAGTCTTTGCATTAAACAATACCGACTCATATAGCCTAGGTTACAGCCCTTTTATTCTAGCAACCGGCAGACTAGCAAGAAGCCCGCCAGACGCAGCTTTAGCTGGACCAAATACCCCAAGAACGGTTTTAGAATCGTTAACAAATATAGTTAAGGTCCAGAAACAAGCAGCGTTAAAAGCTAGCAGTAATCTGGAAAATTCCCAGAAAAATGCCAAAGAAAGGTACGACCAAAAGGTTAACACAAAAGAGTTGAGCCCAGGGACCATTGTCTATGTAAAAATACATCGTTTGTTGGACCCAAGCACCAGCAAAAAGCTTCAGAAAAGCTATGCTGGACCATTTTTAATTACAGCTAACAAAAGCCCCACTTCCCTCATGTTAAGAAATCTGAGAGAAAACAAAGATGTACCAAGGCCGGTACACATAGCCCACGTAAAACCGTTGAACCCAAAATAACCGTTGACTTAAATAGGGATTTACTTAATAACCCTAACATAAATATTTCTGAAGAAGAATGGGAAAGCTTGCAGGAGGCTTAGACGTCTAAATCGCCAGTGTGGGTTCTTAGAATGTTTTCACAGGAATAAAGCCTTTTCTTCACATGTCCAAACGGCCGACAGACATAACAACAGTCGCGCAAGCTGCGCGACAAGCTTGTGAGGCCACACCTAAATTATCTAAAAAGCCAATGCTTGGCCAATTATGAACCAAGAAAGCTTTATCGAATAAAATTGTTGTTTCTAGGTGGATGCTGAAAAATATTTAAGCACGGGGAAAAGCCTTAGACCCTCACTTGCAAAAGATATTTCGAAGTAGACACTTGAGCCAATTTCTACAAAATTTTCTATCTGCTACCATGGCCATAACCACAGCCCAGAGAAATCTTTCAGAACAGGAGAAGGAAGAAATTCTCTTGGAGGCTATCACTAAGAACTTTGTGGAAAACTATTGGTATAATATTAAGGATAATACCCAGGCTACCAAAACACCCGCCTCAGACCCATCAGTTTGGTTAGGCGAAGATTGGGACACTGAATTAGCCGAAACAAACGATAAAAAAGGATTTTCACTATCATTACCGGTAGTGGAGGACTGTGCCTTGCTGAAAGACTCACACAAGATTAAGATAATCTAGGATCCTGACGTAAGCCCAAAACCCATTTGTTCTTTCTTTCAACTTTGCCTTACCCTTGTTTTTGTTTTTTTATTCTCACTCAGGAAACTTGTCCACGCCGTTTTTATTTTTAACAAAGACAGGTAGAAACAAGTTCCTATTTCTGTTTAGCTAAGCCTTTTCAGGACTCTTTATTACTAACACTATTAGCTTTAGTTAAAAAATTCCTTGCCGAGGGAACAAATAAACGTTCTCCAAAAGCCGAAGGAATTACCCTTTCGGAAGATTACCCATAGGGGGGGATATAACAGAATTAAAGCGGGACTAGGACGCCAACTAAGCCCCATTGTCTTACTAAAGCGTCCCCACGCTAGACGCTCACAAAAGCCAAGTTATAGCCTTTCATGTTTAAATAATTACCAGCCAACAGCTGGAAATTAAACCCTTGTCTATAGGATTAGTACAGTGAGCCTGGACTACTATCACATGTAGCAGGTGGCCGGCGAGAAGCTTGTACACAAAAGATAAAGTATGCAAACAGGATTTTAGGGAGGTTGCGTGGGTACTTACACTTGGGAGGGGGTGGTGTCACCATAAGTTAGCTAGGCTTTGCACCTAGGACTAACGCTTAAAGAGGTGCGAACCACTGCCATTGGTCGCACCACTTGGTCAAGCCACACCCCTACTTAGGTCAACTCTGACGAGGGGAGACGCTAACCCTAAGTACAGCACTTCCATCTTAGAAGCGTAGCTAGTAAGAGCTGCACCTGACTTTGGCATCTGGAATCAAATACGAACTTCTATCAACATGGACAAATTCACCATATTTTGGTGGTAAGTAAATTTTCCTAACGGCGCACACTGTTTTGAATGTATTTTTGCATCGGATTATTCAATGATTAGCAAGATTTCCCAGTTGTTCGGTTGATGGACTTTAGAACTATATCAAAATACTTTTCTATTCCGTTCAGGGTTTTATTGACGGTATACACCGTCCACTCAGAAGAAATCCTTAGGCAGAACTATGGCATTGTGTTCAAAAGATTGAGGCACAAACTGGATACTAGAACCAATATTCAATTCATCAAAATACAGATCCCCTTAACGGTTCCGAAACCTTGCCCTATAGACGAGCCATTTGAATCGGCCCTAGACTACTATAACCGTTTCTACGCCGACTTGGCGGGGTTGCAAGCAATAGTGGGGGAAGCCAATAATAAAACTTACGGTAGAATTTCCGCCCTGTTAGAAGGGTTCAATGTTAAAGACGCAAGAGCTAAACGGAGAGGATTTCAGTTTATAGGCAATATGTTGAACAGAGCAGTAGGAACAGCCACTGAGCCAGAATTCGAAGTAATTTCGTCAGACATGAATGATCTTATCGACACTATGAGAAAAACTAAGTTAGATGATATTAAACGGGACCGCATACTAAGAGCTAATGCAATCAATGCCCATTTGGTAGCCAAATCACTATATTCTCTAAGAGCAGAAGCGGTAGATGATTTTGAAAAATTAGACAACGATCTAGTCAAAATCGTAAACGATTTGGACGATAAATTCAATTTCTCTAGTAAGAACTTTGCCAGTACAATTGCAGCAAGCGAACAACTAGCCAACGTGGCCTCCCAGTTACAGTATAGACAAGGGGCCCTCGTGTTGCTTAATACCCTCGACTCTGTGGCAGATTCTTATCTTCCACTGTCGGTATTATCAAAAGAAAAGCTAGAAAAAGCGGTAGAAAGATTGACCATTAACATCAGAAAACATTCTACCAACGCTGTACCTCTAGGATCTTATTACGAATGGAGAAGATCGCTAGAATCTACTTTTCACGATAACTTGTTGACAATTCAGATCGCGATTAAATATTCCTATGCGCCGAACAGATATACAATTTACAGACCAGTAATTTTCCCTATCCCTATACATGCTCATTTACACGATCCTTACGGGTACACCTTGTTGCAGGAAGGTGATAATCAACTGCTAGCCCTAAGCGACGATAAGCAGTATTTTATAGAAATGGATAGAGATGTGCAGGAAATTTGTAAACTTGATTATTCGAGCCATTTTTGTACTAAGAATATTATGGAATCGTCTGTTCAGAAACCTACATGTCTGATTTCTCTGTTCGCAGGGAACAATGTTGCTATTATGAAGCTATGCCATTTCAAAAGTTTTTTGACCCTTGCTATTCCTCAGACTCACATACCTTTGGAAAATGATAAGCATATACTGATTAACAGAGGCGATACAGGTATGGTCTCATGTAGAGGACAGCCTAGTAAAACCTTGAAATTGTCAGTTTTTTCAGTCGTATCACTACCATGTGGATGTGAAATCCAACTAAGATATGCTAATATAGCGGCTAAAACTTTCGGATGTGAGGAGGATAAATTTACTCTAGCAGTAAAAGCAGGTTTCAATTTACCAGTGGCAATAGCATTTAACCTGAATATTGGAGAACTTGAAGCTAGTTCCATGCATAACCAAGTCATTCAATTAGACCTTCCTACAGGAGCAGAATTGAGAAAAGCTTTTGAAAAAGTGCCGGACGAAATTCTTGACGGCGGCCTAAACGTAATCCAAATGGCTAATGAATTATTGAATGACGATACTAAGCAGTTATCTAAATGGAAAAAGCTTCACCTGACCTACGATCACTTGAATACAATTTCACCGATCGTATGGACATCTCTTATTATATCTACGTTAGCTTTAGCAGTGGCATTGACCATTTTAATTAAATTAAACAGGTACTTTGGCTTTCTCTGCGTGCTTCCCCAAGCCCACTCTCTCAACCTGACTCGCCTGAAGTTGGAACCATACCGGATCCACGACTTCGACAGAGAACCAGCGTTGGAGGTTAGGGAGAGCAAGATGCCCAGATTCCGGATCGAAGAGATGGACCACACAGACTGGGCCACCATCATCTTGGCAGTTGTAGTGGCATTTTTCATTCTTAGACTTATTTGGAAGCACTGCGGCTGCATTAGGCACCGTATGCTGAAGTGTTGCCTGTGTAGAGCCTGCTGCACCTCCGAGGAAGGTTGCCCCGATTGTGCGTGGCTTACCTTGAAATTCCAGTGGAAAGACGAGGCAGTCTCCATTCGGTTGCAGCAAATAGCTTACGAGGTGAACTGCATCACTGGAACCAGAGCCCCAATCCTCCTCACCAAGAAGCTCGAATCGAACTGGTGTCTGGCTAATACCCTCTATCTCAGCTGGAAGGGCCGTTTTGTCCTCAGATGCTGGGGTGTAAACAAGAAGTTCGAAGTAAAAGAGGAGGTTAGGGTCAACAGAAAGCAATCTGCAGTGTTAGAGAAAATTATTAACAATCCTTGCACCGCAATCGTTCTAGTGCTAGTATATCCGAATGGAGAAAGAGTACAGGTCGAGTGGTTAAAGCAGGATCTAAACTACCAGGACTTCGACCAGTAGGTTATTTTGTTATTGTTTTTACAAGCCCTTTTAGTGTTTAGTGATCTATCCTCTCAAACCTTAGTCTACTTCTCGACGCTATGTACTAACAATTACTCCTGTCTCTTACAATATAATTTAGAAAAGGATTTTTCTTTTACTAAAATCCGAGCCATCCGCGTGTTTGAATTTTTACATTATGTCAATTCATGTCGAATTATTTTGTAACTATTATTACCGCTGACTCCTTGCTGACAATTCATAATATTGGGATTTCCCTTAAAAACTGTTAATCAGTTATGTATAAAAAATGAAACAAACTGTTACTCACCATTTCTTGGAAGTAGTGACCAACCTATGTTTTCCTCCTGTGTTTCGTCATTAGGGTTACCCTCTCGGACGACGAGCTGAAGCCAGACGCGCCCACCTTGCCGCTGGAGCTGCCTCAGTATGCCTTGTGAAGTCGTCGGGATCCCTAACATATAACTTAACTCTAGGAACTTTTCGAGCAAACAACAAATTTAATCTTACGAACTCTTAGTAATTTTTTTCAAAATGGCGTCAACCCGGCGATAGCCAGTATTTTTTAGTCGTCATACGGAGGACCATATAATTACTGAGTATTTAAGTACTAAGTATTTAAGTTTACCTTTCTCGCTTGTATATATTGTGTATTACTTTGATCTTTGAACTGTATAAAATATGTTCCTACCTGGATAAACGTCCATTTGTAGCGTGTGACAGCTCCAGTCCACGTGTGATCAGTTCCCGGAAGCCGGTGTCGCCGTAGAGTGGCAGCGGCGGGAACCACGTAGTTGTAGTTTATATTTTTTCTCTTTAACGCCAGATGGCGAGAGAAGGGAAAACCTACCTTGCCGCCTAGGCACTGTACTGTGCCGAAGGGATGGTTAAAGTTATATTTGGATTTTTGTTGTTTGGTGTGCGAACGGTGTATGTGTTTTATTTTTGTGAAAAGAGTAACAACCAATTTAAGGCGGAGGACTTAGCCTGTATCTAGGGATTAGGGATCAGGGTGAATATAGCAGGGACTCTTATTCCAAATCACGGGTTGTAGTTCTGGCAGTAAGATATAACAAACACTCTTCTCCGATACAGTGAGCTGAAGCTTGAGGTTGGTTTTTGTCGTATAACAATACTCTTTCCATAAGGTCGTGACGCGATGTTTACCGTCCGGCGTCGCAGGGTCTTCTGTGTTAACTGCGCAGTTCGCCACTATTTATATTTTTGTAGGTGTACGGTACAAAAACTTTTAGCCGGTGGCGCCATCTAGTTTCACTGTTTGGACCGCCCTATTGGCAATTTAGCATAGAGATTTTTTGTTGCCTAGTTTTTCATTTGTTTGCACCGTACTACTGAGGTTTTGCATGTTAAAACCGTTTTCTTATGTGTTCATGTTCGAAAAAGCGCAGCTATTGCCATGTTTCGGCCATGAAGCCTTAGTTTTCATATTTTTTTGGTTTGAACAATTGTATTTTGACGGTATAGTCCTCTATTTTTGAATTTTCTTTGATTAAAACCTTCTTTAGGCCCATTTGCGAAAATTTGGGGAGGCGTATCAAGGTCTCAACCGTTCAAATTGATATTTTGTGATATGTGTTACCCACGTATAGATGTGTAATACGCCATTTATACCTGAAAATCAACGCTAGATTGATTTCTCATATCCTATTCGTTTTTGAGGTTTTAGGTTACTCGCGCAGTAGCGCGTGCCTAAAGATTTATATAGATTAGACATTTAGATATATTTTAGTCACGTGACCCAGATTCTGGAGTCGCGCGTGAGTCGCTGTAGACCAGCGAGCCCGATCGGTTACCGCCGCGCAGTTTGGTAACGCAAACTGTACCAGCGTTAACGTTTCTTATGATTTATAAAATAAAATATTATGTTCTTTATTAACTGTCTTCTAGATCAAACTAATGTTTGATCTGGAAAGAGAGGAGGGAGCTATGCTATATATAGGTTTACTACTACTTTATTTTATGCCTTTATTATATATTACTCTTGTATATTGACATGTATGTATGTATTGGGTAGTAACCCCCCTCTCACCTAGTGACAGGCCTGCGTGCCCAGTCACGTGGGTGACCCCCGCGTCACCCACCAACGCAGTCTAATAAACACTCTTATAATAGTCATTGCTGTGAACGGACCTTCTTATTCCATCGCTCCCTATAACATAACATCTAGACTACCCCTACTAAAGGGAGGGGATTAGCACAGCCCAGGTAACCAGCAACAGGCATGTTTCAGGGCTCTGGAACATGTCTGGTTGCCATTTCAATGTTTGTTTGATATTCATTCTCCATATTGATTTGTACATGTAACCATGTTTCCATGTATCACCATGTTACCAGAGGGCAGAGCTGTATATAAGGTTGTGTGGTTGGCATATTGAATCACTTCTGCTTTAACTGAGACTCTGCCACCACCAACTTGCTCTGCACCTCTGGGTTGTGTATTTATATACTAGGTTCATTCGGCCATTGTGAACTCAATAAAATACAAGATCCCAGCAAGGTATACCAGCAGTTGTGTGCATTTTTGATAGTTAAATAGATTTCATCTATAGTCATATAACCTTTGAGCAATCCTACAGGTGTACCTAATACACATTGCCAAGAACGAAGTCTCTACCATCGCTCCAAGTTATCCTAGTGATATTTCAAGTCAACCTAGATATTTAATTTAAAACATATAATCAGAATAGATACATAGATGAATTGTAGCTTTTTGCCATGATTTGTTACCTAAAGACTTGGGTATTGCAAAACCATGGAAGAAATAGCATGAAATTAGAGTATCCGGAGAAATATATGGACTTTCCTTTTGAACATACCCAACTTTTCTTTTAGAGATAAACAGCTTAAAAAATTGAGTTTTGGGGCCATAATTTGCTTAATATTCTTTGTAGACACATGAAATGGGGTGCTCATTGCTTTAAATCAACCACAGAAACCATTTTTTATTCATGGAATATTGTAAAACAATCGTATCAAAAGATATTGCCCATTATGTGAAATTCTACCCAACGGTGAAATTGACCATATATCCTTTGGCAAATACACGGTTTTTCATTTCAATTCAATTAACAAGTCGAATATTACCATTATCGGTTGGATGCAGCAAAAATAAGCTTTTATTCTAGATGGTCTACTTTTCTTGATAAAGATAATCTTCTTTCATTATCATTACGAAAGGTACCCATAGCAACTGATTGATGGGATATTGTAGAAGCTTTGCAACAAAATATACTTTGGCAATACTAGAGGTGTAGATTAAAGTCCTCGGAATCAGCACAAAAGTTAACATGCTCCAACACGTACGCCAAGGTTATTATATAAACCTGCTGAGATATCCTATCTACTTTCCTCTAATCTAATAAGTTTGATATCTCCAGACAAAGCCATACATGCGTATCTGATATCATCAGGACCTCAGGAAATACTGCCAACATTTTAATGTTAAATAACTAATTTGATACGTTTTAGTTATATGATAGCTCTACATCCATTTCAATAAAATGACATTATCGTGGGGAGTTCAATGTTCAAAGCATCACCTTGAGTTTCACAAATATCCATTTCTAAATTATATTATGTTTGTAAGTATTGCGATCGCATCTCACGTGTACATGCCTTCTATGTGTTTTCAAGAAACTCACCTTTTCATGCACAAAACCCATCAGGATTACCCATGCATGCAACGTGTTTGATGTTAATGCAATGTATCATATTTAAAGGACTGAAAGGTTATCTCAGTGGGATTTGCCCAGGCCCTTTGGTCACATGAGAACCGGTGCGGCGACCTTCCTGCTCTGAGAGCAACTCATAAGCTCAGATTTATTGGATCAGCGCGGAGGGGTTTCCTCCATAGGGCTCTCATTCCTCAGGTTTGTTTTATAGGGGTTCATTCTTGGCAGTGGGAGGGAGGGCAGGTACAAAGGCGATGGGTCTAATGGGCGGAGGAGAGATGAGGTGGGTGGTGGGGTCGGGCACTCTGAGTCAAACTTCCAGGCCAGATCTTTGAGATGTTCAGTAAACAGCCGCCTAATGATAATGATTGAATTATGCCAGTCTTGATCAACTTTGGACTATGCTTTCCCTTACCACAGATATTTTGCTTTATTTTACTCACACCCTCACATATGGCGTGTCCCCTTATATCACAAAATTGAGCTATAAAACAGAAGGGCCATATACAACCAAGGGCTTGGCCCCACGCGACGAACCTAATCAGTGAATGTAGCGGCTATGTGGGAAACCATGCAATGGCAAATACCATTAGTAAGGGCTCGAAACTCGACATTGCCCAACGAAACCATTAAATAAGATTTCCAACCAGGTAAGCGTTTTTCTTTTAATTCACTTGAACGACGCAATCTACAAACATGTAGGCACGAGGAGAACGAACTATTCTTAACACATTTCTTGAAACCCAATTTCCTGACTTTCTCAATTTTCACAAAGATCAAACAAATGCTGTTAAATAATCTTGCAACAATTGTTTACTGTTTTTTAAAAACCCTGTTTGCACCACAGTAAGTGGCATTTGGATGGCAACATTGTTAATACAACAACTGAGGGTTTGCTTGAGTGACTGTCATTCAAGACTATGCATATTTACATTTAAACTTTGAAATCCCTTGACCAATAGGGATATTTTTAAAAAGTCTTCTATGGACAACGTCGGCCCCTGGCAATTGTGCTAGAAACATGTATCGCTTTCTTCAAAGTTTTAGTTGAAATTCTACTTAAATCTGCACTCTCAGCTATTACGGCAAACACAATTGAAGTAGAATTGTTCGAGCGAAAACATCCGCCGGTGATTGATGATATCAAGTGAAGTCGTCAAAAGAATGGATTCGTGCGGGTCCTCCAAATACAAGCCCTTGTTTTAATATATTATCTAAAAATAATATAATTATACATCTGTGACCGCATTATGAAGAAAGAACCAAAGTTTGTACACATACTTTGTTTGAGTAAAATTTGCAAAACTATGAATACGTCATGAGGCATACTCGGTGTACAACTTTACTTTGGACTTTATTTGGCCCAACTTTTATAGCTCCGCTAATATCAGTCTTTTATAACAATTTGGCTATGCTGTTAAAAATTACCAAGTTTGCCAGTCTGTATAATATTATTATAACTTTGCCATGCCGTATACTTTTGCCATCCATATTTTAAATGCATGCTGCCCGCCAAACGAGCGGCAACGACCCAATCGTTGACGAACATTCGTATTTTATTATAAAATATTGAGAATGAATGTCGTGCAATCACACGCACAAATTCAATTCCAAAATCATCAAAATGGATTCAGACGTACGGCCGCCCAGGGGATTTGGGGAGGCGAGCTACATTTCCACCACAACTACGATGAAAGTAGCATAGCCCAAAATCTAAGTAGGACATTTAAGGACATGATTTTTGTAAATGGAAATCCCACCACACAACGTATAATTGGGATGTCAAAGTCCAACGTCGTGCCATGCAGTTATAGAAGTCTAAGCTAGCATTTGATTCTGTTCAAATATAGTTCTAGGCACTCCTCCAATTTTGCAAACCATGCGGATGATGCCGAATAAATTAAAATCCATTCATTAAATAGTAACTAAAAGGTAATATTTGCTGTTGGATCAGTTAGATCCGGATTGCATTTAAAAGTGGAATACAATGCAGCCCCGAAATTTAAATGTGGATTTTTATGAAGCCCATGTAGCACAAACAACCAGACAAAATATCCTCCAAAATGTTGGTCCAATGACTTTTAATTTGAAAATTAGAAAAAAATCGGAAAATTGAAAGTTTGCATTTTACGCCTCACTTAAAGCCAAGGCATTGAGATCATTAATTTTTATTTCATTTCAAATGCTTTTGCATGGGGGAGATAGTACATTCTATGTCCCTCCTGTTATTTTGAGTCTCAAGTGATCCCTAAGATGCACAGAAAGTGCAACTCAAGTACAAATATGCATATTACGCTCTACGTCCCATATTGATCCAGGTGTGGAGCTATCTCAATAAAGCAAGGATAAAGTGTTGCAGAAAGGGCCGTGGAGGTAATCAAATATATTCGGTTATTGACCTTTTGGTACGTCTAAGAATGAAGACGTAAAGCAGAAATGGTGTACCTTAAATCTTCTTTATTAGTCAAAGACCAGCAGTAGACTGACATATATGACACTCGCCGACATTTCATTTCCAACATTTCCATTTGGCAAACTTAGCTGAATAACTCGGCATCCACGTTTCAACCGAAAGCACTCGGCAACCCTTCCAACCGGAAGCTTGGCTAAACCTGTTGCTGTGACAAGGCTGTCGACAGCACCACATACTTTCATTCCATGTATGATGTTATTGCAGCAAATATGTCAACCAATTTGACATACTTTATTATTCTATAAGAATATTATATGATATATTGTATGAGCCAAATATAAAATACTCGACGAATTGGCGCCCTGTGTTGGCTAAAAGCTGCTAGGCAAAACCAAAGCTCGATCCCATGCCCCCTTTCCATAAGAACTGCCTCCTTACCTATGCCATTTTGTTATAAAACCCCTACAGCCTAAAAACACCATATGAACCTCCTTGTTTTGTCCCCCAACACATATCTATGGTATTTCTGGTCCTAAAAATAAAAAATAAAGAATGAAAGCATAAAAAACAAAGGATAAAGAAAAGGAAAAGAAAAAAAAAGCATGACAGCAAGCTGCACAGACATTTCATTTAGTTTACCACACATAAACACGCTCCAGAACTAGGCCCATGCAATGACGTCATAGGAGTGGGGATTCTCCCTGGCACCTAAGTGCTAGACTACAACCCTCCCCTGCCCTGCATACAGTCTGACATGTAAGCTGCTGTTTCATTTTTTGCACATTGTGCCACATAGACGCTATGACTGTCTACGTGGCTCGGATGGCAGATGGGTGGTCATTGTTTACGGTGAGGGGGAAGGCAGGCATTATCGAGAAACAAAATATCCGTAATAGCCAACAAAAACAGTCTAATATTATATATATCTAAATTACATTCACAAGGCACCTACTAGCAGCCACCACTCCCTGGTGCGACACGCTCTCCTGGACAAGATATGACTACAGCTTTTTCTGTGAAAAAGCTGACAGGCTCTTTCCTCAGCAGCAATCACATCATACCTGATACATCGAAGAAGGCAATAGAGAGAGAAACGCCATTTATTGCCCACTTTTCAACATCACTGTATAGGAATCAGCAATGATATCCACCTTAATAGCATCTACAGATTCATCATTATTGCACACAAACGACGGTAGAGTCAGGTTTAGGCGTCAGAAATATATGGAACTTTTTAACATAGCCATATTCCCGCAGACAGGCACAGCTAAGCTATACATTTGGGTCTGTTATATAGCCCTGTTTGTTCATGCATGCTTGCACAGTGTGTGAGACTGCATGAAAAGTGTACAGCATATTACACACAAAACAATAATGTATTTCAAGGTCAGAGGGAGGGGGAGCAGGGTGGGTGGTGGGTGGTAGGCAGTGTCATTGAAAATGAGAAAAACAACCCATACTTATACGGAATAATAGGCTAAGACCACTCCAAATTGCCATCAAATCTCGCAGTTTTGCCTCTGGATCATTTTGAGTTCTTAATTCTGCCCCCATTGCATGACATTTGGCTTAATGGTAAAACAATGAGAAGAGTCCAATGAAGCTGAAGTAACAAAAGAACCATTGGAATACCAGTACTGCTCTATAGTCAGTTGATATGAATTGGCTCGTTCTTAGCTTCAAACATCCGGCGGAGAATCCATGAAAATTGAGGTGACATTATCTGTGTCTCGGCTGTGCCTCAGCTTTGTTCTAAACACGCACAATCTTCCGTTCCGGGACTATAGCCTTCTGCAGCATTGGACACCTTGATAAGGGCAAGGCAATGGCAACTGTTTAATGGTGGAACCTCTCTACTGAGACCACCCTTGGGACTGAACGATTTGTGGTCTCATAGCGAGGTGGTCTCATTAGAGGGGCTAATCTAATAAGAGGAAAGCAATTCGGGACTGGGAGAAACTGGTCTTCATGGTCTCTATACAGAGGTGGTCTTTATGCGATGTGTATATAGTTACTTCTGGCTCTCTCTCTCTCTTTCTCTTAATGACATGCATTGTAGCCACACGCACCTTAGCTTCACTTGAACAGTTTTCAGGTGAGATGAAGGTAGATTAATGAAGGATTCTTTCACTTCTGAAACACACATGAATGTGGATACCTCTTAGGGTTTAGACCTTTGCCACTGATCATAGCCAAATACAGCTGGAAAAGGTAGCACATGCAGTGGTTATAGGATATCAAGGTCCGTCAATTCCTAGCCTCACCGTCTAATTAGAATGATTATCACCACCATTAATATTCTTGTATGGGATATTGATGGACCCCAAAGGCAGGTTTACTTGTCTGATAACGAACACTACAACATAACGATTGATGTGTAGAATCGTTTGAGAAATGGGTATGGATTAACGTTGGGTTAACTTGATCCTGGGTTGGCATCATTTCTGTATAAATTGGCTAAAATAATATCCCCTGGGAATTTATATCAGGAATACGAAGCTTACACGGTTTTCGCGGGGCTGATTATAAGAATTTAAGGGGAAATTGGGGATTTTATTTGCAAATGTCAATGAGATAACAGACAAGAAATGAATGATACGAAGATCTATAAGTAACAGACACTTCTTTCTGTACTGTATCACACAATTCACACACAGAGCTGTAACAGTATTAGCAATATCGAAGATCATCCCTCAGGTACTATCCAGTGACATTTTAATACGATCTTCACTCCTTGATTTAACCTGAATTAGGATTTCAATATCCTGGGGTTGAGACAAATTTTGTTTTGCTTGTTTGTTTATTCAATAAGCTCTCATACGTTTTCTCAGCTTATACGTAGAAATTACATTTATGCTAGAGTAGAATAATTAATTCATTACATTCCATAAAGATACAACAACTGTCATGAAATGGAAGATTTAATTAGAATCCATTTCTTCCTTATCGTTGGATAAACCTGTTGTTTTGGGGTTGATCTTCATAGACTGTGTTTTAACGTTTGTATAGTTTTTTTATAGGAACTTCACATTATCAGAAAATCCCAACGAAATTTCAAAATAAACAAGTACTGAGTTAAGAAATTATCAAGTTAAGTTTGGTTTATCTATTTAACTTTACAATTAGTGTCAACTTAATTTATATACCTGGCGTTTCCAATCATGGAAACGATTCTCAGGCTGAATTACTTGTGTCCGATGTCAATTTATTAACTTGTTGTCCAGGCGGAGAGCGTGAAGTCATTTGAATTTAGTTAGACATTATTAATGTGCATTCATAGCAGATTTGAAGGAGGCTTAATTTAAATAGATAAATAAAATGCAATACGGAAATCAATGGTATAGGAGGAGAAGATGCCAATGTAATTTGCATATACACCCAAGGGGAGGACTGGGCAGATAAACAGTACACATCCCCGACACTGTGCTCAAACACCTAGATTGTTGATTGTACATTTCTAATTGCTCCCAGGAGATCACATGTATAAATGTATAAATACTGATTATGTACATAATAATAACTAAGCCTATTGAATGCTGATGTATATACTTAACGTGAGTCACTTAACATGTGACACGCGAAATAAGTCCAATCTATTGGGCTTCGCCGTAAAGTTTGTCAATTGAATGAATGATTGTATATAAATCGAAACTGATTAAGAAAACTCCCAATATCAAATGATGAAGATTGTATAATAGAAATAATTTTCCTGTATCACAGGATCCTTGATATGTCAAGATCACTCGCTTATTAGACAATACATACTATAATAGACAGTAATCATCACCCCATCTCTCATTATTTTTCTTTAACTTTCATAAAATTTGTTAATGCAACATGTTAAAATTAAAACTTAACTAAATCGCAAGGATTATATAGAAACTTCCACGCTTACTTTATAGCCAACTAGGTCAGGTCATGATGAAAATCACAATTATTTAATTATTTTTGTGAAGATTGTAACTGCCTGTTTACCTGAATAAAATATGTCCCCCCAAAAAACAGCTGAGAAATATGAGGAGAGAGAGGGGGTTGGGCAGAGTAGCACCAGTGAAGGAGGGGGTGATGGTGGTTGCAGCTGGGGTGGGAGTGGGGGTAACATGGGCCAACCCCCTTCTGTGTTGGGGGTGGGCTGTCCAGGCGGAGGACAGAGGGTGAGGTGGGAAGGTGGGGGGAGGGAGGGGGGTGAAGGGGCTGAGGTGTTGGCATAACATCTAAGTGCGAAATGTATCACTGATCAGTGAGTTAGATATGGCATGCTCCCCTGATGTCATATCTAAGCTCTAACACCTTACATACAGCTACAAATATTATCAGATGAAGAATGATTGGCACATTTAGTAGTGACTCATATGATCTCAGGCCTCTTAAAGGCCTGAGATAAAAAAGGTGCTTTATATCAATCTTAAATTTTTTTCGTGATAATGCTTTTACTTGTTTTACAGTATAGTTATAGAAGATCTATCTTTCCCCAAACAGTAGGTTTAATGTCACCTCAAATGAAGTGAAATGGACTCCAGATCTCTTTTAAGATATCCATGTCTCTCTGTATGAGATAACCAGCAGTGATTTCACCTGCTCATCCATGAAATTGAAGCTATTATGTTCTTAATTAAACATTCTACTGAGTGGTTAGTCCTAATATTTCACATATACCGGTAGTTTCTCTGTCTCACCTTGGGATTATGCACTAATCTCTGCAGCAGCAGCCCCTCACTGTCGGACATAAATCCTTAAAAAATGTCTAGATTCGGCTTGATTAAATTCAAATGAACGTCTGTGGAATATCATTGCTATTTTTAGTAAAGAATATGATCAATATGTACCACAAATTGGTTTCCTCTCAGACTTTATCATATTCAACTCCACGGAAATCGCCATTCAGAAGTAATTATACACATTCACAGGAGCAGATAAAAGCATGTTAGCAACATCGTAAGTCTACCGTAGCAATTCCATTTAGATGGTGTTAGGATTGATATCAGTGGTGGGAAGGGGAATGTCGACCATCATAGGCAGATAAAATGTGGATATATCGAGCCACCAATAGCTGTTGGAAATTCCCCTGATCGCACCCCATTAGCCTGGTATTAACATACATCGTTACAACTGCTGTGATCATCAGAAGGTGAAGGAAAATCTCGTCTCACATACTAAATGTTAAAGTAATGTACATTGACTTAAAAACAACGATATACTATACATTCAGGATATCTACTAACTGGTATAATTAATACTTCACAGAATTATTTTGTATGTTATGATGAGAAAAATTCCCATTTTATGCGGCCTTATGAAGGCGATGTATGAGCCTCATTCACCCACCATCAATAAACAACTGGTGTAGGGTATAGTTTGCATGCTTTTAATCGAGTTCCCAAATCTCTTTACTATATATCCAAGTACAGCAACATACACGCACTCTTCCTTTCAACTGCGCAGGAACTCTGTAGACAAGGCTGGTATTGGCTGGTCTAAGGTTATTCCATTACAACGTATATAACAAATTGTTTACCGCTCACCGAAGCGTCCTATCACCATATTATGGTGGCTTGATAAGCAATCTATAGCCTAAGGGCAGTATGATGCATCCACCGTACCGCTTCTGTCAGAAGGAATATCAATACATTCACCTTGTTCATCGTTAAAGATATTGTCTGTGGAGCAAAATGCCACATCTTGCCTTGGTACTCTTCTTGCATTATCCACTCAGTTAGATTCATCGTTATTTCATTTGCTTTAGAAACAATGAGCCATGAACTATACAGATTGAATATGATTAGACATCGCAAACATGTAGGTTTGAATGTCTACTCATCTAAAACTCCCTATGTCTACTATAAAGTACCATGGATGCTAGCAAAGGCTTTCTCTGTCGGAATATGAACCATGCAATGCAGTCTGCCTTCAAAATGAAAACATGTAGTGGTTTATGTGTGTGTTTGTATGTATACTAAGATAGAACTAAACAAGAGTGAGTGAGTGAGATTGGTTGCTTTACGCCCTTATCAACACTTTGAAGTGTTATATCAAGGGCGGGAGAGCTGAGAGGCACTTTATGGTCTTACCCAGGACCACGAACTAAACAAGAGTTGAATATGTCTTTCACAAGTGCCGAATGTGTTGTTGCATATATGCACCTCCATGTTAGTTCTATTTATATGCCATGATATATATATCTAAGCAATGTTTGATCATTATTTACCTTCAGTTAATATCTCGCGACCCTCCGACTCGGCAAAAGCAGGTGCCAACAACTTTCCATCATGAAATGAGCGTCATGAAATGAGCGTCATGAAATGAGCGTCATGAAATGAGCGTCATGAAATGAGCGTCATGAAATGAGCGTCATGAAATGAGCGTCATTCATTGGCGCAACTACATTTACACAACCAATCAAAATAGTGGAGTAAATTGAGTGCATTTGAAATGCAGATTCCGCTAGTAAAATCTACCCATGCATATGCCATGGGCTAATCTGGCCCTCTTTTTGTGGATACGCACACGTATTGTGGCATAAACTGTATGCATAGGTTGTTCTACAAGTACTGTAACTGAATTATTTGGTACTATAATTGAATACTTGTTCAAGTACTATTGTAAGTAAAATGAGTTGAGTACCTTTATAAGTATTATTGTGCATACTATTATGACTATGAATACTGTTATGAACACATGTGTCAATGAACACATTTATTTATTTATTTATTTATTTATTTATTTATTTATTTATTTATTTATTTATTTATTTATTTATTTATTTATTTATTTATTTATTTATTTATTGTACAAGTATTAGTACAGGTACGAGTACATGTATGCCTAGATGCATATTGTTACACACATAGGTAATTATATGTACATAATACTTGAGTATAATCAATGTTTTCCCCCTAATTTCCATTTCATTATTTAATAATGCTTGTTTAATTATGCTCTTGTGATTTTAAGTTTGTTCTCTCAAGGCACTAAAAAAACTATGGAACTGTTATGTCGCTTTTGTTGCGTCATAAGAATCACACCTCCTCACAGAAAAGTTCCCCTTACCTTGACGCACAGTGAGCGCATAACAATTCCATTGGTTCACTCTAAATGTGAAATGGATACGAAGCGAAAAAGAAGCAAAACATGAGTCCAGTAGTTGTGCTCAAAACAAACACATCAGATTTAATACCCTAGAACCGAAAAGTTCTTGAAAAAAGTCAATGTATAGGACTATGATTGTGTCTTTTTCTATGAAATTAATTGTATATGGTCAATATGAATATTAGACAATGATCAAACGTGATTTAAAGCACTGTACTCTTATATATCAATTAACATTATTATGAATTGAATTTATTTCCTGGAATATTTTATGATTGGGCAAAGGACACTAATAAGAATTATATATTATGACTCTTGCCTCTCCTGCTTTCTTCCAGACAACCACTACCCAATAAAAACCTCATCCATATAAACAGGAGCCCGAACAGTCCAACACCAGCAAATTCCCAAACATCCAGGGCATTACTGCTGAAGTGTACGTATACATGCATAGGGTCTATCATAGTCTATATTGACGCCGCCTTAAAATTGCTGGAGGAATAGTGGAAAGTCAACTTTTTTCGTCCCAGGCTGGGATAGACCTACTTAGTCCCATGTAGGTCTATACATAGACTAAAGTGTACGGTGCAGCTATAAGCCAGGCGGCGCTCATGCGTTCCATCTGGCGGGCGTTTTATAAACAACGCAATGCGCATTTAGTTAAGCTGCCTCTACACCACTCCCGATTGTGTATCGCCGACAGTTGGCGATACCTGCCGATACTTTTAGAGCGCAACTGTCGGGGATGGTGTAGAGGCTTTCCCGACGGCTTCCCGACACTTGTAGCTATCGGCAGCTGTCGGCGACAGTCACCGATCACTTCTAACTTGTTTGAAATATTGTGTGTGTCGCCGAGAGTCGGCCGACGAAGATCGCCAGTGTAGAGGCTTTCCTGACAGGTCCCGACGTGCGTGCTCGTATCGGGGAAATCTGTACTATCGGGAACAAAATGGTGATCGCAAGTGTCGCCGGTATCGGGATACGGTATCGGGAGTGGTGTAGAGACAGCTTAACCTAACACAACGATGGTCTGTTAACGACATAATCCTGTTTCATAAAGCATGCGTTAACCATGTTTAAACCAGGGGGTTGGTGGTTACCATAACAACATATTTTCTCTCAATGGATAACCAGCGAGCGCTGACATATTCAATTCAATTCAAGAATTCTTTATTGTATGCTCTTGTTTACAATGGGTCGACCAAATCTGACATGAGGGCATGCCAGGTCTTGCAATGACTGCCGACGTTTTGTTCTTTGAAGTGATTTGTTACAACAGCAAAAGGTAAAAAGTAAAATCCCTTTTGGGGGCTTAATAATATTACAATAATAACAGTACATGTTTGATCGACCATATATGTTAGAAGAATTCCTCAACAGGCCATCTATCTAATATGGGTTGTCATGTATTTTGATGAACATAAGACCTTCTTTCTTCCTGTGAAGTAGTGATGTCATTCACTTGCCAACCATTGTCAATGACTGACACTTCCACAATGTTCCACACGGTGCAGGGATGTCGGAACTGGGGGACATGTGGGTGTGTGTGAGTGTGGGGGGATACAAAATATTAAAAAAAAACCATTCCAAACCAGAAAAGTCCCAGCTAGTCATTTTAACCGAAATGAAGAGACAAACTATGCTTTTCCAAGAAATACGTGTGGCCCTAAAGCCAAATCAGCAACGTTTAATCTATTATGTTACCAACCATTTTTCTGATCTGTACAGTTCCGTCCACCCTCTCCGGGGGACAGCGTATGTACAGTCATGGGTTTTGTGAAGGTATCTGGGGTGGAAATGTGATTTTGAAGCCCTTTTTAGTTTATAGTTTTGTTCTATACAACTATTTTAAGCCAGAGAAAGTTGGGGAAGCCTTTGGGAGAGCCTTTCTGGGACTTTCTGGGACAACGTCATTTATGTCCCACCGTCTGCAGCAATGTGGTATTCTCTAGGAATGTGTCCTGCAAGAGTCCCCAGCAACGGGAGAGAGAGATATAAGCTGGATAAGAATAGGATAGAAAGAAGTGGGGAAGGGGGAAAGAAAGACGGGAGGGAGAGGACTGGGGAGAGGAAAGAGGGAGGGGAGGGAGAAGGAGGGGGAGGAAGAAGGAGGGGAAGGGCGGAGGGGAGAAGGAGGGAGGGAGAGGGCGGGAGAGGGAAGAGGAGAATGAAAGAAGCAGAGGGACAGGGTGGGGGAAATCGGATAGAGTGAGGCACAAGAGGATAGAGCAAGAAGAGGAGAAGAGAGAATATGGTAGGGGAAAGGGGGAAGGCGGGTAGGGATAGGGAGAGAGAGAGGGGAGAGGCATGAGTAGAAAAGGGGGAGAGGCATTGAGAGAGGAGGAGGAGGGAAGAGACAGTGAGAGGTAGAGGGTGACCGTCCGGAGGACGGGTACTTTGCTAGTAATTCTATATAGCTTGAATTGACATGTTTAATGCTATCTAATATGTATTTTTAAAATGGCCCCACTAATATTGATTTATTAATTAGGTATTAAATATACTATCAAACTAATTAGTTGGGCAAGAAACAACAACCTGCTAAATCGCGAAATTCCCCCATGACATGAGTGTCATATATGTTATATTATACATGTATTCCTAGCAATGAGGATAAGTTTGTCAAGTTTAATTACATTTTACTTTTGGCAAGATTGTTTGGCAACGCATGAAAGATATATCACATAAGTGGTTATGCGTATTTTGTAAATTTATTAAATGATGTGGCCAATAAAAACATTTAAAAAAAAAATCATATACTATAACAAGCTGTTTAAAGCGTTTCGTTTCTTATATATTCTATTTTATATGCTATCTCTTTACAACGGAAAATGCCAAGATAATTTGCAATATACAATAGATTATTTTTCATTCACTACATTTAGACATGGGACAGTGAGAGAGAGGAGAGAGGAATATAAAGAGTGTGAGAGTGAGAAAGAGGGCAGGGAGAGAGAGAGAGAGGCAGACAGAGATTGTGTGAGGATATCAATATAAATATACCTGGTAATAGCGAAAAAGGGAAATTTTAAATGGAAAGAAAGCTTGTAAATCCTCACTTAAAATAGTCTGATCTTAATAAATAATTTATTTTAATCAAAGAGCAGAACCTCCTTCCATGTCTATGTATACATGCTGGCACATGGCCCCATCCTAAGGGAATCTGGGGTCATATTGCAGTTGGAAAAGTTTGTCATGCATGATTTGGCAGAGTGGTAAGGACCCCAAACAATCTCATATTCAAATACATAGATCCGTTCATGCGCTGTTTTAAATGCAAGTTGGCTATTGTTCTATGTGGCTATTGTATGATTTTTTATTTGATGTTTTATCATAAATTAATCAGGACGTAACTCAGAAATCATTGTGTTAAAAAAGTTAGCTTCTAATGTCTCCTACATCGTTCACTTCGTTGTTTTATGGTACTCTAGAAAATGGAATTTCTACGAATTTATGGAGGGGGGGGGGGGGCGGGGGTTGCTACAAATTGTTATAAAGAGGATACGTCAAAGTGCTCAATATAAGGAGTGTGTGATGTAGTCTTTTCGCATATATCCAGAAATATGGAATGAAAGTGCAATCTCATTCCTATTTCCATACTTATCTGATGTGGCTATTTCCATACCAATCTGATGTGTTCCAGCAATACGAAAATATTGTGTAAATCCAATAGGTGGAACAACATTAACCCTATTATATTGAGAAAGTTTCTAGATCTTTCATAACTCACGTTAAATCACGTTGTTGGAATAGGAGGAGAACTAAAGGAAATGATAAATGTTTTCTAAATGCAGTTATAATTAAGCATGCTAAAATCGCAATTAAAGGCCGTATCCTCAGCTTAACCGAGCAGGAATTGATATTCTTATTTGATTCATTGTCCTAAGTCTCGAAAAGGTACAGTGCTGAAAATTGAAAAGAAACCACCACATCGACATGTTTCATTTTATGTGATTTTAAACCATTTGTCCACTATTTTTCTATTCCAATATTTACTAAAAAGAAAACACGAATATCAATTAATAGGATCTTTTTCTCCTAGCCAAGATGAGTCGGATTTTCGAGTGCTGTAGACATCATGTAGGACAAGCCATAATTATGGTAATCAATCTAAACTTGGGGTTTGGAGAATAAGTCATGCTCAACATTAAAATTAAACATCACTTAATAGATGTTAATTTAAAGCATTTAAGTCTAAATTAAGATTGCTGGTCGGTTACGTAACTACACGCAAATGCGACTGTTAATACCTTTACTCGAGGAACATCCAATCATGCATATTCCTATTAGATTTCATCGAGGATGCTTTGCTTTGTAGGCGAACGTGTGCTAGTGAAATATTCTTAATTAAAGCTACAAAATGACATTCTACATAACTGTCAGTAACTGAAGAACTCGATTAGCTGTGTTTCCGATGAAAGTTCTCCTGGTTGTCCAAAGATACTCCCTCCTTTCAATAATAGTTAAAAAAAAGTAAGACAGATGAAGACCCCGAATCTCTGAAATCGTTGATGTGCGTGTGCAACTAAAGCGATGAGTAATTAGTATATTTGCTGCACCATGTCCTTTGCAGAACGCAATAATCTTAAGTGCTTTAAAGTTCCCTAATGTAATGATCTCTATAATTGGTGAATATGTCACCTTTAGTCCCCACTTGCAGGGCTATTTAGGCTTAAGATACGTGGTAATACACTAAGATGTTTAATACTATTGGGGCGCTGAAGGCCTATTTAATGGGTTGATTCCATTAAAGACCTGCCACCCTCTTGATAAACCCTCGGCTGAAACAATCAATTCATTTTCTGCAGAAGGTTCAAATGCGCGTCGCCGCAATGGAGTTTAATTAACGGGCTTTTGGGATTTAGTCCATTTGGGCGGTACAGTCGCTAAAAACCAACGATCGGAACACATGCTTTTGTCAGAGTTGTCCCCATTGGATATTTGCAAACCGCTCAAGCAAAATGAAGCAGGGGGGTCTGTTTTCCGTTGACAACCTTGAGAGAATAAAACAGATGAGATGACCTTTTATACCTGCAACAGTATCTCAATCCCAATCTGTTCTTACGACAATCCTTGATGAAATGTAGAACAATAACTCACCTTATCGTAATAAGTCGAAGCTTCCAATGTGCAGGAATAGAGCAGTTTGTAGTCCGAGGTCGAGCATGAATTGTGATACTCCTCTTTATGATATCCTGCTGGGTATTAGTTTCTAGGCAAGGAGGTGTAAGAGATGTAAGAGGAGGGTGCAAGAGCAGGAGCAGGAGAATACATCCACCGTATCCTGGTTCGAGCAACTCATGACAACTGAGGGAGGCCTTATAGTTGGGGGAGGCTAGTAGTAGCGGAGGGAGGCACAGGAGGCAGCAGTGATGGCGGTGGTAGTGGTGGTAAAAGCAAACTGGAAAATAGGGGCTGCGTGGAACTATGGGAGTTTTGCGAGTGCCGTGGGATATGATGTATTATTGGGTATAATTACCAAGGTAACACTTGAATCACAAACAGCGATTGAAATTGTTTGAAGGAAAATAGTGAATATTATTTAGAATGTTAATGATACATTCAAATGTATACACAAGCGGGAAAAAAACTCGCATCAATATGTACATACGAAAATCTATGCACGAAATATCCAACTTAGCGTTTAATGTAATTATTATCAAAAACAATGGTCCATGGAGATTGTCATGCATGTGCAGCTATTCCATACACAGTTCGCTATAGCCAGTGAAAGCTAAAGAGAATGGGAAGGTACGTTGGATGGGAGTGGCAGAGTATGTTGTGGACGAGAGAGAAAGGACAGGTCAGCCTCGCGCCCACTATATCTGTGCTGGAAGCCTTAGCACTTGGCGTCCCTTGATAAGCCAAGGTTAATGATGAAGGCGAGTAAGACCACTACCCAGTAGCTTCTCACAAACAGAGGCAAATGCTCTCAATCTTGTCCACTGCTCCTCGTGTGGTTGAATTGGAAAGGGATGTGGGGGAGAAGGAAAAGGAGAGAGATAAGAATAAAATAAAGAGGTTGTTGACTGCGGTTGGATAGAGGACGAGGGGTAGAAATGGAAATAATTTACATGCGATTTACATGGTATTCTCTTTTATCATAGGAGACAATGGGATGGACAGTATAGTCTAGTCCATAACTCAGTTTCTCGGAAAGTCATGGATGCTATAGGTGACACCCTTGTTGCCGGTTCGGAAGGGTCAACTGAACAAATAGAAAGGTTAACAATTGACTCCAAAAGGTTAATTTAGACATTGATTAATAACTTTTAAGTCGCTCCATATAACATGCAACGTGCATTTGCTGTGTCAATATGGTTTACATATTTACATTGTCTGAAGGCAGGACGTCAGTCACGATGAAACAACTCATTAAATGTGTTTCGGGAATGCTTTCAGTGCATCAAGACTTGCTTCACATCTAACAAATCCTCATCTTCTTCAGCGGCGCTGATGTTCAGGACTGGTTGATAGGAAGCTCCATCAAAAGGATTTCTCGGGAAGTGAACCCCTACACCCTGGCTCCACCTGAATTAATGGCCCATCGACACCATATGGCTAAAGCACTGTTTAATATAGAGGAAAGACAACAGTCTTGAGCGCCTCTCCAAAGTAGTTGTATTAGCTTGTTATCTTTCTTTTCTGAACTACATTCAAGTAGGAGCGTCGCTACTTATAGAGGACGCGAATGAAATACAAAAGGTTTTATGTCTTGTTGTGTTTCAATAGCTTTCTTTTGCAAGTAGAATGAAAATAAACGGTACCAGTACCTATTTCCTATATCTAATAAAGCTAGTTCTTACAGGGCATGCCAACTCCACTGCCCGGATGCCCGGGACAACAACTTTGAAGTACTGGGCAACCAACACTTGCCTAGGAAAATCCCAGTGGGCAACCGAGACATTTGTGGTAATTTCCATGAGTGAAATTATACCAAACATTTAAGCTGTTCATAGGGCTGATCATGCATTATACAGTCCCATCTCTAGGACGTGGCCTGATTCCTGATCACAGATCTGTTTATTCGCTATCATGGTCTCTAGACTAGACTCTAGAGTACAAATACATATAGATTTTATTTCATTCCAATGATCAGCTTCTTAGAATCCACTGCTTTGCACCCACAAACCTTATATGGGCTTCATTGTTTAATGCTAATATCCATTATTAGTCCGAAGAAATTCTAGGCATTGTAAGGTCTGTCCAGGTCCATTTAACTGATTTCTCCCTAATAATGGAACCAGGGGATTGTAGTTATTGTTGTACATAGGTCAATGCAGTACAATACCTAACAAGGTATATTTTCAAGTTTTACATCAATCACCGTTTTTCAACTTTTACTTTGTGAATGACTCAGTATAAGCTGTGAGAAGGGCGGGCCAGGGGAAAGTGTACAAAAAGTAACTGAGAATCTTTCTAAAGGGGTGTTTAAACATCTAGCTAGAGCTGAATGTTATTTTGAGAGCCTCTACTACCCGTACACAATGTTCTAAATTCATTTCAGGGCAATTTTGATGAACAAAAACAATCGGCATGATACTTTTGAATATAATCTGATTTTGAGTTTTTTTAAAAGGGCAAAGGGTTACACTGTTTACAAAATATGACTTTGATTCTCATAACAATGAATGAATAGACAACGTCTTGAAGTACCCTCCCTCAAAGTATGACAGCTGCATTATGGATATTGCTATTTTTCCCACTGTGTTGATTTTGGCCATTCTGGCGGTAATTTCCGTAATGATTTTTAGACTCCACCGTCTAATTTTTGCAAATATGTCATATGATATAACTGCTATAGTGCATTCAGTTGTTCACATAATCCTCTGTATCTGAGAAAAAAAGTTAATAAATGCAGGAAGTATATTAGTTGATTTTGTTAATTTTCGTTATCGACCTACATAAAAATACTTTCACACAGATATACACATTATCATGGTCTATAGTATACACATGAGAAAATATATATCATTGGCTCATATCATTTGCTTTCACTGGCCCTAACGCCGATTTATACACATCAAAATCCTTTCACATATATGCATATTAGCATCTTCTATACACAGGAGAAAATATACATTTTTGTCTCATATGATTTGCCTTCACAGGGCCTGAAAGTGGTGCATAACTTCTGTACGCATAAATTTCGGGTTGGAACACTGTATTTAACTGATTCCATCAGGACTCAAAGTCCATATAATCATTTCCCAGGACTTTCAACCCAAATACCAAATTGTTCAGGCCCTGAATTTATTTTTTCAAATTCAAAGCTTCCTGGCCTATTTAACCTCAACATAGAACCAAATGCTGCAATTTCATGTTCCATAGTGTCGGGCTACCACTGGTCATTTATAGAGCAACCAGGTTACAACCCTTGGTGGCCCACTGGACAACCAACCTTTAATCAAATTTGCCCTTCCTGAGCTAGGCAAATCATCATAATCAAAATAATATTAATAATTATCGGTATTTCCCACCAGGGAGCCTTTTCCTATCTGTTTACCAATATATGTAGTTTAGGATCACACGATATAAAGCTAAGAGTGTCCTAGTGTCATACCAATATTTCCGCATGTTAATCTAAATATTCAATGACGTAATATTGTATAACATTGCATAATAAGGTGTAACCTTATCAACATGATTATCATTATGAATATGTACCTCAGTACATGAATATGAATATTAATGTATCAGTTATAATCTAGGTCATCTTGCTATGTCTAGTCAAGCATGGCTACCTCTACACCTGTCCAGGTGTGCCACATTACGTAATCAGTATACACTAATTAATACTCAGACCGGCCACATGGTGGCCCGGTCCTCACCCACCATTGGTCCACGTGACCACATGTAATACCACCTGCTATTGGCGACAGACCACGTGACCTAATGTAACCCCAACGGTCACTGGCTAACCATAAGGCACACCTGGACCCCTGCTGATATATAACCCATGTCGTAGACAATAAAAGTTAGTTCTCTGATATTCTTTGAATATACTTCTGCCTCCTGGATTGATTACTTATTAGCATATAGATATGCGCTAGCTCTACCACCGTACAAGTAAGCATATCAAATGGTCGAGAACCCATTACTATAACATCCTGGATAAGCAGAAAGTTTTAAGAAACAAGACCATCCAAATCAAGGAATATATTCCAAAGAAACGCAAAGACAAGAAACAAAAGGAAATGCAGCAAGAAGTCAGAGACCAGTTGGAACAGATAATCCAAGACCGCCTGGCAGAACATGACCGGGCGCGGCAGGAGGACTTAGGAGTACGAGTCCAAGCCGCAGTAGACGCTGCACGAGCGGGACAAGGTGGCGATGGAGGCGCACCTCAACCCCCGCAGAACCACAGGATCCAAGTCGTCATGCCTCCAGCTAATGAAGAGGCACAACAAGCAGAGGCTCAAAGACATGAACATTTCGCCGAAGCACTTGTGGCACTCAGAGCTCAGGACCCAAACCTGAGAAAACCAGAGGTATTTAGACATCCAACATGTACAGTGACGACCAGATCTTTTCTTGATGCGTATGAACACTATATTAACCTCGCATATGATAACAATCCCGCCATGCTACCCAGATATTTGTCGACATACGTGGACGGGAGAGCAAAGCAATGGCTAGATAGATATGTGAGAACGGCACATGTGAACAGAAACGATTACCTGGCTACATGTAGAGCCATGATTGCACATTTTGCCGCGGATGAACGTAAACTAAGGATAACTGGCGTGAGAAAACAGAGAAAGGATGAATCTGTGGAGTCATACTCAGCAGAACTAAGAGATATCGTCCACGCCAGAGGATTAAACGAGGAATCCTCCATTGAAAAATTAGTAGAAGGACTAAGGGGCGAGATCGGGAAAGTAGTGTTAGCCCAAACCCCAATTACCTTCGACGCAGCAGTAATAATGGCAAAGACAGCCGAGGCCAGCATACAGAAACCTGCCTTAATAGACTCAGCAGATATTTCAAGCATAGTAGCAAGCTCATGCAGTGCGTTAACAAAACTAGCAGACAAGCAATTTAAAGTATTAAGCGAACAAATTAAAGCGGTAAGGACCGCACAGGAGGAAAAACCAAAGCCAGAAGCCACAGAGACAGTCCAAGAGATCGGCGGCCACCGAGGAGGTGGACGCGGCAGAGGACGCGGTCGCGGCCGGGGCCGAGGAAAATGGAACGGCAACGGCAGAGGACGCGGCGGCTGGAAGAACAAAGGAAACGGCAACAATAACAACTGGGACAACAATGGGTGGAATAACGGTAATGGTCAGTACAACCAGAACCAAGGAAATTGGCAACAAAATTCAGGATATAACCAATTCCCCCAGCAATACTACCAAGCTCCACAGTTTGACCATCAAATGATGGCAGATTTCCAAGCTTTCCAAGCCTTCCAGAATAGCAGGAGGCAGGGAAACGGCAACCACACGTCGCACTAGGGCCAATTCGGCGTGTCCAAGGTCCCCTCGGGCAGGGACAAACCATAAATGAACATTTCAACGACAATCTGGAAAGTCCAACGATATTGAGAAAGAAACTGTTATACGATGTGAATGCGGAAGAATCACATATACACGAACACATATTTACTACCAACACTGGGAAAACCATAGATGAGGAAGCTCGGATCGTTCTACAACCAAAATCTGAATTAGGTGAGACAATTCCTATTACTGCTGCTATAAAAAATGGTTGTTTAGAAGTATTCGCTTACAATTATGGTATCCAAGCTCTTATTGATACTGGCGCATCAATCTCCGCCATTAGAGGTAAATTACTAGAAAAGTTCAAAGAGCGAGGACAGGTTGACATTACAAAGGTTCGTTGGAAAATATATATGGCAGACAGTGCCGTGGTACATGTTAAAAAGGTCGCAAAAATAACCTTCATGCTACAAGGTCAAACATTTAGCCATAATTTTGCAGTTATGCCAACCTTAAACCGTCCCATGATATTAGGTGTAGATTTCTTCCGAAAACATAAAGCCCACATCATCTTTGAGGAAGATCCTTCCGAAATGTACAAACCAGTTAGGGCCACAAGGTCAATAACTATTCCCCCACACTGTGAATTTGCGTTAACAGGTGAAATAACAACTTTAAATGATATTGATCATGAGGGAATAGTAGATAATATGGCAAGACGCGTGGATGTCCCCTTCTTAGTACAGAGAAGCGTGGTAATACCGAATGGGCGCAATAGACATCCAGTAGTACTATTAAATACAGGGGCATCCCCATACAAAATCGACAAAGGTCAAATTGTAGCAGTATTTTCTAGATCAGACCCAACAGATTTTGTTCCTTTACCCGATAAAACAGATACTCAGGTTACAGGTAGAATAACAGAACTGTCCCACATGGACACATCCTTCGATACTAACAGTGATTTTTCTTGCAGCGATACCTCATCCGAGGAGGAAAGGTACATTAGCAATTACAATGAAGTTCACATTTATTCAGAGGAAAATGTTAAACCTAACCAGATATTGAGTGAAGTAGGGAAAGGTAAACTGAAGGCATTACTAACAGAATACAACAACGTTTTTGTTGGCCAAGATAACAAATTGGGTCTATCTAAATTATACGAGCATTCCCTGCACTTAAAAGAGGGCACAGTCCCTTGCCACATGCTTCCTTTCCGCACCACATTAGATAAAGCAAAAAAGTTTGACAAAGTGTGTGAGCAGATGGAAAGTCAGGGAATAATCGAAGAAACAAATACAGGACCATGGTCAAGCAGGTCCTTCATGGTTCAAAAGTCAGGAGGAGGCATGAGAGTCGTCGCAGATTTCAGATATCTTACCGTACAAGTAAGCATATCACTAGTTCCTGTTCCTCAGCGAATTCTCGCCAATCCATTTACAGTTGTATAAATTTAAGTCAACCCCATGACACTCTGTCTATATCTCTTTCTCATTTTCGGTATTGACGTGTATAATCGCCCCTCTCTCTGTCTCTGCCCCCCCCCCCCCGTCTCTCTCTCTCTCTCTCTCTCTCTCCCGTCTCCCTTCCTCTCTCTCTGTCACTCGGTCATCTCCTTTGAGTATCATTAGATTTATCTATTTACTTATGTTATGATCTTAGAACATTAGTGTTGTATGGATGTTGGAATTGACATTTGTGCTCTCACAGCATTCTTCATTTATGTTTTCAGTATCTTTGCGAGAACAATATAAATACCATAGCCAGAAAAAATATTCGCAGAAGAAAAAGAATATGTACATGTAGGAATATAACTATTATTATAAGGTACAGGGAATAAATGCAGTGAGCTGAGACATTTATTCCAATTTGTTCCACCCGCAAAATTGTAATGGCTTTGGGACTGTTCATAATTAATCACTGAGGGGGAGGGGGGGGGACTAGGAGGATTTAGAGGGGGCACCTTTTTTGCACAGACCCAGAAGGGGGGCATTTAATTTTGCACAAGTCTTGAAGGGGGGGGGGACATACATTTTTGCACATGAAATTTGACCCAAAATAGGTATGTCTATATGAAAAGATATCTCACCACACATCCATGACTTGCTTTAATACAACTTTAATCCCAACTTTAATATTATTATGTAGTGTCTAGTATTACTTTGGATATGCTTGGAACGCGAATACCAAAACACAGAATCCAGATCATTCAGTCGTTGCTAGGCCTTTTCTCGTTATTCACAAACTCTTTCTCTGTACTGGGGATGACTACTGGATAACCAACACTGACACCAGCCAGTGAAAGGATAAAAGGATAAAGATTATACAGGAAGAAGGGAGTCAGTACCAATGTGGTAAGATAGTACAATAAAATTGAAAATTCTAACAGGTAAAAGCACATAATGACACCTAGTGTAGAAAAGGTTATCAAATCAAGTAAAGCGACCTGCAGCGGCAGGCTTAGTGAGCTACCATGTACCATGCATGCTTTACGCCCTAACCAACACATTGAACTGAAGGTTGAGAGGAAGAAGGGCGGGCATCTATTTTTGCACAGATTCTGGAGGGGGGATCATAAATTTTTGCACAAGAATTCCTCCTAGCCCCCCCCCCCCCTAGTGATTAATTATGAATAGTCCCTTATAAGCGGATTCTCTACCATTCTCAAGGATGTGAGTTCTGAAAGGATAAAAATAGCGACGATATTTTTAGGAACAACTGGAAGCGGCTTTAAATTGTCAGTTTGAAGGTCAGACCACCAGTCTTAGAAGTCGCCCTCTCACATGATCAATTGCAAGTTGTTAAGTTTGACAACTGGGGTCATATTTGTTAATATTTTGTAGCCTTTTTGTGGAACTATTCCTGATGATGTATTCTCGCAATGGCATACTATATATTGTGTACAATTGCAATCGAAATCCAATACTAACCCAACATTAAGCGCCAAATTTGATCCATACATTTTTATGTTTTTAGGGTAACATATATACCTATCCAATTCCGATGAAGAAAATCATGTCGATGAAGAGTGAACCACATTTTAAATTACCTTTCGTTGGATTTATTTAGTATTGTTAACTACATTCTATACTTGTCCTGTAGGCAGCGGCGCGCCATAGCGTTAACCGTATGAGAGGTCTTTGATGTTTATTGCCTACAGGATGCGTATAGGGTGTACCAATGAGACAATTGTCTCCAATATTTTATAACTGGCGATCTTGATATATTATATACTTTGGCTCCATTGTTGCTGAAGCTGAATATCTGTCGCTATGAAAGGATACAACAGAACCTCTTTCTACGCGGTTCATTCTATCAAGTAGTCATCTTTCATAATTATAGTTATCGTTTAAGGATAAAGCTCATTATAGTTTAACGTTAAAAAAAACCCTGACGTGTAAGTGAACACGCAGTTGCACAATCAATGAGCACAGGAAGACGAGGCATTGCTTTATTACAGTTGTATCTAGGTCGATTTGGCGCAATACAAATAGGCGATCAAGAATAGAAAACAGTACATTGAAGATCATTAGATTATTGCCTCCTCGCACACTCGCAGAGACCGAACTACCAGGTTCAGATGACACATAATATATTTGTACAGGGACCTGTTTATAGACCCATCGTCCTACATGTATAATATTGTCATCAAATATTAAACGAAATAGACATTTTTTTCGAAACTGAATGATATTTCTATCATTTATGTACAATGACTGATTCTAGTACTTATGAATCTCTGAGAAAGAAATATTGATGTGTTGCCATAGTAACATCACTCCTATATGAAGGATCCTAATGCGATTTGTGGAAAGTGTCATTTCTTGTTCAACCCATGAATTAAGAAATATATATACTATTCTTGTTGTGATGAAACCTTTATGGGACCCTAGTTCAAGGTATGCGCAACTTCCCTGCCAAGAATGGTTTCTTTGGGTTTTTTTTATTGAGACCCTGTAAAATTACATGGTTTTTCTGAATCTGAAGAAAACAGTTGGGACTGCAATAAGAAAATAAAATCATAAATACTCACCGCGAGCTGGATGTTATATTCAGTTTTTCAACTTATTTACCACTTATTTACAGTTGTATATAATATTCACCAATGAAGGTTACATAGTAGTATCCGATTTACAAATAATCAATAAAAAGGTTTTAGTAATAACCTACTTACCAATTCTAATTAAAAAAGTAATAACATATTTTTTTTTTAATACTTTATTTATCCAGGTGATAACAGACAGGGTTAGGCATGTGCCTGCCCTTTCAAATTTGGGGATCGATCTTATTGTTCGATTTCCACCCCGGCCCTGGCATTGTAACATGCGCAGGGTTATATTCAGAGTTTTAAGCTTACCATCCGGGATTACCTAAATATTTTAAAAATATAACAATACTAAAAAGAAGTGAAAAAATTTATTAATAATAATAATAATAAGAAAAAAAGGAAGCAATTATTAGGTGTGGAATGATATGAGATGAGATGAGAATTAATAAGTATGAGAGAAAAGATGATATAAATATGTTGAAAGTACCTGTTTGGTACCTAAATTGCTATCCTTGATAATAAGTAAAAAATAGAATTCCTGACTCAGTTAATCATAATAGGAAGGTTTCTTTGATCAGTTTTTTGAACGACAGAGGGTCTTGTTGCTGTCTTTTATCATTTAACTTGTATAAGTAATTCACTAAGTGAAACCTCAATCATAAAAATCTCTGGTATTTGGACTGACTTCTTCCTTTTAATTCTGTCCATCAAGCTGACTGTTCTCTAAGGCAGTCAGCAAGCATCTGACCTGTGGTGGTCTGGAAGCATGGGAGAGTTGTGGTCTGTAGTGTGGTCTTATTCATCACTTGTGCTATCTCTGGGTCCCTTGCCAGCCTCTTGTTGATGAAAGACATGGCTGTTCTATTATCAGGATCTCTCGGGCTGGGCTGAAAAGATGGCAGGTTGACTCAGAAATATGTGGCCACCCTACCCATGGAACATACATCCAGTCCCCATCATACACAAATCCCCTGCTGCCTCACAAGCATCCAATACTGCCAGGGTCTGAATTCCTGAATCAAATTATTGGTAAGGAGCCATTGAATTTGCCACTGGAATCTATCCATCAAAGCATGTCTTGCTTCAGGGTTCTAATATGTTTATATAAACTGTCCATGAAGTCGCTTCCTGACTGGACCCCTCTGCAAGCCCAATTAGAATTGGCTGCAACCTGTTGCAGCTGTCTCTTTGAAAAGATTATCTTGGCCACATACTTGCTCAACATGTCCACTGTGCTGATGACTTTATATAAGAGTAACACCAAGGTTCTGGTTCTGGTGTTTATTTTCATCCCAAGGAAGGTGTTGACCTGGGCAGTGCCAATGATCTTGTATTGAAAATACCTGGGGTTAGCTGTGCCCCAAACATTATACAACTATTGTACACATAGGTAGGCTCAGAGTAACTTTTAAAAGTCCAAGACAGCCCTGTAATGTTATAATTTTCTGGATGTATGGGAACTGATCTATATATACGCTGGCTAAGTCCAGTTTAGTTAGCCAGAAGTTTTGGTGGACACCACTTATAGCCCCCTCAAAAGTTTGGTATGGTTGGTTTTCAGCCTATTTGTTGACCGCTTGTCCCAACAACCTACTATAATCATGTATAATTTGTAGCTTGGCCGAGTCTGCCTTGGGAACTGTGACCAGAGCAGAGGTAATAATCCGGAGATTCACACACTATACTTATTATATCATTTCTAATATAACGCCTGTTCTACTCTATCTGAGACCAGCAGGTGTGTGCACAGTGGGTGACATCAAAAAAGGGTCGTGACAGCCGCAATGGACATGACCATGGTTGTGTCCCAAATTGCATTTTCTCACGTCCAGCTGAGTGACCAGTACAGTTGGTAACAATCAAGTCCCACCCATGTCACGTCAAGGTTGTGGCCTGCATGGCTGCCAATCCCACACCTCAACTCAGCTTGAGACAAATCTGTTACATAATCACAGGCCAGCCCTTAACTATAAACAAACTTGCCCAACACCAAACCACTTCGGTGGCCACAGAGGTCTCCTTTTGCTGTGACGCATCGCATATATGTTGTTTTATTTTAATAAAGATTTGTATTGGCCATACATTTAACAGGATAATTAGAAAATATGCATAACCAGCTAATGGGATTGTTTTCCTGCGTTGCCATCAATGAAAATACCAGTATCAATAATAATCAAGTTATATAAGACACCAAGACATAAATTCAAATATCAAATATAAACATAGCAGATATTATCACTCTTGTGCAAATCGAAAAATTATACTTATAGATGAAAAACTCATACAATACTTCAAATAGACAAGTTATATCAGCTAGAATACATTACCCAAATTACATCATTTCAACCCCAGTCTAACTCATTCAATGATCATAGAACTGGACACATGGATTGAGCTCTATATGCAATGATCAAATAGTTTTAGATGCTAAATGCTAATTGATACAAAAGCCTGGAAATATGAGGTGTATTTGTATTTGTATAGCTATTTTGAATATAAATGCGATATACTGATCGATGATGTTCATATCATGAAATAATTACTGGATAAAACGTCAACGACCTTGAATGTAAATGCAAAAAAAGAGTTGATCAAATATGAAAGTTTTTTTCCCTTTTTATAGCAGTTAGATGTATCTTTTAATATTGCTGGAATCAATTTAATTCCGAGGCATTGGTGGTTCCCCCTGTTGGCAGTCGTGGTGACTACATATTTCCCATCAACCCCCTCTCTTCCTTCTTCTTCCCTCACTACCTACCAACAAACCATTACTCTAAAACTCTATAAGATTATACCTCCCCTCTGCACGATGGACTCTGTTCCATAAATTCCCTCAATAAAAGCCACTCAGAGATAGCTTAAGACCAGAATAATATCATCATTACATAATTTAATAATTACAAAATAACAATTTTCTCATCATATGGTCTAACGTATAACTTGTCCATCCACTTTAAATTAGCTTCCAAAGCCTCCGAAAAAGCAATAAACTGACGTGGCAGACACAGAGAGGTACCGTGATAAAATGTCGTCTGCCCTTTGCTTCGACCTTACGTACCTTGACCAAGCGCGGGAAGGATATCCAGCCGCAGTCTCTATCGCAATCATGAGACCTTTTAATGACACTGTGGTAACCCCTGCGTTTGATCTGCGGCTGCCGTATAATATTGATAGAATCGCAGAGTTTGAAAAGCAAACCAAGCTAAGACCAAACACAGAGCTTTCCGCAGCCAGTGGAGACACCCCTTTATATTAGAGAATGTGATTTAAAATGCAATTATACTTGTTGTGCATGGATGAAAAGGATCGCGTTTATTCCATTCAAGTGTAATTTTAAACTGTTTTATATCGCAACAAATGTATCAGGTTGCAGATGACTATCCGCATTGGATTGGGAAAAAAGTAATTGGCTTTAAAAATTGTTCTATGTTCTTATTCGTTTCGAAGCAGGACTGGAAGTTTGTTTGTTTCTACTTAATTGTTCCCCTGAGGCAAATAGCGCCTAGAATATTCAGCTTGTTACCAATTCTATGATATTAATGTCTGCCTACAGAAAGACAGCCAACTTGGTAATGATGGCCGTAAAACCAATGAAAGCATTGCTTTCTTGTCACAGAGGATCTTTTACCAAATGATTCTATGGTAAACCTTACACTGTAAGTTTGATCCACTTCGGACATTTGCTTCAAGTCACTCAGTTCTTATGGGATTATCAAAGTGGAATTATGATACTGTAGGCCACATGGTAATTTTGGCCATTGTGTGTATTATATTCAATAGAATTGTTAATTAGATCGAAAGAACTATCGCATATGATTACATCGAATGACTGGCATATAGTTTAATTGTAAGGTATTATTCAATTAAGGTATGTTCATAGAAAGGGATGTGTTGGTACGTATAATTATGAGCTTCAAGCTGTCTGATCTGCTACATATGGGCCATGAATTGCTAAAGGAAGTGGAGAGAAAGGGTGCACTGCATTTTTTGAAGAACGTTGTCATGGCAAATGTCTGAATACTCAGTGTACATATGCTCCTGGATGGCTTGCTTTCTCCTCCTGGCAATGTGGATAAATGATGAGAAGGTTCCCCGGAACAGACACGCCTATTTGATGCTCTGATGGACACACTTTACCCTATAAAAGATTATATCCACACAGAGCTTCCTTACGCTTCTGCCTTTCGATCCAAGCTTCTTGAGAAATTGGCTTTCCATCTTTCTCTATTTCCGTTCATTGTAAGGATGTATTTTATTTTATTTTATTTCATTTTAAGGAATCGGATTAGCTTCTTAATTCAGAGGATGTATTTTTCGTCTTATTCTACCATCATGAGCAGAACAAAAGGTTTCAAAAATCAAAATATTGGTACGTTGGTAATTTCAAATATCCTAAGACAATTATTTGATACTACTCACTCTTTGTAAAGAATAGGTTATGCAATTCTAAGATTTTCTAGATGCAAAAAGGTCAAAACTATTTGTAATATAATATTGCATATGTTATTATAAATCAAACCGTCTAACGCCTTACCTAGCATAATAGTCTTGCGCTTGAAGGAGTTGGTACAAAAATCACTACACAGAGATGCTTTCAAATATTCTCTATTAGGCAGAGTCGACGCAGAACAAACACATACTAATAGGATTATCATATTCCATGATGACAAGCAAAACTATGTCTATTTCCTCCGGATCTTACAAGTGTTTACTCATCTCCTCCACACTCACAGGCCTGAGATAATCATAATACATTATAGTGTTGTTAATTAGAACTAATTCGAGTCGATTACTGGTTTTATCAAATCGCTGACATCTGTGAATCATATATAGACGACCATCTTACCCAATCACGACCCAACATGTTAGCGGTGGTGCATTGTAGTGGCGGTGAGGATGGTGTATACTATATTACTATTTTCTTTCATAGTAGTTGTATGGTTTAAGCAAAGAATGAACATTTGAGGAGGCATTTACTCATGAAATAGCATCCTGGATGCTATTTCATGAGTAAATGCCTCCTGGATGATCCACAGTGGTAGTAATTGAGACCTTTACATAAATGAGTATAGGTTTAAAGAAAAGTTTGTGACCAGGAGATAAGAGCTGTGTAGAACTGTCACTGAGTCATGAAGAATGAACATTTGATACATGTTGAGCAAATTGTCAGAATGTCTGTATAGAGATACTAACGAAACTCCCAGTACCCATTTACCAGTGCTAATAATCCGTGGAATGTTCGTACGTGATAGTTGACAGTGAATTCAATTCAATTCAAAAATTCTTTTATTGCAGATGTTGTTACAATCAGAACGGTCAGTTCTGGCTTTACAGACAGGACTTCCTATGAATGCCTCCTTTCAGAATCTTGAATTGATTCGTTACAATAAATTGATTTGCTACAAAAGTGAAAAATAAAAGACTTAGAACTAACAGTAGTTGGAAATTGTTATGAGATGAATAATTAGAGTGCTGCTGGGTAGCATTTTCTACGTGTTGATGAGAGAAAGGGGCTATGCAAAGCGTTAATTCGTGTGAAAATAGTGCCACCAAGATACAGCAGCTATAGCTCAACATATATGTTGGGCATAATAGGTTCTTCCTTGGCGTTGGGTGTTCATTGACCCAGGAGGTGACAGCCTCAATACCATATCATCCCTGGGACTCACGTCCGATCAAGTGGTCACTCAGACCACTCGGGTACCACGAGGAGAAGGGTCAAGACTCGTAATTGCGGCCACCCTCCCTCCCATACCTACTTATATCCACTTACAACAGCAAGGGCCATAATTTACTCTTGCGGTCTTTATATATGTTTAAGCTTCATTTTTAACTATGCATGTATCGACCTCTCTGTGTATTTGTATTGCGTTTTCAACAGATATAAATTATACACTTCTCTACCCTATTGTAAAGGCTGTCCTCCTAGTATGTATCAATGGTGAACCAATGAAGATATGCACCACGAAACCATCTTTGTGAGTGTAAATGATCGAGCCTTGCAGTATGGATATATACTGTTATACCACCAGGGGGGCGTTTCATAAGTTAACGCAGCGCGCGTTCGTTATGGTAGCGATAAATTTATCTATAGCGTGCGTTCGTTATAGTAACGCAATGTTATTTGACGTCAATGTTGGCCCTTAACGCGCGCTATGTTTGGTAACGACTGTTGTTAGGCCCTATAGCGCGCGCTATTCGAACTTATGAAACACCCCCCAGGGGGGCGTTTCATAAGTTAACGCAGCGCACGTTTGTTATGGTAGCGTTAGATAGCGATAAATTTAGCGCGCGTTCGTTATAGTAATGCAATGTTAGTTGACGTTAATTTTGGCCCTTAGCACGCGCTATGTCATTCTTTATTTGATAACGACTGTTGTTAGATCCTATAACGCGCGCTGCGTTAACTTATGAAACGCCCCCCAGGTGGATAGACAGACCCGGAGGGCATGTCTACATAGTTGTCATTGTATACGTGTTACAGCTGTAATGAGGTAATTTATGATAGTATTTTTTTTGTAGTTAAGATGATGTGATGATGGGAGAAAGTAGTTTTATATAAAAAGGCAACGTCTGAAACCATCTGTGATGGATAGTACGTTTTTCTGTAACTGATACATAATCATTTTTGGCCTCAAATAAATGAATTAAAAACAATGATGATAATAATATACTAATATCCGACTATATCGCGAGAGGTATATATAATATATTACATTATTTAAGTTGCATAGGCGCTGGGCCAAAGGCATAGAGGTCTTTTTTGTTTAGTATATTCTAGGCCATAATTACTCCAATTGTACAGCTATGCATTCATGTTTTAGATAAATATATCTTTTATAAGCACGTTTCTTCCTCGAATGATCAACAATTCTCATCAAAACCAACATCACCAACTTTTATATAACTCATCATCCATGCAAGCTGGATGATTTCGGCTACTTGGGTGGAAACCTCTCGTTAAGTCCCATTGTTCATGCAATAATGTAGGTTCTAACGATGTAGATAAATATTCAATTATATTATAATGGTGTTATAATGGTGCATAAATACCCATATTCATCCCAGTCTCGGGCGTGTATTAATATCCTGAGCACCATAAATATGCTAATTATTTCTTTTTTTATATTTTACCCTGTATGGATATATGTTATGTCCCATTAAAACAACGTTAAAGAGACGAATATGATGACAAGACTAATGTTATGTATTAGGCCTATGTGTCTGGTCATAATCATTGGGAGCATAATTCCTTTTTTTTTTTTGTTGTTGTAATAGTTAAATATATATATTTTTTATAATATATATACTAATGAGGATGGCGGTTGATAGATAAATATAGTAAAAAGTGTAATGTAAATAACTGTAATGAATAATAAATGGCAACGCATGAAAACAAACTCTTAGTGAGGGCTATCCATATATGTAAAACTGAAAGAAAGTGGGAGCCGAATGAAGGGATAATTCGGGTAGTTAATTAAACGTCAGTGTCCAGGTAAACATATCCATGTGGCAAATTTATTAAACTAGGAGCGACCAGATCGTGAGCAGGTCGAATTAATCAATGCTTGTGTACCTTAACGGTCGGTGGCAGCACTAAGGTACATTCGCGCCACTCGCAGAGTCAACTGCTTCACTGCATGAAACGTCTCCCTTAGTGTAAGGTAAATTGTGCGCGGTCCACTACCGCCAATTTGCATCGTTGGGCTTTAATTGATTGTGACATGAATTAATCATCTTCTATGCTCGCCTAGTATTCGTTTCTTATTTAGAATGTGAACAATTGCATAAAGCATATGCCATTCTTCAACGGGTATGGATTAACTAGACCCTCGCTTTATGGGAAATCAAAACAAAATGTTGAAAAATCAAGTATTTGACTTTTTAATGAATGATGTAAATATTCGGCCAGGATCGAGTTACCGTAAACACATATCATTTGTGTCAAATTCTATGTTGCTAATGGTTATTGTTTTCATTACAGAGTAATTGAAAAATGACCAAATGTATGGAAAAATATACTATACTATTATAAGGTCTATATGTATATCCACTGACACAATGGAGGTTTCGAATCGATTGAGACGGAGGGACAAATCGCAAGACACCCGGAAGGGGTGGAGTGCAATTTGTCCCGACGTCGAGACGGCATGACGGCAGAAGTAGTTTACATCATTGCGCAGAAGTAGTTTAAATATCATTGCGCACTTAGACTTTTCACTACCATGGCCGAGCTTGGACATACGCGGTCGATTTTTCTTTAATATACATACGTCTTCTGATTTTTTCGGAATTAATATAACTCGAACTGGACATTAAAGGTAGGCTATGTATTTGGTTTTTTATCTTATGGATCTTGATATATCGCTTAAAATTCTTCAGGAGGGTGACTACTTTTCTCTCCTTGCTTACCAAGACATGAAACCGTTCACAAGAAATGTCAACAAACCATAAATTTCGTCTTTATTTAGACAAATAACAGGGCAGTGATAAATACAACATAGACTCTAAATCATACCATATGTTCACATTAAAAATTCCCGTAGAAAATTGTTGGAACTTTCTTGCAACTTGCTCGTTTTGGCGTGTCGTATTTTTTGCTACTTTTGATAGCACACAATCTCTTAGATCGTCGTCAATCTCCATCTTTAGTGGGGTGAAGCAGACGATGAGTTAGCATATGGCAACCCTGTTTCACGCCCTCGAAATCACATACGTATGATGAAAACGCAACATGATGACAAAAACAACATTCCCAATCGATCGACGATTTTGAAAACGAAAACAATTAAGATCTTGCTAATGACATTAAGCATGTATGCTTTATTTATATTATTTGATTCGTATAGTATAAGGATGCCTTGACATTTCCACTGCTCTTTAAGAATAGGACTCACCAGTCTTCTTATTTGACATCAATTAATGCTCTCTGGGCCTTTGTAAGGAAAGGTTTCGGTTCTAGAATCAGACCAAGGTCGAAACCCCGAGGATCAGGGGATGGCGCCTTGTTTTCCTCCTCAGGCGAAAATGTGAAGTTTTGTAACAGAGAAGTCACGAATAGAAAGAGACGCTCACGAGCCATGGTTTCTCCAAGGCACATCCTTTTCCCACCTCCAAATGCGATAAAACTGTGAAAGATAATATAAAAATGTCTAATTCGATATCCTGTTGAAATATTATTTGTGAAACATTCATTTATGTCATAAGGTAATTAAATACACCCACTTATATTTGAAGGTTCTATGGTCGAATTAAAGAGGTGCAGAAGAAATCTAAGGAGAACATTCTCGGAATGACCAGCATAATTGGATGGCCTAATATATTCTGTGGAACAAATTCTCCCAAAGTAAAATTGTGATCTTGAAATTATTGACCACTTTGATATAAACCACTATTTGTAAATATACAGCGCAAAATTGCCTCTTGGTAATCGGGCTCTTACGTTCTTACGATTATGGATATAGTAGCCTATATAATACAGTATTTTGGAAATCCAAGATACCTTTTCCTTTTTTTGTCAGTTGGAGGCAGTAGAGTTCCATCCTTTGCTAGAAATCGTTTGGGATTAAAGCACCAGGGGTCGTCCCACAATGTTGCGTCATGATGTACAGACCAGAAATTGAGCAGAACCTACAATAAATTAGTAATTGTGAATAATTTGATTATAATCGGCAGTGGTATTTTGGGCTAGAGTCTCGAAACATTATTCTGATCCCTGCTTATTACATGCAGCAGAAGACAGGTCTATTCTAAAAAAAAGGCTGGAATGAATTTCTATAATTTATCCATATTCTGACCTTTGTTCCTCTTCTGATATCATATCCCGCTAAAGATGTATCGTTTGTTGTAAAATGTGGCAGAGAAAGAGGCACATGGGAAATGTACCGTAGTAACTCTAGAATGAATGATTCCAACAAAGGGAGTCTTGTTCTGTCTTCGATAGAAGGTAATCTACCATTTTCTATTTGACTGGCTACTTCCTTTCTTAATTCCCTTTGCATATTGGGAAATTTCATCATGAGAAGGACGAATGTGCTGAGCGAGATAGCAGTTGTGAAGGTACCTGCGGATGAAATATCCGAGGTCATGTATGTACACGTACACATTTAATTTCAGGCTTGCCTGTCTTAGAAAAGAAAAACGCTTTATATCAACTCGGAAGCTGATTTGACGAGGGATGGAAAGAAAATCTCTAAATATTGAATAACCTCATCTATGTGTAGGACAAAGTTATAGATCTATGACTGTATTTCTAAGATTATGCAGTAAAGTCGGCAAGGCAAACGTGAACGATCTATTCTCTATTTTATTATAGCACACAGGTGGCAAATTAGTCGAAGTATTATGGAAAACATGTGCCTCATCCATATATATGCAAATTAGGTATGCAAATTATTCAATATTCATAGCGCCAGTGCTAAGTTCCGACACTCTCCAGAATAACTCACCAGATACAAGAAGATCGATAAAGATGGCTCTGACATCTGTGTCAGTGATCCCGTCTGAAGATTCTGTGTCATCGTTGGTTTGATGCTCCAAGACAGTTTTAAAAAGCACATCTAGAACACAACGGGGATGTTCTGGGTCAAATCGCTCCTAAGGCAAATATGGGAAATATTATGTTAAAAAGGATAATGTTAGCAGCAGTCAATGATTGACGAATACACGATTCCAAGAAATAGTGATTTGAGTGAGGCATTTCAATCAAGATTGTAATGTAAATCAGGATCTGACGCATACTATATACCCTAGAACCACTGTCAGATATTATGGGCGGGAGCGCGATGTCCACCGAGTTGATTATGTTGACGGGGGCCAGTCGGTGCAGAAACAGAGGACTATCAGACAAGTGGAGATGCAGGGAAGATGAATTATTGGGTCGATTTTCCATAATTATGTCAGGCAATAGCCCAAGTAAGATGGTCGGCTCGATTTACTCACGATTTTCTTACAACTTCCATACATCTCCATGCATAGGCCTGACTTCGCTACGTTTCTCCCCCGACTGTCCCCTGTCAAGAAAATCGGCCCAGTTGATATGGAGTTTAGGGCCTAGTCCACTTAGCCGATTCCCATGTAATGTGTTTCTCACAGAATTTACTGTAAAAGAGTCCTCTGCGGCACAAAATCGCATGAGAATTGGCTTAGTGGACTAGGTCCTTTAAGCAATTATATATACTCTCTCGAGATAGCTATGTGACCTATTATACCTTACCTTTGCCGATGCAAGTTCCTCGTCAATTAGTTTGTCCAGCATAGATCGCGAGTGTGTCAACTTCTGGAAATTCTTATTTCCTAGATACCGTAGCCATGGTAACACATCAAGCTCCATGCCCTTAGTAGGAGAACAGCTTTCAGAGAAGAGCCGGGTAGTGAGTTTGTACTGCTCCATCTGTGGATCATCGTGGTCATATCGCTTACCTATGACCTGGTATATATAGATGAAAGTAAGAATAGATTTATAGATCAACAGGAGGCCCATGAATGATAACTAAAGTAGAATTAATTGATGTATAAAGGTATTTTCGAAACGAAGTTTAAACAGTCGGAGATCCTTTAACCACGCAAAGGTTTATTTGCTAGAATTCTTTAAACATGACATTTGAGAATAATAAGGGAATGAGGTTATCTCATTTCAGGAAGGGAATATCATGCAATTGCCATTGGAAGGAAGTAATTAGATTAATAGACATCGATGTATTATAATCTAAAGACTATACTCTAAGCTCCAATATCCTCAAAAAACGCTGGAACGCTAGAAATTCTCCTTCAAAATCGCGCAAATTGTAGTGCTGGAAGTCGTAAACATGTACCCTAAAGGATTGCTAAGAAATCTTGTAATCCCTTAGACCCCTATATGTGTGACGGCCGTCAGTGCGTCACCAGTGAAAGCAATGCAGAAAAAACCTTCTCCATGCCTGGATTCGATCTACCAACCTTGTGCTTCACAAGCCAGTTTCTATACCACTGAACTACCAGATTTGTTGGTGATATATATGCTCAAATTATGAGTCTAAATTCAGATAGAAAGATGCCTTGGTAGTAAATGCTACTTTTAAATTCAAATAATATCAATATCAAAATAATATTAATCGTATAGAAGTGAGAAATGTATGAGTTATTAAATGAGAGAGAATTATCAATGATTTTGAATGGCAGGTTCTGTCGTGCATAGGGGAGGTATAAAGGTAAATGATAAAAGCTAGAACAATGACAAAATACACAAGAAAGATATATGATAATTTGAGCGAGGTTGCAATAATGATAATATCAAACCTATCAACCTGTATTAACGGGAATTAATATGGAGAGATATTCCATGCAATAAAACTGTCCCAAATGCTGGCAGAAGCCCCACAAGGTTGAGAAGAATGTGTATAAATTATTTCCCAATATTGTAGGAGAATAGTCTTAAATAATATCAGATATTTCAGATCTCTAGGATGTAATCCTATATTAATTCAGTGATGAATGATTTTATTTCTAGATCAAACTTTATAATATTGCTGCTGGGGCGTTTCTCATACAACACAACCCTATTTGGTACAGAATTATTACATCTCTAAAGAAGGAATACAAAGGTTATATGTACGAAATATCTTAAATCTGTATGATTAAAAAACATTGTGGTTCACATGTGATTAACCAGGCCCCACTATTTCGTTCAACAATGATACAATAGAACATGGCTTCATTTTTTCACACCTTGATGCAGACTTAAAGCCAGTTATATATCTACAAGAAAGCTATCATAGAGCGTGGAAGCTTTTCTAAGGTTGCAGCAGGTGTAGCGCACTTGAGTGATTTCCTAATCCACACATTTCATAATTACCATGCCTCATTGCTCGTAGAATCATTAAAACGAAATGTGCGCATTTTTTTTACCCAATTTCGTTCTGTATCTAGGAAAATTCTGAGCGGTTACACTAGTTTATTTCCGCCCATATTATAGACGATTACCGAGGTTTAGCAGGAAATAGGAATTGAACTTCTATATATATATTATGGTAGGTGTTCTTCTCGTCAGCCCCTTTTCCATAATGGCGAATAATTATGTTCCTACTATCTTAACATATGGATACCGATAACCTATTCAATTACAAAGCTATTTTATGAAGCATTGTTTTTTACATTATTGTCGATCCTGAATTCTGAAATTAATATTTTATATACATGTATTAAATACTGTTTGCCCACCAAATACATTTATACCATTCAACCCCCTCTAAATTTTTCAAGCACAATTCTTGATTAGTTGGTACATCAGGCATAGGTTTACTAGGCAGTGCATGTGAAACTGTTCTTAAATATATATTTAACCTTTCCATGCCATGTTGATAATTAATACCTTCCCACTAAGCTTATAGAAACTGCCTGGCGATATAGCTTCAGTTACCGATCGCGGGCTCTCCCACATATGTGGTGGGATCATCAACTATTTCAATATATAAATGGAATAATGATAACTCACCGAGGCAGTAAGGGCGTTCACCACAGCAGTCATTAGTGTTACGCGCGGATCAAATGCATGACCTTGGCGCGCCTCCAGGGCTGATGTCAAGGCCATCATCTCCTCACGCACCACCTCCTCCACGTGATCCACCCCACTTCCGTACGTGCGCAGAGACTGTGCTGCTATTTTCTTCATATAGATCCACTTTGGACTATAATCTCCGAATATCACGTCTTTAGCGTAATGAAACCCATAATCTATTCTGAAAATATTAGGCCTGCCAGCAAAGTCTGTGCTTTTTGTGATGAGAGCTTCTCTTATTAGGTCCACATCACTCACGACCACAATATCCTCATTAAACACTCGGATTCTGAATATTCCTCCATGTTCCCTGGCCCATTCAGTGAGGGTTATGTGAGGTTGTAACGGGTCTATTCCCAAGATGTTTCCTAAAAAGGGAAAGCCTGGCACTAAAGGTGGTAAGTGTAATTTCGGTTTCTGCCCAGACCCACGACCCCTAGTGGCGTAAATCAACAGAAGGAGCGAGACTACGATCATTAGTGCAGCGAGGGGGACGTTCTCGTACTCAAAGTCAATATTTCCCGGTTTTATGTTAAAAAGTAGCGTGCTGTAGAGGGAATACGGAGTTGAATTCGGATTCATGTTGAGTGATTTTCATAGATGCTTGTAGTAAGACGAGACCAGGTCATTGGACTGGGCCGCCTAGATTGAGAATGCTTGCAAGTTGCTTCACTTCTATAAAGGATCCAACCTGTAATAGGAAAATACGCCAATTAGAAACAATCGCAAGAAGGAATAGAATTTACAATAAATCAATTAAGAGGATATAAAGAAATAAATCAGACAGTATACATTACGTCTATTCATCTATTCTAAAGCCATGGGGTTGATTATTTTGTTGCAAAATTTAATTCGAAACACGATTTGCAGTCCTTATTCCACCAATTCAATCATTGACATTTCTTCAAGATCGTACACCTTGCACAACATATATATATTCATGAACAAAGGAATGGCCGATGGTAACCCAGAGCAAAAAGGGAGGAGAGACATAAGGACCGGGGATAGATAGCTCTATTGTGATGTAAACATACTCTTTGGCATGCTTCCCATGATTCATTTGTTGAACAACTGAGGTATATAGTTCGACTATAGAGTCGTAAGGCCATTGAGAAAAATAGAAGTGTCCAACCTCCGTAGAAAAAGGAAGGGAGAATGAAGTGCTATAGATACTTTCATAAATATATTGCCGGTTGCCTCAGACAGGAAATTTGCCTCGGTTTTTAATTTCCTCGTAACAGGGAAAGCTAAGTCAGAGCATAGATATAGGACATCAATATATCACTCTGAAAACAATTCCTTATTGAAGCACCTACGAAAAGAGACATACAATACACATTTATTGCGTCGGTTTACGTTTCAAATTAGAAAACGAAACTGTATCGTACAAGTTTTTATTGTGTTGTATTGCATATTTTTATTTGCAGACAGGTACATGATAAGACAATTTAACGAATAATAATAAATAGTAATCTACTCTGAAAGTGGGTAGCCCTCTATTATGGTAATCATAGCTCTTCCAGAGGATCATTACAAATAAAATATAATGGTAGAGTATAGTGAGATAGATAAAGGATAACATAGATCTATGCAGAAGCATGTATGTTATCCGATCACAATACAACATCTTCTAAATAGTTTGTCTACTCAGCAACAATCACAGTCTCATGCTAATAATGTCTGTTTCTATGATCTCATCGTTTCTGTGATATTATCTAATTCACCCTACATCCAGACATTCGTGATATTAATAATAGTTGACGCTTAATGTCCTGAAGATTAATTGATAACTCTTACATCAAGGGTTTTTAGACCATAGTCATTATACATCTCTTATCGGTATTCCAGGGTAAAAGTATAAAATATTTCAAAAGGCAACCATTAACCCTACACTAAACCACAGTTCGTTATCGGTCTGTTATCTATATAATAAATGAGAAACGGTGATTTTTTTGTCATGCATGTTCTTGGAATCTGGAATGTTACCAGCATTCTTTCTGCTCTGTACAGATCCGTTGCCCCTTTCCAGAGGACACTATATGTGGTTTGTGAAGGTATCTTGGGTGAAAATGTGATTATGAAGCCCTTTTTAATCATGGATCTTCACACTCTATTCATAGCCTGGGAAAGCCCCTGTTGGGAGTTAGAAGAGATTGTGGTCATGCCTCTATGTCCCACCATAGAACTTTAAGATATGAGAGACAGAGAAGAGGGGCAGAGCAAAGAGGGAGAGGGAGAAGTGTGGGCAGAGAGGGGGGTCGTCCAGAGGACGGGTACTTTGCTAGTATAATTATAATTTGACGAGAGGTTTGATCATGTTGAATAGAGGGACGTGTACAATTGTATTTATTCAATACTGTCATGATTGTGGTACGGGGCTTAAGTAGGTGTACATGTTAGTTGTTTTATCTTATCTAAATGAACAAGTGGAAACCGTAACAGTAACTATCCTTGGTGATTTGTTGAATAAACATGTTATCCCAGGTAAATTGTCATGAACCTACGCTGAGATGAGTACTGCAACACAACACTGCAATCAGACGTTTGAAAAGGACCTTATCAACATGTTCGTAATGAAGTGAGGCTTGCTTCCGATATCATAACCAGTGAGAAAGCCTAAACCAACTCTTCATTAAATGTGATTTGGGTTCCTATATGCAATTTAATCTCTCTCAGTTTGCGCACTCACTGTAATTGAAAAATGTTTTAATATCGTTTAATATAGCCATACTCCATACATATATTAATGAAAGGGGCATATAGATCTTAATCATAATTACATTCGAGTCGGTCTACATATATATAATATATTACATAGTGTTGATGTGTTGATGTGTTGAGGATTATGGTTCGCTATTTGGTCGCTAGGTCGAAGAATATCACATATCATGTGATATTCTTCTATATTTTATCTGTTTAATATTTGTTGGTGATATTTTAGAGAGCACGTAATCAAAACATCCCCAATCATTACATCAGTATTTGTAGTCTACCTTCAGTGGGCCGACTACCTCCACAACCAACTACCTACATTGCATAGGGTAGAATGGCTGACACATGCACTCATGCGAACACTGTCTGAAGTCAAAATGGTGAATAAATGTATGTCTTTCTACGGATACCAGTCATATGCAGGGTTTCCTCAGCAACTCTAATTGGATGATCGTTCAATCAGAATGGTCATAGAAAGTAATCATAACCCCTAAAATGAGCTGAATATTGAATACATGAATCTGAATTTTGAAGCGCCAATAATATAATGTAATGATCAAGCTAATGGTGTAACTACACCAAGATTTTTTTTTCGGTACGGCCCATACGGTTTTCATATTATGGCTGGTCTTGTACGTCGGAAAGTTCTTAGCCTTTAGAAATATACGTCAGTTGAGGCACTCTCTGGAAGAACTGGTCTCAGGGGCCTGTCCCTGTGACCAGACATTGAACTACCTGTTTTGTAATACCATCAGCAAATAAAAGAATCTCTGAATTGAATTGAGTTAAGCTATGAAGACGGATAGTCGGGGGCAGCGCCGCACCACTTTTTATTCCTTCCAGGCAGCCCCAAGAATAACCAAACGTTTTGATATTACCGCATGGAAAGTTCCGGCCAACGACTCTTGCATGGGGACTTGATGTGATGTAGCTTCACCAAGTAATTTTTCCTTGCGGCCCATCCGGTTTTCAAGGGGTGGTGCGACAGACCACAAGTCTTGGGTCGGTGTTCTGCATCAGTTAAGCTCTCAAGTCGGACAGTCATAGGGAGAGCAGCAACACATATTATGCTTTCCGGCCCGCCGTAAGAATATCAAAACATTTTGATATTACCGTATGGAAGGTTAGGGCTCCTGAGGTGGGGTGTCTTATTAATTTGGTGCTACCAAGAAACTACAATTGTCACTAAGACAATTCTTGTGTTGCTTAATTACCGTAAAAATGGCCTGTTTTTTGTCAGTAAGGACTAATAAGGTCTTAGTCGATTTTTGAGGCTAAGAAAGTGTTTCTGTCATTTGTCACTTGATGCCCATGTCGATTTGTTGATCATAAGAATAGGCCATGTTGATTTGTCAGTTTAAGGCCTCAAGAGCCCTAAGACACTGGCCAACAACTCTCTACTTTCATCTATTAATATACCCTACTTTACTTTCATCTAATAATATAATTTGTGATTGTCTAGTCTATATATAATAACGACACAGGGGTGGGGCGCACTTGACTTGAACTGCTTCAGTACCGCCAGTGCTTATGTCGCATACAAGTTGCGGCGCATGCGACCAATGACCATAGTTTACGGCCGCCGCAAAACCGGAGAAAAAATTACCGCATTAGAGAATTTGGAACAGCCAATGATATTGTGTGCTCACGTCACATGACTTCATTTTTGTTCGTAAAAACTAGCCGTATGGAACGTATAACTCCCGCCACATCAACAGTGAAGCTACTGATTGCGACCATTCCGACCCTACCTTGCGCCCGCCGCAGAAACGTAGAAAAAACGGCCGGAATAGAGGGTCGGAAGAGAGTCGCATCAGCCGCAGGGATGAAAAATTTGGTGTAGCCCTAGCATAACTCTTTAGGCCTATTGTGTTATGACACGTATATCAGTACTGCGTTTTGACGCGCTGCTTCGTGCAGACCCGCTATACTGCAGCCTGTGAAACAGTGCGACATAGGGTAGACAACACAATTTGTGGGGAGGTGCATTTTGAAAATGCGATGCCCCAGTGAGAATGTGTATATATATAAAAGAATCTTACTGTTATTTGATGAATGATGATGTAATGACATTCGAAATGCTGAGGATGTATGCCTCTTCAAATGTAAACTTAGAAATGTGTTTATGGAAAATAGTGAGCGCATTGCTTTTGGCGATACGCGGTCATCGAAGCGAGCAGCCCACTAACAACCCATGTGACCTGGTCGCGTCTCACCTCATACAACCCACCAAACCCTCACTTCACTATCAATCTTCAACCACACCGCTGGTTTCAAATTTTAAACACACCCACCCAGACCTCATTCTAATCTCTAATAATTCCCTCATACTAATTATTTCATAAAATCTTCAATTTTACCACTACATCATATCTTTATATAAAAATCTTCAAATTTTATATATAAATCTATCCATCAATTTTATACATTTTATACATTTTACGTATTTATATTTATAAAACAAATCAATTAAAATAAAATTTTCATTTCCCAACACTGCCTCACTTTCTTATCATTACAATCAACGGCCTCTCTGCTTCAATGTTGACTTTACTTTCAAAATGCACACATGCAGACATACAATTGATTTAATTATGAAGTGAAGTTGCTGATGATAAACTTGTAAATACCTTTATAGGAGATGAGACATATCACATTGTGAAAATCTGCCTAACAACAATGTTTTAAAAAAAATAAAAATATGCAAATTATGTTAAATGTTTATTAAATTGTATTTGTCACTGTATCTCCCCCTCCCGCAAAATTGACTTATAGGTTACTACTTAAACCTCAACATATTTAAGGTGCCAGGAACAGAGCAAACATCAGGCAAATTGTCTGAACCTTGTGAACAGAAATGGCAAATGCCACTCTATTGGTTAGGACGTTATTAAAAGTAAAAGTGAAAAGTATTTGTTTTTGTTGATGAACGTTCTCTTCTCTAAAGCTGGGGTTCTTTTGACATGGTCCTAATTAGACAGACGCCCAACTTTAATTAACCCATAATACCATACAATTATATTTATTACCAGTAACCATCGAACTAGTCCAGATAACGTGAAACTTGCATGCTGTCTTGAATGTCCCCATTGTCTATCAAACACAACTACGGACAGCCTTTGAAATTAAGCCTCCTCATTTAAAATTGTATTGCACTTACTTTGGCCTAATTTGCTACCTGGAAACAATTAAGATCCATTTAAATTTCTTCACTTTCTTCATTCAATTCAGCAGTACTTCATTAACGCCTCTATGCCGAAAGTGTTTAGGTAATCAATTAGTGATTTTAATGAGCTTACGTGAAGAAACCTTTTAAACTAACATTGTAATCGGTATGCTTAAGTTTTGTATCGAAATTGTTCAGGAATATGGAGCTACAATGACAGATTTACTTCGTTATCCTGTATTAATATTATTGCAGCATTATTTCTGCTTATTTATAAAACATCACACATTGTTCCAGATTTTCCACATATTGATCAAATAAGAAACAAATGTACATGTAACATTTGAAGTGTGTGCACTAAAACATGAGGCATTCATGAATTCAGGTATGCATAATATATGGATGAGCTGTGTATATTGGTATACAATGTATACAATAATAACTACATATATGTGAATGCATATGCTAATGGAAATATGAATAGAATCGTATTGTCCTATTCATTACTAACTGCGTCTCCTACAGATGGGTGGCAGCTGGATTGTCACCAACACATAGAATGGCATAGTTGTATGGAAACGCAGCGCAGGGGTCCGAGGATTATGCAGTTTTCATTGTAATATATGCGTACATATTAAGATATATTCCTATAAGCACTACAGGATGCAGTTGACCATGAGACGTACTCGATTATTCCTTTTCCAGCAAAGGCAAAAATGAATCAAATAGGGGCGTCGGTGATGGAGAGGGAGATGTGTGGAATGCGGAAACTTGATTTGTATTGCATATGTATTGCGGGAATGACAAGGAGATGACTGGAACTCTGACATGAATATGTGCAAGGGAGAGGAAAAAAAGAAATGCATTTGTATTGTATTGAAGATTGTTCCTGGAGACAGTCTCTGCGATTTCGAGTCTTCGCTGACGGGTAATAAGACTGGAAATCGCAAAGACTGTCATTAATTTTTAATTTTTCTGGTTATTACTATGTATGTATCTATGATAATGATCATGACAAAATCTCAGGGCATATACACATACTCTACATAGGACGCATGGTATACCTATATTTCCCCAATTATAAACTGCTCCAAAGTTATTTGATATATACACAATTAAGGAGAGCTCTATATCTTATGGAATGGTTTACTAGCTAATTGAATAAGGAAGGAGGTTCCCTCCTCTTCAAAATAAGACTAAGCAAATGAGATTCCTGGAGTATAACCACTTTATAGTCTCCACCTTGAACACTACGGGAGCTATAATCACATGCGTTAGAGACTAAAAGTATATTAAAATCTATTTCTTGGCTGCACCATCAGGGCACCATCAAGACATGTCAGTCATTAATCCTTACTTAACTCTTATCCTACTAATATTATAAGTACTATATTGCAATGCTACTGAACTTCCTTTCGCCGATGTACCATTAACTACAATATATAAATCTACACAGATCATACTGTGAATCACCCCAAAGTCTATCCTAGACACGGCTGTTACTGTAAAGGCACATTCACATTACCACGACCAGCCGGCCGATCCTTGCCGGCTGTAATACTTTAACATTGTGTATTTTGCCGTGCGGCAGCCGTACACCGATCGGCCGTTGTAACGTGAATGGGCCTTTAGTGGACCCAAATTGGTAAAACATCTTCTGAACAATACAGGTATATACAATAGTGTACACTTTCAATTTTATCAGCCTCATAGCTATTTCCCATCCTAACAATATTCATTTCATATTGTTCCATCCCTTGAAATAATAATGGAATGAAATCCTAGCTCAGTTATTAATTCAAATCCTGGAGCGGAATACATATAGCAGTATCACATGTCTGATTCCTACTCATATGTCTATAATATGTTGCGCTATATATAGAAATAAATGTACTTTATGAAACAAAAATAAACATTTAGAAAATGAATGGTTCAAGAACGAATGGAGCCAGGGATGAGAATCAAATGAAGAAACACAGAGAGTCACAGAGATCGGTATCTGTGAGGGAAGATGGATTAGATATTGTTGTAAATAATCTTATTGGGGATTGGACAATGCTTTTAAAAATATATGCAGACAATCAATGGTTCACAGGGAAAGATTGAAGGATTAACCTTTACTTTAATAAAAAAATAACAAATTGATAGGGTTGGGTATAGACTGGGTATTTGATATAATATCTACAGATGTCAGGATCTTCCATGAAAAGCAATGCTTTACGGATACAAACGAAAAACGATGTAAACATCGAGCTGTACCGAAAAGATAAATATAAAAGTTACAACAACAATGTGATGTTGATTCCTGAATAAACAAGTACTAAGTTAAGAAATTATCAAGTTAAGTTTGGTTTATCTATTTAATATTACAATTAGTGTCAACTTAATTTATATACCTGGCGTTTCCAATGGAAACGATTTCTCAGCCTCAATTACTTATGTCCGATGTCAGGCAGAAGACCTACCTAGACACCTGTCTATTTAGAATGCTGGACCACCTCATTGTAAACAACATCTATTGCAATAAAGAATTCTTGAATTGAATTGAATTGAATTTATGACCAGTCACTGAGGACCATTGAAATCATGAACTCTGAAACATGTAGAGAAAGGGAGAAAAATGATAAACTTAGGGAAATACCTACGTAGAAATAAGATCCACTAGTCCTCCTGAGTTTCCACTAGTCCTCACAGACCAGAAGGTAAAATCTAATATGGCACAAAAGACATACAAATGTCAACTAGACTAGGGTTTATATACACTTGACTTTTATTTCCACTTCAGTAACTGTAACCAATAATGAATAACTCGCAATAGCCAGGGCTGTAAAAAAAAGTTGGTTGTAAAAAAAGTTGGTTAAAAAATAGTTGGTCGGAAAAAAATTGTCATTAAAAAAGGTTGGTAAAAAAAGTGTCGTAAAAAAAAAGTTTGTCGTAAAAAAAAAGTGTCAAAAAAAATTGTCGTTAAAAAATAGTTGGTCGTTAAAAAATTGTCGTTAAAAAAAAAGTTGGTCGGAAAAAAAGGTGGTCGGAAAAAAAATAGTCGGAAAAAAAAAGTTGGTTGTAAAAAAAAAAGTTGGTCGTAAAAAAAAAGTTGGTCGTATAAAAAGTAGTAAGCTAGGCTAGGCTAGGCTAAATAGTTGTAACTTACTTTTAAAATTTAGAAAATGTGTTTGGCAGTGTCCATTTGAGCACCTGAGGCAGGTGAGGGGGGTGGTGGGCAGAGGGATGGTGTGGGAGGTTGGAGGGCCTTCTGCAGACCTATCATGGTTGGAGAAGCATCTAACTAACAGCCAATCAACTCCCTTGGCTAAACCTAGAAAGGCTGTCAATCAGCCTCCAATAACATCTAGGTGTGAAATCTATGACTGATTGAAAGGATTAGATATGGCATCCTTGCCTGATGTCACATCTAAGCTTAAACACCTCACAGACAGTTAACCAAGTTATCAAGATGTAGATGCAGTATCAGTGATTGGCACATTTCATAGTGACCCATTTGTTTTCTCAGCTATAAATAGCTGAGAAAACAAAAAAACTTAAACGAAATTGTATTTCTTTGTTGTGTCGCTTCAAGATCAATCAATTAAATGTAGAACTTATGCTTCATACTTTTGCTTCATTATGGCTCGTACACAGAATACAGATTATATTATTAAATTATAGAATGTACTTCGGAATAGTAATAATGTCGCTATTTTTAGATTATGTAGATTGTGAAAATGTATCGGGTACCTGGGCGCAAAAGGCAAATTGAGCTAAGATACAAAATAGATCATCATGCATTAGTGGTCAGAAGGAGTAGAAGGGGATGGACAAGAAACAGGTTAAAGCACTAGGAATGCAAATGTAGTAAAATATATAATTATGTAGGACACACAGTAATTAAGAGGTGTCCTCCATCACTGACACGCCACCCATTGCTAAAGCTAACAGTTAACGTGACAACAACTGTGAACGCATACGTGCACGTGTAGAAGTGCCACAATATGTATACAAACTACAAGAAATGGGCAGTGCACCTTCATTTATAAACATGATTGAATACCTTTCTCAATACCTCTCCCAATAACAATGATATGAGTCATATCTACCTCCCTGACCAGACAAGTTGGACGCACGATAACACTCTTTTAATTGCAGGTTTATTCATAATAACCACTGACCGACATTGACATTGGTCATTGGTCATTGACCGACAGGGCCCGCATATATTCATAATAATTATGCACAACGATCGGTATTGCTAGGGCTACACCAAGGTTTTCATCCTTGCGGCAGATACGGTTCTCTAATCCGGCACCATTGGTTTACCATTAGCCGTAAGGTGAAAATCGGATGGGCCGTAATAAAAAATCTCTTGGTGAAGTTAGACCAAAAATAACGGAACGCAGCGATCGATGGTCTGGGCAAAAATACCGCGCGGTTAACGCAGGTTTTATGAAACGGGACTATTTTAACACTGTAACAGTCCCGTTTCATAAAGCCTGCGCTAAGCATGCGTTAATCAAGGTGTCGTTCGTTAAGCTAACAACAGTTGTATTAATAATAAGTAAATGCAAACTTCCGCGCTATATTAACGCAACGATTTCTGCGTTGCGTTGATTAACCCCAAGAATTGTGTACAAATTTGTCGTTGCGTTGAAGCATTATGAAACGGAATACTATTGTTAAGTCCAATAGCGCGAGCTGGTCTGGATTATGAAACGCCCGCCAGTCGTGTTAACAACTGTAATAATTGTGCCACATCAAATTAAACAACTGTAAGAAGACAAGAATTATATTATAGTAGTAAATGGACACTTCCAGTCATTGACGGAAGTGATATTGTTATCTACTACGATGTAAAAGACAACGGCCGGTTTGTAAACCTCCCACATGCCGGAGATTTCGGCCCACAGCGATCCACATGATCGAAATAAAAGTTTATCAATCAATCAATCAATCAATCAAACAAGTAAGGAGGTATATAATATACTCTCTGCAGTGATTCATATGCCTTAGACAATATAATGATAAATAATAAATTATGTAATAATTATAATTTCTTCTCACCTTATAGTTATATATGCAAGATGCAATATACAGACGATTGTGGCATTTTCAGGACACTGATGTAGTGTATCTTGTCCTTCAATAGAAAATCAGTATTAGTCAATTTGTAAGTAACGATATAAGAATCAGGAAAGTCGTCGTAGAATGTCTCAGCAGGCGAGGGACTGTGTTTAGTATATTATTATGATTCTTCTTGGTGTCTCTGCCACCCGTCCAGGGCAGACGACAAAATGACTCTAGCCCGCGCTTCACAGATTGGCTTCCTAGGTCGTGATTGCGTATGCTGCTTTGACGCGCATCCTTCAAGCCGCCATGCCATTGGTCAACACGCGGCCGGGGAGAGATGATGAACTTCAACTAACACTTTACAAGCGTTAACAAGGAAATAATGTATGTATCGATGAGAAAGAACATCCCTCGGGAATTACTATTTTCATTGTACATGCACTCTGGGATTAACGCCATGTATATTTTCCTAGATTTCCCGGTTTATTGATTGGACCTGCAGTAATTGGTTAACTTCGTTAATTAACACTTATTCGGCTAAGATTTAATTTGATGCTCCCCAAGGAATATGTGTGCCGTAATGATCACATGGAGCATATAATAGGGCACATATATATAAGAAGGTGATATTCCGTGACTCTTCTCTATAGTATTCAACCACCCTCCGCCAAACGTCTGCCCTGACAGCGGTAGCCAGAATCCCTGTACTGCATGCAGCAATATTCTGCAGCATGAAATACTGGGGTCAACTCCTACTGCCGTCTCCGGCCCAGGAACCGCTTGCAGATGATATATATTCTACATCCACAGCACCCTGGTCACCTTGACGCGATTGATTTGCTTATAGGTTAATCCACTGCCATAGCAGAGCAGGTGAGGGTTCTATAGGTGGATCAGGTAGGTGCATGAGATGCAGGCAGGTGCATGCATGCCATGTAAAAAGTCGCAGAGCAACGGGCATAATCATTGGGTCGGGTCGGCGAATATAATATATTATATTTATATATTTATTTATATATTTTAAACACATTTAATTGGCAAATGTTCACAGACTCCACATTGTCTTTTCACCAAGATGCCTTAATAATGTCCCATCGGTTGTTCAACAAAACCTTGATTAATGAAAATACTGTTTTATTACCAAATTGTTGTTATTTGATCCAAAGTTTGGTTGTCCTTGAATATTATGTAACCCCTTTCTCATTAGACTGCTGTCATGGCTCGTATTTAGTGTCCTCCCATATCATTGAGAAGTGATAATTATTTGGCCTAATAGAGTGCGTAAGTGTCATGGTGGCGGGGCGCGAATGTTTCCTCATTGCGCCAATGAGGGCGCATTGGTCGGGAGATGCAGGAGGAACTTCCGCTTCCGACATCTTAGACAGTACTCTTCCTCACTCATCCTCCAGACCTCATAGGGTATAGACGTATCGCTGCCGAGCAGCCATATACATACACATGGTACCTCACGACCAACGCTAGTATGAATACCAGACGTAATGCACGGGGACGAGGAGGGGCAAGACAGCCCCCACAGAATAATGACCAGAACGAAGAGCAGAACGAAGAGCAGAACAATCAGCAGAATAATGAAGAAGAGAATCAAGACCAGCAAAATAACGGTCAACAGCAGGGCGATCAAGAAGTCCCTCCCCCGAACCAGGACGGGCAGGCACCGCAACACGAGCCACGTCAGAATGCCCGGGGCAGGGGCAGGGGCAGACAGAGGAAAGCACTGAACCCACCTCGCACCCCAAAAGCTCCTAAAAAGCCCACACAACAGGAGGATATACCTGAGGGCCAGAACAACACATTACAAGACCGTACTGCTAAGCTGGAGGAAAATGTATTGAGGTTGGTGACTCTAATGTCTCAAAATGCGGAGAGAGAAGCAAAAATGGATAATAAGCGCAGGAGAAGAGCATCCATTTCTCCTGTGAGGGATACACCTAATCCAAAATGTACGGCCAGCTCCCCTCCACAAAGGAGAGATGATCTGGATACGCATATACCAAAGAAAAAAGATGTCCAGCCTCTTCCACTGGAGGACATACTAGTCCACGAGGAGACAAAGAAGGAGTACCAGAGGGCGATTAAAGACCTAGCATCTCATTTCAACCAGAAACCAGGTAAAAGTTGTGCTCATGCATGTAATTCAGATAACTCGACTAAGCAAAAGGATATACTCAAGCCCTACCTTCCCAGGGCCTCACGAAAGAAAGCTAAATCCTTGGACTATAATCTCACAATGGCGGAACAGATTACCGCATTAGCAGGCCTAGCCTCCGAACCAGGGGACCCTGAGACCACCATGGCTATCTTGACACACATACGCCAGGTGGCGGAGGATGCGATATCATACCCCTGGAGCAAGGTGGGTGACTGGTCAGCCACCATAGTGGAGCAAGTGGCCGAGGAGCGCATGGCGTGGACAGACACACACATGATACAGGCGGAGCGCATGAAACTATCATGGTCCCCATCTATGGAGAGTGCAAATGTGATTACCAATATATGTAGGAAATTCAACTCAACATCTTGTGAAAAACGCTCCCCACATATGAAAGAGGGAACAATGATGCAGCACCTATGTGCTGTATGCTACTATGTACATGATAAAAGCCTCCCACACAGTGGAAAGAAGTGCAACCATCTTAAGTCCCATGATGGAGGACATCATGATGGTAACAAGAAGAAAGATTGGAATAAAAAGAAGCACGATAATGATAAGAAGAAGGATTCATCTAAGAAGAGAGATGCATCCGACTCAGAAGATAAATAACTTCTTCTGGCCGGGGCTACAACACGGCCCCAGGCCACAACACCCAGTGAGCATGGAGAGACGAGTGAGCGAGGGTCAGAACACGTGGTAGAAGTATCCCACACTGACTCCAAAGAAGGCAAAATGCCGGACTATACCCTGTCGGAAATCCCTCAGGACTTATCTATGTATATTACAAATGTGGATGAACAATATCTTCTCTCAGAGACGGAGTTACAGCTACCTACATCGACACAGGCAGAGGTAAACAACACCACGTGTAGCCCATCGGTAAACATAAACAACATGATACGCGCATGCGCAGAAGGACAGACATTCCCGGACTGCCTATGCCGATACACACAATACGTCATCAACTCGTGTGTACACAAGTGCCCACAGTTTAGTGTCAACAAACAGTTCCCGAACGAAACAAGTATTGGATTTTACCATCATGACTTTAATATAATGAACAGAGGGAAGATAAACAGCTTCTACCCATCTGTTAAACCTGATCACGAATCGGAACTGTGGAGCATATATAAGAAGGCCAGACAAGCAGGCCTCCCAAATGTTCTCGGGGCTCGTGTTAGTCTCCCCACTAGGATAGACATTAGACACTGGGAACAGATATCAACAAAACATGACGACGACTACTGGCTACTTCAGTGCCTAAAATACGGATTTCCAATACAGTATACAGGTACACCACTTAATAATAACAAAGTGAACAACCACCCATCAGCCAGATTCAACCATAGCCATGTGTCAAACTATATTGATACCGAGCTGTCGAATGGGGCCCTACTGGGCCCATTCAACAAAACGCCATTTGTTGAGTGGAGCAACATTTCTCCCCTCATGACGAGAGACAAGGTATCATCCACGAGCAAAAGAATAATTGTGGATCTATCATATCCAGACGGCTTATCAGTGAATGACAGTGTGGTTAAGGGCTCAGTCTTCGGATTTTAAGTTTTATATAGCTTCCCGAACATCACGATGGCAGTCAACATAATATCAGAACTGCGATTTAATTAAGGTAAAGCTAGCTAGCATTGATATCCAGAGGGCATACCGCAATTTTGCTGTATGCCCACTCGACTGGCCCTTGTTGCTTATTTCTCACCAAGATAATATATATATTGACACGGCCCTACCATTCGATACTAGGACCTCCTCGGTATATATGCAGCGCTTAGCGTTGTACATACTATGACACCTTAACACTCTAGGAATAACAGGACTGTTCTACCTAGATGATCTGTTGTTAATTCACAAGGATAATGAAGATCCGTACACACAGTTCGCAACAGCACACAGTGTGTTCAGAAAACTAGGACTGCCGCTGAGTTATGGAAAGATATGTGATCCCTGTGTCTCCATAACTTGGCTTGGAATAATAATAGACATTGAAACAAAATTCATAGCAATTCCAAAGAAGAAACTCGATGATTTCTTAGCAACAGTCAGACCGATAATCGGGAGAAAGTGTATTACTAGGAAAGCTCTGCTTTCATTGATTGGCAAGGTAAACCACTTTGCGCAGGTCATAAAACCAGCGAGACTTTTCATCGCAAGGCTCCTGGCAGTATACAGATCGGGAAAACATAAAGTGATACGACTCAACAACCAAGCACTGGCCGATCTGAAATGGCTAGTGAAGTACACAACAATGTGCAACAACAAAACACTCATAGACCCTCCTCCCCCGTGCAAGACTATATACGCCAACTCTTGCCTAGAAGGGGGTGGGGCACATGACAACATCCATTGCTTCTCCATCCAGTATGCAAAAAGACAGATCCGGGATCACCACATCTCTCAACTAGAGGCTATCAACTGCCTAGCAGCGCTTAGAACTCTGGGAGAAGACGTACCACCTCTCTCACACATCGACATACGTTGTGATAACTTATCCAGCATCCAGTTGTTTACATCACATAGAGGGAGGGGTCCAGTGATGAATGCAGTATCGAGGGCACTCTGGTACTGGGCATACTACCGCCGAATACACCTGTCTTTCACCCACGTGCCAGGGGGAAACATGGTGTTATCTGATGCCCTTAGTAGGAGAGGCAAAGGGCTTGAGTATATCCAAATAGCAAAGGAAATAATGAAGTCACAAAACCTCAAAGAAATCGAGGTACATAAATCAGCATTTAATTATGATAATTTCTTATAGGTGATGACACGTCACTGGCTTTCCTAATACAGAGGGCTACAGCACGCCAGGACATGGTGGTCAGACCCGGAACTGACATGAATAGGAAGGTCTCACTTAAGCTGTTCATTGCATTCTGTACCAGATACGGCTTAAAGTACAGATCCCCTGACCACGAAACACTGTGTTTCTTCATAGAATATCTTGCCGTATTCTTCAAATCACCATCATCGATAAACAACTATATAATGAATGTGAAAACCCTACTCACTAGAATGCACCTGGATACCCAAGCATTCAACCACTTCAAAGTTAAAGATGCCCTCTCAGCCATCTCTACCAACATCAGGCATGTGCCAATGAAAGCTCTGCCAATAACATTCGACCATTTAATAAAAGTCACCAACTACCTTCAATGTGATGAAGAAGGCCCAACCATTGTGTGTGCAGTGCTAATAATGTTCTATATGTTGATGAGGCAATCGAATGTGCTCATTCGTGCGAATGACACGTTTGATGCTACAAGGCATCTCCTTCGTGGAGATGTGTCCATCCAAAACAACATGATGATAGTGGCCCACAAATGGGCAAAGAACCATCAGAGGGCAGCAGAAATGGATTCATTCAAGAGCCCTGCCCTAAAAGGATCCAGAGAATGCCCACTCCAAGCATTCGAGAAAATGGTAGCCCACAGACCAGCCAATCCAGGAGCTCCACTCTTCCTGGTGAAGGGAGGAACCCCGCTGTCATTACACTACATCCTGGCAGCATGGCATGCTGCACTTAAAGCAGCAGGTCTAGACTCCATCGGCTACACATTGCACAGTCTCCGCAGGGGCGCCGCCTGCGCCATCCAACCTCACATGCAAGAAGACCAAATTAGAGAGTATGGGAGGTGGCGCTCAACTGCTTTCAGAGGCTATATAAAAGATAAGGCTCAGTCATCGGCTGCAGCAGCATTTATCGAACTAGCAGTTAAAGGATTGGCTAAATAAACACTGCCGAAGCCTTATAGACTAGTGACAATATCACATCCCTAATTCATCAAATTTAATACATCAAATTTTAACCACATCTGATAATTTGTTAATATGTCAACAAAAGGTGAATAAATAATTATCAATACCAACTCCTGTTTTCTCCTGTATTCAATGTAATGAAAATTTGTCACGTAGTTGTACCGATGTGTGGACCGGAAGTAAATAATCCCCATAGAGTTAGCATAAATAATCTCTCTATACATCGCCCCAGTAACGGTTTGACGATTATGAAGGCTATAGTTGAAATCGTTTGCCTGTAAAGATGGATATATCTAAGTTAGAACTCATAACGCTATATGATCAATGAAAAAACAGAGATCATTTATCTCCGCAATGGTGGGGCTATGGGAGCTTTGCGCGACATGTCCACATGACGTCATGAAACTGCTACAGTAGCGCGACTTAAAAAAATCGCTTCCGTGGACTACTTACGCGCCCTATTAAGACGAAGAGAAAACATGCATCTGAATTTGAATTCAGTTGTTCCTGCAACAAATAAGGGGATGAAGTAGATTATTTACGAAATATTACCGTTGGTTGAGCAAACCCTATCCTAAACAAGTCATGACGTTTGTTGTAACCTCCGCCAGAACTTGTCTTTTCTATCAGTGTATAAGATATCTTATTATTTATAAAGTGTTACCTCGATCCTTGTGTCATAATCATAATAATATTAATGTACCTACATTTTAATTTCTTCATAGCCACCCATACATGCTTATACCATTAGGCCTACGCTAGCGGGCATCCCATTGATTGGGTTAAAATAAAAAAAAAACTAATAATTGGCCGAGTAAATTTTGTTTCAAGCTTCGTCGTCGTCGTTAATTATAAGCAAATGAACAGAGAGAACATTTTTGGATTTACATAAGTATAAAATGCCTAAATATTACCGAAAGACAACTGTATGACCATGTAGAAACAATGCTAATAAATATGACGTAAGGACTGGTCCCTGATTGAGTATTAAGCGATGATGTATGTCTGGATATTGTGATACATTATAACAAATAAATACTGGTGCATGTACCTTATTCCCTCCTATAGTTTAGGTGTGTGTGTGGGGGGGGGGGGGGGGGGGGGGACTCGCAATAATACGAGAAGGCGTGTTTCTTATTTATTCTGGGTGAGCCTGTAGCGATCGAATCCCAGAAGAAATATGGCTACTGCTTGACCGTCGTCCTGGCGACTCCTACCAAGGTCAGGGTTTACTTCCGGTTGACATATACCACTATAGGTCACGACATATCTCCAGTTAGACATATCTCCAGCCTCCATAGAATAACAAACACAGGTGAATGCGAGTAAGTGGCAACCAATATTTCTTTTTTTTTAAATAATTTTATTGACTGAAGTTCCACAAAAATGTTCAGTAGTTCTCATTTGTCACAAAATAAAATATAGTCGAAATTAGATGTTTTTATACAGAACAAATTTTGATAACCATTTCTAATACATAAGTTTTAACATTTTAACCTTACATTTCCTGCTAATAACAAAGCTATACCCTTAATAATACCGCTCAGTGTGCTAAGTCACTGATTAAAATACACATTACAAGCTTTGAATACCCTAATGCATGTCTCGATTATGGATTTCAGTTTATCTCGAGGGAGTTTTTATTTCAGCATCCCATGCTGCATCTAATCTTTTATATTGCCATCCTACTCTGAGTTTATCTGGACTATCCAGGCAGTCCAAATAGTTACTTCAGAATCCAGTCATTGTTATTTCTTAGAACATTCTTGAGATCTTTCCATGTTAGATTTTTATTTACAACCTCGAGATTGTTCCACATAGAGGGGCCCAATACGTGAGGGCATTTTCTAAACCTTTCTGTCTTGGGATGGGGTACTATCAAGTTGATTCCTTCTGCCTGCCTTGTTGGTCGAGGCATGTCTTGTACATATTTTTTAATGTCCTTTAATTTAAACAACAGACCCATTAGTGAAATTCCTCCTCTTTTTTCTAACATTAGAATGTTGCATTCTGTTCATTATTTCAATAGAAGCGTTTGGACATTTCTGCTTATCAGTCTGGTGCATCTGTTCAAGACACTTTGCAGTTTCCTGACATTTGATATACTCCCCTCAATAAATAAACCTACAACTTACTCCTCCGTCCCTGTCCTCCCCGTTCTCTTGCGACGATCTTATTCACTCGGCAATTTATTTCATATACAAGGTCCTCTATAAAATAAGCTTTCCAACACTCTACTACTCTTTGGGATAAAGGTTCTCAGCTTTTTATTGACATTATGAAGTTTCTTTTGCAATCTTGTACTGCTTCACATGATCAATGTAGGTCAGTAAACAGAATGTTCAGTCTCAGGACAACATTATCAATAAAGCAATCGCATATATATAACACAGGTAAAAGGTATGTTTTGCACAATAGCAAGCAGATATTACTGTCCATAATTAGAGTTTACGCATTCTTATGCTTGATACAACATCACATGCTTTTCTATAAACATCCCTTGCATAATTATGGATTTAAAGACAAACGTTCGTCAATCACCATGCCCAAATACTTAAACAGAAAGGATCTGTGAATCTTCTTGCCTTCACAATACAGACAAAGAGTATCAAATTCGCCCTTATAAAACACTTGGTATTTGTATCCAGCTCCAAGCCATTTTTATGACACCAATTGTTATGTCATTCAATAGCGATCTGACCTTGTGTAATGCCAAATTCTAGTGTTTTCTCTCCATGTTTGAGGTGGAGGAAACATCATGCAGTAAGATCTTTGTATTAGGCATCTGGTTAAAACTTTCCTTTTTTCCTCGTATGTTAATTAGTTGATAAAATATCGCCAATTCGTGACCACTTGTATATAATCTATTATATATATAGAGAGAGAATGGGACGAGCCGGCAATAAGCGAAAATTTATAGGACTAGATTCGTCCACATAAGCACGATGCCGTAGCAAGCAATGTGCTTATAAATGTGGACGAATCTCGTCCTATAAATTTTCGATTATTGCCGGCTCGTCCCATTCTCTCTATATGTGCATAAAATTTGATCATATGTCAACAGATATTACTGAAAAAATACTAAAGAAGTCTCAGAGAGCCCCACTGCCCCGCTGACAGCCCCACTGACAGCCCCGCTGACAGTCCTGCACTATGCGATCATGCAGTATTTATTTTAGGTCTACTTATATTGTTGACTTAAAATGTTCATAACGCAGCCATTTCTTGAGCTACATTAATAAAATTTATATCATTCAATAGAGAATTTAATGCTCTATTTAATGATATGGGTTTTATTATGTATTTCTATAATCATAGTACCAGAATCACGGGTGGATTACCGATCGCGGGGATTTGTTTACATGCTCCGCGGAGAGCCAAAGCTCCGCGAAGCATAATAACAGAGCTATTTTTAGACAACTACATTTCATATAGGACACGTCCTATATGAATATTTTTATAGCACCCCACTTATAGCATGTCTCATATAGAATGCGCGTATAATAAATATAAGTATTGGTATTTCTCTTCATGATTTACATAGTTAGTAAGGTTGTGAGAAATTGGGTGAACCTATCAGCTCATAGCTGTTTTTCCCAGGTACCCTAGGCATATTACACACACTTATCTTATTTGCTTATTAAGTATGTTATTTCATTCTATAATTTTAAAGGATACAATTTTACCCCTACAATTTTTATATACATTAACGCCTCTAAGTACCCCATGTATGCGGAATCTTAAGTCACCCATCTCAAGAAAATGTTATTTTTCGAACATTTCAGATCCTTTTAGCTGTAATTACGCATAATGTATATTGGTACCGACGCATATATACATTCCACTTGAAAAAGAAATCACCACAGGCTAAGAAAATAAAGAGTCAAACAAACTCATCACCAAAATGCAGTGTAACGTATCAATAAATACTGAATATCTACTTACCTATATGTTTATATAAATATTTCATTCCCAGCGGGTTCACCAATGTATGACAACGATCCGGTGTTGGTCAGAACACAGACACTTTAGATACACCACCTGGGTAGATCTGAAACAAGTCAACAATCACCACAAATATGCACCGACTGCGAACAAATATATTCTTTTCTAGCTGTGACTAAAAGAATCCAGTGTAAAGGCATTTTCAGGGAAAGGCCATAGATAAAGAGATTGACTGTTTGCAGTTTATTCTCTATGACTATCAATAGGACCCAGACGTGGGTATTATTAATCCTTTATAAATATAGGTTCTAATACTGACCACACGGCGAGTCTGGTTGATCTTTTGAATTCGTTCGAAGGTCACTTGAGACGGGGGTCATCACAGGTGAGTGAAAGGGGTCATGTCCCACGTAGTATACTTACATTTTACCAAATCTACAAGGGAATAATGTCAGGCGTAGTTTTCGTCCAGAATGAAAGTAAATATTTTCTTCATCTTTAGGTATATACTGCGGTCAGTAAACATAATGTTCAGTCTCAGGACAACATTATCAATAAAGCAATCGCATTTATATTCCAGGAGGATATTAGAGTTTTAATTCGTTTTATATTTAAAAGTTTGTCCAGAATGTGTTTGTTTTCTACAACTCTATTACATACCATTAAGGAAGGTTTTGTGAATTTGTTTAGTTGTGCAGAAATTAAATATCAGGACGTACTCACAATGCGTTCACTAAACAAGGAGTCTATGCATGGACAGACTCTCTGAGCGTTTTTTACTCACTTTAGCTTGACCACAATGGGATGTCTAGTTAGTATTGTGGTTAGACCGTACTGTATTGTGGTTAGACCGTACTGTTTGAACCTTTCTCTAAGTCCCCATTCTGCCTTCGCTGTAAACAGTCATGCATCGGAGAAGTTAACGATATGACACCCGATAGCTCCCCAGAGAATCTCGTCCCAGAACCAGACAAAGTAATATATATTAATCATCCTTGACAACGTGCATGTTTCCTTAATAAACCACTCTAAATTAATGTTATTACTTTAGTCGGGAAATCCCCGTCCTTCTCATTTTTTAATCTGAAGTTCGATCATCTGTCTAGATATCTTGGCTGTCTTCCAAATTTCCATGCATCGAAACTTGTAGTGGGGAACGGCTACTTCAATTTTCGCATCATGCGATGACTTTCCTTTTTTTTTTTTTACAAAATGCTTTGAAATATATTGTTATCATCTGACAACGGATCATTCATATAGCTATGAAAATGAATATCTACGAAAGATACGTAACATTGGCTATAGAAAGAAGAATGTTCCAACATCCATTAATACATCTTTGTAAGTAAGGTTTTGGTTCATGACGCATCTGCGGGAGCTCGTGAACTTTATGTCAATATTCTGCAGTAATCTTATCTTATCTCCAGGATTAAACCTATGCAATATGCTTGATATACAATTTTTCCTGCGTGTGAGATTTCATGCAGAACGCCAACAATTATGTAATCTATTACGCGGAAGAAATATGGTCAGTCGAGGACCGAACTAACTTTATGTAAATTGATCTGAAATATCGTTATAATTGAATATTTGATATGTTACTAGGGCCAAAGTCTACTTGCTTGTGTGCATGTAAACATGTTATGGAATATTATTGAAGGTTATCCGCTGGAGGCAAAACTTCATTGACTGTCATGACTTGAACGATGCGTCGGTGATGGTTTTAAGCTATCAGTATTTTTACTTATTTCATATCGAATATTTCATGATAAGGATTACTATATGTATTCACTAATTTTTCTTGATAACATATTGAATTTTGTAAAGAGTCAGCGACTACTGAGAAAAAGTTTACTCGTTACAAAAATGTGTTTTGCTGAGTAAAAATATTTTAAACACAAAATACATATTACAGTTACATTCAATTCTTAGGGCGTTCGATTATAAATATTGGTCTCACTCTAAGCTGTTGCTCATTATTTACATGTTGATATATAGAACGAATTTAGGTTGTAATTAGCTTCGATCAAGCTTAGCATATATATAAACAAAAATACTAATCGACTAAAGAATCACATAAAACAACCTCCACCCGGCGTGGTGCCAAATGTCATGATGACCAATAAAGGACATATTTAGTTTGTTACACACTCGACGGTCATAATAATCAACAATCAGTGATCAGCAATCAAGAAATGACCAACAATAATCCTAAATCATTATGCATCGTTCGTCCACACACCTTCATTGGTAGTGAATAGGTCAGTAAAATAATAGAATACTTTTACTTTACCGAAGAAACTAATATATTATAACATGCTTTGTGATCATACATATTCAATATACCCTGTTTTACTCGGAGATTGTTTCATGAAATCAAATTAAAACTATATCAGGTCAAATATTCAAGGAATTTAATGATTCACATTCGGATGTGTCAAAACTGTTGTTTTTGTGCATACTCGATCAAGAATTTGCTCACCAGGGAAACGTATGAAATAGATTTATCACATGGAAATAGCAATTGCACTAGGTTCATTGCCGCCATTCCTAAAAATCGGCGACGTTTTGGTCAGATATTAAATTCCTCTGATTTAAATTGAAAATTAGGAATTCACCCATGTGATTTTCCTCGCATGCCTCATTCCAATCAAGGTTGCCATCTAACGCCGGCATTGTGAACCTGGAAAAGAATTTACCTGTGGAAGCAATGGCGTCCTACAAGATAGACTATAGATCTGCCACTTTAAATCCACCCAAAATGGAAAAACATTATATTTGGTCATATTGAAATCTTAAACATTCGTCCGGTCGATAAGACCCCCAAACGAATATTTAGGTATATATTATGGAAGACCATTTACCCATCAACCGATGTCAAATATCCGAATCGGATGCCGAAATCCGATGCCCGAGACCGTACCGAACCGATCCGAACCGAATTCCGAACCGATAGCGAACCCCGAACTTAACTTCCCTATACTATTTCATACCGAAATCCTTTGGCCGATGTCAGTTAACTCGGATGTCGGAGGTTGGATGTCGGCCGAAGTTCGGCCGAAATTCGGGAAGTTCCGACCTTTATAATTTGCCGAATTAGGGCCGAACCGAACCGAGCCGAACCGATATTTAATAAATTCGGGAGAAATTCGGTAAAATCTCTCTTTTATTCGGCCGAATTCGACCGAATTTTGTCCGAATTCGGACTAAATTCGGACTAAATTCGGACTTCACATATTGGGCCACTGTGTCGCCATTTCCCAACGGATTGGAATACTTTAAAAAGCTCTGTAATGCTGACATGTTCCCGGTTCGTTTGGTATACAATACAAGTTCATAGCCTTAATTAACTTGCCTGTACAGACGTTAATTACTAATTTAATATATATTTTCATATTGTAAAATATTCACCTTATATAATCCTTACTAGCAACGATTGCCAAATGAGGTACAGATAATAATTCATTAATTATATGATTTTAGGACAGTCAAATAGATATGTTCAGGTATTTAATACATTTTAAATTTTGGAAAAAGCTCAAATAGTTTTTGAGTAATGAGCATAAGTATTACGACATAATTTTAGACATTATTTAGCTACTGCCATTAGCATTACCATTACTGAATGGTTATTTTGCTGTAACTTTTCTTCTAGTTGGAATATTTTCACAAACTAAAGAGTGTTATGACCCTTATATAAAGACTTATCAGGTACACACATAATTACAAATATTACCATTGACTATAATTTTAGACATTATTTAGGCAGATTAGTTATACCTGAGTATAATGAGTAATGAGCGGCACTATGTGTAGAAAGACACAGAGAGAGAGAGAGAGAGGAAAACAGAGACTTGTTATGTATATATATGTGTTATGTATACTGTATGTTATCTATACTGTATATTATGTATACTATATGTTAGTTATATATGGTATGCGGTATATATACAAGTATGTATGGATGATATATTGTATGTATATTATGGTGTATGTGGCCAATTCCACCAATTTGACAACATTTGGTCTCCTACTGTCATAATCATTTTATATCATTTTCTGAGTCAGGTGTGTATGTCAGGTATGTATGTATGTATGTATGTATGTATGTATGTATGTATGTATGTATGTATGTATATGTATGTTATATAAGCTTAAAAGATTGCCGAATGCCGAGTTTTCCTAATTTCGGCCGAATTCGGCCGAGTTTCGGTCAAAACTCGGCCGGGATTCGGCCGAGTTTTGGCCGAATTGATCCAATTCGGGATAAACGAAGTTCGGTATATGGGTAAATGGTCTTCCATAATATATGCATACTCAATTTATGCAGTTACCCTCGGCTGTCTAAAAGAAAATCTGGCTTTAGAAAATGAGGGGAAGAAAATTATATCCTTCGCCACAATAGACAAGTATGCACGATTAATGTTTGTTTTAAGATGTTTATTCAGCAAAGCAAAAATTATGTAGTATGTACACTATTCTCATTTCGAGCTGATTTTTAGAAAAATGTTACAAAAATTATTCAGTCGGCACAGCGACAGCTTGACAAGTAGAGCCGATTAGGCATGAATTATCATGCGAAAATAACTAAGTTATACAAAAGAAATAGAAGATCAAGAAAAAAAATAAAAACCATCACCTAGGGCAGCATCCTTTAACAACATTCCTAGGAGCATCGTTTCACCCTCAAATATCAATCAAAATACAAAGGAGCAAAATAAGTTTCAAGTAGTAATCTGATATTAGCCATCAGGACTGAAAGGGCGATTTCATACAGGCATAAACCTTCGACAACGTACTAATAATTCAAACAGTTTTGGACACATTTGTAGCCATTCATATCAAGCCATCAGGATTTGGAATCTCCCATACATTTTGGGTGTTTGAGAAGGCATTTTTACATATGTTCTTTATTTGATTTTTAAAAAAGGTAAGATCGTTATTCACCTTTACTTCTCTAGGAAGTGAGTTCCAGAAACTTAGGATTTTGCCAAAAAGACTCTTACGAATCCTTTCTTTGTGCCAGGGAGTTAATATCACTCTATTTTCCCTCATGTTATAGTCATGTTGTGGGAGATTCTCCGCAAAGTTATGACAATTCCAGAAGACTCCAAAGAATTTTTGCAATCTTCTGTAACATAACGGAATAATTCCTAGACTATTATGTAATTCTACGTTATTAACCCTATAAGCCCCTCTTCTCGTTTTAACACCAATGCACAACCGAAGACAATTATTTTGAGCTACCTGGAGTCTTTTTAGGTCCTTTTGACTACCTAAGTCCATAGTTAGAGTACTTGATTCTAGCACTGGAAGGATATATGTTTTAAATATTAGGAGTGCAATATCTCTACTAATATAGTGTCTTATTCTCGCAAGCCTTTTGTACAATAAGTTAGTTCTTACACAGACATTGTTTATGTGACAAGACATCGTTAATCCACTATCAAGGAGATATCCGAGATACCTAAAACTTTGGACATTATCAATCTGGACACCATTATTATATATGATATAGTCATCATGGTTTTTTTTCCTTGTGCCGTAAAAGGTTTGCAATTTGGTTTTAGAGTTGTTAATAGTCAAACCATTTTTTTCTGTCCAGGTCTTAAATTTGTTCACATCGTCTTGGACATCAACCAAATCTCTATTGGATCTTATACAATGGAGAAGAACACAATCATCGGCGTATAAGATTATCTTCCCAGCAAAATTTATATCAACCACATCGTTAATGTACAAAACAAACAGTAAAGGTCCCAAGATACTGCCTTGGGCCACGCCAGCATGTAGGAAGCGCCTATCAGACATATTGCCATTCAGACAGACCAACTGTTCTCGGTTCATCGAGTAGGAATTCAAAAGAGAAATCAGCCGTGGACCAAAGCCTAGTTTTTTCAATTTATGCATCAAAATTTTAATATTTATTGAATTGAAAGCTTTAGAGAGATCAAAATATGTTGCAACTGTATCTAAGCTATTGTCTTTATTTTCAACGACTATTTTCATAAATTCATAGATGGCGGTGTCCACGCTTTTTCCTACCCGAAAACCATGCTGGGATGGGGCAAGAATGTTTCGATCAAGAAGGTAGTTGGAAATCTTTTCTGACAGAATCTTCTCAAATATCTTACTGGTCATAGGGGCTATCGAGATGGGCCTAATATCATTTATATCTCTCGAATTTTTCTTTTTTGGAATCAGGGTGCAAAGCGAAATCTTCCATGACTGTGGGAAGGATCCAGAAAGTCTAATTTTGTCAAGCAGGGAGGTAAATTTGGTTGCACACGATAACAAGGCAAGTTTCAGAAAGGATGTATTTACATCTAAGATTCCACTAGATTTAGTTTCATCGATATTCTGAATATGCTTTACAACATCGTCCCTGGAAATTTCCCCGTCCCACTCAAAGACATCAAGGTTATTCTCCATGTCTTCATTAGCTGAGAAAACTTCAACAGAGAATTTAGGCATTATATCACAGAAGAACCTATTGCTGTAATTTGCAGCATCAAGACCCATCAATTTGTTCCCATCAACATCAATAACATGATCGATCGACGTCTGAGAAGCCCCTTTAATACCGTATAAGGTTGAAATATGATTCCAGAATTTCTTGTCATTTCGACTGAAACGCTGACATATATCATTCAAACCTTCCCTTTTTAATCTGATAATCAAACGCTGTACTTCTATACGTAGGGCCCTGGCCTGTCTGAAATCCTCAACATTTTTGCTTTTTGTAGCTTTCTTAAATTGTCTATTTTTTCTCATTACAAGCTGTCGTAGGTCTCTATTATGTAGAAGTTGGCCATTTTTTATCTTAAAGGTTTGCACTGGATATAGATCTTCCTGAATTTTTTTAAATTCACCTATTAAATTGTTACCTAACACTTCAAGATCTGGCTCAGACCAAAGTTCTTCATCAATATTAGATACCTGATCGTTAACAGCTTCATACGACATTCTCGAGGTTGGTCTACATTTGAAGGTGGCACCACTGTTAGGTAAACTATTTGTCTTACCTTTCTTTAGAATTACAAAAACAGGGACATGGTCACTTATATTTTCATAGATGTTTCCTGTATCCGCAACATTCTTACAATTAGTGGCAATGAAGTCGATCAGAGTACACGAATCAGAAGTAATACGTGTGGGTTCTGAGATATGCTGTATTAATCCAAACGAGTCTAATAAATTTATAAAACGTCTGGTAGATACATTTTGCTTTAGCAAATTGATGTTGGCATCACCACCTAAGATTAAGTTAGAATTTCTATAACGATTGTTCACAGTACCCAATAAAGTTTGGTTCAACGCTGTGAAGAAACTCTCAACAGAGCTACTTGGAGGTCTGTAAATAACAGATAACACAATTGATTTATTCATACCAGCCTTCAATTTGCATCCAAGAATTTCACAGTCATTGCTGTTTACACACAGGGCCTCTTCTAAACTAACATTGAATGTGCTTCTAAAATACACTAGTAGACCGCCACCACGTTTACCATTGACCCGGTCCTGTCTGACAAAGCTATATCCATTTATATCTAGCATTGAGTCGGGGATATCGACAGACAACCAACTTTCCACAATGCATATAACATCGTAGAAACCATTCACGAATTCGTTTCTTAGGTAGTTTAGCTTGTGAAATAGACTGCATACATGTAACTCTGGCAATGTTATGAATATGGGTTTGATAGCTATATACTTCTAGAATCCCGCCAGTGAAAACCCCCCTAGGCAAAATCCCACCGTCCGAAATTTCTCTACTACTGAATTCTGATTATAGGGCTCGAGGGTTAAGTTCCTGGCTCATACCTGTTAGATATAACAACAAGATTAAAATGTGTATGTTAATCTTGGTGGATATACAAATATATACCAGCTCATATTTTTAAACAAGCAAAGTGCTTGTCAGAAGTTTCTCCCAGGCATGGAAACATCCTGTAGAGATGACCTCAGACCATGGGCAGGTCGAATACAAAACATCCTAAAAGGATGGAAGTTATGAAAAAATCCTATATCCTTATAGGGGGTCATCTTTTTTTAACATGTTTTTGCTGTATATGTAATATTTTTTAGTTGTCAACATCCTCCTCCAAGCACACATAATTCTTTGGATTTTGGCATGGATGGATTGTTACTGGCGGGGTTATTGCATGGTCGGGTTATGGCTAGCGGGACTCTGACGGCGGGGCTTTGGCTAGGGGGTTCTGACTAGTAGGGGTGTTTTGGTGGTGGGTCCCCCCCCCCTGTAGCGACGCCTCTGCAGCATGTGGCGCTACATTGGATTGGTTTGGACTGCCATCTATCAGGTCTCTTGGAAATCATTGGAAATCTTGGTTTGTCCACCGATAAATCTATTTGACTATTTAGATTCAAATATTTATCTTCAACATTAAGAAAGAGTCTGTACTGTCCGACAGCTAGATGTCACCAGAGGCTACCAAGATATTTGCATGTCATTAAAATTCTACAACGTCTACGGAAATGAGTGTTTCGCTTCCAAAGCAGTTCGTTCACTAAGCCCATAAATGTTTCTCAATCTTAATCTAATATTTAAGTTGCTAATCATAATCAAAGTTTAGCCCTGTCATACTATTGCATGCCAGCATAGGCCTACTTCCCTGCACAAGCTTATCATACTATTTGGTCACGGCCAGACAAGCCGTTGTGCACCGCATAGCGTATACACCAAGCATATCATCCTTTCTACGTTGCGTTGATGTACAATATATCGTACGGGGATATCATACTTTTCTTACTCCATGCCATTGTATATCGATGATGATTTGTTAGAGTGTGTTATGTTTGCTAATTAGGTCCAGAGTATTACCGCAAGATTTGGGTGATGTGTCTTAGGCTATGTACTTTTATATATACTTGTATGGAATCTTTTTCTCATTTTCAATGCTGCCCACCACCCCATCCCCAGGCTGCCCCGCCGCTACTCTCCTGCGCTTTTGTTTTGGTGTCTAATGATACACATGCCTCACCCCTGTGCGAGGCATGTGTATATCCTACAGCCAGCGGTAGTGGCTACCATAGAGCGCATGCGGTGGCGAGTGCATGTACTAAAGGGCGGCAATGGGCGCTTGGTACAAATCATAACACACCAATCGAGAGTGGTAAATGGGCTTATATCTTCTTTTCTAGACAATATTGTTCCAGTAACCACTAGCTAATATCGTTGCTTACTAATATACGGTAGTTCTCACACCTGAGACAAAGCTGAATGAGCATTTATTTCGTTGGCAGAGACAGCAGCAATTCCCTTTTCTTCTACTATGTGCGTAGGACCGTGATAACGGGTACGACTGGTCCAATTTTAGAGAGTAGCCGGTGGCGGCTTTTTTAAAAAAAAGCGGTGGTCGTGGGAGAGTCCAGAAAATTACCGCAGCAAGACACTTAATTGTGGGAAGTAAATTGGTTATATTTCACCAGATCTGAACGATTTAAAATTTTTTTATATTTGAAAATAAATGATTGTCCCACCCACCCCACCTTTCCCTGCCCCTCCTACCTACAATATCCACTTGATTTAGTGTTAAATACCGAGCCTACACATCACCAATGTGCTGAGTAGGCTCCCGCCCTATAAATAGCCTATGCATGTTTGTGAGCGTGGGTATTATGTAAGGGTGGCAGTGGCTATATGGTTGAAGCTATGTAAACATGGCGGGAGTGAGTGACAACAGATAGAGGGTGCATGAATGTTTTCAAAATAGCATTGCTAGACCATGAATGCAGTATTTTTTCCAGACAAAAAGGTAGCTAACTAAGTCAAGTTTCTCTCAGACGAATTACAGGTAGCCACTTACAGGGAAAACGTTAAAAAGAAGGCCATAAGTATGGGTCGTGTCTATATGGGGAGTGGACGCTGATGGGTTGGGTGACGTCACAAATTGTTGATGTAGGCTTATCCGCCCACAGAGGGCGGGTCGGTCACATCTCGTCCAGTATAGATGCACATTATAGATGCACATTCAATGGAGTGTTCAAACATCAGCACAATTAGGTCCATTATAGACGCAGCTCCCTAATATGAGAGCGTGTTCCACCAGAAAGTGCATGGTGGCTTGCCGTAATAGGTATGAAGCCCTTATAGAACAGTTTACATTAACTAGGATATTATATTATTGAGCGGATAATGAAACCTTAGGCTTGTCAGCCGGACATGAACACCCGTTCATCCAGTATAGATGCAGATCAATGCAGAAACTAGTCAGATGTTAATACAATGGTTGACACAGTTGATGGTAATATATACTTAAGCCATTGATACAGTATAAGTATATATATAGGGCCAGTAGAGACGCATCTATATGCAACTATGAATCAGGTATTCAGGTATCAGGTAATACAATAGTGAACATATGATAGGTCCAGTATTGTCGCAATCAATAGCTCAAACTTTCCTTTATTAAACAAATTGAAATTGAGATTGAAATTTGGTACAGTATGGATGCAAACCAATAGTATGGAATAATGTCCAATAATTTCTAATAATAGAGCAAGAAGAGTAGGTGGAATTGAGATTGAGATTGAAATTTGGTCCAATACAGATGCAAACCAATAGTATGGAATAATGGCCAATAATTTATAATAATAGAGCGAGACAGAGAGAGATGCTATGATATATGATATCAAACGGCTATACAGGTGATATTTTCATGGCAGACTTGCTACTATGTTGTACTGTTATAAATAGCTATATACTAAAATGGTGCTCTGGGAAAAATCATAATCTGTTTCGCATCTGGATCCCATCAGGGATTTTGTTCAGGAAGGGTCGAGGTTTGCTTTTGTGCGTTGTGTGGACCCGACTAGACAAAAATAAGTGCAGTATTCCGCGGTTCTCATTTACCACATTCTAAGAAATGGTTGGGAAATCTCATGCATGCGGATGTCTTGATTTATGGTTATCATTGAATCGTTTATCTTTTCTGAATACCTACGTGGGGGTAAGCCTTATTGATTTATCGACTAACACTGTGACGAATTAAGGCCCAATAAGATGTTTTCCATTATACACATCCCAACCTATTAGATGACATATTGAATGAGTTTTGACAGGATCTGTAATGTGTAGAGACGTGAAAAACTTAAAAGACCATGCCCCGATGTATGTACCCCACCCCGACGTAGGCACCCCACCCCAATCATTCACAAAACCTGCTGGAACACATTTACTTGTCTGTACATCTTGATGTCAGCACACTGAGAATTATATGTATCTTATCAGGTCTAAATAATTTATATAGAGCCTACTTACTGCCACCATGGGCCTACATTAGAGTGGGGGCTTACGTCGGGGGGGGGGGCTGCCTAAGTAGGGGTAAGGTTTTTTTGCCATTTGGCCCAAATTTCCACACATGTTGTTCATATGCTCAGAATTTGAAGTCGTGAATAGGACACATCGCTCACTAGGCATATATATAAAGAGTTTGAAAGATGATGAATAATAGAATAATTAAATAAATTGCAAAACGTAAGCTCAGTGAATCTTGACGCTGACTGCCCCCATTTCGTGAGAATCGACCATTTATATACTTGGCACATTTCGTCCTCATTCAATGAATGACAAACCTTCAGTGACAACTATGAATATATTGACATTATCTCTGTGGACCCAAATGGAAACTACTTTACAAATAATTGTGAAAAGAAAGAGAGATATAAGCTATACTAACCAAAATATGTCAAATACATCAAAAGAAACATTAGTGTGGATCCCCATGGCATATTACAATACCTGGTAACGATATTGGCTGGGAAAGTATGAGGGTGGAGTCAAACATTCAGCATGAATAGAGATGGACAAAAACCAACTGAAACATCATTGAACTATCTTCACAGTTTGCCCCTTGCATGGCACAGCTGCGCTTCTTAAGTGAAAAGGGAATTATCAACCCCACCGTGATTGTACGATTGCGTCGACAATAGGTACTACAGACCGATGTACAGGGTAGATCTTTATGGTGAAACAAGATGCTACAATGAGGGGAGTATACCTTTTCTCGTAGACAATTCCACACCCCACACTGGCTTTCTCTGAGCGACAACTTGCTATAACCCAGCATCAAGGTAGGAAAATGAATCCATATTCCATTGCAGCATTGTTGAATACAGTACTGTCTGGTGAACCACAAGTAAACTGTTGAAAAATAAACGTAAATATACATATAGCAGCATCAGTGTCAGCGCCACGTGTGGAATACACACGTGATGCTGACACATCCCCCCCCCCCCCCCCACCATCTTCCAATTACGGAGAACCGGAGTGGATTGAGGATAAATGAAATGAAGTATGTCTGACATCTCATCTATGAATATTATTAATAATTAATTCCTAATATTTATTAAATGCAGTAGAGTAACATACCACACATGACGCTGACAGCAGAGCTTCTCAAATCCTAATTTGGTTCCTAGTTTTTACATAATATTAACTGATATCTGAAATGATTTATTTTTAATATATCAAGTCCATGTAGAAGTGACCAAAATAATATATATTGGTTACCCCATGTTGTTACATTTTTTCCAGGCCTGGATTTTATATTCCACACGTGACGCTGGCATTTAGAGTTCCCAACATGTTTTTTTCATTCTTACTAGACCAAAAATCCATATTAAACAAATAAAAAACAGATCATACCAGGGTCAAGGCTCAATTTAATGGTAAAATAAGTTTAAACGATGTTCGACTAAATATTTTTATTTATTTCCAGTATTTTTTGGGGCCTCCCTTAATTTTTCTTCACTTTTAAGGCCCTGAAATCCAGTTTTTTAAAATCTCCATGCCTAAATTATTAGGAAAAACTATGTAAATAGGGGGTATTTCTGATGTATTTCGGGCAGGCGGAGACGATAAAACTATTCACAAATGTCCCCAATCATTTTTTCACATTCAAATAAGCAAAGACGATTTTATGGTCAAATCACGACCAAATGGTGGAATTGATATATTATATATAAATTTATATATGCACCCTAAACCCCTATAGCCTGCCAGCTAGTACCATTCAGACAAGCTGGCGTGCCCGTTAAGCGCCTTATCCACTTACACGTCGGTTAAAATGTGTCGGTCACCGTGACGGCCGCCAATAAGCGACCAGTTGCATCATCATTGGGGGAAAAAAATCCCCCAAGCATGGATTCAAACTCGGCAACCTGAGATTGGTAGGCAAACGCCACTATAGTACCAAATTTGTTGAAGATATACCCTTAACTTATGAGTCTGAATGCTAAAATTAATAGTGAAAGAGTGAGAGTGAGAAAGAGGGATGCAGACAGACAGGGCGATTGCAATTGAAAAAGAGGGAGAGAGAGAAAGAGGAAGAGAGCAGAGAAAAGAGAGAATAAATTTGTTCTTATTACTATCAAGGCCAATACAATATTTATGTAATAAAAGAATGTTGTGGTTGTCTCATGGTTACTCATTACAGTTCACCATGGAATTTCTCCCACTTGGATAACTTAGACTAAATGTGCTCAAGGTATAAGAGGTCAAGTTTCTTTGCTTGGTCTTATGAGTTATGTACAATGTTAAAAATGCTGACGATTTTGTACAAGATATGCAGAGAGCTGTAGAGAGCTGTCCGCATTCATCGAATGCCACAGTATTGTCCTTCACAATGTAAACCTGTAAAAAGCACGAGGGGTATGGAAACCTCCCATTTGTCGGAGACATTCCCTTAATTGCAGTCATTGACTGAAATAAAATGTTTTCTTATCTTATCTTATATGCCCAGAGAAACGCGAATAGCGGAGGGAGTAAACCTTAAAGAGGGAATTACGCATAGTATTCATATGACGTCACCCCAGTCAGTGGCTTTCCCCACTGGCAGCCATATTGTGTGTCTGCGCAGAGAGCAGGAGGCACCAGATCGACAGGCTTTTCCCGTTTTGAGGGTTAAAAGATGGCTATTATACTTTTTTCCCGATCATGACAACCTAAAAATGACTATCTAACCTATCAGCATACTTTATATTACATTCACGCTTTGGAACTTTTGGAGATGAAAATGGCATTTTCGAGTCTTTGAGCATATATATATGTCCAGCTAACATTTACAAGGGGTGACACTGAACATTGCGAGCCGCGGCCAGTGCCGTGACGTCAGTGAATAGCCTACTATACATGACTGTATAGAAAATCACCCTGGATGCAAAAGATGGCTATTATACTTTTTTTCCCGATCATGACAACCTAAAAATGACTATCTAACCTATCAGATAGGGGTATACCTATACCGGTAACCTCTGGAATAAGTTACCGGTGGAGGTAAAAGTAAAATCGTGGAAAAATCTAAAACCTTATTTAAAAGAGAATATATGCTGGCTGGAAAATTGATAGGAGCAAAATCAGTCATTGATCAGTCATAATTTATAGTGAAAATGCTTGTCTTTTTGGCTTATATTGCGTCACATAATCGATGATAGGCAATATTGAGTTTCCAATATCAGGTCAAAATATTATTCACTTGTACTGAGTATTTTGTAGAATGTTTTGCGTACTAAGTTTGGATATTGCATCTTCACCCACTATTGCGTACCAACTAAATATTGCATCTCCACTCGATATTGCGTCTCCACTCAATATTTCGTTGCAACTAAATATTGCGTCTCCAGACAAAAAGAGAGAAAGAGAGAGAGGAATTACCGCAATTGTCTATTATTGATATATATGAGAACTGCTGGAGAAGACCTGTAAGTTTCGGCAGTTTCGCTAAGGGAATTCCCAGGAAAGCTGCCTGGGATTGATGACTGTTGTATTAGACATACTACACGAATAAGTTGTCAGTATATACAAATATCGCGCACAAGTACACATTCTCGGATTAGAAAACCCTATCTGCCGCAAGGACGAAAACCTTGGTGTAGCCCTAGCATTATGGGTGAATGCGCTCTCAGCTATTAGGTCTATTGTTTTTTCATTCAACTAATAGATTACTCATGTCGGGGCTGAATAAGTGATTGGGGTGTATCGGTATTCTGCTTAATGTTGGTGGCAAGCAAGTTACCTGTTATATTTTTATGCAGCTATCTCTCTCTCTCTCTGCATGGGTCTGAAGTGCAAATGCACAAGATTAATGTACAATGATTTACAGGTGTGAATAAGACAAAGATATATATGCGGATTGCATGTATTGTTACAGGACAAGCTACTAGTTAGTAGAGGGGTGGCGATTGTCACCCAGCAATTTCAGTTATGTATTCTGGGGTTCATTGAGTCTGCCCCTAAATGTGTCAACACCCCATTACTTCAGGTATGGGAACGAGAGGATGAGGAGATGAGCCGTCACCTGGGACGAACCATCACCCATCTTAAACCGTCCCCATTTTTATGTCATTGTTATGCTTATTTCATGTGTTTTTCTCGAGTATGGAATGATATGGACAAATGAAACGTATCACAACTTATGTGAAAATGGTGTCTAATATAATTGTTTTAAAAAAAGAAGAGAATAATAGTGTCTTTCAGAAAGGTAAATATTTGTGGAATTCATTACCTAATTAATGCACGATATCACTTTGATATTACAGTAACATTTCTTTTTTCTCTGTTCTTCCTCTCCGTCTCTTTCCTATTTTCTTTCAATTACAATGTCAATGTCTGCCAATTTCTCACTTTCACTCTTCCTTCCGACTCATAAGTTGAGGGGACATCAACATCATATTCTATAGGAAAGTTACCCATAGCGACTTTTTAATCAAAACAACATAACATTTCAGAATAATGATCCCCCCCCCCCCCCCCAAAAAAAAAAATACTGCTGGTTACTATCTTTTAAACAGTGGTTTGGATATGATAACTTTTGTTTTTTTAGGTGGTGATGGACGAGCATAAGCATTTCGTTGGCCTCCTGATTAAAAAAATACAAGAAATTTTGTAGGATACCTTCCCCTAGATGATTTTTCTCTCTTGGATCTAAAAATGCCAACGAAAATAATGTCAGATAAGGACTTAAGTCTCTGCATGAGCTGTTGTTTTTCAACCCAAATGACACACGTCTGGTGGAATTGCTTATATATTCAAACGGTTGGACAAATAAAATTACTTTTGATAGTTTGAATATGCAGTACCTCTATGCATGTACCTTTTACATCTACCCCAGGAAATGTAGTTGATGATAAATCAGCAAAGATGCGCCTGATCTTGGAATCATCATAATAATTATCTAGTCTGTCAAACTTAAGGTTCAATTGAGAATGGCAATGTCACATTGTACAATTTTTTCCAGTTTTCCCATCTTTAAAAACGTAGTTGTCATCGGAAAAGTCAAATGAGACTTTATGAGAATATAACCTTTCAGGAGTCTTATGAGAATACCAGTATGAACTGAAATTGGGCTCAATAACATTCTTTAAATAAAGAGAAAAAAGAGACAGGACAGGACATAATTATAGGCAGTGATTTCTCATTTGATCCCAATGATGGAACAATCAACCATGAAGCAATGACTCCATTTAAATATTCAAGCTATTGCATGATATTTTTATTGAAATAAATAAAAGTAACTTTTATCCCTACTACCCCTCCATAGAATTAACCTATAGGTATTATAGCGAAGGCTGGGAGTGGAAGCATAGTCTGCATTGGCTTCCTAGTGGTGATTGCCTATTGGCTCGGCACGCTGAATACCTTATCAACTATTCAACGGCAGAGTGCATGCTTTATTTGGGCAGATATTTAAAGCTGAACTCACTCACTCACTCACTCCCTCACCAAGGAGACTGGAGTATCCCTGAGAGATCATGGGGATCATGTTGACATCCCTATCTATATGCTTCATTTTCAGCTTTCTCAATTCTATCGAAGGTAGAATTATTTATTTGAATATTTTCGGTTAGAGCAGTTTCTCTAGTTCGAACTACCGAATTCAAATAATTCTAGACTTTGGTCAAGATGCATTAGAACTGATGAATGATACATGGAAGTTATACTGGAGGGAACATTAATAGAAAAGTCCAATCGTAATGTACACTTGGGTACCTCTCTTGAGGTTTCACCTGGAAACATCTATTCTTGTATGTAGAAGAGCAAGGCTTCCTCTCAGGTCATCAACTGCAATCTGATCGCACTCACGACTGGATACCATTAATTTGGAAGGCTAGAAGTCATTTGAAATCAATAGCAATCAAAATTGTACTATATTTATTTAGCATCTGGATATCTTAGACCGATGTTTTTTATTGCAGCTACCAATGGTGTAAATGACTGCAAGTCGAATCTTGCCGGAGGCAATTATCGTGGCAGGGTGTCTGTTACCAAGTCTGGGAAGAAGTGTCAGCGATGGGAGAGCCAGTATCCTCACAAACATAATGTGACGAAGGTATGAATAACATTTCATTATAGTTATTTCACTAACAGCTTGACGTAATATCTGTTTTGTGCTCATTTGGTCACTGTGCCTTTATTATATTTGGTCATATCAGGCGAGAAAACTGTTAAAGGGATATCGCGCATTTCGGGTGCTCCATCCCCTTTTAAATATTTTGGATCTCTAGGATGTATTCCTATAATGATTTAGTGCGATGTGATTTTATTTCTAGATCGAACTTTGAAAGATTGAATGTTATGACATTGCTATGAAGTATTTCTCATACAATAAAGCCCCATTTGATGTATGAGTACTGAATAATGAATGCAGCTTGTATACTGCGAATCTCTTTGTATTGTGGTAAATAAAGTGAACCAATAGCTTGAGTTGTGGTAGAGGGTAGCATTGGTGGCATGAATAATCATGATAGGGTCAGAGCCATATATACCGCAGTAACACAAGGGAGTAACACAATAGCAAGATCGATCCCCGAACCTCTCCTCAATGAACACTTATTTATTAGATATAATTTCGACCCACAAAGTCGTCATTTAATCAAACACACCTACTCCCTTTGATTATTAACAAGCTAGCTGGGGTTATTTTACATGCGCATAGCCAGTTATACACACATGATCTCATGCCTCTAGACACAGTGTGACAAATAAAGTCGTAGAGAATTTGAGTCGGGTCTTTTCTTGTACTTTCAGTTACCCATTTGTTTCATCTCTGTAGTATGGTTATCTTATATACCTGAGGGAATTATGAAGAATGACAGTATGACTTGAGTGATGTTTGGATATAAGTCAAATGAATCAAATACTAAGAGACTGATACATTTCGTATTGCACCTCCAACGACTGAAACTGAAATGCAAAACAGCCTCATTTCATCTTAGGAATACATCACTACTCTTTGTTTGTTTGTTTCATTCAAGATGTAGCATTATTATCGCATGAAGGTAATTTTTTCTTTTAATGCAGTTAAGTAATCATATTAAATGTATTCACAGGAATTATTACCTGATGATGACATCTCAAGGGCAGAAAACTATTGCCGATCACCAGATTTCGATGCAGCTGGCCCATGGTGTTTTACAATAGAGATGGACAGACTTTGGGAGTACTGTGACATTTCCACATGTGGTTAGTATAGACATGCAGGATATCTCTATTATACATCCCAAGCCTTGCAATAGGGCATGTAAGTGTCATGGCCGTCGTTCGCCCGCTTCACTTGGATAACCTTGTTTATTGTCTCCACCTATGCCAATTATCAGGGTGCATGATAAGCTATAAAGCACTGCAATTGGATGCAAACTTTGCTGTTAATAGCGACCCTTGACCTAGATGGATTTACATGACCTATTTAGGGAGTAAGGGTAGGGGGAGACTATAAAGATTAATAACCTCGGCATGACAGACACTCAGGATTTACAGTCCTTCAAATATCATGGGCTTCGCCTCAGGATTTTTTGAAGGACTGTTTTTTGGTTTTTTTAAATTACAAACAAAGGCCATACATCATAATAATAAAGACGCATCTCAACGTGGTCAATGTTTTTGTGCGTTGCCTAGCATTATACAAGAAGAAAAATACTAATTTAAACAGCAGCAGTTATTCATACTTATGATTCAACCAAAATACAGAGTTGGGAAAACTTCAATAGAACATCTCCAAAAATAGCCAATTAAGCATCAAGTTTCAAATTACAATAACTCTCCTCCCCACAGACTTACATAAAGTACAGATTCATAATTATCATCAAAACTAGTCCATTCAAACTGCCAAACACATTTCAGGACACACATTCCATCAGTTACATATTCAATTGTTCATCTACTTCATCCATATTCACTTGCCTCATCCTCCATTTCAAAGTCATATTCATATTCTTTTGTAGAAAAAAACATCGCCTGGAGTCCTAATAAGGACTAACAAATTCTAAAAACTGCAGAACTGATAGAAAATAGCAATTATCTCCTAGATATTTATAATAGGATTTGTAACGCCTTCCTCTATCTTATCCCAGTAGAACTTTATCACTTTACGTGAGAAATCTTCAATGTCTACACTCATTCTTATATTCACAGATAGGGAATTCCTCAAACATGGTCCCCTATAGAATTGACTTCTTAACATTCGCATTCATTCACTTTTAGGGGTAAAAGTTTTAAAGCAAAAATTTCTGCTCCCCTCTCAACAATACAGCTCTTTCTTCCACTAGGTATTTCTCCCTTATGTTGTACAATAATTTCAACAATGCAATCTCACGATACCATGCAAGGGGCATAATGCTTCCACATAAACATAGCTCATGCCTGGTTTGGTTCTTTCTGAAAGCCAGTCTCAGAGCTCTCAAAACCACCTTTTGTAATTTATCTAATATTCCTCTATTACAACTCACAATAACAGGCAATGCAAATTCAAGTACTGGCAACAGCTAGGTCTTACACAACAACCAGCATATCTTACTAATCATATATTTCCTGCATCTGCTTATGTTCGCTAGTGTCCCATAAACCTTCCTATACACATCACTAGCAAAAGGATTTAAGGACATTCTTTTGTCAATAGTAATCCCAAGGTATTTAAAATAGGAATACCCGATCAATTTGCTTGTCTCCACATTTTAAAGTAATGTTACCATACTGGCCATTTCTCTCTATAGAATAGCTGATATTTAGTCTTGTCTATATTAATTATATATAACTGTAATCCATTTACCTCACACCAGGTATAGTACTTGTTGATAGCTAATTGACCTTTCTGTACAAGTTTGTCTTTATTACTACATACTATATTTATCACAGCGTTGTCAGCATATGTTATCAAGTGACCATCGAAAACAACATCCATCAAATCATTGCAAAAACTTATATACAACAATGGTCCCAAATCCCTTGGGGGACACCGTTAGGTACATATTGAGAACTCGAAAAAAGCATTCCTTGTCTAATAAACTGTGTTCTTTCACTGAGAAAATTGAAGATAAAACTTGTCAAAATTGGGTCAATACCCGTATTTTCCAACTTGCGTATAAGTACAGTATGTGGGATGGAATTAAATGCGTACATCAAAATAAATAGATAGACAGCAAGAATTATTTTCGATCGCAGGAAATATCTGCTCCTAGTGTTCATGAGTGGCTCCTAGTGTCAACTGTACATCCCTGGCGCCCACCATAGGCCTATATCGAATAATTTGACCCTATATGGAGTATATTCCATGGGAATATAGGTATAAATCAGAGAAGGGCGCGGCGGACCAGACGGGACGTCATAACCCGGTCGTCAGGACGACTTAGAACTTTCGTCAGGGAGACGGGGGCGTCCCACTGACGGGGCGTCAGTCGCCATCTTCCCAGCTATCTCAGAAGACGAGGAAGTTTCAAAAAAATTTTAAAGCGAGAAAAATTCGTCCTCATTCTTCGAGATGGCAACCATCAATTGTCCTGTGTGTTTGAAACGGCACAAAGAACCAGCCTGCACACAAAAGGAAGACGGTGCTAGACATTGCTAAAGACCTGGACATCGAGCCGACCACTTCGGCCAGAGGCACTACGGAGTATCAGGCCTGGTTGGAGTCTATGGTAGCAGCACAAAGAGTCAAAATGGAACGTCTACAAATCGAGACCAAAACCTGTGCCTTGGAGGCCCAGTTGGCTCAGATGAACACTTCCATGAATTCTCCGAGAACTCCAGGCGGGATGGGCACCATGGGCTTCGACAGTTCTCCGCCTAACCTGATGCGGGGGCTTGACTTGACTCGCATTCCTGACCTCACGAAACTTCGCCCGGAGAGTCACCTGATAGCTGAAAAGAAGGCAGAACACATGACAATTCGTGAGTTATTGTTTGGCTGTATGTCAGTCCTTAACTATCTGATCGCTAATGATGTTGACCCAATGGGATACGGGTTACACATGACCTTTGTGGCAAATAAGGCGCTGGGCAAAGATTACGTGAAGCTGGCACTGATTCGCTATGAAAAATCTGTTACGGATGCCGTGCTAGAGGGAAAGCTCAGGGATTGGGTGCATGTTGAAACCCAACTAGCCAGCACGTTTTTTAGCCCAGAAAACATGAAGGCGTTTACTACCTTGAAAAATCTTTCGGCGTCAACAGCCCCTTGCTACGCCCGCAAGGTTGTGGTGAGGCCAGCCTGCAGGATGGCCGGGGAAGATAAATACGATCCCCTATTCGACTTCGAACATTGGCCTTCAGATATTTGCTGGATTTACAACTATCAGCATCCCACGAAAAAGTGTTCTGTACCATGTAAGAGGAAACATGTCTGTGCCCTGCGTTTATCAGCTAGTCACACGGCCGATGTGTGCCAATCGCGCACCAGCACCTTTCGCTGGTCTGATGTCTCCGGTGGAGGAGGCGCAGAGTAGCGTGCAAAACAACCAAGATGGCAGCCCCTTACTTCCGGTGAGTGACAAAATCCCTTCTGCATCAGTTTCTTCCATCATTTCTGAGCCAGATTTTGACACCTTGATTCATCTATGCCGTGAAAGGGGGTCCGACCATATCTTACATGGAGTAAGATCCCAGCTTAATCCTTCAATGTGGGCTAACATGCTTCTTTTAGACAATACTTGGGACCCCGACTCGCACTACGTGCTGGACGGCATCATGTTTGGTTTTCGTCTAGTAAACAAAGATGCGGACATACAGAGCTATTCCACTAGTAACTATAACTCATGCTTTTCGTCGGCATCATTCTCCCAATTAGACGCCTTAATTACCACAGAGATTCGGACAGGTAAACTTTCAATTGTCGACTCTTCACCTCACTGCATACATGCTATCGGTGCAGTCCCGAAGCCAGACGGGGGGGTGCGACCTATCACGGATTGCAGCCTCCCGGATGGTCTCTCTGTCAACAACTACACTACAGAGGTTGTCTCAAAGTTCAGCTTAATTTCTATAGATGACATATCACAGGCAATTCCACGTGGTGCCCTAATGGGAGTGGTGGATTTGTCTAGTGCCTACCGTTCATTGCTGCTCCATCCTTCTCAACGAACCTTCTTTGGCCTCACATGGAAAATAAATGGCCATCCCACCTTTATCGTCGACAATGCTATCTGTTTCGGGGCCAGCGCCGCCCCCTTCGTGTTTCACAGAGTTACGGATTGTGTCTCGCGCATGTGTATTCCGCGTGGGTTTAATTGCAGAAGCTATTTAGACGACTTTATTTACTGGGGTGATTCCATGGAGAGTGCACTAAATACCCAGTCATTCCTCTTATCAGTGCTCAGACGTTTAGGTTTCTACATCGCATGGAAGAAAGTGTCTGGCCCTTCTCGAGTCTGTAGGTTCCTAGGCATCAATCTCGACTCCACTTCCATGACACTGAGCCTCCCTGAGGACAAAATGGTTAGGTTACAGTCCGAACTACAATTCTTCTCTGGTCGCAAACGGGCTACCAAAACGCAACTTCAACGCCTCGCAGGTATTTTATCACACTGTAGCAAAGTTATCTCTGGTGGCCGCATATACATTAACGCAGTCTTTGACCTATTAAAATCAATGTCTAGCATGGAGAAAAGACGCCTATCAAGTGACATGATCTCTGACCTCCACTGGTGGGGGGTTAACATGGACTACTTCAATGGTGTCTCTTGCATGCTAACACCATCTGCAACAGTTTGGGATTACGTCGCGTGGGTTTCCACATCTTCCTTCGCCGCCTCCCTGGGCAGTGTCACGGTCGGTGGTACATATGCATACGCTGACTCTGAGTTCATCGGCTTCCACTTAGGGACCAGCCCTTGTGCCATAAACCTGCCCCCCTGCTGTTTTGCAAGCCCTTCTTCATGTGAACTGTGCTCGCTGGCTGCCATGCTTCATTGTGCCTTACCGTCGCGGGACTTGAATGACAGTGCCATACTGGTTGTGTGTAACACCTGTACCTGTGCCCACATGCTCTCTAAGGGCAGAGCCCTGTGCCCTCACCTTGTTGACGTCCTGAAATTCATCTTTCATATCTGTTTTGCCAAAAATGTGTGTCTTGTACCTTCCACTATATCTTCCATGCAGGCAGATTAGACTCAGAGGTACGCAAGCTTCAATGGAACGCCATGGCGGCGACTACTAAATCTGTGAGATCAAGCCAATGGAACCAGTTCTCCTTATTCTGTGCTTCTATAGGTCAAGATCCTCTACCAGTGGGCCCCTTGCTGGTGTCCAGATATTTGGCCCACATGGCTACAGTTAAACGTCTCGCCTATTCTACTATTAATAACAATTTCTCCACCTTAAACCATTTATCGAAATTCTATGGGGGACTTGACCTACGCGAGGATTTCCAATTGTCTCTACTAATGAGAGGCATCAAACGTGCCACGACTAATGTTGAATCTCCCAAGGATCCTCTTCTCCCCCACGACCTAAAGGAAATGTTCCAGGTAGTGGACTTGGAAAATGGAACTTGGACATGGAATTCGCTGTGTGGGTGGGTGTACTTCTGTGCTTTCGTACCCTTCTTCGCAAATGCCATGTCTTCCAGTCAGAGGGCAATCTCCATCTGCTAGCCAGGGGCGACGTCACCTTCGACGGAGATTGGGTTATGGTGTCGGTTGGCTCTTCAAAGACTGATCAACTTGGTGCTAGGCCCTTCGTTGCACCTGTAAAACGTAGCTCATCTGCTCTCTGTCTGGTCCACGCCCTCAGTTCCCTGGTCTCACGTCATCCTGCTTCTCCTTCAGCTCCCTTAATATCCACGAAAGGGGGTTCTCCAGTTCTTTACTCCTCAGCACTTCGACTGCTTAAAAAGTGGGCGGCGGCGGCGGGCATCAAAAAAGACATCGGGCTCCACAGTCTTCGCCGTGATTCTGCAACTTTTATGCACCTCCAGGGTGTAAATCTGCAAGACATACGCATGGCAGGGGACTGGCAATCACTGGTGGTGTTAAAATATCTATCTGCCCCCCTCCCTCACCGCCAACACATCGAGTCCAAGGTGGCCCGGGCGCTGGACTCTCTTCCTTAATCTCTCTACTTAGCACTTATTGGACGAGTTGCCGCACAGCGCGTAAATAAAGGCGAGATCGAAGATCGAGTCCTTTATTTACGCGTTCGTGCGGCAACGAGTCCTATAAGTTGATTATTATACATGCCTAGATTTGAATGTAAAACGTGCTTAATTAAAAAGATAATAACATAATTTACCATAATATGTGGTTTCGTATAAGAGAAATGGAACTAGAAACAGTTGAAACATGGAGAAAGAAAGCACTCGCACTGGCAAACTTGCGTCAGCAACCTTGCGTCGGCAATCTTGCGCCACCAAACTTGCGTCACCATGACAACGCGCCGGTAATGTACTAGTCCAATACCACGTTACAAGTAATGTGCGACTGTCGGGGCCTCAGTATTGAATGCGTGTATAATAATACTCAATACTATAATAATAATATAAACAAACTGGGTTTTGGGCGCAAGCTCTTATTCTCTCTCCACCATCCAGGACCATGAGAGAGTTATGCCATTTAAATAATTACTGAGAGACTATGCATGAACTAGACATTACTCTTGAATGATTCTCTTATTCAATGATTCACATTTATTACTAGACAATTGTTGTTACTGTCTATATGCTCTGCTACCTTACACATTATCGATTCATGTTAATGTTATTATCCCTCAGAAGCTTCTGCCTTGTGACCCATTTCCATGCTTACATTGAGGTTTCGAAATAACAACCTTAAAGCTAATAATTGTTTTCGTGTGATTTATGGAGTATATTCCATGGGAATATAGGTATAAATCAGAGAAGGGCGCGGCGGACCGGACGGGACGTCATAACCCGGTCGTCAGGACGACTTAGAACTTTCGTCAGGGAGACGGGGGCGTCCCACTGACGGGGCGTCAGTCGCCATCTTCCCAGCTATCTCAGAAGACGAGGAAGTTTCAAAAAAATTTTTTTTTCTAATTCTCTCTTCTCTAAAGGGGCGCAAGCTCTTATTCTCTCTCCACCATCCAGGACCATGAGAGAGTTATGCCATTTAAATAATTACTGAGAGACTATGCATGAACTAGACATTACTCTTGAATGATTCTCTTATTCAATGATTCACATTTATTACTAGACAATTGTTGTTACTGTCTATATGCTCTGCTACCTTACACATTATCGATTCATGTTAATGTTATTATCCCTCAGAAGCTTCTGCCTTGTGACCCATTTCCATGCTTACATTGAGGTTTCGAAATAACAACCTTAAAGCTAATAATTGTTTTCGTGTGATTTATAAGGCTATCCAGGGGTCAGAACGTTCCTGAAACCTTGGAGTAATCTGAAAACAGTGAAAACATTTCGTTGCAATTCTATTCCTTTGGACCTAACGTCACTTCCTATCCCGGAAGTAGTACCTAGTGCATGATGAACCCAACTGGCGGCCATGTTACTTACACGCCCTATTGACATTACAGGAAAACAACCCATGTATTAAAACATGTTTTTTTATCATAACATCACATTTGCTATATTAATAGCAAGTGGATCTACCCACGTAACATTAGGGGTACATTGTAAAGCTTGAGCTTTGTTGTTTGTTTTTCATGCTTTTTGGTCAGTTTCTGGGAATCAAACATGTTCAATTTTTGACTGGAGACATATAGGCCCTATCTATAATATACCGGTCGTAGGTGAATCTTGTGCATGTATTTTAATTGCAAGTAAAGTGATCAAATTTGAACTATGTGCAGCTGGTGTCAAGTCAAGCAATTACATCTCATTGTAGTACTTAATCATCATTTGATGATGCTATTTTTAAAAACATGTTGGTAAGCTGGTTGGTTGCTAATATATGACAAGTGAACAAGAGATTGGCCTGAAACCAAGCGAAGCTAGGTTTATTTTCAGCAATATATAATGAATCAAAAAGAACAAAAATTCAAGCGAACCATCCGCTCAGTGCGGATCCGTGTGCGCGAATGTTATTGTTTATCTTCTAGCGAGTGACATCACAAGCGCCGCCCAGAAGCGACCTGATTGGTCGTTTGACTTGGAGAGGCGGGGCCAGGCAACCGCCCCTTGGTTACCGAATATGGGCAGCGATGATTCGGTTATAATTTATGAATTTGGACAAAATCTTTATTCAGGACATGATTTCACAGGAAATGGATAGATTTGTTTCACCAATCGAAGACCTTCTTAAGATTCATTTAATTACTTGAATATAATATGATATTGATCATGCAATGATAATGGGCAACACACTTTTATTATACTATTTATTCAGGTTTGTTTGGCGGATTTAATCTATATGGCAAATTCGGTGTTCTATCTTGCGTAATATATATTGTTACTCTGAAACAGATGATTTTGGTTGTGTGGATACAATGAAAGGAGAAAATTACATTGGTCATGCAGACAGGAGTATCGCAGGATCAGTGTGTTGGCGATGGGATGAGGTCCAGATATACACGTGAGTGCAACCGTGTTTTTAATCCAGTTCCAAATGATCATAGGGCCGAATAAAACTGTGTTTTATGGTCCAAACCGACAAATGCAAGTAATGCATGATTACTATTCAATAACGAGCGCACTCTGTCTCCCTCTCCCTCTTTCTCTCTCTCTCCCGCCCCACTTTCATCATCAGTATAAGAGGGGAACTCAAGGTGCAATTCTGATATTTATCAAAAGAAATATGACAGCTATATATACATTTGTAGAATGTTGCGATGTGGCAATTATGGGCATTACAGATAGGGTAGGAGTTTTTAAAACTATAAGATTAACGTCCCACTGTTCGTCACCTGTACTATCTACATCATTAATTATTTTGTACGATACTATTTAATCAGGATCCAGGGAATTAATCGCACATTTATGACAATTTGCGACAATAAAGATGTGCAAAAAACCTTTTTAATGGTGGTGACACGTATACAGTGCTATAACATTTAATGTTTTGACCGTGACCGTGACGATAATTAGACAGAAGACAACGAGTCATTGATACGCCACGTTTCTATGCACACAAAGTGGTCAAAATTGACGTTTTTCACGAGTGTCCACAGGCCACAATTGGAAAACGTCCATTTCAACCACCATGTGCAGAACTGCAAACCGGCACACTATACAATTATTGCCCATAATTATGGTGGAAGATATATAGGATTTGGTCAAAAGCGCATATATATGCATGTTAATTGTGATTATGTTAATTGGCTTCAGTAAAACATACAATTGATTATACCAAGCTTATACCAAGCATTTACATATATTGTGTCTCAACATCGTCTAAACCCAAAAAACGTACACATATCAATCACTGACAATTGAGTGTGAATTTGTGGTATACTAATCATGTCATTCCCTATGCATGGTACAGAGTGAAAGGAGGGGTATTTTGTAAACACACTGCCATGTAAGACCAATAGTCAGGGACAGCAGACAGGATGGGGCATAGAGCGAATTCTATTGGAGATGGGATTACAGATGGGGAAAGTGGGAACAGGACAGGAGCAGAGGAAACAACTAAGGGATTTTTCCGCTGGACAATGTACCTTCCACCTATCTCATCTCATTATATATCAGCCATAATGTTATTTAGCGGGTTTACAAAAATTCAACTATATGACCTTAAAACTTCCCTTTTAAGATTATTAAAGGCATATTATAATAAATCAGGTAACTAACTCGTTGGTTTCACTCACTTTGAATATTACACTCTTTGCTATGCAACTTATGTATTTGTGGTGCCATGATATGTCATGCATTTTCACATACTACTTCCTTTAGAATTGTGTTAACTTTATGCGCATTGTTATGATGCGTGCACGTTATCATAGTTCCTTGATGTATCTAGTTAACTTTTATTTACAGGAGATTTGGGGTTATTCCCTACTCAGTGACGGACTTTGCTGGAAACTCTCTTGACCATAACTATTGTCGGAACCCTTTGGGTCGCAAAGAACGACCGTGGTGTCATGTCATAGTGGACAATGATCCAGAAGCTCAACCATGGGAATATTGTGATATACCTCTGTGCGGTGAGTTTTGTAATCACGATTTAATATGTTGTATTCACCTCAATGGTGCAATGTAATGTGCGATGTGAGTAAAACATGTATTGCATGCGACAGAAAAGTGATGCAATAGTGTTTAATCTTTTTCAAATTGCTCACACCTTCACAAGCAATATAAAATATATAAGTCATCACATGTTCCTCAAAATGTTCTGTCAGATGTTATTAATACATATCACATGTGTATCCTTCAGTGGAATACATCACATGTAAGGGTTGTGGCTGCAGTGAGCGAATTAACGTAATTGAGGTGTGCACTTGCACCGATGTGTTAAAAAATTGCCGTAGGCATTGACTTAGCATTGCGGTTGCTAAATATTCAGTCTTTCCATTGCTCCATTAGAGATTTAAAGATTTTGCTGATTATAATTGATATATTCTGGTGCTCTTGATGGACATCTGGTCGTCAGAATTCTTAAGATTTCATGGATAACTATCACCACAATGCTACGCCTATGGGAGTTTGTGCACTTCCTGTCAACAATCTGGTGCAATAGCGCGCTTCAAAAACTCACTGCCATGGACTACTTAGCCTCTCTATAGGGAGACACAATAGTCTATGGCAGTGGTAACTTGAAAAGTTTATGTCAATATATTACCATAACCTCTTCACCTTAAGGTATCCAGCTTTACTGCGATTCAAAACACTGAAGCATAAATTCCCTGGTTGTTAAATATTAAATGTTGTTTCGTAAACATAACACATACTTCCAGATTCACATAACACAGATTCCAGGCCAGAACCTGGCTGAATTGTTTTGTTTTCAATCACATCAGTTGCTATTTTTATAAAAGGTTCATTTATGACCATGGGTAAACTAAGTAAACGTAGTGGTTCATGCTTATAGAACTATATAGTAGCTCCAGACAGAGCACACCGTTAGCTTTAAAGAGCCGGCATTCACTAGCCCACTTAAGGCGAATGAGACTAAATATTTGGGGTACGCTCGTTACCCGATGCATGGTTTATTAATGATGATGAGTGTAATGATTACAGACAGGATGAATGAAGCAAGTAACAAGACCATACTGGCTGAAAAGTACTGTGGCATACAGGGAGGATGGTGTACATCACGTGATTGCTGTCCACGTGGGCACTACGTAGGTGACCTATGCTGGGGTACTGCTGCTGTGTGCTGTCTGTCAGAACCAGACTGTCAATGGAAACAAAAAAGAGAAGGTATTTCTTGGCATGCACAGGCCCATTATAAATAATTGATTGAATATGCGAGTAATTGATACTTTAATCAATTTAATTACATGAACCATTATTGTACTGCAAATAATATTGATTTATAAATATAATTAATAAAACATGAAACACGCTGAATGATACTTGCCCAAGACTTACTCACTTTAAGCTGATTGGTCACGATCCACATAGCTTCATGTAATTAAACATGCGTAATTTTAAACTTTACTTTTTAAATATAGGTGATATTTAAATCTATATCTTAGCTCACTTTAAAGATCCTCGGACAGAAAGCTGGTATAATTCAGCCTGGCCATTATTCATATTTTAAAAGATTCAAATATTTAACGAATAAACCATTTGATTGAAATATATAATATATATAGCGACATCTGCCTGGCCGGCGGGTAACTATGGTCTCTTGAAATCATTCTACGGCTGCCCCTACAATGAGAAATTCTCTTGGAAAACCGGAAAGATTACATTGACGAACAATACAGGAGTAATACAAGGTATATTTATAAATAATTTTACATTATGTTTAATGAGAGATGAATGAATCATGCAGGGAAACACTATCATTGTTTCGACCAGTTTATTTATAAGGCGATAGACAAGTGCACTATCTTTACAAATTGAATACAATATTATTATGGGATACTAGAAATCTAATCATATTTTAAGGAGAAGAAACTTCCAATGTTCTGATGTTTATGGGCCCTAACAACGAAGTTCAGTTCACACTTAACCTTTGCCTCAGCGATGACAACTTTTCGTCCAGTGTTTCCGCTTGGCCTGCTGGAACATATTGCTTCTTCAAATATAAGAACATCTGCCCCACAGGCAAGTATGCATTCATCTGAATGCAGATTATATCGTGATCCATTGATATAGCACTCATTGAAGGACTTTAATCTAATTTAAATGTTCCTTTTATTTATGCTGTATAGCTCTTTGCATGTTATAGGCCAAATTGGCAACAATGCAATTGTCAGTCCATTGCTCACATGTAAAACTATTGTTATCAATTACATAGTTCAAATATACTATTAAACAATCTTTATCCTTATAATATATTTATTATATGCGTATTCCGTGGGGTGCTATACGTGGGGTGCTATACAAATTTTCATATAGCATGTGTACTATATGAACTACTTCGTCACCAAGTCGGCTACTTTTTTCAGATTTACACATGATACATTTGTGATTACACATCAAGTTTTATGCCCATATAATAAATATAGAATGTAATTCACCTGCAATAATCGAAAATCTATTGGACTTGATTCGTCCTCATAAGCACTCTGCCTACAGTATCGTGCTTATGAGGACGAATCTCGTCCAATAATTTTTTATTATTGTTGGCTCGTTCCATTCTCTCTCTATATATATATATCAAGGAAGAACATCAATCCATTCTTGTGATGAGCTTTGAATATAATCTTTATTCATATTTTTCACAAGGATTAACTATCTATATTTTATCTGAAATATCTTTAGGATTTGCGGAGGAATTTGTGGAGGTAACCGATGCAAATTCTGAGTTTTTCACCTCAGTGCAATTTAACAAAACGTGTGATATGGATAGTTCCCAGCTATGTATAACATTCTGCTGTAGGAATGATGCATCAAATCGGCAGAAGATTGCACTACCAACTGAAACTCCCTTCCTACTACTGAAGGTGGGTGAACTTTCAGCAAACAAGAAACTGATTAATTATTGAGACGTACTAAAGTGATGGGATAGACAATATGACTGGGATGGGTTGGGTAGTACATGGTCAGGCCTGAAATAAAATATGTCCTCCCATGGGTGATAGAGAAGCCCCAAATTCCTTCTTCCATTGACACAAAACGCAAAGCTGGAGACACAATATTTGTATTTATCCTATAGTTGGATAGATTTGAGTATTGTGAAGGTTGATAGCACGATGGAATCATAATAGATGGAGAGTCTATAGTCCGTCCGTATGTGGACCGTTCAGTAATAATAAATGATAATGGATAGTGGACAGTTAAGCTGTCCAGGTGTTCAAGTTTCGCTCCTTAGTGGGGGAGTCTATATTCCCCTTCTCATCCTATTTTCCTTTCATCTTAGTCCTTTTTTGGCGAGGGTGGGTGTGAAATAGTTATGAACCCTCCGGAGGAGATGCATGGAGCGAGGAAGAGGGTAGTGACCATGCATGCAGTGGTCTGAGGTACCCGGAAGGGGAAGTAGTGTGGAGCTGTGCTTCCGGTCAATGGCGCCCCACTGAAGCAATCGGGGAGGCATTGACAAAAAACGCAAGGCTGGAGACACAATATTAGTATTTAGCCTATAGTTGAATCAATTTGATTGTTAACCCTCTGGAGGAGATGCATGGGGTAAGGAAGAGGGCAGTGACCAGTGGTCTGAGGTACCCGGAAGGGGAAGTAATGTGGAGCTGGTCAATGGCGCCCGATGAATGACCGATGCTATACTATATCTATAAGGGTTTCATTTCAGGTGTATCCCTATCCATTCTAATCCATTTTAATACTCATTATTTAAATCTGATTGAAAAAATAGTAAATGGATGATTCAGGCTCTTAAGGTCCTTTTTAGTTATTTATTATTTATTTATAGTACGGTGCAGAATGTCAGGAAGTGAAGAACATGGTTGTATCACCCCAAATAGTACATGTGAAATTGTCTGAGGGTGGCCGGACAAATGTGTCCAAATCATTCCTAGGTCAAACTATAATCACTAGGCCGAACGGTTTCTCGATGGAATTCTGTCATTATGAAACATCAGGTCAGACTTTTTTCCAGAACCAATGAACCAATATATTAATTTTTACAATGATTTCCCAGTATGATTATCCTTTCTTCCTATTACAAATGTGAAGAGTTTCATCAGTTGTCCCCTTTGCCTTTCAGAGCCGGACGCCTGTTTTGACCCAATCGATAAGGGCTATTACTACAGAGGCAGAGTGAATATATCCACCAATGGCCTTTGCTCGTACTGGTCTGGTGTGGAACAGATTGCCTGGACCAAGTTTTATGAATATGTGGGCATGGATGGGAATAATTTCTGTCGCAATGTTCTGGTGTCAGAGTTCGAAGAACAACCATGGTGTTTCTCCAATGGAAAAAAGGTTCTTTGCGATGTTCCCAAATGTGACAGTAAGATTCAAAGTCTTAGATTTCAAGAAGTACGGCCCTTGCCAGCTACACAGAATTGTGTGAAAGCTCTATGGAGTCTCCTGACTTTAGTTTTAATATACATCGCCATTTAACAAATTGTAACTGCCCTCTCAGTGACTCCAAATGGTCAATATGTTAACTACAGTAGAAATGTGATATCCATCTAACTTGAGGTCAACGCAAATCTGACAAACAGGTTTTCATTAGGAGCACCATAGTAGGCTCGCTTTTGACTCTTGACATGTATCTTAAGACATGCAGTGCATAATTTGTGTTGAATTTATGTCTAGGTAATTGGGAAGATTTGCTACAGATAGGCCGGGGACGTCCTGCTAGGCAAACCATCGGAACCTCTAAGGACGCTCAGTTAGCCCTCGATGGACTGATAGGTATAATATACTATATCATTTTGTTGAAATGGTGGTGCCCTTCACACCAGCTACAATGGTTTCATGATGATATAACAGATCTAATAAAATATTAGATAACTTCTAATAACCTGAAACTCCAGTAATTTGAGTAAATGCAGGGATGAAAGCAATATATTATTACACAAGGTACATTCTTTAATGAACAAAGCAACAATTTAACAACTAAACTATTTTTCCATTTGGTGGTAGACACATGCAGTGTCCAGGTCCTTGCTAAAGCTTGGTGGCAGATGGATCTACAAGGCTGGTACGCTGTACATGGCATCAGGATTTTCCGTCATCAAGGTCTGCTAATGGTTTAATCAAGCTCTTGAAGCCGAAACACTAATATAACTAGAAAACTAGTATGGAATCAGTATGTATGCATCATTATAATGATCGACATCATTATTTACCACCAAAAACATGAGAAAAGAATGCCAGTTTCTCTCTTACAAGAAGGCAGACATATTGGTGACCAACAGCGCCACTGGTGGTAACTTATGTTTATTGATGACGTCACTGAACCACTAGGTGTGACTGGTCACTCTACTGGCACATACATGTAAACAAACATTGAACTTACAAGTGCTCAGTTTAAAGCATTGGTATATACATAATTATATAATGTATTAACAGTGAGAATATTTGGATATTCATACTTTTATAAAACAGATCATACATACACCTTATTCACCCAAGAGAGCCCCGATTTTAGTGTACAACTCTCCCCTCCTACACTGACAAAAACTGCTATATTTAGCGGCGACGGCGGCTATGTTTTGACACTTTCACTCCTCTCTCCTGCCTCACCCTAACCCCTAGTAGCTTTAACACCTTCCCCAGCATTTGTTTATGGCATATTTAGGCTTAAAGGCAACCCATTGTGCAATGCTCATCATTTGTTTATATAAAACAATGGCTCAAAATCAATTGAAAAGTTATATGTCCACCCAGGCATGGCAGGGCAAAAGTCTGTGCCTCGTTGTGAGATGTGGTTCATATACGTCATCAGAGGTCACATCAAATCATCGCATCGATACTTTCAGAACTTACTATCTACTTACTGAAGTATATAAAATATACTGTTTAGGGAGGGGTGGTGTTCTCCATCCCATTTCATACTCATTTCTCAAGGAGTGTTTTGAAAATTAAGATATCCGGAAGACACTTAATTTGTCGTCCGAGTAGTTTAAAATATGTTTCATGAGGTCCAGATCAGCCATTACTATAGTATAAGAAACAATCTTTACTTTCTATCTAGATGACAACAACAGTGGTATAACTGACAAGTTGTTTAAAATTTAATACAAATGCATGTTTCTAAATTATACTGACGAAATGACGAAAATGTAAAGTCCTGGCAATTACAATTGATCTTTAGACTAATTCATTAATCACACTTACTATGGTCTCTTGCAGTTGAGAATTGTGTGGTCAGACTGGCTAATATGCATGTTGGGTTCGAGCTAGATGACTTCATGACTTACGGCTCACATATATGTGCCCACAATTTCTCCATTGGGGCATCCCCGGATGTGATGATCAAGTGCCAGCAACCGGTCGTTGGAAGGTCAATATTTACTTGCCTTCGAATATGTTCCGTGTTCAAAATGTGAAAGGCTTACCTGACTGTCACTATAATTTAATATGGGCTTTCCATGTTGCCAATGTCAAAAAGGCATGTAATGGCTCAAAGAGTATCGTTTATACCACGGTGTGCTGTAAAAGGGTCATGTATGTTACAAGTTTAGAAGACCACCAAGAAATCCAAACGTAGGGCCTGGCAATGACTATTAATATCTGAAATGTAAGACAATTATAATGGAGTAGATTGTGTGGGTGGGAGTATGGGTGGAAAGAACAACACTCGTACATTCTTCAACACCCCTATACAACAGTTATACAACACTCCTCAATTCTCCAATTCGTATACAACAGGGGTCTGCTATCATTACCAGAATGGTTTTGCATGGTCTTAACATGAGGTCACAGGCACGCTAAAACTCTGAATGAAGTGATATTTAATATATCATGTTGAGATATTTTGTTCTCAATGAGGCCTTCAAACGTTGAATGGAATAAAACTTGCGTTCTAGGTACATCACGTTAGAGAACCTGGCTTATGTGGAATATGAGACCTTTACAAAACCTTATGAAGTATGTTTGGAGATGTGTGAAGTAGTCGCTTACGTTAAAGGTAGGGAATTCCAAGATTTACAACCATTTAAGGAGTAGAACACAATGAAAGCCCCGTCCACATGCATTGTTTTTTTTTATGTCCTTCGCCTTCGGCTGCGGTCATAGAAAAATGATAATGCAGGCAAGTCGTCGATCAATTATTAGTGACCGGTATATGGGGTCCAAAAAGGTCCAGACGTATTCTAATAGTTAATATATTGACAGATAGTGACTGCGGTAGGCGGCTGATGGGGCAATCGAGGGGAAAAAATACACAGATTATGGTCAGCACTAACACTGGTGAAAGTTACCTGGGAAAGGAGCTCATGGTTCTCAATGCTAAGGCCTGGTGTGGAGACATTGGTGCAAAAGATGTATGGCTAATGGCAAGTATTCTTACCCCACCCGTTTGGTTTAATGTTTAATCATGCTGGGATTGTATTTTCAGGATAACCACTTCATAATCTACCATTAAGGCGTTGACTTAATGGTAGATTATTCCCTTGTTTCTGATGTTTAAAAAATCCTAGTCCAGTAGAGTCTGAAAAACCTCTCCCACTACTGGGGAGAATAGACTGACTCACTGACAGGGCATTAGCCAAATAAAGTCAAACAAGCAAACACCTTCATTCAAAGAAGATGCCATCATCGTTTTTCACAGGCATGCCCATCATTTATATTTGTACACGCATGGCCTCTTAATTAGGAGCAGTCCTTTGGTACCAAATTTGCCAGGCAGTTATTCAAGAGTGTACTAAAAATGTCTTTGGTAAACCCTTCCCCCCCCCCCTCCCCCCTCCCCCCGGCTCCCTCCATGCGTGTTTGGAATCACTATGTTAAAACATCAGGCACACAATTATGTCATAACAAATAGAAGATAAATATCGTAATTATGGATGGTCATATGATAGAATAATTTTCCTCAATATTATTCCACAGGTAAACCTATTGCTGCCCTACCGAGTTCAGGGAATAGAGACACAAGGTGCCCAAAAGGATGACTCCATGGTGACAAGCTTCAGCCTCGAGTATGGAATGACTGAGGAGAAAATGTTACCTTACCAAGAATATCCTGGTCTTACGAAAGTAAGATTAAATTCCTTCCTAAATCTATCATTACTTGTTTCTAAATGGATCTCAGGGAATAGAATTCTAATTTTTCAGTTCAAAAACGTGCAAATATCTAAGCTTCTATTTGGTTTTGAAATGACATCGTTTTAATTCATGCTGTTGGCAAATCAGAAGCAAACGCCTGCACTTACCATTTTAAACTGAAGGGTGTGATCAGGTTTCAATATAAATGTTGACTTCTTTCCAGATATTCATCAACTTTTCGTCGTACACACTACCAAGGCTTCATAAACTCTTCTCAGATATCACGGCACGGATTCTTAGGATACGAGTATTATCCTACCACATCCAACCATGCTTGAGGTTCGAAGTCATAGGATGCCTTATGAAAAATGGTGAGAATGGGGTACTTCATTATTTCGATTCAGAATAATGATATGACTCTCGAACTCGATGTGGTAGAGCTAGGTAGAAGAACGTGGTGTCGAAGTATAGGCTATAGCATAGCCTTGCTGAATATTATTAGGGGGTCGCTGACTTCGGCCGATAGTAATCATTGGCCTATCATGTATTGCGACCTGTTATTGTTATCCAATCACATGTAAGATACATTGGCCATACCATGTGTGGTATATGGGGAGGTCAGCATGTGTCCTTACACATGACTGACCAAATGGGATGTTTTTCTACTTAATTCCTATGTCCCTGATTATGAAACAAAGCCCTAGGAAGCTCATGTATCAATCATATGGATAGGTTACATAACTATATGAATTACATTAACATGGAATATTAAAGGCAAACGCTACTATCTAGTGGAAAATGACAATAAATGTCATTTTTCTGAAACTTTAGTATTTGATTCTTGAAGTGTTTCTGGTCATAAGGATGGAAAAAAATCATTGGGTCGCCGTGCTCATTTTTGAATTACAGTGCTTCAAAATTTGGCATCTCAAAAGTACCAATGACGACCAAAAGGGGGCCCATTTTGCAGTACCTCAACTTCATAGTTCATATTTACTATTTATATTCACTCAATTTAAGTATAATTAACAGTTTTAGAGAGAGTATTATTTGGCCAATAATTCTATGCCTCTTTTCTATAGGGTGCATTGTTATTTTTATTTTGAAAACAACAAATACATAATGTGAATTTTAAATTAAAAACTCGAAAAAACTGAATATTTTTCACCATTTTTATAAAAACATTTTTTTTGCCTCCCCAGTGAAAATAAATGTCATTTTTCTGATTCTTTAGTATGTGAATTTTGAAGTATTTGTGTTCTTAAAACTGAAAAAAAAAAAAAATGGGTCACTGTGCTAGTTTCTGAATTATGGGGCTTTGAAACATGGCTGACAACCCAAAAATCTGCTGCTTTCAAAGTGTTCTATGTTTCCTAAACATGTCTATTTCAGACAGCTACAATTATTTTTTTAACGTGATGACATACATGTTTTTCCCTATATATGTGTAGAATATTACCTGCACTATATGATGAGCTATTTATAGTGGTGACATGATATGATCAATATTTCTTAATTATTTTATAGTCTACTAATTAAGACATTTTTAGTATATTTTCATTTAGATATTTCAATGGGTGGATTTATGCATTTAAATGAACGAATTAATATTTTATCATAATGACATAATAATGTAAAACTTCATTGATTCATGGTTTCTAGTTGATCTGCTTAAGAGAGGAATGAAATCACAGCATTCCACAAAGGGAGCGTCTACTGCAGATTTGGCTACTGACGGTTCCCTGAGAACCTGTTCTGAGACGCTTGTCGAAAACAATACTTGGTGGCAGACTGATTTATCAGTACCTTCAGTCGTACACAGCGTTTTGCTGCATTTTGGCGTTGCCAATCCATGTGAGAATCACTCTAATGTGCAATAAATTATATATGATAGTCATTTCAGAATAGATTAGTGACTATTCATTTTCGTCGGTAATTGTATTTCACTTAAAGTGGTTTGTATTATTGCTTTTGAAATCAAAGCAGTATTTTGCGTGATGTAAATGGAATGAGGTACCAGTATGTATGACATGTCCTTTTCGTTTGTACTAAGATTAAGTATTTCTTTGCTTTTAGGGAATGTGGTTGCAAGAAGACACACCATCGCACAGAGTATGGGATGGGTTGGTTACTCTGAGAGAGCTGTGGATGGGAATAAGAACGCATTGTATTATGAAGGAAGGTAAAGTAGATTAGGCCGTGAGCCAATACAGTAAAAGTAGGCTAGAAATTAATTTTCGTTCCCGTAATTGTGGTGCTACAAACTTTTTACATATTTTGGTAGACAATAACCTTAATAACTCAGGATTAAAAGTTTTCCATCCAATATCCTGCAGTTTTTGAGTAAAGTGGATTTAAAAAAATTAAATATTAAAAACTAAAAAAAAATTCTGTAGCTCAATATGAGGGGTTTAGTGGTCTTTTAAAAATATATTCTAGTACACAATGCCATAGATAATACAGGGAAAAAAGTTTTCCATCCAATCTGCAGTAGTTTTCATGTTAAGTGGATTTAAATATAAAAAAAGGGGAAAAATTGAAAAAAATGTGGAGCTCTCAATATGAGCCATTTAGTGAAATTTAAATAACATATTCTAGTACACAATACTGCAGATAACTCAGAATTAAATGTTCTCCATCCAAAACTTTCAAGTTTTGATGAAAAATGCAAGTTAAATTAAAATAAACATAACAAAATGTATTAAAATATATAAAAAAAAAAGTGTTGTGTTAAATATGAGACTTTCATGAGAGATTGTTCTCTTTACATATACCAGTACAAAGTACTACATGCTCAGAAATAAAATCCCATCCAATATCCTCTACTTTTCTTGGACATTGGAGTTAAATAAAACAGAAATCATGTAGTTCAATATGAGTTGTTTACAAGAAGACTTGGGGAAACACTCAAGTTCAAGTCTGAATCCAGCAAATTCCACTTCTTCTATCATATCACTGCCATGGAAAATGGTCAGATCAGGGGCAATATTTAAGGGACCTGTTGGACCAGTTCTACCCACTATCTGCATTGTTATATGTAACAAAATATAAATACAGGTGGCCTTTAGGTGTTAGATGTGGCAAAAAGTTCACTATTTGTGAAATATTCTTCCACTGCTGCACTGACTGCAACTTATTGTTGTCAAAAGTGCCTGGTGTTAGTGGGTCTTAGGCTTAATAGCAGCAGGGGGTGGGGTGGGTGGTGGGCGGGACTTGGAATCTTTGTCAGCAGGAAACACATGAGGAATTATGTCTGTTATCTGAGCTCTTATTTACTATTTATATTATGAAGAAAAAATTATGAAACCAGGTTTTTCCACACATAGAACTACAAGTTGCACCATCACCGTCTATGACAGATGTAAACTTTTCAAGTTTAAATGAATGTAATCATACTGCATACTACGTTACCTCAATAATAATAGCTGCTCAGAAATGTAATGACGAAACGAAAACGAAATGAAACGAAAACGAAAATTTACAACTCAAATACTTTCCAAGTTTACCTCTAACTCGAGAACTAATAAAAACAGTGTGACATTAATTTGTGTCAACTGTAGCACTCCCCCACCCTCACTGTATTAACAACAAACATAATCTATTCAACAGAATTAATGTGTTCTATTTAGTCACTTATAAATCCTTTATCAGTTATCAAAAGTCAGCGTATACTATACAATATGAAAAAAAATTTATATAAGTATATCATATCAAACCAAATGAACTCATGAACCAATCTAATTGAAAGTTTGTCTGTTAGATTACAGGATATTATCGGAGTAGATTGATAGGGAAAGGGTAAAACAGCTTTGCATAAAAAACTATGTACTTGTTTTATTGGACCCATGTTTTTAAAATGAAAACAGTCCTTCTAAGGGCTTTGGCAATACAATTTGGAATTAGAGACTAGTTGTGATAGCGATGATGTATTATGGGATGAATTTGAGAGATTGAGTAATAATTTTTCAAAAATTGTTTAATTGATTGTGAGATAATATCAATATATAGTGTGAATTAGTATTCTCTAGGCAACATGAGAATACATCCACAAGGTAGACAGGCGTTTTTTCTAATTTATTGTTAAATATATTGGCTCAATATTTACTAAAAAAATCAACATTATACACCAACTCTAACAGATCCAAATTGAAGCAAGGAGAACAATTCATGAACAGGAGGGGATTAGAGAATCAGTTGCTTTGGGCCCTTTTTTGACACCATACTTTTGTATATATTTAGTCCTATCAGGGGGAGAGAGGGAACATAATAATGGGGTGCGATACTCTACTCTTTCAAATATTATATTTCCTTGAATGAGTGCAGGGGGTAGAGCATGATTAACTAAAAAGTGCTGGGCCTTGAGAAAACGCCTGACTTAAGATTATATCAATCCCAACATATGATGCAATACCATTGGGACATGGCACTATTTGTAGTGGTTAAATGATTTGACATTGGTTTGACTTTGTCTATCTCCAGTAGTGTAATTTCTGTTTCCCATATTAAGGCTCTTCAGCTTATACACATGGCCAGCCTTTTGATAGTACAGTTGGCGTGCTTTGGATGGGAAGTGAAAGGATGCTCTGGTAACCCACTGGGATTCAAAATATGAAAAAGAATTTATATTCAAAGGAATGTTTGAGTTTTGAGACTACATTCCTGCAAATAATTGTTATTAAAGCTATTGATGTGTGTATGGGCCAAGATATCATTAAAATTTAGAGATTGCATAAGATGGTAATTTTCTAGTAGATTAACTGTACTACATAAAATTATTGGTAAACCTTTCAGTTATTGTCATACTGGTGAGAAAAAAATTAAAAAAGCTCACAGGGGAGCAGTATGAGTGTAACTACTATGTGCTTGTACTCTTACAAATATGTATGACGGACACAAATAAATGTTGGAAGAGGTATTAGGCTATTATCCAAATCATAATGTGACAATAGAAGTTTAATTTTTCAGAAAACCTATTTCTCATTTAAAATGTTGAGTTGAAGTGCAGTTTGGAAGACCTGCATAAAGTCCATTTTCCAAATCTGTGTTATTTGATATTCCTTTTGTTGGCATGTTTTCGGCAAACAAACATCACATTCTTTGATTCAAAAGTATAACAGCTTTATGCATGATAAAGGAAATATAAAGGTAATGGACACAGACAGAATGCTTGTTATCAATACTCTGTGGTCCCTGAGCAGAACACATATCTTTTGCTGAAACAATATTTAAAGATCTTCAGTGAATTATGTGGGGTTTCAAGGTCTTGGGAATCCACCATGCTAATTTGCCAATGCTAGAAAATGGCCTGTATGTCAGACAAAAGGCCTGAGTGTGGTGGGTAAATATAGGTAACATTAAGCCACATTTTAAAATGTTTTGGGGAAATATGCCTTTTATTTTGTTGTCAGGATTTGCATCACCCAGTGAAACCAAGGCTTTACCTAGACATATTCCAACATATACCGGGGTTTTTGTTTTTTTTAAAGATTTTATTTACACTTGGTTTCACAACTCCCCTTTTCGGGGTTAGTTCTGTTGGGCCAAGTTGGCGAGATGTATTTTACAGTGGATTCTGTGTCCAGTTGATGAAAAATTATTATACATTTCTAATGGGTTGTTTTATGTCAGATTTTTTCAATATCTCGAGTCTTTAATTTTAGACAGAGGTGGTAGAATAAAATAAAAAATAGAATATATGTTTATATATGAAAGATATTAGATAAAGGATAAAATGAAATCAATTGATAATTCCCTTTCACTGTGCCACTCAGACATTGCAATGTGGAGTGTTAGTGATCAGATTTGAAGTGTTTCAGGATATAAAAGACAGATAAACATTTGCCACTCAGACTCATTATGGTGGAGTGTTATGCTTCTGTTTCTGCTTAGAGGATAAAAGATTATATACAATGTGGTATCTTGGGGTATGTGGATATCGAAAAGAGGGATTTGGCCATAAAGATATATACTGGAGACAAAATAAATAGATTTTTATAAATTATTTTCTATTTTGTATTTTGTATAGTGATAATCTAACAGTGATTTTTAATTTTTAGTTTATTCTAGGGTTAGCATGTAGCATGTTAGACATTTCCCTTGGGCTTTACCTAGACATATTCCAATATATGTATACCTGGGTTTAAATGTAGCATGTCAGTTAGACATTTCCCTTGGGTAGAATTTTCAATTAGTCTTCCGTAAACAACTCATTGAACTACATGATTTAACTAATTTTCTGGTTTATTTAACTCCAATGTCCATAAAAACTACAGGATATTGGATGGGATTTATTTCTGAGCTATTGTAGTATTTTGTACTTGTATATATATGTAAATAGAAAAACCTCCCTTGAAAATATCATATTTAACACAACAATTTTTTTTATATATTTTAATATATTTTGTTATATTTTTTAAATTTAACTTGCAATTTTCATCAAAACTTAAAAGTTTTGGATGGAGAACTTTTAATTCTGAGTTATCAGTATAGTGTACTAGAAAATGTATTCTAAATTTCACTAAATGGCTCATATTGAGCTCCACATTTTTTCCAATTTTTCCCCTTTTTTTATATTTAAATCCACTTTACATGAAAACTGTTGGAGATTGGACAGAAATTTTTTCCCCCTGTATTATCTATGGCATTGTGTACTAGAATATATTTTAAAAGACCACTAAACCCCTCATATTGAGCTACAGAATTTTTTTTTAATTTTTAATATTTAATTTTTTTAAATCCACCAATCAAACTGCAGGATATTGGATGGAGAACTTTTAATCCTGAGTTATTAAGGTTATTGTCTACCAAAATATGTAAAAATTTTGTAGCACCCAAATTACGGGAACGAAAAGTCTATTTTGAGTGCATTGGCTGATGGCCTAGATGTTATATACAACCCATCGAATTATCAAGGAAGGTAAATTAATTATTTTCCACACAAATAAACTATAGAGTCTGGTAAAGTTGACCAGAGAACCTTGCATCAAAAGGAAACGCGCATGATTAAGCCTGAATATGGTATGCGGAAGCAATGAGTAATCTAAAAGAATAACTTTTGAGTTACTACGCTAAAGAAGTATCATAGTGAAATAGTTCATAATATGTCTTACAGTTGCAGCCACACATTCATGCACGATTATGCCTGGTGGTCTGTAGAACTTGCCACGGGTGCCGAGGTGTCGACTGTCATGGTAACTACGAGAGTGGACTGTTGCGGTGAGCGTTCTTGCCCTTCACTGCACAAAACTAGACCTCTAGACTATTGTGTATTGTTACTTTGACCTTCATTCGATCAGGGTGCTTTCCATAATAATATCCTATCAATTTGCTTAATATTTTCTCCGAGCATATGATATTATGACAGTTGCCAAAGGGTCCCTCTGAGAATTTTGGAAAAGGTAGAGTATTTATGAAATTGAAAGTGCTTTACTCAAAAATACCTTGGTAACCAATATCTTAGATTCATCGAATATATCTATACATCTTAAATATAGGTTTTTGTATTTTGAAAATTGCATTTAAAAACAACAGAGACCTCAACTTTAGGATGATTACTTTGTAATATCTACATGATGCAGTTTTTGAACGGTATGAACGGTATGAACGGTATGACAATGTTATGCAGGAACTAAAATTAAAATGATTAATGACCTCTATTTTGAGACTGCTGTGCAATGCACCAGCAGCCCCTTGAAGTCGGTCATTAATTCTTTAACAATCTGCCTGATTGCATCCCAGCCTGTCTCTTGCAGACCAAGCTTTGATCTAGTTCAATACTTAGTATTGTTTTCATGAAAACGTTAAGAGACCTTTAAAAATGACAATGGGTGTGTGGACTTGAAATATGTTAACCATAATATCTCATTTCCCCATACCTCAGAAACGATGGCAACAATTCCTGACAATGAGGTTAACTGTCCTTTGCGACATAATCATAAGAATATTGCACATGTATCCCAATTTCCAATAATACTAAAATGTGATAGGAATTCACTTAAAACCAGAACTCATTTTGTTGCTTCTGTCGCATGATCAGAAAACTGTAGTGTAGTAATGGTTGCCTTATCTTTACAATATACCATATAAACTAATGGATCCTTATGCTTGGTTCATTATCTGAAGACAATATTGCATTCTTTACATGCTTGTTCTATTGTTCTACTGCAGAGGACAGGATAAGATTTTTCAGCATATATGTGGGCGACATCACCCCAGTGCCTGGCGTGCCGCTGAATAGAAGCCACTACCAACTATGTACTCAAAACACAGCATCGTTCAATCCTGGAGAGACGAAAACAGTCTATTGTAATAAGCCCCTGCATGGTGAATACCTAGTAATGATCAATGATGTCGAGTCTGGATACAACTCTATGTGTGAGCTGCAGGCCTTTGGCACTAGAGGTATATATTTATTTTCTATTTCATGGGAAAATGGAAAGTTTTCTCCCCAGCATACGATTTCCAAACCCAAATAAAACATTAAACTTCATCTTGAGCGCGTTTTTCTAAGAAGAACTCTGATGTCTAATTAAAGATGTCATATCTGATAGAAACTTAAATAGTAGGTTTGGGCACCTGGGAAGCTCATGTATCAATCATCTTCTCCATAGAAACTTCATAAAAAGCGTCACATATAGATGGATTTTACTGCTCCACACCCTATTATCATTTCTTATGGATCAACATCGATGTACTGATCAGGCACTTTTTCTTTACACTCAATCTATTATTATTTGTACACGTTCATATTTACACGTTTATATAATATATCTTATGTTCATGTGTGTCTGCATACAGGTGTCAGGCTAATTGCCCCCCGGTCTTAAGCCCCCCGGCCATAAGCCCCCTAGGCCAAAACCCCCCCACCCAAAAGCCCCCTGGTCAGAAGCCCTCTAGGTCGAAATCCCCCTAGGCCATAAGCCCCCTCCCTATATATAAAAAACCAAAACAGCATTGCTGTAAATGGATTGTTATTACTCATGTGAGACTGTAAGCTATATCTGAAAAGATCTGATACTAATGAATTGTGCAATTGGGTAGAGTTGAAATGCGAATAACTGTACTGTATTAATATTAAGAGGCATAAAAAATAAATAAAAAATTAAGAGGCATAATGTATAAATATATATATAGTGGGCTATTTAATCATGGTTGCGTAATTGTGAAAAAATGAGGTAGGTATTAGTCTAATGTACATCATGACTATTGAGAGAGGTGATAGTAGAATGTTACCGCCATATACGGATCTATATTTGTCATTCAAAACTTAAATCCATTGTGCCATATAAACCTTCAACATTTCCTTAATAATGTCTTGTTTAATTAACTTAGTGAGTCTGTTATTGACCTACCTGAAAAATATGTTTGAACAAAAGAAAACATAGTTCAACAAATTGTTATTATATTTTGTCCTAGTACAAATGACAGTTTCAATATAATGTCATAATCATGATTGCATAATTATCCCACCTCAATATAATTATCCCACCTCAATATTCAAGTCTCTTATATCTCTTAAGGTATGATTTCACTGGCTCGCTTGTATATGTGCTCATGGCTCGCTCTTGCTGCGCTTGTTTATGGGATGCTTGTCAGTCGCTCTTCATCCGCTAATATTTTTAGCGCAATACAAGCGCAGAGCAATTCTACTGAGATTCTACTGTTGCGCTTGTTTCCTATATGAAATCAATGGAAAATGTGTTTGTGCGCTCTCACTGCGCTCTTGGTCCGCTTCTTTAACAGGTAGAAAGAGCCTTGTGTTCCTTGTCAAATCAAACACGGCAGATATGAGCGCAACGTCCTGCGCTCTTCTAAAGAAGCGCACATAGCCACTTTTTAGAGCGTACAGAGAGCGCAGGAACCGATTCCATTAGATCGCTCTGGTTTCGCTCAATCTTCGCTTGTTATGCACTCAAGATAATAAAAAAGAGCGGGCCATGAGCAGTCCAAAAGAGCGAGCCAGTGGAAACGCAGCCTTAGTCTCTTTTATAATGCTCCTGCCCCTAACCTATTATTGTAATAGGTAGGAGGCAGACTTATGATAATTGGTGGATAATATTTGATATCCTTATTTATACAGGAATTCATGCATAGACATGAAATCTACACAAATGGGGGGGGGCCTTTGGCCTAGGGGGCTTCTGGCCTAGGGGGCTTTTAGCAGGGGGGATTTTGGCAGGGGGGGTTTGGGCCTAGGGGGCTTATGGCCGGGGGGCTTAGGACCAGAGGGCTTATGGCCGGGGGGCTTAGGACAGGGGGGCTTAAGACCGGGGGGCAATTAGCCTAGAACCCTGAATACATATCTATGCATTGCTGCTTAGGGTGTCCAGCCAGACCAATGTCTTTATTCTCTTTCTTCTTATTAGACATGATTCTGACTGTAAAGAATTAGGGATATCAAAAACTGCTTCGCCTCATTTTTTGGATTCATTGATTATTTTAATTTATTTTGTACAGTTCCCATTCTGGTTCTGGTTTTATCAGAACCAGTTAACAACATCGTATCAAGAGATGGCGCTTCTTCATGTGCATTGACAGCTCCTGTTCCCGATGGCGCAGTTGTTCATAATTTTAGGTTGTATCCATTATTATCAATACAATTTGTCTCTTATAAATTTGGAGGTAAAAATATTCTCATATGAACGTCAATGTTGTAGAAAGGCGCAGGATCTCCAATAAACTCCTTTTTTGGAAGCCAAATATTATACTTCTATTGGGATTTTCAATACGATACAAATCTCGTATAAATTTAAGTCCCTTTACTGTCAAACAATACTCTAAAGGATTATGTAAACCTTTATTTTTCAAGATGTGGAATGAATGAATTGGCAGACTATGTCCAGGTGTCTGTGGACGGGGAAGGACCACTGACGCTTTGTTCAGCAAGTGCATTCGGAGGTGTCATGGGTTAGGCATACTCAATACTTTCCTTATTTTAACATCTAGAAGAACTAGGAATATCTAAAATCGGAGTCTCTATGTTGCATTACAAAATTGCCATTTGCACATTTTAATTTGAAATAGACAAACATTTGATTAAAATCATTGATTGCTATTGGAGGGGATCTCTCCGGCATAAGGGAGGTTTTCAGTCCCTCTTTATAATCCTCTTCAGTAGTGGACAATGTCGCTCACGTCAATGACTGAGAGTGATTCACTATTATATGTACAGTCATAGACTGAATATAATTTAATATGTCTTACAACAATTGCTGTTGGTTGAGTTTATCCCTGCACTGTCGGTTAACGTCGATCAAAAACTAAATTTTCTTCTTTTTGTTCTATTCTTTTCCAATACATCGAAAAGTCATTGGACCAAAGTTTGGGAGAAATGTGTCTAGTTATCTTTGCTACAGTGCTGTTAAAACCTCCTCATATGTATTTGGAGGACCTGCCTGAATCCTTCCTTAGGCCTTTTCGGTGACTTATTATCGCTCACTGGCGGCAGTCTTCTCTCGGGGATTAGACTTCAAATTCTTAATTGTATAAACATATATACAACAGCAGTATCTTGATCAATCCAGTCGTATAAACCATAATATGAGTGAATTTGGTAAGATTTCGTTGGTCGTAATAGGTAAGAATGCAGCTTTAACATAGCATGTAACTCATTGTCTTCAGCCCAAATGATATTATCTGATGGAGACAAGGTGAAGTCCACATGTCCAGATGATCACCGCGTCCACATTGAATACTATCATGATGTACGTGGCCGTGAACTTGCAATACTGGTGTCAGAAGAATTGTTGAATGTCATCCTAGACGAATGCGAGGGAAATATGTTTTGTGAGATACCAATACTAAATGAACAAAATGCAATTGACTCCGTAGAGATTGAAATATTTTGTTCTCTGATAGAAGACCCAGGTTAGTAGATAATAGGTCTGGTTTTGTATGGTATGAGTTTAGTTTAGTTTCTAATTATGTTTATTCAGTAATCAACATTACATCATTTATCGATGTCCTTCTCAGTTAAGTAACATACGTTCAACTGTATCACATAATATAATAGTATAAATAATGTACTAGTCGATAAGCACAGAATAACATTTCAATTATGATTCCAGATATAAAATAATGTAATTGACATCGTCCCTGAAAACTACAAGTGTAAAACCATGTAAATTACACCCTGCATGAGGTGTTGTCAGATACACACACACACACACACATTCAAATTAAACTCAAATCCGCCATTTTTCCTTCATTGAAAACATGAAAACTGCCCTTTGGGTACCCACACTAGATATCTTATTTTGTCATGGAACAAAAATATGCACATGGTTGCAAATAGAAAATTTAATTATGATCATCTTTTGATCATTACTTAATCCCAGTCAACACTTATGTTTTAAATAAAACCAGGAATATTTTACCGGGCTATTTGCACGTTAGAACTGCGTCAGATGTCACTCAAAATAGCACGATATTGACACACAATTATCGCGACAAATATTGCTGGTTTTAGTGCAGTTCTTGCAGTTCTAGAATGTATTAAAATTTACTACTCATGATTTCAGCACTGGTTTGCATGGAGGAAATAGATAAAGAAGGTTTTATACAGACACCTTTCTTCCCTGCTTATTATGGGCAAGATATTTCCTGTGATTGGTTCATCACGGCAGCAATAGGGAAATACGTTGTGCTTAATATCACGTACATCCGATTACCACCAACAGAGCTGCTGTACAGGGTTAGATATTTGTTATTTACCTTTGGTGTATTTGAATAATGCAGCACAAGAAGAATAGTAAAGATAGAGTATACAGTAACTCGCAATAATGATGTAATAATGTAGAACAATAATGCAATGTCATAATCTGTATTTGAACTAAGTATAATTCTAACTAATCTTTTTGTATGCAAACCTTACCCGAGTATCTGTGCATGTTACCCACATCTGAGCTTATATATATTTTATGATAATATTAATGGGAACTTCTGAATAAAACAGGATGGGTGTAACGAAATAAGCCAAGGGGACTGTCAGGATAGTGCGATACTCTATTACGACCGTGCTCCTGATGTTGTGGCCTATCGGGATAAGGAAGAGTTATCTGAACTGGCACCTCTGCCTATAACTAATCCAGTTCTATACATATCGGACACCAATCTCGCGCATGTCAGGTTCACGTCGTGCTACAGAAACGTAGGCTTGAAAGAAGAATGGTCCAAGAAACTTGGACTAAGTGCGACAATTGCATTCGAAGGTATATATCAGACCCTTTGAAAAACTGGGCGCACTAGGAGGCGCGGGCAAATTAGAAAGACCTTACAAAGGCCTTTCCTAAATTAGTTAGATTGGTTGTGGGAAGTATACATAATTGAAATCGTTCTGCCTCTCTGAAATGTTCCTCATGATATTCAATTCAATTCAAGAATTCTTTATTGTTGCTGTTTTTACAATGAGGTGGTTCAACATTCTGAATGAACAGTATTTATAACTGCTCAAATAGTTCTTTCGTCGAGTGCCTAGGATATTAGAAAAGCAGAGATACTATATATAAACACTATATACAAACGTTACTCAAAAGTTTCTTTGATATCAAATGTCATGACATGATTCTCATTTAAGTCTGTGAAGGATGTGAGACACAGAGTAAGGACACTGTGTTAGATTGTGGAGGCACATGTGGACAGATTGTGTCTCGAGGCTTCCCTCATGCATACCATAGCAATGAAAGAACAGTATGGACCATTATGGTCGAGCGTGGGCACTACATTTCCCTCAACTTCTATGAGTTTGATGTATATGAGTTACCTTTGGCCGAGTGTCTGAGGGACCAGGTTCAAGTTCTTGATGTTGACCTTAGTCAAAGGATGAAGGTGGTTGGCACGTAAGTTTTAAATTACTATTGTTTTATTGCATGTTAAGCATGATGCAATGATTTAACCAGGAGTTCACAAACGAATAGAAAATGTCCATCACAATGTTATGTAATGCGTGAATATAAAGTATGTAAAATGAAAATTAATCACATTTTTTGGCATATATTGGAGGACCTTGGGACCATATGTCAGTATACTTCACAAGGCAATTATATATTGATTGCTTGGTAAACGTTCATTAGATTCTTTGATGGGTCTAATAAGGTAATTGTTTCCCATAGCCCGATTGCATTAATTAAAATCTATGGAAGATTTATTGTCAGAAGTGCGCTACCGATTTATTTGTAAGAATACGACGTCTATAATAATAACGCGAATCAAATATATTTTTATTATTCTACTCTAGACTGAACATACACTGTGTGCGATAGGAATCTTTTTCAGATTCTGTAACAGTATTCCACCAAGAACAGAAATAAAGTCCAGTTGGGATAAACTGATTATTCAGTTTAGTACCGATTCTGAGAGGGTAGCACGTGGTTTTCATGCGCTATACCGGCAACAAAAATACATATTGGATGATAACTTCCCACCATATGGGACTAGTAGTGGTAAGCTATCAATGCCTTGATAATGGTGTCCTGCAGCACTGAAATATTAATTATGTAATAGTATTAATGATCCTAGGAGACTGAAGAATAATTCTTGTTAAATTCCATGCTAAAGTTTAATAATCTAAGCATTCAAAAGTATAAACACTTTTATTGTTGGAGTTATCACCCCCTCTCTACTACTCTTTTTCTCCAGAATGCAACAACGGTTGGATTCGTTTCCAACAGAGTTGTTATTTTCTTTATACCTGGGAACACCCTCTTACATGGACGGAAGCTGAAGCACACTGTAACACACAGAAAGGCCACCTAGTGGCAATCGGTGATAAACAAGAAATGATATTCATTCACTACATGCTCACTACGGAATGGCAAACTCAATACTATCGAACATTCATTGGTAAGCTAGGCATTGATTCTAATTTGCTAAAATTGTGTTCATACATCAATTTTGAAATATCATCTTGGTTCTAACCACTTGTCAGTATCGAATGGCATCATTGAAGCATTGCCACGATTGAATGACGCAAGCTCATAGTAAACTAACCTTACTAGTGAATGCAAACACTTCACTCTCCTCTCCATCAACAGGGTATAAAACCATTATCCCTCAATTTCAAATAAATATGATCTCCTGTTCTTTGAAGGCCTGAACGATCAAAAGGAAGAGGGCAAATGGCAATGGGTAGATGGGGCTCCGGTCACCTTCTCTGACTGGTCCCCCAGTAGTGATTATGATAACGTAAATCAGCCAGATGGCGCGGAGGTAGAAGACTGCACAATGATCAGGTTGGACAGTATCCATGACACCCGATCCTGGCATGATATACCTTGTGCTTTCGACAACGTCCAGCAGTTCCTATGTGAGATCAGCCTAGGCAGAAATGATAGCATAGGTTGGTTTTCCTTTCCTTCCTTGTCTTGCTTACTTGTTTTCTCTATTTTTTCCGTAGATATGATATTATGTATTTAATGCCTAATCCTAGTTAATACTAGTGTAAATATACATGGTTATTCAATGATTGTTATTATTTGTCGTCTAAGCTGGGTTCCACCAGAAGATCCTACTCCTCCTGAAGGTGTTGTACCCCGTGAAAATAAAATCCTTTAAAAAAAAGAAGATACTATTGTATTTAACATAATTATTTGTTCCTTTTGGAATTTATCAATATTTATTTCATATTATATACTGCACTCCATGTGCATATGTAATGTAATATTATTGATTAATGATTTAGGAAGAATGAACTAATCTCGTACCTGCATCTTGCAGTTTAATCATATTAAAATGCATATTACAGTTGTGGCCACGTTATCTTTTTAATTTCATTATTAGTCACCTTTTTCAATTGAAGATAAAAGTGTACCCTCGGTTGATACTGACGTGACGACACTGGAAGGTGTATCTACAAATGGAACATTAATGTGTAATAATGGAGAGTTCATAATGGAACAATTGTGGTGTGATGGTGAAAACGACTGCCATGATGCTTCTGATGAAATACAGTGTTATAAAGGTACTTAAGACATTATACATTAATTATTGAAGACATTTGTGTACATTTGCTTATTTCGATTTTTTAATGCAACTCATCAAATGTCACATATCTTAAACATCTGATATTAAGTCACAATGTATATTACCAGTTAGACGTATTGGATGCCATACAGACTGTATCTATGTATCCAATGAATAGATTAGTCATATTCATTAGATCCTGCCAGACCTGGTAAAAGCTTGCAGGGGGCATCCGGATTTGAACCGGGGACCTCTCGATCTGCAGTCGAATGCTCTGCCACTGAGCTATACCCCCAGCTGCACGACTTAGGATATTCGATTATGCACATCATTATCATTAAATTTTTGTAATGAATTTGTTATTTTGTTTGATGATAAGTATAATTCCCATTAAAACAATCATGTAGAGTAACAATCAGTCATATTACACTAATCTTTAAAACAGACTATAGGGAAGGAAACGAGGTAACAAAGCACTTGTGTGAACAGATAAAATATGAGTTCACGTTTTTGGGCGTGTGCTTGTAGATCTATAGATATTGCCACCAATCCTACATCTACAGGCTTTTTAAATATAACACGAATATATTCAAACGTAGATAGGAGTTCTTTGTATTTTATAGTATTTAATATTCATGTCTTCCTATCAACATTGGTAAGGTATACTAGTATTATATCATCAGGTTCGGAGGGATCCCCGCCCTGTTCAGAATGGCAGTATGAATGTCATGACAAGTCATGCATATCTATTAGTCTCTACTGCGATTATAAGCCGGACTGTCGAGATGGCTCTGATGAATCACAATGTGGTAAGGGAATATATTTGACAGATTTCTAAGGTAACATCATCGCATCTGTCCGGTGATGACCCCAACATCGGGGTTTATGGATCGATTTTGACATTAACCTTTTCCGAATTATGAAAGCAAAGAGCTTTGAGCAGAATCTTCCACCACATAAATATTTGTAAGTAGTAGGTGATTAACTATTATTCTAGTGATACCAGCTTGTGTAGATGGGGAATACCAATGTGCTAATGGTGAGTGCATTCAAACGAATCAGAGATGTAACATACTGCTGGACTGCCATGATGGGTCAGATGAAGCTGGCTGTGGTAAGTTGATAGGCTTAAATCAATTATCTATTTCTATTATGTTGATTTGCCTATCGCCAGGCAATGTATCGAGAACAAAACAAGGAACACAGAAGTATCACCCACATAGAAGATGTAATAAATCTTCATATCCAGCAATTATATTAGTCTACCGATGGCCTTTTTCTCTTTGCCTGTAACAAATCCAAAATCCGGTTTATTATAGAGCAAATGGTGAAGACGCTGTTCCAAAAATAAATCATCATAGAAAAAACCATTATACAGTAAAGTGTAATTACTAGGGAAAATCATCTTCTCATATCAGCACCTTTCCAATTTAACACCAGACTCAATAACCGATATTGATATAATTATAGGCTTATATATAGAGAGAGAGAATGGGACGAGCTGGCAATAAGTCCTATAAATTTTCGATTATTGCTGGCGAGTTCCATTCTATATTTATTATATGTGCATAAAATTTGATCATCATCAGATATCACTGAAAAAGTATTAAAGAACTCTCAGAGAGTCCCGCTGCCCCGCTGAGAGCACCGCTGAGAGCACCGTCAGTAGGCTACAACGGTGAGCTGTCAGGACTGTGTGATCATGCAGTGTTTACTTACTGACTTTGTTGAACTAAAACGTTCATATCGTAGCCATTTCTTGAGCTACAATAATAAACCTTACATCATTTGATAGAGAATTTAATTCTCTATTTAATGGTGTGGTGTTTATTATGCATTTTTATAATCACAGGTGGATTACCGATCGCGGGGATCTCCGCGGGGATCTCCGCGGGGATCTCCGCGGAGACAGCGGAAGTCCTGAGTCAGAGCTATTTTTAGACAACTACATTTTTATAGGACGGGTCTTATATGACTATTTTTATAGCACCCCACTTATAGCACCTCCCATATAGCATGCGCGTATAATAAATATACATATAGTCTCATCCTTCCAAAGTCGACTCAATTCTTCACTTGCAGTTCGGTGTGCTGAGGGGACCACTTTCCAATGCTTTGACGGATCTTGCATTGCTGGGGAGAAGAGGTGTGATAGTGTTGTCGACTGCCCAGGTTCACTGCACGAGGATGAATCATCAGAGTGTACACAGGAGACTGCTGAAGCAAGCTGTCTCGACTGGAAAATAGCTGGAAAAACTGTCACTGGCAAATACAGGATAAAGCCTCCCGGCGTGGGTAAGCTTGACCGAAGAGGACTAATCATATATCTTCTTCAGCTATCTCTTTTTCGCATCCTTTACCACACTAGCTCATAAAAAGGATAACGAATGACGTCCAACCATTAATTCCTTATATTTAGTTGAAATTACACCTAAGAGTAATTTTAAGTTGCCCTTTGCATGTGTATTAATATATAAAAAGAGTACAACGTATTTCACTCAGGATATATTTCATCAAAGCACCACTCTCGCTCCGAAGAATGGTTTCGTTGTGCCCTGATCTAATTATTTTGCTGTATCATTATTGTATTATACCATGTATAATCAATGTTCATTGCTGATTAAGTAATACAAAAAAGAAATGTAGTCCCTTTCCTAGTACGTAAAGATAGCAGTGGCAAGTTTAGGATATAGGTGTGATATGATTTTAGTTTGTAAAATCATTACATGATTGATTTTAATTCTGCGAATAATTAAGTATCCATACTTTTGATGGAGAACGCTTAGAAGTATGCTTTACAATATATTATCAGCCCTATTTTTTTTAATTTAAAAAGAAATACGAAATATTATATAAACCAGATGGATTTGACGTGGAGTGTGATATGAGTAGTAGTAAGGAGTACATAACAACAGTAATGCATCATACACTGGAGGAGGAAGTGTACATAACTGGTTACCCCAGACCAGGCGATTATGTTCAGATGTTTGAGTACGGACTGACTAATGGTAATTTGTAAACATATCTTCCCATTGAGATCTATTACTTTTCCTCAATTTTCTCTGCAATCAGTTTACTGGCAAATACCTGGCATGAACCTGCATGTTGTTTCTCAGCATGTACTGTAATAACAAATATTTATATTCTGATGTTGCAGACCAATTTGAGGCCGTAAAGGCAGATTCGATCTGGTGTAGTCAGTATTTACGAATACGATGTGAAGCCCTTAATGGCCTACTTGAAGACTGGTGGATAGATATCAATGATGAGAAAATACCCTTTGTTGACAAGGATAACGACGACTGTAAATGCATCATGAAGTCCTCTTGCACAAAGGATTCCAAAGAGTAAGTATTCTTATACATATGTCAACAGTCCAAAAGTAATTCAGAGTAATTATTCACTCACAAATGCTTCCTATTTAATTTAATTAAAAGATATTTCACATATTTTACAACAAACAAGTCTATATGCCTCCCTTTCTGTATTTGGACTTATTATATGTGCCGATGTTATGTGGCCGGGTGATGTTACCTTCACTCTACAGTTCATTTCTGAATTTCCCATTTTCTCAAGTTGCAAATGTTCGGGCGCAGTACTTATTAACCCTAGAAGGCCAACAGTTGATGAGGACCACCTTAATTTGCCCAACTTACCAATGAAAGGGTTAACCTTGAGTGGAACTGTACTCTCGTTACAAACACAATACTACTACCTCGGTCCTCTCGTCTGTTACCAGTGTATGTCACGTTTTTTTCATGATGCATATATAATATTGTAATCATATCTGATATATAATTGTATGATTATAATAGATATCTGGAATTAGATATTTAACAGACAAACGTCTCCATCGAATGATGGAAAATAGGCATAAAAATGCTGCATGTTTGTATTAAATGACATGCTAATTTTGTTGGGCCATCCTTTCTTAATTCATTCACAGTTGCAAACAAGTCGCGGGATGATTATCAGTGTCGCTCTGGCCAGTGGATTAAGGAGACGGAACGATGCAAGTCTACATTCAACCAGTATGGAGATGCCAGGGGATGCAGAGACAAATCCCATCTACAAGAGTGTGGTAAGAAAATAATTGTTTATTGTACATGAAATCTATTCTGAGATAAGGCATTCGTGTATTCAGTTTTAGGCTTATTTAACACTAGCACAAAACGTTTTCCATCAAATTCCACGAAAATGTAATGGTTTTCAAAGCCTTTGTCAATGAAGCAAAAATGCATCTTAGAATTCTGGAATATAACAATGTTGCTCAAGGTAAAGGGAAGAGGAACACAAATTTCTGGAACCAGCTTATACGTGAACTCGAAGAATAACATGTAACACTTGAGGAGTTTTGATTGTGTTTTAATATCTTCATAATAACTGTTAGCTTTGTATAACAACCTGTTAGTCCAGGAGAGACGAGATGAAAGAGAAAACCGAAAATACAAAAAAAAAATATAAAATAGAGAGGGAAACGATAATTGAATGTTGATTAGAATTGTAAGAGCCTAGTCGGCAGGATATGTTGAATAAAACCTTTTAAAAACAAAAAAAAAATACCTATCGTGTGAGATTCAGCAGAGGTCATGAAACATAACGAAAGGTAAATAATATTATACTATTGTCTTCATAAAGCTGACATGGTATGTGGAATAGGGGCTATCAAGTGTGCGGAGGGGTATTGTGTAGGCTTGCACAGTGTGTGTGATGGTGTGAAGGACTGTATTGACGGCGAGGACGAAATTGGATGTGGTGTGTATTGCAATATGGTTTCGTCCCAAAAGGATTGAAGGGTTATCATGAACAGGAAAACAAATGAAATTCCACTTTAATGCATTTCAATATGTAACTTCTCATTGCTATTTAATTTTTTCAGCTAACTTTTCATGTAAAGGACATCTCCGTTGCTCCGGTGAGCCAACGTGTATACCATTGTTCCAGCGGTGTGATGGGGTGAGACAATGTCTCCAAGGTGACGACGAATGGCATTGTGGACTAGTATGTCCTGAGGGATGTGAATGCATGGGACTGGGGTATAAGTGCCAGAATCTGGGCTTGAGGGAGCTGCCTGCAGACATATCCATAGAAGCGAGGAAAATCGACCTATCTGGGAATACATTTGAATTCCAAAATGGAAGCTTTAGCATCTTTCTACATCTAGGAGAATTGATCCTTAGCAACAATGGCATTACTAGGGTGCTCCCAGGTGTATTCCAACCACTTGCGGACCTGTACCTCTTAGACCTGAGCTTTAATGATATTGCCTTCCTTGAAAGGTATACATTTATTGGGTTATCAAATTTAAGATATCTTTTCCTAGCTGGAAACATGAATCTAAAGGTCATCCATGGATTTGCTTTCTTTGGCATGGGTAGTTTAAACCATTTAAATCTTCAGAGTCTTGGAATAGAAGAGCTTAAACCTCAGTCATTTGATGGACTTTCGGCCATAGATTCAATTAGTATTGCCAATAACAAAATAGAATTGATTGAAAATGTCCTCCCAGGAATACCCAGTTTAGTGGAGTTCAATGCCACGAAGAATCCTAGTATAGACATCATCAAGGCCGAATTCAGTGGTCTGGTTGAACTCCAAAGGTTATACACTGATAGGTATAAATATTGTTGCTTTGTGGCTGATAGGGTAACAGAAGATAACTGCAGACCAGAGCCTGATGAGTTCAGTTCCTGCGAGGACTTAATGAGCAGAACGATACTGAAAACTTTCCTCTGGGTCTTGGGCCTGATGGCGTTTATTTGTAATTTGTTTGTCTTAATTTACAGAAAGACGGAGAAAATGAATGTTTATTCTTTTAGTGTTATGAACCTAGCAGTAGCTGATTTCCTTATGGGAGTATATATGGTTTTCTTAGCATCTGTTGATACATATTTCCGAGGAGTCTATATCGAATACGCTGAGCAATGGACTGGTAGTATCCTCTGTCAGTTTCTTGGATTCCTAAATACACTATCAAGTGAATGCTCTGTATTCACCCTTTGTGTCATTTCAGCTGATCGCTTTTATAAAATAGTTTTTCCACTTCAAGCCTCAAAGTTTGACCTCAGAAAGGCTAAATCAGTCATGGTAATTGTATGGAGTATTGCATTCGGCCTAGCTGCCCTACCCCTTTTGCCAATTCCCTACTTTGGCAATGGATACTATGGGAAATCAAGTGTGTGCATATCTATATACTTAACAAGGGATCAGAGTCCAGGGTGGCAGTTCTCAGTCGGCTTATTTCATGGGCTGAACTTTCTCTGTTTTATGTTCATTTTCATCGCCTACTCCTACCTATTTCATGTAGTGAGAGTTAATAGTAGGAAGACCAAGAGTTTCACCAATACTAAGAATGCAAGTCAGACTGATATTGCACTGGCCAGGAGACTCACCTTCGTTGTCTTCACAGATTTCCTTTGCTGGGTTCCAATTAATATGATGGGTTAGTAAATCCTGATTTCTTCAAAGAGTCGCAATTAAAAGATATAGTTACAATTTGCTCTCTCTAACAGGTATAGATGTGTACTTATGACTGCAATATGTCTGTGTGTTTGAGATCTTTTTTATTCAGGCTGTGAAATTGGAAATTGTCTAATAAAATTGGATATATATTGACAGATCTGTTTAAGCTTAGCTTTTTGCTATGTCATTCGACATTTGCAGGGGCAATGGCTGGAGCTGGAGTGGCAATACCCGGCGAAGTGTATGCCTGGGTGGTGGTATTTCTACTTCCTATAAACAGCGCCATCAACCCACTTCTCTACACCATATCATCAATTCAACTAAGGATGGTAATATATTTCTCCCTTCTTTGTTTTCACTGTATGTTTCAGGTCAATAAACGGTAGCCTTAAGGCTCCATGAAATGAGATATTCTAAATATTCTAAAGTATTAGAATCTATTCCCAATAAATAAAAGTTCATGATTGCCAATGTCTAGAGAATTATAGGTAGAATTCTGTGGTATTGTAATCTGTTAAATATAGGCGAATGGACTTTGTATTTAGAACATAAATTCGTTAAATTTTAAAGGATCTCCAGATGATCGTGAACCAACTCAACTGTTATATGAACCGTTTATTCTTTGAGGTTTTATTCAAATCTGTATCCTGCAAACAATGGGGATTATGTACTCTCCAGGAAATCTTGTATGTTTCAGAAACAATCAAAAGGTTTGGAATCTCAGTCGACTGTCAGGGAAAGTTCAAGTATGTTCCTTAGTTCTCAAGAATTTTATTAGTTTATACAGTGATACTTATCCAATTAGAGATTCATTCGTGTAAGCAACGATGATGAAGCAAGTCTGATTTCCATAGCAGCCATCAGTGTTTAAAGCCTTAAAACGTTCCTTAAAGTGTAAACCCTAAAAATATGACAAGAGAAAAGTGACGTCTTCTCTCGGAACCCTGATACGACCAATGCATGGAGTATAGCTTTTCCCCCAAGTCTCACTTCCACAGCAACCATACTTTGCTGATATTCAAATACAACATCCATAGTAATCGTTGCGCAAGTTAATCAAGAGATGTTTACCCATTTAGAGGAGGGGAAATGTAGTTCAGCCTACACTAGTTTCTGTTGAAATCTTGGGATGAAAATGGAATATTATATATACACTTTTTAGTTGTTCTTTTACCTTACCTTTCTCGGTTTTGATTGGCTTCAAGTCAATCATAAATAAAGAATAAAAACAACTGTGACTTCGATGCTCTAATTATGATTCAGTAACGTTTGTTATCACGAACATGGGCATTAATCTGTTCACTTCCAGCTATCTCTGTATTTCTGCCTGATGTTGGGAAGGAGAAACAAGACCTGAAAGCATATCTCAGTCCCAATAAATCTCTACCTCTGTCACTGGTTCTGAAGATCACGAAAAACACAGCCACCGTTCTCGCTGAGCTTCACGCGAAAGGTTATGGTTGTCCCAATATGGACCCGGGCAATGTTCTTATCGAAACTGATACCAAGGTTAGCAATAATTCTCATGCTGGGATTTTGAATGCAAGGCACCAAACTGGTAGCCGAAATATATATAATAATAGTCATCATAATACGCATAATAGTAATATGGTCACATATCATGTAATTGTAATATATATAATGTAAATGTAATGTTCTTTTATAAAGTATTCCTGTTTGTTCTAACCACAGGGAGATCTGCGCGTTGGTCTTAATGTATGCGCTGGTGAGGCTACGACTTCTCCTGCTGATGACGTCATGGCGTTGGGAAAGTTAACGTCACATCTTCTTAGGCGTATGGTGTCAGCAAAGTAGATATTTTGGATCCAACAAGTGGCTTCGCTTTAATTGACACAATCCTCCCACCCCCACCCCACTCCATGCTCCTTTCCGAGCTCTCTTTCATGTCGACACAGTATTCCTCCTCTTCTCTCTATGCACAAGACCATGCATGTACTTAAATAGTTTCAAGTAGTAAGTCGAGGTCGTCATGACATCTGAGACCCTTCCAGTGAGAATTCCAGAATAAGATGAAGCCCACACATGGGTGGATCAAAGCAGATGGGAATATGCTGCATTCTCAGCTAATACGAATTTTTCTTCTTTGTTAAACCTGATTTACTCATTATTCAGACATAAAGGGCTGAAACTATCCATAGAATTCTTCTGCTGTTACATGTATATATATACAAGAATATGAACTGGAATCGGCCGAGAGAAAACGGCCGCCGGTGAGCGATAATACGTTAAAGTAAAGCCACAGCAGGAAAGTATTTTGGCAGTCTCCGAAATATAAATTTATGTGGATTTTTATGAAGCCCTCTATCAAAAATATTTGGTCAAATGACTTTTAGATTGGAAATCTATTTTAGGTTGGAAATGACCGGTACAAAAAGTAGAAATTCTTTTCTTAATTTTGGGCCGATGATAACTAAAAGTGCCATTTTAAGCAATGAAGATCGAGGAAGGTGTCTTACGCAATTATTTCCTGAATGAAATAAACGGTTAACCGGACCTTGACTTATTATTAGAAAGGAAGTTTAAGTCACACAATTATGATCACTATTGCGACCATTTCTTCCTGTATTACAACTAAATTTTTATAGAAGCAGTAGTTTAATTGTTATAACTTGGAGATAGGTAGAGCCACCTTCGAAGGATGGCTTACTTAATGAACCATGCAGACTCTGTGCTGCGATAAAAGTAGTGAACACATTAATAAACTCATAAATCATCATCAATAATTGATTTCCTATTGTATTATACTTGTACATGTGCGAGTATGTTTGTTTTTAAAGCTTATTGTCAAATGTGCTCATGCGTTTGCAATTAATTGATGATACAACTCGTTTCTAAAACGTATTTTAGTATGACAATGATACCAATAGAGACAAACATACTGATCAAAATAATAAATGTTCGTGATCAGAGGGTGAGATGTGTCATTTGAAGTAGAATGGACCGTGCATTGCTTTAGAGAGAGATCGTGCAGCGTACATTCGAACTGAAGCCTCTTTAATAAGAGAATATATCCTGAGCTCGTTCTGGTCCGAACCCCACTTTATTGTGTCCCCTCCTCCCTTAGCAATCTTCATTGATAAACATCAGGGAACGCCATATTGTATTATGATTAGTATTTGCCAGTCAAATATGCTGCCCAACTGTGAACAGTCATGCGCATAATTACTCATTTTACACGGATCACCGTCAGGTGGAGTATATTGTCTGCTTTCCCATGGAGCTCCAGCACTTGGCATGCTAGCTGTCAAATGCAATATGGAACTCGGGAATTTAAAATACAACCGTTGTTGATATTCGATAAATAGGTTTTCTCTTGGCAAAAGAAATTACGGAACAATTGAGGTTAAAGTGTGTATGTGTGGGAGAGAGAACGGGAGAGAGATATGTGGCGTATGTGAGTAGCCGGGGGGGGGGGGGGTGTAAATATTACTGTGTGGTATAGCAGTATTCAAACCTTGACATCATTGATTTAGAGCAACAGTGAGAAAACACGTCTCAGATGCAGAAAGGAAAAAGGTTTGTCATAAAAGTATGTTGCATTCCAGCATATTCAGTCCAATCGTCCTGGACTAGCGGGCGACAATGGCATAATTTTAATTATGTAATAACATACCCAAAGCAAGAAAATTCGCCATCACTCCTTCGGAGATGCCAAATACACTATACAGCTTCCTCCATGATCGGGAAACCCCCTCTATTTCTCATTGTCCAACACCCAAAAGTTACATGAGTGCCTATGTTAGACAATTAGGGAGAGATTGGACCAAGATTTTTTAGCTCTTACTGGTATAATTACGGCGTGACAGACCTCTCGCGTTGACGCCTCTAGGGCTCTATAGATCAGTGTTGCCATTGCTCCATGCTCGATCTGTCTCTATGGTGGTCGCACTTACACCTTGTGGCAATGTGGTAAACTAACCGGAAGTCAGAACTCGGAGAATGTTTTCTGACCCTCCCACGAGGTAGCGCCACCAGCAGCACCACCCAGCATACACATCACCGTGTCATGCATGGCCATGATCGGGGATGTGTTTCACAGGATTAAAGCGAAAAAACGAAATGATTTGGATGCGTCGGCAGACGCCATAGGAGGGAGGGAAGCAGGTAGGGTCTTGAAAGTGTTAATCAACAAAAACAATCTATATTTATGTAGTAAATATTCCCCGTCGTTCCCATCAAAATTGCGCCCCCAGCGCCGACCTTGCCATCATACCCTCTGGATTACGTCATGCCTCCTATTTTCTTTCTGTTATTAATCATAATAATAAAACATATTATATAAAATCTTTATTTTACTGGTTGGTTCTCACAATATATCTGTGAAATCTAACATAGCTAAACAATTATTCACTGATTTTGGACATTTGGAAAGCTTAGAATACAAAATGCCATTGGATATTAGTCGTACGCACGCAATCGTTATTTAACGTAGGGTTTCCGTCGTCGGAACATTGTCAGCATTTCCAATACAACTCCCACCAATTTAACACGTTGGTAGATTTATAGAGGTCAGACACACCCCTGTATTATATTTTGTATTCTCCTATTCCTGGGGCCATGGATTTATTCATATTTTATAGCTTTACAAGTTTCTCTGGTACAGTCGAGTGGACATCGTTGTTTTCAGCAGGCGTCACATTCACCAATACTGAGACTTCTGGCACTGCAAAAGAAAAGTGATGAAAATGGTCAACCACTACAAAAATCAAAACATTCTTGCATATTCTCATACAACCTTACTGTTTATCATTAGGAATTTGACAAAAGATTAGCACCTGGTAAACGCCACTTTTAAAAGACACTAATGCACCAGGCACATGATAATTAGTTATATATGCATGCATATAATTATGTGTAAATTGAAGTATGTATAGTTCAGTGTATGGCATACATAACATTTGGAGATGGAAAATAAAGTGTTCAAAAAGGATCATGTTCTGAGCCTTCAATTGACACACTTGGTGCAATGAGGAGTAATTGTATTAGAAAAACACATTTATACAACAAATTGGAAATTAAACAATTAATTGATATAATATAGGGAAGATAGTAGGGTGAGTCCATGGAATCCAGGTAGATGTTAGAGACACAATAGATATTGAAATTAAGTAAATAGACAAAGCAGTTGCTTCAGGTTAAAGGCCCACAAGTAGTGCCACGACGAATATCCACATCAATTGCGGTCACAGATGAGAAAGTGTCCGACTGAGATTTAGAGAAAATATACAGACATTGAATAACAAAAGTCAAACTCTAATTAAACAAATGTCTGACCTTGCATGTCTTAAAGGCTGGCATTCGAGCCAATGGTGAACTTCCTTATTTTGAGTCAGTTTTCAGAATGTTGCGTTATTCAATTTTAAGTATACAGTTTACCTGCATTTATGGGCCATTTCTTAATTAATCAAATCCATATATATATATATATATATTCTTATGATTCCTTGGGAAGTTTTACGCGAGTATCCATTTTTTCTGGCGCACGATATATATATAATTATTCTTTTCTTTAGCTTTACTTTGGAGAATATGAATATGTCATGTATCATCTAAACTTCATTCCATGATGATCATTACCATTCATAACAAGCAATAGTCATTATTTGTGTTAGTATTTTTGCTTTTTGAACATGAAACGCTAAGGTTTTTGCACTAGTAATTATCTATTTCTGATTTTATTTTAATAAAATAATTGATCAATTAATGTTGACAGGTGTATGGGACACACAGCCATTTTACATGTTGAATATGTAATATATCGAATACGGTATACACATTATCATAGTATACGCATTGGATATGGCTGGGTCTTTTCCCATGTATATAAAATATTCAACAAAGCACTATTTAGCAGATTTACTGCTGACACTCAAGTACAGAACGATTAATGACCCTGCTTTTCAAAGGAATCAGTGTTTGTGGCCAAATGATGGACCAAGGCTAAGCCACGGTCCATTATTTGGATGATCGCAAAAAGATTTTATTTATTCATATAATCATTCTGGTTTATTATTATGTTTCAAAATATGTCCATGTATGCTCCCTAGTAAAGGTGGTACATGTGTCGTTACAGCCTCGCCGCATGAAGTGTGTATTTTGCATCCCTTGGCCGCCTGTGCTATGGGAAGTTAACAAAATTTAATGCTGTATGCAAATTCATAAGAAAACGAGAAATAAATCTTTACCTGTATTTATAGATTTATGTAGCCAGAGGACTTATACTGGCTATTAGACGTGTATTAATACCATTTATGTAAGGAATTTCTAAAGTGCAACAGTAAAGATTTCACGACTAGATCTATGTTTCATTGCTATGGTGGTAATGGATAAAATCCATCTTTACACCCTTAATTCCAGCGTGCACGATTCCTAAGCATACTCTTAGTACAATGAAAACAAAACAAAAACTTCATAATGGTAATACCAGTATCCCCCTGGGATCTAGATTTAATACTTTGCATGCACTTCGACTGCCTTGGAATTCCATACAAATTGATAATAAACTACGCCAAGTCATGCCTTCTACATTTCTTTCAAGTGAATAATTAATTTCAAGCCCTGTATTAAGTCATTGTGTTACGAGGCATAACGCACCACCGGGGCCTTATCACGAACTTGTTTATTAGACAAGATAGGAATAAAATCAACATTAAAGAGATAGCATGGGGGTTAACATTCGTCTAATGTTTGTGAGGGATACATCTATACACCCAATTATGATTTTGTCAGGCAAACAGACTCGTTTATTTCCGAAGCAAACAGTTTGCTGCGCAAATATGCTTGTTCTCTTTACCATGTACAGAGTTACAAATGTATGGCTTGGAATGTATTTGTCAATGTAAATCACTGGATCAATTAACCCGTCAAGATGTGGTTGTTGTTACATATAATACATAATAATTATGCTTTTTTCCGGATGATTTGGGAAATTTCAATTTCAATAATCATCGTTGGTGCAGCTAAAACGGTGTTTCAATTATGTTTAAACCTTAACAAATCGTACATTGTTTTTACTTTTTGTCCATAGCAAATATATAATATAACTGCAAGTAAATGATATAATCATGTATTTAGAAGCACATATGTAAAAAGGGGTTAGAAACCATTGTGTGTTTCCCGTTCCTTATTGTTTCTGTTAATTGAATTATTGATAAGCTTTGCCAGGGTTACCACAACTCTCAGACCTCCATTAACTATTGATAGAACGGGCTGCTTGCCCAATACCCAAAGGTAACACCTGATACTCACGAAAGCAGACACTTTTTGTGGCATATAGTTTAGCAATCGTTCCTTACCTTCCAAGAAGTGAATAGTGTTTTATAATCTATTGTGCTTGCGGGTGAATAATGTAATATAAATGTTAATTTAAGTATTTTTTTTACGCCGGGATAAAAGAAGACATAGAAGTAGAATTATCAGAAGAACACTAAAACCTATAGTGTAAATTATATAACGATATATTACTGATATGACAGTGGTTTAGAACTAAATGATTTCTATTACTATTTCAGCTTACAACCCTGGAGGCATAACTATTAAGATCACCTATAAGAATGATTTGATTCACAGATTCATAACCCTATATTATGGGAGCGTGTGGGCAGGTTGCACGTCAGTCGGCATATTCCACACTGCTCAATCGATATAATGTTACATTATGAATCACAAACAGAATGAGATCTCCAATCTTGCAGAAAGTGAACGATCATTATAAAGAACCCACTTAGTGATTTCAATGCGCTGTTAATTTAGTTTTAACTAATTGAAAGAAGTTAAATCTTACCCTTTAAACTTTTACTTATAGAGTTAGTAAAAGGGGACCATGACGAGAATGTGGCACACATAATGTGTTTGAAGCCAACTTCAAAATTAATGCAGTGTACATGTATACAGGAATTGACAGGGTACAGTCTCCCTTAGTATAGCGAGAACTCTATAATAAAAAAAATTAAATATTAAATAGCCATCATTGACAGAGAAGGAATGCCAATGACTGCCAGAATAATTGATACTATATATATACTTTGGTTTGTTTGACAGGCTAATTTGAGTCCTAGCCAGAGAGCACATCTTTTTAAACTTTGCTCAATTTAGAAAGCAACACATCTCAAATAATATCTGTTATTATCAATGTCGCATGGTGTGTCAAGGTTCATAGGTTGCTTTATTGTGTGTGTGACTGCACATGTGTGAGTATTGGAAGATGCGATAGAAGTCACAATTATAATTCTCTTAAGATTCTCATCTGAGATGAGAAGATGCCAAAATGGAGGCAGTATTATATAAGATGGTTCCTACTCCACTCCCTACTGACTCATTACCTGCATCGATTATTCTATAAAACAACTGTTTTTACCATTGAAAGCGAGTATGTTATGTTTGGCTGTCGTGCAGGTGAAACCAAGGTACATCCCTTCAAACAGTTGGCCCTTTTCAGATAACCCAAGGAAACTATAGATTGGTACCTCAAAAAAGGCTTAATCAAATACTGCTTTCACCTATAATACGTGTTGTTGGTTCTAGAACACTGCCTGTGGATCTATCTGTATTGCTTAACGTTGGAAACATTTCCCTCGAAATAGTCTAACTATCCACAAAATCTTCTTCTCATACCTAGACATAGTCCACGTTTATGTCGGGAAAGAGGCACACAAGCCAAACAGTAATGGTTTCTTTTTGGAGTAGTCGAAACACCGTTCAGAGAGCCTAAGGTCTAAACATTATATTTCAATGGAGACGAATAATACTTTCAATCATATTCGTAAATTTAAAGGATGAATGTTAGAATGTCATCAAAGAAGTTCGTTCGTTAGATACATTACGTACACTGGTAAATTATTTAACGTTCGAAAATCGAAGTGGGCGCGTTTAGGTGGAGTGCATATATGGGTTAGTCATTGTAATCCATGCACCCACCTGACAATTCCAAAGTTGACAGGTCCACCCAACACCTAAGCCTGTACGGAAAGAATTTGTGGATCGTTAATTTCGCTGAGGAGAATTTCGCTAACGTATATATATCTCGGTGGAGCTATTAGCTCGCAGAGAACCTCACAGTGTAAAAGAAATTCGGACTGGAATAACTTAGGAGGAAAAGATGAATGGATGGACAGAAAGAGGGTAATAAGATGATGGGATGGGAGGTTTAAGGGAAAGGAATGAAAGGTAGGATTTATCTCCAAACATAAAGGGTTTCATTATTAAGACTCCCACATTAACATCAAAGATTTTTTTTAAAAATTTTGATATGGCCCGGTTTGTCTACAGATAAGTAGTGAATTGTAACCTTAAAAGTGAAATGTCCGCATTATCCCTATCCCCCATGCTTGCCTTAGACCCAAGGCCTTAGACCCCCACTAAAGTGTCTAGCAAAAGAAGCCAGTACAAGGAACACTCTTTTGAATTTGCTTCATGAAAACAGAAGATATCATTGGACAATTAGGCCGGAGTCGAATTACAGGGGAAACGAATTCCTTAGAAGATCGCATAATAGGCGTAAATTGGTTCTGGATAGGGCAGTAAAAGGTCATTCCACAATTATCAATATCATTATGTGTAACTGAGACCTCAGTGTTGCTATTAGGAACAGCAATCTGTGTTGCCAAGGAAGCTACACTTGGTAACCATCGTCAACTCTGTAACAACCAATCACAACCTAGCATTCAACACTATAGCCACTTCGCCACCTAAGGATCAAGCAATTCCCAATCAGACAGTTATTCTAAAGTCTCCGACCTGTGTAGACATAACTTACCAATTTAGAATTATTTGGATGATTATTTTGTGCATATAAATGTGCTGATAACCCGAGGGGAACGTTACCTCTCCCCAACATTCCTGAAGGTATTTACCTGAATCTATGTCGTCTATTTATCTGCCCAAAGAAAACATTGATAGATTAGTCTCCTTCCTGGGAACGGGGACTGACCAATATATTAAAAAGAATAACTTCACTAATATCTCCACATCTGGGGCTCAGTTCTCTTCTAAACTCACACATTCAGTTTTTTATGTCATTCCCTTTCAATTGGTGACAGATTTAGGGAGGCTAAGATCACATTAAGCGAGAAAAGTGAGTTAAATTGGGTTCTGGATATAGTTTCTTCAGACCAGAGCTTTGAGTGGCAGGACTAAGCTTGTGTTTATTTTCGGGGAGAATGGTTTTTCGCAGAGGAATAATAACCCCAATTATGGGACTCCTGGTACACTTTTTGTTCAACATCCCTCGGAATTATGCACCAAACAGTGCATCAGCAGCCCCTCAATGTCAGTCATGAATTAATCTAGGCTAATGCAACACACTGGCTAGCCTTTTACCATTACCTTCTAGCCAATTACCATTTTCTATCAAATTACATAAATGAGTAGTGTATGTATTCATTAATACGTAGCATGAAGATTACCAGTTTAGTGCATAGATTTATATTCATTATATTAATAGTGGATTGAATTATACATCACAGTCATGGCATGCATCACAGCTTCTTTGATTAGTAACAAATAACATGGATTACTATAAACAATGATAATATATAGTTATGTTGGTATACTGTTTCTATTGTAATTCACTTTCGCATTTGCTTTTATCTTCGATGAGTGTAAAAAAATAAATGAATAGCTTAGAGGATTATTTCATACATATGTTGAACAGGACTGTCTATGTACACCACTCTCTGTCACACCAACCCGGGACAAATCTTCCACATTTGAAATGTGACTCCTCGGTAAAAGCCCAGTGTCTTTACGATGAAGATGTCCCTCCTTAGGAGGTGCATTTCTATTATAAAATTGAACAAATTGTGGATGTTGGCTATGCAAATACTTTTTAGAAAGTTGTATGTCGTCCATGATAATCATTTCATGAGCATGGTCTTTATTTTTGTTTAATGTCGCCAGATGGAGTGTCATGTTGTCAAGGAGATAAACCTTAAAGTGTACTGAGGGATCACATGTAGGTGACACCATTGTAGGTGAGAGTAGGGATTCTGCCTCCCAATAACTGCTGCCTGTTAGGGTTAAAGGTAATATTTTACAATTAAAATCAATCACAAGAATCACATGCATGGGTTATCAGAATGGCTGTGGTAAGCTTTAGAAAGGGATGAAAGCAGCTAGTAAAATGACGATGAGACTATACTATGCTCTATGCTTTCTATATAGCATTCTTTTGAAACATGCAGTTTACGTTATTGAATCTGTCTACGTTTAAATGGTCGAGGTCAAAAGAATAATTCACGTTTTGTATTCACACACATGCATATATATAGGAAATCATGATAACTGTTGATGACTATAGCTCTGAATACATTTTGATATTGTCTTTTTACCGTGGTTCTAATTTACTTTCAATTGTCTTGAAATAAATTTAAAAGCACGGAGTTTTCAGGTCTCTCCGTGCTGTTCTCAGGGATGCAATCTTCTGTAAGTTTTAAGCTTTCATGGTGCAAACAATATGAGAATGTATGTATCAAATAGACTATCTAAAGAGCCAACCCTGTCAGTTCCGATCACAACCACGTGTATTCTTGTCAATGTTATAGTGATGAGTTACATATGATATCCTAATTCCTACACAGTGATTAGCACAAAGGTGTCAGTCACACAATCATTCCTTACATCAATTCATACGTAATACTACATAATGGTCATTCACTAGAGGTTTTAATTCAAATAGTTCTAATAAAGGCAATTTGAGGTGCATTACCTGAAGGTCTAGAATTCCTCCAATCCAAACCTGGCGAGGTGAATGATATGCTTCCATCAGTTTGTGACCTTTGGTGACCTCCAATAAATCCAGAATCAGATTTGGCTGACTCGTTGAAGCAAGGTAGTCTGGACCCTGGAGTATCCCCACGACCCTGTGCACCACCGCCATGAACTGCTGTGGAACCACCAGGGTCCAGCCCTTGTACAAAAGCCTCATTGTCATATGCGTGGCGTAGTTTTTGTTTGTCAGTCGAATCTACTGTGCTAATCGGTGGTATTAGACTCGCAGATCCACTGTCCAGTGAAGAGCTCACGCCCTCTTCGCTAGGTCGCATTGAATGTTTATTGGCACCAACGAAATAAGCACTGTTTTTCCTCTTAGAACTCGATCTGGACGTTTCTGGAATAAATATTGAAGCTCTTGGTTTGGGTTTCTCTTTCTCAGAGTGTCTCTGGAGTTCTCGTTCTACCCGATATTTCTCGTTCTTATATTTGCTTCTATTCTTGATGTGGTAGTTCAAGAATGAAGCAAAAGTCATTATTAGCAGTACCACTGTCAAAGTAAGGTAGGGTACCCAGATGAGTGATATTCCTGGTTCTGGGTCACCTTGTAGAGTTTCCAATGTGGTGCTGATATTCTCATTCTTTCCACTCGTATCCAGAAAGTTGTGGGTAACGTTAGTTTGGTTGAATTCAGCCATTCTTGCAGATTAGGTATTGTAGACAGTGAAGAAAATAAAACACACACACATTTATTTCATAGCTTAATTATCTGCATCTTGCAGACCATGTTCATAAAGAAATGCACTGTTTTATACACAAATAGCTGTGAAGTAAGTGCTGATGATTCTCATGGGATATGATCAATGGCTCGATTAAACAGCCTTTCATCTATATTGGATTATTTGCGCTAAGTTTGTAAATCCATGGAAAATGTCATTCCCGTTGATTCAATGAAGATATAATTAAGTATACATAAAATCCTTTGTGCATTGGGCTCTTATTTGATTAATGTTGTCCCAGTTGCAGCTAGAGCTGAGTGAAACTGTTGATATGCATCTTGATCTGAGAGGAAGACACAATAATAATAATATTTAAATATTTAAGAAAAACATGAAACAAGGACACGCTTAGAGACATAAAAATGTTTATTGAAAAGGTGCATTTAACAATAATGCAGTCTGGTGTCCACAAGTAGACTATTAATTAATTAATTAATATGAATTAGCGGTTAATTTGGAATTAACCTGACAACACTGACCATTGCATTCATGCAACATTCATCACAACTAACTCCGAAGGATTAGTAGCCTACCCTAAAATACTTCTAGTACCCCAACTGCGCCTGTTAATTATGGGGACCTTCACTTGCCTGCATGCAAACATTCAACCTTGGATGAAACGTATGCCTTTTGCGTAGGGAAATCAATATAGGAACAGGAACACAAGGCTACACCCTAAATAGATATTCACCCTCAGAATAATCCACCAGCCTGTACATTGGTGATGAATTGCAAAGGTATAAGGACTGTATTATTTACTGCACACCAGCGGTACTCTATCTTATACCGAGCTCCATGGTTATCATCGCGCTATGGATGTTGATGATACGAACCAGAACATCCTATACCGTTAATGGGTGCATAAACATGCTGTACACATAGAATTGCAAATGAAAATATCTTTCAGGACAATCCAATTGTTAGTTTATTAACTTTTATGTTTACACCCATGATCGATTACATACGGGTTAATTCGTCCTATGAAATATCACCTGAATAATACAATGTCTACTCACACTGGCACATAAAAAACAAGAATCCTTTCGCCTGCTTCAGCATCTCACCATTGCGAACAGCAATATGCAACGACTAAATCCTCCTCAACCAAGCAGATTGTAACTAACAGCAAGGATGCCCGTGTATAAAACCATGGCAATGTCAATGGCAATGATGCAACGAAGAATTAACATCCTTAGTGAAAGGGAGGTATCGTCCTGTACCTCACCTTAAAGCACTGTATTCCATATACTACTTCCCATTACTGAGATTGCTGTACTCCCTGGCTAGAGAGCGGCCTCACACATGGGAATTATGTTATATGGATAGACCTTAAAGTTAGCCTGGATAGTGCTTCCATACTTGATAGGGACGGACGGAAGGCGATGATGCTGATGCAGGGATATCCCCAACACGATGAGACACTGTGTATAGGAAATAAAGGAGTAGGGCATACACATGGAGTAAACCACCACTTGGTATACTACTGAGCTCACACTAGGAGAACTACAAGTATAGATCCATACCACATACAGGCAACTGTCTTCTCTGTCACATATAGCCATCCCCTTGTCTGCTTTCTCTCCCAGAATAATATAGGTGTTCTGATTGTGGCACATCTTTTAAAGGTCGTATTCATATATTAGGGCATCACCACCTACAACTACAACATTTTACAGAATATGGAGAAGAGTAAAGCGCGACATGTTGGCTTCTTTATGGTCCAGCTCTAATACTCCGATCTATAGATGGAGAGGAGGAAGGCAGAGCTTTAGCTGTTGTTATCCATTGATTATCTCCGCCCTCCACAGGCTGTTAGCTTAAAATCAATATCTACAAAATGCAACTTGGTAAACAACCTTTCATTTAAATCATTATCACTGAGTTAATTGCATGGGAAGCAACGGTTTCAAGGTCATGTGAAAGCACTGTCTAAATAACACTAAAATCATATGACCTTCAATTGAGATGCTTTCCTGAGTCGGTATGAAAGTAAGTTGGCTATGAATTGCCTATAGTATATAGTTACAATGTTTTAATGTTGCTGAGGATATGATAGTGCATCCACAATTTGATATCATACTTTCCGAAAATAGATATTTTCTAAATAAAAAGAATATTTCAACTCGATCCGTTTAATAATGAACTTACTTCGGTTATTCAAGAACTGGCTTTATTTCTCAAGAAATACCAAGTAAACCTTCGAAAAGTAGTTCAATTAGGGGAATCAGGGACACATAGAGCACTATATAGCAGATATCTACTGCCTTTTCAGGCCATGTTAGTTGATCGGGAGTGAATAGCTGGACCACCGCCAAGATCACCACCATGATAAATTACCTTGTCTCAGTAAACCACTCGGGTCAATAAGCAAATTAATAATACCACTTTATTATTCCTCGCTCAAACACGCCTGTTAATACAAATAACCACCCCATATGAATTAGCACCATCCGTGACATCTCAATGATACATTGTATATATCTCTCTCTCTCGATATGAACCACATGCATGTACAAGCCTTATTTTAACCAGGCACTTTCCTGTATAATATCCCCTTGGTCACTAAATCAGGTCGTTGCTGAAACATTAATAACAGCGGCCTTGTAGACAAGAGTGCTTGACCACATGTCTACCATCTTCATAATATATCCAGGTCTGAGGTTCTTTCTGCTGCCTACATCCTTGACATTGTTGGTCTCTATGACAAGACGCCCAAAATCAATTAACACTTTGGGGATAACAGGTATATTAGTTTACAGTGTTACACGGCTAGCTGAGATTGATTATATTACCAGAAAATTGACTGAGGTGAAGCTTGTGTTAGAGAAATAATATGCTTAATTGGGTATACAAGTTAAATTATCTCTTTGTAACTGTACCTAGATTGCTCTATTTTGTAGTTTAATTTTTGAAATGGCAACGCATGAAAACAACCAAATGTATAAGGTTATGCCTTTTGGATGACATTTCTTTAAAATTGTGGTCAATAAAATATCTTTTTTTAAAGAAGAAGAAATTGTACATGCTAATGGGTTGACTATGCCCTGTTTGTTTACGTCAGTTCATTGTGCATCTTCCAGCAGGAAGCTAGCAGGAAGCTCTGGAGTAATTTTAGCGGAGGTCCTCGGTCCACAATAATTCATATATCACTTATAAAACATTCCTGACACACTACACATGATAGTTTGATATATCGAAACCTATCAATTATACTTGATGTGGCAAAAAAGGGAATACCATATGAAATTCATGTAATAATGGCTTCACCCTTAATTGCCTGAAGCAGTTGTTTTACACTTCCTGTTTGTCTAATTACCAGCCTGTCAAGGGCTTGTCAACAGTTTCATGGATACGTCCTGAGCCATGCAGTCACCATAGAAAGAGAGTGGGGAACAGCCCACCCTTATGTGTGATGTTAGACTGCTATTGGGTATTCCCCACTAATCCCACACAATCTTCCCCAATGATATGAATGAGTAGAGGCAGTTGTGGGCCAAGAACGACAAGCTAATAGTATGTGTTCCTTGTTCCACTGCGATGTTAGATACGACAGTCAGCTTAAAAGCAAGGATCAATACGCACCCGAATCATATTATCGGATTAGGCTATGATTCATAGTTGAAACATATAGCTATTATGCAAACGATGGGCATTAACTTGGATCTTAACTAGATGTTCAAATCAATCAGAGTAGATTGTATGTAACATTACAACTTAAATGAGCAAGGACTATAAACAGAGTATGTTATCTGTATACTTACCAGCATTTTCACTGCAGAGTAAATGAATTGTTTCTATGCAGGCCTCTGGATCATATTTAAATCCTCATAATTAACCTTAACTTGCAGTAGGTTCTAATGGGAACCGATGAACTTTCAGGATATGGAAGATTAAGGATCGATCCACGAGGTAAAAGTTCATGGAACTATACATTCCATGTAATCCCTCATTGCCATATAAGCCACAATCCTAGGAATTCTAAGAAGCATTATTTGTGGCTTTAAAAGCCCTTGTAATTTTCACTACATGGAGACTTTTCTCTGGACAAGGGTTATGAAGCTATATCCGCTGGGAAGTGATGAAAGTCTACCCCAAGGGGATATGCTATTGGTTCCTTAAAAGGACTCATTAGAGCCACCGCTGCAACACAGTTAATCTTCCTGGCAAAATTCAAGTCACATGCTCATGACCTATTACTCAGATTACCCGAGGTAATACCCATGCTCTTACTAAACGGAATATCAATATCATATTGATCTTAGTTGTACAAATACTATGATCATATGCCCCGTTTTTGACACTGATATTTCAAAGTCAACATCATAACCATCTGTATTGATAACGTCAATTGTATACGTTAATTAAGTAACTTTACATGTATGGTTTATAATTCGCATTTATAATGTAAGCTGTTAGGATATGTTTATCAAGGTTTAAAATCCTTTCTTTTCTGGAAGACTTATAAAATCTGTATAGAAGGCTTGAATTAAAACTTGATGGATGTCTTGGCAGAAATAAAAGTATTGTTTATTACGTATAATAATATATGATTTTCTACGAACTATCTTGATATACAATGACAAAGCTCATGATCGTGTAACTGTAAGTGACAAACTTTCAAATATCAGCTAACAACTAAGTTGATCTTATAAATGCTCCAGTCCTTTCCAGGAAGTATTGCAATAATCAAGTTCTCTTCATAGTTCATTTTGGTTAGATTTCTCAATCAGAGTTCAAGTATCGATTAACGATCGAATTCAACATTTGCAAATGTAAGCTAGACTAGAAAATAGAAAACAGAACTCACCACAGAATGTTTCTTATATCGAAATCCGTGATTCCTTGTTACTTGACTATAGTTATAACATTCTCGGGGAATCCCGGAGGGAGCGAGACTCAAGTGGGGCAAGAGAAGACTGTGCAGCAACTGGAGTAACAAACACTTGTTCCTTCCCCCTAATCCTTCCTCAACCAGAGAAATCGATAACTAATCAATACACCAATAAACTCACTCCCCTTCCCTTGTCTCTGCCTCCTGTTCAGTGAGTGATCATTGTGTGCCATAGCTCACTTGAGGAGGTACAGGAGGATTGATATGTACCAGACCAGAAAGTCCATAAGACCACATAAAGTTAATATGTTATAGTATTCTCTGATACTGAATTAGAATGTTCGCAATGAAACATTCAGAAATATTTGACCAAAAAGAAAGGCCATCAACACAATCAGTGTTAACTTCAAATGGATTTTAACTGCGTGTCTTATACATGTGGCTGCGCTTTCGACTAAGTTAAGAATTAATGCTCAAATATATTAGAGCTACCCCACACTATTCACAGTACCTTGTGAAACTGGCAGATGTCACTGAAAGCTTTCTGGGTGGAAAGCCCTGCTATGTAGATCAGATCCTCATTTAGTGCAAACGGCTTCATGTTTCAAACAGGGCATTATACTGGACTATTGATTCCAAGAGGTGGATGGATGGGTAAGGGCTTTTGAAAGTGTAGTCCATCGGGTCCGATAATTCCCTTTGTTAACATTTATTAATAACAATTGGTTTATAATTTGGTTTACATAATGTTACATAACATACATAACAATAACTATTCGTGACAAAACTCCAGCTATGATTCATACGTTCTCACATACATATTCGGACGATATGGACAATGGTTCAACTGGATACTTTTTTACGTGTGTAAAGCATATTTCAGATATCAAGACATTAGCTAGACATAAGGTTTTAACAAAGAAATACACCAGTCAAATCAAAATTGCCGACAGGATATTAAATCTCTACTTTATAGCACATTTCTAGTTTCCAAAGACCACTGGGAACAGACATTCAAACATTAATTACCATATTGGTATTGCTCTAATATACTATACTATAATAGAGATTACTACAATATAGATTAATAAGAACTGTATTCATACCAAACCTTGGTCAGGGATAAAATATCTAAGGTAACCCTTGTGGCATTACGCATGAGAGACAATATTTGAAAGTCACATATCATTATTATTGGTCAATATATAATATATGGGTTGTTTGTCCAAGAGGCTAAACACACCTGTGAACTAGAAGGTAGCTATTACGAAGATATGTTGAGAAGGTATGGATTATTAAGGATTCCAGGTGCTATTTCAGGCAATAACGACATTAAAGCAGGGCCCAGAACTTGGCATTTTGTTCGCAGGTTACTTCAAGAATTTGATCTTTAAAGAAGTAAGTTTTAGAATATAACCTCCGAGTACAATTAGAATGTGTGAAACTTAAAGAGTTCAAAGGAATATTTATAATGAATGCAATATTGATATATTCAGCTTTGTAAAAGCCAAGAAGATGGCAAGATATATTTGAATAAACTCGCTTTGCAAAAAAAAGAAAAAAAAAAGAAGTAACTTACTGATATTTCTTCCCAAGTCTATTCACATCCTTTAAAACAGTCCTAAAATGTACCTCTCCCCTGGTATCTAATAACAACTATTTGAATATATGTATAAAGATAAAATTACAGACAATTCAGCCATGCCTCCTCGTTATCCACTGGGATTTAGACTCTCAATCGTGTTTATTTGATATTATGATATAATGAGAAGTATCACTCATAATTGTCACACATCGATGCTGCCTAACTTCATATATCATGAGACAGCGCCTCCATTGGTAACATCACAAGACTGTTGGATACGGTTGATAACATTATAAGGTAGAAGTAAGAACATTCCCCCCAAAATATAATTGATGGTTGCGTACAGACTTTCAAACTCTTACAGTAGCCATGGTATATTGGTGACTATTTATATATACAGGACCGTCTCCGTATCTCCGGTGGTCAGACCACCATGTTTGTGTTTGACATTTATGAGTATGTAAATTTACTGATCAAAGAGGGACCTCGATAGAGTGAAGTATAGGGTATGTTCCAAGGCATCCCTCCACACCCTGTATTTGTTGATCACCATACCAGTTCGGTTAGGTACAACTGTCCCTTCTGATAAATTATGTTCATTGGTCATGCCAACTGTTTATGAACAATTTCGAAATTAGGAAAAGCCGGTAGGCCGAAGGAACAAGGCAGTTGAAATGAAGATAACTGTTCCTGGAAGGATCTGTTTTGATTCTTAAGAGCGTCATCAGCAAGTCCAACTCGCCCAATTGACAATAAACTGCGTTCCGAGAAGGATTTATTCACGTTGCTCACAGAAGAACAAAGTCAGGGCTCGTACAGCACCAAAATAGAAACATGTGGCAATTACATGACGGCAGGGAAGGTCTTAACACGTGGTAATCAAGCCTTGAAATCAAACTCAAGGACATGAAATCTGTAGTGGATAACAATAGAATCATTCTATAAGGATTTTGCCGTCGGGACACATTATAACCAGGTATGATACTGCTACATAATTTTAAAACTTCAAATTCAATTATTTTCAACTTTACCTTATTTGGAGGCGCTGTCTACCACTTTCCCATATGCAATATCCGGATCATCGAATGTTCAAAATCTAATATTTGAAATGGTGAGCGAGGCTAGATATATATTTTTTTGACTTGTATATCAAACAAGGTTCAGTTGTTTACTGGAACAAAACTATAATAATAATAATATATTCGTATGTATGCGTGTGTGTGGTATAGCTGTGTCGGAGTGATGTACATACTACTTGACCAACACCTGAAATTGGAGCAGAGTTAACCCTGTCATTATGTGAGGGTATTAGTTTGGGATATAGAGGCCTTGGAGGGATTATTAGGGCCAGCAGCTACCATTATAATACCTCGTGGTACAAATTGGTATCCAGTCACAAATGGGGTGCACAATGAACAATAAAAGATCCTACCATAAATTTGAGGATATCAAACTGAAATGCTAGTTATTATGGTTTTGTAGTCATGGGTAATATTACATGAGATGTATTTCCTTTATGGTAACATGTTAAAACGTGGAAATAATACAGATTTGGGGACTCCCGATTACGAAAATCTTCCACATTTTCCTACCTGGGTCCACTACCATGACAATTAGGGTGCACATTCCTGTACTTAGCAAGTATCTATCAAAGAAAGAACTAATGAACCTCCTTGATAAAGGGCACATGTATAGCTTATGTATAGTCCATACAGAATCCCCTTTTTGTTCCTAATTGATCTAGTTTTTTTCACTACTCACAACACCTTGTTTGTTAGGAATTTGACTGGGTCTTCCTTACTTTTCTCTACACTCATTCGGTCACTATCCCTTGCCTCCTAGAATGTGTAGGCTCCCATCGTGAGATACTTTATCGTTATATTTCTATATATCGTTATATTTCTATGTTCGTCTAAACGCAATTACGTGAGAAACTGTATCTCTTGACTTATTCAGGTGGGTGGTGTCCTATCACATTTATAACATAATCGTGTATACCGTGCTACCTCACCTACATTGGCAAATCTAGTGTGAAAAAGTGGAACACATTGAACATTTCATGATGACATGTAAGCGAAATGAAACGTGTTGACCATGCACACATCTAAGAACATCGACTGATGCAAAATATGCATCCATATTTGTACTCATTACGAAGAAAATTGACCAGTGGCTACTTGGCTTAATCCTCGGACGGATGTGTCCCATACAAACGTAATTCTTCCACATAGCATATATATACACAGGTCTATAGCTTTCATTTATGATTATTAGTAAATATTAATCAATCATATATACCAACTTTTTATAGAAAAAACAAAACATGCGCCTACCTGTCATATCACTGTAAATGCACGCTGTTCACTCCCACTCAATTGCCCTAGCAGGTCTGTACTGGCCATCCTGACATACTCATTGTAAATCCAACCCTTTCATACACCATACAGGATATCTAGAACCATTGCTCATTAACCAGCTCCTTTGCCAACAACTTTTAATATAGTGGTCTAATGGCACTGTATTAAGCCTTATATGGACTCCAGTATCAGCACGCTTGCGGCGTCTCATTGGTGTATGGAGGAAGTGGGCCTAGTGTTATTACTCCTCCTCCAGCTGCTTCCTCCTCCGGGGATTCCTCCAGTGAGTCTGACTACTTGGAACAAGCCCGTTTCAAGGCAGACTTGCAATGGGTCCGCCCCTCCCATAATTGATACATTGTTATACATTTTTCGTTCTGGAAACTACGCCAGTTTTTTAAACGTTGTTTTGGTCTTCCCCAACTGCCTGGGGTTTATTTAGTAGTTAGGAGGGCATGTAATGTAATAATCTCCATTCCCTGGAGAGTTGTCACCGAGTTCTGACGCATCAAAGATTAAATTGTGTACTGTAGAATGCGTAGGACTATTTACGTTGAACGACACTTATACGAGTAAACATTTTATTGCAATGATGGACATACATTTTTTAAACTTTTTTGAAAGTAACAATATCCTACCAAAAATACTAGTTAGAATGTTCATATTTTGGTTTCTTCAAACAATTTGATTGTAAATATAATGATCTTCTTTGAGGAAAAGCTCGATATTGACATTTTGATTTGTATAGGATTATTAATCGAAGTGGGAAGGAGTTCAATATTTCAAGAAGGACAATATACTCTTGCCGATGTGAAGCCAATTAATTTTGGGTACATTAATTTTGTATGATAACACATTTCACACGGATTTTCAGTTATTAATACTGAATAAAGAACAGGGAAATTTCGGTATGGCAGTAATATTCCCAAGCTCAACCAAGGAAGTAAAAAAGAATATTATATTACACAGTTATCAGGAGATCGAAAGAGATGATCTTCTTAACCAAAACAGTATTATCATGATATCATCAACAGAAAGATTAAACCATTGTTCATTTATTCCTAATACTATTAAATGTATCTAAATCTGTATAAAATCGCATAACCAAAGTAAAGTTTCGACGATATTTCAAGTGTAGATAAAGACAAATTAGGAATACTGACATTTATTATTGGAACTGACATAATTATATATATATCCCAAATTGCTAATCCTCTGATAATAATTGCATAATGATAAATATGACTCCGATCTAAACTAAGACAATAAAGACTGTGAACTTTAGAGAGCAATACTATAAAGTTTAATAGTAATTTCTACTAAAACAGTAAATTGATATACAAGGAAGTAAATAAAAAGAAAAATACCAATAAAGCACCGGGAGTCCATCACGATAGCTTCTTATCTTAATCCTAATCCGCCATAGGCTGCCAAAATTGCATATACGAGTAGTTCGTTGGCATATGAACAATAGAAAAACTATAAATCTTCGGGTATATTGTTTTTTTTAGAAAAAGAAGATATTTCATCAATGTACCTCTCAGAATAATGCACAATATAATAATCTAAACGGCGATAATAGATAGATAAACAATTATTAGAATTGTAACAATAATCTTAGAAGAACTGCCGCCACTAAACAATTGTGGAATGTGTTCTGGCCCCAAGATAAGCAGATATTAATGTACGCGAGAACAGACAGTGGTCAGTCGTTTTTGCAGCACGTATGGTGACAGAACTATGGACTGAGGTGTCCATGGGTCGCGCATTTCGGACGACAGATAGGTAAGTCATCTGTGTGGTAGGTTGGTATCTTTTGTATAGTTTCGATTGCAAGTCGCTGCATGAAGCTTATGTCCACCTGTAAAATCACATGATTGGTCATCATGTAGAATTTCGGCATTCTTGTAATTGTATTGTGTCTTCATACTCGGAGGGAAAACACTTTATTGAAAACCTTTACCTCTCCGTTATCATAAATCTAATGGTGTTTTAAATAGGTACCAATAGGAATTCAAGGAACGCAGTGTATGATTTTGTTGAAAATAGTATCATGAATGCACACGTAGATAGACAACATTATGATATATATAGTTTGAACCCAATATTTGCAATGAGCAAATCTATAATCTAAGTTTACTTCATGGGATTGAGTAATTGAACCTTTATTTATTTCCTGAATATGAAGCCATCAATGCAGCGATGACTCAGCAATCTTGTATTTTCTTGTATTTGTTTTGTCATTTGAAAGGGTACATTGCAAGTCTCCAATTCCATCAGTAATTTATTTACATTTAGGTTACGCTACAGCATTCTATTCATATGATTTCAGATGCCATTGACGAAAGTGGAGAGATATACCTAAGTGTGAATTATATGCAAGGAGATATCTATATGGAATACCTCGTTATTTGTGTATAAACATGGACTCAAATAGCAAACAAATGGATCGCAAATCACATTCAGCACAATCTGAAAAACTTATAAAGGAATCGGATGAAAAATTCCAGGATGATCACCCTTATGGCTATATAAATCCAGCGTTTAGAGATGATAGAGAAAACCAAGATCAAAGTGGCCCTAATGGAAATGAAAATGGTTCAATCAGACAGGACCAACAAAGAAAGGTTGGGTTTGATGTTGCGGACCCTGTTTCAATTGAGGAAAATCTGGTGACAAGAATGTCTAAGAGAAGGCCAACTGGCGCCACAATACCAAAAATAGACACGACTAATAGAATATCTACAAGAAGGCCAACTGGCTTCCCAGTCTCAACAGATGGCAAGAAGACAGTAAAGGAGGTAGAGGATGAAAATGAAGAGGTGCTTCCTGGCATGACAAGAAAAGATGTTAAACGATTATCAGATGCCTATGATGCAACGCATGAACGACAGCAATTAATAGATATGTAAGTTTTAATAGTGTCTGTTTATAATGGGCATGGCCTTTGTTCTTTGCAGTATCTGATACAATAATGCTTTATTTCCAGCAATCTTTTCAACTTTTAACATTCAACATTACTTCCTAGGTATGTTAGCCTTATAGTAAAATAAGGCTAGATATACTAATCGTAGTTAAATTTAGTGCAGCAATCTCATAATTATTAAACTAGCTCTTGGTGAGCGTTTTCCTAAATTAGAAGTGGGGTTCTAAGGAAGATATTAAAGTATTGAAACGTTTGATTGTAACTTGTATTGCATAAGTATAAAACACGCTCTCTAATATATAGATGGATTTTTAAGTAAACCTTTTTGTTTTAATTATATTTCTGAGGTTGGTAAATATCAAACGTTCATGTTCCTGAGGGTTGATACAATAAATCTCAATGAACATCATTATGAATTCCTTTGTAGGGATGAAGAATTACCTGAATGGGATAGATTTAAACAGACTCCAAGCGCAGACGATTCGGGAAATCGAGAAGTTATATTCGAAGTGATGAAAAAGGTTTTTAAGGTTTTGGTCATCATATTGTTGTTCTGCCTGGTGCTAGCTGGTACGGTGGTCCATAAATCTACGTTGTTGTTCGTCGCTTCTCAGGTAAACCTAATACTTCTGTGTATCCAAACTGATTGTCGAATCTATACTGATTATAATTTCCATAAATGCTGATTATGGACAAATTTTCGATAACAAAGTGTAATATAATGTTTGTTAATGGTTTTTTTCATTGATAGCATTTTATGATACAGATAAATGTGAACCATGATAGACTTATATCTGTCCTCACTGTTATCACATTATTGAATTATGAACTAATAGGCAGTGTTGGGTATGTTATATTCCAGAAAGTCGGGTTAAATCCATTTGGAAAAGAATTATGATCAATCTAATTCATTTAGTTAAGTATTAAATTTTAAGTACTGTGAAATGAGGTGAGGGTGGGCGGGTGAAGAAGATGTTTTGTTTTGGCAAACAGGAGTTGAGGGAGGGGGCTTGTGATTAGTAGTGGAGAAAGTTGGAGGTACATAAAGCATCGTAAGGAGTATGGTGTATAGGGTATAGTTTGAGGTATGATAGTAATTCACTTGGGAGAGGATAGTGGGAGAGTTCATTAATTTAATAATGCCTATAGATGTATAGTGCCATACCCAATGTATATATTTTTAAATTGTGCTGAATTATTCTGTATTGTGAAACATCATACGAAGAAGGAAATGACAAATACAATGAAATTATTTTTATAGATTTTTTTAGATGTTTATGGCAGAAGTTACAAAAGATGTGTAATAGTTTAAAATATTGAGACATATTCAACATTCCTATCCTCATTGATATCTTATTAGCGACAAAATGCTTAACACTTCAGCAAAAGTTCTGGGTGAGCAATAAATACAATCATGATCGTTATTCCATTAGGTCCGGACAGACTTGCATCATATCACTTGTACATCACCATACTCGTCAACAAATGGAAATTCTTTACAATGCATTCGCCATGCAGATAACTACATACCATCTGAACAAGACAAATGCCTCTTTCCTTCATCTAATGTCACAGTTTTCCGTAACACAAGGCTTTGTGATGAATCAAGAATACGATGGATATGGTCTTTGGTTCTTATGCTTGGAACACCTGAAGTCTTAGTCTTCTTTCGCTGTCTCTGGTATGTCAGCTTCAAAAGGAGGAAAAGACCGTCACTCAATGCTTTTTTCGTGGTAAGCTGAAGTGCTAAGGTTATACATTATATATATGAATCTTTATTTACACTTTTCTTCATAAATAATAGCCTAATAAGCTTTCTTACATAAATAATGAGCTAATAATGTAGCATAATTCTCAGAATATGATTTTTCCTTACTAATGAATTGAAAGCGATTGTATATGCTTTGAATATTCTTTTACTTCAGGTATTGTTCACAGAAAGTTTGAACATGATAGGTCAATGCTGTTTGGTTTTTATTGTCCTACCTCAACTTGGGAGTAGTGTCCATGCAGTAGGTCTGATGACAGGCGTAGGATTCATTCCGTCCCTGATAAGGATATTCTATAGGCCGAGCTCAGAACAACGTCGACCCCTCAAGGTAAATGCAACCTTCATGTTCCTATTTGTAGGTAATGGTTGGGGGTGGGGGTAGTAGGGGTGGAGGGGGGTGAAAGCAGTCGCCTAAGGTGCTGGCCTTGGACCCTCATGCCATTCTCCAACAGAAGGTCGTCTCTCCTTTCGACCTTCTAAAAGATAGGTGAAAAGTATACATCACATTGTGTGAACTGACCAATACAAAATGTGTTTGAAAAAGTATTTTGGGCGAGAATCTCGGCCTGCCTAGTAAAAGGATGCTCCAAGCATGCGGTATGAGAGTCTCGTGGGATCAAACCCCACCATGTGAACCATTTCTTCTTCTCTATACTGACTGGACAATATGCTGGGCATGCACATGGCTATGCAGGTTACTAATACTCCAAAAGAGTAGGACATGACACCAGTTAGCGTGTTTCCCCTCAACAATATAGATGGTAGTATACTACACCCATATGATCAGCTATCATACAATACACTATGTAATATATATCCCTACAGAAATTCATTATCTACAGACATACATAGTCGTGAATCAATACATGTATACATACGTCCACAGATGAATATATACATATATATATTATAGCCTTCTCCAGCACTGGCTACAATAAAGCACGTTATGTATACATGTATACGAGAACCCCACTGAGGATTGCCAATACGGTACATATATATGAGTCAGATCGTCAGAAAATGTACAATTGACAGCTCTACACATATGGTACATTTAGGCTAAATTAGACAGACAGATTAACAATACTGAGTATAATGTTGTATAATGTTGATTTAGACAGTCTGTTCGGTTATATATTTTGCATCTAATCTTTGTCTTAAATGTGGGTTATTTGAGAGGATTGGTAAAGCGAATTGTACATTTTCTGACTACCTGTCCAGTCCTTTATTTTATGTATAGATGTATTTTTACGTTATAAACTAAAACTGACCATTCAACAGTATCTCAAAATCCAGTTATGGATCAAGAGGCTGGGCGAATTCTAGTACCAGCATCCCTCTGTAAGATTAGAATGCATTGACCATGTTTTTAATATTTTATTAAAGGACGTTCTTATTTCATGTATCCTTATGCCTTGTATCGTTACGTCAGTTACATCCATTCAATAGATTGCAGAGTGTCTTACTATCTCTGAACACCGTATATTATATCAGATAGTGGAAGTAATTATCTGCATATTAACTGCATATAATCCTCTCAACGTCCATGGACATATATGTCCTATATTAGTTAGTCATTGTGTTGATAACATGTATCCTTTCACTGGTATGACGTAATTACCAAGTTATTATATAGCCCGACACTGCATGTGCACCGAATGTATGATTTGTCCCACCACCATGCACATTACAGGAGCCGAAATCTTTAGCGTTTTATCATTAAGATATACATTATGGATGTAATCGCCGATAACGAAAATTCCCTGGTAAAAATGATCAATATAATTGAAGAGTTTGGTAACGCATCGGGCCTTAGGCTAAACATAGCGAAAACGAGAGGTTTCAATATTGGCAACATTCCCTTGTGTTCTCAGACCGCCAAAGAGATTCAATGGGTTAACTGCATGAAAGTGTTGGGAATCTCAACCGTGTACCCCCCTATAAAAGGGGTACCCACACAGAGCTCATTTTACGGCCGATTTGGCCTTAAGATTATGTCTACGATTTAATTCCAACCCCCGATTAGTCGTAGGATCCTAAGACTAATCGTAGGACCAATCGTGCTACTATTTGTTCCCCGATTTGGAGGTCACAGGGCCGATTTCACCGCCGATTCACTGATATTTAGTCGTACGATTTGAACATTGAAAAAAATACAGTTCTACGATCTGTGTTGCCAGTGTGGATTGTGTCCCGACCAGTCTTAGATTTTCCTAAAATGGTCTATGACAGATCGGGACAGCTCCTACGACATTCCATTTAATGGAAAGTCGTGGCCAGACCCCCGATTTATTCAAAATATGTTTTTTTTAATTTGTGAAAAATAATTTCCAACACTATTTACCGAAAGCTGTAACTTCTAAGCTATTAGGACTACAATAATGTGTTATACATCAAATTAAAGGTAATTTTGTGGTCTACAAATAATTTCTATGCACAAACCTGTAGGATTGATATTTTGGTCCGTATTCAAGAAAGTGTGAGATATTATATTAAATATACATTACTCTATACACATTCCAGCAAAAATAAATTCTGTTTCAATTGGTGGTGGATTCAGCCAAAACAGATGCATAGGTACCTTAGAATTGCTTTGTGAACTGATTTTTTAAAAGAAGCAAGTTAAATCGTGGTGAAATCTACCCAGTGTGGGTTGATATCACCACAATTTCACATTTTCCCTGAATCGGGTCAGATTTTGGGTCTGTGTGGGTCGAAAAAAGTCGTCCGATTCTGTTTTTTAACCATGATTTGGGACACAATTGGTGCCACGATCAATCTTAGACCTTGAAATCGTACGATTTCGCAAACCGATCCAGTGTGTGTACCCCTTAACACATCCGTCCAAAATGATAAGAACTTTGATGTTATTAGAGAGAAAATGAAAAGCTGTATCGCACACTGGTCGAAGAGGGACATTTCCCTCAAAGGTAGAGTTGTTGTTGCTAATGTTTTAATTCTGCCTCTGTTCATGTACGCTGCTAGTAATATTTGCACTGAAGATCGCATTGTAGTCGAATTCCAGAAACTAATCGAAGATTTCTTATGGAGAAACAAAAAACACAAGGTAGCGAGAAAATACATGTGTAAGAACGCTGAGGAGGGAGGTCTTAACTTACATGATGTTAGATCGAAAGTAGCTGCCTCCAAAATGATGTGGATTAAAAAGCTTATCATAGAAAAAGGGTCCAAATGGTTGGCCTACTTCGAGGCGACTGTGGGTCAGGACATTCAGGCAGCCTTTGAGTCCAGGTCAGTTACGAGTTCTACCGGTTCTGATTTTTATGACGAGGTGTTAAAGCTATGGCCAAGATTTTATGTAGCTAATGAACCTGAATCCAAAAAAGAAATATTGTGTGAAAAAATCTGGAACAACAGAGTGTTAAAATTAGAAAACAAAAACACTAACTGGGAGGTTTGGAAAAAGAAAGGGCTATATTGTATTGAAGACTTAATTCTAAATGACAGAATCAAAAGTGTCCAAGAGTTCAACGATGAGAACAATTTAAAAATCACCTTCGTTGAAAGGTTCCTTATGAGAGACTCTATCCCCAGAAAATGGTGGGTCACGATAAAAAATGATGTTGTCACCGATTTCAGACAGGAGTTAGTGTGTAGATTCAGAGGCAAAGCAGTAAATATCATCAATACCTCCACAAGCGAGCTATATAATGCTATTAGAAATGCCATATTGTTTAGCGAAGACAGAAATGTCAAGTGGGTATCAATGTTTAAGAACAAGGGCATCGACATTACGCAGGTTGACGCCAAAGTCTGGTATAAAATCCCATACACCTGTACTAGGAACGTTCGGCTGCAGTCGTTTCAATTTTTGGTCGTAAACACACTAATAGTGTGCAACAAGTATTTGAAAGACATCAATGTCAAGCTGTTCCCTGATTGTAATTACTGTGATGATTGGGACAACATGTTCCACTTTTTTATTGACTGCAAAAAGGTTAACGATTTCTGGCAAACGTTGGTAAAATGGGCTGGTAACAATAATGCCTTTGACAGTAATCTAGTCAACGATCTCAACACTGCCCATATCCTACTGGGAGTTCCCTGTCAGGAACCCAGAAGCAATAGGCTTAATTTCATTCTAATCAAGGCCAAGTTCATTATTTACAAGAAACGGTTATTCTACAATAACGAAATCTGCTTTTTTGAGTTCCTTAGAGAGGTTAAGTCAGCCCTGAGGGCTCTTAAGGATAGCGCCATCTACGGTCAAACTCACATTAACGAGTTCAAGTTGTGGAAAGATTTTTATTCTTGTTTGTAAACCTGTATACCCTCTGTGTATTACACACTAAAAAAAATATACATTATGGGGATAATTGATAACTAATTCTGCAACATACATGTATTTCTAGCACCATATAGGACAGGAATACTGTAGTATCTAGATTTATACTATGTACCTTAAACGGTCCAGGGGCTATAATCACTTTGAGCACAGACTAAAATGATTAATAACCTTCATTGAGGGTCTGTTGGTGCGCTGTTTTTGCATAATCCTTCCGCCTTTCCTCGGGAGTAGGCACCAAACAGTGCACCAGCAGCCCCTCAATGTTGGTTATTAATTCTTCAATGTATGCCATAAGCTATCGGTTACACATGGAGACACAATCATTATACGGAACTTAATCAGTGATAAGCTGAGGTTATAAATGCATCACCAGTCTCTGTTTTTAATTGATTTGCGTCACTAGACAGACGACAGTGACGTGTTGAGGGGGAATTAAGACAGTTTCGTCACATATTAATGACCAGCAATATCAGGCCAATACTTCATGAAGCAGGGGGGGAAGCATTATATGAATTTCACATAATTATGGGCTTGAAATCCTCCTTCTATTTAAGTAGTTAGACCCTCCGATTTGTCGAAGTCTGTCCTGAAAATATGGCAATTGGAACTTTCTTTCCAATCATCTTTCCAGTTTAATAGGTCCTTCTACAATGCTGAGACCTCTCTGACAATCCCTTTCGCATGGGAAGCAACTATGATGTGGGAGATGCATATATTTTCAATTCAATTCAAGTTATTCTTATTCTGTACTTTGAAGTTCACTTGTTCTTTCATTGTCCTATACTTTACCCCTTCGCTTCTATCCAGATCATCGTGGATGTACTGGCGGCCTTGTTTCAAATGTCAGCGTTAATTTTCTGGCCGGTTCTCCTAAGTAGGAGGCAGGTATGTATTTAAAAACCTTCCACAATTTTTTTTAATTACTAAACTACGACAGCGTTTGCAGAGTATTCTATTGATATCTCTGTGCATACCCATCTCCCTTTCTCCTCCCAGAGTAACATCTGTTTGTTGTGTATCAGCTTCCTCACAATGAAGAACTTGCTAAACAGAGCAACTGGGGCATATTATAAACACAAGTACACAATACTGTAGCAAGAGTATTCACAAATAACTTTCACATTTATCACCGGTGCCTTTGCTTAGTTATTTTGTCAATTATGAATACCATGATGTTACTGTTATTTATTTATTTCATTTCTCGAGTGGATAGGATTAGGCCCTAACAGAGGGGACAGGAGATGGGGAATTATGTTTGGTTTTGCCTTCATTGGGGTCCGACGTTTCGAGCATACATCAGCCCTTCATCGGGGTTTTTATTTATTTCATTTATCTATTTTGATTATAGGAATCTAACAACATACTTGTTTGGGCTATACCGCTCTCACTCATTCTGATCTCGGTACCCTGGATGTGGAACTACATCAGTTATGTGAACCCTAAAACTGGAAAGTGGAGGAGTATTCTATACGAATTGAAATGTGAAATCGCTTCCGCAAGGACAAAGACATATCTCTTAGTGAGCCCGATAAAGCTAGTCGTTCTCGTCGCATTCACCGTGGCATTTACATCCCTATATCCAGGTTTCTCTCCGATGGCTCTCTTTGGTCAATTCAAGTAAATATTTTAGCATCAATTCTGATTTACTATGATAATTACTTTGGAAGTTTGCCATACTGACAGACCACTTTGAATCTATATAGAAATAAAGTACTTTCAATTATGAATATCGCCATTAAAAGCATGCATGACCATTAAGAGCTTATTAACGAATGATATAAAACAACGATTATCGATTATTATTTGTATCATTCTCCACGGTGTACAGGCCGTTGCAAGTTGAATAAGCATACTGTCATACCATGACTACACCACTATATGTTTCAAATAGATTATGCCTTGAATTAAATGAAGTTGTACATTATATTTCTATAGATGTAAGCCAGGCGAAATATCTCTAAAAAATATGCCTGGGGAGAGCAGACACTGGATTATAGTCTGGGTCATTAATGCAGTCGCAGCATACGTCAGTTATTTCTGTGCTCGGGCAGCATCAAAAGTTGTCATCCAATTCCAGTCGTGAGTATATGAGATATGTTGTTTTAGCCGTTATGCTGAACGTGTGGTAACCAATACTTCACAATGTCGATCTCCAATACCTCTAATTATGAGTATAGAGGGAGTTTCTAGGTAGATCTGGGTATAGTTTGGAGATCTGTGTGAGTATATCCGGTGTATAACCTTACCCAATATGATATGATAGTTATGAAGTATAAAGAAACTCTACTAACTGTTCAGTCAGATTTGATAAATTTGAAGATCACAAAGATGACAAAGAAACGCTCCGTATCGTTATGCATAGGGATAGAGAAGATATGAATCATTATTGGCCAGCAATACCCAATATTTTACTTTTTGTATCTAAGCAATTTGCTACCGACTTTTTGTATTTGTTTCAGATATGCTATGCCACTAGCATTGGTAACCCCCTGTCTTGTACCAGTTTTCCTGGCGCTTTGTCACGTGCGTCAAGGCAACCCTTGCCTTTTCTCGTCACATGTCCCTAGCTACCTTGGTTTTGATTGTCCGGTAAGGGTATTCTTTTGGCATCTGAGTAGGATAATAGCCATTAATAAAATTGTTCATCCCAATCGACCTTACATCGCGCCAATTGTATTATTCATAGTTGATTCTAGGTCCCAATATTAATATATACTGTGTCTCCGACTATAATGTGTCCTCTGTAAGGATTAATGACCGACATTTCTTGCCTGCTGGTGCACTGATGGTGAGCAAGCCAGGAATGGAGGTTATTAATCCTTTTAGTCTCTGCCTAATGTGGTTATAGCCCATGGACCGTTCAAGGTAGAGACTAAATGCAGAGACCCCACATGCCTAGGAATATTGGTATTTCAAGTGCAGAGATTTGGATAATTGGATGATAATTGGAGGCGGCCGATGAGTGACCCCTGCGAATCTGCCAGCAAATGTAATACAAAATATAGTGTGTAACCAATTCGGTAGATAATATATTTTATGTCCCTATATTTTTATATGAAATATTTTGGCAGCTGATTCAATGAAAAAGATAATAAAAAGTTTGCTATATTTCATATACTGAAGGTTCTGTATTTCCAGGCGTATCAAGGGGGTTTGAAGGATTATTTTATCAAAGACCATATTTGGATAATCTATTTATGGTGGTTAGCACAGATGTACGTTTCAAGGCACGTATGGATTGAAGGCTTCAAACTTGCGAAAACTTCACTGTGAGTAACAACCTCAAGGACCAGTTGCATAAGAAATCCTTACTTAAGATTTGCCTTTTAATAGCATGTTTCCTTGCTAAGCAGCTTGTAAACAACCGTTAGGGATAATGCTAATTTGTATTCCTGTAAAAATGTCCTGTCTAAGCATGAAAAACTAGGTTGCAATGAAATTGTAATTAAGTATTTCTTATGCAACAGGAACCAAAGCTTACATCTTCGTTCTGGCACTACTGGTTTTGCATTAGTATAGTTATCTATGCATTGTCATATATACGATGGAAGCATCGGTCATTTTGAAACTCGACTATGAGACTTACATCCAATTTAACACTTTGGTTGTATAAATATGTTAGATTTAAACAAAAAGAGTAACCAGAACTTTTCTTTGGTATCTACCCTCAAAGCAACATCCTCCTGGACTTATACCCCTTGAGAAGAAATTACAGTCTACAATCTAGTGTCAGCATACTGCATATACTTAAATTATAACAGTTCATTAGTATACATTGTAGTCAATAATACCTTTGCTGCCTTTCTGTAATCGTTACCCCATATCAATTTCATTTTAATTTCATTTAAACTACTTTTCTGTATGTTGGACAATTTAATGAAAGTTGATATAATGAAATATAGAAATAGTTGAGGTCAGGCCGTTCTTGTTTTCTGGAGGATATAAATGATCTTATTCAGCCAGTGGAAGGTGTTCGGGGGGGGGGGGGGGTACAAGCTCAGTGGGGGATGGAAAGGATATGGCACACGGGGGAATACCTTGAAAGAACAATTATTCTCCTTACCTGAATGTATCAGACTTGCAGGGAAATATTCCCATCATAATAATAGTCTGACGGATGATATGATTGTTTGTCACAGTAAAATATTCCATTGCAAACGTTAACTCTGAATGTACCAATTTAATTGAATATTAGCCTCAATGAGTTCAGAAAATACCGAATACAATTGTTTTCACAAGTGTTGATATCAGCGATATTCTTATAGTTTGATTATAAGCAGGTAGTGCGTAGCTATTAAGCATTTTATTCAAATCTATATGTGTAAAAAAATCTATCTTTGTCATTGCATCTTTCAGCTTATTCTTTTCACCTCTCTATGGGGGAGCAGTGTACGAGCAATGTTTACTTTACAATCGTCGGTTCAAGGAGGATACACAAACTAAACAGGCAAGTGTGTCTCTTATAACCACTGTAGGAGCTTAAATTAAAATTATGACAAAAAAGATAATTATACCTATCCCTTGAGGGAAATTGAAGCCCTTAAATATGTCTCTTAACAGTTCATTGACTATGCCAATCCTGTTCGGCGATGAAACAATGCTTTCACATATATGAAATATAAAGGGATTTGTTTCATGAGTAATCCTTATGCTGAAATATTTCTGTCTTAGCTATTTCCCCTTGTTCTGGTAGGAAATCGCTATTGTAGAAATGGTTCCAAATATAATTATGTGTAGAACAACCAGCTGCTAATCAAGGAACCTTTTTAAGCAAGGATGGATTTCTTATAAGAAACAGGCCCTGGTATGACACAGCGATATTCATAAATTTACCGCAGAATTATTCGTAATCAAATGCTTCTCAAATGAAAAAATATAAGATTTTTCTAAGGGTGGTTATCATTCTAAATGAGAAAGCCCTTGAATACGCATATTTATTGGGGTTGATGATCGCACCTGGAAAACCCATTATGTGGCTTTGTGGCAGAAATATAAATGTCTGCATTGGATTCCCCTTTGGCATGAGATATTCTGTGATAAGACATGAAAGGCAAAAGTTTATTATCGTCTATAGTGATAGGGTTATCTCCTAAGTCCATTGTGACACTGGATGATTCGTGCTGACACTCACTCTAGCTCTACCCAGTACACTTTCACTCACTTCACGTTATACTAGACGGATTATAGTAATTGTCATATAAATTCATGTTATACTATATTTATCATTAGACCTTTCGTTGAATATTATTCTCATGAGCACTTTTCCGTGTGTGTGTTGGTAGTGGTGGGGGGGGGGGGGGGGTCAGTATTTCTATATTGCTATATTATTCAAGTAATTGTCCTTTTGAAATTATTGTGTCGTTAGACGCGTACATAGAATGATCACTCATTAGTGAACAAATATATTATTGATCAAATACAAATATTTAGCCTTTACCATGTCGCTGTAATGTTTTATCATGCACTAAGTTTAAGACCCTGCCAACACACAACCGATTTGCCTCCCGATTGCCCCCCCCCCCGATCTAGGTCTCCTGGTGAATCCTATGATCTCATTTCAAATCCTGGTTTATGTTTTTGAAATAACATAAACCAGGATTGGAAATGAAATCCTAGGATTCATCGGAAGACCCGAATCGGGGGGCAATTGGAAGGCAAATCGGCTGTGTGTGGGCAGGGTTTAAGGTTAGGGTTAAACAACAGGGTTATCTTCTGAGGAAATTATCTCATACTCTCAGCTGTAAAGAACAAAGAAAACACACCCATGTTCCAAATACAATGAATGTACATATTTCCGGTATCGCAAGTTGAATAAAAGTATAATTATAAGCTCATGGTTCACCTCCTTATGCCATGAAATATTTGCTTTCCCTCTGCAAATAACAACCCCAAAGAGCGCTATCACTTCTTACATTCATTGGGCTTATTTCACTTATCCAGTCAAGAAACGTTGACTCTTCGAATACTGGAGATAGCAGTGTAGAAGCACCCAGGATAATTGCCCCACCTATGAAGAAACAGGTAGTACCACAGATCTACATTTGCGCTACCATGTGGCATGAAACTGAACAAGAGATGGATATCATGCTCCGCTCAATTCTCAAGTAAGTACGCCTTCACTATATGACGTATCGTATTCATGACAATAATCTACTCATGATATTCATACATGTCTTTGTTTTACATGTACATACATGCAGTAGACCATTCCCTGGATATAAGTGTTATTTTTCATTCCGTGCATTCGAAATATTTGTGAGATATTGCTCCTCTCACGTTTGGTTTCCATTAAATAGAATTATTAATGATAAGTATGATTCAATAAGAACCGCAGTAAGTATGTAATTATATTCACATGGCATTCCGAATTTCCCTATTTTTAGGCTAGATATCGACCAGTGCATCAGAAGGAACATTCAAGACCTTTTGAACATTCCAGACGCAGATTTCTATAATTTTGAAGGTAATTAATTAGTTAGGGTCGATGAGTATTACAAAGATATTCAACACATAATTCTTCTCCCATTCAATGTGTCAGGGCTTGTCCTGGAAATTCCAAGGCAGCGCTGCTATCGCCAATTAATATTTCTCATTAACATTAATTATGAGTCCAAGACACATAACAGTATGGCATGTGGAATAATTGAGATTTATAACTGTCCGATATGGTATAATGCCCATGAGAGGTCTATAACTAATCAGAACATATTCACATCTATTTATTACATTTATTCAAATGTTTTCACATTTATTGTTCATGCAGCTCACATATTTTTCGATGATTGTATGAACCGAGGCTACCCCAACTCCCGATACGACTACCCTGTCAATGATTTTGTGAAGAGACTTGTTAAAGTCATTGACCAATCAGCCAGGTGGGTGACTTATGTATTATGTCAAACTGATGTGTAAGTTACATAACTTAACGATTATTATATTGTAGCCAGAAATGGGATCCACTCATTCCTACTCATCATTCACTGTTATTAATCACTTTGTTGTGACATGTTGTGTGATCATGAATTACTGTGGAACACTTTGGATCGGAACCCTTCGGATATCTGAAGTGAACCATCTGTCAACCTACTGCATGATTTATGGGGGCATCTCCCAATACATTGAGGTCATCCCCACCATTGATTTGATAAAAGATTGGGACTAGATTGATCCTGGGGATCGGATCAGTTGTATTCAGGAATAAACCTTCTTCGTCACAGTACCAGCCTCCCTATAATATGTGTGTCTCTACTTGCTAAGCCAACTAAGAATGTTGCAAGATTCGAATAAATTACATACACATATGGTGATTTGCATTTTTAAAAAAGTTGAAGACATAAGACTGGGCTAAATAATTTACATAACAATTAAATATGGAAATCTGTACCTACTCACTGAAATGTTGTATTATTATCATTTCAGTATTGTTTATGAGCGCTATATAACTGTACCACCACCACAAAAATATGCTACACCATATGGAGGAAGGCTAGTCTGGACTATGCCGGGTGGCAACAGGATTGTCTGTCACCTCAAGGATGTAGAAAAGATTAGAGTCAAGAAACGTTGGAGTCAGGTATGAAGCTCATTTCCTATCCCAGATATTCAATTCTTTCATCTGAAAATCGACTTTTTCCCACCCCCATGAAAGTAGATTAATTCTTTAAGTTGTAATTGTCCTATATTAGGATTATAGATGAGGATTCTTTCAGATTTACATTTCATATAGATCATTTTGTTGTTGCTGGGGGAGAAATCGACAACATCTCACCCATACTATATAAACATGTAACCATATAATTATTTTACAATCATTTTGCACTAAGCAGGTGAACAAGCATATTAATAAAGCTGTAGACCTTTTAATTTGTCCTTATTTTGTACTTCGATATAACAAGTATAAAAACAAATGAGAATATAAATTAGGACATCAGGTTTCGTTTAAAGTATAGATTATTTTATCTTTCTTTTACCCACATTATCTTTCTATCCTACCCAATTATGCAAAAAAGACTATGAGAATTAAGAGTAAATTTAGATAACCAAATCATTACAGGTGATGTACATGTATTACATGCTGGGCTTCCTACCGACAGAGGGTGATAAGAAACTGCCCTCTGTGGATAACACCTACCTTTTAGCACTAGACGGTGATGTTGACTTTGAACCTGGGGCGTTGAGGATGTTAGTGGATATCATGAAGACCAGTCCAAAGGTCGGAGCAGCTTGTGGAAGAATACACCCTGTGGGCGCAGGTACTTCCTATATTTCTCCCATTGTGTTGTTCATCCATGGTACAACTAGGTAGATAATATTATAGTCCTATAATGCCCCATGTGCCGCTTCAACAGGCCACTATAACCCTAAATCGTCCCAAACAAAGAGACTATTAAGGCGCCAGTCCACTACACCGATTCTCATGTGATTTTGCGCCGCAGAGAACTCTTTTCCCCTAGATTCTGTGAGAATTGCATGAGAATCGACTTAGTGGCATTTTCTGGGCTTCTAAGTTAGAACTATGATGTTAGTGTTAACAGGGTTTCTGCCTGTATATTTATCAAGGCCTTTCTTTTTAATCATGGTGCATTGGCCCAGTGTGCATTGACCCAGTCTGAGACTCAGTAGCTCAAGCTGAGATCTAGTAGCTTGTTATGTATAGGTTCCCATTGACTGAAGTCGGTTCAGGGCAAGCTTGACTTCTCTCTTTATTAAATTGCACTGAGTCCACCCTGATAATTTGAAAATAGATATGCTAATTATTGTGTGTTGTGTTGTTAATTCCGTTCTCAGGACCCATGGTATGGTACCAGAAGTTCGAGTATGCCAGTGGCCACTGGCTGCAAAAAGCCACTGAGCATGTGTTGGGTTGTGTGCTGTGCTCTCCAGGATGTTTCTCGTTATTCAGAGGATCAGCACTGACTGATGAAAATGTGATGAAACGCTACACATCTAAGGCAGAGGCTCCAGTTGAATTGGTTCAATATGATCAAGGTAAGTACCATTAATTGCCTCTCAATTATGCCCCCAAACCTACACCTGGCCTAGAGCAGTGTTACCTAAGAGTCTGAGGACAAAGAAGGAAAACTACATCCTATACAGTAAGAAGACAGTGATATATATCTATTTTTAGAAAACCCTACCTTGTGTAAGAGATTCTGAGGTTATGGTACAGATGGTCTCAGAAAAATCATTAATATAAATCATATATGGAGACACCATAATTATAAGCGTATACCATGTGGAAATTTGGAATACGAACCCGAGTTTAAGAAATATGAATAATGTAACTATTAGATAAGTAACATATAAATTATATAATATATAGTACCACTGTATTTCACCTTGCAGGGGAGGACCGTTGGTTATGCACACTGCTTCTACAACAAGGGCATAGGGTGGAATATTGCGCCGCATCGGACTCGTTTACTTTTGCCCCCGAAGATTTCAATGAATTCTTCAACCAACGTCGACGATGGACACCTTCCACCATAGCAAACGTGGCCGATCTGCTGGGTAGTTGGAGGACCACAGTAAAGGTAAGCATTTTTCTTGATCGTAATGCAATCGAGACACACACATAGCAAATATTTGTAGTTTTAATTTATTAATAGTTGAAGTGCTTTGATTTCCTTGGAGGGAGGCAATGAATCGCACATGTAAGCTTGGGACCAGCATTGGCATCAATACATGGGTTCAGTCTTAAATAATAAACATTATATTGATACAATTCAGTTGTATAGTCATTTATATGGCAGTCATATCAATTTCTGCATGTGCCTAAATGTGAGGTCGTGCCTGCATACAGTTCGACCATCTATATAATATAAATGGTATGGATATATGATACCAAATGTTATTTTGGGACATCCTCTACTAGGTTGTTTCTTCAAGAATCGGAGATGTCCTTATGAACGCAAAATACACACTATTTTGTTTGCATTTGTTTACAGGTTAATGAGGACCTGTCCTTCCTCTATATTGTGTATCAGACAGTTATTCTGGTCTCCTCGCTCATGGGTACAGGAACAATATTTTTGATGATGGTGGGAGCTCTCTCCTTGGCCTTGGACCTGGAGATTACACTCTCGTTTATTCTTAACATCGTGCCTTTATCAATCTTCATTGTGCTTTGTTTCACGGTGAAGTCGAATGTGCAGGTTTGTATTGAAATATTATGTGTATAAGCAAACAATGTTTCCAAAATTACTCAAACATAGTAAAATATGACCGTCAAAATATTTGCATACACGACAACGACAATGGATATTATAGTACACCGAATGAATGATTGAGGTAAAATGAGATAAACTACATTACTCCACTATTTATTCATGTCAATTTCAGTTAGTTGCGGCACGTGTATTGAGCCTTGCTTATGGGTTAGCCCAAATTCTGGTCTTGGTGGGAATAATCCTCAAGATGAAGACTACTTGCTCCACAACCTTTATTTTCTTTGTCTACGTGGCGGGTACCTTCGTATTGGCTGCAATTCTACATCCCCAGGTGAGGAACCTATCATTACAGATGCAATGTCCATGGGCTATTTAGATACTGAATAAAAGGGATTAATCGTCGAGGAATCCTGTAAAATGCCTCATTGGTGTTAAGGTGTAAATTGTGGACTCAATATAATTTGTATCATAATATATATTTGTAATGCCATTGTTTTATTCTACTTTTCATATCCTACTTACAATTCTTATATATACCGGTATGTATAAACGTACGCGCACTTTGCACACGCATTTCTAACGCATTATGCACATTTATATGCGCAAATACTGTGTCTATATATATAAATTGTCCACAGGGTGGCGTGTAAGTCCAAGTAGACTACATGTTATTCCCTTTACTTCTTTGTACATTTATATACTTCCACACATCTTTTACCTTTTACCATTGATTTCCCTATTTCCCCTGCTATATGAAACATTACACAGAGTAACTACAAGCATGATTCATTGTTGTTGTTTTGTCTTGTTGTTTTGATTTACCTCCTCCCCAACGATTATCAAAGGGTCTTTACATTTTGGTGCCGTGACAAGGATTCGAACCTGGGTTGTCTCGGTTGCTCTTTAAGTAGATCTTTTATGTCTGAAATCCAAAGGTTCATTACATGTTATATGCAAATTATTTATTATTGGATTACGGGTGTTAATTACTAGCAAGTATACACAATATATATATTAAAATTAGCCTTATCATCTTATTATTTTCTTTTGCAGGAATTCTTTTGCATCATCCACGGTCTTCTATACTTCTTGGCTATACCTTCAATGTACATGGTGCTCATGATATATTCCCTCACAAACATGGATAATGTTTCTTGGGGAACCCGAGAGGTACGGATATCCTTACATATGTTCCGTCTATATGTTTTTACCATTGTAGGTTTATTGGCCTTTGTTATTGGACCATTCTCCGTGATTGGTTATAGATTGTATGCATAAACACGAGTTGCATTTTCATGATTTCTCTCTTTCAGGTTAAACAAACAAAGTCTGCCAAAGAACAAGAAGAATATGAGAAACAACTCGAAGAAGCTAAGCAAAAGGCCGAGGAAGCAAAGAAACATGGAGTTGCAGCCCGCCTTAAGGCTTTTATAAGGGGAGGTGGTGGTATGTTTCAGAAATTAGCTTTATATTCCAGTGGGCCGGGAAATACTATCTTAAACTACAAACATCGCCAATATCATACGATCGACCCCTCACATTGAATCCTCCTTTTTGTAGATATGAACGTTTATAAATGTCTACCTTTTGTCTAAATATATTAGAATTGAACATTTAATCCGCAGATTCAAAGAGTCATAACCACCATATAATACTTATGACTTTCCTATTTATTATTATAAATCGTCATAATTATTAAGACTCCTTATTTGAAGGGATTTTTTTATATTCTAACCTTTGTAAAGCTGCATTAGGTAATCAAAGACATAGGGTCATGATTTAACTGTATTTATTTAATGTTTCAGAGAAGAAGAAGACCAATGAGGAAGGCTGGACCTTTCAACTTGGGGACTGCTTTAGATGCATGTGCTGCCCCCGCCCTGTACAAGAGGACAAAGCTCATTATAACATGATCCTTGATAAGCTTTCAGACGTAAAAGATCTACTTAAAGAGCAAAGTGTGAAGATGGAAAAACAGGAAATAGAGGTAAAATTGCCAGTTACAACATTTACATGATATTCAATTTGAGCAAGATAGTATACTTTTTATGAGATTAAATCGAAAACAGTTTATTTCTGTCACCCTCATGAGAAAACATTTTATGTATTACATAATCCATTTATATGTATTACATAATTTATGCCAAATATGCCTATCAATTTACATATGTACACCAGTATTGAACACATGTAATACGATGAAGGTCTCATTCAACATTCCGCAATCTATACAAAACATTTAAACATATACAGCACTCATATAGAAATTTGAGTGGACCGGCCTCGGCGTACATCATACATTTTAATATATTCAGAGCAGCCAGCTTTTAGCATTTATTCAGCATTATTTTCCTTACATTATATCTGCATAGAAATGTGGTGAGATTTGGTATTTTCCTTAAATGTGAGAGGGCCATATCCTATATGGCGTTATTTTCTGTACCCCGAATAATATCTCCTACAATCAAATTAATTATATATGTATTTCTAATGTTTGTAAGATACAAAGCCTGAAGGAAGGCCTCCTTACCACAGACGGAGCAATTGATGACAGTTCACCAAACGATGGTTTAGATACAGAGGGTGTTATCCATTCCGAACCGACAACACCCATTCCGGAAATGAGTTACAGGAAAAGAATGTCGGTGGCTTTTGGTGCCAGGCCAGGGATACTGAAAAATAAGAGTAAGATTTTGACCAAACGTTTAGGTAATTGCTTATCTATCGCATGCCAGAAATATGTTTTGATGAAAGTAATTAATTACTCCTGGATACTAGTGTGGTGCATGGTCTGAAATCATAAATGTCTGAATAATATATTCATAAAGTTTTGAAATAATGTTACTGTTGTTCTTGTTCTCCTAGGTAAGTTATCAGAAGAGGACTTAGAAGAAGGAATAAGGCAATATGAAGAACAGAAAAGGATAGAAGAAGAGGAGGAGCTTCAAGAGGAGATTCGAGAGAAACAAAGATTAGAAGCCAAAGAATTGACAGACCCAGAATGGATTAAAGTGTGTTGGACTTAATTAACACTTACTTAAGCAAGTCATTTGCATAACGTAAACAAATTTCAGATAGTATTTATAGTTAAAACAATATATAATTATATAAATACGAATGCCCTAAGCAGCCCTCTGGTCCTTGGTGAGCACTGAGGTTTCAGTTCTAAAGGCCAGATATAATGCCTATTGTTAACATTTTTAGGACCAGGATTTGGGTGATGGACCAGTTCTACAGCTTCCAATGGAGGAAACTGTGTTTTTCCAGGTAATAATCTTGAGAAGTATGTCTAATATAAAATACGCCAAGTACGGAACGCTAAACATTTCTCATTACATGTGGTTTAATTTATTATCATTGAAGTGAATTTTATCATGTATTTTTAATAGATTTGAATTCATAGATTCCTTAGATGAATCATTTTGGAAGAAATAGTGCCAAACCTGGTTTAAATTAAGATAAACTACCTATGCATAAAATGCATTTGTTATCATATATATATATGTATACATGCTAATTAGATGTATATAGGTCGATAATCTGCATAGTTATATTCTAAAATAAATATCAACGTATTACATTAAAACAAAACCTGGTGTCCATGATAAAACCAGCAATAGTATTCCGTTCAATAGTCTGCAGAAAATAGATCATTTAACCTAATTTTTTTTTAAAAAACTACACTCTGAATTAAATATACTATCTCTATGACAGGAATACAGTTTTATATTACTCACAGATCATGCTTGAAACACACACAATCTTATCTGAGTATTTTTCTTCCAGGGCTTACTCAGAAAATATCTCCATCCACTAATCAAAGACAAAGAAAAAGAAGAAAGAGTTTCCATGGAGCTAACAGATCTGAAAAACAAAATTTCATTCACATATATAGTTTTCAATGCAATGTTTATAACGGTCATCCTCTCCATTCAGGGAAAGGTAAGGAAGTGCATTTGGTATGCAGTTTGTTGATATTCAGAATTCTGCTATTTCTATTGGGTCTAGGGGTAAATTGAGTAGTCATTTTGGATTGAAATTTTAGCCCTACATTAAATATGAAAATAATTTATTTGTAGATAAATATTACATTGCCCTGTACGGATAACAACGGGAAAAACCCAGTAATCGGTGTTATTGGAGTGACGTTCCTGGCATTCTTTGGATTAATTATGATGATTCAAACACTTGGTAAACATTTTCCCGGCTTTAATCCCTTTAGCCATGGCAAGGAATCCATTTGCGATATAAGAAAAATAAAGATCAAAACAAAATCTTTGCACTAGATACAATAACTATAACAGTGCCATTATACACTCGCTCTTAGTACTGAAACAGCTTTTTATGTATTGAGAAAAAGAAGGTTGTTTTAAATTCCTACAAAGGCCCCATTAAGAAAATAAAAATAGTTCGCTAGGCACATCACTTATGAATGCCTTTCCCATTCAAACACATTGTTAATAAACGGTTATATATTTGCTCTGCAGGCATGTTAGCGCATCGAATAGGCACTTTCCTACATATAATAGCCGATACCCAGCTTCTGCCTACTGTAACGAATGATCAGGGAGTGGTATCCAACCTAATCTCAATGACCAGGGCTGCTACTATTGACGATGAACAATCGAAAGTGTCGCCTCCTGATAACGAAGATGGAGACCTGGTAATAATGCACCTGTTGTTTGAAATAATTAGGTCTTTCCCCTATAATGGCATGCCAAAGTGTGCCCTATGGATTACTTAAAGGAGCCCTTTGACTTTATATTATACAAACACAGAAGCTTTGCATCATAAAATTACTTTAAGGGGGCCATTCAAGGTTATATCATATAAATATACAACCACAGAAGCTTTGCATAAAACATATAGGTTGAATTTCTGAATACAATATATATCTACTCCAGTAATTGGCTTGTTGTTTTCGATTCTGCACTATAAATATAATTAAAGGTATGAAGGCTAACTGTATATATATATGCCCATTGTAAAACTATTCCCGTTTCAAAAGAACGTAAGATATGTGAGATATTATATTCAATGAATTTAACGATTAAAAGTCTTTATGGAATATTCTTTCGTTATCTTCATAAAAAACCTATAATTGATTTATGCATGATGCTTACAGGTACCAATCTAGAATTTAATCATTATTCAAATATCTATCGTTTACCTGTTTAGCCACAGATCCCAAGGCGTGCCTCACTGTTTCAAATGGAAGGGGTACAACAGCCTAGAAAGTCAATATCTCACAGACGGCCTACGGTGGTTTTGGATAACAACATAAACAGATTCTTGGACAAGGTGATTTGATACAAATCTATCATATATTTTCTCTATTGTTAATAACGAATAAGACTTATCTCTTTATATATTTTTTTTTATTCATTTAAGGCCAATACAATATTTAATAGTTCACATGAAAAAACGCACTGTCCACCATGGACTAATTGAGGCGTTGCCTTGTTATTAAAATTAGATTCGAGTAAATCTCATTCTCTACTTCATTTACATTAGGAATATAGTCCTCTCTACCACTATCATTTACTACTGAAACTAAAATTACCCATTACCAATCACATGAAATCCACTTATATCATATGAACAAATACTAAACTATAAGGCTCTTCCAGAACCAGTCGATATCTCAACTATACAACTACAATAAGGTCATACATTCATTATACAGTTCAAACAATTTCTGCCCTGTAAATATCATTTTGCCAGGTCTTAAGTTTTAACATAAACATATCCAGATCATCTTCCAGTCTTAGGTCAAATGGCAATTCATTCCATTTAACCTTTCCTGTATAAAAAACACTTCTTCTCATTCTTTCTGTTCTTGGTCTAATAACGTGTAGCACAGGACCTACTCTATTCCTGAGATTTAAAGCTTGCTCTACATGGTCAAAATTTCTTTGTCTTTTGTGTATTAGTTTTAAACATGCTATTTCAGCTCTCTCCAAAATAGGAAGCAGTCCTGAACTTTCAGTCAACTCGATGTTACTTAACTCTCTGCCTAAGGCTAGGCGAAGTGCCCTATTCCACGTCTTCTGAACTTTCTTCCTCATTCCCACTCCCATATTTAGGAGTAAGAAATTGGAGAATTCCAGCAGAGGGAGGACATAGGTCTTGACCAGCCCCAGGCAGATTTCAGAAGTCATGTACCTGCGTCTCCTACAAATTTCTCCGATCTTCCATTGAGCAGACCGTACCTGTTTACAAAAGTGGTCTTTGAAAGACAGTGATTCACTTGAAGTAGTACCAAGATATTTAAAATTTCTCTCTCTACAAACTATAGATCCAAGGCAAGAAACATTTCCAAAGTTTGCTATTATACCTCGAGATCCAAAGCATTGAATTTTCGTTTTTTTTCCATTAGGAGTTAAACCATTTTTCCTGCACCATTCAGTGTACAAATCAATCGCATCTTGACATTTTTTGTTTAAGCTCTGTCCTGTATCACCTTTGACTGTTACCACTGCATCGTCTGCGTACAAAAATAACCTTCCTGGAAAGTTTACAGCACTCAAATCATTGATAAAAATATTAAACAGCAGCGGCCCTAACAAGGAACATCAATTTTGCTAGTGGTGGAATTTTCATGTCTAATATACTGTGATCTATCTGTGAGAAAATTCTCCAAAAGTCTCATAAAACAATGACCTAGTCCAATTTTCCGCAACTTATCAAGAAGTAATAAATGAGGCACCGAATTGAATGCCTTTCTGACATCAAAATATACAGCCACATTCCCTTGTTTGTTTTCAATCGACTGAAAAATCTCTTCTTGGAAGTCAAAAATAGCATCTGCTGTCGAGAAACCCTTTCGAAAACCATATCAATTGTCCTTGAAAAAAATAGTTTTGTTCTTCCAAAAACTCATACAGTTGGTTATACATCAGTCTCTGAAGAATCTTGCTAGTAAATGGTACTAATGTAATTGCTCTGATATTCTCTATGTTCTTAATATCTCCTTGCTTGGGTATCAACACTACCGGGGCAGTTTTCCATGTTACAGGTATTGTTCCCGAGATGATAATTTTATTGATCAACCTTGTGAACAGATTTATTCCAGCCAATAGTGATTTTTTTTAAATCAGAGAGTCAATCTCAGAAAAACCAGAACTTTTTGCTACATCCATGCTTTCAATAACTTGTCGTACCTCACCTTCTGTAATATCTCCTACAATCTCTAGAGTTACAGGAACATTAGCAAACTCTGGATGAGGAGCCCCAAGTCTATTTTCATTGCCAATTTCTGCAAAAAATGTGTTAGCATATTCCAAGGCTTCAAGACCCTTTTTTACACCATCAGTAGTATTGAATTCTTCAATTTTCTGATCATTTTTTTCCCCTACTTGCCTATTTATGTATACTCATGATAATTATCATAGCAATGATTATTGTTCTAGTAACCATGTTTCCTGAGAGTGAAATATGTCTTTCAATTCAACAATATATCAACTCAAGTACCTCTCCTTTTCAAGGTCATGCATGATGAAGTCACACCGGAAGGCATGGCCGAAAGCATGCGCACAAGCATTGGTCGGCGGAAATCGGTGGCTGCTCTGAAATTCCTTCAACAAAATAAAACTGCACTGGCACCGAATATGGCAAAACGAGAAGCACGCAGCGCAGATGTCATAATAGAAGGAAGAGGTGAACCGATGTTCAAGTCACAATTCTCTGATGATATAACTTTCACTAAGACTGCACCAAATGGACGTGTACGACAAGATAGCTTCGTCGTCCTTCCGGCGATAACGGTCAATTTATCCGGTTCAGAAAGACCTCTCGAGTTATCACAAATGGAAACTTTCACTGATGATGACAACGATTCTAAATCTGACAACAAAAACAAGGATGATGTCGATCCTAAAATGCAACGATCGGTCACGTTCCTATAATCGTTTATTGCATAATGGATTGTATGGCAAAAACATAATTTATGATTTACAGCATTGTATAAAATGAATATCATATTTACACAAACCTTATCATACTTGTCTATCTAAACACATCCAGCTCATTTGCTTTGTAATATGAATACTGTACCCGATCAAAAGTTCTATGTATCTATACGTTATTTACATTTAATAAGTAAGCTATATAACATGATGTATAGTTAAGTTAGATCTACCTTCATATCTCAGCTATTTCATACTACAGTTTCACCCTTCTGAAAGCTGTCTAAGACTATTGTATATACAGACCACCGATGAATGTAGTTGAATAAAAGACAGAATTTAAAGTGGGATATTTCAATTCACTAAGGCGGCCTGATAGCATTTAAAGTGGGATATTTCAATTTACTAAGGCGGCCCCCTCAGCGCTTAGAAAATGTATTGCATGTCTGTTACCTATCCTCCGACTGAATGGACTACTATTGCCCGTGATTGGGCAGACTACAGGCATTACATCGGTTCATTGATTCATATCACGGTAAATAATAAGCATGGCATGACCGCCAGGTAGGAGCTCCACTCCACCATGGTTTGGTATGTTCAAAACAAAGATGGCAGGGCAGAATTTTTGTAAGCAAGACATCCTAAGATTGGCCACTTTTGTAATAATTAAATTTAAAAATTAGAATCCCTAGTTGGTGATTACCATACTGTGAGGTAAAAACTTTGTAATAATAGATTTAGATTTTAAAATATTTTACTCAGGACATTGAACATTTTCATACAGACAGTACAAATATTCTCAGGCCAGCCTGAATTGCCGAAAGGAGTTTTACTATAGATGCTAAATTATAAAATATGAGATATCGACACTTTTACATAATTATATTCTTAAATTCAAACAGGCAACGGTACAAGCAATTGATATTCGTACGACATGATTTACATACATCAATTTTTTATATCAAGAATAAAGACAGAAATTAACTCGGGGTTGGGTCGAAACCAGCTATAGTTTATGACTCGATTCACATCCAACAAGTGACTAGGCCACGAGTTGGATATGAATGGTTTGTACTGTTCACTTTCTTTTAAGATACAAGACACTCTTTTGATCTTTTCTTCTTATGTTTTTGGTTTAACATATGATCCGACGCCCGTATGTTAGAGGGAACGTGAGGTAGAGGACGACTTTGTGCAACATTTGTGCCGTCAGGCATACTCAGCAGATTAGGTGCGGATGCACATAGGTGCGCTTGGGTTTGGAGATTAGTGTTGAACCTTTTTGGAGGAATGGGTGGATTGCTGTGTACTCTTGGAGAACGTCGACCTTCAACTGGGGCTCCTCTTACATAACGTCTTGGTGGTACTTCAAATATTGGTTCATTGTCTGCGGATGCTGGGCGGAGGGGCCTAATTATCTCAGGTCGGAATGGTCTTGGACTAGTCGGGGTAGGGCAGTGAAGGTGCGGGGGTCCATATCTGGGTGGAACCTGGGGGTTGGGAGAAAAGGTAGGGCGGTGTTGGGGTGGGTGACCAGGTGGAAATTGTCTGAGCGGGGCCCTGGGTCTGGGGCCAAAAATGGCAGGTGCAGAAGGGGCTGCAGTCTGTGGAGGGGATAACGGTAAACGGTACCTTGATACAGGCATCCCACTTGTAGCAGTGTTTGCATGCTGCCAGGGTATGGGAGCTTGCCTGATAGCAACGACCGAGTACACCTGGGAATCTAAGTTAGCCGTAGATTCGAGAAAAGCCGGATTTATAGCTGGTGTGCGTTCAACTGATGCCATGTTGCAATCCAAACTACCAAAGACAGTCCCAATGGTTGAAGGACTCTCCGGTTCCTTAAAGAAAAACATGGTGTTGATTTCATTTGGAATGTCTATCCTGCCTTCCTGCCCCTTTGCTTCATCTACTAGATTTTGGTTCTCTTGGAAGAACCTTATCATATCGCGCGTTGGACATTGCAAAGCTTCTGACAGTAGTTGGCAAGTGGCTGCAGCTGTTTCTCGCCGTTCGCTTACCATGTCCGTTTGCTGCTTGTGGAAATGTTGATAGTCAACGTTCTTTTTTTCCAATTGCTCAAGAAGAACACCTTTCACAGCCTCAGTGGTACTAACGATATCCCTAGCCCTTGCCTCTACTGCAACCTTACTTCTTTCTAATGCAGATTGAAAAGCTTCTTCTGAGTTACGCAGTGAGTCAGTTTTGGATTCACACTCAGTTAACCTTTCCTGAAGACGTTCAATAGCCTCCTCCAATTCAGACTTGCAGAAGGTGGAAAAGTGTTGTCTCCATGATCCGTATATGCTTTCACCTCTCCTCCTAAAAGGCTCCTGGTGGCCTACCATCTCCTCATCCTCAGTAACAGGGTTATTCACTCCATGTGCTGCCTGTTGTTCTTGGTGAGCTTGAACCACAGTCATAATCTGGTTTATCCTGTAATTAGTGGACAGACCGTTTATTCCAGAATCTGGTAGCTTTGATACCACTCTGCACTCCGGACATTGAATGCTAGAGCGATTTTGCACAGATAGTACTGAGCTCTGGTGCCAATCACTCAGGCAGTGAGCGCAAAAGGAGTGGCCGCAGAGAAGAGATTTGGGCTGTTCTAGAAATCCCATACAGATACTACATGACACCAAATCAGCCAATTCGTTCATGAAGTCTGTTTCCCCAGTTCCTGCCATTGTGATCTTTCCTAATCCAGAATTTAGCCCGCTAGAGGATATTATTTTATTTTCTGTTTTTGTTCTTATAGTTGTCGTTTTTCTCACTTTTAATGACTGCCCACCATCCCGCCCTGCTTCCTCCACTCTCTCTTCCTTGTTAGTGTTGGTGTGTAATACCTGCTCCACACAGTACCGCCGTCGCCGCTACTGTGTGAGCAGGGAGGGAAGCATGAGCATGGTGGTAGTGGCCAGTGGTGCCGTGTGCAAAAGTTTGAATGGAATAGCCATAGGACCAAAAGAAGTGCTGTTTCTGATGTTCGTGTACCATAAAGGTATGTATTCCTCGAGTAAAAAATGTATTATACTATTATAGCTTTCGATTGACACCAACGAGTTTGCCATACAGGTTGTTAAAGTTGCTTGACTGGACGATCCATTTGACCTGGACAGTACTGGGAAGGACCGAGATATCCTGCGACAGCTTTGATTTTTAGTTCCGTGGCAGTCCGCCTCTTCTCAGAGGTCGGGGTAGTCGCTAGTGGTCTAGAAATAGAAATTGAAAAGAAAAAAGTTCGAATAATGCATTTTAGAAAAATGATTTATGCTGTGTCACAAAATAACAAGCTTAAGATTCTAACTTATACTGTCCGATATAACCCAATTCGAAAGATATATTACTGTATGTATTTATTTTTAGGGCAAACAATGGATTAAACAAAATTGTCAAAGTATTACAGTATTACATTTTATTTTTGTGATGTTATGTAGAAAATACAAAAAGATTGATGTGTACACCAAGCCCCTCAATGGGCGAATGTAATCTGACAAATGTCGATATATATCCTGCTTAATGCCCTCGACTAGTTTAAAAGATTAAATACTTAGCAGAATTTTAAAAATTAAAAATTTATACTCTTGATCTTGAAATAAAATAAGTATTTTGTTTTTCACTTGAGCTCGGTGAGAACATCATGTACCACCGAAACCAGTCTCAATAAAATTTCTGAAAAAAACCCCACTATAAAAGACATCGATGTTAAATACAAAAATTGATATGTATACTATAAGCAAGAAAAACTGGTTAACAAATAAGACAGTAAAGTAAAACAGGTAAAATATGTGCCCCCACCCCCTTCCCCTCTATCACTGGTGTAGCTGAAATTGTTTATGGTGTGTCTAAAGGCCCTAGTCCACTAAGCCGATTCTCATGCAATTTTGCGCCGCAAAAGACCCCTTTCCACTAAATTCCGTGAGAAACGCATGAGAATCGGCTTAGTGGACTAGGTCCTTCTAACCAATACATAAATAAATGGATAATACCACATCCAATCCTGGCACAACACACACTTTTAAACTGCTCTATTTCTGAGAGGTGACATGCAAAGGAGGAATAGACATGTAGACTAGGGGGATGTCCTAGGTGGAAGTAAGGATGTGGGAATTATCTTGGGGACAATGTCCGATGAGGAGAAGTCAAATGTGACTGTAAGTGGGGGAGGGGGACTATGTCATGTCATCTCAGCATAATTATTGCATAATTCTCATCATCTCACCTTGTATAAAAAAAATCTATTCATACGATGTAGTCATAGACTTGAACGTGTTGCAAGATAGTCTGAATCATGACGTGATTGTACTGATCTCTTTGAGACATACCAGCTTGCCAACAAAGCACCCCCTTTATATATTCTCCCCTCGATAAAAGTTATTGGGCTCTTAAATATATTAGAATGATCTTGTGTCATTCCGTTGTGATGACACATTTCAGGGGTTCTACCGTAAGTATCATGGGCTAGCTCATATCATGTATTGTTCTTGGTGTAAGAAGGCAAGTTGTAGGTGCAAAATCATATAGGATTATTATGGAATGAATTACCAGATAATATACAGGAATCTAAGACTAGGATACAGATAAGACAATATCTTAAAACAAAGTATTTTGCGGATTATGACGAATATTTGGCAAGTGACTAAGTCTCAAAAAATTTACTGTTAATTAACAGATCAAATAATTGGATGTTATTCCAATAACATGGTGGTATTTATATGTATAAATAAACCAGAATGAATATAAAAGGCCTGTAAGTCCTTAGAATATGGTCGATACATCGATACCTTTGTACCGTAATGTTTAAATTACTCAATATTCACATGACCTACTTTCATTGTATTATATAATAACCTTGTTAATGATTTAATGATGTATTGCTGTTAGCATTTAAGAAGTTTTCTTAACCCAGCTCATAGTCAGTTGTATTTAAGCTGAAGTAACTCGAAGGCAGAGTAATTTTACTCGTAAACCGACAGAACAATGACACTGAACTCTAAGAAACAGTCGGTACTGATATTGATATACTACGGAAGTCAATAATCGAATAAAGAAATATTGATAATTGGTTAGTAAATAGGGTAATGACGAGCTTGGGTAGATCTGATGATGTATTTTGTGTTTTAATTCGGACTGATCTTGTACATCCCGATATCATGTTCTTCGAAAACTGGTATATAAGAGTATTTTCTTCTCGGATCAATTATTTTTAGTTATGATTTATTTCAATCTGCAATTTTGAATTTGCCTAAAAGTACATAATGTTCATGAAATAGGCTATTCGTACATCGACCGTTAATTGTCAAAACAAAAATGTGTTCACTTTGCCTCATGTTACATTATGATCGCCATAATACCTTATCCCGTGCAATGAAGAGATTTGGAGTGACAGTATGGGCATGTTGTATGCTAGGGAAACAATTGTCTGTGGGAATTCAGGAGTATACCTTTTTCCCTTCCTTCGATGGGTTGGAACGAAAATTCCTATACCTACCATTGAGTATATAGTCTATTCCTACCAGCTGGGAATTTCACACGTAGGAAGTCCTACAGGATGAGGAATTGCCATAAGAAAGTTACTTAGCTTATAGGCTACACAACAGGGCCCATGGGAGCCTCACTCCCCAGTTTGGGGGATTTTGTAGTTTTATAAGTCAGTAGCAGTTCAATGGATTCACTGTATGTTCTCCGGTGTCTCTACATACCATACGAGAAGGATTGTTTATCAAAGGCAATGGTGGCTGCACCATAACATGCAGCATTGGAAAAACATTTAACATTCAATGCGGAAGCATTAGTGCTTGGTCAGCACTGACTACACGTTTCATATTTCTTCATACAAATTTACCTGATGGTTCACAGTACCTAACACTAGAAAAGAAAATATTTTACACCACTTCACTAAAGATGGCTTAGAATAATGCCAAAGAAAGTTATCTATTTATACGCTTTCCATATAATATAGGTAGTGGTATTGAATTAGACTATTTATATAACCAATACTATACTTTATCGCTATGATAAAAAAGATCTAGATGCACTCAGAAAAGTTGTAATATCATTTCAATTTATTATATTATCTAAAACTTTCATGCTATGACATCTGCATAAAATTAGTATAATTTAATACCCTTTTGCCTTAAGCAATCAGGCAACACTGAGAATATCAACGCTCGTCGCTGAAATGTACTTTGTTGTTCCTAAATAAACATATTTATGAATCAAATCAATCAATATGTCATGTGAATATGTGTGGGTATAATGGTAAAATGTCAGGGATTCGAAATATTGCCATTGCCAGACAGTGTCATTTTGTTTGATTTGTATAAGATTGCCCTTACCTGTTCCTTCTCAGCAGATGTGTACCTGAAGTAGGATCTGTAAGCTGTTCATCACCGGTAGTCTTTTAACATACGCTGCATTCGTTGTCAAGTATATATATGTATCACCTCGATACAAACCTATTATAGCACGATAACGATGTAGGAAAATGACGTTGTGTTGAAGCAGGAAAGTCTAGATCTACATCCTGACCTGGCTGATTACATTGTATAGGTAAAACAGGCTTGTCTTGGTCAACACCGTTCAACCATTTTAGGTCACAGATAAACCAACGATAAAATTGTTTGAGCTTGCTCGAGATTTTGCTGCACTGGGAATCATTTTTATGGCAGTTCTTATCCTAACTAGAAAGTGGAGGACTGTTGTACCTTGATCTAGGGTATTGCATTGAAGAGATGAAATCATTGATATAGTCTATGTGCTTCATCTGTGAGGGCATAAGATGTGAATCGTGTAATTACTTTTATTACACCCAGCATGGCAATCTACTATTATTGGGAAAAAACTTTCCCAGTTAAAGATAAAACATTCCAAATTATAAGTTGTATCTATTATATGTACTGTTTTATATCCTGAGATGTCGGTTGATCTAAATTATAATACTGGAGAACACGTCTAACTGAACCATGTATACATGTATACATAATCTTAGCGAACTATCAGATGGGACATCTAAATCAGTTATCTATGCTACTGTTAACCGTATGCTTCCATCATTCTCTTGTCATGTATACAGTTTACTTTTTTAGCTACCTGGCATGTTATCTTGTATTTCTCTCTCAAATTAGCTTAAGCGTTTAGGTATAAGTAGCTTTAACCCAAGTCAAGATCAAGAATAGGGCAATGTACTGGAAGGCCTGTTCACATACCAGTATGTACATTCCATTTGTCCCACAATCAGAAACTAACAAATTCTTTAATTTAATTATTTTAATTTTACTCAATAAGACACGACAACCCTAATCCTCAATCTCTCATTGCAAGTATACTTCACTCATGACTTACCCAAATCGAGGGACATCATTCACCATTTCACTGGGGGCTTAGGATTTTGCCTTCAATAAATGTAGATCTTCCTTTATTTTATTTTTACCGAAGGCCACCGTAAGGCTCTATTCAATATAAGAATAGAATTTTGTATTTTCTTCTTTATACATTTGTTACTTGTCATATTTATCGGACTTGTATATTCTAGTAGTGGAAGAACATAAGTTTTACATAGTAACCAATCCTATTATTCATATCCTTCGTTTCGTTAATTTAGTTATTATTGTCAAGAAAATTGAACTGCGTGTGTTATGGAAAGGGCTGCCCATCTAAGAAAATGAATACAGTTGTTATGAATGGGGGACGGGGACTGCCCATCTGTTTGTTTGTTTAATACGTTTATCACATCAACTCATTATTGGGCATTATTCTTAGTTCAACAGCAACATCTAGATAATGTATGTTATCATGACATTACAAAAGTAAGCGCCTATAGCCATCGACCAGCCACAATAACACTCTAGCTTCGCCGTATTCTGATTTGAAAATAAAAACCACGGCACATAGGATAATGCCATCATGTTAACAAGAGTTAAAAGAAAGAATCAAACAAAGTAATTCAATGAATTACCATTCAACAATTTGGCATTGTAACGTTTTCACAAAGTTGTTTTAACAGAAAAAGGGCCAGATCATGAAATCATGAGATCTGGCCTAGGAAGAGTGTCCATCCTCTGGAACGATCTAGAGAATGATACCAGGAGTATTGAAGATAACTTCCTTTAAATTAGTGTTAACAAGATCTTACCATGAGAAGTTTGTTGAATGGTAAACAAACATCTCGGACAGTGCAATAGTGTCCCCCATACCACATTCTCATTAGGTTCTATCTATTGCATAACTTACAGTCACTGTAATATACTCTTTTCAAACTGTTCGCTTCTGAGTATTATTAGTTTAAGCATAGATCTAAGAGACGATCTGAGTGTAAGGTGATAAACATGAGTGCAATTCGATTCGAAACTCTAGTATTAATAGATAATATTATTAAATCTAAATTCTAATTTAATAAAATGACTATTGTAATATCATCAGACATGTATCATATACGCAAGAAAAACAAGAACTGACGAGATATAAAAATGATCCAAGGGCCACATCGACTGTCCTAAACCCTTTTATACTATTTATTGTACATTGTCAATTCCTCGTTTTCATATTTTTGTTGTTGTTTTCATATTTTCATTCTCAGAGTGAATTTAAGGTAGTCTTTTACCGAAACGTTGAGAATCATGAAATATAAAAACCAACAACCTCACCACGAGCTGGATATTGAAGCTTGAAACATCCATGGTGGCCATTGCGTAATTTTGTATCCTTAGTTGATATTGGACGTAAATGATATTTTTAAAAAAACACTATCATTTCAATGAACAAACTATTTGAGTACGAAAGAAAGATGTATGTAAACGAAAAGCTATTTCCATAGAAAGTTGATTTAATTTGGAACCAGGTCAGTCACGAATTCGTGATTCGTGTCGAGTGTCTTATCTCAATTTGATTAAAAAAAAAAAAAAAAAAAAAAAAAAAAAGGCATACCGATCCGGAAAATGTGCCATTTCACTAAAGATGACTTAGAATAATGCCAAAGAAAGTTATTTATTCATACGCTTTCCATATAATATATTCGCTAGGTAGTGGTAATTAAATTACACTATTTATATAACCAATGCCCAATTCAATTGGGATTGCCGTCGGATTCCAAGCTGGGCATATCTATTGAATACGTGTCGTCACAGACTAAAACATTCAAATGATGCATAAACATGGAATTTATTCTCATAAAAACTTTGGGCTTCCACTCCTATTATTATTACTTCCGCTTTCAGAGCTAGCTTGACACATAGATGCTATGTTCATACCAAATGGGATTATAACACGCTACGGTGCTGATGAAACGGTTATCTACACATTATAAACGCAATCCAAGATAGACTGATAGAGGAATTATTGATTTAGGGCTATGCATGGTGTACATAGGGCATGTCTTAATAAGAAGACCACCAGTACATCTTTGGACTCACGACTAAGCTTATTCCCGGTAGGTATCATAGCTACTATTATTAATGAACTTTAATAGGTTGGGAGACGATGCTGGATCACTTCAATGGTATAACATGTTCACCTACCTCTGAGTCTGTCCGACCATCAGATTAAGTAGTTACCACGATAGACACCTGGGTCAATTACAATCAATTCAGTACCTCCCTCTACAGCTGTGCTTATCACGTTTATTTTCTGCTGACTACAGTGAAGTGGAGACGTTATATAGTTGTTTTATTGTTTATAGGCAAGTATGGAATAATGCAGATTTCTTTTTATTACTGTAAGCATGCAATGGTTGTCTGTATCATTCACGTTTCGTATCTATAGATTGCTACTAAAAACTATGTACAACTATGTCTGATTTGTCGGTTTATTTTGATTCAGATACATATGCAAGGGTTTGTACATGTTCTGACGACTTCACCAATATGTAGTATCATGTAGTATAGTACGCTTCTACATGTTTCTTAACCATTTCATAATCATGCATTTACACTGGTGCCCTGTGAACCCAGCAGCTTCTCAGTATATTTTGTATTAGAAAATAATGTTCGCGATTCAGAGTTCTTAGCATAGAATCCACATCAATGTAAAGTGATCATCATTCTTTTCAGAACAATCCAAAGACGGCAAGTATGTTTAAAAAGTCATCCAAGAAAAAACAAACGACAGCAGTGTGTTTCTTATGTCGCACCGAAACACATGTGAAGAAACTTCCTTGTCAGCACATTTTCTGCACCAAGTGCTTGAAGAGTGAGAAAGCTAAATCTCACAGAAAGTCGTCACTTATCTGTCCTGCATGTGCCACCGTTGTAGTGGTGCCAAAAGACCACGTATACAATCTTCCCGATTACGACCATCCTCCGAAACCTCCGAAACCTCTTCCTTCTTCCTCTAATATCGAAGATGCCAAACCTGAGGATGGGCTGAACAACAGACGGCCTATTCCCGCTCCAAGAAAATTGCCTTCGACGGGACCTAGCGGACCAGAAGAAAATAAGCCCCCGTCACTTCCTCCTAGACTAAAGCGTGAGGATCTGACTGCTAGACAGAAGGTGGCCACGCAGGGCAAGGCCCAGGTCGCAATTAACATTTCCAAACTACATAATTTCAAACAGAAATTCGACGACGATCACCGAATGATAAAGACAAAAATAAAAGACAGGGTTGAGGTTTTAACTGGCCTTATACGGAGCGCCGAGAAACAGCTGATGGAAGCAACGAATGCGTCTTATGCGGAGACAGGACTTGCTATTGGAGGGATGCTCGAGGAGTTACAAGAGAGGGATGTTCAGCTCACTTGGTTAATAGAGCACCTCGGTAAGATCCTCGGGCGATCGCCGGGCAAACTTGTACCAATAAGAGAAAACGAAAACTGGCGAGAGATAGAAAATGATCCCCTTCCATCTGTAACGTTGAAGCACCTCACAGATTTCATTCCTGCTGCGGAGCAAAGCCTCTGTAGTCTGGAGGATAATATTGTTGGAAGATTAAAAGGGGAAAACATAGATATTAATGAATGGTGTCCCGAAGGAGAGGACAAGGCCAATGATACAGAATTACTTGAAGATGATTCCTCCGATTTGTATGAAATTATGGATGATGAGGCCAGAGCAGGGGACACTTATGGGGGTTTATATACTGAATTGGATGACGATGAGGATGGTACCTACACTGATCTGGATATTGAAGGAGACAACGCCCAACCAAATTCGTCCTCCTATGTTGTTATGAAATGCCCAAACTCCGACAAGACAAAACCACCGATCCGACCCAAACCGAATTTGGCCACTCCTTTCAGGAGCCGCAGTGACGACCTTTCGGTGAAAAAGATCACCACCGTGACAGATTCTAAAAGACCTTTCTCTTATCAAGAAGGGCAAACCAGGGATGTGGACACGGATAACCCCCCAGAGCCAGATTTTCCCCCGCCACCGCTTTCAGCACCAAACATTCCACCGAGAAAATTTGAAAGACGACAGAGTTCTGATTGTAATACATCTGAAACTACCACGAAGTCGTTACACTTTTCAAAGTCAAAGAAGAAAGCTGAACCTATCATAAAAAAGGGAAGAAGTCTTGATTCATAAACCTGCATGACTTGCAAATCACTTTTGAAGTCTTAATCAGTAATGTTGTATATAAACTATGTGGTCCCACTACTTTATCAAGACTATCGAAGCAATCAACTTGTAAATGACAATTCGCCTAATTATTGTAAACAATTGTTCAGCAAGTGCAACACATTTATAACCATAAATCTGCAAAAACGCATAGCTATAATTCAAATTGTAAAAACTTGTTGCTATAACGCCGACTAGTCACGTCGCGGACCCGTACTTTCGCTTGTCAAAATTGGTAAATTTTACCTGTTTATATAATGGCTGATTTTGTTTGTTATTTGTACATTATTCGTCTAGCTAAGCTTCCATTGTGATACTTATTAATACTCCATCCTAATTCAAATCGTCAATCCAGTGTCTAAACTCATATATATCATCCTAGCGTCGTGGTCGCTTATATTTCAGTTACTTTTTTATGGTCATATTGATTTGATTTGAAAACTTGTATCTAATCATAAATTGCGTATACATCATTTGGATACAACCCATATTACTCCGCGCGTGTGTTCACCAGTCTATGTTCAAGACCGAAAAATATGTTGTTTTGGGGTAGTTTTTTCTAAAACATTTCTTTATTCAGGAGTAAAAATTGTTGTTCTATTTTTTAAAAAGTCACCGGGTTACTTCTACCTGAGCTTAGTAAAAATATAATAAGGGTCAACAATAATAGCAGGATAATAATACTCGAACAGGGGACATTCATGAGTTTACTCGATTGTTTAACCAGCGCATACCTTTCGTGATAAAGTTCCAGTTGGTTTCAGATATATATCACAATATTAAATTTAATAAACTATTGAACAAATTTTAAGTTCAAGCTTTTGTCATTTTTTCTTTCCTTCGTTCTCCTTATTCTCAAGAAAGCTGTATTTGTGTCTCCCTTTTGAGGTAAAAACGACATAAATCTTGGCTTTGCGTTCTCTACAGCAAGAAACCGTTAGTTTCAGTACCACCAGGTTAGCAAGTCAGTAAACGAACAAAGTGCACCATAAAAACATATAATAGTCCAGTGAGTCTAATTGCCATGAATATGTATGGACATGGATTGCCAAAGGGGTCCTGCTCAGGATTAAACACACACATCCACACTAATTATTTGTCGTGAACAACATTGAATGCTGTGCACAAACCCTTGAAAGGGTTTGTAGCCTACTCACTGTATTACAGGCTCTAACTTTCGGGATGGCTTATATGTCTCAAGCGAGTTTACCTGGGTATTGGCTTTTCCTAAATATCCTTTTTTAACTAAGTTGAATTCGTTTCTGCAACGAACCCATTTGCGGACCGAGGTATATAATGAATATGTTGGGACGGGGGTTGACGAGGAGTAATAGAAGAAGTTCGACAAGGAGTTTGGTCGAAACCAAGCAAAGCTGGGTTTTAATATGCCATAAACAGATACAGTAAAGCAAAAAATTATCTGTTCCTGCACGTCTGTGCGTGGCGATGCTGCAATTGAAAGTGAGTGAACAAGAACGTTTCAGGTGAACCGAGACGCAGCAACGGTTCTGATTGGTTAAGAGAACAATGGGCGCATCATAATAAACTGGATGATGGCCTGTGATTGGTTGAATAATTGTGGGCGTGGCCCAGAAGGAAAGTAACCGCCCTTGGTCCCAAATATGGGCATCGACCCGTCGATTATATATATGTTGGGACGGGGGTTGACGAGGAGTAATAGAAGAAGTTCGACAAGGAGTTTGGTCGAAACCAAGCAAAGCTGGGTTTTAATATGCCAAACAGCCAAACAACTAGGAGAACAGTTAAATATTTTCCAGGCCCGAGACCACTTTGGCCTCACTCTTCTGTAAGTCACTGGTAGAGGCTACGATGTATGATTCCACAATCGAGGATTTCCAATTTCCCCGAAGCTTGATTTCAGATAAGGGGATGCCGAGAGATGACATGAATGACGCGCCTCCGCGGCGGAAGGAATGGGTAGTGAAACCAGTGTCAATACCAGCTGACGATAACAGATCCGATAGCCTGTGAGATAGCTGATCATAAGTCAAACATCCATGGTCCACCGACGAGAAGAACTGGGCTCTAGGGGGGAGAGCTTGGGCGAACAATTTTTTGGCCCAGAACACAGCACACAGTTGCTTAGTAGTTGTCTTCTTCAGGTGGATATAATAGGGCGAAGATGAAGTCTTTGACGCGCCAATCTTGACAGACACACCATCATCTGAGAAAGACACATCCTGGCGACGCATCATGTGGGGTGAGATCACCACATGACTAACCCTCAGTAGAGAGCGAAACATGAAGACAAATGCGCTCCAGCACAAAATGTCAAGTTCATCATGTAAATCAAGATGGGTGTAAAGTTGCAGTAAAATTTCAGGGGTGATAGGAGGAGCAGGGGAAGGGGCCGATCCTGGCAACTTCTTGATACCCCTAAGCACAGATTTAAGTCCAGGGTGCGATAGTGTAGGGCAATCTAAGTCCAACATCCTGGCATATGAGATTACACCTGCCAAATAGGTGGTAACCGAAGCATACTTCATGGAAGAAGCTAAAAAGGCAGCAAAAGCTGACAATTTAGGCACAGTCAATGGAATTAAGGGAGAAGAGCTGTCCCGAAGAAAATTGTTGAACAGCTTCCATTGTCTCTCCCTCTGAAGTCTGGTAGCTGGGGCTAGAGACAGGTTCCTAAGTTGAGCAACCCTGCCCATCCACTTGTCAAGTCCTGTAGGAGACAAATGTCGTTATTGACACAGCATAGATCAGCAGCTAACAAATCTTTAGGAATAGAGTCATTGTCAGATAGGTATGGTAGGCGAGACAAACCATCGGCTACTACATTATGATCAGTCTTAATGTATCTTGGCGAGAGGGAGATATTAAAGATAAAACACATCCAATACAGCTCGTACAGCCACTGCATACATTGCCTACTAGAGCTAGTACCATTCCTCAACATGGCAATGACCTGTGTGTTATCTATAAAACACAGGACATTTTTGTCTTTCAAGATAGGGGCCCATCTACGAACACCAGCCACTATCGGATACAATTCTTGAATGTTAATGTTTGTCGCCAGGTTATCTTCCATCGGGGTAGGGCACAAATGGTTTTCAAATTTAAAACAAGCTGGCATATCATAGTTTTTCCAAGTCCCGGCTATCCAATCAGGACCTAGAAAGGCTGCAAAGCCTCTAGATGAAGAATCACTCACAATAGGTAAATGGTAATCTTCCTTTACCAAGACACCCACACCGTTGAAAGCTTTAGCAAAACTGCCCCACCATTGTAGGTCTAGTCTGGCTTCATCACTAATGGTGATCCTGGTCAGTTTCTTCATTATAATCACTTTATACATGTCAAAAAATCTACGGCAAAAGGTTCGACCACCTTTAAACACAGCCGCACAGTGCGAAATGTATCCACAGAACCGTTCCAAGTCCTTCTTGGTCATGTATTTCGCACTCTTGGTGAGGTCCACAAGTTTGATGAGCTTTTTTACTTTCTCAAGGGGGAGAGAAAGAGTCATATCAGAAGTGTTGATTGTGAATCCCAGGTAGACACATGAAGTGGAGGGGGCGGTTACTTTCTTCCAGGCCACATGAAAACCCAGGAAGCGGAGACAATTCAAGACAATATCACGGTAATAGGTACAGTCATCATAACAATCACCAGCGACAAAAAAGTCGTCTAGAAAATTTACCACAGGAAATTTAAAAAGTTCTACAATACATGTGACAAAGAAGTTAGAAATGTGGTTAAAAATGCATGGGCCTGTCTTGAGACCAAAACAAAGTCTGTTGTCGACGTATAGGGTTTCATCACCTTCTTCACCCCACCTAAAACCACAGAATTTACGATGGGCAGGATTGATCGGTACCGCTCTGTATGCCGATTTTATGTCCACGACTGCCATGTGAGAGTCACTTGATACCATTCGAACTGCATCATCAATAGATTTGTAGGAGAATTCATTAACTAAACTACTACAATGTTCGTTCACCGACTTGCCGATGGGTCTACTGCAGTCAGTTATTGGACGGATACCACCGTCCGGCTTTGCTACGGCACCTAAGGCGTGAATACATTCCGGCGTAGAATCAGCTACCGAAATAAAGCCTTCACCCAGTTCATTTTCAACGATAGTGTCCATTTTGCATTTAACATCAGGTTCTAAGATCGATTTGTAGTTAGCACAGTCATACGGTTCAATATCAGAATCTATCACATCAAAACCGTCCAATACTCCGTGAAAAACATCAATATAGACATCAATACAGGCATATGGTAAGCAGAATAAAAGGTAAGCGAACCTACATGGTTTTAATTGTGCACGAGTACCACCTAAAATATGTATACAAGAACAACATCCACGGGCGCAAGCAGCAAAAACATCAACAATACGGCCTCGCGGTGAAACTGGACTTCTAAATAGTAATACATCATTACATACATCGGCGCCAGCACTACCAAACTCGGTAATACTCAATCTAATATCACCATAAATACCTTGTTCAGGATTTGAAGATTGTTCGAGGTCCGTCGAGAGAAATAATGGAAACAATCCACTTGCGAAGTTCGAAGAAACTTGGCATTGTTCCAATTCATCGGCCATGACAGTGTCACTCAATGTCAAGGACGGGTCAGCCGGAACCTTGGTAACCACTTCCGGGTCATAGTCACGAATGGAATCATCGCACAACAACACACCTTGGTTACACAATACACTCTCCGCATGGTCAACAATAACATCATTACATGGTATAAAAGCACTATTTATACAATTAGATTCAATATCATTAACCTGAACTTTCTCTCGAACGGCCTCATCCTATTTAGTGTGCTTCACACTCGTGCATGCCCTCGCTCCATGTTCCGAAGCTCCGCATGCCGAACACTTGTGTGGGTACTCGCAGTTCTTGACAGTGCAACCACCCTGGTTATTAAACTTGAAACAGATCCTTTCCTTCTTGGTAGACTTAGTAGATTTAGAAGGGATTTTACGGGAGTTTTCAAAAGAGTAACACCTAAGTACTTCCTCCTGTTTAACTTCCTGGAATGCGGCAAGACCAGTTTTATTGGCACGGGCCCTAACAGCGTTATCGTAAGCCAAACTAGCTTTTAGGGAATAGACTTGCGACCCTGCTTTCTGGCAAATGGTAATACAATGGCTGACGACTCCCTGGATTTCAGTTAAAGGTCTAGCATCCGTTACCAACTTGTCTACAAGTTCTAGATTTAGCAATAGCAACTGTTCAATAGATTCAATACTTTCACCTTTCTCCAGGTCTTTCTTCTGGTCGAAAGGACGACATCTGGATCTCGAGCGAGAACGATCACGGCCACGGGCCCTGGAGCTGCCTGCCCCGCCCACATTATAGATGGAACCGTCATTCGAAGGGCTACGACCCCTGTTCTTGTAAACAAAGGAGATCTCAGGCTCACTCCCAACTGATGATCCACTTGTAGACGTCTCAGCCTTGGCCTCAGTGTTGGGTTCAAGCTTCGCAAGGATATTCTTCATCATACCTTCCAACGAGCCCATCCGCGCATTCAAACTCGGATTTTCAGCATCAGTGTCTTTCTTGCAGTTCTTCCCAACCGGAGGAACATGGTCCTCCTCGCACTTGGAACAATACTTAGGACCAGCCATTCTGAATCCAACTAAAGCAGGTTAGCAAAAAATTATCTGTTCCTGCACGTCTGTGCGTGGCGATGCTGCAATTGAAAGTGAGTGAACAAGAACGTTTCAGGTGAACCGAGACGCAGCAACGGTTCTGATTGGTTAAGAGAACAATGGGCGCATCATAATAAACTGGATGATGGCCTGTGATTGGTTGAATAATTGTGGGCGTGGCCCAGAAGGAAAGTAACCGCCCTTGGTCCCAAATATGGGCATCGACCCGTCGATTATATGTGTAAAGGATTGCCTCGAATAGTCTGTGTGATATGATAGGCCAAAAAAAGGCGTGTTTCCGATTTACCCCCACCCCCCTACCTAGAAAAACCTTCCCCTACCTAAAAATTGTTTGACCATACCCGATTTTTTTTCACCATATCTTACTTTTTGGGGAGGTTTTGTCAAAAAAAGCTTTTAAAAGCAGGAAAACAGGTTTTCCTGACCCGGAACTGTCAAAAAGCACATCTCCTATGTTTAAAACAACTATTGTTATAAAATAAACATTTTTTTCCAGTTCCCGGGAGGTGGTGTCCTAAAAAAAACAATAAAAAAAAAGTTTCCATCCCTCCTACCTAGTTTTCAGCCAGATAAATCGGAAACACACCTATTATTTTTTTTGGCCATATCCATATATCATAAGTAAGGAGGGCGTCCAGGCTATTGACTACTATTCGTCATCTGATCTAGTCTCGGCAGCACCCATTTGCCTGTGTGATTTAACCATAGCTCCATAATCCATGTCTCTGGCAAGATGATTAGAATAGATAATGGGACATGAAGTATAAAGTGGGAGGTGCCAAAGATAAAAATGTTTGTAAGTTGATATCGGATGTAGTCAGAGGATTGTGTTCAGTACCCGGTAGAAAAGGTAGGTGGCGTGAGAGCGTGATTTTAAGGAGTATACATGTACGCGTCTTGGTTTATATCGGGGGTTTATATGTTCTCATAGATTAACCTTGACATGATAGCACCAAGCCTAAATGTGTATTTACTTGGTCGACGGAATAATTAGAAATCGACATCGCTAGAACCCTTGTGGGTTGTTTTTTAACGTTCGACTCTGCACTGAAATATACAATGTGTCAACTGGTTCAACATATCCAACAGAACAATTTGGATTGGCCTGTGTGCGATCTGTTGTATGTACATTGGCCTATGATTGTATACTTCCAAATAATTATGGTTGCCATATATATAACTTAATATAGGCAGCACAATAGGAAAGCAAACTGCAATGTTCTACATTCACCATTTAAGTAAAAGATAATTGAGACTCAAAACATTATGTTTCTTGCAAACTATTTTTATGTAAAGATACACAAATCTGAAAAGAAATGTATGTATACATACGATGAAGGTTTCTGTAAGATGAACCTGTATTTTTTTACTTTCTGTAGTATTTTTCTGTAGTATTTTTCTTGTGTGCGAGACGCCAAAGCATTTCTATTCTCATATATTCAAAAGAGGAAAAGTACACAGTCACAATCATAATCGCTTTTACCCCCTTTTAATGAAGTTACATATCACCAAGGTGATAATGGTGATATAGCGATATTAATACAAATTCAGAAGTCAGTTTTGTGTGTTTATTGTATCTCGTAATTCAGAGAAAGTTTCGTAAAAAGAAGAACGCAGAAACACATCTAACATGATTTTCAGCTTAATTCTGAATAACTTGATTGGTGATATTTCAGCTTTTGCTATAAAGAATTTGAACCAAAGCCCAATGTAATTTTAGTTTTCCAGGCTAGTTCCTGAAGTTGATACCAGGGGGGCGTTTCATAAGTTAACGCAGTGCGCGTTCGTTATGGTAGCGATAAATTTAGCACGCGTTCGTTATAGTAACGCAATGCTATTTGACGTCAATTTTGGCCCTTAACGCGCGCTATGTTTGGTAACGACTGTCGTTAGGCCCCATAGCGCGCGCTATTCGAACTTATGAAACGCCCCCCAGGTTCACATTTGGAATAGTAGTTTTTCTTTACGTGTTTTTTTATTCTTATACTTACATGATCATACTGACATTTTGCGTAATATGATACAACACATGCTGACATTAGGACCTAGTTTGAAATTCAATGAAAAGCTGGAAACGTTTGAAGCTTTCATTTTAATATTGAGGTAGTTTCATTGTTATACTTACAATGATAATGTTTTTGATTAATTCTGTATACAGAGTTTATCACTTATTAACTTCATAGGTGAAGTTGATCATACCTCTGACGTCAGCTAACAAAATCGTGTCATATGAGTGATACAAGCTCAGGCATACAGACATATAGACAGGTATATTGTGGACCCAGATAGATAACATAATCGTGATTGATTATAGTTTATAACAGAAAGTCAATCCTACTTCCCGTATACATAAAGTATCGCTATATAACCTCAACAATGGCCGACAAAGCAGCAGCGTGCGACCAAGACTCTGTAGATGCTAAGCTTTTAAAGACACCTGGATTTCTGAAAAAGAAGAAAAAATCAGAATCTGGAGATCCTTCTGACGTGGATGTACAGGGAGTTAGTATTGGTAGTGATCCTTCTTTAAGTGAACCAATATTGGACAAAACAGAAGACGTTAATCAAAGCCAGTATGTCGACCATGACAAGAAAAATGAATCAATGGAATTCTTCAAGGAAGGTGCCCTGAAGGAAGCTGTAACAGTGGAAGAATCAAAATCAACCACCGACGCAATAGGTGTTGGTGAAAAATCGACACCTAGAATACGATTCACCAAAGACGACTATGCTGAGTACCTTAAAAAAGAACCCGAAAGAAAAGCATCGACCTTATTGAATGACTTAAAGAAGAAGCATGCTCACCAGGGCCATTCAGCTTACAACATGCAGAATGCCAAAAGAGGCACAGCCATAATTTTTAATATAGGAAAATTCGAAGCAAATACACATATGCCAGAGAGGTAAATTTGTCTAATTCAATAATGTGAACATATTCTGATCAAATTCTGATATAATTGATAACCCTGTCACGTTTCAACTTTGTTCTTAGCAGCTAGTACTGTTCGTAGAATATGGAGATTAGGTTAGACACAATAATTATATTTTTTCTGGTGTTGAAGGAAAGGGTATTTGTTGGACGGCCATATGATGAGGCAAGTTTTCGTAGAGCTCGGCTTTGATGTTAAATATCACGAGGACCTTGACTCTAAGGCAATCAAAGAAATCCTGGATAATGGTGTGTATACATTGAGAACCACCCTGAGTGAACAATACAAATATGATGCTAGTATTTCTGGGGTCCAGTAACTCTTATATTAAAGGGGTTGATAACTATAAGAATGGTATAGCCTGCCTTTAGAGACACATCACATTATAGCTTATATTAATGTTATATTTCCTCTGATTTAGAATCCCAGCAGCCTCACAAGGATGAGGACTGTTTCGTGGGGGTTATCATGACCCATGGTGAACCCTCACCTAAAGGACAGGATCTCATTTACGCGACCAACGGACCAGTAAATCTTCAGCTGTTGATAGAAAACTTTAATGCTCAGAATTGCCCATCCTTGGCTGGTAAACCAAAGCTATTCTTTGTTCAGGTAGGTGTAGTCGCTAGTTGCAGTATAGTTGCAAAGAATCAATGAGCACTATTCGTAGATCCTCTGAACAAAATTAACAGCAACAATTTATTCCCATTTGCGGTTTGAGGGTGATAGTGAAGATTTATTCACGAGACAGTTACCTAGATCACTTTCGACGAACACAAACTCACTTCGGAGATTTGATCTTGCATTACAGCTTTAAAATATTTAGTAAAGTGAAAGTAGAACTATGTATGTCAGTAGAGCACGTATAAAAATATGGGGTATACCCCATATTCGTATATAGCTATATCTTATCTGGGGATTCATATTTCTTTTCGGTATACTTTATGAGACTATTAAACTTACGACCCTAGATAACTGGATCTGTCCAGTTACAGATCTGGAGAGACCTCTTTGAGACCTCCTTCCACAATCCTGAAAAATTTCACCCATCTGTCAAAGCTGGTTAGGTGTATGGTTGGCGCAGGCATATCATGAAAGCCCCAAGGCCCACAAAAATGTGATCGATAAATAGAGATCATTAAACGAGGTGCTAGTTATTGACTATTTATTGAACGCGATTGCCGCGCAATCGAGTCTAATAAATATTCCAATAAATATTCAAATAAATACCCAATTACTAGTACCGATCGTGTTCCATTCACTACTTACCGTGAGCCCCTATAGCATAGAAGAATACTGATATAAAACTTTGGTTTTGGTTTTGTCATAAAGTATCTAAAAGCTAAAAGAAAACGCAATTCGACTGTTGATCGTACACATACGATAAATTAAATTGCACCCCTTTATCGCACCTCTCAATTGAAATGCATATATAATAAAGAACTATTATAATCATATACCTAATTATTATAGCATAATGTCCAGTCACACTGTTGCTATTTTCTGCACATGGTGGGTCATATCCATGACAGAATTCCTTCGGCACATTTTATGAACAGAGGCATCACAAGGCACGATATATAATTAAGACATCCGATCACTGCTTTATAGGGCCCCTTATCTTTGTATCGATTTAATATTATTACATAGGAATACTTCCAAAGTTTTACTTATCTATGATCAATTCCAGTTCTGAATTATTAGGTTCTAAGTATATTTGATTATGTCCATGTGTTTGCTCATATTTCATTGTTTTATACAATATTTGTAATAATGGTTTCTATCACTAAAGGCTTGTCGGGGCAGTCAGACAGACGCCGGGGCAATAACTGATGTAGAAACTGATGCAGCCACCAAACCAAAGACAAAGGTCATCCCTGTGGAGTCGGACATCCTCCTGTCCCAGTCTACTGTGCCAGGTACACGATTTAAATAGTCCCAAATCATTATAGAAAATCGACAAGGTGTATACTATATACCTTAAAGTGTCATGCAATCATTGTTGTTATATGAGTAATCACAAGGCTACTACAATAGAAGGCATGCTGAGGTATTGTATGCATGCGCCTAGAAATACTTTTCTTCAATTCATCCGAACATTGTATTTCGCGTTATTATTGTTCTGCTACAATTATGTGATTAAATGACTGGCGAATAATCAGATGTATGTATACACTCCTTTGTACATGATAATTAGTGTAATAAGCGATATATCAATCAACCTGATACCAGCAACTACACATATATGTGCACAATGCTGATCCGAATAAAATTAATCAATTAATCAATATGATATCGCACAGGCAGAAAGTAGGTCTATACATATTTGGTATTTAGGGAGATGTCGTTAATGATGCATATTGATACGTGTGTAAACTTCCGGGATAAAGAGGCACTCAACATTGTGATATTAATGTTATTATTATACCGATGTGTTCATGATAATAACATGTGTATGGTATATAATTATATATATATAGTGACCCATGGTAGAACAGTCTGTATTGTCCCAGGAAGGACTGGAGCTACCTGACTCGATATAACATGTCTTGTCTTCTTACCATCAAACCTACTGGCTCTGTATGACCTACCCAGACATTCCAACGTATGACCACGCTCAGGGCTACATAAATCAATATCATTATCTATACCTATTATTTATATTCTAGGTTTCTTCTCTTTCCGCAACCAAGAGAAAGGATCCGTGTACATCAGGTACCTGGCATGTACACTGGGTCTACATGGAGCAGAGAGGGATATTCACTGGATCCTTACTGAGGTCAACTCCCTCGTTGCGAATGAGTTCACCAGCAGCGCTGATAGAATAGATTTCAACATGAAAAAGCAAATGCCAGTATTCACAAGCATGCTCACCAAACAGCTGATTTTGACTCCAAAACCTAAGCCTAAGACTGAAACCACACTTTAAGTCATCAAATCCATAAATAGTTTAATAGACCCAAGCGACCAGTCGGCGTCTGTAAACCATTATGTTACCCTCAGGTGGACAAGATGTTTAAATAAGTGATGGACCTTTAATAGTTGAGATGAAATAGCTACTTCTGTCTCACCAACTTTTAAAAGCTTACTATTCTGATTTGGAATCGTGACGATTGCACTTTTATATAGTTTTCTTGCATTTCCTATGAAGTCATCAGAAATAAAGAAACATGTTCAAAATAAAGATGTATGAAGTCTTTCTATAAGTTGTAAGACCAAGATAAAGATAGGGAGAGATAGGAACCAACAACAACGCAAGGTGTAATAGGTAGCAGCTCTCTTGGTAGACCTGAATATGATAGTTTATTGTACCATAATAATACCAAGGCAGGACCAGCCCACAATCCAGCATCAGTATACATCCCACATACATCCACTCACATCCTAGGTGGGTCCAGCGTCATTGGTGCGATTCGGTATACTACTACCCTGGGTGCCGCCCCTCAAGTGTCTGAACCGACAATGTAGTGCGAATCTTTGTAGGCAGAACCTGATGATTGGAAAAGCCTTCATAGGGAGTTTGATTTTTGGCGCTTAAAGTTCTATGTCCAACTATGAAAATGACAGCCCGTCTCGAGGATCCATGCAGCCTTGTCATTTAATTTAAGCAAATTGCGTCAAACTTGCAAAAAAGACATTTCTAAACTGCACTTGTAAAATGTAAAGCAGAAGTTTAGGTTTATCTAGAAGTTACTACATAACAAATCGGATTTGCTGCACCGAAATAGTGTGAGAAGAATTATGAGAGGGCCCTTTGCACTATGGGCCTTTACTGTTGTATAGTAAACTACTCGGGCCTCATAACTGCCTCATCTCGTAACTTGCATTGCACTGTATACAATATTTCTCTAAGATTCGTAGATTTACAGTGGTGCTAAGAAAAGTTCAAGGCACGTTCTCAGCATGCAACAGCGAGGTCCATAGTGTTGTATTTCTTTTCACTATGCGGACGTCACATTTTAAGATGGTGTATCTCCCCTTAAAAGATTTACTCGGGCTAAGTAGGGCTTTAATTAGTCATTAAATTTGACAGGCGAGCAACTTTGAGAGACTGTAACTTCATAAATTCATCATTTACTTTGAGAATGCTCAATGCTCAATATTCTCTCGGCCATCTTTAGGTTGTGGTATTAAATTCATAAATAATGTTTGTGGCTGAATTTCATACCTGTTTCTACATTATCTTATTCATTATTCTTCCAGATAACAGGATAATAAGATATTAATAAAATCATACGCCGATGACACACATCTAAAGATATTGTTGCTGCGAATGATCTACTACAAACTGAACTAAACTCATTCCTAGAGAATTACAAACTAAATCATCTCACACTGAACTCTAAAAACATAAAAAACGATTTTACACAGCAGAAGCTAAGTAGCGGAATGACTATCAAAGTTGCAATGGAAGGCATTGGATTAGTGGGCATTAGACCATGGTTCTGCCTTTCCTCGAGTAAACGAACATAACACTACTGGATAAACTACAAAGGTAATACAAAAAAGGGCTATACAAATCTGTCTGAATACACCCCTTGACAATATTCTAAAATCAATAAGACAAAAGAAATATTTAAAAAAAAAGCATTCTATACAAGAGTGCCAAAGAATGGAACAATCTTTCTGCAAGAGAAGGGGACATGCAGACTTTTGAAGCCATTAAATAATGTGGAAATGGAAATGGAAATTACTTAGACATGTGTTTATACATGTATAAGAATAATCTATGTGGCCATGATACATGATATTTACTTAGTCAGACAGAAAAAATAAGAGACTTCTCTTTAAGCTGCTGGTCTCAAAAGAGGAAATCCATATCCTAGTACCATCAGAATGTTGTTCTAAAACATAATAGCGCAGTAGCTATGTGCAGCTTTGGGTCGGTGTGACAAAGATTTTGTTATTTAATCTATGCAAAAAGACTGATTAAGGAATGTATTTACATGTATAGCTGAAAATGTATCTTTGAGCCTACATGTTGTGACCTGTCCAGGTGGTGAAATTGTCCTAGTCTTACACTAGAATGAAACGAAATGAGAATAGCTTGAGAGCACGATTAAAGAATGGTATTTATAAGCGTTTATATTGAAATGTATCAGTATTAACATAATATAAAAACTTCCACAGATAGCACCTTGATTGAGTAATGCGTCTTGTCATGAATGAATCCTATTTTAAGAAATTTTTATTTGTTTTGGCTTTGATTAAAATTTCTGTCCTTGATGTTGAGGAGTGGGAAGTCCCATCCGCCCTCACACCATGGACACGGATGTGAAACTAAGATAACGAATCTCTCAGCTACAATGGTGGCCTCTACTTCGGGGATTCACTACCACTGGTAAGGAGGCAAACGAAATCAGGTCGTCCTAGATAGTGATGGCTCAGAAAGAGATGTTCATTGAATAAGATTCAGTTAATAGTGTAGTCGAGGCTGGTTTTTGATATTCTGATCTACAATTGATAATTCTGAAGACGACACACGGTGCAGCAATTTTGGTCTATTAGTAATAACCCAATATTACATATTATAAAACAATTCAAATTCGCCTCACAACATATAACCATCCCGAACTTAAACTTAATTAACTTAATTCCAATATTATTAGAAAACATCTGCTACATTAATTCTAAATTTTGGAAAGATATAGTGACATAACCATATATAATATATCATGGTCATGACTACCGTCAATTTCCGAAGTAGATAATTTCCCACTGAGCAAACAGGGAAGTTACAATTGCCATGAAGTAGCCATGCTATCACTGGATCACTGGATTTTTTTACCTTCGTTATCGGCGAGATGCCCTTGATGGGGCCTTTCTTTTGGTAATTCCCAAGCGGTGAATGACATATACGGCTCCACGCAGTTGAGGATCACTTGCCTGCCAACAATTCATCAACGCAACACACAGGAAGCCAAGACATAGAATCCAAGGGTATAAAAGGTACTTATATAATTATTACGTGATATTATTTTGAAAATAGTTATTTATACATTATACGCTTCATTTAACGGCAAGCCACGTTTATGTTTAGAGGGAGAGAGAGGTAATGTACATAGCATAGTAGATTAAGTGGTCTAATATTATGGGATGTCAAGGATTCATGATACTGGGACTTTTCAATGCACTTTTGATAGGAGATTGTTGTTATATGAATACGGTAACAAAAATCGCAGCCCGCTGAGTTCTGTTGAAATTGAGTTATTCTAGTACTTCAGATACCATAATTTCTCATGCAGGTTATTGTCATTCAGAACTATTTCGTTAATTCCCAACAGGTACCTTTTGAGCTAACCAACATTAACTTTCATTTTGATGCTCTATTTGTTATTGACACAGCTTTCTTTTATTATAACAGGTATCGTTGTAGAGTTTATCAGCATGAATCCTGACATGGAAGAGCACTTATTGTGCAATTTATGCGAGGATTTTCTCAGGGATCCGAAAATCCTCACCTGCGGGCACCAGTACTGCACAGAATGCCTGCGCAACGAGAGGGAGAAGAACGGCCTCAGCTGGACCATCATCTGCGTGGTGTGCCTGAAAGAAACTAAAGTCCCAGAAAATGGTGTTGGAGGGCTTCCTACAAACTTTCTAGTTGTAGCAATGCTTGAACAGCACGCGGGAAAAGAAGCACCGGCTCAATCGCCCGCTGTTAATAGACAATCGCGACGTGGGACGATGAGGAAACAACCTACTATGCCCGAGTCGATTAGGCCTACTAAAGTGCAACCACGATCGTCGTCAAGAAGGAAGTCGAACCCTCCGCCAGTAGACAGAGAAGCTGAGATTCGAGATGAGGTGAATGCCAGTATAGCCATACTAAGTCGTAATAAGACCAGCGTGGCTAATTTAATCAACGCCCTGCACATATGCGTTGGACGCTACTTTGCCGAAGAGCAAGCAGTGCGCGACCATATCCAGGGGTACTTCCGGGACCTGCGCTCACATATAGACCAGAAAGAGGCTATTCTTCTTGGTGATTTCGATATCACCTCGAAACGTAATAAACTAGCATTCGAATCTAAAACGCAGAGCATGGATAACATCGCCAAAGTTCTGGGTGCTGGTCTCGACTGCTTGACGAAAATCATTGCTAATCCTTCAGGACAAGGTAATTTCTATGAATATTACCGCGAAAACAAAGATTTAATCGAAAACGGCGATACACAGGTCTATGTGGAGTTGGAACTGTGTGAAAAACTCAAATTTATCCCGGCAATTGACAACTTCGAGGAGGCGGATCTTATTGGGGAGTTACAGACGCATGAGGTCGACTTGGACTCTATGCTTCGAAGTCCTGACTATGCCGTTGCGTGTGAAGTGGAGTATATGGAACCAATAAAGGAATCTCCCTCGACTGAACTCAAACGAGCACCATTAGGCGCTTCACTTTCCAGTGACAAGTACAATCAAAACTTGGCTGTATTTGATGCTGCAGAAATTTCTCCACCACCACAGCACGTAACAATGCGGAATAGGTCTATAAGCACTGTAGTAGCTCCAGTCATTCCGCCAAGGATTGAGTCAAAAAGAGGTAGTCTCTACGATGATGTTGCCATAAATTATTCCCCGAATACAAGACCCCAATTTACAAGCCCTAAAGATCTTGCCATTGCTTCACAAAAATGCGAAGCGCCTTTCTTGCTGTCACAAGGAACAGGATCCTCCCCTAACTTACGGCGGTTGTCTGGTATAAACAGGAGTGGTGTCGTCAGCTCGCCAGATCTTCATCAACCGCCACCGCGCCCTGTGTCCACCTTGAAAAGAAATTCGACGAAAAAGAAACATAAGGTATCTAATGTAGAAGATATGTGTTCTTATAGTCCACCAGACTATCCAACGTCCCTGCCGCCTGCCCCACCTGCTCCTCCTGCGCCTCCCCTTCCCCCACCTTACGGACCGATGATGAGGGCAGAAAGACCAGAGAGAATGCCGCAGCCCTTTAGTCCGGATAATTCGAATTCGAGAGCCATGCAGTCGACTCGCATGACCATGGACAATCCTAACCGCATGCATAAAACGGGTCTCGGTGATCTTTCCCAGGCGCTGAGTGATAGCAAATTATTTAAAAGTCGTGGAAGGTCATTTGATGTCGAGGTACGGATATAAAGAACTGTTTATCTAATCATCTGATTCATTGCAGCAAAGACTGAAACATAATATATTGTATATAACAGCCATTCGCATGGAGGCATATTGCTCTGGGATTTTGATTTATTCCAGGAAAGACTGTAATATAAGACATTATGTGGGCGAGACGGCGATAGTGAGTTTATGTCTGTTACTGCATGCATGCGGTATTCATAAAAACCCTTCATACGTGTATGTAATCTGAAGCAGAAGAGAATATATATTTCAAATAAATGAATACAGCTGTATCGTAAATGTGAGAATTATGCTAGGAATATAATTGCACATTAAGGGCATGTGTGCCAGTATGAAGATGGAAATGGAAAACCTATACAGATATTTTGTTTTAACAAAATACATGCAGTAGCATTATAAATTTGTGAAAGTACCAGCATAAGTCTGGTATACAAATGATCAATTTGTGGACAAATGTACATATATTTGCGCATTCACTGCCCTGCGATTGTGTGTCGAACAGGAAGTCATGAAATGTATATTTCTGAACATGTATAATACGTGTACATACATCTGATAATAAATACATGAACCATTCTAGTTTTATCTCAAACTGTGTTTTGTGAACATCTACATCCACTTGCCTGGGGTTAAATATTACGTTTCATGTTACCATGTTCAACCCATTCCGTTGCAGCAGACTGAATTTTGTGCAAATCATTCCATGAATGAAACTTATCTTCCAAATGCCATACCGGATCTTTATAGAAAACTAACATAAACTGTGGAATATACATAATTAATATCAATCGAATATTTAATTCCATGTAGAGAACAAAGCAAATAATTATATGATTGGTTCAGGAAGTATAGACTTTCATTTATTAATACATTTATAACATTGTGTTCAGGAAACCAATATTTGTTCAGGTATGATAATGTGCACTTAACCCCAAAGTATTATCTCATCTTATCAAAGTAGCCCCCTATCATGCATCTTACAATAACATCTGACGTTAACCTATCTGTCCACGCAATAACATTATACCTTTTGACGTATTCCTGCAAGAACGCCGGCAGATTAGTTTATATTAAATATCACAACTCGGAAAAATTTAAATATCGAAATATTACTTCAGTGTGGAGAGAATCGATTCGATGAAACAGCTTTTAACAATAGTTTGTTTTAGAAATATTCGTAAGAAACACCCACTAAACTCTAAAACGTCTAATTCAATACGCGAAATCCACCAGCGTGCGCACACATAAACGTCTAGCGTCTCATTATCCTTAAAGGATATATATTGACGGATACAGGTGAGATTACAGGCGAGATAAGTATGAAATACCGTGACATTGCTTAAATTCGATTCAACCCATTTCTTTGTCCAACGCCGGATCATTATTTCGAATTCGGTTGGTCAGTCAGAAGTCAGCTCAGTGCATGTCTTCCTCAACAGAACCCATTCATCTATATTGGATACAATCGGTTGATCAACAGATAGATTTTCTCCTAAATATGGCTTCAGTGTGCCTCGTGGCTAAGTTTTCTAGTTCTTCGTAAGTGATTAAACAATAGAAAATAATACAGTAATAAATTATGAATAATAGTATGATTAAATCATTACGTAACATTAAAAACACTAGTATTATAAGATGTCATTTAAACACGTATTTGTTTCGGTCGCACGCAAATTTGTTATAATGACTTGCTGCTTGTAACTATAGCTAAACAGATATACATCTCAAGAATTCTGCAACAATAACATGGTAATCTACAAAATAGACTACAGAAGCATACAAGCAGACCACAAGACATATATTCCGCTTGGCAAATGGCATACAAATTATTGTCACAAATAAATCTATGGTCTTATCGATCGTATGTTATATTATATACGATAAATCATAGCGGAGACGTGCTTAGGACTACATAGGGGCGTTTACATCGATAAGAGCAACACACATACATATTTATAATATAGTGGCGACACATATCGCTTTCTTAGCAAGTTATCATGGAGTGATAAATAAAATAACAACAGGGGTTTCTAAACGCTGACTTGAATGTATCATTCTTTTACAGACTAACACAATTTGTATTGTTTATGCCCACAAAGATGTTCACATTGTGAATCACGACATACGAACATGCATGGCTATTTGCACCAAGGAAACCGACATCAGTCGGGGAAAGAATAAAAGATAAATATTGAGGTCAACCATGATCAGATATGTGTCGTGACCTTATAACTAGATTGATGTTCCGCAGTTTGATATAGAATGCTAGGCAGGTACCATATCTCTGAAACATGTTTAAAAATTGAAAGGGTCGTGGGAATCAGGGACAATCTCCTAGGTATGGTAAGAACTTACTCATTAGGTTGTTCTCAAATAACACAATTCAATAATATGATCACTAACATCGGATGACTGCCAGGCGTCACACAATTAAGTGACCTCAGGTAATCATCTCCATTATTTACATTAGTCTACCCATTTTAGTTCCGTTCTATCCTCGTTCCCTACCTGAAAGTGCACCTTTTTCAATGATTGTATCATTGTATTGTCACCCCTTTTCTCATAAAACAAGTGCTGAGATTTTACCAACCTAGGAGCTCCCCTCCACCGCCCCCCCCCCCCCACACCTTTAATAAAACTAAATGACATTTATAGGGTTGACATATATGGGTTTGTAGTATATATGTAGTGAACCACAGATTCATGAGATCGAGTCGCCAGTTTGGTGAAAGGAATTAACAAATGAGGGTAACATCGTTTGACCAGATTTATTGACCCAGTAACACAATCCCAAGCGAATGGTGTACAGCAGAAGTATCTAATAATCTATAACAGGATCACTATCGACATGAGGCATAATATATGGCCCAATGTGGGGCTTGATTTACACATCAATCTTTTTGTATATTTTTTCTCCATAACATCACAAATAAAATACAATACAAGTACGAGTAGTAAAGACAGCAAGGCTATTGACAAGGCTAATTTTTTCGCATGAGGGTTTACATATTGATAGTACAGTACCTCCTTGCAGCCTCGTATCTTTATTTCCTTTTCTTTTTTTCTTCCAGGATTTTTCTTTTAACGGACATAATTCTTAAAGAGATAAACCACTGTTCAACACAGGGGAAAAAACGGAAAATAACATTTTGTTTAGACGTTGCCTCGTGAGAGAACATGGTTAAGTGAATCCAAAAATCCAATAAAAATATATAGTTAGTTTTCATTTCAGGGAGCCCTGCAATTTATGTCTGTTCATTCTAGAAGCCAATGGGAAAAGGAACATTTTTTCCGTTTTTTTTTCAGTATAAAAAAAAATGGAAAATATTTTTTTCCTTAAAATCCCTATAATATATACATAGCTAACATATTTCTTCACACTTACAAGCAATGAAAAACGGGGGTCACCAGTTTTTTTAAAAAGTTGTTCAGCTGAATTCGCATCCCGATGAGTTAAAAACAGGAATATTGAAGATTTCCAAAGCTAAATAATATCTTTCAAAATATGTTGATACCCTGTTCTTTCATGCATGACGGCAAGCAAACCTGTATAATAGCTATATTAAGAAGAATTCTCAACAGAAAAATGTTATTCATGTGGCTGAACTCTTGGAAAAACTGAGAAAATATCCATTTTTTCCACAGACTTCAAGACTAAACTTGGTGGTCCCTAAAATGAAAAAAAAATATGGTGAGATCCTTTTCTTTTTGCCTTTTGTTATCACCCAACCATGTTCTTTCTCAAGACAAAGTTTGGAAAGAATATTGTGACTCCTTATTTTTCATGTATTAGTTCCTTGAACTCCCGCCTGCAGCAGTGCATATGACAGTGGTTTATCTCTTTAATAGAGAAATTTTGCTTCTAATCAACATCTCTATTGTCATGTATATAAATCAAACGTACAGCTCGATTCAACATTGACCCCAATGTACGCTGCCCACTTGTGTTGGCATTTAAACTATATAAAACGTGTCCAAAATATGAATTTGTATTGTATTATTGTGTATTGTACCATATACTAATAGTATTAAACATTTCGATACACCACAAAACATATTCATACATCGCCTGGATTTACTGAAAATATAGTCAATTTAATAAAGAATTTAACAATATACTAAAATAAAGTGATCTATAAAAGCTAGATTCGGTTTAATAATACTATAATAATCTAAGGCTTAATAAAACAACACTTTAGTTAATGCTGACAATAATATGAGTATATCGGAACTTCGTCTAATTCCCTCCAAATTTTCTGTAGGGATTAACCAGCACATCAAGTAAGTTAGGAGGGACCGGTATCTCATAAATGATCCTCAGCAGCGCAATCTAATCATGTTATCCATCGGGCACTGAAGCACACACACACATATATATATATACGTGGATCCGAGTTATAAACATGCCCATGCCCAGTTAAAAGGACGACAATCAAACACATTCGAACCATATGTACACTTAACATGGCGTCGTCATCATCGTGTCACAAAGCACCTTTCATAAAACTGAGGAGAGACCTCGTAGAGAAATCATGCGGAGTTGCATTAGACATGGGTATGTATTCAAGTATTTTTTTTCCATTCATATAAGTACGTGTTTAATTCCTGTAATGACCTGGCTATATTTATCAATCCTGTGAAAAGATAAGATATATCAAGACCGATATACATATGGGGTGCATGTACAATGTACTCTTAGTAATGTAGGTTTCGTTTGATACTGCATGCCATATTCAGTACATTTTTTCTGTGCCTCCATAGGTGGATCTACCACTAAAATAGTGTACCGATCAACTGAGGACTACTTACTGGGTGAAAGGAAGCACAATAAGGTAAATAACAAGCGAAGTTGGAGGCTGTCTGCCGTTCTGTTCTATGTATCAAGGGAGCATTGCGCCCCACATTTAAAATGTGTGTGCTAGTTTCCCCATACTATATAGGCCTATGTGTACCAATTATTGCTAGGTTTGGCGACATAATAATGCTAAAGGGCATGCAGAGCCATGCTCTTAAAGCTGCTCTTAAAGCTTCTCGACTATTACGACCAACAACAAGTTATCAAATGTATTAATTATGTTTAGTCGCCGACATAATCAGCCATTGGATTATAACCACCTTAGGCAGACACTAAATAGATTAGCAACCCCCATGTTGGGCCTTTTGGTGCATGGTTTGACCATAACCCATAGGTTTTGCCTTGAGATTATACACCAAACAGAGATTATCCACCAGCAGCCCCTCAATGTCGGTTATTAATCCTTTAGACGTATATAGAATTGAATTCATCAATATTCTGCTACTGTTATATATCATGTGTATACAAGAATTTGACGTTGAATCGTCTTCGACACAGCAAACCATGACTAGCGACGAGTGGACGACGGGAAAATTACGTCGGCGAGGCTGGCGATGAACAAACCGATTCCATTGTCCCTGAATGGTCAATGCATCGACAACAGTGCCTCGATAGTGGCCAGGTATAAAATAATCAGCACCAGACACTTGCACCATCGCTGCAGACTTGTATGACAACCCATCATTGAGATAAGATGCCGATCGACGTAGCGCCGATACGCATATATCTATTGGATCCCGCTCAATAACAATACCATCTTCCACATTTGACATATTGAGGACAGATGAATAGAATCTATATCCGCAGTCTTGAATAAAGATATTAGACCAGTGGTAGGGAGATAAAGTATAGGTTTTGGAGTCCATATGGTTTGCTTGCTGTTTTGGATATCTTAGCTACCCTGGAATGATTTTTTAAAAAAAGCCTGGAATGATTTTAATCCGAGTGATGCCACCTTTCAATATCTCAGTGTGCATACAATGAATGCCCCCGTTGCATAGCTCAATATTACCATCGATTTATTTACCGACTGGATAAATAACACCAAAGACTTATAGAATAACTGCTAAGTAACCTTGTATCGAGGGCGTCATCGTTTTATTTAAAAAAATAATTTGAATTTTGTTGATGATTAGTAACTACACAGCTGGATTACCTATCATACCACCATTCTCAAGCACCACACTATTCCATTCAAAACTCTCCTTGGATTTCTATTTGCTTTGGAACCGAATGCAATGTTTGCCTTACTTGACCTATACCCAAGGTCTAGGAAATACTATGTTAGGGGTTGGACATGTGTTGTACATGACCTTAATGCACACCCATGAGGTTTGCATTAAGTAGTAAGCTTATTATGTTTCCTGTCTATATTTTAAGAATTCTGCTTCATTTAATATTAAATTCATGACTGTGTCAAAAAAGAGAGGGTGTAGTTAGTGTCAGTGAGCCAGCCTCCTAACCCGAGGATATATAATTAGCATGATACAGTTAATTTTTCCAAAGCTCTCAAACACCCGTGCTTAAAAGTCATCAATAAATACCTTGTCCCAGGAACTAGGGTTTATTACATATCATTGTAAGTTGTTTAGTTTACGGGGAAATTACCTTGAAGAAATGTCCATATTTCTTCGATTAATACAAATTAATAGGGTCGGCAGCCGGGCGAGAATTAATGTTTTATATTTTCAGAAGGCTAGGGTACGGCTTAACAAATATCTAAAAGATTGCCTTTCATATTGGTGACCCATTTAAATCAGCCTTTGAGGGCCAAACTTGAATCATGACTCAGTGACCCCGATAGACAACTTCGATACATCATACATGCATGAATGCTCAAACCTTCCTAGCAAAAGATGGCATACTGCCGATGGACTGTACATTAACATAATAATTTTTCAAATCAGATGATGGTCACTCAACTGAAACCAATCTTGTGTTATTTCTTTAGTTGCATGTGTATTGGGCGACCATGGATTTCACAATTATTTGATCTAGCATCTGTACATGTGGTCAGTTCTCATGAAATGGGTACACGGCCTATTTTGAACCCAACACGGAAACCAGTTTGTCATATATGAATAAATGTTAAACTAATCAATGCAGCTTAGATAGACCTTTCATGCCACATATACTTTAATACAGCTAAAATAAACGGCTGTCACTGCATGCATGGGCAGAAAACCACCCAAATGATACACTTTTCTAAAGAGAAAAGGTAAATTTTGTCTGATAGAGTTTACTCAGTATTGTACAAGACATCAAATGAGTATAACATGTGTCTGTAATAATAGTCCCACCTATTGGCTATACATACATACAAAATATAGTGTTTCAAAATATTTTCAATTTCTTTTAATTCACTTTTTTTATTTGGGGGAATTATATATATTTTAGCCTTATTTAATCAATATTTACCTTCAGTTAATGTCTCGCAACCCTCCGACTCGGCAAAAGCAAGCGCCTACCATGTTGCATCATGAAATGAGCATCATAAAATGAGCGTCATTGATTGGCGCAACTAAATTTACGCAACCAATCAAAATAGGGGAGTACATTGGTTGCATTCGAAAAGCAGCCCCCACTAGTGAAATCTACACATGCATATGCAATGGGCTAATCTGGCCATGTTTTTGTGGATACGCACACCTATCATGGCATAAAGCCAGGTCTTTGAGTTTTGGGTGTGAACAAATTAAGATGATTTTTAAAATGAAGTGCCTGAAAGAAGAAAAATATTTGTTGTTCCAATTTTCAACCAAATGTTTAGTTTGAAACGTTTAATGATACAATAATAAACAAAAATATTACAATTTAAAAAATGGCCCTCATTACCTTTACAATGTTGCAATCCAAAAGCATCGGGATGGCAACGTTAGAAAATAGATTCCCCACCAAATGTACAGTTTTTATAATTAGTGTGCCCACTTTTTGTTATGAACCCTTCAATATATGTACAATCATGTGTGTAAATGGCAAGAAGCTTCAATGAATTAAAAAATTTAGCCAAAAATACCCCCTGTGTACCCGTTTCGTGAGAACTGACCACTGTATACATATATAATAATATTTCTGTGGCGCAGAAGGAAGAATGTGGAGTACTACGGTTGGCAATATTTCCTCGCGAGAACCTGGACGATGCACTGGAATTCATACAGGAACACTGTGACCTTACAAGTGACGAGGATGGCGTTAAATGGTTGCCAGCGACAGGGCTTGGTGCCAACAACTATAAACAGCTGATTGAAGAAAAACTCAATATAAAGTATGTAACTGTGGGAAATAATATAGTTCTGAAGTATGAACTATAATAAATGCCTATTCATTTATTGACATACCGTTATACCTAACTCTGATTGCCATGACCTCAATGAAAACATAATATTTTGAATCGATATATAAAATATATAATGTTGTTTGCCATGTTTCCAGACGATCTTGTAAAATGTTTTTAATTACAGTATGCTTTATAAATTAGCTTATTTATTCATTTAAAATAGATTAGAATTTCTCAAGACTCCTAGCTCAAGCTGTTTGGTTCACATGCCTTCTTTATCTACAGGAACGCCTCCATATTTGTCCTAATTGAACTGGGGGAAACCACAATCTCACTGTAATAGAAAAGAGCCACTCGCCTCCAAATAGCTCCATATAGGACCCGCTAATTACATAATTTTAATTCCTGCTGCAGAGTACGCGTACTAGCTGAGTTTAAATGCTTCAACAAAGCATTGATGTTGGTGTTGAAGGATATGCCCCCGGGGGATGCATTTGTTGAGCATTCGGCAAGAGCCAAAGAGGTGGGAGAAGATTTCATAGAGGTAAGGATGCATTCCTTTCATTCAGTTATGAACATAAAATGATGTATATTTTTTGGATACAGTTATGAATATACTATACTTGTCTGAGGGTTTCTCAGTTGTTTTAAATCTAGTATTTCAAGGTAGATATGTTTGGTTTAAATGGAAATATTATCCAATGATTATCTCAAAACAAGAGCATCGAATTTCACACTTTTTCTCCCAATTTAAGTACAATTAAAGTACATAATATCATGGTCTTTATTATAGGTACATTTATGTAGGAAACTGCATGGTATAAATGGGATCAATTAGCAGAAGTACAGTCGATAGAGTCATAATATGATAATTATTCAATAAACATCTATATATTTACAGACCCACAAAATATTTGCTTCTATGGAAGGAATGGGAGACCGAGATATGCCATCGACCTCGGATGAAGTCATAAAAGGAGTGAATGAACATACAAAGGAGGATTTCCCCTGCCTTTTGGCTGTATGCGGCTCAGCTTTTGTATTGCTCACTGTAAGTGGATCCACTGGTTGCTTATTAACCTGCATACTCTGCCTAATACATAGGTGAGGGTGTCAAACGTCTAGTGATATGGGGGTCCTCGATTTGTGTGACATCATCCAAAAGATAGACATACTAAATGCTAAGATGCCATTAATTTTAGTATTTCACCCTTTTTTAATATTCAGATTTATCGACAGCTCTAGGTTCTCCTCTTTTCATTGGACTTATTATAGGGATAAACACGGTAGTTGTTTGGTAATATAAGATGAGAGAGATGAAATGCACGCGAGTGTTAGGGATAGTAGGCTAATAATAAAGATTACACATAGGATCGTATTCAGCCAATACATGCGAGGGTTTCCTTATAAAATGTGATGTATTTCTGGAAAATGAGTCACAAGTCGCACAAAAAGGATTTTGAGATCATCATATTTGAACAGATGAGATCAAACCGATTCCAATGGTGGTAAACATGAAGGACATCTAATAAGTATTTCTATATTTTAAAGGTGAAGTGTAAAGGTTTTTATTTTGTGTTTGATGCATTCGGAGGAATATTTTGAAATAATATACAAAGTTTTAGCACCCAACCTAACAAATCAAACCAGTGAGAGGTGTTTAAGCGCTCCCGTTTTCTGAGCCCCACACAGCCCACCGCGGCAAGGTGAGTAGCCATCTTTAGATGGGCCAAGCGACCTGTGACGTCATCCATGTCCCTGCGCGACTGATAGGCTTAGGCATTTATACAACTATAAACGCTAGTTCTATAAGTCATTACAGGGATCATAGTAAGGGCTTTGTACTTGTAAATAACAAGTATATTTTGCTGTGGACGAGTACCATTGCTGGTGCACTCGTCAGGGATGCAAGTTGGGGTATTCAAAATTGACGGAAAAATTTCTGACATAAAATAATTATGCTTTACAAAGTGCTAACAACTGAAAGGATTATGCATACAGACATATTGTAAAGAATTGCAATTCTTGCGAGCGGAATTTACCCATAGAGTGGCCGTCCCCCCCCTCCCCCTCTCCCCCCCCCCCCCTCCCCTCCGCCTGGGCCTCGACCGCCACGCGGGACCTGGGTGGAGCGGGGGAGAGCGGGGCACTGGACATCTGTTGTTATATGTCTACCTGTTTGATTGTCTTAGCAACCGAAATAGCATCGCCAATTGTTCTCCGGCGTGACTCTCATTAAGGGGTGGGGGGAAGGGACTGGGGGAGGGAGGGGACGCTACATGCTTGGGTCAGGGATAATGGGAGGGGGGGTTGAGGGCAAGGGATCCTCCGCGCAGGCGCACAGCGCATGACCTTGGCGTGGGAGAGCGCTGGGGGTCATGATCATGTGGAGGAGGATCCCCCTCAGCCAATCATAAGGGTGGATCGCCGGGAGCGCACTTTGCTATACCCATTTGATGCTAATGAATAATTAACGTGTGACTATAAATAAAGAGGACAGAGTAAGCTTGGATACACCTTGCTGCCTGGCCGAAGACTACTATCATCCGACTTCTCTGACTTCATCATTTTACATACCGAATCTCTGGGCAAATTGCCATTGCATTCTCACACTGGCGACCATTCGAAGAGACGACTTGCTAAAATAGCAAAACCCTCATCTTGAAGTCAGAGAAAAACCAGGCGAGCAAATGAAGAACAGGACTGGGTGAGTGGAAATCTGAACTCTGATTTTGCTTGTATATTATTGTGGAATGTGTGGGAAGCGGATCTGGGGACACTGTACAAAATTATATATATATAATTGTTTTTTATTTCCATAAAAATAGCAGTATACAGAAATAAGGCTGACACCATCTGTGACACAGGTCTTCCAGGCGGGCCAATAACATATTTATAAAGTTCATAGTACCTGTGATAAGTGTTACTTAAGAGTAACGATAACGGATGTTATTATGAATAACACATTTTACATAACACATACTGGGTGCTTTTAGTTTTAGTGTAGCATGAATAATTCATGGCGTAGGCTTTATGTGCCGGTAGGTGAGAAATAAAGACATAGCATAACGACATAGACATGGGTAAGTTACATAGCATATGGTAATGATGCATGAGAATAACAATCATAGACCATCTCAAAGGATGTCTAATACATAGTAGTACATAGTTTAATATAAAAGTTGCGACGCTTTAACAATTATTTTAGTCCATCCCACACCTCCTGAAGGAAAACTGTCCTCAGGAAGGCATGGAAGGCTTTACGGTCTTTACATTGATGTGCTCTAGGTTCAAGATTGTTCCAAGCTTCGGGTATTCTAAAAATGATGGATTTCTTTATTTTATCTGTTCTAGGTGTAAGAGATTTTAGCATTCTTTTGCCCTGATGGTTTCGTAGTTTAAAACTCTTAGTTTCAATGTTTTCCCTCTTTAGACTCTGTAGGTACGCAAGATCTAACAGATGCGACTCACGTCGTACGTGGAGGGGGGCTAATCTCAACTCTCGTTGTTGGGTGTCTACATTAGTATACTTATTAAGCTTCAGAATTATTCTGACCGCCGAGTTTTGAAGCGTTTGTACTTTTTTCAACAATTCCTCAGAAGCCACCATATAAATGATATCGCCGTATTCAATAATAGGTCGTATTGCAACCTTGTACACCATGAGGGTAGTATCCTTACTTGCGCAATGACTTAGCCTCGCAAGGGCCTTAAGCTTACTTTTCGCGAGATTAATCTTTGATTTAATATGACATGCAAAATTCAAACCGTCATCTATCTTGAGACCAAGAAATGTGTAAGAACTCGTCCTTTCGAGGATTTGATCACCAATTTTCAAGTCATTAGTTAACGGTACATGTTTTTGGGTGATTACCATGGTTTTGCTTTTCTTGACATTGAGTGAGATTTTGTTCATTCTACACCAAATGTGGACTCTATTTAAGCTGTCCTGCAGTTGGACAAAACCGGATTCACCGTTAACATTAGAGATACGGTTATAAATGATTGTGTCGTCCGCAAATAGTTGCATGTCCGAACACGATATGAGTTTGTGTAAGTCGTTAATATAGGCAAGAAACAAAAGAGGACCTAAAGATGTGCCCTGAGGAACACCGCAGGTGACCTTTTTCAGGGTTGACATCCTTCCATTAACAATTACTCGTTGGTATCTATGGCTTAAGTAGTTTTCAACCCATAGTAAGGCTGATTCCCCTAACCCCAAGCCCTTCAGTTTCTTAAGTAGGATGGGATGGTCGACCGTATCGAAGGCCTTCCTGAAATCCAGGAAGGCCAGTACGGTGCCGTCCCTCTCATTTATGTTGTTGAAGATATCAGAGAAGACTCTATAGTGCGCATCTGCTATCGATTTGCCTTGCCTGAAACCATACTGATGTTTATATAGAAGGTTATTCCCTTCAAAGAACCCCATTAGCTGTTTGCCCACTACCTTCTCTAGCACTTTAGCCGGAAATTGGATGGCGCTTATAGGCCGGTAGTTAGTGGGTTCGGTTCTAGCCCCTTCCTTGAATATAGGGGTAACATTTGCCGTCTTAAAAGCAGCAGGGATCGTATTCGTTCGTAAAGATAGGTTGCATAAATATGTAAATTGGTTTGACAGGCCTAGCAAGCAGGGTTTTAGGATTTTTGTAGGGAGCAACGGTATGCCCGATGCTTTAGAGACTCCTATAGATTTTATTAGATCAACTACTACTTGTTCTGAGACTTCTTTGAACTGAAAGGCCTCTGGGCTTTTACCAGGGTAGGAAACGGGCTTCATCTTCATGCTTGGTTCATCCGTAACAGGCTCAATTACCTTCGCTAAGTTTGGACCAACTGTCACGAAAAAGTCATTGAACCTGTCAGGAACTTCATTATCAGCCACGAAAATACCACCCTCTCCTTTTAACCTAACCTGATCATGGTTCTTCAACTTTTCAGGAGATATAATGCTCCTTAGATTATCCCATAATTTCTTTGTATCACCTTTATGAAGGGCCAGTTGGTCTTTGATATAGTCATTTTTTAGTTTCACTACTCTGGAGTTCAGCAAAGTTCTGTATCTTCTTGCCTCCTCCCACAGTTCGGGATCTGAGGTCCTTTTCGCTCTCACAAACAACTTATCTCTTTGTTTACTCATAATAACCAATTCGTCCTTGTACCATGGAGGCCTTACTCTGACCTTTTTAAAATCCTTTACAGGGGACATTTCGTCCAACATTAACACAATTCTATCGATAACAATCTTCCAGCAAGCATCTACATCATACAGTTTATAGAATTCACTCCAATCGGAGTTCTGGAGAGCTTCTATTAAGGACTTTAAGTCAAGATTTTTAAGAGACCTGGCTTTAAAAGAGGTCTGTACATGTTTATTTCTTTCTTTCTTTCTCAGTATAAAGACTGGTAAATGATCACTTGTATTATTTTCGATTACACCCCCTTGAAGAATACATTTAGAGTTCGTGTAAATCTGGTCTAGGAGGCTAGATGATTTCCTGGAAACCCTAGTTGAACTACTTATCGAAGGGGTGAGACCGAATTTAGCAGCTGTTAGTTTTAAATCTTCTACACCTTTATTGCTTTTATCGTTGTGATTTAGGTTAAAGTCCCCTAACAAATACAACTCTTTTTGTTGCCCTAGATTAACAATGGTATTATTCAAACATTCTATCATTTCTTTAACCCGCCCTCCTGGGGGCCTATAGACATTGAGAATGATCATTGTTTTATTCATACCTTTGCGGCATTGGATTAGCTGAAGTTCTAAGTCCTTATTAGAGCAATTTAAGTGTTGAAAGACCTCAGCGTCAACAGTGACGCTGTTCTTAATGTACATCGATAATCCTCCTCCTCTCCTCTTTTCCACTCTATCATATCTAAACACTTGGTAGTTCTCAATAGCTAATCGGGAATTAGGTACATTTTAAAAATTGGGTGCAATGATCACACTTAACCACTCATAATACTTGGAGAGTGCGTGAGAAATGCCTAGAGCTTTTTCACTAGGTCCTTGGGTTCTGTATGTTTAGATCTGTACCTTGTACTGTCTAGTTATTCTCTCTAAAAAACCGCAATGGAGGTTGATTGGGCGCTAGATGCAGAGGCGGTTGCTGCTCTAGATGTCAATCAAAGAAGGGCAAGGTTTGCGGCAATCAAAGAGATCCGAAGGCGTTCCAATGGATCTATGTTGGGAGCCAATGATGGTTCCAACAAGGACACCTTGAGAGAGTGGCTGGATGGGATCAGCAGGGCAAAAGCCTATTGTGCGGCCAATGACGACCTCACCTTAGAGCTTTTGGGGACGCTTGCTAGTGGGCCTCTAGCGAGGTGTGTGGCAGCGTTCCTGCAGATAGCAGAGAACAGAACCTGGGATCTGGCAAGGGCGGAGATTTTCCGACTCTTCATGAATGAAGAGGAGGAACAACAGCTCAGGGCACGCCTCACAGATCTTTATCAACTCCCGTACGAAGATGCTAAGCAGTATGGACGCAAGTTCCAGCTGGCGTCTCAAAGGGCATATAGCATTGATGACTTAAATCATGATATTGTCCAAGAGACGCTAGTAAGGAATTTTGTGGGAGGACTGAGGGACGAGCAGATACGTCATGACGTATTTGCCGCTCGTCCTCAGACTCTGGCTGAGGCTATCACTCAAGCCTCAGCTGCCGCTCACACCTTCGCATTAGCAGGCCAGCCTGCCAGAGGTGAGAGAAAGGACGAGCCAATGGAGATAGGGGCCGTCCTAAATCAACTAAAACCCGAAATTCCAAAACCCCCAGCAAATTGGGTACCTTTTTCTGAATTAGAGGCTAGAATAAATATGTTGACCAAAGTAATAGAAAAATGGGAGAACATAAAAACCCCTAACCCAACTGTGATCATGCCCCAACCAAGTACAGCCACCCAGTACCCTTTTCAACCACCCATGTTGCCTATGTATCCACCTTATTACAATCCATCCTACCCACCCCCTCCGGTTGCCAGTTCTCAAGCTGTTAATAACACAGGGAAAGGGAAGGGAAAAGGTAAAGGGGACGCAGGTCCTGAAAAGAATAAACAGGGAGGAGGGAAGAGGTTTAGGGGCAAGGGTGTTTGCTATGAATGTGGGGAAGAGGGACATTTTGCGAGAGAATGCTCTCAAAGATATGCTCATGTACAAGCGGCGGTGGTAGCGGCCATGCAGATGGCTGCCGCCACCCCCAAGATCGGGAACCAGGGGGAATAGGCAGGCCGGACAGGAGATTTTGTATTTCTATCCCAGTGGCGGGGATGGGAATGCGGGCTCTCATTGATACCGGCGCGTCTAGAAGTTTGATGAGAGAGGATAAGTGGAAGGCTTTCTGTAAAGCCTATCACCGTCCACTCATACTAACAAAGGGAGAGACCTTAAAATCCCTCTCTGGTCATGAACTTGTAACAGAGGGACAGGCGATTATTAACTTGGGAGGTAGCTCATTTCCAGTTCATGTTGTTAAAAAACTCCACCATGAAATGCTTTTAGGGGACGATGCGCTAGACATTCTAGACGGGACGATTTTAGAAGGGAAAAGCTATAAGAGTGGGTGGGTGGGAGACTCTGATTTAGAATTTGCCTCCATCCACACTGAAGCAGAAGCTTGGGAAGTAAAATACCCGGCTGTTTTTGGAGAAGGCAAAAAGGGTAATCTGGGAAAATTTAAAGATGTGACAATGCACATAGATACTGGAAATGCGCGCCCCATTAATCAACGGCCATATCGCTTGCCTCTGATTAAAAGAAAACTAGTTGATAAAGAATTAGATGAAATGCTGGAACTGGGAGTAATTGAGCCCAGCACTTCAGCATGGGGGAGCCCAATATTGTTGGTTCCTAAGAAAGATGGGAGTAATAGACCTTGTGTAGATTTTAGAAGACTCAATTCTGTTACTAAAAAGGACGCTCACCCTCTCCCAAATATTCAGGACATATTCGATAGCTTGGCAGGATCAACTGTCTTTTCCACCATTGACCTAAAAAGCGGGTACTGGCAGGTAGAAATGGACCCAGAGAGTATTGAAAAGACTGCATTTGTGTGTCACAGAGGCCTTTTTCACTTCAGGAGAATGCCTTTTGGTCTCACTAATGCACCAGCTGTCTTTCAACGGGCCATGAATAAAATGTTTTCGGAATTTATTGGAAAATTTTGCATGACTTTTATAGACGATATTGTAATCTATTCCAAATCTGAAGAGGAGCACGACCACCATTTGGCTCTGGTGTTTGATAAATTAGAAGAGTTCGGAATTACAATCAAAAAGAGTAAATGTATTTTCAAACAGGAAAAGGTAGATCTACTCGGCTACCAGGTTTCCAAGGATGGGATTAACTCCCACCCAGATAAATGTAGTGCAATCAGGGATATGCTACCCCCAGAAGACGTGAGCGGAATTCGCTCCTTTCTAGGGATGACTGGGTATTACCGTCAATGTATTCCAGATTATGCTAAGGTAGCTTATCCGCTAGTAAAACTTACCAAGAAGTACGCTAGGTTTGAATGGTTGGAAGAACAACAAAATTCTTTTGAAATGCTGAAGGAACTACTTACTTCAGACAGAGTAATGGCACATCCCCAGCTAAATAAGGCCTACCGCCTTTATACGGATGCCTGTGATTACGCAATAGGGGCCATATTGGTCCAGACTGATAGTCAGGGTGTGGAGAGACCTGTTCAATATATCTCTAAACAACTCTCCGGACCACAGCTAAATTGGGCTACGATTGAGAAAGAGGCATATGCTATTGTTTATGCGCTAAACAAACTTAGGCCCTATCTTCAAGGTAGCGAGTTCAAAATTTATACGGATCACAAGCCATTAAAATCGCTATTTATAGGTGAAGTCAAAAACACAAAAATTCAGAGGTGGGCGGTACTTATAGCAGAATATGGGGCTCCCATTGAGTATAGAAAAGGGGCCAACAACATTAGGGCGGATATGCTCTCTCGAATAAAAACCAAGGGAAAAGAGCCGACTCTCAGTCAATTTGAAGTCTGCGCTTTAGAAGAAATAGATGAAATTCCTTGGGAATTTGATAAACTCGAGAAAGAGCAAATAAGGTTAGAACAGAGGGAAATGGATGAGTTCCAACAAGGGGTGGAAGAGGAGGGAGACTATACCATAATTGATGGAATGCTCTTTACTCTGATTCCTCCCCCAGGTAAGCCAGCCTACCCCCGGTTGGTATTACCACCCTCAGCCAGGTATAGAGTAGTGAGGCACGCCCACACTGAGGTAGGCCACCAGGGTATGCGAAAAACATTGGATAGAATTCAAGAGGCCTATAAATGGCCCACAATGCGAAGGGATACTTTCCGTGTTTTGACCAAATGCGCTAGGTGTGCAGTGAACCGAGTCGGGCAGGCGCGTGTACCTCCTACAGCTATGCCTCTGGCAAAATACCCTGGCCAGATACTAGGGATGGATCTGTGTGGTCCCTTCCCCGTTTCTGAACAAGGGAACAGGTATATAATAACTGTAATAGATCACGCTACTGGCTGGGTAGAAGTTAAACCCATACCCACCAAAGCAGCTAAGAATATAGCTGACTATTTGGCGAATGAATACGTCCCCAGGTATGGCCCTCCAGAGGTAGTCATCACCGACAGGGGGCTAGAATTCATGAACCAACAGGTAGAAGGGTATCTCAAATCAATAGGCACTGAAGTAAGGCACTCCACAAGTTTCCACCCTACCACAAACGGTAAAATAGAGAGATTCCACAAAACATTTAAAGGAATACTCAGAAAATTCATAAACGCCAGACCAGCAGAGTGGGAGAGCCATTTAGGCCCTACCCTCTGGGCACATAGAGTCTCCACCTCTTGTGTAACTGGTTTCACACCATATTTTCTAACTTTCGGCACCAAACCAAAATACCCTTTTTCTAAAATATTCCCTACTCCAGAGGGAACAGAGGATGCCGTGCTAAGTGAGCGCCTACAGGCCTTGACAAGTGCGTTCAGAGAGGCCGCTGAGCGCACTGAGGCTAGTAGGGTGGCTAATTACGAAAGATTGAGAGCCAGAGCGAACGCAAAAGATCTAAACATAGGGGATCACGTAGTGGTGTTATCGGGTACCAGCACTCCACTGGACCCGAAATGGGATCATGGTTACATGATAACTGGTATCAGGGGTACCGTTATAACTCTGAGAGGACCCCAAGGTGAACAAAAACGTATTAATAGAAATAGACTTAAGTTGGTATCAGGGGAAATAGAATGGGATGTACTGAGAACTAGGCAACCAAGGGCGGGTCAAGGTAAACGTAATAGGGCTCGGAGACAGGCCCAACAAGCTAATCGAGTCAGACCACCACCCCCACAAAGGCCCGAGCCCCAGGCAGAGCCTGACCCTGTATTCATACCCATACCTCACATGCCTCGTATAATTCAGGTAGAGCCACAGGAGGAAGACGCGCCCGCAAATCAACCAGAGGAAGAGCACATGCTAGTGGAGGACGAGGACCAAGTGCCACGCCCCCAACGACCACAACAAGTGCCACGCCCACCCCAGCAGCGACCGCCAAAGGAGAAAGTACTAGTACTGGCTACACCTAAGCCAGTCACAGTGCGCCCACTCCTACCACCCGCCGTTGCTGTGGAGATTGCCCCTCAGCGCACACCACCTCCAGGTCCAGTCACAAGATCAAGGGCTAAGAGAGGGAGAGTTGAGACTCCAACTACAAACCCTCTACCCAAAGCCCTGAGCACTACATCTGAAGGCACCGAGAAGAGGATTAAGGTTTTCCACTCTTTGGGATCTACAAAGAGAGAGAGGCCTGACTCCTCCCCCAACCCAGTCTCACCTTCTTCACCTGTGCAGAGGCCTAGGAAGCTGCCCTGCATACCACCACCATCACCACCACCATCGCCACCTCCACCACCATCACCCCCACCGTCACCCCCACCACAGCCCAAGCCATGGGAGTTCGATCCAGTGGCACCACCAGTGACAGATTTCTCTCCCACTTCACCCTAAAAACCCTCCTGATGATCGTCTTAACCACAATGGTTAGAGGCGGTCTGTTTGAGGAGGAAGGGGTGTTAGTGTATGAGGAAGGGGAGGTCAGAGCCCTGACCGCGACTTGGACGACTGTGATTGTACTGCACCCTCCCACACCCCCTCCTGTCAAAACTTGGATCTCGGTTCTTAAACGAAGGATTGCAGAGCTCAGACAGGCGGAGGTTGTGGGAGACCAAGATGTTCTCCACTGGGAGGAGCACATGGAGTTCCTCCGGACAGAGATACCAGCACAGGCCCACCTCAAAAACAGGAAGAAGAGGGGCCTATTTAATTTTGTGGGTTCGTTGAGCCGTGCCCTGTTTGGCACAGCTACGGTTGGACAGGTCGAGGAATTGCAAGCTGCAGTTCAAGCGACCCACAATAGTGAGGAAATATTAGCCCATTGTCAGGAGGAGATGGTGTCTGTGCTGAACCAAACTAGACTCTATATGAGAGAAAACCGTATGGACATTGCTGCGCTCCAAGCTGCAGCCAATAACATCTCCCATCAGGTGGCTGATATCTTAACACATTTGAATGGTTTTAGTATAGAAATTCACCGAATCCACATGCGAAGGGAAGTGGATGTTCTATTGCAACAAGTAGGTAGAGCGGTAGAAAATTACTACCGTCAGAACGAATTGTTCTATCGCCAGCGAATTCAGCTGGAAAGGGTATTCTTAACTGACCAGATTTTACCACTGGCCTATTTATCAGAAATTCTGTCTAAATTACAAGAAGGGAAGCATTATACCCCACAAGATAACCGCTGGTATTACAGGCACCTGAACGTCCAACTATTACTAGATGGCGAGCAGGAGTTGGTATATCAGACGGTAATTCCGGCTGTTTCAGGCACCCAATTTCTACATTATAGACTAAAATATTTCCCCGTCCCATATGGTGCTGACCACCTCAGAAAGTTAATGGGAGAGGAAGAAGTGGCCCTAGACTGCGTGTCAAGTGCATCTTTCCTCCCACAGCACTGTATTGGGTTTAAACCACAAATTTGCTCCGCTGCAATTGAACATCTAACCCCAACTTGTGAGACCAATATCATCATGGGTAAAAGACCCGATCTTTGTAAGGCCCAGATTTTGAAGAGAGGTAATTTGACCAATCAAGTATTTAGAGAGGGAGAGTCCATTTCTTCTATAATTTTAACAGTATATCAACCCCTAGAAACCATCCTGAGGTGTCCTGGGCAGAAGCCAGTAATTAAAACATATCGCCAGCATACTAGGGTAATATTAGAAGACGGTTGTCTCCTGGTTGGAAAGGATTGGGGTGTGAGTAGCATCAAACGCCATAAGTCCCATATAATTCTCCCCACCCCCACGATTATGCCCCTCCCCGGGTTTAATCTGACTTATGGAAATTTCTCCCTTTACCCCCAATTAACCCAACAATTGACCCTTTTACATAGAGCTGAGATACCCTTACTCTCCCTCACCGATTTTCCTAAGCCCATTTCCCCCACACCTATCCCTAGCCCCTGGTCTGAAAGTTCTATCTGGGGTATAGCCACTCTCATCCCCACCCTCCTAGGAGTCATGACCCTGGGAATCCTCTACCTCCGCCGCCGAAAGGGGCTTGCCCCCAGAGGCATGGTCAACCTCCAGTGTTGCCAAAGGAACCGTAGGCCCCGAGAGAACGCTCCCGAAGAACCCCCAACCCTCACCCTGGAAATCCTACCCCCCCAAGACGAAGATCGAGAGGATGGAGAATCTGACCCTGGCGCCAGGACTGATTCCCGCCCCTTTGAACACCTCCCCGCCCACCCCTCTACCTCACCATATTACGCTGCCAATCTCGGACTGACCAGGATGAAGTAATGAGTTTCAGCTATTTTGTTTGGTTTTCTGGGTAGTACTTTAATCACTTTATGAACTTGTCTTTTCTTTGTACTCTTTTAATATTTTACTATTAATGCTGTTTTGCCCTCTTCTCGGGTGCGAGAGAGACCGCAGAGCAAAGAGTAATATACCTGGGTGAAATCCATTTCTCTCTCAGGAGAAAATGGTGGAATCCACGGACAAGGATCCAGCCCAAAGGTATTTTATCCAACTCTCGCTATGAGAAGTTGTTTTATGCAGACAGAATGGGGCGAGTAAGAGGAGTCTGAGAAGAAGCACCACAGGACCAGAGCTTCTTGTCTATCTCCAAACCATTCTGCTTTGAAGTGTATTTTTCATTGAGGAGTTTTATAAGCCAAACTGCAGGAGAAAACATGTGCTCTGTAGTTATTTTAGGGTTGTTAATAATGAAAATACGGTAGTGTTGACTACCCAACCGTTCTCGCTCTCAAAGGCCAAGAGAGAGAGAGAGAGACGGGCGCCCAGTCGGCCAGCGACGAGGTCCAGCGGGGGCCTCGGCTGGTCAGGCGGGCAGAGGAGACGTCGGTGACGACCGCACTAGAGGAATTTGTGTAGTAGAACCCCCAGAGGGAGACAGACATTTGTAGAAGTGTTCAGAAGCACACTTATATACACAAAGACTTCTCTTACCCATGTTGACTAAAAGACTTTTTAGTGATTGAATGAAGGCCTCATACGATAATGAACCTTCCCCTAAGGAGACATCTCCAGAGACATTTTTCCTGACCGATTAAGGTCCCAAAGAGACATTTTTTACCTTTAACTTGTATTATATCTATCTTCTTATCTTACTGTTTTAACATGTATGTTTTTAGTAATGTTACTTGTATTGGTGGGGCGGACGGCTAGTATTTTGTTTGAAAAACTGTGTTTTCAATCAAAAGAAAAATATTGGACGAATGTAAAGAATTGCAATTCTTGCGAGCTGAATTTACCCATAGAGTGGCCGTCCCCCCCCCTCCCCCTCTCCCCCCCCCTCCCCTCCGCCTGGGCCTCGACCGCCACGCGGGACCTGGGTGGAGCGGGGGAGAGCGGGGCACTGGACATCTGTTGTTATATGTCTACCTGTTTGATTGTCTTAGCAACCGAAATAGCATCGCCAATTGTTCTCCGGCGTGACTCTCATTGAGGGGTGGGGGGAAGAGACTGGGGGAGGGAGGGGACGCTACATGCTTGGGTCAGGGATAATGGGAGGGGAGGGGGGGTTGAGGGCAAGGGATCCTCCGCGCAGGCGCACAGCGCATGACCTTGGCGTGGGAGAGTGCTGGGGGTCATGATCATGTGGAGGAGGATCCCCCTCAGCCAATCATAAGGGTGGATCGCCGGGAGCGCACTTTGCTATACCCATTTGATGCTAATGAATAATTAACGTGTGACTATAAATAAAGAGGACAGAGTAAGCTTGGATACACCTTGCTGCCTGGCCGAAGACTACTATCATCCGACTTCTCTGACTTCATCATTTTACATACCGAATCTCTGGGCAAATTGCCATTGCATTCTCACAATATATTCGAAATGAATGTTAGCAAGGTTTGGGTCTACGCTGGGGTACATGGACATGATATTCAGTCAGTCCAGTAACGATCAACCTTTTTAAAGCTTTTATTGGTAATTTGAAAGACATGGGAAATTAATATACACATTTTGGTAATAAGGAGATTGAAGGAAATCCGTCAACTAAAGGACAACTTGCATCCCTGACTCGTCCACACTTACGAGTACCAACACAGGGCAAATTAAAAGATTGTAAATTCTCACACAAGGTTTCATTGAAAATAAAATCGAAAAGGGGCATTAATTGTACTTTCATGGGGTTTTTTTTGTCTTACTGTAAACGTGTTTATTTTCGCGTGGATAAATTTTCGCGCACTAAGTACTTTGAAACCTTTTCGCGCGGATTTAAATTTGCGCAGCAAGGAAGCCTCATGCCTTGTTTATGTAATAATTATAGGTTCGCACAGGATTTAAATTCGCGCACATAGGGGTGTGCGCGAAAATTGCAAAAATAAATACTGCGCGAACATTAATACATTTACAGTATTTCACTTTCTTTCCTTTTTGCCCTCACTCTCTCCTGCCGCCTTCCCCGTCTGCCTACTCCTACACCTCTCACCTCCCGCTCTTTCTTTCTCTCTCTCATATCTCTTTCCCACTCTCTATTTTCTCTCTCATTACTCCCTCCTCTTTCTCTGTGACCCCTCCTCCTTATGTACACTTACATGATTACATTCGATTCAATATTTTATTTAATGATCTGCTAACATGCATTCTACAATAAAAATATTGAGGAAAATGATCCTATTCTAGGTTTTTTTTCTGATTTTAAAGGCCATCACTTAATTCCTTAAAACTTAAACTCATGGTTTACATGATTAAACTTTATCTTCCTAGTCACCCTAACGATAATTTTGAGATATCATTTTTCTAATTGCGTAGTAGCCTATAGTGTAATAATTAGTGTAACATTTGTCATTCGCCATGAGTGTAATGTTGAAAGGCATCGGTAATAATATCCTGAATTACAAATTTTGGGTTATGATAGTATAGTTACAAAAGCATGAAACATATCACTCAGCGAAATTGTCTTCATAATACATTCTATTTTAAAAGAATTCTTGGGACAGCCAATATCATTGATAAATGATATCCCAGGAAATATACATTTAAGACAGGACGAGAAGTTCCACATGATAGAGGTAGTATCATATCTTCTATGAAAACCAATGTTTATGGTCTCTGGAAATGTCATAAGGTGCTATGATGAGGTAAAGAGTGTGTACATCATGATAGTCAGGAAGATGTTCAATGTTTCTCAAATGCATTGATGAAATCAAGATTCGGAACGACATGCTTTTTAATGTCCCACCCTTTTATGCAGAGATATAAAGACATCACTTTTACACCATATTGAGCGTTCATTTGTCAGAAATTATGAAGCTAATATAATAACATGGAATATGTTATAGCTCCCCAATATTGTCACGCTAAATGTAGCACCTTTTCACCTGGTACATTTACTTTTCACCTGGTATCGGAAATACACCTCCTAACACTACTGATGGTAGCGTTAGACTGGTCGCGCCTAGGACATGGATGACGTCACAGCTCTGATGTGTGAATACACATGCTAAATCAAAACAAAGCTAGTCTCATTTGCTCGTTCATCATAAAGCTGTGAAAACGGACGTTAGTGAATTCTTTTCCGATTTTTTTTTACATCAGAGGTCATTATTACCACCACTACCCATGTAAAACAGCTTTCATCTCGATTTTTAAGATTTTCTTTACACTTGACCTCTAAGTTTTTAAAAAAAGGTTTTTAATATCTCTGGTCGGGCAATTACCAGTAAGGTAATTAGATATACTCCATAGGATGACTTTAGAAACGCAAGGATACATTTAATACACTGTCCAGAAATTTGGGACGTGGATTCAAACGACTTGGAGCATTATATACTCCAAAAATGAGAACACTCCCTACAGAGATATCTTGTAGATAAAATATTTTGAGAAATTTCCATTTTGCGACGTGTGACTCATTTTCCTGAAACACATCACACATGTTGTAGCACTATGGCTACCGTGCACGGAATGGGACATCAGTACTGCGCGTGCTGCCACCTGAAGTCCAAGATACGACCTATATATAATTCATTTCCGCTTCCTCATCCTGATCCTTGTGCATTCCATTGTTGGATATTCCATTGTTGGACATTCCATTGTTGCATGACTGTTCCATGTAGACCTATTAATATAGGTCTTCTAGTTTGACTTCACTGCTTGTACCGTGTCGTCTAAAAACCTTGATTTTATAATAACTTTACAATCATAACCCTGAACCTGTTTATAAATGTGTCAGTGTGTTTTCATGCTTTTAATAGATGTTAAAAACACAGAGCTACACAGTCAGTCCAACTTATCATATACTTCGATATTAATTCTTTGGAGTTTGATATAAATTCGTAACGGTGTGAGGGATGATTTGATATGAATATCGAATCGCTGGCAGAGCTACTATATGTATACATGGGAAGTTCAATAATTATGCCTAGATATTGTAAAAATGGCCTGGTCTGTAAAAATGTTAACATGAAATTTTAACATGAAATAGGTTATATTTGCAGCCCTTCAATGAACATATCTCCTTCCCGGCGTATCGGGTATTATGAACTGTCTTTATCAACACGAGATGCACGTGTATGAGATCCTTCTGATGATAATCGTTTTTCTTTTGTTTGCACCAGTTGGATGCGGAAGGAAACCAGCATTTCCGGGAAGTGTCTCTTTTTGGAGGACGCTTTTTCCTCGGAACATGTGGTATCATGACAGGAATAACAGTGAGTACGGTATACACCTAAAGCGTATTCCAACCTAATATAATTAAGATAATTAGACTACTGTTTACGTTAAACGAATTAATTAAACATGTTGTTATTACACCTAGTTATTTTGGATGGAATATTCAGTTATATACATGCAATTGATAGTCAGGATGAGCTATATGATTATAGAAACAGATGCCTGAAAAGTGCCTTATCTCTGAGAAAGTTCTAAAATAAAGCATTGCGATAGAAGTCGCTTATGAAAGCGGCTAGAATTTCTACAGCTTAATCCTTCAATCTTAGCCTGATCAAAATATATTATATATTAATCAATGTTGTCGAAATATTACCTTGAACAACAATAATAGCAGTTATAAATAACTGGAAAAATAGTAGTCAAACATGCACATATCCAACACTATGCAGACGACACAGTACTTTTCTACAACCACAGAGACACCAATGACTTACACACTAACCTACAACAAGACCTGAACGATGTCTACTCATGGTGCACAGCGAATAAGTTATCTCTCAACACCAAAAGAAGTAAAATTATGACTTTCGCTCTCACCCCTGCAGCACTGAAAAAACAAATAACCCTCAACAGAGACCTAAATTTAGGCCACACAATCCTAGAACAGGTAAATGAATACAAATACCTAGGCTTCACACTAGACAACCTTCTAACACTCACACTCAAAACACACTCAATCTAGTCAATGCCAAAATCAGGCTGCTATACAGGGCCAGAGAATCACTAACGACCAAAGCCAAACACGACTTATACAAAATGGCCATTCTTCTAAATTTTGACTTTTGTGATTTTATATATGACTCTGCCCCCAAATCAATGTTACAGAAACTACAATCCCAACAAAATAGAGCCCTTAGAATAATCTTCAACAAATCAAAATATGAAAACATAGACCAAGAACATAAAACATTAAATATCTGGCCCCTTCAGGCATGTAGGGACAAACATATATTGGACATGTCTTTCTACCTTGCTCAAAATCCTCAGAATCTAGATAACAGAAATCTTTCCACTAAGAGCCATGCCCCTGGCAGGAAAAAACACCCCCCTATATATAAAAATCTCCCACCCACGTACCATAAGCTATACCCTGCCTGCAAATGCTACTGTCTGTTTAGAACAATGTCTCACCTGTCAGAACAATATATAACCTCTACCGATGTTACAACCTGTAAAACTATTGAATATCACCAGCTTAACATTGTAAAACACTCATCAATGTTTCATACCAGAAAACCATTGTATTGTATCATCTCATCAAAACCTCCATGTTAGTATTAGAAATCTTAACAAAATTAGTGTAACAAAAGAAAGCTCAAAAACAGGAATCGAATCAGGCACCCAATGGAAGACCTATTTAAACGCATGTTTATTTAGATAGTTGGACCACCTTATTTTATCAACATCAGCAATAAAGAATTCTTGAATTGAATTGAATTGAATTTAGCTAAAATTACTGATGACCGAGAGAAGTCTATATTTGTCAGAATCAAGTTCAAGGCAATAGGCCGGTGAACCATGTATAGGGAGGACCTCGCCACCCCTCACCACCCCTCTCCACCTACAGAACCAGCACAACAAGTGCATCAACTATGTTGTAATTCATACTTTGAATTTCAGGATTACAAACAGCTAACTGAAATGATGGCTTCATCAGATGGTAGGACATGCGACTTATACACTTCTGAAGTGACGTCACAAGATGGTGGCGGAACATACAATAAACTTTCCTCCAAGGACATGTTGATATTCCCAATGGGCAAAGGCAATTGCAAACCACGTGGTAAATATTGTTGATATACTATAATTTGAGTACGTCCTACGATAACCATAACAATAAACCTTTAGAATATTCCGTATTCTACCAAAAGATTAATAACCCGACGGGCATTGGTGCGCAATATATGCGCAAAAATATGGGTGCAACTGAATGCGCAATACTTCTGAGTTAAGAGTTTACATTTTTTGCGCAATTTTAATTGCGGTGAAAAAACGGAGAAATTGCGCACACTTTTTGCATACATAATGCGCAATTATTCTGACATTTGACCGCATTTATATGTGCGTAATGTTTGCATATATAATGCTCATTTATTGCGGAAATTGGGCAGATTTATATGGCATATATATATGCGTTTTTGTTGCACCTAAAATGCTTATATTATTTTTGTGGGCATGGGGTCACACATGGGTACATCATTTATTAATTTATCTATATTGAATATTTTTATCCATCTTTATTGTTTCATCAGTTCTCTCCTCATTTTGGTCTTTTAATTTATGTGTGGTGCAAGCACATATCAGCGTGGTATCTGAAATGAGAAAATATAAAATGGAACATACATAATCAGTAGGCAACATTTTATAATATTTATTTTTATAATCAAGGTAATAAATGATGAGCTATATTTCTTCTTCTTCTTGATGGTCCTTAGACATACTCATTAGGATAACCTCGGATGGAATTTGACTTATTTTCCTGTAACATATCACAAACATGCAAGAATTGGATAACAAAGAAAATAAATACTAGTACTCAATTCTGTCTAAATGACATGTAGGCGAGTGCATGGTCATCTCTGGGGTTGTCTTCCTCCACTAGTCTCTTCAGTCTCATCCTCCTAAGCCATGGGAGTATCCTCAACTCTGAGTAAGTGAAAGGAAGGTCGTCCTGCCATGGGAGTATGTGCAGTCTTGTTGAAGTCTTAGGCTGGACTGAGGGTGAGGGTGAATATCCTCTTAACATATAGACAGCTACCCTGTGTGACTGCAAGATGGCATCTGATACTAGTATCCACGCCAATAATTCCCGCCAAAAGCCACGAATCCTTTGTTCTAGGCCTTGTATATAGTGGATGGCTGTTGCTTGTATATCCGCCCTGCCATATATGGTTTGTTTGTTCAGGGGCTTAAGGATTAGTGGGGACTTTCCCAGGTTGGATAACTAATGGTATTAATTGGATGGAGAACGAATGGTGGGGTAGTAGCATTAGCTCTAAGCTAGGGGTTAGGGCAGGCCATTTATGTAAGGTTTGAACCATGTAGAGAAAGAAAGAAATAAGGTAAACCTAGAGAAATGTGCATGGTTATGTATTGTTTCCTGCTTTCCTTAATAAAACAGGAGTTAAAAATGCGCAAGATTCACAAATAATGTTGCTGTCATATTCTTCCTATATAAAATGTATGCTTATGATGTCACATTAGGTATCACGCATAAAAAAATCAAACATCTCCAAATAGCTTTAAACTGAGTTTACTTAAAGGAGAAAATCAAGACAATAACAGAACTGTTTTCCTTTTTCAAATCGGATCATTCTTCGAATTTTAATGAACACTCAAAGTTTGAAAATATTACATCATTTTAAAGTAGGCGTTTTCATTGCCTGGGGAACGATTTTTCACATGCTGATAACTTCATGAGTTTTGCGAGTACCGATACAATAATTGAGAGACCTCTTGAGACCAAAAAGTTCTCCAGGAAAAATCTAAGCCGGAAACAATATACTTTGAAACCATTCGGCAAAAGTAGTGGAAAAATCGGGAAAACTTAATAAAAAACATGTTAAAATTGACTTATGTTGCATTTTCGCACCATCATAAAATCTTGAATAATCAGACAAGACATATAATATTGGGATGAACCACAGAAACCATTACCTAGAGCAACTCCAATTATTTACAGCCAGATATATTGAATATCTTTTATGTTATCAGACGTCAAACATGCCTCCTGGCTTAATTTTCACAAAATTTCAGCCTTGTCGACCTGGCATATTGAGGGTACCTCGACATTACATACTGCAAAACATCTGTTATATTTTGTGCGCAACTTTTGCGTTATGAATTTTGCTGATTCTTTGCACTATAACTTAAGAATCAGCAAAATTCATAACGCAAAAGTTGCGCACAAAATATAACAGATGTTTTGCAGTATTAGGTGTTAGACACTGATCAATACAAGGAGGCCACATATCGATTGTTATATAAAACAAAAGGGATTTTAATATATATGCACCATATATAGTTGTTCTAGTTTTCATTTTTCTTAGAAAAAAAAGAAGTGCAAAAGATTTTGCAAATAATTTTGCAGTAACTTTTTTCTCATGTCCGCAAAACATCAGCAATACAGGCGCAAAAGATTTTGCATTGCAGTCTATTGCGGTTGCATTGCTGATATATTGCACAGACCATTGCACATCATGCCAATCGGGAACCGGATTCGCATAATGCCAAATGTACCAGCGGCTAATACAAATTTTCTAAAATATCGACACATAACAGAAATAAATTGATTTTCACATAATAGTAATAAATGAATATGAAAATATGGAAATTACATGTAACGGTTTACATTGTATTGTTGAGGAAATTAATTTTTGCCACAGGGGAAATAAAGGATGCAGACTTGGTGAATAGCCTCTCCTGTAATATGATGTTTCATCTCGCCCAGCTTGTTCATCTTACGGCAAATAACCTAAATATCAACAGAGTACTCATTTGTGGAAGTGTCTTGTCTAATGAATTCCTGCAAGCACAACTTCACGCAAACATCTACTGCAGGAATTTCCAGGCTCCAGAGGTATGTCTTATAAATCATTGCCTACTTTTTAAAAACAGTAATATTGCAATATATCATTCTATTTTCAATTGAACAAAAGTTTAATACTTGAAAAGAAGCAATACCGAATTCTTTTCAAATATTTGTAAAGTTTGTTGCTTGAAAGTTATATAGGTAATGGAAATTGATTTACAGGAGAAACGCATTCGAACTGACATAGTGAACCATGGTGGATACCTGGGAGCTTTGGGTGCTTTGTTATCGTAACAGTATTAGGTCCCCCTACCCACACACCAGCTGACTGACAGCCAAGCAAAGGAAGGTTTATTGCAATAGAAATATAGCAACTATGATCAATAAAGGATTATGAGAAAAATACGCACAGGCGTCCGTGCTATGTTGGGCTCACACATTCAAGAACTGACAATTCGTACAAACTGGGGACTCACGACAAGTCGTGGACGAATTCTTAACAAAATCGGCCAATTCGTACGAATTTGGGCTAGTTTTTCCTGGCCTACACATGGCCCACACATGGCCCACACATTTCCGAATTGCCTTACGATTGTCGTAGCACTTATGAAGAAATTACAATTTCGTGGTGGGGATTGGGGTTGGGGAGGGCTGGAGTTTTGGAATCAAGTCTTCCGAAAATGTACCTTATAGTCTAGGCTCAGAGTTGCTCCAACCCGCAGAGTATTCAGAATGCTCTACAACGATTCGGTAAGAGGCCCACAAATTAAAGATTTGTCTTCGTGTAACTTAGGAATTCATTATAATTCGTACGAATTGGAAATTACTCTTAATGTTCTTAGCACGAATTCGGCTTTAAATTCGGTACAGTGTGGGCCTAATTTGTTTCCATGAATTGTCTTAAGAACCCACGATTTGTCGTACGAATTCGAGAAGAAAGCCCACACATTACCGAATTCAAATATGTTTCTTAAGAATGATTTTGAATTCATACGAATTGTCTTAATGCCAAATTCGGCTCTGAGTTCTTGAATGTGGGGGCCCGGCTTTATGCACTGTCCAGTTCTCAGCTGACCATATTGTAATCATTTGATCCGATGAGGGGGCTTGGCCCGATGTGAATGGAGGGATCTGATTGGTTGATCATCCGAAAAAGTTCTACTTAGCAACTATTATTGGATCGATTGTTGGATACCTGAGGCAGGCTGATATGGTGGTTCAGTATTATTTTAAAGGTATCGCACCTATAGCAGTAATGTTGTTTAAAAGTATTTACCATATTTTAAAGGTATCACAACCAGAAGTACTTTACCAACATGTATATAACCTGCATTGCAGATGGCTTTATCCAATTCTGATGAGATTATTGTATATGTCTGTGTCGGAATACAAATCTTTATAAGTTGTTTGCGGCTGAATATTACCCCGAATAAGGCAATGGGGGTATTTTCCCCATTCCGCGTTTGGCCATTTGTCCCGGCGTGAAGGATATTTTGTAATAAAGGCTCATACTGACAGAATTATAAATAGTTTTTATTTCCCGATTTCTCATTTGACTACAACCTTACTACAAATATGAACAAGACTGTGCGTTCAGGACTCAAAGACAATGAGTAGAGCACATTCAATGCATTACTATACCACTTGTACAAATTATATGAAATAGGGATATGATGCAGTACACACACGATTCACTTTAATATAATATCATTAACACCAGAATCGTTACCATAGGCAGCCCACTGTCTTTTCGGCTGACATAAATTCATAGAGTTTATGACAATGCTCTCCGATAAAAAGGTTATTTACAAGTAACCTAGGTTTGACCCTTCTACAGCCTCCTACAGTATCACAATTAATGGAGAATTTGGCTCTAAATAAAGGATTAAAAACTTGTTAACCCAAGAAACAGTGTGACAAGAGTTATGAGAGAGTTAAGTCTGATGTATACATATGGATACGATGTACATAATTAAATATATTAACAAAATAGAAACCTCATTAATTTTTGTTTGCCTTCGATAGTCAGAGTTATATAAAAACCTCCACAACATTACAAATTTCTATACTCTGGCCCCGAGAAACTATCAACCATGACTAGAATGAGAACACAGTGAGAAGTGAGTCCTGGATAATTCACGAGTTGAATCAACTGAAAGCATATTTTCAGAATAAAATGTTCTTTGTCATAATAGAAATACATTCACATTTATTACCTACTACAAATATATACAATTTCTTCTTGTTTTTTCAGCAAAAAAGGTATGAAATTCGTTACCAGCTTAATGGCATATTGTATATATATATAATTATATTTAAATTTCACATAGGTTTTCGCCCAGTCCTGATAGGTCTTTTAAAATTAGTTACATTTCATCTCATTGCTCCTACAAGTGGCCCAACGTATTCATACGATCACGTATTACTTAATCGACTGACGGACTACATCAACATTAATGCCTTACAGTTGTTTAGGTTTTTTAAAATTCTTGATTCAAGAATTAACAATATAAATGTATTATATATATGATACACTTCACTGCTCTCACCACAACAGTGCATAAAAATGAATTAATATTGTTTTCTCCTTAATAGTTGTAATCCTTTATATTGTTTATATCTTTCAGTTTCACTAATTAACATGGTTGTTTAAACAATATTCATTTTTGTCATTTTTTCCTATAGTTCGGTTACCATCAAAATATTGCTATGCCCATTGGCTGTTGGTGGTTCAACGCATGTATACTCCTTGCATTCTTTTAAGTCCTTACACTCCTTAGAGTCTTTAGAGTCCTTTGATGAAACCACAGCTGATATGTTTGGTGTATCCTGGTCAACCCTTCCATTTTTCTTCCCAACAATTCCACACATGGTACATATCATATGCCAGTAGGCTCTGCGAAAAGCTGTCGAATGAGCAGCGTAAATGAGGGGATTCATAAACGAGTTTGCGTAAAGAAGTAAAATAGCTGACATGGCCACATACGTGAACCAATCGTGCTGATTGACAAACTCCTGGGTCACTGTTATCGATAGAATTGTGTAGGGCGTCCAGGAAATAATGAGCGCGCCAAGAACTAGCGCCATAGTGTTTGTAAGTCGTCTGCTTTCCACAGTTTCCGTCTGTGGGTTCCTTCCGCGCAGACTCAAAGACGCCTGATGTCGTCTGCGCACAGCCATGAATATTTTCACATAGAGGGCGACACTGGCCACAATGCAAATGACAATTTGTGAGACAATGGCTCCGAGATAAACAGGAAGAGGAAGAATTACTGATAAAAGAGACAGCGTGAGGAAAACTGCTGGCCTCGTCTGAGATATGTAATAAGATGTCAAAGTAAAGACAAATACGACGCAGTATATCCAGATGGCAATTATTAGCACTGTGGCTCTCTTAGCCGTCATTATCTGTTTGTAATTATAAGGATGTAACACTGCAAAGTATCTATCTACAGCTATGGCTAAAATACTGAAAAGAGACACTCCAGAGGATGTGAACATAACCGAGAGTAGAATTGTCGCAATAACTCTCGCACCCATCGCCCCAAGCGAACCAGGCGCATAAGATAAAAAATGGACTAAAACAAGAGTTGGCGATAGGAGCAAATCTGCAGAAGACAGGCTCAAAACAAACATATTCGTAACATTTTTTAGTTCAGGACAAGAAAGAATTGCCGTTATTGTGAGCGTGTTGAGCACAGCAATGAGAACACTTAGCGTAATATAAGCACCGATCATGAAATCATTTAGCCACGGACTCACACGATATGTCATATTTACTGAGTGACTCGCAGAGGTGGGGTAAAAGAGCCACTCAGACGAGCTGTTATAGGCTACGTCCGTGCTTACGTTTACAAGCATGACCGGTGGTCTGAACTCGGTATTATCTGGAAAGAATGTCATGACTTCCGATTATTGACTTTGATTTATAATTGTAAATTCACAGGGTTTTGTACACGAATATAAATATCTACACAACAATTGTAGGGTTTTTTTTTCGAGAAAGGTGAATGTATGTATACACAGGTATATAGAGGGTGCTTAAGAAGTAACTTTGCTACAAGTATTGTTAACACATATCTACACGCCCATTTCTCTCTTCCCTACGTAACAATTGAATTTTATATCAGATACAAATATTACCTGAAGAACGAATGGATGCTAGGTAATGCATTAAATAGTTTGTGTGAAAGCCAATTAGTGAGATCTGAACGAAGCTAAACTTTTAGCATGTACACGCTACACTAAAATGATAGCCACAGCATTAAATGATGCTTCTTACATCGAACTATAACCTTCCAAGGATTCACTCGACCTTTTGCAATTGAAGGTGTCAACACAATTGGAAGTGTCAATACAATATAAAGTTGTGGATTCGAGTTTTTACATACCAGTACTTGGTTCTCACAATGAAATACTAAAGACAACAGTCGACACTTCTCCGTTCGGTGGTAGGCAAAATGTTTGTAAACGAAATGTTTATTCACATACTGAAGTTATCTCGAAACCTTTAACTGTTTCATCAAACAGTAAGCACTCGGCATTGAACTTGAACTATCTGCAATAACACACTTTTCACACCGAAGAACTGACACCATAGTCAGAGATGACCATCCACTTGTACTAACATCAGCAATAAAGAATTTTTGGATTGAAGTCCTATATGTCCTATTTAGCCTGGGAATGGATACCGCCTGTTGGTGGAACGAAGTGTAATAATCCTTGAGCTCCAATGAATCCAAGAACAATATCCTTTCAATTCCTCATAAAAGGTTTACAAGCGTCGCTCCCATTTTAAGCCCATGAATTGTGTTTTTTTTTTATCTTTTCTTGATTGCTTCGTGCATTGTCAATTTTCTGGCTTTTAATTGATCGGTATCTGCAGCTTTCCCCTTCTCATCAAAGATTTCTATGCAATAAGAAAGTCTTTTACTTTAGTTTTCTTTTACTTCCGAAAGACTCGTGAAAATTGGAATGAGTTCAGTGGAAAAACGCTGGATTTTATTGAATGTATTGATTCTGAGTAGGCATGTAATTAATGATACGACATCACCAGACAAGTCCATTCATTCATATGAAGGTTATATCGGTACATTGTCATTTATCTTAGTCAATCATTAATTAGTCTGGTGTCTTAAAGAAACTAATTGATATGATCCCATTTAATCGTCAAGCTCCTCCAGGGAAATATTGCTGCCTGTCCTCTGGTGGTAACGAATTGCATCTGAAAATATAGAAAGAACACTGAATAAGTAATTGTTCTAAACTGAATGTCCTGATATGATCAAATATACATAAGCCAATATATAATAAAGCACCCTACCCCCAACCCTAACCCCAGAAAATGTTGACATATGAACCTATAGCACGTGGATTAGTTCTTGGTTCTTATTGCTTTCTTGTTATGTTACAAAGACCAAAAATCAAAATGATATTCTGATAGCAGGTGAGCAAGGATATTTCTTTTATATTTGACTCATTGTGGGGACTTTTAGATTCTTTGCACCCCCGTTGCCTTTTAATATCTTTAATTTACTTGTTTAGAATGCATGTTTTTCCCTATTTTGGAACAAAATGCCGAGAAACGACACCAGAAACGACACCAGTTCCACGTATCCAATAATATACGAGGCAAAGCTTCTCCCCACCTCAAGACTGGTTCTTGGAACAATCTAGGAATCACCATGGACCTTTATGTGACATAAGACATAACAGGAAAGAGGCATAACTAGATAAGTGCGTCTGCTAAAGGAAGAGCCCCCGGAGCCCTTTTGAAGTGCCAAAGACTTTTTGTTAGATCCTGTATATTGCTTCGAGGATTTAGAACTTTACAACACATGATGAGAACTATATCAGTTGATTGAATGAGTCTCCCAAACTCTTGTGTATTGGCTCACTCTCTCTAGTATACTTAGGCCTGCGGATGCCTATATAGGATATGTAATGGATTCGGTCACACAACTGCAGTGATCATACGGACAGAAGAACTGTTATACTTTCACTCTATATATTTGATGATGTGACTATTCTCGAACTACATGCACGAAAGCGAGTATTCGTGTGGAATTTGCGACCACTGCTGTTCATGTATTATGTGCAAAATAAATATAACATATACTATGGTTAGCATTATAGGTATACACATCATATTCGCATGCAGAAAGAAGAGAAATGTATAGACCAATACCCAATCATGCCAAAAAGTGATAAAATAAAATGAGCAGCTAATTAATTAGACAGTGAGGCCTTCCAGAAACACCTTGCCTTGAAGTGGATTGATTAATATGGTAATTACTCTCAAGAAATGATGTATTTTACCTGAGTTTAGGGGAATAAACACAATCTGATATTAAATAAGAAGCAGCTCAGAGAGAACAAAATTGAACCAAAGGAGAAGTGTAGTCGATGTCCTGCAGTGGTGCCACCTGAGTGGGGATACACGAGGCAGGAGCATGCTGTTAACAGCCATATGGTGTGCTAACTGGGCATAAAATCATATTAGTCTTTCACGTCTCACTTCAGGTGCTTTCTGTCTTCGCCTCCTTTACCTTGATGTATGAGGCGCAGGATGGAAGGTCCCTTTCAGTGTGGATGAAAAAGGGTAGTCTGTCTTGTAACTAAACCCAGATTATGCGTCCAGAGGTGTTGTTATCCGTACTGTCATATACACCATTTTAGTTATAAATGTTCTTGCTTCATCGGAGGTACATTGTCAATAATATTATTGTATATCCTCCTAAGGATTCAAACTATATCAATTCCCTGAATTTTAGATGAATCCAAAATTAACCGTCTGCCACTAACAATTACTTGCTTTTATCAGCTTATAATGTAAGGGGAAGAAATGACCTCGAGGGTAAAAACGCTTGTCCCTTCAGATGGGATCAGAAAGTAAAGCGCAGTTACTGGCATTGGATGTGTATCCCCTTGTCACTTCATATCACCCCTCTTCCTACTGGGAGCAAATGCCCTCGGGGGCAGTGTCACTGGTATCCGGGACACGCCCAACAGGGGATAAACGCTCACCAAGCCAAACCTAGTAGTATAGTAGTATAATCGAATCTCAACCAGGGCAGCACGATACAATGAATTTCACACGTATCTCCTTCTCGTGAACACTAAACCCGCAGGCTTAGCCACTTGCCCATATTTGCTTGCTTGCTACAATTTCAATAGGTAATTATCAGTGGCAACTATAGACACCTTGGTATATTTAAGGTGTTTGTCAGTTTATTTCTCGTCTAGCCTAGGTCATCATACTGACGGCAAGGTAGGTGGCAAAATTGCATTACCTTACTAACCCTTCACATTGCTTTAATGTCATCAAGGGCGTTTATAGTAATTTGGATTGAATACTGCCTGTTATTTGTAATGATTTCGTCTTCCTTATGTATGTGACCACGACAGTTTCAACTTGTGCGAGAAAACCTCAAGGGATGTTGTTTCGTCCAGAATAAAAGCACTTTCTTAGCATCATCACGAATTGTCATTTCAAATACCATTTCTCTGGGTCTTAGAGTTTTCACGGCTGAAATTGAGTGCTTTGATAGGAACTTGCACCCTAGGAACCAATATTAGATTACACCTCCCTTCATTAATGGCTTCTAGGTTCAGTTTATCGAATCACGCCCATAATTCTCTTCTTGAGTAATAATTATCAATCCGAACCCAGACATGTTAATGAATTTCAAGTAAATCATTTGCCCACCTCGGTCTGGACGAAGGAAATAGATCCATGGCAAACAGATTTGTTAAGACCCTGGCAAGAAAAAGCTGTTACTGAGAGAAGAGCTAGGATTAGAATATTGATTGGAAGCCAGAACCTGACAAGTTTTACTTCTACTAGCTGCCCACTTCACCACCTAAAAACAATTCTCATGATTCAACTTCCTGAGTTTGTACATCGTTGTATAAACAGGCCAGCTATTCGAAGACCAATAGCAATTTGTTTAAAAGCTGTACTCTCAGTTAACTGTCAAAAACCACAGAACTATCATGGTTCTGTGCAAAAACTAAAGATTATCTCCCATAGTGTTTGTTTCATTCTTTACCTGCCCATCTTAAGGCCATTTGATCAACATTTTGGGGTATTGTTGAATGTTTGTTTTTGCTACAGGGCTTCACAAGTCCACATTTTATATTACGGTGACCCGCCGAAATCCTTTAATTCCTGCTGGGGCTTCACTTGTTATCCCTCACGGTCAGCGGCTCCCGGTCAATTCTACTTCCTCCTGTGTATATATATTATATGAACATAAATATAAAAGCAGCAGAATATTAATAAATTCAGTCCCATAAGTCATAATCTATATCATGAGTAAATTTGGTGGCTGAGAATTCAGCTGTAAATGTGTAACAGATTGCCCACGGCTGACACCTTCATGATACAGTCATGTTCTTGTATCCTTGGTAATTTAGTTACTATAAGTGCAGGGAATACGGATAGCCGATGATTCAGATGAAGTTATTCATTTTAAATCGATAACTATAACTGGGGAGCACTGCATACAAAAAATAAGACCGAATGTCAAATCGGTGCAAGGGATGTATTTTGCTCGTATAAGAAAAGAAAGGATGCAAGAGACACTGTCGCCTGTTGAATTACTCATGATTGATGGCGGAGAAAGTCTTTAATTTTGAGATTAATTGATTCTCGTGTCATTTTATAATTGGGCGATCAATAAGTGAATCATCTGCGCTCTTCCGAGAGCTCTGTCGTTTTAATATTTTGTTACTAATTCAATCCCAAAGCCCATCCGGGAGATTCTTATCACTTCGCCGAATCAAAGCAGCAAAAATATCATCAACTTTAGGACTATTCATTTCAGGTTCACCTTTTTGCCCAGAAATTTCATACTGGGAACAAAACACACATGTGCCTTGGATAGTGCTTGTAATTAAGTAAACGCCCCACTGTACGTTTTTCAGCTGCATGATTGGTAGATCAGGGATTACATCTAAAGTCGCCCCCCTTTTCCCGTCGGTAGGCACATGTCTCTAAATCCATTTTAAACTAAGGCAAACAACAGTTATTGTCAAATAATTTCTGAAGAAATGTCTTTACAGCATTGATTACCACATGGCTTGTGCAATCAATCAGAATTATCATTCTGGGTGGATGTACAGACAGGAGCCATAAATGTAGCGTCCCCTGTATTATTCCCAATCCTAAATAGGCCCTCAGATTCTCCATTCTGTTTGCCCAGCGAATTTGCCGTGATTGGAATTATCACCACCGGTCTAATTGTGTGATTTATTTCAAATGAATTATTCATGCCATACTTTGATTACTCTCAAAGGCTGAAATAAATCTGATTACTTCTTGTGAATTACGTTATTGGAAGACTTTAGGCTGTATTTTAATTCAAAGCAAAGGGTCGATTGCGATGTGAGAAACCAGCCAAACAGGAACCGCCCGCCCAAGACAAAGATTAATTATACCTCTGATTGTTGGGAATGAGTTTTGGATTGATTTTGATCTTGAAGACGTACCAGAGATGTAGCTATCTCGGTTAAACGCAAGGGAATTATGAGAGGATTCCCGGACTAAGGAAGGAGATTAGTTTTCCTAGCTGAAAATACATCACAGCAGCTTCTTACATTGAAATTTTTAAATCTCTCCAATCAAATGTTAAATTTAGAAGTCTCACAACAGAATAATTCCTATCAAGGAAACTGAACAGTAGTGGCGAACAGTGTGCTATTAAAGAGGGCACAGCTAGAACCTTAGTTAGTTCAATCTATTTCCTACAAGTAATATCTTGACCCTGAGGCTAAACGATTCTTACAACTATTAGTCTAGCATCAGAGTGGAGATTATTCAATGGAGGACATGTATTTTACTGGCGATTCCCAGACTCAGTAACTTGGGACACTTTCTCCCCATGTACCAGGATTCGAGGGGAGACAAGGATGCTTAATTCCTTTAAGTGACATCCCTAGTTTTCCAATCCTATTGCCGTCTCAGCATAATCCAGTATTTAGGTTAAGCCACATAAGCCCGTGCATGCAAGACCTCTTTCACTTTCACTATTTGCATACTTTGCATTCATCGAGTATGTAATGCAGCATCCTGGGTGTGTGTGTGTGGGGGGGGGGGGGGGGGACCAGAATGTCAAATAAGAAGAATCTGTCTATTTTAGGTACCCCCAAGTGTGTGATTGAAAGATTTTGGTATTCCCATAAGTAATATAAGCTAACAGATGATACATCAACTTGTTTGGTTTCAATCATAAGAGCTTTGTGTGTTTACCAACGTATACAATCTTTCTAGTTATGCTGTTGTTCCCCTTGTTGTTATGACGTGCTAACGATGTCATCATGACCTTTATTGAAGGTGACATAATGGAAGTTCCTCCATTGTCACTCTAATGTCAAAGTTATCTAGCTTTAGCTTTCCTTTTCCCGTCCGGTACATCTTTGAAATTAAAGAATTGAATATTAGATTAATTGGGCACAACACACTAATTTTGGGACCCTTGAAATATATAACCTTTATCAAGCCGCCCACTGGTACCATCCTCGAGAAGGCAGGTCCGCCTTTGTACAGAGAAACCGTAAATTTATGACATCATGAAAAAGTACACATGTTGAAGAATCTGTTGGAAGACCAAGCATTATACTCAAATAAAGGATTGGTGACATTGCACAATACATTTAGATGACAGTATTACATAAGTTTCTTGTGGCCTGGATTCAGCTCGTGAAAGCATCTGTACAGATGATAGGGTTACAAAACAAGGAAACATTAAATTTCCATTTCCCTTCACCACAATTTACAAGAATCATCGATGGCGTAATCTCTCCACGAGATGAAATTGTCCATTTTAATCCAGGGCTTAATGTGTTCCACTGGTGAGCACCTTTAGTATCTGGTTTCATCACTGTTTTAATCTGGTTTTAAATTGGTTCGCCCTGGTTTACATTCACAGTCCTAGATTACTGGCTCTTCAATAACCTTTACATGCAGCTGAAGTTGCAAAATCCTGGCAAAACAGAGAAAATCAATTTATACCCACTTGGGTGTTGATGCCTGTAACGTTAGTTCGTATTGTTATCAAGCATTTTAACGAGTTCTTTGTCACCTAAAACTGTGCCCCTTCATGTGTCGGGTATTGCATATCCTCTCCTGCCTGGCTGGGCGGGGCGGGGGATTAAATGATGGCAATCTTTGATGCGTCCCGAATCCCAAGATTTGGTCTTTGCTGCATGTATAGAGCAAAGAGCCCAGGGGCCCGTTGCTCCGTTTCTCGCTAACTATTTCCCCATTGAAAGTGTATGGGAAAATAGTTAGCGAGAAACGGAGCAACGGGCCCCAGCAGATTAAATCGTGGTGGACATTTTAATATCGTAACGACCCTGTCCTAGTTCCATGGAGCTTTTAATATAACATGTACTATGACTTCAATTGGCAATGAGCACCTTAATTTATTTAGCGGTTTTCATGCGTTCAGGTTTGGAACTATTGGAATGACACATATGCTGAAGCTAAGAACAGTATTGTTTCAACGTAAGCTTAATATGGAAAACAAAATAAAATGAAAAAAAATAAAATGAAATCAAAGGAGGGGATAATAGAGGTTGAACTCTTATGTTCTCCTTGGGTATGTTCTTGTTCATCAGTTACCATGGGGTGTGCATGAAACGGTTGATTTAAAAAGACTTATACCCATTCTAATTCATCAGGTATTTCCTTATTTAATCTCGGATTATACTATCAAATCATAAAAATGAGATGAGGTCAATCGATGCATCTATAGTACAATCCGGTAGAAATTATGAGAAATGATTGTATTTAGCTGTGATACTGTAGCAAGTGTTACTTAAAGCACCAGCGTCCGCGGGTTAAGGTCAGGTCAGCCAAGAAGTAAAGAATAACCGAGACATCCTTGAGCATCGATTTACTTTCTGCCAATCTGGTGAGAAGTTCCTTCTCCCACGCACTGAACTTTAGCCACTGGTGTTTTCCTGCAAAGAAGCTTGGCAGATTGGGGCAGAAGTGGGATAATATGTGAAATCTCGGGGCGCATATATATAAATATGTATTTCAGGCGGAAACGATTAATACAGGATTAAGAACTGCATGGGTATAGTAGCAGCAGACACATTTATCTTATTGATGACGTCATCGTAGCAAACCGAAAGCCTCATTTCTCCCCAGGATAGTTTACATGACGACACCTCGATTAGACGACAATTTCCAAGCATTCAATCTGTCTCTAAAGCATGTCAGTGTCACACAGTCACCGCAATCATGAGATCGATCCGACTTGTACATTCATACTATGTACAATGGCTATGCATTCCAGACGTCTCCCGCAAGTCGGACGTGCGTACGGTGGTCATGGCAACGCACGCACGACTGACAAAGTGCCTGGCAGAGAGGATTTATACATCTCAAGATCAAGTGAAATATGCTCTTGTTGGATGACATACACTGAACCCTAAAGCCTCATTTGTTATATCCATCCCCATTATATCGCTTCAGATGATGAACATCTATCAATTTGATGTAATAACAAGCGTTCATAAATTCATAGATAGGACAATAAAGTAATAAAATGAGGTGAATTATTGTCTCTCTAATTGTCAGGCCATGCAGAAGATCATATATATCGGTTTCTGCCATGGACCCCTCTATAGCCTATTAAGTTGATACAAACGTATGAGAACTCTGTAATATTTCACACCGACTTTCTTCTTCTACAATATTCTATACTTTGTAATATGCCATCCGATCCACACTTCACAAAATTGTGGCCTTGGTTCTTATATATACTATTACTATAGAACGCATTACAGGCCTTCCTTGCTTAATAGAAATATTTTTCCATGAACTAACAAGGAAAACGGAAGCAAAAGATAACATTACCACGAAACAATTTGATATACTACTCATACACGTTTCTTTGCGTGCGTGAAATCGGGAGCGGTACGTCAAACCAAAAAATGTCTATCAAATGAGTACTGCTAGTTCCAAATGCAGTTTTCCTAGACTCGATCTCACTCACTCAATGAAATCATTTTTTCACCGTGGCTCGCTTTAGATATCGGTCAATGTTTCATTTTTCCCTTAAGCGAATTAAAATTTAATCAGTTAAATGGCTGCAGGCGGGCATTAAGATACCTGTACGAATGATAAGCTGACAATCCAAAACGTGTCTTGGATATGATTAGGTGATTTCCAATCGGGAGACAGACAAACTGAAGACTCCTAGAACGGACCCGTTTTTTTCAATAAGGCTATAAGAACAGCGAGATGGATCAAACTATAGAGTTCGATTGATTATGATATCATGCAATATTCATAAATGAGTAAATATTCTATAAAAAAATTCTATTCTATAAAACTTTTTTTTTAATTTTAATTCATGAAAGATAAACAGTAATTACACTGATTAAATAATTGCCTGACGTTGTTAATTAATAGATATACATATATATATATATATATATATATATATATATATATATATATATATAATATACATGTACATGTATATATGTATATTTACTCCAGTCGTAGCTCATCCCCTGAATCCGTTAGAAATAAAAAAAATAATCCAGACGTTTCGCTTACAGAACTTCAGAACATAAAGATGGATTTGTTCGTTGCACCAACGGGAAATACTCAGACATTTTTACATCGAAATCTGAGACAAATATTGATAGGTCTGCAAAACCGCCCGGCCGAGCGTATCCGTACAAAGGCAGTGAGTTTATGGCTAATCCAGCCATGGGGAAGCTTTGGATCACCAGCTGAGTGAACCTTCCTGAACTATTCTGATATAGCGTGTTGAAACGCCCTACACTAAAATGTGAGGGCAATATTCAGCAATGGGCTTCTCAGAAAAAGCCCATCACTGCTAGTGCTAATATGTGAAACTGTCAACATAAGAAACATGAGTGATTAAACATTTTTGCTTATTTAAAAAAGAGATAGATATAAGACGAAGATAGAGGCAGGAGGATTGTATTCGATTATTGAAACACAGGGAAAATGATCCATTATGTATAGTGGAATGGGATGTTTTAATTTGATTAAAATAGAAATTGTGATGTACATCGAGAAAAAAAATACAATCAACTTATCATGACCTTTTACAGCGCAGTATGTTACAGAAAGTCTTAATGATCAATGAAACATAGTGTAATAGTCAGCTTGAGTGTAGAAGAGGAAACAGGGGATCTATGAAATATTCTTTTTTTCCTATCGTTGTTATATTGTTAAATAAATGTATTTATGCTGAATATAAAAGGGTACAAACAACATCGCCGGGCCCCTCGGGGATAGTAAGACTAGTCGATAATTTGTTATTGCTGTCTAGATCGTGCTTTCTCTCTAATGAACCACGTGAGAATAATTTAGGTATTGTGGCAAGGGATTTGCTTAAACAGATTCTTGTTTGCAGAGAAAGCGTGAGATGCCAACTTGTGATTACTTGTGTTATTTTACATTGCAAAATTATATGTGTGTACATCAACTGAAGTTATAATCTCTCAGAACCCTAACGTCTGTACTAACTGACTCTAAATGACGCACTGATGCATCAGTGCGTCATTTAGAGTCAGTTGGGACACCATGCATGTATACGAATATATTATGCCTAACTATTACATACACCCAGATCCCACGGCCATTGCTTCTTCAACAAAACATTAGGAAGATAATCTGATCTGAACACCTCTGTTTCCTTATAGGTAAAATATAAGTTAACCCATTAACCATTCACTCTATACTCGCTTATCAAACGGTGGGTTAATCCTCCCATATTCCCTTACCGGTACCAGTCTTTTTCTCTGGCATTGTACCGGTTTCTTGTTTGTCAAGTTACTCCATAGCACCTTTTCCTCTATCTATGACAATATCTTCCTTTGATCTTGAATTAGGGGAAGACATCTTACCAAAGACATAGTTATAAAAGGCCTGGGGGGACTACAAATGTTAAAATATAGATTCTAAAGGAGTCGCTGGAATGCATATATATATATATATATCAAGAAAGGGCTGCAAAGGCAGCAAACGTCAGAGAGTGGAACATCTTGTGCCTGAACGTTATTTCCACATATAATATAATTCGAATTTATAACACATGCTCGAAGGCTACATCGATCGTTCCCTCAGGTGCAAGCCATCCATATAAAATCTGCTTCAGTTTTATGAAGGCATTAAATGGCGACTTCTCCATTTTTACGACACAAGGAAGGGAATGACGAGCGGTAACATCCTTCAAGCATTCCATGCAGTTCACGATGTGACTTCCAGTCCCCCTTATCTGTGTGGGGTCGGATCCCCTCAGAATTTTCAACCAGGAATCCTTTTATCCGAGTTTTAAGAATAGATGACGTCGGTGATGCATGGATGTAATCCATTATACCAAATGTAAAGTGGGACATTTGAATTGGATCGGAAGACATTTTGAAGATATGAATAAAAGATTGTGTCTTGCATGTACATGTGTGTACGTGGTACTTCGGCCGTAGTCGTTTAGTCGATCGCCTGTTTTTTTGCCAGGCGTCTCCATTGTTTCTGTCCCCATTAGGACCCATAACTCACGCAATAATTATGACACATTTTAAAGCCTTCATTTCAAACCCATCTTAACGCTGATAGACTGCTTATCGATTTCCACAAAGTCGCCAATTCTGATTGACAGATAAGCAACAGTACAGCTACTCATAGTTAATGCCAGTTATCAGCTTAGTAAGATATGATTATACCGCCATTACGACCAGATAGTCCAATATTGAGATGTCTCCACGGTCGTAAACATGTGCATACACGCAATTTGTCCATTATGAATATAGCGAAAGGTATTATCATAAATGTATCTGATATAAAGGAAATGTAATGGTACACTCCAAAATAGCCTCATTGCGGATGAGAAATACTGGGGATATGAGCATAGATTAGATTTTATCTGTCCATAACTTCCTTTGCATAAGCTGGCTGCATTATACTAGATACCAGCTTGGAGAGTGTATGCGTTTTCGAGTCACTAATGATAGTCACCGATATTATTTAAACATACTACATGCATGTGAATCGTCTCTAACACAGCAGATACATTTAGACGTACCATGGATAGAATATATCATGAAAGTCTGAGAAATTATGTTGATGTGGTGTTTCATTTTGAACGAAATATACCAGATAATATTGTATTCCAACACCCGGTTGAACAGTTTTAATCAATGAATTCGAGAAGTTAATGTTGGCCGCACATTGTGGATCGTTAAATATTGGACCACACGCTGGAAATCATTGGCCTCTCGTTAAAAGTAAATTGGATTTATGGCGAGGAAAATATTTCCAGTAGCATAGGGAAAGGCGTGGTATAGTACCCGAGAGCATTTCGAGTCATAAATATGCATGCAGCTGGTGTAATCCTATTAGAATTTAAACTTTCATGGTGGTTTTATGTAGACATTTCTTCAGCATGGGTTCTGCTTTTGCCTATAACAACGACAATTAATAGCTCTGATTAGCCATCACTGAATTTATTCTATAAATAAATCCACGAATTACGAAAAATCAAAACTTAGTTGGATGAACAACTTTAAACCTGAGAAATGCACTGTAACTTCAGTAACGTATACTTAATGCAACTGGTAGCCCCTATATCCACGTATAGGTCATGAAGTATATAACTCGGAGATAATATTTCTTTCGAACAAGCAGTAACAAGATAGAAATCCTACTCCCACTGCAACTACTGGATTCCAACATTTAATTTATGGAAGAAGAATTAACTCCTCACCCATAATATATTATATTGAACGGGTCCAAAACAATTACATTGATGAACCAGAAGTTTCCATTCATATAATATATTGTTGGAGTGGGAATTAATGGTATTCGTTATTTGACCACTAGGAGGAAGAGGGGGAGATGATTGGTTACTGGGGGCCGATTCGTCCCAAAGTTGTTCTAAGTTAGGCTCAATTACATAGTCCATTCCAATGGTCAGCTATCAGGGGTAGCGCGGCAGCTTAGCACAGAAGAGGGACTTAGCGATATAAGTAACTTAAGTGGACGAAGGTACTCGTGACCTTGGGGTTCAGACGGTTCGGCCCGCGCTCGATCTAGTCAGACATCAGAGAAGAGGAATATGGTTTTCAGCAAGGCTTTATTCTCCAGACACAGGCTCACATCATCATCCAAGGAATGGTCAACCGGGAGTGACAATTTCACATGGCCCACACTTGGCCTTATATACAACTCAAGCAATAAAATAGACATAAAATGGTAGCAAGGTGTTGACAGGTTAAGTTGTCCCATACGTCCCTTCAGACGAGTTAGATACAAAGGTGTGAACAGATTTATGTAGGGAACGTGTGGATTGAGTGACTTCCAAGAACCCAGGTCGCAGGGGTCATTCCAACCTAGAGAGACTCGTCCCTCTCCATCCCCTCCTGCTACAATATATGCCAGCAATCCAACAAGGTATCTTCAAACTTCTATATGTACTTGTTTCTCTTCGTGGAATAAAGAGTAAAATTGAAAGACAAATACATTTAAAAATCTTAAATATTAATACAGTTTATATTAGTCATCATCGATACATTGCCAAATTATTTTTTTTTACTTGGTAATTACTGCCAATTCCACCTATGCACAAGTCCAATAGGCTAGCTGCATGAGCCTGATGAGCTTTACTAAGCGAAACCATGTTGTGCCAAATAGCATTTTCACAGTGCTAGAAGGAGTACATTGTGTATTATTTTTATTTTCATCAATTTATTTGATAAATATAAAAATACAAACATAATCATACTCATTGGTGTTATTTAATTCCTTCAATAATTACCAATTGGGCAGTCTCTTGGCAACCAGGGCATACCATTGTGATGTCAATATATGATTATCACTAAGGGAACAGTTGGTATTGGAAACCCACTGCTGGATTACGTCATAAGACGTTCCAGTAGCATGGTAGCTCTTGAAGAATGTGGAGGATCGTTGGCCCCGTTTAACATACATTGCCAAATTAGTGGTATTCAGCAATGTAATAATATCATACACTTTTGGCACCGAACTAAAAGTCTTCCTCCTGCACTTCCTCGCCCAGAAAACTGACGATAAACCCCAATAGACGCCAGGCATACATCATTTATAATGACAGTTTTACTGTTTCGTGATCGCCGCAAGCTCCTGGGGTTTCTAAGGGTTAATTAGGGTTTAATTAACGCTTTATTAACCATCGGCCGGTACCATGGATGAATACCGCCCGGAAGGCACGCAGTAAATTGTGGGAGGAGGGTTTTAATATGCTGTGCTCCAATTCTAGTCCTCAGGCTTCTCCCGAAACGCAGGGATCGAGTGGTTGCAAGTATTTTCTTATAGCACTCTTAAATCAGAACTAAATTTAAAACTATGGTCATTAGCGATTCTTGGTCGTGGAGTTGACTTTGGAACGAGAACCAGGGTTCTAAATATATTTTTTTAATGAATCACAAATGAAGCCGAATATCACATATTTCTCGTATTCGGCGATGGGCATAATATGAAAGTGCATACATATTCCCGTAACGATCTCTCAGTGGCCATTCCTTTTCTTAGGTTGCCGCTGTCCGTCCATAGGTGTGGTCTGAGAGAATATTTCAGCGACTAGCTAAGGATCTGAGAGCCACATAGTAAGTGAAGAACGCCAAGCCTATAGCAGGGACATTTGGGAAAGTCCACTACGACAGACCATAATGTTCACACTCATAGTAAACCCATTATAGTGGTAGACAACGCTAGCTGAATGTCTAAGTAGTACATGCAGTGGGGTATTTTATGAAGGCGAGGCGAAACATCATGGTTCTTGGAACGTTCTAATCTTTAAGTTTAATTCTCGCGTCCATCCTAACTGAAATCGAGCACATTTGTTTCCTTCCTCCACACATCAATGAAAGACTTTAACTCGTCTCTGTTTCACACTTCTCTTATTATCACTTGTTTGGATCATTAATACCTTCCGCTTGCAAGCGCTTTTGGTATTTTAAACGTGTTGGTTCATCCATTGCCTGGCTTTCAACATGGCGTAGGCCTTTACATTAAACCACAAATATCCTATCAATCATGCTATAATTTCTATATATAGCCGGCTGTTTTCTCTTAAAAATAGAAGCCTACCTTTGAATCAGTGTATTTCCCTGTTGGATCAAGGCAATGAAATGAAAACAGGAAAACTCTTTCAAAAGGCCAACATCTTGCTATACTAATACTTGTTGTGGACACAGTTAGCTTGTTTTGTATAAGAAGTCAAGTTATATGGGGGCGTTGAGACCAGACAGATTGCTGGTTGATGGCCGAAGGGCTGAGAAGGTGATAGTGGACAGAAGCCCATATATGCTTGAACATCAATCTAAATGCCCTTTTTATGGTAGTTAACCAAGAAGCTGTAAGCTCGTCCGAAGCCTTCACGGTGAAGCGTCTGCTCTTCGTCGGCTTTAGTTGTTAACATACAGGACTGGCTATAATCAATTTTCCAAGTTGGTGACAATTCAATATATGTGATGTGTTTCAGGAAAATGAGTCATAAGTCGCAAAATTGATATTTTTCATAGTGTGTTTTTCACAAGATCCCTTTATTGAAATGTTCTGACTCTTATAGGGTTCAACACTTATAGTAATATAAATCCATGTAACAAATTTCAGGACATTATATTAAATATATCCTTGCGTTTTGAAGGCCTTTGTATGGAGTATATTTAGTTACTTTACTGGTAATTCCCCATCCAGAAACATTGCAAACTTTGTTTTCCAAAAAGAAAATATCAAACTTAAAATATAGAAATACTTCTTAAATGTCCTTCATGTTTACTATCATTGGAATCCGCTTGATCCCATCTTTTCAAATATGGTGATATCTCAAAATCCATATTTTGCGACTTATGACTCATTTTCGTAAAACGGATCACATATAAGTGACCATGGTATGCTACTAATGTATACCTCATTTCAGGAGAGGACACCATCAATGAGTATGAATGTATTCATGTATAAGTAATCATATGAATACAGATAATTTATGTCTAACACATAATAATATAGAAAGGGAATGGAAAGAAAGAAGCGGAAGAGTGGGTGTGTTTATAAATTCGCGAAAGGGTAATCATTCAGATAATTCAGACACATATATATAGAAGCCCAGGGCAATCGGATACGAAATCATTACTCCCCATCATATTTGATTACATTCCTTCTGGGCTCTCGAATAATCTCCCGTGATACTACTCATATTGCTCTCATTTTACCATTTATTCCTTATGAAGGATTCTCACATTTCTTATTTTCTTATTGATTGCATTTTCCCGCCAGCCTTTCATTCCAGCGCCTTATCGGGCTCCTTTTACGATTGGATTGATCAAGTTGGAAATACCCAATATTCAGACATCACTCCTCCGAGCAACGATGAGAGTTTTCTCACTAGAACCGCACCTCTGACTATAGTGACAAGTAGTGTTCCTATCATTAAACGTTACCATGCAACACTCTGCCAATAAGCAGGAATTCCACCACTCAGCCCCTACTAATCGCCACCAAGTTATAGTCAGAGACTTCTCAGGAGAAACACATAAATGATCCTAGCTCGCTTTGGCAACCCCTCCTTTTCCTTCACTTCAGTTCCTTCCCTCTCACCCCGTTCACAATTGAAGCGAAAGGAGACCTCCAGGTAGGCGGCGTTTTGTAATATCAGAATCTATCTGCCACCTCACTTAGGCATGGAGATTCCCCTTGGCTTTGAAGGAATGGCGAGCTATAGATATAAGTCGCTCAAATTGTTCTTCTTATGATTCATTTGCTCCATCAAATCTATTGGTAGCTTCCAAGTTGTATAACGACTTCTCCACGGAATGGCCGTCCAAACTGCTATCAAGGACTTGCCTTGAATGTGCGGTGTAAGGATAGTTATATGTTGGTCATTGAATGACAGTCCATTATAACGACTAGATCTATATGGTTTATTCTTTACGATGAAAGATGTCAAGCTTTCTTGAAAAGCATGAAGTTTGTTATAAATTGTCTTTATCAATATGCCAACTGTCTTCTCACCCACCCACGCCCACACACATGTATTTCGCTATACTATACTATAACCCCTTCCCACTCCTGTCACCAACTGGGTATTGTTATAAAGCTCATCTATCATGCATTAAGCATTATGATGTACCTATTGAGGAAACAATGATACATAGTGTATATTTATTTATAAAATTAGAATTCTAGAATGGGAGAATATTCCCTGGACACTCAGACCCCATCTGACGTCATTCCCAGAATTCCCTATACCTGTGTGTGCCGCCTACCTGCAGAGCCACATAGCTACTTGGAGTGTAGAGAAGAAAAATTGACTTACACTAAATATGGGTTTATTCTGAAAGGAATCAGAAATATCAGTCTCAGTTGGCAAGTCTAACAAATTGTTACTTGACTTCAATTCATTTGATTTAACTTTGTTCATATAATCCTAGATAATACTTCGCACGTCTCTATAGCTAAAATCGAATAGAGAGTCTGCAGCCTCGTTCTGGGGAAACACAGGACTAAGTAAGGTATACAGTGTCCGGAGAGTTACACTTTTACTTTTTGACATAAATTTGATTAGTAGCGATTTATTCTCCATTTTTCATCGCATACACCTTTGATAATAAAACAGATTGTGGAGTTCTAAAAAAACCCAAAGAAATCGGTGACTTTTAGGCCCTTTAGACGTTGCTTCAAAAACAGACTCCATGCTTAAAGATGATGATAATAAGATGATAAAGAGATATATGATAAGATGTGATACTGCTGCTTGTATATATCCGTTCACTGGGTAGTTGGGAAAGTATTTTTATCGGGTCGCGTTAAAATAAAACTGTTAAACAAAATTTACTGCCAGATGTTATCAGTTGAGTTGTCTCCACCTTCTTTATAATAAAATACTTTTATGTTAGAAGCCGTAACATACATGCCTGTTTAGTTACTGGTACATAACGTATGTACAGATACGAAAGTACTTTTACTGTAATTATAACCAAATAAAACACGAAAGATTTAATGTCTATTTATTTACTATGGCCCACCTCCTTAGGTACAAATACGAAGGTATTTCGATATAAGAAACCGAAAGATAGTTTGTTTGTTTGTTTGTTTGTTTTTTATTCATAAGCTCATGTACTAAGTACAACATTTTCAGCCTATATAAACCTAATTAAATAATAGTAATACAAATTAATTCATGAAATCGTACAATCACTAGTCAAATTGATTACGCAATTAAATCATAGTCAAATAGTCAGAATAGTAAGAATCCCTTCATGTATCATGTGTGTTGGAAATAGATGAGCCCCATGAGACTTCATTGAAATTGAATATCTTCCAACTACGTTAATTCTATGACCACACATCACATCAGCTATGCACGCTAATGGGTTCATGGATATGATTTATGACCCCCTCCCCCCCCCCCCCCCATTTATAACCTGGACGAATAGCCCCATGAAAATAATTCTGAATGAGAATTCAACATTTCTCCCTCTCCCAATTAATACAAAAATGAATGTTCTCCTTAGACATGCATGCAAGAGTTCGTATGATCATTTTCCCGCAACTTTCCAATTTGATGGCTGTCCCGCAGGCATGGTAAAGTATAGCCTACAGTATTCTAGCAACTATTGAAAGACATTTCATTTTTACTGCCCTCCAAGGTTATATTTATTTGTTTATTCTAGTCATATTCTTACAAATTTCCGATTGCCTCTACTCCTTCCACTAAATGCAGACCGAGGGCAATGTAAAGGCAGCACATCCAAACTTGCAATACGGGAACCAGTTGGAATTCCATGTATCTTATTACCACGATAGGCAGCCCAGTCCCCTGGGCACCATAACCGACTGAGAAATGTTCTTCTAAACCAGCGAAATACATTATCCAAATGTTTCTTTCTTTCTTTAAAAAAACAGAAGGCGCCCTGCGGGCTTGATCGGGATCGGCTGAAGGTGGCACTACGTCAATGATAGTTTTTTAACTGTCTCCTCAATTGGCACTGGGTTCTGGGAATAGCGCCCTAATGCGTCAAATCTGTGGTCAGATTTACCTCTTTCTCTGGGCGCTTCTTTTTACCAGGTGACTGAATAATGACTAAAGGATCGCAGCAACCGAAGAGGAGAGATCTTGAGGAAATTAGTAGCATTAGGGATAGACTTGCTTGGAATGAAAAGCAATTCTGGTGTTACTATCGCCTGAGGTTATTTTCCTCCTGAATGAATAACTTGTGTTTTGCCCCATCCCCGTGGTCACATGTGTAAATTCAAATCCAACTCCAATCTAACACCATTAATGACTGGCTCATATTATGAAATTAAGAGCATTCTACGCACGCAGAGCATATAAAGCATAGGCCTTGTACTATCATGCTAAATTGCTATAATTAGACAAGAATTGATATGAGTTGAACGAGTTAAGTTTCAAATCCGTTGACAGGAAGGTGTTAATAATTTGCACTCACTGCATTGAGCTGCGTTTCTTAGGCTGTGAGCCATACATGTAAACAATTTAATTATACACACTGCTGTATTATAGGGACGAATCTGAAATAGTCAGTTAATTGAACTTTTTTGCGAAAATTAAAACCAAAATTAAACAGATCTAGACTTAGAATTTACTATGTGGCCGATTGGCTCACAAGTAGAATATGTTATTGTACGGACAACCATACCAAGCATATAAATCTCTATTTAAAACAGCTGTTAATGAAAGAAAATTCCCCATTATGTTAACTCAAAGGTCAGATAAAGGCTCACTTAAACATCAAAACTATTATTATTAAGGATACCATTTCAGGTACATATGGAGGAACTGTTAAACACAGAATGTGTTAACCATTGCTAGCCTGCGAATTTGTAAAATGTTTATGGCGGAAATAAAAACAATTATATATAAACACGTGCTGGCTGGGTCACACTCATATATATGGACACACCCGAGGAGTTACTATCACTGAATTATTCAATTCCACAACGTGGTCTATTCAGAATAATAGCATTATGAAGGAATAATTTGATGAACGAAGTGGTTGGTGTGTCGACAGTATCTGACAATAAACCATGTCATGTAAGTATATAGAAACAATCCACCAAGCCACTGTAGTGTGATGAAGGCAATGGATATAGTCATCTATAGGCCTACACAATATATATAGGAGGTCTTTGTATTTACACGAAAGAAAAAGGAGCCGCTTGCATCAGAGAACACTTCATAACCATTTTTGATTTTGATTTTTTCTCCCTCAGTTCCCATTTTCCAAATTTCTCTCGTTGGAAGGGAGCTGATTCTATGGAAAAATATATAGTAGTGTAGTGTTCCTTATATATAGTGTAGGTTAGTTCTCCTCGTTCCCCTCTTAGGCCAAACATTGTGATAAATTTGGAAAACCAGTGGTGTTTTGTCATGTGGGTGATAAAGTAAAAACAGTTGTTTTTGCCCCCATGGAGGCTACACTCTATACGCATCTCGTAGGCAGCGGCTTTCCATAGGGTTGCAGGCTTTGATGTTTACTGCCCTCAGGACGCGTATAGAGTGTAAGGTACATTTAGGGAAACTCCATTTCAGTTCATTACCAAGGACAAGTTGGAAAGCACTAACACTAAACATCATTCACACAAAGAATGGACCAATTATAGTTAACCTCATGCAAACGTCAGCCCCATTTACCACTCTATATGGGGATTCGACCTCCTAAGTGCTGACCCTATACATATTCAATTCTCTCTACCCAATGACCAATGCATTTCAGCTGCCTAAAACAAAAAAGAAAGGGAAAGTTACAAACTAAACATGTTTTTTAAACCAGTGACCCCCCCCCCCTAACACACGCACATACCCCAACGCCCACACTCACATAACACACTGTTTCTCCTCTCTTACCACTGAGCACTCTCACTCTGAATCTGCACCAACCGATTTTCAATCATTTTCTAATCCCATTATAATGTAATCATTCGTGAAATATTAAATGTTTGAATGTCTATGGTCAGTAAAAAAATAAAAAAATACTTCATAGTCAAAATAGTTCTGACATGTTTAATAAAAATAAAATACAAAATACTCGATATTAAGTTCATTTGTATTTCCCAGACTACCCTCTCTTATCCAGTGTCGTGTGTAGTTGTTTAATGAGCAAGTGAAACAATAGACCACACGCTAATTGCTGGCGTCTGGAGAATGTAGACAGCCCTTAACACTAAGTATATATTACACGATTACCGGAAGTCATCTATTCCGAGAATTCAGGCGGCACTACGGTATATCGGCTCCACTGAGTGGTTCCTCTGCTAATTGCACCATTACTCATGCATTATTAGCGCTGTGAGACCTGAAAAAAATGTTATTAATATGGATGAAGAAGCGAATGGGTTGTGTGAATGCAGGAAACGTGTATGCTAGGCCGAAGGTGAAGGGAATTTACTTTGGTGCGAGAAAAGGAAATATAGTGCGCATAGGATTGCCATTTCCAATTGGCCAATGGACACAATTAGTGAGTTAAAGAAAAATGATTCTCGTCCCATTATATCATGTATTCCATTATATAAATCTGACAATAACAATTGTTTTTCAACCTAAGCACAATTGTGTTTTAATAACTTACTAAGTTACTTGAGTGACAAAAATAGCAGTGCGAAAATATCCATTGAGAATAAATTATTCATTTATTCATACATGGCACCACAGACCTGTAATGAGTTGGTATATATAACTGGTCAGGAAATTTTGCCCGTCGTAGTAGGCACCAGCCTTCATCACAGAATGTGAGGTTTTAGACTTCATAAAAAGATAGTTATGCCAAATATTTCCATAAAAGAAATTTATGGGGCAAGTTATAGGAAGCAGCCTCAACTTGATTGTATGGTTCCTGAAAAGCTCTGCAATATAATGCCACCATCAAACGTTATAACAGGTCAGACTAGTTTATAAGGTCACATGGCCCGATTCCTATGATCATTCACCTAGGACTGGATGACGTCAAACTCGATAGGCCTGTCAATCAGACGGGAACGATCTGTCACACAGCTGTCAATCTAATCTTAAGGACTCTTAGACACCGGGGTTCTGGTATCTCTAAATGCTTCATCAGGGATACTTTGGATACCTTGGCACCATTTCCTGATCGCTTCATGCAACTACTTTTGAATGTCTTGCATCCTAGGCATGTCTCGCCCAAGTAAAGTTACACAAATAGTTCTCTTGTTTATCTTGGATTGTGTCAGAAATAGCGTCAATTTTCTTCGTATCGTGCAAAGAAGCAATGTCAGATAACTGAGGAATTTTGAGGTTTGATACAAATATTGGGTTTTGTAGAGCATCGAAGTATGAACGCGATACCTGGGAGAGAAAGATTCCAAAAGTTTACAAACCAAAAATGCTTGATGGTACAGGGAACAGCATAATTCCAGTTGTAAGGTGGTTTAAGGGCTTATAGACACGTACTGGAAGAACTAAAAACAGACGTGTCCTTCCCAGATTCCTGGGGCAACAAGTAAATCAAGCAATCAGCGCGTCTACAAAACACCAACAACGTCTTTTATGAGAACTCTCTAGCCAGTCTCCTTATTAAAGGAAATGCTAGTGGATATGGAAAAGATATGATGTTTGCAGCCAATGCATGGTGATGAAATGCACCCTTGCCATTATCATGTAAACCATATGCATGCCCTAATGATTTGCTCCAGGTCGAGCAGTACGGCAGTCTGCACAAGAAATTAGAGTTGCTCAGTCTATCAGTTCTGGCAGGCCGTGTCACCGCCTGCTCTGCGAGAAGCCCATTGCCAGGGAATGTAACACCTGTAAGGTCGAGTGATATATTTCACGAATGTTGTTGATTTCACCTTCACTGAGAGGGAACTGACCCTGTCACTTCCCCCCGGAAGAAGAATATGGCACTTGTAGCTATTTGATATTTCCATTTTCCTGATCAGCAGATGTTAAGTCCACCCCAAGTGTCCAGTGGTATAGATCGTGGGTGCAAAGCTTATTGAATTCGTTAGGCCATTTTCGTTTCTGTCTGGAAACAGCCCAATTCAAGATGTTACGTTCATATTGCATACTAAACAAGACATCAGCTACACATGGATATATTTGATGAGAGCTGTAGAGCTATGCAGAAATGTATACAACAAACAAGAAGAATTATCACATCGAAATTTTCTATTCACTGGTGTTTATATAGGAATAGGCATGTATTCATTTAAGATCAATGGGCTTCATTCTAGCAGCATTCAGAAATGTTTATACTATAGCCCCTCTTCTTCTATATATGGGTATCGTTATTCTTTCTTATGGTTAGGTACAACTTGTTAATTTAATCACAATGCGTCAAAAACAAAATTATTCTATGATAAATATAGATAAGGAAATAATAGAGCAGTATAATAGTTCATATGATTCCCTGATGAACACATCCAAAATTCAAACAACTTCTAACATCTAATATCATTATACATAATGTTTTTTAAGGCAGCATACGTATGGTATCCAACACTGGCTGTCTTCCACAATCTTTGTTTAATCTTACAAACACACGGCATGTGTCTGTGGCCAGTTCAGCGATCGCGACCCCTCCCTGCCCTCTCAACCTTTACTGATGAGGTGCTGACTATTGGATTTTAAACAACTGTCAGCCTGATCATGGGAGAACCTCAATTGGGATCTTGGTTATTTTCTGAAGAGTAGGGTGTTAAATTCAGGGGTTATTATTGGTATGTAGCTTAGGTTATTGCGGTTTGACATATATTAATATTTGGAGGGCAGGTTGACCCATTCTTGAACATTACCTTGATCATGCCTAATTAATTAAGTTAGTCATACGACACTATTATAAAAAACAAATGGCTTTAATCTTCGCCACTCTTTATGTTGAAGTTATTTTCTACTTTCTTTCTCGAAGAATCCAAACATTAGACAAGGCGTTTAGTAGGGAACAATATGTACGTGTCTTTAGATTTTATTTTACTTTGTTTTATCTAAAACGTAATCATCAACAGAAACCTATAATTAATGTTTAGGTCTGGCTATGTATTTGAGAGTTAAGGCCGAGAAATATGTTCAAAACGATTCACCTGAGGTGAACTATTGGTCAGCCTAAATTCAGCTCTCAACCCCTGAGTTTGGGTCACTCGTTATCTCCATGCGTGACGAGACGTACGTCAAGTTTCACCTCGCTTTACCCCCAGTCTCTCTCTCCTCATTGCTCGTTTCTCCGACCATATGATTTCCTGTCTGTACGCTAGTGAGTGCCTCTTTGTAAACATGCAGGATGCATGGGTGTCAGCTTGATAGAACCAAAGATAGCATCTTTGATAGAACCAAAGATAATATCTTGATATAGAACCAAAGATAACATCTTTGATAGAACCTAACGTAGGAGAGCCAGTCAAGTCTTTTGATTATTAAATTGTTCTCTTCTCTTGGGAAGGGCGGTGTTAAAGGGTGGCGGGGGTAACTTTCTGATTATCGAATCCAATTACTTGGGAAGATTTTGATATGAACGTGTGAATGTTTAAAATTAGTATTAAACCAGTCAGAGAGTCAGAAAATCAATATCTAGAAATAATAATTAATAGAATTCGAAGGAGTTCAAGGAGTCTAAGAAGCAATGGATAGGACCAAGGCATTTGACACTTTCGGCGACCACCAAGTCATTAATTGTTATCTGTACCAGCCATTAAATAGAATGCATATCATGTTTCCCAATGTCATAATATGTCCCATAAAACATTAAAGAACTTCTTCAAGGGTGGCAGACTATATAATTATCTCAGGAAGTGGAAAATTATATCAGGTCGAGGGATCGGATATTAAAGAGCCCATTTATTTTTATAGAGACGGTTTGTGTGATTGCCTTTTCGCGATGCATTGTGCAGTTAACCTCTTTTGTAATAATGTATTTTATGAAACAGATTGGTGATATTCTCTGTTGTGCAAATGTTATTGGACCCAATTGAACTGTTTTAAATGAAAATATATATTTGTTGTTCTAACACTTCTTCCTTTTGCGTAGGTAGTCAAATAAACTCAGAACTATTGATGGAGTTGAAACCCGTAAATTGGTTCGTTGAAATATTGTAGAACTGCACTTTTATTTTTTATTTTGACACACATAACGGCTACCTTAATGAACCTATTTACTAAAAAAACATTTAACATAGGCGATGTTCGAAATGGTCCTACAGTATATTAACTACTTTTGAACAATGGAATATTAGATTAAGGTCAGCTTTGTTTGTAAGCTATTTCGGTTAACTTGATTCAGAGAGTGCTATTTATTTATAGAGCAGTGTTGTTACACCTCATCAGATTGCGGTTCAATTCGGTGGCTTCTCTAATGAAGAAGCCACAGTTGGAAGCCACTGGGTCTTTCTGTTTCCATGCAGGGTGTGTCCCCGAAAGACGAGACGGGAATTCCACCAACGTCTTTGGAAACTATTGCCTTCGTGACTCACATCATGACTCGCTAAATTCACAGTAACGGTCCTTTTTTCATTTGTCTTGGCCCTCGTGCCCCTATGTTAAGAATGCCTGAGCAGTAGAAACGACAATTCAACACACATTGCCTTAGTATTTATTCATAACAATAAGCAAGATGGTGTTGGTTGGTTCAGGATCTTTAGTAGCATCTGAGTCTGGTAGTCAATGCATACATGTATTCTGAATCGTGTATGAGTTTATACTGACTAATTATGGAATTCCTTCTATTCTATATGTGATTGGTAAACGTGTATTCGGGTAATTGTACTTGATCAGTGGATGAGTAATCACAAGCTCATAGTGTTGTTGAAACCTATATCAGCGTGGAGTTTAAAACAGCGTTATTCTCTGTCATTCCTTATATTATTAAATATAGTTAACTTTTCTCAAATTAATGGGATATATTCATAAAGAAACAAATAGTATATCATACACATCGTCTCCACCTTACACGGGGAGGGTGTGATTATACGGGCAGGGGTGGGGGAAGGAATATTTCGCCCGGAAACTAATCTAATTTCGATGGTCATTTCCGTTTTCAGGGCAGCATTGGAAACGATGCGCAGTGGCCCGCTATAATTAGAACTAGTCTTTAGGGACCTGTTTCGGAAATGGGACACGGATGTAAAGTACTTAATACAGATCTCAATACATATGTAATAATGATTTTATGCATTTAGTTGTATAAAATAGGTTTTCTCTCCTAATGCCATCGTACTGGCATATATACAGGGAGCTGATTACATTTCGTGCCAATCATGAGGATATAATACCTCTATTATGAAAATGTAATCCCGCCATCTGCTTTCTCCATAAAAGGCCTCATCAAAGTTGCATACTTTGCACATATTAGAGATGTTAGACTAAATTACCAGATCAACGGGCAGGTGATCACCATTGAAGAGAAGTTCTAGTAGGCCTATATACGTCTTGTTTCTAATTTGCATATGCATTATTGCTGTACTTGTTTCTTACATTTTACCAGAAAGTATACGAATATAAAGGCATTGTATTCCTAGAAACAGCAGAACTTTGCATGCGTGTCATATAGAAATGGGAATAATAGATATGATCCCCCGAGGCACAATACCCTTTCATAGTCCGTACATTAATAAATAAAACTGCATTAACCTCTCTATATCTACAATCACAAGAAAATAAATGTTTGAAGGATGAAAGCGAGAACATTGTTCTTCTTGTCTATAGACAGTTTTGGGGAATACAATATGCTCCTCATTTGTATATTGTACATGTTTCGGTGTGTTGAATGTATATAGCGTCTTTTGCTGTCATCATATTTTATCGATCGCTATGATGTATAATCTAGAGCGGCACGCGTACGTGGTATGTCTATGTATACACATCTGCATGCATTCAACACGCTACTATAGATTTTTACCTCATGTTTCATCTTCAGGGGACCCCAACCAGACATTCTTTTATTTTATAGAATTTCAAATGTCATGCAAAGTGGCATTTAAGCAATGCTAACTCTGAATGAAGTAATAACAGTGTTTCCAGGCACGTTCATCACATTTCGCATGGATGCACCTGAGCCATCTGAATTGAACAATATTCTATGTCTTTCAGATGATGTGCTTTTGGCGAAAAATCGAAGTTCTGGCTATAGCTTTAGAAAAATTACTTATTAGAATTATTAGGTGGAAACAAGTTATAGCCATCTCAAGCTTGCTATTCAGTAGACAATTGTGAAAAACAAAGTTAAAGTTTACATTCTGATTCCAGATTATATAATGGAAGTGAACACTTACTCTAACACCTCATCCCTGACCCTATGCATAATTAATTCATGGGTTATACCTCAGTGGGAATACAGAAACTTCAGATGACGAGATTATCGGTAAAATTAAGTTAAGATGTGAATGTTCACCCATGCACATGAACATTAACTGCAAAACGACAAGTACTAAAAATATAATGCACCAATCCCATTGTTTTTCACATCCAATATTGCATATCCCTAGGTCTTCATCACAAAGCCACCTCCATTTAGAGTCAATAATTGTCTTTGATAAATACACAGGGCAGGAGTGGTGAATGAATATCATTACCACCTCGAATATTGATCACAACTTCGGTTGCTGATTAGATGTGGATGCAGCCTCAGAGATAATATTTGATAAAGGGCCAGGAGGATAGGCTTTAGACAATGATATTATTGCAGGTGGAGCCAAGCTAGCAAAGACTTATCTGGCATGCCCTGACCGTAACAAGATTCAGTGTCTACCATTTGAGAGCCTCCTCTTAACCTTGGGCAGCTGTAAGAAAACCTGATAAAAGTTTGCTATATAAGACTAGTTTGTGAACTTGCATCCTGAATCGTGAATCGTGAATCTTCGTGGCCATTTCAGTATATCTCTGAACTTGTTTCAACAAACAAATACTCTCCGAATCGACAGAGACGCCAAGCCTTTAATAGGGGAAATCCAGGGATGTGGAAACAAACCTCTATAGCCATTCTGAATAGGCAGAGCAGCAGGCCTCAAAGAAGGTCTGATAAAAGGCATCAGACATAGTGTAACATCAGCCGGTGTACCTGTCTCATAGTCTGTTGGATTCAGCAACAGCCCATTTCAGAATGCTAATTAATAGTGAAAAAAACATTCCCCCTTTCCTTTGTCAGCAACGGAAAGAGGCATTATATTCCCACGAATCTAAGTGGATCAGCTGATGTCAGTTTCTAGCTGACGGCGAGTAATTTAGTAACTTAAACTTGGAGTGATCTGTATCCAACAGCACTTGTTATCAAAAGTTTAAACAATTTATTCATGATCTGACCAAACAAAACCCCTCCGTAGCTTATATTCTGATCAGTCCATCGATTCTTCATTTCTTCCCACTAATACTCTTGTACCTTTTAGGGCCTTTTAGGAATACAAATAGGCAACTGGCGTGCTTCGACCTTAATTGCTTCACTGGATTAAGGTACAGAAGGAACCCCGACCTCACGTTCTCATTTCTTATCCAGAATTACATATCACTTACTCACCGATTTCAGAATGTATTCAAGCATTCTGTCTCATCTTCCTCATTCATCTGAGTATGCCTACAAAAATATATAGAGAAAGGCTATAACCTAGCTTATGTCTAAGTACCAGTGGTCATAACTTTAAGAAAAGGCCATTTCTGCTGCATGACAGTCACCGCCAGAAATGGAACCAATTCTCTTTCTGAAGAAGCTCTCTGTTGGGCGTCCAATATCATGGCAATCAATTTCCCCATGCCTCTTGAAATGGGTCTTTTATCTTATTTCAATACAGTGTTTGAGTATCGGGAAGTGGCTTTTTCGCGAATGAGTTTAGTTTCTGGTTTAATATTTGTTGGACGTAACCTTTTGGAAATCGATGTCCGGTTCTAGTTGTCGTTCCATTTCCCACGAACAAGACAAGGCCTATCTTCAGCAAGACTAATTGACACAAGATGGTATTTCCTGGTTATCCTCCCACGCCCGCGAATGTGTTTGTCTACACAGAATGGACTCTCCACCGAGGGTGGAGGTCTTCAGTCTAACTACATAGGCACTGTCTTGAGCCTTAATAGGTCTATCCCTAGGATTCGTGCACATATTCGTAGCGAACAAAGTAACCCCTCTAAAAATCTGCGGTAAAGCGTTGATGGGATGCTCAAAATGCGTATAAAACCAAGCATGATCCTTGTATGTAGGCTACTCTTCTAATGCTACCCCAAAATAAGTCCCATCGGTGCTCTATCAACGAGATGATTATTTTATCGCCTTTTTGTCCAGATCTAGCTAGGAAGAGAATACGGCTTCATACCAGCTATAGAATCAGTGCGTAAACCTTATGTTATTGTGCTTTCAGATGATTTCGCATCACAAATCCATTATTTGACTTCCGCCAATTCGCAACCAAGGACAATGGATCGACACCAAATTACTTGTCCTTCCTTCCGTCACTTTCTTCCCTACAATGGCAAACAACGATAATCACTCAGGCATTCGAGGCAACTCCACGTAAACATAGTAAATACTCGGTATTTATTAATAATTCCTGATTGATAACATCCAATATCCGTTATTGTCCTTACGGGAGATACAAAAAGGGGCAGTGGCTCATGCTGGCCCGGCAATCTAATAGCAGAAGCTAGAGTCAGATCCCTGTTGCCGCCCAGACATCAGAGTTAGGGTTATGAGGAGTTATGAATTATGCTCTTGGATGCTTGCACCGAATTCCTAAGGGAAATAAGCAGTGCCTTCTTATCCGGGAGAACCATGACACAGATGTACTGTTTTAATTATGCTTTGGGTTCCTAGATGCTACATGGAAATATAAACCTCAGTCTTTGCACCCCTCCTCTGGTTCACTTGTGTAATGCTCGGATTATAATGTTTCTCCATAAAACAATTCAGCATTTTTATATGTACAGTTATCATAAATATTTCAAATTACTTCACTGAAATTATTATTATAATTCTTTTATTTCCGACATAACAATGCACGAATTGTGAATTAAGTTGTTAAACATTGTTTAAAAAAAATCCCAGACATGTAATGGACCGGAACATGTTTTCACACCTGAGAACATTCGAGTGATCGAAAAAGTTTTAAAAGATTTTGTTGTTGTAAATGGTCACAATCTCAATACAATTATTTCAAATAGACTCTCTGATAGACACAGGTCTCCTGGGTAAGCAATACATATCCCTGCCACTGTCCATACGTATCAATTCTTTGCAATATCTGATATATTTCATGGCATGCATTGATTGCAAACGACACCTGGAATTAACGCATGATTATATATACTACTAACCACATAAACGCCCCATTCTCTCTTGAGTCACGAACTTAAAGCACTTACCCTTCGGTCCATATACCCTGACATAAAGTAATCTTGGTTTCCTATTTTTCATATACATCTGCTTGATCTACTTAATTATTAACGCTCATACACAATCTCTTCCAGTACAGAAACTACAGTGATTCTGCCCCTTGCCCCTGCAATCATTCATAAGAAGACTGGAGCCTATCACAATAAAACTCATAGCGCTAATCTATCCTGGCCCACTCATCAGTCCTCCAGCTTGCTTGGTCCAGCATCATAACGGACGGGGGGACACGAAGCTTAATTAACTTCATACACATTACTCACCACTTGGTAACATATCCGCTGTCGATCCGCTAGGGCCCAGGGTATCAAGCTCTCCTGCCAACACCTCACACATGAAACACGATTTGGCCTGATGAATATTACATTACAGGTTTAGTGTTCATGAATGTTCATCAACATTTATGTTATATTCCCGGCGTTTCATAAGCCCTCCTGAGTGTGATGTTCTGGTAAAGCTGCATTTTCAGTTGACATCTTGTCCTGCAGTGGCTTCACTTATTATCGCTCCTGGGCGGCCATTTTCTCTCAGCCGGTCCGACTTCAAATTCTTGTATAGACATTTAATAGCAGCAGAATATGGATAAATCCAGTCCTATAAGTCAAAATCTGAGGAATTTGTTAAAATTTTCTTTGTCGTAATATCTGAAAATGCAGCTTTCATAATGAATGCTCTTCGCCTGGTCGCAAAGACAAGAGGGTTTTTATGGCGATTGTCTGTTGCAGCCGGTAGCTAGTGGCGATTCCCTCGTTTTGATGTGGGAGATCACAAAATGTCCCCCAAGTAATTAATAATCACAATGTATCGCTTGGTCGCTCTTGTAAGCTGTATTATAGAGAGTCGGAACTCTATATTTTTTTATTGCAAATCGCAAAAAGAGCAGCTACAATTGGTACCTGACCAATACAACACTCGCAAATATTGGCTGTAACACTATTTATCTATGAACCCGGAAGGGCAGGCTGGAAGATCTATCTGTAGAAGTTTTAGTCCGTTTCTGTAACATTTTATAACTGAATATAAATTCTATATACACACAAATTCTACGAATATGTAAGCAAATGTTAGGAATAATAAACGACATGCATATGTGAATGGCAACAAGGCAACCAGTAAACGTTGCCAATCGGTACACTCTGCTAATTTCCATCATTTTCGCACTGGTCCTCTTACTGCCATGATAAATAGAAAATCTTTCTCCGTGGGAAGTATAGTAAGGCTCATATTGATGCAGAAATCACATCTACCAGTGAAGACACTCCATGTGTACAAGTTAGATGTCTGTGCAACACCGAATGCAAATGTTAAATGAATGGTATCAGCCAAAGCTGCCACTAAAATTGCATGACATGGTCAAATTTAGATGACTGCAACTTCTTTTGAGAGTGGCAACATAATGATTTTGGGGGGTTAATTTATGGGATATGGCCTCAAATAAAGGTGTAGAAAATCTGAAACAAAATTGGACTGGTCATTTTTTTTTATTCAGTAAAACGTGAAAAAATATCATTTTCCCGTAGACTCCTATAGTGAACCGCCGTTTTCTTTCAAGTGACTTTAGAAAAAAAAGAAATGGTGTAACATATGTTTCCCCCAATTATTTGTTTCTTAAGTAGTAACGAACAATCCCTGAATGTTTTATAACAATTGCACCGGGCAATTTTCTTTCCATTGATCTCTCCTCTATACCTTTAAGCAAAGAATGTACAGTCAAAGCTTTCTGACCAACTCTTAAAAATATCTATAAGCTCAGGCTGCTAACGAAGGACTGCTAATGCTAACTACATAGCAGAGATATGCGCCCACATATCAGTCATACACATATCAGTCATAATAACCGTTTATCAAATCAATTCAATTCAATCAAAAGATGTCGATCCTCGCTTCTCAGCCAAAGTGTGTTTTGTACATCATACTGCGGACATTTCATCTTGGGAGGTTCGACAAAATTAATTAGGGATATAAGGTATTAAAGGGCTACATGTTGGGGTATGACATAATGTATTGATGGATATAGGACAGCTCCCCTACCCTACTCCCACTACCATTCTGAACGTTCTCGCCACCCCAGCCCCCACCCACCCTGGGACCCCCTATGACATTCTGCAGGGACTTTCGCCCCCCCCCCCCCTTTACATGGTACTTCTGATTAAAAGGTTCCGGTATGGCACAGTATAATGGAGCAGATAATTTATTAAACAATGTTGGTTATATCCCTCTTACCGGATAACAATTAGTCCCGGAAACCGGAAGTACATTAACGTACATAGACGCTACACTATTCTTTAGTAGCAGACATTGATGCATACGTCTCTCAGTCTGCCCCTGTCTGATTCCGTCTGCCTCTGCATCCCTATTCTTAGTATGTATCCCTCTTCTCTCATAAAATATTTAAATCTGCAAGTAGTAGAGGACCAAAAATAACTCTGGAAAATTACAGCAATTATATAATCTGCCAGAAGAGAATATAAAAAAAATTTATAGCGAGTCACAAATTGTGGTTCTTCAAGAGAAAGTTAAGAAAACCAATAATACTAAACCTTGAAGAGGAATTACTCGAATATTTAATTTTTCTTTAGTGTTTATAACAGAAGTATTAGCTAAGTCTTAGGATTAAGAAATGAAAACCGGGAAGTCAGAATATTTTTGCAACTTGTTTTTACGACAATACCGCTCTTATAAGTTCAACTATAAAGATGGGGCGCGTAGTCTTGAGGAAATTTCCTTGCTGGGGAAATAGCATGTCATACCTGTCACCCGTGTGATAAGCTATAGTTATTTGCATAGTATAATAAATATACTATGCATTTATTCACAGGGATATCCTTATTAAAGAGTAGTGTATCAAACTCTGAGAATTAACTACCATATAAATAGGAGTTTAATGGATCGTTTCAGAGAAAAATTCCCAACTTTTGAAGAGGATCTACATTACTGAGCCAGAATTCAGAAGTACTGATCGATGGCTTCCCAGAAGACGGGAGAATTATTAAAGTCATTTAGCCATTGATGAATGCAACATGAAGGGCTGTCTGGTAAATGGCATTCGAGGAAAGTCTTTTTCACTTTGAGCCTCTCACATATTGGCTGTGACACTATTTATTTATGAACCCGGAACCCTTGGTTTCATCAAGACACTGTGCCAATTTTGGTATCGGCTTGCTGTAGCCCAAACATGTGAGACACTTCTAGTACATATTCTGCCACTCACAGGCAAAAAGTACCCCATTTGGCCCAATATTCGAAACAGTAATCCTAGCTGATTTCAGTAGTGAACTGTGGATTAATCTGTCATGCTCTATTATGTCCCTATCTGGATGCCACTCAATCTCCTTTCATCCTTGGGATCCAAATTTGAACCAGCTCGATTTATTCACAGGATTTAGTACATTATCAATCCCATGATAGTAGATCATACTTACACATACATGAGTTCCCGGAGCTAATTTAAAAATATAAGCTATGGATCTCTAACGCTCTAACAGTGTAACTTCAGTTATCTCATATATTTTGATTTACTTTCATGTAGACCGACGCTTCTTATCATCATTGGGTGCTGTTCATTATAGTCTTATTTGATTTCTTTCTCCAGGGAGCATGGGTAATGTATTAGCCTTGTTGTAATCAAGAGCCAACTATGTTTCAGTGTAGGAAACGATCGCCTCTCTGTCATCATATCGGCGAGACATGATCATAGGTGTTCATTCTCTTTATCATGAATGCCCTACAGATGGAAGCCCCATGGGAGGGCTATTTTGCAACATTTAGTTCACATAATTATACATGGAAGATAAACGTGATTATTTTCTTTCTCCTTTGAACAAGTACATAGCCAAGCTATGCATATTCCTATTTTACGTCAACATTAGCCGTATGTTATAACCAATTTTATCACCCACTTGTCTTTTTCGTAACACCGGTCATTCTAAGATAATATTAGAGTCTCACTGCATTTATATATATATGCTCTTCGATCGTGTTACTGAAGTAGCAATAATGCACAATATTATTAAGCTTTCAGCTATTCTGTCGTCAGGTTACCCACATTTTATAGAATTCCATCTAATAACCTCACATGAATTTCATATCACTTTCATATATCATCACATTTCCAATAAAATACTCTGGTCCAATATCACCAAATATCATGGGACTGGTTTGACAAATTATGAGTTATCTCTTAGGCATTAAAATGATTTCTGGGTGGTCCATCTTGCATATATATATATATTATAGTTGGTATTTCACCATCTCGAAACGTCAGGTTTTCCATGAGCTTACCAGATATGATAAATAAAATAGTACATGTAGATTAAGTGTGCGGTCTTCTTTGATGTATCAAATACACAACACCCATGGGAGGGAAATCTGCATGGAAGTAGATAACCCCCTGTGGTTGAGACAGTATACAACAACATTTCTTCTGAATTTGCTAGCACTGAACGCGAGCTCCCTGGCCACAAGTGCTGTACTTTAAACTACTGCTGCAGCTTAAGTAGCTCTCTCTCTTTTCAAAAGTGGGTCTTTGGTTCTATTGGGTCTTAGGGTCCTATAGATTCTCCTTCCTCATGCCTCTCCCCTAAAGAAAGCCCCATTTACCCAGACACGCACTGAACTGGTGAATAGTACTTGCGGCAGTGTAAAACACTACTACCAGGGGGCACTCTACTCCCATTCTACCTTTCATCTCAGACTAGATCCGGATTATGGTTGCGTGCGCATGAGGAATCTTGTCAAGATAAGATAAATGGGGAGGCCCACTTCCAGGTAAAGATGATGAAGATATCGGAGATGCTTGTTTTGAAATATATGTATACACATGTGGTCCTTAACCCTTTGTTTATGCTCAGATTGGCATAGACCCAAGGTGTCCTTTGGTAAACACTGAGTGTGTGGCCCAGCTTCATAACTCATCGGGCACGTTGCACAACAAGTCCTTTCTTATATAAGACTTTCTTTTCTTAACTAAATGTCCTTGCTAAGCGGCTGGTAATGAACTTTTAGGGATGGAATTTGCTATACCGACAATGCTAATTTGCATTACTACAGTAGGAATTTCCCATGTAATCAAGAAAAACAATGATATTTAAGTAAAGATTTCTTATGCAACAGGGCCCATGATGGCCTGACTTTTACATTGGTTTTGTTCTATTGTAAACTAAAACGTTCTCAGAAGCGGACTATTTTCCCATAAGCCTATGCCCTTTGAGAAATATTTTTGGAAATATGTTTAATATAGAAATGTATATTATCATCAGAGAACATTAAGCCAAAGGTAGCAATTTAAAGAGGAGCGATGAACGGTGAGTGATCGGATTGAAAATGCATATTAAGAATAGAATCAGGATAGAACAATTAGAAGAGAGAAGAGAAAACAAATATTACTGAGTATGTACTGAATTAATGATAACTTAGGTAATATCGGGAGCATCATGTTTCGTCTCTAATCCTAGTATTGATATTGGTATTAGTCCGTACCATGTTACAATTCCATGATATCTATCGATGACTGATGTAGATTATTACTCTCCATCTGTGCCTTGGTTAAAATTAATAGATTTCATGTTAGATACCACTATGGGTCATGTGACAATTTAAAGGTTTTACCACGACATGGACAATGATTCAATAAAGATAGAGGGATGTATTAAACCATTAATATTAAACCAGTGGTACATACTCGAGGGAAGGATTACATTTTTAATTGTGCGGTAAATTGCAGTAATATAGCAACACACTCTTGGAGTCGACATTCTATTATTTGTGGAGTTTGAACTAGATGGGCACAGGCCTAAGGAAAAAGAAGACGGTGAACAGGTATAGCTACATGGGTATATTTCCTGACGTGGATAACACGAACATATTTGTCATTCCCGAATGAGATTTAATCGTACCAAGATTTATTTGTGCGCTACTCTATCAGGGCAATAGCCCCTAACAACCTACAGAATATATCTCCTCCGAGGCTGGTGCATACCCCCACGTATCTAAATCTTCAGGGTGCTTGGTAGAAACGGGGCCCTTAAGAACAGTATCGGGAAGGTGGAAGTCATAACGAGGTCACCCTGGAGGGTACTACAGAGTCAATGAAGGATTGCGTTCACTGGATTCAAAGCAAATAAACTTGTTACCCAATATGGGTGGCGGCTTGTTTTTGAACAACTGATTTCTATATTATCTTTTGATAGATTCCAGACAATAACAGATTTGCCAAGAGAATTGGCACGAAAGGCATTATTTATTGCAGTGATCCCATGCACGACAGACGAGGGGCTACCAGGCATATATATATATGCTGTAAAGCACCACTCTGCAGATAGTCCACTGCATTAAAATGTCTTGTCTGCATTTGAGTTGAACACCATTGTTTACACGTGTCCTCAGAGGAGTTCAATTCATGAGCATGCTACCACCGAATCATTCCGTCACGCGATGGAAAAACTGAAATACGCTTCATTACTGGTCGGAAGGATTCTATGACAGCATGAGAGGCAAACTTCGTAACAAAAGACATTGGAAATAAGCATGGAAAGAGCTCACTGGGAACAGTATTGCCATCATTACAAAATATCTAAGCTAATAGGTTTCGCCATCTTCGGAATGGAAGCTTCAGATTCTGAATCGTATGAATCGCCTGAACGAAATATAAAAAATTCAGATTCCTTTTCCAAATTTAAAAAGTGTTATCGGAGGAGTTTTCTTCCCAAGGCGAATGGGCATTCAATGCATTCTGAGAGTAACGTTAGCAATTGGAATGATACAATGCGTTCTCCTGGGTGTTTACTTCTTCAATGTCTGCTGAATCACCCGAAGATTTCACACGACTCACGATGAAAGGAGGTTTTGATAATCTTCTATCAATAGGGAATATTTCAAAATCTGAATTCATTAACTTCAGAAATGATAGCGGATTTTCGCACACACAAAAGAATTATCTTGCAAAGGAATATATTCTTGCTTTTTGGTCATCGTTGACTCATGGGTCTATTTATATAACTCTCAATCATTGATCGTGTGCATGTTTATTAGTGTTCTGTCCTGTCACAATTATCTCTCATCTGGGAAAGAGAAATAAGGAATTTTACACGGATATCGAATGAAAGGTGTTATTAATACTTCAATTTCTATGCGTAATGTACCTTCTTGTTTTTATTTGCTGCAAGGATATCCCCACGGAGATTTAACGAGAAAAGAATGTTTATTACTGAATTAGTTTATATTCATACATTCTCTCCGTTTGGTCCATTGCTGTTGACTATGGCATCCATAGTACATGATACATGATTTCATGTCAGGGTGGATGGTGTGGGGATTCGGCCACGGAGTGTAAATTATGTACATGTTGTATCAGTTCTCATATAATACCACTATTATAAAACATGGAATGATGAATTTGCATGCAATGGGAGTCCCTGCATATGGGAACTGCAGAGTCCATGTGGCGCATCCCATTGGAGATGGATATGAAGAGTTTGGACAAAAAGGCTGTACTAACATGTTCAGGTACACGAACGTTTTTGTCTTGTTCACGACTGTTGCTTTAAAACACAATTCGTAGAAGAATATTTGATTGCAAAAAAAAATTCTATTCAGTTGAGTCCAGGGATAGGCGAAAGATTTATTTTGCTTTACAAGATATGGTCAATATATCTTATTACACTGGGGATACAGGGAGATGTTCTACTCTAGATGTTAGGAGCACATCTTTATTGATACTTGTATGTACATGAACACAAGATACCATATTTTTATGGCATCAAAAAGTATAATTTACTTTTTTTGGAAATGAGGGCTGTGTTTTTTTTATTGTTTTGCCTAATTTAGTATAAAATTTTTAAAAGCATATCTACTGTATATCAAAGTAACTATGCATTAAATAAGATGTCAGTGTGGTAGTAATAAGATAGAACTTAACGCGAGTGGCACATGCGACAACGTATTCACAAAACGCAATTGGCTTTTGGTGAAAGTCTTTCACAAGTGCTTTCACCAAAAGTACATCAACGATCCTCCATACATGTATAGAGGATTATTGTATGGAGGATTGTTGAGTACATCAACAAATGATACATTTACACATGATTACACATCAAGTTTTATGCCCATATAATAAATATAGAATGGAACTCACCAGCAATAATCGAAAATTTATTGGACTTGATTCGTCCGCATAAGCACTCTGCCTATGGCATCATGCGTATGCGGACGAATCTCATCCAATAAATTTTCGATTATTGCCAGCTTGTTCTATTCTTTCTTTCTATATATATGTGTGGTATACATGCCCTGCCTTTCCCTTAGTACATTGTAGCCCTTGTGTCTAAAGAAGCCTGCCCAACATTCGTGAAAAATGTGCTCAGAAGCACCTTAGCTCAATTTAGCTGCAATGCAAAATTAGGAAATTACTTGCTGAATAGCAATGGATGCACCCAATTAAGTGAGTGTGCTTTAATTCTTATTTCAGGATTCTTATTTCTTTATTTCCCACTTTGCATTGTTAGACTGCAGCATAATTTCACGGTGTCAGATAATCTCATGGCTTAAAGCATGACATTATGCTTCTATGAAGATGCATATGCAGTTTGTGTATAAATATAACTAATGATATGCAGCCTATTCAGATGGGCTCCATAAATCCATGAGTTAAAGCATGAAATTTTGCCGCGCTTGTTTAAGATTTTCTGCATGACTTTGTTTTTCTTCATAGGCTGTAAACATTAGACCAGCAGAGCGGACTAACGAAATTGGCTTTGGACCCAGAGGCATCAGAGTGTTGTGAGTTCGAATGCTGTAAGGCTGCAATTTTCACCACTTCCCCCAGGTATATAGGGGAAGACCCGCTGTATAGTAAGCCTACCTAGGACTGGTCAAAAATATATTTAAACCGTCGTTAAATGCACATTCTTCTTGTTGACACAGCCTGAATATACGATATGAAGTCTACTGGTGGTCAATTTGTATTTATATACCAGTAATTACGTGACAAGGAGTAATTCATGCTCACTTTTCATACATGTAGTTTTGGGACGAGAAATCTGTGAAGGTCAGATATTCCTACCGACTTGCCCACATACCATTAGATAGGTTGCCCTATACTTGGGATTCAGGGTGGAGGTCTGTGTGGACGGATCAACCGGAAATAAGCAAGATAGGGAGCGTGATGCATCATATATGCCGACATGCCGGTCTGGTTTCATGCACAGGACAAGAAACCCCAAGACCTTGGGCGGGTGCGTGTCATTGTTAACTATGTGAGCAAAAATCTTCCGAAAACACGCTTCCTTATTATATACTTGAGCATATATGTAATACACATTAAAAGATTTGGTGATAATAGTTTTTTTTAAAAGATCATCGGAAGAATCACATCCATTGGACAGTACCACATGGAGGTTCGGGGGGGGGGGGAGACAGAAATACGCTGATAGTCTGTCATTTGGCCATTTAGTCATTTGTTCAATTTCAATTTCACTTTCCCGATTAGATCCCTTTGGTCTTTTAATCCCTGAACGTGGTAAAGAAGCTCCGAATCAATGTTTAATCCAGTAAATCCAAATAGACCAATATCTACCTGATATTACGGGTTCAGAAACATATTGTTGTGCCTTTTTGTATACCAGAATTAAAATATGCAGCATTTCCCTGCTTGCCTGGGGAGGAAGGTTGTTGCCAGGGCCAAAGGACAGAAGCTCATGACACGGCTAATATGGCTATAATGATGACACAACACGCCACAACCCACCCCTCAATGAGTCCTAATGGACAGAAAGAGGAGAGGGCAAGAGGGAAACTGAAGGTACAACAAGAAGTAAGTAGCCTTGTCAAAACATCATTGATGTATGTACATACTCATGGTTCGGCACTAGGATGAGGGTCCTCTCCTATAAGTGTCCTTTCCTTATGAGAATATTTCCTGGTGCCAGTCAGAGATGGTCTGTACGTTTTATGACACGTTAATAGAGGGAACAATCTGTTATGAACCTTATAGGGCATATTGTCATCTCTTTATATAATGCATATTCTACAAATAGCGGATCGCCTTTGTTTTGGACGTGATGTCCTTCGTGATATATCCCTGCCTTTGTATTGAACTTGTTTTCTTTTTCTTTTACCACTACAGCCTTTGCAGTTGGGGATGCATGTGAGCGCTCATGCCGTTCAATATCCAGCTCCATACATCCTTACAAATGTGCAGCAGGTGAATTAGAAACGCATACTTATACATATACATGGGATTCATCTGCTCTGGCATCCATCAGGAATAGTTATCTGCAGCGCAACCATAGCTGCTATATTGTTCTCCACGAAGTTAGAAAGTAGTATCATGTACATCAAATGTAATTTATTTTCCTTCTCTCCCAGCGGTAACGTCCAGAATACAGACATGCCATTACAATGAGAAAAACAGGAGGGAGAGCTGCGTGGAAGCGGCTCTGTAGATGGATGGCAGACATGAAAGAGAGGTCTTCTGGCTTTTTTATGGCGCGCACTGATGGCGCGATGGGGTTTCGGAAGGAAAGCAAAAGCCATCGCCATATTAAAAATGTGGCATTTCCGAACATGAACGAAATATTGAAATTATTCGATAGCATGTTACAGCGAAACTCATCCATGGTCATCATTCTTACAATCATAGGGACGGGAAGGTAAATATTGTTGGTCTCATCATGCAGGTATGGTTGTTTTGTCAGTAATCCAATTACATACATGGCACATGAACGGCAAATACTAATAAAAGTGTTTTAACAAGTGAGAGCCCATGCGTTGGAGTATGCAGTTCTTCAGCAAAATGTTTATGGCGAAATGTTATCATCCTAGTTCCGAGTAATGAGTTCTACATTTGATATACCCTAGGTTTCGATGAAGCGTAAGTTCAATATTGGTCCATTGGAGAACTGGGACCAGAATTCTGTAGAATCGAATATGGCCACTTTCTTTGTAGCAGAGAGAAAAGTTGATTTGAAATGACAAATGATTCCAGTACTAAACAAGAAAGAATATGCTGGAAGAATATGCTGCAGCTGTAACAGTTATAACGTTTTGGGGACATTTGCTATTAAACCAGTGATAATAAGTGTGGAAGTAATATTGGTCAATAAGTGTTGACGACCTACCAAGTACATATCCCATACATATGGCAATATATATATTATGTAGTGCTTTTGGGCCGAGGTTTTTTCTAAATTCAGATATAACCTGCCATTCTTTTCTATGGCTGTATACTGTCCTCCAACTACCATCCCCACGAAGGTCTGAGGTCTCGGCCCGGGAAATTCCCAGAATGCTTTGTATCGAATCATGCATGACTCAGCAGTCTCGTCCCTTCAACATCACATTCATCGATTTCCGTTTCCGGGAAAAAGGAAGAATATAGCAGAGGGTGTGGAATGTGTCGAGGCAGGGCGCACAGGTATATGTGTCAGGATGTAAAAGGTGATTAATGACCAACAGGGGAGCTATCGATTTTCCTCAGCAATTTTGGTGTCCTTGTACGTTTCGATTGCCATATTCACACACTCCACTTCTGGTTTACGAGTATTCCTATTGATCCAACGTCAAAAACAATTCTAGGTTAGACAGCACTATGGAAAGTCATTGACATTACCACATACTAATAAATATTCCTCTGGTGTTGCGAATCAAGGAGCGGAAGGTGAATTGAGAGCATTGCTCGAGTAAGATTAACCTGAATTGTTCGGGCAGGGTCATCATGGGCCGCCCATAACCAATGGGGCAAAGTGAGGGCCAAAAAGCTTTGACATTCACGACACCCACAAATTGATTGGCTATTGTTTTGTTGAGACCTCCCAGGGTCCCTTCATTGTGCATTGGTTAGGTTAGAAAATAGGCTCCACCTCCTCATCTCTTTTTTTCTAATTTGCTACAAAATGTTAAGGTGATATTTCCTATATAATCATAGCTATATATTTTATATATCAACGGCAAGTGATTGAGGAATAATGTTCTTCAGTGATATCCCTACGACCGTTACATGTTACGGGACAGATAACAATGATGGCGGATGTTATCTGTTCTATATCACTATTATTGTACATCACATACATACTGTCAGAACATATTCAAGAACAATTTTGCTTAAAATCCCTAGCAGGTCCCAGTTTGAATCACATTGATGCTTAAATCAGAATTATTAACCGTATGAAACGAAAACATCTTAAGTGGCACCTTTCCTTCTAATGAAATGAGGCACATCCTCAACACTGTTCGCCTTATGAAAGTTCATTCATTTGGAAGTTCTGAGTATATTTGTGCGAATCTAGAGCGAGCTAAAGGTCAAAACAAATGAATAGTCTTGATTTAATAGCTAATCTAACCGACTTCTCTCAAGTGAGACAAATTAATTACTCTTCGCCAATAAAGGTTAACGTGAGCTATTAACTATGTATCTTTTGCGATTAATTGAAGAACTACTTTCATTATGACAATACGTTATTTTAAAGAATGTTGTTAAACCTTAGATTCCACCCATTTATTAAACTCATGATGATTACACCGAGATTCTTTATGATAAGGATAAAATAACAGTGACTATTCCTGATTTAGATTAGTTTGTTTTAATGATTACCATATAAACATCTTCCTTATTTACTTAGTTATACTCATAATGATGTAAATAACATGACACAAAAAGCATAACTAGTTACCTTAACTTATAAGGAGTACAATGCTCACTAAAAAAGTGCTTGGCGACCTAGTTTAAATCTTAGCGATACCATATAAAGAATGTTAAGAGTTTATCTAAAAGAAAAATCATGTTGATATCCATAGAACAGACTTTTTTACAGCCTCTTTTTCTTCTACAAAAAGAAACCTTAACCTTTATTATGCTTTCGTTTGGTTTCCATAGTCTAAAATCATTCTAATCATCCAGCAAAGACTGAAGTGTGCACATTCAGAACTGTGGTGAACTATTTAACACCTGAACTCACCTTATAGTGGGGTTATTTGTGGTATCCGTGAGCATTCATTAATTGGAAAGCGGTATGGTTATTGACACCTTCCGAGGGATTATCACTGGTATCATGACAAAGAGGGAGGTTTTAATTAAGTCGCAGTGAGATTATTAATGAAGTTCGTTAACGAGTTTAATTAACCCCTCCATTGCTTTTATAGTTTCCCTTTGAATTGTCCCACTTGTCGCTTTGATGTATCCATATGGAGTTTGTCCCCTTCCTGAGAAAGGAAATTTTCTTTAAATCTGGATGGAAAATATTGCATTTGGTTATTACATATTTTTAAATATACCCTTGAAGTAAAAGCTTTATGTAAGAGCCTAGGTTTACTGTTTAATGTCGGAGGATTAGCCCTTTCATAGATAAGATGTCGATCCAGGATTTAAGATCCCAGCTTGCTGGCAGGCACTCGATCGTACAGCCCTTGCCTCTTTAAGCCCCTCCATACATTCTGCCGACCAGTAGCTATATGGCGCCTAACGAGTTGAGAGAGGGGCGGATTAGGAGGGTTTTAATGCCAGTAGTGATCTTATTTATCCCCTGGAGTTGAGAAAGGTGGTAGGAGATTAGCTAATCTCTCACGTAGAGTTAATGGAGGGATGGGGTAGCAGACAAGGGTGCTGATCTCAAAAGCGCTATGGGGCAAGGGTAGGGTGCGGCATATCATATATAAGGTGAGTGGGGGAGAGAGAGGCAGAGTATCTGGTATCATAAAACGCCCAGGTCCCTTTTAGCAGGGAATCTAATGTCGTTTATATCTATTCTGCCGCAAATTGGCCAGGTACTGTTGATCGTGAAATAGCTTCTGACTTTTTAGGATGTATCGTTTGTGGAATGAAGTGGATAGCTATTATGGATGACTTGCTCTTGATAAGGTTAGCGAAGATTGTAGAAGGTAATGGAGAGGCTTTTGGTATCTATCTACATCTAGTTTATAACTAATCTAGTCAAGCGTACGTGGATACTAAGAACAATATGTGTACATAGTTCTATTGTCAATCAGGTTAGCATTTAATCTAAATTGTTGTTGGATTTGAATAGGGTGAGGAGAGAATTTCCATTTGGAGTTCTTTTCATATATAAAAGTATGTAAAACTTATTGTACTTTAACTTGACTCCAAGCAGAAATTATTGACGATGAAACATTCTTTATCGGCACAAATACTAAGACTATTTCATGACTTGCTATGGGGCAAATTGTATTGAATATGACAGCTCTATGATAATACTCACCTATATGCCAAATCCTATACCTTATACCATCAATATCGACATTATCAACAACTGACCTCGCACCAAGTAATCCCCATTCCTATTACCCTGCAGGATATATCAATGGCAAGCTCACGTGACATAGCACGTGGTTAGAAGGACTTGAGCCGTATACAAGAGTCCCTCATCCCAGTTCTCAGTGACGCTGACCAATAGGATTAGGAAGATTCAAGGACACTTCTTTCCTTGATCAAGTGGAAATCGATTCTTAAACGAGGTAAGAGATAAGGATGGGTCCTACAGGGAATCTCGAGGAAATACTTTGCTTGGATATGTGCCCATACACGACCACGGAAGTAGAAAGAATGTCTCCTTACTTCTCCGGGGTAAGATACACATTTTCCTTTGAAAACTCAGTTGAATTATGGTAACTATGAAACCATTGATATGATGTACCGGCTATCCTAATAAACAGCATTACTATCCAAACGATTGTGTACTTGAATCTGGTTTCCAGCAACTATATCAGGTGATGGCAATTATCCTTGTATCTGAGAAAGACCATTGAAGAGCTTTGAACCTAGGAAAACTTTAGCAGTGACAGAAACTAACAAGAGACTGTAACGGCACTATAATATGATAATCATGACAGGAATCATGTGGATTTTGAGGTAATGAAGTGAGAGGGATCGGGCGATGACGTGTGCATGGTAACATATTGTATAGGATTCAGCAGCATCGTCTCACTCACAAGTTGGTGCAACTTTGATATTATCACATGAAGCCTGAATAAAAGTGTCCCCACAGCTTGGCGTTGATTTGCTTCCTCTTCACAACATGACCTAGCGGCAGTGCCTTTTCTGTCTACCTCTGCCAGTACAACTCATGGTCACCCACAGGGCTACTACAAATACTATTCATGTGTATTATTCATGCTCGCATGAATAATAATATAAGGATTGCAGAGGGAGACCTGAAGCTCCTTGGTTTGGCGCCAAGCAGGATTATTTGGCATTGCCACAGTGCACTGCCATACACACTACCACCACCAACGTTTGTCTCTATGTATCCTTTTGCTTTGTTCATAAACAAAGTTCTTTTACGAGGTCTGAAGACAACCAGGTATCAGCAGAGGTCTCGTATATTGTTTCAGAGCTAGTGGAGGATCATACATAGTGGTAGTTTTGAGTAGTCGCCAATGCGTGATTTAGCCGCCGACTAATTGATTTAGTTGCAAATGTAAAAGAAAAACCTAGTTTGATTCTCTATTCATACTATGGGTCCCAGCAGGAGGTACATGAAAGATTGAGGATGTTGTCGCGGAGACATTGCGACTAACATGGGTATAATAGCCGACTAGAATTGATATTTTGCGAGTTGGTCTCTGGCAAAACCTGTTCTATAATTTAATATTACTCACAATCAGTCGCAGAACAAAGTGAGGCAAATTTACATGCTTTTCTTTAATATGCCTAATTTTATGCCGGAATCACGGATTTAAGATTGCGCCGTTATAATTAACAGCTTTAAAGAAGTGGAAGACTCACCCCGTTGTGACGAAGCTTTAAGGACAGTCAGTAGAACGTTAGTCTTGGAAAGAAACTCATCACTGAATAAATTGCTCTCTTCATATTTACATTTTATTTCTGAATGATTGACAAATTAAAAACAAATCGCTTCCATTAACTTCAACAAACGCCCTTTTTGTTTGTGATAGCAGATCAGGGGACCACGGTTATGTGTAGTTGTAGTTTTATTCCAGATTGAAGACATTCACTTCAGTGATTTGCCAACTGCCATCATTGCCAACTTCCAAATTCTGGCCTAGACACCATATATCACGCCATCTGAAACAGCACTATTGGAAGCACTGCAATATAGGTTCCTTCTTGCGATTTATATTTTTGTCATAAGGTTCTGGCGAGCAGGAATATTTCCTCGATACACAATTTGGACAAATCAAATATTAAGCATATATATCGCCTTGGAAGTCAAAGAAAGCGTCAGGGAACCACTGAGTGCAGTATATATATCATAGCTGTTGAAGTGGTTTCTGTAAGTGTCAATTTGGACACAGGCTGGTTAGACTTTAGTATGATGGCTCTCCAAAGTTATCTCATAAATAGTCTGGTAATATTTGCCTTTTTGACACTCTCCAATGCACTAACACCTTCGTTCGTAACTGTGCAATGACCAACGACCGAAGGGCATTTTATATCATCTCTGTGTGATAGAAGTGCCCATAAAAAGTAGTGAGGAACAACGAAATGCTTTCCCAGCAGAGAGAAAAAAGGACAATTTTGGATATGAGGTCAGATGCCAAGGAGTATATATGGCCTGGGAAGAAGGCCTGCTTTGATTACCTTTGTTGTACTGTAGCTAAAATGGATGCAATTAAAGATAGTAGGCTTGTGTTATATTGTAATTAGCACTACTTCACAGGGAATATCATAGCTATCTTAGTGTAGTCACTATCTATCGTTGTAGTCTAGTAATAAAGGAATTGCCTCAGGTTGAGACGAGAATAGCACATGATGTAATTCATATACTGAAGACAATATTTTCCAAATCCAATTTCAAATCAATATCTGTTATTATACTGATCTGATACAAAGTAAAATTACTTGCGTGATTATGGATTTTGGTTTTATACATAGATATCTATATAGTTACACCAGATTCTCTCTAAATGTGCTCATTTGTGGATGCCAACAAAACAAGTGACATTAAGTTATACAAACACCTATAATACATTCTTAAATTCTACAACATATGTCACTCCATATATTTTTCTACCAGTTTAACATGTCTCCTAGTATTATCCAACAAGTCTCACGGGCATTTCTTCCTTATCTAAGAATAGGTCTAGCAGAAACCCCCACCTGGGAACTAACATACGAGCAAGGGGAAGGAGTTAGAACAACATTCCAACATAAAACGCTTGGGAATGCTCACCAAATTGCCTCATACGTTTGCTGTTGATCTATATACAAAGCCCAAGACGACGTGTTTCTAACCATCTTACCATTAGTCCTCTGATTTGTCTTAAATGTGGGGGAATATTTAAGTATCACAAACATCCCCTTAAAAATACACTATACACTTTTCCTTAGCTATGTTAAAATATATATTAATCGGAAGTATCGTAAATATGACACAATTCCCAGTTTCCATCGGTTATTTCGTGCAGTAAAATTGGTAACAAATAATAGGAAAGCAAGCAAAGAAGTGTTCAGCCAACGGGGAACCAGCACAGCTGTTTTCACCATCTTAAAGAGGACACCAGTCAAATACATTACCAATATCAATACAACCCACAGTGTTAGCATGTAAAACGACCCGGGACTGACCACGATTATACAGCATCTTTAAGGATACAGTTACTGTCATTTCTTTCTGAACGAATTCTAAAAATGTAACGATTTGCACCTGTATATTGCATTCCCAGGGCGATTAGATTTCCTCTTGGTGGCTCGAAAGTAGATAACGAACATTAGAAGTAAAGCAAACTTATACCTGGAAACCGCCTAACTTATCGCTTCTTTTTAAAGTATTTGATATTTGATTTTACCACGCGATTCCTTTCAAAGTTTCTACGCCATACATATACTGCCCTGAAGGAATAAGCGATAATATCATAGCCAATATAAAAAACGCGGTTTTAAAATGCTATTTCGATTCCAAGAAGCATCCACATAAGTATCTCCTTCCTAAGTCGACAGTGTTTCGTGTCCAGGAAAGAGCCATTTAGTCAACGGTATGCATGAACCTACACTAGAATACAGAACATTAAGAAATGCTTACCTCTAGCCTGAGCTAAACCTGAAGCACATTAGCGACTCTGGCTATTATTGAATACAATGATCATCCATAAGATCGCTTGTTTACCACCGATTTCAATCCTGCAATAGCTGAATAATTGTTCCTTGCAACTCTTTCCTCTCAGGGTGCTCTTGAATAGTTACATTAGATGCTGGGCTGCTCTTGAATTGTGAACTAGCACATGCAATGTCAATGAATGATGGATGAATATCCTTATCTATGGATTTCCTGTTCCCTCTCGATTTCTCCTTTAAGATCTTTTTTCTCAACTCAACTCGACGTAATGATGTATCACTGGAGCACTTTACTGTCTGGGTTATAGATATCTGGCTTTCCTTTTGCCTAAGGGAGTGTGCTGGTATCCCATCGCGTTTGTAAGTTTCTTGTTAACAGAAATTACGCAAGCGCCCTAATTCCCCAATCCAGGTGAGCGCATGACATCGGTTACTCCGGTGAACATTTCTATGCGTTTTCTCTGATATTTTTCTTCTTTCCAAAATTAATACATCTGTTATAATTCCTCAAACGAATTCTTCCCAATTCTAAGATATCACTCTGCCTAGCTGTCTGTCTCACTGTCTCTTTCTCTCCCCCACACTCTCTCCTTCTGTCTTTAAATTTGTCCAATGTTGCGCTTGCTTCAATCAGCGTCGCTCCCTCCTGCACCCGTGCTCCCCTCCGTACGCCACCTCCAGTGAGTGGCTCCCCTCCTGCTGGAGTTGCTCCAGTAATAACTCAGCATAGACCCACTGGTAGACGCTCTCCAGTAGCGTCATCATGCACTCCTCCAGTAGAGGAAGCAACGGCCCCCCGCCACTAACGCCCTTTACTGGCTTTTTAGGGAACTATATACTAACACCTCTTGAGATGACTAAAGAAAAACAAACTTTACTATGGAGTATTCTTGCAATTGGTTAAAAAAAATGTGAATAATTTTGTATGAGAATGCCGAAGATTCTAGGAAAAGGCTCGCACGATATATAATATTCCCATGAAATTAGTTTAAGAAAAATTAATATATGCATTCTGTCAATAGTTGGTACAGGAAATTTTAGAAATGAAAAGCAGCATCACCTGAAACAAAAATTGGTTTCAGTACGTCGATGTGTTTATGTTTTTTATTGACAGCATTTTATCACAAGGACAATATTCTCGAGAAATCACAGTAATGTCTACATGATAAATTCTGGACCGCTACATATAATAAATTGAGTTAATTTTAAATGAAATGATGATTATGTTTAATAAGAATCTGTATAATGTATGGTTCAACCTTGAAGAAAAAGGTATGCACGTTTGAATGCAACCATAAAACCATATCATCTATCAAACCGTACAGTTGAATACAGCATACAATTATGTACATTTCTGGAACGTTATGTTATTTGATGTTTATGTTCATGGAATGTATCAGACCCACAAAGGCAGTCCATAAGCAGCTGCGTTGTAGTCTAAGCGCATGAATTATACCCTTTTTCGTGCACGATAACTCTGTGATGGGATTGCAGGGGCGGATCCAGGAGTTAGACCCTAGGGGGGGCACAAGCAGTCCTCATTCAGGACATTTATGGGTGGTGGGAAGTGGCTAATTAGCAACATTTTTTTACAAAGAACATTGTTAACATGCCAAAAAATGTCTTTAAAATATACATGACCTCTTCATTTTAAAGGAATAATTCTGGAAACAATTCGCTTGTTCAAATTAGATTTATTTTTCATTCCTGGGATGAAATACTAAAAAAGCTTGTTTAGAACAACAGTGTCATAGCCACAATATATACCTATGGGTCAGGGAGCATGGTCCACCAGGAATTTTCTTGTAGAAAATGAGTGCCAGTTGAGCACATTCTACAGGGCTCTGAGCCTGAGATCTAAAATTACTGATGCACTTAACTTTGAAAATTACTGATTTTTAATGCCCTTAAAACCCACAATCAAAATTACTGATTATGGGAACTCTGCCTTGAAGTGCCCTTAATTGAGTTGGAGAAATATGGATCTCCATTCAGGGTTCTCCTCAGAAATATATGAGAGTGTAGTGGGTCCAAGCTACCATATAGTGGCCTGCAAGAGACACGATACCCCAGGATTTTTTCTTGTATATTGAGTATTATTTTAAAGCATTCTGCTGGTATTAAGGCCCATCAGAACAATCCTTTAAGGTTCAGAAGGAACATAATATCAAAATATTTTCAGTTACATTAAAGACTTGACCAGGGTCAAATGATTCTTAAATACCATAATAGAGGGTTTCCAAAGAAGAAAAAAGAAGAGAATAGCCCTGTATGAGAAAAAAATCGTAATAGTATAGTGTACATCAGGTGAAGTTGCATGAATATTATATTGTGTACTAAATCAGTGGAAGAAAAAATAAAATTTATGAATTATAACTTCATACTGCAATTGGGAGAGTTATAATATTTTGCCCTAATCTTAGAAGTCTCCCCCAAAGGAAAAAACATAAAATTCACTTCAACACCATTTTCTGATAATTTGCATGGAAAATGTTTAATTGAATTTCTAGATATTTGTTTCCCTATTTGGCATGACATTTAAATGCAGGAGATATTTCCTGAAGTATAGGAGTAATTGCTCAATTGATTGATGAATTCAAGAGTAGGAAAGACTATTAGAATGAAACATTGTATGGTTTATTCACATGTCATATGTTTATTTAGACTAGGAGAGAATTTAATACTTGTGAAATTCAAAAAATAATCATTGATAGTCTATTGCAGTCAATTGTTTTTTTTACCTTGCTCTGATACACATATATATGCAGCGATATGAGCATTACAATACTTATTTAATATCAGAGTAGGCCTAATACTGGACACATTGCTTCTTAGTCCAAATTTATTTGGACAACATAATTTGGTGTGATGACTCAGGCTTCAAAGCTACTCAGCTAGCATACATTCTGTCAGGAACACAATCGGAAATCCCATTTAACATATAATTTTGATTCATGGGGATGCAGTTGCAAAGCATCAATTGGGTCTTTGTATATACATGAGGGATCTTTTGATTTGGTTTTCATTGTTTTGCATTGGAACTATCAAAATTTTGCCTCAAAATATTTTTTATGAGGTGGGGTCTAGGGGGGGCACGTGCCCCACAGGCCACCCCCTGGATCCGCCCCTGGATTGAGTATGAATGTGTCCCCGTGGAACTCAATATATTTATCAATACATCACCTACACACAACACAAGAGACATGCCCTTCTCTGTGTGGTAAAACCCTAACGGATGTTCACCAGTGATTAGCAGAAAGTCATGCATCATTCAAAACAACCCGAGCACAAACCCGATGACAGAAATGCCAGATCCTGTTATCATTAGCAAAATGCTATTGGGAGTACGAGATACTGGTGTCAGTAGTAATGCGGGTATAAAGTAAGCATACGCAATTATTCAAATTTCTTAAAAACGAGAGGTAATGAGTGTTGTGATGAATTGGGTGTGCCTCACATATTTCTAAGATTCTTTAATGGTATGGTTTTCCCTGGTGGAAATGGTTTCTGCCTAAGATGCGAATGTTGCAAGTACAGTATGGGAAAATACTTTGTAAACGTTCCATTTTTATATACACACAATTCAACATCGCTTGAGTATAACACTTAGACAATGCAATTATCTCAATGTATTATGTGAACCAATAAAATGTACCAATCATTATCTTATCTTCTTTTGTTTGTGATTATTACTGATATCATAAAGTCACGTGATTATTTCTTATCATTAAAACCAACTATCATGCCTGGTTCAATAGCACTCCCATTACTACTGGTGTCAAAACCATTTTTTAATCATTGGATGTGTGTAATTTTCTTTCTGGAGGCTGCGATTAATCGAATATCGAATATTATGACTCTAAATAAAATATTGTTCTGAAATCAAGAATTAAGAAACCCAGACAATGAGGACAGAAAAGGAGGGTTTTGTGTGTGGCTATTTTATTTGGGGGCCGGACATTTCGGGCTACAGGTGTCTGTTATCAAGGAGGTTTTCTTGAAATAACAACGCAATTAATTACAGGGATTATTTAGTGCATTGGATTGTAATACATAGACAAGAGTAACCAAGGGGAATCACAGAGATGCATATTGCCCATAGCGCACGAGTTGAAATCACGTAGCCCAAAGGTAATATGCATCGGAGGGATCGCCTGAGGTCACTCTTGTGTTTATTATATCTTTTTCCGAAATTTAACCTGAAAACATCCCAGTGAAAATCGACGAAAATTAGCGTAAATATCGATCCCCTCAGCAGCACAGTGGCCCCTCCCACCTCACCCTCTGTTTACATCCGCCAATGTAAATTAAATCGACAAATGACTGAATAATTTATTTTTCTTGAAATGCCTTTATCCATGTATATAAATGAAACATTTCTTATAAAATATATTTTATTTATTTTTTTCGGCGGCAATACTAGTTCAAATAAAGAAAATTAAGACTCTGTATTGCCCGCATTTTTCAATACGAGGCTCAGTGCTTAAGCCTATGGGAGTATCATACCAACCCCACCAAAGGTATAATAAATATAATCGACGGGTCGATGCCCATATTTGGGACCAAGGGCGGTTACTTTCCTTCTGGGCCACGCCAACATTTATTCAACCAATCACAGGCCATCATCCAGTTTATTATGATGCGCCCATTGTTCTCTTAACCAATCAGAACCGTTGCTGCGTCTCGGTTCACCTGAAACGTTCTTGTTCACTCACTTTCAAGTGCAGCATCGCCACACACAGACGTGCAGGAACAGAAATTTTTTTGCTTTACTGTATCTGTTTATGGCATATTAAAACCCAGCTTTGCTTGGTTTCGACCAAACTCCTTGTCGAACTTCTTCTATTACTCCTCGTCAACCCCCGTCCCAACATATATTGTATTAATATTGTGTTCTAAAAGGCCCGATTCAGCCCTTACAAAATATTTCATACAAGATAAAAGGGTATCAATAATTCATTAGATAATAGTCATGCAATAGGAAACGAGTCCTATGAATTGAACTCTAGATCTAGAAACTTGGGGACTCTACAGATGTATGATGCAATTTATTTTTCTCCTTTCAGAAGAAGTTGGAGCTAAACCAAGCAGAATAAGAGAAGGCAGAGCTTGGTGAATGATTGAATAGATTTAAGATCGGATCTTCTACAGATGATTGCATCATTGGTGGATGTCGATACACTAGAGCTCCAGCAGAGGGAGTAGAAGTGTGCTTTCTCTCCTTCTAATGTGTTGTTTTTTCTCTTATTTGTTCCGCGAAGCTAATCAAACCAGCCATCGAGTCTACCGTAGGTTCGTATTAGGGCGGGATATATACTGTCATATATCACTATATTCACAAAATGTAGTGTTTGTCAGACATAAAATGTGGGATTGATCCTTTGCGGGTGCTAAGGGATTAGAAGTGAAAGTGATGCTGAACGGCTATTATTCATAAGCAATATGTGATTTCTTGTTTTTACACCTATTATTCATAAGCAATATTGAATTGACTGTTTTTAGAATTGTTCTATACAATCGTTTTACAATGGGGGACTTTAGTAATCATTCATTTCATGGAGCCTTCTGCTGGCTGTCGTCCAGCAAATAAACTCTATTGCAGAAGGGCATCTCTTTTTTCAAACTTATGTCAACATATATATTCCAGTAAGGAAATAATTACTCAAGTCGTGATCTTCGTTTTTTTTTGTTTTATATTTTCCATCCAATATTTCGCCCTAGGGTGGGTTTCCTTGGTGACAATATTTCATATGCGAAATGTTAGGCTTCATAATGAGAGATATAATGGATGTATATATATGCTGACGCTTGCATATCCTTATTTTCGTTTCAGCACTTGTTATCACCTGTTCATTTAGCACCGGATTCAAATACAAATACAATGTGTTGGTATTCAAGCTTATGTACTCCTGTATTTCATACTGTAAAATGTAAAAGAAAGGTTTATATTAAAGAGAAAAGGGACCATAGAGAAGGAAGGGAATGGAGAAGTTAATAGGAAAAGAGCTAAATAATTATTGTCTAGGACTAATCTCTCATCAACCTGTGGTACTACCATAGTATTAACAGGTGTTAAACATGATTAAGTTTTTGAATAATGATAACGGGACTAATATAAGGGGAAAAAAAAATTTTTTTCTCCCAAACTGAATAAAAAAATCAGGAGGGTTGAATAATTTTGAAATATATAATATAAGGACATAATTGTTTTTACATTAATTTTAATTGAGTTTCGCATAGTAATAAAAACAGTACTGACACTGGCATAGAGGAATTTCAAGCAAATTTTCCACTTAGTTCCAATCTTCTTACATACATAGACTTTTGTATAGCCAAGGTTATTACACTAAAGCCTGTTAATATTATTTCGACTACAGTCAGATCTCCACTTTAACCATCCAAGCTTGTGTCGAGTACATTTGATCACGGAACTGGCACTTTGTGTTATATGGGGCAGTGTTTGAACCAGGCGTGTTGAGGGTAGCTTGACCATGGGTTAAGCTACCCTATGTGTCAGTTGGAATCATTGGTCCTGGCAATTGATGCACAGGGTGACTTCTTATAAAAACTGGTCATTCTAGACTGGCGCCCCTCCCGGACACATCCATCTCTCTCCTTCTCCCTGATTCTATTCATGATGCCTTATCTCTCATGCCCCCACCAGAGATTTCACATCGCAAATATCTTTTTCGTATTCTTCCACAGAAGTGCGTCTCACTCTCCTCATTCCCAGGTTGGATTTCATCCTCTCCGTTGGTTCACTATAATAGACGCAATCCCACTTCTCATATTTCCCATTTGTCAACCATTCCATCTCCTCTATCCTCTTTTCCCTCCAACATCCCTCTCTTAATTTCCACTTCAGGCGTCTTGAGCAAATATCCTCAAATTGCATTATTCACATAATTTGGTGTATATTTCACTTCCCCGCAGGGCTAATCGTCAACCAGGGAGTCTTCACTTAACATTATGAATAATCGATAAGGTTTCTGCGTTCAGCAGTATAGTTTCTTATTTCATGTATATAAGGATCTCGGGAAATAACCAAAGGAATGATATAACCTAACGGGGAATTGCCTCTTTCTTTGGTTTGCCCCTTTCTCACCACGCTATTCTAATTTCTATAGGAGTCGGCGTACCCAATCAATACAACGATCAATCATTTTCTGCATAGAATCCCTATTCGATTTTCCACCTTCACAACCATGTAGGGAGCACATGATGTCTTTTGGCCCGACAGCCGATTTTCTTCATGGGCCTGGACTTTTTCCCTTGATCATATTTGCTCACATCCCGGACCTAGGGCTCCGCTATTTCTTTTCCTCAACTACTCGTTACGTTTCCCCGTGGTCCACTAAAACGATCCTTTATCAAACAGTGTCCTTATAAAAGGAATAATATTACACGTATAATCAGCAGAGGCGCCTTAAACATCAATAAAAAAGATTCATAAAGATGCATAGATTTTACGGAGCTGAATGCAATATTGAGCGCTGTTAGTAAAATTGCCTAATCGATGAACATTACATAATACATAAAATACTTCGAAGATCTTAAAACAGCTGCACTGGTTGAACATCATACTGGTAGAGTCTAAGCTGTTACAAAGACTTTTGCTTGGCCCGAACATCATGAATACCACGCGCAATGGAGTTCACTAAGTTTATGTCATGTCCTTTGAAGCCCCAACATAGATTTCTATGATTCGATATACATATAGATTGGTGTGATGTCTCTGTATTATAGTGATGTCTGTATACATTGTACAACGAATGCTTGCTTGGGCAATTTTCCAATGTATGTATACACATGTGTATTGCACTTCAATTAGGATACTGTTTGTAATTGGAGTTGGGCAAATGGGACAGAATCGGGATGTATTATATCATAGGCAATATGCATTCTGTTTTACAGGATATTTCCGCCAATTTTTATTCGCTACTTTTTATTCTAGTATGAATATATACAATCCTATTCTTGTATGCATCACTAATCTAAAACGAAATAAATCATGCTAGATGGCATGGACAATTTTGTCCAGGGGGGATCAATTTTGCACCATATATCTATACCAACATAGTCTCTATTTGTTCACAGCAAATGTTCCATTTGCCAAAGAGGAGGACAAGAGGATGGGACTCCGTGCATTTTTGTAAGCCAATATTTGAAACGAAAGATAGATTCTTTGATCCTTCAAATGTTAGCATGCGATGTGTGACATATTAAACTTAAATCATAATCTAAGGAGGCCTAAAGTTTCCACTTTTCACCATCTCTGATTTATCAATTTTATTCCTTTCGTTTAAAAGTCTAGTACAGAATCAGTTGTTACCAATTTAGTTGGGATTGCAACTTCCATATTATCATGGATTTGGGTTCCCTATATAGAGGTCTGAAAGGGACATACAGGAACTAAGAGACATGCCAAGGAAGCAATCTTATGCACACATAGACCACTACATGGACCACAGAACTGAACTGAAGTGGGTCTAGCAGATCACAACAATAGATATTATGTAGCCTTACGATGATAATGGACAGGTGGTGCCACCTTTATATTCAAAACCAAACCTTCACTTGGAGTAATACTAGCAATATTAGAATAATATCCTCATATTCTATGTCAAGGCAGTGATTAATGTACCTAGCAAATGACACTGTTTGTCAGATTTGTGAGGATATGTATTTGTTTGTTCGAGCGATGTTTTATTGCTCAAATTTATTCTCTCACAATGTCTTGTATAATTAGTGGAGAGAATAGACTTGTGATGCTTAGCTTTATAGAGCTTATTTTGAGGCAACGCTTGAAAACGTTCATTATGAACAATGCGTCTTTTGTATCACTGTTAAATATACTACAGGCCTTTAAATGAAATTTAAAAAGAATGATGTGAGGTTGAACGAGGATTAGTGAGTAATTGATACATGGAAAAATTAATATGGATGACACTATGTACTATGTTCTTTGATTTGTATTTGTATTTGTATTTATATTTGATTGTACTCACACAATACTGGCAGTTTTCCATGTGAACAATGAGTTTTCAATAAAGATATATTGCAATCCAGCCTGGCTTGGATATCATGGTATTTTATTGGAAAGCTTCTTCCAAGTCACTGTCCATTTTATACTCGTCCAACAATGGTATTTGTGGCAAGATTAGTGTGTGTGATCAATCAATACATTAATACACGTTTAGTACTACACTCATGCAGTGAGTCCCTATTATAGATATTAGCAGTCTGGTACTACACTCATGCAGTGAGTCCCTACTATAGACATTAGTAGTTTGGCACTACATTCATGCAGTGAGTCCCTACTATAGACATTAGCAGTTTGGTACTACACTCATGCAGTGAGTCCCTACTATAGACATTAGCAGTCTGGTACTACACTCATGCAGTGAGTCCCTACTATAGACATTAGCAGTTTAGTACTACATTCATAGAGTTTCCCTACTATAGATACTATAGACATTAGCAGTTTGGTACTACACTCATGCGGTGAGTCCCTACTATAGACATTAGTAGTTTGGTACTACACTCATGCGGTGAGTCCCTACTATAGACTTTAGTAGTTTGGTACTACACTCATGCGGTGAGTCCCTACTATAGACTTTAGTAGTTTGGCACTACATTCATGCAGTGAGTCCCTACTATACATATTAGCAGTCTGGTACTACACTCATGCAGTGAGTCCCTACTATAGACATTAGTAGTCTGGTACTACATTCATGCAGTGAGTCCCTACTATAGACATTAGCAGTTTGGTACTACACTTGTGCAGTGAGTCCCTATTATAAATTTTAGCAGTTTAGTACTACACTCATGCAGTGAGTCCCTACTATAGACATTAGCAGTTTGGCACTACATTAATGCAGTGATTCCCTACTATAGACATTAGCAGTTTGGTACTACACTCATGCGGTGAGTCCCTACTATAGACATTAGTAGTCTGGTACTACATTCATGCAGTGAGTCCCTACTATAGACATTAGTAGTCTGGTACTACACTCATGCAGTGAGTCCCTACTATAGACATTAGTAGTCTGGTACTACATTCATGCAGTGAGTCCCTACTATAGACATTAGTAGTCTGGTACTACACTCATGCAGTGAGTCCCTACTATAGACATTAGTAGTCTGGTACTACATTCATGCAGTGAGTCCCTACTATAGACTTTAGTAGTTTGGTACTACACTCATGCAGTGAGTCCCTACTATAGACATTAGCAGTTTGGTACTACACTTGTGCAGTGAGTCCCTATTATAAATTTTAGCAGTTTAGTACTACACTCATGCAGTGATTCCCTACTATAGACATTAGCAGTTTGGCACTACATTAATGCAGTGATTCCCTACTATAGACATTAGCAGTTTGGTACTACACTCATGCAGTGAGTCCCTACTATAGACATTAGCAGTTTGGCACTACATTCATGCAGTGAGTCCCTACTATAGACATTAGCAGTTTGGCACTACATTAATGCAGTGATTCCCTACTATATACATTAGCAGTTTGGTACTACACTCATGCAGTGAGGCCCTACTATAGACATTAGCAGTTTGGTACTACACTCATGCAGTGAGTCCCTACTATAGACATTAGCAGTTTGGCACTACATTCATGCAGTGAGTCCCTACTATAGACATTAGCAGTTTAGTACTACACTCATGCAGTGAGTCCCTACTATAGACATTAGCAGTTTGGCACTACATTCATGCAGTGAGTCCCTACTATAGACATTAGCAGTTTAGTACTACACTCATGCAGTGAGTCCCTACTATAGACATTAGCAGTTTGGCACTACATTCATGCAGTGAGTCCCTACTATAGACATTAGCAGTTTAGTACTACACTCATGCAGTGAGTCCCTACTATAGACATTAGCAGTTTGGCACTACATTCATGCAGTGAGTCCCTACTATAGATATTAGCAGTCTGGTACTACACTCATGCAGTGAGTCCCTACTATAGATATTAGCAGTCTGGTACTACACTCATGCAGTGAGTCCCTACTATAGACATTAGTAGTTTGGTACTACACTCATGCAGTGAGTCCCTACTATAGACATTAGCAGTTTGGCACTACATTAATGCAGTGAGTCCCTACTATAGACATTAGCAGTTTGGTACTACACTCATGCAGTGAGTCCCTCTTATAGACTTTAGCAGTTTGGTACTACACTCATGCAGTGAGTCCCTATTATGGACATTAGCAGTCTGGTACTACACTCATGCACTCATGTCCTATACTCATAAAGGTAGCGGCTGGGAGAGCTGGATATTATTTAGATGTTGACGTACCTGTTCTATCTGTTTGTGTATTTAATTTGCATTGTCAGTTCCTTTTGATGTACATGGTGAATCTCGATGAATAAAGTAGTATCTTATCTTATGCAGTGAGTCCCTACTATAGACTTTAGTAGTTTGGTACTACACTCATGCAGTGAGTCCCTACTAATAGACTTTAGTAGTTTGGTACTATATTCATGCAATGTGTCAGATTCTAAATATGAATCTAATGCATGCAAGACCTCACAACTAACATTTATTTAGTAATAACTGTGATTAATCTAATGATAAATGGAGAGGGAGAAAGCGGAATTCACCTTAGAATATAGATATTTGTTGTTACTTTATTTTTCTACAAAGGGGACAGGGTCAGTAATTCTTACTCCTGGTGAGATATTAAAGATATGAAATATGCACTTAGCAGGCCCCTTTTCAACTGTAAACAGTTGTAGACATGGACATCATTAGTATGATATGGATGCAGACGTGTTGTGAGGTTGAATGCAAATTGGACTAGTGAGAAATATACACACCAAGTGGAAGCATTAGCCCAACCTCTGATTTATCTATTATGTGAAAGGGCATCGCTGAATTGTTGTCACTGATGTTCTCGGAATCTGTCATTTTTCCAACCGTTTTTCTGCTTTGCATAGTTTCGTTGAAGCTTTATCTACTAGAATGTGTCTAGGGTGAAAGTGTGCTTTTGAAGCCATTTTTAATTAGGATATCCACACTCTATTTATAGCCTGTTTTATGGACAAATGTCAAAAGTAAGGAGCACATGACCCATCAGATGAGGGTCACCTGAAGAAAAAGTAATGATGTCATGCCTTTGATGAGGGGAGGGGGAGAGAAGAAAAGAATGAGTCGAGGGAAAGGGGAATGTGGGGAGGGAGAAAGGGGAAGAGAGAGCAGAGGTTGAGGGGAAAGCAAAGAAGAGGGGAGGGGGAGGGAGAAGGAGGGAGAGGGAGAAGGAGAGAGAGAAGAGGGGAGGGCGAGGGAAGGGGACGGGTCCAATGCTAGTATTTATATATAGTGATGACAATATATAGAAAAATATATAAGCTGGTCGAACCCAAACGGTTGTAATATAAGAAGATAATTAATAATAAAACACCCTGATAAAGGAGTAACAAACTCCGAAACGTCGGTCATACACCCAATAAACCCATCTTAAGCAACTACTACTTGACATCGTCTTTCTTACGGGTTTGGTGTTTATCTTTCTTATATCGATTAATAACAAAACAGGTTTTTAACAAATATTTATTCAGGAATGTAAGTAGGCATATGCCCAGAGATTATTGTGGCTCGAGCAGGGCCTGGTCTTCCGCCACATCCTGAATTAAGCTAGTACATCATGACAATTAAGTGTGCGAAGTCATTTTAAAATTTCAATACTAATTAATCAATAGTGGGTTGAGGGAAGATGCATGATGAGGTAAGTAGGGTAGGTAAGTGGGGTAGGGTCGAAACAACAATATACTTCAGGAAAAGGGTAAGGTTTAAGATAACTAATATCATCTCAGAATATCCTCATGTCTGGAAATGTAGCCACCCATCGGTGTCCAGAGGAACCCAGAGGTTTCTGGAGATTTTTGGAGATCTTCATAGAAGATATATATACATACCTATGCCTTCGGATATAGCGTGATTAGGGTATGCAGTAATTTTATTTCATAGGGCGATCAAATTGATACAAACACACGATGGCAAACATGATATCACCATAGGGCTCAACATAGATCTATATTGGATGTTTACTTGGTTAAAGATCGCCGAGAAGCTGAGAATGTTCATGAGAAAACAGTGTCTTGCTGCTCAGCGCTGTCTGGTGGTGCCCTAAGCAAGAGAGTAAATAAAGAAGACTAATATCAATACACTTCATTATGCGGATGGACTCATAGTTATCACTTAATAACTCCAACATATATATGACAAATACAGTAATACCTTGTATATACCTTTATTATGTTGGAAATCAAATATTCAATCCGGACACTACATAAAGTGGTCCTTCACTCTCGGTTTTATTTCATATATTGTGCTTCAAAAGACGGTTTTATTATAGTTACGACCATAGTATATTAACATTTCAATTGCTTTAGACAAAGTTGTCCAAGTCGTCCATTGTTTTGATTAACTTTACTACACTAACTACATTGTCTTCAATCGTTGTAAGTACACGGGTGACCTTGTTTTGATAAGAATACTTTAATGAATCATTAAGAGTGTATTTACTGCATTTCTTTGGTCTATGAGTAAGATGAACAATAGTTGCTAGCTTTCGGTCTATATATCCTATAGTACCATTTACGACTCGAGATACTTTATGTATATTAACCTTCGATGTCATTTTAGGTTTCACAAGCATTCGTGGCTTCCCTTCTATGCATTCAGTTATTTTGAAATTGTTCCTCTTGACATCAAGAACCCCATCATGGTTGATGATCCTGCCGCGGATCCTATCCACATTGAAAGCTGTCACCAAACTATTTAGCCCTGTTAAAGAGTCTATAAATGCGTCCCATGTATCGGAATGTAACGGGACAAAGATTTCATCCATGTCTAGAAACAGAATATGAGAGACTTTACCCCTATTTCTATACAGACAGTCGTTATTCTGAAGTGCCTGGCCATAGTATTTTAATGACGTGATTCCACTAGGTACAGACCACTCATAGATACTGAGTTGGTTTTTGCTAGCATAATAATTTATTGCTCCATTAATGAGACTTGAGGAATTCTCTGCGCCATAGAGGAACACCTGGCCACCTTCGAAATATCTCACCCCTTCCATGAACCTCACAAATCGAACCATGTCCGAATCCTGCAAATTATACATATGGTTAAGACATATGCCAATACCTTTACTCTCATCATCAGCTGTTGGAGAGCCGTTATCAATGACCCTCAGGACATGGCTGGTCGCAAAGCAAGGGAATGGGGAAAGAGATATCACTGCTGGCTTGCAATCTCTTGGGAAGATGCAGTTCAGTATGAATTCTTCCCAAACGCAGGAGGTTTTCTTCAGCCACCCTACAGAAAAAGGCTCAATCCTTCCCTTCACAGTGACAGCAGTTCCATCACAGTTTGTCTGGCAATAGAATTCACTGTTTACTCTGATTGGTGCAGCATAGAATACTTTTACATGTGTTCCTTTTTTGGTTATCCCATCCAAAAAGGCTGATAATACATAGGTCCCCGTATCACCCACTCCTTGGAAATCTATCTTGTCCCCTACATCTAGATGGCTTTTATCAAACAACAATGAAGAAGTCACGTCTAAATTTAGAATATCAGACTTGTCGTATCTTTCCTTTATATCTTTTAGAATTGCAGTAAGATTTCCTTGGTATGTGGAATAATATGCTGGTTTAGGTCCTTTACATTCAGATGTAATGTCTCGAGGAGTAGGCGTTTCTATCTTCTCTATGGTGCCATTGACCGTCCAGAAAGTCTTACATTCCTGGCTGTGTCCGTATGATCTATCTCTGTGGCGATGTGTCCGGTGAGGGGGATTTGGTGAAAGTTTTAAGTTCAATGCCGTTGTGGGCTCCTCCCTTTGTGGCCCGGGTAGCAACAGTAGATTTAAACTTATGGAAACAAGGCATACTATAGCTAGAATGACGCACTTCGTTACCCTTCGCATGGCTCTCAAGGCTTATAACATCGGAGAAAAGCAGATATTATTAACTGATAACAAAATACGAGAAATATTTACATTATCGTGCTTTAACATGATCTTTATGGCACAGAATAAGTATGTAGACTTAACACACATCTTTCACATGTGTGTGTCAGAAATTGATTAAGACCCGACAGCATGTTGACTCTTTGTCATTAAACTGAGATGATCATGATAGTATGTTACTATCAAAAATGCCACCCATGCATTGATACCAGTTTCAGATATGCTCACAGAATGAAGAGTCTTTTGGCCCCTTGCATTTGCTATAAAGCAATCCAGGAGTCTGGCATTCTGTCCATGTCCTTTACTGCATAGTGAGATCCAGGTTTGGTTGCATTTGTGGGATAAACTACATTACCTCCGGCAAGATACCCTCCCCACCAGGAAAAGTGCCCAAATGTGATAATCGAATGATTGCATCTGCTAAGAATGGCAAAATCCTCTTTGTAGTTATCACTGTTAGAAAATGTCATATCAGGTTGATTGTTCAAATTATCCGTACACCATTTTTTATCATCTGAACATACTATGAAATATGGGTGTTGGAAATGATCTCTGTAGTGTTTAATTGCCTTTTTGAGATAACCAAGTCCTGGGAATACGTAGCCTTTGTCTGAGTCCTTTTTGCCTAGACGATCTGTCCTCCTTATATGAACACAGACATACAAAGTGTCTGGGTGGAGTTTCTTTTCGGCAGTTGCGTTTATGCTATTTATAAATTTATCGGCATAATGCAAGTATATATCATGGATTCTATACATGCTCCGAATTTCCGTCTTATATTTATCGAAGTATTTCCATGAGAATATTGAGCCAGGCAAGCGGATACTCACATTTGAAGGGGATGCTTTCACCCTTGGTATGAGAGTCGGGTCATATCGACTCCTAGATTTTATGAGAATAATTTGAGAACATTTCTTAAAACACTCTTCATATGGCCTTATAATGGCCCTGAAACTGTCCCTTAACACAGATATGGGACCGTTTTTAGGACAGAAAACTGGTTTCCTATTTGTTTCCCTGATGATAGCGTGTAGTGTGGCCAAGTGGCTCAAAGCAGATCCCAGTCTTCCTCTTGACTTCAGGCAGAAATAACTATTATTTCCAGCTCTGGAATAATACTGCATGGATGTAAGATTTAAATTATTTTGATGTTTCTCCTGTTCTTCAAGTCTTACTGCCTCTTCATGTTTTCTATACCTGAAATGACCGCCTTTCCTTTGTCGCTTGGTAACTATTGGTACAACTGTTTTCAGGGCTGTCGGTGGGAGAACTGCTTTGAATTCAAGGTTGTGTCTCCTTTCCGCGTAAAAACTGTAAAGAGTGGGGACATAAACTATGAAAAGGCATAAGGCAACACCCACAGCAAAGCGTGTCTTTAACCGTGTAAGTCCCATGGTATCAGAACATCTGTCAATCTCATGCTCAGTCTTGGGAGTGTGCTCAGATATGGTGTATACATAATGGCATTCTTCTCCCTGCGTGAATCACACTCTGCAAAACGTTCCTGTATTGATGATGTGTTCATCTATCGGTTCATTGATCTAATGATCTAAAGTCAGGAGCAAGTTATTATGTAGACATACAAATGGATTCCCTGCAACAAACGAAAACTCGTTTGGACAAAATCGTAAACTATAGATTTGGGCTATAATTCATAATCCATTAAGTTATTGAATTTGGTTCTTCAACAACAAGCTATCCATCCAATGAGTCTGTCAACGTATATGCAAAGGTACTATAGCCTATATGGGGCGAAATCATTGTCTAAGACTCTTGTTAAAATCTGGTAGCGATAAGTATCTTCATATATAATATTGACTCTCGGCAAACCCCCTTCCATCCATAGTACAACTAGTAAAGGATATGTAGATTGAAGATTAATGTTCCATGGTAATGATTTCTTTCTGTAGTGTCAGTTCTTCCAATATCTTGAGAATAAAGAATCACAATTTCTGGTTGTTAGGAACCTATCATGCAATACTAATTTTGGGGATTTGTTTCATAGAACCTATGCATCCCAACTTCCTTCGAACTTCTATTTGCCTTATGTAAGATACACTGTGTAGGGATGATTTAGAACGTCAAAGCCCCTGTGGTGTTGGCTATGGGCGAATGGACTTCAGTCGTGCTTTCGAATGAAGCAATCCAAACGAATATGAAATAAAAAGTGAATCAATGTCCTTGAAATCCGCAAATAAGAATTGATTTGCACTTGGTCAAGGACGCGTTTATGGTTAATTGGACTGACAAACTGTAAATAGGCACCAGGAAAGAGGGGTCAAGGTCAGGATTCCAAAGGTGCTATTGAAATCCCGGTTGAAATCTCACGACAAGATCACAAGATGGAGGTGCAACTACTATGCTATCCTCATAATCCTCCAGGTGTCTCTACCGTAGGTTTGCGTATAGGTGGCCTGTAAACCTCCCATCACAGTCAATATTTGCACAGGTCTGCTATGACAACCAGTCATTGCGGAGATAATTAAGCCATCTTGTATTCAACTTCAAAGACGTTAGTTAGTGCACTTACAGGTGATTGACTATCGACTTATAGATTAGCTCAATTCAACTGGAAACCCCTCAATATCGCCCAAACGATGCTACCTCTAAGAAGTCTTTACATCAGACCAATTAACCTGGTTACCATGGGAACTCATTAACTATTCCAAGGTGTGATTGAATCATCTGGGCATAAGCCAAATACTTTTTTCTTTACCTTAATATGCACTCATATAACTCCAAGATCAGGAGGTCGAATTCTTTCTATCTGTACAGAAGTTCATAGATCTTACTCCCCACTGTCCTAACCGTGCTGAATCGTGCTGAGAAATATAATGTGGTAAATAAAACAACGCCGAGTTCAATAACCTATATCATGAATAATTCATTAGGCTCATTGAGGGGGCATTATCTTGGAACGATGTTTTGATTTGCATGGCAGAATCATTTGGCAAGGACCATTGCCATCTATACTGATGGATCACCTTTCTGATATAATAAGCTATAATACTATTGGGGTTAAACAATGTTACTAAAAGAATGAAAGAGGATGAGACTTGAGACATCCCAGATTATATTCAAGAATTCTTTTCTATACTTCAAGTTGATGCCAAGGGATAGTCAAATAACTGTGTGGAAAGAATGGATTATTTCAATCTTTTATAATATAAGACTATTTCATTCATCTTAACCATATGCATCAGTTTAGAATTAGATTGCCATTTAAACTTAAATTACATCAGAGACGACTGAACGAAAATTAAATCTTGCTCCACGAAGCGAACATTGAATCTTGCATGATTTTGCATAGTATTGTCACGAATTTCCTTCGTTCTACTAATACGAGTTGGAAAGAGGCAATGCAATACTTAGTAACTCTTAGGGAAATCTTAGGGAAACATTGGCCGTCTTGCATCGATGGTTGCATGCATTGCATCACGACGAGGAGACATTGAGCTTGACATAATAAATCATGTTCATCACGATGACATCATGACATAGATTCACAGATTCAGAAACAATAACAAAAGACTTTTTTCTTTGATAACACTGCATACACTTTATTTATCTCAAATTAATTCTTTACTTTTCCTTCTTTGGGTGACATATGATGGTATCCCCTTCTGTATCTGCCCATTAATGGCTGCGAACATTGATTCCAGTTAAATACGCTGGCAACATCAGTGCTATAAGTATCATGTGCTTTCTCATGAAGTGCATTGCATATATCACACATCCAGTCTTTTGCATGAAGAAGCTTTATTTCATACTGTGATCTCCATTCATGTAATTTCTTGTAAACACTCCCATGTTGATTAAGAAAGTGTAAGTGGTAGGCAAGTTTTAAAGGCGATGTAAAATTAAGAACATTTACATAAGAATTAGGTGGGAGTCTTTTCTTGTAATCTACATTTCCATAAACAACTGGTACAATTCCATATTTAAGTGCAACATATGCTTTTTCTGTTAGGTAGTCCTTACAATAAGTATTCTCTAATGTTAAAATGAATTTATATTTTTTAGCAACATCTCTATAGCACGATGTGGACTTGCTATCTTTGCATTTCATGGGTCCACATCTCCCATAGATATCAATGTTTATGTGCTTTTTGAGAGCCGTGACATAGGCATGTCTTTCTCTGGCTCTACAGTTGCTGACTATCCATGCTACGAAAGTTTTATTTTGATCCCGTCTATCCCCATTAAATTCGGTGTCAGTGTTTCTAAAGGAGAATTCTGAAGTGTTTTTGCTATCTGTTATATTGGCAAAATTCCCATAGTAAATTGAGACATCAGATGTACTCAGATAGGATGCAGTCCAATTGTAAAAGTCTCTGCCAGTCTTGAAAAAGTTCTTCTTGTGAATGGCAGATTCTAGTAGGAAATAAATATAGATCTGTCGACGATGTCTCACTTGGGGTATGCTGTGTGAGTTCTGCCCATGAAAAATAATAGAGTCATATCTCAGTGGTCTTGTTTTATTGAGAGATACAACACACTTGTAGGGGCATTCGATGTCAAGGCTCAAATCTTTGTATCTCATATTCAGACCCCAGGTCATCATCTTAAAGAACTGGTTCCACAAAAGGATATACTTTACTCTAGTGGAGTTCGCCCGAGCAGTTTTTGGTGTGCCATAGGTAATGTTGCTTTTTCGTGAGTCACTCGCTTTGCTGGATTCAAAATCTGTAGGAAGCCTTGTAGTCTTGCCTATTGACACTTCACTATAAGGCACATTTGGGCGTGTCACTTTCATCAGGCCAATATAGAGATGAACTATTGTCAACACTGCAACACTCGCCGACAGTCCAAGGAAACACTTCAATAGAGTATGCATTTGGGATTGCAACTGCATATATAGTATAGATGCAAGATGGTGAAAAGACTCAACTGGGTGGATACGATGTCACTAGGCTGTTCCGTTTGGGTTGCTGTGAATAAAATAAAGCAGTTAGCAGTTAGTTTAGCAGTATTCTGTGTATTGTTCGTAGTGAATTTGACACTTTCGGTTGTCACAGTCAGGTGTCAATATCTGGGAAATAAAGCCATATACTCCAAACCCCAACTCAACCCCTTCACTACAGAGTTAACCAGCCATCAAACACCACACCACCTGTGAAGCCAATTTTGCGTTTACGGTATTGTCTCCTTGCTAACATTTTTTGTGCCATTTGGTTCTATTTTTGGAGGCTTTTTATTTTTGGAGCCTTTTTATATCCAAAGACTTCCTTGGGGTTATCAAAAGCAAACTTCTGCACCTCCTTAATACAGACCTTCACGAAAAGCAACTTTCTCAATAAAGAATAAATCTAACTTCAAATATTCATTCTCATATTACTAAAGACATTAAAGGCTGAGAATAAATACAGAGCATGTATCCACAGCTTTTCAGAAAATAATCTATGTAACTAATAAAATATGATAGAGAATTCATTCCCTAAAAGCATCTCAGGGAAGGTTCAATTTAACTTTAAATTATACTCATTCCCCAACAGACAGGTTTGACTGTATATGACAGCTTAAAAAATTATCTGACATGACAATTATATTTTAATTTTTCAACTGGCCATAACCAAAATTCCTGTTTTGTGCCGGGCATTAGTTATCAGCCATTAATGACAAATGATCTTAAAGTAAATAGGGATAAGAGAAAATCAATCAGAATTTAATGACATCAACCAATATAGTAAAACTAAGTTACTTATAAATGTTTTTCATACAGTTTTAGATGCAATACCCTCTTGCCATATCCAAATTTCACATCTAATGTACATCATCCTAATTTGGTGCAGAATTCTAAATAAGAAATGAAAAAAACTATTCCGTTTAGCTTTGATCTCAGAGTTTAATCTGATGTTTAATGGACATTTAAGAACCACCCGATCACACACATAGTATACTGTTCAGTAATAATTCCAGGTGGGAGTACATGACAACTATTTCAACAACCACTACCACCACATCCGTCCTGTTCTTTCTCCTATTCCTACACCAGCACCAGTTTAACTATTTCAAATATAAAATACATGTATTACGACAACTATCACGATAAAGTTAAAACTATAGCATACATTTATATCTATTAATTGACTTAATAATATAACTACAGTACAATCATGAATACTATCAGAATCCCACTAAATCAGTTTCCCCAAACCAAAGTGTCACTCACCCTATCTCCCCAAACTAACTCCTCCTCTCCCCCCGCCACACACGGATATACCTACCCACACCAACTCACCCACACATCCCTAATTTACTCCCCCTACCCTTCCACTCATCTATGCTGCTATCCCCCAACTCTCTTCTCCAACTCACTAAATAAAATACAATAACCAATCATGTTGGTCATTTACCATCACGTGGTAAAACTAGAATTAAGAATTAACCAGTAAATGACAATGAGATTATCTGACCAATAATACAGTATCTAGTTAGAAGAGTTCTATATATACGAAAAACACCTTTTCTGTTGGGAAAAGCAATTAAGTTAAAGGGTGAAGCAAAAATTGACACCCAATGTTACAACTATTAATGGTAAACCACTATAACTTTTAACAGTAATCTGCATCACTGTCAACCGATGCACTGTTACCTGTTCTGTAGATATTTCCGAACTTAACAGACTAGGAAAACACTAGAATGCTAAAGGCATGCTAGGAAATTATAGACATGTGTATGTCATATGTATAATAGCTTATAGTATTTGAGTGTGATCACCAAATTAGGGATTTCAGTTTTCTTCGTCACACCTTCAGTTGTAAATTGTGTTCGCCATACGGCTCAAAGTTTCCAGTTCATATCTATAATTTCACTCCCTCCAAAATGATCAAATCAGATGGCCTAGATAATAGAAATATAGCACTCTACATATTAGCAACTTCTTTTCTAGGCGAAGACTATACATATACAGGACATACCTGAAGTAAGGGAAGTCCATTGGAATGCTGGCCTCGATGGTGGAGACTCGGAGAGCATTGGAGATGCGCTCTCACTGCCATTTAGTGACTTCCACATCCTATGCATGGCGTTCTGCAGGCAGCTGGGTCAGGACTCCAAATAGCCTAGCATCCACAATGTCTCAGTGACCAGAGACTATGAAAGGACATTTGCCTTGACTTGGACATAGCTATGTGTACACAGAGGCGATTGAGGATATGGATAAGATTATTTAATCTTTTGAGTGGCTCACGTCTCGTAAAGTTGACATGTTTTGTATCCGTTTTAATTCCATTAGCAACGGGAGTTTATATTCTATTCCAAAGAAATACGCCCTGGAATGTAGATCTATACCGGGAAAGCGATGAAGGGCATATCCTAAAGGAAGACTGTAGTTATGGCTATCTCTACGGTGGCTTTACAAAGAAAGTTGGGTTGAAGGGAAGACTAGGAAATTCCCTATTCGCCTTCGCTAGTTCTTACGGCTTAGGCAGATCGTCCAAGAGGTGTATGTATATTTCCACTAAAGTCGCCAAGAGTCTAAGGTCTGTTTTCGCAACAAAACTGAGAACTATTCACGAGGTACCCTCTCATACAGTTGATGTATTCGAAAAGAAGTTTGGAACCTATGATCCGTCAATCGCAATTAAAGAGAGAACGGATATTCGTGTGAATGGCTATTTGCAAAGTTGGAAATACTTTTCTGGTAATGAAGTAGAGCTTCGGCAAGAATTGAAATTTAATGATGGCCTATTGGCATACGCCAGGGAGACGTTGAAAAACATTAGGTCCCGATATGCCAAGTCAGAGTATGAGAAACTGGTTGCAATTCATGTAAGACTTGGAGATAAAACACACAAAAAATCATCTAGATTAGGTTATGAGATAGCGCCCTTGTCGCTCATCCACAAATCTATGGATTTTTACAGGCGAACATTCGTCAATGTCACCTTTGTAGTTGCTGGAGATGATTTAAAATGGTGTGATAAAAATTTAAATGGTTTAGATGTGCATATCCTAGACGATGTTGATGCTGTAAAACACTTTGCTGTCCTTTCCAATTGTCATCACACTATAATGACCGTTGGTACTTTTGGATGGTGGGTAGCATGGATGGCAGGTGGCCAAACTATTTATTATGATAAGCCCTACCGGAACAACACCAAGTTGTTGACAGAATTTTCAGCTGAAGATTTCTTCTATCCTACTTGGCTACCCATGTCTGAAGTACCCTAGAGGGTGGATATATAGAATTATATATAGAGACCTGCCGCGGTCCACACATGTTAACGGTCAAAATCAGGTCATAAACAATAATATCTATACTCAGAAATGTAGTTGTAGATCCCTTGACGTTAAGTATACTAAGTAGTAACTCTTCATTTCCTATTAACATACATGTATCAGACAATTGGTCAAATTGGCTGGGATTGTGGAACAGTGTTTATGTTCTGTGGTGAGGGTCTTATTTAAACATGCTTTGGCAACATTATTAGTATTATTGAAACTATATTTCAGGTTTGTTTTGCATAATGTTCTTCAACAACTAACAAATGAAAATATGGAATGGGACCTAAAGTTTATGTTTAATATGTCTATTGTAGTTCCGAAGTCAGAAAGAAAGTTGTCGTTGAAGCATTTATTTCGTTTAACTTGATTAAACCATTACAGTGAACTTGAATTTCACAGAACTTCAAATATTAAATGTTAGACTTAAAACATTCAATGTATACACGTATACAATGTATTCAACTTTTAATCTATGCACGTAATTCGAGTTGTAGGTTTCAATCGATGTCTCCTCTGTTCTGAATTAAGGTTAAGTTTAATCAATTAAATTTGGTATTACACTGACAAGGAATTTTGTTTTTAATTATTGTTCAAGATACATTCCGTTTATACAAATACAATGGTTGACGTATATTTCTATCTGTATTGCTGACATAAGAATAAAGTTTTCTTTGAAATAGTTATTTCCTTTAAGTTGATATAGCCTTTGAGATCCACGTTAGACAATACAAACTAGGAAGTGTTCTTGTGAATGTTGTCACCTTTGAGTATATAAGCAAAGGTCGTCAATGTATTAAAGATAAAATTGCCAAAAATGAACTGTTCAGAAAAGGGGTTCTTTACAAAACGGCAACACATTGTGGAATGAGGCCCCATCCAATGACGGATCTCCCATCAATAGAAGAATTCAAAAGAAAGCTAAAGAATAACCTGCAAACTGCCAGAGAGAACTACTCATAGTTTGACCATTCATCATGAAGGATGTGGTGACTAAGAAAGGCTAAAAGGCTACCTATAGCTTCATCATTTTACCTTTGAATGTGTTCAATATGCATGGCCATTGAGTTTTCACTGAGAGTTCAAATCATTCCTGCAGCTGATATGGATTGAATATAGTCCCTTAACGATATAATAATACAAAGGTCACAAAAATAACAAAAGGTGCTTGCTCTTGAAGGTGTTTATTAGAGTAATTTATTGCAAAACAGTGAAACAAAATAACGGTCAGTGTATTAGGTCACACATGGCTGACCCCTAGCTCCCTGCTGCGAGCTGGTGAAACATTAGCATGAAATTATACATAACTATAATTAATGCATGTGTATATTAATGCTAATTAATAAGGTTATACAATGTTATGGAATAGATAAGAAATATATAAATGTGCTATTTATAGTCGTGACAATACTTAAGTGATTTTCCAAGAAGTTACATTCTAAAGTATAGTCCTGACCAGAGATGCCACTCTTCTGCCACCCGATAGAGAAAAAGAAATGACACATAGGAATACGCAAGTGCGTCATGCACAGATCGATGACAACAATGTCAAACGGGAAAGAACAAAAATTAAATTTTGTTGATAAATCTGTCATGTTGGACATTTAGTACTTTTTATTAATCAAAGGCTAAATAAATACAAAAGAATATGTGGGAGTACGTGGGAAAGGCATATCAGCACTCGGCTCTGGGATCCAACTGCCTTGCACTTCCTTTAATCCCACTGCTGTTAACAGAAATAATAGAAAATCTTTTAATGAGTTGGGATCTCGCGAGAACTGACACATATGGGCGCCATCTTGGATTCCATCCAGATGTGAAGTTCAATGTTTTCGTCACGAAAAATATATGAAATATTCATGCAATGAATATTCGACTTCATTTCCTTTAGCTATTCAGAAATGTCTGCATAATTAATGTCGGTTAAGGGGAAGTTGAGGTATGATAAAAAAACATTCCGACCCCTTTGCAGCAAGTCCTGTCAGTACAGAACTTAGAAGTCTGTACTGTCAGTACAGAAGACAGGATTTTGTTAGAAGTGGGAATGTTTTTAGTCATATCTATCTGCAATTCTCCTTAACATATTTTATGAAGAAATCTCCGAATAGATAAACGAGGTGGCGATCATTGCAATAAATCCCATATTCACGTTTTTTAACAACCAAAACATTGAACTCCATCTGAGGAAGAAATCCAAGATGGCGGCGCCCATAGGTATGTAATTTCTCATGAGATCTTCTCTGGTTTAAATCTCGTTCATACACTTTCTACTTGTTCATTTGATTTATTCGCAAACCATCCAAAAGTCACCAGGATTTGGATATGTACATGTTATTCTTTGTGCAAACCAGATCACCAAGAATCCCACCTTCTTCAATCCTCTTGTATTATTACACCTCCTTGTATCATATAAACTTAGCCCCAGGAAATTCTAATTACAATTGAAAATCTTGGCACAGCACTGCCTATATTGGTATATCAATTAAGAGGCTTAATTAAATTGTATTAATACACCTTTCACTGTACCGTTTTCAGTAGTCAAACCTGCTATTCTACAAAGGGTCATGGACAAAACAAATTAAAAGGAAATGCATCTCTAACACGATATGTTTATCATTAGTTCTTTTCTTTCTTTTTCTTTCTTTTCTTTCTTTTTTCTTTCTTTTTCTTTCTTTTTTCTTTCCTTTTCTTTCCTTTTTCTTTCTTTTTTCTTTCTTTTTTCTTTCTTTCTTTTTTTTTTTCTTTTTTCTTTCTTTTTTCTTTCTTTTTTTGGGTGTGTGGGGTGGGGGTGGGGGGTGGAGATGGGGCGGGCACCATCGTAGATAGTATCCTCATCTGTAATGAAGGAGTACTTACCTTATACTTCAAGGAATTCATTCTTTACCTATGTAATAAAGATTAAGTCAAACTCAATGTTCTGATTCATTTTATTCACATGAAAGGTAATAGTATTGGGAAAGCCGAGAGCATAAACAAAGAACATACAAAGTGGAAATTTGGGTTATTGGAATAATTAAACCTTTTATTAATAAGCAGGTTGTTCTCTTGAAGATGAGTATATTATGATTATATATGCACCATACATGCATGGTATATATGAGCATATCATTTTGAGCTATCAAGGCATTCGATTATATCGCTCTGTGCTCAAGCATCCCTATTATATTTATGTCGGTTGTTTTTATTCTCACTTCTCACCATCAAAATTAACAAAGCACATATCGAAGGCTTACTAAAGCTACTTTCCAACTTTTCAATATAGGCTCAGGCTTGGGGCACATATAGACGGATACATGATTATGCTGTTAAAGGCAGGTTTCCATCAGACCACGTTGCGGCTAATATATGCGGTTTAAATTTTATTGTTATATATCAAGTATTATAAAGCACAGGCTATGTCGCACAACCTATCAAGACTCCCACCTGATCAGCTCCATTTTATTTTATTATATTCGGATTGAGGATGCATTGCAGAATGAAAACACAAAGATAGCAGAGGGAAACACATCAGTGGGGTCAAGCTAGTACGTTAGATGCGATTGTGGGCTCTTTTTCCTCGACCAGTAAAATAAACAATTTCCCTACATTTTATAAGGGTAGGCCTATCCCATTTCGCATTTCACCAATACAATACTTCTTACTTTAAATACCAACCATTGCAGTTTATTTTAGCTGAAGTTGGAAACAAAAAGAGATATAGCTAAGATATAATATATTATTGAGCAAAAGTAATAAGCACCTAGTCATCAGTGTCTCAGTCGTCAACCTGATGAACGGTCTGGTTTGTACAATTGCCTTTTTCCAAAGCCTCTTCAATATTTCTGAAATCGAGCACCCCTGAAGTCTGCTTTATGCTATAAGTTATATGATTGCACCAGGTGCTTTTTACAATTTCTATTTCTGCTATCCTTTTATTTAAGTTTGGATATGTTGGTTGGAAACTTCCTTTGTCTGATTTCGTGGCATAAGTGAAATAGGTCACACCTTTTATTTGCCCCACTAATATACCAGTCATATACACATCATCCAAGTTGAATATCGGAGTCCTCCGTGAAACATCGTGCATCGACTTAGCGACATCGCCGGACATAATATATGTTGCCCCATGGAAGAAAGTTGGGTACCTTTCCTGCCCTGGGAAGATATCATCCTTTACATTTGTTTTCTTCCTTGGACTACCCCTCCTTATGACACCCTTTTTAATGCGTCCAAAAATAAATGTATTTGGTAGTGGATATTCTAAGAGTATTCGAACAACCTGCAGGATGTCTAGATATTGGTCATCGTCAGCTTTGATGACGTAGGTGATATTCAAACAATGATCGGAGACCCACTGCACAAACGACCTTCCTTTCAATGAGAGATTCCTATAAGAGTCATGGAAATCTGCCTGAATTATGTCTCGATATTTGCTTGATTCCTTCGCTATGTCAGCCTGTACACTGACAGATGGTGTGCTTCCAAGTATGAATCGGGTGACGGTATCTATCCTGTAAAGAGAAATGACTGGTGTCATCAGAGTTTTTACAAGGTTTTTGATTGTTAAATATAAGCATGTAACCATTCTGTTCTCAGCTCAGACCCTCGTAGTAGATTCTCTGTTATCCTCGCAGCGAAAGCTGTCGACTGAACCGATGGCTTCGACGGGGGGCAGTCGGTGGAGCCGCTAAGGAGAGTCTGGCCAGTGGAGTACGCAGAAAAAGTTAGGTGGCTGACTATTGGCCCTCAGCCTAGTGCCTCCTAAAATTGGATATTTCCGCCGATGCCCCCCGCCCGCCCCCATTGGTCTAACCAAAATTAGTTTAAAATCAGTTCAATTAAGTTACACCAGAAAAAAACAGAAACTAAAATATATTTATTACAACTGTTGTACATTATCTTTTGAACAAAATCAGTTCAAATACACAACACATACCTTGTAAAAAGATTTTCGGTTCCCCACGTCCTTCTTACCACTTCACGCTGTTTAAAGTTCCAGGTTGCAGAATAAACCATTAATAACAGGGATTTACCGGTGAAACTTCGACATGTATTGGCATTGGGAATGAGATATTTCATCCTCATTTTGTGAAGACAGTTCTTGTCAATACAACCTTTATCAGTTCTGTAATTATTGATGAATAGCTGACCTTTTTCCTCACCAAGCATTAATTTAATCATATCGTCATTCTTGTAGGCTCTATGTCGATAAATATTCATGAAATAATGGTAGACCTTTGTTGCTTTTGTCGTGATTACAGGCATCAGAGATATGTACTCATCTTTTTTAGACAGGTTTGATTCGGTTTTGCATTTGGTAAATATTGTCCATGGCGGGAATGCGATGAAGAGTGCTATGGATATGAACAAGAGAATGGCTGACTCCTTCTTCCGGCTGATGCGCACGCATAAAGTCCAGTTCCTCCCCATTGTTATGTCTGTTATATCTTTTAAGAGTAATGGTGAAGAGTAACGCTTTTTCTAAACCGTAGGCAATATCTTGGAGCTGTAGATGATTATAACGTTACTGCTACACATATATCTGTGTATCAGTTACTTCCTATGCAATAATATTGATGTAACCTTAGAAGCGACGATGAATGGGAACTAAGTACAACCAAGTAGAGGTGCAGGCCTACATCAACTCCTGCGGGTAGATTTAATAAAATCCTTATGTGAATTCGGACTTAATAAATGTATTACCATGCCTGATATATGGTCAGCTCCTACCTCAGTCAGTTTGATACGTAACTCCCTTGTAGAAGTGATACCAACTGGCATCTAGTAGGTTGAGTTTTTTTTCAGAGTTGGAGTTACAGAGGATATTTATTCCATTCCATCGCACACCACCAGGCGCAAGTGTGTGAGTGCCAGAATGAATAGTCAGGCTGGACATGCTGTCTATCGCATGCTGTCCTTCATTATTAATTTGATAATCGTCACGCCGTGTGCTCTTTCTTATTTTGGTGATGGCAATATTGTATCGTAGGGATGCATACACATATACTAAATAAAATATTCCTTACAATATTATTATCCTACCTGATGTTATGTCCTACCTGATGTTATGTAATATATTACACATCTAAGAAAATCTTCTGCTCGATTTTCTAAATCCAGACATTTCCACTGGAACATTGGTTGAAATTCCACCAATGATTAAAATCATTATAAGTCTTATGGGGAAAGGTGTTATTTCGTAAAAGTTTGCATAGTTCACAGAATGGTTCTGGAGAATAAATTGGAATGTGAGTTTCCCTCCACTTAAAATACGAGTAAAACTTGTCATCATCTTTGTCCAGTTCCTTTAGATACTTTGCCAAGTGATATGGGCTGTCAAAATTGCGGACGTCAATAAATGAATGAGGGGGCAGATATTGGGAATAATTGACTCCACCCATGACCACAGGGACTACATCAGAATACATCATAGGAAATATTGCCTTTTCTGTGATGTAGTCCTTACAGATCGAGTTCTCAAAAGCCAGGTAAAACTTGTATTTATTGAGCATTTTATAACACACTTTATCTTTGTTCTGCTCACAAGTCAGAGTTCCACACCTTCCATAAACGTCAACTCCCACATGTTTCCTCAACTCATGGACGTATCTTTCTCTTTGGGAGCTTGACCTACACCTGCTGACAAACCAAGCGACTAAGTTACCATATTTCAAACTTGAATCGACCACTCTGGGGTCTGGATTTACTTCCTCCTTAAAAGACACATAAGGAGCGTACACGTCCGAATCCCTTCTTATGGACATTGTCAGGTTGAAGAAGCCTTTACTAATTGCAAGGCTTCTGGTTTTGCGAAGGATATTGTGGTTGGTTGGTGGTTCTCTATTATAAAACACATACCTCTGGTCTGGATGTCTTACCGGTGGACTTGGGCTCACTCCGGGTTCATAATCCAAAAGATGAAAGACAATGGCAGAAGCTGATTCATAGACTCTCTGATCTGTAGTAAAGATACATTCTGGTTCTGCGCATTTCTTCCTGGCGAGAAAACTTTCCCCATCCTCCATACCGACAGATAGATTTTTACTGTTCTTCAAAGTCCAAAGCAGAATAATTGGTTTGAATGTCTTCTTTGCTCTTGCTGGCATTTTCTTGATGACCTGAACATTCTGTCCACTATCCATATTTATCAAGACATAAACACATAAACAGATGATAATCGTAAGGTATAATCGATAGGAACATAAACACCTCTTGAGTCGCATATTGAGTGTTCTTGAAAGGAATCCTTAGGCATCATAATATATATCTGAGTGTTTCGCGTCGTCCTCCCCTTGGTATGATGAAAGTTGGTTTAGTTCAAAGCTTTCTTGTTCGGCAAAAAGCACCGGTTCCTTTGGTGGGTTCCGATCCATAATTGTGCAGGTAAAATCAAAATTATATTTGAGTGAAAAAAAGAAAACCAAATTATGTCAGAAATAAGCCAGTGTAAAGTGTATTGTCGATCAATGGAATATATTTCGATACATACCATAGAAACCTGGCTGTTTCACTCAGGAGTGGCATGATAAAAAATCAATAACAGATAGAAAATCAATCGGGTAAGAATCTAATCATTGAAGAGAGTATATTTGTGCTGTTGCATAGTGACCGGGTATGCCTGTGTGTCTGCTTTCAACATCGTCTTTGGTATTGGGAAAGGACGCAAATAATAGCTGAACGAGGTAATGTACATTATTACAGTTATCTGCTTTTATCATAAAAGGTTCGCTGTTTCATTCTGCGGCATAGATTCTTTGCAATTGAAAACGATTCACAAAATGACGATATTTTATTTCTAATCGAACATCCTACCCTTTCGAACCCTTTCCTTTTTATGATGCAAAAGTAAACCAATAATTCACCTGTGTGAATTTCCCTTTACCTATTGACAAGAAGGAATATGTATTTGCTCCAAAAGAAATAAGTTATAAGTTGACTTTTGGCTATTTATCTACAAGCTTGATTAGCAACGTTTGTTTTTAGATAACGAAATAAGATGGGTTTGAACTACATGCACCTCTGATGTACTGTTCAATGAAAATGAGAAATATTTTTCCATAGGTTTTCCTGAAAATACTTTATGCAAATTGCGATTTTATTAAGATTATGTGAGTTATAGCTATTACTTCTGAATTGGAGTCATTTGGTCGTAGGCCGTGTCTTGGAAATAAATCGTGGGTCATTAAATGGAACGATAGCTATGCATCAGATCTAGCTAGGCAAAAGAGCCACAGGTCCGTACTTAAGATTTACCATCGTTAGCTATTTTAGCGAAGGAATTTGCTTATTATAGACATAATACACACAATGCTTTTTATATTGCTACAGTGGAAATGTCCAACCAAAGCGAGGAAAAATAGTTTAGCAAGGAACATGTTGAGTAAGGATTTCTTACGAAACAGATCCCCAGGTTTTTGTCAGTTAAGGTTCAGCTGAATCAAGAAAGAAAGTAGACAAAACATTGAGATGAATTCTGGATAATTTCTTGTAGAAGGCAAAATGTGGTACTTGGGAGGACTAGCGTCATCATGAAAACCAATGCTGATGTCATCAGGGAAACCAGCGATGGTGTTCGATGAGGAGGAATTGCTGGAATTTGTCCCACCTAGTTAGTAGATATTACTCACAACAAAAACCGACTTCCATCACAACGGTAAGATTAAACCTGATTTCGGATTTGACATCTTTGAAATCCTAAGTGTAAGAACACGATAGTACAGATTGACTACTACTATGAATCTAAGATTATCTGAAAATCAAATTTGATATTCATATGACTTATTATGGTCTCAGAAAAAATTAAAAAGGCCAGTTATATAATATATGTACATTTTATTTTGTGACTGTTTTCTTTCCATCTCTACTTAAAGGTTCAGACAAGAGGTGCGTAGGTTATGTTTCTTAAGCTTGTTAATTTGATAAAATTACCAATTCAAATCCCTCTACACAAATAATCCTAAGAACTTGAATCAAAATATATACGATATAGTTATATGCCTTAATTTAATTGTATACATCTCATAACATGTTTAATAATTTCATGTTATAACAATCCAAGTTCTACTCTCTATTCAATGTGCCACAGGACCACGGATCAGCCTTAGTATGTTTAAATCATTGCAAAGGGTGCTACTGATGGGCATCGCCATTTCGGTGCTAATCTCACTTATATTCCTTAATAAGCTGCTCGACCCTTCCTCAGATAATCTTAACAAGGAGGAAACACAGAGGAATCAATCAAAAGTAAGGAACAGTTGGTGCTACAATATGAAAAATACTTTGGATGTTTTACTGGGTTGGTAGGTATTCCAAACCATAATAGGAGATTTTCACTGTCGAATAACCTTGTCGGAATATTCCCAGATATTACAAAGACAATAATGCTCCTGAAATTGTTGTCCATTTTTGCAAAAATTGTATTAAATCTTCATAATAATGATATATAAAGTGGTTCACAAAAAAACATGAAACTTCCCTATAAATTGTCCACTAGGCGGTTGAGATTTGATCAAAATGTTTGTTTCATCAATGCGGCTTTTGAAAATAATTTTTGACAAGATAAATTCAGAATGGACTTCTTATGTATACAATAACAAATATACATTTATGTAGTATAACCTTATGAGTATGTAAAGCTTATAAATGCATGTTCAATTCAAATAAAATGTGTTGACCCGGGGGAATATTGATCAGGGCGGACATTGTTCAGGGGATATTGACTTGGGAATTGTGTCCGGAGGGATATTGAAAAGGGGATGTTGTGTGTGGGGAGGGGGAATCGTAATGGCATAGAATCTGTAACGATTGGTTGCAAATAATGATTTAAATAAAAGATTTTTTGACCGTAGCTTTATTTGGAGGACGATACACAGCTCTATGTATAAAGATACCATGTGATATCGGTAGTATACTAGATAAATTTTATACTAAATTATTACCAATTGCAATCCAGAAATGACCGAGAGTATCTTTGCTAATTCCTTTCAAATACTGAATAGATAAACGTGTCATTGCAGTACGAGTTCGGAAGGGAAGCTGGGACAAAGGTGATAATTATCACAGCCTACCAACATAGTGGTAGCTCATTTCTAGGATCCATCTTCAACCATCATCCACTTAGTGTCTACTTTTATGAGCCTGTGGCGGCTCTCTATATGTCAACAATGCATATCCATAGGTGGCAATCATCTATACACCTCAACTACCTGCAAAATGGCTCCAGGAGGTTATTTGTTATTTCTAAATTTGTGGAAATTATTTAAACGGTTTGGGAGAATAGTTCCAGCGTTTACCTTCTTCGATAGCAAAATAACATAGCTATAATAATAATTACCATTGATTAAGAAAAGCGGGTGAAACCTTGTCACAGTGCAAATTGTATCATCACCGATCTATTTCTCAAAGTCTAGGATCAACATTGATTGTCTAGTTCATTTGGGAGAGATGTAGATAGAATGTCGTATTGATAGCCTCTTTTCCAGTCAGACCGAAAACTCTTTACTTTTACAGAATGAGAACGAATTCAGAGAAAGAAATGTTGGACTACTACTTCCATAAAATGAGTAATTGTGAAATGGATGACGTTCCTCCGGAATTATGTCCACACATATGGTTTTCAGGGAAGAGAATGAAGTGCACACCCAATTGCACTATAGACTATCCACAGGACTTCAGTCCTTTTATGGCAGATGCTGCCCTCTTGAGACACTTGCCATGTAGAGCCTTACCTGCTTCATCCACGATGAAGCCATGTTATTGCAGAGCAGCCTCTATTGTCAGTAATCTCAAACCTCTGTGTAAGAAAATGCGACTCATCGTTATGAAGTTATTAAGATATGAACTCAAGTTCATTCTAAGTTTAATTACTAAAAACGCCAGAAACTGGTTTTTGGTTCATCAGCTTCGAGATCCCAGAGGTTTGATTAACTCCCATATCAGTAGACGACCAAATATCACAGCGCACAAAGTGAAAATGCTTTCTAGGAAGCTTTGTGGTAGTATGATGGATGATATTATGGTTTTAACTAGTGGGAGCAATCAAGAGTTCAAGGCCAATATTATGATTGTAAGATACGAAAATTTAGCAGATCATCCGCATGAGTTTGCAGATGCAGTATACAAGAGGATAAATGAAAATTTATCGCCAGAAATTAGTCAATGGATTATGGGTGTGACGAGATCCCATTCTGATGAGGGCAAGTATAGACGAGCAAATTCGAGCATTACAGCTTCAATGTGGAAGAAGAAGCTTCCAGAAATATATTTGACTGTGATTAATGAAGAATGCCACACACTGTATAAATACTTCGAGGACACTACCGGGTTCTTTGTCTGAGACTTTATTGATTTTTACGTCGTTATTTTATTTTTAAGATAACTTATTGAAAACATAATTTGATTCCGAGCTCATTTTAGATGAAATTCTTAATCCGAAATCAAATATGACACAAAAGTAATTACAGAATGTACGAGGATTCGTCTTTTAAGATATTAGTTTTAAAATATCATTTTCTAGGTATGAGATTTCACATACTGTCCGTTATATCACTAATATACATGCAATTTTGACTTCTATGCAATGAATGTATACATCAAATACTCAATATATTTGATTATGTATATCAAATTATTCTATAGACCCTACAGCCTTTTCTTAGTATGAAGACTTTTGTATCATTATCCTTTTCTGTATTGATAAAGCCAATAAAAGTAGATCATACGATTGTAAATACATTGCTCTTTTATTTATATTAATTATCTATAATAATATTATCATTGATTTATTATGGATTGAAATTTGTATGCAATCTTGTGTGTTTTAGCCAGCATTCAAACTTGCTGTCTGGCTTCCCAAGATGATGGTCACAAAGCAAGGTAGAGAGTTCCAGTAATGTAGTCAGTTGACCGAAATGTACATCGTACCTCAAACAGATAAATGCCAAACTTACAACATACTTTACAAAAATCTCTGATTGGTGGCTGTCTTGTCTGATGGCAGAGAACTCCTTTCGCGAAGGGGATCCGAGCAAAGATGCATAAAGTTTCGTCAGCCAAAAGTTTTTCCCTGATTCTTTGAGGTCGGGGTAATACTTAGAAATGGAGAGCATTACCAACGAGACGCTAGCTTTACTTAATATGCTGTGGTTTTTCTTCTGACAATTGCCTCTGAGGAAATCGAATATTTTGAAGAAAACTCTGTATTTTGGTCGGACAGAACTGGAGAGAGTGAACACGTTGATGACTTCTAACAGTGCTGGCAAGGATATGAATTCCATGCATCGTATATTTGTAGTACCTGTTGACATTTTATGCAAGACATTCATAAAGGCTGAAAATAAGGTTCTATCTAAATAGGTTTGGAGTTCAACGACAACTGACTCCCGTGACTTTACCCCCTTTATATAATCATTAAATATTTTCTTGGGCTTCTCTTCTAAACAGGCTACTAGTTCTGCCATGTGACTGATATTACTGTTTGCGAGACCTCGTGCATGGTAAAATTCATAGGTCATCGGTCTCTGGAACTCAGGACCTTCTAGTGACAACGCTTGCCTCTTGAGGCCATCAACCTTTCTGAATCTGATCTGAAACAGTTCAATATCTCGTCGTATTATAAAACTGGCAATGGCTATTAGCCGTACATTAAACCTTGAGGAAGAAGAGATCAAAATATTGTTCGCCCCAGATGACAGGCGAATGATGAATCCTGCTTTTGGGGTAGGGTTCGTAGAATCGTTACTGTACGAGTAATGTGGATTTATATTACGTTCCCAGTCGTACCATCTCCAGTCATTCCAATCACCTTCTATTTTGAGTCTTATCAATAAGGCAACTTTACTTCTTCTACCATAGGGAATCATGTCATCGAATCGTTCTTGTGCATCGCGCCTGAAAATTATTTGGGGCTCCTCAGCTGCCTCTGATCTTTCCACCTTGTTTATACCAGTTTGATCATTGTCTGTGACGCGTATCATGTATGAGAGAAAGTACTTGTGTTTCTGGCCGAGGTACCTGAGACCACCTATTATAGACGGCCAAGTATTGTCAGTCACATAACAATTGCCATCCCAGGGTAAGATCCAAGTGTAGCCAAGTCTAATGCCAAGTTGTAGAGCAAAATTCCTTGCCCCGTTGTTATTCATTAAATACAGATTTTTGTTTAGGAAATAATAACTTATATTGGATTTTATAGGACTCGTCATAGTCTCAACTTTTGTCTGCCCAGATATGACATCAATTATGTCCTTTGACACATATGGATGATTGTAATCAACCTCCAGAAATTTATCCGGGTTAAAAATAAAAATGAAATATGTGTCTCCTGCCTTTTCTATGCTTTCGGTCAGTTCTTGAATTATCAGTGGATCAATTATCCTATTTAATATCCATACCTTCTTGACTGAATCTATTCGGTTTTCGTTCTCTATCACGAACTTTAGATTCGATACGCTTTGATCATTAGAATGTAGCGGTGGCAACGAATTTCCTATTATTCGGAAGAATATGATAGAGGGCTGAGGTGGTTCCTTGGCGTTGATTTGGACGTGCTTGGAAATATCAAAATCTTTCCGCTCGAAAAAACTTTGCAGGACCGCGTACCATGTAACAAAAAACACCAGCTTCGATAAAAACCAGTATTTGGAAGAACGTATTCTTCTTGCATGGAACATGTTCTTGGCACTTATTCCCATTTTTGGGGTGAAAAGCCCATATATAACAATTAGTAGAGAATGTATCGATCCAACGTTGTAGGGCAGGTCCTTAGAACTGATAAAATGACCAACGAGTTGCTGTGGTTCGTTATAAGAAGTGTCCAGTGGTGATGCTTAACAGATGTTGACTGAACAGCAGATAATGGCTTTGTTATGGATTTCTCTATAGTTGGGATATTCCAAGGTTGATAGAGGTGCCACCCAGTGCTGATCTGCCGAACGAACTATTAGCTATTGCAAATGAATGACGCCTATATATATAATATGCATACATGTATTCGATCTGAGTGTCTGAGGAACATGTACGATCAATAAGTAATGGTTGATAATGGCTTAAATGGTGTCCGGTGATTCCCCCACCAATTTAACATTCTCCCCACCCCCAATCTCCCCGCCGCAATCTACCCGCCGACATTCTCCCCGCCAATAAATCGTTAAAATTCAAATTTATCTAGACGCCAAAGAAGCCTTATGCCAAAAAGGACCCCTTTCATGGTTTCAAGGAGTCCTGTATAACTGTCAACGGTAATATGTACCTCCAACTTGCAACATCTGAGATCATCCTTGAAGGATAGTGCGTTTTTCTGTAACTTATTAGGCCTAAATATGATATCGACCTGAATAAAATGATTTAAAAAAAAACAGAAGTAGCCCGGAGTTTCTGTCATAATTATAGGCCACAAAGTGAGTAATAAATACCCCTTTTCCAGCATTTCGCTGACTTTAGTTGCAAAAATACCCCCTTAATCAGCATTTCGTGGAAATCAGTTGCAAATTGGTACCCTTATTTCTAATTTCGTGATCCGCGTTTGTAAGTGAGAAATGACACCTTTCTCCGCGAAAATGGGAACAAAAATGCGTACACATTTGACCCCTGAGTGTGGGGGCCGAGGTATCATCAGAATGGGTCCTTCATTAAATTATACTTGTGTTTCCATTTTGTATGTTGGAAAAGAGAGGTTCTATGGCTCTTTTAAAGGCTAGGTTCTAAGGTGTACTAATCTTCTGTTCTAAGAGAGTTATTTTGGTGTTTCGTGATGGAGGGTAAGAGTGAGTTTAAGGGCGTGCAACTGTTATTGGAATTTTAGACAAGTGTGCCCCAGTTTGGGTAAGATTTTGATGACCAGGTTATTTGAAACCTCTCCTATATATCAGCATGTCCGTGTCCCCTAGGTCTATCTATATGGAGCATGACATGCCAAGCGTGCTCAAGCAGAACTACATTTGCCGGGCAAACGTTACACACTTTAGAACCCCACATGCTTCAAATGCGGTACTGTTGTATCTTTGGATAGTTTTCAGAGTGAATGGATTTCCTTACGAGAATACACTTGAGAATAATCTGACATAACAGTATTGGATATATTCGTCACCTGCATTGGGAATATAATTAGAAGACATCATGCACTATAAAGGTCTGAATCGGAACACGCCCTTTAAGCTCGGGATATTTATTTCGATATGCATGACTTCAGTGGCGATGGTAAATCGGCCTGGTCCAGGTAAATAAGATCACATATTCTTTTACCAATGACGATCCTCTCGATATTCGAATTCTACTATTCTTGCCTGTAAATATATGATAATGGAATTATTCATACTTGTCTGTAGATATATGCATTACGTGTGTCTCTACCAAAGAGCTCAGATGTAAGCTCTTTGTCCCTACTTAGTCTTAGGAGTTAGTTAGCATGGGTGGTATTGGAAGCGGTATTGAAATACAGTGTTGATGTGGAGACGAGATGCATCGGCCAAGTTGGAGAACAATCTGTTACCGATTTGGCGGAGTTTTTACCGACATTTCCTACGATAAATCGGTGGTTTCATCCCGCTTTCCATAATTACTCCTATAGGTTGGGAAGAGTTTCTCTGTAGTAAATGTCGGTATTTGATAATATAGATTATGAATATGGCAACGCATGAAACAACTCCCCTAGATAGTTATGCGTATTTTGGAACTGTAAAATACTGACCAATACAATTACGCCCTGCTTTACCTTCGTGGCCTCCTATAAATGATAATGTTCACCTGAGAACATAATATGAATGTCCCGATGTAATACATCTGACCCACTCCGGGAGAACCCGTCTTCTGGCCTTAAAATAATTAGAAATAATGTATGGTCTATTCCAGAAATCTTAGTGCGATTTTGAAATTTGTGGTATGACTGTACATTTGCCACAACCTGGGTCCATTATTTTTTCAGATCTATGGCTGGATTTTTGTATTTATGCTTCATTGTCTGTGAGTGAGTCTGGAGACCCCTCTTTCACAACTTGCATTTATTCCCATGGCAATATAATTATGAAGGCCTAGGAAAATCTTATCACTTCGAGATGACAGATTACAATATTAGGTAGGCCTACTTTCTGGTAGCTCATATAAATTTATAGTCCTAATATTCTCATTTCTATGGCTGTTTTTAAAATGTATTCGTATGCAATCATCACACATCAGCTGCATGCATTATGTATTCGCATGGAATGGTATTCAGTATTCAAGTATATCGTTATTACCAGAATCAGCTGTGGGCCCTAGCATCTGACGGCCTGATTAAGAAATTATCTAAAGTAGAGTTTCAGATCTCAAATAGTAGTGGTAATTTTTCTTTGATTGGAGTGTTCGTAAGGTATAAAACATGGCAACGCATGAAAAACATCATATTGTTGGTTATTCCTATTTGGGTAACAATTCTTTACATGCCTCTTAGTTAGATAACTGTGCATGCTGGAAAACCGGAAAACCCGTTCCAGAAACATACATGTAGTCATTTGGAGCATAACTGAGCATAGGCTAGGATAAAAAATTCCTTAATTCAGTCACACCCTAGTGGATTAACACTTACAATTAAACCATAATAGGATAAGGAATCTGGGGACGTTATGGGGATAAATGATGTAAGGTTAATGAAAGGAATCAAAATGTATATTATGTTGCAGACATAAGAGAATATTAATTGAATTTCGACATGAACAACAACGCCTGTGGAAGTTGACGCTGCCATTCGAGGAAAGCACCCGCTTGTGCACAATTGTAATTACTTAGTAATGAATTAAAACCACCCCGCCCTAACAATGTCATCTTCAATGACGAAAAGTAGTTTCAATGTAAAACATGTCTTCACTTTGATCCTAACAGCGGCGGAGGAAAAGGGGCAAGGGAGGAGGAAAATATGGAGGAATATATAAATAAACGTCACAATCATTTCAGATATATATGCTAAACAATAATGATTATAGTATGTCTTATGAGGTATCATTTTAATGAGAGTTTAACATGTTTAACACAGGGAGGAAGGGGAGAGAGAACAACAAGAAATCCATATCCCATATGACTGTTCACTCCATGTAATTCTCTTGATTGGATACTTGATCAGTTACTACCGTGCCGTTCAGGGTGCCTTCAGCTTTTTGTAATTGCAAACATGAGCAGTTACACTTAACATGATAACATGTGACTAAAATGACGCAATTTGATTGGTTTGGCGACATTACACTCTTGGGGACGTTGCACTATGCTGCGTAGCACTGCCTTGCAAGTTTCAAAAGATTTCAGACATTGCTCCAATAATTTGGCAAGAAATACAGTACTAATAAGGTAAATACAACAAATAAGTATAAGTATAAGTATGTAATAAATACCCAATGTCACTCCGTTTGGTTTGTAATCAATCTCAACTTCTGGAAAAAACGCACTCCACCCGTTTGGGGTGTTGTGTGATTTGTCTCTCCATCTCGATCAATTACAAACCTCTGTTATGCAATTGGGTATTAAAAACGCCATCCACTCGCCCTCCCAGTTATTACCAGCATGACACTGATCTCATCTGCTGATATCAGAATCAACAACAGATTCTCCACACTGATATCCAGGATGGGGAGACCCAAGATGCTATCAATGATTGACAGAAGTCTGCCCAATAGTAAGTAAGTAGTCCATGGCAGCGATTTTTTGAGTCGCGCTACTGTAGCAGTTTCATGACGTCATGTGGACGTGTGACGCAAAGCTCCCATAGCCCCACCATTGCGGAGATAAATAACCTCTGTTTGTTCATCGATCATATAGTTTTATGAGTTCTAACTTACATATATCCATCTTTAGAGGCAAACGATTTCAACTATAGCCTTTATAATCGTCAAACCGTTACTGGGACGATGTATAGAGTGATTATTTATCGCCCCAATGCTAACTCTATGGTAGGTGCGAGATATGGTTGCGTATTGTACGGGGCGATGCTATCGTTGCCGTCAGATGTTTGATCTATGCACAGACTATGAGGTACATAGGCTTGGTATGGTCGAACCCCACCTTCCTAGCGAACTCTGTGTATCTGTTTATGGCAGCTTTCTGGTTGGCTTTCGTCCCTGGGGCCCAAGCTCCTGCCTGCCTTAGCCTGGCCTTCGTCATGAGCTGTCTTATGAGATTCCCTAGAAAAACGTGGAGCATAGAATGCGTTAAGTGCGAAGAGGCATGGCTGTACAATGTTTAATGATCGTTGGTTAACAATGTTCTGGGTGGCTATTTGGTATTTCTGGCCTAGGTGACATCTACTAAGATTATCGGCCAAGACATTTTGTACCCCAGGTATGTGTTTATAAGAGACTGACATCTAGTAACGCTTCGACCATCCAGGCCATTCATGCCACTTCCAATATGGTTTGATTTTTTCCCCTTCCAGACTGGAAAACGGACACGCTTGCTGAGTTGTCGCATAATATTTGCACGTGTGCGCCCCTGTCTCGCTCGGATAGCAGTGTGTGGAGAGCTATCGGTATATTCACCGCCTCCATCTCCGATATGTTCTCGACTCCCTGGTCAACGGGGGTGATTTGTGCCGCGTATGCGTTTTCAGAGTCAGCACCTCCCACGCCTGACAAGCATGCGTCGATTTCAATTACTTTGGTTGGGTTCCTGGCCGGTATGAGTGCCTTGCCATTCCAGTCGGCGCAGAAATCGCGGAACCATTTCAAATCCTTTCGCATTTCGGCGTTTATGTTTATGTATCGGCCTGTCATTGACCTGAGCCCTTCCAATAGTCTGCTAACGAACAGGCGTGCGGGCCCCACGCATTTAGCGATATGTATGAGCGTGCCTATTAATGACTGCAACTCTTTTCTCGACATCGATCTTCGTTTAATGTATTTCTCTACCATCTTGATCGTATCTTCAACCTTCTTCTTTGGTATAGAGAGGCTCATCTCTGGGGCATTTATGTTTATGCCCAGCCACGTGACTATGGGGCCCGGGGGTTGGCGTTTCTCAATGGGCTCCGGCAGTCCGAGCTCGTCGAATAGTTCTATTGCGCGTGCATAGTCTCGTTCCGCCTTTGCTTTGTCGCTAGAGATTATGACTAAATCATCCAAGTACATTTTGCTGACGATACCATCTTTCTTTAGTATGTTGACAATTGCATTAGCTATGCGCTGCATGTGGCAGGATGAGGAGCGGGACCCGAAAGGCATAGTTACGTCCATATAATATCTCCCTCCCCATTTTAAACACAGTAGAGGCCAGTCTAGAGGGTCCAATTTAAAATTTGTATATGCCCTTGATATATCCACAGTCGACATGTAGGCTCCGGGGCCTATGTCTGTAAGCTCCTGTACAAGTCCTTCTACAGTCGGGAGGGAGTGTTGTCGCTCAACACCCCACACTGAGTTTTTCATAAGGAAAGCATTGACACTCTTCTCTTCGGGGTAACTAAGGTCAATTATAACACGTCTAGAGTCGGAATCGCGTTTCTCCCTAGACATCAGGGGCGAGCAGTGATACCAATGTTCAAACGGTGGGCTGACAAGTGGGCCGACCAGTCCGCCGAGGCCTACCTCCTTGTTAATGAACTGATCAATCTCCTCACTATACTGTACTGCGCTCGAGTGATTCTTATCTGCGTCTAGGTGCGTGACGGGGCCCATGTAGCCCATGGGGAATCTGTATGCTATGAAGTCATATAGCTCGCGATCATCGCTCGTTTCAGACAGATAACTTTTCCAATTATCGAGTTTCAGATGGGTAGGGAGTTGTATCCTAGATGATAGTGCATTAGGAGTGCCTGTACTTTGCACTGCGTTGTAAATGAGTCTATGTTTATTGTGACTGTCAGTGTCACCAATGGTCATGCGAGGCCAATGTGTCATGCGGTCACGTTGGAAGACAGCGGGGCCGAGGTCGGTGTCTCCCTTTGTTGCTTTACCTGAACAGATATTTCTAACATGGTCAAATGATATATCAGTGCCTTCGATTCGAGCATGTACAATATCACTAACCTTTCCACGGCCTGGTATAGCAGTAGGTCGATATGTTTCCGTGGTAGCAGTGTGACTATTGGGACTCGCTGTGTTATGGTCGCCATCTTGGTTCCGGGTCTCGTGGTGCGCGAGAGGTCGTGAGGTTACGTCCGGCGCACGTGGAGTGGGAGTGGCATTGTTGATGTTTTGATTCGCATGACACATGGCTCGGGCTCGAGGTGGCATCGCTGGAATGAACTCGGGCGCCTCCGGGTTCCATATAGTAGAGGCGCCGTCTAGTCGTTTTTTGAACTGGAATTAGACTGAGTAAAGTTATTCGATTTTTGTGCAAAACCTCTACCACCGGAGTTTCCTCCTGCATAGCCCTGATGTTGTGACTGACGGTTATTGCCCTGATCCTGGTGACCAGCTGCGTGTGTCACTCTGCGATTGCCGATTGCATACAGTCACAGAGTGTGTACCGTTACGTCCGACCGAGTCACAATATGTACAAATATGCATACAATACACTGCACCGTCTGTATGACTGCTACCGTGCCTGCAGCCCTGCCTACTGTTGTACGCGCGGCAGACTACCTCCTGCTGCCCTGCTTGGTTTCTATTAGAGTGGGGGTTTGGGGCCTGCCTGTTGCTGCTGTGGTGGCTATGGCCGCCACTTGCTTCTGCCATGCTATAGTTTCCCGTTAAGCAAAGTCTAACCCTCTCGTCTTGAATGAGTGTCTTATCTTCCCAGTCCATAGTCCCACTCTCAATACAGTCCCATACATATTGTGTCCAGCGTCTTACAGCTGGCCACGGGCACTCTAGCGCGTCCCTAGTTACTCTACGTAAGTGGTGTAGCATGTCATGATATTCGTGCCGGCGGTATGCTCTATGGTCATCTAATAAGCTAAGAAAACCGTCTACATATTCCATGGAAGTCATGTTCGGGCGGGCCTCTAATCTTTGCTTAACTGTTGTTACACCATCTCGATTGATATACATGTAGGTGCGATGAAAGCGGTGGCGCGAAGTGAAGTGAGGGTCAAGGGAGGGGAGAGTGGTCAGTGTGGTGTGGGTGCGATAGAGGGAGTGAGAGTAGGTTAGTGGGGATTGGCTAACAACAATGCACATGCATTGCTAATAGCAACTGCTGTACACATGGCTAAACAGTATCTTAAACATGAATAAACAGATCAGTGGCTGCTGTGAAGTTACTAGGATATATTATTTTCTTTTCACATATGATCAATGCTATTCAAATCAGGTAGAAAATGTTGAGTACCTTTAACATGCGGACAGGCACTTATTTCTTTTTGTGTTGTCCTAGGATTCATAATAATTTGTCACTTGTAACTTTTATTTTGTATGCTGATGATTGTGCTATCTGTACACCATTAATTAAATAACTACTATCAATTAATTCAGCACATGGCACCCTAGTTAAATTTGACAACCCGGTGAAGAATACTGAGCACAAGGCAAATGAACACTCATATACGAGACTCCCTGTCGAAGGTAAAAATGCACGATTTATAAACAATTTACTATCTATCCAAATGAATGAACATCAATGTTGAATATGTGACTGAGGGCGAATATCTTAGCTCATGGCTTAATTGAAGCTTAAACATGAAGTTATTAGTATATATTATCTTTTCAGAAACTATCAATACAATTCAAATCATAGAGAAAACAAAATAAAAATAACAGAAAATAATATAATCATTTTTTTTTCTATTGATTTAGCTCGGCTCGCCCAGAAAAAGATAGAATTTAGCGAATGGATGAACAGAAATGGACACAAGACACGACGTGGCAACATATCTAGGATTAATCGTATGAATGATTTAATATCTGTTAAGATAAATAACATCAATGTTGAGTAGCTTAAACATGAATAAACAGGTCACTGTAACTGTGGAATTACTAGTAGATATGTCTACTAATTCACAAATGATCAGTACGGTTTATAGCATAGACAAAATAAGAAATACCAAAAATTGGATAGAGTAAAAGCAAGCAGGCAAGTCGATTTTTCAAAAGTGTCTGTCTACTTTGAGCCCCTTATTAAGAAGGATGTAGGCAATATCGAATCAATTATCATTTCCATCATATCACGAGGCATTTGTAAAAGAAATAATTCCCTGTGGTCTGATATGTTTTGGTCTTTATATATAATACAACTTTACTTATTTTTCAATTCAGATAACAGGAATTGGAGAAGACATAGTCAACTTAATTCTTCGTATACGCATAGAGGTTTTGATAGCCCTCTAAACTTCTATAAACAATTAGAGAAAGCCCATTTTAATTTTAGCAAAGATCACTCCAGGCAGCCCAGTCGCAACCTATATGACAATGCAGACCGCATGGAAGGAGGGAAGTTTGGGTTTCCTTCAGATGGGCATGTGTGGTACAGTCCCAGACCACAAACAGGTTCTCTCTGGCCTATGCCCGCTGTGATGACATGCACGAAAGAAGCACATGAAATAAAATCAGAATTTTCGTTTTCATTTGATCGCTCAATGAAAAATTCTGACATTTTGGAATGGTACAGCAAAAGAATCAATGATAATGTCAGGCATTTGAAGGCAATAAATCAAGTTGGCACTATAGAAAGGAATAACGTATGGCATACAATTGGATATGTTTCACTGGCAGTAGCGAATGATTCTAAGAAGTATCCACACCTCACATCTAATGAATCATGTGAGTAAATTCGGAAATTTATAACATTTCCTTTTAAATTTGGTGAAAGGTTATGATTCCGACAACAACCATTAACACCGTTTAGAACTACCGGTACGTAGTCCAGATTCGGGAGCATAACTGACTGTTTGAAGCATTTCAAAACATCTGGTATACATTTCAAAACCTACCTCTTTGTTGCATTTGCTATAGGATTACTAACCAACATTGAGGGGCTGCTGGTACACTGTTTGGAGTATGATCCCTAGGCGAAGCGAGGCAGTGATGAAAAGATGAAACTGTATAGCACCGAGTTTTCCTGGGCCAACAGTCCCACACAATTTGTAAATTCCCTCCTGTTAGTGTGAATTTTATGATCTGCAAATATTTCTTATTTGATTCTAAAACTTGTTGGTATATATGAACTCGCAACCATACCACAACATTATGATCGGTGGAAACACGTTTATAAGGTCCTCTCCCGAATATTTAGGCCGCACAAATTGTCGATTCATAGGCATATGCTTTATGAAGGGTCATTGGTGCCACCTCTTGGACACCCCCAGCATCACAAACCTTCCCATAACTCCTCTCGCACCCCTTCCTCTCTCCAGCATCCTTCCGCTTACCCCTTCCTCATCCTCACTCTCACGCTGACCACGTTTTTGTTTTTGTTATTTATTTCATCATTTAAATTAAATATTTCATATTTGCAATCTTATAATTATCAAAATCTTACTTGTGTGTCAATTCTCCAACAATATGTTAACTATGAAGTGTCAAAATTGTATAATTATTAATTATCAGTATTGGTATTTTACTTGGATCTAGCAATAACAGCAGCTAAGATATATGATATTCTGGTTCCTAGCAGCAGCCATATTGTGTCATGACCTTCAAAATGACCTACAAAGCAAAGAGTGACATAAAAAACGGATTCCTCACACCCTTGATTCTAAAACAAATTGTTCTTATTCATCAATATGTACACCCATTGAATGCATATACAATGAATGCTGAGATAACATTCTTGTGACTCAGTGGTGGCAATATTGGATTTTGACCTTGAAAATGATTTTGAAACATAAAAGGACCTTCAGAAATGAATTCATCATACTTAAAAACATCAATAAAGTGGTATTATATAGGCAAAAGCGCATGAGGGACGATCTGTGGTCCCATATTTCCCGCGGGCGTAGTGATCTCAGTGAGGGCGCGTGAGCGCATGAACTGAGATCACGTAGCCCAAGGGAAATATGGGACCACAGATCATCCCGAATGCACTTTTGCATTTATTATCACCTTTATAGAGGATGTTACAATACGTTTACCTATATTTTAGCTGGAAAATGGTCGGAATTCGATGAAAATCGATGGCAAAACGTCCACTTAGGCTGCCCCTCCCACCTGTATATAGTTCCGGGTCTTTGCTATTGGTACATATCAATGCGCTCAATGCCGGGTTGTGACAAGTCCAGCAGAATGTAGTTCTATTTTGAATCGTTATTTCGGTTAATTTTCGGTGTATTACTATTATTAAGACATGGATACGATTTAAATTACTTAATAAGATAAATGTCGTTCAGTTTAATATTCAAATTCTTGTACTTTTTGCGTTTGAACTTGTGGTTTTTCGCCCAAGACACTGTCAGTCATAGTCTAGAACTAGTTCTCCGTGTCAGTCAAAACAACAGTGCAGTGCAAGAAAATCGCTCACGGTTTCGAATCAATTTGTTGCCTTTTCGCAGCTTTAAATCTTTTAAAAAGTCAACTAATGCTTTGGTAACGGGTAGACTTCGATAAACATGAAAGGATTTTACTTTATTTCCTTTATTTGATCAGGATTTCTCGTGGCCGCTCCCGACAGCTTCAATACCGTAAGGGAGGCATAGGCTACTGTCAGCTAGTCAGTCGAACCTGCCTCTACTCAATGATCATGTGTAGGCACCTCGAATCAATTCCACAGCTTTAAATCGTTGATATTCTTTAGCAAAATCGCATTTTTACATATGATTCTTCGATTCAACTTTTCATTTGAAGTTCCTAGGTTCATTATTTTGAGAGAAAATCGGGAAAACGATCGACGACTCCCAGTGACAGTTTCAATACCGTAACTAAGGGAAGCGTACTGTCAGACTGACAGTTGCCTGCTCCCACAAGCGCCTTCGGCGGTGGTTAGTTTCTACCTACACCTATGATCGATTATGACATAAACTAAATAGAGAAAATTAGTTACCCGATTATTTTCCTTTAGCTATGGTCGATTAGATTATTTGTATTTTTTGTGCAGAAGGAATTATTTAAATAGAAATATAAAAAAATACGATCGGGACTATTTTGTTCATTAGGTGCGGGTAATACGGCGGGGAGCGGGTAATACGGCGGCCGTATTACCCGCTCTCTTTGATATGACGCTCAGTGCTTAAGCCTATGGGCATATCATATCAACTCCCCCAAAGGTATAATAAAGTTTAAGATCTACCAAATAGAAGCCAAGATATGCCATATTTACTTTTTGGGCGGTCATCTTGAATTTTGCAGCTACTGGTCACCAGGGGTGTCTACCAACTTGTAGCTGGTGCTTTTTGAAAATTTCAGGCTTTATTTAACACCATGCCAAATTTCAAAAAGTAGTCACAACGTGCACAATGTAGACAATAAGTCCCCAGTTATTATGACCTGATCTGGAATAATGCTTTTTTCACCAAAATCTGACCGTTGTCATAGCAACAAAATTAAAAAATAATTCAAATACTTCACTTCAGCAACAAATATTATCAATGGCTATGATCATTGCGTTTCTGCATGTGCATCGATCTAGATTTGACATGGAGCCACTGCAACACAAACTCCTTTTCACGTCTCCATTGTCTCTCAACTAGATCTCAAAATTAAAACAGAGTTCTCAGATTTCACACATTCTGGAATCTAAATTCATATATACCACTATACACCATTTTGCAGACACTCTTCATATAGACCGGCGAGGCTGCCAAATAGAATCCAATGAAGTGTGGGGTGCGATAAGGGCGTTGGAAACTTTATCACAGTTATTATACAAGGACCATCTCGGGAGGGTAAGCACAAAGTACATTCACGTTTCCAGTGGATTTTGTTACAATTAGGCCCACAATTTTAAAAAGTGTGTAATGCCATGTCTTAACTCTACTTTTTCTATGCTACTTACACGTGATGTAATATATGATTAAATTCACGCGCATGCTGCGCAAGCATTTCACGCGCATTGCGCGCATAATTATACACAAGTACTATGTGTATGTTGTCCACAAGGTGGCAGTAAGAGTCTAGTAGACTGCATTTTATTCTTCTATACTTCCTTAAATACCTTTATGTTAAATTACTATATCCAAAACCTAGCTTTATTCTTATGTTAACGTTTCTGCTATGCCTAATGTCAATCGTTTATTAAACAGAGTAATTACAAGCTAGATTCGCTCTTGTTGTTATTATTTCTCCTTCTCAGTGTTAACCAAGGATCATTACAAATATATATTTCCTCTCATGTTGTTACAGTGACCAGAACGATCATGAACACAGGTCTATATAATGATATTATGTCTGATATGTTACATATATAATATGCATCAACATTTTGATTGAATGAAAAATATTTGTCCAGGTGCTTTTGAGGCAGTGCTCAATTAAAGATGCTCCTAGGTTTCCCCATCGAGGATTAATGATTGACACCAGCCGCCATTTTATTAGTTTGGCAACCATCGTTGACAACCTAGTGAGTACCTAATCCATCCACAGACCCTATAACTAGAGAGTCCATTGCACTATGGATTGTGACGTTATGTTCACCTCTGCAGCCACATGTGCACCTCAGGGGACTATTAATATAGAGAGTAATGAGGCATGTTGTTTTCAATGCCACCCTTTGTAATTGTGACTTTCACAATTGGGATATTCTCATGAGTCAAAGAAATATTATACAAAATATTTTATTAACAGACATGGCTATATCTTCGGCATAAATATTGGCAACCTGGTCACAAATCATTGTAAAAATTATTGTTAACTTCCTCACTTATCTCCTTGCTTCATTCTTTTTTCTTTTCTCCAACATTCCACACTGGTCTACTCTTTTAACAGGAAGCCATGGCTATGAATAAGCTCAACGTATTCCACTGGCATATTGTTGATGAACAATCATTTCCATACCAGAGCAAGCTGTTTCCTGACCTTTCCGATAAGGTAGGTGCTCTCGTAATAAAGAAAGCATCTGTCTACACATATTTATAACTATAATTATTGGAGGGATTTGTTTGTAGCATCCTACCTGTTGTCAACTTACAATACATATATACTGGGTATAAGCAGAACAGAAATAACAAGAATAACATTCTCAGTCGGAGGTTTTGGGGTAAAAATGTATTTTTATTAGAAACTTTAATAACGTGTCTAAGGGCCAAGATCAAGGTTGGGACTCATTAGGCAGATCCTGCACACACCACGCATCTTCCTAAACGCAAACGCTAACCGATTGCCCCGACATATATGTTTGAACGTGCGACTCATGACGTGGGGCAACAACTAGGTGACTCCTATCTCATAATCTTACAGCAGATATGACAGCAGCTGCTGTCATATCCTATCCTATATAGTGTTTTGTCTCATATATAAAGATCAGACAATATAAAATGTATGTCCAGAATTCAATAGAACTGTTTAGTTATCAAAAATCCAAAAGCATAGTGCTGCACCCGAAGTTAGGGACTTTGCTTTATTACCCACTTTTTAAAAAGAATCCTTGAAAATTAATATGTTTTCTTTGTTCATAAGACTTAAGATAGATACTAGGAGCCAGAATCTTGTCCAAGTTCCAAGTTATTATGATTTGTGTATCATTGAATTCGAATTTAGAACCTTAAAATGGAATATTTTACTCCAAATGGTCATATTTTAATTGTGCCATAGGCATTTACTTGGTATTTTTTTCAAGAATAAAAGACCATCATGCCGGCATATATATCAAAACTTTAATGAAAAGAAGAGAATTAATTAAAATTTTAAAATAGATTGACTCCATATATTGTATCTCTAAGTAAAGAATCAAAGAAACGAATATCTATTTCCACAATTACAAAGAAAATACAGTTCTTGTCATTCATAGCTTTTGACCATACATATTGAAATCGTTCAAGAATTTTATCACATTGTCACATATATGCATAAATTGGATCTAACTTTACCCTAAAATATGTACTCTAGTTCACAGAAATGTCAAATATTTTGTGATACAGAAAATATATTTTTTGACAGAACACAGCGAAAGGTTTGTGCCCTTAAGTGAGCCAGTGAAAAATGTTGTTTGAGTGAAAAATATGGGCCTCTGTGTGATTCCAAAAAGTGTCATATTAATCCTTACAATGCCAGATTTCGCCTAAACAGCCATTTTTTCAGGGAAAATTGGTCAAATTTGGGACATTTCGGGTTTCAATTCTTCACATTGCCATTTCCACTTTTGCCATTTCATGTTATGATAGTACAAAGTTGGCATCTGTGCCAAAAATTGGTAAATTTAATTTTGTATGTTCGATATGGCCCCCAATGCTGCAGAACTATTTTCCTGAGAGAAATTGACATGGAAACAGTTGAAAGTCAAATTTTTGTGACATTTCAGATGTGGTTACCATGGAAACAGCTGTTAATATGAAAAACAATTGTTGTAATTGTGCATGTGACAGCTTCAAATATAGATAGCCCTGAATCCTTTCTTTTATTTGACATATCGTATATTATTCTAACATAAAAACTCATAAGGTTATCATGAATCATATGAAAAAGGTCAAGACAACTTTAAGTTTTAGTCCCTAACTTGGCGCGCACCACTAAACAAACTAATATTGTAGTTTTTCTTGATGTCTGAAAAGAGGATAATTTTATATACTTCGGTCGGCGCTTTCCTTTAAAGGATGAGCTATTCTCTTGATATAATTCTATCTATCTGAAAGCAACATATATTTGATCAATCTTTACGTTATGTTTTTCAGGGGGCATTTCACTCAAAAGCGGTATATACCCATGATGATATTAAATATATTATATCCGAAGCTAGATTACGAGGAATCAGGGTTATACCAGAATTTGACACTCCAGGTAAATGTTAAGATCACATTTAAAACAATTATTTTAAAGACAGTCGTTACTAAGTTGATCTTAAAGTGATATACTTAGATATAATATGTAACACATATAAATAGATGGATTCGGGGGGGGCGGCTATTTTCCTTGGTCAAACCCAAAATTTCGTGTTTAAAAGTTCCTCAATCAAATATAGATAGGTATATACATTGATATATAGATATTGGTAGATACAGTAATACATTGATAGATATATATTGATTGGTAGATAGATAGATATTATACTATTAGATTATACCGTACCATAAATATTATCTCTGGCCTTCACATACTAAAAAGTTCTGTGTAGTATGTCGCATGGTCTTTGACAAGAACAAATACCATTATACACCTCCGTTGCCTAGTGTAAAGTGTGGTCAGAGTTGGATCACTTGGAACAATACCAAACCACACTGAAACACCCTACCACCTGCTCAGTGTGGTAGGTATTTTAAGAACAGTATAGCCATGGTGTCCCAGGCAAGAGGTATCAGGTTTTACCCTTCCAAAACAATTTTAAAAAGATTAATATGACTAAAAGTACTTTTTATGTTTCATAGGACATACTTTATCATGGGGTCTTGGTCAACGGGATCTGCTTACACCATGTTATAACAAGCACACTTTGAAGCCAAGTGGCTTTTACGGACCAATAAATCCAATTCGGGACTCAACGTATAAGTAAGTAATCTCCAAGGATAATATTCAACCAGTTTGAAGGCATCAGAAATACACCATGCATGGGCATGATTTGTTAAAGGGGGTTTCTGCCCCTGTTTCCACAATCACTTCCCTACTTAAAAATTATACATGTATCACCCCTAAAAAAATCGAACATCTCTGAATCACTTTAAACTGGTTTTTAATAAAAGGAGAAAATCAGGACAATAACAGAATTGCATGTTTACCTTTTTCAAATTGGATGATTCCTTGATTATTAATGGACATTCATATTTTGAAAATATTACCTGAAAACAAGTCTCACAGGTACTCATGATAAATATATCTAAGGTACTTTCACAGTTGAGTTGTATCTTTAAGACCTATAATGTACGTATTACGTTTATATATAACTGATTACACATAGCCACTGTTTCGTTTCCCCTCCGGAAACGCTATGCATTAAAAACAGATCGATTCATGAGATAGAAGTAACCAATACAATATATAATAATATTATGTATATGAAACTAAACTGAGTCTCCATGGCCAAGAGAGGGGTTTTCTTTGATATTCCTGTATTAGGCCATACTATCTAGCTTCCACGCTAAGGGAGACAAAGTTTAAAATAGAATGTTTAAATGTAATGCGCCATCTTGAATGCATTCCGAATTCATGGTGCACTGTAATTATGGTTTTAATTATATATATTTTCCTCCAAAGATTCTTACGTGATTTGTTCACTGAAGTGATGGACCTTTTCAAGGATCAGTACTTACACCTTGGTGGGGACGAAACTCATTATGAATGCTGGTAGGTGCATATTTCTGTTTTCTATTTTTATGAGCTTATACACTATATGCTCGCATCAGTTTAAAGAATTGGTTAGCTTAGGTAGGTGGTTCCAGGTAGTATCCACAATTTCCTGGCTATTTAGCAATTATTTCACCGGTCTAATGGAAAATGACAATATTATACTGTGATACATCTTCAAGTGTTCCTACATATTAACATATTAACTGTATAGTCAGTCATAGTTTAGGGGTTTACCATGAGTGTAACATGTAACTGCAGTATGTCCTTGTATCCCATTTAGGGGTTCCAATCCAGAGATTATTATGTGGTTGGGACAGCAGACACCTTTCATGAATACTTCAATTGATTTCGAGAGAATTCGAGGTCTTTACATCCTTTATGAAGAAAGGTAAGAACTTATGTTATTCAGATGTACGTTTGTATGTTTTATTCATAAATAATAGATTGTATACATGTATTCACAGATGATTCTTCTACCGTACATTGCTCATACTCCACTAGCAAATAAATTAGGGACTAAAACGATAGTGAAGCGGTTGCCACCATGTTTATTTGAATGCATGGAGCTACTTTGCTAAAGCCAGAAACTGACCCTATCACAACAGCTGGCAAAATGAAGCCACGCCTATCCAAGTTTGCTCAGCCAATCAGATTTAAAATGTTTCGGACAGTGAAAATGGTAAAACATGTATGAGCAGTGTTGTAGCTGGCACTGACAGTGTGTGAAAGAAAGATGCAGCTTCTTGTGCCAAGGTCTGGTCACGTGACTCCTACTCAAGATGGCGGATGGGAAAATGCAAACAGATTTGTCCATTCAGTTAACTTATGAAGCCCAAATTGAAAAAATACAAGTACGTTTATACCTGATTCTGACAAAATTAAAGAAGTGTAAGAGTGTAAGAGTAATAGTGAATAACTTTGCATAGTTTTGCACATTGTTGATTGGTTTTGCCATGGCCTCCCTGGCCTCAGATACTAAATGCCACCAAGCTCTGACTGGTGTCAGAGGCTGGGTATCCTGGCTAGGGATAGGAAGATATGCGTGGAGGATAAGAATAGATGATATTGGGTAGGCTTATATCAGGTAAATCTCATAGAGAGGTAGATCAATTAGAATAGTCGATCGGTAAATGTGGTAAAGCAGTGAATCAGTTACGCATTAAATCATGTAGCGATAGATCATACATGTAGAGATATACACTGAGCCCACTGTGACAAAGGGACAGGCTGTCAGTTGACAAATGGAAAGACGGATAATATTGACTGGGGGCACTAGCTAACAGCTCACAGTCAGCTAAATTCATCTCCACTGACTTCACTGCCCCTCTGACTGTCTCCTTTACATAGGCCTACTCCCTTCTACCCCCACCCACTCACCTACACTCCCGTCAAGATAATCGGATCAGTGGGTGTGGGACCTTAAATTATTGTCTGGTGCCTTGCAGATTACAACAGATGGTAAAGGACTTGGGTCTCTCCAGACCACAGGGAAGCGGTAGCATAGTGTGGCAAGAAGTGGCAGACAGAGCAAAGGTACGTATAATTGTTATTCTAGGACACTCTCTGGGTCCGTCAATTATGAATTCTAGAGTAGCTTAAATTCAATACGTGGCTACTACCAATTCCTTTTTCCATCGACTGCATTGCAGGTCGACAACAACACTATAGTGCAGGTCTGGAAAGCACCTCCCGCGCACATTGCCAGATATATAAGGCAAGGCCACAAGGTAATATTTTCAACGACCTGGTATGCAGATAGTTGGAAGAGACAAGCAGAATGGGTGGACTATTATACGTGTATGAGTAAGTCTGTTTGCTTAGATTTCAGCGCGGGTATATTAACAAAAATGTAAAATTTATACCTATAAATTGAAACGCGTTCGTTTGGTACCAAAAACAGGAATTGGGCAGAGACTTCTGCTGGAGTGGTCTTCCATACCTCCATTAACTTCAGAATAGATAATGATAACAATAATAATAACATATCGATTGGAGTGTGTGCATGCCCCTAAATTCCGCTCATATTTCTAATGAACCTCACAAGCGAGTATATAAGTTACACTTAGATGTTTTAATTCATACGAATCACTTAACATTTCTATAGTACATTTGCTTGCAGCTACATCTTAATTCTATACCCCTTCCAACAGTCGTTCAAAGTTAATATTTAACAGGTTACATTGTAACTGGCTAAGTAGCCGGTTTTTAAAATACAATATGACAAATACGAAAAAATGTTATCGGTCTTGTTTTCCCAGGCACTACACACCTATTCATTAATTTTTTGTTAATAGATTATTTGTGTTTCTTGCTGTATATAATCCGTACACTTAAACATGAGTGTAAATGCTTATACATTATTTTAAGTTAATTTTTTTGTACCACTATCCGTGGTTACTCATGTGTTTTTTAGTCATCTCAGGGCATTTCACTAAATAGCGGGTGAACGGTTGTGCGATATAGGACTGGTTAACAATAATTGAATTAATTATAAATTGGGGAGACTTTTACCACCCTTGAAATCTTGCAACATTCTTCCATTCTGTGTCGTCCTCAGAGAAAACGGGTACTCGGGCCAGCTGCCATTTCCCAGATGTGGAAGGCTTCCTCGGTGGAGAAGTTTGCATGTGGAATGAGATGGTTGATGATGCTGATATGACGTCAAGAATATGGTAATTAACATTAATAGTCCATTGCATCTGCTATTGGTAAATGCTGTTGCCCTTCACCAAGAATTGGTTTGTGTATTTTGTGGGCTTTTTTTTTAAGAAAAAAAAAAGAATTGTTTTTATGCACAGGGAATAAAACCTACAGCAAATGGGCTTACGGTAACAGCCAGAGGGGTCTAATCCTTATAAAATGCTTTAGGATAATTTCTACTGTCATTTTTCAATGATTCATAAATTCTTGTACATTATTTGTCATTATGGATGCCTTTTTTCGGACAATCTCTTCTCCCCACACTCTGTTTTATCGGTAAATATGGTCAGCGGCCATCAGTCTTGACTGTAAAACATGTATTTTACCAAGAGCCTCATGGTCAGCTAAAACACCAAAGTAATAGTTCCAATGCAACCTGTGCAATGCCTGGATGTGATGTATACTATTTTTCACTCGCAGGCCTAGAGCATCTGCTGTGGCAGAGAGGCTGTGGAGTCAAGAAGATGTAAACGACTGGAGAAGTGCAGCTCCTAGAATGGAGCAACAGCGATGCAGAATGCTGAGGTAAATACGTACTAACAAATAAGTAGATATGGATAGGTAGGACTAATAGATGGGTGCTTCTCAAGAATGATATTATTGATTTCACTGTTGATAGTTTTAACTACATTGGTTCATATCACTACCTGTATTATATGATGTAATTTTCAAATTGATCGAGATTAAGTTCTTGATTTGATTGACATGTGTTCCTGTGGATTCTATAACCCCTTCATCGGCCGATAGCTCGTAGAGGTAGAACCAGTCGGGCGAATCGGTTTGATTAGAATCGGATGCTATCGTTTAAATCAATTAAGCCAAATAGTAAGTGAGGATAGGTAGGGAAAAATTGGAAAGGAGAAGCAGCTGATATAATTCATAGTCTATATATTGGTTAATAACAACCAATGGTAGACTGTCGTTACACATGTCATCAACCTCTAATGTCACCAGCTTAAACCCGGCGTTTCTATTTATAGCCTTGTTAACAAAGGCACTGTTTACTATTCGGAGCGCTTTTATCAAGATAATGCTTAAGACATTTACATCCTGTAACAATATATATATATATCAACAATTCAAATTAGTGCTGTCATCGTGAAAACTAATTTTAATAAAGCTTATGTAATATTTAGGAAGGGGATACCAGTTGGGGTCGCGAGTGGTCCCAGCTACTGTGGCGATACCTATAGAGGTTTCCGAAAATCCTCTGGTGTATTTAATCCTGATATGGCAGTGATGGAGACGCCCGTACAATTGGTCCAGGTATGTTGTGATAGTTCCATCTCAAGACAGTAGGTGACCTCACGTTTGCTGTACAAATTAAGGAGCAGGACTTGCCTCTGGTCTTCAATGAATAAGTTGTCAGTCCCAATCAGGTGACTGATTTTCCGATGTGACCCCCACTTAATATTCAAAAATGATTTTGCTATTTGGTAAATGCAAATGGGAGCGCGCATAGGTATTTTTAGCCCTCATTTGTTATTTGATAAATCAATTTAGGTACATATTAACATCTCAATATAGAGCTGTCATCGCATAAACTAATTCTAAACTCGAGGAAAGTATTTAGTATTTTTTTGTTTTTTTATATTTCAGAAAAGTATACCATGTTAAAAGGCATATTGAGCGAACCCAGTTTATAGTTCAAGAATGGTTCGCTATTTGATAAATTTAAACTTCGTTGTTAAATTCTAATTAAAGATACTACCCAATTTATGTTTCAGATCAGTGCTATGGACAAAATGCAGGTACTGCTCATTGTAATTATAGTAGTAATATTGCTGCTCCGAAAGGGGCAACCAATTAATAGGAGAATGTATTCGCTAAAAGGAAAACTAACCAAGCCATCATCAGGCTTGTTCATTCTAGTCACTGTTGTCTTAATGTATATTATAGGTAATAACTTAATCGTTTCCTAGCCAGAAGTTAGATCTTATAATTCGGTCGATACATACTGTGAAGATGTTCTAGTAGAGGATAATCTAATGGTAGCAGATCTTCAGCCTTGTTCTGCTGCTCAGTATTGTGTTAATATTGTAATTCTAATAGATATAGATAGTCACAGAAAGTGTGATTAGACGAGCTACGAAAGGTTAAAATCTAATTAACCGAAAGGCGTGTATATATGTAATCATTGATAGTGAAATACCGACTAAACGACCAGCTCGCGGTGAGTTTGCTTTCTTGTTTTATTTCATGAATCCCAACGTTTCGGTAATTAATTAATCAATTAAATCACCTGAAGGGATTCGTGGAAATGTGTTGACCAGTTAAACGAAAAATGCAATTTATCTATATCTAGATGAACTTTTGGAAATGTTGTTCAACGATGTAATAACATTTTCATATATTTCCAATGAAGATGATGAAATGATGTAATACTTTAATTTATATAATTTTAGGGTAGGGTGGAAGATCTACTGTGTAGAATTTGTCGCCCCTTTCCATGTACATTTTTTAACTTGTGAATAAAAGTTCTATATATATTGAAGACCAAGATTGTCACCTATATCTCAACACATGCTGTCACCACCGCACTTATATAAAGGCATGTATAGATTCCACGAGGGGTCTCTTAATTGTACATGGTAAATTATTTCCTCGGATTCAAACTCTATACACACCTGATACACACGATGAAGCACCATCTGCAAGAGATACGAACTCTTGTTGATGATACATCCCATATGTCAACAAAGAGTTGTATTTATGTACAGGGAGATTATTATTAGGCTATGCTTATGTTTTACTGCCAAGGAGTTGGAAATGAGTTGGAAACCAATTCTATTTGGATAGAGTTGATCTCATTGCATTGTTGTTAGAGAATAGATTTTGATGTAACCTAATGTTTCGAAGTAGACAATCGAATAGACACGTAGGTCGAGGTGTACAATGCTGTCACACCCATGTTATGATAACCTATTACATCATTTCGGTTACGTATGATTATATAATATTGTCAATATAAATTAGCATAATTATTAATATCCATAATCGTGCAATCATCACTAGTTGGTGATCCATATGATTCGCCAATATGCGTCAAACATTGGTTCTCTTCGTTTTCTCCTCACCGAAAAGTCATAAGAATTTGTTTTACATTGTTTGCATAAATAATTATCCTGTTGATACAATTGAATGTATACTTGTATGATAATAGTTGTTGATATTGAGGAGCAAATAACTCAACGACTTGTTCTGCCGGATGCCTGAAGTTCTTTGTTTAATCCCTTGTCTGACTGTGGCACCGCCTGGTGGATCTTCCCCTGTACATAGCAACATAACACTGTGATGAAAATTTATGCGATCTGTTTTCTACGGTGATTACAAAGTAATACTTTATTGAACCTTCTTTTGTTGGTGATATATAAACTTGATGTACGTTTAAAATATGTCTAGTTTGTAATATTGTTAAGCTAGGTGATCATGATGTGGATTATTTGAAATTGTATTGTATTGCTTATTAGTCAAATCGGTCTAAAATAATCTACCAACATAGATAAAGATAAAGCAGCGATCTTTAGTTATATGGCCCCTAATCTATAAAACTCCCATAATTTGAAAGAAAAGATTACTAGTACAGATGGTTTTAGAGAACTTAGAACCTATGAATTGAAGAACAACTATAATTATGTTAAGGCATATTCGTTACAGAAGAAAGATAATATTCACCCTGTAATAATTGATATTGTGGTAAGGTAGATTAAATTTGAAGGTCTATATTGGAAATGTTAAGTGCTGCATGTATTGTAAAACAGTACTAAAAGGATACTTTAATTTAAATTATTGTATTTAGGATTCTCAGATATGGATACCAAAGGGTAATGTGCAATTTTGCCTTTACTGAAAAGGAGAAATGAAATATGTGAAGTATATCAAGTGAGTAACACTGTAGAAAATGTTAATGTAATGAAGGATGAATATGTAACAGCAATATAGTAGTAACAGAATAAGATTGAACTAGTTGTTTGAGATTGATTTACATGTTTCCAAACTATGATTTTAAGGACACTCTCGAAGAACTGAGTCATCAGAAGTGAAAGTCATTTTCCATTTGCTGTAACTGGTGTTCATTGGAAATAAACATACTTATAGTAAAATAATACTTGTATCAGCAAATCTGAGAAATATACGCCTATATATGTAGATTGTTACTTACTGAATAAAAATCATTTTAACTTAGAGCTGCGCTTTCAGTTAACATCGGTTAAAAACTAAATATTTTCTACTTTTTGTTCCGTATACTTTTCCAACCGATCTAAAGGTCATTTGACAACAACTTTGTGATTGACTGTGTTATAAATGTTCACCTCAAGAATTGTGAAGATGAGGTTGAATATTTCCCATGCTGATTAATTGAATTTCGAACGTGATTATGTTTTGATATATTGATCTCTCAGGGATATAATCCCTATTATTCTTTTGCCATATTGTATTATCTTAACTTGTAATGAATAATAATATCAAAATAAGGGCTACTGCTAAGGCGTTGACTTAGTAGTAGATTGTACCCTTATTTCTATGTTCTTTTGACCACTGTGTCCAGCAGAGTCTGGAAACTTCCCATCGCTGGGGAGATTAAGATTCACTGACATGGCATTGCCGAATAAAGCATAACAAACAAACAAATTTTGGAAGATTTGGTCCGGTTGTTTTTGCTACAAATCTTCACAAAAGTCCACATTTATTATAATTTGGAGACCCACCAAAACCCTTTTCTGCGATGGCTTCACTCATTAGCGTGTTATCGCTGACCGGCGCCCGTTTTCCCTCCTCAGTCGATTCGACTTGAAATTGTTGCATAAACAGAAAGCAGCAGCAGAACATTGCTTAATTTAGTCCGATAAGTTAAATTATAAAATTAATATGAGTAAGCTTGGTAAGTTTTTGTTTGTCGCCATAGCTGAGTATGCAGTTTTAAACTACCTCATTTATCAGGTAGTTGTCATTAAATCTTTTGATTGCAATTAATTCAGTTTAATAATCTCATTTCCGTGATTTATTATGTAAGAATGTTCTTATGTTCAAATTGGATAGTAGTCAGGGATGTGCGTTATAAACTATATAATAAAGAGGACTACTTAGTGGCGCTTGGTACATATATATATATATATATATATATACATAATATAACATAAATATTGACCGAGTGCATGTCCTAGTCCCAAATCCTGCCTCTGGTCTCGCAACAGTGATAAACCACGAGAATGATCGCCCCCTCGTGTGCTACTCATGAATTATGTAGGCCCTATCACCAGTCTATAGGTGAAAAGCTATATGTAAAACTTGAATAACGGTTTCCTCTTGTCCCCGGCTGTCCCGTGCGTTATCTATGAACATGCAGCCTAAATATCGTCTGCCTTTTTCGTGACGTCATGCCTGATGAAACATGCAGGAGGGTGGGGATGCTGCTTCAGAGTTATCCCTGAAACAGGGGGCAGGTGGTGGAACTAATTCATTTGTTGTGGATTTAATTTGGTCCCTGATTTGATACCGTATCCAAGAGGAGAATAATGACATCATAATTATAATCTACGACTAGCTACTGTGTCCACAAAAACCTCATGTTGATTGATCATGTTGATTGAACAAAACCAGCCTCACCCAAGTCTATTGTTCTATCATGCATGGAGGAAGCTTCGAAGTGGCCCACGAACACTGCATTATCTATGTATGGAATGATTATGAATTTTAAACTTGACGGATACCACTAGGTTTGAAAGTTAAATGAATCGTGAATGAAAGCTCCTGATCTCCAAAAAATAGTGCCGTCACCGCTCAAGATATTTGAACATCACACAAATGGCAGGATTCCCTGAGAGACCACTTACAATACATAAAGGTAAGTGATTGAGGGCATTTGGGGGTCAACGTCTTCACAATCATACATCAGGGGATTCCATTGTGAGGAGCTGAAAAGGTCATTCCTAGAGAATTGAGTTTCCTTTGATCTAAGGAGGCCAGTTATATACCAATTACTGAGACAGGCGTGGGTACAAGGACTGGAACCTTGCTTTAGGCTAGATATCAGCTGCCCTTTCCTGTATTAATATCATGTAGTGTTTGTTGTTGCGTGTATGTACCACCACATATCATTCATATAAATGTTAGGAAATAATTTCTGACCTATTATATATGATCGGAATGCCAATGCCATGAAATGGTTTCATCGTGGTTGCTAGGCTAACTAATATGTTACAGGGATGATAAATAGTATACACCTTTGCTAGACATTGATCTACTTTCATAATTGATTGTTAATGCTAAAAGAGTATGGGCGTCTCCTTTCGGTGGTAAATACGGATATCATATACATGTATATTTCTTTAATACACATTGATGAACAAGGGATTTAATGTTGTTGAACTGGTTTCGTGTAAAGGAGTGGCGATCTCTTCCTTACATGGATCTCTGGTCTGTGGTTAGAACCTGCATGAATATAATGAATATAAATTGAAAGAAGAGAAATTCAATTTATTGACACAGTCAGGCACAACTTTCCCTATGTTAAAGCGTAGCTGTGATGTAATACCTGATACACTCGACTTTGAGGTGATGTTCATACAGCCATATACCCCTTTCACACTACACCTCTCAAAGCGCTTCAAAGCGCTTCCTTGAGGTCGGTTCTATTCACACTGCACTCTAAAGCACTTCCAAACCGAATCCGAAGTGAAGTGGTTTCTACAATCCACCTACTTGAGGTGAATTATATAAACCGCTTCGCTTCACTTCGCTTTCTCAGTGCTAATTCTGCTAGTGTGAATGGAACCGAAGCGAAGCGAAGTGTTTTCTGACGTCATCAATCAGATGGGATGCTTATAAAACATGGGAAAGTGTACAGCATCGGTGCCTGTAGTCTGAATAGAACCGACGTAGTGAAAGCGCTTCGAAGCGCTTTCTGAGTACAGTCTGCATGGGGCGAATTATATAAACCAGTTCGCAACAATTCGCTTCAGTTGTGTAGTGTGAAAGGGGTAATATACTGTTCCCTGAAAGCCGCATTCTCCTCACTCCAGTTTAACCACACACTACAGCTAGTATTAACCTGTCATTCATCTCACACCTCCGGCAATGTCTGCAATGAGATACTGTTAAATCGATTACATTAAATGGTCGCTCATTGCTGGATTAATCTAAGGACTGAATAGAAACAAACTGGGGATTATATCTATATATATAGAGAGAATGGGACGAGCCGGCAATAATCGAAAATTTATAGGACGAGATTCGTCCACATAAGCACGATGCCGTAGGCAGAGTGCTTATGTGGACGAATCAAGTCCTATAAATTTTCGATTATTGCTGGCGAGTTCCATTCTATATTTATTATATGTGCATAAAATTTGATCATCATCAGATATCACTGAAAGAGTATTAAAGTGGCTAAGATAGTTAAAACGAGTAGTCACAGAATCACATGAAACTTATTCAGTCTAACCATATAGGATATGTATGACAATTTCTAAAGTATAAAGCCCCAACATTGTTTCCTCATTCAATAATCATTAAATAAGTTTAATGAATAGACCAGCTTTCAAATCACAGAATAGTAGCCGTCAGGTGCTGCCCCCACTCAATAATGCCCATGGATGTAACTAGTCTTAACCCAGGAGTCTATGGACAAGCCTGGCATTATGTAACTCCAGATGCCAGAACCCAACTGCCACTCTGACATAGCTTGACATTTGGGGTTGGCAACCAAAAACGATTTTGCTCACTGTTTTACCAAATATCTGATATGATATAAATGTTAGAGTTTTGATATCCACAGGAGTTATTTAGGAGGGTAAGGTGAATCAAATACTAGAAAATGAAGTAGAAATTCCGTTACTCGATAATCTAGCCAGCAACAGTGAGAAGTGTCACTTTAAAGAACTCTCAGAGAGCCCCAGCTGCCCCGCTGAGAGCACCTTCAGTAGGCTTGTTGTAGCTGTCAGGACTGTGTGAGTGAGCTGTCAGGACTGTGTGATCATGCAGTGTTTACTTACTGACTTGGTTGAACTAAAACGTTCATATCATAGCCATTTCTTGAGCTACAATAATAAACCTTACATCATTTGATAGAGAATTTAATTCTCTATTTAATGGTGTGGTTTAATGGTTTATTATGTATTTTTATAATCACAGGTGGATTACCGATCGCGGGGATCTCCGCGGGGATCTCCGCGGAGACAGCGGAAGTGCTGAGTCAGAGCTATTTTTAGACAACTACATTTTTATAGGATGCGTCCTATATGACTATTTTTATAGCACCCCACTTATAGCACCTCTCATATAGCATGCGCGTATAATAAAGCCAAATATATATGTATGTCAAATTTTCTTAGGGTTCTTTTACATTGCATTTCTTCTTACTTTCTTTGGTGTGTAAATTTCATTACATTCATAATAGTTTCTCCCTTACTATACGATAATGGCATAATATATCAAAGACAATAAGTTGATGGTACAACTGCTTACCGTAACCTGCAACCAGTATTTAGATAACATTGACCAAGGTTCTGCTACATTTCCTCTCGGGAAACGCAATGAGATAATGGTGTACTAACAAAAGACAGCTGTTAACAGTAAGTCGCTGTAGGTGTAACCATTAACAGTAATCTGAAACACTATACCTGGTAACAGTCACTGATACTTGTTTTAGTTCAAAACTCCCACCATAAGTTAATTTAACTTGAATCATTTATACTTTTTTGTTATTTACCCCACTAAAGTTGGTCCTATTTGTGCTTTGCTTTTTAGAGTTATGGCCTTTTCTGAACATGAAATCATTTTCCTTTGTATAAAACCTAAGAAATTAGGTACCCCTAGTTCAGTCTCAATAATCCATTTCCGAATGTTGTGAAGCAAAATGATGAATATATTTTGAGTAATTGGACTGTTACTGAGTCTTCCCATATGTTCAGGGCCAATTGTTGACCAATTATTAGAAACGGCCATATTTGCTACGATAGTATCACAATGATGGTCATAAGAGGATAAATATTGCCTTTTGCATGGACTAAAAAGTGCAACATCAAGAAATAATTGAGAGGACGGGGTCCTGTCGCCCTATTTATGTCTGATGTAGAATGACCTGGATGGAACATTATATATAAATTATGGCATATTTTTAATTAATCTTAAAATATTAAATGTGAAGGCACCATTTCAATCAAAAGTGATTTCTCGATGAATGGAAGGAGACAATAACATTCACGTAAAGACATAGGTCGGGGCACCATATTAGAATGTGACTCGTTTACGAGTGATCGCTGATATGAATGGTATTATTATTACAGGCAATTTAATAATAGATTGCAGCCCCCTAGCTCCATGTGCTCTTCTACAACGTCAGCGCCTTCCTGACCTACATCTCGAGCTGCACGGCCTAGATCTATAGATATATAAATGAAATATTATGACATAAAACCTACCATAAAACATTTACTTTGAATAAGGATGGGCAACTCATTGGGAATCCTTGTATTAACTTAAGTGGGAGTCACATTCGTTCCCACCACTCCTCATGTCAACACGCCAGCAGAAGAGAGGCTATTTCATCCAGAAATAATTTCTTCACGTGGTAAGTTTACTTTCCTAAAAGGTTCGCTCCTCTTATTAAGTGTATACATAGGGTCCGAGAACGACGAGTGGAAGTATTGATCAATGAATGGTAAACACATCGATTATCATCCTGATTCCTTAAGTTGTGGAAATGCTTCACAATGTAAGTGGTTGTTTTCTCGGATCGGCAATCAGTGGGAGGGAACGTATTGTTCATTTGTACTGCTGTTACAGTTAACATATCCACCTGGGGCCTATTGTATAAGCTAACAAAAAGAATTTCTTGTGGGAATTCCTTCACATGTAGAAGTTTCCTCCTGCGTGAAATTCCCAGCTGGTAGGAATAACCTAAACACACAATGGTGAGTATAGGAGTTTCTATTCCTACCCAACGGAGGAAGGTAAACATGATTCACACACACTTTTCCTTAGTTTATGTTACACAACAAGCCCCTGGTTCATTGAAAAATGTTGCAAGAATGTATTATATTCTTTTATATCTATATAGACATACAATTGTTGTTCCAATACTATTTGAAACCTAGGAGAAATTGGGGAACAATCGGTAAATTTTAGTAACCTTTAAGATGAACCCTTGGAAGGAAGTGGTCATGATAGGTTCAATAAATGAACGAAAACTCATACACCCCCACCTCCACAACAATTAACAAGAGTTCTGCCTTAATATTTAAATTTCTATCCAAGAACACATATATTATATATATTCATATATATAATGCATGTGTTTTGCCAGTAACATTTTGCATGTTGAATCTGTGTAAGGTAGATCCAAATTTAACCCAGTCGCAAATGGTGTGTTATGACTTTATTCCAAATTGACATACATGTATCGAATTTTCTTATGTACACATGTCTAACGTGATTTCAAATTGATTGATATCACATACAAGGAACCACAATTTAAACATCAACACATAGATGCAGTTTATCATTTTGATCAAGATGTATATTACATGTATATAGGATATCCAACACAGGACAGCATTCATTCCACCGCACTATCAACGACTTCATCAAACGCCAGAGCCATCAATGGTATACATAAAATAATAAAAAGCCATCCAGGTATGCCACCATGTAATGCTAACATTCACGGCGGACACGAACTCTTCTATAATTTAAATGAACACAAGCAGTAATCGATGTATGAAACTCTCCCTTGCCTTATTGGAAAGTTCTACATCTGCTGCTTATATATATATATAATATGTTTGTAGGCATATATGTTAGAGAGTCTTTTGATATGCTTGACGATATATTACCAAATTTCAATATGAGTATCTAATCTTTGCCCTCGTAATTTCTTCTGTGGATGGTATAAATTGCAGCAGTAACCCCAGAGTCTGGTGGCTGGCTTTATGATATTTGATGATTAATTTGTACGACAACTTTTCTGTATAATAGGGAGGATGTCTAAAAGCAGCTAGGGTGTGTGTTGCCTGACATGCTGTGTCATAATGTAATACGAGCAAAATCAAAATCCTAATTCACATTCCCAGCAGTTTATCTCGGATATTCGTAACGATTTTCCACAGCAATCCGCTTACAGGATTCCAGGTACTTAGTTAGCGAAGCATTCAGCTGTCACAGCTTCTCGCGAGGAAACGTGATGTTAGTGTTGTGTAAGTTTCACACAAAGTGGAGCCTTACTGAATGCGGTTCATCAATTATTTCTGCAGACTCTATTGATTGCAGATAAAGTTAATTTTGGACTTCTTGTATTTCGATCCATTTTAAGAACGGTTCGAAATATCATCGCCAGTTTTCCTGAGTCACATATACACGGCCAGCCGGTTAATTCAAAAGTAATGATGGCAATACACACTGAAATGCCCAGATTTTGTTTACGCATTATATACGATGTGGCCATATCCCATATTATGAAATACGTGCGTATTCAATGATGCAGCATTTACCCGGTTTACAGCCGAAATTCAACTCGTTGTTTAAAGTCACTTAGAATATCACACTCATTCAGGCTTATTCAACCAATTCCTTGGTTACCCTGTATATGTGATATAACAATCGAAGCCGACATAGGCTTTGCGCTTGGGGTGCCACAGAACAATATGGCTTTTTTGTCAAGAATTGCTTTGGGTACATTAGTTGCAATACTATCCACTAGAAGACGCCACACAGAAAAGCTTATTTATGCTGCTACCTACTATCTTGTCACAGCGAGGTTGAGGTCCAATTTGAACTCAGACCATTTTGATAAAGTTGATGTTTGATACAATCAAACAACAAGCAATATGTCTATTACTTGATAAATCTAAAGTGAAATGTTATCCGAAATCAAAGATGAATATTTCTTCGTAAAAAACGTGAAAAAATAGGACATGCATTAGATAAAGATAAAAAGAACGTACTAAATGGGGCCAAAAGATGTTAAGAACTGTGTTGGGAATCTTTGTAAATTATTTATAATTTCACATAATGTACACCAAGGCAATCGTATAAATCTAACTGAATGAAGCTGATAAGGCCACATACTTTTACTTCAAGAGGCTCGATGTTTTATGGCAAAGGTCTATTTGAAACTTCCAATTAAGTGACCTGAAATAGTGAAACGTGGCATTCTCAGAAGAAGCATACTGGCAACATTAATTTTTATGAAGCCTAGGTAGGAAATAACTTACAACATAAACCAGCATTATTCATAATACTTGCAATGCACGTTATCTTCTTTCATATTTACATAATCATAATGGCATCGCAAATCTAATCAATTTCATCACAATTATGTGTCGGACCATTCTCTCCTTAATTCCCCAACGACACCATTTAACGTATGATAATATGCATGAACATTTAGTATTTATACCCCACCTACACACTCAAATTAAATATAACTTGTATGGCAAGTATAGAAAAAGTTATAGATGGTAAAAAGAAATACCAAATGGCGCTTGGTCCATCGGAAAAGGGCTTATACATCCATACTGTGCATGTGCCCTGGACTTCTAGCCCCACACTGGGATGGTAATGACATGGAAGACCATACACTGCCGTCCCTCCCGTCGTACACATATCATAGCATACTGTCCTGTGTCGTGTCCATCCAGTCTGTCCCATTCCCAACATCCATGTAACTGTAGGCATCCCAATCTATTTACATAGATAACAAGACCTACTGATGAATTGTTGACGACCAGTGGGGCAAGGCCAGTAGTGCATAATGGTAGAGAGCATTGCACTACAGTACAGGACACTGCGCTCAGGGAAACTCTATTAACTTCTTATTTCAAAAAGGGACAGTTTATGGCCGCTTGATATAAGAAGGCTATATTCGAACCGTATGACAAATAGCTAACATCTCGAATGAGGGAGAAAAAGAACCCATAGAGGGCGTACACGGTGTATACCGCTCTAGTGCAAAAGTTTTTTCCCACTGCATGAATACATGTTAGACAGCGGGGGCGATTGTGAGAAAGAAGCCAATAAGGAATGCAAGATGTATGTACTATTCAAGGGCGAAAAGGCGTTTTCCACTGCACGAATGCATACTCGACATCGGGTATGATTGTGCAATACGCCTGGACGACACCTATTACAATAGTGTAGGATCTATTATTAGCAGAATGTGTAATGGTAGATTATTGCGTAAGATCATTAGGGCTTCCACTGCATTGGCAATGAATTGGGGAGCAATATTTGATGATATTAAGACAACAGCATGGGAGGACAGAAAACGGAGGCTACTTTTAAAATGACCAATAGATTTTACCACATCGCTTTATCTCACAAAACCTAAATAAAGCCCAAATATACATGTCCGTCTTTTCTTTAACAGGGGTGCTAGATAGACCAAGAAGATTAAAGAAACTACTTTCATTTAGTTAAGATTTCTTAAAAAGACACCCCATCTCCCAAGTCCTATTTGAAGTGTATACCACCATTCTAACGGACGAATCTATAGAAAATACAGCCATGATAGTCCAATTAGTGTTTATGCATAAGCTCTACTATGTCCATCTCCATAAGGAGCTACCTCAACCATCCAGGGGATGGTCAGTTGGTCTGGAGCAGTGGCCCAACAGGTCAGGGTGCGTGTGTGGTCAGTTTGCCCTCAGAAGACTTCGCCACACAGCCCGGACAACCCGGAGGAGTCTCTCAATGTACATATTATGTGTAAAGCCGGATAGAGGGGCGGTGGATATTCATGCCTCATGATTAATAATCATAATGTAAACGTTTGGTCGAGGTCCACGTTTGCATTCTACTCTGCCCGCGAGGACACTTAGGCTCTAAAAGCCCAGTGGAAAGACAAACACTTTTCAATGTCATATTCTATTGTTGGCTAACATTCAAGTATAGGACAATCAGCTAGCCGTACAATACAATACAATACCGTACAATGGATCTAATCATTGCTGTCAAGTGGAACGTATAGCTGGAAACAGAATAGTTCTTTTGCCTTTTGATCTTATGTTCTTCGAGTCGACCGTTTAGGAACTAGTTGCCAACTTATTTTGTCGACGGAGCTTAATATCTTCTTAAAACCCAACAAAGCGACGCCCTTTATTTTCCTCGGCGCAAAATGTGGGTGCAGGTTCAAGCGCAGGGTATTCCCGATAGTAAGTATCTCGGATTTGACAGATATTTGTATTCCTCTAGAAAGGATGTGCATGAATTAAACTATTGAAGTTCTAGACCGCTGAGATTGTTGATATGTTCAACAATGTCATTTAGTTTAGTAAGCTGTCTTCAAATCCAATGTACGGAATATTAAGAATCTATTAATCAATCCAAAAAAGGTAAATTACAAAACAAATTATAAAGATTCATATCTGGTATTTTCATAGCACTAAAATCATAATTATATAACGAGCTTACTCTCATACTTTTTAACAGCTTTGTACACAACCTTTTAACTCGGTAAATTGGCATCGACTAGCCAGTGCCTCCGATGTTTGTCATGGATACATGTTTTCTCCAGGGAACAGAATATGATGGTCCCAAGGGATGATTTAATACATGTTCACACATTAAAGCGTTATGCTTAGAAATTGATTATCATGAGATAATGATATGATTATTCCTTTTACGTGTAAAAATGTGCATATTATATGATGGTAGGCAATGTTATCTCTTTATCTGTTGTGATACTTTTTAACCTGGAAGAAAGAGCACGGATCTACTTACATATTGGGACTGAATATTACGAATATAATTATTTTATTTATGAGAGAAATAACTGGTTTTTGGTATATATGTTCGCGCGTTTTCTAAGTTTTTCAGAATGAAACAAATTGACCTTCTAGAATGTGGCATAGTGGAGATAAAATGTTGTTAGAATAAAGCAAAAGGTGGGATAGAACTATACTCCGTGGTTTATTAGAAAAGTAAAAATAACTAGTCTTTATGTAAGCAGCATTATAAGCTATTACGATTTTTTTTACCAAATTTACTCACTTTATAACAGGATTGAAGGTATCAAGTATATGTTCATACTAGAATTTGATGTTGGATCGGCCGACAGAAAACGAATGCCGAGTAGGAATACTAAGTGAAGCCACTGCAACAAAGGATTTCGGCGCGCCACCGAAATATAAAGGTGGACTTTTATACGAAACCCGACAGCGAAGACAAATATAGGGTGAACTCTTCCTTAATTTCGGTCGAATGACTTTCATTTCTAACATAATAAAATCAAGAAGAAATAAAAACAACAGTTAACATTTTCGTCTCTCCCTCTGAATTTAAAAAGTAGAAAAATCTTTAGTTTCTGATCTTTGTTATTTGAAAATGCACCTTTAAAAAACCTTTAAGTGCACCGGTTATATATATTTTGAGAGAAATGCTTCTTGAAGTGATTCCCAAAGATTTGTATCAAACAGGAATAGGATATCACTGATTATTGAATTAGAATAAAAGCGCTTCTTGGTGTCCATTGACCTCAATATTCAGCACCTTTGAGCATATCGTCTCTGTAAGATATCTTTTGCTTTGCATTGTACAGAGGATTGTCTGTGTGGAGCCAAATGGTATTTCGGTCTGTATCACTCAATGAGTATACACATTGTCGATGCGAGTGTCATGTGCACTGCTTAGAAATCTCTAGAGAGTGAAATGGGGCCCCTTATATGGCAGAGACATACTCCTAGCTCCGCTCCTCCCCCTCTTAAGAATCACTCTTGAGTAAAGCCATGGAATGGATGACTCTGATTCAATCAGGACCTTTGTCGGGAGGGTGTGCCTTTTGTGGGGGGACAAGCGCGTACACCCAACTGGTCTGTAATTAACCGAATCAGGGCTTACTGTCCACGTTACGTATTAATCTCTCCATATCGATTATTTGGATAGTGGGGGATATTAATAGAGCAATTAAAGGGCATCCAGGGGCGTGTGTTGCATAGGCCTATATAGATTTATATGAATATAGCACCTTCATCCAGGGTGTTTTAGGTGTAATCATGATAATGACTTGAAATTAGGGTGCTTTATATCATCACATATAAATGACACTATTGCAAAAAACAGCACTATGAATTTTCACAAGATTCTGCTCGATATGTTCCAGTTGACTCACAGATATTCTTCCATCACAGACACCAATATGTGAAGGAAATCCTATTCTAGTACATATAAGTGGTTCAGCGTATAATATAGGGGTCGGTTTTCTCCTGTTAAATCAGAATGGAAATCTGTCACATTAGCCCCATAATATCAAATTAGATATTTTATATAATGACCATGGTATTCTATTTATTCACATGATTGGTTAACGTATTGAATTACTTGTATTGCGTTCTTCTTGTTACGTAACACAAATACTATGGTTATAAACAATGAACTTCTCTCCTAGTTTTTTAAATACAGATTGTTGAGTGTAAGCGACAAAAGGAAAAGTGTTATTGTCATGGTACTTATCACTATGTGTAACGTAAGAGGTATTAGAACATCCGGTATGACATACTATTATCTATAGTAAAGAGTTACGTCTTTGGACTTCTAGATCAATATTAGTACAGTATTACTAACTTGTGTTCTTTGCTTGAAAGGGCTTGAATCCACTGACGTTGTTTTCTTCTGCGGTCGTTGCCCGCAGTGCATTCTCATTCCAAATATGATAACAATTAAATGGAGCTGGTCAGAGGACAGTCTTGATAGGTTGTGCAATATAGATTCTTTATACTTATTAATAAATGAAAACACCTATAAAACCACTTCATAGACCGTTTCTTAAATTGTAAGCTTTACAGGAATCAGTGCAAATACCTATTGTGTTTGCATATTGCTATAGAACCACTTTGCTTCAGAATTGTAAACCACCAGGATGCAGATGTTCATTGCCTGGTTTAGGCAAATCGTGTCCGGGACATGCTATGCATTGAGTGTGAGCAAATACAATTCATCCTACAATAACTATCTTCGTCAACGGGGTGGCCAAATATTATACGACATTTCTGCGAATAGCATTGTGGTGAACGGGTTAATTATTGATGGGTGCATAGACTCTAAACCACATGTAAATCCAAAATACTAATTAATATAGATATAAATGTCAAACTATGGTTTTTTGTTCGATTCGTCGACCTTTTCGAAGACTTATCCTAGATGAATACTCAGAATAACACTTCCCTTATGCCCAACAAGATTTCTCATGTGTATCGTATATAATTCGCCACTATCAACTGGCGTGACGCATGAATTTCTAAAACATTGAAGAAACATTGATGAATCTAGAAATGTCTATTCTTTCATTATGTTCGACTTATTTTATTTCGAATAACTGTATGATCACTATTACAAAAGATATTATATATCTAAATAACTCATGAAAAAAATAATTATACTTCCTATAGTCATTATGCGCTGAATACACGCAACACAAAACATACAAATTCAATCCCGTAGATCTATAGGGGATTTGCTAAGTTATTTTTCTTACTAAAAGCTGGGTTCCACTGCCATGCTACTTCTCCCGCTTCTCCTCCTGTTACTTTTACAGTCAATTGGTCCCATTTCTTTAGAAGCGGGAGCAAGCAACTGAAAGTAACTGGAACGTTACTTCCACCGCTTCTTCTACTGCTACTAAAACATTTGAGCAGACATCATTTTATTTTCTCATGGAAATGAGCACCTCAGGTAATGTGAGGATTAACGTAGAGTGGTACCAGTGCCCTGCTTCAGCTCCCACTAGTTCCCGTTACTTCAGCTACAAAGAAGCAGCCATTAAATATCAAACATGTTTGATAGTAGCTGGAGCACACTATGCTTCTAAAATCGGCCAAAAGAAGTGGGAAGTAACATGGCTATGTAGTGGGAGACAATAGCACCCATCCCCATTACTCCCCCATTATTGCTCCCACTTCTTTAATCAAGAAGTGGGAGCAGTAGCTGGAGAAGTAGCGGGAGAAGTAGCAGGAGAAGTAGTGAGACAGTGGAACCCCGGCTTAACAGGAAATAGCGGGAGCAGAAGCGAGGCAATGGCACCACACTACGTTACCCCTCACGCCACTTGATGCATCCATTTCCATGTGAAAATAGAATGTTGTCTGCTCTACTCTACCGCGGGAGCCAATAGCACCCATCCCCATTACACCCCCATTACAGCACCCGCTTCTTTAATCAAGAAGCAGGAGTAGTAGCAGGAGCAGTAGTGGGAGAAGTAGCGGGAGAAGTAGAGGGGCAGTGGAAAACAGCCTTAACAGGAAATAGCGGGAGCTGAAGCGGGGCACTGGCACCACTCTGTGTTACCCCTCACATCACTTGATGCATCTGTTTCCATGTGAAAATAAAATGTTGTCTGCTCACATTTCTGAGAAGCAGTAGCAGAAGAAGTAACGTCCCAATGGCACCCATTCCAGTTACCTTCAGTTGCTTGCTCCTGCTTCTAAAGAAGCAGGAGCAATAGACCTCAAAGTAGCGGGAGGAGTAGCAGAAGGAGTAGCTGGCCTGTGGAACCCAGCTTTTACTTCAGCTACAAAGTAGCGGCCATTAAATATCAAACATGTTTGATAGAAGTGGGAGCACTCTACACTTCAAAAATCCGCCAAAAGAAGTGGGAAGTAACATGGCTATGTACCCATCCAATAGCACCCATCTCCGTTACTCTCCCGCTTCTTTAATCAAGAAGCGGGAGCAGAAGTGGGAGAAGTAGCTGGGCAGTGGAACCCAGCTTTTAGGTACAAAATTCCTACCGTAGGTGTAAAATGTATAGCATTGTCTGTATATATAGCAGATTCCCTCCCATTAGCAAGCAAAATGAACTAAGGAAGGACAATTTTAAGTACGGATTATTAATATAATGGGACCCTGATGTTGCAATATAGTTAGCTTATCATACAGTGTTTGGCGGGAATCTTTTTGTGAATTGTGTGAATATAATGCTAATTTATTCAAGCTTTTATGTCCATCCCAGATAATGTGTTTCCATCAATGAATATATGGCGAGGACTGCCGACCTAACCACTGAAATTCATGACTATGTACATATCATATAGCAGAGGCAGTATACGATACAGTCGTTTTCTTGAACTAAGTAGTCTTGATTGGTTTGCACTGTGCACATACTTGGACATAGATGGGATTCTAGATTAGTTTGAAGAAGACCAGGCCTCTGCTTAGAGACATAAACTATTGAAATATCGGTGTTTTTGCCTATACACCGCCCAAATGATAGCAAACAAATGGAGATGGTGGTCTGATCACATCAGCCTTATGGGAGAACCCATTAGTTTATGTCAACTTTGAAGAATAAAAAAGTTTTACTCTACAGCGAATCCAGATGCGTATTCTCATAAAAGGCAAATTGGATAGAAAAAATTGTGTCATGGCGCAAAAAGTGTGCACATAGATATTACCTAGATATAGATTTACAGTTTCCTTATCAATTGGAGTTGACCTGTTGGCGATGAATGAGGTATCATCAAGCAATATTCTGTAAGCAAGACTTCTTGTTTGAACCTAAAATTGGACTAAACAGGCAACGAAAATGTGTTATATTTGGAAGGAACAATTTTGACATACAAGATGTTCATAAAATGAACAGTTATAATCATAGTGTTCTCAAACTTCATCCAAAATGTCATCCAACATTTAGCCCATAAATACTATTCAATATAGTAAGTGATGTATATTCACATACTCCAAAGGACGTCTCCATATCACCGGTCCCTTGATGAAAGTGAGGAGGGAGGGGGGTTAACATTTGGTATATTCTCCTTTCCAATTGTCCTGTCCCCTACTCCCCTAGTCCCACTAGTCGATATTACAACGGGCTCAAAGTCCCGGTGGATACAAAATTATTGATGTGTCTCTATTTTGGTTAATGTGTTTATGAAACCCTCCCTATCTCATAGGGTATAGAACAGCACAATTAAAAGGGTAATTGGGGTAGTATATAGTAGGGGACATACATTATATAGACCAAAGCACGCCTAAAACATGCACAGTACATATAATGCAGACCTGTGTATAGAAGTCTCTAGTGAATGCGAACGCCATGAATGTAAATGTCTAGAGCTAAGCTTTTGTTGGAAGTATAACATAAAACAGCTACTCGATTAGTACAGTATAGAGACTTGCAAGTTATGCAAATGTATGCAATTCGTAATTAATTACTCAGATTTAAACCTTTTCCTCTATTATATTCCAGCCTTGGAACTGGGACTTAAAGGTCGAGCGAAGAATTTGACAGCTCGGAATAAGTATGACCCACAACGGACAGACTTAATAATGGCTAGTGACAGCGTCTTTAATCCAAAAAGTCCAGCCCTTGGCAAGGGTGGAGTACCGGTAAGAATATATACTTTCATACACAAACATTTCAACAGTAAATTGGTTGATGGCTGGCAGTCCTATAGTATTTATTCAAAATAATTATATTATCATCATACTCTCAAATTATCCAGAGCGTTGGTTGGAAGACAGTGCTTCTACAGAAACGGAATTCAATATTTTCAAAATAAAAGATATTATGTATATCATAAAGTTCTCATGTATGTCTAGTAATTGTAGAAAATGTAAACACCACACACAGCAAAAACAATTTCTTATATTAGTCTGTCTCTAATTATATAATTGTTAAACATACTGTTTAAACAGAGTTTTCTGGTTGCGCTCTCGCTTGTATACATACGTCGTGTTCAATTAGGAAAAAATAAATGTGTACCGATTATTGCAGGTCTTTAAAATTGAATGCGTCTAATCATATAGTCATCAAATTTCCTGACTCATTCAATGTAAAATGTAGAAATTCATTTCTACATCAACAATCATTGTTACATGCCTGAATTGAGTGATGACGATTCCACCACACCCCAATCCCGTTCACTCATTTCAATGGTCTACCTACAACTCCTTTTATTGAACCATTGTATAATCAACAACTAATCACTTACCATAATGTGCATGTGTTACAACTTATAGATACAACTTATCTGTCAAGTGTCTTGTACAGTTGTGGACCTTAAGAGTAAATATGTCTGTTTTGATAACTGTTTAATAAGAATATGATATCTAATATAATACGAGATATAAATCAGCTTTACCATCTATTAGCAACTAATTAAAGGGTCGGTATAGACTGACACTGTAGCTGGCGATTCCGACTGCAAAGCTACATACGGAACATCGCTTTGATGCCATCAATTTTAATAGACAAGTATAAGGCACATCCGATTGATTGAATAAATTTATTTTCTTATCATGTACGCCATTCGCTGAAAATTATTCAATTGATATAACCGTATATAATTTCTACAGATGTCCACACCCACATTTCAGCATTGCATAACTTCATTTATTTTCGTGCTGACTCTTAAGACTGTGGAAGTGGGCAAGCAAATATAGATGCCAATTATTATTGCATGTTACCAATTATTGCATCGATGTCAATAGGCGGCACCTACTTAGCGATCCGGCCTATACACCCGTATGAATGAGAGGCCTTCAGTCAGTACAATTCACTTGCAACAAATCCCAGAGATACAAATTGGGCTATTAATTCAATTCCTGTAACAATCGAAAGGATAGAAGCCAGGTCACCAACTTACCAGTGCCATCGATTTTCTACTGTATCTATAGGCGAGAGCTTGGTCATAGAGACCAACTAAAATTCATTCAGTGGTTTTTGCTCAGGGTAAGCAGATCACCTGTCAATGTTGCAGGTTTACTGCTGGTGGCTCTTATCTCCAGCTTGTTGCTGACAGCCACGGGAAAAAAAGCCTTTTCATCTGTGTGTTCAGTACTTATAATTATAAACTTTTTTCGGTATTTATACCTATTTATCACTTTTATTTGATCTAATATGACATTTTAATTACAAGAAGAGACTCCTATATGAAAATAGGTTTACAGTCAGGCCTCCCTATAAAATATTAATGACCAGAAGCCAGGAACCACAATCATGCAGCCCCTGGACCTTGATTGCAGGGGCATTATTCTCAGCTCAAAGCGTGTATTCACAGAATAGTACTTATTGTTTGTTTGAAGGTTCATTTCAAGGCCGATATGGTATACATCATTATTTATAATGAAACTGGTCAACTCAGAGCAGCTCATTGCCTTGCTAGCTTTCGTTGTTTTGATATGTAGCAATTTGAGTTATAATATGCCTCATCTCCCTGTCATCTAACCCATCCCATGCCGACTCCTCCCCTCCCTCCCACGTCCCTCCCTCCCTCCCATGCCCGGATTCTATTCATGCATAGTAGAACCACCTGTAACTACAAATGCTGCCCATGCAGCGTTCCACACACCTGTCTCCCCTGCTGGAGTTACCCACATAATACACGCATGACCTCCACCACTCACCCTCCCACCTGTAGGGCCCCCTCCCTCCCTCCCTCCCTCCCTCCCTCCCACATTATTGCCTCTCCATACCTTTTCCCCCACACATGTATACAGCCACACACTCGACCGCAATGCATGGAGGGAAAACAAGAGGACTTTGAGTGACAGCCAATCGGTCACCTTGTGTAACAGACAAACATTCAAATCGAGCCAGCCATGCCATCGAGCATCACCCTAGCCATTATTCCAGACTATGACCCTTGCCATGCAATCCATGCTGCAGTCAGTCATGTTTAAGTTAGCGACGCCCTATGCGACACCACACTGTCACATTGCAATGTTAGTAGTTGCTTACTAACGTCTGTGAAGATTACCTTAAAAAAGCCACTTAAATGGGGAAGGAGTTGTTATAGATAATGTATCTGTTCAGCCATGAGGATCAATGTGGATGGTGTGTACTTTTTGCAATACATTGGACATTTGGACTACCCTGATATGATAGTTATGATTCCATAACAAAATAACTCCGAACTGATTTAATTCGATTCAGTGGACATTTATTGATGCAGGATGTATCATTAATTCTACCTCCCTACATTAACGTTGTGGATTATCCTATGGTATAAACACAACTATTACTACCATATATAGCCACCAATTTTCCCTGGACAATACATATAAATCAATCATGATCAATTCAATGATAACTCGAGTAGCCATCTCCAGAACTAACCGACCAAACAGATCAAATGACTTCAGAGTACCTGGAGATAAACTTGACACGGTATCCATGGAAACACGAGAGAAACTGATAAAAGGTCAGAATGGCAAAAGTCTGGTAAGCAGTGCTTTTCCTATTCTGGCCCCTAATGGTATCCTGAGATCGGGTAGTAGGAAGTTAAGTGCGGCTGAAGGTTGTCAGCCTTCATACGGTTGGTTTCCGTATGTGGAAAACTTCAACACTTCGTCAAGAAGTCAGGTACATTACATTTTCTATGCACCTTGTCTCGTACATTGTACATCTACATTGTGAGATTAGATTATGAGGTTTTAGTCTTTACCTTGACCGGTCCATGCAGGAGCTATTTATAACACTTTAGATAGAGACTGAAAGGATTAATAACCTCCATTTCTGGCCTGCTGGTACACTAAAGGGCCTTGTCCACTAAGCCGATTATCATGCGATTCTCACATAATTTAGTGGAAAAGAGTCCTCTGCGGCCCAAAATCGCATGAGAATCGGCTTAGTGGACTAGGGCCTTAATGGTCAGTGTACCAGCAGGCCAGAAATGTTACATATTGCATAGGGGAAGAAGTGAACCATACTTTGGAGGCAGGGCCTCCTACGTTCTGTTTTTACATGTATCAGGGTCTTTTTGAGCATCCAATATTGAGCATTCAAGATTGTGTTTATTCCTATTCTTTAGGACATATATAATAGAGTGTGAAGTTACATGGTCATTAGTCAAATTGTTTAGTGATAGGATGGGATTCAAGGAATTGTTTCCCCAGCACTATTTCTGAGATACTTTTGAGGAAAGTCCGAAATCCGCCCGGAAGACAAGCCAACCAAATTGTTACGTATCGTATTCTATACTGCTTTTCCTCAGTCTTTTATAGAAATAACATAATGTTTTAATTATTTTTATATGATCAAATCTGAATTCGTGGATGGAATCGTGGATTTTCCATCCGAATGGAAAATCCTACGAACTTTCGTAGCCCTAAATTCGGGCCTACGAATATTCGTGGCATAACCCACACATAAACGAATTGTCATAGGAAAATATGGTTTCAAAATCGTGGGTTTGCGAATTCGTACTGCCTGAATTCGTGGCTGAATTCGTGTCAAATTTGTGTCAATTCGTGTCAAAAATACCCACGAATTGTCGTACGAATTGTCGTGGAATCCTACGAAAATTCGTGGCATAACCCACACATACACGATTCTGTTAATAGCAAAAATAAATTCGTACGACAATTCGTGAGCCCCAATTCGGCCGTGAATTCGTGAATGTGTGCGTGGGGCTTTATCGATCTGTCCTGTCTTGAATCTGAGCCAAACAAAATCAATATATCCCGTCTCATCCTGACTAAAATGCCCAATCCGAAGTACATAATATATGACATGAAAACGCTTATGTTTTGATGTATAAATGAACTTTTTGATGTCATACAAATATATCCATATATACTGTAAACGTATTTATTTTCGCGCAGATGAATTTTCGCGCACTAAGAACTTTGACACCTTTTCGCGTGGATTTAAATTCGCGAAGCAAGGAAAGTCTCACACCTTGTCTATGCAATAGTTATACCTTTCGCACAGGATTTATTTACATGCACAAAAGTGGTAGTATTTATTTTCGCTATTTTAGCGCACAATAGCGAAAATAAATACTGCGCGAACATTAATACGTCAGTACTACTATCCAGCTCACGTTTAATACCCGAAGTTCCATCAAGAAAACCCCTTCAGGCACCAAATGCATCACGTTCCTGCCCTTTGACAATCACCAATTATGTTCTGGTCACTATGGAAGAAACATAGTAGAGGCGGGGAGAATGAAAAATGTCCCGTCCACACACCTTTACCCCTCGGCGGAAAAGCCTGTCTCGCTTTAGCGTGAACATAACTTTTCTCCAATGCTTTCATGGCTAAAAAGGTTATCTTTGTGTTGACTTGGCCTGTAAATAACATATCTGTGCCCTTTCGAAAATGATATTGGAAGATTGGAAGAGATACTTTCCTGATTGGTGTAATGTCAAGAGCGTTCTGCTTTGCTTGAATCAAAATGAAAAGCACGAATCGATCGAATCCTATAATGAATCACGAGCTTCAAGTTGAGGCCCGAAGTTGAGCCTCTCGTCATTGAGAGGCTGTGGCATTCTATCATCGCAAATTCTCATTGACCTTCGAATTAGCAGTACTGAAATATTTATGGTATGACATAATCATAAAAGCTATCCGTTCACACAGCAGATAATTGTTTATTAGCAATTGTATGTATATATACATACTGCTAGAATGTAAGGGAGGGGGGGGGGGGGTCTGAGATAATTTGAAAAAACATACTATTATCCGCATATCTATGAGAACATTATCATCAATTAGATGTATATGTGAACAAATAATATACAATATTTTCTCTTATTATTCATGCATGAGAAATGGTACTGAGAATGATGATGCTAGCAGTTTTTCATGTGGTACTTAAATGCAAACCTCTTGTTCAGATGCATTAACTATCAGACTGTGTTTGTTAATGAGTCAGATACCGAGTGGCCGGTAACAGTCGTGCTATAAACACGACTTTTTCCTTTTTTCTTTTTCGTTTGGATCAATCATGGTAATCTCCGGATACTGGAGCACCCCCATGGCCCCTGGATGTGGAACCAACATCAAATACTCGCACTCGTCTTAAATCATGTTAACCCGGAGCACCATAGGCATCAAATAGGAGGAAGTGTGGAAGTATTTATTATGATGAAGAATTTGTATTTCATCCCAACAAACTAGCATATATATGCATATCGAAGAAACAACATTTTAATGTAAATCATTTAATGTACATGCTTATGAGAGAAAGATATTTAGTGTATGTAATGATAAACTAAAAACATTTATGAGTCATAATGGTGTGGAGATATTCAAACATGCGCTGTGCTGATGTCCTCAGATGAAAGATCGAGCTTGGTATTATGAATCGAATGTCTTGTCATATTGTACCAAAATAGAACCAAGATGCTTAATTGATAAGAATGCATTTAATAATAAGACCCATGTAGTTTCTGATGTTTGCACCTGTACTCAGGGACATTTATTACATTCATTTATCATTGAGACGTTCTGCATCATGCCATGAAGACAGTGTATCAATAATGGATTATTGCATAGTGACCAAGGCCCCGTTGCATAAGAAATACTTACTTAATATTTTCATTTTTCTTAGCTACCTTTCCTATCTAGGCAAGGTTATTTAATGGAAAAGTGCTGAGCAGGGAAACTGTATGTCCAATGCAACAGGTCTTGTCAGACTGCGTTCTACATAACTGGCATTATCATTATCAAATTGAATGTAAACGTTGCAAAAGAGATCCTTACTTCAGATTTTCTTTTTCCATAGCAACTTTTCCTTGCTATGCAGCTGTTAGGAACCTACTATGGAGACAACGTTAATTATCATTTCAAAAGTAGAAATTTCTTACCTAAGCAAGGATAAAGAGCTTAGCAAGGAACATTTTATGTAAGGATGTCTTTATGCAACAGGCCGCGTCAGACTGCGTTTCACTTAACTGGCATTATCAAATTGAAAGTATAAGCAGTTTCTAACATAAAATTTAATGTACTTAAAATATCCATCAACCTCCTGGGTGCATCCTTATTTGTCTATCAGTCTTTGTCGACATCTTCTCCAGCCTATCCTGGGTCGAGGCTTTCCTCATTTCAAGGTGAACTGCAGCAAAAAGCCTGCACCTTTTTTTTATTCTTCTAATCGACCTCATCAGGGTATTTATAAGTTACTTCGAGTTACATCATTGCTCATCATTAAACCTGCCAATTTTTGAAATACCATACCTGCAACGCCTTTCACGTAATCAAATAAATTCCACCGAGATATTGAATAATGTTTTCCCAGTCATTTGTATATAATATTTATTACGTAATCACCACGAAGGCAAGTGAAACCAACCCCGGCCGTAGTTGGCGCATGATTCTGGACAAAGTGAAGGTAAACTTTGAATAATTCATTGCACGTTTGGTGATGAATACAGCACTATATCTGCTTTGAGCAAGGCGGACCACATGCACTGTTGCAGATAGAGCCCATAAAACTGAATGATAAGGGAGTGGTGAAACACTGCAATACTGCACCAGGAGCAAGCTATAATGTTTATGGAGGTGGTGGGAGCCCACACATCTCTCACTATCACACACTGCCACCAAACATTGAATCACTTAATGGGATTGAATATTGATGTTTCATTTTGAGTTTTCTGGTTTTATTTCATTTTGAAAAAGCCCATTGCATATGCCATGGATAGCAAGGTGTTTCCGAATCAATACTTATGTCAAATTCTCCACGAACTGTGACATTTATTCAAGGTTGGAATGTTGGTTTTTCGAATGTGTCACTATTTCAGCTTGAGATACGTTATTTTGCGATTGTTGATGCATATTTCTTTCAGAAGCCAAACCATTTCTTCATATTTATTGAAGATTTCTGCAATTTTAAATAACTAAATAAATGAATGAATGAATAAATGAAAGTACAAAGTCCTAGATAAATTTTTTAGTTCATTTCAAAAGGACAAAACTCCCCGTTCTTATACCATGATTTTACATTTTACATTTTACGATCATAAACAGCAAGTGATTTCCAAAGATGTGTCTCCACGATCAGGAGTTTTACATCTTTTTAAATATAAAGTAACGATATAAAATATAAAATACACGCAAATAACCGGTGCCATTGTTTATTTGTTAATTATAACCTCAGTGGTTAGCAGGCACAACAAAATTATAACACCCATAAAAGTTGCCAAATCGGTGTTAACACACTTTGGGAGAGAATTTTATATATTGAAAGGGATTACAAGCCATGTTGCATTTTCCAACTTTAAGACCACAAAAGGCATAATATATAATGGTTGTTAAAACTGCACTATGATATACGGTTTTAGAAATACTGACTGTTATGACTTTTTTGTAGGCCCGAGTGGAAATTTCTGTAGTATTTCTGAAGATTGGCGAAATCGACACTCTGAAAGAGCAATACGAGGCTGACGTCCTAATTAAATCAAAATGGCGAGAACCAACGCTGGATAAGTTGGCAGTGGGCGAGGTAAGATATCATAAATTGCTAGTATTATATCCAAAAGTCCAATGTATAATACATACAAATTCAGCAACAGGGATTCGTGAGAGTCACCCATTGATAACCAATAGAGCTGACAAAAATAACAACAAGTAATTACAAGTACTACCATGGACTATTTTCTTTTTCCGTCTCTTCTTCTGTCTCTCTCTTCCTTCTTCTCTATCTCTATTTCCTGGGTATGAACATAAACTGCCTCCCTCTCAGCACTCCCGCCCTTGATATAACCATATTAAATGTGTTGATAAGGGCGTAAAGCAACCAATCTCACTCACTCTGAACTACTTGTCAGGGACTTGGACGATTACTGCAGGGCCCGTTGCATGATAAGAAATCCTTACTTAAGCCTTCCTTTCTTGGCTACGTTTCCTTGTTAAGCAGCTGGTAAGGTACTTTAAGAGAAGGAATTTTCCATACTATAAACCCCATACTATAGGCCTATCACAGGGGATGCTACAATGTATACAATAGGAATTTCCTCCATAAGCCAGGACAAGTAGCTCAGCAAGGAAAAACTTAAGTAAGGGTTTATTATGCAAACTTAAAGTAGCACTCTAAGTTAACCTCCGTCAAAAACTAAAGATTCTCTAGTTGTTCCGTTCTTTTCCTACCCATCAAAAAGTCATCTTACCAAAGTTTTGGAGAATTTCGTCTGGTTATTTTTGCTACAGTGCTTCACAAAGGTTGTATTTCGGAGTTCCACCGAACTCCCTTCTGTGGTGGCTCCATTAATTATCGCTCAGCAGCGGCCGTTTTCCCTCGGTCGATCCGACTTCAATTACAGTTGATAGTATACAGAACAAGTAATACTATATTTCAGAACTCCTCAATTTAAATGAATTATAATTTATATCCTTTGGGTGCAGGTGATTCCACAATGACAGGGCAGTATAAATGAATGATATTTTACCATTTCCCTTTTATTATTGGCAACTTTGATTAATATTTGAATGCTAAAATCTCATTAGAATGTAGCATGAGCCAGGAAAACCTGCCTGAAAAATGTATAACACTCCTAACACTTGACATGCTCTTAACAAACACATTTGTTCTAAATTACAGGTCCCGACTTCCATAGATTGGTCTGAATACTGGAACCCAAAGTTGTACATTGAGAATACCATAGGGGAACCGAGAGAAAACGCTTTTCACATGTTATTTTATAATGAGAATAGAGAAGCCTATGTCATAGAAAAAAGAAGAATCAAGGGCGTATTTCTTGAGAATCTCGAATTGAAAGACTTCCCATTTGACGTACAGGTAAGTTCTAACAGTTTTCATAATGAATCGTTTCAACAATCTTTATCAAAATGTTTTGGACAAAAATGTCAGACCATGCCCAATAACTTTCAGATATTTTACAGGATACTGCATTATTTATAGTTCAGTTCTCACGACCTGTCTTCCATTCGCTAACCATCAATTCTATATAGATGACAACTCAAGTATCTTAGGAGAACTGTGTGTGTACTACATTAATGATAAAAGTGGTCCTTGCCCTACAAGCAAATCTTTACTTCTCTTGAGACAATGCATCAGTCTCCACCCGAAAGTAGAAAACCTTTATGAATAAAGAATAACAAATGTCCTCTACTGTCAAGGCAAATGCTTTGTAGAACTGTAGATGGTTCGAGGTAAAGGTCTCAGTGGATATTTCCTCACGTTCATAATATATATGAATACATTGGATGGAGAATGATGTAAACTGCTTTTAACCCTCAGGATCTGACTGTGACGGTGATGTCTGAACGGTCGTCCCTAGAGATAGAAATGGCCGAAGATCCTGACGACATGCACAAAGTCAATAAACAATCTTTTATAGATGAGCAGGAGTGGCATCTTTACAAATGTGTTGAGACTGAAATAAAGGTACATATATCTTTTGAAAGCACCACACTCATTTTTGCGAGCTGGGCACTAGCGACAAAACGCCACTGAAATCGCTGTTCTTAGCGGCTTAATTCTGACGCTTGAACTAAGTGATGATTTCACTGCCATTTTCACTGGCTAGGATTAAGGATTGCTCCATTGCCTCTGCCGTGAATTTAACTCCAATCCTCTCAGGAATATATTGCATAAATCATGATATAATATCAGCATAATATTATATACTATGCATATATTCCCAACCTCGACTATAATTATGTACACCAACAGCTAATCATCTATTCTAGCTAGGGACTTTCATCTATTACGACTGCTATATGATATAACATTTTATATGTTCTATATTTATATGTTCTGTTATATCAGATATTAAAGTGTATACCATGTTTTATATCATTTTTCTATTAGTTTTACGATGCAGCATATTTTCACTGGTATGGTAGATTATGCAGTATAATAATTATATGGCTTTAATTCTCATACAGGAGGTTACAAATGAATATGCTGACCCTAATGTAAAGAGGGTCTCCCTTTCAGTCAAATGTCGTGCCGCAAGACGCCCTGCATATTTCTTCTGGAATATTTTCCTCATCACAGTATGTACCATTGCGTTGCTTCTGGTCACTACAATTCGTTACATAACAATATCAGATACAATTAGAAAACCTTTGTATACTCAGGTGGATAAATTAGATGGGTCATACACAGACAAAACCCTGATGATCAATTAAATATCAACAATTAAAAATGGAAATGTTATAAAGACAACTCTCTGTGCAAGTAACTTTACAAATCATACTATTTTTCTGATGCTGCCTTCCTCCAATAGTGAATACGATTCCAATCTTTCTCAGTTAATTACTGGGCCTGCAAACGATTAATTGTCAATAATGCATACATGAATGGGTCCATGCATTCTTTTTTCAGTTTCTCATTTGCAGTCTGGCGTTTGCAACGTTTGCCGTTGATAGAGTACTGCCACAGAACCGTTTACAACTCACCTTTACATTGGTGCTGACATCAGTGGCCTTCAAATTTGTTGTCAACCAAAGCCTGCCAAAGATATCCTATCTCACATACCTCGTACGTACTGGTCTATGTTATGCAATAACTCTACACAAGTCTTTGTAAGCACTTTCCTTGGCACAAATAGTCAAATGTAAGTTCAAAGCATTTCCAAAAAGACTGACAAGCAAAGCTTCCTTGTGATCTGATAGTAACTCTGCCAGGACATAGCTAGAGACTTGTTGCATAAATCCTTACTTAAAATGTTCCTTGCTAAGCTATTTAGGTGCGACATTCCTATACTGTAGTAATACAATTTAGCATTGTCTGTTTAGAAAGTTCCTTTCCTAAATGTTCCTTAACAGCTGCTTAACAAGGAAAGGTAACTAAAGAAGGAAACTCTTGCAAGAATTGTCTTAAGCTCAACTCTCAAATCCATGGTTCAAGTCCCGGCTCGGGAGGCTTGTTTTTTCTACACAGGGTCATTCACATAATGTAAATAACCAACAGAAAACACATCTATGAGCTGAAACTAAGTACTATAGTAATGATAATAGATAAGTATGTCTATATAAATTGTATTTTGGAATTACATACGGAACACTTTGTTTGAGCCTCTTTTCATGTTTAACTCAGAGAAAAGAATGAGGGAAATTCCTAGAAGGGAACTCTTGCAAGAATTGTCTTAAGCTCAACTCTCAAATCCATGGTTCGAGTCCCGGCTCGGGAGGCTTGTTTTTCTACACAGGGTCATTCACATAATGTAAATAACCAACAGAAAACACATCTATGAGCTGAAACTAAGTACTATAGTAATGATAATAGATAAGTATGTCTATATAAATTGTATTTTGGAATTACATACGGAACACTTTGTTTGAGCCTCTTTTCATGTTTAACTCAGAGAAAAGAATGAGGGAAATTCCTAGAAGGGAACTCTTGCAAGAATTGTCTTAAGCTCAACTCTCAAATCCATGGTTCGAGTCCCGGCTCGGGAGGCTTGTTTTTTCTACACAGGGTCATTCACATAATGTAGATAACCAACAGAAAACACATCTATGAGCTGAAACTAAGTACTATAGTAATGATAATAGATAAGTATGTCTATATAAATTGTATTTTGGAATTACATACGGAACACTTTGTTTGAGCCTCTTTTCATGTTTAACTCAGAGAAAAGAATGAGGGAAATTCCTAGACAGCAACACTCTTGAGGGAAATTCCTATGTTAGTAAGTAATAGCTAAGAAAATTGCTACAACCAAAAGAATCAGTTACTAGGTCACATCAGCAGGTCTAAATTGTAATCCATTTTGGGTAACCTACATCATATTTAAAGGTATAAAACTTCAAAGTGTGAGAAATATCCTATATTTGCCTTCAAAACCCAGAAAAGAGTGACTATTGTTCACCCTGTTTACGTTGTACCTTATAGTCCCACACTTTTACAGCAGGAAATATTCCTACCAGCTGGGAATGGCACGTAGGAAAGGACCCTTTTCCTTTCCTACAGGTGAAGGAAAAAATTCTACTCCTTAGATTCTACAACAGGGCTTCTGTGTCTACATCAATCTCTCTCAGTAGTATTTATCCCTCCTTCAATTCCTCTCTTTTCATCTGTATTCAGTCACTGTCAAAGCCTTGCTTTTTATATAAAATCCCCAAAATTACAGATATTTCTTTCTTATAGAACTGCCTTATCTTGGCTACAATGTGTTAAGGGTTTATCTGAAATCTTATTGTGTCTTGCTCAGGACAAGTATGTGTTGGCTGCCATGATTCTCCTGTCAGGGGTGTGTGCTTGGCACAGTGTGACATCCGTCATCGTGGCACCACGCGCTACCGGCTGGATGCTGGAAATGGTCGCTCTCACATTCTTCGTGGGCAGTTACGCTGGATTTAACATCATATTCATCATCAGAATTTATATGAAGGTCAGATTCAATAGGCTGCTCGGCTCAGATATATTTTTATGTCTAACAAAAAAAGTAAAATGCTAAAATCAAATTGAAGCTAGTTGTTTTCAGTTTTAAAATTCAGTTGAGTTGCCTTTAACATATGAGCATTATATTTTATAATTCGGTCATGTCTATCCATAAGTACCGTATTTATGGCCTATGCTGATATATAAATGTGTCACTTTTGCAGCCTGGGAGAAAACGGAGAGTCATGAGACAAAAAGAAAGGCAATACCTGGTTGGTATTCATAATTAGATTAAATGAGTTTGTTTTAAGACATTAAGCATGTTTCGCCATGGGTTTATAAACATGCAGATTTGTATGTCTAAATTAAATGTATTCTTTCACATTCCAGGAGAAAATGAACCAACAAATTGCTATACAAAAGATGACGCGCGCTTCCTACAATACGGACGCAGCCTACGTCACGGCCATCTGATTCGCTTCTCTGACATTCTACTCTCTGTAATAGAGAGTTCCGTTTTCCACAACTCTACTTCTGAACTAGGAAAGTGATGCTGCATTTTATGCAAAAAAGTAATAAAACACATAACAGTCAGCTGCTCATGGATATGCAAGATATGATACACTTGATTGTGAGAATATGTAAAAAGGACTTACTCATTTATAAAATGGATTATTAGGATATGTAATGTCCGTTATATATATATTACCCTGTCCTTAAGCATTATGAACTTATGAAATCATGTAGCCTGTAGATTAATTCATACCTATCATTCCTATACGTGTATTCATATATTTAACCAACCTCTATGAGAGTAGTCGATTGGATTCCAATTCCCAAAGGGTTAAATGGCTGGGAATATTATTACTACTGCTTGTCAGTAGAAATATGATACACATTATTTCGAGATTATCAAAATCACAACTAAGTATTTCGATAACATCCCTCAAAGCGTCGTCATCAATTCCATCAAGAATGTGAAAATGATGGGATATTCCCTCATCTAATATTGCTTGAATTTAAACAGTGGTGAATTAAAATGTATCCAGCATTTCAATATAATTATTAAACAATGCGATCATATATGAATGCATAAGTTAACCCATAGCATTCATCTAATGAAAGGATCGCGCTCACATGAATAATGCATGCGAATATTACAATAATCTAGTTCCATTATACGATTTTGAGGTGCTGGCCTTTGGCTGTTGAATTACAAGGGTTGCCTATGTTTGAATGAGTGGGTTGTTTGAACCTTGATTGAGTGTACTTCAACTATGTAGATATTTCTCGGGCATTCAGCTGAATTTTGAGATCACACCATCTGTTCCCAGGAGTATGCCTCCTTCACCCTTGGTGTTTTTCTAAGAGAGATCCCCTGTAATTATTTATGTTATTCTAACATGTGAGTACATCTTCGGCAGTAAACGATAAGAACGTTTCGAAAAAGAATTGAAGCTTTACATTTGTGGAAAAGTAATGGAAAACCAGTCAAAATCCTTCGAAATACACTATTAACGAGTAGCCACGTTTCTGGATGCGCATGTAAAATATCGTAAATAATATTTCGATAATATTTCGATATAATATATCAGAAATTAGTGAGCGCACAACATTAGCGATTAGACTTTTACAAGTGCTCTGCGTCAGAGGGGAAGCATAGTCGCATTCCAGGAGAACAACTACATTCTGAAATTTACTTTCCAATATGAAAATAACAATTGCGTCTCAATACACACGACTCACAAAATACCACAAGTAATTGTTTTAATATGTTTCCAAGTTTCTTTCAAATAGTACTAGAACTCACACTCATTAAAATCCAAAACCTGAATGATGTCTGGAACTGTGTCATCATAATTTCTGTTTGATGAGATTTAAATTGCAACACAGGCATTTCAATATATATATTTATATTATATATTCGTTTTTTTTTGTATATTGCACTGTACTGATTCCACGATTCCTTTGTATAGGTAATAAATGAGACGATAAACACAATGACTTCCGTTATAATTGGATTTCTACCCGACGGGCAAATGAACGCGATTCTGCGCGATTTTTAATGCGCAATCATCTCGCCATAGTTCCGTGGTGAGAGTGGACGCTTTTCACGCAATAATTATTGCGCAATGATCGCGAGATGGTCATGCTAAGGGTATAACGCAATATAAATGCAAAAATTAGTAAATTCTAGTTTGGGTGGGATATATATACTACCGATTCCTTATATCAATAACATCTGAAATAAATGAGACACTTCATGGCAGTTTCATTTAACTGGCCTAACAATGGCAGTATATTTTTACTGACACAAAGGTTTGAAGGGTAATGTAATTCCCTAAACATTTCAAAGAGACTTTAGGGCAGTACATGTGTTGCCATGCCTTTATATGCATCAATTTTGGTTCATCCACTCTACCATCCTACATGTGAGCCTGAAGCATAGCAGCCCTCCATTTAGTAGTGTTCCAGTTGTTTGTTTGCTCTGACTTACCCAAGCCACTAGGGAAATCTATATGGACAATCATTAGGGTGTTTGGAATCACAGCATTTTTTAATATCATACAGGTATATAACAGACATAAACTATAGATGTATATCATTTATAACATTTCTATGTACATGAAATAACATATATAGTGGTAAAAATACCATACAAGCATATTAGCGGCACTTTTATTGTAAACAAATTTGTAAATGCACCCCAGTTCCCAGTGCACCACCTGGTGAAAACAGTACCGCCACCTAGTGAGGACAAGTCGCATAATGGTAAGGACTATTGACTAAGGGTAATGGGCTTTTCCCATTATTTCGAACATATATGGGCAATTCTCATGAAACGCCGACAAAGGCTCTAATTACATGCGGAAATGAGGATTTTCTTAGGATTACATACATATACCAATTGTAGGTTTATACGACCAGAATTGACAAAAATATGGCATAAACAAAGAACGTGAAAAACATCAAAATTGTAATTAAATTTCTGGCATCGACTCCATACAATATGTATGGATTTGGTGTTCTTGTGATTTGCAATTGATTAAAATCCTCATTCATTCATTCCGTTGTTCGTCATGTCAGTACAAATCTTATATATATGAGCAATTCTCACGAAAAGGGCACAATTGGGCCCAGGAGTTTGTTGCAGATGTGATGCGTTACAGACAAATGAGTCAAAACTCGCAATAAATGGGTTTTGAGATATAAGTAATATAGTAATACGGACCTAGTCTTACATCATTTAGCTTTGCCTGTAGGGGTTTCTTTGACTTGGTGTCAGAGAGTGAGTATGAGTGTCAGAGAATTGAGTGTCAGGTGCGTGACCGTAAGTGTGAATGCCAGTTGAGTGAGAAGTGCCAGGTATTGCGTCCAGTTGTAGCTGTAGTATGATGAGTATTTAGACGTGATTTTGAATGCGCATTATATGCGCAATTGAGATCACACCAATATAATTGACTTTTGACATGTATTCCCAGATGCAATTGATTGAGTAACACATGTTTAATACAAACATAAATGAATATGAATGAGAACTTGATCCAACACAAGTGTGAGACTACCAAAAACATTGGAGGAAATAAACGCAATGGATTTCACATAATGGTTGCTAATTGTATGTCCATTTCACTGTGATTCAATGCTATAAGTATCACACTTCACTAGTTTGCAGTCAATCACAAAATGATCGCAGTGCTATCACATTCAATTGCACTCAGTGCCTGTCGGGTATAAGGCGTTCGTATAGAGTATTAACTATAATTTTGTGTCATCCAGTCTAAAGATATTGCCAAAAATATTATCGGAATTTCATCTGATGGATTCTTTTGTATATCACCAGCATAATAGTGAAACTTTATAGAGAAGCCTTGTTCATGTTACATACATGTTAATAATAATTAATAAAAAGTAGTGTTTGTTTTTTCTCTTACTGTTAACAAAACTTCTAAAAAAAGATGTATGGTGTCAGATTATAGAATTACGTATTCTTTCTCTCACGGATTTCAATTTTTTGCTTGAAAGATTAGTTTGTAGACTTTGATAACTAAAGACATTTCTTAAACAAAGACATTCTATATTCTCTTGTTTATGATAGGGACCTAGAGGGACTCACAGATGTTCCAGATACCTACCCGTGTGTTTTAATATGTACTCTGATTGGGGGATTCTAACCTTTTATTCATTCAAAGGAGAAAATGCTAATTCTAACTAGCTAATACTAACTATACACCATTGGTGCGTGGAATCAGAGTTGTATGTATAGCTGGGCAATCAAGTGTGGACGAAAATAAATATGCTTGCATTTGTTAAGTTGCAAAACTAAGATTCCTTTAGCTTCCCATGTACAGCTAATGAGAATAGCTCACCTGGCATTTCACTACAATTGTTTCCTTCAGAGGGAACTAGGGGGCATCTAGACGGGCTTGGTTCTCCTTAAAAAGAAGCAGTATAGTTAGTTATACCAAGGACTGACAGATGGCAGCACAGATCGTGCGCTTATCGCGGATATTATTGCTGCTTAGTGATGTTTGGGATAATTGAATTTTACAGTCATGGAATAGATCAGAGATCATGAAAATGCAGAGATCATTGGGCATGGACACAAACAAAAACTGGCAATAAGAAGCACATATGTATGAATCGTGTTGCATTTAGAAAATATTCATCAAAAAGATAGTGATCGTGCTTCCCTTACATATACCCGCATATTTATAAGTAATTATATTATCTTTATTATTCAGTGGAGTCCCCACAACTCCCTTTATTGAGCAAATGTAACATCAGCAGTAAATCATGTAACATAACATGTCTCCATTTGTCTGCTTGGCCAGTGTAGATCCATTGCTGAATGTCTCCAATTTGAGAACAGTTTAATCACAGTACTGTTTCATAATGAATGAGACATAGCAAGATTTATTTTGAAAATTTGTGAAGGGTGTTCAAATGTTACAAAGAATGTCCCAATCTGGCATTTCATAATGTAGGACATTTGCGGGAACATTTGTATTCGCGGGAATATTTGGTGACGGGACTGGCTATGCGTGTTGTCTTATTACGTAATAACCATAAAAACAGACAGGGAGGCGCCATGGGCTGAGAGGGATAGAAAGTGTATATTAACTGCCAGGAGTTGCTGCGAATGTACTCAAAGTCACTACAAATGTTCTCAAAGTTGCTACGAATGTTCTCAATGTGATCATGAATCTTATCAATTCTGATAAGATTCTCAACTTTGATTATGAAACGGAATTTGTCCCAAATGGGATGTTTTTCTAGTTAATTCCTATGTCCCTGATTTTGAAACAGGGCATGACTATACGTAATGACTATATATAGTCATTACGAAGTGTTCTCCACAGTAACTAGACAGAGAATGAGTGTGAGAAATTGATATTTTATTACCACAGTATATAGCTGTTGAGTTATTGGTAATGTTGGGTGAGGGAGGAGAGGAGGCTGGAGAAGAAATGAGGGCGAAGCCTGGGTATTAGTGGTAGGTGGCAGCATGGGGGATCACTCTATCTGGGCTTTGTTTCATAATCAGGGACATAGGAATTAAGTAGAAAAACATCCCATTTGCAACAAATTCCGTTTCATAATCAAAGTTGAGACATTCACACATTCACAAGCGACTGTGAGGATATTCACAGCCCATGTCCCTGCCCTGTCTGCTATTAAAGTTATTACGTAATAAGACAAACACACACTGCCAGTCCCATTGTCCACCCTCACCTGGTCATGTTTGGGTACACACTGTTGTGGCCGCAAAGTGCTGCGAAGATGGGCATGTGAATGTGCGAATGTCTCCTATTATAAAACATGAAATGCCAGGCTGGGACATTCTTTGTAACATTTGATCACCATTCGCAAATTTTCCAAATAAATCCCCCCATGTCTCCTTCATTATGAAACAACACCCTGTCGTCACCGGGGAGAACTGATACCCCATATATAAATTGCTAGAGACTTAAATTAGCCCCATATAAAAGACACAACATAAGTAGTTATTTCTAGATGTACCTGCCTTCAGTAATCACAATAGTTCCATACAGACTGGAAGCCTTCCATTACCTCACAGCCTCTAATCCCCATTTTATATACACGACTTGAGCTTATTTTGTCATGGTATTAAAAGAAATGCCATTAGTATTGTTAAGCGTATAGATCTCCCCTTTCGAATGAGCAGATTTCTTTTCATCAAATATCTCGTGATGACTCTATGCATTGAAAAACTTAGTACAAAAGGAAAACAAGTAATAGCGAAATAAAGGACATACATACACTGCAAAGGCACCGTTTACCACAACGTATTCAGTCTAAACGTTGTTGAACATGTTTGCATGTTCAACAACGTTTACAACACATTGGTGTAGACGTTTTTAGCACTGATTACGATTTTACAATCAAGACCCGCGCTACCGTCAACTGGGCTAAACGTTCTGCTACATGCTTTTAACTGATGAAGACGTTCTTCAATACATAGCATCTTCAATACTGTCAAGCCACGGTAATGATTTGTCAATGAACATATTTTTTGTCATCAGGTCGTTTGGGTACCATCAAAATGATCAAGAGAAATGATGTGATATATAATATATTTTATATATATATATACATTTAGCAATCCAAAGATTGTATGAATGGGGAACAGAATGTTATAATACTATATACATGATAACATTCACACGTTTTGATGAATTATATTGTTAAAGGTCAGGGGTAAAGGTTTTTATTTGGTGTTTGATGCATTCAGAGGAATATTTTGAAACGATGTACAACGTGTTAGCTACCATTTTCTGAGCCTGACGCAGCCCTCTGCGGCAAGGTGAGATGGGCCAAGCGACCTATGATGTAATCTATGTCCTGTGCGACTGGTGGGCTTTAGCATACAACTATAAATGCTAGTGCTATAAGTTTTTATACTAGTACCACCCTCTTTTCGGAGGGTTGTGCGACTGGTATAAGTAGGTGTGAGGATAATATTTCATGTGTGAGTGAGTGAGACTGGTTGCTTTACACATCATACACACTATACATATCAACACATTTAAGATGGTTATATCAAGGGCGGGAGAGCTGAGAGGGAGTGAGTGAGTGAGATTGGTTGCTTTACGCCCTTATCAACACATTTAATATGGTTATATCAAGGGCGGGAGAGCTGAGAGGGAGGCAGTTTATGATCATACCCAGGAAATAGAGATAGAGAAGAAGGGAGAGAGGGACAGAGAAAAGAGACAGAAAGGCACTTTAAGGTCATACCCAGGACCATATAGGCCTATCATGTGTGAATGCACCACATAGGCTATAGCGTCTAGTATAGCGGAGGTAATATGTGATCCGTTTTGGAAAAATGAGTCATAAGTCGCAAAAAATCGATTTTGAGATACCATTATATCTGAAAAGATGAGCTCAAGCCGATTCCAATGATAGTAAACAATCTAATAATCTAATAAGTATTATTTTCTAGATTTAAATTTGATATTTTCGTTTTTGAAAAAAAGTTTCCAATATTTCTCGGGGTCAATAAACAGTAAAGTAATTAAATGTTGTCCACATGAAGACCTTTAAAACGAAAGGATATGTTACATAGATTGTCCTGAAACTTGATACATAGAATGATATAGCTATAGGTGATAGACCCTAAAAAAATTAGAACATTCCAATACTGTGATCTTGTGAAAAAAACACCTTAAAAAATATCAATTTTGCGACTTATGACTCATTTTCCTGAAACACATCACATATGGTATAATATTGGAATATTAACTGGTTAATTTTCAAGTCAAGTTCTGGTCCAATTTGAATTTCGTGCTTTATAATTTTGGGGTGAAACGTGTGATGAGAAGGAAGAGATTTCTTATTTATCATATTTTTTATTCTCTACCTCCTAGGGTAGAGTTGCATGCAAAGTTTCAAGTTGCAGGGGGAGGGTACGGGGGGTTGGGGGAGCAGGGGAAAGAGGCAGGTGGGGAAGGACGGAGGGAAAAGGGGCTATCCTTCTCCGTCTTTCTGTGAGGGAACAAGGGAACAGCGAGAAAATGAGGGAGAAGAGAGGGGGAGGGAGGAGAGAAGGAAGAAATCTACCCGCCCACAAATAACTTCTCAAGGAAATCCTCAACAGATGTATAATAATATAAATCTCTCCATCTCCCTTAATATTTAACCATCGATTTTAAGTGTTCCATATAGATATTGATGACTCATGATGAATACATCATTATTGTAAAATAGATCTCCCGAAATTATCGAAAGAGATAACACCAAACATTTAAAGAAACTAAAAGAAACACAAAACCTTTAACAGTTGTTTTCATGTGTTGTCTAGCTATGAATTTCCTACTATTCAGTACAGCAATCTGTTAACATCAGAGGTCATTACTACCACACTACTCATGTAAAACAGCTTTCATCTCAATTTCATCTCGACCCAATCAACCAATATACCTTCCTTCAAAATACCATTCACCCCTCCCTAACCATTATTAATTTATTATTGCTTGCGCCGCCTAGTGTTAGGCCTGTAAGTGTGGTAGCCTACTGCGGAGCTATTATATGGTCAAACAATATGGCGGCGGGCACCACCCTCCATTTTTCTGGACATTCTACTGCATCTTCATCTCGGATTTTTCACCCAAGACCATCAGGTAAGAAGCATTATTGTATTTATCATTTACAGTATCAGGGGCACAATTGCCAGGCTCAATTCTAGCCGACCATCCATGTATTTGTATCAAAGGTAGTTGATACATTTCAAATTACGCAACGTTACACAATCCATTACCAATATGGCGGCATAGTTTGTCCATACTAAAACAATGCCATGGTCTGGCATGAAAAGAAGGCGGTGAATAAACTAATTGTATAGGAACATAGTATACATCATTTTAATTATATTTATCCCAGTTTTTCTGTTGTGTATATGAAATATGTCTATTCCAAATAATAAATTAGCAGTGATCAGTTCAATGCATGCATAATTAGCCGCGGAACTCCTTGGTCAGCTATGGTGACGGTCAAAGTAGGCTACCGCCCACGATTCCGGGACTGAATGGCCAAAAACCTGTATGGCCAAGTGCTAATTACTGTTTTGACACCTTAGCTCGCCGCCTCCCGTCGAGGGGGTGACGGCCGACTGGGTGAAAAAGTTATTTAACAGCAACAGAGGGAGTCGGTGGAAATTAACTGTTTTCTTCACCGATATCATTTATCTTTACCACCCGCCAACCTGGCGGGTGAAGTAAGACTATCAGTAAGGAAATTTTAAGTTTTTATGTCCACCTATACCCTAGCACTCCCCCCAGCCACCCAGCGTGGTCTATTTTGTTTTGATTTCGCATAGCGGTGATACATGTACTTATTACTTACTCATGAGGGAAAGAACATACATGTATAATGAGTAATTCTCCAAAACTGGCAGCATATATATAGTGTGGGTCTTTAAAGAAGTTTAAATTATGAAATATCATCCTTTCTTCTGAGTATTGAAGAATGGAAACCCATTACCTCGTTTTCAGCTAGATAAATCGAAAACACAACTATCATATTTTGCTTTGCTCTGCATATTTTGTCACGGACGTACACTTACTCACTGCACACTATGTTTAAGGAGCGGCACCCTCCTCGTCCCATTCATTAAATCTCAACACCTTAAAAATGTTGTAATTTTAATTACAGGAAATGGCATGAAAAAGTGTCATAATTGTAATCTTAAAATATTCCTAGAAAAAAATCTAATAAACCGATTTTAAAAAAGTAAATACCTGTCTCAATCATTCTTTGTGGGCTACGTAATCAGAGTATCACCCAACCATAAGTCATAGTACAACCCTCCTTCTCAGAGGGTTGCGCGAATAGTAGGTGTATGTGCCATATGATGTGTGAATGCACTGGGAAAGAATGATGTGAGAGAATGTACATTGGATGTAAGTTCCAAACGCTATATAATTAAATTGCAAGGGGGAAAACAGAAAAGGGGGCAGCACTCGATTTTACGCACCAGTGGACACACTAGTGGAGGTACCCTAGTCCATACCATTTGGCTCTGGTGCGGTCATCGATAAACAAAATATACATACAATAACTTCTTAATAGGCATGCAAAAGGCTATATTCATGTCTCACCAATGTTTGTAATTAGTATGGTGATTTCATAATCGTGTATGATGCTGTATAGACTACATTATATAGGCGTTCTCAGGCGCGGCGGAACAGATACAATATTGGGGGGGGGGGGGGCAAACTTGTTTTTTTTTTTGGGGGGGGGGGGAGGAGGAGACATGGAGGGTGACTTTTTATTACCCTCCTCCTAATATAATCGAAACATCTTACACAAACACAATACCTTATCAGGAAACCAAGCACACTTATAATGCCTATACTACCAAACTTCTGAAAACATTTTAAGATTTTCTTTGGGTATACTTTATCTCCATCTGGATAAAAAAAACTTTTTCTAAAGAAGTTAAGACACTCTGTATAGGTATGTTTAATGACACAAGGCAGAGGACAGTGTAGAGAGTGTGAAGAGAAGAGTGAGAGAGACGGAAATAGGCTGGGAGAGAAGGAGAGAGGGATATATCAAGGTATCAAGGGGAGGAAGGAGGGAGAGGGATAGTGCTGCAGCAATGGGGTTGGGGGGGGGGGGGCATAGAATAAAATAAAAACACCACCATATTAGCCTATACCAATATGAAAAAGCATCAAGGTGAAGAATTGATTCTCTTAGTTTTACATGAATGATGTCTGAACTTATTACTATTATGATCATTAGTCTCATCACTGTATAAATCGTACAATGTTCTGTGAGTGACAACTCATTATTTGGCCAATAGAATGTTCAAAATGTCACAGAATTATTGGGGGGGGGGCGAGGAGGCCCCCCTCCCAATATAATTATTGGGGGGGGGGGGCAAGTGCCCCACTTGCCCCCACCCCCCACCCTGGTTCCGCCGCGCCTGGTTCTCAAAACAAATCATGAGCCTGTTTTTAAAAATGGCTCATGTAGTCTGAAATGTTGGACTTAATTATGATAGGCACATAGTAGCTATCTTTATCTCTAGTGATGACTATTAAAATTTCTCATCGATACGACTGGCCTTATGATTTTTTCCCCTGGTGAATGAGATGTATTTCTCAAAATTCTCACAGATGGAAGTATACAACCCAATAACTCGTAAAAATTGACAGTGACATACTTTTCTCAGGCTACTAGAATATTTCATTTTAATAAGTTAAATTTTACTGAAAGTTATACTGTGTGGCTCTTGTTAGTCCTAAAACATTTATTTGACAGCTAACGAATTCCACTTTGTGAGTAAAAATTGGGCCAATTAATCAGTAAAAGTCAGTAATTTTGATGTTGGCTGGGCCGCACGATCCATGTAGATAGTACACGATTAGAAGGCCCTAAATGATTAGAATTATATTTATCCTAATTAAAGATGATAATATTGTGACCTGATGTAACTGGCCTCCTAATTATTATAAGAGCTTTATCGATATAGTCCTTAAAAGGATACCGATTGTAGGACTTAGTTTGATCTTGGAGGTTTGACTCCCGTTTTCAGAACTTCTAACTGTTAACACCTCTGCTGACTGGCGCACCCCCACTCCCATCTCAAGTCTCAATAGTTGATATTTTCCTAACTGACTTATTTTACCCTATGACTATATATTTATAGAACTATCTTCCTCCCCCATCTTTGCTAACAGTAGCGTTCGCGGCCGGCTACAGCTGTCACACATAGCTTTCTCAGCAACAAATGTTCTTTCCCTCACCTCGCCCCCCCCCCCCCCCACTTGTTCTCTTTATTTTTCCACTCTTTGTCTATCTTTTTCCTTTTCTTTTCCCAGGTTCTTTCACTTACCACTCTTTCTGACTCTCTTTCTCTCTAAAAATAGTGAATTTTGTTTGTACAGCTCATACTTAGGATAATGTATGTTACATAACATTTGTGGCTGAATAAAACTCTTAAATACAAGGGTCCCATAAATATGTACCTAACTAAATTTATTATTTCTCTGTTTTCAGACTTGGGGAGTCATGTCAGTGATCTTTAATTCAAAATAGAAATGACCAGCATGCAAAATCCTGGCACTTTCACCGACATACAATGCAGCTGTAAAAGCTTTGAATTTTCTGGGGTACAGTCAGCCCTGTTCTGGCCGCTACCCTTGTTATTGAGTCATTTTCGGTAAGCATATATAACCTTTTTTCTTTCTTACAAGGTTTAAATATTCCGCTAATCCAGTTAAAGCCTTCTTACCCATAACTATTGCCCTTTGTAATGAATAGTGATTTTTTAACAAGAAATAATTCGTGTATCTAAGGTTGTATCTTCAACTTTTAACTTAACATTTGAATATAGAAAATATTAATACGAATTAAAATATCCTTGACTAAGTCAAAATCATGTGAGCACTTGGTATTTCAGGTTCAGCTGCATTCCCAGGTCAGTGGAACTACTCCAAATTGAGAAAGGGCTGCCTGACAGCTAGGTGACCAAACATTATCATCTGGATACACAACTACCAGGCACACAAAATAAAGATATTATATACGGTGAGTGTGTTCAATGTTTGATGGAAATGATTTAGATTATACATACTGTTAATATGTGATGTATATACATGTATTAATAAATGTATACATGTATTAATAAATATCCAGAACTCTATTCATCAATAATTTATTGATAAGGTCTCTTCAGTGACCAGAATGATATGTTCCAGGCTCTACCCTATCCCTACCCTACCCCCTGCCCTGCCCTACCTATCTCTACCAACCCACTAATATGCCCTACCCTACCCCCCGCCCTGCCCTACCTATCTCTACCAACCCACTAATATGCCCTACCCTACCCCCCACCCTGCCCTACCTATCTCTACCAACCCACTAATATGCCCTACCCTACCCCCCACCCTGCCCTACCTATCTCTACCAACCCACTAATATGCCCTACCCTACCCCCCACCCTGCCCTACCTATCTCTACCAACCCACTAATATGCCCTACCCTACCCCCCACCCTGCCCTACCTATCTCTACCAACCCACTAATATGCTATACCCTACCCCCTGCCCTGCCCTACCTATCTCTACCAACCCACTAATATGCCCTACCCTACCCCCCACCCTGCCCTACCTATCTCTACCAACCCACTAATATGCTATACCCTACCCCCTGCCCTGCCCTACCTATCTCTACCAACCCACTAATATGCTATACCCTACCCACCGCCCTGCCCTACCTATCTCTACCAACCCACTAATATGCCCTACCCTACCCCCTGCCCTGCCCTACCTATCTCTACCAACCCACTAATATGCCCTACCCTACCCCCTGCCCTGCCCTACCTATCTCTACCAACCCACTAATATGCCCTACCCTACCCACCACCCTGCCCTACCTATCTCTACCAACCCACTAATATGCCCTACCCTACCCCCTGCCCTGCCCTACCTATCTCTACCAACCCACTAATATGCCCTACCCTACCCCCCACCCTGCCCTACCTATCTCTACCAACTGACTAATATGCTATACCCTACCCCCCGCTCTGCCCTACCTATCTCTACCAACCCACTAATATGCCCTACCCTACCCCCCACCCTGCCCTACCTATCTCTACCAACCCACTAATATGCCCTACCCTACCCCCCGCCCTGCCCTACCTATCTCTACCAACCCACTAATATGCCCTGCCCTACCCCCTGCCCTGCCCTACCTATCTCTACCAACCCACTAATATGCTATACCCTACCCACCGCCCTGCCCTACCTATCTCTACCAACCCACTAATATGCCCTACCCTACCCACCGCCATGCCCTACCTATCTCTACCAACCCACTAATATGCCCTACCCTACCCCCCACCCTGCCCTACCTATCTCTACCAACCCACTAATATGCCCTACCCTACCCCCCGCCCTGCCCTACCTATCTCTACCAACCCTCTAATATGCCCTACCCTACCCCCGCCCTGCCCTACCTATCTCTACCAACCCACTAATATGCCCTACCCTACCCCCCACCCTGCCCTACCTATCTCTACCAACCCACTAATATGCCCTACCTTACCCACCGCCCTGCCCTACCTATCTCTACCAACCCACTAATATGCCCTGCCCTACCCCCTGCCCTGCCCTACCTATCTCTACCAACCCACTAATATGCCCTACCCTACCCACCGCCCTGCTGCACCTATCTCTACCAACCCACTAATATGCCCTACCTTACCCACCGCCATGCCGCACCTATCTCTACCAACTGACTAATATGCCCTACCCTACCCCCCACCCTGCCCTACCTATCTCTACCAACCCACTAATATACCCTACCCTACCCCCCACCCTGCCCTACCTATCTCTACCAACCCACTAATATGCCCTACCCTACCCCCCACCCTGCCGCACCTATCTCTACCAACCCACTAATATGCCCTACCCTACCCCCCGCCCTGCCCTACCTATCTCTACCAACCCACTAATATGCTATACCCTACCCCCCACCCTGCCCTACCTATCTCTACCAACCCACTAATATGCCCTACCCTACCCACCGCCCTGCCCTACCTATCTCTACCAACCCACTAATATGCTATACCCTACCCACCGCCCTGCCGCACCTATCTCTACCAACCCACTAATATGCCCTGCCCTACCCACCGCCCTGCCGCACCTATCTCTACCAACCCACTAATATGCTATACCCTACCCACCGCCCTGCCGCACCTATCTCTACCAACCCACTAATATGCTATACCCTACCCCCCACCCTGCCCTACCTATCTCTACCAACCCACTAATATGCCCTACCCTACCCCCCACCCTGCCCTACCTATCTCTACCAACCCACTAATATGCCCTACCCTACCCCCCACCCTGCCGCACCTATCTCTACCAACCCACTAATATGCCCTACCCTACCCACCGCCCTGCCCTACCTATCTCTACCAACCCACTAATATGCTATACCCTACCCCCCGCCCTGCCCTACCTATCTCTACCAACCCTCTAATATGCCCTACCCTACCCCCCACCCTGCCCTACCTATCTCTACCAACCCACTAATATGCCCTACCCTACCCCCCACCCTGCCCTACCTATCTCTACCAACCCACTAATATGCCCTACCCTACCCCCCACCCTGCCCTACCTATCTCTACCAACCCTCTAATATGCCCTACCCTACCCCCCACCCTGCCCTACCTATCTCTACCAACCCACTAATATGCCCTACCCTACCCCCCACCCTGCCCTACCTATCTCTACCAACCCACTAATATGCCCTACCCTACCCCCTGCCCTGCCCTACCTATCTCTACCAACCCACTAATATGCCCTACCCTACCCCCCACCCTGCCCTACCTATCTCTACCAACCCACTAATATGCCCTACCTTACCCACCGCCCTGCCGCACCTATCTCTACCAACCCACTAATATGCCCTACCTTACCCACCGCCATGCCCTACCTATCTCTACCAACCCACTAATATGCCCTACCCTACCCCCTGCCCTGCCCTACCTATCTCTACCAACCCACTAATATGCCCTACCCTACCCACCACCCTGCCCTACCTATCTCTACCAACCCACTAATATGCCCTACCCTACCCCCTGCCCTGCCCTACCTATCTCTACCAACCCACTAATATGCCCTACCCTACCCCCCACCCTGCCCTACCTATCTCTACCAACCCACTAATATGCCCTACCTTACCCACCGCCATGCCCTACCTATCTCTACCAACCCACTAATATGCCCTACCCTACCCCCCACCCTGCCCTACCTATCTCTACCAACCCACTAATATGCCCTACCTTACCCACCGCCATGCCCTACCCTAACTCTATCTACCCTCCTCCTCCTCCTCCTTGCCCTACCCTATATGGACCTGAAAATGGACATACTCTCAGGTCAAATCCCTATCCCCAGGTACTACCCCAGATATTAAATGTAAATCTATCAACCAATGTCCATATCCCCCTACCTATAACACTGCCTAAAAACTTCCCCTCCCCAACCCACCCCTACATCCTTCACCCCCATCCCCATTTCATTACTATCACCCCCCCCCCCCTATATAATTAACTTAACTACACTTGAATAGTATAACCCCATGACTCACGCACTTCTTTATTGTTAAAACTGTGATTGTAAAAAATTCAGGGTGTGGTGGAAGATCGGGAGAGCCCGAGCCACATTAATTACAAGGCATATGCTATGTCCTACCCTAACTATATCTACCCTCGCCCTGCCCTTCCCTATATCTACCTACGCTCCACCCTGCCCTAACCTATATCTACCTATCCTCCTCTCTGCCCTGCCCTATCTCTACCTACCCCCGGGCCTGCCCTACCTTAACTCTATCTACCCTCTGCCATGCCCTACACTATATCTACCTACCCTATATAATCAATGAGTGGATGAAATTGACTTAAATTGTTTTTAGTTTATGCTAATTAAAATGAAAGATTCGTTCTTATTCAACTCTTCTAGGGCAATGCCTGTACATTGACCATTAGTATCAATAACTTCTGAATGTATATTATGATAAATATTACATTGATACACCAACGTCATACTCTCAAGGAAAGGAAAAACAATATTTTTCACTTGATAAATGGGGACAATAATAATGTTCTACCGACTGGTCTTTCCAGCTTTGAATTTGGGCATAACATATGTGTACTTAGCCTTTCCTCAACAAGTGCTGATTTGTTGTACAACTGTTATATCATATCATATCATGTTGGCCATTACATGTTTTGATACTTGGGTTATCAACCGTTATGTGGTTTGGAAAGTGAACCTGTCTTTACAATTATACAAATTGCTCAGACATACTATCAATTAAGTGGAGGGGATCAAAACTTACAATATCAAATAAAAACCCGAAAACTGTCAATAGTCATGGAATGTATTATAGAAAGGATCTCATTGTATTCATGTATTAATTCCCAATCCCACTGTTCTTTTAGGGCATATATGCTGGTATCATCCTTGAGACAGGAAACAAAGCAGGTGGAAAGTAGCATACCACCCACAATTGACATCCTTCTTTACCAAATATGGGACGTTTGCTAGAATGGAAGACACTTGTGCCAACGATTGTGATGTATAAAAAAGGAGATGCTGAAGGTGCTGATGCGATATAAATGGACGTAATTAATAATAATAATAGATTTTTATTTCCATATCACATTTACAACAATTGTCATACAATGTAGAATTAAAAGAGAGAAACCTATGGAAAGAGGAATAATCTCTGTGACAGTCACAGCTCTTCCGAATATTCCTAAATAAAGAGACGTTATGAACTACATGGACCTTCATTCACTGTGTATCAACCTATAGTATTTTATTATTGCCAATGTGTTACGTATGACGAAATTGAAAGAAAGGTAGAGAAACTCTAGACCAAGGGCCAGTTCTTCCGGCGTTTACCATAAAGAAGACATACATGCCCATAACTAGTGTGAGAACTACAAAATTATAATAAATTCCCTAAATGTTTGTAGGGTGGTGTAGATCACTATAGTTTGTCCGGACATTGTAAGTTCATGGCTAATATGAAACATGATCAATCTGGAAATAATGTGTTAAAACTACTGCGCTTCAAAGGTTTATGCATCTATAGATCTATTCTTCTAGGTTATGTGTGAGAAACTGAGACTCATTCATATGTACATGTATTGATAGCACCTGGGTGATTAGAATATCATGTAGACCATTTAGGGATAACCAAGTAACATGCTTCATTTCAAATTTGTAAATTGTGTGTATCTACGCTGGTTCTTTCATGAGCAAATGAATTAAAACAGATTAAAAAGGTGTGAAGTACAGGTATATTGCTGCCACTCTGTTATGGCATTCCCATGTAATTCTACAGTATTCATTAAGTTTCTATTTGATTTCAAAATATCAATCGAGCATATTTTACAGTGATGCGCTTTTAATAGCCAGAGAAATTAAATGTGTTATGCATATGGTGACAGTGTGTAATATTTTCTTTTTATTCATTTAAGGCCAATATGTAATTGTAAAGGGATTGGTGACTGTGTACTTCAGCTCTAAATATTTGAGAGAGTAAACCCTTTCAATGATGTTGTCATTTCTTAATGGTTTTGAGAGGGAAGATATCGCTGTGAAATGTATTGATATTTGTTCTTAATGTAGTGAAATCTCTCTGCATTTCTTCCTTTATGTAACAGCCTTATGTAATAAAGAACTAGTATAGAAATATTTAATTTGCATTTCTCCTCATTTGTTTGTCAATAAAGTGGCTCTGCTGACTTTAGACTTTAGTATTTAGTAATGCAATATATGTGATTGTTCAATATCAATTTCACCCTCCTATAAATCAAATGTTACCTATATCTTCAATTTCAATCAATTTTCAATCAATTTTTATTCACCCCCATTTGATTTCGTTCCCGATTATCTAAACGTTTTCTGATACGCTATTGAAGACGGTTTTTAATGCCTAGACGGTAATATAGTAGCTAAACGTTTTTGAACATGGTAACGGAAAAAAACCGTCTTCTAAAAGGGGACAAAAAAACCGTCTTCAAAAACGTTTAGTATGAAGACGGTTTCACTTGCAGTGTAATTATATAACTATGTGTTACGTAATTTTGTATCAATTGCTTTGTGATGTGGCTCACTACACATAATAAAAGTATGACCCCATTCTGAGTTTCAGATCCATCATTTCCTCACACCTCCAGGTCAGCGACCAGCAGCGTCCGCATGAAGATAGACTTCTCTTATTGAAATCACAATCCTTTCCTTTGACGGTGTGCACGATGCCTCCGAAAATGGTAAAAGGCAGAGGACGAAAACTGTTCAAAACAGGCGCTTTGATTTTCTCCTGGATCTGCATGGTAAGATCTAGACTATTACTTTAAATGTGTGAGTACAAAGTATACATGTGATGTAGGAAGTACACTCGTATACCTTCGTATGCATGACTACTATTTGCGGGACTATTTGGAGCATCGGTCTGAACTCATGCATATCTAGGTTATATATACGTGTACAACTCGATTTCAGCAAGACCACATCATTGTTAAATTCCATTCGCTCTGGATATTCATCATTTTGCTTCACAATTCCTTATTTATAATTAGCTATAATTCTGTATAGCGCGTGTAATGTTTTCGATGGGTCAGCTGGCTATAGACAGCAGATACTACTCAACGAAGATTAGCAGATTTTATTGTATAAGATAAGACAATAATATTATAGTAATAGTGTATTTACTTCAGTAAGAGAATGGTACATAGCACGGGGTAGATTATTTTAAAATATAGTCCTCTCATATAGGAAGGTTTAGGATGCTATTGAACCAAATTTAACCATTAGTAGACACGTTGCTTTCTCTAGAAACACATTGAAAAATGTTCATGAGTGGGTGAGTACATTGCGCATCATTAACTACGTGCGCTACTTTACGGCCGATTAGGTTTTGGTATCAATAACCCGTTTAGGAAACGACATGTGTACATTCAACCCATACATAGTGTATTAGATAACGCAGGAGCTTCTATCTGAATTACATTGCCTTAGCACGTTATATTGTAGATTAATGGGATTCGGGTATTCTCACAGTTGTTGTGGTGCGATTGAGAATAGTAAAACTACTGCCATGCACTTCACTATTATTACAAAAGACATTTAATTCAATACTCGCAAAATGATCCTACTGGAAGAAGAGTGTCCTTAAATATACGCCATGCATTCATGAGTTATAATGAGCTGAAATACCCTTTTATTTGTGTTTACCTTCTTTACAGGAGGAGGCCAAATTTATAATCAAGATTTATTATTACCGTACAAGCTGTGGGACAAGAATCACACTATTATTTACAATATTAGCACCATACATAAAAGAGAAGCATAATTAATGTTTTTGACCGTCAGTTTCTGGTGATGAGAGTTAATAAGCAATGGTACAGTCATTGTTTTAGAGCAGTTGATACTGCCTTCTCAAGTGTTAATATTGAATGGTTCTTTTGAATTAACAATCAGATTAGTTCCCAAACTCACTAAAATCGATCTCTTATTTAATACAAAGGCTAAATTCCAACGGCGGGATAAGCGTACGTCGTTTGAAGTCCTTCTTTTGTAGATGAAATATTTTAATTCAAATATTCATTTAAATCTATTCGGTGTACACCGTATACAGAAGCAACTCATCATGATTTCTACAACCCGTTAGGTGGAAAGGCTGCTATCATGCGTCTACAAAACGATCTTTAACATAATGAAAAAGATCCATATTCTCGGGACAAGGTGGGGCAGGATATTTGTGATCTAAATAAGTGGAATTCGAGATTTCTATAGGAGATAACTGGGAGGGCAACTTTAATTATAGTATCATACTGACTAGAGAGACGGTTGCTGGATCACATCAGTCTCTGGTGTTATAGTTGACAGTGTCAGTAAATAATATGGATATAGTTTTAAAAGGGTGGAGGGTGGGGGAAACAGAATAGTAGAGTAGCTCGGTCAAGAGTCAAAACTGCATGATGCTTGGTTTTAGCTGTGGACCGAGCAAGCAAGTGTCACCAGCTGGTAATGAGGCGAAATTCCACCCTCCACCCCAATTAATTTTGATTGGCAATCCGATTCCAAACATAACCGAACCATTCAGTCAATCAGCAATGTGATGTATATATATTGTTTTGTATTTAATTGAAATATATTTCTAAAAATCTTAATTAATTTTACTTTAATTCTCACAATATCAAATTTTGAAAATATGAAACTATGAGAATATCAAACTCACAGCCAGACAGGCTCAATGGGATTTGGCTGCGTAAAAGTGCATGTCCCATATATGCAAAAACTCCCAGTCAGTGGTCGAGCATCAAGATTTCCTTGGGTGTGGTGTAGTGCTTGACTGCTTACAACACATTCAGTCAATCCAATCGGTCAATGGCTATTTATGGAACCAGACTCTTTTGAACAGATTAAAATTTTCATTTTCTTTAAACCCTGCAGTTTTTTTACTGCATATTCCTAACGGTATAAACATACATAAAATGATATCATGATAACTACTATTACACCTGTACACTGTTTTTATCTTCCCACTTCATTCTAATGATGTATTGCAGGACATCGTGTTAGCTTTCTCCATGGCAACCCCTTCCTGTATTGTATCCTATACCTTGTATGTTGCAGGGACTCTACTCAGAAGTGTCCTCACCAACACTTCCAGTTCTAAAGGCAAGAATTGGAGTCAACTATGAGGAGGTATCAAGGGCGCTTGTAGCAAGGAGCGTAGGTTTCCTTCTGGGCTCACTCTTTGCTGGATTCATTGGTTCTAAATGGAAGAGGCTGACAGACTTCTGGATTGCACTTGCCTTATTCATGGCAGGAGGGGCTGTGATTGCTGCACCCTGGTGTCCAAATCTTGCACTTCTCGCCGCCATGTTTTTCTTAGATGGCATGGGAAAGGGAATACAGTGTGTATGTGAGTATCTTGAGTGGAAAACAGTGACTATGATAGGTGGTTATCGTATATATCTTCAATCATATGGTAGTGGACCAATGGGATGAAGTGGACACCAAACTCGAATACGTCAATATGAATAATCGCCTTTCTAAAATAGGTCAAGATATGTTGTTTTGTCCCCAATCTGAAAGGATATAAACGTGAAATAGGAAAAATAAAAAATATCCAAGACTTTTCTTTTTGGAATATCCAATACCTTTTTGTCAACTTTCTTTTCCTTTTTGCCAATGTCCTTTTCCTTTTCGGATTATCATTTTCCTTTTAGGAATATACTTTTCCTTTTTGGAATATCCTTTTCTTTTTGGAATATCCTTTTCCTTTTCCGAATATCCACTCCTTTTCCAAATATCCACTCCTTTTCACCCAATGACTGGGAGGGAGAAGGAGGGGGAGAGGGAGGGTGAGCGGGGGCGGGGGGGGGGGGGTGAGCGGGAGGGGAGAGGGAGAGAGGGAGAAAGAGAAAGGAAGAGAAGATGTATTGTTTGTGTTATGTAACACTGCTACACTACAAAGATAGCTGGTGGGCCCCCACTCAGGGGTAATGGATAATGTTACGTAACACTGAGCCACTACTCATGTGGGTTAGATGTTCAGAAAATGTACAATTCATCTTCACCAATCCTCTCCAATAACCCAAATTTCAGACCAAAATAAAGTTCAAAATACAGTTCAACCTAACCAAACAGATTGCTAGAATCAATGCAATGCCAAATGTACAGGTATTTACATAATATTGACCAAATTGCAGCCTAATTTAGCAGAATATACTAAATGTGTACAGCTGCCAATTGTACATTTTCTGAAAATCTGACCCATGTCTGCTTTTGTATGGGTAGAAAAGGAGTGTCCCAGGGAGGACACCAATGAGAAAAGATGGCCAAATCTAGACATAGGAGTCCCAGCAGCCAGACATGGCTTTTCATGTAGGGGAAATAGGAAAAAGGTGCAGTGATATACTTTTCGGTAGTGAATATCTAAGGGAAAAGGAGGCTGACATGGGAAAATCGACACTGACATGGAACTTTTTGTTCTGGAAATAGTAAAATCATCCCGGAAAGGGGAAGAAAGCAGTTGGAAAAGAACTATAGTATGTGAAATAGCATGTACCACAGAGGAAAAGTCTGTACCGATTTCATCATTTGTACATTGGGACGCAACATATGTTATTCTATTTCATCATTATTTAAAATAGTAATGATAATAAATTCTTTATTTGCAAGACTAAAAGATACAAATTTGGTAATGCTCTTCGGATTTTACAACCTGGTCTTCCTGTGCATGCCATGCTACAGAGCTAGTAGAAACTAAAGGAAACTATACGTACAAGGTAATATAATGTGACATTAAAGTGGTGAGATGGACTGGCATATATATATTATAACTATATGTATGGACAATATATTAAGATAATCAGTCAATCTGAAAGTGATTCTCATGCTTTAAAGTCTTACTTTTCTTTATTCCAGGTACAAGTTCAGCTGTGATGGATCTATGGAAGGAGAAGGCAGCTGTGCCCACACTTTCCCTCCACTTCAGCTTTGGCATTGGTGCACTTATTGCGCCTCAGGTTGCGAGGCCATTCCTGCCCCAGAAATCCCATTCTCAACCTCACACCATTGCTACCAACATCGAATTTCTCAACTCAACCATGACAGTTTATAATGGAACATCTTTAAATTCCACTTATACTCATGACGACAATTCTACTGGCATTGAAGGAGACAGGATAGAAATAGCATATGGACTCATGGGAGGCATCACTCTTTTGTGTGCTTCTGTCTTTGTGTATTTCTTTTTTTCCAATCCATCTTCCGAAGAACAAGAAGAAGGCACAACTAAAAGGAAGGAGAAAATATCAACAAAGGATTACTGCGCCATGTTATGTCTCACCATAAGGAAGTATTTTTCCGGGAAAATTTTGATTCTCTACATAATTCTCTTAATCTTCTGGTCTCTGCCAGTTGGAGCAGAGAGAGCTTTTGGCAAATTCTTATTCTCCTTTGCCGTAGAGAGCGATATTCAAATGTCGCTAAGGACGGCAACTATGGTTGAGACAACATTTTGGGCTGCATTTACAGCTGGTAGGGGTTTAGCAACGTTAGCCGCAATATTTACACCTCCGAGGATTCTTTTGGCATGTATCATTCTAGTGAAGGTCATCACTGTTGTTCTACTTGCTATCTTTGGTAATAATAACGCCACGGCCCTGTGGATTCTGAGTGCAATATTAGGAGCCACGATCTCGCCAGTATTTCCTACCTGTCTCGTATGGACAAATACTTATATACACATGACTGCAGCGATGAATGCATACGCTTTTCTTTCTTCGGCATTTGGAGCATTTGTATTTTCTTGGCTGGCTGGTTACCTATTTGAGTACAAGGGTCCAATATATTTGTTGTACATGATGCTCGGTTATGCCTTGAGCACTCTGGTTATATTTCTGGTTACGTTACTTTACTTCAGATATTCAGGTATGAAGAAGATAAATCACTCAGAACTAGCACAACCTGCAGAGCTCGAAAACTTGAAATCTAACCCAAAGTCATAAGTCTTACAGGAATATGGTAAACGAGGGTAGACGGAGTATCTATTTCTACTTCCTACTGTCCCAGATAGATATGGAGAGCACGCATATATACAAAACAGTGTTTAGCTGATATATGAATGCCCATATCTTGCTATAGACAAATAAACAACCTACGAAATTTTAGTTAACCTTATAGCTGTTGTAAAATCTTATCTCTATGATACTTGTTATTGCAAGTTGAAGTGAGGGACGAGTGAAATGGCGGCCATATTGAATCAATGACGGTCACTCACTGTTCCTGGTTCCAGAGGGAGCAGTCAGTCACCTTATTTGCTCTCGCTCTCTCTTTGCCACCATCGAGAACTGGCCCTAAAAGGTGCAAAATACTGCATACACTAATCATTCCAGCTTACATAAATATCCGAGTGCTAAAATGCAACATCTTGGTAATAGCATTTGCAGAAACTTCAGTAAATGTTTCTGACGCTCACCAAAACCTCCCCAGGATCGGTGACATCATGTGACATTGAGTGACGTCATGGGACATTGAGTGACGTCAACATAGTAACATGGCTGCCGATTTCACATGTATGAATCGTTATCTCACTTCAAACATTTACATAGCTCAAAACAATATTAACAGGGTATGGGGTAGTACCAAACAACTTGGGTACAGCTGGGTACAAGGTCTGAACAATTTTATTTTTTGAAATATTTGTACTTTTGAATAACATAGGCAAAAACACTTTGCCCCCTCTCACAGGGCCTTTTGGAAACCGGCCCTGTATGGAAGGAAAGGCTTGGTTCTACTGGCTAATACAAGAGTATATATACCATAGCATATAATAAACAACAATAGATTACCCCTGTGCTATTCAAGGGTTTATTTTATTTATATTGGGTTATCTCAGTCATTAGTTATTGCCGAAAATAACTTTTGGAAAAAGATCCCTTTGTATGTATTCTAGAATAATATCTTGACCAAATAAAATTGTTTTAAGAGCACCAATGGGGACTTTGACCAGCTCTTGATGATGTTCATAAGGCGTACTGCATAAATAGATTTGAACATATTGAAACGATGACAGGAGTATGCAGCCCCCAAATTGCATACTCCAGTAAGAGATCCATTTTGATCAGTGACTGCCAGTTTTACATATATATAACTAAATGCAGTTTAATTTCGGTGTTGATGGGCATATTTATGTCTCTGAGGTTGGGAAGTAATCGGAAGGGTCTTGGACTGAGGTTATAAGCATTCATGACAATTTGATCTGATATAACAAGAATATAATGCCGAACATCCAGCAAAGGGACTGCCTCTATGTAAAGTATAGAAATACATTGATCTGTTTCTTAAACAGTAAAATTGTGTTTATAATACTGGTTATGTTGTTGTGCTGGTTCTGTAGGTGGAAACGGGTGGCGAGGTGCTCCCTACATAATTCACTGGCCTATTGATTTTGTTGGAACCTGAATACTGGTTATATTTTACCTTTTTCAGATGGAAATGTCATCTACAGTTCCTGAGAGATTTGTTCAGTTTTGTGTAATAAAGATGAATCCAGGATTCTAAGGGTTCTCACACCATGTGATTTAGGTGGTGTACTATGAATATCGTGGTAGAGCTTCGTAATAGAGGAGAATAATCATGAACAGGATACCGTTTTTTAAGCGGTCTGTTAAGATGAAACACTTCAATATGTATTTGATGTAGTTGACGGTAATAACTTAATAATACATGTTACATTTAGATATGCAATGGGAGTCTCTTTTTTTATCAAATTTTACTAAGACCAATTTCATGGTACATATTCTCATGGAGCTCATTTCAAAAGATTAGTAATCGAATACATAGTGATATGTGTAAGGCTTTACGTCACATATAGGAATGGTAGAGAAGAACGGTTTTTACACAATTATTTACACACGTATACTTTCAGGGTCGATTGACCAACTTATATATATGCATTTTTTGTTTTCCTCCTCAATTCTACAAATAAAAGTCTACGTGAGTAATAAAAGAGACCATTTTCATCACATATTTCTTTGACGTCATACTATCATCAATTTGAGCGAAGTCATTTTACTAATCACACAATCTCACGTCCACCAGGGATAGTATATAATCTTATGACCAATAGCAAAATATCCATTAGTATGACAATACACCTTTATTAGCTACAGGCGTAGCTGTGGCTCCACCTTATCGGGAGACGCTCTCATAACTTAGTACAATATAATTGTTATTCATTGATATACAAGGTACAATGCTTTATTGGAAAAGTTGGGAGGAGAACAGAGTGACCTCCATAGGGGACATAATCCGAGAGAAGGTTAATGTCTACAAATGAAATAATCAACAATTATGGCTTTCGACCAACTAAACTGTATTACATGGCAGAGAAACGATCTGAAACAAGAAATATACGGCCGCTATGCGCCCGTTTTGAGCGATAGCGACTATTTTAGTATAAGTATAAATATCAGTATAAATATCGATAAGAATACCAGTATAAATATCAGTATGAATATCAGCATAGATATCAGCATAAATATCAGTATAAGTATGGGATTAATCTTTACATATGATAAAGAGAGAGAGAGAGAGAGGGAAGGAGGGACCTACAATCTATAAATTCTTAAAAAATCAATTCATCCTATGAACTTGTATTTCATACCAAATGGATTGCAAACATGTTAGTATCACAGAGAATTTTGAATGATCAAAATCCCTTGAAAAATGGCGACACAGTGCCCCAATATGTCAAAATCCCTTTTGTACAGAAGCCCAAACGGCGGGGCCCAAACGGCGGGGCCTCCCTCTCTATCCTCTCTCCCCACCCTCTCCTCTCTCCCCTCTATTTCCCCTCTCCCCTCTCTCTCCTGTGTCTCTTGGTTCTTTCTATTCTCTCCCCCCCCCCCCCTCTCTCTCTCTCTCCTCTCTCTTCTGTCTATCTCTTCTTTCACCGGTCTCTCCTGTCTCTCCCCTGTCTCTCTCCTCTCTCTCTCCTCTCTCTCTCCTCTCTCTCTCCTGTCTCTCTCCTCTCTCTCCTCTCTCTCCTCTCTCTCCTCTCTCTCCTCTCTCTCCTCTCTCTCCTCTCCCTCCTCTCTCTCCTCTCTCTCCTCTCTCTCCTCTCTCTCCTCTCTCTCCTCTCTCTCCTCTCTCTCCTCTCTCTCCTCTCTCTCCTCTCTCTCCTCTCTCTCCTCTCTCTCCTCTCTCTCCTTTCTCTCCTCTCTCTCCTCTCTCTCCTCTCTCTCCTCTCTCTCCTCTCTCTCCTCTCTCTCCTCTCACTCCTCTCACTCCTCTCTCTCCTCTAGGTCAAGGACTCCTCCCCTCGATCTCCTCAGGCTGTGCTTCTGAGGAGAATATAAATATCTAAATTATAGACAATTGATCACACAGATATATGCACCTAGATATGCTTTATTGCAATGTGAAAGAGCATTGAGTCAAGTATTTCTGTTGAATCTCCGCTGAACCCCTTCATCTTGACATAATTATTCAAAAAATATTTCTAAAAAATGACATACTCATAACATCCCATACATGGCAACACAGGGATCTTACTTATAAATGTCCATTAGGGAACTTGCATGAACACAATCTTAAATCCTGACTCACACTGTAGTATCGTTGTTGAAAATTTTGTAATTAGGGATTATGCACAAATAATGGCCCAGCACCCTGAAATAAAAGTTATTAATTAGTTTAATCTCTGCCTTAAATAGGTATAGTTGTAAGATACTTCAAGGCAGTGACCAATTGGTGTGTAATCATGAGGCAAAGCTGAGGGATTATACACAAACTGTGCAGCAGAAGACACAAAATGGATATTATTAATCTCTACTTTTGGTGGCCATAGTCCCAACACTTTCACTGATTTACGTACAGTCAATGGTCACTTAGAAAATTTAATTGATGGGTGAGGGTTAATACCCTCAAAGCCATTGCACGAAAAAGCAAAATTGTTATCATAATAATGACAAAAGGAATCATGAGCATGACATTTCACTTACAAACAAAATGTTTACATTGGATGGTCAGCCTATAGAGGTTGTGAATGAAGTTAAATACCTTGATGTTGTATTGGACAGTGGCCTGCACCTATCTAGTCATATCAATTACTTGTGTGGAATGGCCTATGTTTACCTTCGGAGGCTAATCAAGACAAAACATCACTTAAATTCCAGGATAGCACTACGGATATTTAAAACATGTAGCCTCCCAATTCTTATAATAGGGGCTTTTATTGTAAACCTAGGGCCTAAATCAAGTCATGAGACACTGGATGAACATATATTATTTCTTCTAAATTAACACCACTATGGCCTACCTGCACAGTATCACATCCCTCTGGCAGATTGTGTATTTAATGTTATGAACATTGGAAAATAGACCCGAAAATGAGTGAGGTGGACCGGAAGTGAAAAAGTAAACAAACTGAGTGGTGACCAGAGCTTGTTGTCCGACCCTAATTTCTATCAAATTTTCACTATTCTTTCACCAAAAACATTGGAAGAGGTATAATAAATACACAATTGACTTCTGGCAGTGTAAGAGGCTACATAATTTCGTTGCACCCTGACAATATTCCTATGCCTGCAATAACCACCTCTTACATGGTCCTCAGTAAATTTTTAACACTTGATCCGGAATGACTTAAAAAAATTGTGCGAATGAGAAAAATGATATAATGAGAGCAAAATGGGCAGAAATGTAGACAATCTGGTTGTAATGCTACAGCGCTAAGGCAGATAGGCCGAGCAGCACGCACAATCATAAATAATTGGTATTTGTCGATTTGGTGATGTAAGGTGGAATGAGAACTAATTACAACTTCACATGCCACGTCAGGAGTTACGTAATACATAGGTGGAGCATGCAATTAAGGATATGGAGAAGTTAACATTAGCAATCTAAGGTGATCTTCACTCTCCGTAGCGAAGCACTGACCTCCACACCCTCTTAGCTCAGAGTAAGTATCTAATTCATGTTTCTCTTCAGATTGCAGAGTAATGACTAGAACCACAGAATAGTTATTTCACCTTTTTATATTTCATTTTACAAATTGTTCATAGATTTTAACCTATATCATAAATCGCCTGTCCAGGGTGTATGATATCAGCTGACTTCCATGCATGACATGCTTGTGGACAAACCAGCAGTTGTATAAAGGTGAACGATGAATTAAGCAAAGATTTTTTTATGACCATATAGTGGATCAGTGCATTCCGTCAAATTTCATCTTCTAATCAGATATATTAAATAACTTTGGGATCCATTCGGGGCGTCAGGTTATCCATGGAGATAACTTTTATTAATACTATATTCAATGATATTATAGCGAAACAAATTTCATAAACAGTGTAAAAAGCATCAAAGTATTACCATCAATTACCTTGTTCCTAGTATACCTATTTAAGAGTGGGGCACCATATTGCTATGTGGTCACTTTGTGCAAATGATTGAGATTTACTTAAATGAAGTGAAAACACAAAAGCATGCAGAATAACGCTATTTTTCGTATCACCATAATATTTTAGAACATTTAATCATGGAATTATGAGTATGACATATGGATATTGATAACGTTCTCTATTTTGCAGGGGAAATAAGGAAGTAAAAGATGAACATCTTTGGCATAGCCAAAGGAGGGATTTACCGGGCGGTAACAAACTTCAGCAGTCCACCAGATCTTCAGCCTCACACCGTCTGCTTCCACTTCCCCCAGAAAGTCATCTCGCACATCTACGTGCTCAAATGTCTGGAAGAACAGCTCCGCGGAGTTCCTGGATGGGATGTTGTGACAATACGTTTCCTGGATCGAAACGTCCAGCTTGGATGTCTCGGTGTAGAAAATAGATGGTAGGTTCTTGTATACACTAATAATCATACGCCAGAAGTATGGGTACCTCACACTGTTTGCCGTCAGAATTGTCAGTCAGAGGAAAAAGTATGCGTTCCCAAAAACCTTTCAAAATGTTATCAGAAACAATTTTTCGTCTGTTTAAAATAAGCATAATCCATGGATATTGCTTTGGAATTTCGCTCTGGTCCAGCAAACATCCAAGCCTCGTTTTCCCAAACCTCGAGACTTATCTGGATCAGAAACTCCAATCCAGTTCTAAGAAGGGTCCTAAGAAGGGTTTTATATATGTATATTTTCTCTGACATAAATTGCAAGTGCGCAGAATTTCAGAGTTAAGTTTCTCATGTTCTCACATTATGAATTCAGAACTGGGTGCACAATATCCCATACAAGAGTGTTTTATTGCCCTATAGTAAGTTAAATTAGGGCGTAGAAAATCGAGAAATTCATATTCTCCTATAGAGAGGCTTAATGTTTATAAACCCCCTGAAAATTATAATGATAATACATGTTATAATGAATATAGGAGGATGTATTACAGTGTTCACTTGTTTTTGCAGGATTATTAAATGTAAAAACGAGATAACAGCGGAAACACTGGTAAAGAAAGGTATAATGCTTTGCAACAAGAAAATCGCTGTGTGCTACCATGATGAGATTATAGCGGGCGAGTATAAACAATATATAGATTATATGCAGCACAGGAACAAACTGTTCAGTGAGCCGAAGAAGACACCTATTGGCAAAAGCGGGGATGAACGCGGCAGGCAGGACGATCGTGTTGTACGTATCAACACCCAGGTGGCGGTTATGTCGTCTTCCGGAAGTGCGTCAGATAACACAACTGATGGAGAGGATTAAACGATTAGCTATTTCTGATAACCCCCCCACACACACACACACACACACACACACACACACACACACACTCAGGGGTAAAAAGTGTAACCACTTCTGTTCCAGCCTTTGAAAAGTACCCCCTTTCCACGAATTTTCAAGGCATTTTACCCCCCCCCTTTTTGTGGCAAAACGCGGAAAATTTGATGCTAAAAAGGATCCCTTTTTATGATTTCAGGGAGTCTTGTATAACATAATACCATTTTTACAAACATAAAGTAATAGCACTCCTTTATAATAATAATAATATAATAAGAATCATAAGATTCAGAGGAATCTCCCCCCCTCCCCCTCGCTCCCTCACCCCCAACCCCTCTCTCTCTCCCTCCCCCTCCAACAATCCAACAATGTCTTGTAGCCTATACATGTATTACATACATGTAGTATAGAATAATGTATACATATATATATACAATATTTGTCAGATAATAAGTCTCTAATACTACAGAACTAGGCGGACCCATTGCATGACAATTGCTCATATGAGTAATTCTCCCACTGATGTGCAAAGTGGGTAAACAAAAAATACCCCTTTTTCAGCATTTCGCGGACTTCACTTGCAAAAATACCCCCCTTTTTCAGCATTTCGCGGAGTTCAGCTGCAAATTGGTACCCTTATTTCTGGTTTCGCGCTCCGTGCTTGGTCGTAAAAAAAAATGACCCCTTTCTCCGCGAAATTGGGAACAGAAGTGGTTACACTTTTTACCCCTGAGTGGGGGGGGGGGGGGGTGCCAGGCTGATAACCAGCCCGGTTCTGATTATTGATAACCATTCAATAGATTTAATTGTGTGTATATTACATATATCTACCTCTGACATACCGGTTTTTCCTCAAGGACTGAAATTTGACTTTTTCTCCATTCCAAATAACATTAACATAAGCTTCTACAGCTGCGAATCTCTTTATATAGGCCTATAATACATGAAGGGTGTTTCAATTACCCTAGTAACTATAACTAAGTATTCAGAAATATAGCTGTAATGTTATTACCGTGTTGAACTGTATTTTGCTAAATCAGGCTGGAAACTGATAAATATTTATATCATATAGCCTAATAATAAACTGTAGGCTATATATATAATCGTCATAATATTGTCATTATTCATGAATAAGTAGATTAATATCACACACACTGAGACAGACTCACGTACCAACAGAAATACGTATTTAGCAACTACCATGAGCGGTTGAAAAATGACAATTTTTAACCCCTTGGAAACAAACAAAAATCGAAAAAGAAGCTTGGAATGAAAAGGTCTGATGTCTGTTTTCGTGAACCATCCTCAAGGAACTATTATATTCTTATTTGATGTCGAAGATTCAAATGGTTTATTAAGTTATTATTTAAAGTCTCCTGGTAATTAAAAGTGCTCTAGATCTAAGATCTAATTTTAGATTTAATTAATGTTCCAGGTTTGACTATTAATCGAGAGTATTGTTTAACAGGTTGCGTGAGTACACCCCTATATACAATATAATATATATAACAGTTGCCCCGGTACCTTTCTTAATGCTGCCATAATATAATGCTCTTCCATTCATTTTAATTTTGAATTGTCTGAGTTGCGAATTGACCTTGTACGTCAATCAATTATGTATAGCAAACCCCCCGAACGAACGAACGAACTCACTAATTCCTATTAAATAATGAATACGGTAACAAATATTATAAAAGCCTTCGTGAAAGGATAACGTTCACTTCAAAATTGAAATAAAAAGTTTATTAAACACATGTATACATATATTTCGCATTTGGTGGACGAATACTTTTCATAAAGATATCCACATGTATAACTTCTCCGAGTTTTACTTTACACATTAACGCCAATTGATTCTATTTCAATAAGCCAATGCCAAGGAAAAGTTATGGCAATAATAGAAATAAAAATACTGAATGAATTGAATAAATGCTGCACCTTGTATGAATTAGCAAGAGCTTAAGCAACTTAAATCAAACTAGGTTTGACTATTGTACCATGTAAAGTGTAATTGTATCTTTGGTATAATGAATAAGTGATTTTTATAAATTTGAAGAGCCAATAACATACATTTTAATTACCAGCTGCAGTATTTCGTTAACACAGCCATGTCTTAATCGTTTGCTTCGCTATAATATTTCACAACATTTAGATGTCTTCCTGTGATTGAACATATCAAGATGATCCCGGAGCAGATAATATCCTTTATGAATATTGAGGGCCTTTTGGAATGCTCTCCGTGCACCGGCCATATCTTTGTTATACCTTTTGATGTAGCCAAGCAGGGCCCAAGTTGTATGGGGAAGGGTATTGTCATCACATGTAGCTAAAACTTCCAGTATAAACAGATATTCCTCCAAACCTCGCTCAATACCGGCTGCAAGAAGGGCCCTACATAGCTGATAATAAGCCATTGCAATGGTAGGTGCCACTATCTTCCCCATCACCTTCACTTCTAGAGCAAGATCGTCATCAAGGATATCCACTTCCATTAAAGTGAATGTTGTTGAGTCGGCAAATAACTCTGCCTCGTCAGATTCATCGGTCAGGGCCAAAGCATTGGTGAGTTTCACGATTGCTTCCCTCACATTGTTCTGTTTCATTAGGTATATTGCACAATGCAAGACAGAAACCAGGCTAAAGTCTTCCATCAGGGCTAACTCAAAGTACTCTGTTGTCTTTAGTATCCACATCTCTTGCGTCAGATCATCTACGTTCTCATTTAATGCATTCTTCATTTTATTCCTCTGCTTGTTCCTATTTGACTCGCATTGCCTTGCTTTACAATGATAAAGTGAAGCAATGCGACTTAAGCAAATGGACAGGTCAAGATATTGACAATCATACTCGTAAGCAATATAAGCCATGTTCTCTGTATATTCTATCACCTTATCCAGGTCACACAGGTCACAGTACAGGTCACAGGTGACCCTGACTAGAGCAATTGCCTCCTCTGTGAAGTGTCTATATTGGAAGATCTTAGCACAGGCATCATCCAGAACACGAACAGCCTGTTCCTTTCTCCCATCTGGCACATAGGTCTTGCCTATGTTGATTGCAGCCTGTATTATGCAAGAGAGTGATTCTCTTGTTGTGTGGAAACGCCTGTCCCTCATTATGTAATTTAAAATAGGTTCGAAGAGTTCTTCATCTGATGGGCCAAAGATGCTCGAATTTACAAGGGATTCTATGGGAGTCTTCCTTACCAATCTGATCATATCTGCCACCTCTTTCACTCTCTCAGCAGGTGCACCATGTAAAAGATTTTCATTGGTGATGAAATGAGGAATGTTTGTGATAGCTACAGCATCAATCAACTGGCTGAGGACATGGAACACGCAAGTGGCTAACTCTGTTTCCTTCCAGAAATCGGGAGGCGTATTTTCACACACTTGGAAGAAAAGAGCCTTGATATGGAAGAGTTTCAAAAGTGCTGGGTCACTAAAGTGTTTCTTGTACAAGACTGATACCAGCATATAAACAGTCCTTTGGGTAGAGGAAAGGCTGGAAAATAGGATACCATCAACCTCTGGGAAAGTAAAGAATTTCTGTTTGATGAATGTGTTCGGCTGGTCTGGTTTGCTGGGATAAGCACTTACATGACAGCTGGCTTCTCGAATTTCATTTACTATGTCCAGGCTGGGCCAGTTGATCCTTTGTCTATTAAACCAATCTTGTGTCTGTTCAGGCCAAACTGAGGTTTCCATCACTACATAAACTTCTTCATTTTCATTCAAGTCAAGCACCACTTGACCCTGGTTAAACAGGTCATTCTGAGTAAAGAAATCCAAGCCTTGCCAATCGTAGGATGTACTATAAATGTCTCTTATGAAAGATGTTATCAAGGGACAATAACCATCACCCTGCTCTTTTATAGCCTTATCGTTTTTTGAGTCTCTTCTAGTTTTAATGCAAACGAGCAGTTGTGTTTTGAGCTTCTTACCTGTGGTTTGATCGGTTCCTGATTGATTTAGATTACCATGCGATCGTTCATAAAGTGAGTGAACTGGAGTGTGAGGTTCGGGTGTGAGAAGAATACCTCTGGGAGTCACCATTGGCAGACTGTTGTCATTATCATCTCCCTTGTTTGACGCTTTTTGACTTTTGCCTGAACTTCTGTTGCTCCATGAATGAACCGATGTCTTGCGTGTCTTAAGATTAGGGAGTTTTGCTGGGCCTTTAAAATCGCCAGTCATGATGGGAACAACCTGAACTTTGACTCCACTATCCTTGTTCTCAGACCCAGGGATGGATGAGAGTGGATACATCAACTGCTTTTGGGAGAGCAACTCTTCTATTTCTATCCTCAGCTCATCATCATCAATGTCCATGGGGAGGAAACCTGCTTCTTCCACGATGCATAAGATGGAAGGAGCGTGCTGGTAAATGAATGAAAGCAATGGCATGGAAACCCCAGACACTGAGTCAAATTGCAACTCCAGCATTGGCACAACAAACGCAGGAGGCAGTATGGACAATCGTGACACCAGACTTTCACGGGTACGTTGAGGATATGAGGACATGTTTGTGTTCTCTCTTCCACCCATGGTGATTGTAGTTCCTTGCCTTGCAATCAGACTCAATTCTCTAGTTATCATTGTCAGCTCTCTAGGGATGAGCGGCGTCGAAGTAGGCTTCCTATCCACTTCATCCTTATCAATCATGCTGTCATTGAGTCCAGTTGTACTGTTATCAATGACGTAGGACGCATGGCGAGCTTGGACTTGTGGGGAGCGAGCATCCTTTGCTATTGGTGCTTTGCTCGTCGGTTTAAGACTTACTTCAATGGCTGTGTTAACAGTTTCTTCTTCCAACAGTGCATTGTGCGGCTTCTCAGATGGTGGCCTACCAAATCCATCTGTGCTGTTTTGTTTAGGACTAGCAAGATCATTGCTTGGATCCTTGTATATGACATTATTAGGTTGAAGTTCTGCGACCTCTATACGATATGAAGCCTGTCTGGACAGCTTTCCAGGCCTCGGACTCGCTACAGTAGCTACTCCATCTGCATCTTGTTTGCTGAGATTCAGAGTGGCTTCTACCCCAACAAACGATGATTGAGATGTTTTTATGGGTGTTGGCTGGACAGAATCCATTTTGTATTACACTCAGTCGATGTTAAGCCAGGCATGATCAATCTGTAATTATATTTTAAAATATTGACATATTATATTTGAATATGTTTCAATAGAGAAATATGAACACTATTACTTATTCTGATTAAATCTTAGAATTTGAAAGCTAAAGATTCATAGATATATATATTGTCAAAGGGAGGCACCGACATTTACATAAATAAGCATTAAAATCTGCAGAGAGAACTAAAGACAGCCAATATTGGGTCCAATAATGAAGAATTGCAGACATTCTATAAAGACTATATTGAGTTCAAGGTTAGCGTCGCCAAAATAGAAAGCATTGGGCTTGGCAAACAGCAGTAATCAATACATATTAATATAAGGCTCCCATAATAGCCACCCTACTTAGTTTCTTTACATTCATTATATTCTTTCAAACTGGGCCAATTGCATTAATGGTATAAGGGGACCTTTATTTACACCAAGCATTGATTAACATCCGCAGTAGCCATTGCAAGGAAGGAACGTCAGGTACTCCAGACACCTATTTATAGTATAATCAGATATAGACCTGTTACCTCACAGGGCCTATTATTAAGATGCCATTTTCTCATAATTCTCAATATCCTGCTTGCATTATGTGTGCATGTACTAAGTCACTTCGCTGGGATAAGATTAATATTAGCATTCATGTTGGTCATTTAACATGGATAAATTAAATGATGAAGGCTTCGTCAAACAAATGGGGGTGTTGGGCTTATATCATGGAAAAGAACAATTGGTGATAAGTTTTTGTTCTTGTAGTATGTAGATCATTATGATAAAAGCAAGAGAGAAATGTGAATTGAAACGAGTTAGTGAAAGATAATTAGGGTACATAATGAATAAATAAGCAGCAAAGATGAGGTGAGGAAAGAACGGAATGTAATCTTGATGATTTTGGAAAAAAAGAACAATTGGTGACATTATGAGTAATATTCTTTTGCCACTTGGTAGACGAGGCTGTACTATAGATCGGAGCAGTAGGCATATATTATATATAATACATGGAATCAGGGATTGGGTCTGGCCAGGAGGTGAGTAAAATACTTGAGAAGGATTAATATTAAATCCTATTCATGTGATCAAACATAGAGTATAACACGCTAAGCCTTCAAAGAAATACCTGTTATGATATGAATTATATGTGCTAACTCTACCCTTGACACATGCTGGGTTCCATGTATTGATATATTGCATTAGTCAATCTCCCCAGGCAATGTGCACCGGTGAATTAGGCATGTATTACAACTCCCAACGAGATGAATACCTATCAGTATGTGTCAGGGGGAAATACAAAAAAATATGTATTGGGCACATCGATTTCTGGGACCAGTTTCGTAAAATAAAATACTGTGTTCCTTGCATAGCTATGTTTCTTGCTTATAGCAGTTGGTAAGAAAATATTCAGGGAAGATATTTGCTATAATTATACACAATGATATTTGTATTCATACAGTACTAACAAGAAAGATTTTAAGTAAGGGTATCGTCTGAAACAGGCCGTCGCTATATAGTTAAGGTCGTATTAAGTATATCATATATTTTCTCCTGACGTTTCAGTAATTATAAGTACCCGTATATCAATAATCGCCCATTTGACAGAGGGTAAAAATCGTTTAGATGATTGGCTTAAGCCCTTGGTATTGGATGGTATCGTAGTCATAAAAACACTGGTATGTTAACAGGGCATACTCTGGACATTAGGCCAGAGATAGCCAAATCATCAACCCTATTATATTTACTATTGAATATAGGGTCGAACATAAGACTCGGTAAAAACGGGGCAGCTCAAAGTTCTCTAGTTTGTCCAGACAAAATACTCAAGCAACGCCTGTCATATATATGTGTCCTTAATCAGTAACGTTTTGTGGTGCTTACGGTAGGTTCTTGGGAGAGGATGTGCCCTACAAGACAGAGAAATAGTTGGTTTATTATCAGCAAAACCTTTCCATTCTCTTTTCCATATTGAAACTCGGCGCTCCGACTTGGTTATAGCTCAGTGCGCATGCCCAAAAGTATGTAAATGAGTGAAAAAATGGTGAGCGGCTGCAACTGCAGGGCTTACATTATGGAGAACGTTGTAACTCCTTTGAACAAATTAATAACATGGCGCCGTAACAGGATTTTTCTGGAGGTGCCACTGTAAAAAAGCTTGCTTTGAATGAAATTGACTTCCATCCACTACTTTTAAGGTAACAAGTAGGACGATAAGATATTAAATATTGATTTTATTGTCTTTGTTAGGCGTTAGAAACTTCTACAACTCTACACAAACTACAGCAAATCCACCTTCCCCATTTCAAGCACTTCCTTCCCGTAACCCTGATCGTGAAGGGTTATGATCGTAGCTAGCCAGAGAGTACACTACCCATTGTATGCTTGGATGCTATAGACAATTCATCTATCTAATTGAGTGTATAACAAGAAGACCAGAACCGGCAAGGTTTTGTCAAATAAGAGTAAAGGCAGTATGCTGTCTTTCCCGCCAAATAACAGGTCGTCCATGACAAACCATTATGCCTAAGAGTTTTAGAAGAAATAAAAAAATACAAGATTTAGAAAATAAGATTGAGAACTGCATGCTATATATATTCAACTCCTACTTCTAACAACCATATCCACCTATTACAGGGCAAACATGTACTAGAAATTGTTTTTACTTTTGCTTCTGATTCAGAAAACCTGAATGGAGTATTGAAAATAATGAGTCAAGGGTGAATTAACTATGTACATGCAAACATTAAGCCACCCTTCCTTCGCGCTGGACTAATAGATGTTTAGTTTGTGGATCCTATTCCTTTCCCCCTTTTCCACATATAAGACTTTTAGCACCCCATTGCCTGCTCAAGTTGCTTATCTTAGTAATTATTTGCGATACCGCAAACCCTAATGTAGTGAGTATACAATTAATATATCGCCCCGAGACATACATTCATCGAAGCCAATTGTGCTGAATTTTCCCAACATGGCAAGTGACCAACTGCTTGTTGAACTGTTGCGAACCATTATTGTAACGTCATTCCATGTATAGCTCCTTTATACATGATACCAGACCCAATATTTGGACGTCAGTGATTCCTGTCATCGTTCTCCCCTCTATTAATGAATATCCTTGCCCCATTTGTTTTTTACGGAGATTGCAATTGGCCTTCATAGCTGCCGATATTATGTCGGATATATATTCGTCAGTATAATTGTTTAATGTTTTGATGTGATGAGGAAAAGAACTAAAAAAACTAAATTTATTTTCAAAGTTGTCGCTGGGACATATTATGAAGTATTGGTCCTTTTTCTTATTATCTTTACAAACGCACGGGGGGTGGGGTAATTAAGCTGTAAGTAATACTTTCCTACCCCTGTACGTGTAACGTCTATGATACATATATATACCGTATATGATTATGTGTAATATATGTAATAATATATTATATTGTATGGGCTACATATCAATGCAGGTGTGTGATATAAGATCCATGTGTGGAAGAACTTCACCATGGGCATTAAGCTTATTTTCGACACCGCGAATTATGTCCGATCACGAGCATACTTGTTCAACTTGGCGGCGATCACTTTGGCTCGTGCCAAATCTGGAGTGTATGGACTGATACAATACCTCAAATAGTTCCGCCCATATTAAATGTTATATATATATGTACTGTATATGGAGTTATGTATTTCTTCTCCTGCACTTAAATGTATATTGAAGGCATAGCGTTGTCATTTAATGAATATAATTATAAACTTAGAAAAAACCCAGTCTTAGTGCCCACGGTGATCAATTGTTCATTCTGTAATGCTCATAACATTATTATATAAATATTCAAAATGGAGAGGTATTGAGTTAAACAAAAGTTACTAAACAATGGGCAAAGAAAAGTCACGATGCGGCAATCTCCTAAAGAATTCATACATAGCATGCAACTATGCATATATATGCATCATGTGACCCTATAGTAACAGGAATTGTAGGACAATGTTAGATTAAAAGTTGTATTTACTTAACTTTGAAACCATTTCCTTCCAGAAATGAAGCGAGTGTCGCCAGCCCGTGAGACATGGTGCTGTATGGTTGCAGCTCCCTTCTTTAATTCCTCCACTGCACAACTTGCCTTAATGGCCAATCCATACCTGTACATTGTTCAACCACACCGCCAAACTGTGGCGAGGTGGTGGGCCGTCGGTTTAGAAGGGGGGATAGGTTGACAAGTGGGGGTACTAGCCGCTTTTTAAAAGAGGTGTTGGGAAATATATAAACAACGACCCCCTGTGTATGGATGGATTTATAGAATGATTAAGACGGCCAGACAATATAATTATATATATTTACTCTTACGCAAAAGTCAGGTTTTATAAATTATAATGTAGACCTGTATTTTATTTGATTTAACGGGGTTATTCTTTAAAGGGTCTATGCAAGGAGTATTGTTTCTTTACATTGATATGTTCCACTCATGGAACAGTAAAAATGGTTATCAACTATTCTAATACTATACAATACAATGTATGGTATATGATATGCATAGATTTATATAAAGAAAAATGAAATAAATATTTAATTGCCTTTCCGTTACCCGTATGAATTTATTTCGAATTCTCGTAGCAGTTACCCAACCAATAAGACTGCAGATGGTCAGTTTTTGTATACCTGAATAATGATTTGTGTGTGTCGGTTTAGCAAAGCATATTTCTTAATTTCCAATTTTGCATACGGGGGGGGGGGCATTCCCACGTGTTACTCACGTATAGTAGACTACTGCGGCACTCTCAGATCTATTCATAAGCAATGTAGGTACTCAGCAATACGATAACGTCCACAAAAACCCTCACACATATGTCACATATATATAGGAATCGCAAAAGTTGGGATCAAGTATTGACTTAAAGATATACCTGACTCTTGTGTGGTGAACCAACTCAGTCAGTGGCTTTGACGATTTTATTGCATAAATTGGGTCTCAGTACATGCTATAATCTGTACAGTAATTTACATGATTTCCTTCCCTAAATCCTCAATTTGTTGTATTCATTTTGTTTATACTGGGTCGGCATTTTCCACTATAGTATATTACTTAAGGATTCAATTGTCAATTTTGGATCTTTGGAAGTCTAGAGTCTGAAGGTTATAGAGTCTCCCAAAGCTTAGTAAAGGGATATTTAGATCTCTGTGAATTTCAGGTGACGGTCGAAGGGAATCCCTCTGCTGGATATACATCACGATATAAACAGCGGTTCTTAATTAGGGATTAAGACAATAAGACACATAATACTACTAATCACTCAATCAGGTAATGACATCCACTGATTGGCCGACCTAATTAGGGGGGCTTCTAATTCTTTCTTTCGCCTACAATATATTAGATATTGGACATTTAATAGTCCCCTATCTGGTATCTTAAAACATATCATTCTTGAATACAAAATACAACAGAAACAGCAATATGACCTTACTCAATATGATGATACAGCATGATGTCCTAGTAATTAAGGATATTGCTCATACAGTTGGAACTAGGGATATATAATAGAACGCATTGAATCAGACAATTCCCTCAATTTTAGTTTGATCCAATTGAGTATTGACGTAAAGACATTATACAATTATTCGCGGCGGTGGTTGATTAGGAAATGTACACTCTCCCGCGCGCCGTACCCGTGCGATACGAAATTGGATACGAAATTCTTGTCCCCACTTTTGATACGAAATTTTTCGTCTCAAGCGTTTTTCGTACCCACGAAGGGTAAATAATAACCTGGGAAAGCTAAAGGATTAGGTAGACCCCTACGGCCGGCCGGCCGGCCAGTGCCAGACAAGCTGGCATGACCATTAGTGCATGACGGCCACTGGTGTAGAACCACTGATGCCAAACAGAGAAAAAAAACTTACCCATGCTTGGGTTCGATCTAGCAACCTTACGATTCTCAAGCGAGCTTGATCACCACTACACCACCGAATTTGATGAAGACAGATATCATAAATGATGCATATGAGTAATTCTCCCAATCGGGTGTCATTTGGTTTTCCAGCCTAGGATGTCTACAACATGAACTTAGGACAATCGCACATGATTATAATCATTTTATTTATGAATACATTTTATATATGAACCCTTTTAATTCCTAAAAATAAAGTCTCTATGGCCAAAAGTTTTTACACCTTTCCCCGCCTAGAGGGGACTGTCACCCCGGCGAGCATTAACACCTGTGGCTGTGTGGTGGGTGGTGGGACTCAATATGGGTAGCCTAGCCTACATATGGGTAAAATTAGACATGATTGACACGCGACACGGCCGCTAAATCATGGGCGACACGGCCCCCTTAATGTGTGACACACACAGCTTCCAAAAAGCTGATAAAAATGTCCAAACAGTCATTCTTTAGTTCGAATATTGATATACCTGGTAGCTGACAGGGTTTTAAGTCAATAGTGACGTTTTAATGTCAATAGTGACGTCAATACTCTAGTCACTAATTTTACATCTGAAAATCAGTAAAATGAAAAATTGAAGCAACACTCATTTGACTGTAGAGTAGTGTCACGCATCCAAAACTCAATACGAAAAACGGAGCGCGAATACGGAGCATATCATATTTCGTCTCCGTGATTCAAATGACCGTTTTTCGTCTCAGAAGTTCAGGCAATTTCGTCACCACAGCTCACCAGTAGCGTTCGCAGTGCTCGGTAGACAAAAATCGTCACACTGAAGACAAAAAAACTCGCCGCTCCGTATCGCACGGGTACGGTGCGCGGGAGAGTGTATGAACCTGATGTATGATAAATTTATTAACACCATTTTGTCTGTTTACAGTTGTGGGTTTTGCTTTCTTCCTCACGAGTGTAGGCATGCGACCTCCCCCTTATGAGCTGAAAATAGATCACATCGGTATCAATCTATCGTTGAAATCAGTTGTAAGCAATATTAATTATTGGGTATGGTTGTCGGGTATGTGCTAATCGTTTGAATATTCTATGGAAAGCATTCTTTGACTGAAAATCGGAATATATTTGATACCTGAGAATACTGAGTTTATGAAAAGAGTAAATCTCTGAGCAGGGTTATATTATATGCCCTTAGTGAGTACTTTTAACTTAGTTACAATCAGATATATTGTTATTGAAGGAGTAGAGCACGAGGGTTCTTTGGATACAGTGGTCTGCCATTACTGTTTATAGCAAGAATAACTAGACCATTGTGCCCAAACAATACTGAGTGCTCTAATCATTTTAGTTCCATTCCTTCTCAATCCTCAAGTCTTAAATTCAACTGAAATATATCCAAGAAAAAACTCTCTACTCTTAACATCTAATATAACATTGCATCACCCTTCTCCCCCTCTCGCAATGTGTACTTTGTCTCAGCCACTGTCCATCTGGCTTCTATCACCTTACACCCCTCTGTGCACTCTGTGCACCTTGCACTTGGTCCAGAAAGTATCCGCCCTAGATTGATGCAGGATATGATTTTATTTTCTGTTTTTGTTCTTATAGTTGTTATTTTTCTCATTTTTAATGATACTGCCCCCCCTCCGCCCTGCTCTCACTCCCTCCAACCTTGAAACCATTTGTTACAGTCTCTAACTGCCTTGCACCACTGCCTCACACAAGGGTGCCTGGCAGTCACTAACCATTTCGGATACATCCCTTTTGCCGGTTACGTTTTGCCAATCACCACTTCCGACTGTGTGAATAACGGTAATGTTTTAACCCATTCAGGCCGCGTATTGCCTTAAAGCATTCCCATGCGTTTGGCCGCGTATTGCCTTAAGTCACTCCCACGCGTTTGGCCGCGTATTGCCTTAAAGCACTCCCATGCGTAGGACGCGTAGTGCGTAAAAGCACTCCCATGCGTAGGACCCGTAGTGCTATAAAGCACTCCGTGGGAAAGGACGCGTAGGACGTTATTAGAATGTGCGTCATCCAGAGTAAAGTGGACGCAGTGAAGCGTCGTCCTAATGTGATATGTGTATATTTCACTTAGGACGTCATCAATTGAATGTTCTTTTTCCCTTCTTTAGTCAAGAAGCGGGAGCAGAAGTGGGAGAAGTAGCCAGCCAGTGGAACCCAGTTTTTAGGCTATTAAGTTGTGTAAGTATGGATACTTTTTCACATTTTCAATGACACTCCCCTCTACCCGCCCTGTTCTCGCCCACCTGCCCGCCCTGTTCTCCCCCCACCCCTCCCACTCAATCTTTAAATGTATATAACACATTAGATTTTAAAGATTTGAGTTTTGATAGGGCTAGGAAGAAACTTACCATGTTTTTCACGTTGTTCATAACAGAAAGTTTCAAAAGCACGAGTGTTTTTGTACTTCTGATAAGCCACATTCCAAACTTCTGTGAAGGGGCTATCTTTGCGTGTCATCAATCCATTACCAGATATAAAACATCTAAAGGGTTGGTCAGAGACTGGCATCATGTCATCCATATCAGATTTAGACCAGTAAGACTCATCCCCCATAAGCATGTCTACCTATGGAAAAGACACTGCATATATTATAATGTTCTTTGAATAGTAAAAGGTGAACCAGTATAGGTGTCAGAAACATGTCTTAATTAATTGGTTGGTATACTTGTGTCTCAACAGCGATCGAAGGGTCAAGTTAGGATGGTAAATAAAAAAATTGAAGAAATTAAAGTGACACTTTCCACTGAGTTCCTGATTTGGGGAAAGTTGGCTTAAATTTCACATATGTGCTAGATCATCATGTCAGTATAATCAATACGCTGAAGAAGTAATGCTAGGAAAAAGTGGATTTGGGGCATTTAAGGATTTAAAACACTGACCCACTGGTCCTATAACCTCTCCAAGATAGCAGACAGTTGTTGACCTAATTGTGTACTATAAATGTGACCAGCCAAGCAGAAAGGGGACTCCAGGGCCAAATTTTCGAATTTGGGTTTATTACAGATTCTGAATCTGCATGACCTCCTGAGTCAATAACCGAAAGAAAATAGTTGAGAATTCCCAGAATTTGCCGAGATATGGGCTTTTTTGTAAAGTTATGTCAGTTTTCAGTAGATGACCTCAAATAAGTTTGGGGAGTGACTCATTTTCCTGTGACACATCACATGAACAAAAAATAAATATTAAAAAGAAAAAAAATTAAATGACAGGGATGTACAGAAGGGGAAATGAGTATTATAGAAGTGAAAGAAGTTTGTTGATACTCCAAAAATTAGTGAAGTTACAGACTTTCAAAGTTACCTGCCTCTCAGAATTACTAATATAAACATTTGTGACAGTGACGTCATGAACATGTTGTGACTCCTAGCGGGAATACCAGGAACTATAACTCCCGCGCGGAGCCTCCTTTCCCCTCGGTGAGTCACAAATAGTTTCTTTTGTCACACCAACAGCATGGGACTCAGGTATATATGTGGCGGCTGGCGGGCCTCTCCCCTGGTACCCAACCCTCCACCATAGTCAGTTGGCAGCTACAAGCTGCTTCCCTCATATTTGAATAGACCCAGCAACTCAACTTCATTCAAACTATATTTGCAAATATCAATAATCTAATGAATACATAACTTGATAATCCACCCAAATGATCGTACCTATGTAAGTCATGGAAATCCGCAATTACATTTAAAATTGACATCCAGTCAACATAGTAATTATAGCCACTTCAAAGTACCTCCATATGAAGTCATTATAAAATATAACCTTTACGCTATGAAGGTTATTATCATAATGGTCGATTCATAGGCTTATGCCTTATGAAGGGTCATTGGTGCCACCTTTTGGACTCCCCCAACATCACAAACCTTCCCATAACTCCTCACCCACCCCTTCCTCTCTCCAGCATCCTTCCGCTTACCCCTTCCTCTCCCTCACTCTCACACTGTCCATGGTGCAACCCACACGTACCTCTTTTTCTGCCTTCAAACTCCTTGGTGCCTTTCTCTACAACTCACAAGATGGTTAAGACAAAACCCACAGTCTCTACTCCTACCTCTAAGAAAGAAAAAGGGAAAGCGAAAAGGGTTAGCCAAGAAGGGAGTCACCAGAACTTCTGCCAGAATTGATGCAATGCCTGATGTAGAAGAGGTGATGCTTGTTCAAGTAGTGCGGGAGACGCCAAAGACTCCAATATGCCAAAGACGCCAATACCAACGGAAGCAACCCTGAGGCTAGGCTCAGAAAGTTGGAGGGATCAATGAGGTCAATTGATAACAAGTTGGATTCTATGATGGAACTTGTCTGCAATCAAAGATCTGCTGCTGAATCTGTCATGTCTTCGCCTCCTCCTATATACTCAGTTCCAGATTCTTAAGTGATTCCAAGACCAGCTGTCCTAAGAAACCAAGAGAACCACAACGGGTCCATTGAGCGGAAATTTGCGAGGGAACAACACAACCCCCCAAAGAACAATCTAAGGTTCATTTTGCTGCTGACCTACTCACTGAAAAGTTAATACCAAAGCCATATATGTACTATGAAAAGGATGGGATCACTACAATGTAACAAAGGCTGGAGGTCAGACCAAAGCTGGAAACCCTTGATTACATTTATAGAGTTGTTGCAATGGTAAGAGATGTTCGCCGCAGTGACCACAGTCAAGATCATCTTATATTTACCCATCTACAAGATTTTATTGCTGATGCCTGTGTCATGCCCTGGCCAGTGGTCAGAAAATTTAGCCAACCTTTATTTGATGATGTTGAAAGGGGTCGGATAGGTTGGGGTGATTCCCATAGAATCCAAATGGCGCGTGCCATGAATGCCGCCATTGGTGAGACCAGGCATGTGACCGCCTCCCACTCTAACAGCAGGGTGCCAAGCTTCCCTGAGTCAGAGAAGGGTGGGAAACCAGCCTAAGGGAAATACTAAGAAGGCTGTGTGGACTTCAACTCTACCAGGGGATGTAAAATGACATGGGACCACACCGATAATAGCATAAATTATTTCCATGGATGAGCTTACTGTTACTCAGTTACAACCCGAGTATTTAGCAGAGATAGTGTAGTTAACTGTGAGAGACTTCAGAATGACTTGGGCAAACCCTCAACCTAAGGAACAGCAAGGGTGCCCAGACAACCCATGACACAACAAATGCACCAGCAATTTGCAGCCACAAAAAACGGCCAATCCCCACACAAACAATAAATTGTGCTGGGGAGAAGTTAAATGAATGTGTGATTAAACCTGTGTCCTGTGATCATACATACACCAATGAAAACGGCCCTCCATTCAAAGCTTCTGGAGGCATGACACAGGAAACAGAACCACCCCTCTTACATGTACACAATAGCCCTTAGCACAAGCGCTAAATGGTCTGAGACTTCACAGGAGAAGAAAGATGGCCATGAAAACATAGACAGAGAAACAGATAGGGTAAGAAGCAAAAATCAATTGCTCTATTTTATTGTTCCCATACATCAACCATTTAAATGCAATGAATCCGCACATTTAGACTTAAGCTCTGCCTCATCTGAAGAAAGTCTAGAATGTGTAGTAGTAGTCTGGGCACCGCAACATACAGTGAAGCTAATGCCAGGCGTAGACTTAAATAGCATTTGATGTATGTGTGAAAGCGATGTGCCTGATAATGATATAGGTACATCCCCTGAACTATTCTCTTCCTATAGACAAGAGAATTGACCTGCGAAAATGTCCCCTGTGGGAGAGGATCAGAGACTGCCAGAAATATACTTAGCAGTCAAAAAAACTGGTCTGCCAAATGCCCTTGGTGCTAGGATGAGGGTTCCATCAGACTTAAATATTGAAGGATGAGAAAATGTCTAAAGGGTATACACAAGGGTAAGGAGCTCCTTGATCTCTTAAAAAATGGATTCCCCCTTGGTTACCTAGGCCCAGTAAGCAATACCATGGACCTAATCACCCTAGTGCTGTTAAATTTCCAGAGAGCGATGACAAGTTCATCCGGAAAGAGGTGGAAAAGGGGGTCCTGGTAGGCCAGTTTGACTGTCCCCCTTTCTCTGATTGGTGCCATGTTTCTCCCCTAATGACAAGGCCAAAGCATGAACCAGGATACAGACAAATTATCTCCGACATGACATTCCCACATGAAACATCAGTTAATGCATTTATTCAAAAGAATGCCATATTTGGGGAAAATTTGCACACATGGCCTCCAAAGTATAGATGCCATATCAGAAAGGAGCAGAGAGATCGGCCCGTGGTGTTCACATGGTGTCTGTTGATATAAGTAGGGCCTACAAAAACTTCAGGTCTTTCCCCAGTGACTGGGTTCTACAATGCATCCAATAGAGAGATAAGTTTTATGTGGAAACCACTATGTCATTCAGGGCACACTGCCCAAGCATGCAGATGCAGCATATCTCAGACACAATTGCAGTCATGCTCTCCCTAGAGGTAGTGTGGGTCAAGGTCTACCTGGATGATATAATAGTTGTCTCGCATTCAAAAGAAAAATGTCAGGTAGACGTTGATATTGTGATAAAACTTCCCGAGGAGCTTGGCCTCCCAGAGGTGACAGAGAAAAGACAGGAAGCCAGCACCTGTGTCACATGGCTTGGGGTGACAATCGATAGAGAAAGAATGACCCTCTCAGTCCCAAAGGAGAACTCAATGATACCATCAAACTCATAAGAGGGGTTTTTAAGAAAGACAGCCTCACAACAAAACAAATGCAGTCAATCCTAGGAAAACTGCTACACATTGCTCAATGTATCCGACCAGCTAGGCTATTCTTTGGGAGGCTACTAGAGGCTCTCAGGGAAGCTAAAGGAAGAGACATACCTGTCCCAACATCTGTCTGTGCTGACCTTGTGTGGTTCCTGGAGTTTGCTGAGAAATGGAATGGTGTGACCATCATCGCATCAAGCTCCCACTGATGCAGTGGAGAGGGCCTCGGCATACAGACAACGACCAAAAGAACCTGTCCCAATGGATACATTCAGAGAAATTGTCACAATTGTATCCACTCATCAAGAGGGCACTTCTGCCACCATAAATTAAGTCCTTCAATCCAGTCACAAACCTCACTAGAGGAGATGTCGATATACTGGAGGATCGAGTGACTGTTAAAATAAAACATGCTAAGAACTTACAGAAATATAATTAACAGCAGACCAGACAGCTGTACAACGTCCCAGGTAGCGAGTGGTGCCCAGTGCGCCCTATCAAACATATAATGAAGGTAACCCTAACATTGTCAGCCCAGGATTTGTTCCTCATGTTCCAAGAATCAGGAGTACCCATACCAGTGACATTTATAAAAAAATGCTTGGGCCTCAGCCCTCAAGACTTTGGGAAAAAGTCATTATTAATCAATATTTTTCATTATATCATATTTCATTAAATTTAATTACTCAAACTCATACATAATTTATAGAATCGAGCCCTCGATGAAGATATTCCGGGGAGCCTTGTTCCCACGCCACAGCCACGCCCCCTGCTGTGACGTCATAGTAGGTGTGTGACTACCTGCCTCTTATGTAATTGTTACGTCACTCACATCACCTTCCATTACACATTATCTACTGATTCCGCACTGTGCGGACGTGTTTCCTCTGTGAAAATTTTTTGAAGTTGAGGATTTTGAGTCTATTCCTTCAATATGGGTAAGAAAACCTGCGATAAGTGTGGCAAGGTCCATGACCAAGGTGCTATTTGCCCTAATGAGCCAAGTACGAGTGATGCAGAATCGGCGATGGCAGCTAGGATGTCTAATTTAGAGACCATGGTTGGAACCATTATGACTACGTTGCAAGCCAAGTCATCTGAATCATCCACGTCTACCAACGATTCGGTGCAGTTTAATACCAGGCGTGACTCGAGTCCTGCTGAGTCTATTTATGATGTGGTGAATGCAAGGCACTCCAGGAGAGGTAGATCTCGCTCCAGGTCTAGGGCTCGTCTTCAACCATTTGATCCAAAAAAGGATTTGGAAAAAGGTGACTCGATAGACTCTATCGAAAAATTGCTTTCCATTAACTTGAAACTTGTTGCTAAGCTGGCTAATGATAATCGCCCGAGTCATGAACTATTAGGCATGCTGAACCACTGTATTACTATATGTGACAAATCGGCCTCTAGTGTGTATTCCTTGAGAGCCAGCATCAATTATGATCAAGCAGTTAGAACACGGGCAAATAATACTGGGTTAGCTGCCTTCTCAGAGGTTAGACAGGAGGAAGTGCTCCGCCACTATTCATATGAGAATTCGAAGAAGGCTAGTGTCACCAAACCCGTTAAAACAGCGAAGGGAAAAGTATGTTTCAAGTTCAACAATCCAAGCGGCTGCCCCAAAACCGCTACGACATGTGAGTTCCCACACAAGTGCTCTTCATGTGGCAGTGCCGATCATAGTGTACAGTCCTGCTCGTCTGTTAAATCTAGCAAATAGGATGAGGAGGGTCGTGGAGAACTGACGCAACACATGTTTAATGTTTCAATGGGTTGTGAGGTTACAAATTTACCTTGTGAGGATGTGTATGTCGAGAAGTCATCAGTTAACAAAACTTTCCAAAATGGCGGTGTTTGTTAATGTTCCAAACCGGAAGTGTACCATGGTAACATGCCAGAAGTAGGATCCTCGGAGACTGTCATGGCGGCCATGGTTCCTCAATCTCAACTAAACTTGACTTCGACAAACAGTTTATTCCCCGTCTCTCTCCCGACCATCGATGAAGATGATAAATGCGAAGGTGACTCTGCTTATTATGATATTCTTAATATTCTTACCAATTTTGGTGATAGTGACAGTGGTATTACCGATGATTTTCATCTTTTTGCTTGCCCCTCGTCACCGAAGGGGCGTATCGTAAATGTTTACGCTGCTTGTGTCCGTGGACTTTGTTGTTGTGTACATCGTCTCAGGAGTAATGCTGTTCAATTGAAACCTTGTAGGTTTGCATGTTTATTGTTCTGTTTATGTGATGTAGATATTGCAATTTACCTTGATGTTTTTTACGGCATTGTGGATGGATTTGATGTAGTTGATACTGATATAAAACCATATGTATGTGAAAATTATAGCTCCATTTTGGACGACGTTTCTAAGAGTAAAATGGATGATATTATTGCTCATGAATTGTGTGAGGGATTTGTGTCTGTAGCTGACGATATCCCCACTTGTATACACGCCCTGGGTGCCGTCCCGAAACCTGATGGTGGCATACGCCCGATTACAGACTGCAGCAGACCCTTGGGCATGTCAGTTAACGACCATTGTTCTTCACTAGTGACTGAATTTTCATACAAGTCTGTAGATGATGCGATACAACTTGTGCATGAGGGTTCCTACATGGCAGTGGTGGATATCAAGTCAGCTTATAGGGCCATTCCGATTAACCCGGACCATCGAAAATACTGTGGTTTTAAATGGAACTTACATGGTAATGACACTATATTTGTTGACAATCGTTTATGTTTCGGTCTCCAGACTGGACCTTGTATATTTAACCATGTTTCCAACTTTTTTGCAACATGTATGAATGTACTTTTCAAATTCACTGTCATCAACTATTTGGATGATTTCTTTGTATGTGATGTTGATTACTCTGCTTGTAAAATGCATTGTGATACCATTATATGTGCTTTGAGATTTCTGGGGTTCCATGTGGCGTGGAAAAAGGTGACTTCCCCGTCGACTAACTCCACATACCTCGGTTTCTGCATTGATTCAGTGAATATGACTGTTTCTCTCCCGCATGGAAAGGTAGAGAAATTATGTGCTCTCATCGAGGAAGTAAAAGATGAAAAATATTTCTCCAAAAATCAATTAGAGAAGTTTTGTGGGTATATCTCACATTGTGCCACTGTGTTCAAGGGAGGCAGAACCTTCTGTAGGAGATTCTTCGATCTGTACAAGGCTATGGTGGTGAAGCATTTGAAGAAGATTGCTATTAGCCAAGATGCCCGCAAGGATGTTATGTGGTGGCTGGCATTCTCAAAAATATTTAATGGTGTTAGCATGATAAACAAACCTGAGTATGAGGTACCTATGATCTCGGATTCTTCCTCAAGAGGTTTTGGTGTATTTCTTGGGGGAGATTGGGCAGCCGGCCCTTGGAATGACTACAGTATGCCGGCCTGTTCAGATTTCTCTGCCCATATTTATCCTGCTCCAAAGGAGAGTGAACTTGCAACGAATATAAACATTCAGGAATTGTACCCAGTTGTTATTGGTGTTAAACGTTGGGCCCATCTTTTTAGAAATTCAACAGTGATTTGCTACATAGACAATACTCAAGTGATTGCTATGTTGAAAAATGTTACAAGTACGAGCACTCAATGCATGCAGTGGCTGTATGAATTATATTGGACTTGCTTCATTTTTAGCATTAATTTGAAGCGTATTTACATTAAAACTGACTACAATGTGGTGGCGGATGCTCTTTCAAGGCTACCATACATAAATGGAAATGGCTCTATGCCTGATGTATTGGTAAACACTGGCTTATGTTGTTTTTCTTCAAAATATTGTAGGGTTGGCGAAATGGAAAGATCAAGTGATTCAGCTGAAGAATCAATCACTGGCCCCAGCCACTAAGCAGCAGCGTGAGAGGCAATGGCGTCTATTTGATAAATTCACCCAGGACCATTCTACGCCTCTCGTCCCTATCACTCCTAGTAAACTGTGTGCATTTTCTGCTTATCTCGCCTCCTACATGAAACATTCTTCGGTGTCGACGTATATCTCTGGTGTTATAGCGCATGCCAGGCATCTGGACTTGGACACCCCTGCTTTATCTCATCCGAGTATTAAAGCTGTGTTAAAGGGGATTAATACCCAGCCTGGGTCTACTTCATCTCCAGCGCCACCAGTCACACCACCCATGCTTATGTCTATGTATCATAAACTGGACACCTCATCATCTCTACATCTATTATGCTGGGCAGCATATATTTTTATGTTCCGAACTCTCCTTAGGGTAGGCCATGTAGTAACTTCTCCTCACACCTTGAAACGCCAGGATGTTTCGTTTTCTGGGCCTGTGTGCAAAGTTAGAGTGCCTTCTTCCAAGACATTGGACGTCCCCTTCACCATATCACTATACCCTGCTTCATCCAAGCCATTATGTGCGGTATACTGGGTAAAGAAGATTCTGCCAACCAGACTACCTGCCCACACCCAGTTATTCTCGTGTCCAATGCATCCAAGATTCAACTATGAACATTTATCGTCTCATTTGTCCGACCTCATCATCAGATCCAAAGTGGACTCCCCCTTACTTCACACTCATTTCGTCGGGGAGGGGCCAGTTTTCTTTCCTCTCTGGGCGTGCCTACTGCCCAGATAAAATTAAGAGGAAACTGGAAATCGGATATTGTGAACGCTTATATTATTCCTTCCTTGTCTGACCAAGAGCACTCAGAAAAGCTTGTCGTGGAAGCTTTGAATAATATTTAACTCTCTCTTCGTCTGTTTGGCCTGTTTGGGAAATAAACCTCACTGTTAGCTAGGTTCCTGGCCACTCCTGCCTTATCGTTCATCATTCCAATAGTCAAGCTCACCCACAGGACATATATAGAATCGAGCCCTCGATGAAGATATTCCGGGGAGCCTTGTTCCCACGCCACAGCCACGCCCCCTGCTGTGACGTCATAGTAGGTGTGTGACTACCTGCCTCTTATGTAATTGTTACGTCACTCACATCACCTTCCATTACACATTATCTGCTGAATCCGCACTGTGCGGACGTGTTTCCTCTGTGAAAATTGTTTTTCTTTATTCTCTATTTATTGTTATTGTATTGTTATGGGAAATAAACCTCGCTGTTAGCTAGGTTCCTGGCCACTCCTGCCTTATCGTTCATCATTCCAATAGTCAAGCTCACCCACAGGACATATCTTGAATAAAATTATAATTCTCCAAGCCAACGACTTCTCTCATATGTCCAGGTGTGCAGTAATAGTCGATTCATAGGCATATGCCTTATGAAGGGTCATTGGTGCCACCTCTTGGACTCCCCCAACATCACAAACCTTCCCATAACTCCTCACGCACCCCTTCCTCTCTCCAGCATTATTCCACTAATAGGGTCTATCAACTGCAGCGTATAGCCCCTAAATATGGCTTGAGTATGGCATGAGTACAGCCGTGCATATAGTTAGCAGCTCATACTCCTGGGCCCTGTTGTATAAGCTAAGGAATAATTTTTTTTGTGGGAATTCCTACGTTTTTTTCCTTTACTTCGTTGGGAAATTCCTACGCTAAAAAGCATTGAAAGTATAGGCTATTCCTTCCCTGCACCATTCCTTCCCAGCTGCTAAGCAAGGAAAACTGAGGGAATTCCTTCAGTCCTATACACTTTCAATATGTTTCTCTGGGAATTTTCCTACAACTTTTCCTTCCCACCAAGCAGATGTAATCATGTAGGAATTTACTACAATATTTCCCTCCTTGAACCACTCAATATCCCCTGCCCACTTCAAACAACAGTCTTCAAGGTACATGGTAAATGGGGGGACATGCCTTGTTCTCACTAGTAATCAACACTCTTGGTCAAGGACAAATTTTGATTGGTTACTAATGAAACTCTCAGGTTGGTGGTTCAATCCCCACCCAGTGCTGCTTGTTTTTTTTCCCAGAAAGGCTCCCCTCTCAGGTCCATGGTTCGAATCCCAGCTTAGGAGGCTTCTTTTTTCTATTCAAATTATGTTAATAATCAACAGAAAAATCATCTAACAGCAGAAACTTTGTACTATAATAATAGCAGATATATATGACTAGTAAAATCATATTTTTGCAGTCAATAAATCCTAAGGAATTCTTGAGGGAACACCTAAAAGGTGTTCCTTAGTTTTCCAGTCTTTTCATGTTTAACTCAGAGGAAAGAATGAGGGAAATTACTTCGGTAGGAAAACTTCTGGGGGAAATTCCTACATAGGGAACAACTACAAGTATCAATGTAGGAAATTCCCACTGCTAAATGGGTCAGTTTCTAGGTCATGCCTGTGGATCTAGATTCTAATCCATTCTGGATAATCTGCATCAGATTTGAAGGTATAAGAATCAAAGTATCTAATATTTTACCCACTTTACCGCTTCAAATTGAAGGAAATGTGTTATATTAATCGTTAAACCCAAGAAATGAGTGAATCCTATGCATCCTATTTACCTTCTACTTTGCTGACCCACACCTCTACAGCAAGGAATATTCCTACGAGCTGGGAATTTTCTGTAGGAATGAATGTAGTGAGGGAAAAATTCCTACAGAAAAAATTCCTTGCTTAGCTTATACAACAGAGCCCAGCCCATACTTACTAGTGGATATACCCTTGTAGCTGACTGCACCACCCATTCAAACGTGCATATGCACTGTCACCACACTGGATGTCCGTTTCGCGCTGCGCGTACATCAAAACGATAGCAGATGCTAAGTTCCATTGGTAACTTATTTCACTTTGTTTCTCCAGATTTCGAGCATGGTAGTCCTTCCCAACTCTAGGAGGTGCATTGAATGGCCTAAGCTTAGTATTGGTGTATAATATAGGCTGTAAATCTACGTTATTTTGTCACAATGCCTTCAAAAACAAAAATCATAGATGTCCGTTCTACAATTTGTGTAGCACGGGCACCCTCTAAAACCTGCACGGACATGCCACTACAATTTTATAAAGGAGTTTTCTCTAACTTGACACACAGCTATGACTATATTATGTTGTAATCAAGACAATATATTGGGGTACTAAAGGTGTGTGGGGTCGTGCACTGTAATAGATGTTGTAGATACATAGATATCTATGGAAACGTTTCGGCAGCATTGATTGGCCTATTCAAATAGGATGTACGTGCAGCGCGAAACGGACATCCAGTGTGGTGACAGTGATATGGTCGGTGGCCCATACTCAGCCACGGCCCATACTCAGCTGCTGCGGCCCCATACTGACCAATATCAAAACTTTTTGATATTTGGGTGCTTATACGCACAGCTAGAGGCTGGTGACGTCAGTGGTGATTAGCCAATCAGAGACCAGCTTCCCGCCACCTTCATACATTGAACCAAGAGTACAGCTGCAGCAGTGGATATGGAAAAATCGGGCGCGGCGATTCAAATAAATAACCTTTATCTCAAGAGTACATACACAGGAGGATGCATATGCAAGGTTCAGCAGCCAGCCTCCCTGCTCACCATACGCAGCGCCATATGCAAGGCCATATGCACAGTGGATAGACCCCATTACCCCTTCCTCTCCCTCACTCTCACACTGTCAATGGTGCAACCCACACGCACCTCTTCTTTCTGTCCCACCCTTCTCTTCCCTCTTTCTAAGGATATTCCATATCCTAAACTATACTCCTCCCTCGCATTTTTAATTCTTATTTTTATTATTATTAATTAATATTTTTCATTATATCATTTTTCATTAACTTTAGTTACTCAAACTCATACATAATTTCTTCAATAGAATTATAATTCTCCAAGCCAACGACTTCTCTCATATGTCCAGGTGTGCAGTAATGACCTTATTTTGAAGAAAATCGTTTCTGTGTTAACTAATTTCACCCCTGATGTAATATAGGTGACATTCATAAAGATTAACACAAAACTTAAAATTAGTTATTTGTATAACTTTATGTTGACCATTAATATAATGACCTCCAATATACAGGAGTATGGGAGCATTTTCAAATCAGTAATATTTAATCTGAGCCCTTGCTGGGGCCTAATATGCAATTGCTCTTAAAAATGTATACGCACCTCTCCACTCCGCAGCCCCTCTACTGCCATTCGGGCACCACTATATATTTGTTCACGAAAGTTTACACCTGGCAATTCTCGTTTAATGCAAAAGGGGTCAGCATTCCACCCATCAATGAAACCTATATCAAAATGGGAAGTCAGCTTTCAGGTAGACAAATCACGGTTTGTTGGTTCTTATTGTATTCCTATCAGAGATCAATGAAAGAAGGCAGTTTGGTAAAGTGGGGGTGGGAACAAGTCTGTTTCACTGGTGAACCAATTTGTATGGGTATTTATTATAGCAAATGGCCGTTCAGTTTAAACCCAAAGAGGGGATTAGTGACTATGTATTACACATTGGAATTATCATAATCTTTTTGCCAGTTCAGTTGATCCAAACTGCACCCCCAAACTGCACCTTTGAAACTGATCGCATGTGTAATAGGGCATTGAATGTACTAATCGCCAGGCACTGGTGTTTGTCAGAAACATTATTCAATCTCACCTATATTTGCTCCAGATACGTTGATGTTACTTTTAGGAGTCCCTTTTAGGACATAAAATGTAGATATAGATTCTGTAAGATAGGCGACAGTGAAGGCAAAGGATCTAGCTCTTTGGACAGTGTGTGTCCACCCAACACAGGCATCAAAACGTCGGCTGTGCAAACCTTCAATAGAAAACAGTTTGGTATTACTGGATTTAATCAACGATCCTATAGCTTCAATGCAACATTTCGCACTTGTGGCCCTCACTTATTACTATGATGGGATTGGGGGTTGTGATAATGAAAACCTAAAACTTTAACATTTGGATTAACACAATTATGTATCTGTAGTGGTCTACTCTTTAATTCAGCTGGTCTACTCTACTAGTGGTCTACTCTTTAATTCAGCTTATACATTCTTTAATACGGCACTGTCCATTCTTGCATGAATAGAAAGCAAAGCCGTTTACGAAGTGAGGGCATATAATGAGGCCTCTTATTGGTTTGATATACGATCGTATATTGAATAATGGGCCTTTAATGTTACAAATATTATGACCATGGACCATGAATGCAGTAGTTTTTCCAGACAAAAGGGCAGCTAACTAAGTCAAGTTTCCTTTCAGACGAGTCACAGGTCGTAAATTACATGGGAAAACATTGGTAACAGGGCCATAAATCCGGGTCGTTATTAGTCTTTAAACCCAAGAAATGAGTGAGTCTTATGCATTCTATTTACCTTCTATCTTGCTGACCCACACCTGTACAGCAAGGAATATTCCTACGAGCTGGGAATTTTATGTAGGAATGAATGTAGGGAGAGAAAAATTCCCACAGAAAAAGTTCCTTCCATAGCTTATACAACAGGGCCCAGTAAACCCACGCTGCCTTGACCAATGATCCCAACACGACCAATAATGTATCTCATATCGTATGCTCTCCACTTGCTCTAAGGGACCCAACGAAATGTATATATGTCATATGTGTCAGCACCATTGTTTTTCTTAATAAAAGAACATGAGTTATATAGTTAGGTATACTATTGTTTAACAACCTCACCATTCTGCTTATGATGACGAGACCAGCAAACGGTGTACAGATCGACAACAAACCTACAGTCTAGCTTCCCTTCACTACAAACTGAAGCAGGAGAGAAAGAGAAATATATGACTATATAGAGAGAGAATGGGACGAGCCGGCAATAATCGAAAATTTATTGGACGAGATTCGTCCACATAAGCACGATGCCGTAGGCAGAGTGCTTATGTGGACGAATCAAGTCCAATAAATTTTCGATTATTGCTGGTGAGTTCCATTCTATATTTATTATATGTGCATACAATTTGATCATATGTCATAAGATATCACTAAAAAAATACTAAAGAAGTCTCAGAGAGCCCCGCTGCCCTGCTGACAGCCCCGTTAGTAGGCCTACAATGTTCGGTGCCCACTGTGTGATCATGCAGTTTTTAGGCCTACTTATATTGTTGACTTAAAACGTTCATATCGCAGCCATTTCTTGGCCTACATTAATAAATCTTATATCATTCAATAGAGAATTTAATGCTCTATTTAATTATGTGGTTTTTATTATGTATTTCTATAATCATAGTACCAGAATCACGGGTTGATTACCGATCGCGGGCATTTGTTTACATGCTTCGCGGAGAGCCAAAGCTCCGCGAAGCATATCAACATAGCTATTTTTAGACAACTACATTTTTATAGGACACGTCCTATATGAATATTTTTATAGCACCCCACTTATAGCACCTCCCATATAGCATGCGCATATAATAAATAATTATATATATAAATGCTATTATTATACGCACATTCTATATGAGACATGCTATAAGTGGGGTGCTATAAAAATATTAAATTCTCTATCTAATGATATAGGTTTTATTAATGTAGCTCAAGAAATGGCCACAATATGAACGTTTTAAGTTAACAATATAAATAGGCCTATACTAACAAGGCTGTCAGCGGGGCTGTCAGTGGGGCTGTCAGTGGGGCTGTCAGCGGGGCAGCGGGGCTCTCTGTGCTTCTTTAATATTTTTTCAGTGATATTTGATGACATATGATCAAATTTTATGCACATATAATAAATATAGAATGGAACTCGCCGGCAATAATCGAAAAATTATAGGACGAGATTCGTCCACATAAGCACGATGCCGTAGGCAGAGTGCTTATGTTGACGATTCTCTCTATGTATATGATAATGAAACATTTAATGGTGCCTGGGTAGGTATTGCAGTTCTAAAAGCGTTGCCTACAGTTGTAGTTTATATAACATATGTAAATTTATATCATTTGTCAAATACAGTGTCCACGTATATAGTACTGGTACCTTATATAATTTGTTATAACATATCTCACCTTTATCAAGAAATTCTATGCTATAGCCTGCAAGAGAGCCGTCTTCTTTCCTGTAAAGTAAGCAAACCTTCAATTGATTGATTGTTTCTTGATTGATTGTTTTTTCCACCATAGCACTGCAGATGTTCATTTCACACACTGGCCACACGCTGCCCCCCCCCCCCCCTCCCTCCCGGTGCTCACCACAGCTAAAGTAAATAGCCTAAGACTTCTCCTCACTCTAGCGGGTATGCTTCTGGATGAATGAGACATATCACAATCTGTGAAAATTCGATCAATAAAATTTATTAAAATATATGTATCTACACCACAAGTATTTAAAGTGAAGTTATGGTCTTCTCTTCTGATACATACTGAGTTTACATAAAGGAGGGAAATAACCAGAGATTTGCCTTATGCCTTACTGCATTAGGTGGAGCATTAGGTGGAGCATTAGGTGGAGCATTAGGTGGAGAGGGAGTATGTAACACAAAACTAAAGTTCTAGGCAAATATGATAATAGAGATAATACTTCGGAATCCATTGCATCTAAAATCAATGATGCTCTCTGTTTAACCATTATACTTACAAATATTCATGCCCGCTCCATTCAGTTCCCAGTGTAAGTGACCACACACGCGCGTCCCATTCTGTTCGTCCTGTTATACAGTAAATCATCCCAGAAAACACAACAGCTCCAATACAGGCTTGTAACGTGAAAATGTACTCTGGAATTATAGAAAATTAGAGTAATTAGACCCACCTTGGTCGGATTCGGGCGTATAACAGACCGTTTGAGGCACCTTATCTCTAGTAAACTGCCTGTGTTGGAGATCAAAGGAACCAGGCTTCTCACTCTTTGTGCATCCTCCAACGCAGGGCTATTATACCTTGCGTTTCCTCAGTCATACTCTAGATTAGTAGAATCACTGTTGGACTAGATTTGAAAACCTCTGAAAGGATCGAGAATGTTCCCAGATATAGATTTATATGACAAGTTTTTCATATCGTATCATGATATACCAGCCAAACTAAATGTCCCACATTGTTCCATATGACGTTCTTTAGTAGTGAAATGGCATTTCCTAAAAAGAATATCCATTTAATTATCTTTTAATATGACATTCTCATCAAGCTGTAAAATATGTGGCACCATTTTCTTGAAAGACGACAAAGCTTTCAAATTATCAAACTTTAGTGAGGTGCGCAGCAATTGTTAGGGAATTTATTTAGAGCATCCTGGTTACCCAACTGTGACAACCGTGACACTCTAGCAGATAGAAATGCAGGAAATGTACTTAAGTTGTGTACTAGTACAGAATACAAAATGTATACCTATAGGTGTGATGATAAAATAAAGAGATGGTTAAGCAATGGTCACTAGTCAAATAGAAGTGGCGATGAATCCAGTTGTCACTATTGTCTGGTAACAATATAAGATAGAGATTACATAGCATTACATAGAGGAAATCATCAACTGTGTCTCTAGTTGTGTATTAATATCACGTACGTTCGGGAGTATACTTAAATTATTTGACATCAGTCATAAGTTTGAAGATAAGCGTATTATTTTGTTAAAGCTTGATAAATGTTATAATAAATATATCTGTCAGATGAATAGTTGCAATTGATTATCAAAAATGAGAGTAATGAAACTTACGCATTATGAATCCCTATGGTCTCTATGGGTACTCTAGATTTTTACATTCGTCTCAAAACGATTGCGGTCGGGTGACTTGCACCTGGGGAAAACCCGGAGTGTACACAGCATGGGCAATTCACCTGGGAACGCCCAGACTTGAATCTTTTTAAAGAGGGAATTTATTCAAATATTTATTCTATAAACGCACCTATATAGATACCTGAATAAAAATCTGATTTAAAAATACCTAGGGCTATGAATATTCAGAGAGACTTAGTGCAGAATCCTGATTTGATTTGCTTAAGATAGCCACTGGAGATGCAACAAATAATCAAAAGCTACCGTATACCATAGCATATGTAAGCGCTGCATCACAATAAGGTATTAACCCCATTGTAATTATTCCAGTTTTAGATATATATCTTCGCCATTGATGAGAACCAGCGTCTGTTTGGTAACCGCACAGTGTTTCACCGACACAGCTCAATACTTATTGTCTAGAAGTTTGAGATCTGTAACGGGTATCGAAAATGCAGGGGGATTTGTTTATCTGCTACTTGTGGACAATCCACTGACAGACAATATGCTTTTTTTATGACTTCCTGGTGCACAGTTGGTCAAAAGTTGTGACGCATGAAAGTACTCGATTTCAATGGCTTTGTCCGTACATCTCCTATGACCGAGCTGGAAAATTGTCAATGTTTCACAATGGGGCTCGATAGAATCTTGTACGAAAATGTGACAATGATTAGTACCAATCTGTCAGTTTTGCCAGAATCTTTCTTTGAGAATAGTGTATCCCTATAGCCTAGCATGAATAAGTAGACTTGCAAAGTACTGGGTAGCTAAGCATAATTAGCGATTTTAGTAATAAGATAATATAATAAATGGGTGATAATTAATCATTAATATAAATATAATGAGGTTGTACAATGTTACGTAATGATACATAACAATATCGACATTTCAATGCCATTAAAATGAGTTAATAATGAATTATTTTTATTTTGGTAATTTGATCTTTTTTCTTCTGGTGTTTTTCATTTAAAGTAGTATGAGGTGTTATTGTCAATAATTACCCTTGGATTAGATTTGCCTGAATAACAGTTAAATGGAATATTTTACACGGTCCATTGTATCTCCAACCACCCCAGTAGCACGCTTTTGTTCTTAGAATATTCGTCGGTCTATACTGGCCGGAACATAACGGAATATCGTCTCTTCCCCTCATCTCACCTCACTGAACTCCTTCCTGTTCGTTCACTGATTGTATGGAATCCAAAATCCTGTTAATAATGCAATATTCCGAGACTTCTATATCATTCAGTATATGGGAACGGAGCACAGCAGGCTTGTATTCGTATCAGTCCTTCTAAAAAGAGTCAGATTAATCGAGGGTTATATAGAACTAGATTGATGTGTCACAACCCCTTACACCCATGGATTTGATTTGGGTTTTCATTACACTTTCACTGTCGATCTGTGGTGTCCTTGTTCACCTGTCTGCCGCTGAGGAAGGTAAGATTAATTATTTTATAAAAAGAGTCCTAGGATGTTCCCGGGTCTCTATGTATTGCATATCTTTCCATTAACCCTTTCGCATGTTTCATGGAGCTGTGATCTATCTCATACTCTGGAAATTACTATAAATCAAAAGATATAGCCAATGTTAACTTGCAATAGTGACACAGTCCCTGCGTTTATCTCCTTCTGATCATGTCTGACTGCTTCATGTGATGTTCATCGTCAGGCAGATTATCAGTGGCTAGCAACATTTTAAAGCTGAACTATTAGTTAACATCACTCAAACACTAAAGATTTTCAACGTTTTCTTCTAAAAGTCATTTCACCAACATTTTTTAGGATTTCATCCAGTTGTATTTACTGTAGGACTGTATTTATAACAGTCCACATTTATTATAAACTATTTATAACCTCAATTCTATAGGTCAAACAATTAGGAAATTCGTTCAGATTTGTTGTCATAATACATAATAATTATAAATGATTGTGTGTGTGGAATTGTATCAAATCATGAAATAAGCATGCACAATTGTGATATGTTACAGAAAAGTGAATCACAAATCATTCAAATGGCTTTATCACAAAAACTCGAAGAACGTCTTGGAATTCTTTTATTTGTTTAAGTGTCCTTTGTAGTAGCAATACATCTACCAATGTCTGTGGGCTAAATGTATCCTGGGGTCATTGTGAGCAGTAGGTATAACTCATTTTACTAATGTCTGACCGTTTAAAAAGATCGCTAATTTTATTCCATGCAAAAAAAACAGAAGTACTTATGAGATGTCCTAAAGTTTACCATCATTGGAATCAGCCTGATCTCATCTTTTCAAATATGATGATATTTTTCCTATAACACATCACAATTGGTTCTGAACTATCAAACTATCAAAATTGTTGAAATTCGATACAGAGGTGCAATGCCTGGTGGACATGTACTTGGGCATGAGTAATTACCGGATTCCTGACGAGAGGGTTACAGCAAGTGAACAGTGGGGTACTATACACCCTCCCCATGCTGCCCGTTTGGGGCTGGGCCTGGGCAGAGGCAAAGGTACTTCGTCATAATTATAATTCAAACCAAGAATGGCATATCAATAAAATGATAGTCGTCAGGGCAACAGAGAAAACCAGGCACAGTTCTGATAAAGGGTCTAGTCCACTAACCCGATTGTCATGCGATTTTGCGCCACGGGACTCTTTTACACTCGCATGAGAGTCGGCTTGGTGGACTAGGCCCTTAAGTTATCATTCTATTTATGTTTAAGATAAGATAAGATACTACTTTATTTATCAATTCAACTCACATGTTACATTATGAAGTTATAAAAGACAAAGTTTTAAAGAACTCTGCAAATTGACACGATATGATAGTTTATCGAATAAAACAACACGGTGGTCTTTACTATTATTGGATTCATTGTCTTAGCCATGGCCATGCATATAATATATTATAGGATGGTGTGCGGCCTATGTGTTTTATACATCGGAGTTCATCACTATGACCAGATATAGAGACCGGTGGTTTCAGGTTGACTTGATGTACCCTACAATAGTAAGCGGGATTACAATTCAATGTGAGTATATGTCGACGGATAAATGTCAGAGTTATATAAATAATAAGTTACAATGAAGCTGTGTACGTATAATTTCTATTTAAGTACAACCATTTTAATTATTTCCGGATAACGATTCATCGTCATCGGACCTGGAGTAGATCGATGCATGTTTTAACCTTCTCTTCGCAATGGTATTAATAGCTAAGACTTCTTCGATGTCGAGTATTGCCCATTTATCTGAACCACTCCACTTCATTTATGTAGTTGTGAATAATGTTAACAACCTAATCAGGTATTAAAAACCTTAAGGACGACTTAGAATAAAACAATTATTATATTGAATTGAATCTCCTGCATTTATATTCCTCAACTCATGTCTAATTAAGGTACTATGCTACTATTCAGGCATAGGTTATAGAGGCGAGGCCCTGGGCCATTTCACCGTAGAATATGGCTTGAATGCAACTCATTTGACTGGATATTTAATGGATGAAGCAACAGGCGAACCTACGGTGAGATATTTGTCTAGTAAGAGGGGGGAATATTAAGAGTCTTTATCGGTAACAATTTGGAAAAGAATATTTGATATTTCTTGCAATAATTTGTCATATCTAAAGATGGTTGCAACACTGCATTTATGCAGTCCTCCTGCGGTAGTATGCACCCTTTGCGAGGTCTGGATAGGCGCGATTAATATATATAAGAAGAAGTCGGAGGTCCTGCTGTATTCGTTTATTATCCCTCACTGCCTTCACCCTAGAGCTCCTGCAGTATTGCCTGTACATGCACCCTTCACCCTCCTGCGGTAGTGCATAAATGCGCTGTATAATGCACAAATAATAACTAATTAACGCTTATGTTCGGTTTAAATCATCAGCAGGTTTTTCGTCCAGGGATTAAAGAAAATCAGGAAGCTCACAGAATTTGCATAGGATCCACAGGGTATTGATAAATGCATTGCAGTTCCTTGATCAGAGAATGTTATAATTGTTCTGGACTCTTCGTGACAACCGCTTTTGAAAAAAGCCGCCTATAGCTATATAATTACCCACAGAACCGTCATATACCCGTTATCACAGTCAAATGCAAATAGACACAGAATCGATAATTATTGCCCTCTTCTCAAGGTACCGCTATAGAGATCGTCAATTTGGTTGACAGTAATCCCATCCTAAGACGTTTTCCTGCAATTTTGTGTGGAATCGACACGTCATTACTGTACAAACGATGCTAGAGTAAGGTTTAGCCCCATACAACGTTCTGTGAGGATTTGTACCGAGTGCCATTGCCACCAAAATATCAACATAGTGCTGATTTCTCCCAATACTGCCACAAGCGCAACTGCATACTATTATAGCACTGTTCAGCCTCAGCTGAACAGCGCTGGGGGTGGGGGTGGAGTGGAGATCAGGGCGGGTGGAGGGGAGTGTCATTGCAAATGAGAAATAATCCATATTTATACAACTTAATAGCCCAAGACTTCCGCTCACTCACATGAACCTCTTGCGGTTATGCTCATGGACGGAAAAAACAAAACACAACCAATCCAAACTAACTTGTATTGACGTATGTCAACAAAATGTACACCATATCATATACTGTAAACCTATTTATTTTCGGGCAGATAAATTTTCGCGCACTTAGTACTTTGACACCTTTTCGCGGGGATTTAAATTTGCGCAGCAAGGAAGTCTCACACATTGTTTATGCAATAATTATACCTTTCGCGCAGGATTTATTTTCGCGCACAAAGATGGGTGTGCGAAAATAAATACTGCGCGAACATTAATACGTTTACAGTATCATATCCTATAGAAATGAGTAATTTCTGCCTATGACATACGTGTATCACACATGTGCTGATAATATTATGCCCACTACTGAAGGGGCTTCTTTTGGGGGAATTTTGATTGGCGGGGAGAGTGTGACGAGTGTGACGCAAGCCAATAGCAGAAGATGTTGTTTAAGAGGTTTGGTTGATGAATACAATATGGCGATGGGTAGGCAGCGGCCGAATGAAAATAAGTTATTTATTGTTGTCTTTGTGATCCAAAATTTGGTTTGATATTAAAACAAAAAACAAACTCGTCATTGATATGCTTTTAAAAACTCTTCTATGCTCACTCAGTGGTCGGTGGATGTCGGTGGATATCAGCCTTTATAGCGGAACTCCACTATAGGTAAAGAACGGCGCCAACAGGCAAAAACGGCTGCGACGAATTTTTTGCGATGAAATATCTAATCAAGTTAGATATTTTGCAATTGTTGGCAACAAATAAATGTGTTGCCAACAACCTATTTTACCCCCTCATCCACTAGAATTTTTAGTCATGTCGAATTTTCTGAATTTTTAGAAATGTCGGCGACGAATTTTGCCTGTTGGCGCCGTTTTTTACCTATAGTGGAGTTCCGCTATTAGACTAATAACTGTTTTATATGATTTAAATTGCTTCTCTTGTTCTGTATTCTCCATCAGGAGTTCCCAGGTGTGGATATGGTATCAACATCGCGTATTCACACAGTCAGATGGCAGCCTACCCTTATGAGGGTCATCCGACTCCATGTTACTGCACAAAATAAGTCGAGCACCTTCAACGTCTGCATGACTTTGGATCTTATTGGATGTCCAGGTAATCTACAATAATTCATCTCAAACACTCACATGAAAGAAAAACAGGTTTTAAAGGAATGGTTCACCTTGAGTAGTATAGATGAAGAATGAGCCGGGGAGTAGTCTAAAAAATGGCGGTCTGTTTCAGGATAATGGTCGGAGGAGAGATTGTGTTCGGCTTCCAGCAGACGTTCTTAATCTATTTTAGTCAAACCAATGGGCTACCTGTTAAACGAGCGGACCAAGAGCGCAGTGAGAGCGCACAAACGCATTTGCTATTGGTTTCATAAAGGAAACAAGCATACCAGTAGAATCGCTCTGCGCTTGTATTGCGCTAAAAATATTAGCGGATGAAGAGCGAATGACAAGCGTACTATAAACAAGCGCAGCAAGAGCGAGCAATGAGCGCAGATACAAGCGATCCAGTGGGATCCCACCTTTAAGGTCGGATTCCACTGGTTCGCTTATATATGTGCTCATGGCTCGCTCTTGCTGCGCTTGTTTGTAGGGCGCTTGTCATTCGCTGTTCATCCGCTAATATTTTTAGCGCAAGACAAGCGCAGAGCTATTCTACTGTTCCGCTTGTTTCCTTCGGAAATCAATAGCAAATGTGTTAGTGCGCTCTCACTGCACTCTTGGTCCGCTTGTTTAACCGGCAGAAAGAGCGTTGTGTTGCTGCGCTCAAATCAAACACGGCAGATATTAGCGCAACGTCAAAAAGAAGTGCAAATAGCTGTTTTTAACTTTAAGAGCGTTTAGTCTTGAATTGTTGGTATCTGGGGGTATACTTGGTGAGCGCAGAATACATGTTCGTTATGGTCTGTTGACCACGGTGCGTGTTTAGTAAGGGAGGGAGGGAGAGAGAGTGGTCTGACCAGCGAATTTAGCCCAGTCCATTTTGGGTGGTGATCGAGGGGTGGCCGTTGTACCATGAATTGCACAGGTCTAGCATTAGTGGAGGGTAACTGACTCAGCAAATTGATAGTGAATTGTTATTGTTGTGTGTTAAATTGGAAGTGATGGAGGATCCCAACAATTCGAGACTAAAGCAATTAGAACCTTCAGTTGTAGCGGGGGTTCGTTGTCTGTTTGCCTGGGACCCACCTTGGCTATCGCCTCGGTGGGATCCTTAAGCAAACAGACAACGAACCCCAGCTACACTGTTAATTCGTACGGTCTGAAAGCATGGTCCAACTGCACTTATACATGATTCTTAGTTGTGTTACAGCATTGTTTGTGTTTATACATGCCTCACCGCTACATCGCACGCTCCTCTGCTATAGAGCAGGTGAGCGCCGTCAAAATAACTCCCACTGTCACCACCATCACCATCCCGGGCGCTGCGATCGTTTTCCACGCTTACAGATACCTGTGACGCGCTGTGCCTGCTGTCGCACACTGAATGCCGGTTAGTCCATACCCGGACCCACACGCACGCATGTGAGTCCATCCAGGAGCGGTAGGGATGCTGGCTCCGAGGCTAGCAGCGAACTTTCTGATTGGCCAATCTATTTTTAGTAACAGATTCGAACAGAGGTCACCCCATAACAAAATGCTTGATGGAGGATGTACGATCGTTAACGATGTAAGTAACACTGATTTAACTTGGAACTACTGGTTCTACCTTTGTAAAGACACCATACAAAAGATCAAATAAGACTATAGTTATGTATTTTCAATGTGTGTAGGTTTGGAAGGGTTGTATTCTCTAAAAACGAAGGTCTTTTTTATTTTGACCTGCCTTGATTTGGAACGAGCAAGCTATACCATGTGCTACCGTTCACGAATCTCTCTCTAGCCTATTGCCATGGCTCTTGTATGAATGCTTAGACTTCCAAGGGTATGTGCGAGCGTAATTCGTATGGGAATGGGAAAGGGTTGTATTAATAGTAATTTACTTAAACGATGTTTAAAACTGGAATAACTTTATTAAAATCGACCAGGAGCATATGGTCAATTCTAATTGGTAGTGGTAAAAAATGATCATTTTTCAAATAGGTCTGAATCAGAAGCAATTGTTATATCAGGAAAGTAGATGTTTTGAAGGGTTTTTGAGCATAAATTGGTAAGGTTATCTCTGGATGTTAAATGATAAACATATATGTTTGTATCATTGTCTCAGAGTGGCAGAGATCTGATTGAATTAATTTTAGATGTATGTATTTATGTATGTTGTTTATTTCCAGTTCAATTACAGTTACATCAATATAGTTAGTACAATATCTGGAAATGGGTACTACATTCTATGCTAATCGTAGCTCTACCAGGAGGTCCAATAATAACTGGATTCGAAATGAGGGTGTTTCCTTGTGCAAATCATTGTATTTTAAGTATATGTTACATATTTGCAAATAACTTTACCATATCAATGACGAATGATTATTCCCCAGAGTTTTTCAATACTTTATAATTCGACCCTACATGCAAATTAATAAGATTCTATTTTCATAGTTCTATGTGTGGAAGAATCTTGTTTCATTATGTAGTATTTATGTGCTCTGTATAATATACCATTCCAGTTAGTGGCTTAATCAGTAAGCCTATGTATGTATAGGTAATTAAAATATTAATCATTTTCGCATCAAATCAAATGTTAGCCTACATTGAAGGTGACGACGACGTCGGCCAAAGTGGCCGACGTGAATGGAGCAGACGTCAGCCGGAAACACTGATATTAATATAATATAATTAATATAAATATTATTCTTCATTTAGCGCGAATGGAGGTGACAAAGGTGTCAGCTAGCTTCCCCTTGATCCTCCTCCCCCGTTGTCGCCAACAGTAGCGTTCACGCCCGGGGAGCGTTCGCACATAGGGTCCCATAAGACCGATCCCAATAGACCTGGGTCCCAAAAGACCTGTATTCGTCATAGACAGGGACTGGATGTCAATCTATAATGTAGGTTATATTATCTGACTATTATAGGTTATATATGAGGCCTAATAATATTATAATTAATGGCTACTCACTGTCAGTGTTGATAACTAATTAACAAGCCAGTGACAGTGTTTTTTCACGAACTGTACTGTTCACATTGTCATTGGTTTGCTCTGATTCTTGTTTTAACTTCTGATATAATCTAAACGCTGTAATTAACATTAATTTTACTTCCCTCTCCCTCTGTCATTTCTCTGTTGCTTCCTCTCCTCCTCTCACCCACACAAGAGTAACTAATTCAAGAGCTAAGATATGAAATACTCCAAACAGAGACATCTGTTTGATATTAGGCCCTAAGACATGTCTTCTTAAAATAATTGTGGTACCGGTAACATGTGTCGAAATAGTATTGAAATGATTAAAATGTTCTGTAAAGAAATTAAATTGTAGTCCTATACATTCTATCCTACATAGGCCTAGATCATTATTATGACGTTTGAAATACACACAATTTTAATAACAAATAACTAAATAATATATCTAAATATTCACATCATTCTAACCCATTCCTATTCTTTATTACAGGTCACTATAGTGGAGGCTGGAGGTTATAAGCAGGCCTATGATATCGACAGACACAGCGTGTTTACTACTCAGTCATAAGAACATCATGGACATCAAATGCTGTCATTAATTTTTCATCGTGAAGAAGACTTTAATTTAAATCACATAAAAGCTACCTGTACATAATCATTTCTGACGTTGTCAGCCCTTAACAGTACCGTTAAGGGCTGACAGTACTGTAAGTTGTAACAAAATCAGAGGAGGCTTATTTACGCAGATGGAGATTTAGGCCGACTAATTGGTGGAGGCTAGTAAATCGTGTCTTACATTGTTGGCCCTTGATAAGTCAGTTATGTTGTCAGCCCTTGACAGTACAGTTATAGGGTTTGTATCGTTAAGTTGATGCATGTGTTGAAGAACAGTATAGTTCCAGGCATTTTCATGAACAAACACCCTTAATAGTACAATTGTAGGGTTGTATTGCTTGCTGTCATGTTCAATACGGTGAACGGGCACTCACTATAGCAAAGTACTATTCACACATAGGCCTATATAGCCAGGGGGGGGGGGGGGTCTTGATACATTTTCTCCAGGCTTTACCTACCAATAACAATTTCCTGAAAAATATTGATACCATACTTTAAACACTGCCACGCCCCCCCCCCCCCCCCCCACTGGTGACGTCCACGTCATAATGCACGCCCCCCTTCCATTCCACCCACAATAACACTCCAAGTCTGTATCCCAACCGCTTCACACGCTCAATTTTTTTTCTTTCTATTTGTATATGTTTATGGTGTAATAAAGCACAATCCTTGGTGGTTCAGGCCAACCCTTGTCTTCATTCTCGTCATTACAGGTATTACATTTCCCAGCGGACATCCCAGATATCAACAAGATAACTGATTTATTATATTATTATTTATATCAGTAAAATTAAAATTAATTTTGTATAAAAGACCGAGTATGTATACGCACTTGTCCTGCATGTATAGTGACAGCACCACGGCGTCACAGTACAGAGAGACTCTATGTAAGCCCACTGCTGCATTACAGGCCAGCGCGTCAAGGAGCGTCGGCCGTATGTAGGTCAGCAGTCGCGCTGACAGGGCAACACTGTCAGCGGACGCTGCCAGCCCTTGCGCAGCACAGGTGTAGGGCGCATGGGTACAGGTGTAAGCGCTACGCAGCGTGGTGGCCCTGGTGACGTGTGTTGCGGGGCAAAGCCTGTCAGGGAACATTAGATGAATTAGCAGTGTACAACTACAGGTTCTAATCGCCCAATAGAAAGCGGTGTAACCGATTCTATTAGACGGCACTGGTTTCGCTCTGTCTTCGCCTGTTATGCGCTTGGGGAAATAAAAAGAGCGGGCCATGAGCGGTCCAAAAGAGCGAGCCAGTGGAAACGCAGCCTTACGGTCTTAATGGAATTATAATGGCACTTTGTGGTTTGAGTTGAGAGGCTTTCCCTTCGTTTCAAGGGACTTTCTCAACTTTGGGCCTAGACTGGCTGATGACATTAGGATTGCAGGATGGAATTAAGTCCCACCCATTGATAATATATGCATATGAAATGCCGAATTAAAGTAAACCTGTTGCAAGTAAATGGTCGTAAATATGCATGGGTATTAACTGAATTTATAGACATTTGCAATGTATCATTCATATCGGTGTCTGACGTTCCATGCTCACACCATCGACTGTCCCATTTGCCGCATCGTTTTCTTGCTAAAACCCTTATATTCAATATATTTCAAAAAACTTTATTTTACCTGACGAACATGCTAAGGGTCAAGCATAAATGGTCGATTCTCACGAAATAGGTACACAAGTGTATTTTTGCAACATGTTCTAATAATCCTGAAGTTTTGCATGTGTCAAGGTAACACACTGGACAATCCAAATCTGACATTTCAGCCACTAACTATGAATACTCAGATGTGCAGAGAAGTTTGAAGTTATATAATGAGGGTCTGCATGATGATACAAAACACATCAGAATATTTATCTTTTTTTCCACTGTAAAGTTCTTTGATATGTAAATCCACATCTTTCTATGAGGAAGACCAACTTAGGTAATCTGACTAATATGAAAAAGCTGATCCATGGCATTAATTTCTTATATTTTCCACCCATGAATAGAAATGAATATACATCATATTACAAAGGAAAATGGCATCATCTTCTGTCACTTTGTATGTGTTCTCTAGAACAGCTATAGAGAATGTTGTTATCCCTTGATTGTAAAGCCTATATAGTATTTCATTCAAAATCACAAGTCACATGTCCCCCATGCAAACACTTCTTGAGTTATGACCCTTCAAAAATGTGTTTTGTATCATCACTAATAAATCACACTTGGCCAATAAAGCCAAGAACTATTTTTTCCTTCATGTACATATTTGGACAAACTTGGAATATCAATTCCTCTTAATTCTTCAATCCCAATGGTTCCCTCACACAATAACCATCATTTTGATGCTAAACAACCATTTTCTTAGAATTCATCATTATGTTGACTTTCATTTATTTAACTATAATGTAAATCTAATGAAAAAAAATCTAAACTGGTTTAACAATTGTTTTTTCCCATTCAATTAGAATGCTATGCTATAGATAAATGTAATTCATTCAATCAAATGCAAATTAATAACTTCCTTTGTCCAGTGGATCAAACCAACTATTGTTTTGTATCATCACTGTGTTTTGTATCATCACTCTATAGGCCATTTGGGCACAGCCTGACCCCTCTGAGTTGGCCATACATGGTCTGATTCTTTTGTTCTTAACCTATGTCCAGCTCTAGTGGTCCTTGCCCCCTCCAGAAGGCTCTGCGTCCACTAAGTCTGTCAATTGTGCCTATGCCCATTGGTACCCAGGCTTTTTCATGCAATGCAACTTGAGATTGATTGCAGGAGGTTCAAAACAAGTGGGTGGTAATTACCCATTTTATGATTTTTGTCACCCCAATACACCCCTGAGAAAGAAATAACATCAAAATAACAAAGGCCCACATTCTCTAGGGGTGTGGTGATTGAAATATCTGTGTGTTTTGTATCATCACTGTGTTTTGTATCATCACTGTATAGGCCATTTGGGCACAGCTTGGTTCCTCTAAGTTGGCCATACATGGTCTAATTCTTGTGTTCTTAACATATTTCCAGCTCTAGTGGTCCTTGCTCCCTCCAGAAGGCTCTGTATTCTCTAAGTCTGTCATTTGTGCTTATGCCCAATGGACCCCTGCTATATTGTTTTCATAAGAATCAAGTTGAGATTAATTACAGGTGATTAAAAAAGTGGGGGGTACGTTTCCACTTGACCTTTTCCACCACTCTATGCCCCTATGACAAATCTAACATCAAAAGAAGGAAGTCCTACACTTCCCTGGGGTGGGGAGATTAAAATATCTGTGAGTTTTGTATCATCACTGTGTTTTGTATCATCACTGTGTTTGCATCATTACTGAATTTCTTGATAATAAATGAGACACCTGATGACATACTTCACATTTTAGCTGTCAGAGGACTTTTATCTTTCCCTTTATTGAACATTTTCCTTTCCTTTTTCATCAATATATGAAAAAGAAAAAACAATGATCTAGCAAAATTCTTTCACTATTAAAACAATTTATACACTAAATATCAGAAATTTTATTTCAACCTTGCTCTTTCTTCCTTTCCTTTTGGAGGGTAAGTGATATAAAGTGACACAGTAGATGGCATCCTCATCTTATCCCTCCTTAACCTATTTCCATATACTGAGTTTTTGCGAGGTGAGTTTGGGATATTTTCTAAATCTAAAATTGGTTCCTCAACTAGCACCCAGAGCAATGGGGCAAACCATAACAGTACTACCATCTATTGGGGTTAACCTTGATGGGGTTACTGGCATCAAATACACGTTAAAAAAAACTGGCTGAAAAATACAAATTTTGTATTCTTATTGTCGAACAGTGTCTCCTAATGAAAGGATTTACCAGTTATTTCATATATATTTCGGTATTCTATTCAGAAAGGATGTATCAACAAATACACAATTCCATATGAATACATCACTGAACCGATGTATTCGTATGGAATGCTGTATTCGTATGGAATGCTGTATTCGTTCGAAACACTTATAGGGTTTTATATAAAGGTGGTTATACTTTGAACATATTTTTGCAAGAAAAGGTATTAAAACTTCACATCTATATATCTGGAGCATTAATAAATTGGTTTATAAAGAAAAAAAAACGATTCATACATATACATGTATTCGTATGGAATCTTTGACCAGGCTCCAATGATTTGGAGGCTTGTATCTGGAAAAATAATTGACCCAGGTTGTGGCAAATTGATATTGGCCGATATAAGTCCTTTCTTCCTTATAAATATTAAAACAATCAAAGTATATATTTTTTTTTTACCAAAGAATCACAGAATCGGACTAAAATTTCTGGAATTGACCATATATATTATTGTATATTTACAGGCTGTATCTGTAAAGATGTATAGTTTTGTTGCATGATTTATATTTTTTTCTTAACTAAAAAATTTTTTTTTTTCACTTTTACTTAATATAACTTGGAATATAGGTTTCTGACATCATTCATTATTTGACATTTTATGATTATCAAGGTCCTCTATTTTCCAAAAATGTATAGTTTTACTGATTGCCAAAACATTCCACTAAAATTACATAGTGAACTTTACTACTTCATGTTTGTCACATTCTTGTCACCTCCTTGCTCCTAATGCATTTCTGGCACACATGTCTGTTATGTATATTCTATGTGACTATCAGGGTTGACCCATGTGATGATATTACATACTTAGAGTGACACAGAGTTAGTGATTAAAGAGATAAGAGTGATGATACAAAACACATAGTGATGATACAAAACACATAGTGATGATACAAAACACATAGTGATGATACAAAATCACATGAAAACAGCAAAGTTTACCAACTTTCAGACTTGAAATTGAATATGGGGTATAACACAAGCAACATCAAAGGAAATCTATGATATTGTAGACTAAAGTTTCCAAGAAATCAAAAAGTTAAACATAAAAATAAAAGACTTGGATTTTGTGTCATTGGATTTTGTAGAGAAGATGATAAAAAAGAACAATTCTCAGATTTAAGGCAGGAAAAAGTGTCTGTTGGCTCAGGAGGTGGATAGTATTGATGTTTAGGTTCCAAACAGTGACACAGGAGGGCTCTCCTGCTTTCATTTTGGCCCAAACATAAATGCGTTTTGTATCATCATGCTAACATTTTTTAACAGTCCTGAGATTGCAAAGGGATATTGGGCATGTTTATGATCAGATTTGAATGAAACTTTGGGTTATAATGATTAACATAGCAAGGCATTCATATACCAAATATCTCCCACTATTGTTAATATGGAAAAAAACTACAGGGGAAAACATGGCTTTTGTATCATCACGTTTTTTGTTTCTGTACCCCCTACTTAGGTCATATGAATGTGACTTCTTTTCCTAATGATTGGTTGTAGTATGAATTTTGAGGTTTAGAAATATATATAACAGACTAAGGTTATTGAAAATATAGAGACTTGATGTCATACATGTATATCTTGGTTTTCAGAGGCATTAATAAGCAATGTGTTTTGTATCATCACGTTTTTTTATATTGTGAATATCATAAAAAGTTTTAATGCTGAGTGATTAAGATTTTGGATACTCAATCGCCACAAGACCCCTCATATATGTACAAAGTTTCATAAGCCTAGTCATCAAAATGACCATTTTATTAGGATAATTGAGAAATGACCATTTGTGTACCTATTTCGTGAGAATCGACCAAATACCTGTGCCCCTGTTTTTCGTGATTGTGAATTACTTCCCTTTTTCGTCCCGTCCCTGATCATCAATATCAATAATTCAGAGATTCAATTGTATATGTGCGTGCGTGTGTTGTTGAAAACAAATATAAATGGGAATATATATATATAAGATTAATATAAATAAATCTCAAGAAGATGGATTGACACAAAAGAATAAGGCTCTCTCTGTATTAAATAATATAAATACTCCAATACTATTATATTGTTGTAAATATCATTGCAGTTTTTATGAAAGAACCAGTATGTAAACAACCGATTGCTCATCATACGGCACAACTGGATTACGTAGACTTTGAGTTCAATCTGACTGGACTCCATTTCTTCGACTGTGCCTTCCTCTGTCAATCTGCCTCCAGCGACCCTGCCTGCCTTGGATTCTATGAACACCAAGGAACATGTCTCTTTATTAATACGCGTAATATCTCCCTGCATGACATGTCCCCTCTCATATCCAGCGACATACATCATGAGCGTGCTGGGCTGTATCAGCGCTGCGATATACCTCTCAATGCCCTCAATATGTCGAAGCTACTCGAGAAACTCACCCCTGACATGTACCTATAGACTTGCTTAAGCCATTGGGGTCTTTTTAAATTAAAATGATATTTCAAAAAGTTAAAATATTACATGTTAAAATTACTACTTATTAGAGTCACTACTGCCCCGATCGACAGGAATCAGACAATTCATGAATGGGGACCACTAGACCTGTACTAGGACCCTATATATATAAACAACCACTGTCTTCGGGACAAGGGCTAGTCTAATGTACCTATAATTTCCATGTTTAAACTGAGAATTAATCACATTGTAATTCACTTTATAAAAGATATTGGCGGTATGAGTATGTTTCTCCATCCTAATGGAATATAATTATAATCATAGACTCGTAATACCCATATTTGTTTTTGTTGCCACTTCTTGGAGCAATACACCTACATTGTGTTAAAAGGATATTATATGCGAATGAAAATTCGACATTCTACCTGATGGCCGCGCTGATCATGCCTCAACATTTTTTCCAGCTCGCTACTTTGCAATCCAGTTTTCACAAATGAGATGTGGCACAGGGAAATGTATTTGAGAAACCATCATTTAAAAAGATGAGATAAGGCGGATTCCAATTATAGGCCTAGGCCTATTATGTTAACCGTTAGGCAATCTAATAAGTAGCCTGTTAAAATTCTCTAAGTTTCTATAGGTGTTGATGCTTGAAAAAAAATAGCGGATGGACAAACCCTTCGGGTGGCCTAAGAAACGCATCTATTGACACATTCAACACAGTCTTACATGTTTTGTTGTGATTAACCACAGAATGTTTGATTTTTGTTAGGCCTATGTTTGAAAAAAAAGTTGCAATAGGCCTAGTAAAGTAAATAGGCTAAATAGAGCTAAATAGGCCCACTCCGTAGATTGAACTTAGAAACTATCTATCTTCGGGTCTGTTTTAAGTCTTATAAATACTCCTGGATCATAATAAGGAAAGGATATCTGTGATGTTTCACAAGTAAGTCGCAACATAAATGGATTTTGAGATACCATTATATTTGAAAAGATGAGATCACGATGATTCCAAAGATGATAAACATTAGGATAAACACTAAACTTGTTCCATATGTTATGTATGAAAAAAATGTTCGCACTATTTGTTAATGGTCAATCGCTAGTAAAGTAGTTAAATGTACCAACAAAAAAGGTGTGTTTTCGATTTACCCCCTCCCCCCCCCCCCCCACACACACACACACTATCTAGAAAAACCTTCATGCCTTCCCCTGCCTAAAAAAAATGTTTGACCACCATGCCTGATTTTTTTTTAAATTTTTATAAAGAAAAAAACTAATAAACGCCGGAAAACAGGTTTTCCTAACCAGTCCTAACTCTCAAAAAGTACATTTCCATTGTTTAAAACAACTAGGCTATTGTTATAATGTTAAAATAGACATTTTTTTCAGTTCCTGGAAGGTGGTTTCCTAAAAGGTTTCCTAAAAAAAATTAAACAAAAAAGAAGTTAACCCCCTCCCCCGCTTCCTAGTTTTCAGCCAGATGAATTGGAAACACACCTTTCTTTCTTTTTTGGCTTATTCAATCCCCAATCTCCATCCCTCTCAAACGTAGGCCTAGGCCTAACGGCTGGGCAGGATTAGCTAGGATTCCTTATGATGTTTGATACCGTGAACATTGCGATTGTGCTATTGTAGGCCTATTAGTTGATGTATTTGGTGTAGTCCTATTTATTATGAAAATGTAGACCTAATACAAAATAAAAGCGTAACAGCTCATCGGTGTCGTATATAGGGAGCGGGGGGGGGGGTGTTGGTCCGGTGTGGGCTTTAAAAAAAAATCGTAGACTCGAACGCCAACGCGATCCCCCTGGATGTTGCCCGACGCAGCATGTTTCAGAAGGCGTCGCCTGGCGCCATCTCGCGACATGCAGCTGACTGAAGCTGACGCTACGTGATGCCAAAAGACTCGGCGGGCCTGTCCGGGAATTGAACCCGGGACCTCTCGCACCCGAAGCGAGAATCATACCCCTAGACCAACAGGCCGGTTGGCACAATTCGACAACAATTGTGACATATATAATACAAAATTTATGACGGAAAAAAACTTCCATGGATTTAAAACAAGGTTCTGATTATAATTCGTTAAAAAAATCACGGTAGACACACACTATCCCTGCATTAGTATAGAGAACATCAATTAATTAATTTCTTTATGAAAATATTTGATATTAAAAAGCTGTTCAATGTAGCTTTCACACAGATTATCACGATTATATGATATAGGACGTCGTTCCCCTAATGTTATACATATCAAAGACAGTGAATGGGAGAAGAAACAAACAAAGAAAAAGATAATAATCCCATATGTATTTTGCACGCCAAGTTCCCCTTTATGATGAACAGGAAAATAATTTAATTGATACAAAGACTTTGTTAGAGCACATAGAATATGTTTGTATTACTTAATCAGCCATACATTTAATAACAGAATATAACAAAGATGCATATCCACCTTTGTGGATGTATTCTTGCGTTGCTAAAGATGATATTATAACTGGAATTTACAAGTTTCAACAATGTATGTGAAATTAGGAGATCAATTACTATACATGTATAGATATTATTATTAGATCTGTCCTTATATTTGCATGCAGGCTCATCTGAAATAGGTTTCCCTGCTTGAAAATAGATTTTGAGGCCTATCTTAGTCGTTAAAGTTACAAAGAGTCATTAGCAGTTGAACGATTACATCACATTGCATACATTTACATCATTGTATCCTTTGGAATATTATAACTTGCATGGAAATTTAGTTTTGAAAGATTATAACAAAGCCCAGGCATTTCGGGGAAATAGGCCTACACTATGGATTTTCACCGGAAACACCACAGCTGCTGCTAGTCAAATATCGTTATCGCACTTCCGCATTTTTCGTGCCGTTTCAAGAGTGGTGTTTCTCCTTCTCCCCATCCCTTCTTTAATTTTCAAAATAATCCTAGATTCTCTATAGCTCTCCTTCTGTCTCTCTGTCTCTCTCTCTCTGTCTGTCTGTCTGTCTGTCTCTCTCTCTCTCTCTCTCTCTCTCTCTGTGCCTCTCTTTGCCTCTCTCAGTCTCTCTCTCTCTCCCTCCCCTCTCTTTTTCATGTCTGACTCGCTTTACTCTCTGCCTGGCTCTATATCTATAATGACTATATATGTTTCTCTCTTCCTTTATCTATCCCTCTCTTTTATATATCTCTCTTCCTCTCTCATCTGTCTCTCCAACTTTCTCCTTCGTACTTGCTCTCGTTCCTTTTCCATGTCCATCTACCCATCTCTTCTCACTCTAGCCAAACGTGACTGTATATGATCCATCTGAGGTCAAAGGACTTTCGTGTCCCAGCTGTCGCAGAGCCGTGTAGCGACAGGAAAGGAACGAAGGGCTGGATCGGACACAGAAATATGTCAACATTTCACTAAAATAACGAGCTTCCCTTGACAGCATTAGAAATATATTATGAAAAGAATTATGTTCGGCGCAACATATTGATATCTGAACTTGTTATTTTCTTGATTATTAATAACTCATCTCAAGATCCAATTATACCACCAAAAATATGATCCGCATGAAAGCTGAGTACATCAATTATTAGGGACCAGATCCCCGCAGGTCAAATTCTTATCACACATTTAGGTCGGTTAGTGCTGCGCAATCTTCTTAAAATATGGATGTATTAAAAACTGGAAGTCTTAATAGAAAAGTTTACTTATTATTGCATTTACATTAATTGCGACCTCTTGTCTGATGCGGGGCCTCCACGAGCGTGTGTACAAGGACGTACCACGTGATGTTGAAACGCGCCGGATGTCATTGTTTGTGACGTCACAAACATCTGCCACCTCGTTGACAGAGAGAGCATTCTCGCTCAGGAAAGAGATACGCCCGTGATTTGGCGGTACTGACAGAAATATTTGAAGTTTTCATTAGGACGTGACATGGGAATAACAATTGATAGTGTGAATATTACCATGTAAGGTAGCATGGTTGCCAAATTACCTGTAAAGCCTAGGAGTTGATAATAGGATATATCACCAAGTTTTTTTAGCAACAACATGGAGTATTATAGAGTGGTGCTAGAACTATTCATACGTACAGGAAAATGGATACATGCACCTGCATAGGATTCATTTGAGAGGTAAGTTTTCTTCAGCAGGAATTAACAGGGTTTCAAGTCACATACTATTGTTTGCAGATCCTCTACAGATCTCACGAGCTCACAGCCTTCAAATGACGTGCTACCTACAGAGTTATGTATGTGAAGAAGTTCAATGTGTGGCGGTAAACTGAAATTACTTTTGGTGTTCTGGTCTATTGATTGATAAAAAAAATACGATTGGATAAAAACCTTGCAGTCGATTTTCTTGTTGTGTCATCCTAACAGCATAGATATTCAAGAATTCTGGGGAATTTTGCCATCTTATTACAGGAAGGACAGGCGTGAACTGGGAAATATAGGCCTAATTATTCTTGATCTCCTACATATTATATGTGTGTAAAAAAAAGTTACCACAATAAAGTACATGTATACACAAATTTTCATGAACTATCCGAATATTTTATGCCTCAAGATGGTGGTGCATAATTATATACAATTTACCTGCATTCGAGATCTGTGTATATTGGGAACTAGCAGTATCCCGACACAGATGGTCTGTAGGAATTTCATGACTGCATAAGAACATGATGTGCACTCTATCCAAGGCATGCCACCACACCAGAAAATCTCCATATAAATATGCATGTGATGGGATATATCACTTTAGCGTATGTATACATGTATATGATGCATGTAAACGTACGGTAATATGGATGGTAAATCCTATGAGACACGTTAACGAAGGGTTTATACATATATTATAATACGTGAGTTGAATCTTACGTGGACCTAAAAAAGCTTGCCAAACGATGTTGCTATACAGACAATTACTCTATAGATATGTATTGCTATAGTGACGTCCATTTGATATTCCAGAAGGAGGATGGTAATGTACAACAAACTCTGTCAATCCAAGACTAACAACAAGGAAGATGAAGATTTCTTTGCTTCTCCTGTCCCTCCTCAACACCTTTTGTATGGCACAGATAAGTAGGTACACTTATTAAATCACACAGTCATCCTTTTATTTAACAATGCACGTGATTTTAATAAATGGAAAATTATTTTATGTGTAATGAATAGATCAACTTTTGTTGAACATAAAACTTACAAAATAGCAAATGCAGGAATTGTAATATTTATGAATACAGACATGTCAAGCCAATCAGGGTTATATATTTATCTTTATTTCCATATGGCAATGGTTGAAACTAAAATCATCACATGAGTCACGTTGCATAATCAAAGTTTTATGTATAAAGTGAGTATAATTAAATAATTTGGTAATGACCCCGGACATGTCACCAACCTATAGCTGTCACAAGTGTCAATATATCATATCTTCTTGTGACAGCTTGGCTACGTGTCCGAGTCCGACATGAGCATGGCAGGCGTCAATGGTGTATAAATACATTAAGTCATTCTTGAACTTATGTGGTTAAATTTACCGTCATGTAATAATTTCAGCGTTAGGTGAAATAGGCCTGCAGATACAGATGAGATATCCAAAAGTATCCAGTATACTAAAGTCAGGAGACAAAAAAGACAGTACAATGATACTATATCTATGTTGAATCAAATATCGCATATTTAATATAACAATTATTGTATATTCTATATTAGATAATATTATAGTTCTTCGAAATATCCAATTAGATATATTTTTTAGTGGTCAGAACGGTTGGAGGAGCTCTGAAGTTCCGGTATCCCACATCTTTTTTTTGCAACTCAATGAGGCACATAATTACCATCCTTAAAGGAAAATGCTCCGATTATCTATTTATTTTTTACTGTTCTTTGGCTATATAATTCCATCAATATTAATGCAGGCCATCGCGCTACTCCTTGAATAACTTATATTATTGAGGAACTAACAAAATATAAACGATGGTGTCTATCTATACACGACGCAATAAGGGAGTCATTTCAATCCTAAGTCATACAATAATTGATAGCCTAAATATCATTAAACCATACGGTAACCACTTCGCCCGTCGTGTCAAATATTGTTACATTAGAGCTCTAGGCAACAACAATATATATGAAGAAAATTGGTTTTTGATTGGACCACCATGTTTTTACTTCTAATTGTGATCATGCAATTATGGTCAATAGAGAATTAAAAAGATATACCACATAACTCCGAACTGCCGCACTCAGACAACAGCCGAAGACCACCACAAGGTGAGCTGGGGTTATGTAAAAAATATGAATGTATAAAACCGATGTAATTGTCACCATGCCTGAATAAATAATTGACACAAAAAACCTAAAGGTTCACTGATCTTTCGACAAAGGTTTCACGTGAGGCTCCCATTCATGATAGCTGATATTGCAGATTACCTTGTTAGAAAAAAAACTTCATTTTTCGATAATTTCTCATTCATAAACTCTAAACTTGAGATCTGTTCTCATTATTTGCAAAAAGTTATAAAAGCTATACATAATTTATGGATGGGACATTTCATCTTTTAGGACATGGAAATGTTTCTGAGATACCAACAGCTAAAGTATCAAAATATGTAACATTCTATTCATTTTTCAGATCTCAAAACTTATAAATGGAATGATGAACCATACAAAAAATACTACCCGGCTAGTCACGCTCATATTTTTTATTCGCAAATTTCAGGAACCCGTGGTTTTCACCGCGTGTGTTATTACGCCAGCTGGTCTATGGTACGAAAATATGAGGACGCCAAGATGGCCATTGAAGACATCGATCCTTTCTTGTGCACCCACGTTATCTATGCTTTTGCTAAGATGAACTTTTACAAGCTGCGATTAGAGGGGCTTGAGTGGAATGATGAGTCAACCCCGAAATTGAAAGGAAATTTTCAGAAATTTAATGAACTCAAAAAAAAGAACCCTCGCCTTAAGACACTGATATCTATCGGAGGGGCCAAATTAGGATCGCATCCTTTCAATGAAATAGTGTCCGAGGGGAACCGATGGGTTTTCATTCAAAACTCTGTAGAAATCATACGCAATTGGGGGTTTGATGGATTGGACGTTGACTGGGAATACCCAGGGCTCCCTGAAAGGGGGACGGATGAAGTGACGAAGTTTCAGTTCAGTGACTTTATGACGGAATTGCGAGAGGCTTTTGAGGCTGAGGCCAAAGCCACTGGTAGACCAAGGCTATTGCTGACGGCAGCAGTAGGAGTAGGTGAAAAACATATCAAGGGCTCCTACATCGTCCCTAAATTAGCCAAGTATGGAGCTTCTATTTTTTATTATCATCTAAGGAGTAATTTTGATATTGCTTATTTGATTTTTAATTATTATTATGTCTGTTTTATATGTAAAAGAAAAGGCACAGTTGCTAGATCTGTAATATTGTTATTATAATTGAATGAAAATAATTATCATATTCAAGGAGGAGTTCTATTCCTAATCGCATTTTGATATATACGTAGGCCCATCTGCTGATATGATTATCTTTTATTCCTGGTGTCTTTAGAGCTGTGGATTTTCTTAATCTCATGCTCTATGATCTGCATGGAGGTTGGGATAGATTTGCTGGAGGGAATGGACCGCTTTATGCCAGGCATTCAAATTTCCGGTTTAATAAGAAACTTAGTGGAGTAAGTATTTGTAGCGATTTTATTTTATTTAAAGATTTTTATTCATGAAAAACAGAATGTCGAGTTACACATCGCTCACATTTGAGCGTTTTCCATGGCAATCTGCCGTCATCTATTTACATAATGCAAAACTCGTTTACATTTTTGGAAGATTTTAACTGTACATAAAATTACATTTCGTAGAGATGTCGCATCATTATTACAGTTATTACATTGATACCTCGATTAAATTTCTTCGGTTACCCATATACATTTTCCTCGGAGAAAAGTGACTCAATATAGCTTCATGAAATCAGAATAAACAATTTACTCCTGATTTGTCCAAAGTGGCTTCAAAGTTGGGGGAGGGGGAATCTAGTATATACATATAACAAGATTATGGGACATATTATGTAATAAATGTATAACGAATATGCTGATTTTATTAATATTATAACGAATATGCTTAGTTTATGAATATATAATGAACATGCTAATTCTACATTGCAGGAGTGGGTTGTAAATAGTTGGATAAGGGCTGGGGCTCCAGCCTATAAGTTGGTTCTGGGATTCCCCGCTCAAGGACGAACATTTAATCTAATTAATGAGACGGATCATGTGGTAGCGTCACCAACCCTGGGCCATGGACCGCCTGGGCCAATCATCAATGAGAAAGGCATCATGGCTTACATTGAGGTAGTGAACTGAACCTGTTTTATATCTGCACCCTCAGTTACCATCGGCCAAAAACTAAGAATAATTATCTACTTTTTGTTTCCCTTATTATCGCTCATGTGTATATATATGTATAAATAGATTATTATTACTTATAGGATAACTTACAGGATCTCTTCTGGCTGATCTAGTACCTAGTGGGCCTCTGTTGCCAGCTCGTTATGTGGCATGTTATTTTGCTGCATATTGATTATGATTGCTTTCGTTGTCGTTAAAAACTATACTTACAGACATAGGCCTAATACATGTAGGACTATATACAATATTTCTCATATGCATAAATTTACGCTGATGGTGATATCATGAATAGCTTTCAATTATTATTCCAGCTGTGTCTGTTGCTGAAGGACGGTGCTAAAGTTGGATGGGATTCTGAGCAGGCGTTTCCTTATTTGTACAATGATAAACTCTGGGTAGGCTTTGACAATACCCGCAGTGTTTCAATGAAGGTATGCTAAAACAGCTTTTGAAAGTTTACCTGGATTGTTTTCTATCCAATAAAATCTTAATGATTTGAGAGCCTAATAATAACAATAATATGTTCTAACCACAAACATTTGGTATCAATTGCCCTAATACGATTTTATTCAAGGCTGAGGAATAAAACAAATGGAATCTTCCTTTTTGACCACAAGTTTAAATATGTTTTTACCAGACTGCTCTGCTGGTCTTCCACGACTATGCAGGAGTAGTATGCTGTCACCTATATATGGCTAATTATAATACGCATGTGTATATGTTGCCCCAAACCATTAAACATTCTATTCAAATTTCAGATGGCATGGCTGATACGTAGACGACTTGGGGGCGCGATGATTTGGTCACTGGACCAAGATGATTTCAAGGGGGATTTCTGCAAAAGGGGAAAAAGGTTTCCATTGGCTAATACCATGAAAAAGGTATTGATCACGTCCCTCTTATGAATCGTATATCGTTGTTGGTTTTTTTGTTTTTTTTTATTAAAAAAAACTATTTTCCATTTTAATTCATAATATAATTGTTAAAAGTCGGTGAAGATAAATAATCTTCACAATGTAATTAAGAGATCGTTAAATTCACTTAATTGTTAGTAAGGAGGTATCTTAAAGTTGGGTGGAATAATTATTTAATTAGTATAGGCTCTCCGCCAGGAAAGGATTATGTAGAAGCTCTTGATGTACCTGATGTACTTGATGATTTAAATTCATGGAAATGTTCATTGTATGTATATCGTTTTGGGGTTTTTTTTCCAAAAAAAAATGCAATGGCCCCGACTGTTCTCCAGCTTGCTATGTTCTAAATCTAATTTCTATTCACCTTTCTGTTTTAGATGCTTGAAAATCGCCGAGTGCCTGCCGAAAGAGGATATCTCAGGACTAGATCAAAAGCAGTTTCCATGTCTAAGAATAATATCACATTAGCTATATCATCAATAATACTATTTGTAGTATGTGTTTTCTGAGGTAGAGGTTTTTCATTTGCACCATTTGTATCAGGAATCCTCTTAATTTCTTTTTCACTTTACTGTTCAATACTGATTCATCTTTAAAAATGGGAACAAGGTTCGCCAACTTACACTATTACCTTGACGCATTATATAATAATTATTTATATGCTTGGTTAATGTCTTGAGTGATGAGAAGTGGTTATGTATACCCTTTTTATTGCGCAGACACACCTTCTATGTTCTTTTGAAAGTCTGTTTGATATATATTGTTGATGTACTATATATAAAATAGTTCCATTTTCCTATACAATAATTATAAGTATACCTTGATTCACACTCTATATGCTGGGAATACTCATTTTGATTTTGATTTTTGCCGCCTTAAATATTAATTTTGGTCAATTATCATTATTGTTACAATTTTCTAATCACCTTTGAGGCGGCCATCTTGAGTTCTATCGTTAAAAGGAAAATGTGCATGATTACATTCTCCTTTTATTATTCATTTTAATTCAATAAACTAAATTTTCCATAGGCAAAATGTATCGATTTCATTTTTAGTAACTGTTCACCATTATGAATATTGATTGTCCCATTTACATTCGAAATCTATTCCAGTTTGGAGTTACAGCTAGTATATATGATAGAACGTGCTTCTCAATCCCATTCCCAAATTTGGTAGAAAATATTCTGAAGCAGCTCTCCTAGGAAGATCATATTAAATAAACATTGATATTTTAAAAAATGGCCATAAGGCCCTGGACTATATGAGCAATTCCACCAATTGGTCGTCATTTGGCCATCCAAGTCTGAAAATTCGTAATTTTCTAAAATTGCTTCTATTATTTTTTTTTTCGTACATAAACTATAGACATATTGCTGCTAATATAGACGAAATTGGGAACGTTAATGATGAATATTGTTGTCAGGACAGCTTGCCAGATTCTGTGACTCGAAATCTGATGATAAGGGCACAGGGGAATGGTACATAATTTCTACATAACTGAGGATTTAAATTAGAAATGAATAAAATGATGTGCACATGTATAATGTTTTCAAACTATTTTGCACTTGATAATGTGTTTCGTTGTTTAACTATACAATATTCATAATACAATCCCACTCCTATACCTTACTAGTTGTGTATTGCGGGTGGAGTTCACATCGTGAATGATTATAATAGGAGGAAAAACAGTATAGTGACTTCAGAGGGCAATAAATGAACTATTTCTTTTCTCTAAAAGGGATGTGTTTTTATTCCCATTCGTTATTTCTCATACCCCATGCGTTAATTTAGAATTCTTTCGTGTTATTTTATTTGGGAATAAAAATGGAATTGCATTGTTATTCTCGATAAGGCCATTGCAATGTTGTATCCTCGGGTGTAAAAGCGGTAAGAAAAGACTTTTTATGGACATGTATTTCCGTTCTGGGACCCATTCACCGAAATGTTACTATTAATTATCAAATTTACCCTTCAAATTAAATAAAGCTCAAAAGTGGAACCCCTGGATATATTTTGAAGTAATGACGGTAAAGAAAACTTATATACTTGGTAAAACCACAAGTGAGTTTTACAATGTAAACAACAATGCAATCCAGCAGTGCTGAAAATGGCGGAAGTGTGCAAGTGTGAATGATGCACTTTTCCTACCTCTTTCTACCTCTGGCGAAGAGCTAACCCTCGAATCGAATCGAATTAATATGACAGTGGCACATATGACATGTACTATATTATTACATATTTGATCATTAAAGCACTAGCTCTTTAAGGAACAAGTTTGTAATGAATTTTAGATCTATGATGTAAAAATGATTAGACCATATCAAGCAAAACAGCACTCCTGCTTAGTAGCCACGTACTCATAATTATGTGATATTGTAATTTACAATGTCCAAATTTAGAGATGATTAAATGTGATACAAAATTACCGTTCAAAGGAGCCAATAATGGGATAGAACTCTATCTGGCCTATGTCACACCGATAATATTGCTACATTAACATCGTACCTTGAACCTCTGTCGATCAGGGAAAAAATCTTAGATCCTTGCTGACCCTAGTTGCACTTTAGAGTTAAGTTTAGTTTCACTTGTGTGATCTCAGAGTAAAGGAAATTATTGTTAAAAGCTATTACTCTGATGTACGATACTAATAAATCCAGAAAGAAATGTCATCGACCGCAGGCACTACCCCCAGTATCCAAATTACAATTGCCAGAAATTAACATTAAAACTAGACTTGTGCAAAGTCTTCAATTTTATTTATCGAAGTAGATCATAATGATAGCTACTACTGTCCACGCTGGGAGAACCAGCCTGAAGGTGGCTATTGAGATAAGCTGAGGGACTTGATCCTAGTCTACATCATATCTCATACATCAGTCAATCAACCAATCAATTAAATATTTGACTTCGATTTGTCACCTCCTGATTACAGTTGACACAAAAAAGTTATTTTTGTGTGATAGTTAAAGATATCCCCTCTTATCAGGTCGTGTCGCCTTATCTTAGACGTCCCACATCTCTCCCCTGGATAGGGGTAGGTGGTGGCGGCGTTCAGTTGGACTTGAAGGCGAGAGAGCTCAACAACAATAATACCATGGAGTGGCAGAAAAAGGCATTTCTAGGATTTCTATTGGTGGTGCTTTATCACTGGGTGCCTAAATACATGTAAGTAAAATTGTATATTTGTATAGTGGAAATGCGTTTGAGAATTTAAAATATGTTGACCCTGCACGGACTATTAACTGATAAATTATATATATGTGTTGTGGAGAAATGCTGGCTCTCAGTGGGAGTAATACTAACACTTGCAATTGCAGTTATATAAAACTAAACTCGTCGAAGTTATACATTACATGGAATGCTGATTCATTGTAGGGTTATTAATTAATGCCACATCGTAGTCATAAGGATATTAAATGAAGAGCCATAATGGATTAATTCCATGTATCAGATAGGTAGACAAAATCCTGTCAGGTTGCCAGATATATAGGCCCTGAGTCTGCTGTTTTAAAATGGGAATACTTGTCTAGTCTGAAATATAGAGACTTGCCAAATATTCTGGGCCCAATGTTGCACCAAAGAACTATCAAGTAGTGTCAGTAGCATTGACTTATCAGAAGCAGAGATTTATATATGGTCTCTGTCAGAAGTTAGTTTGAGTGGATACCTATGATAACCATCCTAGATTATCATAATAATTTACTAGCATCCCCGAGGTACTATCAGATTAAATATTGATTGAAATATACTGGGGAAAATAACTAGAGTAACTGTTGCAGAAATATTCCATAAACACGGTATTATGTTTCGTAATCGTTTTCACACACGTGCATCTTCCCTTGATTTTTCCCAAATAAGTGTTACCTACAAAGACCACTATACAATAAAGCACCGGCGGTTATTCCTGAAATGAACAACACCTATGTTATTTCAACGTGTAAAATCTCCATTCCGCATATATTTTAATATTATCTCTTTTACTCTAAGATATTATGTACTTCTTTGGCACTGGTAATATTCTTAGAATAGCCTGCCTTATTTAGAGTTGTTGGTGGGGTGGAATAGTGTTTGATTTTTTACATATATCAATTTGGGTGGGTGCATGACCAATTCTACCCCCAGCTATTGTTCCAACCTTTACAAGTAAGACTTAAATCCACATACAGTACGGTATCCGGTATAAATACGTATAATAGTGATAAACAATCTCACCTAGTACATTGGTCTGGTATCAGAGGCCTTGGCCGTGCGAATCCAAGGTCAGTCTGACTAATAAGTACTAGTATATATAAAGTTCATTTCCTATACTTGTTGGTCTGCGTAACAATCTTGGTTTCCCCATTGGACCTGTGTCCAAAGATGTTGAGCCCATCAACATTGTACGTATAGTCTTTGGTCTGTATAAGACAATATCCTTGATCTAGCCTATGTGTTTAATTAGAAATTTGGTACATCCTGGTCGGCACAAAGGTTCACAAGTTGAGCTAAATGATGGGTCGACGCTGATAATGAAATAAAATATAAGTTTGGCAATGCTTATAAATATACCAGAACTTCTAATCCTGTTTGCAGCGTCTCCTTGGCAAACGGACAGAAGAATTGGGAATGTTTGAATATATTTCATGTCTCGTAAAATGTTTTAATGCAAATGTATGTGTGTCGAGCTTTGCATAATTGCATCTTAAATTATTATTGTGGAGGCTGTGCAAACACCCACTATACATGATATACTGGGGACAACATTCGTATAGAAGGAAGGCAGATATAACGTATAACTCGTAATACAATGGATGCTATTTGCTTACATCAAAACTTGTCTACATCGATAAATTTAGGAACATGTCAAGTTGCACGTACACAAACTGTCGGTGGATGCAGTTTTTTAACAATTTTCAATCCGACTTATCGGTTCCCTTGTAATCAGTATGTTAAGTCGTATATGATGTCATGTCCAGGTTTTTTCTAACCATATCAACAATGGCATGACCAAATCATATATTATTAAATTATAAATTATATATATACAGCTTGTCATAATAGCTGAGAATGCAGCTTTAAATAGCAATTTGTCATATTAAAAATAATATCGCTCATTCTGATTCCAGACAAAACCTAGGAGTGCAAGAAGACGTTTATAATCATCAACCAGGAAAGTGCCAATATGTGGAAGGTTTAGGTAAGTATATTAGAGATATCACTATAATTATGGCCATTTCCACCATTCTGAGAACATTTGGCCCCTGGACCCACTCAGAATCGTCAAAATAATATTATAAATTATCCAGCTTAAATATGTTCTTGTTTATTTAACTCAGATACCAGTTGATTAGACGCCGAAGTTTGGAACCATTCTGATTATTGGTTATTTTGTACATGTGAGATGAGAAATAGGTCAGAAATATGCAGAAATGGACAAAAACAGCATGTCGCCTAACATCATCACATGGAAATATCAATATTAACAGTAAATAAATTCTCAATTTTCATTAATGACTAAATTGTATTCGATACACATAGAAAAACCACTAGAAATTTATACATGCTTAGATTCGATTATAAATATATATATTTCTTTCACAGAACACACTGGGAAATGGAATATGATTTTTGTGTACACTTTCTACATAACTAGCCATTCATAACCCACTAAAATTGCTTGCTAATACTTTTGATTTAAAATAGTGTATCGCCAATGTGGAATAGTGTATTGTAGATCTGAGAAATATTAACACTAATTAGCTATTTGAAAAGATGAGATCAGGCAGATTGCAACAATGTCAATCTTTAAGATGTCATTTTGAGCGAGGTTGTATAAATGATAATATCAGACCTATTAACCTGTATTGATATCAAAATATGATATGATGTGATTATGTAATGATAACTAAGGGTTCTGTGGCTTTACAAATAAAGTTTAAATTCCATATATTGATGTTAAGTGACACAGCTGATGTTAGGCGATATAGGCCTTATTGTAGTATTTACCATGCATGAAATGATCCAGAATCATCAATATTCACAATAATAAAGTAGAAATAGCTAAAATAAATGATAGACCTCAACTATGGAGTAAATCTATTTTAAATTTGCCTTTTAGGGCCATTTACCCTGATGATGTTAGGCGACAGAGCCCCCTTCCCACCCCGTTTGGTCCTGTGTATCTTATTAGCTATTAGCTATAATGGCAACTCTTACCAATATTGTAGTATTGGTGTTTGTAGGTTAAATGTCCAGTATTTTATTATTCTAAATCTATATTCCTTTGATATTTTATTTTTCTGGGAATAACTCCACATTAAATTTAAGGTGATAACGTTAGGTGACATAGCCTACCCCACACTCAATTTTTTCTGGTTGAAATGCATGTATCCTAAAAGAAATCATTGTAAGAAAACAGTTTTGCATATTTGTTATCTTAAAGTCATTTGTGAGCATGACAACATGAAAAACAATGAATTTGATTAATTTGTGTATAAAATTCAACACTATATTTTCATAATGCCCATGCAAATAGGTGATTTTCAGCTTAAAAAATTGACTTTTTAAAAAAGAAATTGAATTTTCCCAGGTTAAAAGCCCCTAAATACCGTTCCCCTAGTACAATCAACCATCAGATAGGTCAAAAGTAGCAACTTTAAGGGAATAAATGATTATTTATGTTATGCTATTGAAATCAAGTCTCTAAACCCCTATGTTGTCAAATTGGTGGAAATGGCCATAATATGTTTCACCAGATTGCTCTACATTCAAACTCAAATTATTCAATCCGGTATGACAATAATGCTCATTGGGAAGTTTCTTTTAAATCTACGGAACACAAATTAGTATATGGAATGTTGTTTATCCGGACATATTATTTGCAATGGTTTGGACACAGAAACCGAACTGCACATCCTTCATGCTGTACGTCTTTTCAGTGTCGCCCTTCCCACCATCTAATGCATTATTATGGTCACTTCAGATGCAGGTTCAGAAGATATGCAGACACTACCAGATGGCAAGACGTTCATATCCTCGGTAGGTTAAGGCATTTACTTAAAGGGTCAGTTAGTGGCTTATAGACAAGGTTTTGGTGTTGTAAATTGGTAATCATAATTAATTCTTATACATGCATGTAAAATATTCATAGGATTCGTAACTATAATCGACAAGATTGTCAAATCAAACTTGTAGTTTGTAGAAGGGAGCGAATGAGTTCGTTTTAAGATCGTTGGTTTGGTATCCTGATCGATTTGATATCACACTGTTATAAAGGAATGCGCTATCCCCACGCAAAAGTCAAGGTATCCCGTGGAATCTTGGATGCCAATTGTCCCGCGTAATATTTGTGGAGCTGCGATTTTATCCCCCGCGTAAAACGGAGAAAACGCAGTATCCACTGTGGGAAAGCACAGTAGTCATTACGGGAAAGCGCGGTAGCCCCTGTGGGAAAGCACAGCACTTCTCGCGCATAATTTACCGATATGATGGGATTTCCCGGGAAAGGGTAGTGGTTTTCGCAGACATACGCATGAGAATCGGGATTTTACTTTTAATGTTTGCCCCCCACCCCTCATGCAATTCTTTTATTTATGCTCAGAAAATCATCATTTCATCATTTTGGTTCATCATTTACTTGTTGATGGACTTCATAATACCAGGTTCTGTAAAGAAAAAGATACAGCTATATTCGATACAATGAATGGTCGGTTCTCATGAAATGGTTCCAAATGGGAAAATGTCATTTTTTACTAGTTTTCTTCAAATAGATCTTTCCTATGTGGTAATGCCTCATAATTGATATTTCCATGTTATCAGACTCTATATTCTGAACAAATGCGTACCTACTTTTATCTACCTACAATGAATAATTATTTAGGAAATTAGAGCCATTAATATGCTGAAAATATACCTTCCTACCCATATATTCAATATATCATTCCTACAATTAATTAAGATTACATGGATATGTTTGTTTATTCATCCATATGTACCAAGAGTTTCATGAAGAATGATCCACGAAAATATTTTGCACTAAAATCTGGAATTAAATACTTTGAGGATGAAAGAAATGTATAAACAATCGATGGTACATGTGTATTAGAAAATTAGATTATATTACTAAAGACTACTACAATCGTCCATATATATACCTTGTGTCATCATGCAGACAGGTTAAGGGAAAATCTGCTGAAATAATTCAATAATCCAAATACATTCATAAGTGTAAGGCAGATCTATACAGTCGTCATATCCAGAACAGAACTGTAACTGGAAACAAATCTAGTTTAGTCATTCGAGATTATTTAGCTAGCTCACTGCAAGTATAAAAACCGGGCAAGTCTAAAAACATATCAATCATGTAGAGCATGTAGTGAAAGGAAATGTTAAACTTAGAGAAGTAATGAAAAAGTCTAAAAATCGATGCATTATTATTATCTTATCAAGAACCAGGACTTGGAAATTTCTTGCAAACAGAAACATTTCAACACTCTAGCAGTTTGAATGTAAAATATTACCTTATGAATGTATGTGTCCAGTTGTTTCTTGTGGATGGTTGTTGCTCATTGGAGAATATAAACTTCTTGGTGAACATATCTTGACCTATAATATGAATATAATATGAATAATGATTATGTATTATAGCCATCAAATGGTGCGACCATAAAAGTGATATTTTAGGTATATACAATATATTCAGCATATAAGACACCTACCCTCTGTGACTGCAAGATGGAATCTGATGTACCCACGCCAATAATTCCCGCCAAACACCATGAATCCTTAGGTCTTGTATAAGTGGCTGGCTGTTGTTCCTACTTCCGCCCCATACCCTGCATGGTGTTTGTTCAGGGGTACAGGACTGTGGCTGGGTTTTCACAGGACCAACATGTGAATTGCCATTAGATATTACAGGGGAAACCCTCACACTGCTTATTTGACAGGGGCCCTGTGTACTTTTCCGGAGCGTTTGGGTTTTTACAGTTCTGCCTGAAGTATCACAAGCAACAAGAGAAATCGCGCTGAAGTATTGTAGAAGTAAAGGTACCCCATGCGATTTCCCAACCATTTCTTAGAGTGCATTATGTGACTTGCATTGTTGCAAAAGCTAGCTTCCAGGGAAATGCCAGCCTGTAAACTACACACAAATCCAGCATTGCCTAACAAATAGTACTGAGATAATTCCAAGTAACAAGGCGATCATCATAGATAGATGATATATTTAACGTATTGCCAAATTAACAGAATCTTGAACCAGCTCTGTTGAAGAAATTTTTAAGGTGGTTTGAAGACATTCATAGTGAATTACTACTGTGTCTTTCGCAGGGAATGCAAGAATACTACAACAGGGAAATAGATTCACATGGACGTATCTATCTATTTGATTTCAACAACTTTACACAAAAGCCTATCTCCTTGGCGCTTAAGGGATTGGATGAGGCAGACTTTACACCTCATGGTTTGAGTGTGTACCAGAATCCACAATCAGGTAACTATGGCCACACGGATCAGTTATTGATCATCAGTATGAATTCAAATAATGCCGAACCGAAAGGATTTTTCTCCCTTTCCTTCTTGTGGGATTAGACAGGTTGCATTTTCTCTGAACAGTTCCCTTAACTATAATAGCAACCCATCTATATAATTTTATTTTTAGTCTTCCCGGAGACTGACACATGTATGATCAAAAGCCTCTACAAGTATTAGTAATTACGCTGCTATTGACAAATAAGTGCAAGTTTATAAACAATGTCTTCGTGTGTAATTCCAAGTGCAGAACATGGGTAACCAGTAACTATAACCCCTAACTGTGTGGCATTGTATTCATTTCTTCCAAAGGTGAGGTGACGCTGTTTGTTGTAAACCACCACCCGGAAGGGGACAGAATAGAGAAGTTCCTCTATCAAGCTGATCGCAAAAGGCTTCTACATAAGCACACATTCGCTGACAGTCGGCTTTCTACGTAAGGATAGTTCAATCTTATTATATTATGAGCATTATTAGAGAAGTCTAATTAATTAGTGTATTGTTGATAGATTTATTTCATTCAGAAATTGTAATCCTTATTTCCCTCTTCACCAAATCGCTCTAGTGTGGTGAGTTGTTTATTTTCACAATATATTATATATATAATAATAAAAAAGCCTTTACATAATATGCAATTGATATTTGCAGGGCCAATGATGTTGCCGCAATTGATGAGGATAGTTTTTATTTTACAAATTACCTCTATAGCACCAAGGGAACTATGAAGACACTAGAAATATATTCCCTTGTTCACTGGGGTTCTGTATACTTCTGGGTAAGCCTTCCTTTCTCTCCTCTGTATTCTAGTATACCAGGTTTGATAAATATAACATATTTAATGGAATCAATTACTGCAATAATATTCATTACATGTTTTATATGCCCTTAGTTGCTGGCATGAACGGCCCTTGGGCTATAACTAAATATGGCAGGGACTAAAGGGATTAATAGCATCTATTGTGGGCCATGGGATTAGGCACCAAACAGTACACCAGCTGTCGATTTCAGCCAATAATCCTTAAGCACTTGTGTGGGGTACTATACAAGTGTGCAATAGCATTTCTTTTATTATACACGTACATTAATAACAGTTATCTATTCAATTGTGTTCTGTGTTCCATTCCGCTGTTATAGCTTGTGATCGCCCATGTGCGAGAGTCGGTGTGGCTTTTTTAACTTGTAGATATTTCCTTATTATAATTCTCGCATGAGATCATTCATTAACAATAGTTACTGCAGTGTACAGCTAATAACAGAGGCAATGCCTCTTTCGTTGTTTCGTGGCGAACAGGAGGAGGGCAAAAGGCCAAAATTGATGGCAACAAAGCTGAAACAACCGAACGGTATCATTGCCTCGCATGATAACAGGTGTGTTAAAGATTGACCTTTTTCGTGCCTTCCCTGTGAGAGTGACAAAAACAAAGATTCCATTCAACCCCATTTTTAGCGTTTAAATATTTGAATAATTGAAATAAATTGAAGTATGAAATGGTATTTGAAAGAGTTGCAATTTGATTATACATGTAGCAATTTTCCTGGCCAAATATGGCCAAAACTTATCTACGAAACCCCAAGCTGCCTATATCAATATTAAGTAACTCCAAGAGATCGTAAATTAATTAATCATGAACTACTATTGTGACGACATATTGAAAATTACTAAAGAGAATCACATCCCCATTGCAGGTACATTTATGTAGCGCACGAAGGAGAACAAGAATTATTGATCTATTCGCGAGATATGGAAAACAATAAACTTACACTTGTAAACGTAAGTAGATTGTAACAGTTTGTGAAGTTATAACACATTTATTCCAATAAGGACACAATTCCCAACTTATGGATACATATATCATATGCGACAGATATTACGCGTCGATGGTATCAGTCTATTTAGATGAATGAATGGAGGAATGGAGAGAGTCATAGATTGCGGCGTCGAGTAGAACCATATTATATGTAATTTCATCAACAGTCTGGCCTATATACTCTCTTTTATACATTCTAATCTTTTTTCATGTATAATGTAGAGTTATCAGCTCAACACAGCATTGGACAACCTCCATTTATCATCTGATGGAGGGGAACTCTGGGTAGGCAGCCATGCCGTCTTCTGGAAGATCTTCAAACAACTCAGAGATCCGGACTACCCGGCTCCTTCTCAGGTAGAAATCCGAAGCAGAAACCGTTGCATATTTCCGTATATAAGTTTCTAGAAGAGGGTCAACATTATTTCTCCGCCGATAGCATGTTTTTAACTACTTTAAAGCTGCACTCTCATGTTAATGTCAGTCAAAAACAGAAGATTTTCTACTTCTTTTCATTTTTTTCCAACCCATCTAAAAGCGATTTGAGAAGGATTTCGGAGGAGTACGTCGTTTTTGCTACATACATTTAACAGGGCTTTATAAAACTCCACATATATGTATTTGAGGGAACCCACGAGCTGCTTTCTTGCAATGACTTCAATTAGTATCACTTAGCAGCAGAATATTGCTAGATTCAGTCCTATATAGGTCATGATTGGAGTAAATTGTAAGATTGTTTTTGTCGTAATAGCTGAGAATGCAGCTTTAATTACGAAAACAGAGTGTATAACCCTTTCAAGCGTTTGACAGTTATCCTAAATAACATACATTATAATATGCAAGAGTAAAAAATCCGCTATTCTTGATGTCTAATTTATGTCTTCCATTAGGTCCTACGGCTGGATTTAGAGAACGCTGTCAATGTGACCAAGGTAACGGAGATGTTTGCCGATGACGGGGCCATTTTGAAAGGTTCATCGGTAGCCACTTTCTACCAAGGTCGACTTCTCATTGGTACAGTAATTCATAAGGCATTACTGTGTGAGGTGTACTCCATTGATAAATAAATTGTTGTTCCCTTACATCGACAGTAGAAATATGGAAGTAACAGAATGTACCATATATCACAGTATACTGCAGGCGATGAGTAAAGCGTACTTTGCAGTACATAATCATTAGGAATCATACCATGCATCATATAAAGTGTTTGGTTTGGTTTGACTTAAAATACTATTGACACTAACAAGCTAATTAACTCTATTCCTATGGTGACTGAATGGTTCTAGATGTTTATAAGTCTAGGTCCCAATATACGGATTATAGCAGATTAGAACTTAGTGAGGTATACGAACGAGCCAGGTATTTCTATTTCCAAGTTACATTCCAAACAAATTCTGGATTTTTATGTTTATTGCGAGATCTATCAACATTATACTGCCATGCATCTTTTTCTAATGACAACTGAATTGTAGCCTTTCAGGAATTTTATCAACTAGGCCTACGAAAGCTAATTAACTCTATTCCTAATGAAAAAACATGTGCCTTATGAATTCCAACAACCCTTTTCTATAATCGTTAATTGTTTGCTTATTTAAAAGATTGTTTATCACTATTGGTTGCAGATTGTTATACCTAATAATTTGAGCTTTGAGCATAAAGATTTCCAACTTGTATACCTTATTCTATCACTTACCTTATCAGTATTGTTTGTATGAACGTTTTTCTAATAAAGGCTGTGTGAACGTATTTCACAATTACCAAGTCCGTTGCCAGTTTCCTTTTTTGCTTTGCGCATAAAGCGCACTGGTAAATTCATCAATCTCGACGAATGCTGACACTGTCTGTGACCTGAGACATGAAACGGTTTCTCCATACTACTAGGGCATCAGCACCAAGGACGGATAACCGTCCGATGCGATTTCTCATTTTAAAGACTGCAAATGGTAGCATGACCGAAGAGATTGTATTTGGGTTTGTTTGGGGGTTTGGTTTTGGGGGGTTGGTTTATTTGGGGGCGGGGGGTCTATGATATATATATTTGTATATATGTATGAGTAGATACATAATTTTTATAATAATTAGGTCATTTGCATAATTATCACATAACCTAGGGCAAATATTTTGAAAATTGTCTTACAGTATTGAACAGTATGCTAATATATACATCAAATTAAATAAAAATACAAGCTAAAACATGTCTTTAATTAAGTCATTAAGTATTATAAAACATGAAAACAATTATGTTAAGTAGACTGCATATCATTACATCAGTAATATCCAATCATGTACTTTGTATATCTATGGGTTAAATTGAATAAAGTTAAAGAAAAGGAAAAGGTAAAGACTAGTACTATCATTAGAACAGTGCACAAAGGTAGTGTGGTCGAGGACCAAACTGTATCAGAGGTGTTCAATGAGTTCTTTGCAAATGTTGGCACCAACCTCTCCAAATCAATAACACCCTTAGATGACGGGGAGGAGACTTCTCTGAGAAAGCTTTGTGAGGGGACAAACTTGGGCTTGGGAGTGAAGTTTGAATTCAAGGAGGTAACCCAGGGAGACGTAGTGAAACAAATACTAAAATCAGGTACAAATAAAGCATCGGGCATGCCACAACTACCCACAAAAATTCTGAAACCATGCTTTATTGCTCTATCCTACCACATGACCCACCTCTGTAATGTCTCAATAAAAACGTGCAAGGTCCCCCAGCAATTTAAGGAGGCCACAATAACCCCTCTCCACAAGGGAGGTTCAAGATTGGAGACTACAAACTACAGACCAATCAGTGCTATCAAATTCCCAGCAAAGATCTTAGAGAGAGTTATACAAAAACAGGTCTCAGACTACTTGGAAAAAGAAAATCTGCTTTACAAAAACCAGTTTGGTTTTAGACCAAATAAATCGATTTCAGACGCCCACAACCTATTAATGACTGATGTTTATAACAGCTTGAATAGAAAAGAAACCCCCCACCTAGCATACTTAGATTTTAAAAAAGCATTCGATACAGTGAATCATAAGATCCTGCTTCAGAAGATGGCCAAATTTGGCATCAATGACAGAGCACTCGAGTGGTTTGTAGATTACTTAGACAACAGGAAACAGAGGGTGGTGGCAAATGGGTGTATATCAGGAGTGAGAAAGGTTACTTGTGGGGTGCCCCAGGGGACCACATTGGGACCACTGCTTTTTATAATGTACATAAATGACATACATAGAGTGGTGCAAAAGTGTAGAGTTCAACATTTTGCAGATGATACAGTGGTGTATACATCAGACTCAAATAGGGATTTAGCTGAAGAACACCTTCAGAAAGACCTAGCAGGAATAGATTTATGGTGCAAGCAAAACAAAATCTCCTTAAATGTGGGGAAGAGTAAGATTATGACATTGATGACGGCCAGGAACAAAAAAAGTCTAGAAGGGGCAAAAATCTTTATAGGAAAGAACGAAATAGAACGAACAGAAAATTACACATACTTAGGTGTAAATATTGATCATCAGCTAACTTTCAAAGATCACCTTCAGGAAAAAATTAATAGGGCCAAAAACAAAATCTATTACCTGTCAAAATTAAAAAGGATAGCTTCACCAGAAACTATTAGAATGCTGTACAAGGTCACCATAAGTCCCATTCTTGAATACGGAGACACCATATACAATGCTGCTCCAAAGAACTTACTAGACAAGCTGCAGATCATACAGAACACAGCTTTGAGGATATCTGAGGGTTTGGATAAAAAAACTAATGTTCAAAATTTACACCGAACACTAAAATTACCATTACTCCATAAAAAGAGAGAGGCACATTTATTGGAATATGCTTTTAAACTAAGTCAAAATGAGGAAAATATCGATGACAGGAAAATTAACCTTAGGAGCCTTGATTCGGGAAAAACCTTATTAGTACCAAATCCGAAAACAGAGAAAATCAAAAGATCCCTCATTTATCAAGGACCCACCCTTTGGAACAGCATACCAACCAATCCAAAACTCTATAACTTAAAGGAATTCAAAACTTATCTTAAGGACTATATGCTGAAGGAATAATAGTGGGCAGGGGGGAAGGTACTTCCTGGGTCGCCTCCCACTCCTGGCTGCAGGAGTTTGTTGTTTTAATCTGTAAATTGTATAATCATGATTTGTTATTCCAATCATGAGGTGGCATGTAAATTGCCGACACAACATTTGTAAGCTTGTAAGACTTACACCCTCTTTAAAATTGTTTAAAACCTACTGCAAGGCTACATAGCCCCCACAATAGATGTGGTAAGATGATATGTTAATTTAGATTTATTTTATATGTATTTCTCTTGTATGTATTATAGAAACACTTATGTTCTTGTAGTGAATTAGAGGGTTCTATCGGAAGAACTGTCAAGGCAGAGATATGTGACCCATTTTTCCGAGTAGTCCATATGTAAAAAAAGAATTTGGAAAAATAAAGTTTCAATAATAATAATAATAATAAAGATATATTTCCACATGAATCTTTAATTAGGTCATCAACAATTATAAAGCATGAATACTATATAGTAAAGTAATAGTAAAGGGGAATGCATCACAAGATCCTTTGCACATTTCCTTGCTTGTGTCCACAGCTCCGTTATGTCCCCTGTACTGAGGCTCTTGTACCATTTCTTCAGTGGTTCCCTGTTTCTTTTAAAGGGGAAGTTACGCTGGGGTCCGTATACATCATTCCCAACTTGTGATATGGGTCGGGGAGGCGGAACAGCCAGTCACGTGATATTCTTGCATAGATAATGCCCCAAACAAAAACAGTTGTTATCAGGGGCACATGGCCTTTCCAGTCAGATAGACATAAGGAACTTTTAAGTAACCAGTGTATACAAAGCAATACTCCTCCCCCCATGTGGTGTTGTTGTGTCATGTGACAGGTGTAAACACAGTTTAGTTTGACAGCTGTTTCAATTTAAATGTACAACAGTCATATTCTCAATGGAGTTAATGAATTAGTGATGTAAAGAGGGCTACGATTTTTAATGTAAGTAGACATCATTGCCTACATATATTCATTTATATCTGTAGCTATTTACATGAAGAAACAGTGGCTAAAACGATTACAATAAAACTCACTCTCACAATAGAACTGATATTTAATATTTTATATCCCTACTTATTACCTTCAAAATAATGTGCCTATAAAAATACTACCATTTGTCTGTATTTTCGGCACGTCCCTTTGCCAGAATCATGTCAAATGTAATTTTTAATAAAGTACTATAGGCCTATATGTATATCCTCCCCCACGAAAGAATGTATACATCTAGAGCTACAGTAAGCATCAAAACAAGATATAGATTAAAGACATATTTTCATAGGCATTGGTTGAATATTCTATCTAAAGAAAATAAAGAATAGGGAACTGCTTATCATATAATAACAACAGCCCTGTATTTGGCTACTACTCCATTTCCTGTAACAACAAATGAAATTATACACTCATAGACACATGAAACTCATATCACACAATTGAGCTGGTACACTTAAGAATGATTCATGTTGTTTAATTCGACTTTAAAACTCCATTCTTTCATTAAGAATAAATCATAGCATTCATTAAACCCAAAAACAAACCCCCCCAAAAAACCAAAAAAATACTAGAAGCTAGATTGACTTGCTTGTGTTTATATATGTATATGAGGTTGTATTATTGCTGTCGACAATTCTATGCAATGAATGGAATAACCTTACTCTGTCTATCATTAAATATTTAAATTGATTAATTCGCACGAACTTATCAAAGTCTAATAAACAAAATCTGTTTTGAAATGTGTAACATGAGATTAGCAGGCTTGCCTGTAAATGTTTTCGCAATAAAATTTATTTAAAAAAAAAAAAATTAACCTAACTTCTCCCCATCATGCACCCAGTGCCATGGTGTCCCCATATCCATCTCCATATCCATCCCCATTCCTCCCTCTCACCCAAACATGCTAGCCTAAAACTATATGATACATCCGAAAGTCTCCATTAAATGAGGAGGCGAAGAATAAATTAAAATACATTTTGTTTATTATTTTGGGTAAAAGCTAGGGTATGAAGGTCCAGCGATGAACATTTTCATTTGTTGAACAAAATAAATGGTGAGGTATATCACATAAATATCACATTGTCTGTTGAAATTGCTGGGTAATAAATAGTTGAATATTAAAAGAAATAACCAAGGGGATTCGCTATGCGATTCTCTTTAGGGCGTGATGAACAGAAGTTCTTGTGGAGGAGAAGGGGCGTATATAGGACGCCACTGCATCAGACGCCCACGTCCCATGCGTTTTCACATCTTGGAGTGACGCTCCGGCAGTGTTGTAAGCATATGACGCCGACCCCCGGCGAAGGCTATGTAGCGAGAAGAGGAATGAATCAAGGTGGGAGGCTTTTAGGAGCACCTTCCATTGAGTCACGATATAGTTGACGGTCATGTGTCGGGCGTTAGGGAATTGTAGTAACGGAGAAGACAATTCTCTAGGTGGTGACTGTTTGTCGAGGCATAGGAGGGCTCTGCGGAGGCAGAATATTGGATCATCTGTCGCCGGGACAAACAACACGGTGGCCTGAGGCGACGACTGCATTGACTTAGACCACTTGATGGATATATATGAGCCGTCCGATTCAATCCTGAAATCTCCCCGCGTCAGATGTCTAGTGGCGTCAAAGGAGGCACCAGATCTGGGGGCGAGATTGCTCTGACGCAACATGCCCATATACATCACTAGTATGGCAACTCTGATGTGTGTAGGGAAATCAAGAAGGTGTATATTCATTAATATCTTCTTCAATATCTGTGGCGTGACAGGAAGCTTCGGCTGGGGGACATGTCTGAGCGTCAGTTGCAGGCCCCTTATGGCGTAGGCGACCCGCGGATGGTAGAGAGAGGCCGAGGCATATCCCGTCAGCTTGAAGAAAGTCCTGACGCTTGTAAGAGTGTTTATAATGGAAGCAGGAACTTTTGTATACTTAGCTAGATATTCGATGAACCAGCATATTAGTTCAGGGAAAGGTTGCTTGAAATCATGGCCCACAGCTTTGCAGAATGCAATATACTTCCTGACAGCCGCGTGTCTATTTGCTACGGTCCCCGGGCGATGAGCTTGGCGTTGTCTGGCCTGAGCAGCTTTCACGGGGTGCCTAGGTTGCCTGCCTAATAGAACATATGAATGTTGAACATATTATCACGAGCACAGGAAATATAAATATCATTTTGTTTAGCAATGTCTCTGGCTTTGATTAATTCTTCCGAAGAGAGAGCTGCCCGAGAGAGTGCGTCAGCTATCACCATTTGTAAGCCCAGGACATGGACAAACTCATATTGGACTTGGAACTTCATCGAATGATACCAGAGCGCCCTGGCGCAAGCACCCAGAGTCGGGTCTCTGGCTCTCCCACCTCTATAGGCAAACACCGCCGCAGAATTGTTGCAGTGTATCCTTATTATGCCCCCGGCGTGCCTGGATCTCGTAAAGAAGCAGGCAGCTGCCAGGCAATTGATTGCCTCCAAGTGGTTGATAGATTTTTCAGACAACATTTCAGGCGTGAATGTGTACATATAGGCGTGGTGACCATTGGTGGCACCTCCTCCCTTGAGGCAAGCGTCGGCCCATATGTTTTCCACAACTTGTTGATGCGGAATTATTGCCTTTCCATTGAAAGCTTCTGTGTATTTAAGAAACCACTTCAAGTCAGACTTTATGTAAGTGGAGATGGTGACCTTCTCTCCTGCGGCTGCACGGAGGCCAGCCAGAAGTCGTTGCATGAAAAGGCGTGCGGGTGCAATAATTTTGGCTACGTGTGCAATCTTGCCCACCAGTGATTGCATGGCGCTTGTTGTTATTTGGTGTTGACGCAGAGTATTTGCTAGTATCAATGTCAATTCCCAGCCACCTTACTGCGTGGCTAGGGCCCTGCAGCTTTTTGCGTGTGACTTGTAGTCCCAGATCTGTAAAGAGTTCAATTGTTAGTTGCATTTGACAATTTACTATCTCGACAGATTCACCGATTATAAGTAAATCGTCCAAGTATTGTTTAGCTGTTATCCCTTTCTTCTGCAAAGCACGCACTATGAACTCCGCCATAGACTGCATCACAAAGGCAGAACTACGAGCTCCAAAAGGAAGCACCTTATCGATGTAATAGGCGTCATCTACCATGATTGCCGTCAGCGGCCAGTCTAGTGGGCAGAGGGGAAAATGTCTATATGCGCGGCTCAAGTTGATGACAGCCATTGCTGGAACCACGTGATTTCGCTTCTGTATAGCTTGCAAGCGAGAGTCCAAGTGGCGTGTATGCCAGACTTGGGAATAGTTCAGTTCTAAGTCGTGGAGGTGGCGCCACCCATTCAATGCCCTGTAATGCTTCGTCATTACCCGCCTAATGGATTTCCTTAATATTTACATTTTTAAAATCAGTCCTAATCATAATTTGTGATAATGATAATGCTTATCTTGTTAACTCAGCCTATCATAGCATTCATTAACCTAGCTTCTCCCTGACTCACCCAGTGCTAGAGTTGCATGCTGCAGCATGGGGTCCCCCCATTTCTCCCTCTCACCCAAACGGCAAACATGCTTGCTTAAAGCTGATTTCCCTAGTATAAATATTGAATGGTTCTGTTGAAATTACATTCAAATTAGTTCCCAAACTCACTATTATTGATCTCTTGCTTAATGAAAAGTTCAATAAATGTCTAAATTCCATGAATCTATGATCACGGACATACAAGAATAAGCGCGGGCGAATTCGCCATAGTAATATAGATGCATTTTGTAGACACTAGGTGTAGACACTATCTAGAGATGAACCCAGTCTCTCAGCCTGTGACACACTTAGTGCGCCTGCACAAGGTGACTTGCCCATGCGCATAACAATTAGACCTAGTGTGCCTGCACAAGGTGACTTGTCCATGTACATAATGATTAGACTGCCATCTACACAGGTCTCTTTGGAATCATTCAGTATCATTGATAATATGGGTGTCCACTGATGAATTTATTGACTATTTAGATTAGAAATATATTTAACTTCAACATTAAGAAAGAGACCCAAACTCTTGGGACAAGGTAGGGCAGGGTGTTTGTTCGAAATTTGTTTAGAAAATAGCAGGGAGAGTAGCTTTAAAACCATAAATTATGTTTGACATTCTCAATAGATTTCCATGATATATATTTATGGTATACATATTTAGAATCAGTACAAATCATAATAATAATTATTATTAATAATAATCATAATGATAACGCTTACCTTGTTAACTCAGCCATTCTAGCGTTGCATCAGAACAGAAGTCTCCCGATACAAATAAGAATAACTTGTCCTTGGCACAGAGTTGTATTTCAAACACTGGAGTAAACGCTGCAATTTTCTCTCGTTGGTCAGCTTGAAACTAGGTCATTCCAAATATAGAATGCCTTGGAAGGATGCGTGTAAAATTTAGTTACCCCATGATAGGGATCCATAGTATAATAAATACTCAACGTATTAACTAATGTCATATATGAGATGGTCAAGATGTCCCCATCACATAGATTTTTTTTTCTCCAATCAGTTGAGATTTGGTGACACAACCCTCCATAATGTAACGCTATGTTTATTTGAGCCAGTCACAGGCTAAACGCTGAAATCATTTGCCGCACAGTGGTACGCCCGTTCGGGTTGCTAGTCTAATACCTGTGCCCAGTCTTGCCGCTGAACACAGGTAGCCTATGCAGTGGCGCTAGCAGTGGTAGTGGGAGAAGGGTAGGTGAGACTGTGTGCGGGACTGAGAGCATGCTGGCGTGGTGGCAGTGCTATTTGGGAAGCCAAAATTGTATCTACATGTGGGTATCTTTTCGGTTGATTAATTGATATGGACAAGTATGTGATTAATGTTATTTAGTTTATCTGCTCTAGACTGTATGTCTTGAACATTTTCCATACTCAGAAAGCTTTTGGATATGTGAAAATGTTGAGAAAAAGGCGAAATCAGATGAATGGGTTGTACCTAAATGCGAAGGACACCGATTGGTTGTGCAACAGTTTCTGTTGTTACGAGGACCATGTTATGCTTTTCACGGAAAAGTGGTTGGTCGCTGTTCATCCAGGAAAGTTTGTTATTATAGGTTGACTGTCTAAAGCCGGGAATCCACACAGCGACTTTAGGGCCAAGTCGCTCATATTTTCTGCCCAAGTCGCTCAAGTTTTCAGTCGCTCTATGTCGCCCGTCATGTCGCTCATGTTGGCTGCTGTGTGGATTCCCAAAACAAGATCTTCTTCTAGCGACACCACTAATTACCTCAGCGACTAGCATGGGCGACACAACATGAGCGACTAGATTAAACATTTTCATTCCAGTCACTCAAACAGTGAGCGACACGGGGGTCATAAACACCAAGTCGCCCGTCGGGAGGTCGCCCAAGTCGGTTTGATATGCTACATATGTGTGTGGATTCCGGCCAGGGAAACACCTTTGAGCGACTTGAAGTGTTTCAGCCAATCACAAGCCTAGAAAACTGTGATGTTGCTCAACCTCCATGTAGCTGTAGCTGTTAGAGCGACTGGAATATTTTTATTTCAGCTGTGAAAGTTTGGCGACACCACCAAGTAGCCATACAAAAATCGCTAGTGGATTCCGATTTGAACAGGCGACTTGTATGTTGTCGCTCATCCTTAGTCCTTCAATAATGTGCAAAGTCGCTACATATTAAGGCATGTCGCTCAATTAAAAAGATATTAAACACTTGGTAGAATCGTGTAAAGTCGCTCACCGTTTTGAGGCGACAATGGATTTAGGCCTTAAGTCCCGCGAATATTCAAACAGTTACTGCCAATAATCTTAGATCTGTAACGTATATGTGTCCTTCACTGATACAACCCAGAAAACATAATTCAGCCTTGCCTAGCTTAACTTCACTTCTGTGCTTGAATTTGATGAATTGTAATCCCAGGATTAGCTCAATCTCAGTCCTTAATCTGCACCCTGGAGCCGACAAAATTAATTTGATCGTGTAATATTGACTAAAAAGGTCAATTTTACGTATGGTTTGCATTCATATTTTATATAAAAACGCTCTCAATTAATACAGTCCAGATATATATGTGACCTGAACATGAATCTTGATAACCAGTATTTTATCAATGATCGCGCATTTAAGAAGAGGGCATACGGAAGTATTGCAAGGAAGGCCAAGCCAGTCCTACGGCCAATACCAAGGACATTTGGGAGAGGGGGTTCCCCTAAAAAACCATTACCATGCTATGACAGGTTTATCTGACCCTTATCTTCGGTCCCCTCCATTGTCAGAGTTATATACCCCTCCGACCAAGTCACATTTCATATATTCCCTTTGATGAGGAAGTAAAAAATATTGTTTTGGTTTAGAGTGTGGCATGGAAAAGTCATTAAGATAACCTCCATGGCCACGACCCCCATAAATTGTAAGTTGAGACACTGACTCTGAGCGTCTGTCTCACTCAGCTTGAGGACCGTCCTTGGTATTGGCCGCCCCACTGAAGCCACCATCCTTTACCATTTGCATGCATATAGTGATTAAATTATTCTTTGGGACAGCCAATCACAAGTCAGACTTTTTATCGTCTGACTTAGTTCGCCACCGAAATTGATTGTTTCGTTCTTTAGTATAACGAAAGGGCACGCCACCTGTTCGGCGGCCAAGCCTAGCATCATGTAGCATAACTTTAGACTTCAGTATAATCATGATCTGTGAAAGATTGTGGTTAATTCTTTGTGCTACAGAATATGTTTTGTAATTGAGATGACTCGCGGAACAAAATTGCTTCTCTGTATACTCAAGAGTCGGTCCTAGTAGCTTAAAATGACCAATTTTTAAATTATTTTATAACTGAGTAACCCTCGTTGTGAGGTTGTTCCACCAATCGCTTTCTACTGATCGTTTTTTTAATTTTCCGAGAAAGAAATGATACGAATTTGATGATTGGGACTGAAGGGAGAGTTAGCTGCATCCGTCCTTTCCACATTTTAATCTTTTTCCCCGTAACTTTTCTTTCAAAATGTTAAAAGCCGATCGAGACGTAATGGTAGTTTAACCAATTGGTAGAAGAACCCAATTCGTCACCATGGTAGATATTGGGACATTCATATGACTTTTTTTTAAAAAAAAATCATAAGCATATCCACGGTGTATTCATGTCGTTTTTAGAGTTGAACAATTCAATTCAATTCAAATATCCCTGAAAATTTATACATTTTATAATTTGCACTGTTCCAAAATGTTGAAAATTGGTGTTGGAAAGACTGGTTTGGGCTCATTCTATTAAATCATGCACAGTTCTAACAGCTCGGTGAACGAAGCGATCGAAAAGGAGGTGGAGAGTGTGAGAGTGATCGAGAGAGAGAAATTGACTCTTTGGAAATGGAAATTGGTGCGACGCAGAGGGTTGTCTGACCACCCGTCTATTTCTGACATGGACCATCAATCCACCCGGGAGATGAAGGAAATCCATAAATGTCATTTTGCCAGATCGAGCAATAAATATTACAAGCTACTGCCGATTCTTCTAGTCGCCCATGTTCATGCCCATGCATTATTGTATATGATTAATGTCACAAACATTGATAAACATGTTTAACATGTGTATGTGGAGCATGTGATTTATTTGAACCTGACACCCTCTCACATTAACCCCCGATCTGACTGCGCCCTCTGCCGTGTAAACATACACTGCCCCCTGCCCCACCAAACTACTTACATGCCCGACAGGGGCGCTGCTCTTCAATATGTTTAATAGCGTGTATATCGCCCGCACTCCTAGGAAAGGTATTTCCGAGCCCATTCCCTACCACGCGCCTGTTCCAGAATTAATGGGTTTTTTTTATTCTATTAAGCAATTTACAGAGAAGAAAAAACTATGAATGAATGCGACCATTTAATATACATTTATATAATTTGCGTCTCTAGAATCGACTGTGTTCAAAGAATGAAAGCAGTCGTGCAGCTAGGGACGGAGATTTGATTTGAGGACGGGTTTTTCCCCATAGGAATCGCTTATAAACAATTATATCTAATTTTCTGTTCTTTTATATCTATTTTGTCAATGAATCTTCAGGGATTTGTACGGCAGAAAATATGCGATAGATTTGCCGTCATATATTTTTAAACACGGATTAAAGAACATAGTTTTATAGGACTAATTTATCTCTCTTGATTTTGACATAAGTATATGCTCTTGTTTCCATTTGTATGAAGTGAATAAAGTGGGAAGAAACCAGGACAAGGAGAAAGAGAAAACATACGCCCAGGGAGAGAGAACCAAGAGGGAAGCATTAATTGAATAAAGATTAGGGGAGCGAAGGAAAGCGAGAGAGGGGCGAAAGAGAGGAAAGTGGAGAAAGTGGCAGGAGACGCTCTAAGAAATGGTTCTAAATCATGGCCTCTTCTGGTGACCAGAGTGAGTGCCTCCAGACAGGGTCCACTTAGAGTAAGTATCTAAATCTGACTTCCAGGGACCTGTGACGTAAAGCAAACATGTTGGGTATCAACGGTAAAATGTGGGGACCACCTAGTAAGGCGAACCACTATATAAGGTCCCCTTAGCCAGGCCTTTTTTTACTAAGTCTAAAAAGTGAGGGGGGGGAGGTTTGGCAGGAAAAAGTCTTGTAGCAAATTACTCGTACATAGCATCTAATCCGGCACTATAATATATATGATTGACATTTACCTTTTAAACAGAATACATCAATATATCAAACAAATTATACTCAAACTTAATTGTATTCGCAATATCTTGCCCATCATCGATATTACACTCGTAATATCACCCAGATGTTGCTTGTTTATAGTTTACAGATTTGGAATCAATGTTTTGTGGGTTATTTGCCATGTATATAAAAGCATAATGCATACAGCAATCAATCAATCAATCAAGAGGGGCGCCCATATAAAACAATTTTCAAGTTACCGATTTGCCACCACAGTCATCTCATCTATTGGCGATTAGATCGTAATATTATAGAAAAATTGTTCTTGAAGCGACTAGATGTATTGAATGTATTGATATTTTGAAGAATGGGGCTCGGTGTGAGATACAAGTGGGCAGTATTGCAGCTGTGAAAATATAAGACCAACATATGGATAATAAGAAATGGGAGAGTAGAGTATATTCATTACAGATTTCAAAATGTAAACTTCCATATAAAAGTATGGAGTGAAATAAGTATAAGTGCTATTTGTACTATCAGTTTTTCTTGATGCAAATTAGCACACAAATCGGGGGGAAATCTAAGTTTAACGCCCTGTGATATATCTCGATATTTTGGTAATGTATTAGAGATGTAGTTCTACCAATGATAACATACAGTAATTTTCATGGAAAGTTCAACCAACATTGTTGCATGAGGGATGCAAAAAAGGCGGTGCAATTGGTGTTTTATTTTTGTCCCTCCAAACTCACGCTCCAAACCGCAAAATTCCATTAAAATGTCTTTCAAATCCCATTAAGACGCCTACTCAAAGGCCAGGAAAGCCTTTAGCGTCCAATTACTGACATACCATTCTTATCTGATCTGAGAGGCTCTAGATCTGGGTCTAGACTGGCCGAACTTAGAACTAGGCCTAAGTCGAACATGGAAAAGAGTGGATCTCCAATCGCATATATTTAGTTCGAAATAAATTACGCATTTTAATTTGGAACTCGGTTTAACAGCTACGATAACATTTAGTTACATTCAATTATAGTTACCGATGAAATGACCAACGTTCTACTTACTACGCAATTATATTTGGTCACCATATAAATACGGTACCAAGATGCTGGATCCCCAAGTGCTGTAAAATATTACTCCCTCCCCCAACCCTAACCCCTCAGCACCCGGAGGGCTAAAACAACCGCTGCCAAAAGCCTCATGCCGCGTTGCCAGACACTGGACTTCAGGTACGCCTTGTGTTCACTGATCCTCCGCTAGGGGAACATATCCTTCCCGACGTACCGTGCGTGTCTTCCGGTTTAATGCACGCATGCGTGTAAGTTGTTGTGACAGAGATTGTCTGGATGGGTTGTGGGCAGAGGTGGGTTTTGTTCCAAACTTAAAGAGCGCTACTAGTCCCACACACATCGAATATTATTGGCGGAATGAAGTGGCTGGAGGGGTGATATCGAGAAGGGTATTATATATTTTGAACTTTGAGTTTTGACTAATATGTTGTTTCTCCCTAAATAAAGAAACTAGATATATGATCATCTCCGAAACCCAACTTTTAAAATATCCCAAATTGTTCAAAAGTAAGCGTTTCAGATGCAATACAAAGTGCTGCAGTCATTTCGTTAAATGTCTATATTTGCAAATGTATGAGAAGCAAAATGCTGAAAGAACCGAGCATTTGCCATGTTTGTGTTTTTCCCTACGTCCAAACTTACCTGAAGGGAATGCCTACAAGATAGGGCCGCACTCTTATGCATCGTGGAATCAAATCCTTTGGGTCAAACGATTTGGGTGGAAATGCGTAAATTTGTGTGCATTTACATATTTTCGCTGACCTCAGTTGACAAACCTCACTCGATGGGAGCACATTACACGGCCATTGTATAAGAGAATGATATTTAACAATTTTAAACACACATTATGGGTGTAACATGTGTTACATATATGTTACATATGTTCCATTCGCATGGAAATTTTTGCTACAGGGCCCAGTGGCTAAGATCACATCTGTCCTTTTTGCAAAATAGCACGTAAGCACAACATTCCCTGTATCAAATGTATGTTGCATGTTTTAAAACAAAGGTCAATATCTCTTATTGAGATAGTTCAAAATGACCACCATTTCCTTAAGAAATGCAAGTTATATTGGGACGACATCATATCGAAGAATTTATGGAACGAGTTCAAGACAACAAGCCCTTAAATTCGAGTCTGCAGTCAGGGGAATTGTTTGTTTGTTTTCGACATAAATTATATGCCAATATGCCAATTCCTATGAATATATAAGGTATTCACTTTATGTTTAGAACGTTTTTTGTTGTTGTTTTTTTAAAAAGAAGTGCATCAACACATGTGTACACAGTCATGTATGTTTTCAACAGTACGATAAAATCTCACATACATTAATAGTGCTCCAATGCGTGCATATTTTCTTTGTGTCGGTCGATGATAGATCGACAGTTTTTACAGGATGTTGAGACGCTATTGAACTATATGGTCAATATTGAAAATTGACAATAGGTGGACGTATTCAAGAATTCCGAATGATAGGCTGAGGCTATAGGTATAGAAGACGCGGCGTTCTTTGAACTAGTTTTTTTTTAGAAAGAAATCTTTAACTTTGAAATGATGATGGGTAATCCGTCGTGAATGGTAACTATTGGGAGGCTTATTGATGAGCACGGATAATTACAGGCTTGCATAACCATGAATAAGCACTCGCATATTTTTACTTCAAACCAATAAATCTCGATGTTCAGGGGCCCAGTCCCCAACTCCCTATCCAGTTGATGCACTTGACAAATGGGGGAAGGAGACCTTGTTAACTTTAGCTCCTGATTCCTTCCCCTTGAAATATTTCGTGTAACCAACAGTTTATAAAAATGAAAAGAAGTAATGACATATTTTATTATTTTTGCCGAGGATCAACCATGCAAATAACAACTAGCTGCTTTATGTGCTTATATCACAACACCACATTAAAACACACATCACAAATTCCTTATAAACTTATATACACATTGATATAATCACATGAATATGGTCTAAAACTAGGATGATATCCTCAAAAAACCCAATTGTGAAAGCTAAAGTAATTGGAAACACAAAACATGGTCAATTTGAATGATTTATAATCTAATTATTAGTTTTATACAAGGGGGGTCAAATTCCACATTGTTCCTTTGTTAAGAAGCGTAAAAATTGACCATAGCCTGCCCATAAAGATCTTATTCTTTTACCCCATCTTCTCTCCCCAATGTAACCCTAGCCTAATGTCCCTCGACTCCCAAGTATAGCCCCCTTGGTCCGACTCGCGCCCGACTCCACCTCCTTGAATCTCCGTCCTTCGAACCACCACAGCTAGCTGTGAGATTCTACTTTCAGTCCTGCAGGCTAGGCGGACGGTCGCGACTCGATTCTTCTGTTGCCTTCTCTATCTTCGTCCCCCTCCAAACCTGCTTCACAGTAGGAGATCACCTGTGTTACACAATCTTTAATGGAGTCAGTCATTACCTGGATTTACCGTTACACCCCGGATTATTCACTTAACTCCTATCATCCCCTTTAAAGTGGGCTCATTAATACTTGACAGTAAGTTTCTATGGGGGATACATCCAGATCCAAGCTTCCTTTTACACGTGACATAAAACATTTGTCTGAGTTCGACAAGAAGAAGAAGATAGAAAAAAGGAAAGATTGGTCATACAGGTCCATCCATGATCATGAGCTTTCCTCGCGTCCTGTAAGGATAGGTTCTACACATCAGACGACATTTAAACACATTTTAAAGGTGCTAAACTGGTAAGGAGACGCGGGCTAAACAGCGACACCACAAAACCCACAGGTTTTAACATCAGTGTGGGAGAGACACCTTTAATGCCTAGAGCTTTAAGTGAGCACTGCCTGAGCGACCACCCTATTGTCATTTAGGCGCGAACTGTCTGCTAGCGCTTCGGTTGTCGTCTGCCCAAAGATTAAAATCATTAAGCACAAAAGCTTCTAATTGTCTCATGGCAGTCATTTTACGGGCGCTGTGTCTCCCAAATTTTTAAAGCATCTGGTGCAGGGACGCCTCCCGTCTCTGGTGGTCGTCGGTCGCAGACTGTTCGGACTTAACTGTTGTGAAAAGAGATGGCAGTGTGTGAAAGAAGGTTTTAAAGAACAATGGCGAGTGGAGGTGAGTTAGAATTAAAAGGGTTAGGGCCTTAATAGTCAGGTAAATGACTTGTGGTGTTATTAAAGGCTTAGAGTAAGTGGCGAGGAGGAGGAGGTGGGTGGAGGAATATGAGTGGAAGAGGGAAAGAGGAGGAGGAGGGGTGAGGAAAAGAGGTAGAGGAGGAATATCACAACCACCATCACCGCATGCTTATGTACGTCTGCACACATCCAACTAAACACTCTGGAAATGAAGCACAACCACTGAAGAGCCCCGTGGCAAGCTATCATCAGTCTAAATCTCTAAAGTCATGAGCATACAAGCGGGAAATCTAGGCATATATGGATTTTGGATCAGTGCGACAAGCACTCTACTTATACAAACATGATCAATGATCTCCCTTGGAGGAAATTAGGATTGTTATCTGCGATCATCCTTGGCCAATTTCCAGTCTGAGGCATCTCCTAGCTTTGACTCTGTCACACATTCACGGATCGTAACACTAGCACTTATTCTCGTATTTTGTTTGATGAAATATCTTTTTCATTATTAGAGTGCATCATATATCTCGGAAAGTCTGGATTCCTTTCACAATCTGACTACTAAAAGTTGTTTTTAGTTTTTGTTGGACATCAGGATTGATAACATATATGTTGGCATCAGGATCCTCACTTGAGCACCAGAGAACTCCTCCTGGGTGTGGCATAAACACCCAGAATGGTGTGGAGGAGTGGGAGGACATGGGTTGACGATGGTCAAAAGGAGAGACCCAGGAGAACTAGAGGAGAAGGCAAAACAAGAGGAAGAGGCGATGGTGGCGATGGGATGCATGGTACAGGGATGTCTGGGATGACCTTGCGGATTACATTATCACTCATTATGTTCAATATGTTCTGTATCTCCAAGACATACTCACAGCTTATAGGTATGTACGAACCATTTTCCCAATAATTTCAATCTCTTAATTGTTATTGTTTTTTCATGGATAAACATTAACTAATTGTTATATATGCGAAATCAGAAATGTAGTTTTCCCACTTGGACTTTTGTATTTCCTTTTGCTATCCCGACCACGAAAAAAGTGTCTTTCGGCATGAGGCAAGATGGACGCAAAGTTAGGTGATTTCTAACTTGTGATACTGTTTTTTCACTGTTGAATCTTCTGTACTTCTATCTAAACTTTAAGTTTTTAAAGTGTGGCTCCCCCACGATCTCAGTTATTTCCTACACTGTTTGGTCTGTATATATATCAGCAGTGTTAGTGTTTGAAAAGTTATTGATTGGCTACATCGAACATGGCCAAAACTCTGCACCATTTTAAGATTTGTGTTTTTTATACAAACTGAAACGTACATCAGAATTAAGGTAACATTCTTTATGTATTATTAGAAAGTTGAACAAGGATTTTCCAGATGTAATTTTATGATTCATTGTAAACTTGGAGGTTTTGTTCGAAATAAGTATAATTCGAAAACTATTTTAGGGGATACTCTATATAGGGGAGGGTTCCATAGATAGAGAAGATAGCAAATTTGAGTTTAATTCTGGAAGGAGCTTCTGGGAGCGTGGGAGGTTGCCTCATTGTTACAACATATTGAACATGCCTATTTCCCCTCCATCTCTCTATCTAAATATGCGCGTGTTGATTCGGAAGGAGGGCCCGCGAAATATGCCCGCAATACACACATACAACCCGGCAATCACATACAAACCCCCACATATCCATCTTTCTAGGGATAACACACAAGACATTTCTGTTCCCATTGATGTGTAATGGGAGTTTTAGCAGGGAAACTGTTAAAATAAAGGGACTACTCTTGATTGGATAGTAGGTGATCGAAATTTATGTCTATTTAATATAATCTAAATAATAATAATCCTATAATTTTGAAGTACATGATGACTGCATGGCAATGCAGCCGAATACTGGCTGAAAGTTTACTCATAAATTATAAATTACTATCTGTTGCAATGATAGATTCGTACTTTAAAACATGCATCGCATGCCCATTACCAACCAAACCAAAAGCCAAAATGCATTGAAAATCATGTCATCACTGAATCAATTTTACCACTAGTGAACGTACAGAAATCAAGTATTGGGTACCGTAACCTCATCCCTACACAAAAGGCTACGTATTAATAATATAGTTAAAACACAAGTCACTGTGGGACACAAGGGAGGAAAATTTAGGTATACCCTTCAAAGCTTCGCCCTGCGCCATATCCTTGCAGACATAGGCGACGTGACCAGATATCCAATTAGCTAGGCCTATAGAGAAATATTTAATTTTAATTTATTCACTTATGCAATCAATAAATGCAACAATTTAGAGAGATTCCTATACTGTATAGATTTCCATATTATCATACTCTTACATTCTCTGTACATGTATGTGTAAAAACATCCACATTAAACACAAATTCAGTTTAGAAAATAAAGGCAACATATTAAACTATTATGTCGAACTTTAGATATTCATTACAGACTTCAAAGTACTATTTTTGGTAAGGAAAGTGACCTGAAACCCCCTATAGATTTATATCAGACTGGAGGGGGTGACTATTCAACAAGCTCGTTCCAAGGTGGCGGGGATCATGAGGAGGAGGTGGGCAATTGGGGCCATGAGTTTGTTGTTGTTTACACAGATACTTGGTGTGGTTTATGGGCGTGTCAGGTGCGTGATCAAGTGGTAGGGAACTATTAGCTCGAGCAATACATGTGCATGTCGTATTGGCCAATACGATAAAGAAGGGAGAGGCATCCAAGAAAGCAGCGTAATGGAATGAATGCTTCCTGGGTAGCACCAAGGCCAGCCCCTCATCTCTCCTTCTCACTTTATTTGTTTGCATTCATACTCATGATTCAATCGCAGACGGCTCGTCTTCAGATTTGATTTGGCCCCATACATACAACCCCCATCTTCAGAATACTATATTATTATATATCATACCAAATTCACAGGCACCGAATATGAATTCTCACTTCTTTTCTGGACCACAATTATGCCCCAACGTAAGGCGGCACGATGCCATCAGATTTATTTTATATTGAATATACACAGGAATAAATTGTGTATACACGGTAATAAAAATATATCCTAAGCCATTTTTAAAAAATTCTGTGTAGCCCCCCCAAAAAGGTGATGCCAAACCCTCAGTTATGAAAAAATTATCCTGAAGGCCTATATCAAAAATACATGATTAACGAGATGTCGTTGTTATAATTGTTTCTGTGTCTCTGATACTTTCGGTTTATTTTGTATACTATCCAGATATCATTATTAAATGGTCGTTCAAATGTGTCCCTATACAATTCGAGATGATATAGCAATGGGTTTCCATGGTATTCTCCCGATTATAATTCTAAGATACTGCCTTGAACGGTTCTAGGTCTATAACCACCTCCGGCAGACTAAGGGAATTAATAACCTGCATTTTCTCCATAATGGGGGCTAGCTGGAAGGCCTACCCTCGGGTAGAAGTAAAGTCCTATTTCTATGTATAATGATAGAAATAAACATTTTATAATAATAATTTTGGAGTGGTTGGTTCACTGTCTGTGCATAATTATCCACCAAACAATGAACCACTAGCACCTTTTAATCACTTTTAAAGAGTATCAATTCGCATAGGCCTTTCCTGAATAATATCACTACGTTTGTCAAATACACTTGTAATAACAAACAATGGCCTTCCATTCCTTTGCACTAATTGCTTAACAATGTGTGCATACCATAGCTATTACCATCTCTTAGTAAATGATTTCAAAGAATAACAAAACAGATTGCTGTTATTTTCAGATAATTCAATAGGGAAAATTACATTCGTGTTGATAAAATAGACCCCATCCATCATAGGCAAGCATGATATGACAGACAACCACTTGTAGAATGCCAAAATAATGTACACACACTTGAAGGTGTACATACATACCTTGCCTGGAGCAAAAAGATGTGGAATTCCAGCGATCATCAATATTAATTAGATAAAGCTGGATGGGGTATTTATATAGGTAGGGTGTAAATAGATGTGTAGGTTAATGTGAATTATGAGCTAGGTGGAGTAAAGCATGAGATACTGACAGTAATTAGCATGGGAGTAATGAAGATATGCTTAATTACCCACACCCTACAATAGATCACAATGTGCGCTATATCCTAGAGAGTAATATTGGTTTATGTTCGTGAGCTATACATACAGTCGCAGACGTTTGGTATCATTCAAGGGTAAAAAGTCAAGGAGATTAAGATGCTGAAGATTGCACGTGTGCATCCATTTCTTCTTGTCCGTCTAGTCTGGCATACAGATACTTTAATTTCCAGTCCCCAATCACATTTATGTCCAATACTGTTGCAATTATTCACCTATGGACATGGTAATGTTTTATTGAAGTTCCTTTTGGAAAGTTAAACATTAATAAATTATGTATTAACTTTCTCCGTCTACACACCAACATACAATGCGATTGGCTATAAGGTGAGATCATTTAGACTTGTGGGGTTGTTCAACTAAATGGTGCTACCCTTACGTCTTAATTGTTCGGTATTTTAAATGTTGAAAAAGAAATGGCGGGAAAAGGAATGAAGAAATCGAAAGAAAGGATGCAGGCATGCAACTGCCCCTTCAGTCCTAATCGTCCAATTTCTACCATTATTTTGGAATATTAAAATAACACGAGCAGAGCTTAATGTAAAATCTGGTTCTTCGTTCGCCACAAAACTATTTTGAACGACGTTAAAATGACTTATAAGGCATGTTAAATAGTGATACATATCTGTTCATACATATTACATGATTATATACATTTCTATATACAATTCTGAGATTATTGTACCCTCTCGAAATTCCACCCATATTATATACATGAGTCAGGGGGAAATAAATACTGTGCCCCCTACAATCATCGATGAAGATTGTTCCACGTTCGAATCCACAGACCTTGTAGTAATTACTCAATTAATTATCTCTGTGTTTAGTGATTACCATGCCTGCAATCGCTCATCCCATGTAGATAGCCTCAAGGGGTGATATATCGTGTTCATATGCCTGATGATCCGAAGGATTTTGAGGAATTAGTGTGACTGGCGTTCTTATTTCCCCCGTAAATCTTACAAGTGAGTTTTATGCTAGGTAATTAATTATCAGCCAGGTGTGGAGAGAATAAGATCGACTATATATACATGCATACATCGAATGGTCTAGGAATGGTATATCACAATAGCATACCAACAATATAATTACTACTTCTATATATACGTGCTTGAGTACATATCATTATTCCACCCACAATATTATATCTTTTCAAGTGTTCTTGTTAATTTGCGGTGCTCTCAAGGACCTTATTCAAAAAAGACATCTCATCACTTCATATATACTTATTCCAATTGTACATGCACATTATTTGTACATTTTAAAAATATCTTAATCAAACAATATTTCCACAGTTCGGTTCACGTTCACATCAGTTTCTTCTTGCAGTAACGTCCTACTATAAAGGCATTTTACTTTCGCTCTATTTGTATAAAGTTATTCACAAAGTATTTGACTGTGTTTAGGTTGTGTTTTCGTCATTGTCGTCACCTTTTAGTCTTTTTTCGTCTCCCTCTCCACATGGGTCAGCCTCTATAGATATAGAAAGGTTCCTCGTTCCCCACTTCGTCCATATTCAATTTCCCATTAGATACTTTGAGTCTGTTCGGTTTTATTCTCTGTTCTCATCTTTTCAGTCTTATTCTCTGTTCTCTGCTTGTCTGTTTCCATATCAACATTTTCTTATCCTACTTGATTCAGTGGTAGATAAAATAGTCATTACGTGGTTTAAGGTTCGAAAGCTAGAAACCACTTCTATTGACGCGTCATCAATAATTCCTCCCTTGTTTGCTGTTCCATAATTATAGCTTCTTCTCATATAAGGTCATTTGCCCCTAATAGTAATCTACATGAAATTATATACATTGTATAATCATATCTCATTTCCAGCAAAGCATTTATCATTATTTCTTCTCCTTAACGATATTTTCTCCTGGTTTCTCCCGTTGATTATATAGTATTAGCAGTATATTTGAATTGAAAAGTGAATTATATTTCTTGAAAAGTGAATTACATTTGTTTTGCTGCTCACCAAGTCCTGTTCGAGGAGCAGCATAAGTCTCCGGATCCCTCACCTGTTGTCCTTCTCCTCCTCCGGCGTCCTCTCCTTATCTCTTCTATCTCCAGGTTCACGTTTCATGGCCATGTGAGAGGTATGTGAAGGAGGGTTATGTCGGGGAGGAGAGACCGGGGCTGGGCTTTGTTAACGCCGGGGCTTATCTCACTAAGGATCGGTAGGGCTGGTCGGGCAGCCGTGCGTGTGAGGAGGGCCGGGCGACTAGACTAGGTAGCCATCAGGAAGGGTGACTTATGGTTTACCTACATCAGGTATATCTTAGTGAGTACAGACATGGAATGTGGTCAGAGACAGGCATAGAAATGGACATCAGAAATATAGGTAGTACAGGTAGGCAAGGTGTCGGGTAATTAGAGAATCACAACTGGCCGCAGTCGCACATGCACATTGTAGAGAGTGAGTGATAGATAGTTCTGGGGAAACGTCGTGAAAAGTGTGCCACCTATTTTAAACATTTTGACAATAAGACAACAACATGCAGTAGCATATATATACCACCATATTCTTCTTAAAATATTCCAATGATTTTATCATGGTTCTCATTCCTCCTCTCAGTCTAGGGGAAATTCCAGAAAATTAGAAAATAGGTGTGATCCTGACTGAGAAAATTTGATTTGATTTGATTTGAAATACTCTTTTATTTGTCCAAGTTGTCAGCACAAATGGGTTGACCGGAGTCAGGTCACCCATGTCTGTCGACAATATTTTATAATGCTTTCGACATTCTCTTCTGCTATGATTACGAGTATTCCACATTTAAAAAAAAATATTTGCAAAATTAAGCTACAATAATAGAAATATGACTACTGATATGTAAACATATTTTTCTTTTCTTTTTTTATTAGACGATCAACAATACCCATGCATGATTTCAAATAGTTCATATTTTAACCAGTTTTGTGCATAATGTACACGGCATAAATAGTGACTGAAATGTTGGTGTCGGAATTTTACAAACATTCTCTGTTTTTAATTATATATTATATTTCTTGAATGTCACAATCTAGAATTCGTGACGATAGTATGCAGGAATAACTTTCATCGAATACTTAAGTAGACATAACGTTTATCAGGCTGCATCTCGGCAAAATTCCTTCATACACAAAAATTATAATCTGCGTTCTTGTGTTGAGCGGAACAGAGCGGAGTCTGTCATGTTTATGATAAAGATATCACCAAATAACCAAGCCTAATAGACGCTCATTTTCTGATATGATCACTTTTCTGAACATGCAAAGAGCGTTCAAAAGTCACGATCCGGTAATAGGCCTGTAACTGAAGAAATGACAGGAAGTCAAGGGTCATGGTGGCGACCCCAATGGGGGGTTTGTAACCAATCAGGAAAGTGATTTACACTTTTTTGTGAATAATGTGTTGTGCTGGTGAGGTATATGGAGGAGGAGAAGAAAGACGAGAGAGGAAAACCTTCAATTGTAGGAAATTAAATTACATGTGGTTATGAATAAACTTAGAGTAAAATGTTTAAGGTATAAGAATGTTGGTGCTGATCTATTCTCATTATTTTCCATCGATTTTACACTGCTGGTACTAATAACCTCATTTTGGGGAATTTATATCAACAGATCAGAGATAACTGACATGATCCCTATATATGAAATAAAGTTGGAATTCCTAAACCCCTGCATAACCGTCAATTCTTTTCCTTTTACACATGTACATACCTCCGTATACGTAAGCATATCAATACTTTTAGAATGTATTCACCTAGGACACTGAGCGGTCGAAATGGAACCACTAGTTTTGACCTGTGTATAAACGCCGTGATGGTTAATTAAGTCTCTGGGCGATATGTATTATAATTCATATTCTCCTCATGAGATTAATTATTGTTAATACTTTATAATTACTAATTCTTAGCAGCTTTGATTTTTCCTGTCATCCTGGACACCCCAAGAAATGAAAGCCATTTTTAGGTGCTGATTAGTTATAGGGTTCCCCTTTGTCCATATACCAATTGTCTTTCAAACTTTCTTCAAACTTTCTTCAAACTTTCTTCAAACTTTCTTCAAACTTTCTTCAAACTTTCTTCAAATATGGACAGATAATGCATAGGTTATATACTCATTGCATTATACCGATTATGTTATTAGTTTGCTGTTCTCCTTGCTGTAGGTACTGTGGCAGAGTGTGACCTGCCTGACGGAAATATCGTGGACATCGCCGGTATTTCAGACAACCCTTGCATCACCTGCATATGCCTGGTAATGTATTAATTCTAGTTCATCAATAACGATTGCTATATAGTAGCTGTTATGTAGTGTTAAAAGGCCTACACTCATCCATGTAAGACGTTCTAACTCGTGCGTATAATTGAAATGACCATGAGAAGAGTGGCAGGTGTTTTGATATACCTCGCTTTCATGCATCTCGTTATGAGGTTTCTGTGTTGAAACATATTTGGTTAAATAAAAAGTTATTTTTCATATTCTACCAGATATGTCCATGTCCAACCCCTCTCACATGCACGACCGTCGACGATGAGAGGGGAATTGTATCATTTTAATATTATTAAAGTGTTTTATAAATGTTATATGGTACGCTTATATGACCATGTAGAATACACATGCAAATGGGAAAAACTTCCTTTTTAATAAGATTAGCTTCAATCACCCCACACACTTCTCCCCCTCCCCCCGCCCGTTTTATAGCACATAATCAATCTAGGCTCCTATTCATGTATAATATTATATTAAATATAAAAAAGAAGAGGTCATTAAAATGGTGGATAGAGAAGGGAGGGAAGGGTGAGAGTCACACAAACTTTATGTAGAATAGAAAGTGTACTTCAAGATGGGTATTGAGATAAAGTGCAGACAGCATTTCACTGTCTGCTGCCGCTCAACTATAGCGTGGCGGTGCAGGGAAGGAGTCCCAGAAAAATTGAATCAAATGATCAGGAGGTTTTTTTAGTAATGATCTTTTCACAACCTCTCCGTCCCAAGCACACACAAACCATGTATTTAAGCTATTCAGAGATCGTTAAGTTGATAGAAGGCATATAATACTACCCTCGAATGGCTGAACTTTAGTTTTCTTTATAAAAAAAAACGCAGTCCTTCATTTCCATGTCAAAGCTCTGTCATAATAATAACTCAGTGTTGCAAACAAGGGAAGTTTATATAAAACATAGGAGATCGGGAAAAAAACTGTATATCATTATTGAAAACTGTCTTGGGTTGTCTAGACGAATGTGAAAGTATATTAGGAAAGGAATCAAGATGAGAAGAAAATTAATGGAGAACATTAGTTAACATGATTAGTAACCCACTGCATGGTAATTAACATATTAATGATGTTGTCAACGTAACTTCAATGGAGGTAGTAAGTGTTTTCGACCTTAATTTTGTACATTTGTTTATAAAAATCCAATCATAATATGGCAACCCATGAAAACAGCCTAAATAAATAAGACTATGCGTATATTTGCATTTGAACTTTGAAATGCTTTTACCAATAAAATGTTTTTAAAGGGCAGAATATAGATTTTCCTACTTTGATGCACTATGACAGAATTACGTTTTTGAATTCAATTTTGACTTCGATGAAATCCACTCTCATCAGAAAAGGTTGGCAAAACCATGATATTTTCTTCCCACTCTGTATGAAGCTTCTTCCATTAAAAGTTAGGAAAACTCAGAAACACATTGCGCTTTGGCAAGTCTTATTATAAAACATGAATGGAAGAAAAAAGGGGAAGTAACGGTTTATCACTTCCATCGGAGCCCACTATCCCCAGGCCCTTGACCCGCCAAGGTAGAAACCCACTGAATGGGAGGGAGAAGGTATTCATTAAGTAAGTTTATTGTTTGAAACACTCAAACTAAAGACGTGGTAACATCTCTGACTTCCCCGGGGCCAACATCCTACAAACAGCATGTTTACTTAACTCGCATTGTGCCTGTGGGTGGCGCTACTGGTGCTGTCGTAAAATGAAGCAAGTGGTTATGTCGTAAAATGGGCGGTAATAGGTGACTGGAGGGCCAGAGATAGTATTGTCGAAATGCGAAATGATTGGTGATCCTTGAAGAGAATTATGAAGGAGAATATGGTATGTTAGTAAGCAAAGCTTTCAGTACCTTTGTTATCCATTTTAGAATTCATAACCACTACACAACTTTCAAGAGAGAACTTTGGATTAAATTCCCCTATCCTCAATATACAGTTGGACACTCTGCAACCTATGGATGCAGCATATAGCCTTTCCAAAACGATCTTTCTCTTCTTCTTCTTCTCTTGACGACATACTAATGGTCAATGCCACAACCCCCACAAACCCAGGCCAGTTTAGATATCCCAAAACAGCTGGCTTTCAAGTGTCCTATTAAAAGGCTGTTCTTAAGTGAGTTTTAATCAGCTTAAGGTTCCCTGGCAGCAATCCCATGGAGTGGAGGGTTTAAATCAATTTGGAGTATATATATCGTGTTCCTTAAAATGTTGCATTTAACTTATAAGGAAGGTCTCATGGTCATGCAGGATGCTTAATACAAATGAATCCAAATCCACATGAATATGTGTCAACTTACATATTAGGCTATAGGCCTACTAGTATTAATCAATGGAGGGTGTTCTATATACAATGCCCCGACTACCACTTTCTTTGATAGCAATCGTTATTTAATGAAAATAAAAGCATTTGAACCGCCATCATCTATTCACCGTCGCTGATTTGAACAAACTATCATTCCACATGTAGCCTTTAAACCATTTTCAAAGGGTTCTTGATGGTCCTTGTCCATTTACGCAGATAAAGGAACCCCACTCCACTAATATGTCTACGGGTTGCTGTTTGATCGCTTTGGTGTGACCATGTATTGGTGGACAAGTTGGAGCCTTTCCACACAGTAAAACCTGACGTCCACACACTCCATATTCTCGGTCCATATGTCACAAATTGGAACTCTTTCATTTTTATCTCCTCTGGTACTTAACATTTGTAAACATTTGTGAGCGAACCGACTACATAAGCACACCCAATGCAACTACCATGATTACAAGTTTAATATATTTATAAATATATGATCAACGTAAGAAATTAAGAGAGGACGTCACCAAGACCCATTCCTTGCCACTATTGTGAATAACTTGGTAGAGATTATCCACTGGGCACATTATGCTACATATTTCGAAAATGCATGAAGTCAATGTCACAACCCCACAAGCTTGATCTTGAGAACTGAAACTGAACTCAAGAAATCGTTTCAATTGGTGGTTGAAACATTGCCTCTTTCGTTTGGATTTTGAATGATGATAACGAGTTGATATTGGGTGATAATTCATTGCAAGAATACCAACTTCGCATCTGAACATCTGATCTATTTTAGTATTACAATGAAAGCTGCATTTTATGTCCTGTTGAGCCAGAACGTTATTAATAGACCTACACAGATTATTTGTTCATTGAAAATCATAAGTCGCATTAAATATTACCATATGTATTTGTGTTAACCTCCCTCTTCGCTCCCTCTTCGGACAGATTCTTATCTAAAACTTAACCCTAAACTCCGTCCCACCATCACCCGTCACAGACCATGACAAATATTAGCTCCTCTTATCTTAAGGGGCTTTAAAACAGGCCGGCGGATCGCGACATGTCGTAAAAGATCGACGCCGAATGATGACATGTCCTAAATAGTCCAGGTTGCGTGCCGCCATTTGGGTCTACGTCAGGGCGACGTCTGTCTTCACGTCAAGAATTAATGCCAATATAATAGGAAGTTGTGAGGCTTGCGGGAGGGCCGCCATCATAGCCGAGGTGCGGGAATGGGCCTGAGTGTCTGCCAACGCCTTTCAAACGTAATATCATTTGTCTTGGGAGAGTTATATTAGTGTCTGGGCGACACGCCAGGTTAAATGGCAATTTCAAGTAGCTTCACTTAATTCAAACCTGTTGACTTTTTAATAAATGTCTATGGGTAAACTGACAACCACACACGTGTTTATACTTCAAAGTGGCCGACCCTTTGCAGGGCCACTGCTTGTGTGTATGATTCTCTCATCTCCCGAATGCAATATACCCATTCCTTATGTCTAGGTGGTAATCTATGATATGAGTGTTGCTGCCCTTTTCACACTTTCTCTCCTAGAATTTTCACCCCGAACTTTTTGTATGATTTCGTTTCAGTAGTGCCTACTACAAAGTAATACTTCCCCCATTCGAATCGTCTTCATGTCTTCCCTTCCACGATCTTCTTCACAGTGGGTTAGCCTCAGAGTAAAAAGATACTCTAAAGTTTAGCTTAGCAAAGGCTTGTCCCTAAAGCTTAGCTCGGGGACAAATTCTGCATTTTAAGATGGAATATATATCGAGCACAAAATCTTAAACTGTGAGCACACATGTGGTTTCACTATAAAATGGCGACTTAAATAAGAGTGATGAAATTTAGTGAGAAATTTCATCTCATTTTGCACGTGCAGCTTGGCCGCCTCATCACTCTTTTTGACAAGCCATATTATAATGTGCTGCCAAATGCAAAACTAGACACCAAAACTAGAGATACTATGATATGCATGATTCCTAAGGGTTTCTATTTACAATATATCGCTACATTAACACACCACATTCTGGGTATTTAAGGGCCAGTGCATTACCGGTAAAGTCCATATAATTCACATTTATTCAATAATAAGTTCTCCAATAGATCACTTTAATTAGAAATCAGGGCGGTACTTTAAACACTTTATTGCAAGGCCACGATTAACCCTCACGATAAGCACAAAGGGGACATTAATCCCGTCTTGGCTTAAATGGGATATAAAGATGGATAAGGTCGAATCCAAAATAAATATAGATGCATTCCAGAGGGTTGTAGTGGACTGAGATAAGATCATTCAATAGAGAAGTATCTTTACCTAAAATAGATCTATACAACGTTAAGCCTTGCTTTAGAGCGATCGATAGCTTTTTCGCCGATGAACAATATCCATACGTTATAGATTGTTCGCCAATCATTTGACAATCAGGTTGTCTGTTGAATCACTTATGCAAACCCGCCATGTGAATTTCTGTTATATGGGATAGAGGGAAAATGCGGTCCTATGACCTCTTTGCTCTGTCCCTGCCTGCGCCCCCCCCCCCCCTCCCCCACCTCTCTCGATCTCACTCTAGCTCCCTCCCCCCAGTCCCCCAGCCCCACCCCTCTCTCGCGATCTCTCTCTCGACCGAAGAATAAATTTAAAGCTCTTCAATGAGGTCCTGACACTCAGAAATACCCCCAGTTTAAATACCTCACATCAAACCTGTAACGCATATTAGTATCGCCAGTTCTACCTGGATTAGGTCAATACGACAAATGTTTTACTTCACAGACCAGCACTAGACAACCGCAAGATCTCACGCCTGAGGCAGAGAAGGAATAAATCATTTCTTAGTCTAATATTTGAAGAATAGACGGCTGGTTATGTGGAGGTATGTGTGTAGCGCTTATTGTGAGCGATACACAGGCACTCTGATCATGTTTCCTGCGCGAGAAACCAGTCAGGGATTCGGAAATAAAAGCTAGCCTCAACCTTGCCGGAATTGGAGACAAATGATGTGTATTAGTGGCGTACTAGCCTTCAAGAGGGTATAGGATATTACCCCCTACCTGCGCCACGATGCCCGCGGCTTAATGCATACAAGAGGCTGGTTTACATGCCCCAAAGTGACCGATACTGTGTTACCTTCAGTCTCCCAGTATCATTTTGTACTTCTTATAATATGTGACCTAGAAGGACTGAGCCCTGAATAGGAAATTTATCGTGAAATCGGAATGCCTTCTATAACTGTTCCATAAAGTCATGAAACTAAGAAATACCTGCGCTTACCTTGTGTTAGTTATTGCTAATCTATAGTTTCTCGATGGTTAAGTTTTGTTTGTCGAAGACAAATTTGCTGATATGGATTGAAGATGCCCCGCATAATCAAATGGCAATTAAAAGAAATTTAAGGATGGGGCTTAATTTGTACCAGTAGCCAGGTAAGAGTTAAAAAGGTTTGCTTGGCCAACACAAGGCTGACTTTGATACGGGTGGGGGAGGACAACCTGGTGGTCGCTAATTCTTTGTGTACACTTGAGGGTGGGCAAACGCTACAGGTACATGCATTTAACAGCGTGGGTCGATTCGCCCTCACAGCAAGGGGTTCAGGTGCCATCAGCGATCATTGGGCAAAGGTAAAGCGACTGTGTATACATACATACATGTATACACGTACATACATTGGCAATTTGTAATATGATTAATACATATGATAAAGCCTATTTGCTTCCAAGACGTCGCTTAGATACTTTGTTCACAGACCATGCATACTTACTTGTCATGCTTTAATCATAGTTTTAAATTTTTGTGTCGGGAAGTGATCGGCGAGACGCACATGGTCGGAGTCGTTCAACAGTTGGTTGACATCTGTACGTGATGTGCATTTTTATATACATTTTTACCCGGACTCGATCCTGATAGAGCAAATACAATAGTAACATAAACATCGAAACGTTAAGATGGCTAAAATCAAAGAAAAATGTACACTTTCCATCTGTTAACGATAGAAGATGTAATCGACGTAATAGAACTGTTGTTGTATACTAGATAATTACAAAATGTTCCGCGTGTGTAGCCCATCCTCACCCACCCAAATCAATCAGTATGCATCCATCCACAAATAGTACCAGAATCAATTCTCGTGGTGTGAATAATTCAATTTATACCTATTTTCCGTTGGACAATAATCAAGAAATCCGATACTTTACCATCAGTGCCATACTGTTTAAGACCCCAGCAGTTGGTCCCGAATTCAGTAAACCATCAGTATCATCAATTATCTTCTATCTCGGTACCTATTATTAGGGCAAATGCCTTGATAAGACGACCACTGGAACCTTATCGTAGAATCAGCATACCTGTCTATAAATTACAGCAATTGGTAAGGATACAGGACAGACGGCATGAATATATTATTCCCCCAATCAGACTTATCTTAAAGACCCTATGTCAAGGGTACATCTATTTAAAAGAAAAGCTGCTGGTAAGGTATGGGGTATTGCTCGGTACTTACAAGGTACGTTGTACTAAATTTCAATGATAGAGGACCCAGGCAACCCATGAGAACAGTATCCCTTTAAGTTTATCAGAATTTCCTTTAAGCAAAGAGGGTCTTAACAATGGCCATCAGAGGAAGGTCAATATGGAAGACAAGGTTTAGAAGGCCAGCTGCCCACCCTCAACCCCTGCATGCCCTTTCCGTCAGAGGTCCAAAAAGAGTGGAAATCATTTCCATAATACATGCGCATGGGCACACAATTCATACACTATTATTCAGATACATTGTCTTTCAAACTATCGTTAACTTCTCTGAATGAATTGTTTATTACTATAACTACGCGCGAACTTATTGATTATCATCTCTACCCTTACCTCCCACCCCTGTAATCCAACATCCATTTTAAAACACAAAGCTCTACATATATATCTGATAGATGAAGACTCGCAGCCATCTAGAGTATGTATAAATGGGATATCGCAAAAAGAATTCATGTGGGATCTCTTGGGAGATATATTATTTTTAATTTTGTTTTGGGAAATAGTTTTAGACCTCCTTGGCTCCCTTTTAATACTATAATGAGTGGTCATGGATTCTGTTGAACCCCCGTCCACCCATTAATGTGCTTCACACACACCAACAGCCACACCCACACACACGTTCATCCAGTAAGTTAACTTTCAAATAAATAATACCATGTGGAAATATTTGTTTTTGCAAATATTATCTAGGAATGTGGCATGCTTTAAATCAACATCACCGTGTTATATATATGGTTACACATATCTGAGAAATACCCATGCCTGAGAAGAAACTACATAGGAAGACTGTCCTCAGTATAATTTGTAACATATCAAAACCCCTCTCTTCAAGTCACACAAGTGCACTGGTCAAAGCAATCGGTATACACAAGCTTCCTATTTGTGTAACTGTTCCTACAATAGTCCCACATACATTCATATATCATGTCATAAAGATTGACGTCAAGCTTCAGCTTATGTTACAAGGGACGTGGTCAGTGCTTTTGCCTATGCCTCAGTCATTTCCCATTTGATAATGCTATCTATCTTCATCGAAAACATTTCAAATCATTGTATGGATATATATATATATATATATATATATATATATATATATATATATATATATATATATATATATATATATATATATCATATGCGACAGACATTACACGTCGATAGTATGAGCCTATATATAGATGCTGGGAATTTACAACTCTTAAGATTCTTTCGGAATGTACCAAAATAAAATATGAAGATCTGAGTTGATTCACGGAATATAGAGTTTCCCTTGATGATGGCAAGATGTATGCGATGGAAGGATACCGGAGACAAGATTTATGTTTTATGTTTTACCAGGCGGGCAAGATTGAAAAGATCACTGCTCAACGTCATTATAAGTGTCACGTTGGCATTCAACACACCATGTACTACATGTATTATAATGTTTTATTCATCTCAGCATGCCTTGCTCCAAAAGAGAATCGATAAAGTTAAGCCAATCTCCGTATGGCGAGTAATGATTGCGTCGCTTGTAAATATTGAAATATTACCTTTAAAAGGTTTCTTATTTAAAAATGTACATCCAGTACTCAGGTGATTCTCGGAAAGCTCAATCTGAAGATATCGGGATCAAATAGAACTCAAAAATTAATCTGAAGCTACATGTATGTAGCACATTATAATAATTATGGTATAACAAGTAGTTGAGACTGCAGATGGATTATGGGTCCTTAATGAGCCCTATATCTTATGCTTGAATAAATTATTTCAACATGAAATGTAAACAAAAATCAGTGTATGTTTTAATTTGGAGAGATCTGAAGATTTTACTAATCATTTACCCCTCATGCTAATTATCTCTTAATGCTAAGATTTTCTTAACTGTCTTTACTATATCCAGAGGTCCTTAAAATAACGCTACAATTTCCGCCCCTATTGCCACACCAGGCACAAACCACATACCACTTGAAAGTAATTTGTAAATATCAAGGGTAAGCGTTTTGTCGACCTAGCACTAGATTGAAGTAGTTCTATAGTGGTGATATGCTGCCACTCCACAAAGGTGTGAATATCAATTGGGTGTGATGGTACGTACGCATGTAAGTCTGATTCATGGATTAGTTTTCATGACACTGAAATCATGTATTGTACATGTACATCTGACCTCACTCAGCCTTTAAGGAATTTAATAATGGAGAATGCAATTTTAGTTGCATCATAATTGAGATGTGCAGGATGGTAGGCTAACAGTTTTCGTGGTGCAAAAAAGGCATAAAATGCAAGTTGCCCGGTTCAAATATTGAGCTGATGAATTGCTTTCCTGAGCCCCTGGCCCCACAGCATACGAAATATGTACTAAATATTTCATTCCTTAGCTACTTTTCCTTGCTAAGCAGCTATAGTAAGGAACTTTTAGAGAAGGCATTTGCTATACAGACAATGCTAATTTCTATTAGCAAAGAACAATTTAAAGCTGCATTCTCAGCTATTATGACAGCAGAATCTTACCAAATTCACACGTATTATGATTTAAAGGGCTAGATTTATCAATATCCAACTGTTGTATATTTGTCTAATCACCGAGAGAAAACTGGCGCGGGTGAGCGATAATAAGTGAAGTCGTCATCAGAAAGGATTCAGGTGGGTCCTCCAAATACAACTGAGGATGGTTTACAAAACCTGTAGCAAAAACAATTGAACAAAACCCTCCAAATGTTGGTCAAATGATTGTTAGACGTTTGGAAAAGAAAGGAACAAAAAGTAGAAAATGTTTAGTTTTTTACCAATGTTAGCTGAGAGTCCAGATTCAAGTAAGATTTCTTATGCAACAGGACCCCGGTCTCCCTAAATTCACTTGTCAGTGAATATATATTATATGACTTTGGATTTTTTTAAAGTATTTTCTTCATACGAAGGGTTGTATTTCTGGTTGAGCCAGTAATGCCAAGTCCAAACCTCTGCCCTCGTCCCTTTATCCCTACGGAGAGGGTCCCTCATCCATTATGTGTGACAGTAGCCCCGGGCTTGGTAACTATTCCCCAATCCTAATGACAAGTCATTACATTAACCCAGACTTACACCACCTATACATTAAGCTTATACTGCATTTGTACTATCAACCGATTTCAGTATGTTTTCAGTCCATCCTTATATAGCGCAATGACTCTAAGCTAAGGTCCCCAAGGTTCATCTAAGATACGACATAAGGTTTATAGTTTATATTGGTCTATTTGGACTTAAAAAATACTAAAAATGAGAATTTATTATTGTAGTCCTCATAATTATGGACATTTTCCCCATTTAGTCCAGTTTAGTTGGCATGTTATATCTGTACATAAATATTATGCATATAAATATTATGTTATTTATGTGTGGCTTTTATTTATTTAATTTATTCTAATTATCGATTTCTTTGATCCGCTGTATTGTAGAATGGATGATTTGAATACTATAAATTAATATTAAAAGAATTGGTATTTGCTCAGGGTTTTTTTTCGTTCTGAATTCATGGCTTTTTTCTGAAATATTTGGTGGTTTGTATTGTTTCGTTCGAAAGTGGCAATTTGGGGTAAAATGGATGAATACTGCAATCCGTTATAGCCTAAGATAAAAGAGGGCAATATTTGATTGAATAGTGAACTTCTTCTGCTCCGAAACGATAATTTGAAAAATGATTTTGTTTTGCACAAAGGACAAACATAATTTCGGCAACAAGTATAATCTATAAAAATATAGATAAAAAAAACAAATAAAGATAAATAAAAATATAGGGCGAAATATTGGAATAAAACAAAACCATCTAAGTTGTCGACTTGAGTGATTATTCCCACTCCCAGAATCATAATCTATAAAAATCGTTGATCTCGGTGAGTTTCGGATAGGTTGGGAATGAATAGACAACAAAGAAGGAAAATATTTCATTTCTGACTGAAATTAGCTTGTCCACAGCTGTAAATCCGCTTCAAAGACAAAATCTTTCACTGAACAAAAACAGTTAATTGGTCATTGTTTAAGGGACATGCAGGTTTAATTTAATCGTCAGTTCTTCCATATATAATCGTCAGTTCATTCAGGATTTGAAGTCCAATCTATCAATAATAAGGAGACAAATTGTTTTTTTCTAGACCACAGGTTCACAGGGTAATATCATTAGGATAATTTAAAAAATAAGGATGCATCCTTTAACATTGGTGCATATAGGTCTATATCTTAAAACTTGGCCAGCAGATTTAGAATTACTTTTTACCAAAATTGATAATCGATCACATGAACAAAATCTGTATTTCAACCCTCAAATATGAAGTCGATGCATTACGAGGAAACTTTCGTACCGCGATTCAGTGGATCGATCTATTAAAATATGATTTATCATGAAGAAGACAGACATGCCGAGGGAGAACTATAGATTGACAGACAACAAGTTATAATAAGAGTTAGAGTTTGTAAAGAATGCAAATAACCAGCGGCGTAGACCGCTGTTATGATAAAATGTCAAACGCTTACCGCAGGTAACCTGGGGGAAAAAGACGAGATGAAAAACATTCTTTGTTTACTTTAGCAGGTGAAGAAAAAGGCCTTGTTAACTCCTGATACTTTAGACTGTGGTGGTCGGAGACTGATGACAGCGCCTCTGTCTGCGGCAGAGATGAAACACTATGTGTACCCCTGGAGGGTACCATCGTGGGCCACACATAAATCCCTTTATGACTGAGCTTATTTACTTAATATGGTCATGCTTTAGTATTTACCAGTATAGACATAGACATTGATTTATGCATTACATCTTACAGTATTGGACAGGGAATGATAATGTGAAGAGACTGGTTTGCCAATTTAACCACATTAATAACATTAATTGAGAATTCATAAAAACTTATAAAAAAACATTTTACATACATGATATTAAATACTCTTTCGATTCAATTGTTTATTCAGGCCAGGGTATTGTTTTGTATTATTAGAAAAGCCATCACTTCAGAAACTCCGGGAAGATGGTTAGGTTATATATACTATATACTTTGACTTGCTACTTAGACTGCATAATGGTTTTTCTATCGTCGAGTTAATGATTTATTTACGCTAGTTAGGTGATATTATCTGTTAGCTCAGGTTAGGGAAGGTGTCGCTGTGCTATTTTATCTCTATCAGACATCTGCCCCATGCATCACTCACTCACCGAGGATCAAAACCTTTGATTATTCCTGCTGGCGATAATCTAAATTTGTTTCTACACCTTGGCGTTACCATCCTGTTCGCATTTCAAGCACATGTATATCCTACAAGTCAAACCATCACTTTAGCCATAATTTACCTTTCCTTTCTTATATTGCTTCTTTCTGTAACGAGCCTTTCGATGAAATTGTTGCTGGATCATTGATAACGTGCTATGAAGAATGATGGTGTTGATCTTGCCTGCAGATCATGAGGACGATACACATCAATATGACATTGTGTTGTGAAATTATCATTTTGAAAGGCGACATCCGATCGGAATGGGCACCTATCGAACCTAAGTTATAATGCCAAAGAGTACATACATGTATGCAAGCTCTATGGGCGATGGCATGGAACACTCAAAAACAATATCTCTATATACTTGAGAGATGTCAATTCTTTAGATTATAATATATAATATTCAATATATAATATAGGGGATCTTATAAGAGATAAGGGATCTTATATAAGGGATCTTATATTATAATTATAATATATAATAATCGAAATATTATTCCGATTATTAATATAAATACCAATTCAAACAAACAATGAGAAACCCCTGAAATAGAGCTTCTTTCTTCGTTTGTGTTCTCTAGTCTTTAAATTATCTTTCCATTATACCCTCAGTCTGACATTGCTTCAGGATCATAACAATCTCAGCTTGAAGTTGAAAGGGCGTCTGGCGCCATTGCTGAAAGAAGAACCCTAACCTTCAAGAACAATTTGGTGCACATATCTCTTTACTCGCCCAGACCTTACCGGGTCTGTATTTATGAATAGCTATATCAGATAATCAGTTATGATTTATAGCTCTCATGATACTTGTCAAATAAATATGCTTTACCCCACTACAAGTCTCCTTCAGTAGACAGTTCGCCTCACTTCTACCCATCAAACCTAGAATTTGAAACTTATCCCATGTGATTGTGATATACGATACGGAAGGGTATGTGGCATATATTATTGATAAATGATGAGGCCCAAGTAGTACATGTAAGGCTCTTTTTTCGATTAAACATGGCCTTAGTTTGTAAGACAGAAGTATTGTTGTCAATAACTAAATCCATAGTTGTATGTTCTTTTAATTCATTCGGGGAGATTCATACAAGACATGAGTAAAATTCTCCATGAGTCTTTTCTCACCTGTTATTGAAATAATTATGTTCGCTGAAAGTCAATAGGTGTCCTCTCTTCACTTGTTCAGTTTCTGTCATTTATAATAATCACTGTGAACAATCAATACAGGCCGTTTCTGCTTACAAATGTTTATATTTGCATGAATGATGAAACCGCTTCCATTCATTCGAAACATAGCCAAACCTTGACGGAAACCTGAAATTCCACTCTAAACCTCGTTCTCTCTCCTCCCATTTTGAACGCCACTTTTTGCAAGTCCTTCCCATCGATCTCTACTTCAGAAGAAGCGTGTACAGGTGGTGGATCATATATAAGGACGATAATAAGCCTAATCTCTATCTCACTCTCGGTTATTAGTGCTTGACACTGCGGCGCCTAAATAGCCCAGTGGCGTGGTGAGATTGCCTCTTGTGACAGATACTGTCACGTTTACCTGATTTCACAGATTAACTTCTGTAAGCATCTGTCTGTGGGAGGTGGGTAGTTGGGTGGATAGGCAGGGCGTGAGGTCGCCTTAAGAAGTTAAGTGGACGCGGTACTATGCAGATCTGCTTTAACTTCCTTTGCATTCTTATCTCAAAAGGCTTATTTTGAGAGTACAGTCAGTTAATATGATTGCAGGTACCTTTGAGCAGGTACCTCCTTTGGCCCTTAACCCCATCATGCAGCTGTAGGATGTGCTGATTACCTTCGGAGAGTACAATCAACTTTCCTTAAAAACCACCCAACGTTTACTGTAAAATATGTTGGGCTTTTGACAATTCCTAGTGCGTCATTGCAACCCTATTTATTGCGTGTGTTGTTGCAGATGGAAAATGATCATGGAAATTAAAAGAAATGGAAATGTTACGTTCCTTAAGAAAGCCTACCAACCTGCATTCTTAATAGATGTCTATGAACTGGGGAAATTATTTATTTAGTCATAATAAATCATGAAACTACTTTATGCGATTGCTCTTCGCTATAAGGCGGTTATAATTTGCGATTGCTCTTCCCTGTAAGGTGGTTATAATTTACATAATGTTGTACTGTGTTTCAAGTGTAAGCTACTCCCGAACGATTCCCGGCGGATATACCCAACGAGTCTCGTTGATATACCTAAACACCAAGTAAAACTATAAGCAATAGATGTTGGGGGACTTACTTTCTTGCCTAGCATCATGCTTCACATTACTACATAACAACTTTACTCAATTCACAGGAGGATAAAGCATGTCATTTGAGCAAATATTTTGCCCCATTCCCATTTATTGTGCTACACATTCTTTGGATGATTTACACGCTGGCCGTAGCATCAACATACATAATTTCGTGTACATTACTTCAGTAATATGAATATCTATATTACACGTACATGTATGCATGTAAATAACATAGATGATTATGAAAGTATGATTACTTCTTTTTTGTGAATGATTTGACTGTCCAAATAATGATAATGCCACATTATAATTAGGATGTTATAATCCCATAAACTGCTATAACTGATATTATGACCACTCGCGGGATGAAGGCTCTTCTTTAATCATATATTTATATTGCATTAATTGCAGGGCGGCAAGGTGGAATGCTCAAAGGAGACCTGCCCATCATTAGAAGGCTGCCACGTGATTCTTTACGACAAGCCAAAGTCTCAATGCTGTAATAAATGCAGAGGTAAGGAAACGTTAATTGATCTATCTATAGCCTCCTTGATACACCCACCTCTGCCACGGCCGATTTAGCGTCGGGCCAAAATCGGGCGTATACTCCCGATGCGATCTAAAAATTTAGATGCATGTATTCGGGTCTATACGCCAAATGTAGGCCCGGTGTAGCAGTTCTAATGTACCCCTCATCAGATGTACCCCCTGGTATAACTAACCTAGGTCTAATGTACCGGGGGTACATATGACCTAGGTCCAATATACCCCCGGGGGTACTTTAGACCTAGGTTGGATATACCCCCTCCAGTTTTAATGTACCCCCGGGGGTAAAATAGACCTAGGTCAAATGTACCCCCACCAGGTTCAAAGTACCCCAAAGGGGGAAACTAAACCTAGGTCTAATATACCCCAAATATTTGAAAATAACCAAGTACTGATCGAAACATTAATTCTTTAAATTATGACAATAAAAGTAATAGTACATACCTATAATAATCAGAACTGAATAGATTTTAGTAATGAATTATTGTGATCTGAGAAAAGTATTTAATTCAGGATATGAATTACACAGAGTGCTGTTCTCATCACATCCTGTAGCATTTTATTAGATATTAAATTATTGACATAATATTATAATAGTGACAATTCTATTATAGGCATTACATAGAGCAAAAATCGTAATTTCCAATCTACAATAGTCCAATTCAATTTTAAATGTGGGTTGTAGCATAATCTTAATTTGAGGCAAGTAATGGAATCAATAGAATTTACAAAATTCAAGATTATCAAAGAAACAAAGGGGGGTAATTTGAACCTAGAGGGGGTCATTTAAACCTGAGGTCTAAATTACCGGGGGGGTACATTAGATCGGGGGGTAGTTTAGAACTGTTACACCGGCACCATTTTTCTTCCATATTCAGTTATTTCTACCTTGATTATATTGCCAACATCCAATCAAGCAATCACCACCGTCGGACCAAAATCGGCCGGTTTGGGTATGACAAACGTACGAATATTTCCCCCAAACCGAGAGAAGAACCTCACATAGTTTCAGGTCAAATCGTTTATAATAATACTTAAGAAGCTTTTCTTGATACATGCATGCCAGACTCTACAGCTAAGATGGATGGCACCATTCATGGTTTTATGTGAATCTTCACTAGAGAGTGATTCATATCCATAACACTAAGGATAAAATATACAATCCATAATGTTTATACAAACATATATATAGTGCCAGAGAAAATAATACTTATGACATTTTTCTTCTAGCAAGAGCCACGCCCTCAAAAAGATTGGACCTAGCTCTTTTGGCCAATGTGAAACATAAGGGGCGGGAGGGGAAAATCCTGTGATCCACAGAATCAGAAGTCCAATGTAATGGCAGCTGCTTCTCCACTTCAGTGTTATCTTCGGCTGTCCCTTCTACTTATAACCCAAGCTCTCAATTATGCATCTATAGAAATACCCCAAGTGGCTCTCAGAGATTCTCTGACTTCATTGCTTATCACTCAAATCTCCTTCGGTCGAGACCTGGGCCTCTCGAGACATGGAGTCAAGTGGGAACTGCATTAAATTTGGAATATACCCGACAGTTATGCCATCAATTACACTGGATAAGGGTGTATGATGCATGATCTCTCATATCTGTTTTGCACCGAAATAAATGCATGCTGTCAAACTTTCTAAGATCGATGTTGGTTCACAAGTGGGTCTTATAAACAAGAGGAATCTATAATCATTGTCTAGGTAATGCAGCAAAAGGATACCGAATTATACACCTTTTACTAAATGTGGTGTTTCCTTATCTCCAGTTGCTGATATAGCAAATATATAGCAAGTAACTTCAAAGGACAATAGCGTATGTCCCTCCCTTTTGCACTCTCAGTTAAATGCCTTTTAAATTCATGTCCAACCATCCCAAGCATGCCCGTAATCTGATCTATCTCGCTTTCACTGCCCCTTGTGCAGACCCAACTTAATTGACCAATTTCCAAATAAATATTATCTGTTTAAAATTACCATAAAGGCACGTGGTTTATGTGAGAAACCAGCATAGGCAGAGATGATTTCAACGCGAAAGGGGAAACATGAATGGCCGTCTTAGTTTTAGAACTATTGTCTGTCCTGTTTTGTCGACACTCCCAATTAGCGTACCAACCACTTCTGGGTTTTATGCCTCAGATCACGAGGAATGTTCAGCCAAACATGAATATGATAAGGGGCTAAATATCTTTACAACACTTCACGCAACTTCCTTCCGTGAGGACACCAACTGGCGCGATCGGCCAGGATTGGATTGTAGCCATCTACTATAGTTGAAAACAAATTTCCAACGTTTGATGTATAATTTCTGACACTGACACATGTTGCCACGTAAAGATGCACATGTAAGATAGGCATGCCTTCATGGGAAAACCTCACACGCGACTGAGGATGGCTTTCCCGAATTTAATGATAACTTAACATGTCTGAATGCAGGTGATCGTCGTTCGTATGTTATTGGATTTCACAAAATTAATATTGTTCAGCAATGCTCAGGTGAATCAAATAGTATATGAAAAGAATAAATTAAGAAGAAAACGTGATGATCATCAAACCAATTAAAAGAAAATCAATTTTTGTATTTGGTAGGCTTACATGATCTTGCAAACTATTTTTTAAAAAGCCCTTCTTTTAAGTGGCCAGATACCTTGTGGAAAATGTACTGCCCTTCTGCTTATCGCCTCCAAAGCCCTATATCCCCGCCTATATCCACTCTCTTAAATTTAACAGTAGCCCTCACCCGAACCCCGAACCACCAACTCAAGAGAAATACCTGTCAGCCGACATTAGTAGTAGTCATTGAGAAGGGGTGTACAAGAGTATATGTGTGTATACGTGTATTCTGTTCCCCAATCGGGGTGGTTTGTTGGCTAGCCCGAGGGCAGACTTAAGACGGGGCGACCTGGTACAAAAGCCACTTTCTACTCAGACATGTGCTGCAAGCTGATAGGCCAAACAGGGTCACGTGGTTCATCAAAGGTCAAAGGTCAGCCGGTGAAGCAGCGGACCAGCCCTTGATGGAATGTTGTCCGCATGAAGTTGATTATACCTTTTGTAAAACTTCTGTGTCACCTCTTTCCTTCAATTTCTACCGCTCTAATCTTCCTCCGAAACTAATCACCTTTTAAAAGGAAAATTATTTATCATTATGCGTAAATCGCTCAACATTATCACACTTTAGCCTAATGACAGGAAGTCAAAGCATAATAAATCTTAACTAGATTCTATTTGTGCCCGCGGGGCATCACCCCAAGTTGGCACTGCATGGCATCCTTGTATGTTCCATGTAATGTGTTTGTCTTTGAGTTAAGACTGGGGTAGTACAATTGATACAGGCCTGAGCGTGACAAATCCAATTGAAACCAATGGGTTGTTAAGCATTCCTTCAATTTCTTTTCGGTGAATATGATCTATAATCCAAATGGCTAGTTCTTTCTGATCCCAACATTTTTCCTTTCTCAAATAGATATTTTTTTTATTCGGAGTAGAAATGACAATAGATTCAACAGTGTATCTGTACTTTTTGATATGATCAAGGGGTTGGGATTTCATCTATCTCTATGACATAATCATTGTTTTATCCTTCATTTTCGTCACAGATATTTTAGTTTGGTATCATGCACTGAACTGCAATAAGAAAAGGGTGAGGGGACAATACATGTAACAATAAACTCAAACTTTGAACAAACTGACCGAAAACCCTATGTATTCCAGGCTGTGATTACCGAGGGCAATACTATGAAAGTGGTGCTGTTTGGACTGACAAACATAAACCCTGCAAACGTTACTCCTGTACGGTGAGTATAATCTCTCCTTTCTACTAAAATTGTATAAATAAATACATACATGTATAGCCTACATAATATGTTTTGATTACTAATCTCATGGCCATTTTAATTGAGATGTTAGTGACTCATCGTCTTTTTTGCATATAAATTATTGGCCAGAAGAATTTAACATACAATTAGAACATACACAAATAGATATCAGGCGTTAGGAATGCTCAGGAATGTTTCATGTTCCTTCCTCAAAAGGATTCTTATTTTACCGGAGAAATGTGCCCCGTGGGAAAATCTGTTGGTGTTTTTCTCACAATTCTCATGTAATTATCATCAGGTGTTGGAACCAATGAGACTTGACGTAGCCCAGTGTTTGATGTCCTTTACTTTCATCACCTAAAGCCCCTTCATGTACCTACACTTAACAGAACCATTATTTTATCCAACCGTACTCACTCCACACAAGAAGTATTAACACCATTCTATTTCAGGCTCTTTACATTTAAGGCCAGTGCCAGGGTGTCACATATTCACGTCAAAGCTCGTTTTCTTCGAGAAATAGCGTGACATGCACTGTCAACGTACTGCCCTCTGTCGGCCTGTCAGGTTCTTTCAGATCTCGTGGTATCTCATGAGAGATTGAGATCTTATTTGTGTGTGGGTTGTGGAGGGGAATTGGAGATGGCTATCTTCATCAACGACCAAGCGGGCTTTTTGCCCACAACTTCCCCTCGACCGAATTTTCTGAAATATACTTTTTCAAATACATCCATCAAAACTCTCTTTTTTCCTTTCGTTTCTCTTCAGTGGACCAAACAATATGAATAACCTATTCTCTTAAACTCCACAGCAACTGACCGTTTATGTTTGGGAATTTTTTATCATTTGATTTGTAATCATGTAAACGGACAACATTCAAAGCAAAGCAAAGTAAAATTGATAAAAGCTTTTGTGAACCGATTTACACTCAAGTCTGAGGATTTGATTTTTCTTACACTCAATGAGTAAAAGATACTAAAACCCCAATTCAGTTCGTAATATAGTTCGTTAATGCAGAAATCGTCCTGAAACATTGTGGGTGAAACCAGCTGATATGTAAGAAATATAATTTCAGGCCGGGGTTGTGACGCTGTACAGAGCCGTGTGCCATGTCCCATGCAAGCATCCACTCGTCTTCAAGGGACAGTGCTGCCCCGTGTGTGAAGGTGAGAATTCCTTGTACTACTATTGCAGCTCATTGCACTATATCTAAGCTCTTTGTTTTCACTCACAGAAATGATCAATTCCAATCTAGATAAATTTTGTACGGGCCAAGATGTAGAACTAAGTGAATCTATACTTATATTTAGTTCTACGTGACTATCCTCGGCTCCTACTAAGCGTGGGTTAAAAGTGCATAGATCAACAACACATCTTCCAAAATAGACCAAATGCACTCAGCTATTGTTTGAAAGACATTGGTTAAACATAATTGAAGGAAAGGTGATATAATACGCTTATATTCTAAATGTGTGCTCCTCTATTCCAGGTTGCTCGTTGAATGGAGTTGATTATAAAGAAGGCGAAGTGTTCCCCAGCTTCAAAGATCCCTGTTCTACGTGTACGTGTCAGGTAATCGTGCAACAAACAACCATTATACGGCATAAACCTTTTCACTTTCATTATGTACAGCTACTAATAGAATATATAAAATATAATTATTGTTTTGATATATTTCCTTTGAGTGCATCATATTTCCATGTCGTTAATATTGTATCATACTGATGCTAACCATAGAACTAATAATAGATCTGTTTCTAGTTATATGTGCCAACATAGCAATTTTGATATGTTTCTGGTTCCAATTAAGTGTGTGCGTTGGGAGTGATGGGTGTGTGTGTGGGGGGGGGGGGGGAGAGAGAGAGAGAAACCTTTTTTTTTAAAGAAAAGACCTATCAGGAACTGAAAACAGGTTTAGTTTATTTCGTCACAATAATTGTTGGAAACAAGAGATTACTTAAATAATGTTCTGCTTTGGAGGTTTACGTTCCAGCATTAATAAACTTTTTGGAGTAAAAGTAAGAAAAATCAAATTTCTTCGTAATAAGCAGGGCCAAAATAAACTTCATGCAGGGTAATGTAATATCTATAGATGTGTGCAGAATAAAAACTTTATTTAGACAAAATTAAAGTTTTTTCTATGTAGGGTGGGGAGGGTTATTCACAGTATTCATTTCTATGTTTTTCCTTGTTGTTTTAGTTTGTCATTTTCCTATTTCTAACCCTTTCAGAACGGAACCATAGAATGCACACGTCGCGCATGCCCCGTTCTCAACTGTCCAGAGAACTACGTCACAGTGTCTCCTGGTTCCTGCTGCCCCGTGTGTACAAGTATGGTTTGAATCATATTCAATCAACATTTCAATTAATTGATTCGTTAAGACCTATGCCTGCAAAATGTCGAAGCGCATAAGATTATAGTTTCCTAGTTTAATTCCTAAGTTGACTAACCGAAATAGAACCCTCGCTCCTTACCCCTTGGGACATAATATATATATTACACTCTCCCGCGCGCCGTACCCGGGCGATACGGAGCGGCACGTTTTTTCGTCTTCAGTGAGACGATTTTTGTCTACAGAGCACCACGAAGGCTACTGGTGAACAGTGGTGACGAAATTGCCTGAACTTCTGATACGAAAAACGGTCATTTGAATCACGGAGACGAAATATGATATGCTCCGTATTCGCACTACGTTTTTGGATGTTGGCCATGGCTCCTCAATGTCTGTTGGTCTGGCCATGCTTGGACGTACCACGCTTGAGTGGGTGTTATTGCAATGCTTTAACACCTTCAAGAAGCCCATCACAATGGAAAGTGAGGTACAGCTAAAACCATTTTATAGTGTATTCATATTCTATAGGGCCATTCTCAGAAAAGTCTTGCATTTCAGGGTTGAAAATAGAAAAAATATTTAGTTAAAAGGACAGACTTGGGAGTATCATGTCCTGAAAGTACATATTCTCCTCTATATAATCCTAAAAAAAATAACATTTAGGCTCAAATATTAAGGTATCTAGAGCCCAAAACGTGAGGAAAGGTCGTTTTTGTAATTTTTGCATAGGAATAGCATTGCATAAAAAATATCACAAGTAAATATGTGATAAGGGTCACAATTAGATATGTAATATTGATAAATACAGTTTCAGAAAAACTGCTACAATCTTGCGAGACCTTCACCGATTTGGATTATTCAAAATTCCACATGAAGCTGACAGTTTCGCGATTTTTTCTATGTACACGATCCTAGTATATCCTAAAGATTTTTTCCTGTGTCAGCGTTACCGCGATGCGCAACATTCCCGAAAATTCCGTCGCGTATCGTGACCGCCGCGTATCATGACATTTTCACATGTTACTTCATATGCCAGGCAAAATAATAGAGGCAGGACTAAGTCTCTTATGTGTTTTGTCAAGGCCTTGATAGGCCTAAATATTCACATAATTGAAATAATTCCATATTTGATAATAAACCCTGGAGGGCCGTCACGTATCATGGCATGCTTAAAAAATCGGTAGTTCTGTCCCACCTTCAAGTCACTACCAGGCCTATGATAATACAAGGAGGATAATTTTGTATCATTGCGGGAGTGTGGCTTTGAGAATTACTTATGATGAAAAGACTCAAATTTAAAAACCTTATTTTTGCCAAAGAATTCAAATAAAATGGTTATTATCATGTGAGATGATCCCAAATAAAGGTTGTAGACGACCTAGGTTGGAAAACCAAATGACACATGATTGGGAGAATTACTCATATACCTGGATATATTCAATATATATTCCTGAAAAAAAATATATACCCTGCTCTTCCTCTCCTTTCCCACCAATCTCTTTCTTAATTTCTTTCAATTGCAATCTCCCTGTCTGCCTCTCCCCCTCTTTCTCTCTCTGTTTCTCTCTCTCTTCCTCCCCCTCTCTCTCACACACACACTATTAGCATTCAGATTAATTAGTTGAGGCCTTGTTCATAGCTGGTTCTGTGGTGTAGTGGTTAGGATGCTCGCTTGTGAACCCCAAGGTTCTTAGATCGAACTCAAGCATGGTCAAGTATTTTTCTCTGCTTTGTCACTTTGTCATGGGTGAGTGCACACTCTTTCACGCACTGCTGCACACGGCCAGGCGCGCCAACTCTTAACGCACCACCGCACACCAGGGATTAGGAGATTTAGCTTTCCCAGGTACGAAAAACGCCTGAGACGAAAAAAATCGTATCAAAAGTGGGTACAAGAAAATCGTATTCATTTTCGTATCGTGCGGATACGTTGCGCGGGAGAGTGTATTATCCTTATTGCCTTCTATAACGGGTTATATAAATACTGGGCAAATGGAGTTGTTTTAATACAGCAGGTCAAGCGAACTATATGTGGGGAATAAGGATATAGGACAGTCAAGCAGGCATACCTCTTCGAAATGTCGTCCAATAAAATAATATTCAATTACTATAATATAATATATAACGCGGAGTTCCATTCACTGTTTATTATATGCCCTAAGCATATATTGTTATACAAATTGTCCTTTATTTGCAATAAAAAAACAAAAGAATACTTTGTTTTCGGTTCTGAATCGCCATATATCTAGACGTTAAAGGAGAAAACAAATTCGATTATTCTGTTATTGCACCCTGTCATTGCACCTCTCATTCAGCATTGGCACATAATAACACATTATACAATGAAACGTTTTCATGTTCACGAATATGTAATGACCCATATATATATATAAGTATATCCCTACACGTTTTCCAACTTGAAAAACTCTTAAACAAAGGTCACATTGAGAGATGAAGGGCAAACCATCAAACTATTAAACCTCTACATATGTACTTATGTACCCGAGCATAACATAATTATTTATTATGTATATTGAATTGAATTGAAAAATCGTTTACATAATTATTAAGTTTTACATAAGTATATAAGAGAAATGATTACATGTATTTTATTTCCCCAGAGACGCGGCAGTTATTTGAACTGAGAAAGAGATGGTGCTTATTTAGAACCAAAATCTACGCTAACGGCTCACAGATACGTCCAGACTCGTGCACCGATTGTCAATGTTTGGTAAAAAAAAATGTTCATTAATTTAGTTATCTCTATTGAAATAGATTATACATATTTTAAGGGCTTTCATTTTATGATCCATAGACCGAGGACGATATTTATTAAGCAGATACAGGTTAATATATTAATTTTATTAAGCAGATACAGGTTAAACAGTAATTTATTTTTGGCCTCGTATCTGTTTCTTAAATGCACGGTAAAATTTTAATTTATATTGAATCTATGAGTAAATGAAAAACACTCGTAAGTACTCATTCGTATGTGTACATGTTCGGGAAGAGTACTTATAACCATTTCTATCATGATTTCTATTGTATTATATTACCCTCCATTGCCACGGCCGGCCGAACGGCTGACTTACTTACTTTACGATTGTGGTGTTTGCCGTACATCGCTCGTACACCAAGGGTACTTCAGGCGGCCGTGGCAATGGACATGCGGCTCGTTAGCATTGGGTGAATGGTATGATACAACTCCCGTATTCTACCCAGATCCAGTTGTAGTAAATGGATGGATTCAATATAGGCCTACATATACCTTTATGGTCTTAACAGTTAAATTTCCTTCTCCAGCATGGGACGATGGTGTGCCAGAAACAGGTATGCCCGCTTTTAAAATGTGAGCTCAAGGAGGTTGACCCGCTGACGTGTTGCGCCAAGTGTAAAGAAAAAGTGAAAAACTGTAGGTTTAGAGGCAAGTCTCACAAGGTAAGTAGTTTCTATTATTCACGCTTATTAAATCTTACCTGAAATATCTATACTAGACACGAGAAACATTCTATAATATGAAAAATTAATTACAATGAAAGGCTCTCGTAATAAAATGTTACGTTAAATATATGGGGTGGGGGCTTGTCAGAAGGTATTGCTTGGCCAAGCAGGTACAAATACAGAATACACATATAATACCAATACGATTGAGAGACACCCAGTCCGTTGCATAAGAAATTATTACTTCACATCGTCCTTCCATCTACCTACTTTTCCTTGCTAAGAAGCTGGTAATGAACGTTTAGGAAAGGAATTTGCTATACAGACAATACTAGTTATCATTCCTACAGAAGAAACATCCTACCTAAGCCAGGAGAAATAACTTACCAAATAAACATTTCAATTAAGTACGAATTTCTCATGAGTCAAATACACATATTGAGAAAGTAACGGGGAATTCTGCATAACACGTAGAAAGGTCGTACAGAAATGCATTTATCCACTGAAATTTTGACAAGCTATTTAGCTCTATTTGATTTATTCCTACTTCATTCATCAAGCATGGATCCACCTGGTGGTTAGATGAGTGCACTAGCTGTAACTGTGACAACGCCACGGTGCGGTGTCACGTGCAACAATGCCCCAACCACGTCGAATGCCAACGAGTAAGTAATTTTAACATAAGTGATATAATTTTCAAATGTGTGTTTATAGTATGGCAATACATAAGAATACATACACATTTACATATTGATAACATAATTAGAAGTATAACCAGGATGTTGATGTGACTCTATCATAAAGGTAAATTAATCAATGCAATAATGTACATGTACACCTTTCTTTGAAATTCCACCCTTTATAGCAACACATCATTTTGAGTGGTTGTTCCAATGTGCCTTCGTATTATTTTTAAGGGTCAGCGGTTATCTCACGTGAGGGGGAAGTGTTGTCCAGTTTGCGTAGAAAGTAAGTTATTCTGATTGAAAACGTTATAGTTAAGTTAATCTAAATGATGTAAGCTGCCCTAACGCGATCCATAAAGATGACAATCAGTGCATACATAGTAGTTAATTTTGAAGGTGATGCCCAAGCATTAGGCATACATACAAATGAAACTTATTTCCATAAAATAGTTTGTCGTGTTGGTTTAAAAAAGATATGGGTACAGCAAAATACATATAAAATAGATCTATATTTATAGTCCGAGAGCTCTGGGGTGTTTATTTTTGTTTTTTTTGGCCAAAAGGTTTGAGAGTTGATTCTTGTAGAGGAACGATCTGGCGATATTACTCTTATATTTCCCAAACATATAGTGTATATATTCATTGCATTGACACCTTGTTTCCATTGTGTACGCTGTTGCCAAGGAGGTATTCCCGCGCTCAGGCATTCCCAAGCCGGTCGCGCACCTGATCAGACTAGATTCTTTTCTTTTTCTGAATAAAATACTTTGGGCGGTCACATTGACCGTCGCCTCTAGCGCCATTCATTAGTTTCGTTTATTGTGTTCACCAATTATTATATTATGGATCATAGATCGCTATACTATAGACTATGAATGGACCTATAATATCCATTATATGCGATGCGTACGGTGGCAAATCTTTCTTTTAACATCTAGTATTCGTTAGTATACTTTGTATCTATGATTATTTGATATCGGGGATGACATCTTTTTCTTTTCTCTTTCTTTGACATATGTTATACTGCATGATACCTCATGATAGCATTGATTATGAAAGTGGCGACACATTAAAATATCCGGGTAATGTGGATATGTATATCTTTTATATTTTTCTATATTCATTTACCTGAAATGTAACGCTATTAAATATTGATGCAGTCTGAATATAAAATATTTCAAACAAAACATATTCCAGATGACGCAGTGTGTGCAGTATTTGGAGACCCACATTATCGTACATTTGATGGACGCATCTACAACTTCCAGGGCACGTGTCGCTTTATCCTAGCGGAAGATTGTACAACCAATAACTTTTCAGTGCGCGTGCGCAACGACGCACGTCTCACAAACGACTTTGCATGGACTAAAAGTGTGAGCGTTCTGTTACCTAGCAACCTGCGTATCGCGCTCAGACAAAACCTCAAGATAAAGGTTAACGGGAAGTCCACCTCCCTCCCATTTGTAAATAAACATGTAGCCATTGTTAAAGGGGGTGACAGCATCACCTTAAAGACTAGGTTCGGGTTAAAAGTGATTTGGGATGGAGACAGTTACTTGGAGGTCTCGGTTCCCAGTGTATATAAAAGACACATGTGTGGCCTTTGTGGCAACTACAATGGCATCCAAGCAGACGACTTTTTAGGCAAAAATGGCGCCCTTTATTTAGACGCCAATGAGTTTGCAGAGTCGTGGAGATTGGGCCGGAGTACGAGGTGTGGCCGGAGGAAAAATAAAACCTTGCGAAGCAGCAAACACGAATTGTGTTCGGGCAATAAGAGACGGTTGCGGAGGGCAGAAGAAGAATGCAGTGTCATGTTGGGTCCACCATTCACCGCGTGTAGGAAAACAGTGGACGCTGAACCGTATTACAGGTGAAAATGGCCTTTAATCTCCCTAAATACCTTGATATTTACGTTCGTTAATTCATATTAGTAAAATACATTGATCCGTACGAAGCTGCATTGACTTTTCCCCAAAACGAGAGTGGAAGGAAGCCCGGCTTCGAAAATTTAAGCTAGTTAGTAGTTTAGGGAATTGGGGGTAGCTCCTGGCCTCATATGCCACAAAGGTAAACTATTAAGGCCCATTCACATTATGACGGCCGATCGCCGGGCCGGTTACTGGCAATCGTGGCTGACGTACGGGATGTAAAATCGAGCCACGATTTCACATGCCCACTTCCACGGTGAATATACGATGGCCGTACGTCTTAATATGTGGCCATCCCAGTTAAAGGTTCTAGACACAATGTTTTACACCTAGTCATACCAATAGTATTATGGTCAGCAAAGTAGTTTCTGAAAGTCGTTATTGGGTACCAAACAGGCAGAAAGTAGACAATGGAATCTCTAATCAAATCAAATAAAGAGGTATAATCTTCTTCCTCGGTATTTGGGTGTATCCACATTAAGGGTCGAAAACTCACTTTTCATATTTGTATCTGTGGCATTTTCTGCGATAAAAAAAACTAAATGCATACATTTAGTTATGTTATTGTATTTACTTAATTCAATGAAACCAACTAACTAAACTAAACATATTTCAGGTCCTGTATTGTGGATGTATGCGACTGCCCCTCTCATAAGCGCTGCTCCTGTGAAGCCATCATAGCGTTCTCCAGACAGTGTGCCCGGGATGGTATCCAGGTCAAACCGTGGAGAACGCCGAGTGTATGTGGAGGTGAGTATATAGCGCATGGAGCGTGGTATTCAGTATGGTATCATTGGGGTAAGTCATGGGGTAATTACACAAGGAGATATATAACAATACTGCTTTTATACATGGTTCTTATTATGGTAATTCGATTAATTAACTGCACACGTATATATACATACCATTAATGAATATGATATTGTGCTGCACACCCACCCCACCCCACCCCACCCACACCCACACTCCTAACGGTATACCGCAGATAACTACATAATATATTACAACCTATATGTTATGAATATGGGACTATATCTGGAACAGTCATATGACCCCTGATGTCACCCGGCGGGAAATATGAATCAGGCCGCCGCATAGTCATCGCTAACATGGTACAACTTATTTGTCTGCAATATTACAGTTGCAAGATGAAACGTCATTGCTGACACCTAGTGCACCATCAGTATATATATATAGGTACCTATAGGATCGTGATTGTAATGCACTATTCCATTTATATCAATTCGTTTAAGTCCCTATTGAATCTATAGTCCCATTCCTCATATTTATGTATAATGTCACTACACTCTATTTGAGATCAACTTGGAGTGGTTCGCCGTAAGATTACCATTGGGTCGCTTTGATGTTTACTCTAAGTAGGTGTTAAACAGAGTGTATAATGTACTTATTGATATTATACCCATCTTACAGCCGCTCCCTGTCCGCGAGGTGCTCGCTACAACATTTGCGCCAGCGCCTGTCCACGAACATGTCAGAACCAGCACCTGCCCGCCCACTGCGATCAGCCGTGCGTCAAGGCATGCCAGTGCCCTCCCAATAAGGTCCTCCAGGGCAACAGGTGTATCAAACCTACCAGGTGCAAAACCTCATCTTCACCATCATCTTCCTCCAGGAGGAAACAAAGACTTTCCAAAGCCAAAAACCTCCTCAGTTTCTCTTGATGGTACAGGGCGTAAGGAATGGGGTGACTGACTATGTGTACATGTATGTATGTATAATATATGAGGGGATGGCATGGAAGTGTGGGAGGTATCTCAAGCCGCAAAATGCAGTCATTATTGTGTGTGTTCCAGATGAGTAAGCTAATGACTGGGCTGCTGGGACGGCCATATATTGTAAAATAACTGGAGAACATCTAATTATATGGAACATCGGTTGATTATTTTAACTCTAGGTGTTTGAACAAATAAAATGCGATTTTTAGCCTGAAAATGAATTATGATTGGAGCCTAGAGCTCCTTGTTACACATTACTGACTAGGTATTTGATTAATTAGTTAAATAAAATTGCAAAGAGTGTTACCAAAGGGAATGCGTACAATGTATAGATTCTTAATTCGTCCATTAACCCACAAACGCAAGAAAGCCTTTCCTTAAAATTTACATTTTTGTGTGTAGTCTTCCTAAAGATATATTGATACTGTCACACGGGTGTGTATTGCATGTACATATATCGTATAATATTATTCAATCTGTGTAAATATGTCACGGTGTATTGCTCTAGAAACTAAATACGATATATTACGTATGTATACTGTTATTACCATTTTATTTATAGGAGATGTTATGCTAAAATATTCTTTGTAAACTATGACTGTATTGTGTATAATTTATAGATTAAATCGTATTGTTTGGTGATAGTTGTCATGTTAAATAAAAGTATTAGTTTAGAGATTCAACATGATACCTCCGGTTATGCGCACAGATTGTTGTCTCGTATTTCAGAAGAGTTGGTTTCACAAAGAAAGATAGACATACTACGGTATTCAGGGGCGGATGCTGGTTCTTGGATATGATTCTCTAGAAATACATTGAGTTATGCTGATGAATCATTTTCAAGATTTTCCAAGTATTGTATTGTTGAAAGCAAAGTTGCTCTTTGATCTTTCGTAATATTTATGATAAATTATTCTCGACTGTCGGCAACCATCCGCTTTTCCCATGGAAAAAGTCAAAATGACTTCTATTCTCAATTGAAACCATTGCAATGCCACTCAGTGTCCTTAGCTTTATTCTCTTACCCCACTGTCTATTCCCAACCTTTTCTCAACATTTTTCCTGGTGAAAAACTTTTTAATTACCTAAAATAGTCCTTCTGGCCACTTTACTACACTTTAGTTCAGGGCAATTCATCAAACTTTTCTCACCCGCAAAACAGTGTCTATAAATAGGCTACTTTTCACTAGGCATGTTTCACGACACCATCACGATCGTCTGCACAGAACAATGTATAGTTCATGCCCATAACACCAGGGGACTGCTTAGTTTCTCCTGATACCACCACTATTATAAAGCCACTGCATGTGCAGCCACTGCATAGCCATAGGCCGGCCATAGGCTTGCTATGCAGTGGTGAGTTTGATATCAGACACTAGGTAGGTGGAAGGAGGGAGGAAGAGAAGGGCAGGTGGAGGGTGGTGTCATTGACAATGAGAAAATGAATCCATTCATACAAGTAATTAGCCTAAGACTTCCCCAGACTTAACATCAAAATAAATATCTAGCGGTTATACACTTCTGGACATCAAACAATGTATTGTACTGGTAAAATTTCTACAAGCTTCCTTTTTTGCTGCATTGGGCAAAAGCGACTTTATAATTATTGGTGGTTGCCTTCTTCTGCGGTTGTCATACATTTGCAGGATGACGATTGACTGATGTAACAGCTATAGTTAATTTGACCAATGTCTGTTTATTGTCTATTCCCACTAAAATGTGGAAAGGAAAAAATCTTGAGTGATAATATTTTGAATAATTTTATCAATGAAAACAACACAACCTATATTTTAGATAATTAATTCGTTTTGAATGCTCAGCAAACTCATAATTTAGTATTTGCCTTCCGGAAAACGCACAATTACAATTTTTGCATATATATGTACAAATAGTATAAGCTACTTTACAATTCATTCATTTGTCTTCTTCCACATTCATGTGAAATAATTTAGGGCAACACGTAATGGTAGTTGATGATACTCTTTTATCCGTCCCTAAATTGGTTGGAGGATAACGTTCTTATGCGAAACCACTGCTCAGGAAATATTACTGTTATACTAATATATGTATAATTTATTGATGACCTTGCATTATAAAATAGTAGTGACCATTAAAAACGATCAATATTTACCAACACGAATCTGTTTATGCTTATTGATATTTGATTAAAATGCACACATGATAATAATTTGTTGTAAAATATTTTGTGATTTCATTCCATTTAACAAATAGATTGCGAAGTAGACGTTGTTCAAAATAGTGAAACAAAACATCTCACTTCATTTTTTATGTGGAAACACGATCTTTAATTTAAGCTTCTTGTAAACAAGCACCAGCTGCTGTCTTCGATTATCCCCCTGAAAAATAAGTTGATTTTGCTGCCCCAGATAGAAATTTGAATGATAAAGCATTCGCAAATATTTGTTTTATTGGGGGTCTTTGAAAACCTGAAACTTCGCGTACTATAATTTGAAACATGTTTTATGTTGCAATGCATATCCTTGAAAACACCTAATTATTACATGGTGAACTACTATCTACTATATATGGGTGGGGCTCCTGAAAATGTCCATTTTGACAAAATCACCCATTTTAATTCCATTATTTATTCGGATTTCATCCCACATTACGAATTTTTCAGTATTTTGTACCTTTCCAAGTGTATAATAAGGACATATTGAGAAATATATATAAAAATTCCTTTTTATGCAAAAAAATCATATTTTTATGTCAGAAAATGTCTCCAAATGTATGTCCCTGGCATAAATCCTTTTTTGTTTCAATGAAAAGTTATATAAAACTTATTAATTTGTTATTTGTCTTTAATTCTTCATGAAGCATATGTAAGAGCCTCCTTCTGAGTTTATTTTTTAATTTGATTTTGTTTTATTTATTTTATTATTTTCTGTCTTTTCATTCACATCTTTCTAAATAGTTTATGAAGATTAGTGATAAAATGATAAAATCTACAATAAAGGCTCTACCTAGGAAATATTTTGCTTTTGGTCTCTTGTTATTGATATAGTCCCATATCAGATAAAACTTTGAATTTTTATTTTTTTCCGATTTTGACCATACTCAAGGTTCCATAAAGTTGAAACATAGCAATTCAGAGTCTGACCACCTTTTCTTCTCACAGTGATAAAGAGAGTTTTTATTCAAATATTCATGAAAATACATGTGTGATTATGCACATTCATTTGATATTTACCCATCTTATATGTTGACTTTGAATATATTAGCATATAACCAACCTTCTGAGTATGTGTTGTGTTCGGGGACAGGGGTGTTGTGTTCGGGGACAGGGGTGTTGTGTTCGGGAACACAAGAGATTATGACCAAAAAGTAACAAAATTGAAAAGTAATGGAAAAATCGACGAAACCCTTCATTTATGCATGTAATTTTGTATATAACCCATTGGTTATACTTACATTAACTGCTTAATTTCCCTTAAATTAAGGAGGTGTTGTGTTCGGGGACAGGATGGGGTGTTGTGTTCGGGGACAGGGGTGTTGTGTTCGGGTAAAAATATGCTATGATTAAAAAATGAAAAAAATGAAAACTAAAGTATTCTATTCAATTGTGTATGCAATTCTGAACATAAATAACTGGTTATATTCCAAATGTCTACTTTCTTTCCCTTAAATTAAAGTAGTGTTGTGTTCGGGGACAGGGTGGGGTGTTGTGTTCGGGGACAGGGTGGGGTGTTGTGTTCGGGGACAGGGGTGTTATGTTCGGGTACAAATATGCTATGACCAAAAAATGATAAAATTGTATAATAATGAAAAAGTAAACTATTCTAATCATTTCTCTCTGTAATTCTGCACATAAATCTTTTGTTATATTCCTATTTACTGCTTGGCTTTTACTTAATAAATGGGGTGTTGTGTTCGGGGACAGGGGCCTTCAAGCAGGATGAGTAAATTGTTAATTAAAGGGAAAACATGAATAATAGAATCAAAATTAATCCGAAATAAGATACCCCTGTGGGTATAGAATGTATACCAACATAGACAATGGCAATATAATAGGTATTTATAGGTATTTTTGCAATATTTGTGTGCCTGTTGTGTTCGGGGACAACCCAGAAAATAGAATATTTATTATAAAATCATAAAAATATATGAATATAGGCTTGAGTTTTATCAAGTTAATTCGATATATGTAGTATGAAAACAGAAATAATTGTTAAATTCCATAAAAATTGACATGTGTTGTGTTCGGGGACTTGAATAGCTTAGTCTTCTTCCTTGAGCCATTAAATTCATGCTTTTTAAGGAGATAGTGATAAAAATAGGTAGAAGTGGGGAGAAAACCCCTCGAAATTCTGAGTTATCCTTTAAAAAAGCAGAAAACATGAGATATTTAATTTTACATTGGTTTGCAGGGAAAACTTTGGGATAGAATTGGCATTGAAGCAATAGTGGTTCAAACAACAGGAAATAGAAATGAATAAATATATGAAATATCATATAAAATATATATTTCTTCACTCAATACAAGAACACTTGTCTAAGTCTAAGTGGATGAGGAGTAATTACAAAAATATAATGCTATTTACCTTTTTTATTCAATTTTATTCATTTTCTCCCCGAACACAACAGGCACTGTGGCCAAAAATGGACACTTTTTGAATAGACATTGTAGGAAATCAGAAAAAGCTCAGAAAAATTCATAATTTTAGTATGTTTAAGCTTGTACCATTAGCTATGACCAGGAGAAGGCTCAGATAAATTGAAATAGAATAAAATTTTGACTTTATTTTTTTTAAAGTGGACATTTTCGGGAGCCCCGCCCATATGCATTCCTTATCTATTTCCAGTTCTTTAGATCATATCATCTCTGCCGTCATTATTCTAATATGATTCAAAACATTGCTTGCATACTACGTTTTAGAGTAGTATACTAACAACCCTACCCTATTTTGAGGAGTTACCTAAATTAATTAATATTCCACCGTTCCATTACACGTTCCATATTTTTGGTAATGTATGCACGGTACAATAATGTGGATGTCCTGCTCACAGAAGATTGTTTTTGTTTCCGTTTACCAAAGGATAGACATCTTACGATTTATAAACTTCTGGGCGAAATGGCCTGAGTCAATGTACAGTTACTCAAGTCCTTTCTGAGTTGGCACACTTGACATATATATATATATATATATATATATATATATATATACACATACAATCGTAATCTCTTTTACCTACAACTATTATATGCCAGAGAACTTTGTACTCCACACTGATTAGTTTATATTGACTGCATTATCTTTGTGCTGTTCCTATTGTTTCTGAGCCTTTGACCTCTGGAAGGGCTGCTCTTTGACCAATGACCATCCAAGTCATCGCTATATATGTTTACTCACTCGTGCAGGTGACTTCAGGAACAACCGGTATTTTGGAGAAAACATCTTTATTTCAAAGAATAACGCAGAAAAACTAAGCTGAAACTGATGGAGGTATACTAATCAACATGCATTCTCTACTAACAACTTTAATACTCGTGGCAATGCTCACAAGCTGTGGGAAATCAGCAAATATACTTATCATACCCAACGAATCCATTAGCCATGTGCTCTATTTCACTCATTTTAGTAAGCTTCTTGTGCAGAGGGAGCACAATGTTTATGCTTTAATGAACGCAGCATGCAAACAGTCGGTCTCAGTATTGGAGAAGAGCGGTATCACTGTGTTACCTTACTCGAACGAGGACAATTCCTGCATGTCTGAAAACCCAGACGATACCAATTACGTGGGACAGGTTTTCAATCAGAAAGGAGATTTTTGGGAAACGATAAAAAGACAATCGGAGATATTTTCGAAAGGTACTGACGGTATTCTTAACGAGGTTTACATCGATCATATACGATCTCTAAACATCGATTTTTGTGTGGTGGACGGATTTTTTCTAACGCTTTTTAATTATATAATTCCTTACAAGTTGGGGGTACCATATGCATCCCTGACAACAAGCTATAGTGATGTATTCATGGGTGTTCCGGGTCTTCCCTCCTTCACTCCGGTCATACAATCAACATTTTCAGACCGAATGAATTTCCAAGAACGCCTTGAGAATACTCTTAAGGTAATTGGACAATACCCCTTACTATCTTCCTTCGCGGGCAATCAAGATTCTCTAGTGAAGAAGTATGCACCGGAAAAGCCGTTAGTTTCGTTATTTGATTTGATGCGTAGATCCAAACTATGGTTCCTCAATACAGACGTAGCATTAGATTACCCTCGCCCCACACTGCCCCATGTCATACATGTAGGAGGTCTGAGCACCAGTCCAGCTTCACCTCTCGCACAGCCATTACAAGACATTATGGACACCGCTGAGAACGGTGTCATCCTTCTCTCATTTGGATCTCTTGCAAAGAATCTTCCGGATTATGTCATCAACAAAGTCATCAATGCTTTCAAGAAGCTTGACGATTATACAATCGTTATGAAGTACAATGGGCCGCCTATAGCCATGGATGTTCCTGCACATGTACATCTATATTCCTGGTTTCCACAGAATGATCTGCTGGGCCATCCCTCAGTCAAGCTCTTCATAACCCATTGTGGGAATAACGGTCAGTTTGAAGCCCTCTACCACGGTGTCCCAATGCTAGGATTGCCTTTGCTGGGCGATCAGATTTACAATGCCAACCGCATGGCGGTGAAGGGTTTTGGTATTCATATGTCTATAGTAGACTTTACAAGTGACGAGCTTTATACCAATATACAAGAGATGCTCAGCAACCAAAGTTATATTGAATCCATTGGCAAAGCGTCAGAAATTTACCACAGTCGTCCAATGACAGCCCGAGAGAGATCCCTCTACTGGGTTGAACATGCAATTCAGTTTGGGAGCGATTATTTAATTTCACACGCTACAAAACTGTCATGGTGCGAGTTTTACTTGGTCGATGTATTCGCAGCCATAATCATCCCACCTATCCTTGTTTTCATTTTAGTGTTATGCGGGATCAGATTGACTCTTCGCCGGGTCTTTGGTGTAGGAGCTAAGGTCAAAACTAATTAAATTGTTCAAATGAAGGCCAATATGTTTTCGACCATATATAATTGTACCGTTTTTTCAAGTGAGATAGATATAATATAATATAATATATAGAATATAATTTAATGCATATATTTCAATTTTATCGTACTTTGTTGAGAGCAAAATCATTAGTCAGTTAAAGAGATGTTTGTATGACTTGTGCCTTGCAATAAACCTTTTTCATAAATTAAAACAATGTTTTCATGTCACAGTGTGGCAATATCAAAGTTTGTGATTGTGGCAAATTATTATAACTTTCTTCAGGAAAGTCCGTATTGTATGTGTACATACATAATATGTATGTATGCACATGTATATAAAATACATGTCTACTATGTCATAAAGCATAAAGTCTATCACTTACAATTCCGTTTTAATATATTTGTTTATTTTAAAATTGATACGCAGTCACTGGGGGTTTTACCTCCAGCTATACACGAACATACTTTCTGTGATTAAAACTGGTTTGGCGACAACGATCTTTAAAATAATGAACGATAGATTGCGGGTCAAGCAATCCAAATGAGATATAGCAAGTATATGGGTACTACCTTTTTTAAATGATATAATTTGATACACAATTAGAGGATAGAATTAAGGGAAGTAGACTATAAAATCTGGCTAGTACAGTGCAATTTTTGCAAGTGACAACATTCTCTATTACAAAGAGGAATACAACTGATAAATACGATAAACATACATATTTGATATGAAGTAAGCAGTCAAAGTGTATTCTGGTATGGGAGTATAATACTTTACATATAGGACCAATGGAAAAGCACCTTCTATAGAAGCTAGATCCTCAACCCATCGCAGAGGAGCAGCGCGCATGAGTATAGAGACAAAATAATATGGAAACATATAAATGGAGAAAATAATTGTATCTAAAAGAGAAATAAATATTAGGAAGTCAATCTTATCACATAATATAACATTAAATTCTTCAAAGTTGGACCAACTAGTAAATTTGCAACTTCACACACCAATAGACTCCAGACTCAAGCATGTAAAGGAATATCACAGCTATTGATGATTTAATGAACCAGTGTTTGTCGCTTTGTATCTCTGACATATACGAGTTACCCCACGAACAGAAATGATACACTTCTTGGAATATAAAACACTCGACCTGGAACTACGTGTGGTAACTTTGACTAATAACAATTAAGTGATCAAAAGTATAAGGTGTAATCTTGAGACCAGCTACGTGACATAATGTATTATCTATACAATACTAGATCAGGTATTCTTTGTCCTTTATTCAGCTCTGTATTGATTGGTTTATTTTGTAATAATGATAAAAATTTGGCTCCGTGCCTCCTCTTAACTTCTTCAAACCGATATAAACGTCTTAATTCTGGGGCAGTGTCACAACAACAAAAACTCTAACGATTAGATTAATGGTAATTAACATATCAGTCTCCGCTTTGAACAGTGTTTATACAAAGTTGTCGCAAATAATTATTTCGTAATTACCTCTTTACAATATGTACAGTGATATCAGACTAATGGCTAGCTATACTCTTTCAACGACTGAATATCAAACATTATCAAAGTTTCGCAGGTGTTGCATGAGTTACATGAGATCCACCGGAGGGTGTTGTATGGTGGGTGAGGTAGAGAGGGGCGACAGCTCGGGTCTCTGTGTGTGAGCCAGGTGCATAGGCTCCTCCTGGGCTGAGGAGCTCGATCTACTACTGCCAAACTGCTCCCTCATCTCTTTAACTTGCTCGTCAGCCACCTGCATAGAATTGGGGTAATACTATGGAAAGCCATTTATGTACATATCCCCATAACTCTAAAACGGGAAGACTAGCATGCTGATCAGGAATACAGAAGTAAGAATAGCCATAGAAAAAGCGTGCGGACTAGGAATTATTTTTCCTGTTCAGCTGCGGGATAGCCCCCAATCCGCACTCTTCCTATTCTTCCAAATATGTTAATTTTTGGAAGAATAGGAAAAGGGCAGGTTGGGGGCTATCCCGCAGCTGAACAGGAAATAAAATTCCCAGTCCGCATGCTTTTTCAATGGCTATTCTTACTTCTGTATTCCTGTTCAGCATGCTAGTCTTCCCGTTTTAGAGTTACGCGGATATGTACATAAATGGCTTTCCATATAATACATTTATACGATTTTTTTTGTTTAATTAGGAGCTGTGAACACATAACAAATATCATCAAATGTATTAGCTAGACGAAAAGTCGCCAAGTGGCAATGCCATGCATAAAAACCTCAGCTCAGCAATTCGACCCAAGCTCATTGGCCAACACCTATTGCGCAAATCTGCAAATAATTTCCAAAAATCCCTACATTCCCATATGTACACACACTTCAAACCTGTCCCAGTCTCAAGCTTATTGATTTTAAGAGACATTTCAGCAAAAAATTTAACGTCTTACTAGTATAATTACGGAGTTCCAGCATTGCATGTTTACGCCTATTTCGCTCTGTTTCGGATCGTTGCCGACATTATTCGGTTCACTGTCACACGCTCAGCCACACTCGGTGAGCTTCGTGTAATGACGTCATAGGCGCGGGGATTCCCCACCGGAACCCTACCCAGAACGAGGCCCATGTAATGACGTCATAGCAGCGGGGAATCGCCGTATCATGTGCATGCATGATCGGCGATGATTAAAGCTAAAAAACGAAACAATTTGGAAGGCGTCGGGAGACGCCATAGGAGGGAGGTGGGTGAGATGGTGGGCAATGTCAATGTACAAATAATTCCATGTTTAGTAAAGTAAATAGCCCAAGACTTCTCCTGTTGTGACGATATCCTGCCGATTCCTGGTGCCACATATACTCTAGACCTTGTCATAAATTAGTTATCTGAGAAGCAAATGTTCTCCTATTATATATAAACTGTTTTCCCATGTGCCCAACCCCACGTTGGACTAGACCAATTGTAGTCGGGCAAGTCTCCAAAAGATTCAGCAAGTAGCTGTTATATATACCCTACCCATCCTACAAGAATTCATTGGTTAAAGTGTTTATTATTAGCTCGAGCTACAGCTCCGAGCCTCTCGTTGTTCGGTGGCCTAGATCTATAGATGGGTGAATCTAGATATAACAATAGAAATTACCTTTACTTGTTGTCTTAGGGTTTCTGTCTCCTCTTGTACAGTCTTTCTTACCTCAGCCAACAGTGACTCTCTCAGCTAAGAAAATAGCAAATATAAGGGCATGATGTAAAATCAATCCCAAATACAGTATAGTTTCAGGGAAACCATAAATGAATACTATATTATCAGCATGTAGAGCTTAACTCCATTAATTGTAAAGTATATTGAATATGGTTATAGGTTCTTATATATTGATGGGCCAGATCATCAACATATTAGTCTAATAACTGTTGAATGTTCAAAGGCATAATAAAGAGCAATGGTCTTGGATGAACCAGAGGTTCAAAACATATTGTTCTGTATTGAAACATGGTCTCACGTTGTGTATATATAATTCAAAATAAAATATTATTCCCAATAATTCAATTTATTTTTGCAAATCTGTGAAGATTTAGAAATCGATTCAAAGGTCAGATTGTAACTATCATGACGATCGACTTCACATAAAGCAAACTCATTGGGATATATATTTATAGGATGAAAGTTTTAAAAAACAATGGGATGAAAATAAAAACAATGGGACATTGATCTATTTCCATATGAGTGGATTTAATTCAATCAAGAATAATTTCCGCCATGTGAACTATCAATTATAGGTGAAAGATGAAACGCGGGAAACAACCTGTAGATTTCTAGGAGAACGTACCTTATCCATAGCCGTATCCATATGAGAGACGCTCTCTGATTGGGTGGTACTGATTTGAGTTTGTAACAAGGTTAACTGTTGGGTGATGTGTGTTTCTTCTGGCGCCACCTTCAGCTGAGTTGGGGAGTGAGGTTGAAGGCTGTTGGCGATGCTGCAGTGGTAGACCTGCTCCTTTAGGATGCCTACAAGCTGTGAAATGGGAGGAAAGTTATATATAAATTAGTTAATTCAAACATAATAAGAAAGTCCAACTACATTGCTGTGGCGACTCAATGCTAACAAAGAATAAGTCATATTGGTATATTCAACGTGAAAATTTCCCCTTGATTCAATGAGGTTCAAAGTTTTCACCTCACAAAGCTTCTCAGCATGACTGTCAACAGTATTTGGAGGTAGATACAAAACACACAATTGTTAACGTTTTACATAAGTCAAGTTGTTTTCAAGGGATTACAATTAGGGTTTACTGACCTGCTGTATGGCGTTGAGGGAGGAGAGGTCGGCCAGGTATCTGTCTGCATCTTTTCCCAGCAGGTGGCGTAACCTGTCTGCCAGCGTCTGCTCCAGCACCACGATCTCATCCATGATCTGAAGGCGCAGGTCACGCAATTCTGCCAACTCGGACCTTGAACAGGCAATTGTTTTAATTATTAAATATTGCCATACAGCAAATCCTCCATAAATTACAGTTGTGTCACATACAAGCAATACAGTGTAAATGAAACTTATAATTAATTGAGGACATTTACATATAAAGATATGGGCTCACGGGCGATAATTCAAAGAAGAATATATTCTATGGTAGTCAGCCCACTGCTGTGTCTAACTACAATACTAAAGATACTAAAGAACAAAATGCTAATAGCTTAAGACTAAATATGAGAGGGCTTTAATTATGATTGCCATTATTATTATTATCCCCATCATGTTGTTGAAAATGCTTTCATTTAGGCTTAAATCATATAATATTGTAATTCATAATAAATGTTACAAATCATTAATTTGTTCTTTAATGAAGATGAGTTTCTGAATATTTAACAAAAAGTCATTACTTCTTTCCTGATTTACGGTTACAATAATCCTACAGTTTTATATAGTAATAAGGGGGGGGGGGTATAATATGTGTTCTATCTTGAATATAATCTTTTCTAGCACGATATCCAGGGTAGTGATACCATCAGACAACAGACTCACATTTGCTCATTGGTTAGTATTGTATCGTCCTCATTGTAGATGGAGCTAGTGCGTATGTCTAGTGCCCGGAACTCGACCTTGAACTTGGTGATAGCGTACTGGATGAGCTTCACCTCCTCCAGTAAGTGCTAAAGAGAGGCAATGAAAATAAATTAACTGATGTAAGCTATGGCGAGTCCATTTTAGCCATCGTCTATCCGTTGCATGATCATCATCCCATCCGCCAACATCCTTTGTAGTGCAAGACTTAAACAGCTATAAAATTCATCGTATTGTTTAAATTGGAATAATTATGAGTTTCTCACTATCGCAGCGTACTAGAATAATAGGCATCCTAAACTGAACGTATCAATTCATGCAAATTTTCATTTCGAAAAATCATTAAAATGACATCTGATGACAAATCTGCGAATATTGGTGAGGCCAGAGGAGGTATCATGAAAACGGCTGTACTCACGCAAAAAAAAAGTGAAAATACACCCTACCTGTTTTCTGTCTCGTTCCACACCATTGACCGCCCATACAGAACATTGTTCTTCCAGATCGTCCTGTGTTGGCTGCGGACATAAATATTTTCAGATGATTTTGGCCTTTACAGTTATAACTAATTAGAATTATTAAGTCTGTATACAATAATACATGTACATATTTAAATATGGGGTTAAAAATACATGCAGTGAGAGCACGGGTGCTAGATCACCATAGCCTTAAATTTGGGATATTCAACCAATTTCAAAACCTTTTTAGGAAGTACTCAAAGCAGCTCTAAGTACTTCCTAAAGGTTAAAATAGGTCACAAATGCACTGAGGGAAAAGAAATAGGTTCCGGTTCAACCCTCACCCTACCTAGAAAAACATTATTCTACATATATTTTTTATATACCATTATATACCAAATTCTCTGAAGCTAGACATAATTATATGCCCACCAAGGAAAAGCTAGAATTGGAGTTGGACTCGATCAAGGCTGTAATCTCTACTGGTTTTTTAGCATTTATACACTATTTAGAACTCTACTTCTGCCTTATTATACCTTCAATATCCAACCCAACCACTACTCTTTCCAAGTAGCAAGGGCTCTTTCAAACACTACAAAATTACACAACGAGAAGCCCCGTTGTTACACTGCACAATCAGCTTGCAGTTCAGCATTGTTTCATGCAGTAACAATCTAATACGCTATAAACTAAATGTAGTGTACAAGTATGTGAGTGGGGTATCAATATATGATAAATATTGTTTTAAATTATGATTTAAATTAACTAAAGGGCTTGTCACTTTAACTTTAACATACTGGCTATTATGCTTCCATGCTTGGAATAATAATGATGATGCTTGGGAAAATATCACAGAAAATATATATCTTGATAGATCTGAATAATCTGGCACCTAATAACGAATTCAGTCCAGCAAACTTACCCGCCAGGCAAAGGAGGGTCTCTTCAGTATGCTGCAGAGTAACTTGTGATCAGTGACGTCAGGTTTAAAGCGGGCATAATCAGGCATCGAGAAGCTCCCCATGTCCACCGGTGTCATCTTGACCGACTTGTTTTCCGGCATGACGCACACGTGCAGATACGACACCGCTCTCTTGGACATCATGACGTCACTCTGCGTCCCCTGCGTCACGCTCGCGGGCACTCTCCTGGCGTTCTGGATGTCCTGGATGCGTCCGTTCTGGATGAAGAGGCACACCTCCATCTTGGTGGAGTTGGAGACTTTAGGAGAAGTCGGAGGGTCAATGTACATCCTGGACACCCAGCGAGGTTCACTCATGCCCTCTGACTTTCCAAGCTCAGTCGTCACTACCGACACGCCGCCCGAAGCCGGTTTTGTTGGCATTTTTTCAGACCTCGGCTTCTCCAAAGAGGGTTTTCTGGGCACCCCAAATAGGAAGTCATGATGACTGATTTCGCGCCCGTTCTCTACTATGTGCCAGAGGTTGTCTTCTTTTTGCGAGTGTGCTCGGGTGACATCGAATGCCCTGTTGTCGGGCGTGAGAAGCTTAGCACTGGCCACTCCCATCTCTGGAGGTGCAAGTCCTGACGATGGTGGTGTATGCGTGTTGGTTTGGGCTCTACCCTCTGAATTGCTTTGCTGGAAATTATATGAGAAAATAAATTGTAGATTTTGTTTTATCCTTCAATTAACTGCTTGATCAGCACATACTTATATAAATGAATGTTAACATAATTATGATATATATATATTGCATATATATTATACACTCCTAAACATAACTTGGTCATTTGATTATTAACCCACATAGTATACCCGGTAGTGAATATTAACCCAAAGAGTATAACCGGTAGTGAGTACTGAGGGTTTCCGATGTAAGGATATAAGGATATGATTAAAAGGACCTTCCAATTGGATCGAATAAGGAAGAATTAAGTCAAGGATAATTTCCACAGACATACACAGAAATTATAGTGGTATCTAAAGCAATGAAAAATAGCAAGACGTTTCTACAATAGGGGTGTATGAAACATCATACTTCTTTCATAACGATGTTGGTATAATGCTATGCAATACAAGCTATTTGTGATATAATGAATGATATTACCAAAGCTAAATCCCCCCATTTGCAAATTCAAATTTTTATTCAGAACTCGATTCATGATGATACCTTCCAACGAGAAAACCCTCCATTCTGTTTAATTCAATTGAATAACAATACTCAAAATAATAATCGCCGATTGAATCGAACGATGTTTTCTGTCTATCTGGCATGATCAAACAATCGCAAAAGAGACCATGCGGGTTGTGCCGAATTTTAGCATTTGCCAAAGAACAGAAAAAAGACATAATCCTATTGTACGCACTTATATTCATTTATACTTTAAAACTATATTAGAATCCGAGTGCGTACATGCATGTCTCAGTGTTGTGCATGTAAGTTTATATTTGTATGCATGTAAACTCATGTAAACACGTCCCATATGTTGTACAAAACAATTCCTGTTCTTCCTGTTAGTGATTCCACCATTAGGGCAGACGTCCGGGTTAACATAATGTTTACTCTCATCACTTTGCACAGCAGTAGCTTTGCTTAGTTTTCCGTGTACACTAAGCCTTAATTATCCGGTTCTGATATCCCCATACAATTAAATATCGTTTAGTAAAAGTTGTCCACTCATCAATATTTATAGCCAAAGCAAGAAATGTTACCTAAAACATATAAATTTTAAGTTAATTCTCAGTTTCAAAATACTGATCAATGCCATTATAGGCGATCAATACCGATGGAATTGTTTTAAATTTCTTAAATTAGTTTTCCATTGACAATCTATAGTTGGATATGACTTTGTATTGAAAAGATTTTGGAAACAGTTCTGTTATTCGCAGTAAAATCCCATCAAAATTAGCAAAAACTATTATTGACTTACTGAATACAGAAGACCTCTCCGTCAAAGGAATAATTCCCAGCGAAAGTTTAAAAGTATATCCGAAAGTTTAAAAGAAGTCTTTCGCACCCAGAACAAGAGGAGACACTTGGATGGGAGAGCAGGTGGCAGTGGTCCGCCCCTGGCGGATATATAAGGGACTATCGTAGGTCGGGGAGGGCAGGTGGTGGTTACCCTGGTTACGGCAGAGCTGCTCCGGGTCAGCGTACCACACCGTATATATAATAATTACACGTTATATGCACTCCATACTACCGTATACATAATAATCATAGCTCACATCGATACATATATTCCAGTGTCCATAATATGTGTTGAGGCGGTTTTGTTCCACTATATCTCCTGGGGTAATACTCTACAAGTACAAGCTATTGCACAGAGGAAAGCGCTAACGGATAGTATACCCTTCTCTTTTCACAAATGACCATGCAAAATAGCTCGACATACAACTGGCTTTGATCACTCCTTCAGCAAATACACTGGGGTGGAGGTCGTGTGTTCGAACCCACAACACTCACATACCCTTGGGTCCAAAACCAGCACCTTAGGCTGCTGTGTCACCCCTCCTTACTTGTAATATGTGTACGGTATGTCTCCCTGCGACATTGTATGATTCTGCTGAGTTTTACATGAATCATGTTAGAACTACCCCCGGGAACTACCATGAAAATCTAGTTAAAATACCATAAACAAAGTATATAAATATACGCTGCTTACATCCCTCAACGATCAGCCGGACATCGAGACCATCACAATTGAGTTTTGGGTGAACGATGCATGGGCCCCGATCTCATGATAAATGTTGTGGGATTTATCAGACAATTTTGGATCTCGCGCTTCTCAGCTCTCTTGATTATTATGGTATTTTATTGACAGATTCCTAATTTAATGGTTTCGGCATCAGCCGCAGTGATATCCAAACAATAGAACCGAACTCAATTTAACACAGGCCTAGATCTTCCAATACGAATAAAAACAGGATATATTATACATATACAAAATTTAATATACAGCGGTCAATCCACTTTTTCTTTGAAAAACAAATCAGAGAATATCTTATTTCTAAATTGCTCAGAGGTGCTCTCATACTCACAGTATTGAGTGTTTGGCTGGGTTACAATGGTATGGTTTTAGGTCCAGTGAGTGTTGGGTGTACATACATGTGTCCCACTATATGGGTGTAGTAAGAGTGTATTAGCTTTATTTCACCAGTAATTCTTGGCTCAGTGAACAGCTAGGATCTGGGGCAAACACACCACTATATAGCCACCTCCTTATCTATCAAGCGTAGACTTGCACACAAACCTTATCCTTTTGTTGTGGACCACATCGAATTTATTTCATTAACATTGAAGAAGTGGTGACATATGTTACCCCTTTAACGGGTCACTCTTTAGGATAAGGGGTGTGGGGAGGGAGGGAAATTGTTTGCTTTACCCTTTAGGATAGCCTTTAAAAACATTGTATTTATCAATGTGAAAACTTCAGATATCACGGGGGAGGGGTCTATCAATATATATGTGTGATTGTAATTAGATGTATCATTTCTTAGGGACAATTTGGATGAATCCGATCCGATTTAGAAAGGAAATAATTACTGGCAAATAACGTAAGTAAACTTACATAAGTAGGTAGACATTCAACAGATATTGAACTAATGCATGTATATGGGAATTCAAATACCTAAGTATTGTAGGACAAAAATCTCAAACTTGACTGCGACATTTGGGTAATTCATGATTAAATGGAAGAGTATGTCAAGGCTTACTTCTGTCACGATGAATTGACTAGCTTTGAATCTCACACTGGAGAGAAATATTGACTTCTTTGACCCGTTTATGTTTTGCAGAAAAACAAGGGATCTTTGAATAACTACTAGCAAGTAAGTCTGGCACTTGTAGTATAAGTGGGGGTAACAACATATCCCAAACTGTCCGACTGCCAATATTAAATGCCCATCATATTATCTCATATACCCAATGGTATTCTCTGAATGGTATTGATGGGATGTGAATGACAGGCGCCAACACGTGAACACGTACATATCTGTGCTGATCTGCTCATCAGATAGAAACTTTGGGCGCCCAGCACAAGGGCATAGAAATAGGACAGATCATGAGCTGCTCTTCACTCTCTGTGCTTAATGGGGGGAGGGGGGCTGACATTAGCAGACATTCAACACCTCCTGGATCAATTATTTCCATCATAATTCCCAAAATCATTATATTATAGGTTTTCTATGAACGAACCTTTGAGATAGCCATGTATATATTTTTAAGATGTATATATACATACGCACCATTAAAGGCCACGTGCTTTCTGTTCTTTCCGATGATGTGGGCCATATCCCAAAGAGTACTATAACCTCGATATACATGTATATATATTATATGCGGTGGTGACAGTATTAACCCTTTTCTATTTACATAAAGAGGGGAGATACTCACCCTATAAAGGTATATATTCGGTGAGAGATTATCAGTAGACTCGGTGTCCACAAAGCCACTGCTGTCTGACTGGCAGCTGCTCGCCCGCATCATAGGCCCTGACTCTGTAAATGAATAAAAACTCTTATTATGAATAGGTGGTTCAGACTATTTATGGCTCTAATCACTGTTTCACAATCGTGTTACGCATACATAATATATTATATACATTGCATATGTGTCTAACAAATCAACATACCGTCTAAAATTAATAAAACTTCAAATGCTACATTAAATGTTTCTATACCTCCGGTTAATGGTTGCATTTTTTTAACGGTTGAATTTTCACTGAATGAAAATACGGATCAGAATGAGCGAATTGTTGGGTGTGCTTACGTCGTTTTCCCCCTAGGTGGGCCGGGCTAGAATCCTCAAAACTGCACATGTCCTCCGGAGTTGTGATCTGAAGGACATTACATAATTATTACAGCAGGATAAACAATGTATAGATAAAGAATTAGGAACATATATAATATATATATATTCTCTTTGGTGAATTATGATTTCCCTTCCTTTCACATTCGAGAGGGACATTCATCTCCTTTTTGTCAAAACGTATGGAACACATCAAATTATATGTTGTTATCATTATTTACAATTACCATAATTTACAATCCATGAACCTACTCTTGACAATTATCAAACAATATTGACTTATAATACCTTAGTGCAAAAGATCTATCAGAGAATACCAACCTCTTCTATCTCAAACGATGGCTGAGTATGCTGCTGTGCAAGCCTGAGCGCAGATGAACCCTTCACTTTCTCTACTTCTGACCATAATTCATTCACCAACCTGTCTTCTTTCTTTTCCTCTCCACCAGATTCGCCTAAACACATTGTACATAATATATAATTATGCATTCTTTTATAACACCATCATTAAAAACGCAATGTATTCCCAATAGGCTTACTTATTGATTGTACACGTATATAGAGAATAGAGAATCATGGGCTTTATATTTGGACAGGTCATTATTATGTCTATTAACCAATGGTAAATTAAATCGATCTGGTCACTAGGGAAATATTGAGTGTATGAGATCGCATTTGCGAGCATCTTCTCAATGTGATAAACAAAGACAGTTGGAATGTAATGTAGGATTTACGATATAGTGAAAATCGGTTGCACCTAATCCAAGAACTCTTCATCCTAAGTATCGTTACCACAAAGCAGGAAGGCAGCATCAGCATTCAATCATACATACATATTGTCAACTGACACCTGGATCCAGAAAACCCCGTAAGCTTAATGCAAACCCGTGAGTTAACCCATACTCACCATCATTAATAAGGGTGCACAGGTTGGTGCTATAATAGTCCCAGGTGCGGCCCTGCTGGTGCAATGTCTCAGGTGCAGGGAAGTAGCGGCCACCAATGAAGCCTTCGCTACTGCGCCGGCTTTGGTCTGCATCTGCATCAATGGAGAGGTGCTCGCGGTTTTGTGAGAGTTGCTCAAGTAGCGAGTGACAATAATTCTCCTCACTTAGGGTCCTATCCAGCACATTGTCATCTATTAGATGTTCCACCACTGCCTCTACCGTCTCCTCTTCTTTCTCCAGTGCCAGGTCCGTCCTGTCCCAACGGTGGTTACTTATATCCATTGAATCATCCCTTTCGCTTTGTGTAAACCTTAGCATGTGGCTACCTGGACTTATTGTTGGAGTATTATCCGATTCAGTGGCAGGGCTAAAGATATCTGGATTTGTGTGTGTTGCTTCCACAATAGAGGGTGCCGTGTCTATCACTGAGACAGAGACAGAGCCAGATGACACTGATTCTGATATAAGATGTTGGTCTTCGTGGTTGGCATCAACCACTGCAATACAGTCATGGTTCTGGTCTGTCTCCAGTTCACCACCACAAACCCTTTCTCCATCCTCGCCTATCCCACCCATCCCCACAGCTCCCTTGTTCTCCTCACAGACATTTAATGACTGACTAGTTTGTTTCCTTTCTGAGGCATCTTCCACAGATTCTGAACATTTATTTATTATTAGCCCAGATTCTTTTGATATTTCTTGATCTGGGGTGATTGTATTGAGTGTACTGTCACTATTTTGATTTACCGATTCAACCGAAAAACAGAGCATTGACTCAATACTAAGCACCGAATTGTTGTCATTTTCATGTTTACATTTTGTTTGGGTAGAGCCTAAATTAGGCTCATTTTCACACTTAGGTTCATCACTATCGAATTCAGAATGGGAGAATGTCTGCCCATCTACAAATAGACTTTGGACTTCTCCATTAAATACTGGTAATGTATTTCTGACCGAATCATCTAAAGCATCATACGTTTCAATACCAACTACAGGCTCCGAAATATCTTTGGATTCAACTTTGGGGCTAATAATGGTTTGCTCTCCCTGATCGATCCCATACTCTTGGACTAGATCTTTGGTAAGTGAAGACATTTCAGGTGGAGAAACAGTATCTATACCATATTCGTTTATATTTGGTTCTTCGATTGTGTCTGGACTGGTCAGACCAAATTCATTATTTCCATGGTCATTACTAGTATTACTTTCAGTCATGATAGTTTCACCATGGCCATTACATTGAGGATGTACAGAAGATTGGCGTGATAAACATTGCCTTTTCTCTACCATAGAAAGACCATGGAAGTTTATATTTCCATTCCTCCATCGTTTTGGTTCTTCATCCAATATTCTTGGTTCTTGTATTGTTGGATCCTCCACATCAGATGCAACTGATACTCTCCTCTGGAGACTCACATTGTCGACTGGTGCAGCTACTACTGGTATGACAGTATCCCGTTCATTGTCTTCCCCATGCCCTAAGGATTTAGGCATAGACTGTTTACATAGATTCTTTTGATCTATTTCGGTTCCAGTTTCAAGTTCTGGCCTAAAAGAAGATCTCCTACTAAGATCATCAGGAGAGATTGATCCATCTGGAGTCCAGTTCCTCATGTCATGCTCAGATTCCATTTCATCATCTCCATCCTCACCATTACCCTGGGCATATAACACTTTGACATCACTGGGAATCAACTTGGCGGTGCCTATCTCAACTTCTTCATTCTCAGCTGCTGTCATAAGCTCATCATATCCTTCTCCTTCTTCTTGAACATCCTCCAAATTTTCATGATGTTCCAGACCCTCTTCAATGTCAACACCCTCCTCTGCACTACTCCCAAGATTTTGTAATTCCTCTTCCAATTCCTCATCGGGATAGAAATCCTCAAAGTTAGCTATATCAGTCTCCTTTACATTGTAGCCAGCATCATCAGCACCTTCTTGGACGTCATCTACAGAGCTCTCACTATCTACAGACTCTACAGCAGCCTGGGATAGAAGCCTCCGCAAAGTCTTGGATGTTTCTTTTGTATCAGGCTTGAATTCACTCACATTACCAGGCAGCGAGTGGGAGCTCAACTTTAGCCTTTTGGCGATCTGTTCCTCAGGTTCTTCCTCATCCAAACCTTCTTCATGCAGGATTGGTTCATCCTTTCTCCCTAAATCCAGTTCTTGGAGAAGTTGTTCTTGTTGTAACGGAGCACAGACAACGCCGTGTTTTCTGCGGGGTCTTTTTAATGACCCATCCTCATTGTCAAGTTTTGAAATTGCTGCTGACACGACCTGTGCACTATGTTCCATCAAGTTTTTCTCATTTAAGTTTCTGATTTGTGATTCAGAGCTTTGTTCAATTTGTTCATCATTAGCAAAGTTCTGAGTACCTCTGTGGAGGACATTGTTATTCACTTGGTCTATAGTGACTGGAGTATGCTCAGAAGTCTCTGTCACAGACACAACAAAATGTGGTAGTGGTGAGCCTGAATTTTCAGGCCTTTTATCAGTATCTGATGGATTAGTTTCCACAGGGTCTGCAGGAAAAGAGAATGAAACATTTCGAGGAGTGGGCGACGGGCAAGGGGAAAAACGAGAAGGGATTCTACATAAATCGGTTGAAGTAAGCGTATTAGAACTGTCATTTGAGATTTTCCTTTCTCCTTCATTCGCGCCTGGTATCACAGAATCTTCTAGTTTATTATTAGGCATTGGCAGGTTCGTTCTGCCAGTTTCAGCTGAAGCACATTCGTTAGAAATATTTATAGAAACTGGAGCAGGTTTTTTAAAGACCACAGGGCTTGCATCGTCAGTAGAGCCTCCACCGGCCATTCGGGCCCTCCTAATGGCTTTCCACCGACTCTTTGCCTTACTCACAGGGGGCACTTTGACTTCCGGTAGGTCATCGTACACCCCCTGTTGGGCAAGATGCGCACTATTGTCAGGGTGGAGAATACTGGCAAATCTCCTGCCTGAGGGAGCCATTGCTGTGTAAGGTGTCGTCTGGTGATCTGCAGTGGCAGACTGACGTGGTGCCAGGAGATGACGTGTCATGCTGTACTCTTTCCAAGACATTCGTGACGTTATTCTCATTACCAATGTCATTGTCTTCACGACATTGGCAAATGACGACCGCTTGGATTTCGCTGCGTCCTTGGTTTGGGGGCTGAGCACTGCAAGGGAATGGAAAAAATATTTCATCAACACATATTCAGACTTTATTTTTATCTTTGCTAGCATTTCTTTTCGTTCATGATTCCTTCGTATTGAGCTTTCAATTTGAAGAGTTGCAATTTATGCAAATTTCAATTAAGTAGAAAAAGATCTAATGTTATCCAATAATTATATTACACTGTCTATGTCTTCAAATCTAAAAGATGTAATATTCAGAGGTCACTGACTAATACAAATGCTGAAATACATTTTATGAACTAATACAGACAGAAAATGAATGACTTTTTAAGAATGATATAATGTGCAAAAGCTAACACAACTTAATGGATTTACGAACTCAATACATAAAAAGATAACGTATGGGTGGGGGGAAAACAACATCCTGAAATAACATCGTTCATATTTCAACACGCAAAATATGCTTAAACTTCAGGTAAAGGAAATAAGTCAGCAAAATGCAGCATATACAAGTCATAATAAACTCCATATATTTCTATCACATCATTTCATATTTAAGGACTAACAACTAAGAAAGATATAACCATGCTTTATAAATGTCACAACAGGGGGATGAAACTTATCAGAAGAATCACATTCAGAAAAATATTTCTAATCCCACTAAGATATTTTAAATTATTAAATCTGTTGTGACTGGTTCAATCTAGTTTATTAGACAGAGGTGGCGCCTCCCGTGGCGGCAGCATACACTACATTCCTCCCTGCTTAAACATTTTGTTCAGACAATTTATAAAATAATGTTTCTGAAAATGAAACAATATTATGTTGTTAGATTTACTGTCTTTGCTTTATATGCAATGTCTTTTTCTTGCTGAAAAGTCTCTGGTCTTCTTTTCACTTGTGAAAGTCTGATATTTACGATATCATTAGGAAAACAAATTCAGGGTTTAACCCAAATGTCTTTGATGATAAAAATTCTAAATTACTAATAATCAGAATAGAATATAGAATCACTAATTATTTGATATCAAAGTAATAAGATGTCACTGATAGTTCTGGACTTGAATAGTTCATTTATGAGTTAGCACATAGTCATCAAGCTTTGGTGGTGGTCTACTTGTTCTTGATGATCTTCTCACTTCTGGCACTGGTGATTTTGTAACTTTAATGGGAGACACCCTTGGTGTGTCTGGAGCTTTGTCTCTAGGGATTTGGATCTCTGGAGGAGGGGCAGGGACCGGAGGTTGTGGCATAGCTGTCTCTGGCTCTGTCTCCTTGAAGGCGTTGAACTTATATGGCGCTGGGTGCTGGTTGATTTCATTTAGTGGTGGAATGTTCTCATTCCTTTCATCTTCCTCGAAATCATCTGCCGTCTCACCTGACTTCAAGAGGTGATCAACATGGACATAACGGATGTTTCGTCCAACTCGAACAAGATATTGGACTGGTCCATTTCTATGGACTATTATACCTGGCACATACTTAATATCAGTTCCTCTACAGTTCTTCACTCTCACCCTCTCGTTTTTTCCAAATTCCCTGAGCTTGGGAACTCTTGTATCCCTGTACTCTTTCATCTTTTCCTGTTTTTGCTCAACCTCAGCCCTAAGGTCAGGCTTAACTAATGTTAGTCTTGTACGAACCTGCCTTTTTAGGAACAATTCAGCAGGGCTCAGTCCTGTAGATGTGTGCGGTGTGGAGCGATAAGACAGTAAAAAGCTACACAGCTTTTGCTGTGTTGTGACTCCTGGTTGGGCTTCCAAGGAATGTTTCTTTAGTGCAGTTTTTAGCGTTTGTACAGCCCTCTCTGCGGCACCATTCGATGCTGGGTGGTATGGGGCAGTTAAAGTATGTTTTACTCCATTCTTATTGAGAAATTCTTGGAACTCGTCAGCTATAAACTGAGGCCCGTTATCGCTTACAAGTTCGCGGCATAAACCATACCTTGAGAACATTTCTCTCATAACCTCTATGGTCTTCTGTGCGGTCGTCGATTTCATGAGAATAACTTCCATCCACTTTGAGTGAGCATCAACTGCTAGGAAGAACATCTCTGATTTGTACTCAGCGAAGTCGACATGGATTCTGTCCCATGGTCTTTCTGGGTACTTCCAGGGGTAGAGTGGAGATGGTGGAGGGTCATTCTTCAAAGACAGGCACACATTGCATGATTTTACCAAACTCTCAATACTTTGATCGATACCTGGATACCAAAAATAACTTCTGGCCAGTGCCTTCATTCTTACTATACCAATGTGTTCATGATGGAGTTCTTCAATCATCCTTTGTTGTAGCTTATGTGGCACTACAATTCTCATTCCCCACAACAAACATCCCTGGTCACATGAGATTTCATTTCTTCTGTTATAATATGGCAATAGTTCATCATCTTCGATGTAGTTTGGCCAACCATTTAGACTGTACTCAAGAACACGGCTGAGTGTTCGGTCTTTCTTGGTGCATCCTGATATTTCTTTTGAACTTACAGGCATATCATCTACATGAGAAAAATAGTTGACCTCAGCTTCTATGTTTTCAGTAGCTCTTTCCACTGGAGCTCTGCTGAGGTAATCTGCATTACTATGATCCTCTGATCGGCGATACTGTACTTCATAATTATATGACATCAGCAACAATGCCCACCGCTGTAATCTTAGCGCAGCCAGTGTTGGCACTGCTGTCTTTGGTCCAAGTATAGTTGAAAGTGGCTTGCTATCAGTCACAAGGGTAAACTTTCTACCATATAGATACTTGTGGAATTTCTTTATTCCATAGACAATGCCTAGAGCTTCCTTTTCTATTTGCGGATATCCTTTTTCTGCCTTAGTTAGAGATCTGGAAGCAAACGCAATAGGTCTTTCATCCTCTCCATCTAAATGCGACAGTACAGCTCCCACTCCGTAGGGGCTTGCGTCACAGGCTAATATGAGCTTCCTGTGCGGATCATAGTGTGTTAACACTCTATCGCTGGTAAGGGTCTCTTTTACGATTCGGAATGCTGTCTCACAGTCTTTGTCCCAATTCCAAGGAATTTCGTCTCTCAGTAGGTTATTCAGTGGTGCAAGAGTGGTGGAGAGAGACTTCAGGTATGGCCCATAATAGTTCACCATACCAAGGAAGGTACGTAGCTGTGAGACATCTTTGGGTGCTTCTGTGCCTCGAATTGCTTCCACCTTTTCTGGGAAAGGATGTCTTCCTCTCTTGTCAATTACATGACCTAGATAGCGTACCTCTGACTTCATGAAGGAACATTTCTCCCTCTTGACTCTGACATTGAACTTTTCCAAGTGTTCAAGTACCTGCTTGAGTCTCCTCAGGTGTTCTTCATCTGATGGTCCGGTTATCAATATATCGTCTATGTAGCAACAGACACCAGGAATACCTTGTAGTATTTGGTCCATGATGGACTGAAAGATGTGAGGCGCTGTTTTGATACCATAGGGTAACCGTGTCACTTCATATAGACCTTTAACAGTGTTTATCGTCAGGTATTTTTGGGATTTTTCCTCAACTCTGACTTGAGCATAAGCTTGAGATAAATCAAGTTTTGTGAATTTATCCCCATTTGCAAGTGTGGCAAAAATATCTTCGGCGGATGGTAGTACATAATGACGGTCAACCATATCAGCATTTATTGTGACCTTATAATCACCACAGATCCTTATCTTACCATCACCCTTTGGTACAACGACAACTGGTGAAGCCCAGTCAGTTTTCTCAATTTTCCTGAGTACACCTGCTGACTCAAGTCTATCCAGCTCTTTTTTTACCTTATCTACCAATGCATAAGGAATAGGTCTGGCTTTGCAAAGTTTCGGGGGGCTTTCTTCCATATCGATGCGTGCTTCAAAGTCTTTTATTTGGCCCATGTCTGCCTTGAATACTGACTCGTATTTCTGTAATAGCCCTTGTAGGTCATCAGTTTTTACTGAGAATATATTTGCCCAGTTTAGCCGAATGTTATGAAGCCAAGTACGACCTAACAGAGCAGTCCTTCTGCCCTTTGCTATAACCAATCTGAGATTTTGGCATTGGTCTCCATATTTCACGGTGACTGGTATTGAACCCAATAGTTCCACAACATGTCCAGTATACGACTTAAGATTTATGTCCGGGTCTTCTAATGGAATGTCACTGAAGAATTCATAGTACATATCTTCACCAATGATTGATGATCTAGATGCTGTATCAAGAATGAATGTCATATCGATGTTATTAACTGTGACAGGTATGGGTATTTCCCCATTATCCCTTTTTACTTCGTTATCTTGTAATTCGTATAAGGAGGAGTAACTGACTTCCTCTTCTGGAAGGTACTCATCTTCTAGTTGGTTTGTCCTTCCTTGCGTCCTATACAAGTTATGACCCCGACCTCGACCATGACCTTGATGATGCCCTCGTGGCGGTCTACTACTGTATTGCTGACCTGGTAATACTTTTGTTTTGCAGGCCTTAGCTATGTGACCGACCTTCTGGCACTTGTAGCACGTTTCTTTAATGAATGGACACTCTGCGGGTTGATGAGTTCCTTGACACCTATAACAGCGTGTTTTACCATATTGTCCTCCACGGCCTCTACCTCTTGGCTTGTAGCTTCCCCGATTCTGCGCTCCTTTGTAGTTGCTCACTCGATTGACTTCCGATGTGGCTTTCATCTTTTGCGCATTCAGATGTGCTGCATCCATCGTTGTTGCCATCTCCATAGCACGCTCCCATTTCAGACCTGCACCTTCACTTAACAGTTTATTCTTAATGGCCTCGCTACGCACTCCTGCTACTAATCTGTTACGTAGTCTCTTTTCTACCTGATCGGCATCCCCAAATCCACTATGGATGCTGAGCTTTTTTAACGCAACAATAAAATCAGGTATTGACTCATTTTCTTTTTGGCATCGTGTGTCAAAGTTATAAGATTCCGCCAATTCATTTGTCCCTGACATGTAGTGAGCATTCAACAAAGTACACAGAACAGCATATGTCTTATCAGTAATATCAGCTGGAGTACATAAAGACACCAATAGGTCCACTGCCTCAGGTCCCACTAGTGCTATCATGGCATCTACTTTGTCTGCATCTTTAATTTCGTTGATTTTCATCCAGGAATCCAACCTAATTTTGTAGTTGGCCCACTTCTCTTTCTCACTGTTAAAGTCACTCATAGCACCAATAACACTTTTAGCCATTGTTTATGCTGGGTATACCCTATAGGCTTACTGACACAGATGAATGTAATTGTCCTATCACACAGTTCAAGATATCAATGTTTAGTCAGGCAGGGTGTATTTTCCCAACAAACCTTCACTTAAATGATATCAGTCTATTTCCTCCACTTTATAACTGTTCAGTTCTTTTCACAAGTAGCCTATACAGAGTTCATAGTCATAGCATCATAAGCATGGTCAAGCAACTGGTTTCAACTTGCATATGTATCCGGCCTACAAGTCATGTGGAAGTATGATCAAATATCTACTAACAACAGTTCATTTGCACAATATTTCACAATTCAGTACTTTCCTTCTTTGTTTCCCTGCATTCCTGCTGAAAGAACTTCTCTGGTAGAGCTAGGATGCTTGGTTATTTGTGAAAAAAAATCGCGGGGGTTATCCCATCCTCGTCGCCATTGTTGTGACTGGTTCAATCTAGTTTATTAGACAGAGGTGGCGCCTCCCGTGGCGGCAGCATACACTACAAAATCCAAGTGTGCAAGAGATATTTGACATATGAATCGCGCTAAATGAACTCAATAAATAAATCGGGTAAACATTAAAGATGAGAATTATTATGAAAAAGAAAATGAAGCATTGTTTAACCTAAATCGGTCCACGTGCAGATAAACCGAGTGGGTAGATTGCAATACCAAATCACCATAAAACCTAAATTATAAGGCTTGTATAGTGGCCAGACATTCAGATGTGAAAGTTCGAAGGATAATGATAAACAGTGCAGTAATATACTATCACAAGAAGAAACAACACACAACAACACATATAATGGCATGCTCTATGAATATAGGCGATCTTACGGACTGGTGTTCTATTGCAGAATCATTTTGTATTGCTTTTCTCCTTGTCGATCTCTCAACCCTCACATAATTGTCCGATACATTCTAAAAGATTGCTGTTTCTAATACGTCTCATAATCTCTACGCGAACATAATTTGGAAGGTTGCATAAAATGTTAAACCTCAATGGTTATACTATACTTATGATTTGTGATTAAATCGAAACAGACATTCGCAGCTATAGGTATAATGCGACAACGATGACTAAGGAATGCAAATTGGATAACTCAAACTCATTTAATATAATGACATGAAAGGATATAAACTCCTGAGACATTTTAAACGTGTGCTGATGATTTATTGAGAGAAAGCAGTTATACTAGACACACATAGTCCAAGAGTGAAACTCGGTGAGTATTTTACATGCCGTTCATTAATATTTTTCAATAGCCATTTTCCCTGATAAATGAACAGATTCAAGATGTGTATACGTATAACTTGGGAGTACAGCCATCTCGTTTATAGACAGTCAAATGTACTATTCACAGTGTATGCCATCTCAGGATGATCTACTCTAAATAGTTCTTTAAAGAGATCTACCATATATATTATATGTGTTAATATATCAGCATAAAAGAACTTCGGTCGCCTTTATGTAAAGAAGTGAGCGAACACCATCTCAGGAAATAACAGTTTCATGGTACACACAAGATATTATAATATTATACTTGTACATTAACGCATAAAGTAATCACAGAGTCGGTACGAAAATTCTCCTTTAAACTCACTGTATTTTTAGATTTGTCGATGATTGTCCTATTTCGTGTTGTTGAAAATGCACACTAAAATGCATATCACAAGAGATTTATGATATATAGGCATAATATAACAAGCATTAATAAATGGAAACACTTCACTTTCAACAGGATATAACTTTCAAACTGGCACAGTCGCTTAGAAAAACAACCAAAATTCATAGCTTAAACCTATAATATTTACTCCTTCTGCCTAATGATTAATTTAATCAATATTCTTAGCATATCGGAGATTCAACCCGAGCTGAATCAAAATGAAATTAATGTTTTCTGATTGACATATATAGTTTTTATTTTTTAGTTTGAATGTTAGATGGGAAATATATCCTTGTCAATACACATTTCATGGCAATGATCCATAAAACATGAAGATACTGAGGTTGAGATTAAAATGGAGTTAATAAAAGTAAAATTAGAGTGAGTAAAATTGTACTATTGATGATTTTAAACAAACATTTCATTGATTAAATCAAGTGGAATAAACCTCACGATAGAAAGATAAAAATTTGACCTAAATTTACATAAATTGAGGCTTTGAATACTCGGAGTCACAATGATTACTGCCTGGTGCGTTGCTCCGAGGGATCGTTTTCGTTATCGTTAATTACGATTACGATAAGAAGTGCTGAAAATATCTCTTATCGTTACAATCATTTTAGTTAAATTCAATATTGGGTGCTACAGATAACGATTACAGCACCAACACGTCCGTTGTTCATGTTATACCGATACGATTACAATTATCACGAGCAACGATATGAGCAACGATACGATTTGGATTTCTAAGAGCAACGCACCCCACTGAAGGAATAGGATGATAATGAAAGTAACTAGTATATGTGAAGAAAGGATGACAGCTGATCCTTAACCACTTCATGAGATGGTGGTGGAGACCATTACGTATATTAGTACACAACCTGAGAGAACAACTCCTGGATTGAGATTCATAGAGTGATGCAAATAAACACAACGTCTTTCTCACATTCATACATACATATAACATAATTAGGTTTTCTTACATACAAGACTCCAAAGCATATTCCTCATATAATTATGTTAACATGACATCGAAATAATCTAGGATTAGTACATTTGACAGCAAAATGCTTCATAAAAACAATGTGGTTCGTAGAGGCCATGTAGTGTAAAAATTATGTAATACAAGGATAATAACTAACTAGAATGACTGAAAGACATTAGCAATTCCATCAACGAGAGGAAAAGGTCAATAATAACAATTAATTATTCACAGCAGTAACTTTCATGACAATGCAACGGGTTCATGGGTATTGGTGTACACCCGCCCCGGTTAGAGTAACAACATACAGTGACATGATTCGGTGGACACAACTCTAACCTACAACAGCTTATAATGTGTTACTTAGCAGATTTTATCCCTCATATATTTTCCTTCGTGAAAGACACTGAACTCTGGCGAAAGATACTATAGTAATAATTATATCTTTGAGTAATATAGTAACCTCATCCAGGTCTTCCTTAATAATTATATCTTGATGACATACATCGACAATGAACACTACATAATCCCTCTCAAGTATTGGACATTAAGCAACACTTTAATATTCCTAGAACTATACCAGTTATTGGGGGTAATGAAATAACCTATAGCTATCCACTTAATTTTGCTGTTGTTATGCGTGTGAGATAGATGGACTGTTCGTTTTCTAATGATTTAACGCCTTGTGGACATGAAAAGCCATAGTTCACGGCGAGGTGATATAGAAGGAATAGTTTTAAGACCATACTGATGAAAATAACAGATGGCATAACTCACTCGTGCTGTGTTTCTATGAAAGTATAAGTCATAGATAGAAGCAACCGGCACCAAAATGGTGTGTTCCTTGGATAAGGAACCGTTTCAGACGATAAATGCAACCACAGGATGGAATCGGACATAAGCACATTATAAATGACTCACTTCACCTTTCAACATAGTTGTCAAGAATTTAGGGTCTCCACGGACCATTCATCTCTTCAGATTAAGGCGAATTTCTATCGAGTTTTAAATATATTGACTCTAAAACAACTTAATACACACATAGACCAGAATATCCAGAATATTTTCTGTTCTTAGTTTTTCTTTATCATTCTCGCTTATGTATAAGTCATGCTTTGCTTATATTCTTTGGACTCAGAAACTTGCATGGATAACCTCGTGCATGCCACATTTATAAGTATTTATCAAAACGATCCGAATGGATACATATATAATATGCATTGCAATTGTGCAGTGCATTTTAAAAGGAGAATCACAAGATCTTGCGGTGGACATACATGGCACATGTAGTTATCAGGATACATGCATGCATTCACAAATGCCAGATTTGACCAGGATTGTATTAAGCTCCGCGCACGCATTACTAGATCCATGATAATTAAGATCTGTTCGGATTCATAACTGTTGTTTGTTCTTTTGTTTATCTAATGAAAACCACAATCCGCGTTGGGATGGACCCAATGCTCTTGCAAAATATGAACATATAACCTGGGTATATTCATTTAACCTTGAAGGTGAATGTCCATATATTTGGGATAAGCAGTTTATCGGTGCATATCTTTAATACACTTGTAGAAATGAATTAATGCTTCTTTTAATGTGTTATTTATACTTGTTCAATATATAAATTTAACACATACGGAGGCCTTAACCGGACAAGCTGATGGAATAATCAGCAAATAATATGCTCGATGTGCCCATGAGTTTCTATCGTATTTCCATAGGCAGAATTACACAAAAGATTTAGGATTGGGATAGAGATCATAGACGTCACACACAGTGCATGCTGTGACTGAATAATGATATCAGCATGACCCCAATGGTTCATAGTATAGTCAATTCAAGCATACTGCAAAGGCAAGAAGAAATACTCGGTCGTCTAAGATAAATACTACAAGGTATGAAGTAAAACAGAGATTATTATTATGCCCCACATGTACATGTGTTAATTGTGGCAAAATCAAGTGGAACAGCCCAATCAATACTAAGTAATGTTAAAGAGCAGTATATATGTTTCTATATCTGATATAGATTTTTCCCTCTAGATAAAGACTATCTCTCGATTAAGTCAATATTCAAAGTTCTACTCGGCTATATGACTCTCTTTATGTATTTAAATCTGACTAAAAGTATAGATCTTTCAGCATTCGAGGGACATGGGGTTCCCCGGTAGATTATTGTGTACTATTTGCTTCCGAAAACTAACTTCTGAAAGCTTCCTAAAGTAAACCGATCAAGAATGAAAGTTCTGAGATCATGGAGTTAATCCTGATGAGGTGGAAACTCAGAATGGATAAAATGGAAGGGAAGAGATTCAAATACTGAACGTGGGGAATCGCGAGACTAAAGAAAACTTAAATGCCCCAGCAGCGCTTAATAATAAAGTAAGGAGTATAGGACCCTAAATAAAAACCCTTTGTACGAATATATGTAAATAATGGCAAATTCTTTCTTTACCAATGAATACTTAATAGCCCCGGAATAAAATACTGATTAAAACTCTGATAACATTGGAATGTCCAATTAATTGCAGCATTCAATAAACTTTCATTGTATAGGGACTTGGGTACAACTCTCTGGTATAAATATAATGATATTTGAAAATTATTCGTGTTGGGAATAAGTCAAATGTATTCATCGATTCATCATAAAACGGTTATCATTTATTAATTACCTTGATGCTTATAGAGGTGAAAGATAATTCGTAATTTCATGCATAAATAAAACAATAGACAGGTAAAACTGGCTTAAACCCCCCCCCCCCCCCCCCCCCCCCACACCTGAGCAAATTTGCGCCGATTTAACTTGTCCCGATCCGATTTAACTGCTCCCGATCCATTTTAGGATTTAACTTTCCATCCCGATCAATTGGGAGTTCAATCGGGACGAATTTTATACTCCCGATTGCAAAATCACCGCCGATTGAAGTAATTTTCATCAATCGGGACTAGTTAATTCCTATTTTTGCCCGATTATAGATTTGTCCCGATTTTGGCTTTGAATTTTTATAATCCCTTCCTAGTGTGGGTCTCTGCCCGATGCATCTGGAACTGTCCCAATGCATCGGGGGGCCTTCCAGAGCCGTCGGGAGGGCTCTCCCGATTATCCAAAAAATGGAAAATCGGGAGGGTGAATTTTGGTTTGGCGTCCAAACGACGTTTTTTGAGTGATCCTATATCTCCTGAATCTCCTGATTTCAGATCTGCCAGGCGCAACGATGTAACCTTTGGGCAAAAAAAGTTATGACCATTTGGAAAAAAAAAGTTAAAAAATATTTTTTAATTCCTAAATAAATTCTTGATCGGGAGCAGTTAAATCGGATCGGGACACAAATCGGGGAGAATTTGGGTAGGTGTGGTCAACGTCCCTGGTGTGGGTCTCCACAAATGGACAGTTTTAAAAGTTTATTCCTTAGAATTCTTGATCGGGAGCAGTTAAATCGGATCGGGAGCAGTTAAATCGGATCAGGAGAAGTTAAATCGGCGGGCGCTCAGGTGTGGGCGGCCCTTAGGAGAAAGAAAATAGACCGACCATGATTCTTAAGAATAATTATGAAAATAAAAAAATATTTCTGAGATCATTCAATCAGTTTTGAATATAAGGCGATGAGAATAAATATAATTTATGTGGAAAGCTGTTTCGATTTGAGTTGGTATCCTTACTCCATAACACCTGCGAATCATTTGAACACATGGGTATAGTTACACATTTAGAAAATATCAAAGCATTTTAAATACACAGTGCCACTTCATCCCACTTAATAAAATGTTACATAGGAATCATTCCTAATTCATGAAGTAACATTAAGAGGTTAAAATACCAGATTATTAGCATTTTTCTGTGATATATATAAATTTTATGGTAACTGCCTTTACTTAGGGTACCTCAAAATGATCGCATTCCTTTAGAGAAAACTACTTCATCATCCTACATATCAATTAACCATGCGTTATCCCATTATCATTCATAAGTAATTCTACTAGCAACCAGGGTCAAACTAATATATAGTAATGCCAGTGATATAATTAATCCAGATGACTATGATCATGTTGAGTTCAATTGACTAGTACAAATAATTGTTTAATTAGTCAGACTAGTGTTTCACTCGGAGAAAAGCGAGCATTGGCATAGTAACGGAAAAGTACATTAGATGATGGGGCTACCGTAGAATCGGACGACCAGCTGTGTCTCCCATCCTCGTCTTCCCAAGGCTGGAGATTGAGTGAACCTGGTCTCTCAGGTGTCTTAAGGTGAGTGTCTTCATTAGCCAAGTCTGGGCTATTAACTACCTGGTGCACATCCATTATACCTGCTTCTATTATACCTATAAGTTGGCTGTGATCATCATAGGATCCGATCGGAGCAACAATTGTCACTTCGTGTGCTGGGGTTTCTCTTACTAAAGATTCATTTCTATCTACATTATCGGGTTGTTGTTTATGATTGGAATAATTGTTGTTATTTGTACTGTTACTTCGTGTTAAACCTGCCCCCACACCACCAACACCACCCCCACTACCCGAAGCATCAATTTCTGGTTTTTCGTCAATGCTCGGTAGTTTAACTCCAGCTTCGGGGCTGGGAGTGACAATGTATTTACTCGCGACATCGTCGGACACATCCAAATTTGCTTCATCGGCCAGTTTCTGGCACTCACTCGCCAAGCGAGCTGCCTCTTTCTGTGTCTCTTGCAAATTATCATCAGCGGCCGTGTTATTACAACTTTCACTCTCAAACAGATCTTTAAACATGGAAGGACATGAACTGTAGAAGCGGACAGGTACTTCGGAGTCCACCAAGTAACTCATGAGGTCGTGAACACTATCAAACTGTGACATACCTTTCGCCAGCGCGACCGTGGAAGGTTCGGAGAGAGAGCGAGTGAGGGCCACATATTCCCTCAGCTCTGGGTTGCTCTCTATGAACCTCTCCACTGAGATGCCTTGTGCCACCGATTTCTGTCTGAGGAAACGCTCTGGGACACGGGTGGGTAACGCCTCCTCAGAGTCCTGGCTGTGGAAGCCCAGGTTAGTGAGGATCTCCTCTGGGTCCCCTGTGCGTTCATTTAGCAGCTGGTCGATGCTGGAAGATATAGATCAAAGAAAATATGATAATTATGTATGTAGATAAGGTACCGTTATTTATTATGTACTTTTATTATACGTGCATTCCTCTTGAGAGGTGCAATAAGTAGGGTGCAATAAAAATAGTATCGTATGCGTTCGATAAAATAGCTCTGACGTTACCTCTGCACTTGTAGGCCTATGCCTATGGATTTGTTGACATGCTTCGCGGAGATCCGAAGGCACTTGTTTAAGATGTTATTCATAGTTCTATGTAGGCTAACTATGGAATTAGCATCTTAGACAAGCGCTTTCGGGTTTCCGCGATGCACGTCAATAATCCATAGGCATATATAGGTACAGAGTCGAAGGTGTTTGTGTGTGGGGGGGGGGGGGGGGAGGGTGCTCATTCCACTCTCTCTATGTAACCCATAGAGGAAAATTTAGGGAGCATAATTATTTTGTTCCATATTTGCTTAGATAAAAAAAATAATGGTATCAGCAACGTTGTATATGAGAATGCACTATCACTATTACATATACAGAGGTAAATATTATATGAAAATGTGAGTAGATATAAGGCATTACAAATATAAAATAAGAAGAGATGGCATTCTATCTAAGTAGGTTCTTTAATTGCTATGTATTTCATATAGCAACCAGAGGGGTATATTGACCATTAATTCCACGAGAATAGAACTGTATAGATCTATCTTTTGTTCAAGGATGGTCTTCAGGTTAGTCCAAACCCTTGATTGTCATTGGATGATGACCCTATCATTATATTTCCCATTACATATCCTTTTGTCTTCTGGAGTCGTTTAATTAATGACAAGAATTGAAAACTAATAGAAAATAAGATATATTGGTCGGCGATCATACAATGACTAATTGGGAAAGAAACACATATGCATATTAAAGAACCAGTATGTAAATAACGTATATTATACTGATATATCCCCATTTCTTCAGGAAATTACTTCTACGGTCATATAATATATGTACATGTTCCAATATGGAAGCAGGTGACATTAACTCTGTAAACAAAACACTTTTCATGAGATGATCGCTAGATTTTGATCTGGCCATGGGTGTGGTCAAGGGCGTGATGAAGTGACCTTGGGATGAAGATTAGCTGGATTATAAAAATCCCCACTAGTACACCGTGATCACAAGCACACCCGAGCCTATAGAGGAAGCCACATGCAGAGGTGTGGCTTCATCAGGGTAAAGCACTGTCCTGTATTGGAAAAGGTGTTAATCTAGAGACACGACCTTCTAGAATGTGTATTGGTAGTCCGAAAATGTATAATCAGCAGTTCTACACGTTTAGCAAATTCTGATAAATTAAGATGAAAAATTATAAATGCTAGGTAGATCTGAGTATATTTGGTATTGCGTTGATCCAAAAAGTCTGCTCGGTTATAACGAACTGTATTTTGAACCTCCTTTTGGTCTTAAACTTGGGTTATTTGTGAGGATTGCTGAAGGCGAATTGTACACTTTCAGGCGATTCCACCCATGATCTATTGATTGTGAGTCAATGTCAGAGATATCCAGTAGGTTCCTCATCCTTTAGAATACTAAAACAGGGGCTATCAAATGAAATGTTATTTCAGAGCAGGGATTTATGAAGATCAATTACACATGTGGATATGTGCCTTATTCTGGCTTGGCCGAACTACAAGTACGACTAGTACATGTCCAATGAGAATGTGGCGCAGAAAAAAAACGAGAGAAAAAACGACCTCAAACAGTTAATATAATGAGATTTGTCTGAAGGAAAACAGTATTTTCTATGTTTAAATTTGGTTGATTGAGAAGGACATCATAAGCAATCATTCTTCCAGAAAGTCTCAAAGACAATGCTGTCGCATAAATTGTATAGTACTTCGTAATTTTACTCTCTAACAAAAGCTAACGTGCCCAGAGAAATATTGACTTTTGAAGGCACATCATTCTATATGACAATAACTGGAGTCTGTATTGCTGCGGCTCACCTTCCTTGGAACTTGAGTCGCTTGCGGCGAAATTGACTGATTCTCCGAACCAAGTCACTATGACTAACACCATGAACTTGATTGACCACCATTTTAGCCGATACGTAACCTCCTATATGACTAGTATCTGCTAGAGTTTAGGACTCCTCGTATTCTATTTGGAGCAAATTTTTTTCTCAGGCACGAGTTTCTATCTACATTGCCACCCACTCTGTCCTTAACATAGAACATCACTAAGATATCAACTGAAATCACTGCCGGTAATCTATTTAAACTTCATTGTCCTAAGATGTTTTTTGGACAAACGCAGGTTGCTACTTTGCGTCTGCCACGCATATCATGTTATACATTAGCTGTTTCTAATCATGCCTAAGCTTATTTATTCTGTATTTACGACCAACATACAAGCAAATCACCTGCGCTCGGAATCAAATGAATTCATCGACAAGCTTATGATACCTCATGAATTCCATTACATTTGCACTGCCCCTTCTACAATGAAGCCCGCTTCTCCTCCCCATTTCCCAATACTACTTACTAAACCTGAAGGCAAGTATAACTGGCTGAGTGTTAGTTCAAATTATATCACCATTGGAAAGGACTGATAGAGAAATGAAAAAGAGTTTCTAATCGAGAGAAAAGTTAACTATTCCTATAAAGTTAAATTCCTCAAATAAAATCACCAAATGATCACAACCCACACTAAAAGCTAGTTTCTAAATGTATGACATTCGTTATCTTCAAACAACCTATAGGTAGCATGGGTGTTATTCCATACAATCTTCTCTACCACTGAAATAACATACGTAAGAGTTATCAAGCAGAAACACAGCAAAAGAAAGAAAAAGAGAATTTTCATTAAATGCTTAAAAATAAAGAGGAGAAATTGAATGACCATTTTACTTCTTGGTAGGATCCTATGAATTCAGAAGCTGGTATCGTCCCTAAAGGCAGGAACATTCACTAACCTACCTAGATACCTATCAATTCTATGAAATTGGAAACAGCTACTTAACGGAGATATACTATCAATGCAATGGTTAGTGTATCGAGTTAAAGATGAGGCATTTAAATGTCATGTGTAGGCTGCTACAGTAACTCCCTTAAAATTCCCCTGGGGCAGTAGTATATAGGTGCCTCCCAGTAAAATGATAGACTCCTGATAATTCCAGTGTAAAGTTCCACATACAAAGGCTGACTCGCGGTGGCTATATAGGAGACCCTGCTATATATGCGTTGGGTACAAGGACAGGTCGTAGGTGTGGTCGGCTCAGATTGGCACCGATGGAATGGGAAACAGAAGGAAGGATAGCAGGCCTGAGCCGAGGGAATTATATATAGTGGGAGGGAGATATTGACCCAATTAATGGAGATAGGAGTTCTGTTTTCCTTGAAATGGTTTAGGCCTACACACACGCGCGCAAATACGCGTGTATTATATGTTTATATTATATGCAGTACATGTATCAGTATGGGATTTGGAACATTTAGGAATAGAGTATTTGTGCAATTTATATCAATCTTAAGGACGTGACCTACTGAGGCGATTTACAAGCACCAAGATTGCTTCTGTGCCGCATAATTGTAGACCATATCGCTTAGACTACCATTCCAAGATCGCTTCTGTGTAGTCCCTTTCCTATCCATCGCATGAAGCTTTTACAAATCGCTTCTATACCGCCCCTATATTGCTCATATATCGCTCCAAGAATTGTTTGAAATATTTTCATTACGGCTGCGAACATTTCAAGAATTAATACTTTTTACAGCTGCATCCTCAGTTATTACGACAAACAACATTCTTACCAAATCTACTCAATGTTCGACCAATAAGACTGAATTCATCAATATTCTGCTGCTGTTATAATAATGTCTATATAAAAAAATCTGAATACGAATCAGCTGAAGGAAAATAGGCGTCGGTGCGCGATAATAAGTGAAACCAACACAGGAAAGGAGGAATGGGACCTCCATGAGAGTCTGCAGCAAGAACAACCGGACAAATGGCTTTTAGATGGATTTGGAAGGAACGGAAACAAAAAGAAGAAAATCTGTAGTTTTTGACGGACTTTAACTGAGAATGCAGCTTTAACTAATGCCTCAAAATATATAGTAATACCGAGGGACTATCCATAACTCACGTTTGGTCATGCCTAAACCTATAGAGAAGGCATGACATAGCAGTCTGGAGGGCGAGTGTAGAATTAACATTCTTCCGTTCTTGTGTACTAGTCTTCTTTATAAGATTCCAGTTATTTTTGGCTTTCGTACATTCCTTAGCCTGGGCCATTTTTCTCTTCCTGAAAATCTGCTTCCTCCGATTCAAGCGAATTTGATAAGTATATTTAACGGAATGATATACCAAGAAAGGCTAGGATTGGATTTTACCCAATCGAAAATTGTCTATAATTGTTGTATAGTTTCTCGTCACTCTCTTTACTATGGACAAGTGACATAGGGCTTGCACATCTTCCATTCTCTCTCACATTATATTTTGCTTTGATTACTATAAATAACTGTAGTCACTCCTTCTATTCAAGCAGTCCATGCATTGAGCATACAAGTGAATGATAGGGTGGATATATATGGAACCAGGGCTAAATCTTGTGAGTCACACGTTCTGTTTGAATTAGTCCCGAGGAGTTCTATTGGAAGAGTCCATAAACAATTCACGACAGTGTCCTTGATTTTCATGGGTGGGTTCAAATAGTCCTAAAATGTACTATTTCGTAAGTTTTCAATTTTGTTCCTGGGGCCAGTGCTTTTCATCAAACATTCTCGAGCCTATTTCAGTATTCTTTATCAGAATACTTGAGAATCCTTCTGCCTCTTCTCTGTCTATAATCCTCGGCTTTTCAGCTCTGTAATACCGATGAATAAAACCCCAGAAGGTGGGGTGGCCCTGCCTAAGATGAACAAGCATGTGGTAAATGAAGAAACTTGATGCATTCCTTGTGGATCGAGTTCTTGAGTGCACAAACGCAACCAATCATCTGCTGTCAGGCTTTGTGATTACAAAGCGAATGCTTCAAACGAGAAAGACCTTAAGAATAATCCCTGCACCAATAAAATTGATATGTACATGTTGATCTTAAACTCTGAGCTTCTAAGGTGGAGTGTCCCGCATACAAGGATGGGAGTTTAGAGACTGAATGAAATCTTGGCAAGCTCGTGATCATTATGCTCTCTGTCCTATGAAGGTCATGCCAGCAGAGCCAATCTGTTCAGGGCCCTTCATTAACAGATAACTAATTATGCAACGCCCGTTACAGCGAAATGTCTACTTAGTTAAGGTAACTAATGTGTTATCCTTGCCCAAGAGGACCCTCGGTCTAGATCGATGGAATACAATAAGGGTAATATAATTAATTCTACAGGGCGCTCCCTGAAAATGCACATAGTTTAGGTGAACCTGGAGATGAATCATCATTGTTATTATGATTACATTCACATTTCTAGCATTGTCTAACATAACTTATATCTGGTCATTATACAGGTACACTCTGTTTAAGACCTACTTAGAGTAAACATCAAAGCGACCCAATGGTAACCCTATGGCGAGCCGCTCCATGTAGATTTCAAATAGAGTGTATGTTCACCGTGTAGTTCCGAGTCTGTTCAGACTAACAATTGAATATTCCCAGTATGCTATACAAATGCTGATTGAAATGAGTCATTCTAAATAACCTAAAGACCTGTATAAAGTAGGGGTCTGTTGCATGACAAATCCTTACTTAATATTTTCATTCCTTAGATACATTTCCTTGCGAAGCAGCTTGTAAGGAACCTTTAGGGACGGAGTTTGCTATACAGATAGCGCTAATTTGTATTCCTACAGTAGAAGTTTCCTATAGCTTAGCAAAGAACTTTTAAGAAAGGATCTATGTTGGCCTCTGACGAAGGCAGCTGCATCATGATAGCTGATAAAAGCTTCTGAGCGAGTAAACCATCGCGTGTGCTTAAAGGTAATTTCAATAAGGTGGCCTAGATGGTTGAACCTGTCCATTATTGTGGAGCAATCTGTTTGGCAAGGTGAACAAAAAAAGGTGAGTTCTTTTCCCAAGTAATCATGGTGTATAGAGTAATCGATCCTTTTCAGTAAAAGGCCAGATGCATTGTACCAGAGCTATCATTATCATTTATCATCACTTATCATCTACAGGTAAGATTTTCCAATTGAAAAACATTTTATGCAACCACTTTTCAGAGACGAATCATCCCTCAATCAAACATGAGGAATTTCTATCTATGTGATAGTTAGACTAATTTGGCTGTCAGCAGAGACGGATATACACTATATAAGATATTATTACGGTATATTATTATACATATATATAATATATACAATTCTAGCTGCATATTAATAAATGCGTATCGTAATCCAATAAGGAGTTATAACTATAATACCTTTTCAAACATAATCTTAGAATTAGACAGTTTTAAAAAGTTGGAAAAGTTAATTAAGGTAATTCGGCCTTGAGGGCCACACCACCCAAGGATTGAAACAATAACCAAATGTTGTGCTGAATCAGCATTACATCAAACGCCAGAAGACGGCAGCACGAGACTGCAATCCCACATAACATGCGATGATTGAGGAATGATGGCATGTATCCAACGTTAACGGTTGTATATCAAAACGTAGTTTCATGTCCAGGAGACCAAAGAAAACATGTAGGGGATGTGAAAAGATAAGCGCAACATCGTTTATTAATTGAATTACAAAACCAGACTCACAAAAATTCTATAATTAACGATATTTCATTTTCATTCATAATGTACTGACCACTTCAATGATTTACTTTTATATAATTGTATTTATCTTTGGCGGTTTGTCTACAAAAATGTAATCACTGAGGTATATATATATTATATGGTACTCTGTCTTGTATCCATGATGTTTTCAACATGGAGAATGCCACCTGAGAGTAATTCTTTATGCACCGGCTATAGGAAACCATGCCACATGCGCACTAAGGTAATCTACTGCTGGGAGATGTACGTGATGTCTCAAAGCTGGTCTCAACTCTGATCACTTTATATTTTCTCCTGACTCATTACAGAGGTCTCAAGGCTATTATTAGTCCCACAGCTCTGCGTCTGAGCCTGAGTCATAATTAATATATTGGTCCTTTTTACAGCTCAATGTCTAGGATTAAGGGATTGAATTCAGTCTGTTTGACATAATGAATTTTATCTATTTATGCTTTTCACCCATTCTTCAGCTGTTAAATAATATTCTCCCATCCCACATTAATGACACCCACGAGAAACTGAACAAGGACACAAAAAGGAACAAAGGTGTCCATTCTACCATACACAGTCTGCCATGAATAAATTAGTGAAATTTACCACTATAAGATCGTTCATATTAGGTATAGGGAATATACCCATACAATTCTGTCCAATGATACAACATGCTAAAAGTAAGTCATGGCTACTGGTGATGGTGACACATAGCGTCAAGGCAAATTTGATATTCTATGGGTTTGAATTCTCGAGGGGAGTTAGAGCATTGGCCTAATGTTATATAGTTGGTGTTCAAGGAGGCTAAAGTGGGTGACCGTCCAGCTATAAACCTAATGTTCCTAATGACCTGTATAACGGTTCTATAATTTGAATATAAGTACAATGTTGAATATATTTATGATGAGTGTATATTTCAGGTTTTACATGGAAGATGACAAAAGAATATTATTGTCTTTGGGGCCTTGAGCCATCTAAAAGCCCATATCCATTGCCACGGTCAGGCGAACGAATAAGAAGCTATAACATTATGGTGCTTGTCGTGCAGTACATGTACACCATGTGTACACCCGCCGGCCGTAGTAATAGACAATACATCCATCATTGTATTTCATAAATTCTGCAAATTCATGCAAGGATGGCATTAGTTTTTCAGAACCTGTGATGATGGATTTCCTATGTCCCCAACAGTCCTCGGCCAGGCAAAAGAAACCTTGGTCGAAGGAAACCTACTACCATATTGCTATTCAGTGAAGTAAGTATACCAACTAATATAATTATGTTATAACACTCTGATGAAGGCGTAACAAACTCCGAAACGTCAGTCATATACCCAATAAACCCATCTTAAGCAAATACTACTTGACATCGTCTTTCTTACGCTTTTGGTGTTTATCTTGCTTATATCGATTAAATATAAGTATAACTCACCTGTCCCAGGTCCTCACTGAGTGAGCCGAGCCTTCAGAGTTAAAACTCTCAGGACGAATGGAGGAGAAGAGGGCTCTGCGGTCGGATGATGGACGACTCATGCTTGATGCTCCTATTTCAGCTAGTCGGCTGGAATAGACCAGGTAGAACAAAATCAGATTACACATATATGCAGGCCAGAAGCAGAAATAATCCTTCGTTTACACGAGAAATATGTTAACATATATAATATATAGATGGAAGAAAAGGGTTTCATTGATTTTTTGCCAAGGCTTCTCGGAATATTATATACTGGACCTAAGTGATTTTGTTCTAGAAAATGCAACATAATGATAAACAGACTACTATGTGTTTTTATATATATCTAATTTGAGCCTTTCGTTGAAGCCTATATATACTAATTAATGTATAATTCATGAGAATGGTTAGGACCATAAGTTATGTCCTGGATGTCTGAATTCAATTCCAGAAGGACATCTCCTTTTTGTCAAACTTATGGAACAAATAAAATTATATTATTATTTCTATTAAAATACTTCTCCGTGATCAAAATTATTCAGTGTAATTCTGAACAATTTATGAGCAAATCATACTATTGATATACCGTTTCAAAGAAAATCCCCATCAGTTGTCACTTTTTCTTATTTATAAACCACTGCTATGTGGAATTGGATAGGACATTCCAATCGTGGGAATGAAATTGATTATTATGGCCTTCTAATAAGGAAATACGGTATGTACTCTATTTGCCAATAGAGAGTTGTAATAGGGCCAACTCTGAATTTATATTGGCAATGCACTGTGTTAATCTGTCTAATGGTATCAATTCTGGCAAAGGACAGCAAATAAGTAAAGCATTTTATGATCGGCAGTAGAGTGGTTCTTCACACGCTACTGAAGTCTTTCAAAGTTGTCTGTCATGTCATCCCCTTCCTTCATAACAAAGTAAGGCACTGGACTTGATGAAATTAGCGAAATTATGACATTGTACTATTCATAATCCATCCTCTGCACCATGCCCTATGGCTAAAACATCGGCTGATCTACGTCATCATTCATGTCTCTTTTCTCTGTCTCTCTCTCCCTTCTTCTCTATCTCTATTTCCTGGGTATGATCATAAACTGCCTCCCTCTCAGCTCTCCCGCCCTTGATATAACACTTCAAAGTGTTGATAAGGGCGTAAAGCAACCAATCTCACTCACTCATGCGGGAGCAACGCTGCCTTACCCCAGGGACGCACGTGCTGTACCTTTTAGCCGGCCTTATTACGGCCGGCTTGGTAATGATAAGTAATTATTTTTTAATGTTTTTACACTATATGAAAGAAAAGGACTCCGTTCGTAAATCGGGCGTAGAGCCATCAATATCAAATTATTTATCATTATAGGGACTACACCCGATCTACGCCCGACGACAAATCGGCCGTATGAACCCATTGATCCATTTTACGCGGTGTTTACTCATTGCCCCTTAACCGTCAGTTTGACTAGAACAGCTCCTTTTAGATTAGAAAAGTCTTTACTGATAATTCTAAACTATAATGGGGTGTGTACTGTTGAGTATCCCATGCAGGTTTTCCCATTCGCCATTACCGACGACAGGAAAAATTGCGCATCACCCCGGCAACATGCATGCCCGATCTCCACCCAACGCCGTGGCAGCAGTATACATATGAAGCTATAGGGATGTATAGGATGTTAAGACAAATGGATGGGATTAAGGCACTTCAGTGTCAGGACTATAGTCATTCGATTTCAAGGCATAAAACAGATTCTGTTGGGACAAGATTAATAGTCTTGAACAAAGACTGCATAGGATACATAAAGTGGCTGACTTACTCTTTTGTTGCTTGAGAAAGCGTCATGTCTTTCCCTGGCGTCAGCAATTTTGCTGAAAACAAATCAAATAAATGTTCGGTATTTTCGACAGTTTCTAATATAACTGAGAGATATTCGAGAAAACCAGCTGATGAAATGAATACATGCAGGCGGTTATTAATTATGGTTATTATTAACAAAACTAATCTGAGTTAAAATTAATTAACCAAAAGTCATCGCTCTCTTTTTCATCTTCATCCATTTAAATTACTTTTCTTTACCTGATTCATATGATAACACAAGCTAAAAGTTACTTCACCAGACTTATTAATGGCCAGTAAAGAGTTCAGAGTTATTGCCTTGTTATTAGGCTATATAAAGCTCATAAAGAAGCGAACCTTCTGCCCCTAGTGTGAGTTCGTCCTCATCGGCTTTACCTGCTCCCGCCCCTACCTCGGAGCTGATGGTCACCGTGGGCTGCCCTCGTGCAGCCCCTCCCGGCTCCATCTCCTCAACACTGTAACAAAAATAACTTGATTGAAACAAGGATCAAACTCCGTCATATCAATATAAACTGACTGCCATTAGTTAACTCTCACTCTGGAATACAAAGTATAGAGTTAGAATCTGTACTCACACTCTGAAATACACTCTGAAATACAAGAACTGTTATTATTCAATATTCACACCCTGAAATGCAAGCTGTAAAGGTAGAAACTCACACTTTGCAGTACTAAATATGGAGTTAGAAATGCCTTATATTTGCAGGGGCAAGTCATATCAATATAAGGTATACATAACTTGGCATTAGTTATAACTCAGGTTTAGAACTGAAGTGGCCTTCATTACTCATATTCTGAAATACAACCTAACAGTCATACCATTTATAAATGATATAATCGACGGTAAAGGAAATACTCGTAGGTATTAAGGAGGGGAGGTTCCATAGGCTCATCAATACTCAAGCCCTTCCAGTTGAAAGCGGTATGCTAAGAATAAACACCCATATTTTAACATAATTATTATATAGAGTATCATATCAGAAAAAGGATTTCAATGTCTAACTTTCATTTTTGAAAATTATAAGAATACACTAAAGAAAATGTGGGTTCGTAGATCAAATTACACCATTTAAATCTTATTTTTATATTTAATTAGGGGGAGCAACATTTATAAATCCTAATTTAGAAGCGGGGCATTAGTTGTGTGGCATCACCCTTTGACATCATTGTGTACTGTTTAATATGATCATATCTATTAATAATGATTTATTCAAGCCTTTATGAGAACTTCTGTAGTCGCTGAACTGCCTTTCAGTCAAAGGTCATTCACCATTTTACCTTTATTACAGTAGTTATTTTTTAGCGCTTCCCCTTGCCAAAAATACATGACAAACTACTTCACGAGGGCAAACAATTCCCTTAGGGAGAGCCCGATCATTTCCGGCTCCTTGATTTAGTGTCTTTGTTTTTATATATCACCTATTTAATCCAGTTTCCTTCGCTATAAGTTGGTGTTTAGCGAGGAAATGGCGCGGAAATAAGCACTACCAACATGTATACGTTCACAAGAGGCAAAGCAGAAGAGGATGAAGAGTTCTATTTAAAGACTGTCGGCTGGTAGAGTATTTTCAATGCTTTTATGGATGTGTCTATAAGTAGAATCTATTTATAAACATGGTGTATTCCTTCCTTTCGATTATGAAGGAGAAATAAGGTATAATCAGGGAACTTTTGCGTTTATTCCGGATGTGTATATATACGACTATTTTTCTCCACTCCCTGACAGAAATTCTGTTGTTAAAGTTATGGAAGTGAATTCTCACAATCATAATGGTCCCATGGGTATTTTTCAATAATACTCTATGGATTAACCCTATAGACTGTGATTCTTAAGCTGAAGCTATCAATCATTTTGATCTTGTGTGTGTTGTTGAGTAATACAATATAGAATATATAATACTCATTGATTATACTTTCTTTTAGATGTGTTATATTACATCCCTCATACAGTAAGCTACAATTTGTATTTGTTTGTATTCATGCTAAATCAGTCAGAAGTTTTACATCCCTCATTACTGACACGCTTCTCGGCGTAGGCTGACAAACGCTAATGAAACGTTGGCGAAAGGTCAATGAAATACATAAAGCATTATACCATTCAGTAAAGTAAAGAATATTTTCGATACAACATATATAAGCGTTTTGTTTGAACGATGCTACGTGCCTCCTACTCCGACCAGTGCTACCATGCTACTGAGGACTTGGAAGGTCCTCAGACGTGGGTAACCAATACCTCACTGTTCCCTTAGTGATGTTGACATTATGACATCACAAGAGGTGCTCATGTGTCCAGGTGATGATACCTGGGGATCGATGCAGGTATCAGTTAATGATATCTGCATGGATGAGTATTATTGAATTTTAAGGCATGGAGCTACACTATATGTGTGGATACATGCATTTGATTAAAAAACTCCTTCCATTATATATTATAATGTTTGGCACAACATGGTTTCGCTTGTTAAAGCTCATCAGGCACAATATGTGGGCCCTGTGAGGGCCTATATTGTTAGGTGGGGGGATGGGATAAATAGTCCCAAGACAATTGATGTATTTTAGGTCCATATAGGACTCAAGGAATAAAAATTACTTTAATATTATTATTATGAAATAAAATAATAAAGGTTTTTATCCTATTAGGTTTAGGGTGTTGGGTGTAGGAATCCCTCACCAAACCATTTTGTATGTGTGAAACTGCGAGGCAGTTCACACTCCACTAGTGTTATTGGGAGTGTCATGCACTACCAAATTCGTATTGGTTTGTCAAGATTTATAACAGGTGTTTATAAAATGGTGACATTTGTTGATATGACAGAATGAGATATCCCTACTTCGGGGATATCACACTCTGGGATATCACATAGACGCAATAGGGAGAAGGGGCCCATCGTGTGAGCAAGGGTCACATCAGGACAAGCTATCGATGTTGAAAAAATTTTTTACACTAAAAAAAAAAATTTTTATTTGATACAAAGTGAGCGTGTATCTGTTTAGATTATCCTGAATAAACTATTGTTTATTTTAAAAAGTATAATAGTTCCTTAGACCTTCTCTTAGATATTCTTTGGATCGCAGCAGAAAAGTAAACAAATTAACTAAAGCTCAAAGGGGTATACACTACATCAGTAACTTAACTCATGTTCTGTCCGCAACATGCGCAATTTGGTGCTGAACCCCATATTGAGGGGTGAAGCCACCAGACCCTTCAGCCAATATACACTCGTCTGCTTTAATCAGTCTAATTTATATTATTTATAGGATATGTTTGGAGGTCTACATTCCAATTGGATCCAAAACGATGCATTTATAAGTCTTGGAACATGGATGTAAAAACTATCTGTGTTATTAAGTAATATATAAATGTGGCATATAATATTATAACAAATGCTTCCTATCCTGATAATAATGGGTAACATACATGGACACACGTTGGGTTTTCTCTAACAGCATGTCGATATGATTGCCATTATTCAACTGACACCAGCCCTGCTCACTCAGCACAAAAAGGTATGATAATGCCCCAGAGAGTTGTTAACAATAAACATCATCAAAGAGTTTGAGTGGTGATAGCAGGCGAGTGGGATGAACAGCAGGAGGTTAAATTATGTACACAAGATGTGATATATACCTGGAGGTATTATTGTCCATTGCATGTGATGTTGGAAGGATGTTACATTCTATAAAAGAATATTAATTAGTGGCTGTGGTCGTGAACAAATGGTGATGATTTGGTACAGGATGGTGACAATACCAGGGCCAATTTGGTTCTATACAATGCGTAAGACTTCGTATATATGTTTGAAGCCTTAGGAGGAAAAAGTCCCATCTCTGTTTTTACGTGTAAGGGAAGGAATTGTAGTTTTACAGCTGAATGCACACATTAATCATGTCAAGACCTCACTGAATACATGTGTTTCTAATCTCATCTGAACTATGTAAAATAAAATATCGCCTCTTTTGTGATTCTACCTGATATCAAAGGATGTGTAGGTGTGACGCAAAACCTTAATTACCACGGATGTCTCCGGTAGAGGTTGATGAAAATTGAAATAAACCCAATGTACAGCATGTAAAATGGAGCAATGCAGGTCTTGGTAAATCATTCACAAATAATTGTGAAGTTGTAAAGGATAGGGGCTTAGCTTTATCAACAAATAGGGCATATCTGTCTGTTTAAATCCCTACTATACATATGCAGTATGGAAAATTGTAGTGAGACTATTGAGTAACATCTGAAAACTAAATCTATGATGACAGAAATGGGGGCGGGGCGAAAAGTGCAGTTTTAATTTGTTTATAAAAAAAATCGGTACGTCATACCTGTGACTGGTGGTGGTAAAGATACTCAGATCCATATGACAAGATATTGAGCTCCCATATGCTGAATACCAATAGCACATAAGGACTCAAATTAAATCATTCTTGGGAAATTTTAATAGGGGGAGGGCCCAGGGCAGGGGCAGATATTTGGTACTCATTTCTACGGACACTTCGATCAAGTTGGGACATTTATGAGGCTTGGGTCCTTTTGAAATCAAGAACTAGATTTACTTTAATCGGATTTAGGGTTACCTACTTTGGAGCTGGCCTAGCTGTTGGTGGTGAAACGAAATTTATAAAAATGAAAGTTATTTTAAATACAACCCTTAGAATCTCTTAAAATAAAGTTATAAATCAATGCATTCACAGTCACTCCCTACCCATTTTAACTAAAAGTTACTTAAGGTTCCTTAACAGTTTGAAATGAACTTGAAATTTGGACTTTAATATCATGCACAATCCCGATTGCCCTAGCTATAGGATTGACAAATAAGTGCCGTGAAATCTATCACTTAGTTATGACAAATATATTATCATTGACAGTGCAGAAGGGTCAATTAATTATCAATTGACGATGACAGTCTCTAGGCTCCCAAGCTCTCAGATCAGATAAGAATGACATGTCAGTGTTTGGACATCTACTGCGCTAATAGCTTTCCTGGCCCGGAAGTAGGCGTCCTAATGAAATTCTAATGGCATTTTGCGGTATGGAGCGAGAGGCTTTCCCTCAATTTGGAGGTACTTTCACAACTCTGCATGAGTCTAGACAGGCGAAGAATTTTGCCATCAACCTCACAGTGAATGTGTGCATGGGATTCTTCCTCCATGCATGTCCTCGCAGTATAGTCTCACATTCGTTCAGCTTCACACTAATCGCAACAGAACAGTAGAGATAGGTGGGAATATAGCAAATGGGCTTCTATTATAGGATGTGACGGCGCACAATTGTTTCTAATTTTACCCTATACCAGGGCCACTCGTCTTCTTTTCTCCCACAGGTATAACAAAGGCCTAGACTTAGGGCGCAAGGTATCTGACCGGAGACAGGTGTTACATCAGGCGCTTCAGCACTGGTCTTTCAACGTGCAGTAAATAAGTAATATGAAAACTGAGGAAGAGAATGGGTTAAAACGCAAACTACTGTAGGCCTATGCAGTTGGTCTGGGAGGTCATATGCCATTACATATCCTATCAAAAATACTATATGCGTTTCTATGGATCAGACGATATGCTGTCCCACAAATCTCGTGTTTGCAAAACGTCCAAAGTTCTTCGAGTTTCAGCATTGTTTGTGAATAGTGTCAGACTGGGCAAACATATCAAAACAGTACACACTGATAACCAATTACAAGAAAACCACCTATATAATACAAGCTACACATTTAGAACGGCTGTCGTGATATTTACACTTGCACCACAACACCAACAAATATTTAATCATACAGCAGGCCCTTCCCATAGCACACACTCCAGTGTAAAGTACATTTCAATGTAAAAACAACTTAAATGCAACGATAGGTGTTCCATTTGTAGTTGTATACGTCACGATCGAAATGTGACTATCTCCGCAACCCAAAACGAACCCACAATGAAAGGGGCTTTTCTATGACAAGTAGCAAAACCTGCGTCATCCCGATGGTCATGTAGAACAACACCAAAGTGATGTCTCTCTTACCAGTCATCTATCTCTCAATGTTTGCAACTATACTCCACTCACCTGATAGTTGGTGTGACATGACTAGTGTGAATATCCAATTCCGTTATATATATATCCAATTAACGGGGCCCTGGCTTCCAATAACCTAGCCTACAGATAGATATGTGTCTGCATCTATATCAGTGTGTACACACGTAGGTCACTATATCCTTGTGAATAGTAACGCTCCCTCACGTGTATACATGGACGCACAAGGATGGACTGAGAGGGTCAGTGAACCGTGGACAATGTATTTGGAAGAAACATACAACGGCCGAGACGTGAGAGGGGGTGTTCGTACACATCAAAAGATCGAAGCAGTGGCGAGGAGCTATCCAAAAGTAGCAATAAAATATCACAACTAAATTAACAATTAACAGAGGGGAAGGAACATGCAGGAATAGTGTGCAAATGAGGAAGTGGGAGGGATCGAGGACTTAAAAAGCGGAAAAGAGGGAAGAGCAATATGAATTTCAGTTAGAGAAGATCAAAAGAACAAGATTGAAAGATCGGTAGAGTCGTTCATATTGCCTGCTTCATTAACAGCAGCGCTTAACATGCACTTTGTTATAATCCCTGATTTCATGGCCTTCAAATGTCAAAGTCAAGATCTAAAGGATGGAGCCAAAGTGGTAACAACCAGTTGATTACATTAATGTATTTTCCAATAGGGGGTTTGTATTCGATGTTTTATATTCTGTTAGTGTTATTTAGACTACATGAGAGAGTTCCTCAATCTTAATAAACAAACACTTCCGTTATTGTCCCGAATACAAATAAAGAAATCCAACTATTGAAAAAATGCTACCTGAAATGATTACTTTCAAATACAACATTTTTACAATGTGAGTTAAAACCTAAACATTTTCTTTGAGTTTATTTTCTTATTTTAATACAGAACAATGTCCTGGAATAAGTCTTTACAAAATAAAACATTTCATTGGTGTGTACTCTATTTTAGATATAATTATTCAAACACGGAAGATATAAAAACCCAGTGCCAGAAAAATGGAAGGGGAATATCTGCCAACCATGAGCATATCATAATCATTCGAAAAAATCAGACAATCGTCTTGGCTAATATAACAGCTTTATTCTCAGCATCCAATTCTCTTAGCCTCCTGCCAGACCAAGGTCCGTTCAATCTGATTGCTATTGGATTTCCTTTATTTGGTTTAAGATGAGATATTTTATGTCATTTTCAAATCCACAGAGTCAGCAAATTGTTTTCCTCAGGTTTTTTTCCAGCACATGTGGCAAGGTTGTGGCAGTGCCGTGCCAACACCTAGCCGCTTCACTGTCTCAATAAAAATAAAAATAAAACCATAACCGTAAAAATATTCCTATCCCCACAGCAACTGTTCATTGGGAGATGAACACATCTGGACTGCTTTTTACACACATTGTGTTCTATTAAAAAATATCTAAGTCACGATCGTCCATGTCTTCAATATTTGACTATAGACATTTTAGTAAGATTACCGGATATATATGGGGTAACATGCTAAGAAAAATATATTTACTGTATGTGATGCGCTTTTTATAGTTCATTATTCCATCCCCGTATATATGTATAGAGAGATACAAATGAAAAGTTTGTGATATGTTTTCTGGTTGAAATAAAGTTATACAATCATAATCTTTTTCAATTCTATCCTTAATTTATTTTAAATAAGCAGAGTAAAAAAAATGTTTGATTGCATATACCTTAGAGTAATATTGTCCATATTACTCTATGCATACATCATTATTTGATTCTAGAACCCAACATTGAGATACATCGCAGTGATAATAATGGGACGAATAAACAGAACCTAAATGTCTTTGTATGGGAATAAGATCCGTCATCGCGTTAACACTAAACGTTTCTATTTCAAGCATGATCCATTTTTATAATAATAATTTACTAAGATCTTAAAGTGGCTAAGATAGCTAAAATGAGTAGTCATCAAATCTCGTGAAACTTGTTCAGTGTAATCATATTTTATAGGTATAGCAGTATCTTAAGTATTGAGTACCAACATTGTGTTTTCATTCAATGATTATTGAGTATGTGTAATGAATGGGTCAGGAGCCTCTACTCATTTCAAATCCCAGAGGAAATGGTCTAGCTATCATAGGGTGCTGCCCCCATGCCCCAAGTGGACAGGAAAGGAACTAATTTCCATTTTATTGACCAATCACCACCCTCCTATCAGTGACCACAGCCCAGTAACATGGGGCTCCGACCCGACTGGCACTTTGGATTTTGGCTGGCCATCCGAAATGAATTTACTCACTATTTTCAATAAAAATCTCACATCTTAAGTTTTGATATCACCAGGGATTAAGTAGAGAGTTTAAGAAATGCCAGATACCAGAAAATTTAGTAGAAATTCTGTTACTCATGAATGAAGGCCAGAAGAGTGAGAAGTGTCACTTTAATAATCATCATAGAGTTGTTAAAAAAGAGATAAATAACGAAGTTATTCGAAGAACTGTTCATCAACCTGAAACTATTAAAAAGATGTACCTTGTAGATCTCAGGTTGAATTTTGACAAGTTTATTATTTGAGGTAGTCATACCTCAAGTCCGGAGATCAGATGCCCGTTGCATAACATATCCTTACTTAATATTTTCCTACCTTAGCTACTTTTCATTGCTAAGTAGCCAACAAGAAAATTTGAGGGAAGGAATTTGCAACACAGACAGTGCTAATTTGTATTCCTTAATTAGGAATTTCCTACCTAAGCAAGGAAAATAGCTTAGCAAGGAACATCTTAAGTAAGTGTTTCTTATGCAACATCCCCGCCCACGGGGCAGTTTACCTTAAGTTTGGCAAAGGGATAAGCATATTAGATAGAGTTATGTGAGATTAGCTGGACTGATACTCATGTATAGACAGCTGATACCAGCGATAAGGCTTGACACTCCATTATCTCTTGATAACCCCGGCATCAACCAGATCATATCAGCTGGGAGGATAATGAAGGATTATCCACCTTAGAAGAGGCTAATCTCCTGCACTATAATAAAGATTGTTACCCATCTTTAGCCCTTTTGTATGCTTGAATGTCAACCTACGCCTATATTACTGGACTATGAATTATATATCATTTTAATAGATTGAACTATTCCTCAAAGTAAAAGTAAAATATTGATATCTCTTTTACTCTGAGATTATTCATAGGTGATGGGGAGGTCTGGCTTCACACTACTACTGCACTCTCCATGGTAAAAAGAGGGAAATCCTACCTGACTCAATCTATCACATCCAGACGCACGGGGGGGGGGGGGGGTATGCACTGCGGGAGTGTATGTAATGGGGCGGGAGTAGTATGGAATCACTCATCTGGACACAGGGGAAATCATTCAGTTCACTTTCTCGTTTCAAGCTTGCGGAGAATGTAAAGGTTAGATCTCACAACCTGACTGTGCAAAAATCCCCCCACCCCCCACCCCCGTCGGTACTTAAATCGACTTTAAGCAAATGGGCACATTATAATGCATAATTTGCTTTCAGAGTATTGCATCATATTAATTGTCCTCAACCATTTGCCCCTGTCACAGGAGCCATTGCGGGCATGTTCCTAGTATATTAGCCTGCCTCAGATCAATCATACTTTGTCATTACCTGTCTCATATATATCCATAGCTGATGATTTCCACTATCAAGGATATTTATAAATGCTTACAATCGAAGATCGGACAATTGCCTGTGGGGCTAAACTGTTTTTCTTTCAGAGAAGAAATGAAAGCTCGGGGGCAGAGGGAAGGGCATTTCCTGCCAAATTATACACCTAACTTTCCCTAGACATTTCTTTTCAAATAACTGATGAACAACCTCATTCAATGCGATCCTTATTGGATTTCACCGCTATATTGTTTATACCAAAAATCAGGTATATTGCTATTTACTCATGAAGACTAGGCAAATTGAAATTGATTGTGATGGACAGTTATACAACTATCAAGCGATTCGGCTGTATATGATCAGGATAATGTTTAATATGATACATATCTTATCGCTCACTGCTTTACCAACACCTTATTGTAAACTTTCTGAGCAATCTCTAATAAGGAATTCATTTAATTCAATAACTTAAAGATGGGAGGAAGTAGTCAACTCAATTGAAAAACTCCTCTCTGAAAATGCATTATAGCATTTTTATTGATTGGCGACTCTTACGCGTTTCGCCTAAGGGGGTTTGGCTTCATCAGAGAGTCGAACTTGTCGAATGTGTATAGCCAAACGTCACGATCAAGAAAAGGTTTAGTTTTAGAATTTTGAGAGACTTACCCGTTAGATAGTAAGTTAAATTAAAATTAGGATTTTTTCGAGGCAACTCGAGGGAATACATCAGTTATACTTATTAATTGTCTCCACTGACGTGTTTTCCCCTCTGCGGTCGTTGTGGTTTCATTCTGCAGTGCATTCTCAATTCGAATATAATAACAAATGGAGCTGATCAGAGGACAGTCATGATAGGTTGCGCAACATAATTAAGTTCCTTAATAACAATTATTAGTATATGACAATAACTATCGAACTGCATGTTTGCCGCAATGAGCATGCGGTCTGGTGGAACCCTGCCTAATGCCCCGTCTACACAGGGGCGAATTGGAGGGCGAATTGGGCCTTGCGGCACCTTGTGCGACCTCACACGAAATCGCATAGAATTTTTTAACTAAATCGCCTCTATGTAGGGACAGCTGCGACCAATCGCAGAATCCTACGACTAATTGCAGAGGCAAAAATTGGCCCACACACATGCGAATTCATGTGCGATTTCAGATGGGCCAGATCGCAGGTTCAATAATCCAGATCGCATGTGAAAAATCTCAGTTGATGCGATTTCAAATGGAATCGCACATACTTATACAATCATTCGCATATGTGTAGGGCTAGCCACGATAGATCGTAGACCTGTGTTACTGTTCACGACTAATCGCAGGAGGTCATGCGAATTTCGGAAATATCCGAAATTCGCATGTGATTGCAGGTATGTTTGAACAGGTGTATTATCACGAATTACTGATGAATCAAAAGGATTTTTTCACAGAACATGCCCAGATATATTGTTTCAAGTATGTTAAGTTTTTGTGATTATAAATTATTTTGTTCTACATTTTTTTCAAATCGTCGCAAGTACATATCAAAAAATATTTTCAGTCTTCTCTCCCTCATTTTTCTTATAATTTTAAGTGATCCAAATCGCACATCTGCTGCGAATACAGACCTGCTATTTCACATCAGTTTGCAGCTGAAATCGCACATGTGTAGGGATTAAAAACCCAAATCGCAGAGCATTATTTCTGAAATCGCACAAGCTCCCCGCCGATTCGCACAGGATTTGTACGATTTCACATGCAAATGATCGCAAGTGCCAGATTCGCACCAGTTTTTTAATTCGCTCCTGTGTAGACGGGGCATAAAGGACGATTCCTGCGTTCTCTCCCCATCTTATGAAGAGCTAAATAAAGAAAACGCTTTTTCCCCTTGTCTTGTCTTTAACGCCGCGGGAGAAAACACAAGCATGAAGTCTGATGAAGACAGATGGTCCTGGCTGGGTTATAATTTAATAAGATTTCAGCAATAAGCATTTTTCAGTTTGCGTGGACGCTTCGTGGTATAACAGCACCAGCCACAAAATCGTTTGGCACCGGCAAGTGCCACATAGATGTACATGCTTAATCTTGATAACCAGTCGACTTTTTCTTATTAGGTCTTTCTTCCCCCTACATGGTACTGCATAGATTGTCGACGAAAAATATTTTGAAGTGTTCAAAATAGTAAATATGCCTTTAACGGCCTAGAGAAGGCAGTATGTTATTCCTTTTTTGATCGGTCAATAAGCCTTTACCGATGCATATAAATGCACACATGATTTAGAGCAAGGTTGTTTGATGTAGGTGAAACATAGGGCATCAATTCTATTTGTAAATGAAAACCTTTACAACGCCAAATAGTGCCCAACATATAAAAAGCGTGTCAATAGGTATAATGTATACATTATACCTATTGACACGCTTTTTTTTCTGTTGGATTAAAGTCTACAGTGGGTTACATGAAAATACCCCCGAGATATGCGCGTGGTGTAAATGTAAATGTATAGTAAGTGCAAATAAAGGTTACAGGCAACATTCCGAGACTCAGGACCCCGGATACAATATTTTTTACCAGTTTATTTGTAACTTCGTATAAGGTCTTTTTCCATTGGCATGACGAGACACAGCAATATTTGAGTACCACTGACGCAAAGATCTTTATTTCCACTTTTCGAACATAAATTTGAAATTTGAATATAACAGTGTACCCCTTTCGTCAATGACGACTGGGGATTTGTTCACTGTTTTTTAATAATGTAAATACACCAGAGAACATGGAGACCTCCCTTAGTCGGAGAACCGTCCTCTGTCAGCGAGAAAAGTTCGAAAATAAAAGTTTCTAATCTAATCTAATCTAATCTACTTATGAATAATAATCTCTAGCTATGTGGAAATGGGTTACTTGGAGACAGTTCTTCCAACACAACCCTCTACATGCCGAATTATATCATGTATAATTTCGAGACTGTATTTTGAGTGTGGCCTTTAAATTGGCAACTTCTTATTGTGGGTAGACTAAAATACATAAGAGCTTCAGTGATATAAAAAATATATCATAGATATACTTGATCAGCGTTTTCACAATTTCCAAAGGCAAATATATGAGGAAACCCTATTTGAATTTGGTTCAGATGCGATACTGTAGTCTAAATTGAATGAACTCCTTCCTGCAATTCATACAAATTTGAACGTTAAACCTTCATAGTGGGGTAGGTTGTTTATTCAATCAAATTGTAATCTACAACAACAACGCTGCATTTCATTTATTATGCACATACTTCCCCCTACTTAACGGGACCTCGTTCAAATCAAAACCAATGACATTTGCGTTGGAATTTTTAAAATTCCATCCAAGACTTTGGTATGTCGAGCATTGGAGGCCCAACCAAGGTATGACTTGAATAACATGTATCCAGGTCTGTGTGTTGGGTCACCAAGTACCAATAAGGGGAGGGCATATGCCGACAATGACTCCATAAAATGACTTTCATCCCACGTGTTGTTCACCATGTATGTTAGATCCCTATGTGTCAAAGATGTCCTATATAATGTCGGTTGTCAGTTTGCTTATATGCATGTATTTATTCACACATGCATGTATGGCACATGAATTATATGCATGTACATATGTGTGAATGTACATGTCTGCATGAATGTAAATGTATATTGTTATAGGATAGCTTATTTGATTGGTATAGGGGTGACGATCGTCACCCAGGTATGTTAGTTATGTGTTCTGGGGTTCATTGAGTCTGCTCCTAAATGTGTCAACACCCCATTACTTTAGGTATGGGGACGAGGGGACGAGCCGTCACCCAGGACGAGCCATCACCCATGTTAAACCGTCCCCCTTCTTTTATGGTTATTTTATGGTTATTTTATGTGTTCTTCTTGAGTATATAAGGCTCACTGTGAGTCGTGTAGTTTTGTCATTTACCATCTTGACCCTTCCCTGGATACTTGTACTGGATTTAACTTGGAATAAAACCTGACTGTTTTGGAAACTTACTTGCTCGCTTCTACTCTTTCTTAGCGCGCTCCAACTCGCCGACCAAGGTCACTAAGACCCCATCTACCTCCTACAGGGGGACGACTAAGCTTTTCTCTAAGTAAATCGCCACGCTACCACGTTCTAGATCTACATAGGAATGGCCCATGAGTCTACTCTCTCTCAGGAATATTTGCGGGACGAGTCTAATACCGGTAGTTTAAGTTCCAATAGCTCTAATAGTAATCAATCTAATTCTTTAATTAATCAACACCCAAAGGAGGACGAGCTAAACCGCAACATTGGTGGCAGCGGTGGGGATCTACCTGAAAGAAGGAAATCTTCAGATACAGATAGTAACCCCCTGGCTCTATCATCCTCCCTGGAAATTACAGTTAATCCAAGATTAAGGGAAGAGTGGGAAATGGCTCGATCAACCAAAGCAGCCAGGATTAATGTAATGGGAAGTGCATCGGATGCAGAACCTGGACCTTTTGATAGAGATAGGGTAGCCAGGCCTGAAAGAAATCATGGATTAAACATGGATGACGACGAGGTGGAGAGACGTCCCAACATGGATAGGGGACGAGGGAGAGCTGACATGCATGGATACCAATGGGGGCAGCGCCAAGGTCGCAAGGTCAAAACTGCACCAAGATCCTACGATGGTTCAACATCACTCAATGATTTCTTAAATCACTTTAGGGTGGTAGCCGACCTTAATGGATGGTCGAACAGAGAGTGCGCCTTATATTTGGGGGCCAGTTTAGATGGATCCGCCCTCGCCATACTAGATAAGGTTGACCTTGACGACAGAGATAGCTTTCTACAACTTGTACAGGAGTTAGAAAAGCGCTATCAGCCTGCAGATCAATTAGCCTTGTACAGGACTCAACTGAGATTGAAGAAGCAAGGGAAAGATGAAGCTGTTAATGACTTAGCTGATGAGCTAGAGAGGATGGTACGCCTGGCATATCCACGAGTCGATAGAGAAGTGAGGGATGATCTCAGTAGAGATGCTCTAATTGCTGCACTCAAAGATGAGAAACTCAGACAGTGGACAGTGCAGGCCCGCTCCCGATCATTTGCTGAAGCTAGGGCTGCTGCTTTGCATGGTGAAGCTTTTCACCATGCTGAACGAGACAGACCATCGCAACCCAAGGCCCAAGGTCATCTCAGGCTGACCACTGCCGACGACAAACCACCACAAGTAGCATCTCAGTTCGAACAGATATTGGGAAAATTATTAGATCGACTGAGTAAGATGGAAAGTGAACCCCATCAGTCAGCACCACCTCGTAACATGTATTATTCTAGACCTAGGGTGTGCTATCAGTGTGGAGATCCAGGACACTTCCGGAGGGAATGCCCAAATAGACGAGAAGAGGATGGCTCTAGAGGTCAGGGAAACGACAGAGGACAGTAAGCCACCGGGATACTGTCCAGCAAGTCACCGGTAATGAAGCATGGATAGCAGTTGAAGGCCGTTGGGATCCGTCTACAGCAGGAATTGTGGTGGAAGGGAGATGTAAGGGTGTGGACATTCAGTGGCTAGTTGATACAGGTGCCTGCACGACCATAATCAGTAAATGGACGTGGGAAAGAATGAATGAACCACCCCCATTGAGACATTCCAAGATAAGAATCACAGGGGCTGGAGGATCACCGGTAGACGTGCTGGGCGAAGCAGAGATAGGGGTGGATTTTGGATCACTATTTCTAGAGATGAAAGTCATTGTGGCCAAACTGGATGAAGGCGGGATATTGGGCATGGATGTTATCAGAGCAAGACGGGGACTTGTAGATACAGACACCGGGACTATTTTTCTAAATTCCCAAAAGGTGTTACAACCCCAGAAAGCACATGGATTTGTATATGCGGCCCAGGAAACAACCATAACGGCTGGAAGTCGAGTAAGAATGAATATTACTTGGGATGTAATGGAGCATCGTGGAAATGCTGGAGATCAAGAGCCTCTTGGAGAGGTGGGCGATCGGATTCTTATTATGGAGGATGATGACCTTATCCAGGATGTTAGGATAGCAAGGACTGTTCATTTCCCTCAGGGGACGGAAGGTGTAGCAGAAGTACTGAATAGAGGGCTACAGGATATACGTATCCCCAAAGGTAGTAAAGTAGCTGTGTGGGCTGAGGGAGAGGATACAATGCTTCCCCCCCCACCTGATGATGACCCAAGTGGAGGAGACATTACTCGGAATACATTGGATGATTTGTGGGCTCAAACAGATCTACGGGTGATAGAAGGGTGCGAGGAACAGATACAAGGATTGTATGAGAAATTCCAGGGGCTATTTCTCCGGAAAGGAGAAACACTGGGAAGGACTGGCCTCACCAAGCATCACATAGATACTGGAGACCACCCCCCGATTAAACAAAGACCCCGACGTGTCCCCATCCACAGGAAACACATCGTTGATGAGGAGCTACAGAAAATGGAAGAGGGAGGAATTATTGAACCATGTAAAGGCTCCTGGGCTAGCCCCATAGTGCTTGTTAAAAAGAAAGACGGTGGCTGGCATTTTTGCATCGATTACAGAAATGTCAACAAGATCACAAAGAAGGATGCCTATTCCCTACCACGTATGGACGATACGTTAGACATGCTGAGCGGAGCGAGCGTATTTTGCACGCTTGACCTTGCTAGCGGCTACTGGCAAGTTGAAATGGATGCGAGTAGTATAGAGAAAACGGCCTTTTGCACACATCACGGTCTGTACCAGTTCAATGTAATGCCGTTTGGGCTGGTAAATGCTCCATCCACATTTGAAAGACTAATGGATACGGTATTAGCTGGTCTTGTGGGAGAAGAATGCCTTGTGTACCTCGATAATTTATGGTCGGACAGTGCAGGAATGTGCAGACAGGCTTGATCGTGTGCTGGAGCGAATCAGGCTGGCTGGCCTAACAATAAAACCATCAAAGTGTCAGCTATTTCAAGCCTCTGTGGCCTTCTTGGGACATGTTGTCTCAAAGGAGGGCGGGGCCACAGACCCGGATAAGATCGCAGCTGTGAAAAGCTGGCCCTACCCTACAAATAAGGAACAGCTCAGGAGTTTCCTTGGATTTTGCTCGTATTATAGATCATTCGTAAAGGACTTTTCAATTATTGCTGCACCTATGTTTCAACTCACAAAGAAAGATGTCCCCTATGTATGGACCCCTGAGTGTACTGAATCAATGGATAAAATACGGGAGAGTTTGTGTGATGCTCCAGTGCTTGCATTTCCTGACCCCAAAGCAATGATGATTCTCGATTCAGATGCCTGTCAGTTTGGAATTGGCTGTGTGTTGTCTCAGGTTATAGATGGGAAAGAACGAGTGTTAGGATATGCTAGCCGCACCTTGGATAAAGCCCAGAGGAATTATTGTGTCACACGTCAAGAGCTACTCGCTGTGATTTTTGGTGTAAGGAAGTACCGCTCTTATCTCATTGGAGGCGATTTCCTCGTCAGAACGGATCACAGTGCTCTGAGATGGTTACTTGACATGAAAGAGCCTGAAGGACAGATGGCTAGATGGATTGAGGAATTATCTACATATACCTTTAAAGTGGAACACCGTGCAGGCCGAAAACACCTGAATGCCGACGGGCTATCAAGAATCCCATGTAGCCAGTGTCATAGGATAGACACAAAGGAGGAAATGGGCGATGGAATAGCAGTAATCAGGAGTATTACATGGGATGAAGGGCGCATCTCGGTACGAGAGAAGCAAGAAGCGGAGCCTATGTGTGTCCTCTTCAAACAGGCAGTGACAGATGGCCAGGTACCCAATGATGAACAGAGACTACCTGGAAGTGACTGGCTCTGGCTTAAGCATAATTACCAAGCATTGGCCATCCAGAATGACATACTCGGTAGCTACAGGTGGACTGGAGCTGGGGGCAGAGAATGGCGAGCATACGTTCCTCCGTTGGCAAGGAGAGAGTTTATGGAAATGACACATGGTGGACCACTTGGTGCTCATTTGGGTCGAGACAAGACTCTCAGCAAATTGAGGCGCTCATGCTACTGGCCTACAATGTCCAGAGATGTGGCTACATTTGTCTCTGCTTGTGTTTTATGCCAACAACGAAAACCCCCACCCAGGAAGAAGAGAACGGCCTTGGGAGAGAGACCATTGAAGGGAGCCTGGGAGGAAATTGCCATCGACATTACTGGACCATTCCCACGGTCACAAGCTGGCAATAAGTATGTCTTAGTTGTGTCAGATCTGTTCTCCAAATGGACAGAGGCCTTCCCAATAAGTGATTTCACTGCAAAGACTGTAGTTGACATACTAGTGACAGAGGTCGTGTGCAGGTATGGCACACCATTAGTGTGGCACTCTGACCAGGGGAGAAATTTCGAATCCAATTTATTTAAAGAGGTGGCACGACTCCTAGGCATTGATAAATCACGAACATGCAGCTTTCACCCGATCGCAAATGGCCAGGTGGAGAGATATAACCGTACGATGGGAACCATGCTGGCCGCTCTTGTTAATTCCAAACAGGATAATTGGGACTCCTTTCTTCCCTTCATCACATCCTCCTACCGCACCTCTGTTCATCCCACCACCAAATTCACACCCAATTACCTGGCAATGGGTAGAGAGATGAATATGCCATGGGATATAGCCTATCCATCTCATGGGGAAAACTTGACAGACTCCAAGGAGGAGTACATAATACAACTTCTGGAAAGGATTGAGGTAGCACACAGAGTTGCGTTTGAAAACATCAAAGTGACAAGAAAGAAAGAAAAGTGCTATTATGATCGGAATGTGAAAGCAACTAGATACCAGGAGGGTCAAATGGTGTGGGTCTTTCAACCTTTCAGAAAGGTTGGGAAGTCACCCAAGTTACAGAGGTTCTGGACTGGGCCCTGGGAGATTACAGAGGTGCTGAGTGATATGGTGTACAGAGTAAAAAAGGGCAGAACCCAAAAAGTCATCCATGGGGATATCATGAAGGCCGCCGACATGGGAGAACGGGTGCTATACCGATTGCGCCATTACAAGCCTGTGATGGGTGACGGGTGCCAACAGCAGGGTGATAAAACAGGTGTCAACTATCCGTCCCCCTGTTGTACTGATGTCACCAGGCCTTTGCTCGGCAGCAACCACCGTGGAGGAGGGGTGACGAGGGCAAAGGCCAAAGGAGAACAATCTGGTCTGGCTGTCCTGATGCTGAAGGAGTACAGCTTTTGGGGACGATGGGATCACATTCCATGGGCCCGAGCCAGGGTGGTGGAGGTGAATTCCCCAGCCCAGGAGCCCTCAGGGTGGGAGGGAGGAGGCCTCACACTTATAAAAAGCCACCCAGAGGGAGTCAGGTCAGTCTCTGACACAATGTCACGCTACCACCAGTGCCCCTACTGCTCCTGGGTCTCCAGAGACAGGCGAGATTGGAGAAGACATAAGGAAACACACAAGGATTTAATCTACGGGCTGGCTTGTCCCCACTGCCCTCAGGTGAAAAGAAGTGGCCGAGCCACTGAGATGGTGCATCATCGAGCAAATCTCCATGGTGACCCGAAGGATGTATCACTAGGATCGAGTGGTGTTTATGTGGTAACCAGTACCAACCCCCTGAAGGGCAGACCAGCCACCCTTTATGAGACAGCAATGTTTGACCGGGGACATCGCCGAGTGTGTGACTTCCCTCTGGAGGAATATGACTCCAAGAGGCCGGAGAGTAGCCCTCACCACAAGAGGCCTCTCTCACCTGCTCCCAGGGTGGGAAAGGAAAATAAGAGGAGGAGGGTGGAACAAACGGGGGAGAGAGATGCTCCTGAGAAGGATACTAAGCACAAGAGCAAGAGCAAGAAGGAAGATCGAGATAAGGGAAGCAGTAGGTCGTTGCTGGGGGCATTAGACAATGCTCGCCCAGAGAGAGCCCCTCGGAGCAGCTCTGCAGCAACCTACGTGCCCAGCACGGAGGTGGTCTCTCCCTCCCATGATGACTTGGGTCCCCCTCCCCCTTATGAGTTGGATGGAGACGTGATTGTCAGGGACTTGACCAAACATGCTCTACCTATGAGGATACCAGAAAAGGTTATGAGAGATCTAGTGGTCAAGGATGTGGATGTGGTGTGTGGGGCCGGGGTGGTGTCAGAGACAGTCTATGAAGAGACCAAGGTCACCAGCAGCGACTCGACCCATCAGTGCATTCTTCTCATCGTCCCCTCCCAGTCATCTCCATCTCAACCTCGGAGGAAGGAGGCTGGGATTTGAACAGTAGTACCAAACGCACCCTAGCCTCGCTGCTCCCCGAACCGGAGGCTGAGCCAACCCCTGCCTTCGCCGCCATGCCCCCTCTACCCCCTAGACAGACGCAGGTCACCAGCGGTGACACCTTCAACCCTTTGGATCCACATCCTAGGTTGACCGCCATGATAATCCCCCAAGGTATTGCTCATGAACTCCATCAGGAGACCTGGGAAGCCAAGAAAAAGGGCAAGACTAGGGCGTTGAGTTTCCGCCGTGTGTTTACGTGGAGAACAACCGATGACCGGCCCCTGCTTGTACAACCGGAGGGACCCCCGTCCCTACCTGCCTGGCCAGGATTTCCCGATCAGGAAGAAAAGGAAATTAACACCAAAACCCCCGCAGGAAATGATGGGATGACATTCACCCAGGAGGTCATTGCCACCTATGAGCGGGTGGTGGAGGAAATTCCCCCGGAGCAGAGGGATCTATAGAGTATTTGTGAGAAGTCAGACCAATTGCTATACGACAGCATGGGAAGTGAAGTGCTATTAACCAGTGAATTGAAATTGTGTTTCCCTACTTCCCCTCCTTAGGGAGAGGATAGGCCTCTTCTAAGTTTTGTGTATGTAAGTTACAGAATAAGAGGTTAGTCTCTGATTAATCTTAATCTTAATCTTAATAGATTGTGACCTCTATAGTGCTCCATGACCCCCATGATACCCTCTGTGCTGCTCCATGACCTCCATCAATACCGTCTCTGCTGCTCCATGACCCCCATTATACCCTCTATGAAACATCATGACCCCAAGTATACCCTCTATGCTGCTATGTGATGTCCATTATATCCTCTATGTTGCTCCATGACCCCTCATTATACCCTTCATGTTGCTGCATGACCCCATTATACCCTCTATTTTACTCCATGACCCCATTAATCCCTCTATGTTACTGCATGATTATTATTACTAGACCAAGTGTCCACTAAGTAAATGACAAACTGGCAGCCTCTCAGAAAGACAGGTCGCCCTTTCATCGTTATACCCTCTATGTTATGGCATAACCACTATTATACCCTCTTATGATGCCCTATAACCACCACTTTACCCTCTATGCTGCTGTTGTTTAATGGTCCCCATATGATAACCTCCATATTGTTTAATGGCCCCTTTCCAATACCATTGATGTGATGTGTGATCCTCGTTTTGCCTGTATATTGCCCTGTACTCTCAGGGACCTTTCCCTTTAACCTTGAAATAAATGGAAGAAGGGCAACTTAGCTTGAAAGCTAGTGATGAAATAAACAAATTCTAACATAAAGGGGTTTAGTATCTACACCCTGTCCAGCCTATGAAGCACCAAAACCCCAATGCTAGCCTATACCAGTACTCATTGAAGTCTTGGTTCTACAGAGGCTGGACAGAGTGTACCTACCATCATCCCACAACCAACATACCGGGCTTAACAATATACGTGACCTGCTCTGCAAAAACAGGTCTTATTTAGGGGGTATATAAGACCTTTGCAGGGCGGGTCACAACAGTGATATTCCCACTTACCTTGATACATCTTTAAATAAATTGTTCAAGATATAGACTGCAGTTTGTAATTTAGATTTACACAAAATTTAGTGTAGAATGAAAAGTAAGGCTTAGTTATCATGACAACAGACTTTCCAATGATACCAGAAATGGGTTATTTTTCTTTCTCCTAATGTCAGTTACCGTAGTGGCCCGTTCATAAGCCCGGGCTTGTATTTGTTTAGACCCCCCTCTTGCCCCGGCTTGCAATTGAGATAGGCTTTTAATCGATAATTAAATTTCAGTGGATTTTATTTTTTCATGACCCCTACACCCCCGGTCTGTATTTGAGATAGGCTTATTATATACAGGTCCCGGCTTATAAACGGGCCACTACGGTATTATTGTATGCATTAGGTTACCGTTTTCCTCTATTGCCATATTTTCATAAGAGAAAATAGGATGTCACATCCCAGAATTTTGCTATTTTTATATTTCAAGGTCATATTTGGTGACCTTGACCTTGATCAAGTTATTGTTTCGAAAATAAATGATAACGGTTAGATACACCATCACTATTCCCAAATTTGGTCACAATGCTGACAAAAGTGTAGATACGGGACACAAAAACCTATTTCTTGCTAAAATACAAAAAAATCACTAGTTTCCATGGAAACAGGCCATTTAGAGGGTAGGGATAGGCTTTTGGCCCTTGGCCACTGGCCTATTACAGGTAATGCATGTTATGTAAGGAAATCTGTAGTCTGAGAAAAGAGCATCCATATTGTGCTTAGGTTAATAAATTGCTTTCACTGGAGCAAACTATGAATAAAACCACATATTATATCAACTCAGACAAATACAAAACCTTTCATTGCATTAAGAGGTTGTTTAAGACTATTTCACAATTTAACCTAAAAGCCCCAGTACAACTTAAACTGCCCATATAACAAGGCTTAGCCAAGTATCAATTATCTGTGACATAACAATAATAATGCGAAAGGGTAAAAGAAGTTGCCATCATGAAATCCAATTTGGGAATTTCTAGATATTAGATTTCAGTATGGGTGACACATAGCAGACCCAATCAGACATCTTCATCGCATTCCTTGACCTTGAAAACCTAGGTGTAGAGACAAAAACCAAGTCTCTATGACATTTAATAAGGAACTTATGAGCAAAAGAATGTTTTCAATGGTGGCCATCTTGGATTTCAAGATGGCCGACACATGCCAGACCCAATCAGCCATCTTCATTGTATTCCTTGCCCCTGAAAACTTATGTGTAGACACCAAAATCAAGTTTCTATTGTAAAAAAGTAAGAAGTTGGACTGGATTTGAGATTTCTTACAATAACAGTCATTTCCCAAATGGCCGCCATCTTGGATTTCAAGATGGCCGACACATGCCAGACCCAATTAACCATCTTCATTGTATTCCTTGCCCCTGAAAACCTATGTGTAGACACCAAAATCAAGTTTCTATTATAAAAAATTACGAAGTTATGAGCAAAAGAATGTTTGGAATGGTGGCCATCTTGGATTTCAAGATGGCCGACATATGCCAGACCCAATCAGCCATCTTCATTGTATTCCTTGCCCCTGAAAACTTATGTGTAGACACCAAAATCAAGTCATGGCATTAAGCAACCATTACTCACTCACTCCAAAATCAAGTTTCTATTATAAAAAGTAAGAAGTTAGACTGGATTTAAGATTTCTTACAATAACAGTCATTTCCCAAATGGCCGCCATCTTGGATTTCAAGATGGCCGACACATGCCAGACCCAATTAACCATCTTCATTGTATTCCTTGCCCCTGAAAACCTATGTGTAGACACCAAAATCAAGTTTCTATTATAAAAAATTAAGAAGTTATGAGCAAAAGAATGTTTGGAATGGTGGCCATCTTGGATTTCAAGATGGCCGACACATGCCAGGCTCAAATAGATATCTTCATTGTATTCCTTGACCTTGAAAACCTTGGTGTAGACACCAAAATCAAGTTTCTATGACCAGTAATAAGATAGTTATGGGCATAAATAGGTTTGGAATGGCGGCCATCTTGGATTGTCCAATATGGCGGCCAAGATGGCTGACACGTTTTGGGCAACATTGGTTTTCATAATCTATGGGTCCTGACGTTTCCGAAAATGTATAGTTTTCACTTTCTCCATCAATACCCTACAGAATTACACAAGGAACTGGACTAATGTGCCAGCCAAGTGATGCTAGGAACATTTTGCTCCATGCCTGGAGTCAAGGACAGTAATCCGAGATTTTCTTCACCTTATTATAAACATTGACTTTTCCTACACAGAGAGTGTAGTTGCTGAAATCAAGAACACTTCTTATTTTTAAATTGACTCTTAATGCTCCGTGTCACATAGTAACGATCACTGGATGGTGATATACTTGTCTTAAGCACGTGTGGAGTGGTTCGTCCCACAAGAATGTTGATTGCTGAAATATGATACCGGGTGTCTGCTACCGCTTGTCATGATGTGAGAGGCACACGCGGGTGTTATCGCTGGCCAACTGACCACAGCCGCCGCCCGTATGGTCACTTGTGCGTTGACAGATGAAGTCTAGATGACTTGTTTTAATAGACTATTTACACTATATGCTTGTATGCCTGATTTTTATGTTGTATACACCCACCTTTAGTCGATATTTACTGTATAACGATGAAGTTGTTTTGGTTCACGTTTAAAGAACGCGGGTAGAGCTTTTATAATCTTTTACTATGTTTCTTTTATTATGTTTGCCATTTATGTGCAGCCTCTGAGTTCTCGAGGACGAGAACAACCTCAGAAGGGGGCTCTGTTATAGGATAGCTTATTTGATTGGTATAGGGGTGACGATCGTCACCCAGGTATGTTAGTTATGTGTTCTGGGGTTCATTGAGTCTGCTCCTAAATGTGTCAACACCCCATTACTTTAGGTATGGGGACGAGGGGACGAGCCGTCACCCAGGACGAGCCGTCACCCATGTTAAACCGTCCCCCTTCTTTTATGGTTATTTTATGAGTATTTTATGTGTTCTTCTTGAGTATATAAGGCTCACTGTGAGTCGTGTAGTTTTGTCATTTACCATCTTGACCCTTCCCTGGATACTTGTACTGGATTTAACTTGGAATAAAACCTGACTGTTTTGGAAACTTACTTGCTCGCTTCTACTCTTTCTTAGCGCGCTCCAACTCGCCGACCAAGGTCACTAAGACCCCATCTACCTCCTACAGGGGGACGACTAAGCTTTTCTCTAAGTAAATCGCCACGCTACCACGTTCTAGATCTACATAGGAATGGCCCATGAGTCTACTCTCTCTCAGGAATATTTGCGGGACGAGTCTAATACCGGTAGTTTAAGTTCCAATAGCTCTAATAGTAATCAATCTAATTCTTTAATTAATCAACACCCAAAGGAGGACGAGCTAAACCGCAACAATATATATACACACCCCAATGGGCCATATTTATACATGTATACATGTATTAATTCAGTGTTGTCCGTAACGTCCGGCTACCGGCCGTTTTTGGCCGGTTACTGCCCCTATCACAGCCGGTTACTCTGAGCAAAATTTTTAAAAAAAAAAAAATATTTTTTTTTTTTTTTTTTAAAGATTTTCCTCGCCAAAAATCTCATCAAAACATGTGCAGGAAAAAGTCAATATCTGTTAGTTTTAACCCACCAAAATGCTAAAAATGCAACAGAAACCAAGAAAAAAATCTCTCACTTCTGGGACACCCCCCCCTGGGATTGTGGAATACTGTGGTTCCAAAGTAAATCTGTATTAACCCTTTGACATCTGTATTCCTGAGGGTAAAATCAGCTAAATGTGATGGTAAAATCATACTTGTGTTATGGTATGTTGTCTTTTGTGTAGTAAGGTAACCAATATATCATCTGAAAGCTTATTATGTCAAGATGTGTTTTCTGGATTGTTTTTAAAAAAAGGTTGCCATGGTAACCAGAAAAATGTCCAAAATATTATTATTTTGCATATTTTGGGATAAAGTGATAAATAAGTGTCAAGAATTGGCATTATCAAGAGTTCACATAAAGGAAAATATCGTGGAGGATGTTATCATCATTTTGAGACCTTTGTTGCCATGGTAACCCAATTATTAATGCCTGTGGAGCTGATTACATGGATGGAGTCACATTGGCTATTGATGTTAGTGTCAAAGGGGACTGGCCGTCAACCAAATATACTTATGTTTAACTGATACTAGTATTACTGGCTTATTTGCAACATTTGATCTGTGATGTGTCAGTAATTTGTGTGCATATCCATTGATTTATTATTCTAGTTTTCATTGGAATGTTTAATTCAATATTTCTTTGGTTGCCATGGTAACCATCTGAATTAATTCAATATTCCATGTTTTCCTGGGAAAATGAGGACTTTACAGTACTTCATACCCATCTAATGAAATATTTTTCATGCCAGATCTGTAGCCTAAATAATTCTCATCAATTTGAGACCTTTGTTGTCATGGTAACCCAATTAATAATGACTGTGGAGCTGATTACATGGAGGGAGACACATTGGCTATTGACGTTAGCGTCAAACAGGACTGGCTGTCAACCACATATACTTATGTTCAACTGATACTAATAGTACTGGCTTATTTGCAACATTTGATCTGTGTTGTGTCAATAATTTGTGTGCATATCCATCCATGTATTATTTCTAGTTTTCATTGGAATGTTTTATTCAATATTTCATTGGTTGCCATGGTAACCATCTGAGATAATTCAATATTTTATGTTTAGCTGGGAAAATGATGACTTTGCAGTACTACATCCACATCAAATGATATATCTTTTATGCCAGAACTATAGCCTCAATAATTCTGATCATTTTGAGACCATTGTTGCCATGGTGACCCAATTATTAATGCCTGTGGAGCTGGTTACATGGGGGAAGCCCCATTAGCTATTGACGTTAGCATCAAAGGGGACTGGCTGTCAACCAAATATACTTATGTTCAACTGATACTAATATTACTGGCTTATTTGCAACATTTGATCAGTGATGTGTCAATAATTTGTGTGTATATCCATCAATGCATTATTTCCAGTTTTCATTGGAATGTTTTATTATTTTTTTCTTTGGTTACCATGGCAACCATTTCAGATAATTCAAGATTTCATGTTTACCTGGGAAAATGAGGACTTTGCAGTACTTCAATGCCATTTAAGGAAATATTTTCTATGTCAGAACTATAGCCTAAATAATTCTGATTATTTTGAGACCTTTGTTGCCATGGTAACCCAATTATTAATGCCTGTGGAGCTGATTACATGGAGTTGGATTAGCTATTGATGTTAGTGTGAAAGGAAACTGTCAACCAGATAGACCAGCTGTCAACCAGATAGACTTATGTTCACCTGATACTAATATTACTGGCTTATTTGCAACATTTGATCTGTGATGTGTCAATAATATGTGTAATATATTATTTCTAGTTTTCATGGGAATGTTTTATTTGATATTTCTTTGGTTGCCATGGTAACTATCTTAGATAATTCAATATTCCATGTTTCCCTGGAAAAAAGGGGGCTTTATAGTTCTTCACACACATCTAAAGAAATATTGCTTATGCCAGAACTATAGCCGAAATGTTTCTCATCCTTTTGAGACCATTGTTGCCATGGTAACCCAATTATTAATGACTGTGGAGCTGATTACATGGAGAGAGTCACATTGGCTATTGACGTTAGTATCAACGGGGAATGGCTGTCAACCACTTGAACTTATGTTCAACTGATAGTAATATTACTGGCTTATTTGCAACATTTGATCTGTGATGTGTCAATAATTGTTGTGCATCACCATCAATGTATTATTTCCAGTTTTCATTGGAATGTTTTATTCTTTTTTTCTTTGGTTGCCATGGTAACCATCTGAGATATTGCAATATCCCTGGTGCATCTGAGAAAATGATGACTTTGCAAGACTTCATGCACATAGAATCACATATTTCCTTTTGCTAGAATTATAGTCTAGATGTTTTTGATCATTTTGAGACCATTGTTGCCATGGTAACCCAATTATTGAGCCTTTTGGAGTTGATAACATCAAGCGAGTCATATTGGCTTGTAGCGGTAGGGCAAAGGGGGACTGGCTGTCAACCAGCTAGCCTAATGTTCACCTAATAACAATATTACTGATTTGCTCTATGATGTTGCAATGTTTTTTTTATTTTTTCCCCTCAATGCATTGCTTCATTGGTATGTTTTATTCCTTTTTTCTTTGGTTACCATGGTAACTGTCTTGAGATGTTGCAATATCCTTGGTGCCCCTGAAAAAAATTGTAAAAAATCTTTGCAAGGCTTCATAGTGATCCTACAAGCTTGCAAATTGGTAGGATAAATGTTGCACTGTATTTTGAGAATTTGGAACAAGGAACATACTTTTTGAGGCTCAGCTGGTGGAGTTGAGGAGAAATCAGGGTTGACAGGGTTTTTTATGATACAGAAGATCATAGATTAGCATTTTATCATATTTTCCTCAAAAGTATTCACAGTGGTAGAACAAACCAACTACTGTTGGCTATGGTCGGATTAGACTAGACCTGTAAGGTTAAGTCCAGAAGTGAGAGTTGCCCTCTTGCTACCATTAGCAGGTTGTCTTCATTGGAGCACAGCAGAGTGTCGGTTGATATTGGATGTTGTCACATGGTGGCATGTGGCACCCCTGCACCCTAACGTTTAGGGTTGGATAGTACAGGCTATGGGGGGCAGGGACCTCTAATGAATGCTACAGGGGTCTCTAATGAACACCCACAGAATGATGACCACTTGGTTGTGGTTGTAGTCAGTCTAATCCAACTCCATCCCAATCATGGTGGTTTACATGCACATGTTGCTCTTATGTGGTGCCCACCATGAGAGGGTCCGCAGGAAAAATCACAAAGATTCACATATCATTTCCCTAATCACTTTGGAAATTGCTAAAAATATTCAACACATTTATTCATTACAGCTGAAGCACCAATATTCTACATCTCTAAAGATACATAAAACACAGTATCTCAGTATTGGTTACTGGTCCCAGACATCCACCTGCATTCATCACATGATGTCTGGAGGCTTGCTGCCTAATCACTGCTCCTCCTCCTGCTTGGTCAGCTGGTTCTGACTTGCGATTTTTGTCACATACCCGTTTCGTTTTGAAAAATTCCTTCCACTTTTACCGCGGTTCCGGGTGCGAACTTCCGCCGTGCTCACTTGTCAACAGACATCATGGTGGAGGCTAGGGCTTTCACTCAAGGCAAACGTTTGCTTATAAACTGTCCAAATTATCCCCGGTAAGCATTAAATCATTGTAATGCCTTGTTTTCAACATGTTCACGATTTCTAACGAACAGATCGATTTAAATAGCGGTACCAACACTGCACGGCGTGCCTCGACGAGATGAGAATCGCCGGAAATGACAAGGAACTATAGATCCCGGCCGACCAGTGATCCCTGGAGACAGAAGTCGGAGCGGGGTTCTATAGAGAAAAAAAACCTCCCAGAATCTTATCAAATCGATTCTAATGCTCTGTAAAATATTGAAGGTTTCCTGGTTTAAAGGGAGTTGAATTTACCTTTATTTCCTGTTGTCTTTTTGGGACTGAAGACTTGTTTTGGGAGGTCTGGCCTGGTTTCTGGTAGTTTTGTTTTCCCTTTCCTTTCCTGCAGCCTTTCTGGCCTGAGTTGTTATTGTTGTTGGGTCAGCCTCTCCGACCCCTGCCCCCATTTTTTGGTGGCTGATTTTGGGAAGTGAGTTCGTTGAGAGCTTGTTAGTTTTCCCAATTTTCCTGATGGCCTCTTCAAGGTCATGGCCTAACAGGCGAGTGGGTGTAGGTGGAAAACATACAAAGTTTGTAGCCAGAGATTGGAACCTTTCTGGGAGGAAGGACTCTAGATCTAGAATCCTCCTCTTAGTGATGTCTTCTGTTTTGTGATAACAAGCCAGACGAATTGCATCATGCATGGTCCCTAACATGGACTTTAACCAGGCAGCAGGAGTAGAGGGTTTATGTCTCTTGACCTCCTCATTTCTCACATGGATAAACTCATTAGTGATATCCTCAGTAGCCAGTGTAATCACAGTGATAAGTTTTATAAATGTTTCCTGGTGTTTCTGTCCCAGGGAGTCTTTAGTCTCCACTCCCCTTGTGATATTTTCCCACAGTGGCTTTTCAATTCCATGGAGACAGGTTGACAAGATTGTCTCGCTTTGGATATCTGAGTTTAATCTCTTTTATGTCATCCAGAGCAAAGTTTTTCACAAGAGCTGGGCCTGTGAACTTGGCTAGCTCCGGATTTATTCCAGGTCCGATGTTAGGATCCGAAGTAAGGGTACAAGTAAAATCAAGAAATGGGTTCTCTAAATCACCCTGTGATTTTTCAGCTTCATTAGAAGTAGAGTTTTGGTCCTTACTACTGTGCTCCCCCATTTCTAAGCTCTCATGTGCTGGTGGCAGTGGCTCGTCATCCGAAGAACGCGGTGACATCACATGGTTAGGAATTGTAATTTTCAATCATTCCCTACCGTAAAAGGAAGATGAGGATCTGGAGGGGGAACTGGAGTGACGATGTTGTCTCCTATGGGATTTGTGTTTCCTCCTTCTCTTGTTCCTAGGGGATCGAGACCTAGTAGAGTGGTTGCCGGAATTGGAGGAAGACCTAGTTCTCCGACTTCTCTTCCTCTTATGATCTCGTGGAAGATCATCCATGATGGCGTCTCTGATGTCTTGATACAAATCAGCCTTCAGTTCTGAAAGACATAACTTTCTCTTTTTCTGGAGAGACTTCCCCTGAAGTAACCCCTATGGAAGTGGAAGTCTTAGGTTCCTTAACCTTCGGTCTATCTCCCTTGAAGGTGGCGTCCGAATCATTGTCAGACATGGCTGTCACAACTGGAACGCTTGCTGGTGGTCAGCAAGATGGCGGACTCCCCTGGAGTGCCGCGCTGGTCAGTCTGCTGATGGAAGACTTGTAACTAGGAACTTTAAGTGTTTCCGATGGAAATGCACCAGTCCCAATTCATGGTGAACTAAGTTTAGATTGCTAACAAAAATAGTTGCTGTGAGAGTTCAAACAAGGGAATTATTTAGTAAAGTACACAAGCTTCTCAAACAGCGAGCTGGTCAACCTAGGGAAGCAAGTTGCGAATGTCTACCTATTTGCTATGCCACCTTTGGTAAGGCAGATGAACTGCACTTATGGTGGGTGGCTGAGTGAGGCATTTCTAAGAACAAATAGAAGAACTTTGCAGTGGTGTGGGAATGCCTGCGCTCTGACCTGCCTGAATTTCAGTGCAGGCAGGTGGATTTTCCTTCAATTTTATATCATCGAACAGATTTGGGAGCAGGTGAGATTTTGAGTCAGGCAAGAGAGTTTTCATTGGTTCACTTGCCCTGGGCAAGTGAGTTTTGGGGCAACTCGCACACTACTGTATTGCTTGGAGGAAGTTTTGATACTTGTATGTAAATATGAAAATAGATGAGGCATGATGAAATCACACTAACCATATAAGTCTTATTGCAGGTGTTTATTACTCAAGGCCAAATGATAATACAACTCACTAAAGTACTTTTGTTGCCCAATTAGAGTGGTGACATATCCTCATTATCATTTAGTGGCAGCCATCTATTGGCAGCTTTCAGGAGCAAAGATCCTACGGTGGTATCAGATCTGTAATCTGTACACATTGATACCTCTTTCTGACACATTCATACACATTTCTCTGTGTAATTCTTTTATAAAGGTTCATCCTCTGACAAGTTATCCATATTTCATGTATGTCCAGACTATTTTTCTTTGATTCAAGTGCTCACCACATTTGTATTTGACATGAACTGACAAAGCAAGCATCTATACACATCGTAGATTTACCAATAGTTGACTGCAATTTAGCCTTCCTACTTATCAAAATAATTCCTGAGCGAGGGTAATACAGTCAGATTTAAATTCTGGCAAGGATTCATAAAATTTTTTGATAAAATGATAGCCTGTGCTTTTAAATATATTTAAGAATTAAGAATTTTTCACAAAGAGTTTGTTATATCTATATGTTGGTACTGTACAACTCCAAATGATATCAACTTATCAACACAAATTCATAGTTCTTATTGCCAATATCAGTGCTGCATGAATTTGTCGATATGCTGGGAGCAGGCACATTGACAGATTCCCTACTTTTATTAACTAGACATTAATTTCATGAATAGCTTCGATGTGATTTAGTAGATTTTTCTGGTATCACAGAGAACAAAGGCTGTGTGTAGAGTTGCTTCATTGATTAGGTAGTTTCTGCTCTAGCTACTTTACTAGGACATTTATAAAGCATTTACAGGCAGAAGCTTCTTCCAATCAGCTATCTTCTAATAAGAAATCTTGGGTTATATGTATGATTTGATTTGATAATGCATAGAATTAGTTCAGGATTTCTTTGCAACTGTCATATTCTAGATGAAGTAGATCTCATCATCTTCTTGGTTGGGGGCCGGTGAGATGGCAATAATGAAACACTTCTTGAATTGACTATCTTATGTTGGGGCTGGTCTATGGGTGTTGGTTCCAAAATTGGATATGCAGAGGGAGAAAGGCTGGAAGAATAAAAGTGGAACATTAGATTATAGGATATGTTTGTTGTATGCCAAAGTACTACCACAACTGAGGTGTGGAACATTAAATTAAACTAATAATTACTGTGTTTTTATTATTAATCATAATGAAAACATTGAATGTTGAACATTTATTGAACCAGCAAGAAAAGAAGAATTCTGGAATATCATTTGTTTGTAGCTTGTATTTCAATGATAACAGATATTTCAATTTACCAGAAAATAATACTACAATGTAACTTATAATGAAACCTTACAGAAAAGGCTAACAAAGCCTAACAGTACTTTCACTCTATTAGGTTCACCTAATTAGGATTGAGTTCTAGGCTAGACAATACATAAATTAACCTTTATTTCCTATGCTGGTTTTTTTATATTTCAGAAGTAATTTTAAGATAATTTGATATTTCAACTTTACAATATTGATAATATAAATATACATTTTTCAACTTACACAGTGTTTGAAAGAGTTTGCTTTTGTGGGCAGGCTAAAATTACTGCAAGATTCAAGGGGTTAAATTGTCTCTGGAAATCTGGAAATTCCATCGCATATGTGTGGAACAGTTCTGTTTACTTTTTCAGGGTGGGTATATAGCTATCTTGGTCACATTGAGGTAGGATTAAAAATGGGAGGGGCTTAGGTCTTATGATAATCTCACTGCATAGGTCATTACAGGCATGTGGTGGCTGGGATGCGGACACTTTTACGCTGAGTTAAAGGTCTAGCTACTCTGTGTATGACTGTAGGGTGCAGGGAATAGGTTGGAAGTTATGGGGAATGGGGTGTGTCTGGTAGGCAGAGGCAGGCATGCCCCTGTCCTCTTGTCACCAGTCACTACCACTGATAGACGTGCATAGTCCCAAGATGTTTCTCTGACACATTTTGCTTTGATAAATTGAATTAATTGATTTGATAAATGGATGTTAATTCAAAGGGATGTGGAAATATTCATGAAGCTGGTAGTGGTGACTGCTCTTATACTTTCCTAGAACCTTCAATGTGTTGATAAGGGCAGCAAAGCAACCAACCTTACTCACTCACTTCTTCTGTCTACCCTGCCTGTGTCACTTAGACATATTTTGCTTTAACTATAGCTATTTCCTCCAAATGTCAATAAAATAGGATATGAGTACATGTATCCCCACAAGTAAATTCCTGGAGGAAACAAATTTCTCCTGCAGAGCTAGTATCACCCATAGACACTGATAGGACTTTGGCGTTATACATAAAGTTTTTTGTCCTAAAAGTGACCTTGAACCCGTTTAATGACACTTTAAAGATTTCTGCTGAAAATGTAACCACCAGAATCTTGCTGTAAATATAGCTTGCCTGTGCAGGCAAGCTCATGGCCAAAGCAGTTTGCCCACCATGATTTTAACTTGCCAAATTGCCTAGGCAATTTGAAAGCTGGATACATGCCACTCTCACGACCAAATCATGGAATAAATCAGCTATTCAAGATGAATAAAATTGTTTATTCTAATTCACTTTCTTCACATTGCAAACATAAAAATATACAGTACGCTAACAAAATCTCACCTTGACTGGTCTTTCAGGCGTGGGGGTTTGCTTCCTTGTATGTCATCATTGTTGAGGTCGAAAATTAATACAATTTCCAATATCGTCCTGAACAATCGAAATATATCCGTTAACAAGCTAGAAGAAGTGTTCTGGGTAGGCCTATATCTGAATAAACAAAATTAACAAAACATTGTGAATAGCAGCAGAGTAACATAACCTAACCTACATTGATCATTTGTGTCATAAATGATCATTCATAAATGATCATGAACTATGACACTGCACATTATAGGCCTAAAGCCACAAAACTGGGTGTGTTTCCGATTTACCACCACCACCTGTCCTAACCATAAAAAAAAATATGCTTTCTCATGTTTAAAACAATGAAAGCTTGTTTCGAAATAGACATCTTTCATTTCCTGGAAAGTGGTTTCCATCCCCTCTACCTAGTTCTTAGCCACCATAAATCAGAAACACATCAATTTTTTGTTTTGCCTAAAAACAACTCAAATTACAAGTCTAGAGTCAACAGTCTACTTGTAAGGAGATTTGTCAATCAAAGGGGCGATAGTCCAAAGCCACTTGATGGTATGGTTGTATTGTCAGTAACTTTAATATTCTATTTAAATATGAAACTAACCTTACATTATGCCTGAATTATATGGCAATTTGGTATCATTTGCTGAGTGTAGAGTCTATTACACGCTAAAAGTCTAATATTACTTTTTCGGGTGTCTTGATCCCATTGGTTCAGCTGATTGATATAAACAGTTGCAGTTTAAACAGTTAGTTTTATAGACAGTACTCAAGACAGTTCACATTATTAGACTGACGCACTCAAATAATCTGATTTTGTTCAGTGGTCAATACAAGAAATTAGCAACTCATGATTAGTTGATTAGTTTTTGTTTCATAGTTGGAAGTCAATTAGTTTTCGAGTGCAGCAAGGCACAAGGATGCAAGACCAGATTAACACTATAAACATCAAAGTCAAAAGTTCCATAAAAGTCAAAGTCAAAGGTTGCATGAAAGTCGTAATATCTTAAGATGAAAGTTGCGTAAATGTGGAAGTTGAAAGTTGTGTAAAAGTCAAAGTTAGAAATTCCAGAGTCAGAAGTCAGTCAGTTGTACAAGTCAAATGTCAGTTAGTTGTAAAAGGCAAAAGTCATTAAGTCAAAAGTCAGTCAGTCATCAAAGTCAGTCAGGCACTCACGGTAAAAGTTGAAAGTCACTCACTATAAAAGTCGAAAGTCAGTCAGTTAGTTGTTAGAGTCAAAAGTCAGTCAGTCTTGAAAGTCAGTCAGTCAGTCCAGTTGTAAAAGTCAGTCCATCAGTCAGTTGTAAAAGTCAAAAGTCAGTCAGTCTTAAGTCAAAAGTCAGTCAGTCATCAAAGTAAAACAGGCTTAAATTCAAAAGTCAGTCAGTTGTAAAAGTTGAATGTCAGTCAGTCAGTTGTAAAAGTTGAAAGTCAGTCAGTCAAAAGTCAGTCAGTCATACAAGTAAAACAGACATAAAATTCAAAAGTCAGTCAGTTGCAAAAGTCAGTTGTAGAAGTTGATAGACAGTCAGTCTTAGTAGGTGAAAGTCAGTCAGTCAGTCATAGAAGTCAAAAGTCAGTCATTCGGTTGATACACTCAAAAGTCAGTCAGTCAGTCGTAGAAGTCACGTCAGTTGTAAAAATCAAGTCAGTCAGTCAGTCGTAAAAGTTGAAAGTCAGTCGGTCAGTCGTAAAAGTTGAAAGTCAGTCAGTCGTAAAAGTTGAAAGTCAGTCAGTCAGTAGTAAAAGTTGAAAGTCAGTCAGTCAGTCGTAAAAGTTCAGTCAGTCAGTCGTAAAAGTTCAGTCAGTCGTAAAAATCAACGTCAGTCAGTCTTAAAGTTGAAAGTCAGTCAGTCAGTCAGTCGTAGAAGTTGAAAGTTAGTCAGTGTGTGTCGTAAAAGTTGAAAGTCAGTCAGTCAGTCGTAAAAGTTGAAAGTCAGTCAGTCAGTCGTAAAAGATCAATGTCAGTCAGTCAGTCGTAAAAGATCAATGTCAGTCAGTCAGTCTTAAAGTTGAAAGTCAGTCAGTCAGTCGTAAAAGTTGAAATCAGTCAGTCAGTCGTAAAAGATCAAAGTCAGTCAGTCCAGTTGTAAGACTAAAAGTCACAGACCTGTCATGTTCTGGAAATCAAAATGTGTGGCCTTAGTGGCAAAACCACCACTAGGGGGTTCAGGGGAGATGCAGGGCTTCCTCGGTTACAACTTATCTGTGCGGCGTATCCTTTGGGGCTCGTCTAAGACTTATTAATTGTCCCCCCCTGTCACACCCAGTGCTGAAATCGGTGCTGAAGGGTATAAATCGTCTCCCTGGCTCTGCACCTTCCCCATCGGAGCCTATATTACCACGACACCTGTATAGGATGTTCAAGTTTGTGGACTGTTCATCTCCCATAGATGTGAGGAATTGGGCCATGATTATTTTCCTCTTCAGATCTCTTCTCCGGGTGGGCCACCTGGTATCCTCGCCTCATTCTTTATTACAACGAGATGTGTCAGTGCAGCCTTGGGGCTTAGTCGTCAACGTCAGATCATCCAAGACTTCATCTACGCCCTTCCAGATACCCATCGTTAAACTCAAGGATCATCCCCTGTGTGCAGTGCACTGGTTGTTGAGAGTATGGGCGTCTAATGTTCTTCCTGATTCTTCGTTGCTCTTTGCCACTCGTCGCTGCCCTAAACCCACTTATGATGTTCTTAAGAACTTTTTAGCTCATTTTTTATCCTTGTCTGCTATCAAGGGTAATTATTCTACTCAATCACTCAGACGCGGTGGAGCCACGCACATGGCTTCTATTGGAGTAAACTTATCGGACATTAAACAAAGGGGCCATTGGGTTTCTTCTTGTGTGGACTCATACATATCGCCGGATTTGGAGCTCAAGTTGAAAGTTGACGCATTTACAGCAAAGCACCTATCTGATTGATTCTTCGGTTTGGCCTGGTTTGCTGAATAAACCCCCATTTCATTGGTGGTTCAGGCCAACCCTTGTGTTACTGTCATCATTCATGCTACTCTCCTTCCAGCGGACACCCCAGATATGTGAAGGTGAACTGTCAACGCATATATTGGGATGGGAGCCTGGCAACGCAACTACGCCACGCACACTCCTCCATGGTGACGCCACATGTCACAATGCACGCCCCCCTTCCATTCCACTCACAATACACTCCGCTTCCAATTCCCAACCGCTCCACACGCTCAATTTTTTCTTTTTGATCATTATGTATTATATGCTGAATAAACCCCCATTTCATTGGTGGTTCAGGCCAACCCTTGTGTTACTGTCATCATTCATGCTACTTTCCTTCCAGCGGACACCCCAGATATATATATATTTATAGGAAATCGGTGGCAGATAAAGCTTTCTAAAAGGGATGGAGTTTAGAAATTTTGGCCCCCGAACTGTCAGTGATTTATGGACTTAATAAAGCCCATGAATTGATTATATTTTGTAAGATATTGTTATGTCTGTAATTGTTTTTATGATTAGAATTTCGGTTATTATATTTCTGTTTGGTGTAGTGTTCTGGCTATATCTGAATCAAAATCATAAGCAAATATTGTGAATAGCAGCAGAATAAGATAACCTAGCATAAAAAATACAGCCTACTGTGATCATTTATTAAGCTGCGCATTTTAAGGCCAACAAAAATGGGCGTATTTCTGATGCAGCCTACTGCCAGTACCTATGCCCGGGCTATGGAAAAGTCTTTTTAACAAGAAAAACCTTAAAAGTATACATTTCTGATGTCTAAAACAACTATAGATTGTTACGTAATAAACATTTTTCATTTCCTGGAAAGAGATTTTCATCCCCTCTCTTTTTCATTGAAGGTTGCGGGACACTATCCCATCCCATAAGGCGTGGGGTCTGTCATTGATACAATATCTCATGCTGAATGAAATGACTGGTTGTAAAAAATTATGAATTCGGAAGATGTTTCGTTTAGGATGTCCTTTTCATCAGCATTGTAATGACAATTATTGAACTTTAAAAGTAAAGACTTAATGATTTGCCAACGCTGGGAAAAACATGATATATTCAAATGTGTTTGGACAATATTCAAATGGTTGATTCTCACGAAATAGGGACAGGTTGTTGTTCAGAAGTAATTTGTTCAACCTTCTCTAATGTTACGATACCTTTATTTTTTTTTATTTATGCATTGATACTCAGGGGTTTTTACCTGGAAATTGCCACTCGATTGGATGGATATTTATCTCTGAGCATCAATTTTAAATTTAAGTTAAATACAGTTAAATATTTGTATAATGCTGTGAGGAGTTAATACCAATAAGAATTTGCTTTGGACATTGTACCGTACTCTTTTCAATATATTGGAGGACATATTTGATGAGTATTGAGAGGGTCTGTAATGTGTAGAAATTCATAAAACTTAAAGAAAATGCCCCAACGTAGGGACCCCACATTAATGTAGGCCCATGCATGACGACATCATGTAGGCTGTATACTTTATTTAATAATAGGCTACTTATAAAAGTTATTGAATGAATGCTTGATGCTACACTCAGTTCATTTAGTAAACAAATGTTTTGAATGATCAGGCAGCTGAGAAAAGTAGGGGAGTTTACACTGGGGGTGACAAAAGTAAAGACAATAAAGGGAGAGGGTGAAGGGGTAGGGAGGGAGGGATCGAAATATAGGGAGAGTAGATGGAGAGAAGGGCAGAATATATATATATTGGGCGGGGAGGGAGAGGAGAGGGAGTGATGATCAAGAGATAGTTAGGCTATCTTTTATACCCAAACTATTACCGCATTGTCATTGATTGCAGTCAACGTAGTACTAGTAGGCCCTATAGGCCAGGGTCAGTAAAATCTGACTAGTAGAAGAGGGAGGGACAGATAGGCACAGGAAAGGGAGCGAGGATAAGAATAGATCTATACAGATGTTTTCCTATGTCAAAACAACGAGATTAAAGTACACTTGGCATCTCTGCCTCTACCTAAATTTTAGTGAAATTGGAAACACACCAACGTTTTGTTTGGCCTAAAAACAACTCAAACTTTTAACATCACGCAGACACAACTGAAAGTATACTGCTGTTGACAAAACAATAATTTGGGTAGAAATGCAAATATATAAAAACATGGGAACGTCAAACACTACAGACACATTTCATGTTCAATATATAATCGTGGTACTTTTCATTTTAATGTAATTTTCTCTTTGCAAATAAGGTTACTTACCACTGCACTTTGCGAAGTTTGCCACTGCCAAAATCATAGGCACAGCCTGGTACGGCAGCCCGTCCTTCCATACAAATATCCATATATGATGGTAAAATAATCATTTTCCAATAGTTATGCAAAATGACATGTTGATAAAACAAATAACAGAAATTCGGTGGAAGTTTCCATCTCCTAGTGCTGTGTATGTTTCGATGATCTGACACTGACAACTGACAGTAGGCCTACAGTCACATGCACGACATTGACATTGCAGCCACATTGCAGTGTCTAGTGTCCCAGCGATCTTTCCATCCTTATAACTATGGAATTTCTCGATCAATCACATTGTCATCACCCATACAGGTGTAAAAAATGTTATTCTTCTCGATTCCAGATGGTATATTGTGATATCTGCAAGACAAGTGTCTGTTTTTGCAGTATTAACGGCCGTGACGTTGATGGCGACGTTGCGGCGGCCATGTTGAATTGCGCATAATGTCGTTAAATCTTCCGCGAATAAGACCCGTTTTTCCACCTTGTTATTTGTCTAGAATTGTCTTTTAAATATCATTTTCGAAAACTAGACGTTTTATTTAGTACAAATGCAAAGTTTCATGAATCAACTCTTTGCGACATTCAAATAATGACCGGGTACATCCAGTACCGATTTCCCGCCTGAAACAGCATGTTCCCGCCGAGTCCCGGCCCAAATTTGGGCCTATAGCTGTCAAAGGGTTAAGCTGAAAGAGTCACAATTTTTTCAAACTTTATCTTGAGAAAAACATGGTTGAGTGATAGCAAAAAGCTTAAAAAAACCTCAGGATGTTACAATATTATTTTATATTTGCGACTTGTGGCTCATTTTTCTGAAACATTATTTTTTGCCCCATTTCTATGACCAGAAACAGTCGATATACTAAGTTTCAGAAACATTATATTTTTACTTAGGTTTGCCCTTAAGTTTTAACATGTGACAAATGGTTTGAATAAGTGCAGATATACTATCATAATCATTTGGCACTTCCCTTTCAGGAAATTATGCATATCTTTCTGACCAATCTTACAGCAATAATCAGCTCAAAAGTAATTGGAATTGGCTTCAGACTTCACCAATTTGCTTCTAATTTTTCTAAATTTCCTGGGGGAGGTCCCCCAGACCCCCACCAGCAAGGAGGACACCCCCTCTTGCACTTACCTATTACATGAAGTGGAAAACGTATAAAATATTAACTTTAAAATCTTTATGGAAATTATGATGATAATACACCAGAAGTCATCATTCTTCATGTAAAATTCAAAAATTTTCTGGGGGCCTCAAAACAGAAACCCCCCCCTACTATCATGCAATTCCCCCCTACTCCTAACCTTAAAAATCCCTGACTGACTACTGAGAATGGTGTGGAAAGTATCTTGGAGAGTGAGTGATGGTTGCTTAGGTGGAAATAAGAATGTATCCAAGTTTTATTTATTATTTCCATTCAAAAACCCTACAAGACATGGACTTCAAAGTTGACAAAATATACTTCTCAAAATGCACCAGATTGCACAATTTTGTCACAATGTTTTCAAAATTTTCATGGGGGTGGCCCCCCAGACCCCCCCCCAGTGGGAGGGGGGCCCCCTCCCACACCCACCCCCGCATGGCCTCTGGCCATGCAGAGCCGGTTACTCCACCTATTAGAGGCAGTTACTCTCCAATTTCGGGACAACCCTGAATGTATGTATGCAAACATGTATGTGTGAATAATGTATGGATATATATGTATGCACCATATGTTTACATGTATGCTTGTATGTATGTATGCACACATGTATGTATGTATTATATACATGTATGTATGTCTCGTGAAGATATTTAGTTACTTATATCTGGCTGTCCTTTCTCCATTTATCAAAAAAGTCAAAACACTAGAGTGGTATGTAACGCTGCAATGAACAATGCGGTTAAAAAGTTACGTGGGAAGTCTCTTTATTGGTGATTGTTTTATTCTTAGAAATTCGTATTCACTTGCACGTTAGAATAGCATATCCCATGTTTGAACGATCACTCATATTGTATTTTGTATATTGTATTTGTTTATGTAATCCTTTCATTGACAACTATATAGAGGAACAAAAGCTAACTTAAATCAGACCACATACTCGGGTCCACCACATGATACCTCTCCCTATTACTATGTTAATTACTAGTAACTGTGGTGTGGGTCTAGGTTTCGCCACCTGGTCCAAACCCATACGACAACACACTTGCTGGTGAATGTTTATAAACATTGCCACACTAGCTGAGTGGGTCCACGCTCTAATAAGATTATATCCATATGGACGGAAGAAGTTTATTGTTAGAAACTAATGATAGCATCGTAATATAGGAGATATGCATACATGCCACTGGCCATATTCCCGTTACAGTACATGCTGGGACGGATTCAGTTAATATCTGACATGCAAATATTTATCCTTTTTTTAAATGTGAAAATATTTTTGCAAACATTGTTGCAGGTAAGTATGATCTGTGAAATCCAAATGCATTCTGTGAAAGATGAATTATGCTCACTTAGCATGTATGTGCACGACAACATTGATTAATGTTCATGTCAATCAAATTCCAAGGCGGCGCACAAACAATTCCTTCATGCATGATGCTTCAATGATGTAAAGGTCCGATTATGAATTGCAAAACTGCTACCACTTTTTCGTGATCATCATTTGTCCAGAACATTTTTAGTTATAATGTGCGAAGGCGCTATAAAAATTCGTCTCTCATCAAATGAACCATGATGAAATATTACTATTACATTTACATTTACACAAGCTTTTAGAAAAAAGGCAGGTGTTGTTTCTGTCAAAGAACATTAGTTGTATTCTCATAATTAGCATATAAATTGTGAGCCAAACATAATAGTCATTGATAATCACATACCGTATAGGGAATATTCCCTTACGCCTGAGACCATTGTTTTGATTCTAGTCGAACTGAGGTAGCATAATAATAATAAATGCCCAAGGGTGTAAAGAAACAACGGGAGCTTCTAATCGCTTTAGAATATGTTTTGGACGCCAAATGTTTATGTCCTTACTAAGCCTTACCTTTATTTTATGTTTATTCCTTCCAGAATGTAGTTACATTTTTCATTGAATATTCAAATCAGTGGAAAGATCCGCCATTGTGATCACCTTCCTGACTGCTTTGATTTGATTTCTGCTACAACAGTCGTTAATATTTCCCTCCTTTGCCTAGGTCGATCTGTAGAAAATTAACGACCGGCCTAGCAGGTCCAAAGCGGCCAAAACATCTTCTAAGAGATGTCAATGTATACTATTACTAGTACCACATCTGCTAGTCTATAGGATATTATCCAGGTTAGCTATAGGGAGTGCATCGAGGGAACATGAATATCGCTCGAGTTTCAAGTCGAAGGCTGATTGAGTTCCATGCTGTTCGAAACGAGTGCAATATTCTAATCGGAGATGCATGGGTTAGCTAATTGTTTGGAATTATGATAAACATCAGTATATTATATACCGTATATTATATATGAGTTTACAATTATGCCCAGCTTCCAGATTGTGAAGGAATAAACTAAATATCTGGCATTGAAACTGAATTAACACGAAATATCCATGCAGCAGGTAGTCAACATGGGCTTTCAATGCACATTCCAAGTCTATTGTTCTATTGCACTATTATAATAATTTAATTGGTATACTTGTAAGTCCAAAATTTAAGTCCGTTTATGACTCCCTGCTTTTTCGAATTTTCCAGCCTTCCTTTTGTAAAAAGAATTTCAAGACTAGATATTTATGAGGCCTTTCTTGGGGTCCATTGCTAGCCTATACAATGAGAGCAGTGGGATACTCGAGCCCTGCTCAGTTGTGAGGGGCATTCATGGCAGAGTACTTATATTATGTAATGAAGCATGTACACATTGCCACTATCCTTTGTACTGGCGGCTGGCATTATTCTAGCAAAGCTCGCTTCAACCTGCTGAGTTTCGCGCCAGGTTGATTTGATTTATGAATGATATTTGGAAGCTAATGGTAAAAATAGGACATTATGTAACACAGACCTATAATAGCTGCTCTTGTCTATTAGCTAAGTGAAATATTGATGCCAAGGGCTCTTGATATATGAGAAGGTATGGTGTACACATGCATTCTGACTGCTGTTAGTGTACTTTGGTTCTATAGATTACTAGATATTTATACGGAGAATTATATACAGCTAGTGAATTGATATAAACATTGTTAGAATTTAATTAGAGTCGAAACCTCGATGCACGAGGAAGCTCCGTAACGAATTAAGAGATAAATCAAAACAATTGGCAAATACAAAATAAGCCCCAAATAATGGTGTTATTTTGAGATTATCCCAGCTTAATCCAGCTTTTGACCCTTTGCATAAGTTTCTATACAATGTTTTGTTTAAAGTGCATGAGAAGGATTGAATCATTCTAATTTAAGCGCACGTATAAAATATACTATTAATTACTAATGGTATCATCTTACTCCAAGTGATATAATGTGTCTACGGTGGTTTCAGACTACAGTTCTGAAACCACCGCCAACTGATTAATTCCCATTCACGGCAATCCAATTGATACATATAATGTATTCTTCATAATAATGACATTCATCACAATTTGTGATTATAATAATCCATAGCAAAATAATTGACTATCTATATATCTTTGATTGATTGGCAATATCAAATCCCATGGTTACCTAATATATTAGACACAACCTTCACCTGTTGGGGAGAATTCTGAATGAGAGAATTTTTACTATAGATTTTTTAAAAGCCTGGATTGCGGTTCTCCCATACATTACAAGGTTCGCCAAGCAATATATAGTAGTTTTGGCTCGTGGAATTCTTACACAAGCTATATGGGTCAGATTTTCAGAAAATGTACAATCAGCAGCTCTACAAATCTGGTAACGTCTGTTAAATTAGACAGAAAAATGATAAATAATGGGCATATCAGAGTATCTTTGGCATTGTATTGATCAAAAATATCTCTTTTATTGTGTTAAACTGCATTTTGAACGTCACTTTTCACTCAAATTTGGGTTATTTAAGAGAATTGGTGAAGGTGAATTGTACATTTTCTGAAAATCTGATATATATCATGACGGGGCTATATAAGCATGACGCGAGGCACTGTCACATTCCCGGGGGACTTAAAAATGCCCCAACGACGGAATCTTTATCCCGATATTTCCAAGATCAAAGATCAAGCGAGGACAGCGACCTTTAAAAAAGCAATACAAGAATGATGTATCGGACGGGGGGGGGGGGGGGGGGTTGCAGCGGCGAGCAAACGGGCTGCCGGGAGGAATAGGCAATGAAGATGGGCAGAGTAGTCGCGGACAAGCACCGGGAAAACATGTCCAGAATCTGCTATCTTTTAGTTTCCATGGAGTTCTCCATGTCGTATGCAGAACACATCGATCTCACCCACCATTGCTCGCCAATGTATTCGTACAATCAGACTACTCTGTTGACCATGCTCGGGACCATGCTAAAAGAAGTGTGACATTGTACGTCCCTCTTGCAAATGCATTCGATTCGAACGACTTTTTACAAGTCATCCGTGGAATGGAAATGATTGTCCCATTCTAAAAATTCTATAGATATGGAAATTTTACAGGTCAAATGTGAACAAAGCAGGAAAGTTCATCCTTCTGATTATATTTTATCTACATGAATGAATTAATCTGTGGCGTGCCCATGTTCCCTGCAATCTTCATGCAAGATGACAACAAAGTAACGAGATACTTAGATAAAAGCCGAGCCGCTTTATATTGATGTGTACCGTATGTATCAAAGTATTACTCATAGGAATGACAACTATTGATTTGACTTATAACACAGTAAAAATACAGAGGAAACTTGTTTGAAGTTGCATCTACATAACATGAACGAAGCATTGCTGAAATCATGGATGTTAATATATGGAATATTCAATTACCGGTATTTGGTTTACGGGAGCAATCCTCATTAGAGTATGTTGTTGACATATATAATATATGATTAAAGCTCATAATTGATGTCAATATATTGAATGATATCTCACCCAGAGTCATGTGGAGTCTTTTAGTATTGGTAATCCTGCTTTGCCATGAATCCCTCTTCCTTCTTCTCAGTTCTCACGCCCCATAATATTGATGACAGAGAAGAAGATTGCTAGAACACTAGCTGGTATATGTTGGCACGAGTAAATCCTTAATCTCTAGACTTGGACTCTCTTAATCTTAATCCTCCTATACTAGTGTTGTTCAGACAGTCTCCAATACACCTGCTGCACCACTACCACCACCTGACCACCACTACCACCATCACCACCGCCTTTCCTCCAGGCACCACTTCCACTAGAGACCACCATGGCAGTGGTGCGCGGGTGGAGGTGTTCGGGAGGCCCTCTTGAGTGTGTGTGTGTGTGTGTATGCATGGGTGGGTGTTGTGAAGAGGAATGTATTGAAGGGATTGTCAACCTATCTTAGGTTATTGTGAATATGTAGATAACAATTAAGCATTGACAGTGTCCCCGTCCGCTCCTATGCCCATTGTTATAAAGCACCACAAATTGATGGTATCAATGGTATACCTAACTACAAATTTTATATAACCGATAACAGCCTTTGGAAGCGTTTATTCATGAATGTACTACTCCCAGCAAGATAGATGTCCTTTCTTATACTCCGTGTGCTGGGAAGGGACTGCATAGGTTGTCCAAGGCCTCAGTCAATTTGAGTGTTTTGAACAATTCCAGGCAGAAGATATATCTTCATCTGTAATATATATAAGCTTCTAGCGTGTGACACCGTCTAAGAATGGGAAAGTAAATATTACATGTGTCAACACAAGGCGGTTACAGGGGAGGAGGGAGGTAGTGGTGTGTGCTAAGGTTAGACCGGCTTTTACAACTCACTACAGTTACATAGCTTATATATATGTATGTATTCATGGAATCGGGAGAGAGCAGGGTCTGAGGGGGCACTGATTGTACTGGAGGGCACTTGTCGTGATTGCCAATATGGTATAAATCTACAGTGGCATCTTTTAAATGTCAGAACATTTCTTTCACAAATTCAGAGCTATTGGATACTTTGGTAAAAATGAAATGCAATTCGATGCATCATGTTTCCATCCCTGTCCCTGATAAAACATGGCTCGGAGTAGCATTGCAAAACAATATTAATATGCAAAAGGTTATGGTCTGTAAGGTCAGATTTTCCTTTTATGAACATATTCTATATGGATATCATGTGCTCGTGTGATTTATAAGGTACAAGCATGTGGGCTCGTGTACTTGATGACTGAGTAGGTATTCGTTATTGAAGCACTTACTCAGTATATGAACAAACAATGCCCCAACAATCCAGGTCAAATGTAATGAGGTTATAGTAATTATTTGGCTGATGCGAAGGAAGGCCAATGAATGTTTCTTCGCAACTTGAATTTCAATGTAACATTCTGATTAACAGAACACATCCAGAACAGATTTTCTCTCCATATATAGCAGTGTAACCAGTCTTCGAATATTGTTCATCCCTGACGAAGCCCCCCAACAGGGCGAAATATTGGATAAATAAAATGAAACATCGAAGATGCCGATTAGAGTCATAATCCAGAAATATTCTGATTAATTTCTTTCATGTAAGAAAGTGAACGCTCTTGTAGCATCAGGATTCAGGGGTTAAAACGATATCAAAATTATGTATTCAACAAAAGTTCAATTCAAATTGTTATTGAACTGTAAAATATGATTAAAGGAACAGCCGAGGGTGCTGACGTGTCTCGGTGACATTTGCATGACTACCATCAAAGATTCTCCACACTAGTAGAGTATCTTTGCTACCATGCAGACGTCGAAAACTTTCCATTTACCAATGCATGTCTTATACTGCATGTGAAGCCGGTTAAAATCGAATTTTCCCATTCGAAATACCCATGAGCAACTAACAACATGTACTGAAATACCCGACTAGGGTACAGTTAATTGAGAATCCAGAGAGAAATCCCCCATACATGTACAATAAATACAGTAAATGTATCTTGAAAAGATTGATGCAGGTAAAATATAAGCAAAATCTTGCTGTCTCCAACTTTGCCAACTTGGAGGGCTTCCTTTTAAACAGGAATATCAAAGAAATGAATCAAAGATAGATCACAGTAATTTTGAATTATAATAACATGGATCCTCCTCTAGCTGGGAGCACTTCTTCAAATGTGGGTGTTGTGGGTGTTGACATGTTAGACAGTCTTCAGGCGGTGGAAAGGAGGGTTGTTTAAGGTGTGACCAACACAATGTGACTTTATGTGTACATCCATCTTGTACTAACAAATCAACTCACGTGTATAAAGGACGTACACAATGCCTCCCACCGAGATTCTTGTTATGGTTTAAGACTTAGAGTTCACATTATAATACCAAAGCACACTCGTCCAAATAAATATGACATACTGTACATGTACATGAATTCTAATATAAATATACACACGTATGCATGCATGTATTATGTATGTATACATATATATTATGTATGCCTACATATACATGCACATGCACATTTTGTATGTACATGCATACATGTATACATATGGTTAATATATTATTTAATAAATGTGCATATCAGATAATACATTGATCTTCCCATTCACCTATCCTTCTGTTTATCCTACCTTCCGTGTATGGTTGTATCTTTGTAGCTACAAGCTGCATGAGAAATATTTATAACATATTTGTAGTAGATTAATCCCGATTGTCGATATCCCAGATTAACCTATGCTGAATACAAACCCAGATTATACAACGTGCATGTTCACCAGAGTTCATGGAAATTAGCACATGTGTACTTTGTACTGTATGATCTAACCTTATAGAGTGCTCTGATGTCGACACAGAGGAAATAGAATAACATTAATCATATACACAGAAGGTGGACATGAATACACATGCTATCTCTATATCACAGAGATCAAGGTATCTCTTTGTTTGCCATCTGCATACCAATGTATGGTCACCTTATACTGTGTTGATCTACCTACCTGTCCCAGTGATTTTATTATGAGGAGAATGAGTGCAGGGTGGGAAAGGAGAGAAAGGAAGGAAGGAGAGATTAATCGGATACACTACTTTGATCGGAAGATGAGGGGCAATGGGTGAGAGAATGGTATATAAACAAAATGCAAGGTAGGTAGGGTGATAGGAATGAGAATAGTTGGAAAGTTTAGAGGGAAAATGAATGGAAGTTCGGAGATGGACAAGTATGGAATTCAATAGGAAAGATATAACATAAGAGTAGGCATTGAAAGGGATTTAAGCTAGAGACCTACATATATATGGGAATGTATTGAGATGGCGAGTTCCTTTTAACCAACACGACTCAATTACAAGTGACAGGTACCTTGGAATAAAGCGCCAAGCAGACCACGTTTCGACAAAGCGTAAAATGACCCTACATTTCAAATCTAATCAAGATAAGGTAATAAGTGATAATCAATATATGCGAGGTTTCCCCGCATTCACCAGGTTGCAGTCTTACCTAAAGTGGCCCTTCACATAATGTATTTCACATAAAAATGCAATTCAATAATCCAAGAGGCAATGTTTTAACCGAACGTAACTATTAGTGTCAACCTTATTAGCTTAGTTTGACTGTCACCTTTTACAGTGTCCTTTTTGTCAATCTGTCACCCTATATGTAATATTCTTTTCAAATAAAGTATTTTCAAATAAAAACTAAATCAATCACTCACCCGTCCAGTCCCTCATCAGATATGCTGTTGACCCAGGCCTGCACTGAATCTCGTCGACTCTTTGGTTCCTCTACAAAATAAAGAAATACGATTTAACCAGGAATCCACCACAAAACCTAGTCGTATCCAGGTCAGAGTAGATTATCCAGACATGGTCTCACTTTATTATCTTACTTGACACCTCATTTACTTCTATTAATTAGATCAAATTTGGACTAGGTTAGTTGTGGTTTTGATATATCGGTATGTTCTTTGGTGGGTCATATAGAATGTCCAACAATACATATCAATTCTTAAGATATTGGGTACAATATCAATTGGGAATTGTGTGCAACTTGTTGAATACGGGGAACTTTTGCTCTACCGAGTTTGTATACTAAATCATGCGTACGTCCCAGCAAGTAACATGAGGAACGACTGTCCATAAATGCATCTATGTATCACAAACAGATTGAAACACCTCCAGTATGAACCATCCAAAATGATAAAAGTAAACAATTTCATTGACCACGTTTTAATCATTCAAAGTTTAAAATAAATCTTCACTAACCTTGTTTCATGTCTGAGTCTTCGATATTGTTAACCAAGTCAGCAGAATTATGATGAGCAGATTCGGACTCCATTCTCCTGGATTCGATGTCGTCTGACTTGCTTATGACATCATTTCCGGCAGAGGCTACGTCACTCTTTACGTCGCTACAGGCAGAAAGTCCAGTTACTTTCTCAGCTGCGGACTTTCTGAGACTGCCCGAGATTTTTAATACTCTGTGTCTGGTTTCTTTAGCTTTGGACGCGACCTTATCCCTAATAGCAGTCTGAAGGTAAAGAGAGAGAGAGACTGCTCTTAAACTCAGTAAAACACTTAAATGCAATTCACTGATAAGACCCTATAGCTCGATCAGATCGGCCTTATCAGGATCGTAACTATAGGTCAGGAGCAACGACAAGTTCTCATGTATCCCCCTGTTTTATAAGGGATTCACCTTTTCCTGAGCATTAAGCTTGTAACTGTTTTATATAAAAAAATGATACAGGAAGAAATACTTTTTTTACAATTATTGCAAGTTGCACCCTTAGCCATACCATTATTATTGGTTTACTAATTACAATGATTTGACAACTTATATGAAAGCAATGACTATTTAGGTTGGCTGTTTCAGATCGAAAACAACATCTTTCTCAAATGCGCTATTAAAACAGTACGACAGGAAACTATACTGTCTTCCAATGGTTTGAGTATTGTGGGCCATGGAAGAAATATGAGAAGGGTAAATTTACATTCAGAGAAATGACTATTTCATGTTATTTTTCTATATAAATAAATGTTTTATTCTAAGTGATATTTGGAATATGAATCATTGCCTGTTTCGAAGAACGAATCTTATCAATTTGGTATGCGGATATTTTTAAATCAGCAGAGTGGTCACTCATATACAATTGACTTTCCCAATTGACATAGAAAATAAATAAAACGAAGATAAGCGCAATTTGAACAGGCGGTCCAGCTGATGTTTATGAAACATAAAACATGTTCTACGTATATAGCTACAGATATTTATGACCTTAAGTCAAATTGAATACAAATAAATAAATACTCATATTTCACTGCGAAAACCCTTTGGCGGAATCCTGATCACACTCTAAATGGAACCCGGTGTCAGGGAGGTGCGTATTACCTCCCGGCCTGTATTAGGATCTAAATCCTTACTTATCCCGTGCTGGTCACCGTCATTTCACAAGTATTTAAATGTGAGTATTTGCGGCTATAGAAATACCATTTTGTTGTATGTTAATAATTTTAGGGCTAATAGACGAGTTCCATTAGCGACTATAGACGTATGTTCTTGATAATGTGATTTGTCATTATCGGCGATTTCATATGAAATAAGAAAATGTGGCATAAGAAAATGCCGATGGCCTCTCCATTATAGGGGGAATACATTCACTCTATCTACAGGTACAGGAAGCTAGAAGTGAGGAGTATAAATGGCTCCGAAGGGTATTGGATGTTTCTAATCCATTTAGAACTACCTAGGGACAGTATTCTCCTCGAATTACATATTCTTCCTACAAGAAGTTATTGGGATTTTTTCGAGAAAATATCACGCTGTGTATGTTTTCTGTTACTAGAGTAGCATAAACAAGATTAAGATTAAGATTAAGATACTTTTATTTTTGATCATGTCGCTTCCAGAGGGCGTGACTCCGGCTGAGGGAGGTTTACAAGCCTTCTGATATTTACAGTATTTAATTAACAGTGGACATGGACGAAAGGGGCTCACTGTTCTTTTGCATTGGTGATTTCATTTACAATAAAATAATAAGTATAATGCGCAGTAGATCTCAAGTTTTTAAAAGTATCTCAGTTCTCTTAACATCATTATTGTTGTGACATTTTGTTTGTGAAGTATTGTGGCTTAAGGCTTTATTCATTCAATGAAGTGTTGGTCCGACCATATTAGTGTTCTCTTCGCCAATACCTTAAATATTTTGGGGTCATGTATTTCATGAGCCATGGTTTGCAGGGAATTCCAGGAGTAGGGTATTCTATGAAGTATCGACTTTCTTATCTGTTCATTTCTTGGTATAACTTGTTTTAATGGTTTTCTACCTCTTGCAAAATGTCTCGTGGTTAAATTTCTTATATCTATAAATCTTGGAATTCTCGACAGTGCATGGCCCGCCTGCAATAAATGTAACCTCCTTCTATGTTTTAATGTCATCAGGTTTTTCTTAATATGTATTTCATCAACATTGGTCCTGGATGGAAGTCCATAAATCTTTCGGAGTATTTTATTTTGTATTATCTGTAGTCTATTGGTGTTTGTGGTGGCATGTGAATCATGGAAAATAGCTGTTTGATCAATTAATGGTAATATCATAACTTTATAAATCAGTAACATTGTATCTTGTGGGATTTTTCCTTTTAATTTTGATATCTGCCAGCATTTATAATTCATCGTATTGATTAATTTATTTACTGCAGATTTGAATTTTAAATTCCGTTCTATGTCTACTCCTAGGTATTTACTTCTTCTATTTCATTTCCATCCAAGCTCAATGTGAGTTCATTTGATTGGGGTTGCTCACCATCTGCCCACCTCGACCTCATGTTTTGGTTACCAAAAAATGTTTGAATTTTAGATTTATCGTAGTTTATTGATATCTTATTAATTTTACACCAATATATCATGGCATTTAGATCCTGTTGAAGCCATCTTGTGGCTTCTAGGACATTTGTGCCTGATGCGTATATTATGGTGTCGTCTGCGAATAATTGTATTTTTGAATTTTTTATGAATTTTGGCATGTCATTAATGTAAATACTAAATAATAGTGGGCCTAATGTTGTGCCTTGTGGTACTCCACATGAGATTAATTTCGTTTTTGATATTAATTTATTAATTTCTACTCTTTGGTATCTTTCTGATAAATAATTTTTGATCCAGTCTAGTTCTTTCTTTTTTATCCCTATTTTATCCAATTTCTCTATGAGTCTCATGTGGTTTACTACAAGCATCACCCTTGGCTGTCTTACTGGCAAAACTTGGTTCTTCCTCACACTCCGCTGCCCTCACTGAATATGGCATTTTGAGAATAAACAGGTCCGAGAAACGTGTACACGTGCACCTAATAAACGAGTCAATGTGACTCTGATATTAGAGTCAGAAATGGGTATAAAAAAGTCAGGCAAAACGAGTCACTGGGTTTGACTCTTTTAGGAGGCGCTGGACTCGGATTTAGTGTCAAACAAGCGCCTTTGTCACTTGAGAGAGAGAAAAGAAAGAGGAGAGAGAGGAGAGAGAGAGGGGGGAGAGGAGAGAGAGTGAGAGTGAGAGAGAGGAGAGAGAGGAGAGGGAGGAGAGAGAAGAGAGAGAGGGGGGTTACATTTATATAAGCCTATGGTGGAGATTGGTGAGAAGAGCGCCATCCTGCACAGCACTGACCACTGTGGTGTAGATAAAACTCAGGGTTGCAGGGAGACATGAGCAGTGAGGCATGACGACTTATGTAACTGGGGATTGTCCCTATGTAGCGGAAATGTCACAATATAGCAGCCACGCCTAAATTCTGGTAGGTGTCTAGCCATGCTCCCTGCGTAAATCTGGGTCGATTTTAATGAGTAGGTAATAATAATGACTCATTTATGTTTCTCTGTGTGGATAAACGCAGGTTCACGAAAGCACATCTAAAGTAATCCTCCCAAGCCAGGGCGAGATTCTCAATCTACTGTCTTTTTTTTTTTAAATATTTTTATTGCCCACAAGGGTTAGTGATAGGAAAGACAACCCTGCGATCGGAGGATTATCCTAGGGACATCATAATTAACTCTGGGGGGAGGGGAGAATTTGCGAAAAATTTGTGTGTAAAATTATATGACCCTCCCCCCTTAAAGTCTTGTGCAAAATTTCTTCCCCCCCCCCCCACACCCTTCGAAATTGTGTGTGCAAAATTTCATGCCCCTCCCCCCTATATACATCATTGTAGTTCTGAGTCTATGCAAAAAAGACTCCCCCCCCCCACACACACACACACACTTTTAGAGTCTGCGCAAAAAAGGTGTCCCCCACCCCCCTTCAGAGTCTGCACACAAAAAAGGTGGGTCCCTGAACCCCCACCCTGGTTAAAAATGAACAGTCCCTATAACGCTCCCCGCTACTTTAGAATGATTACATTACGCAATGGTGTATTATGTTTGTAAAGAAGCAGAATGTGAACGATAACCATATTGCACAATGTCTAGGAGCAAATATACAAAAATAGCCGTTAAGAAGGGAGGGATAGAACAGCTAACTCGTTATTAAGACCAAGCTAGACAGAAAAAAGTATAATCAAAGATCCTAGATTTAATTCATGGATGTATTGATTCCAAGAATATTTCTGTTTTAAACGGCGGCAATTTGTCTTTGGGAACGTAGAAATCCAGACACACACTAATTTAGCTCCCAGGTCATTAAAACCCATTGGGGACGGGAGGCTGCCTGGAGGCAGCCTTTTCAATTGGCCTGGAGGACGGGAGGCTGCCTGCAGGCAGCCTGCTATAAGTGGCCTGGAGGACGGGAGGCTGCCTGCAGGCAGCAATTTTTTATATAAATTGAAGGGGGCATAACTTAATAAAAAATAAATTGATTTTGATGAAATTTAAAATATATGTATACAAGCACACTAGAAATATCTTTATAGGTATGTTGTCATGGAGACAATAATGATGACGTCATAACTAACATACATAAATGCTGGAAAGTGAATTTGGAGCAAGGTTGCCGCCATATTGCACCCAATTGAGACCCATTATTTTAATTATTGAAGACCAAATTCTAGAAATTATGAAAAAATATGATCAATAACTGTTTACACCTATTAAACGATGGACATATGACACATATTATTTGAAGAAAATATTCTTAAAGTGTTTTTATACCCTAAACCTCATGTTAAACACCCGTCCTGAAGCCCAAAAAGGGGGAAAAGGGCCCCCGTCAGCCAGGCAAAATATGTGTAAACTGCCCCCGTCCTCAATGGGTTAAAAAGATGTTCGCGTTCCAAAATGTCGCCCTTAAATCCTTTAAGTCTCTACCTCGGATGCCTTCGACTCTAGGTGAGTAAAGAACATGGTCCTAAGATTTCTTTTTGTATTAAATCTACATATAAAAAGGGTGCGACGACAAAATGCCAACTAAAGTGTTTTAGATCGCTTTTCTCCGATTGCGGTGACCTTAACATATAAATATATGCATACATACGGTCTTTTTACGCCAAGTTTGTTTGTATTTCAGTGACTGACATGACTTGATTGTGATATATAACATGAAAAAGGCGAGATCATTGATCCAGAGCAGAGTCTTTACATCTGATATCTCTTATCACCGGAGATAAAGATTTGTTAATTATCTGTACATAACAGTGTGCTATACACTTGATACTACAGTCAGACATGATTAATTAGACAGTTACATCCTTTAGATGCAACAACATTTAATACATTTGTTCGATTTGAACTTTCAGTGGTTCATCTTTATGACACAACTAAACGATTCAATATAAGTCGTAGATTTTCTTAAACGTAGTCGAAACGTCATCAATTATATAGCTTCGGGAATAAAAGTCACTAATGTCTGAGGATGATTGAGAAATCCATGTTTTCTGGGTCGCATTTATAAACATTTAAATACATTTCAGCGCCGTGGGAAAAAGCATAAAAGTTATCTAATCGCAACAGTGAGACTAGTGGCAACACGTCATGACTACACTTCCCTACATAATGAAAATGTGCAATCGATGGCTCTACACAATTAGTAAATTCTGCTAAATTGGGCTGAAAAAATGAGGAATACTAAATATATCTGAGCATATTTAATTGAGCTATTTATTTAATTGAGCTATTTATCTAAACCTCATTTCTGTCATAAATTTGGGTTATTTGAGAGGATTGGTGAAGACTAATTGTAAATTTCCTGGTGACTTCTCCCATATACCGGTATACAAATCAGATCCACAGCGCAGAAAGTAAAGACACGGGAAATATAATTACCTATACTCTCTTTGAAAAAACCTTTATCTGCATGCTAGGGGCATGGTTATGTCTGATTTAATCCATAAAAATCGGGACTACTAATATAATTCTTATCGGTACTCTCATCTATGATGTGTGTAAATTAGAGTAAATAGAGGGAAAGATAGATAAAGATAGATCTATAATGATGAATAGAAACATAAAGGCAGACAGATAAGCATGAAATTTGCAGAACTGTTTGGTGCGACTGAGTATCCATAGGTTGGGAATATTCAGAAGGAATTTTATGAGACTAATTAAGTTTCTTGTGACAACAGTTTATGAAATACCTGGCTAGAGAATTCTGAAATCATATGTAGGAATAATGATAAATATAAATAATAATTGTTATAGTATAATCATATATTTCACAGGCCAATTTACATTCATGTTTGGACTGCCCAATAAAAGTAATTCAGTCTAAGCTCAAATCAAAGGTCAGATAACAATTGTATGTCTGTGATTGGACGCCTACTCCACTAATGGCATCCCTGGCCTGGGAGTAGGCGTCCTAATGAGACTATAATGGTGTGTTGCAGTGCTAATGGGATTATAATGGCATTTTGAGGTTTGGAGCTAGAGTCTGTCCCTCAGTTTGAAGGCACTCTCTCAACTGTGAGCCTATAATAAAACAATTTAGCCCAGTATATTATGGAAGCGATTCTTCATATAATGTAGGCCTACACATATTCTAGACGATCACTAGTTTCTGTATACATACAGGTGTACATGCACTTGTAATATATACATGTACACCTGTAAGCAGGAGGTAGATTGTGGTGATGTCCATGTGTAGGTGGGGGCATCCTATACTATAGCTTGCATCACGCACACTCCGCCAGCAATACTGACATCATATAACTGGTCTCGATCGTGTTCAATATTTCCTCCAGGGGGCGGTAATGATGAAAGGCTGTTCCAGGACCAATGCCAATATTTATGACAAATCCAATAACAATTACATCGAAGAGCAACATTTTAGCTAACTTTTGCTTAATGGGAGTTTTGCCAAAGATATTTAACTGTTTTGTTCTCAATGGAATATAGCTCATATAGGAATAAAGTGTCATTCGAATATTGAGTATGAAACTGCATTAATTCTGATAAATCGATGTATTTTGGAGTATTTGATAAGATAAAAAGATTAAAGAAATTTGCTGTTCTAGAGTGTTTGAAAATTGGAAAAACTCCTTTTCTAAGAATATATGTGGAAAATCGATTTTTAAAAAGAGCTCTATGTGAAACCAGAAAGATTACACATTATGAAGCCGTGAACTCATTTCGGGGAACCTAAAACACGCATTGTGAAAAAGCTCTTAGCTGAGATTATCTTTCAGACGGGATGCAATGATCGAGGAATTAAAGCTCCATTTGAAACAGGCGCACATTGCTGTGCCTCTTTCAGAGATTTAACACAAGAAGCTCCCCAGTGGCTTTCACAATTTAATCCGAATAAAAGCTTGTAAACCATCAACTGTCTGGTCCTTATTTGATGGCTTTCCGCCACTCCGTATACAGGAAGCTTATCAAATTAATCAACAATCATCAATCTAATCATCATTAAGTGTAGAAATACAGTATATGAGTACTCGTCAGTAATGAATTTCAGCTGGAGACGTATAGGACTGGGAAGTAATAATGTTGGGTACTTACTTTCAAGGCCGCAATTTGATTGAATTTAGTCAAAAGAGTGCTTTATATTTATATAAGCGTAATTAAAATGGTAGTAGCGGGGGTGTAGTAAATACCATGACAATTATTCTCATTTCTATCATCATCATTCATAAGACAAATCATGTAAAAACTAATAAAAGTGGCGTTCCTTTAAATTCCGTACTTCAATGTAAAACCCCCCACAACAATAGAATTAATTCAGGGCACACAGAAAACAGCTCCTCAGAGCGAGAGTGCTTGGGGAAATATAACCTGAATAAAATCTGTTTTTAACATTATTCCCTTACATCTATTCAAATCTCCTAAAGAAAGTCATTTTATGAGCGCGTTAATCAATTTTATCCAGGGTAAGATCAAGAGTGGATCTGATGGTTGGTAGCTAAGCAACCAGGACTCCCGCTCTCCCCCTTAAACCTCATCCGTAGACGCCGCAGGAACCATAGCCGCATTAATATCGCTAGGACCTCCTAGGGGTCGCGTCGGGCCGGCCACACGTAACACCAATGATCCATGGGATCAGTCTCTTATTTATTCTTTATCGTAGCGATTGTACTTTTACACTGTCTGTTACATGGAACGGTATTCTGTATAACACCCGCCACATATTGCTATCGGTGTCAGGGATATGAGCTATTTGTTAGGATCAACAGGATAACAAAATGGAATTGACAATATTAACCATGTCTTATCAATTAGTTAATAGCCAGATATTTCATTCATAGATGTAGGTAAATAAACCAAGGAAAACTATCCTTTATATTTTTTGACATTATAAAGCACGCAAACACAAACATAGAGCAGTCTTGAGAAACAAAAATCGAAGAATGGTGCAACAAGTCGGGTAAATTATCCTAATGGACTTAATCGATTAAATAGTTGCCTCTAATGTGCGTGTGTGTGTTTCAAGGTTTATTATTTGCCTATAAATACGAACTGATAAAAAATAACAACCTTTCACAAACTGGAAACTTGTTCATTTCGTAACACTATTTGTTTTAATCAAGATAAATTTTAATTTAATGGGTTTTCTGGTTAGCTGTCCCAGCTTTAATTAACTTTTGTAAACAAAAAAGAAAGAAAAAACAACAACTCACATTTCATTTAGGTAGAAAAAAGAAAAAAAAAACAACAACTCACATTTCATTTAGGTAGGGTAAGAAAACACTTTGTTACAGGGGAGGGCGAATTGGGATTCATTAGCAATTAGCAGGACATTCATAGGTTGCATGAGCTGAGTCCTTAACAAGTTGTAACCAAACGTTCCAATCAATGCTAATTATAATTAATGAAATTACCTGTTTGATGTTGGAAGAGCGGGACTGGGAGTTAGCCTTACCACCACTGGGTATGGTGGTAGGCGGCAGTGCTATCTTCACCTCCTTCACAGAAGACGACCTGTTGAATATCCTCAGCCGTCCATCGCTAGAACGACCTTTCGGTGACTTGGGAGACATTGCCTTGTTGCCTGCCCCACCCCCACCAGGAGAATCTTGTTTAGGAGATAAAGGACTGTTATTCCTTCCACCCTTAGATAAGTTGATTGTGTTGCCATGGGCACCTCCCTGATGCCCACCATGACCTTGTCTGTGGAGCAAACGTGAGAATATGGATGATTTGGGAGACTTTGGTGTAGAAGATGCATGGTTGTTGTTCTTTACTATCGAAGGGATTGGACTCCCTTGGTTCTGAGTGGGACTCGAGTTTGTAGACTGTTCTTTAAGGTTCTGAGAACTTGTGCTGGAAGATTTAAGGCAACATACATCGGCGGCTCCGACCCCGCGCTCTTTCGTCTTGCTCTTGTGAGGTTTGGGGATGCCTGTGGTGGCGGTTTTGGTGGTGGAAGAGGAGGAGGTGGTGGTGGGTGTGGTGCCAGTTGTGGTGCCAGGGGTTGGGGTGGGAGTGCCTCCCCCTGGGGATAGACGTGAGAACTTGGCAGAGGGCGCCGAGGGCTGTGAGGCAGGGCTCAGCTTCTTGCCGCGTTTCGTGTCTACGGCGGGCGAGGGCGCTGCTCTGGCTGGCGTCCCTGTCCTGCCTGCGGGGGAAGATGACTGACTGTTATCTGGTGTTGCTGCATCGCCCTTACCTGTAAACAATTGCGACGTCGAGGGCTTTAATTCAACGATATGTGATATAACTTTACAGCTACACAGGCATAACAAATCAATTTCAAAAGAATGAATGTAAGAACTGGTGTCGCATTATTATGCTGAAATCAGGTAGGCCTATAGGCTATATTATAAATCTTCCAGCCAGGACTTCATGTTTAACTTTATTTTATGGGAATTGAGTTCATTGATGAAAATAAGAATTCATGCATTCGTAAGGAATGAACGCATACTGGTTTTTAAAACAAGAACAAATCTTTAAGATCAACCAATTCAGCTGGGCTGCTTGCATGTGGGAGTTTCCAAACATTATCAATTATCATGTTCATTACGGGAGCAGAATTCCTAATTCCATGGCAAAGGAGTTTGCACAACTGCCAAGGTCACATCAATAATTGTTATCCTTATTATTAACATTAATTTTATGTTTTGTCAGTTCCAATTATGAACAGACTCAGTGTTGCCCACAACTGATTCCAACTCACTATCCTCACCGCATTCATCATTAATTGAGGTGCCATTGCCCTTCAATGGCTTCTGGCATAAAGAGCAAACCTAAACCCCTCAGAAATCAATAATTGCTGAAATTAAAAAGGATTAGAGACAATAACAATGACTTTTCCTTTGAAAGGAGTGCTACAATCAATATAGAGTGTGAAATGTTGCAATATTAACACGATACGTGTTGTCAAAGATTATATTTTGATTTCACAACAATGGTAGATAGTTATGAGCGTATATAAAAGTGGTCGGATAAAGACCTGGAAAATAATTCATTTAAATGCTGAAGTATGAACGGCGAGAGTAAACATGTGAAGTCACTTCTCTCAGAGGTTATAGATTATGGTCAAATAAAGGGTTACATACAAACATAATACACAGCACAAAACGGAGGGGTGGTCTCACATTGACAGGATTAAAGGATGGAGCTCCTAATTGTGGCAGGGAAAACAGTACAATTGATACGTCGCAGACATTTTGGGAAGTGAAGCAGTAAGTGGACAATAAGATGCATATATAGCGGGGCGAAATATCCTTAATTTCGATACCATAAGCTTTAAATGATGATGATTTTAATTATAAATAATAATAATGTATGTACAGGAATAACGAACGGGTGTCTTAACAGTATAGGTATATGTACCGTTTTATTTTAATATCTCCTGCATAAAAGCGTAGAAAAAAGATAAATGAACGTGAATTAATCTAGGCTAATTGATATTTCATGAGAAAAAAAGAATAAGAAGCTCTTTCTTCTGTTTTAGTAACATGTAAGATTCCCCGAATATTTGATATTTCCAAAGTAATACCCACAAGATCACATAAGCTGTCATGTGTTTTAATAGGAGTACTTTAATGAATAATGATTACGTCATAATTGATGTGTTTAAAACTAATAAATCTGACGATTGGAACAAAGCAAAAGATGTGACATCTTACCTGGACATTTCTATGGAACGTCTGGACTATTTGAGGTGCACACCGAAGGGATAGATTAGGGGAAGTCACAAATTGAGTGACAAAAACTGCACAAAGATCTTTATAGTACAGAATCATATGTATGAATACAAAATAAGGATATATTAGAAATATCAGTATTGTAATATTAAAGCGTGAAAATTTGACAGAAACGAGTAGCAGATATATATATATAAAGGTTTAAATTTAAAATGTATTACTATGTAAGTGGAAGGATTTGCAAGATCTTATCCTTCTACAATGCCAACCATGGGGTATTAGGGTTTTATCGTAAATATGAATTTTATGAGCGAACCAATCAAACTAGAAGAGATGGAGAGAAAGAAGGGAACCTCGTTGTTCTCATGGAATATAAGAAGTCTAAGACCGAAAATTATGAGTGTAAACTCCTTTACATCGAAAATAACACCGAATGTAATGTCGCTGCAAGAAACGTGGTTGAGTGACAAAACCGATAACTCTCAGGTAACAATTCCAGGTTATCAGATATTTAGACAAGACAGAACCCTGAAGAAAAAAGGTGGTGGTCTGCTAACGTATGTTCAAGAATCTATCAAGGTAGATGACAAAGTGTATCAAGATTTAAATGTATCAGACAAAGATGTAGAAATTCAGATAATCTCTATTGTTAAAGGAGGTTCCAAGAGCATGACTAACATGAATATTTACAGACCCCCAGGAGGTAAACTGGAAAATTGTACTTTACATATGAAAAGAATCTTGGAAGTAATAGATAGAAACCAAGATTTAGTTATTATGGGGGATCTGAATTGCGATTACCACGAGATGGCAAAAGCAAGTAGGTCCTCGAAACTAGGTGAACTACATAATTTGCTAATACAATACAATTTAACACAAGTTATAAAGTGCAATACTAGAACTACGAAGAGATCAGCCACATTACTAGATCAAATATTCTGTAACTGTAATAATATCGAAAGCACAGGGGCGATCGAATACAATATAAGTGATCACTTACCAGTCTTTATAAATATTAAGAAAGCGAGAACTAGGTATCAGAGAGCTTCATTTGAAGCCAGGGACAAAACATGTTATGATGAAAAAATTTTAAGAGAAATACTTGAAAATGAGGATTGGACTGCACTTTACGAAAATAGGGAAGTTGATGAATGTTGGGACCTAATATACTCAAAAATTACCCACTTTTTAGACAGAATGTGCCCTATTACAAAACTTGAAAAAGTAAAAACAAGGCCCCCATGGTACACAAAAGAACTGTTGAGACAGTCAAACTCTTTGCAAAAGCCAAGAAAACTAATAAATCTGACGATTGGAACAAAGCAAAAATGGCCAGAAATAAAATGAATTCTGATATAATAAATATGAAGAATGATTATCTTAGGGCACAGATTAATATAAATAGAAACGACCCCAAAAAATTCTGGGATACAGTCAATCCAATAATAGCACCTAATAAAGTTAAAAAACATTTGAAAATTCAAACTAAGTTAGAAGATGGGAAACTGGCTAAGGATGAAGAAGTCCCTGATATCTTCAATAACTTCTTTTCTGCGATTGGCAAAAATCTTGCAGAAAAGATAGTACCTCCAAATGAGGAAGATGAAGATGAGAATGGAGAAATTAAGAAGTTGTTAGATATAAGTAAGAATGGTTATGTTAAACAAATTGTTGATATTCCAGAATTTGAACTGGAACCTGTTACGGAAAAGGACATTGTTGAGTTGATTTGGAAAATGAGTCCGCATAAAGCCTCAGGGATACCACATATATACCAACAAAAATCCTGAAGCCACTCTTGTTCTCCCTTATAAGACAAATAACATATGTTTATAATTTGTCTATAGAAACAGGGAAAATACCTAAATTTTTTAAGAAGGCCATCATCACTCCGATACACAAGGAGGGGTCCAAGTTGGATCCTAGTAATTACAGGCCAATATCGGTAATAACCCTCCCTGGGAAAATACTCGAAAAATGTATTCATAAACAGTTATACAATTATCTCGAGACCAACAATCTACTGTATCAATACCAATTTGGATTTAGGAAGGGACTTTCGATAAATGATGCCCATTTTGAACTTTTTTCAGACATTTATTCCAATCTAAATGAAAATAGAGGAACAACACTAACCTATATAGATCTGAAAAAAGCATTTGATACGGTAGACCACGATAGAATCATTACTAAGCTAGAATACATGGGAATTGGAAGGAAGTCATTAAACTGGTTCCAGGATTATTTAAGAGACAGAGAACAGACAGTGTGTGTAAATAACACATGTTCTGATATCCAAAAGGTAATATGTGGTGTCCCTCAGGGGACAGCCCTGGGTCCGCTCTTGTTCCAGGTTTACATGAATGACCTCCATAAATGGGTGAAGAACTCTAAAATAATTCTCTTCGCTGATGATAGGGTAATATATAATTCAGACAAGAACCAAATAACTGCAAATAAGAACTTGCAAGAAGACCTAAATAGAATGGATGTCTGGTGTAGGGAAAACAAAATCTCCTTAAACACCAAAAAGACGAAAGCAATGATTATAGATAGAAAAAGAGAGAAGACTGACTCTAACTCCCATAAATTGTACATAGGAGAAAAGGAAATCAGCTTCACAGATACATATAAATATTTAGGCTTAACCATTGATAGGAAACTGAGTTTCCGACAACACATAAATATAAGAATTAGATCAGCCAGAGATAAAATATACAAATTAGCACAACTTAGACAATCTACCAATGATTCGACTCTATTAAATATTTATAAAGTAGCCATTAGGCCACTACTAGAATTTGGGGACATGATTTACAATGGAGGGAACAAATCAGACCTGAAGAAAATCCAGACAGTGCAAAATATGGCTGTCAGAGTAATAAAAAGAAGGGGAAAAATGGAAAACACTGATCAAGCGCACATAGACTTAAATCTGCAAAAGCTAGAAGTAAGAAGGAAGTCCCACCTGCTAGAGTGGGGGTTTAACATGGCGCAAAACAACAGTAACATAGATAAAAGGAAAATTAACCTAAGATTTTTAGCGCAGGGCAAAAAACTAAAAACAGTTACCCCCAAAACTGACTTAATTGGAAGGTCATTCATGGCAACTGTACCATGTTTATGGAACGAGTTGGACCCGGGGCCCCAAAACATGGAAACAATTAAAGAATTTAAGAGATTCTTGAAATATCATTATGCTCCACACGAGCAAGAAGAAGTGTGAAAACAGTACTTAACCTCCCTACAGAATTTATATAAGAGATTACAGAGGGACATAAAACTCTATAAAAAAGAGTATATAATAAAGATATGTATAGACTATGAATATAGATGACCTCACAAAGTATCAGGAGGTACATTGTAAATACAGAATGCCATCTGCAGGGATAAGTTAATGCTGAGATAGAGAAACTGTTGAGTTATACTAAACAAAAATCTATTGATCATGAGAATCAATATCAAGTGATAGGAGTGTAATATCACTCATTGCATACCTATATAAATAATAATTTAATACCATGGGAAATAATGGAAAGAAATGTAACAAAATAAGGAACATTAAGTAACGTTAAGTAAGTAACGTTTATGATTGTTGATACCAATTCACATGTAAATAATACGTAAAATATTATGTAACTATGAGTCTACTAGTACAAGGTGGATGAACCTCATCTTAATGTGAAGAAACAAATGTATTTATATCAATTAAAGTACAAAAGTACAAATCTCAATTGTATGTTAAGCCTATAACGTGCTTATTGTAATACTAAGCGATAGTATAATCTCTTAGAAATAAATCTTGACGGGCCAACCAGCCTACTACTGTATATTGTTAAAAATAAATCTTTTAACGGGCCAACCAGCCTGTTACTGTATATTGTTAAAAATGTATATCTTGAACACAAAATGTAAATGTTATTCTAGTGCAAATTTTACAAACTAAAATTATTATGTTGAAATATGCCATGGCCTCATGGGAAGAACAAGATTGCTTGACTTGAGGACCTTTTTCTCTACAACTCATGATGTAACTGTATAAAGAGAAATAAAAATACTTATATATATATAAATCATCGGTTTGGGATTTCAAATTCCCTAATCAAAATAACAAGTGATACACCCTCAGGACCTTAAAGTTTCCAAATATTTTAACGTATACAAAACAAACATTGGGCTTTTTGTGAGGGATGGTTTCTGTTAGAGATACCTTAAAGATTTATCACCACACCATACATTCGTTTGTCAACAAAATAAGTTAAGGGAGTTTCAATGCCACCACCCTAGTGTCGAATCGTTCCTCAGTGACCCCAATTAGCTCTTAAATGTGCCAAATCAAATATAAGGAGCGGAAGCTTCCGGGGAATTTTGACTGCCATATAGGTACTGTAAAATAGATACAGCCCAATACCAAAATAGCTCCTACGGTTAATTGAATTGTCTGCTGTCTTTACTGATTTATTAGCCAAGAATGATAATTTCTATAGCAGTTCTCTCCTTTTCAGGTACGCCTAGATTTTTCCCAGTGTAATAATAAGAACGAGCACGAAATGCAGAAGGATTATAAGCCACAGTTCGGAATAACAAAACATAATAATGAAATGTCGCATTTGTGAGACTGATGAGACTTAAGTACTAAGTTTCTTACTTTACACTAAAACATGTGCGCCATTCTGAGATATCAAACTCAATAATATCGGAAAGGAAGGCTATTCAATTCAATTTAGGGCATATTCAATTATTCATTACAAGATGGCTATGAATAGAATTTGAATTACAAAAATGGTTAAATCGAGACACGAATCAGATCCAACCAGATAGTGATGAATGTCGTTTAATTCTTTTTAATTTGAGAATGATTCATATCGATTACGGATACGCTGAGAACAATTCGCAATGTGTATTTTAACCGAACTCTACATGTCTGGATGTTTTGTTTCTATTTTGGGCACAAACTGTCAAACTGTGGTTACCCCCCGGATGTTTTTGCAGGAGCCTGAAAGCTCTCAGCATGAGCATTGACCTTCATCAAGGCCACATTTCATTCAATTTGCATTCAACGGAAAGGACTTTTAACGGTCAACATGGCGGCGCCCATGGTTTCTTGTCAGTTACAGAAGATCCTGTTGTCGTCAAAGTTGCAACAGGTTTCCTCGAGATGGTTTGGTTTGTCGTCGGCGTATTTGGAGAAGAACATACGATCAGGTTGCTACAAAGTCACTAACAATAGAAGCAAGGGACTGACCTATGAACAAGCCAATCAACCTTACAGAATTGGCGTCAGAAAAGGATGGAATTCCTTTAGTAGTAGTAACCTGTTCGAGGAATCTGAGAAGACAGCAAGCACTACAATCAACGATAATTATGTTGATCAGAAAATGTATACAGGAAACATGGCACCGAATATTTTTATCTGAACTAATCTTTAAAAGGCGGCATAATATGATTGTTCTTTCGTGTTTAGTTAATAGATCCATCATGCCTAGAAAAATGTAGTCGTCGGTTATACAGAGCAAATCCTCCTCAACTATTTTAAGCAACCTGTTAAAATGAAAATCCAAACGGTTCAAAGTAAAAAGGACATGATGTTTAAGTGGATATAGATGTATGATTAATATTGAATAAACATGAAGTTTACAAAAAAAAAGGAATGAAACTTTGTTTCTTGCCGAGCAGTGAAACGAGGTGTTCAAAGTTTACTTCATTTGATCGAGAATATTTTTGGACGGTATGGTATCATTATCTCTGTATAAAACGAGACGTATGAAAGTGCTAAATACTATAGTAGAGTGTCTATGTATAAGCAAAGGTCAGCGATTAAAAACAAGTTATTTGAAAAAATTATCCTTGTTTTGTTGTTTTCTTTCTTTCCTGAGATTAGATTAACGATACATCACCACCACCTACGGTTTTACCTTTAATAGAATCAATGGGGTGCAAACAGAAAATTCCAATTCGCATCCAGTAGCAGAGATTGTACTTGTGAACCACTGACAACTTTTAACGCGACTTGTGCGTGTGCAGTTATTGTAGACCTTTGTGAATCAACGATTATTTGACTAATTCTTCGATATCCGATATCTTACTCTTGGAATTGATTTCATGTGATATTATAGTCAGCACGTTTCCCCAAAGCCTAACAATGTGCTTGTTAAGAACATTGCCAGGAATTCGATAGTTGGACAGTGTATGAGATTCAAGTTTCTTCCTCTATTTTGTCCTACAATGAAATGAAAAGCCCCATAAAAATATATTTAAATTGAGAAGATGTTTACCGATTTTTGCAAAGCTTTAAGATCAATTCCATTGAAATGTTGATCCAAGCAAATACATTTTTAGTGCAAAAATAGTTCGTATTCTATCTATGGTAACTGTTTGTCTATGGTGAAACTATTTGTCTATGGTAAAACTTGTTTCGAATCGCAGTCCTTAGGAATTTAAGCAGGGGAATAGAAACACATATATCGGACCTTGCTGAAGAATCTATAAATATTCGTTTAAGCATTGGGTGTAGGAGTTAGATACCCACTAGTCAGACAACTGTAAGGTCCAAGGGGCATTAAATAAGAATAAGCACACTCTATCTCCCAGAGGTAATGCAACTGCTATTAGTATAGATACCTCCTAGAGCTCGAGATCCTACACTCTGTTTTGCTCAAACTAGGATCAATAGAAATCGACTACTTACACACACTGATTACTAATGTTTGGGTTAATAAGAGTTTTATATACAGATAGGGCATTTGCATTGTCCACTATGTGTGAAAGATGGAAAATAATACATAACATAAAAGTAAGGCCGGGCAAACATTTAAAAACCATGTATCACCAATCTAGTGGTATGTAAATATATGTGAGAATATTACTAATAACCGGTGACCTGAAAAGTGGAAACATAATCCCAATGAGAAAAAGTAAGCTCCTACTAAAGTGATCTGGGTTTGTTTTGTCCCCAAACTGTCTGGATAAAAATGTGTCATATTAAATATCCAACATATATCCAACATTTTTCTTTTTCAAATATCATTTTCCTTTTCTAAGATATTCCAACACATAATCAACATGACTTATGGATATGCCATCTTTTTTTATGCCAGAGTCAGTTGCTCATTTTCATATACTACTATGTGGTGTCTGAATAGTGGCTAGTAGATTAGCACTGAGTCCCTTAGGCTATTCTCATAGACCAGAAATCCGACCAAAGTAATTTTGGTTATTATATGATACATTTCATTTCTGTAAAAGAATAATTAGTTTAATAATTGTTTTGTAGGTAATGCCCAAGAAATAGTGGTTGTGTGTGGAAAAATTGCATTTATTTGTATATATATTGATATTATTTAGATTATAAAAATAATCAAGGTGCGCAAGTCTATCCATGATGCTTAGGAAAGGAGCAAAAAAGGAAGAAATCCTCACTGTCATATTATAAAAGGACTAGGGGAATGGTAATAGTAAAAGGACTTCTTGTAATGGGAGAAAAGTTCTCAGTAGTGAAGAAATAGTCGGTGCCATGAAACTATTTGTTCCAGGAATAGGAATATCTGGTCGATAATAGGAAAAGGTGTCTTAGTAATGTATTTTGGCTATGCGTAATATGTGCAAAAAAAGAGAAAAAGTCTGCAATATTACATATATCGTACAGATGATGACTCTGGGACAAAACAGGGTTTATACATGCATGTACGTTTGTAAATCTGTCAATTGAACCAAGCATATGTCAGAACAAGGCGACAGACTGGGGAAACCCGAGCCTTTTGTATGACACATAATGCTAAACATACAAACTTGTTTCCTGAATAGAGATTGTTCAAAAGAAAAGTTTAAAATACGAAAATAGAGCAATTATTTTTCTCCCAGTACCTCGACTGTAGACATGGTCCTGCCTCCATATTGAAGCATTCACTTGGTCACTTACAGCCCCGCACCCTGTTATTTACATCCTTTAATGTACTAGCAAGTGTCGTATACACACGAAAGAGTGCAGTGAATCGTTAAACTACCTCATCTCAACGTTATGCACTCACCAAATGGACATGAGGAATGTATACGGCGAGGAAGCAGACTCGGGAAACGACCTGTATACATCAAATATATCACATCAACATCTAGCCATGGGGGAAGAATTGCACATTCAGTCAATACTCTCAGTGTAACACTTCAGTTGCAGTGCCCAGATTTCCTCTTCTTACCTTTCCCTGGATGGAAAGGCTCGCTTTCAACTGCACTAGAATCTAAAGCGGCCTCTGAACTTGTTTTTTTTTAAATTTAGACGACCAGTAGTAACTCGTTATAGATATAGATTGGCCAAATCTTCACATCTTTCCCGATGGACAACAGAATAAAACTATGTTCATTATGCTATCCCTTCGGAGAGGGAGTCGCGTTATTACAAGCTATCATTTAAGTCGCTGTGATATTACACATTTCGAACAACAGCTGCATCCTATTGTTATCGCATGTCCGTGATATTTTCCTAATGGGAAACCTTTTCACGGATTGAAATGGATGTTTTCAAATAAAAAATTGACTGTTAATGCAATGGATATAAAAGAACAAAATAAATCATCTTCGTGAACAGGCAATTCTCAATAACACTGACACAAATGAAGAATGTTTCATGATTCTCAATATTGCAGCGGATTAATATTGAGATAGAAATAGAAGTAAATACTAGTGGGAATGAATGATGCAATCTGTGAATTTGCGGATCACCATCAGTGTAAATTAGCGAACACGAATTAATCGATCGGAATCAGCTTGTAGGTGCCAAATGGTAAATAACCTTTATGAAATATATAACCTAAAGCAGGTTGTCATTTACTTTATTATTAACATTATTATTATTATTATCGAATTTGTATTCATTTAGTTACACGAACAGGACAAATAATTCTACAATGTAGCTCTTCCATTATGCCCTTTAGTTATTAAACACAATTTTGTAATGAACTTTATCCTATCCTAATGTAGCTGACCTTTTACAGCAGCATGGAAACACTGATTAGTTTGAAAAAAAGTAATGTAATGACGGTTATCCTAGTTAAAAGCGTAATAAGGTAATTTGAAGCAGAGTAATGAAATGGTACAAGAACTAATAGCTACTAATCATCGAATGTCTTGGTGGACAACAGTACGTTCTAGCTGGGCGCCAACTGATGGTTGTGAATGCACGGTGGGTTAATGAAACCAGACGGACTAATGCAGTAATGATGCGGTTACAATCCAGGTTACTTAAGGGATCGGGTGATGGTGCACATTAAATGTCACGCTAATACAGCCTTCACTACTTTGTACTCTATATAATGGCGTAGACTATATAGAACAGGTTGTGCACGTACTATAGTTATACAACAGTCCATCATTTATCAGTTTTGTGGGATATAGTTGGCTCAGTCTAGGCCCAAAGTTGAGAGAGTCCCTTCAAACGGAGGGAAGGCCTCTCGCCTCTAACCACAAAGTGCCATTATAATTCCATTAAGACCGCAAAATGCCATTATAATCTCATTAGAACCCCTGGTCATAGGCCAGGAAAACGATTAGCGCAGTAGGCGTCCAATCACTGACATACCACTGACTGGACTGTGTAGCAGTCTCACTTCAAATGGGACCATTAGATGTTGGGTGTGTTTGTGCAGTTCACTCGGTAAACACCATAATTATTAGATTTTGAATAGTATTATACGCGGGAAGGTATGACTATTGAGATAGTAATTAGTTCATTCATAAGGCAACGTAGCCTGAGGTTAATCTCAGAGCTGCATTTACTGCGACGATCGTTCCAAACGCTCCCCTCGGAGTTGTCAATACATCGGGGGATGTAAAACCTTTAGGATATATGAATTAAAAATGCCAACAAAGTATAGAAATTGACTGAGATATTTTGCAATGTATTGCTAATGTGTTCGCCTCTAAATATAATTCTATATTCTGGTGTGGTCATGGCACGGTGGGGTAACGGGTGGGGTAATGACATGGAGGATGTTTGTGTGGGGGGGGGCGGGTGTGTGTGGGGGGGGGGGAGGGGGGGGGATGCGGTGGATTTATCACTGACAGTTATCCGCACACAGTTTGCTATATACGTGAGATATAATATCTGTCCCGCCACGCGTTGTGGCATGACTTTACCCATACACATAGCGTGCTCCCAACTTCACCATTGAGTAATCTAGTAAGATTACCATAGTGTCACGTACAGGGTAAGTCCAGGAAAGAACCAATGAGGCCGTACAAAATAATTGCTATATATCTGTTACGCGTCATCAGACCTATCGCCGACTGCAATATATGATTTTTTGTATTTTGGGAGAATGCTTTGCTATGAAAAGAAATGAACCAAGAGTCGTCGTATCGTCGGTCGTGCTATTTTAAAAAGTTTTAGAAGATTAATTTCCTGCAGTATGATAATGGGAATCATCAATGGAATCTGATTTCTCAATATGGTCCTATATGATATTAATTACTTCTTTTTTTTTTACAAATTTTCAGAGGACCTCTAGGCTATAGCAATATACCATAAATATCTGTGACCAGAATACCGAAGCCTTAACATATATATGATATATATTATGTGCTTCAATTTACAGCAGCAGATAGTAATGAGGGCTTTAATAAAAGGTGTCATTGTAGGGCCTCCCACGGAAAATATTGGATGGCGTTCTTTGTAATTGAAAGGAAGTTGGTAGTTGTTACAAAAACATCAAGCAAGGCCTCATTGCATCTTCCAATTTGATCCACGTCGCGATGTATGATCCGATTTTAATAAGAGGAAATTACAAGGGCCTCAGGAAACTGAACTGATTAATTAAACAGGTTACTTTTTGGCAAATTTAATGGAAATATAAATGTGTTCTCTAGTGTTATCACGGCATAGAGATTACATGAAATGATAGAGATGACTGCCAGTACTAGAGGGGATAGCGTGCTAGAGGACCCTTTGCCTTTTAGATTCCAGTCATGAGAGTGATTGAGAAAAATAGGAACTGGGTGAATGATGACCTGAGCACAGGTGCTTGAGGAGGGCCCAGACGATACGTTTAATGACAAACCAAATACTCTGGGGTGTTCTACCAGGGAGAATAATAAGAGATTATGACAACCAGACGATGGAGTAGGAAAAAGAAGTAGGGGGGAGGAGAGGAATGGGAGAGAATTGTGGGAAGCCATGAAGGTGGGTGAATAGGGGAATGAGGGGGAGAGGGAAGCAAAAATAAGACGGAAGAGGACTCGGGGAAAGGGAAGAAGCTCGAGGAAGAAAAGGGGAAAACGTTTGTAGACCAAAACAGCAAGTAAACGAGAAATTACCTTAATCAGAGATACGTAAAATACTAAATAAAGAAAAAGGGGAAATTACAGAAGAACCAAACTATAAAGAAGGAAAGAAACAAAAACTGAAAGGAATAAAGAATGAATGATAAAAAGAAAAATCAGAGAAAACCAACAAAGAAAGAAGGTAAAAGCTGGAAGGTCTTTTAAGAGGGGGAACAGAAACCTTATCATTAATATGGAAGATGCACACAAGTACAAAAGAAAATGACAGGGGCTATAAACAGAACTCTTCCATATGACTGACAAAAAAGAGCTGATTACATCGGAAGATGATTACTGTGGGACAAGCTGCTGCTGAGGCTGCCTCGCATTAAATGGCGGCCAAAATCTATTACATTTGAGAGGCTTTCCTCCCAACCTGTGGCTAGGAGTCAGAGCAGATGAGGCTATTTGTGTGAGAAGGGAATGACAATTCGACTGCGTTTGTAAAGGTTTGTTCATACAGATGACCATGTTTTGCCAAATTGTGATGAAACGATTATCTTGTCAATTGAATGGAACAAAGATTAAGGTGGAGGAATGAAGAGAAAGGAAAGAACTGTGTAAAAGACTAGATGGAAAAGGGAGAATTGAATGCTGCGGAGTGGGAAGAGAAATGATGATGAAGACGTGATGGAAGAGAAAGAAAAGGAAAAGGAAAAGAAGGAGTTGAAGAAGAAGAAGAAGAAGAAGAAGAAAAGAAGAAGAAAAGAAGAAGAAGAGAAGAAGAAGAGGAAGAAGAAGAATTGAGAAATGAAGGAGCAGGGAGAGGAGGAGCAAGGGGTATGGAAGGGGTATGGAAGGAGTAGGAAGAGAGAAGGGGGGGAAATCAATAATGTTGAATTTAATGTGCAATATGATGGCAACTCGCAAGACAAGTCGTGGACGAATTCTTAACAGAATCGGCCAATTCGTATGAATTTGTGTTAGTTTTTCGTGGCCCACACATGACCCACACATTCCCGAATTCCCGAATTCCCGAATTGTCTTAGCACTATTCTGAAGGAATTACAATTTCGTGGTGGGGATTGGGGTTGGGGGAGTGACTCATTTTGCTGTGACCTATGACACATGTAAAAATATATATTTTTAGAACAAATTAAAATGTTGGGGCTGTACATAAAAAAAATAAGGTAAAATATAAAAAATAGGTCAAATGGTAGAACCTCTTAAGACATTCGGATATATTTGATTGTTTTAAGGGCCTTAAGAATTGTCATAGAGTGGTCTACGAAACAATATTTGCCTTAATATAAGGTAGGACTTCACTCTAATTCGTACGAATTGGAAAGTGCTCTTAAGAATGTCCGTAGCACCACCAATTTGGCTCTGAATTTGGTAGATCTACAGTACGTGTGGGCCAAAATTGTGCATACGAATTGTCTTAAGGGCCTACAAATTGGAGGTTTCTTCGTAAGAAATTTCACATATTACCGAACTCTGATTTTGAATTCGTGCGAATTGTCTTAATGCCCAATTCGGCTCTGAGTTTTTGAATGTGTGGTCCCGGCTTGAGGCAGAATGTAGGCGGGTATGCTCAGTTATTATCACAAGACATGCTAGCAGTTCATTTATACATGTACGTGCATGAATACAAAGTGTGTTTTTTTATATAAAATAGCGTGGAACCTGTGGAACTAACAATAGAAGTAGCATAAGGGAGTTCACTATAGCGTATATATAACCACCACCACCCAGTATGCATATGAGAGAATGAATCAATACATTGACACCTATTGAGCCCATGTTAAATCTAAGAAATAAATCCAATACTTCCTTAGTAGTTAGAGGCATATCCTAACTAGGTTTAGCAGGCGGTGATGAAGAGGAATTATTTGCCCATGTTTTATACCATAGACAGGCTGCTGGCGTATAATGGGGCCATTATTGGCAGGAACAGGAATGACGAGATACATGAGAATCATCACGCAAACCTACACTACTTAGGAAAGGGACTGATACCTCAGGTAATACTGGCATACTAAGGTTTAAACATCTACCTGTCTTCTAAGGAGTGAAACAACGTTCCTGCTTTAGCTTTCATATTGAAAAGGTCTGGGAGATTATTCCATGATTGTCACACCGAACGATCAGAATTATACATTCTTATTAAAAGAACTACCTCATGAGCATGTTGCATTGAGTAACTAATGCCGTATAGGTCGCATTTTGCAGCGTATTCTATATAAGCAATTATATAATATATACATCGGTACTATAAAAGGCACAATGACCATACAATATCAATTTTCATGTCAGCTCGTCTTTAGTTAAATTATATCCTTTACGGGAAGGTTGCGTTAAAAATATAATCCTCTTCCTAATTTTATATTAAGGACAAAGAAATCTTTCCGTAAAATCTATTTATTTCTTGGACGATTTCTGCAAACAAGGTTGCAAGAACGCAAGAGTGCTTTCAAAAATAGTCGAAAATTATGTTTATTCCATTATGTCCTGTGCGTGGGCCTTGAAACGTATTTATCTTTATTCACAAGAATTTAACTTTTCCATAAGATTATCAAAGAATCGAACGGAGGGAATTAACAAAGTCAAAATCTATTTGAGAATCTTTTTTTAAGATACAATTTTGTATTGTCATACTGTTTTACTATTGCATGGCTCCACAACTTCGGCCGTGGAACATACCTTTGGGCTTGGAGAGAAAGGAGAAATAGGACCAGAGGCAGACAAGAAGTATCAGAAATGGTCAAATGATGTATCCCAGACCTCCAGGCCATGATACCACTGTGGTGTCATTACTCGTAGTCGCACACGGTTGGGAGGGAACCATCTATAAACTCTAGATCTATACGTTGTAGATGCCATGCGTGGAGATTTTGGTCACCACCACTATGTTTTAGCCTTCAATTCATCTCATATGCAATAGTGGAGAAATAAATCCACAGTATTCTAACGTATTCTAACGTGGCAATGGTGTAATTAATACATCTCTATTTTTGTATGACCTGTAAATTAATGTCTCTGGTTTAATTTGAGTGAAACACGATTTAACTGGCATTTAAAAAAACGTTCATTCGCACCGGCTCCTGTCAGGAATAGGATATCAATTTGAACCCCCATCATGAAAATCGGTCTATTTTTTGTTCATGATTATAGCTAAAATTATTAATACGAAATCTGACTTATCAGGTATCACAAAAGCATTGTTCGAGTAATATCAACTCACCGATGTATTTATCAATTAGAGTTCTGACCTAGTACTCTTCATATTCAAACATGTTTTGAAAATTATATTAAAAACGAAGTGGGTATGGTAAGCATGAAAAACGCTCGAAAGAGCGACGCGTTCACCTGTTTTCTATAGATAAGGAAATACAAATTTATTTATTTTTAAAAAAATCAATAAAATTTCGTTAATCTTAAAATTGACATTGCGTTTATGGGGAAAATATAGTGAATTGTCATTTAAATTGATAACAAAAATTGATGATGAGGAAGAAAGGGAAGAGGGAGTGTGGAGTGGGTCACATACAAGTATCTACCTTGTGACGGCACTAATTTTGGGTGCGCGAGGTGTACACAAATATAAATCACATTTTGCTCACCTTTCTTTCCTACAGTCGCCATGGCAACTGATAGAGTAATCATGAAGAGACAAATCAGACAGACTCTTTATTGATAGTAAAAGGAGTTCAACAAGAAGTAATCTGGCGAGCAAATGGAATTGCATTGCCAGGAGATGAGAAACAAGCAAAGTCTTAGGAAAAGAGAAGATCGATGCAGTTATTAGTATTCAACAGAGGTCGGAGTTCTTCGTACGGACACTCACACATGAATAATTAAAATGGATGTACAGTGTTTAACAATCGCATTATGTAACAGGATTTCACAGGCGGGATAACATCTTTCCAGTAAAGTAGAAATAATTGACACAAAGCAATATCTCAACATAGAAATGTGTGCAATATGGAAAATACACCCACCTAGGCTTTCCTTCCTTGTATCTTCAAGCCATGACGAATCCTCTAGATCTTCACTGCAAATGAACAAGATTACATGTATATATAATTGAAATAAGCCTGTGCAGAACGTAATATAGATGTACAAGGGCAAATGCCCCTGAGTAATAGGTACGGTAGCTCGTAATCCTATAAGGGTAAGTAGTGCAGGCAAATGTTCCTTTTTAGAAGGTTGCCATAACACTGTGTAAGCTGTTAACCGGTGTGAGTAGTATAGGGAATATAAGATTTGTATATGGCTCTGCGACCAGACCTTATTGTGCCCGTTCAATGGGGACTGACTAGCAGCAAGCCTATTCAAGGCTTAGTTACATGAACTTATGCCGTGATGTACTTATTACAGCCTAGAGTAATATGATTAATGTACCTTATTGCCAGCTCGGCAGGTTCCAAGCATTAAGGGCTTGAGCATCTATACTAACCATATACTCGACTTGCTGGATACTGCTACAAGCCTGCTCTTCTTCGGAGTCATTAGACATTCCATTCTCACTGAGAGAGCGCCAATGTCGAAAAGGTTCTAATAATCCCTTTGTTAACATTATAGAGACTATAGTCCTAGGGATGACGTTATCCACATTCTTCTAGAATTGTGCCCTGCCTTTTGTTCTATTCTCAAGCAACGCGTCTGGGAACACATGCAAGGAGGAAATTATGAGCCAGGGTTATTAGCATAGGCTAGCTAATGAATTCATTGCCAAGTAATATTCGCAGCATCAGAAGTGCTGAAGGTAATCAAATCGGAGCAAGTTTTTGATAAAGGAAAGGGAGTTCGCCCGATCCTATATATATAGACTCAGTGATTGTCGGAAAAGAGCTTACTTGTTGTTAGCTAAGATATGTGTAAAGTAAGAAGAGTAAGCTAGTACGGTTCAATATTATAGATGCAGTCCTATCCAGACACCCCACATTCCTCGATACCACATCCAGCGATAAGCTAACCGCAAGGCTAAGACTAAGGCTAAAGTGTTAATGACTCCCTGAGACTCAGGGAGTCAGAACTGCCTTCTGAACCTGACTGGATTCATTGTTTGCTTGCGGTGATAAAATCTGGGTACCACGATTTACAGATTGCCATTATTGTGACATGCATTGTTCGAATACTAAAGGATGGAATATAATAGAATGGAATATAATCGAATACTAAAGGATGGAATATAATAGGCCTAATTGCATTATTAACAGAATACTTCGACATTTACAAGCTCTAATTTCCTATATGGTCTGCTATATCGTAGGCCCCACAGGGCCTAATCACACACCAGTGACCATTCATTAGCAAGAAACCAGGTAACAGTTATACAAATGGCAAATTAGATATCATGAGACCTAGTAGAATTGTTCAATTGTATTGGACAATTTATCCAATAGTCGCAAAATAGCGACATTTTAAATTTAGCATCAATATGAAAGTCGATTAGTTCTGGCAAGAGACTGGCAACACAACACGTGTCATCTTTCTCTGGATCATTCAATGATATCGCGGCTCTTTTGCCAGTTCCATGACAATTGTATTGCCGAATACAATCCAAAATCATGCGAACCGAAGATGGCTTTCGGAAATAATCCAGCAGACAACTACCTACCACCTTGCATTTCAGGATCATAACAGTTCAGCGAGTCTGTTATCTTTAGATGAACGGTTTTTCCGTCATTTTCTATGACTGTGTAAATTCAAATCATTGGGATCATTAGCCTATAGTGATTAGGAGGAACGTTGGATAAATTGAGTTACTTCCACTGGTTCCCTTCAATTATCCCGAGGGAATTACATTAGAAGAAGCCGACTATAAATGAGCGTGTTTACCATTAAGGGATAGGCAGGGAGGAGGAGGACGAGAGAGGATATACACAGCCCCACGGTAGCCTGTTGTTGATCAGACCGAGGAACGGTCTACCTACTGCCATCCCTCCTCCCACTCCTCCTGGCTCCCCTGTCACGCACCCGCTGTCATCGCCTCGGTATTTGCTCCACCAATCTTACCCTCTGCATCCCAACCCTGGCTACAAACAAGCCTCATATATACCAGGATCTATAACGGTACGTTAGATAACCTTGAGTGATACTAATGATCAATAAACAAATGAATTGCTCACCTCCCGCAGGCCAAATTCTGCTCACGACCTGAGAAACACAGACACATAACAGGGACATCTCGCGGACACGCCCCGGACTACGATCTCGATCCTCGCAGCAGCGGCGGCGGCTGCACCAAGAACAGCGCCAGCGTTTCTGGTGGGACGCAGAAACACTATTTACAGGAACCCAGGGGTGCTGCCTCAGGAAGCTGCAGCGGTAGACAAGATCGATTGTTGCTCGATTGTTGCTTGATCTTCTTTTCTGAGAAAATGGCCCAGAGGCTCGGGACAAGAATTTACAGGCAGGGGTTATTTGTTGTCAATACTGCCTCGGAGATTGGTCAAGTGTGGCACTAAGTACGCCCGGGGCTGTATCACCTTTTAAACATTAACCTGAATCTGATGGAACATTAAGCCTGTGCATAGAGACTATATAGATCTACTGACACGGACAAGGCTTATGTTGATCTTATCAGGCTTGGGAGACCATCTATAGTTTGTGAGACCATTAATTATAGTCTCCCACTAACCATCTTGGTGGTGATTTCTAATTAAAGTGATTAGCGTTGAGCCTTTGGTCCATTCTCCATTATGTCCGACCTGAATCCTATCATTAAATGATGCAGTGACTTGAGTGGGAGGATGTATCCACTGGAGCTTTTTTCATTAATTGGCGATTGGCGTTAGCCAATGAAAAGCGACAGGCCCTAATGATCGCTAACGTTAGCGACCATGAATGCTTCATTAACAACCATTGGCCTAAAGCAGTCGGTTGCTAAAGCTCGCTGGAGAAAATTTGTTTTCAATTTCTTTCGATCATTTATTTCTCAGCTGTTTATTGTTACTCTATCCAGATACATAGACACCAGGCTAAGAGTCTGATGCACGCGGGACTAGAATGATCAAGTAGGCCTAATAATGACTTCAATTTTGATTATATCAGCCAAGTTGAACCATGATCCTTCAATTCATCTCCAGTTTGGCTTCCCTCAATTAAAAAACTTTTGATGTTATCGAGATGATCGAGTTTATTGCCAGTTGCTAATGAAGCATAGGCCTAGAATAATTGTATGTATATATTGATCATGAGTCGCTAACGTTAGCTAACGCTAACGTGAGCGCATAACAAGCGAAGATAGAGCGAAACCAGTGCGGTCCGAAAGAATCGTTTACTGCACTTTCTGTACACTCTAAAAAGTTGCTATTTGCGCTTCTTTAGAACCGCACAGGACGTTCTGCTAATATCTGACCTGTTTGATTTGAGCGCAACTACACAACGCTCTTTCTGCCTGTCTAAGTACCAGTCCAATAGCACAATGGCAGCGGCCAACAATCTTGCCATATGTAATCATAAGGAAACATACGAACCAGTAGAATTGCTTTGTGCTTTTATTGCGCTAAATATAAAAGCGGACAAAGAGCGAATGAAAAGTGCACTATGAATAAGCGAAGCAAGAGCGAGCCATGAGCACAAGCGAACCAGTAGCTTAACGGTCAATTACCTTTCTGATTTATATACTTTTTTAGACGATCTGGTTCATTATGTTTCTAAATTATATTATACTGCGATATTGCCCCACCCCTATACAGATCCAATGTAAAATAAATCGATTTCGAATATATAATTATAACCTTCAATTACAAGTGTTTTCCATTCATTTATTGTATTTCTACAGCAGCCTTTACAAAAGATTATACACCCCTGGTTTTTAAATCTTATGAGTATATTATTATAATTCTATAAGTATACATTTCTAAAACATTGATTGTATGAAGATGTTCGATACCATGGTGGTTACGGATAGGTGAAGCATGTATAAAGTGAAGTGAAGCGTAGCCCAAGGGCCCAAGGGCATTATTATGTTCCTTTTTTCATTGATATACTTCTCCACCTCCTTCCGCTTCTCTAACACTTCATATTGTAGTTTACCTTGCTGGTTAATGAAGGCCTCAATTTCTGATATGTTTCCAACAGGTGATATAACCTCATCAGGTTCGGCAGGTGCTGCAGCAGGCTCCATGACGAGAGACACCTCCATCGTATCGTCGGTAGTAACCAAATCATTTAGCAGATCCTTCTACAAAAAATCGTCTGGCAGATAGATTATTTCTCCTCCACTCACTTCTGCTGCTATTTCATTTACGATTTCCATGGTCAGGTCAGGAAATACTTTCTTATAAATATCTCAAACAGCTCGAGCTCCATCGTGGGTTGCTCAGGCACGAGCAGACGCTGCTATGTATACATGTAGGCCTATAGTATTCACTGACGTCACGGCGCTAGCCGCGGCTCGCCATACTGTGGGTCAACCCCTGTAAACATTAGCCGGACATGTGTGCTCCAAGCCTTGAAAATGCTGTTTTTCGGCCGTTTTCACCTCCGAAAGTTTTAGAGAATGTAAAAAATTGTGGGCTGATAGGTTATATGGTCATTCTTTAGTGTGTCATGATGGAATAATGAGTATAATCGCCATTATCAAACATTCGAAACGGGAAAGCCCGACGATCTGGTGCTTCACGCTATCTATGCAGACACACATTATGGCTGCCAGTGAGGATAGCCGCTGACTGGGATGACGTCATGTGAACAAACTACTTTCAGAGCCTACTCATATGACATAGGCACTTTTATTGCTGTAGGCCTAGTCGATTTGAACGTTGAACTAAATTCACAAAATGACTGAATATTTTATTTCCTTCTACATGCCTTTAGGGCCATGCCAGAAAGAGTGAATCCTTAAATTATTTAGGGCCTCTACAGATTATTTTTAACTGATTTGAAGACAAACATTTTGATGAACCAACGAATAAATTTAGAGAACTTTTTAAAGTTCTGACGAAATTAGACAAATCAGATTCAGATTTGTTTTTAATTTGAAAGTTTGGGTAATAAAATGGTGAATTGGGGAGAAATTTGACATTTTTGGAAGCTACTGATTTCAGTAAAAAAAATATGCACATACAGCATGGGCGTACATACTAAAAGACAACAGAGACAGTTATTCTTATTCGAAGCATATGTTTATTTCCCTCACTTGGCTGGTAAAGACGCACCATAGCGTTGATCATTATACTTATCATACACTTTTACAACCAATAATTTCTTTACCTCCTCCAACAGTGAATATCATACATGGCCTTTCCTACACTACAGGCCTGTTTCGTCAATCATATTATTCTCATATTTTTACAGTTTGGGGACGCTTTACATATAGATTATGTATGCATATATATGCTTTTTGGTACCTATATTGTTATTATTACAACCTTAGTGGTTTCTTCATGGGGGCCCTTGGTTTCAACAAATTATCCAGAGGTTTATAAATGGGACAGCCAGAAAGTAAGGGACAAATATAATGGTTGCTTATAAATGAACAACCAATCATAGGGCATGGTTTTCTTTACAAAGTGGGCAAGACGAAAGCTTTGTGACACTCTGTGGAAGACATGTTTGAAGTACAAAATGGACATTATGAGGACCACCGATATATAGATATAATAATTATATTGTGTATATGAAACATTTAAAGTACCGCTATTAATAATGGAAATAAACAGAACAAACGTTTAACCACTTATTAGGTTACCTATGTAAACATACATGAACGAGAAACACAATGGCATTGTACAACAATTATCAGTGGGAAACACCAAAGACATTATGCGGAACGGTACGTCACAATGCAGCTATGCTGAAAGCATTTTTTCTCCACAAATAGGGCGAAGTGGGAACATTTAAGTGGGCCTGAACTGATTATTTAGAAGGACAACAAATATCTCTCATAAATGCTTTTGGAAAGGGGGCGTTTAGGTCTACCACCCATGGTCCATCAAATTGGGGGTCATAACATTCTATAACGAACATCCGTCATAATTGATTAATCCGTCCTATTCTTGGTGGGATTAGCATCCCTACACAGAGTCGTCTGAGAATATTTCGCTTCATTATAGCAATGCTCACAATGCATAAACAATTTATTTCCTTCGCCTTATCCCCAACACATATATGAGTGAACGGAAGGAATTATAAATGATCTGAAAAAGCTAACACCAGTGTATAATGTTTTAAATCTGAAGACATGATATTTGCAGAGTTCCTAATTAGGAAGTAGAAGTATATCCCAAATTGAAGGACCAGGAAGGCACCTAATTCAGAGTAAACGTAGAACCTCAGTTGAAGTATAACTGTATTACATCGAGACATGACATAGTATGACAGCAGTATGAAGAAGTTTGAATGGTCAGAGTACTGCCTCTAACAGACCACCCTTTGGCCATGTTTCCCCTTATCCCAATTAACAGGGAACAATAATGCTGCAGGGTTATAAAGGCCTGTTTGGAGTTAATTCTTGCGCACGGAATGATGTGAACACTTCGTGGGTTGGTAGAAAACGAGACAGTGGAATTGTTTAATCTATTACCTAAAGGTACAGCTGTGTCTCAATTCTTAGAGTGATGGGTTTGAGAGGCAAGAAGCAGAATAAGGGGCGGGCATCATTTTATGAAGTTGTGGAATCTTAAAAATCAAGAGAAAGTTGGATATTCATATAGAGCGATTCTAAACTACCCCTTTATGCAAAAGATCATTTCAAACAACCCCGATCAAGGTACAAAAAATATCCTCCTGATAATTTCAGCATTAGGGGTTTAAGCGCTCTGTCATTTCTTCCCATTCAAATATAGGAAACAGAGAGGCAATACTGTTGACCATTCCTATCACAAACGTCATATATAAAAGTTCTATCATTCACCAAAAACCCAAACAAAGTTGTGGATATGTCATTAACCGCATGGACCTGAACCCGATTTGTGACCTTTAAATATACTTGAGCTTCAGTACAGGTAAAAAGTCTCCTTACTTATACACATCACTAATGGTATATATATACAATAATCAAATGTAGAGCATCTTACAAAATCTTCTAGTACATTAGGGAGAGAAAATAGCCTATAAGCTCAAATTCGCAAACAAAATGTTTTAACAAGAAGCACATAATAATAGAGGGTGAACATAAAACATGATTGACTGACTTGAATAAAAATGATGGGAGATGGTATGTGGAGAGTTTGGGAGTATGTCCAGGTATAACTGGAAATTGGGATGTGGGACAATATCAAAACAGAATATGGCTCTTAGTGGAAATAGTTTGTAAAAAGATCTATAAAGTGAATGATTGATATGCAGCTCATTCAGGAATGAACAGATAAAAGGACTGCTAAGGTACAAAACAAGATGCACTGATACCTTTAAAGAATGACAAGAGTTCCATGTTTTACTTAAACCTATAATCAAGTTGAAGTGTTGTACTAGTTCATATTTCACATATAAAGGAGGTACGTCCTCTGTATATATGGCTGTGTACACCGGTTTGATGAGAAAAGTACAGGAACAATTAGTTATTTGATGCTTGGTACCTTGCTGTTATACAGATCTATATTCTTGTCCCACAAACCAGCAAAATGCATGTCCACATATATATGAGCGGCGGATCTAGGATTTGACGTCAAACTGACATCATTCTAGGACATACAAGGGTCTGACAGAAACGGTTACGACACTATTTCATACCTTTGAAACCCAAGTGGGACGATAGAACAATGGGTATTGCATGAAGCAAGTACATTTTCCTAAGATGTTCATAGATATTGAATAAGTAATGATAGATACAAGGGAAGTCTAGAGTAACTGTGATGCGAAGGACTAATCAGTCATAAATAAACATGAGGGGAGGAGCCAGAGAGGTCAAATGACTGTACAAGGGAAAGAGATTCATGACGGTTAAGTTATGTTTGTTCGCTGACAATGATACTAAAAATTACAACAATTATGCCCTAAAATATAGCTCCAAAATATATCACCTAAAGACTCTACCCTCATGCCTCAGCACTCCTAACATTCAACCATAATAATTCTACTCCATCTATACATTACCAAATTTTAAAAATCAATAATGATTGAAAGGTTTTATAAGCCAGTGACAGGCAACCTTTTCACCTATCCGTGGGAAAGATGAACAATTCTACAAAGGAACCAAAATTAATTTGAAAATATGCATAACTGGAATGTTATTTCAAACCCACGTCTGATATTCATTTGTTCATGAACTAATTAGATCTCTTATGTACAAGGATCTTTCCAATTAACAGAACCAAATTAGAATAATGATCATGTTTTCTAAACATTGAAAAATCTGTATACCAACGATTATCATTCAAAAACTTGTCTCAAAAATTATCATGGAGGACTGTTTGGAGTGAGGTGAGGTGCAGAGACACAAATAGAGGAAGCAATATACAAGCATAAAGATAGACTATGTACATTACCAGCAGTAATAGCCCTCTTAAATAGACACACTGATTAGCATGTCATGTAATGTGTCCATACTAGTACGCCTAACCCAATTTCCCCGTCTGATGCATTTAAAGTCCATTTCCAGTCACCACATTGACTTACTGCTTCAGATCAACAATCGTAATTCATCATCATCATAAATATTCACTGCTGGACAAACTGAACGAAGATGTGTCCCGTAATAAGATACTTTTTTTGCGTATGAATTACAGGAAAAAATACTCATTATCAAGAACATGTCACATAAACTATGTGATGTTTGCCGAAGAAAGGAGTCAGTTTCCCACACTCCAAGGATACGCTTTTTTTCTTTGCTTTCTGCACAGAAATTCTAGGAAGATTGCGTACGATTGTTACAAATACTGAGATATTGTCGTTAACCAATTTGAGCCTGATATTTGGCATGTCCAATAGCAAAAACCTTCCCCTATTGAATAGTCTACTTTTGAGGCATCAAATGTCGATGCACAGACAGGTCTTAGAGACATGATCCCAAATAGCAGCATTTAGCCTGAAAACGTCCAGTAAAAACATCAAGGAGGGTGATTAAGCCTGTGGAAGAGGGCCCAATGTATTCACAATATAATCTTATAAGAGTAATACTAAACGATACATCAAACATGTATCAAAAGTCTATTAAGCAATCTTTGGGTGGTGTTCCATCATGATGCCTTCGTATAAAAAATCTGCACGAGTTTGGTCTATCACAAAACCAAATAAATATCACCCATACCTCATCTCCTTCGTTCAAACCATACACAATTCACCTTCATTCATCACCAATCTATTCTTTGTGTGGATCAGTAGAAAAAGCCAATCAGTAAAATAGAAAACAGCTCCTTAATAAAAATTACTTTTTAGACCTAGAGCTGAAGCATTGCTTTGATTTTGACCATTTTTCTATGGAAGAAATTTCTGTAAAAAATAGACCACAAAAGAGTGATGCAATAACGGTTTCTGATTGTGCATCGCAAAGAAATACAGAAACAATAAAAGTTAATCCAACATCAAAATACTAAATGATTCATTCAACTAAGAGGAATGCAATCTTATTTTCCTGGCTCTTTCTTGCTGTATGTGATATAGTAAAATACTTGAAAGCTTCTTATCACTTTTAAATTGACCAAAACCAGAACATTCCACCCGGAACTCTGACAAATCAAGTGGCAGAATACAGAGATGAGTGTAGTCTTGCAATTACATTACATCGAATCAACCACAGAAATCGGCAAACCATAAAAGAATCATTCAACGAACGAGATAATAAACTATGGTTTTCAACCAAACAAAAACATCACTAACAATGAATACATGGTTGTTTTTATCTTTACAGATCCTCGTTAACCTTCCCCATACATGGTGAATGCTATACATGTACCCTACCTGCCATTCCTCAGCCTGGTTAACTCTTTTATTTAATTATCACAATGCTATTTTAGCAACTCAATAGGTTTCTACGGGGGACTTGCACCGAAGCCATTGGGAATCCAGACTTAATATGAACCATATATACTTCACGTTTTAACTGTCAAAAACTTACGAACCTATGCAATCATTAATTAAAAATTATAGACGCCATAGAGGAGAGAAGAGACATAATCGATTCTTTCTCGTGATGCCACTAACAGCTTTCAGATCATTCGACTGAGATGAACAGCACCACTTCAATACAAGTCAATTTGGTAAAGATTTACATGATTCGCGGAAAATGAACTAAACGAATAGTCAATACCATAATATTAATTTGGGGCTAGAGCAATGGTTCACGCAAGTCCCTATTCTATCCCGCTGCTGCTGAGATACGCAGGCCTTTGTAAATTAATTGATTTACCATTGTTGTCATGATTACCACACAATAAGTGTGCTAGACATACGTTATTCCCTATAAAAGGCCCGTCTCGTTATCCCTCCACGGTGTATTTATTTAAATCCTAAATTTACAAACAGAGGTAAATCATGAACTAGCTAACCCCCAATTACAACCCAACGCATGCCCAAATGTCTGACAACTGGTTATATCTTACATCCACCAGGTTTGGACACATTATTAAGGAGTCAATATACAGGCTTGTCTACATGTAGTAGGTGAGACCCATAAGTCAGCTGTGTACAATTATAAACAAAGATCATTTCGCTTAAGCTGCGCTTCTATGGATTTTCACTACATTCATTTCCTCGGTTAGAGAGTGGTATTGAGTGATATTCCATTTTATCCATTCTTACAATAAAGGTGATAATAATAGGGTATTATCCAAGTAACTATACACACTAGTATTTCTTCTTACCACTAGGTGGTTGTATATGTCCGGTTAGGGTATCACTGTACAAAATATGTACATCTCACAATGATGTGCCATTTTTTTGGCTTAAGACGGGCGGCACAAAATAGCCTTATTTTATGGTCTTTTTATACAAAATATTCTTTCGCCTTCCATTATCAAACATCAGGCATTTCCCTGTTCTAACGGTTGTCGCTCCTCGTCTCTATAAAAGCGAACTTTTACGTTGTCTTCTTTTAGAAGTTGATTTTTTTCTCCGTCCGGCGACACTAGACCCGAAGCGTTTTCATTATATAAAGTGTCGTACATAGGGTTGGAGAAATTAGTAGGCTGCAAGAGAAAATAAGACACACAATTAACTCACATAATCATTGGAGTATACATGCAAAATACATTCATGCGGGGAGGTATAACTAAATTTATGCGCCTCTGATTAAAAGCTAAATTTATTTTACGTTTGATAAAAGTGTACCATCAAAAAGTATGTAACAGACGAGATGAATGAGTGGTAAAATGTGGTGTGGTGAATGTTTCATAGACATGCAGTGAGATATGCGTTAGGAACAGTTTCAATACGCAACTGAAAGGACATTCCATGGCAAATATTTCAAACATCTTCAGATGCATCTTGATTGTGCACAAACATTGTAATATGGTTGACAATGTGAGCCAAACATACCCGGACCATATAAATAAAACTATATCGCTTCGTGCTCCTCTTTTTAGCATTGTGAGAGCAATTAAAAATAACTGTGTCCGAAACCTTTACAAAACTATCTAGCTACCAATAGTAATCAACAAAAACAAATAATGACACGTGAAAAATATATACAGCAGGGAACATGTCAAATATGTCGACCGATCTCATATCAATATTGACCTAACTACTAGTATGGTTTCACATAATCATTCATAAGTAAGAAAATGATTGAAAATGTGTACAAAACTTGGAAAAGAAAGAGATCTAGAACGAATAATACTGAGTATATAAACGTGTTGCCTATATGCTGTGCACGGTATGTATATGTGTACTAGCTAACATTAAGTCTTCACTTACTGCCTCTGGCTGGGTTATATTCTGATAGTGATAGCAAACAGAAAATATTAGTGTTTTTCGGGTTAGCTTAATGAGCGACCAAATACCAAAAGGTAAAAATTAGAACAAGGAAGACCCTTGTCGCTGATATATCGATTAAATTGGACTGGGCAGAATGTTATCTGCATCCGGGTATACTTTCCCTAATCAAAGCTAGTTACAAACATAGCTGTTAGTTTAGTTTATGATAGTTACATTGGTTGCAAAATTGGCCAGTAAAATTAACCACGAGGGAAGTTTGTATACCTGAATATGATCAGATGTTTCAAAATTAACGAGAGCGTCACATATGACTGAACATGCTAAGTTAGACAGTGGGGATTTCACAGGAATAGTTTTATGTTTAAAAGCTCGATTCATTTTGTGGAGGCAATTGCGATTTATAAGATGGGGCGCGAGGAATGGCACACGCTAACAGGATGCGATACCCTACTCTTTTCAATCATTTTTTCTAAAAATGTCATTAAAGGCCAATACAATATAAGGATTAGCAATGGTTCTTTTACATACATATAGCCATCGGTGAAATATGAATTATTGTATTGTGTTATGAACAGACACCAACCAATATAGTAATGCTGTCTTCATCTTAAGCGAATTTTTTTTTTTAAATATTGGAAATTTGACTTGACCGTAACCGTATTGCACTTATATTTATCTGAAACGGAGACTTATCTACATCAGGCTTGTTGAATTAATAAACTTCAAAATAACAACTGGAGATGTTACAAATTAATCCCCAATCAATTACCCGAGAATTATAAAGACAAACATCAATTATTGTATCTTTATGCATATACACCTACACCATCGTGTTATAAGAATTGAAGCTATGAACTTTACCATTCTGCTATTTCAATAGCTCAATCTAATGAAGAAAAATAGCCAGTATTTGAAATAAAAGGCCGTGATAATAGAGTGGTCGAGTTTAAAACCTGGTACGTTGCATCCACAGGGAACAGGAACAACCTTAATCGTTCATTCAGCATACAATACTTTTCGAACGAGCAATTTTCAATAGAAAAGTGCATAAACAGGACAAACTAATACGATGTCAGATGAGGAAAAAACGCGACTCAAACAGTTTGGATTGAATTCCTATCATATCCAGTCAGGTAATAATGGACGCTACTTAATGCCATATCCTTTTCTTAAACCATTATTTCTTGTAATGTAATGTAACTTAATTACTTATATTACTATTTTGATTGCACAAGATAGAAGCATACGTTTTAGCATATGCTAGATATCGACCTACACACCTCTGTCTGTAGGGGGCTCAAATAATAAGACAAAACTTACTTTATCAGGATCTAAGGTAAATGACTCTGTGACATCTCCGCCCTCGTCGTCCTCGTAATCCCGCATGTACATAGGGTTAGTGATCTCGACGTTGCCGCTGTCGGTCATTCTCATATGCTTGAACTGACGGCTGAAATACACAAACATCAACACACTTATATTGCCATTCTCGGTTAATGAGAAGCCCTCAACATTAGGAGACTATTTTGTACTAGGCACTGTAAAAAAGGCTGACATCTTGAGTCAGTGATGAGTTAACAACTTCCCCAAATGCTTCTCATGTGTGTGGATTATAGCATGCAGAGAACAACTTAGACTGACATATCCGTACATAAATCTCTAATATGTTCTTCTAATAAATGATTTCAAGGGAATATTTTGAATCGGCATTCTGAGTGTTATCAGCAAAACAAACAATGAGACACTATTTTTAAGAGTGCGTATGAAATTTGTAAAGCAATATTTTTCAAGCGAGCAATTTAAAAATTGATAGGCGCCAGCTGCGATTAAGTAGTTTTATACATGTTTCTAACCAAATCATCTGTGATAAAGCGTAAAAAATATCTTAATTCTTCCTCTAGATGTGATACAATTAAGTCATGCTACACGAGAGCTTAATGACAGTTTTGTGTTCCTTTGTTCTACACAAGACATCAACATCAAAACTGGTACGTAATGAGTAGTCTTTCTAGTATGCTGTACAATAATGGTAAAAGCATACAAAAAATTATTTTCCATCAAATTGCTTTCCTAGAGTAGTCTGGAACAAAATTCAATGCAATCTATTCAAGAACTCGTTGACGAGACCCTACCTAGCGATGAGATACATAATCGGCCGCCTTTTTTTAATCTAACTACTAAAAAGAGGCATTTCTATCCATTGTCAAACTATAAAGTTTTTACACAAATCATCTATCAAAAGAACAACTACAAGTGTCTTAGCAATGAAGGAGTACCTTTTCCAATACACACAATGATGCTATATTTATTCATACTCATTTCAGAACTGTGCTCAGATGTGAGGGAGTGTGGCATGAAAAAGTGCATCAGTCAAGCTTTTGTGATCACTACGACACAACATAAATGAGAGCAGCAGAAGTCTTTGTTATTTGAGGTGAATTATGACGAATTATGAAACATGAAATAGACCGATACACTGTGGTGCGAGTAGCAAAATGAAAAATCTTTGAACAAATTATTGATTTTTTTTTTCATCTTTGAGACGGACCATGGATACTATCATTATGTGTACAACTACACGAATAGTATTCCCTGTTCTCATAATTGAAGAACAGATGTTTTTCCTGATTTCAAAGGGTCAAAAACAAGGACTAATGCTTGTTACACTGTATTATAACATTTATACTAATTTATTATCCTGCCCGACCCCAATCCCTTTTTACACACATGTACTCTAGACACAATATGAGTTCCTTCTTGAATATCCATATCACAAAGATTTATATGAATTATACCCAAATCTCTGTGTTTCAAATTAATTTCCCCAAACACTCAATTTCTTTAGCTAGTGAAAGAGAACCTATTTCTAATTTTAGTAGTGAAGGAAGAAAGAGTCGCAGAAGATTACCGATCACAGACAGAAGTTAATACGGTAATTGGTGTCAATTCAACTGATAAAGACGGAATACCGATATTAAACTGTGGTGTCAATTGGTAAAGGCAGAAAGAATATAGATTACATTACATGTATGTGAAGTTATACGGAGATGAGCGAGGCAACATAACCAAATGAACATAATTCGGAATGATTTTTCAAAATAAAAAACCTTTTTGAAAGTAAGTTCACAAAACAAAATATTGCCTATGTGAAAACAAGTAGAACACCCTGACTCACCTAACGTCTTCCCTGTTTAGCATAGATTTATACATACATCACGAAAATTAGTAATAACTACATAAAATCATAAACTATGTAAGGAGGTTAAATGGTTAGCAATCAATAAAATTAACTCTGTAGAGTAGTCGCATAGAGGGCTGAGTAAAGACATTTGTTTATTTTTTAAAAATAAAAACATAATTCCCAGCTGATACATTGAATATCAAATATGAATCTGTTTCCATTTGCACAATTGCGATGGACAGGAGAGAAAACCTTTCGCAAGAGACAAAACACTATGGGGATTAGTCTGATTTACCAAGTCAGTTATCCTCTCTACTTGAATGAAAGCAACTGAATTGATCAATCCTACCCAATGAAGGCCCCATGGCCATTAGGCCGTCTGTTGAACTAGAAATTCTTTTATTCAGGTTAAACTAGAAAATTCTTTACTGATAATTTTAATCAAACAACAATGGGAAGTACACTTCTCGGCTCCCCAAGTCTTCCAGCCAATCTCCCCGTTCAGACATCGACCATTATATGTCTCCCAAAGAACAGCGACTGTAACAACATGGGCCTGGGACCTTATAAATGCTTAACAGGTGCCATTTAAAATATGATAACTTTAAAATAGATTAGATAGTAAAGTATGACTCACTTTGCCCTTCTCCGGTATATACAGATGCCAAGGATGACTAAAACGATGATGACACAGAGGATGGCAGGTAGAAGGATGGCAACCAGCGTTCCCTTATCACTGCCTGTGGCCGCCTGACCCACATACTTCTCACAGCGCGCGCCGCTGTAGTCGCTCGGACACTCGCACAAGGTGCACAGTGGCGTGGTAGCTGGAGAGGTAAAGATGATCAAGTTATTACATAACCTATCTTGTAGAGCATCATAAACCAAAATATCAAACATGTAATGTATAAGGGTAAAAGGCTTGATTTCCATATGTACGGCGTTGGGTTTATTTTTTGAATACTTGTGTATTCTAAGTTTGAACATTTGTGTATATATCTAGAGAATTTATGATTGTAAACTGTTGTAAGTTCAAATATTGTGTTTAAAGATCGTGGCGACGGATGAAAACAGCTGGCAACAGCTATAGCTTTTTTTTCATTTGAAATACATGTACAATGTACATTCTTTGGGGTCTTAACGAAATAAAACGAAATAATGGGCTGCCACCTGACGGTGGCTGCAGACAAGAATAAAAAAAATCGTTTATTGTTAATTCTTGGCTTGGTGTTGATGACATTATATTGTTATTTGTTATCAAAAACGACGGTCGTTAGCTAGTACCCTCATCCCTATTTTTATTACAGTTATTCATCTCACCCATCTCACAACAGTTGTTGTTAGTATTAAGTTCTACATTTCTGTAACAAAACATTTCAAAAAGGGACCAAAGTCGGCAGACACCTGAAGACCTCTAACTAACTGTAACAGAACTGTCCGACCAATTGTAAACATGATCTATGCAATAAAGAATCCTTGAATTGAATTGAATTAATCAAAAGGAGATTACACATTTTTGTACGTTTCGTTCATATATTACAAGACAGGGAGAATTGAGATAACTGTAGTATAGAGAGACTTACCATCAGTGCTGCAGTCTGTGCATTGCCCACCATTTATACAGTGGCCCACACACTCCTCCAAGTTCTGGTTCATACAGAAGCGACCGAAGTATTCAGGGGTACACCTAAACAATGACAAAGTCAGTCACAGAGGTTGTGAAACACATTTAAACGCCATTGTCCATTTCTACTCGTAAGCCCATATAATGAATGTTTATTAGTGGGAATTTATCTTCTTTTTTTCCCGCGGTATTTTTTACCTAGGCAAATCTAATACATGTAGTGTATATTTTGATGACCCAAAAGAACTTAAAATTGATATTTTGCTGAAAATTTAGTTATAAATGGAGGAATTCCGGGGAGATTTGTCCGGTTTTGGAAGTTTAAAAAAATACAGGTATGATTACAAATACTGAAAACGTGCATATGGCACCATCATATCCTATGCATATCTAATAAATTAGAAATATGAAGAGAGGGAAATTCTCCAAACAAGTAAATCAGAAATACTTACTTGCAGCGGTACTTAGAAGCCTCATGCACACACTTGCCGGTGTGACAGTTGAGAATCTTACAGCCTTTCTCCATGCCACAGTCAGTGCCTGTATAGCCCAGCTGGCAGGAGCACCTCCAACTGCCTGTCCCAGGGGCTGTCAATATGAATATTATTAAGATTTTCAGTTTAATTCTATGCCAAGTTATTAGGAATATGCCAGAAATGTTATACACGTTCTGGTTTTAAAAGCAATGCCAAAGTTAGTACAGAATAAGCTTTACAAATGAGCAGTAGATAAACATACACCACCTTTCGATTCATACTTCTTATGATTTTAGATAGATAGATACATAGATGGATAGATAAATAGATAAATACTGAAACTAGCAAATAACTAACACAACAGCGTGTATTCCTATCAGTATCAATCAGCTATCAACTAAGAGTAAGTGCTGAAGCTTTTTTATTTTTGAAATTGTGTAATTTGATGCTATAATTATCGTGTGTTAAGGATTAAACTTACCCTTTTCACATAGACCTCCATGCTTACAAGATGGAATACAATTTGGAACCTGGTGATCGGTGCAATCATCACCGATACATTCTAAAACAGAAACAAACGTAGATGATGAGACATGTGTTAATGGAGAATTTTATAGGCAGATCTGTTGTTATGTTTCAATTGGATGTCATTTCATTCTGTTCATTACTTTAAATGGATAAAGTATCGATAGCAAACATGAGATTCTAAAAACTTCCCAAAATTTGCACTTAACGAATTCAACTGAAAATGAGAAATGACTGAAGCACTGAATGGCAACGTGGAGCGTTCCCATGAGTTATGATATAATTTATTATATATATTAAATTTAGTTTGTTTGTTTGTTTTAAAACAAATTTTATTTCTTAGGGGTTTCACAGATGTGTGATATGTCTCTTTTTTCGAAATATAACCTCTCTTTATGTACATTGCATTTTACTTGTTTTACGAATTCGATCTTGCTTACAATGCTGTAAATTATCATACCCTAACCTTACTACTGCAACAATAGTTTAAACATTCAGATTAATGGCATATTCATGCTTTAGGATCCTAAATTTTTCTATCAATAGAAGATAAATTATTTTTAAATTTTGTCTGTGGCCTCATTAAATTTAGGAAAATGGTTCGCGTATAAAAACAATTTTATCAACTCTTATATGCACCTTTAGAGGTTTGTGGTAGTGATCACCTTCCAACCTCTTCATTTCTATTCCTTCAGTTTCTCCTTAAATTAATAATGTTATGTCACACCGATAGTCAGATAGGGAACACCAAGCCTGGGAGCAGTTCAGTGTGACAGTACACTTACCTGACTGTGTCTGACAGCGATCCCCTGTGAATCCTGTGGTACAGTTACACACAGGCAAATTATCCTTGAGTTGACAGCGGGCACCATTGAGACAGTGATCCTGACAGGGGTCCACACACTGCCTCTCACACTCATCGGCACTCTGTCCTTTCATCACTTGACACTTGGGTGTGAATCCCTCGTCACACTGACAGCTAGGCTGACCTCCTCTGTCACGTACACAGTAACCATTGCTACACGTGAAGTTGGTGCACGACGTGCCATGACATGTGCATGTCTCGCAGTGTGCACCTGTAATTGGTACATAGGATGATCGGTTAATTCATTCATTCATTAATTCATTCATTGATAACAATTTTATTCTAGAAATACAGGGAGTTTCAGGGTTGGAGGCTTACTTTTAATCTTTCTCGATTGTATTACATCGAATAGAATATTTGTTTTCATCTGGAGTCTGTCATTTTCCATGCAATTATAATAAAATGCAGCTCACCTAAGTCAACTGACAGAGCATGAATAAAAGATTGCCAATTGAGACTCACAGATATTACCAATTAACAAGTACGAACATTTTGATTGAAATAGTGGTCAAGGGTCATATCAGGTTACTTACCTATAAAATCAGGCATACATTCACATATAGGTCGGTCGTCCTTAATTTTGCATTTTCCTTTATTGTAGCATTTAAACTTATCACAGTTGTTCTGCTTGGGTTCTAGACAAGTCGGCCCTTTATATCGGTAATTGCATCTATAAAAAGCAATTAAGGAAGAGACAATTAAGCAAGGAAAGGATGATCCCAGAACATAGGAGTACCTGAGATAATAAGATAATATAGATTTTAATGATAATAAAAAAAAATTAAGAATAGCTGAAGGATTATATCATTTAGGGAATACAATCATAAAATGAAAAAGAGAGTAGGAGAGGGAAATGTAAACCTACATGCAAGATGGCTCGCCAGTGCTCTTGTTCACCTTACAGTGGCCAGCATTTTGGCAGTAACCTGCGCAGATAAATGTCTGACACCGCGATCCTGTGTAACCTAATGGACACCTGAAAGGAATATCAATAAACATATTTTTTTTTACAAACAAGTCATCTTACGTCAAACAATGCATTGTTAATTAACCTAAAAGGGACAACCTAAAAGCGAAAACATGAATTGATTAATTGTCATTTGGCCCTCCAAATGGACTTTCAAGCGTCATCTCTCCTTCCGTGCACCTTTCTAAGCATTTATGTTTAAATGTTTTATCATAAAAAGAGCTACAGCACCATAGCTGCTAGGAAGTGAGACCAGTGGAAAATACTTTCATAGATATATATAAAGACAGTACTTACTGGCAGGTTGCGTTGTTTTCGCCCCTCTTGCATACTCCTCCTGCTTTGCACCAATGATAACAGAGGTCATTCTGGCATCGCAGACCCGAATAGCCTGGCCCACAACTGAACAAAGACAGTAAGCAGGGTTAAACAGCGAATGACAAATTCCCGTGGAGGACACATTCATATTAGTAGTAAAGAGAAAATACAAGAAAATAAATGGGGGAAAAAAGAAAAGTTGGCTTGCCATTTGGGCAAATATTATCGAGGTGTCAGAAACTACTTTTACCATATCGATTTTTTTTCATTCATTTCGTAGTTGCTTGTCACTTGACATTGAGCCTTGCTTTGTGCAAGTTCTTCAGATAATGCCGATCTTTCAATTAACCTTGAAGAACAGGTGAGCAGCAATGTGCAGTTAGTTACGTAACAATTTATGATCATCCATGGTCATCATAAACCTATTTTAACGCTTAATTTTCCATTCTTTTTTAAGTTACACTCGTGAGAGCTACATGATTTGTCCCTATATGCAATCTACATACTGGCATTTCCTGGTTCCTGACTCAGTTCGTCGGCAGGAGGCGTTGTGGAAGCAGAAGTCTTGACAGTCTCCGGCGAAGTTGTCCTGCTTCTTGGTGCATGCTTTACCGGTGGTGTCGGGCTCCTGGTCCTGTGGACACACGCAGCGGTAGAAGGGGGACACGGGGATGTTCAGACACATCATGGTCGATCCACACAGGCTGTCGTTGGTGCCACATTTGTTGATGACAGAATCTAAACACGGGCATAAGTTTGAGTTTTTTCCCATAAGAACAAACATTAATGTGAATAGGGAGGTATATAGTTATACTAACATATAAATCTTTGGCATGAAGAAGGGATTAATTAATTACCAAGCTGGACGTTTAAAGGCTTGGCTCGTCATATATTTGAAAAAAATCGTGTGTAACATTCGCAGTTAAAATGAAGACACACGAGCAGCTGGGTTATAAAACTGTGTCTACTCGGTTTATGTAGACTTCTCTCCCTTAAACATACGCACAGTTAACTACTTAAAATATACTATATTCACATATACTATTGTATTTTTCCAGGGAAAACAAACCAGACTCAGAGACTAATATATTAAAAGAAGGAAGTCAATTTATAATGATAGTTACCGTTGATAAGTCTGCTGTCCTGCACCTGATCCTGCATGATCAAAATGTCCCTGATGCGCAGAAGTCCACGCGCTAGTATGACATCGTGCATGGCATCGTGCTTGCCATATTTGGGCACCTTCCTTATGATGTGTGTGCGGAATGTAGTAACGTATAAATAATCTTCAAAAACTGATATCCTGTACGGGGCATCATGCGTCTCTGTCCATTTCCTTGGCGTCTGGCGGTATCTGAAAATAGCCAATTTACCTCTGTAATACTTTGTATTATTCATTTCATAAATTTGCATTGCCAAATGTATGCAGCGAGCAAATAATTGCAGATTAATGTCGTCAGATATCCACCACATTCTGAATAATAATAAGGGACTAATTTAAGTTTTGGGAAACAATTGCTGCCCCTTATCTACGATAATGGAAGATTTTATTAATTTCAGATATGGAATAATTACCTCATGGGCCTTCTCTTGAAAATGGGTTTTTTATTGCGGTGCTTACAGTTACATCAGAAGACCATTGTCAATTAACATGAAGTATGTTACACAAGGGAAATACCTCTCAGTTCTCTGATGGGAGAACTGGTTTTCATTGGAATAAACTACACAAATAATTAAACATAGATTGGTCTAATACCTGTGTGGTTCAGGCATGTCTAATGGAATGGTTTCTATGGTGCCTTTCTTGATGTCGGTCCAGTAGAGGCGTCGGTTGGGGTAGTCAATAGCCACGTCAGCAGGCCAGACTATATCATGAGAGATGACCACTGTCCGGTTGCTGCCATCTAACCACGAGGATTCTATCCTAGGGTTACGTCCACGGTCCGACCAGAACATTCTCCTGTAGCAAACAAGCATCCACACATTAATGTCTCCCAATAGGAAAACTCCATACCAACTGCACCAACCTCGGCGGACATCATACTTTTCGTGACCTATTTCTTTCAGCCACCTCGATATAAAAGCTGCATACTGTTGAAAGGTAATGACTATATGAACAGACACCATTACTACGACTCTTTTGTGAGCGCTAACCGTAGAAATAATAATGCATCTATACTGAACATCAATAGAGCAATATGTATGATAAAAATGTATAGAAATATTTGTCTGTTTTCTTGTATAAACAATAACAAAGGTATACATATCATATGAGAGAAGCAGCTCTCTGCCTTAACCTTATTAACAATCTTACACCTTGGAGTTGCTTTAAAAGAATGAACCGTCAGATGCGAGGAGCAGATTGGTACCGTGTGATAAAAACTTACCCCGTTCTGGGATCTACGGCCAGGGCAGTGGGAGAGTCTATGTTGGTGGAGTGTATGGTTTTCATCATACCACTCTTTATATCCAGCATCTGTATGAGCTTAGTCTCTGTATCCATCCAGTAGAGGCGCTGGCCTACCCAGTCCCACGTCAGTCCAATCGGCTTCTTCACGTTTTTAATCTGTCAATCATTACGTAACGTGTGTATTTAAAATCTCATTCTCTTCTCATATTTCACACATATTGGATACAATATTGGTTGTAAAAAAGTCAACTATAATATAGAATTTAAGTTAAAAATTGGTTTGTAACTAGTGAAATCCATTTATTATTTTTTGTAATTGTTTTACTAAATCATCTCGATGTAAAAGGAGTCAATATACAGGGTGCAACGTAAACCACCCCTGGGGTGAGCGTGTCATACATTTTTAATAATTTCCTGAATAAAATATGTTTTAAAAAAAAAGCCTTTTGGGAAGTTATAAAAACATCTTTTCAGGTGAACAAAAATAATTTCTATTCATTATTCATCCATTTATAATTATGTATTTCTCCCTATGAAAACAACGCCTTTGGATGGGGGAAATATAGATTTTCATGTACAATTGTAAAGGAAGATATGCTATCTGATAAGGCAGAACACAAGTTTTTTTGTTGTTTTTTTAAATTTCTTATACTAACAACTCCGATGAATCCCCCAGATCTGAAATCTAAACAATGTCACAGCACATGACCTTCTCAAATATATTGAAATCACAAAAGAGCTTACATTTAGCGCATCCAAGCCTGGTGGAATTTCTTGCTCGGGCGTGTCATCTTCGGAAGGCGAGTTGCCCCTCTCTTCTTCCTTGGTTCCCTCATTGTTGTTATTGGTGTCCCGACGTCGGCGGACCGTGAGTGTACCTTCACCATCTTCAGGTAGATTGAATTTATTGATGGATACAGTCACGGGGCTGAAGCTGCCTATGTATACCACCTTATTGGCCACATCCACAGCCATGGATGTTATTTGGAAGTACACATTAGACTGATCCTGTAAACAAGGGACACTTCATTGAGTAAGTCTTCGTAACAGAGAGATAGTATTCCAGATATATATTTTTTCACCTGTGTAATAGAAACAATTCAATGATGTGTATTATGTACTTTTACAACGTGTGAACCTTTTTCTTTACATCCTCTCCGTGCAGGGCGAGTTACTCCCTAAGGCCTGACATGCATGGCTATGTCTTCTGGTTGGGCCAGGTCACAGCTTATAGATCTATATAATCTAATAAAGTTCCCCTATACATTAATCTGTTGACTACATAATAGGAGGGAGGACTGTAAGGTTCCCGTACAAATATAACTTCATATGGGTCGGGTCGTCCATAAATATACAATTGGCAGCTCTACACATTTAGTAAATTCTGATAAATTAGGCTCAACTTATGACAAATACTTGGTATTTGTATATATCTGAGTACACCTGGTATTGCGATGGTTCAAAAAGTCTGTTCTGTCGAACTGTATTTTGAGCCTCATTTTTCTCTTAAATTTGGGTTGTTTCAGAGGATTTGTGAAGACGAATTGTACATTTTCTTACGAATTGACCCCTATATCAATAACACTTACCTCTGGTCTGGGGTAGACACGTTGGTACATGCCAGTAGGGTTGAGATCTGATTTGTGGATCTGGTTCTCAGCACCAATGAGCATGAAGGGTTTACTGCCGGTAGACTTACACCCGGTGCCATTACTATAGTGGTGAATGTAGCCTTCGACACAGGCACATTTATAGGTACCTCTTTCATTGACACAGGCCTGGGGACATACCCCGAACTCTTTACACTCGTCTTTGTCTGAGAATAGGAGAGCAACATAGAAAATTAGAAAGCGTTCATTAATGCATTATAATAATTTTCATCAAAAATACTGCATAAAAACAAAAAAGGGAGATTTCATATGCATAACATATTCACCACAAAATACAGAATAAAATATCTTCTCACGAAGGAAAGAGTGTGAAAGTTGTATAGCTTTTGGCAAAATTTGCTTGTGTTTCAACCATTTTTGCCAAAACCAGGCTGTTTAATTCAGATCCTATAGCTGGTCTTCCACTATAAACTCCGGGGGTAGTATAATACTATCTATTGCTGAGAGAAAACACGCTAACATGTGTTATACCCTAATCATTTTTTGAATATTAACAATGGATCTTTAACATGCATAGTGTCATAGACAACCAGACACACGGCCGGCCTTTGGTGATCCAGGTTTCCAACTACAACACTCCCATGCCTCTGGGTGGAAAGCCAGCACGTTAGCCCACTGAGCCACCCCTGCCCCTGAACCCAACGTCTCCTGCCTACCTTCACACATGTTGTTGGAGTGGAACTCGTAGCCCTGTCTGCAGGCGCAGTGCCCGACTGTGCTGGGGACACCGCTACTCTTCTGGCACATCATGTGTTCATCGAGGCACTGGGTGTCATTACTGCACGTGTCCCACTTGTCTGCAAGTACAATAGAAATTTATCATTCACTCGAAGTATCAAAGTCGCTGAAGAAGAGTCAAGGTGACTCGAATCGTTGGATAAGTGGGAAGGAAAAAAACAAAACCCGAATCCAAATGTCGTCATCCTTTCATCGTTAACAAACCACGGGTCAAACCAGTTAGTAGTGTGATCCACCACCATGAATTTATACATGTTCATGACAACTCCCAAAATGTTACGCACTGGCATAATGATTTATTCACAGACCCGAGATGGGACAGTATCGGGACAGAGGCTTACAAAAATGGGATTGTTTGTTACATAGATTCTTTCATTTAAAAAAAGTTTGAATAGAAATACACGAAATATCAATATGCAATGTTTATCAATAACGTATGAGTAGAGATCTCATTGGAAGTAATGTAAAACGTAACATAAATATAGTTAATCAAACAGAAGTCTAGATACAGATGTAAGACACTTACGGCATACATCGCCCTCATCAGAACCGTCAGCACAGTCGGGGTAGTTATCACAAACATAGTGCAAGTCCAGGCACTGTCCAGTATCCCTGCATTTAAACGCACTGGTCGGACATTTCTTATAGCCACCTGAAACACAATATAATATTGTACGAGCTCTCTACTGTATTAATGTATGCTAAACTGGACAGGGGTATCCCTAGCGATTCTAATCTGCTGCCTAATTTAGGAATATTATTACCTATAATTAATCATTTAGCATGTCCGCAAATTAAATAACCAAAAAAGAAATGATACATAATCCATGAACTAAACTATATACATGTATAGTCTGTATGCAGTGTCAGATATGGATTAGTTGCAATCCCTCTCATTTTGCTGATAAGGATGAATACGGCACCTTTGGCAAGGGATCAAATTTAATGGAATTTCGATCAACATATAATAATCTGTTAGGTTCATGTCTGTGACGTGATCAATCAATTAATTAATTAATTATCGAAGTGATGGAAGACAACCCAGAACATAGGAGGGAAGTTACGGTTTGATTTATTAAGGTTTTTGTATTGGGGTTCCGACGTTTCGGGCACATTAGTCCTTTTTCCATGATTTAAAAATGAATTAATTATCTGCTTACAGTTGGCCTCGTCTGTGCCGTTCTTGCAGTGTTTCACGCCGTCACACACGTGTGAGGAGGGAATACACTGGTAGTCACTACACTGGAAGTACCCAGGCAAACACGTATAGGACTCTGAAATCACAAAATTAACATTCAATTTATTTATTATTACCACTGAAAAAAAAACCACTCAAATTTAGATAATTTATAATAGCACCCATGCATTCTCATTCATTAACATTAACATTCTTTTCTTTTTTTTCTTTACTTAAAGGTCTGCATTCTTGTAGAGTTGGTTTACAGTATTTTTCTATGAATATTTCGCATCAAAATGACAGTCAATACCAGATCTATACTTACTGCAATTTGTTTCATCCGACTTGTCAAAGCAATCGAGTTGTCCATCGCATCTCCAGGAGCGTGGAATACACAGGGAGCTCTCACATCTAAACTGGTCGTCGAGACATTTTTTGGCTGGAGGTGAGATCAGAAAATAACACTTAAATTCTGCACTGTAAGAATTTTACAATTTATTATGTTTGCCATAATAATCTGCAGAACTATAAATTCCTTTATGTGAATAAATGGTCATTTAGAGAAGAGCGAGCCTGCTTACATCGACATGACCAGGATTATAACTTCAGATTTATAGGGAATTTAAGTTAGTGGAAATTGTATCATAATCAACTCACTGCAATTCTCCTCATCCGAGCGATCGTCACAGTCAATAGTATCGTCACATTGCCACTCTTTGGGCAGGCAATAGTTGGATGTCTTACACCTGATATGTTAGAGCAGTAATTTATAAATAAATGTAAGTACTAAGTGGTTAGTTTTCACTAAACAAAGAAAGTTAGCATGTAAAAAGATTAAACGGTCGCTTAACAAGAGACTGTTTAATATAGATCCTTTAGTGTTCTGCAGTGCATTTCCAACACTATCTCTCTCAATACACATATACCTAGATCCATATTAATGCTTTCCAGTATTCTTTTGTAGATTTATTTCATTACAAATTAACTCCTGCCAAAAAATCTTTTCCTAAACAATCATCTTTGTTACCTGAAGTGTTTTTCTGCGGGTTCACAGTTCTGAGTGTTGGGACAGTCCTTCTCGTCACTGTTATCTAAACAGTGTCTGTTACCATCGCAATGGAAAGTCTTCTGTATACATCGCTTGTTGTCACACCTGAACTCACTCTCCGAACAGTTCCTGGGTTGACAGTTATTCTGTTAACAGTGAAGCAAGCGAAATAGACATCATAAACACAGAACGGGACAGGACATAGGTATATCATAACGTATTCAGATAGTCAAAAAGTTTAAAAAAATAAAATTGTGTGGGTATTCCTGTGAAAAAAATTCCATTATTTTCTGCCACCCATATGATCACTGGTATATTATTATCGTTTACCCTTCAATTCACTTCTTTATTATATTATAGGTAAATACCAATACAATTAGGAGTACACTTCTGATTTACGTCAGAACACAAACTGTACTAAGTCAAAATCATATTGTTTATTGAAAAAGAGAAGGCAACTTTTGTAAAAGACTGACCTCGTCTGATCCATCCTGACAGTCGTCATCGTAGTCACACTGCCAGCGGCCGGGTATACATCGGTTGTTGTCACACTTGAAATAGGTAGGCTCGCACGTCGCTAGTTCTGTGTAATACATGTAACGATTTAGACACATAAAGCATGCGAGAGGAAGGTGAGTAAATTATACTCCTGGAGAGTACATACATGTTCTTGGAAATTTCTTCAGGTATGTGTACCGATAGTTAGGCTAGACATGGAATTGTCTCGAAGCTAAGTGATTGACACTGCTCCTGCACTATTGGCAAGCTCAACAATTTAAGCGATATGTAGACCAGTATCGGTTATTATATTGGGAGTATTAAAGTATTGGCATGCAGGTTTATATGTACCCATGTTTCCCTTGATATAAATGTCTGAACTGCTTAATTGTTCCATTCATTATTTAAATCCTGCTTTCATAATAGTGCGGCATTAACTTAACTGCCATATTTGGGCTAGCTAGACTCTTCATAAATGTAACGACTCTTTCCGTATCTCTTCTAGGTAGACATAGTAGCCGTAATCTCTGTAACCAGCAACACTTAAGCGAATTCAAATCTAGGGCCCGAACAGATACAGATGTTCTCTACCCTTTTGTCAAAACCAAGACGAGTGAGGAATAAAGAATATTTTAATTGAATTGAATATACTCACGACATTCGTTGACAGGCTCATCACTGTCATCCTGTGCACCGCAGTCGTTGTCTCCATCACACTTCCACGACTGGGGCACACACCGCCCTGACGTCTCACACTAAACATAGAAATACTGGCGTCAGAGTGCTTCATTGATAGTTCACCCAATCACACAAAATCACTCGCCCGTTAGCTCATTTAACAAAACTATTTTTTATTTCGGCCATGTCGGAAGACCTACCATGTAGAGGCATAAGTCCAGTTCTAGAACTGTTTTATAATGCAGAATAAAATATCAATATATATATATATATATATAAAAACAAAATGATATTGTTTTTATCCATAGTTTAAGTTCCTTATATAGATTCCCTACGTCTACCCATGTAAGAAACAAACAATATTTTTTACAAAACCTTGAATGCATTCCATGCAAAAAAAGCTTCTCAATTTCGACTTTATACATCATCAAAATAAATAGATAAATGAAGACAATCAATGAAAGAATACAGAAAAAAAAACTGACTTCTTCGGGATGGCCCCTTAAATGTGACGAAATAAGACATACAATGATATGCTTTGAAATGACGAATATGTATCATGTTGGTTTGGGTTAAGTGTTTTTTAAAAAGTTATTTGGGGGTTTCTTGAGTTTTTTTCTACGGGGCTACATTTTAGTTCATCTCCCTGTTGGCCTCTCCCTAGTAACTGGGGGACGAGTTTGGTTTTTTGGGGTTTTTTTGGTTTGTTTTTTTTTTGGGGGGGGGGGGGGCGGGTTGTGTGTGTGTGGGGGGGGGGGGGGGTGGAAACTGAAATTAATTTAAAAAAGTGTTGCGCTACTTTGATAACCTCGGATAGCTCCTTACCCTGAGGTAACCTGCGCGGCACGAGGAGTTCCTGCAGGTGCTGGGTTCATCTGAGTTGTCTCCACAGTCATTGTCATGGTCACACCTCCATACATACGGGATACATCGCCCATTCTTACACTGGAACTGATGCTGGGCACACGTCTGTGTTGCTGCAACATATATACAATACAATATATTGATTGAGCTGCCCAATGCTGATGAGTGTTGATTATATATGGATACAGAGCTCACACAAGTAGCCAATGAAACATTGTGGGAAACATTACGTCTCATGTAAGTAAATGTGCTTTAGTCAATGTCTGAGATTTTCTTCAAGATCAGCGGGAGGCTTGATGTATGTAATTAATCTGACGATATCAAGGTGTTACTCGAAATCGGGGAGGTATAATATATACCCCCGTCGAAATAAATCCAATAATTAATGTTACCACCTAAAATACATTGGCTACATCTTTATCAAACCTATATCACATTAATGTATACATCTTTTATAATTAGAGATATATATGTATACTGATCCAACTTAATCACACAGGTAAAGACCTTATATAGGGATATAGATATAGGGTCTTTAACAATAACACCACTGATTGAAATAATGTAATATCATATCATAATATAATATAAATAAACGGAAACAAGATTATTAACTTAAATGACCTGGTTGGTTCGTATTTGATAAACTCCGATCTGATCTATGATATTATTCTATTCTATTTAATTACGTCATGTTTTTCTGCCGAGTAAATGCTATTTGTAACCTTTATCTAGATGTACTATCCACTGGGAAAAGTGCCCTTCCGGGCATAATGCTGAGATAGAATAAAATATTTAAACAAACAAATAAAGTATAAAGCCCTACATTCAGTAGAACAAACTAACACTTACGACAGTTCTTTTCGTCGCTGCTGTCGGCACAGTCCGCGTTGCCATTACACTTGTGAGAGAGTGGGATACACTTGGACTCGTTCAGACACTTGAACTGCGTCTCCAGACACGTGTGTCCGTCACAGTTGTTCTCGTCCGATCCATTGAGGCACTGCTGCACGCCGTCACAGATCTGGGTGGGTGAGATGCAGTGGTAGTGGGAGGTGGCCCCCTCGCACTGATACAGCCCTGTCTGCCGGCAGTGGTACTTGGTGCAGCTCGCTGGCTCGTCAGCGCTGGGGGAAGGACGGAGGAGATACGTATGTATAGAACTATTACTTAAAATTATTGATTTATAAATTTGATATTTTTTGCGAAGTAGAAGGTGTAAGTCTCAATGATTGGACTGCCTGGTCAGTTTATGAGGTGGTTTTATTTTGTGCAATGCTGAACATGTCCTTACTATTTTCTTGAAGGCCACACACAATTTATAATCAATTTAAATGTCTATATGCCTTTATAGCTGGTGTCAACTTTGTTGATGCATCGCCTCGATCTCTAAACCATAGATTTAATGTACGAGCGTTAACTCAACAAAAATAACGATTAATCCTCTTTCATCAAATCTATAGATATTTAACCATTCGAAAATATATGTATCTATGTATAGGATCCCATAACCATCATGCTTATTAAGGATAACTGAGTCGATACAGAGAGATCTTTAGATCGATTAGGCAATAAAGTCGGCAATGGAGTATTTTTGATTTACTTTGAATGGTTTACATGAAGCAATAAGAAAGGAAATATATTTTGCTGCTCGCCGGATAATGAGCATAGTAAGCTAGCCTAAAACCAACTGCGAGATCTGAACGAGAAACAAATCAGTTGAAATTGTGTAAAATAAAGAAAAGTAAAGGGTATAAACTTACCCATCACCACAATCGTCCTGACCATCACACTTCCACCAGAATGGAATACACTTGTGGGTCTTGGAACAGTGGAATTCAGAAGATGTACAGTTGGCGATGCAGCTGGTCTTGTTCTCTGAGGGGTAGTGGTGCTCCGGGCACGCGCACACCCTGTCTCTGCCGCCTGGCTTGATAAGACAGAGAGTACCCTCGCCACAAGGCTTACTCTCACATGGGTTACGCATCTTCTTGTAGTTGTTCACAAACTGTCTGTACGGATGGAATATCTGCAATATACACACAGAATTTTTTTAACAAAAAGATAGGGCAAAACCCAAAAACAACGGGGACAGAAGCTGGATTTTTTTGTTTGAGGTTTATTGGGGGTTTCAACGTTTGAAGGGCCCTTCAAGTTCCCTTCATCAGGTAGGTATTATCTTATTTTTTTAATTTTAAAAAATTGTAAACAATTCATATTCAGGACGTATTGCAAGTATGTTTAGTTTCCTTGGTTATTGGGATAGTATATGTATTGGACCGAGAAACGTCAGTGACAGTATGACGATTGTGGTGGGCTAGAGATTCATAATTTTTAATTCTTAAAATGGATGATACTATGATTGGAAAATAGCAAAGGGTGTCAGCATGAAGGGAGGAAGAATATACCTGAATGTCCATAGGTCTGTGTATAGTAGTGGTGATGTTCATGCGCGACTTGCCGGTATATTTGTGCGCTCTCTCAACGCTCTTGTACTCCCAGTCAGTCCAGTATACATAGTCTTCAAATACTGCAACCAAAAGTGTACTTAGAGACAAGCCCCGAACTATCCCTAAACATGGATTCTCATCATTTCTAGGATTTCAGAGATATTCAGTAGTTCAGGAACATGAAAGAGTAAATTTCTACCTGGTATGAGATGTAAGCTAATAATTGGAATACAGTAAACAAAGTATAAAATTAAAACCTCTAATGAATAGCTCAGGTACAGACCAAACAAGATATAGATTATAAAGACTTCTACGGCTTTTACGGCTTTACGATTATACTCTGTGGAATAAAACGAGAGAGAGAGATGGAGACAGAGATAGAGAGAGAGAGAGATATGGGGGAGGGGGGCGGTGGCGAGGGAGAGAGGGAGATAAGAAGACTTACCAACAATGGCAAAGATATGGGGGAGATGGTCTTTCATCACATATCTCCTATTCTTGCCATCCAGATCAGCCAGGGCTATATAGTCAAGCCTGGCGTCTGCCCAGAAGACGTGTCCCGTCATGTAGTCGATGGTGAGAGCATTGGGCCAACTCACGTGGTCAGTGACAATTCGCTCCGGTGTGGATCCGTTCATACCCAGACGTCCTATGTGGGCCTCATCTCCCCAGTCAGAGTAGAACAGGTAGCCTTCGTATCTGTGTAGAAGCAGGTAGGTAAATCTTTATATTGCTCTTTAGACAGGTTTTAACATGGAGCTGAAGGGAAGGCAATTTTTTTGCTCTAAGCCTAGCAAACCTAAAACTTTTGCTAAGGTCATAAATATTCGTTTTGAAAAAAAAAAATTCCGATTTTGCCCCTAGCAAAACTAAATTCGAATATGAATATTCGTTTTGAGAAAAAATAATCATTTTGATTAGCTGTCTTATACCAAACGGTTTCCTTGGATGTGTTATTTGGAATGAAAAAGATGGCATGTGAGCGATGGAATTTTGTACGAGCAGCGAGACCAACATTATACCATTCAGTGAATGGCCTGATACCGCTCATTCTATATCACCTCTCTGGTTTCATATATAACTAATATCATCATGGTAACCATCCTGGTTACGTGAAAAACATCCTACGAGGACGTTCACACCCTACACTCAGCAGATTTATTGAGCAAGGGGAGGGGGGCATTCAGTTCATTACCATACTTAGTGACACTAAAACCCCCTTGTCCACTAAGCCGATTCTCATGCGATTTAGTGGACAAGCAAAATCGCATGAGAATCGGTTTAGTGAATATGGGCCTTATTAAGGATACTCACGGGTGTACAGCGATGGCTCTGGGTTCCTGGATGCCTTCCTTCAGTAACACGCGCCTGTATTTGCCGTCCAGTCGGGAGACCTCTATGGTGTCGGTTGTCTTATCGCACCAGTACAGATTCCTACCTACCCAGTCTACAGCTATACCATCAGGGTTACGTAGCGTGGTGCTGTGCAATACCTGCAGACATATTATTATAGGACGATTGAATCATGTTTCCCAAAGCAAGACCGTCGCACGAGAAACGTCAAATTGTGAACAGAATTACCTCTTTAAAACCCAAATATTCAAGTAAAAGTTATATTCTCTCATATCTTTTCATTGTATTTCTCAGGATTTTCACAGATATGTGATATGTCTCATTCTTCGAAACAATAACCCCCATTGTACATCATTTAATCAATATATAACCTTACATCTCGATAAACAATGATCATTATAATTTAAAACCTAACCTGTCTGTTGATGCTTCAATTTGCTCCACTCATTTCTTTTTGAAGCAAGACTTTGGCACACTAATATCCCTTAACTCAAGATGAGCTTGTACGGTACTTTAACATTTACCGATATCTATTATTCATAATCTAAAACTTCATATTCACCAAGTGTCCTTTACAGACGCAAATTAAATCTGCGGCAATAATTTCTGCACTTGACATACTATCATACCTCCATATTTTCGCTGCCGTTGACAAACATGCGCATGATCCTGGACGCGGATGACGTCACATCCGACCAGTACATACGCTGCTCCTGCCAATCAAAATCAAGGGCCACGGCGTTTGTGAGGTTCTTGGCGACGAGTTCTACCCTGGTGCCAGTTAGTGTGATGTTACGGATATAGTAACGGTTGGAGATGAGGATATAAGGCGGTGGTACAGCTGCAAAGAAAGGAAAATAATAAGCTTAGAACAAGTTGTTATTTAAGTTTAGGCATGCGCCAGAAGATTTATCAGAGTTACATGACCATTTGTATATTTAGAAACACAAAATAAAGAGTTCCTTATGTCTATCTTATAATTATTGAGGCTATTTTCAATAGAGACTAAGTGATAAATACGAATGCTTACTGTCAGTTTCTATGACCTTGCATGACATCTTGTCTGAGCCGAGTCTGAAGCCCTCAGCACAGGAGCATCTGAAGCTACCGTGGGTGTTGTGACAGTAGTGAGAACACAGCAACTTGGTCTCACACTCGTTAATGTCTGCAAGTGCAAAGATGGTACATGAATAGGTATAGATAAAAGGTTTATTTCTATGTAAGAATCATATGTAAGATATGAATGATATAACTATAAAGGTATTTCGATGTAAGAACCAATAGATATTAGGAGTCCTATGTGTGTTGAAAATAAAGCGATGCCGTTGGGACTACATTGAAATTGAAATTGAAAGATCGTACTACATGAGCGATAAGGATATTTGACTTTAGCATTTAATGGATATTATAGATACCGCTACCAACTGTAATGTGACACAATTCCAATTTGGTATGTGAAGGAAATAACTGGCGTTTATTTTCATGTTATCTAACATTTTAGATAATTGCAAGTGCATTATTAAGTTATTAACACATGTTGAAGGGAAAATAAGGGAGAATGGTGGTTTCTTCATAGACGATAATGTGTGTTTTCCTTACCTTTACAGGATCGAGTGTCATTTAGGAGTTGGAAGCCGGGTTTACAGCTACACTTGTAGCCAACAGTGAGTTCCTCACAGTTGTGATGGCACGGCTTAGGTTCGAATGAGCATTCATTCAAATCTGGAAGCAATTACAATCATTAAATTATTCCTCTACGGTAATTACACTTGTATTAGTCTTGGACATATTAGTCGTATTGATACAAGTCCAAACAAAATAACAGCACGTGGGTAGGCCTTCGATTGAGACACGATGCATATTGGAATGGGCTTATCAATGGTCACTGCAACTAGGAAAATCACCGAATAATGTTAGTCACTAGATGTATATTATCTATATAACAAATTATTTGATAATAGATATATCAATTACTATGTATGAATTACCATTAGAATAGAGAACTCTTTATTTGCCTTTGTGATGATACATTGACAAAAAGAGTGTAGTCTTCTCAAACCATAGAACTATACTCAACTTGGGTTATAGTTCTATGCTCAAACAGAGGTCTTCCAGACCATGCCTATGTTTTGTCCTTGTAACAATATAAGCCAAATTAAAACAGCAAGGTTTAAAGTTGTGGCGTTTTCCTTTATACAATATATATCAATTATTCTACTTACGACATGACTGTTCGTCGCTCATGTCCCCGCAGTCATTCTGGCTGTTACAGAGCTGGTCCTTGTTGATACAGCGACTGTTCTTACATTCCCACAGCGAGCTATTGCCACAGAAGGCAGGGGCAGAGACGCATGTCTCGTTGGCTTCATCCGTGCCGTCGTCACAGTCGATATGGCCGTCGCACTTCTGGTAACTGGCGATACACTGGTGCGAATGTCCACAGGGGAACATGTCCGGTCCACACGTCTGGTAGTCTGTGGTGAAAACATGTTTTATATACATCCAGACGTTATATTGTTGATATTAAGGGTCAACTGCTGGATGGATATGATATTGTAAAAAGAAAGAATAATTTAATTAATTTAATAAATAAAGTAGTATCTTATCTTATCTTATCTTAATTGAGGGTGAATTTTTAATATTGGGATTATCTTCTATGGAGACAACAGTTGTACAACTGAGATGATCAAGCAAAACGTTAATTCATTCATAGGGAGATATTTTTAAAATATCAATTAAAATCAGATCATAGAGAACGCTACAACAAATGATACCAAAGCAGATTTCAGAGATATTATTTAACTAATATACAGATATTTGAGATATGCAATTAAATCGATTGCATATATAGAGAGAAGACCCAAATCAATGAAAAGAGTCAAGGAGGTATCACATTTTAAACCCAAGTTCGTTACAATAAAAACGGGATGAAGAAGTACAGCAGAAGTAAGCTTACTGCATATATCTGGCTCATCGCTGTTGTCGCCACAATCATCGTCTTGGTCGCAATAGAAGGACTTGTTGATACATCGCCAGTTGCGACACATATACTCCTGCTCCGTGCACACAACGTGAACTGAAGAGAAAGAGGGATTAATGTAAGGGTAAGGGGGTTAATATAAAGTAAATGGAACTCGATACTTCTCAATTACTCAATCACTAGCACCTCGTTCCATACTCACTCTCTATATATCAATTGAAAGACAGAATGAAGTTGCTAAGTAATTAATTAATCAAACACACTCAGTGAAGAAAGTCTCAGAGACAGTTCGAGTACCCCCGAGCCTGTAGGCCTATTGCTATGCCTATGGATTTGTTAATGTGCTTCGCCGAGTTGTTAATTTCATACTTAGCCTACAGAGAACTATGAAATTAACAACTTAAACAAGCGCCGTCGGATCTCCGCGAAGCACGTCAACAAACTGCGGAGGTAAGGTTAGAGCTATTTTTAGACAAGGTTTTAGCCTTCAGTACATACCACAGCCGTTGTCTGGGTGCTCGTCCTCTCCGTTAGTGCAGTCATCTTCTCCATCACACACCCAGTTCTTGGGGATACAGTTGCCCGTCTTGTTACATGAAAACTCGTTCTCATAACATGTGTGAGCAGCTAGAGAAAGAGAAATTATATATAAGAATTTTTTTGTTCATGTATTATAAGAAATGATACTATTTCTACGAGACCACACTACTTTCCCCCGTGAAAGCTACCATGCAACTGAAGAACGTCCCATTCTCCATACGTGGGTTACTAAGACCTCATTTGTACCCTTGGCGATGTCATGGTGACATCAACAAGGGGTGCTCTGGTTGCTTAGAATCATTATCCAAGCGGTTTTAACGTCATTATTAATAATATTAATTGATGTTAAAAAGGAATTTATTTCTAAAAAATCAGAAATTCTCACAAGAGATAAAAATGAGTATCTAAATAAATTATTCGGCTCACCGCAGTTAGTGCTCTCATCCGAATGGTCATCACAGTCAATGCGTCCATCGCAGTGCCAGGCGGCAGGTATACACATCTGGTCAGACACACACACCCACTCGTTAGGTCCGCACGTGTACTGGCAGCCCTTTTCATCAGACTTGTCATCACAGTCCTCGTCCTTATCACAGTACCAGTGCGCCGGGATGCACTCCCCGGAGTCACACTGGTGCCACCCGTCATGGCAAGGCGCCGGTGTAGCTGGAGCTAGGGGGAAAATATTTGTTATTCATTTTATTTGTTATTCATTATTTATTTATTAAACCGTGCATGTTTGGTTTAGTTGTTTTTTGTTGTGTTTCACCCTCAGCAAGATCCAAGAGTCATATCAATGGCTGGGAAGGGTGGTAATGTTTTATAAAGGCCGCTAATGGGATTCGAACCCATTACCCCAGCGAGCCTCTGGTTGCAATGGTTCAATGCCCCCCCCCACCCCCGACCCATATATGGATTGCTACGTTTTAATGCGCCATAAACCAAAGACAAAATTGGGAATGTATTTCTAATTGAGTAACAATTATATCTAAGATATATGATTGACAGTTTCTGTATGGTTAACAGTGATGGGTTATTTCGCTTTTTTAGAATATATTATGGGCGCTCCTAAGGACATATTGGCATAATATATATATCATCCTCTCTTTTAAATGACACTAAAAACTCGTCAGTTCAAGAATTGGCCTATAATAACATATCCAAATTATGTATAATTCATTCTCGGCCATTTCACTGTTTGAGTCATTGTAGATGGTAGGATACATTGAATGAAAACTTTTTTTAAAATTAAAACAAAGAGAAAACTCACTACTGCTGCAGTCTTCCTCGTCACTGTTGTCCCCACAGTCGTTCTGACCATCGCACTTCCAGGCCGCCTGGATACAGGCTGTAGTTGTGTTGCATTTGATCATTTTCTTGGGGTCTGAGCTTTCCTTTAGCGTGTGCGAACAGTCGGTAATGTTGACACAATTCATCTCATCCGACGCATCCTGACAGTCGTTATCGAAGTCACACCTGGAATTCAATCATCTTTATGAGTTCGTTTTATAGAAACAAGGTCAAGTCACTTCTTAGGTACTAGCTCAGCACTGCAAGTGATATGATATATCCAAATCCAAAGTAGTTCTTACCATCATTAAAAAAGAAGTTCTTATCATTATTAAAGAATGTATTATCATTATTTAAAAAGTTATGATTATTATTAAAATTATCAGAAAATTAAAGGGCCATCCTCTTTAAACGATGCCGAAAAATGCTAGGTTCCATGGTTAAAACATATTTCTTTCCAGCTATTCGTAATTTTTGTTAGTGGTAGCATTGCTTTAAAGAATGCCGTGGCGATATCGGAAATAGGCAGAGATGGTCATCTCAAGTTTACCTGTATTTAAGCTTGATACAAGCCTTGCTTTCAACGCACTGGAACTCATCGTGGCTGCAGTTACAATCTTGCTCATCAGTAGCGTTTTTACATTCTGGAACCTTGTTGCATTTCTTTTCCAGGGGTATACACTGCCCACCACCGCAAGCAAAGTACCCATCTGGACACTTGCGGGACTCTGTATAAAACATCCCCATTAACATTTATTTTCATTTTTTTTTACCGAGTTTAGGGTAGAAGCAGTTTAAATCGCCTCTATATATATAACATTTATAAGATAAATTGATGATACAATGTATACGTTTTTCTAAAAAAAATGTGCACAAGATATATTCTAAATATCATTAAAACTATTTTATCATGAGCAGATATATATTTTTGGTAACGTTAATATTGCATATTAATGGTTGAGTTATACCGTGTACGGTAAATATTCCATGCATTGCAAACCCAAATTCTGTCTTATCAATACCAATAAAAGAATAAAAGAAAATCCAGGAAATTACACTAGGCCAGAGGCCCTCCTTCTAGTTTAAAAAAATGTTCTCAGTAATTGTAACTTACTGCACATGGCTTTATCTTCGTCAGATGCGTCCAGACATTGAATATGTCCGTCACACACAACTTCCTGATTGAAACACTCGGCGATGCTAGTGCACATGAACTCTCCCAATCCGCACGAAGCTGCACAAAATGAATTGTTCAGCACAGGATTACAAGTCAGGCGGCATAAACAAATTACCTTGAGACTTCTGGAATAATGCTACCGTAAAATCCCTATTAAAAGGCGGGGCTCTATTATATAGAAGTCGCACCCCAACTTGAAACCTCTAATAAACGCAGCAGGTGGACTTTTGCTAAATGTTTTTTAACTCTTCGGCATGAAATGATGGACAAATAATTACACAGGGAACTCTACAAATTTATTTTGATCAAGTGGGTTTTTTTAGAATGAATAATCTCAAGAAAGAGCACGTTGCGTAGAGAAGGATATGGATGCTCACCTTTACACGAACGTCCGTCAGAATCGAGAATGAAGCCTTCTTGACACGAGCAGACAACTTCAGCAGCAGCATTTGTGGTACACGACTGCTCACAACCTCCGTTATCTTGATTGCACCCGTGTGAATGACCTATAGAACAACCCCACGCATAATAAATACATTACTCAAGAGAATACACACTAAAACTTTTTTCTTTTAAAAGAAATGAAAATGGCGTCATAAAACATTCAGAAACACGGTAGCACAGAGAGTCGGAATAGCGTTTTTTTGTATTAGAATGAATAATTTATTCGTAAAATCTCATGTTAGGTGGTGCCCCATTTTAAGCCCAGATTCTGGGGATACAGCGTCTAACATCAGAAGGGACACTAGGCCCCTTCCCACACCTATCAGTGATGTAATAATACAACTAAAGGGTTGTAGGTATTGGTTGCCTAAGCAATGAGAGGAACGTCGTTCTTATTCTACATGGTAGCGAGAGAGTGACTGATGGACTATTCATGAAGCGCAACACTCCATGCCAGCCCATGGGTATAGTAGCCATCTCAGAAATCCAAGATTTTGGCTTTGCTCCGTGTTCATATAAACTACGAGAATGATGTTCTTAATGACAATAAAACTGATATTAGGCTAAGGAGCAATCAATGATTTTCTTAAAACTAGATCTTGGGGAGAATTTGACCAAAACAACAAACTTACCAGTAGTTGCACACTTGTGTATTGCTCTCTACCATCTTACAATAGCTTCTACCTAACTACATGTCAATAGTACAGACAAAGAATGAGAATAAGTCATGCTTACAGTTTTGTGAATCCTGGGAGACGGCTACTATACCCATGGGTTGGCGTGGAATGTTTCGCTTTAAGAATATTCCATCAGCCCCTGTGTATTTGTTAAGGCGTATGACCCCCCGGTGGATCCAGTCCGTGCTGAATATGTTGTCCTTAAAGATGGCCAGCCCAAAGGCATGCTCAGGCAGTAAGACATGCCCCATCTTTGCCACCGCTATCACCTGAAAGAAGGTAGTGAGATTTTAGTGAAAATGAATGAATGGATGGATGGATGGATGGATGGATGGATGGATGGATGGATGGATGGATGGATGGACGGACGGACGGACGGATGCATGGATGGATGGATGGATGTATGCATGGATGGATGGATGGATGGATGGATGGATGGATGGACGGACGGACGGATGGATGGATGGATGGATGGATGGATGGATGGATGGATGGATGGATGGATGGGTGGGTGGATGGATGGATGGATGGGTGGATGGATGGATGGACGGACGGACGGACGGACGGACGGATGGATGGATGGATGGATGGACGGACGGACGGATGGATGGATGGATGGATGGATGGATGGACGGACGGATGCATGGATGGATGGATGGATGGATGGATGGATGGATGGGTGGGTGGATGGATGGATGGATGGGTGGATGGATGGATGGACGGATGGATGGATGGATGGATGGATGGATGGATGGATGGATGGATGGACGGACGGACGGATGCATGGATGGATGGATGGATGGATGGATGGATGGATGGATGGGTGGGTGGATGAATGGATGGATGGGTGGATGGGTGGATGGATGGATGGATGGATGGATGGATGGATGGATGGATGGATGGATGGATGGATGGATGGATGGATGGACGGACGGACGGATGCATGGATGGATGGATGGATGGGTGGGTGGATGAATGGATACATGGAAGGATTAATGGATGCATGGATGGAATGATGGGAATGGGCAACATCAATCATATGCAAGTCCTTCAGCCGATCCAACCTGCTCTGTGAATGAGAGCGAGAGGGGGGGGGGGGGGGGGGGGAGAGCAGATGGACTTATTTCACTTTGCATGTACATAAATTACCCCCTTTCCTTTTATAGCGATATAAACTTTTTTGAGTAAGATAAATCTCTTCAATATCAAAATTAGTTTGTTATGATTAACATATACCCTACAATTCCTCCCCTCCAAATCCTATAAATATATAAGACTTAAACTTACTACTCGTTGCGTGCCATCATATTCACATCTCTCAATTTTATCTAGACGAGCATCAGACCAGTAGAGTTTCCTGGCTTTCTGGTCTATAGCCAGACCATTGGGCGTGCGTATATCTGTGGTAATGATATCCTGATGACGGCCGTTCCCTGTCACATCTGCCTTCTGGATACTAGGCGCTCGACTGTGCCAGTTGGTCCAGAATATGAGCCTGCCGAAAATATCATTTACAGTCAAAACTTTGATTGCGTTTTACTGGGTAAGAACAGTCTCTTATGTTTGGGTTTGTTTAGCCTGGATAACAACCGAATTCAATTTACAGCTTTGGAGAGATTTAACTTCAAATGTTTAAGAGCTTAGAGAGCGAGAGCGAGAGCGAGAGCGAGAGAAAGACAGAGAGAGAGAGAGAGAAAGAGACAGAGATATGTTCTCTTTACGTTTAAGAGCTTAGCAAGAGAGTGTGAGTTAGACACACAGTGACACGGAGGAAGAGAGGGAGACACAGACACAAACAGAACAGAAGAAAGAAACAAAAAACGAAGCGTGCAAACAACGTTCACCTTGCACAAGGGTCGAGGACTATGGCTCTGGGATGGTCCTCAGCCGAGAGTTGACCGATTTTCTGCCTCTTGTACTTCTTGCTGGGGTCTATCTTGATATAGCTGATGGAGGAGTTGGTGTAGCTCGTCCAGTATAAAGTTTCATTTACATAATCATATGCAAGCCCTTCAGCCGATCCAACCTCTGTGAATGAGAAAGACATGACAAGTGGCTTAGTTTTTAAACAACAATGCATTCTTTTTTACATCGATTAAGGAAGGAGTTACGAAAGCAGTATACATGGAAAACTGCTCATCAACTGAACCAGACCACAATTCAATTCAATTCAATTCAAAAATTCTTTATTGCTGATGTTATTACAATTCGGTCTTTCACGAAACCTCACGAAACATCGAGGTTTACAGCTAAAAAAGATTTGTAGAAGGAACTCTCACATCAAATTTCTGTATTGATCCCTAGCTGGTATTTGTAAATGAGGATTTTTTTTAAATGAGATTTTTATTCTTTTTTATTTTTAATTTTTAATGAGGAATTCGGAACTTTCACATAACAAAACTTACTGTCAACCACCACTTGTATGTCAGTGCCATCGAACTTGACCGACTGGATATCTCCCCGCTGGATGTCAGTAAAGAAGTAGCGCTGCTTGGCGTAGTCAAAGGCGAGCCCTATAACGTTACGCAGGTGGTTACGGTTGTTGATCACTGGCCGCGGTGCGTTGTTGTTGAGCTCAGCAACAGCGTGTACAGTCTCTATGGCCGACCCCGTGGAGTAAGCGATGAAGTCCTCGTAATCTAACACAGTAACAACACATTTGATTTAATCTTATTTTTTTCTTTAGATAGAAAATAGAAGTTGTGGGGACTATCACTATGAGGATGATCAACGAGTTTAAAACAGTATAACGAGTTTAAAACAGTATACTCGTTGGGACGATTAAGTTATCATGGTAGAGTTGGAGGAAGGCGGTGTTTTGCCTCGTCAGAATAGAATCATTCACTTAATCGTTTAAAGGCGATTATAAAGAATTAGAAAATGGTACTACTAAAATATATCAGTATAGTTCATAACGATGAGTAGTATATGGAAATGGCGTTATTATGGTGTCAAATAGCAACTACCGGATTATTAATTCTGTCAGCGATTTTTGTCATGCATTTACTTTAAACATGATACCTCATGACGGTCATTCATACTGACAAACTTATACCTACTACCTTTTATGCATCTAACATTAATAAAATAGAACTACATTAATCTTTGCGGGAACGCGGGAAACTTTCCTGGCACATACACCTAATTCAATTATTATTGAAACATGCACTCTCCCCGTTCTCATACCATACTCGCATGTGTGCAATCATGTTAACATTTTCAGTTCAAAGTAGGACAAAAAAGTGTCTTCGTCTACACCGTTACAAGAACCCCCTGTCTATAACAGTGTAAGCCCTTACCTGCACATTTGGTTCTGTTGACTACACGCCCGTGAGCACAATTACACTTCACCTCCGTGGTGCCTACATAGAAGCAGAGCTCCTCGCAGCCTCCGTTATTCCTGGCGCACAGATTGGTGCCTGAGCAAAAGTAAAGTCACAGGTTAATTACCGGTATCTTCTGTGTAGGCAAAGTATGGCTTCCACTAGTTTTTCTCTGAGATTAACACTTCTTATTAGAATGTGGGTTTTGTAATTTACGTTAGGTTCTCCTGAGGTATTTCACCACAAAAAAATACTTTCTGCTTGGTAAATACACTGTGGACACAATCTTACCAATAGATTTCTGTTGTCTGTTAAGTGTGGTAACAGTTCAGGAATGGGGAGAAATTACACTATTTACATCGATTTTAATTGTAGACCCACGTCTTATATCATAGATATGCCTAACCAAAACAATCCAGACCAAAACAAAAGAAGGAGATTTCGCTGAGGAAAGTCAGGTATCGAATATATTTAATAGTTACTTTGCCTCAATTGGAAAAAAATTAGCAGAAAACATTATATCACCCGGTGACGATGAATTTGACTCAGACATGAATCTGCTCATGAAAGAGATGTATGAAACCTCTGAAGATAAGGTTGTTAATGAACAAGAGAATGAGAAAAATTCTGCCGAATTCGAATTTAAACAGATTGAACTGAAAGAGGTATTAACTTTCTTAAAGAAAGTGAGTGTATATAAGGCATCAGGAATACCATTTATTCCTACAAAAATTTTAAAACCTGTCTTGATAAGGTTGTCCATGCAGCTAGTATATCTTTATAATCTTTCGCTCCAAACGGGCAAAATACCGAATGATTTTAAAAAGGCGCTTATTACGCCACTTTATAAAGACGGCAACAAAACTGAACCTGGAAATTACAGGCCGATTTCAGTTATAACCCTACCGGCGAAAATTTTGGAGAAATGCGTGCAGGGGCAATATTATCAATATCTAGAGAATGAAAATATATTATATGAGAATCAATATGGCTTTCGCCAAGGGTTATCACTAATAGATGCTCACCACAAATTATTCTCAAATATATACAATAACTTAAATGATAAACAGGTATCGCTAATGGCTTTTTTGGATCTAAAAAAGGCGTTCGATACCGTCGATCACGAGAGGTTATTGCAAAAGGTAAATAGGACAGGAGTTAGCGAAGCGGTTTCAAATTGGTTTAAAGACTATCTGTACAACAGAAATCAATCGGTAGTGGTAAATAGTTACACCTCATGCGAGGAGAATGTTATTTGCGGTGTACCTCAGGGTACTGCCTTGGGGCCACTACTGTTCCAGGTTTATATTAATGATTTAAATCTATGGATTAAACACTCAAAGATTATATTGTTTGCAGATGATACGGTTATTTATAATGATAGTATGGATAGAGAGGTTGTAGAGGAGGAATTGCAATTTGACTTGAAGCGAGTTGATATATGGTGTAGGGAAAACAAGATATCGCTTAACATAAAGAAAAGTAAGGTTATGGAGATTAGTAGGAAGAGCAAAACAGTTAATAATATGAGAACTGAATTCTTTATAGGCAATAACGAAATAGAGAGAACCTCAAATTACAAATATTTAGGGGTGGAAATAGATGACTCTCTGACTTTTAAACAACATATTACAAAGAGGGTAAGCTCAGCTAGAAACAAAATCAATAAGCTGGCAAAAATAAGATACGCAGCAGATAACAATACTCTGCTGAAGATATATAAAGTAGCTATAAGACCTATTATAGAATTCGGAGATCTATTATACGGTGGAGGAAACATATCGAGATTAGGAAAACTACAAGTTATTCAAAACTCAGCCATTAGGATTATTAAGAGACTTGACAAAAGAGAGAACACAGATCAAGCTCACAAAGACCTAGGTCTTTCAAAACTAGAACATAGAAGAAATATACATCTCCTAGAAATAGCTTATAAAATGGCTCAGAATAAAGAGAACTTAGACGGTAGAAATCTCAATCTTAGAAGTCTAGTGAACGGGAGAAACCTGAAAACGTTAACTCCCAAAATGGAAATGGTTAAGAAGTCATTTGTATATACAATCCCTAATTTATGGAACAGTTTGGCCCCAAGGCACCAATGCTATGCAACAATTGAAGAATTTAAAAGATATCTTAAAAAGGAGTACGACCCAGGTTAGGTCACTTATGAAAGTATTAAGGATACGATGGTTCAACGGAATAAAAGAAAAATAAATCAGGGTTTGTACCCATAGCACTTGGAGGAAATTGTAATATGACTCTGTAAATCCTTTTCTAGTATGAATACTAAAAAACATGGATAACATAAACTATAAATTACACATTCAGAAATCGTAGGATATTTATTATCACAGAAGTTACATGGAAATGGTCTGGAAAAAACTCGAATATACAAGAGAAAATGAATAGGTTGTTGAAATAAACTGGGTAATTTGGTTATTAACAAACTAATGTACGTGTGGTTAAGTATATAACTGCGCAGGAAGAAAATATTGATAGGAATGATAGTACAGTAAATCATCCCTCTAACGTTATGAACTTATTTCTTAAGTAATTAAGAAAGAAGAATCAAAATAGTTGACGATGTCACTAAATTGTATTAACTAGACAAATTGTTAGGATTAAATTGTTCAAAAAACAAATTGTTAAACAATGTATAATATTGTGTAAAATTTATTATTCAAGGATTATTGATGTAATATCACTATAAAGGGCACCTGGGAAGACCAACTGAGTTGACAGGAAACAACACCCTTTTTCTCTGTAAAATTTGTAATTATATGTGATGAAAAGAGAAATAAAAATTCTTATATATATATATCCAGAATTTTATATAAACTCTTTGCGCCCTCGCCCCTAAATTAAAAAAAAACCCCACCTTTTTGGGGGTTTGGAGGGTAAACCTCAAGACGATTACCAGGAGTATTTTTAGGGTGGTTTTAATTTAATTCACCTTTTTGCTTGTCCTTGTGGAAGATCTTGACATTGTTGACATTTCCGCCGAGATCGTCGCGTAAATACTGACTGCCAGTACCATTGGTGAAGGCCTTCATGATGATGCCGTTCCGTACGGTACTGAAAAACCAACAGTAGTATGTTGTTTAAAACCACATTAAGAGTCAAAGGAAGATCAAGATGTGTAGTCTGTACACAAGAGATAACGTTGGTCTATGTATTCCTTATTGAGTGTTTACATGGTGGGTTCCATTTGTTTTTTAGGCGGTGGAAGATTTGTTTTCTCGAAATCTCTCCCTTAGTGACAATAATTAATTTATAAAAATGATCCCAATGCATTAAAATACCCATACGTTTTACATGGTCAAGAACGTATTAACTTCCCCGTGTAGTGGCAAGGGGAGAATTTTAACGCGGGAAAAGGAGTATCGGTAATTATTCCTTGCTGAAAATGGACACAAGCTTTGTTTCTTTGAATATGTGACCAAATTATCTCCTTTTCTTTTTATAAACAGATGTCTATATATCCTCTTAAAAGATAACTTTAAAAAGCACCTTCCCAACAAAACAATCGAGACCCCAGTCCAAGTCAATGCTTGAAATATCCGTGAGTAATTCAAGTATAAAATATAGCACAGATCATTGGAAACAAAGTTATGTATGACAGCACCTTTCTCCAAACCATGAAAATGTCACCTTAATACAATGTATCCAGTATGCCCAAATAAGGAACGTAACATTTTACAACAAGTAACAGCAACAATGAAGGTCTGAACATATGGTAGTGGTTGAACAGTTAATACATGAGTGGGAATAGGACGGGCGTAATCTACTGGATGACTAACACTAAACATGATAAACACAGTAACATTCATGGAATACACTCACATACTATAGAGGTATTGGAGGTAGCGTTATTAGGAGGATGAACCAACCTGACGAGGATATTGGGGATAACAAAATTTACAAAACAAAATAAAAATCATATAGATAAACATGTATACCGAAAAAGGGAACTGTTATAATTGAAGAAGAGAAAGTTGATTTTCCGAGAAATATCGTCAACAGTATGTAAAATGAAGTTTGTTGAAGTAATGCAATATATTCCATGTGACTGAATTATCATGTTCACATGCCGAATCACAATCGCAACGCTCCCAGTTATCAAGCTCCAAACAAAAACAAAAACATTTAAAAGCCTATTGGGTACAAATAGACTGCTTTTTACGGACTGCTTTATTAGGTGTGATCCTTGGATTATACCACATTACATTTATACGTAGAGGGACATAGGCATTTTTCTTTATAAATACAATATCAATATGAAACGTTCTTGATTTCTATCCACGTGTCCCCGGAGAAGGCTCAGATATGATCCAAAACGTAGGGGAGACCATCAACGTTGTTTAGACTTCTAGTTCTACTCGTAGATAAATCTACACCAGGATCTTTATTTAATCACCCACAGTCAACCCTTTAATATTATATTCATAATTTTCTGGAGTACTATGGATAATCACACTCGCAAGAAGTCATCCTCTAAGGATGGAATTTAGCTATTTTAGCTATCCAAAGAAACAAGCAATCATCTAGCAAGCACACTGTGTATGAAGATGTAGAGTGTGTACCCAATAGGTGCCAGCCATGGTTTGTCAATGATACAATAGCATGTGGACACAGCTAAGCTACGAACAGCAGCCACTCTCAGTGACTTCGCTACCCAGCGTCACCAATGCTTTCTATTGTATCATAACCCAAAGAACAAGTATAATGAGGAACAAAACAATCATTATTAGTCTAAATGATCTCAAGTCACAGCTTCATCTGCTAGATATACCTAGATATAGACCTCCTCATCAAATACTTTTCATCTACCTATAGGTTGGTATTATATCAGCGGGTCAACTGGCCCATTAATTTGAATGAAAAAGAAGATTTCAAAATAACAAAATGTATATATATAGCCTGCATAACAAGGCTTAAATGCGTCGGGAATAATTTAGCAAAATTAACTAAAGCTTGTTCAGTAAAAAGCATGGGTTTTTGTCTTTATTCAAACCAAAATCGGTTAGATCCTGCTAGTTAAATTGTTAAGAAATAGGCTGGTGATAAGGATATGGTGAGTAGGTCTATAATCGTTAAACTTTCAGCCACGTTTTGTGTGTAAAGCTATAGTTACCTCGTAACGCCATCTATAAGGGGATAGTACCTGTAACGTCAGGGTCATACGTTAACACTACGTCGCAACACGCATCACAAACGTCCAAGGCCACTTTATTTTTGCCAAAAGCTTTATGTTAAATCGTTCCTGAGGGTTTCGAATAAGATATCATACCTTTTTTAATATGTATAGGATATCACAACACAATTTGATTGGTTTGAGTTGATTTGATTCGAAATATGATTTGTTGGCCCTGAACAACGGATGCTTTAAACACTGTCATGCCACTAGGATAATGTTTAGAAGTAGGTTGCACTTCTCAAAACAGAGACGATCTTGTAAGAACGACCGATGCACAATTTTCCAAGAACTGATTTTTAAAAATAAACAATGTTTTCCAAAACATGTGCACAAAATATCGACCGTTCTTTGAAAATAAATAGGGAACAGAGCTAAAAGAGAAAAACATATTACATTATATACCAATAACTCTCAAGACATACTCAATGTTAATATACACGAGGACTGACAAAAATAAAGACTAGACAAACAAAATGACACAAAATATGTAAAAAAAGAAACTACGTTACAAAACATGAAAAATAACTCAAAAGAAAATATGGGGTAAGTAAACCCGAACTTTTTCGCAGAATCCAAAGTTGCTCCAATAAGTCATGAACAGTTTCAGCACAACACAAATTAGTTGGAATGAATGGATTTACTTACAGATCTGCATAGTAGACATACGGGTCTAGCACGGAGAGGGACACACAGTCGGTGAGGTTGTTCATGATGACCGTTCTATCTCTAGTGTTTAAGTCCACTTTCTCCATCTTGTTGAGCCTCTGGTCACACCAGTAGAGCAGATTGCGCTTGTAGTCCAGGTCCATACCATAGGCGGCTTTTATGGAGGTGTTGATGAATACTTCGCGCTCTGAGCCGTCCAGTCGTGCCCTCTCTATGCGAGGGTTCACTCCCCAGTCGCTCCAGTACATGTACCTGATGAAATAGCCACACGGATGGTTTATACAAAAACAGGTCTTTTTAAGGTAAATACTATAATTCTGTACCTTGGTTGTATCACTCCCATACAAAAAAAAGATAAGGAAATTGATGAGATCCAGTCCTGCCCAGCGTTGATTGTAGAAATTAAATATTTAAAGAATCATAATGTCCGGGTAAGCGGTGGTGGCAGTGGGGCGAGGGTTGGTGGGTTGGGGGAGGTGGGGGGGGGGGGGGATTGGGACTCCACTACCAATGCTACATAGTTTAGAATGCTCATCAGGCAGGTACATTCATAAAGGCACAAAGTGTGAGTTTATGTTGAGAATGTTGTTGTCAACCAAGAGGAATGGCACAAAATCTTATAATATTTCACTGGTTACCCAGGTGGCTTCCAGCCATTGCAAATCAATTGCAAAAAAAGGACATACAATAAGAAAACACTTATTTTTTGTATCGGCTGAATGGACCAGGGAGGAGAAAGAAATATGATCAACCCACCCCTCAACAGGGTCCACTACGATGTTCCTAGGCTTGCTCATGTCCCCGCCAATAACCACCTTGTGGTTAGACCCGTTAGTGCGCGCTACTTCTATAGTGCTGGTGATGTAGTCCGTCCAGTATATGTTCCCTTAAACAATGTAAATAAAAGTCGCCATTTAAAATGGAGTGGAAAGAGAAAAACACACCGATATAGAAATTGTAAGACGTTACAAGACGTTTTACTATATAAGACGTTTAAGACGTTTTATTATATACTATTATATTATATACTATAGACTATTTAAGACGTTTTACTATATAATTATATATGCTGATGATGTTTAAGATACTTTATGTTTACGATACTTTAGTAAATATACTACACCAAAATAAATTTAGTAGAAGTATTCATAATGTTTTTTAAGAGAGACGACGCCTGAAAACATCCTTGAAGGTTAGAGCGTGTGTTGTGTAACTACTTAAATATTATATTGGCCTTAAATGAAATAAAAAAAGAAAATAGTTACCGGCGACCCAGTCAACTGCTATTCCATCGACACCACCTATTCCGGAGTCGATGATTACTTCCCGCTGTGTTAAATCTCTTTTTATCCTTGAGATAGAGTGGTTGTGTGTGTCCACCCAATAAATATAGTCCTGGGCTGTAACATCAATACAAAATTAAATAGTCGATCTTATAAATACATGTAGTCGGACTTTAAAGAGTCGAAAACAATAATTCAAGACAGCCAACAGTTTTATAAACATAACTCAAACAAGAATAACACTTGCTACACGAGTAATAAAATCAGAAGGCAAGTCCGGTCTTGCCAAATATACTGAATTTTTCGAGAAATTGTTATTATTTAGAGCCTCAAGCTATTACATGTACCGAACATTTTAAACTGATTTAAAGACAAACATTTTGACTAACAAAACTAGTTGGTTTTGATTTTGAAAATCTTGACGCTATTTGGCCAATCAGATTTTGAAAACTTTGGCGAAATTTGGTTATAAATGGTGGAAATTAGGGAAAACTTTATATATTTTGGAAGCTTTTTAAAAAAATTGATTTCAGTAGAAAAACAGAATTCTAGTACCTGCATCCCTGTAGTGTGAAATGATAAAATAACAATACAAAGTAAATTTCCTAAATAGAAATCTACTGTGTACATGTTCCTAAAAAAGACCTACCAGCATGAAAGTCAACGGCTGAGGGCATGTTAATTTTGGAGATGGCTGCCAGCACCGTGGTGTTGACATGAGCGCGGTCAGTGGCCAGACCCATGACCTGCGAGCGAGTGGAGTAGATGAGGAAGGAGGCCACGCCCACACATGACGTGCCGTCAGTGTCCAGGTGGTAGCCCTCCGTACAGCGGCACACGCGGGTGGACGACTTGGGGATACACAGCTGCTTGCAGCCACCATTGTCGTCAGCACACGCGTTCGTCGCTCCTGTAGGAACAAGAAATGGTGGAGTGAGCGGCATACACCAATAAAGGATGGGATACACTAAGCCGACTGATTTTTATCCCAAATCCGTCGGTTGAGCAACCGATTGAAATCCAAGGTAGAGATATTTGATGGGGTCAGGCATCAGGGAAACACTGAGTCGAACACAACATTTCCAACTCTAGATTAGTCCTACGTTCAAGGACATCGTATAGACTTTCCGTCAAACAAGACTTCTCTTCGGCGTCACTTGACAATATATGTATTTTATCTAATATTTGAAAAATTGTAAAATTGTAAACATGTCCAAATCTGAATAAAACCCTTTTCAACGACTAAACGCACAATGGTAAAGATGGTACCACAAAATACAGTGCTCCAGACTATTCCTGTGTCCCAGGATATTCGGACATCCTAAATCAACCCACCAGGCACTGGGGCACTGAGGTCTAACACTCGTATAGGTCTAAGCTATTTTAGTACTAATCCAATACACACCTGACTCTAGCCTCTGAGTAATGAAGACTTTGAGAGAGGTGACGCCGGAGGTCTCTCGGAGTTTCCTGAAGCCTGTACCATTCTTGCCAATCACAGCAATCACAGGCACGGATTCTGTAGTGGAATCACTTGAGGAGGCCACATAGATCTGAAAGTAACATGGACCTCAGTATTATATTGTTATCACGGGACACAAACAGGGACGGATAAACACCCAGAGACAGAGAGGCAGACAGATAGAGATGGAGCGACAGAGAAGAAGAAACGGGTGAAGGATAAGAGGGAAGGAAGGGCGGGCAGGCAGACATGACAGAAATACAATACACCAATATGGAAATTTAAATCAGGGAGAAGATGTATGGCAATAACAATATTAAGAAACACGTAATATATTGACCATAAAGCTTTTTTTTTTAGCATGGTAGTACTTTAGGAGTGAAGACACTCATCGGCAGGTTCATTTAGTTTTTAACATAAAAGCTGTGGGATTGTTACATCAAAGATTCAATATTCAGGAAGAACATTTTAAAAGAGATTTACCTCATCCTTATGAACGCTTATGGCAGTGGGCTTAATGAAGGCAACCTGAGACTCGCGAGGGGTGAAAGCCTGTATGTTGTTACCATCCAAGTCACAGTTAGCAATAGGCGTACTGCTTACACGAGAATTCACCCACCACAACCGATCAGCATTGTAATCTATTGTCAAGCCTGCGTGAACCATTTTAACAATGTTAACCATTATAAACGTTCAAACTTACATAGGAAAATATCACTGATATAGTATAATCATTTTAATGTTTTGTAGGTGTGAAATTAAAACAACCCTCGTAAGATAAGATGAGGTCACTTACCCTTTTACACCCCGAAATACCACATCTGTGGAATTACAACTATGACTGGATATATAGACTATTAAGGAGTCATCTATTAGAGTGAGTGAGTGAGTGATGGTTGCTTAATAAATAGTCCTAATGGTTGGCTTCATTAATAAGATGAGGTCACTTACCCTTTTACAGGATGAAGAGCTAGGGACGAGGGTTGTTTTAATTTCACACCCCGAGAGTTTAATATATATTCAGCCAAGGAAGAAGGTGGCAACTAACACAGCATTGCCAATTCTACATGATCTATAGATCCATTTCTTCAATTATTAATTAACCGCTTTCCAAAACGAAATACCACATCTGTGGAATTACAACTATGATGCACAGTAAGTGGAAGTACAAGTGTATGAGAATATGGGAGTTAGTCTCACTTGTAGGCCCTGCTACCATCGCTGATGATGAATCTGTCTTATTATTGGGGAAGAGTTGCAGTACTTGTGTACCGTCCAGGTTAGCCATCCATACAGAGCCTGTGTCGTTCTCACTCTCTCCTTTATCCGTCCAGTATAGCTTCCTACAAACCAACATATTGGAGTAGTAATATAGACATGACACTCTGATTAAAGCTAGCATTCCCTGTATGTGGGTTCTACTCGTATTGTCCCTCAATTCCCAATTATTGAGTCGGTTTGTTTTATGATGAATTGCATTTAAAATTGGATCAGAAGAATATTCACTAGGTATTGCGGATATGAACAACTGTGTGTCAATTTTCCAAACATAAAAAGACATGGTCTTATATATTGACTGGATACGTAGACTATTAAGGAGTCATCTATTAGAGTGAGTGAGTGAGTGATGGTTGCTTAATAAATAGTCCTAATGGTTGGCTTCATTAATAAGATGAGGTCACTTACCCTTTTACAGGATGAAGAGCTAGGGACGAGGGTTGTTTTAATTTCACACCCCCTTCTCCATCCTGTAGAAGAACAGTCCTATATATGCCCGAGAGTTTAGCCACTGAAATCTTGCCTCCTTTGCTATTATAACTACTGAAGTACATATTACGAGAGATCCAGTCTATGGCGAAGCCCTTAGGGTTGGGAGTATCTACAGAGAAATAATATTATAAACTATTGAGTTTTTAGACAGCGAAAAAACAATCAATAAATTAGATAGGCAATGAATTCATCATAGCCATACGGTGAATCGTCAGTTAACTTAATCGAACACAACCAGATCGTCCTCCTAGTTAGATAAGACCTCATTATGTGGCTGAGGCAGCTTCTTTCTTCATTACACTCCCGAAATAAATAAAACAGATTTTTTTATATGAGTAACTAAAAGGAATACTCGGTCACATACATGCTGTATGCTCCAAGAGTGGCATAATTTTCATGTTGATTAACAGTTATGAAACATCACTTCACTGATCAGTGCATACAAGTAAAATCGAATAAATAACATACCAGTATCAATAAGGACCTCCACATGAGAGCTGTTGAGATAGGCCCTGGCAATGTTGTGATGTCCACCCTGAGGCCCCATGTTATCCCCATCCGTCCAGTAGAGTTTGTGTGACGACACATCGTAGTCTATGGACTGCGGGGAGTGGACGTTGGGTACAGTGAGCGCAGGGATGATGTTGTGGTTAGCGTTCTTCAGGTGCACTCCGCGGATCTCCTTCTTCTTGGTGAACAGTAAGAAGTTCCCATCAACTGCAACATGGAATATTGATAGAATGGGATTAATCACAACATGGATTGAAATTTGACCAAAAGCTTGTTGGGAATAGTTTTCTTCTACTTGTATACACAATTGTACTTTAAGAACCTTGACTCTGATTGAGTGTAATATTCTATGAAATATAAATTTGCTATATTCGGGAGGGAAAATGGCGATAACTGTGGTATTACAAATATTTTATGTCGAAGACCTGAGCACGTTTGCTCTGAATAGGCAGGTTAAATAATTAAAAAGCATTGAAGGAGATTGGCCAACATAAAATATAAAGAAATGTAAAGGTAGCTTACGTTCACAGTCCTTCTTGTCTTCAGTGAGTTTCATCAGATGAGGACAGTGGCAGCGACTTTCTCCGTCGTATGTAAGTAAACAAAGAGCTTCCTCCCCACATCCCCCATTGTTCGTAGCACAGGGATTTGGATCTGAAAATACCAGCATAAACATGAAGCAAATCAGGTACTACCAAACGTTTATAGCAAGAATTATTTTCATCCAAAATCACATTTACTCAACTTGTAATGTCCAACTAAATACTACAGCCTGCTAGTGCTACCTACCACCACGTCAAACCACAGGTCAAAACTTCCAAGGGGAAGAAGAGGCTTTTGCATTTGTACTTTAGCTCATTTTCGTCTATTCTTTATCTAGATGCAAATATTTGTCAATGAACATGAGCTTTGCAAAAATGCAAAACTACTTTGTCCCTTTGGAAGTTTTGAAGAGAGGTTTAACATGATAGTGGATATCGGGCTTATATGTCAACAATAACATACGCAAGTATTTAAGTTTCATTATTATATTCCCAATCACATTCAAGTGACAAAGAAGAGAGACTCGTGTTGACAACCTAATTCTCCTTCGAATCACAGATTTATATATAGTCTTTGTACAAATATTTTGGAAAATCTAAGATTGGTTTGGTTTGGTTTGGTTAGTTTCACCTCCGCTAATAGTAATTAAAAGTTAGCAGATATACTGTGGTTTTATTATTTTATTCTGTGAAATTCCCTATTTCATGAAACAGGGTTTGGCCTGACGAAGTCAGGCTTCATTTAGGTTACCTAAATTTTGTCGTACAATTTGGTTTCCCGTAGGAAATCAAGAGTATTTTTGTTCCCAGATTCCCGGAAAATACTCTGCAGTGTCCTGCGATTTTGCAGGAATTTTATTCTGTTTCTCTTGGTTGCCTGACAATGTATTAAGAGATGCTCTACACTCAGTTGAGTGTTGCATGTCTGACATACAGGAGCCACTTCACCTTTTAGAAGGTGCCTGTGAGTCAGTTTGGTGTGACCGGTACGAAGATATCAAAATGTAGCTTTTCGTTACTATTCTAGTATTACACAATATCTACACGAGGTCTAATATACCTATCATCAAGCCACATCTAATAGAATTGTTAAGTTAATTCTCTACAAAATTCTGTGATTATTATATTTCCGATGACAAATGGGGAAAAAAGACTGGAATACAAAAGAGGAGTACATACGGTCTGGTTCTGGTTGTCTGCGCGGGTGGAAGACTTGGAGATCAAAAGGCTGCGTTATGGTCGTCTGGATGACGGTGGCGTTGGTCCCATTCCATTTATTAGCCTACAACATAAGGCAGTAATATCAACAAAAGGCACAGACTTAATTCTATGGGCAATATCTATTGAATGTAGGTTGCAGAACAACATACACAGCTATGACTAACGCCATATAAAATTGCAATGGTTTACAAACATATATAGGCATAAATAAAACCCAAAAATATGTGTAACTACAGTGGTTTATCTTCATCATTCCTAATCACATATATGCATACATATACACACATACACATGTATACATATATAATTTAACAATACATCGGCAAGATTTATTCTATATACTTAATAGTAATAAACTCCTTCATCCTCGACCCAAGTTGGAGGGTTATCATATTGTTATGCAACCCATTACAATCATTTTTACTCCCCAAAACATCCGAACATTTACTTAACTCGACTACTACCGCAAACCAAATCCTATTTGTTACTAGCATTATCACTATTGACATCTGGCTAATGTGTATTGGTATATTAATACCTGAAGGAGTGAGTTAGTCCGCCAATCAGTCCAGTAGACGTAGTTGCCAAACAGTGAGATGGCAAACGGATGAGAGAGGTGCTTGTGACCACGTAGAATCTCGCGATGGTCGGAACCGTTGTACATAATGGAGTGGATAGAGTCGGACCTGTAGCAACAACATACACAACTATTGAAACACGCCACCATCGAAAACATGTCATCAACCATGCGCTCAATCAAAAATACCTTTAGTAAGAACGCATACTTCGGGAATATGTCGGAAGGAACGCGGCAGAAACACTTGATTCTGATATAGATAGATACTTATCCTTCAGGGCTTATATGTCAGGGCTTATATTTCAGGACATAGTATCCTTAGAATTTCTAATTCTAGAACAATAGAATAATTGACTAAAAATGGTTAAAATACAAAGTGAACTAAAACTAAAAACTATAGGAATTAAAAAAATTATGGGTGATTAATACTAGGAATCAAGATATAGTGGGAGATTATGCATGGGGACATAAGCTTGTTAGCGAGGTCGTATTCAAGTTCGGTAGAAGCAATTTTAGATCGACATAAGATTTGTTTTTAAAATCCCTAATGGCATTAGGGTATAGATTTCTTCAGGTCATCAGGTCTTCGACAGATGTACTCTTGTTAATTATGAATTAAGAAAATTTAGAAAAACTGCGATTCTCTCCTGATATTACTCTGATTTAAGAGGAGAGCTGCAGACTTAGTGCTTTACCTTGCATCAATCCAGTAGAGTCTATCATTGTCATAGTCAGCAGTGAGACCATTGGGCCAGCCGGCACCCACGATGGAGCTCACATTGAATATAACTTGGCGGTCCTCACCAGACATGGAGCAGCGCTCTATACGGGGATTGTTCGACACCCAGTCACTCCAGAACAGCATCCTGAGATAGATATCAAACAGGTGAAATAGAACCAAATCATTTTAACACTACTGGCTACTGCTATGCCTTGTAACAGTTTCACTCTCTAATAAATACAATTTAAACTACACGATGCCATTGGGTCTGAGCGGTACACAATCATATCTTCGAAAATTGTTTACAAAAGTGTTTGTATATAAAAAATAGCAGTTTTCGAAATAAGTGTGAATTTAATAATACAAATTGTATATATCTGGCAAGATTAAAGAAAACTGATTTAATCAAGTGATGGAGCCAAGTTTGATACACGCATCGTTTTCTCTTTTTCCGTTTGATAAGCTATACAAACTGAAGCCACACTGAACCGACCAACCGACCGACCGACTGACGGATTTACAAATATAAATCCGTCGGATGGCTAACCCATTGAAGCCTACATATGTGGATTTGTTCGGTTGAGGAGCAAACTGAGCAGAATTCGGACCGATCTTCAAACTAAATCAAAATTCCTCGATCGGTCGGCTTAGTATGCATGTGCCTTAAGTTGAAAGGTCAAGCCATGAGGACTCACCCGCGCCTGGGGTCCACCACAATGGCCCTGGGGCTGGCCATGCTGCCAGCTATGAGGGTAGCACGTTTAGACCCATCAAAGTTGGCCACTTCTATCTGGTCCAGGTTACTCTCCACCCAGTAGATCTTCCTAGCCACCCAGTCCACTGCAAGTCCCTCCGTGGTCGCCAGCCCGATACTGATAATTGGCTGGAGGTCAGACACCGCTGTAGAACAGAGAAGAGTTTGTTGATTGATTGATTGATTGATTGATTGATCGACCGACCGACCTACCATTTGATTGATATTTTCATTGAAATTGGCGTTTTTTTCATAAATGTAATAAAAACAATTGAGTTTATATCGGTACATATCTATATGTAAGAATAGAATGTGTGTGGCGCTAGTAGCCTGATATATGTGATGGTATACACGATACAAGAGATTTGGGTGTTCATTGGATTGAAATATTGTTATTACTGTCAGCTCTTGTTCAGATTAAATATCACATCACATAGAAGCTTTTCTCATGCGAGTCGAACCTCATAATGGCTTAATTAAACTTATAATGGTTTAATGTATAATCCTTGAAATAACATTAACAATATGAATACATGAACTATTCCAACCAAATTAAACACTATAGACTCACAGTTCGATATGACAGTGCCCCGGTAGATCTTGTCATCTACCACATCTGTCCAGAAGACGAGCGATCCCTCGCCCGCCACTGTTGTCTTATTATAGTAGTAGTCCAGAGCGATTGTGTTGCGCAAGCCGGACACCAAGGATACATAGGATCGTTGTTTTGTGTCCAACCTTCTGATCTCGTGGCGGTTGGAGAATATGATATACGTTGGTAATTTCTCTGAAAACAATAGAGAAACTTTTGTATCGTTCAGAACAAAAAGTATGGGAATGGTGCATCTCAAACAAACAACTAATTCAGCACTTCAAATAATTGGAGAAAAGTTTCTCGCATATTAGGCGAAAGAATCAATTGCCAACTATTCGAAAGTGAATGGAAATCAACTAGATGAGAATATTAATTGTCTGGAGCTTATTAATGTGTAACCTTAAATTCATAAATAGGGAAATATGTGGCAAAATATATAGGTAAAGGTAAATGAGGTGGTAAAACTGGTACACCTCCCGTAGAATTATTTATATCCTTAATCCAAAGACATACAAGTTTTCAGATTGAGTTAAGCGTTGTGTGTGTGTTTTAAAAGAATCAATAAAATATAATTGTAAGACTGAAAAACTATAACTTATCGACTTACCACTCGGTACGCACGTGAAGTAATCTTTACCCAACACGTAGCCGTCATTACACGAACATAAGAATGAATCTGCCGTCTTCTCGCACTTTTGACTACACGTCCCCCACTTACACGGGTTTTTGTCTGTTTAGAGGCAAAATTGTTATTTATAAGGAGTTCAGTATCAAGAAAGAAAATATTTATTCATTGATGAAGGATCAACCAACAGATTCGAAACGTTGGAATCACACTAATAAAACTCATCAAATTTCAAATAAAACTTTAAATATATTCTAAATGCTGAGATTTTAGTTTTGGTGTTCAATTGACTTAAAAAGATATGTGCGCGCAGCCTAAGAGGGGATCACCTAATTATTGCAGTCGGTATGGAAATGGCAATATTAGTTTTCCTTGTGAACATTTACTTTATCTAATCTCTTGAACTTTGTTGCAACTACCCTTAATGCGTGACCATAAAGGTACCAATGCCTTGTATAAAAAGTAAAAGGTAAAAGGCCGAAGCTCAATGGCAGCAAGTCTCGATGTATCAATATTATATAGAAATTTATTTCCACTCTGGGAACTACAAAAGTTTACCTATGCATGTGGCATTGTCTGAGGAGAGACGCTTGCCCAGAGGACACAAACATAGATGACCCTCTGGTGTGTTGGCACAGGTGTGACTGCACGGGGCGAAATCACACTGCCGTATCACTGAAAGAACAAATTCCACTCTGTTAGTTTAACAACTTCACAAGTTACCAACAGTGCATCGTCAAAAATACATTCAGAGGTTGGCTTTAAATAGTAAGTGTACCTGAGTATTTAATCCCCCATCGACCGGTACACACTTTTAGTTATTGTATCAAAAGTCACAGCAGGTTCTACCCAACGATATGCCAGTGAACCATGAGGGGAGGAGCTCGCCTCCACTCTACACCTATGCATGTGGCATTGTCTGAGGAGAGACGCTCAACAACAACAGAAGTCAGAGCAGGCTTTTTTTTTTTATTTATTTTTTAATTCATATCTTCATTCGGGCTTATTCAAACGATTTTGGAGGAGGTGTAGGATTTTAAAAGGGAAATATTGGAGACACAGAAACTGGATTGGGTAACAGAGTTGCTCGGCTCCCGTAAAAAAAACTAAACAAATACAAGGAAACACTAACAGAATTATATATGCTCACCCATATCGAATGAGCATTTAGACAATTGGTGGGAGCCTGTAGGCTCTTAACACACTGTGACAATAGAATAACGGTTGGACTAACCACAGAAGCCGCCCTCATCGCCGCCGTCCGGACAGTCTATGACGTCATCACAGACCTTCTCTAACGGGACGCATATTTCTGGTGTGCTGACACAGCGTCGGCTAGGCGGTTCACACACAGTGGCTGTGTCTATGGAGAAAACACGATGATTTGCATCATAATGGCTCAAGATCTCCACAAAAAAACTGAGAAACCAAAGACGATAGATAAACATGCATGATTTGTCTTGATATAACTAGTTTGATGATACATTTCGAAATTAGTGGGAAATAGTACTGACAACCCATAATTAAAAGTTAGATTAAAACTAAGGAAAAGCGTAAGAGGGGAATAAAAGATCGCCTTTGCAGGCTTGATTATCTGTCACCATGATTCTATCGTGCCGAGACACTCAGTGACAGTGGACATGCTATACAAGTGTCTGAAACAGTTCATTTCGTAACAATGGACTGTAATAAAATATATGGCTATTGCCAATGAGATTTCTTTACTAATTCAAACAAACTCTGACTTACCACAGTTCGCTTCATCTGAATTGTCCACGCAGTCATTTTCCCCATCACACAGCCAACGGTTAGGTATACACCTGCTTTCATTGGGGCATTTGTAATACGAGTGGTCCGGACACGGTCGAGTTGTATTACCTTTTTAGGGTGAAACAAACATAAGGCATCAGCTAGCAATCATGGCACATGATAAAACTTCAATTCATACAAAAAAAGTCACAATTAAACTCTTAATTCCATGCCTAGCATGCTATCGGTGGAGAGTGACAATTGGAATATTTGCTTTTTAATACACTTCTTTTGGTTAAAATATTCATTTGAGTTCTATTCTCATCCAACAAACTATCTGATATGTGACGTATGGGGAGCCAATATGGTTGATAAAGTAAGTCTAAAGGGAGAACATAACACGCTGGCTTACAATTTTTCTCATCGCTTCCATCGCCACAATCGTCGTCTCCATCGCACTTGAGATGGTAAAATATACAGAGCCCGTTTTTACATCTGAACTGGTTATCTAATGAACACTGCCGCGAATCTAAAGGTAAGAAAGCCACATTTGAACCTACTTGGTATCTATAGGGAAGTACCTAGGTAACTAAAATACTACACTTTACAATTACAATGGATCAATGTATACTACTATGGTTATATCGTAACAGTAATGTTTTAAACAAGAGATATGAACTTTATTGAAATTGTGGTTAGGATTAACTTGGGGAGGGGGATAAAAAAATGAAAGATAATTTACAAAAATCTTTAGGTGGGGTAGGGTAAGTTTATGGTATATCAACGCTATTACTGGTAATAACAAGTGAAATGTTCAGCTGTAAAAATCATATTCTGACCTGCAATAACAGTACAGTTGACTTCATCTGATCCGTCCTTACAGTTTACCTCGCCGTCACACCAAAGCTCCCTACGGATGCACAGGCCCTTCACTCCGCCACATAGAAACATGGTGCTGTTGTTGTCACAGTCACCACAGTTCCTCTACAACAACATACAGACCAGGTTTAGAGACACGCCGCAGAGGTACATAACATAGCGACAAAGAGAGAGGGGGATAGAGGGAGGAAAGGGGGGAGAAAGAGAGAGAAAGAGAGGGGGGAGAGCCTGTCACAGAGAGAGCGAGGGCAGGGAGGGAGGGACAGACACCAATATCTAGACAAATGGGTTCTAGGCACCAAGGTCGCCTTCTTTTCAACATGGACGAAATTCTACTTAAATCATTGGACCAACAGGATAAGTCAGGTAAGGTATATTTTTTTAAAGATTTTATTTCAACGTAGACCAAAATCCACAGTTGGGGTTTTCAATTTCCCCAGGTTAGGTTATATATACATATATCTGCTCGACGTTTCTGACTCTATCGTGGTAGTATACTAAATTAGGTGAAATACTACTTCTCAAACTAAAACTGAACTATTCTGTGTAAAAACGCTTGTGTTGATCTATAAAGCAGTGATTATAAATCTTACCTCATCCGACCGATCCCTACAGTCCACATCTCCGTCACACACATACTCGAGTGAGATGCATCGATTGTTGCTGAGACAGCGGAACTGGTCAACGCGACATGTGTCATTGGCTGCAAAACAAGACATTATTTTCTCTTACACTAGGAGTAATCAATAGCATACATATTTGGAGAAATAACAGTCATGTTCATCTCACATCATTGAAATGAAAAAAAAACTTTCTTAATCAACTTTTAGTTGGAATAGATATTGGACTTAGGGAAAATTACTCCAACATGCTAAACTCAAATTCAACTCTTAGTCAAATTCCACCACTACCAGATACATTTTCAACGATGGAATTTCAATCAAACTTCAAGGTATACTGCTCTTTACAGTAGAATTTTAATAACTTTGTGGAGTTGAATACACGACTGATTATTCGACAAATAGCTTGATGTGAAATAAGCTTATAATTTTATGATAAACCAATGGAAACCTATGGAATGTTATTCTTATATTTTTTTTCCATTGGTTTTGCCAAAATGCATTAACACACGATCAAAGCGTAACCTAACGTCCATGTGATGGAACAGGCTCATACTAGATGAAGACATACCACAGTTGCGCTCATCCGATCCATCGCTACAGTCGTAGTCGTGATCACATTGCCAGGATTTGGGGATGCAGCGGTGAGATTCGGGACATCGGGTCATGTTCTGCCCACACTCAGATTCTGTAAGATAGGGCAACTTGATAAAAATGTGATTTTTAGATGTTCATCTATAAGATAGAATTGAAAAAGTGAGGGTGTGGGGATTGGTTGGTTGCATTAAACCCTGTTTTACACCAAACCTTAGTATAAGATTTGGTCAGATCAAGGCGAGAGAGGAAACAGGCTAACGGGATATGATACCCTGCTCTTGTTGATTATTAGCAATGGTTCTTTTACATGTGTATGACCATAGACAGCTATACACATGGTCGATTTTATGTTGAGGATTTGGGAATAAGGGAGCTATTGGGGCTCCACTAAAACTGAATGAAAAATGTAATGTCAGTACATATGAGCACATCAACATTAATTGATATATCAAATGAACAAGCGCTAGGATAGTCAACTGCCATCTACCGTATAAAGAAATGCTCTTCTGCCAAGTATTGAACTCATACCACTAGTATAGAAGGTTTTCCATTAAACTAGTGATTATTTGGAGGAACGGCCGAAGAGACCTGGAGACACACTAATAGACTTACTGTTACAATTATCTGCTTCTTCATCCTCGCCAGTCCGACAGTCATTCTCGCCATCACACATCCACTGCTGGTAGATACAGCGGTTATTGGAGCACTTGTACATCACTCCAGGGTTCTGGCATGTGTGGTTCACTGTAGCAAACAGTGGGAAATAACGATTTATAGTTACAGGATTAAATGCTTAAGAAACTATAGAAGTTCAAGGGATACACTCGGGTTCAAGTACAAGGGGATACACTCGGGTTTTAATCTAATAGTTAAAAGAAGGAACGGGAGGGAATTTGTTGCTTTAAAACATGACGTATTCGTCACGAGTATACTAATAGATAACGCTTACAATTTGTGTTTCTATTATCTCTTCATATCTCATATTTATATGATGGTGTTCTGTTTAATGATAAACTATTGATCTTCTATAGGCCTACTCCAAGAGTGCTGTGCCCTATTGCTACATAGTGTCAAGTGTACTAACTTACTGTACACTACTTAACAGTTTACAGTGGCTAAAGTACTAGAGCACAGTGGATAAGTATCACAAGTTATTAATTATAGTAGTACATGTCCAGTTAAAATGTAGACCAAGATTTTTTAATTAAACACTTCCATTTATAAAAGATTATATAATCTGCATACCACAGGGTCCAGCAGTGGTGTTGTTGGTGGCGGTGTGACTGAGTTCGTCGCTATTGTCGCCGCAATCATCGTCTCCATCGCACAGCCATCGTTCATTGATACAGCGACCATTGTTACATAGGAAGTTACCTTCCTTACAGCCCTGGTCCTCGGAATAGTCAGGATCCACTATAAAGATTAACGAATCACGAATACGTCAAGATAAATATATAATATGTAATGATATGGAGTCATTTTTTATGTATTAAAACATGGATGAAACATGGAAAGATGCAAAACTCTTGTCCAGGACCGGCTATAAAGATGGATACATGAGATTTATTTTGCAGTGTCTTCAGTACAGATAAAATGATAAAGCTGTTGTAGGAAACAGGTACACGCATACTACTGTAACTTTCTAAGAGAATAAATATCCTGAATAATACTATATATACAGATATTCAAGTAAAGATACAATGTACAAGACTGATAATCTGCGATTTCTATCGCTACAGCACACATTTATTATACACCCATGTTGAACGTACAGGTACAATAACAACACGATTTTGTTTCGTTTTTAACTTCTAGATACTTTATGGAGATTCAGAACTCAAAAGGTTATAAGTCAGTATTCTTTTGGGGGACATATGATAAATAATGAATGGAACTCTGGAATATCAATAGCACTATAATTTGCACTCGATCCATTCTCTCTATAATATATTGTACTATACACGAGGAAACAGTGAGGTATGAGATATCCACTGCTGAAAAACGTTCCTATACTTCTCAGTAGCATTGTAGCATTCTGGGATTAAAGACACTCATAGTTTCGTCTAATTATTGTACACTTTACCAGATATCCAATGGTACATGGCGAAGTTCTCTATATCGTCGGATTAAAGTGTGTAATACATACCTTCACAAGTCTTGCCTTCATCGCCCAGCTTGTAACCGTCCTTACATGCACAGGAAGGCCCATGTGCAGTAGCCAGACAGAGCTGGCTACAGCCACCGTTATTCACAGCACAACCTTCAGCTGGAAGAAAGGCACAAATGCTATCAGCGATGCAAAACGAGCGGCTCGTACCAAAAAAAATGAACAAAAGAGAGTGAATTCTTATTATTCAGGGCCTCTATCATCTGTATAGGATATTTGAACTGATTTAGAGACACACTTTTTTGATGACCAAAACGAGAACATTTTCTTTATAATTTTGACAAAATATGGCCAATCATAATATTTTGAGAATTATTCCTTTGAGTTTGGCGATTTGGTGATAAGTGATGGGATTTGGGGGAGATCTGACAATTGTTGGACCTTTTAAAAAATACTGATTTCAGTATAAATACTTGTATCTCTGTGCTATCAATAAATCACACCTCTTGCTTTATTAGTTTTGCAGAAGAAATAAAATCTAAATATTCTCAATAAAAATATAACTGCCATTAATCATTTAAAAGTTTAATCCCTGAAGGAAAACGGAACTTTTAATCTCTAAATTACATGATGAGCCATTCGGGTTCACATAATTGAAAGAAATATATATGTCTTAGAAACAATCTTATCCTTATTTTTCAATTCATTTTATCCTCCTTTTTTTTCATCAAAAAATGAAAACAAACATACTGCCTGGGACTTGCGTGCTATTATCATACAGCCGTATCTCAAATATAGGTACGCTATCTTGTTGAATGATGGTACTGCTGTTGGAGTGAGAACCGTCGGAAACGTAGTCAATCTTGCCATCGTCCAGCCTCTTCACCTGGTCAATTACATACTTGATCTGTCCATCGGAGAACTCGGTCCAGTAGAAGCGCATCGTGTTGCCCACCAAGAAATGGACAAGACCATACGGATGGTCCACATCATGACCATCACGTATTATCTGGAAAACCAAGGAACCAATGGAAAAATACATTAATATTTGTCAATGGGAAATGTGGTTAAATCTTTCCCGAAACGCGACACATGATTGTGACGTGAGTATTAAGACAAAAGTGACTAGCTTTAACACTATCTAAAATCTCATGAGTTACTAAGAGCCAAATACTCATAGAAACTAGGATAGATATTGCACTGTGTTGACAATACACTTGTCTACGAATATCTACGTTGGTAACTTTGAGTTAGGTTAATTTACAAGAAGTACGCCTAAGAATGATAAGTCTAAAGATATCTTTCTGACGATCTTTATTTTATAATTGATATAATGAACCATTCTAAGGATAAAGATGGGTAGTGCAGGCCGAGGAAATGTTTCATTCGAGTGTTGATTACAATGTTCTAATGTATAAATTAGGGGCTACGACCCTAGCAACCAAAATTCAGCTCTTGGTTAAAAAATGGTACTAGTGCTTAATTTAGTAATATTTTAGTTCTTGTAAATATTGATTAAATTATTAGACAAGATTATTAGGAAATAAAATGTTCATTATTATTTTACAAATAACAGACTACACTAACCCATCGGCACGTATTGTTGGTAGCGGTCTTCATACAGTCCAAGTCTACAGCCTCTAGCTTGTCATAATAAGCATCGCACCAATATAAGTGGTTAAACTGGTAGTCGATACTCAGACCATTGGGCCACAGTATGCTTTTTTCTTGAATCAGACTGGCTCTCTCTGATCCATTCATGTTGGCTTGTTCTATCTTAGCGCCTGGTCCAAGTCTTGGCACCCAGTCGCTCCAGTACATTACTCTGCAGAAATGTGACAATATGAGTATTATTATTATATATGTATCCCATTGAATGATATATAAATCATACTTGATATTGTTAAAGTGATAGAATGTTCCCATTTTACTTTACTTTATTTTATTTTGTACAATAAAGAATTCAATAATAACTTCATAGTATAGTCCAAATTTAAAATAGATAAGACACCAGAAAAATAATCAATTGAATTAAGTTAAAGTAATATATCAACGAGCCCAATCAATGGATTCATGACTGAACAAATTAAATGTTAATTCTACTATGAGAGAAGGGTAAATAAAGAAGACTTTACCCTTCGTGAGGATGCACTACGATTGCCCTGGGATGGTAGGAATTATCTGATATAAGAGTCTTTCTAATGGACGGATCTTCCAGCTTAGCTACAGAGATAGTCCTCTGTGTCTCGTCAGTCCAATAAATGTTCCTCCCCACCCAGTCTATAGCAATGCCCTCGCAGTTTTTTATACCTGGGAAAATAGTAAACAGAAACACATTATTAGTCGAACAAATCTAGTTCCTGTCATTACATCAATACTTTAGAAAAATATCGACAGATTACAAATGAACATATGGTATTCTTTTTAAATTTTACAAGTAGGTTTGTGAAAAGAAAACAAAATAGGTTTGATCACAGTATTATCCCATGGATCATAAAAGATGTACGCGAGCTTTAGTTTTGTTTATTTCCATCGAAAATCGTAGAGAATTACCAACACAGATTTTAAATTAAGGACTCAGGTCAAATGGGCGTTCTTGGTTGTGGTGGAAGATATTCTTCAAAGAATCTAACCCGGAGGATGAAACATGAACAATAGGTTAAAACAAACCCCCATCAATGAAGCTGTCATTGCGCTCCTGACCGTTGACTTTTCTCCGTCCGATCTTAAACCTTTTAGCGTCCGAGTAGTAGATGTAGCCTTCGGTTGAATCAAAGTCTACAGCGACTGGTCTACCCAGGCCATCTATGGGCTCGATCACTTCTATGGGGCTGGAAATGTTTAGGCTGATTCCTTTAATTTGACCTTCCTTCGCACTGCTGTACATCAGGAATCTGGACTCTTGCGCAGCTGGAAGAGACAAGAAAAATGAATAGTGATCAGCAATGAAACCATTGTTTTCTTTTACAGCATGTTTTTTTTTCATTTATGTCTGTCAATGTTTTATGCAGTTTTCCGAAGTATTTCAAATTCATTTGGAGTTTTGAATGAATACGTACATTCACATTTGGTGTTGTCGACAACCTTGTAGCCAGCTCGACACAGACATTTGGTTACATACGAACCGTCAGGCTGAGGATGACTCATACCAACATGTTCACATTTCAGGTCATCCCGTGTCTTTCCGCTTGGAACTGTTAAAAAGGAACATTCGAATGGAATATATAAGAATGGAAAATGGATGTATGGCATATGCCAAACAATGAAGGAATTGGCTTGGTATATGCCTACCGTTAACCAAATCCCCACAAGAAAGAAGTAAAAGCACACAAATATCAATGTGGATGTAACTGCAGTTTTATAAGACATAATCCTTTTCATGTATAACATATTTGTTTTTCAATTTTTCGAAGTTTCATATCTCTTGATTTTTTTAAAAAGGGGACAAACTAACATAACATAAGCCCTAGTATGATTTTCAGTGTAGCGAATGAACGAAAAAAACAATCTGGCTCTTGAATACAGAATGGTTGATACCAACAGTTTTTCCATTACTGTTTCGACTTATCACGACGATAACTTCGGATGAAAACAATCAGAAAGATATTTATCAACACATTAATACAGAAAACTGTACTCACTGTTAGGTTGTGCTTGTCTATGTATTAGAAATATGAACGTAGGGTTGTTGGCTCCAGTGACAAGTTTTAACCTTTTCGTGCGGTCTGAATCAAATCTATCGATATTGTAGACCGAATCATTTCGCTGACTTGTCATGTAAACATTATTTTCTAAAACAGCAACACCGAAGACATTCTCAACCTAAAGGAAAGAGAAAATAGTGAGGATGGTAATAGAACCTAAGTTATCTACTATATGACCTAAACAAGGATGTAGATACCCCAATAGACTTAAATATCACAAGCTTCTTCGCTAAATAAATATTATTATGGGTTTATTATACCTCAGCATTTCACAAAAACTAAGTATTCTATAATTTGATTCCGTTTACTCATTTTTTTTCAATGATTTACAACAACTCCTTGCTATAAACTTTATAGACGATGCATTCCCTTTTTTAAGAAGATTTGTTTTACTCTTAATTGTGAGGGCAAACGTGAGGTTTTACTCTTTAATTGTGAGGGCAGCGTGAGGTGATAATATTGTTCCCCATTTACGATCATGTCTTTTTTTCAACGATTATGTCTTTCTTGTCTAAAGGCAGCAAGATCATAAGTAGATAGGTAAAAAATAAAGAATCTCTTGACTCACCCATTGTTTTTTAATGATGAGCGAGCGTTTGTTCCCATCAGTATATGGAACCTTCTCGAGTCTGTCCAGGTAGGCATCGGCCCAGTAAAGGTGTCGGTTGGCTATATCCACAGCCAGTCCCTGTGGCTGAACCACCCGATGGTCCACTACAAACGGCTGCCTCTCCGTGCCGTTCAGGAGAGTGCGCTCTATTTTAGGCGAGTGTCCGAACACTGTGAAGAAGAGGTATCTGAAAAAAGATATAAAAGCCCATGATTTAACTAGTCTTCCTCCTTATTATTCTCAATGTGGCAAGAAGAAATGTCACAATTTAGGCAGGTTAGTAATCAAGATTACGATAATTTACTGTCATCCCACAACGGACTTAAACTAAAAATAGATCAACCGATTTTCATCAAATATTGATCATATATATATAATATTTCATCATATTTTTTTAATTAAACAACACTTGCCGTTAGAAAGATTTAAGATGAAGTTTAATTTTAATATAGTCGCGGACAACCGGAGGGGTGTGGATAACAAACTCATGATTTTTTGAAAAGGTCAATATTGGTGACCGCACATCAGCATGGGAACTTACCCGGCAAGAGGATCCAGAGTGATAGACTTGAGTCCACTGATGTCAGTAGATAGAAGAGTGACACAACTGAGTGTGCTGGCAGAACATACGAATATCCTGTCGTGCTCCTTGTCACTAAAATACCAGTTGTTGTTTATCCAGTCCCAGGCCATGGCATTGATGCCGCGCAGGTCGTAACTCAGACGGACGGACCAGCTCTCATCCGTGCTGTGCTTTCGACACTCCAAGCCCTGGTGGTCGTCTTGACTTCTCCCCATCCCTCCCCCACTATCCGGCACCTACAGTAATAGCCATAGAAGAGTTATTCGTGGGGAAAGTTAAGGATTTTTAATATAAACATTTAAAAAAAATTATAATGTGGGAAAGATATCACTTTAAAACCGGACAATGCAACATGACGAATATTAGGATGAGGGCCGAGTTCTGACGATTTTTGTTTTAGTTTTGAGGAATTAATAGCATCCCCGTGTTTTTTTGTATTGATATTATTCATACTGGGTAGACAATTTATACAAAAGATGATCCACCAATGGTTACAGAAAAGGATATGATATGCTATAGTATATGCTAGGGATAATCACTTTCAGTAGTGTGACCCTGCTTTTGAGATAGTGTACCAGTTGCATAATGTTTTTCGCTGAATAAAATAATTTAAATACAAATACAGATAACGAAATATGATACCAAATTAATAAGGATTCTGAGCGATAGTAGGGTGGGGAAAAAAGATCCTCAAATTCAGAGGGAATAGCCATTATAGAGTGTGATCCCATAATGGAGGAGAGTTTCAATAGTAAAAATAAATGTTGACATTTACTTACATAACAAAATGTTTTGTTGTTGAAGTTGTAGGACAGGGCGCTGATACCACTTGAATTGTACCTAATGGGAGTTGGGGTATCATTCCCATCCAATGTTACTATTTGTATAGAATGCGCGTTGGCAAAAAGGAGCTGGCCAGGGGTACCTTCTGGCTCTGGAAAATCGATAGAGAGGAGTAAAAAAATATATAGAATATCAATCCAAGTTTTTTAAATCGGTTTAAATTAAGTGTCTATCCATATAAGGATCATTTCTATATTTCTTCCAAAACACATATCCGTGTGTGAGTTAACTTAATATGATTACGTCAAGAGATTACAATGGGACAAGGCTTTGGAAACAAGATCCAAGTTGATTTTATTTATATAGAACCTGTAGATAGGCCTATCTGTAATAGTCGGTCACAAATGTTACCAGGCATACAATAAAAGAAAAACTGTAAACAGAATTGAGTGGATGGTCCTCTTCGCATCCTGAAACATATGTGTAGTGATATATATATACATATATGTTTCAGGATGCGAAATAGGACCAACCACTCAATTTTTATCGAATGCAATACTGACCATTAATGGCAAGGCAGTGTCCATCAGAATCTTTGATGTATCCATCTGCACAACTACAGCTATATGAGCCGACCGTGTCTGTGCACTTCTGATCGCAAAATTTATCGTGGTCACATTCATTCAGATCTGAGGATTAAAAAAAGTAATAAAACAATGGTCAGACTCACACCCATGAGTTTCATTAGGTGTTATGCCCAAATGGCATCGCACCATTTCGCTAAGTTCTCTTTAGCTAAACGTGGAAATATGCAATGTACCGATATGGAAAAAGGCTAGTCAATTAAGGAAAAGATACAAACTTTTTTAAATAACTGTTCAAAATGTCTCTAAGTTCAACGCCAACACAAATTATTTAGATCACACATTATTATTTGTTAGGCGCTTATGTGGCAGTGCATAAATTTCTCCCTCATAGTTATTGGCTGTATCATACCAAGCATTTAAATTTACGTTGAGTATAAAGTTATTATTGTGGAATTGTTTATTGTATCATCTTTTCGGTCTACAATTGGTAGGGCATTTCAGCATTTACAGTTGTAGCTAAAACAACCGATTAGTTTAATAGATTAGAGAAAAAAATAAACATAATAATTATAAATAAAATTATAAATCATTAATTAAGTTGACTCACTTGTACAAGATCCAGCAGTCTTGTTCCTATAGAAGCCTGGGGCACAGAGACAAACAAAGTTGATGCCTTCCTCACTGCCAGAGGTACCTGAGGGTAGTGGGTGGCAGGTATCACCCCCACATAGCCTTTGGTCATTACACACAGTGCGAGCTACAAGTTGAATATAGAAAGTAACATGATTATAACATTTATTAACTATAACTGCCATGAAGAAGGTGCAATGTAAGGACCGAAAAGTCGGTCCAAGACACTAGTCTAATAAACACCCAAGCAACAACTTATTTCCCCTGGCTATTGTCCCCAGATTTGATTATTTTTTCCTACCATCACTTGATAATTGTGACTATCACGAAATCCGCAACCAAGAAAACCCTCAAAGGATGTGTTTGGGATTATGTCATAATGAGGTGCTACAGTTTTTTCAACCTCATGAATTAATCCAAAACAGTTTTCTGGATGTATATTGGTAAAGTTGTGCTGAGTACAACATTGGGGAATTATTAAGATAATATTATCAAAATTCTTTTACAATAATTTTTAATATATGGGTTTGTTTATGATTTTATATGCAGCATAAAAAAAACCATCGGAATTAAAATTGAACAGTGAACACAGCGATTGAATACAAATATATGGGCAACAGTTAACTGGGAAGGTAAATAGTGTTCAAAGGCTGAAGTTCTTTCACACTACTAGGAAGCCGCCTCACCCAACACAGTTACGAAGGTTTCAGTTCGTTACTTCTACACCAGCCGGCGACAAGAACACAACTCCACACCCCTATACACATTCTATTACCTAACGCAGCGCCATACAAAACTTTTGATTAGTTTGGGGGTTGTATTGGTTGTTTTACACGCTTACCGACAGTCAGTCATATCAAGGGCGGGGAAATGGGGGGACGTTTTAGAAAGGCCGCTTATGGGATTCGAATCCAGTACCCCTGCGAGCCTCTGGATTAGATTTCTAAACGCTGCGCCATCCCAATCCCTCACAAAACTTGGTGATTAAGAATTTTACTTTTCGTGAATTGTATCATCGATCTAGGCCTAGCATACTATTTCAGTCTACCCAATAGACTCAAGTGTTAAAAGCTGACAACACTGGCATGACTAGTGATTAACGTGTTGATTATCAAAGCAGTTTAAGCTCATATATAGATCCACTGTAAACAAGAATGGTGTATTGAGGATGGTTAAAGTAACATAAACAACATACTCTCTTAAGCTCAGAATTATTTTAGGATCTGTTCCTCATTTCATGAGGAGGACAAAAAGCAAGAAATAGAGATGGTAGGTATACGTACAACAATTGGCACCCTCATCAGAGCCGTCTAAGCAGTCTTTTGTCCCATCACAAACTTCACGGAAATGTAGGCAGAGTTTTCCGGTTAGACATGACCATTGATCTGGTGGACACTTCTGGGATTCATTACCTGAAAGAACGAAGAGAGTAATGTATTTAATACGGCAAGGCCACTCGGCTCGTTTCAACCTGGATTTAGACCAGAATTATCAGAAATGAGGGACCAATTCTCATTTTGAGAAATAAAGAATTCAATCAATCAATCAATCAATCAATTAACAATCATATGACTGCCTTCATCGAAATTAGACATCTCCTCCGAAGTATTCTAGCTTGAGTTTTCAAAGAGGATCTATAACCAGATCTAGTAATTCAGAAATCTCAAATATTTTTCTTTTTTAGATTTTCCTTCAGAAACCTTCAGAAATTTGACTAGCCTCCCCCCGGATCAACATCTATATGACAATTATTACATTGAAGACGCAGCATTCCTTGATTTAGTTTAAGACAATCTGACCGAAAATGAATATTTTCAAGATCCACTCATGACATAAACACAATAGATGAGCAGACTAGACTCGTTAAAGCGGTATTCCCAACTAAATTGACCCAAAACTATTTGTCTCACTTCTTCCCTTCTTTGATCCTTTGCGCTGTAGAATGAAAGATTTGAATATCGAAAATAACGGAAAATGGGATTTTTATTTCTTTTTAAATGCACGAATTCATGCCTTTTTCTCGAATGTTTCACTATTTCTGTACTTTGCTGTTCTACAGTGGCGATTTGGGGAAACAATTATTAGTGGTGTAATTTGTTAGTCCCCTCGATATATCTATCTAGGTAGGGCTGTCCTAACATTTTCATTTCATTGAGGATTCTCTAACTTTAAGAATATGAAAGAGAACCAAAGTGTTACGAAATTATAATAAAAAGTTGGGACACGATTCGGTTTTCATATTCTATCTTGGTGACTTTCGGGTGGGTAAACCACAATACAGAAAAAATCGCTTTGGGACGGGAATGCACATGCCACCTTAAACAATCACCACCAATCCAATAGAATGCAAGTATGTCTACTATATACAAAGGGCAAGCGATAGAGATCTGTATAAAGTGAGCAGCCAAGGTAACCCTTGTCTCCAAGGACCCATCGGTGCCACTGACATCCAATAAGACTTAATTCACTCCGGGCAGTAATGAGTTTTTTCCCCCTCCCCTAGATGGATGGATTAGAAATCCAAGGAGATTCCTTACATTCATCGGTCTCGTCTGAACCATCTATACAGTCGGCCTCTCCATCACATTTCCATCCCCTCGGGATGCAGATCTGTCCATCCCGGCACTGGAATTTGCCTGGCTGACACGTTAATGGTCCTGCAATATATACATAACACAAGTGAGAATCAATAATCGTCAGGTATATATTATTACCAGATCAACATAGACTTCAACTACACACATTGGCGGATGGTGAAACAGGTAAGAAAGATAAGTATGGAATGTGATGGCTTAGTGTCGTTGTAAAATGACATTTTCAATTAAACCTGACTAATGACATCGTGTTATAGCTGTCAACTACAGCTCAAAGACGCCTCGAATGTATGATTGCCGGGAGTTATCATTTGATACATTAAAAAGCTCTGTAGACTTCACTAACCTATAATAAAGTTCCATCCCACCTATAACCAAATAATGTACTTTACGGGGAACATATTTCTACACAATTCTAGGTTGAATAGATGAAACTGTAAAATCACACAGCAATTGTATGTATTTATATACTAAATGAGGCAAGATGAAAAGCATCAGATGGAAAATAAGATTACAAGATATTTGATAACGATATCATTCCCATCAATCACTATTGTCGTAAGGACACTCTCTATCTTCAGCGTTGTTTAAGGAAGGGTCCGAAACATGGATGTGACAAAAAACAAAACTATTTCAAATACAACGGCAAAGTCCACAAGTCGAACCATCATCCCCTACTTTCAGTTGTCATACAAGACACTTCAAAGAGTCGCCTTCCATCTGTTTGGTATACACACTTACCACAGTTTTGTTTTTCGTCTTTGCCATCAATGCAATCCTTGTCGCCATCACAAACCCACTTCTTGGATATACATCCTTTCTCTCGGCCGTCGATCCGACACTCGAACAGCTCGGGTCCACATGTGACATTGTCACCTGTCTTTCCAAGCACATCTGAAAAAGAAAAATAAATGTTTCTTTAGAGTTAGAGTGTATTTGTTAGAAGTATATTTTCGGTTGGTGATGGAGACGGTATATATACGTTAGTAAGATATGAAACGATAAAATAGAGAGACAAGTTTGGCAGGGCGCCATCCACAGCAACATCGTCAGACTTTATCAATCATAACACAAATATCAGTCAACTTTCTATATGTTTCAATTTTTAAAAGTAGATCGTTGTTTTGTAAATAGAGAGACCTTTGTGATGATACACACATTGTTCAGTTAACTTGTCCTTTAAGATAAAATGCAAGTTATACAGCGGCAACATTGATGCAGTAAATAACGTACTAAGGTCAGGAAGACACGTAAAATAATCCTTTACTTTCCTCAGTGAGTCTTGTTATCTACAAAGACAATCTCTGGCGATATGCAGCATTAGATCCATGCATTTATAGTCGATAAGAGTAGAGTATAGCACCAGGAAACATATACTTTTCCTCTCAATAATCGATGTTACTGTAATATTGTATACCAGAGATTATAGTGGCAGACCAGCTGTAAAACCTTAACCCTTCGTCTGGTCTTTTTACTCTAAGGTCTGGTCAAATATCATAAAGGAAAGTCAATATACCTTGCAAGACTGACGACTTTTAATTCATATCATCAGCCCTGCAACATGGAGGAGGACTGTAGAGGGAGAGGTTAGACCCGTTAGACCTGTGCAACAATCCTGGGATACCTATAATCAGCCTTTTCTGACCCATGATACACTAATGCTTAGCCATTGGTATGGCCTCCAGTGGTAGAAGAGAGATACGGTGGGTCTGTTATCTAGGGACACCCTACAGTACAGAAAATAGCCCAGGAAAAGACAGGAAGTGGAAGGCCTTCGTTTTTACCCTTCACGGGGCGTTAAGGGAACTGATGCTGGTGGTGGATGATGATGGATGATGATGACAAGGTCTAAGCTCGACAAACAGTGTTATCAATGTTACATTTCAACTATTCAAAATGCGAAGAAACGTTCTACACTGGCTAGGCAATCCTTATCGCACTGCCAAGGTGGCACCACTAACACCCAACGCCTGCCTTACGGCCAGATAAATAGATTTGACCTCTGACCTCCTGGACCCTCCATTGACCTTAGGAGGGCACGCAGCTGCTGCGAGCTGATACGTAAGGCGATGCGTTAATGAGACGTAAAGACAGGTAACACGGGCCGTGCACAGGTGGGCCGAGCCTTGATACCAGACGGGGTGATATATATGTGATAGATGGAGGATTATAGAGAGAATGGAGAGGGAGAAACCAAGTGCAGTAGGAGACCTAGAGAACAGGGAAATAACTCTTGTTGGGAGTATAATCTACTTCGAGCTCTAAAATATACTGGGATGTCTGTTGAAATTGTTGATACCACCCGTAAGCAGCCTAGAATCTCTGCCAATACCTTAATTATTTAAAATACAACGAATATATTATCTCGAAAACAGAATATGGAAATGCAATTGTCTGTCTATTGATGATTCGAGGAGTTACAAATGTTTGTCCTCTATGCATGGATGTGGCTTACAGGGTATCAGAGATATACCGATCCTTACATTCATTATATAAGCTAATTTACAGAAATTGATCACAATTGGAGTGGACAAAGATACATGTATGTATTCGAATATCATGGCATGCTACAGGCTAGAAGGGTTGACAACGCTTTCATTAAGTGCTTAGTCCTGAATGAGCTAATCTTCAGATATATCACCACAACCCAGCGGCCCTTTACATCAGTGGTAACAATATCTAGTTTAAAAGGAACCTCAAAGGTATAACGATGTATCTAGTATTTCCTCAACGAGGAAACTCCTGTCATAATAGTTCCTGTTCCTGTCACAGAACACATTCATGCAGTCACTCAGGAAAAGGCACTAACTAGGGGATAATGGGAACGTCATGAAATAAGACTCCCACATCACAAGATGCTACTTTTGATCAAAATGCAGTACCAAGTTCGGGGGTCCTGTTTGCATGTCTCTCTCGTCTCCACACTTATATAATAGTGTGGCCTATCATCTCCTCATTACACAGTAGCTTATACTGGGGTTACTAATGGTGAAAAACACACCATTCCAAAGTCCCCGAACGAAGGGACGCTTCTAAGGCAAAGCAAGTGGGCCTAGTATGTGTAGCGTGTATGGTTACTATTAAATCACGAAAGTTACTTTCATAATGATGAAGCCCGAAGTTTGAAGGGCACTTTTGGGCTCGACCTGAACCGGGCCTACCTGTGTAGTTAACTAAGCGACCTTGGTATCATAAGTGATATTGATCTTAGAATACTCTAAGTATTGATTAAACTATGGCTTCTCATACACTACTATTTACAGGTTGGTCACTGCATCCACAGTCACGGATCCACTCACTGCTATACAGTCAGTAGTACAAAGCCCGAATGACCCCCTAACTTTTAAGGGTCAGGTGATTCCCATTAACACTTTTAGCCTTAGCCTTGTGGTTAAGCTTATCGCTGTATGCGGTGAACTGCAACGCTTGAGGAATGTGGCTTTTTGGACAGGACTGTACATTCACCCATCCCCTTCATTATACCATACACCCATTCATCCATCACAACCGATAAAAGAACTTCTATTCAAACAATATCAATAAAACAAACATTTAAACCACCGTGGTTTGACTTCTAAAGATCATGGATTAAATTCAGAACCACAGATTACACGTCCCCGAGGGTGTAAATAAATAAGCGCCTTTTAACTACTGGTAAACACAGACAAACCATCATGGAGCGGCTGTATATCCGCCCTCTGTCGCTCCCTCTTCATCTCTCCTCCACACAACGCTATAACCTAAGTACCCCCCGATGAGCATTTAGCAAAAATATTAATATTTGATCACAGAGTCCCGGTCTTTAATGCTATGGACCTCGAGCAGTGGCTGGCTGCGGGCTAAGCCCACTTAAGGCCATAGCAATGTACTACAGTAAACAGGAGAAGATGACAGAGCTGTAGGCAGGAAGGGGAAGAGACAACCAGACAATTTATGGACAAGAGACGAAAGTAGTTCCTGTGGTAATCAAAGTTGCATTATTTGTAGCTACAGGGAGCTATTAGTAGGACGTCTTGTGGAAAAGAAAAGAGGGCTAAATATGTCTTCTTCTGTACATTACGCTTCTTAAATAGTTGGTATGAATAAATACGTGTGGTTAGCCGCTAACCAAAAAAAAAGGATTTACAAATAAATAAATCGCCCTAACTTGAATCAACAAGAGTGGAAGAAGTCCTTCCAATCTCGTTGCTTGAATCAACGAGAGTAAATTATGAATTGAACAATCAGAGTTGAGATTCAAACGGTAACCAGAGATCTCCGGCGGTTCTGAGGATTTTCTTACCCCAAAAGGGCAGCAAGGGGTAAAAAGTCCTAACAGCGGGAACTTTGCACCCCGACCCATCTTACCCCTCTTTCCGGGGATGAATGAAGAGAAAAGAGAAGGTTCGCAGTACGCGATTTGTGACTCTATACCAACAGCAGCCACTCACATAACAAATGAATGTGTTCGGGAAAATAAAACATAAGAAAATGAGGCAAAACTCACATTCTTTACCCTCTCTCGGCTTCTCTCCTTACTCACAATATTTCCGGTGCGTGGCGTCGTATCCGTCAACGCCTTCTCATAACGGAGAGGTTTGTAAATCAACACATGTCGTTTTTGTGGGGGTATTTAGCATTGTGCTTGTGTGTGTTTATATGGCTGTGAGAACACATATCCCTCAATCACCACACAATACATAACACAGCCCATTCTCAACGCCGGGGGCACTGTCCTTCATATCTTGAAAGGCCGTCAGTAGACTTGGTGACTTACAAATGTTTGCACCCTAGATCTCACTCAAAAGGTTCAACGACAAGCTTTAGAACTACATTTAAATGGTTATAAGACATGCTTCGATCCTCTGCTGAACATAAAAATCATTTAAATTTCATTTCACATTTGAAATGTAAGATTCTCAAAGTATTTGTCCTATCCTCGAAGATTATACATGTATTGTAACAGAAATGTTGTAGTTTAATAGAAAATGCTTATAGATCATAAGATCCTCTATACAAATTGGCTACCAAAAATAAATGATAAGTCTACCCATATCATCTTTCCAGGAATGAATTGTAGATATGAGTCAGTCTAGTCTATAGACGTTTCCAAACAGAATCGATGGACAGCTTTTGAGAAGAGAAACGCACACATTTGTGGATATTCACAAAAGCCATCCCGAACCTGAACGAATGTTTTCCAAAGTTATCAATCATACAAAAGAACAATTGGCATGAAAATTTAACCAATGAATGCAGACAGGGGAAGCGAAAGTGAAGCAAGGATGGGAGACAAGTCAGATAGATAGATAGAATCATCCGGCGAGTAACAGACAGATAGACAGATAAAGTGAGAGAAACTGGTTCATGTGGTGACATGATGTAGTAGATATAAGGGCTATAGCAGGCGGCAGGGGAGAAGCTGTCCAGATCCCTACCAATGTGAGATCCACTTGACATGTCAATCAACCTCACTTAGCGTCCCCTCCTCACCACCAGCCTCACGTACATCATATAGAGCCAGAGTAAACGTAGCAGGACTGCAAGTTATGCTTGTTTGGTTAAAAGACTGGCGAAACCAGCTAAATAGCCAGACTGAGATAATAAACCTGTGCCTGAGTGCGTTACATAATTTAGTGATAATTACTGATTAACCCAAGACAAGAGATAAGAACCATGCATCTTTCTTCGGATATAATTAAGAGGGTCACTTTCGGCTGAAGTTTGGGTATTGTAAGCTAAGATGGTGGAGTTCTCTATGAAAACATGTTATTGCATCCAAATATCAGGTGAGGAAATACCACTGGATCATCAGCGGCCGAAATAAAGGTCATATGTAAATGGTAGGGCTATTTTCTATCCATTAGTCTGATTAAATCCTAAGTTGTTGTTTTTTTCTGGCTGCCCTTTGGTTCAGTGTTTGTTCTAGCCCGACCTTCTGATATTGGAATTTCGGTGACCTTTTAGTTCCCCCTCTCAGAGCTTCCTTCATCTCATCGCTTTCAACCCCCTTGTGATTGAACCTGCCATTCTTCGAAGTTCCAACCCCTCGTCTCCTAAAACTTCTCCATCTCCTATGTCGAGGCGCTTCAGCTCAGTGCTCTGCTGAGTGCCATAACGAGGCTGACAACTTGGCACGTACTTCCGGTTCGTCTGCCAGAAGAGTTCCAATAATTCAGAGTTTTCTGCGCCAGGCCTTTGTAGTGTAGGAGAGGGTCGATCGGCTTGCTCCCTACGACTTTGCCCATGCTTTTTTAAAGAGCAAGAAACAAGAGAGAAATGCTTTGTCACAAAAGAAGTAGTCATGAATATATATGTAGTCGTCAGGAAGTAGAGCGACAAATTACCCAAAGGAATGTGTAATAGGGAGAAGAATAGGCTACATTGGCTGACATTATCATACATAATCAGGATAACTGACAAATGCGTTTACCACGACAGATTATAGACGTGTACAGAGTGGGCTAATATCAATGGAAGCCACGTGCTTCCCGCAATCTGAACCGTGACAAAAAGCTTATTTTCTAAGCTAATTTACTTGCCAATGCCAAACCGTTTGGCTGGTTATCCAGTATGATATGAGAGTTATTTAACCAACGAGTTTCTTTTCTTTCCTTCTGTCTCTTTCTTCGTTTACCTACTTCGCGATTGATCACAGATTAACACGGTTAGGAGCATGTGTGCAATAGTATATAGTGAATATCGGTACTTGAAAAAGTAGGAACTAATGCATGAAAAAACTAGGAGTACTAACAATACAGTTAGGCCTACGTGAAAAAGTAATATTAACTAGTCTACCCGGGTAATTATAGATAAGATATATCCTATATTTCCAACATAAACATAAATGCGCATCTCTCCAAATAAGGACTGATAGGATTCCATGGTAAAACCATATGCCAACGCTTTCAACGAGCAAGCATCTGCAATGCAACACATAACCATAAAAATGGAGCAGAAACTACGGTCGATTTGAGCAATAGATAGGCAAGTATAGCTCTGCTAAAAGTTGCTGACCAAGGGCTGAAAGACTAACGCCGAGGTTGCAGCCTGCAGAGAGGATTGCCATCAAGCTTGAGTGTTTCTCCAGGGGAAGTGACAGCTTCCATGCGTCCATGAAGGTAGGGATAGTAGGGAGCAGAGGTCAAGGCAAGGCGTTCTCTGGTTCTGACGACGAGTGGGCCAGACCTTCAGGCAACATAAACCTCCATGGTCCAGGCCTCCAGACAAAGTATTGATCGATAGCTTAAAGAGTAGTTGCATTTACCAGAATTCCATATGAAAAGCTACAACACTTTACAATGGTATAGATGACATGAGCATGGAATCATTCCATGCTGGTTTTATAGGTTAAGATGTAACCCCATAAATATTACGTGTTTCAATAATAAAAAAAAATAATTAGAGTTGGATCTTGATATTTGAATCAACCAATTCCTCTGCAATTGTTAAGCAATCATAGGCCCACAAGACCCACATGCATGTGCCTACGGTGAGTCGGAGTCAGTGAATGTTAGTCAAAAAAATCTAGGCTCAGAGTTGAAAGAGTCCGTCCAAACCGAATGAAAGCCTCTCGCTCCCAAATGTATAATGCCATTAGAATCCCATTAGGACACCTACTCCAAGACCAAGAAAGTCATTAGCGCAGTATGCGTCCAATCACTGACATACCATTCTTAACGGATCTAAGAGTCCGTGAGCCAAAACTGAAAAGTCCAAATACTACCGATGACTCCAAAAGGGAGTAAATACACGGGGAATTTCCTGGCAGGAACCCTCAAGATTTCACTCTCACCCAAAGGACATGATCCATGGCCCAGTGAGGTCAGAATATTCCCCCAATTCCTGGCTGCCTATAGCCCCCAGCCATCATCGCCCAGATTTGACTTGGCTGTCCTTGATCTCCTGCGACCCAACTTCACTGTTTGCCCCGCAGCCCCTCCCTGTCCTCCTATCTCCCCATCAATACCCTGTCCTCGGTCTATCTCCATGCATCGCCTCCCTCTCTCCCCATTACCTTGCTATAAAGTTTCTGTCGATTCCAATCTCTCCTTTCAATGTCCATCCATCAAAGCTTTCCTGCTGACTTAGTCTTTCATCATGGCAAAAACCCTGTCAGTCCGCTTCCCTCCAGTACATTATTCATGCTCCAACCTTTCCTCCTCCTATCCCCATTTCATCTATCTCCTCATTCCTCATCAGGCCATTTCCCTACCTCAGCTTCCTCCTGCTCCTGCACCTCATCTCAAGTCCTTTCCTCCATGGCCTACTGGCCCCTCCCACTGCCCCCCTGCCGCCGTTCTCTACCTATTATACATATTGATCTGTGTGTATGTATTGATGGACTTGTCTGTTCCACTCCGCTCATCCTCATCCAGTCTTCCCATAAACAAGTGGGCCCGCGATAACTCATGTAAACAATGTTTGGCCGGCTATCCTGGGCCCCACCATCTTTACTATGAGGACGTAAGCAGTAGCAGTTGCCGCAGCGGCGGCCGTACTTTGGCTTCAGTCCAAATAAACCTACAGATCCCACCACATCGACTTATCCTTTCTGGATTCTGGTATAGAAGAAAAATCTCAGTGTTCTCCTTACATCCGCTTGGCTTTCCAGACTGCAATTTTTCTTATACCTCTGAAAGAAAACTCTTACAATTATCGATCTAAGGAGCACTTTTGGAAGAAGATTTTCGTGTGATTTTATCGCTGCTTTGCTTACAATCAAACGATAATATTTGTTCAGCACGCATAGATACAGCTGGTATGATTTCCCTTGTATTCTGGCAACGGTTTTCCTGGTGGAAAGATAGATAGCTATAGATGGAGGGGGCCAGCTGGGCAATATAGAAAGAGAGGTAATATGAGAGAAGCTAGCCTGGCCTCCCATTCGTTAAAATAGATTGATCCCTTCCAGCAGACAAAGGAATGAAAGATGATCAGAGCCAAAAATATCCAGCATATCAGACTCCCTGTCTCCTTCTAATGGAATCAAAGATGGCGGAGGGAGAGACGAGGATGGGTTGCGGGTGAGGTATAGGGGCGAAGGGAAGCAAGAGGATTGAAATTGGCCCATGGATGTGATAATGTGACCCCCACATCAGACACTGACCCGGGGGCAGGTATGGGGAGGAGAGGAGGCCAGGGGAACTAAGGTTAATACTCCTCATCCTGCCTTCCAGGAAAGAAATGCAAAAGGAGGGGAAGACGTCTGGATGGAGCGTATATATGCTGATCCAAAGCTAGTTTCTATTGATAAATCTGTCGACTAATATTACCGGTAGCATTTTTAGTTTTCTTCCTCCAGTGGTAGAATTATTAATGACTTCTGATTCCGACACGAAAAACTTCAAAAGTACTCATTATAGAGGTGGCCGATGTAAGTTAACAAGACCATGTAGAGAGACATGGAGATGAAGTAACATTAAAAATTAAAATTTAGTACACTTAGTATATGATAGGTTACAAGGATCTCGGTTTACTGCCAATAAGATTCTCTTAAATGGAAGGAATGCCTTATCTCTGGTTTTATCATCACCGATAGCGCGTTTCTCAGGAGGAAATATTTAAAAAATTCCATTATAATGAGGAAATAAATCAGAGCCGTATGAAATAAAAAATGATGTATCTAACAGATAATTGTATCTCGGAGAGAGAGAAAAATTCCCCTTTTAATGACTATCAGTTCTTTTCAGCCAAACCGCATATAAAAGCACATATCGATTTTACACGACCTGTACCTTTACTACCAAGAGGGAATATATAGCAGGGCTTTTAGAAGAAGAAGAGAATTACAACGTAGTAGCTCCCAAACAATGCTAGAAGGCAGGCGGGGCGGGCCATTAGGGGAGTAATTTTGGCGCCACTCTTTATATACTACTTACACGAGGGGCAATGATTATATCATAGTATCATTGAGTATTATATAGATCTCCCCAACATAACGAAAGGTTCCCTTTATTTCGATTCACTTCTTTCAGCTGCCTCTAAAGAAATTACAATTTTCCTACACCTAGTGAGAGACGTCCTACCGTGGGTGAATGAAACCATACAATTTCTACAGGACAAATTATTTTTCCCTGTCGTGAACTTGGTTACAGTTTCTGCATTGAGGTGTGTGTTTTTTGCCGGAGACATTAGGCATGGCATGCGTAATTTGATAACAAAGATAACATCACAGCCGGGATTTTTCCCCCGCTACATGATAGATATTTTCCTAGCATGAAATTCCATTTTATTAAAAGTGTTAGAACGTTATCACGTACACATGAATATTTCATATAATGTGTGATGTTATCAGCTTGTTTCCCTCAACCTACCGCGGAGGTACATTTATACTTGGTTAACAGACACGCCAATTATTGAGAGTGTTTCTGCCGGACACAATGAAGTAATTTTCCTACAGACAGGATAGGATGACCGTGTGATGAATAAATGTGGGATGGGATACATTCGTATTAACAGATACATTGTTATAATGGATGTAACGTAAAGAGTTTAGGTATGATACAATGAGGTATAACAACATATAGAATCTAACTGAGGATGATGCATTGATATGGGTATAAAAACAAGCATACACTATATGCTCGATGGTTATAGTTATAATTGTTTCTAGGCACTTCCATAGGGGTTGTTTGCCTATACTTAAATAGCTCTTAAGTGGCAAGTCGTTCTAAATAGTGACTGATTTGTGCGCTGCATTTAAACCGTTCCTTTTTGTGTATTTCTATTCTTAAAACGTGTGCGTCCTGCATGCAGCCTGGTTGGACTGTTAGGCCTTTCCAGGTAATGTCATGTTCCAGCTATATTACAGGCCAAGGAAAGCAGATGGTTCCCTCGCCCCTCTTTTAGTAAATTAATGCGGCAATTTTGTGTAAGTTTAGAGTTGATAGATTAACATCGATGGTCTCAGCATACGGGTCCGGAGAGCTTTGTTTTAAAGCCGCTAACATTTATCTAGTAGCATCTCAAATGCACCATCATACGGAATATCACAAGTCACAAGAAAGGTAAAACTATGGCTTTATGTCTAATACAGTAGTTATATTATGCAGGAAAAGGGACAAAGATTTCCAGACCTCTGAAGTGTTTTGAATTTAATAAATAAATTTCATAATTTGGTCCAGAATAAATATTTTTGTAAGCGGCAATTTTTACCACTTATTGACATGCTGGCCATGGGTCGATATGGGTCAGGTTTGACGCCCAAGTTTTTTTTAAAAATAGTCCAGAATGACTGAATGATAGAAACCAATCTTTATTATCTTTATTAGGTTTGTTGGTGAAACATTTCATTACTTTTTGTTATTTAGGATTGCAAATCAGGAGGCTCTCATGAAAACAGATCTATAAATTTTGTTAGTTCTGTTCTGCTACGTCTGAGTTGATCTCGGGCTCTAGGAATATTGCTAAATACAGTGTATTGGACCGTGTCGTGTCTGCAGAGAGCTTAATGGACACTTTGGGATTTGCGGGAGTAAAGCCATTTAAATCAGGACGAGGAAGGGGCCAAGGATGGAACGTTTAAGGCAATAGAAATCGTTTAAGGAAAGGATGAATTTGCCACAAGAGATTGTGTGTGTGTGGGGGGGGGGGGGGGGGGGGGGGGGGGTAACTGGTACACTTCTTTGATTTGATGTATTTCAAGATTCCTTATACTAGCGGCTTTTATTTCCTTTCATTTGAAACACTTTTTATAAAGTTAATATTCACCAGAGCCAGCATCTGAGAGAAGTTCGAAAACGAAATGAAAACAAAAGAACACATATTAGCATTTAAACCTAATAACAGGCCTCTGCTACGGAGATATATAATCGCTTCCTATCAGATATTTTTCCTACGGCACTCGCCTGATAAGAGGTGCTGGAATTACTTTCATTTTCTTGACGCCTCTCCCTGATGATATTGGCTAATGTATCAAGCGGCAGGCGTTCATCATGTACAATAAATAGTAGTCTGGCTATGATACACAGTGATAAGGCATAGGACAGAGCCAAGATTTCTCTATAGTCTAGAATGTGTCTAGCTTCGCCTTGATCGTAGACCTATATGTATCCCACTAGACTCATGCCAGTATTCAAGCCACAAAAGTCATTTTACATCCGTCTTTTCATCAACGCCTTTTTATACCAAATGGAGAAGGGGGGGGGGGGGGGGGGGTCGGTTGCTTAACGCCCTGTTTTGACACCATACCTTCGTATATAATTGGTCCTATCAGGGCGAGATATGATACAGGCTAAAGGGATGCGATACCCTTCTTTTTTTCAAATATTAGCAATGGTTCTTCTTCATAACCATAGAAAGCTATACACATGGCCAGCTTTTGGTAGTGAAATGATGCATTGGTTATATTTATTCGCTATGGGTTTTGAATCCAGGACTCTAAGAATCTATCGGTTTGGAGTTCAGCTCCAACGCCTACCCCCCCCCCCCCCCCCCCCCCATATACAAAAGGGAACTCATCAGCAAATTCCATGGTGATTCATGCATACATATAGTCTGTCCAAAAAGTAGTTGACACGTGATTCCTTAGTCCCTTTAAGGGGAGGGAAAAGTGGGAGATTTCTGATTTCTATTTATGACAAGGACCTGTCCACTCTTTGCCAGGCGAGTCGCTCATTGCAATCAACCATGGGGAAACAGGGCCAGTATAACCAGCTCTTCCTTCCTTGTAAGCAAAACAACAGCTGATGCACATAGAAGAGAGGCAGCGCAATACAATGCAGCTGTATATTTGGCCACGGTTGGTCGCAAACGGACATGGTCGGTCGCAAACGGTGATTCAGGGGGGAATAGTTTGAAGTCAAAAATCCCCCACTTTTCCCTCCCCTTAAAGGGACTAAGGAATCACGTGTCAACTACTTTTTAGAAAGACTATAGTAGCAAGGTATAGGGTAACCCGGTTGATGGTTCGACTAGGTGAAGGAGTGTGTCATTTGAGGCAATCATAGTAGTTAAAGTTTATCATATGAAATACGAAAATAATAGCGCATGAACTAGCTTCTAAGGACAAAGCGACCCTCTTCTGCCTTGTTATGCTTCATAAGAAAATGGATAACGTAGAGCGAAAGTGCCAGGAAACCTAGCATAAAATGCCATTCATTTGTTATCGTCCATTGGAGAGTTTGTGATACATTCTGTTCAAATATCAGAAGTTTACGTTGACCTATATAACAATTGTATCCTAAACGCCCACGGCCGTCTCGATATTGGAAAGATCCCAAGATTAGAGTCAGATGAATATTTACAAACATTAGACAAGTCTGTAACCCCGATATGATCGAGTGAAAGCCATCCATCCTTGCTATCGGTTGACACAATGTTATTTCATTGCCAATAAAAAGAAAGTGACAGATTGTCAGGTTGAGTTATTCACATGGAAATAAATTCGCCGGCACACATTAGATGAATTCCAAATGCAAATCAAGATAGTGTTTCTAGGATGCCCACTGAGTAAATGGCAACAAAAGAAAAACGCTTGCTCTCATTTTCCAGAATGTAAGGCTCCACTGCATCAATCTTTACAGAGTTTCTCTCCCCCGGCTTCATGCCCAACATTATTATTACTTTTACTGGCGTACTTACTCTTTCCCACACATAAACATCACCATTCATATTTTTTCCAGGAAACATGTAGTAAACTAGATTATACAAGGGACACTAACATCTGTGCCTTAATGAAGAGTCCGCTCATAAATGATAATAAATTGTAATACACAGACTGATAGTTATACTTAAAAGTGTACAGGGTTTTGTCATAAAAGGACGAGAAATATTATTTATTGGGCATAAACTAGAGAAGCCTTTTTACCCGGCATACATGTCCTATGCTGCGAAATAAGATTTTTCCTGTGAAGTGATGCAATTTTTCAATGTGAAATCCAACCAGTAAATGGTTTGAATATTAAAGAATTGTTGGAAATAATTAACAATTTCGAGAAAATTATGATAAACCTAACCTTACACAGACAGACACACAGACATATCAGAGTAAAAAAAATCCCAGCTTTTTCGGATAGGCCTATATTTTTCTTGGACCAGAGAATACATTTTAGGGCAGCGCGATATAAAACTGAGTTATGTGCTATCAAGATCACCCATACGGATATATGGAAAATATTCGTCCCATATCTACGCAGCAGATCTCATAAAAGCGCGCATATCTCCGTGTTGGAAGCAGAATCGTGTCTATCGGCTGTGGAAAACACAAGCTATATGATTACCATAACTAATCTTTCTATTTCATACAACGCATAGGTCGATGTCATGAAGGTCTACTTTTCATACAAATAGTGAGATAAAACACCATAATACCCTAAGCATAGTAAATAAATATCGCTCTTTATCGATACTAATGTTTTCCTGCCACAATTACTTAGTTATTATAGGAGAGGGGGTGACAGACAAAGACAGTAGTGAAAGAGGAAGGAGAATGCCATGTGTCTCCTAACCCCCAAGTGGACAGGGGTAAGCTAGTAGGAAATAGAAACACCAGAACTATGGAATATCATCCCCGCTATCTCGCCATGACCACTGCCCTTTTGATTAAACTACCAGAACATTCCCAATAACACAGAATTATACGCCCTGATGTAACCCTTGGTATTTTCCATAAGGTATAAGGCTATATTCACTGGGAAACAACGCTGCAAAACGCGTGGAAATCCAAGTATATTTGGACACACTGCTACTTATATTTCAATAAAATATGGTGTACACGCCATAAATCGAGTTTTCAAGCATCGACTCCATTTTGTTCCGAGGGGCTCGTTCACTACATATATAGCAACTGTCTTTTCCCGCGTGGACAGACAGATCAATTCATATCAGCTCAAACCAGTGTGCCGAGCACTCATCCAGTCACGTGTGTCATTCTGACTCCAGATATATCTACAAATCTCTGCACCAAAAAGCCACCATTTGCTTTAAGGTTAGAGGTTTATTTGTCGTCTCCTTGCCTACCGCAGTGCACTACTTTACTTGAATGTGAATAGCGTCTTTCCCCTCAAGAAGTAGCGTATCATATCTGATTATTTTTTAAACAATATTTTAACTGGCAACCCCAAAAATATATACATGTACGTATGTCAACGTGTAAGCATAGATTATAGAATCTATGGTGTAAGCTATGAGACAGGAGAGGCAGGGCGGGGCCTGGTTGTTGAAACGAAAATAAAAAGAAGGAAGTCACTTTCGGAAGTTTAACTCAGATGCAAGGTCTGTGTTGGTGAAAAATTACTACTGTTGACCTTATACTCAGGCCAGAGCGGAGAGGATTATGTAAATAATTCATCTCCTCCACTCGAGGTTTTACCTCAGCTAGTTGTTGTACATGCCATTTCACCTGGAGGTAGGTAGGGTTGTGAGTGAAATCTGCCAGTAGTCGCAACACTTGTATGAGAGGGACAGGGGCTCGTTTTTTGTTGTATCCTTATAACGAGAATTCGTTATCACAATTGTTAGTATAGACGCTTGATATATATAAGAGTTTCTCCAAAGGAGCTATTTATACCGCTAGAGTAATTTTCACAGAAGTTACATTCAATGTGGCTATAGATAACGGTATTTACAGCAAAGCTTGCGTTAACGTTATAAATGATACGATTATGATTAAGGCGAATAATGATATGATTACAATTTATGACTAGCTGCAGGCAATGAGACACTTGTACTGCGATGATTTTGCAATGGCAGTTAACTATCAAAAGTATTTTAATTCTATATGATACGACATTAGATAATCCAATATCAATTATTTAGACATGAATAACAAGTTTAGGATGATCTCTTCTATTGTGTAATGTATTCCTATGTATACATTTGTATAATAATAGTTAACCAGACGATACGCTTTAGTAGGAATATAGACATTCTTGAAACCATCTAATTGAATATGGAAAAAATCCAATATATAATTCAATCCGTCTTAGTGATTAATATGTACATTTAAAATGAAAAGGGCAGGACGAGTAAGCTGGACTGTGACATTCGCTCACAGGAAAGATACACTTCCAAAGGCTATCTACGGTAATATATAAATGTAACATGCAGAATAATCGCTGTGACAGTACTATAACTGATTCAACAAAAGATACACTTCCAACGGCCATCTAGAGTGTACTCGAACTGATTCAACACAGGACTCGGGGAAATGCCAACGCCACACTTAGGAACTAATGTTCGGGTCCCTTCTTAAAGGGCGAATGGTTCGAGATCTATATGAAGTATCTCCACTTTATTCCACAAGAACTCACTCTATATGAAAAGCTATTTCATCCACAATAAAATATGAAATCCATCAAAGTTATGCCGATGTCTTCTATTCTCCTTGAGATGCAATATAAAATTCTTCACACCTTTCCAACAGCAGTATCTCAGTGATACGTCAACTCCAATTACGGACATGAATATGGAACAGGAATCTCCATCCCCATGCATTTACGAGGTGATCGGTAAAGGCAGGACTAAAGTGATGTCTCAATATATGTCTGGATTGCAGCTATAGCTTTTGTATAGGGGAATAACGGGGTAGGGAAAATGGTCAGGGAAACTGCGAGGTAGGGAAGAATGGTGAGGGGTGGGCACTAGGCATTCATAGTCAGTCATATTAGCCAGCAAACCGATACAACGGTGGCTTTAGCCGGGCGGATGGTGCGCCTTTTGTCGTTGGTTATTTCCACTTTTGTTGGGGACACAATACAGATTGTGTAGGGAGGCGAGAGATACTTCCGATCCAGACATAAATCACAAGAGGTTTTTTTTCACGTCTGCGTCCACTTATTCATATACGTACTGGTATTATATTGGGCCTCCTAAGCATTCTGCTCCAGGCATGAAAAATACCCCCAGTAATCGGTACTTTTCACTAGACCTATGGAATTACAGGATGCTTGAATCCAACCTCCTGTCTCATTTTTTGTACACTAAGCTCTAGTCGCTAAAGCCCAGAGAACCAATCAATGATTTCTAATACAAAATTATACAAGAGAGTCCACACGTTCACCAACGACGAATGGCAATAAATTGTGAGTCTCTATGGCTTACCACCTCCCCGCGTGTATTACAAATCATTTTCAAACGGGATGCGCTCACCTGGAATGAAAAGCAAAGTCATTAGTTTACATAAAATACCAAGACACGTTCAGAGAACAATAGTACCATCTATAATAGAACAGGTATGGTTTTGTAAGCAAATTAATGGCTTACATCAGGAGAATCTGCACACTCAGCAGGGAATGGTAAAATGGCGAATAACTGACGTAAGCTTCCTCAAATATTAACAGAACCAGGCACTAAATTGGTATCTGAGAGGAAAAATTTTAAATATTGAAGTCTGATCACAACCCATAAGAGTGGGCGGGCAATTAAAGACTAGTCTGTTTGTCATTTATTAAAACATGAAAAGGCTGGCCTACTTGTAAAACACATGTTATTTCTCAAGGTAAATATAGATAGCTATAACATACCACATATAACATTGGGAGCAAATGTAGCACTTCAAATAATTTCCTTAGGCCTATACCAAACAGGCAACAACAGTACAGAACCTGAATGGGATTGTGGCAGAGGAGGAGGCGGATGAGGAGGAGGTCAAGCTGGAATATTTTCACATCTTGTGATGAATGTTGGTGAAAGTTTTAGTAGAGGGGAGGGAGCTCTCAGAATCCAGTCTGATCAATAGGCCGCGTCCCTCCAGACTCACTTGTCTCTCTCTTAAGTCAGATCCACAGCAGCTACCACACTGTGCTCTGACATGTCATTGTGGAATGCTATGAGGATTTAGGGGTGAAAACAAAAAGCCCAAGTTTTCAGAGGCAATAAAGTGAAATCGTGATAAAGTAGCCGAGGGTATAAAAACAAGTCGAGACAAAGGCTTTGAGACCGTCAGAACCTAGGGGACTTAAAGTTGCATTCCATCTGAAAGTCATTTGACCATAATTCTGGAGGATTTCACCCGTTGAGTTTGCTGCAGGGCCTCTTGATAAATCCCCACATCTATATTATGGCGACCCGCCGAAAACCTTTGCTGCGGTAGTTTCACTTATTATCTACAAAATTCACCAAGAAAATATGAAATAGAAAGAATAAAAAAAGGTTGTAGTGAAGTGTACATGATCTAATTTCATAACATCAGCCTATATGCCCTTGATTATTTTTACTAATAAATGACCACTTATAAGAACTGATACAATATCAGAGTTCAGTAAAAACAACCTCACCAAACGCATAGAATAAGAAAAACAGCCAGAGAAATATGGAAGGAATGGCGCAGCATACATTTAAACATGGCAAATCGGACCGGCTGTATCATGTCCCTACACAACCTCCCGGCTTACCCACTTGAAGGGAAGGCCCTCGTGGGTTCGCTCCCACAGGACGTTCAGGCAGGCTGGCGGGGTTAACTCGGGACGTATTATTATACATGACAGAACGTAAATACAATACCCAGGTCTCTTACACGCAGATGTCTAGTACAAAGCTCCAACTCTCATTGAACATGACAAGTGCTTCTATCGTAGATGAAAGCTGTGTGGCAGGGGGAAGGTACTTTTCCTATACTACTCACATACATTTAGTACCGCTTGGGTGCCAACAGAAGAGGTCAGCTCTACAGAAGAGGTCAGCTGTCTCTGCTGACCACTCACTGTCCCTCGGGCCTTCTAGCACAGAACCTTAAGAGTGAATACACTCTCTATGTAGTCCATACCAAGAAATGAGGTATGATGATAATAAATTACCATAAACCCATTTTACATGAAAAGTAACTTTTTCGCAATGGAATGGAATTGAATATGGCATGGCCAATTATTCGTTCCCATGAATACCGAATGAACCTTTTCTTTTCGTGTTTCAGACTCCGTAAGAAACAGTCTTATCGTTATTACTATAAGAATTTGCAACGATATTTAAAATGTGCAAACAAGTCAAAAATGTTCCTTTAAATTAGATTCTCAATTCACATTCAGTGTACCTTCTCCAAAGACACCAGATAGGCAACTGTGTGCTCCAAGACTCTTAACAAGCTACACGCCCAATAATGTAACCAAGCTCGTTACACAGTGGGATCATTCAAAGATGTCAGGAACGATAAGACACGCTCCACCATTTAGGATCGGAAGGAACTTAGCAAAGGTAATTGAGATTTTCTTAATCTTCTTTACAGAAAGCCCAGGCCTTTCCTTGGCCCACAATGGGAGATGCGAGTGGGGGATTAGAATGGGATTTGTGGTACGTCTTACACAAGTAGTAAATCCTGCTCGAGGCTGTGGGTGGGTGCTCGCGGGTGGTAAGGATCTGGCTTAAAGTGTGACAAATAAATGGTTACACAGGCTAGTCACACTTCAGACAGGTTCCATACACGGAGCCAGGCCAACTTAACAATCCCATCCACATTCATACTTCACCTACACCCCAGTACCTCACAACCGTTGTGACTGTTAACGGCTTCTCTGGGCCTCAAACTTCTCCTGTTTCACATAAACATGTGCACCAAGAACACATAACATGCCATCATTACGACCGCTTCCTTTCCTACTCCCGCCAGTCATTAGGATACTTCTTTGTCTCTACTCGCAAGTCTTGTTTGCTGAAGCAGTATAATCTCTGCCTGAGACGCTGCTGGCTCTAACTTTCATACCCGGGACAAAAATCGTATTTCTCCATGTAAGATAAGCTGTCTCAATCAAACATAAGCTGCAAGTGAGCCTTTCCCCAAAAAAAGATTTCCAACGTTATTACTTTAGTTATTGGTTTCTTAGGCGTTAGAAATTAGATCGCACTTGTTGGAGCTCCCCTGTGGCATTTACATTCTCCTTCCCAGCTACTATTCCCTCTTCCTTCCTTCTTTCATTTTCCTCTCTGTCGCTCCCACTATGAAGACTTTCACTCCACCTCCTTCTCTATCTACATTGCTCATTCTTTCCCTCCTTCACCCTCACCCTCTCTAGGTATTGTCTTTTATTTGTTACTGTCGTTGTTTCTACCTGTTTCTGTCTGTATCCCTCTCCCTGTCTGTCTGTCTTTCTCTCTCTGCCCTTGCGTATCTGCCCTCGTTTCTGTCTTTCTTTGTCCATGTTATCTGTCTTTCTCGTATTTGTTACTCTGACTGTCAGACTCCTGTCTATTTGTCTACGTCGACGTCGTGTATAGATAGATCTGTCTTTCTCTCTACCAAATTATCACAACAAACACTGAGTACAATAGTATTATTAACAACCACCTGCAAACCAGAATACACCTATCATTACATTTTAATTTTTTTAAGGAACACAAATAATGGTAATATACAACTATCACAACTGCTGGTTAATGACCATGCCACCCTGTCTTGGCTACGTTCACTATCCACACGTCAACATACTCACATACATACATTTTTTGTTAACCTAGGCTAGGTGTTTACCTGTAACGTCCTACAACTCCACAGAAGTAGAAAAATCAATTACTGCGATAAACCGACCTCGAGCGCTCTTGGCCCTGAGTTGTACTCCACAAACACTGGGGATATTACAGAGGATATTCAAAGGAATATGTCACTTGGATTTTTAAGTGCTACCTTATGTTATAAATGAGCACGGTAAATCTGTACACGAGCCCCACTCAAGATGACACTTCAATACACCCACAGCGTGCACTGAAGGCAACCCATGCACAACTATAGTGACACTTATTTCATCCACAGGTGTATTTCAAAGAGTACTTGTATGACCTCCTTCATGGCCATATTGCAAAATCAAATAGTTTCTCTCTATCTGCCTGCATGTCCCTTTCCCCAAACGTATACATGTATAGATGCAACCGATGCCTACAATAATACTTGGTTGCATCCAGGCTGTCCCTTTGCTTTGGTCTTTCTACAAGTACAATACGTTCAGTTGATGTCCAAAATCTGACTGCCTTATTCTAGTTGCTCCTCTCAACACCAGACATTGTTATTGAATCTTTCCCCTCTCTGTCTTTTTATAATTGTCCCCGTCCAGCGTCAGCCTGTCTCGCAGTCTCTGTCTCTATGCCCTATTCCCGATCGCGAATCTACAGATGATGTCCTCAAGGCAAATTGGTAGAGACGGGGAGGAAGAGAAGCAGTACAGAATTGAATCCCAGGACCTGCGCGCTGAATCTTACTCACTCTCCTTAATGACATTAGCTCTCTCAGTCAGACTTTATTCTAGGCACACCCCTCATGAGGCAGTCGAGTGCAACTGACAACTCTAAAATCTATACATCCTATTCGGACCCAAGGGGCACAATCGGTATAAATTATCCATTAGAATAAGCTGCAAACTTCTACAATAGTAAAGTTTTCTATACATTCGAGTTTGATCAAATATTCCAATGACAATAAACACAGACATCAATAGCATTATAAGGGGCTCTTTCTCAAGCGGTAAAGCTAAGCAGATCACAGAGAGCTACAGAGTAATTGAGTAATAATGGTCTTCTGGGAAATAGAACATAGAACAGAGCTTGCCCTCCTCATATGTTTATAAGAAACATAAAGCTGCCTCGATGAACTGTCTTTTTTAATAGAATATCATTTAAAAATCGTTTTCTAAATACTTAAATGCATGGACTAGAGAGATACCAGCCCAGAGCTCTTAAGTAGTTAATTTCATGAGAAGTTCAAAGATATATGCCACTTTATGCTTGGACTGAACTCAGGTATAATACTAAAGACGAGCCAAGTAAAAGAGAGTTGACAAGAAAAAACATGTTTTGCTTCGTCCATACAATAACAACAGTGCATTTTCTGCCCTAAACAGGAATGAAGTCTTCGTTTAAACAGTTACATAACAAGGACTGCTTATTGTGGCAGCTATAGCAGGTTGTACCGACTCATGCATTCTTTCATTGGGCGGCGCTGATCTGAACAAGATCTAGCCCTATAACGTCCTCGGTATTGTGTCATCAATTTGCAAGTCAACCATCTGGAATCGCTTCCAAATGCAATTTCAGTCGGTTCAGTTCTAGCGGGGCAACCAAGGGACATCAGTAATGGTTTGATATCTCAATATTAAAGCAGCTTTGATAAAAGGACGTAGAAGCGAGTGGCAATGACTTCCATAATCAAATGCCAGTGATTATTTTAATATTAGATAAACCATGACCCTCCAAACAAAACTATGCTGGTAATATCTATAGATAAATGTGAATACGTATAATGGTTGTCAGCACCTGGTATAGGCCATCAGCTGTACCTCAAAAGAGTGATTTTCGTTCCGGATTTTTGGCACTACTTTTTATTAGCAGATTCCTATTGCTAATACCTTATATTATAATATCCCAAAAGTTCTCCATGCAATTCCTGCCAGATTTTGAGTAATTGGGCATTGTTTCTGACAGTGCAAAGCCTATGGAGCCAATGGCCTGGCTTCATTTTAATGGTCATTTTAATAGACAATCATTTATTTGATGAATGTTGAATCTTTGGTCATACCAATGATTTTTTTATTGCATCCGAATCTCCGGAATCTTCTGATTCTGAATCTGCCATTTTTAACTTTCTAACTTTTGAGGAATTTTAGTTCTCCATGTTTTGAAAATAAAATGTAAAAAATTAAATAAATAAATAATAAAAAATATGATCTTCTATATTTAGAATGAAGTGACTGATATCAATCAATAGAGAATACTGTGCCCTAAAATTTTTTTATTTTGACCTAAGATGTCAGTGCATTATTCTCAGAGTTATTAGCAAAATGCCTCATAAAGGTCAAGGTCAAAGGTCATTAATTGTGAGGTATTTTGCTAATAACTCTGAAAATAATGAACTGACATATTAGATCAAATAAAAATAGTTTTAGGGGACATCATTTCCCATCAATTCATACCAGTCACTTGATTCTAAACCCATTAGATAATTTATTCATTGATTAATTATTTAATTTTTTAACTTTTTTTTTTAAAACGTCAATAATTAAAATTCCTCAAAAGTTACAAAGTGGAAATTGGCAGATTCGAAATCAAGAGATTCTGGAGATTTTGAATCAATCATAAAAATTTGGTAGGACCGAGAATTCAACGTTTACCAAATAAAAGATGGACTATTAAAATTACCATTAAAAATGAAGCCAGACCATAAGCTCCATAGGCTTTGCACTGTCTGATTGATTGCTTATTTTCTCAAAAACTGGCACGAATATCATGGAGAACTTTTGGGATATTATAATATATAGTATTAGCAATTGGAAACTGGTGTCAAAAAGTAGTGCCCAAAATCTGGAACGAAAATCATTTTCTAGCCATATTCTGAGGCTCAGCTGATGGCCTAGTAGTGAAATTACATTAAGCCAATGACAGGGACAAGGGACGAGGAGGAGACATGTGGGTGATGGAAAGCCTATAAAAACAACGTCCTGCAGATGACAGGCAGAGATGGAGTTCTAGAAGGGAGAAGAGGATGAGCTATTTAAATGGGGACACTCAAGAAACGTTTCCCATCTGTCTCCTACCATCTGATGAACCCATCAGAAGATCCATCTAAGACCCTTCCTTCGCAAAGCTGTAGTTAATTATACAAACTATGCACTAGCCTGCAGATACTCCTTCATCCTTCTTTACAATAACTGTCCAAGACAAGATCCAGTCAAAACAAAGTCAGCTGACCTAGTTGGCACTTCTCCACGCTCCGTCAGAGGGGATCTGGTGAAGTATGGAAGAGTACGCCACAAGGGAGGACTAATGGTAACACATAATAGGTACACATGTCAGAAGAACACATATTTGTAAAATCAAAAAATAAATAAGTCAGTGAATGACTGTCAGTCCATGATATGAAGTCCTCAACGTCAAATATATAGACAGTGTAAAAGAAGGAAGTGCTAACCCGAGGAAAGTTGTATAATCCCAATACATATAACAGTCAGACAGACCTGTAAGTGTAAACAACTCAAGCAAGATAGGATGTACATGTATGAGAGACTTTTTGAATGAAGGGACTCTTAAGACACAATCCTTAAAGGCTATTAATCAATCAGTAGACAAATCTGGAAGTCTAGGTGAAGATTGTATACATCGCGAAAAAATCTATCGATTAGAGAAGAGGAGGAAGAAGAAGAGAGAAGAGAGAAGAGAGAAGAAGAAGAAGAAGAAGAAGAAGAAGAAGAAGAAGAAGAGAGAAGAGAGAAGAAGAAGAAGAAGAAGAAGAAGAAGAAGAAGAAGAAGAAGAAGAAGAAGAAGAAGAAGATAATAATGTAATAATCTTGAATCGATAGTCACAGGAAGGAGAGGCGCCTGCTGCTGAGTTGCGTCTGTAACATCTCCAGTGGTGGTGGGAGAAGTTTTTGTCAGAGCAGATGAAAGACCTTCCCCTACATGTTGTTACATGTCTTTCATCAGAGCAAGACTAATAAAACCTCCCCAGGGTTACACTTAGCCTGTGATATACACTAAACGCTGGGCCCCACACATAGATCCCCCTTCAGGAACAATAAATGTTTATACTTGTAAAACGCTAACATATACCAAGCAAAACTCACACAGTGTCTTGGATGTTTAGAAGTAATAGACTAATCCTTATACGAACTTACAATGACAAACTATACACCAATTTTACGGTCGCTGCATACTCGCCCTAGTACAAAAGATTTCCCTCTGTTATTCCTGGAAGGTTTATTTAAGTGAAGCGAAAAACCAGGCCATATAGATGTCATGACCTACAAACACTGGACCCCCCTGATGAAGAAGAGGTGAAGAGGGGACCAGAGCCGACAGCCCACCAACGATACTCGTGTTGAAGTTCATCAGTCAAAATCTTCAGCCTAAATATACTATCAACTGCATTGGCATATATATTGTAATCTCCTGTACTTCAACGCCCAATGCCCATACTATGGGTAAATGAACAGAAGGCCATCCATCAATTTCAAAAGCATGTATACTCTCCCACAGAGAGAAATGTTTTTTTCAACATTTTCATCAAACATAAGTGCGTCAGGGATTGGAGGTGAACCCAGTCGAAAAGAGAATGTTGAAGTCAGTATCAATGGCATGTATTTGGCTGAAACGTCAGCAGTTTCATAAGTAAAATAAATGCTTTATCAATAACATATCTCATAATATCTACTAATGACAGGATAATGTCTGAATAGAAAAAGGTCATTCCTCCCTTCCTTCCTTTCTCCACTCACCCATTCCCTCGTTCTTTGGTACATTCCTTTCCTCCTCCATTCACTCATTCTTTCACATTCCATACATTGTACATAAAGAAGCACTAATTGGGTACTTCACAAAGTTGTAAAGCTGACTGCCGAGAGAACCCCCTGCCCATATGACTAGCTCAGCGCCAGTTAATGCTCCTCTAAATGAAGAATATCGGACAAAATATCTTAATATTGAGACATGAGACAGTAGAACGAGTTTTCTAAGAAATCGTGACCAGATACTACTAACACTGCCATGTCGCTGTTATGGTTAGTCAACATTTGAAAAGATCACCCCACCTTATCCCTTTTACGGTATTAAAGCAATTTAAACACGAAAAAGTGATGTTTTATATAATGGCAAGAGCCTTTTATTTAGCCTCCAGTAGTAGAAGTCTCGTTCAAACACAAAAGTTGGCACACGATATTTTAGAGGCACAGGTGCAATGATCCAGTTGTATAATCCAACGCAGAGCAAGCCAACATCTACAATCTCTCAATATTTTAAGATATATATTCCAGATTGTGTCATGATATTTACAGATAGCTAAAGTTTTAATCTACCTCTTCATCAAGGGACATTTGTACACTTTAATGTCGGGCCCCACGGCTGGAGACAGATCTGTCAGCTAACCTCAACCCGGTGAGATTGAACTATAGAAAGTGTTAAGTGTATATCTCATCAATTGTGTGGACTAGATGACATATAACTAACCGAAATTCTGTAGCTCTCTCATTTCAGATGCGATGATGATCTGATATATATTTCAGGGATGCTGCAGGGCATTTTGGCAAATCATTCGCATAGATTAGATGCGAGGGAAAATGAAAGAGAATTGCCTGGCCTCTGTCTGTCTGGGTGCTTATATCTGCATAGCATCTCCCCTACCAACTGGGGTCTGATTTGCTCTGCTGGAATCTGACAAATGTTCAGACGATACAGGGTCACGCCTGGCAACAATAGAGCAAATGGAACATGAAGGTGAGAGACCACACAAACAACATAACTGCATGGAACAAAGCAAGGCAATGAATGACTGCGAGCCAAGAAGTGGTGGGCCAAAGTAGAGGATCGAGGGATATCTAGAGATTGAAGTAGCTGGAGATACAAAACAATCATGAACAATTCACAGGGTATAGTACTGACAGCGTCTTCTCTTGTGTACACAATGTTTGGGAATAAAAGGTACGTGAAGAATGCCCCTTTGATAGAATAAATAATAAAAAGTTGTATACCTTACGGGCTTATATAGAAATAGGGTGATTTGAGGCGCCTGTGTCATTTCTAAAAACAATTTTTATTCTGATTTGTCAATGATATGAAATGGCCCATTATTCATTGAAAGCATCATACACTTTTTATTCCGAATTCTAATGACAGTAGGGAAATATGACAGCATAAAATAAGGATGAAAACATGACCTCAAATGAAATGCTATAGGGGCCTCTATGGTTCTATCCAACGAGAGTTTATCTAATATTAGGCAATTGTATTTCAGAGTATTAGTAATACAGACGTTGGAATTCCTCAAATAACAGCCCCTGCGTAAAGTATAAGCAAAGCAAATATTTCAAAATCCCTTCAAAGATGATAGTATGATTAGATAGAGGAAAGGCCCCGAGGTTTTCTTGAAAGGTCTTATTGAAAAAAAACTTCAATGGCAAGTCGTTAAGTGTTTTTTATATTCTCGGTACAACAGAGAAGGCAAGAAAATTGTAGGGCCTATTATGTTTCTAGTGGGAATTTGTAAGACGATCCCACCTGTGCATTCAGATAGCGCTCTCCCAAAGCACCTGAAGAATAATCATCTTTGGTACACCGCTGTTTCTTTCCATGGTGAACCAAGGGGTCGAACAATTCTATTCGTCATTTTAAGAAATGGGCAGTCTAGGCTCAGAGTTGAGAAGAGTGCCTCCAAACTGAGGGAAAGCCTCTCACACCAAACCGCAAAATGTAATTAAAATCCCATTAGGACGCTTAGTCCTGGGCCATGAAAGCCATTAGCGCAGTAGGTGTCCAATCATTCACATACCATTCTTATCTGATCTGAGAGGCTGGAAGTCTAGACCATGAAGTGATAAAAAAGTAAATATCAAAATACACAATTTATATAAATCAGTTAATAAGGTTAATTGGTATAATGATAGAAATTAGATGGTATAATTATAGAAATTAGATCATCATCATGTTCAGGGAATTCGATAAAAAAATAAAGCACACTGTTACACAAGGCCTAAGGAAGTCATGCCTTTAATTGCATTTGTCCGGTTCGTTGTACACAAAATTAGGGAATCTGAACCTGGCAATTCTTAAAACCGTGCTTTTGGCGCAGTAATAGCAGACATGTATATGGGAAAAGCTGGAGTGAATACGAGTTTGAAATGGTGAAACATGGGCATTTCAGTGTGCACAGAGGGCCATTAACCGAGAGTGAGACTGAGGGAGATAAACATACTAAGTAGAGAGAAGGATCAAAGAAAGGGTAGAGTGGCCAGGAGAGATCAGAATTCAAGGCTTTGTTTCCTTTCATCTCCTACCTTTGATGAAGTAAGGACATCCTCTTGTAAGAGACGGAAACGACGTACGTCATGACAGAATCATGTATGACATTGTCATGACATTCGACCGATGCAGGTGTAAAAGCCACCAAAAGTATAACCAGTACAAAGCACGACAAACAAGTACTTAGTATTCATAATACAATGGGTAGGGTAATACATTAAATAATGTTTGCCCCCCTTTGTATAAAGTTGGTAATGAAAATCGAACACTTATTAATCAAAATAAATAAAATCAACCTTAATCGAATACATATACATGTACCAAGAAAATGTGGCTTACTCACATCATACCGTGTACCACCCAAGCAAACACAGAGAATCCTTGTTAATAGGCATGAGAAATATATGTTTATAGACTATTATTACAAGTGGTATTTCTTTGGATGTGACCTTGATGGCATGACTTCACAATGTAAGGATCCTCTATCCTTGCAACATGATCAGGGAAGATGTACACAAGGATGCACGCAGAACCATTAGATTATATAAACCTGATAATATATTATGATAAAGGATTATCAGCCGACGTTACCGTGAAGCCGGTATGTATGGAACATTCAACAAAGAAAATCGTCCCCAAATAGTTCTAAGGGGTTTAGAGACAGTTCTTCAGGTTCGCTATACCCGGAAATCGGCCAAAAGTATAACTTTAAAGAAGGAGAAACATATCAAACACAGACAAGTTCATTGACCGAAGAGACACTGAAGCTAGAAGGCCAACAGAAGAGTAGCAATGATTTTTAAGGTAAAATGAAATCCAAGTCCATATTGGATTGTTCCTTCAGGCTTTATTCTACGCCCATCTCGATGAGACATCAGAATGAAATAGTAAAACAATCAACTTCCATTTTCATATTCCAAGGCAATTATTCAAAATAATGGCCCTTGAAATTGCTTTCAGACAAACGCAGACAACTCCTGGCAGATGACTGTGACTACGTCCTTACGCTTTCTCTAGACATCACAATGAATGTATCTGGAATAAAAGAATTACATCGATAATGTTCATCCTATGCACGATCCATCCAAAGGCCTGGAAAAGCTATTCGAAGCAGGGAAAAAAAATGATATTTCGTTAAGCGAGAAGATCTACTACGAATAAGACAGGATAAGTTGGCATTACTGACAGATGTAAAACAGACTGCAGGGTAATCAAAGGTCAGAGTTCAGAAATATAATTCACTCAACAGTAGGTCGGTAAGCTAGAATGGAAATGAACAAGACAGGGACGAATAGGAAGGTACAAGATTTATTGACATATGAAATTCTAATGCAGGTGTACCATACCAACCGGTTGGTTCCGATGGTTGAATAGATACACACAAAGTACTGATTTGTTAATTCACGCGTTCAAATATTCATGAAAAACTATTGGGAAATCAATTTTTATCTTGCACATGGTGCGTTTGAATCGTTTAAAAAAACATTTGAAGTGTTATAGTGAAAGTGAAATTAATCCAATCGACCCATGAATTTGAGATAACGCCCACAATAATTGCATCTTGATTTATCCATGAAAACAAGACCAAAATCATGTATGTATATCATCGAAGTCCTCGATCCTGGAATATGATACTGTATCTCTTTAGCTTAGCGCCGAACACCGAAGTGGAAGCAGAAGAGGTTTTCCTTGTGTTCTCTGTGAACTATAAATATAGGTTAATGGTCTGTGAGGAGAGGAGGCAGACTGATAGGCGCTAGGGCAGGAGATGTCAATACTGAATTACACCTGGGTGAAAAAATAGAAAGAGGGAAGCAAGGACAGGTAATGAGAATATGTCACTCTGGCCAGTGGAAACAGGGAGACCCCACCTTCAATAGCATTCTCTATAACACGTATAGAAGAAGTCTCTAAATTGACATAATTGTTTTTTAGAATATTTTCGAAATTGTCGCATGTTAGAATAAATTGAGAAGTTGTATTTTAAAAATTATCAAGATGTTGCGTATTCTAATGTATAGCAAATAGTCAGATGCTTTTGAACTCGGAACAAATGATAGGTTTGGAGAAAAAAACTATCCTTTGATATGTAATCAGTACAAAAACAATTAGGAAATATAAAGAATTTCATCATCTAGCAAACAAAAAAATGAGACTTTCAGTTCTAAGATCGATAGTTAAGACCTCAAACAAAGGGATTATTTTCTGATAAAGAAACCAGGTGCGATGGTTCTCAAGGTATGGTCATGGAAAACAGGTATCATCAATTATATTCAGGTGATTAACCATAACAATATATGATTTATCTCCAAAGTAATTGTATTGCTACTGATAAGGCAAGTGATTGCGTGCCTCATTTACACTCCCATTTTCAGCATCCACTAATGACATTTATTTAATGCGTCATCAATTAAAATTCTGACGTCCCGAGAAAAAAGTTGTTTTAATTATAAATGATTGATCAGGAGAAAGCCCTCTTAATCAGATAAAATCCGCCCAAAATCAGTGGCGCGAAAGAAGCTAGGACTTTTTTTTATCAATGCCTTTATGAATCTTATCCGGCCTTTTTTCAAAAGTTAATACTTAAATCTGTTTAAATCATTTTGAAAATCTAGAAAACACAAACCCACTGAGTATCAATTTATAAGCGCATGAAAATACTTGAGTCATTTTCATTCTACCCAATAAACGGTGCCGTTAGACTTGTTTGTCCCTGAACACGGTAACCATGGAGAAAGAAATAAAGCTCAAACTTGGACCTGACCTCTTAGAAAACTCACACCCTTTCCCCAAGGTATTCCATTAGCAAACAACAAACACACCTTTATAGGCTTTCCTGTGCCCAACCTCTTTCACTTCGTACCGAAGAAAAGGGAATAGGACAGGTCTTTCAATACGCCCAGCTTCGTATCGCGAGCACTACCACCCGATGAATGACTATTTCACAGAATTTTGAAAGAGGTTTCTTCGAGGAAAGAACCTTCGATCCCGGAGATCCGCCATGACCATCGCTATCATAGCTGCAGGATTTTCTAACAATCTTTTCCCATCGATTCCAGAAATGACAAGCAGACGACATTTGGCGCCAAATTGTCTGTCAGTGGACGAGGTCTTGGCAGCAGAAAATGGGTGTTTTGGTAAAATTCAATATTTTTTTCTTCTTCTCCAAGACTTTCTTTCCAGGTCTCCGAGGGTTACACTTGAGACTCCTGCCTTCTAGCGGCAATTTATTGTACCAGATGGACCTCCGGGGGTGTCCGGGGGAATAGTGGCCACGGAAATATTTAGCATAGGTCACATAATGCATATGGTAACCATGGCTACAAAAGTGAGAGCAATGTCATGGTAGTTGGTAACATCGTCGTGTAACACGCCCTTTTCCACCTCGTCTACATTAGTTCCCATGGAAACAAGCGTTTCCGAGGGCGGCTGCTTATTTAATGGTTAAATAAAACACGTTGAGGCCTAATGGATCGCGAAATGGACAAGTTAACCATGTTTCTGGGTTTTTAGTGTAAGGCGGAGAAAATACGCCACGCTTTTTCTCCATACTAAAGACATTTATTAAACTCAATAATGATTCCTCCCACGCTAAGTTTACACCATAACTGAGTCTCTTTTACTCCGAGGTCTCTTGTGTCCACTCTCGCGTCGCCACTTCCCATTTCTCAATCCATCAACTCGTTTCCTTAAGACACTTATCCTTCACTTCACCTACACTCCTACTATAGATAGTGATATTCTGTTCTTTGTGTGTAAATCTGTTCCCTTCAACATAGGCCTACCTTTGGTATGTTTCTGAACTTCTCGCTCATTCATCAACAAAGAAACCTTGGCTTAGTTCTAGAAAAGATTCCTATGAAAGCAAGTGAATATTCAAGTATCCCTGAGTGTCTGAATATATAGAGACTGGCGATACATTAAAGACAAACTTCTTTTAAGCCCAGCCAAGCCTTTCTACGCGATAACATTACACATAAACAAACGGAGAAGCAACCCCAAGGGTGCCAAACCTAAGCCATCTAAAACCACACACAGGCTTCATAACGTACAGAACCTCAGAAATGCTAGCTTCCATATTTCATCTTTTCATCCAAAGAGAATAGCCATGGCACTGAAGAAAAGCAAACCCGTTGGTAAACCAGGCAAAACATTCTTGTGTTTTCTGACATCCTGACCGAATGTTTACCCAAGGTCAGCTAAACCACCACCAGGTCAAGGGTCAAGGTTATAACCACAGCGATTATGGCGAAGGACAAACTGGATGATCCGATGACCTGGGTTTGCAGGTGCCCTCTACTGGTTGACCTATGAAGTGAGATTAAGCTTCAAGAGGTCATCTAGGACTGGAGGACTTGTGTCCACAGCTGTACCGGGCTGGCGTATGCTTTCCCAAACAATCCTACTAGAAAATGAGAGTATTGACGTCTGTGCACCTGGTTCAAATGCATGTACTAGAACTAGTCCAATAATTTGGAATGGAGAATGGCTTCAGTTAGCTTACCCTTTTTTCACGAATATATGTAAAACAACATAAAAGCTCGAGCTTCCTAAATATTCTTACTATAAATGATGTACACCTTGGACGAACCATTTGAAAATAGATGGTTATGAAAATAGATGGTCCACCAGAGTGAGGGAGGGGGGGGGGGGGAAGAGAAACAGAAAACCAGTGCCAAAGGCATACTCCGTGTATCTACACTACAGAGGCCAGTGACCCCCCGGAAAAACATGGCGTGTCCAAATATTGATTTAACTACAAAATGAAACAAACTTAAGACCTTAGATCTATTTAGAAAGTACCTGGGACCTAGCATAAAATAAACATGGAAGCGTGGTCACGAGAGTATAGCACCAAATAAATCCAAGACTAAGAGGAAACATCTACGTCAGGGTCGATATACCAATGCATAGTAATACCATAGGTTACAGATTAAACGTATGCATCTGGGGATCCTGCGCTTATTGCTCGATTACTAGAAGTCTGAGGACATGCCATGTATCATCAAGTGCTTCACTCTTGCATTGATATCGCTCCTTAATCGTTTTGGTAGTTTCACTTTGGTCTGAATCCCCCTGCAGCGGATAAAATACACAGATCTATAGATCCCCGGGGGCCAACATTATCAATTGAAATGTCATCCAATAGCGGAATAGTCCTCATAATTGATAGGAACAACTAAACATTCATTCGGGCGCTGTTGTTTATAATCTCCGCTACAAAAGTTGCACGGGGGGGAACAAGAGAACATGAAAGCGTACGTACAGAGGTAGGCAAATCAAGGCTGGAAGCTTGCGTGCAGCCCACTCATGCAGACATCGGTCAATATCAGACTGAATGTAGGATAGATGGCCTCTGTAAATTTGTTACACAAAACCTACACTTGTCCCATACTTTTTCACCTCGCTCCATTAGGGGAGATAAGCGAGATGGAGATCTCTATGATAACTAGGCGAGGTGCGATCAGAAAAATGATCATCTCTCGCTCCTATTTCTCACACGTGTTTTTCACAAAAACATAGAGTGGGAAATATAAGAGAGGAACACGCCACCTTCCATGTATAGCGATGATAAAAGATATGGCGGGCATCCATTAAGCACCCTCATCAGCTGGGTGTAGGACTTCAATTGAAGGGAATACCATATAGAATGTACAGTGAATTATCTAGATGATGGCTGGTTCAGTTGCAGAACTTAGGACAGCACTGAGGTCTTCCATCAGCTCCTGGTGTAGTATGAGGAGATCTTAGGTGTGTGAGAGTGTAAGAGGAGAGAGGGAGAGAGGGGGAGGGAAGAGGTTAAGAGACAGATTAAGAGAATGTGAGAGAGGTATATCAAAACAAGAAACACATTAAGATATGGGATTCATATGTATAATAGGGGTTCTTCTAGATATGAAAAATAAAAAACAGCAAATCCACACATGTAATCACTTGCATAGCCCTCTACATCTTTTTTCAAGACTGGGAAGGCTGTATATTTCATTGCGTCACGGCCTACCAACGACAACTCACACAATATTATGGATGAAAAATTGGATATAAGAGTTGCTTTGAGAGTATCCCCGCCCCTTTACAATTACTTAATGTAATATGATACCCATGTCTTATATAGACACATCAGTATAGAGAGGAACAAAAGGTGATGGATCTTCGACTAGTGGTTTCACAGCTTGAACAACTGATATATGTTCATACAATAATAGCCTCCATTTTAAGTTAAGAAAAACCGGATAATAGAATTCTTTAAGCTAAGATAAATTACTTGAGAAGTACTAGGTTTATAAAAAGGATGATACAAAGGCCTGCAAGGTGAGGAATATAAAGGCGGTCTAGTATTAGGATATTTATTCGCGGTAAAGCCGGAAGGCAAATCTCGTTTCGACATCACATAATTTTAATTTCAAATTTACACGAGAGAATTTTTAGTGATGAAACCAAAAAAATCACATGTATAATGGGTTTATACATCGGGATGGAACAATCTTGTTCCTACCATTATCAAGGTATTTGAAGAAACTGATTCACACTGATCTGAGTAGTGGGATGCTCACATAGATTTATCTGAGATGTAAAGGGGAAACTAGATAATATCAACATAACAAATATCAATGTTTCTTCCTTCGGTATTACATTTCCCATGCAAAGGACGCCGCTGCATGGCTGGCTATATGTATATGCAAACGTGAGCGTGATTTCATTTGCATGGCACCCACCCCCAGGGCAATGCATCAAGGCTTAGCATCGATGCATGTAATGTTGTTTTCATGTTTTACAATGTATACCTGTCCTTCAGCATGTGAAATAAGAGAGTCAGTGTTTAGATTAACGCGAATTATATGCCTATACTATAATACTCCTACTGAAAACTTACAAACCTGTAATCAAATGTGAGATAATCAAGATGCACCATACAATATAAATGTATATCCTAGACAGCCAAATCCTATCTTCCAGTTTGAAATGTGCCATAGTCCCTTAATACCATGACTGGGAGGGGAGAAGCAGGAGGATCAACAAGGGGGTGGTTTGAGAAGAGGAAACTCTAAAACATCCCAGAGCGGATGTATACACATAACACTTGGCTTTTTTCAAACTCTTTAGCTGAATCCACTCGATGCTTCCAGGAAGGCAAATCTCAGCGAGTGAACGTCTTAACTAATGCATGGCCGGCAGGGAGTACTGGAGAAGGGTCTATTACACCCACCAGGCCAGCCACCAACCGCTGTCTTTTTGATTAACCCATCTCACGCCTGTCCACCTGAACATGTCCCGACAACAACAGGTATTCGCCAATCTATTCATAAACACCCATCTCGGGGAATTCATCGAGAACGAAATACAGTAACTGGTAATTAATATATTTCTGATATCTAAACATGATAGGACTGTCGCTTATCTGTTTGAAATTCGGTAATCGGTACCTAATATATTTGAAATGTCTATAAACTTTTTGATATATGTTTGAACTTAAATGGCTCCAACATACATTCCATAAGAAAGATCAACGGAAAGATCAACAGAAAATAGCTAACCACAAAGGAGGCCAAGAACTCTGAATTACTCAGAAATGCATCTATTTATAATTTATTTCGCATACCTCAAAATAAAAATACCAGCCCCTATCCAACTGCATGCCCTCAAGGTCTCATGAACCCCCATAACTCATAAACCCCTATTATATTTTTCCCAATTCAACACCCAAGAAAATAAGTTGCTTATTATGGCATTCTCCCCTCTATGTACTGATGAAGTATTCTGTGCGTGTGGGAGCCAGCCCCCGACCTTTGACCCGACATTACCCCTTCAATGGCCTGGATGGAGCGCCGTCTCTTGGCGAGATTTAGAATTATTATAGCAATGGTGTGACAAGATAAGCCTGGTACCGCTACACACTGGCCGGGTACCTGCTCACAAACAGTCACCATGGAAACAAATGTGGAGCCAGTAAATATGTGCAGCGGGGCAAGTTGATCCTTTGTTGTCTCAAGATGAAGGTCCCCTCTCAAAGCGCAACCAGCTACATAAATATATCCTTCAACAAATTCAACTTTTTCCACCAAATATATGACTTCTTCGATTGGATAAATTTAATGGAAACTAGCTGGATGTGTTGGCATTGTCATTGTCTATTAGCGAGCGAAACTACATGCTTAGAACTTCAAAAGATCTGGCCAATTGTTTGAGTTAAAGTTATTTAAATCATGGCAATTACAGAGGCTATCTGCACCACAAGTGGTGGTGATGGCGGTGGGAAATAGAATGCATATATACCGCGGGTGTGACCTCAGAGGTCAGGGGTCAGATGCAACATCCGTCACTAACGTAATAGAGAATGGGATCATGTACCCGCTCACCCCCGCACCAGCCAGTGCAGCTTTTAGAAGAGGATACTACTCCTCCACTCTCTACACTTCTCATCCTGACTCTCAGTTTCAGATTTTGCCCTGGGGACGACAGTGATTTAAGGTAGCAAGAGTGGGTCTCTCTTAGAGCACCTGGCATGGTCCACCTGTCTGTATATCAGGCTTTTTTCTACCTGTGTTCATCTGGCTGTCGGTCAGCGATTGGGACTTTTATTCAATATGTCAACATCGCCATGAGACTGACATCTTGTTCTGTTTTCCCTAAGGTTTCCCATTCTGATTCTTCCCATTCTGATTCCCTTAAAGTTAATGCATTAACAATCTCCTGATAACTTTCCAAACACTTTGTCAACCTTCAAAGGTCAACCCAAGGTCGTAGGAGATCTATAGGAGAAGACAGAAGTGAGAGTGTATTCACAAGTCGTTCATAACAGAGGACGAAGGGTTTTGCTCGCTTTTTGCTTGGGCCAAGTCTTGTGCAATTGTGGTGACCCGTATGCGATGTATGTCCTTCAGTGAAGAGGACTGGCAAGGATGAAGGCAAAGCCTGCCCTCGAGCTACAATAAAGGGCATCAAGAGTCATTGCAGAATAGCGCACCTCGCTTGTGGTATGAGGGCCGACGTTCATTAACTAAGGCAAAGGCCCGTCTTATAACAGGGCTGATCGAGTTACCTACGACCTCGGATTCTATTCCTTTGAGAAAGTTATATATATCACATGTATACATGTATGCTACCTTATATGCCAATACGGCATACTAAAGTACAGCTCCTTCTTATTTTCCCCAGAGAAATTCCGTGTGAATTGAATTAAAAAGGTACCACTTTTACAATTATTCCTCGAGTCAATGAAATGCGATGTACCCAGTATACCTAAAACAGAAGCATGCCGGTGAACACTCTATTTGGAACTTGTATGCAGTAAAGCTCAAAAGGGGGTACATTTACAGGGTCAAGACAGTGTGGCCACTTCCATATGATATGGAGGGAGAATAATTCCCCACCCACAGTGCCGATCATACACATGGATCCCCTGAGTTGCACAGGAACGAGCAGTTTCATTTGTATTCCGTCCACTTGAGAACTTTCACTGATCGATTGAATTAAGTGAAACAGCCAATAAGATATTGAAGAATTCCATTACCTATAAGTGTATGATCGATTAAAACAATCAATAACCAATTACTTTCGGAAGAGGAAGATCAGTTAGATTCCAAAGAAGGAAACTAAAATATCAATGAGCTATTTCCTACCGTATTCTTTATACGCCAACGCTTGAAATGGACCACTCACCTGGAAGAAAATTGAGAGCAAAAGATTAGTTTCCAGATTAACAGTCTGTCATGCAATAGTCAGATCGGTGAAAAACCATTCCTGTGAAGTGCTTAATGGTTTAATGCCCGGGCTTAATTAATTTAAACGGATCACCCATGCAATAAGGAAATAAGATGACTCTGAAGCCTCCCCCAGGAATTGATCCATACTCTTGCGCTTTTTCTTTTGTTTATTACTATCAAGGCCACTACATTTAACTTTAAATCGCTTAAAATAACTAACTAAGAGAAGTGAATTTAGTCTTGGGGATATCAAGTGTCTTTCTAAAACGCGAAACCTTTAACTTTAGAAAGATCTCTGAAGTTGATGCACGCTCGACTGTCATGTTGAATTTCGACCTCGTCAGATCTCTTTTTATCAGAAGTCAGATCAAGTATTGGTCTTATAAATATCTCAATGTCATCTCAATTTGGATTAATAAGAGCTGACACTTCCCGGAATGAGAAGCTCGAATTTGTTGGCCATGAACTCTCTTTTATTTTTTATTTTCCTAATCACTTTCCCATGAAAGTGCAAGATTTCCAGGATTAGGATCTCGCTGCTTCCCGACACTCAGAATGTTTTATGTACTATTGGCGCATGATATTTCGGGCAAATACCTTTTTATGGGGGCGACCTTCGCCAGGCTTTGGCACAACTGATCTGTTACTGTACACGCAAGGGATTGGCCCCGGACAAGCTTTATCGCAATAACATATCCAAGTCAATATTTTTAAAGGAAGATTACAGTGTTTGATGGGCAGAGATGAAAGAACATGAAGCCTACACATCCTCGTGCATTGACATATCACCAACCGACCACTGGGCTTTCATTGGACTATCAATAAAAAACGCGAAGTTCCCATCAACCAATGAGCGCCAATGAAACCCAGCTCCCAGCTTTAAGAAAAAATCAATGACAAAATGTCCAGTGTACATCATCCAAACAACATACACTCTATTTGAGATCTACTTGGAGAGTTTTGCCGTAGGGTTCCATTGTGATGTTTACTCTAAGTAGGTTTCAAACAGAGTGTAGTACGAGGTGGTTTATAGGATCGCGTTTAAACATACTAGATAGACTAAGGGACTCCTCCCATCTCAAACACGTTCCACTTTTATACACTAAGTTAAAGCTTAAAGGTCAAGTGTAAAGGTTTTCATTTGATGTTTGATGCATTCGGGGGAATATTTTGAAACGATGTACAAAATCTTAGCATCCAACCTAAAAAATCAAACCAGTGAGTGACTCCGAGTGAGTAGCTCGATTGAGAAGATCATACAAGAAGTGATCGCTGTAGTGTAGTGAAGAAACATCTCTCCTCTACAGGAAGGTTTGATATTGTTGTATGGCGCGCCTTTGATGTTCTAGTGCCGTTACAGGCAGAGAGCATGATGGCACTGATTGGTTTCAACCTCATCTCCAGATAAAACATTCATGGAACCTCCGATCGTCCCTGATCGATCTGGATGAAGGGGGGTGTATGGCTACGTACCAGTCACCAATCGAGGGTTCTCAAACCCCAGAACCCATGCAGGGCTGAGTGGGTCATTATAACAGTAATAAATGTGACCTTACATGGGGACGAGTTGACTAGATGGTAAGATAGAGGCTGCGTATAAAATATAAACTTTTAGGATTGTTTTATGTGTACTCTCGTTGGGGTAAGTATGTAAAATTAATGATCGGATCTCACATGGCCTGTGCAAATGCAAATATAATTTTAGAATATCTAAATAATATATTAAAATGTATTCAAAGGTGTGGGAGTAATAGATTTCCCTTAAACCATATTATATTATACGAATGGCAATTTAATACTAAAGACTAGTAAAACATAGGTGAACACACACCAGCATCATAAGTGGGGTGAAATGAGTCCTATCCCTTAGACCTACTCCTGCGCTCAACCCCTTTATATCAGTACTTGATTTGCTCTAGCGTATGGGCAATATATAAGCTTGCTTCCAATCACTGAGAAACCCAGGAGGCCAAGACACCATTTCTCCATCGGAATGGCATACACTTGTAAATAACTATCTACAGTTGGTGTCCAGGACTAAGATCACATACATGTACATCTTCCTAGCAGGAGCTATCACTTCTCCATCAACATAGGTTACATCTGCATTTAATAGCAGTGAACCTTAATTCATAGATATTTGATGTTTACTTACATCTTGATCGTTACATATATATTTACTTAGCGACTTACTGATTGCTGAATTTAGCTGTCCAAATAAAGATACATTGTCACTATTTCGAAAAAATACCCAAACCCTATAAAAACGATGAAAATACGACCATTCTGTTCGAACTGCTGATCTATCAAGTGATGGGGGAACACTACAGTTCCAAGACAAAAGTTAATTAAACCTAGCCATTATCTCATATTTCTCTCATGCGTAGACAATTTGGGGGAAAAATATAGATTAATCTTAAAGATGGGGTAACAAGAAAGAAAAGAGGTTTACCATAATAGCTACAAGTCTTTGATCTGTATTGTTTAAAAACAGAAATCTCTCAAAAAAAATTAAAAAATTCTGACCTATTTCTGAGGTAGACTTGGTGCTAGGCCAATAAATCCATTACCAAGACACTGTCATTTTTTTCTTACATTAATCCACCTATAAAACTAACATATGAAGGCACATACATGTACACTTTATACTCGTCCTGTAGGCAGCGGCATGCCATAGAGCTAACCATAGAGGACTTTGATGCTTACTGCCTACAGGACGGGTATAGAGTGTACCCCTTGTCGTCAAACGTCCCATACCTGACTATCCCGAGTCAGTTGATTCATAAAGCCAATAAAGAGAGACCTTAGATTAAGAGGAAAGGAGAGACTAAAATTCCTGAACTCAAACATCACATAAAAAGACGAGGATTGTTTTAACTCCTCTTGGCAGAGCACCTCAGGATGCCCTCCCCGCTCCCAAACACAGAGGACACATTTGACCTAATATTTTGACCACACAACTAATCGTTTCCGGGTCACCAGTGCTCAACTGCTCGTGCCCTTTGACCTATATCCTTTCCCGAATCACTTCTCCAGGCCAATCGTGACTGAAGGATACCGCCCGAGACAACACGCCCCTGATATTTTTATGTAATATCCTTTATTAGATAAATACGACAAGGCACATGACAACTGGCAATTACTCTAGTTAAGCATACACTTCTGCCGATAGGGATTCCCTGGCCCACAACATAGCATACCCATCGGCATGGGCGTCCTCTTTTACTCTTACTCTTTACTTTTCAAGAGTTTCTATTAAAGATGTTACAGTATCCATTCACTCACACCCATCGGCATGGGCGTCCTGTATGCCACTTTTACTCTTTTACTTTTACTCTTTACTTTTCAAGAGTTTCTATTAAAGATGTAATCCATTCACTCACATACCATTCAGAGAGGCATTCTTATCTGATCTGATAGGCTGTGGGCCCAGACTGTAATGGGAAACGCCACTGTAACGAAGGATGGATCATTAGCTACATCAATCATCAAAGTATGTTTGAATGATTCTCTCAGTCCAGAACAAATAAGTGCAAAAACTATAAACCCCACAGCCATATCGTGAGCCTAACATCAGAAACAACGAACAGGCAGTTTTTCTAGAGTTCAATGAGCCATCGACAAAATAACCCGACAAATCAGTTCTCATACAATAAAACTGACGAGGTAATCATTTAATACAATTGCACCGTTGTCCCCCAGAGTAGATGGCCCCCAGAGAAGACTGATGTTCACATCTTTAGAAACATCGGAATTCAGGATGTGGTTGGTCAGTGAAATTGCAACTAGTAGGTATGAGCCGGTCAACTGACACCGGATGACGTGCTATATGGATGGAACCCGGTGTCGGGTTCCTTCATATTAGGTGCGCCCAGGGTTCAGTGGCTGCCTCATGACCGCCAGCCAACTCAAGCACATTCACTTGGGTTAAAAACTGATATTAAACTTATATGATATATTTATAAATAAAAACTGACAAGCCCTCCTGTCAAACTGTCAAAAATACGGAAGTTTAATACTGCAAAATATTCCACACCACTTATTTTATTTATTTGCATTCAAAGTTCTATAAAACATAATTTTACTCTTGTTAAAAATATGACATTTCGATGTACATTGACTTATATTTTTTCATGATTATTTTCATTTTCTTCTTTTATAAAAGCCTTCCCCTATGAACCTTGAAACCTCCATTTAACAGAGGCATGCGATTTTCTGTGACGTTACCAACGAAAAACAAATAAAAGATTATTCAATTCAAGACCTGAATTAACTTTTACTCTGAGCATTTAATAAATAAACCATTGCATGCTCACGTTAATCATTCCCTTTTACTTACTTAGAACAGAGATGATATAAATGTCACGCACAGATTAAACCTGGTGTATTGGAATTTCAATAAAGGATTTGAACGGGAACGTGTTTATTTTATACGTGTATTCAAGCTCGTCCAATGCTATTCAGCGTTCGTGTGTCAACATCAAACTAATCTTCATGAAAGTTGGAACATGCATTGTAGTATTTCATTGAAACGTGTTTGCAGTTAAAATTAAATCGTACAGAAGTGAAAGTTGATCCCAAACGTATTTGTTACTCACTGTAAAATGATTGAAATGATATGAAAAGAGGCCTGGCCATAAAGACGTAAAATAAATTCTACTCTATTATTTTCAATTTCTACTCGAATCAACACAAAAGAAGGAGTGAACTCCACTGAAATTGAATTTTCTAAACAGAACTGTGTTCGAAAGGGGATTCATTTGTGCGCGGTTTGCAATGGGTTTTTGGCTTGAATGCTGGATCATGGTATTCCATTATGACAGTAGATTTTGATATATATATATCAAATATCGATTACGCAGAACCAGAATTATCCACCAATCTAGATAACAAGTGATCCCCGTTCAAGTCCACCATTCAGCTCATTTCACAGTACAAAGGAGCATTAGGCAATATTGTATGATCTAATCATACCTACACTGATTGGTGTCAATGGTATGCCCCAACAAACAATGCATTTGCTGGCAATGTATTGAAAGCATATTGGAGAAATACGGAGGTAGACTGGCGATGCTAATGAATGTCGTGTAACCATGCACAATTCCCTGACAAAGCCATTGTGAGCTGAAGGTGTATGATAACCCTGTACAAGTGTGCAGCGCTACTGGCGCAGAATGGCATACGCAGACCATTTGGAGGAATACTATATGTGTGCGTATAATTCTATTGTGGGTCCCAGCACAACACTAATAGCCTGACGATGGCCTATCTGTGGAGAAGTTTGAGCTTGTTGGATCCACTAGAGCGACTGTGCCTGCTGCATTTTAGACTGGATCCTCCTCCCAAGGCAGGACTACTTACTGTACTAGTTAGTAGTGTGTCACTGTGTAAGTAAGTAAGTAAGTAAGTAAGTAAGTAAGTAAGTAAGTAAGTAAGTAAGTAAGTAAGTAAGTAAGTAAGTAAGTGAGTGTATAGTAGCTGAGTATGCATGCTAGGTCAAGAATATTTAGACATAAAAAGAAAATGAATCTGCTCCAAACCTATAAAGGTTGTTACCTGTCACTAATAAAAAAACTATTTAACTATAAGACTCTTTTATGTCAGCACTGCCTCAACTTATCTTCAGAATTATCAATCGTCTTCCATGAACACAGTATATGGACAAAAACATAAATTATACATTTCATGATACTATATACTGGTTATGCCAGTGTAAATGTATTATTAACATAAGGATTGAGCAGCAGGCATAGGCAAAGGCTTTTACAATTGGTCGTATTAAAACTGGTTGAGGTATTTTCAGAATATAAGGATTCTAATCCAGATACACGGTACGCTAAGTCTCAGAGAGACAAAGAAGAAAATGTTAAGAGATAACAACCATTAACCTGACCATTACACGTTCCTAAGAAATGTAAGCGTATTAAGTACCGGTATATGACCAAGAAGTCTCCCATAAAAATTGTTCTTTTCATTTTCCCCGAAGAGTAAAAATGGCATTCCAAAATAGAATATGCATAGAAGTATGCATCGTGTACAAGTCAACTGGCAAGGATGACCGCGGGTATTTCCCAAAGTAAATAGATCAGCCTGATTTTTTCACACTTTGTACTCCAAATCATGCTGATTTCAAATATAATTTTTTTAAGGGGGGTCCCCAGACTAGATTTTTTGCTATTTCCGTTTGAAAATAAAAAGTTATTTAATTAATTTAATATGGCCGTCTATGGAGAAAAGGGCGTTTTTGAAACGTTTTATCCATTTTAAACCATAAATTGTAATTAGAGTTGGCTAATTTTTTAGTATATCATAGTTTAAGGGATATACTTTCTGAAAATAACAAGAAAACGGGTGGTCCCCAGATTACTTTAGGAGCTGGAGGCCCCCAAACTTGACAGTGCAGTGATTGAGAGCTGGACTAGCTTTGAATTTCATGTAAACAAGGTGGCTTACGGTGTTGTAAAACAATAACAAACAAGAAAAAAAACATATACTAATCTGTTCAAAAGTCAGAAGTGTTTCTTTTTAATAACTGAACATCACTAACCTAAGAAATGATAAAAAAAAAAAAAAATATCAACATGGTCAATGTCGTAAAATCCCCGCCGTTTTTGGCAACTGAGAAATACCCGCGATCATCCTTAAGGCTTTAGCGTGATGAATACCTAGAACATATATGCCAATTAGGCTACCAGAAGTGGCAGATAAAGAAAAGTGATCCTAGTATTATATGTGTGTATGAAGATCCACTTTGTGTCAAGCATGACTTCTGTTGACACCTAAACCTGATGACCCTGAAGTATTTATACCAAATTAGTTTCGCTTTGGCACCACGCACACATACGACGACCAGCAAAACAGTAGGTTATTGTAAAGGCCTGCATTTTTATTATTATTTTCTTGGCAGCTTCAACGGAGACAAAGTTGCCCTAGTAGTGGGAGATTCGGTAAAGTCAAGGTTTCTGCCCTTCTTCTGGCACAATGACAAAGAAAGCTGGAATTTCCCCCAATTTGTCAGGAATGAGCATCACTTGGGGATATTTGTACAGCTATCACATGACCCCGGGGCCAGCAAAATGATTGGTCATTGGACTGGTAGGGGGGTTGGCCAGGATCCCTTGTCAGTGAGCAGAGGCAGTTTCCCCCCACAAGCCTATCATGTGAGAGGTCATCCGGCAAATACCTCCGTGAATACGAATGTATAGAACTCACTGAGTTCACACCATCTCTCCAAAATGCATAGCTGACGTACACACAAATATCACCAGTAAACAGTTTTAACTCAGTAAAAAAAAATGAGAGGATGTTACAACAGAAACACTAGAACAAAGATATTACCGAGATTTCACTGCATAAAAGTGTCATCAATGATGAACTGTCCATTCGCGATTAAAAATATTATTAAGATCATTTCTGATAATCATTGTGGAGTGACGAACACCCAACCAACTATGCCAAAAATTAGTCTTATTTTGTCCAATTTCCTGTCTCACGTGTATATCGCCATCTGGCCTGAGTAACGATCATTTCTATCATGATACTATCAGTCGCAATAAGAAGAGTGAAGTCTGTCAGTCCAGCAGAGAAAAACACATCTTTTAGTCGAGATAGGATATCATGTAATATGAGACATTCCCCAAAATGGATAAATTGCATTTTTCACATCTCATATATTTGGTTAAATATAGACAATTATAGTGACAAGTGCTCATGCGTGGACAGAGAGAAGAAGTTGATTCGTCTAAACCTGAATATGCCACCAATACAGATTATATGAAAGTGGATATGAGCTTCAGCCTTGTTCAGTTAAATACACAATAAAATTGATATCCGTAACCCTTTAGGGCATTGGTGTGTTGTAGGGAACTACATATTCATAATGGGAGCTGGTGAAATTGAAAAAGGGAATAATTTTGTTACTGTATGAATTCTATGTTTGTAGAGTAGGGCCCTAACTATGGACGTAACGTAGTCGAGTGATTGACATGGGAAAATGGAAGCCACTGGGGGTTGATTAGTGGAACTTGACAGGAGGCAATTAACAGCAGTGACCCTAACAAACAACTACATTTCAAGATCTACCCCTTTGGGGTAGACTAGCACCAAGTCCCAATAGGCACATCTCAATAGGCACGTCAACCTGGGGCCTGGGGCTTGGGTGATTTGATTCCTAAGTCGAGCTGTAGTTACTTTAATATGAGTTTTTTTTTGTTTTGTTTTTATCAAGATTTCGTTTTTTGATTAAAAAAATAATCAAAGACTTAAGTTACACAAGTCTACCTCTGGAGTAATAGATCAATCTGTGTGTAGGCATACGTCATGTTATCTTCAGTCAATGAGTGGAATCACTCAATATGCCTGCTTCCCTTACGATATCAGTGAGTTTTTATTTCAACGGGCAATACTTTTATCAGAAAAGCCATTTATAGCATTAAAACTACATGTAACTTCAAGCTCAGATAAAAGAGTCCCTGCCCCCACGTTACCAATGAATTATGGCAATACAGCACATGGTTTATTTGAAGGTACTGTTACAGCTTCATGAGTGCTCATTGAACAGAAGGTTTAAACAGGTGGTGGGATGTATGTATTGAGTCATACTGGGAGTAAAATATGTCCCTCGTCCACCACAGTTTACATAACATACCCATACATACAAGCACAATGGTAGAATTGGATTCATTTAACTAGGAGGTGCATAAACCATTGATTTTACAGGAACCTGGCACCTGACGAATATAGTCTGTAGGATCTATTGTGGTTATGTAGATGACCTGGTATGCTTTATATACAAAGCACATTCATCAAGAAAAGATACTAGTCTAGGCTCAAAGCCTCTCAGACCAGATAAGAATGGTTTGTCAGTTATTGGACGCCTACTGCGCGTTGATGGCTTTCCTGACCCTGGATTGGTTGTCCCAATGGGATATAAGGGCCTTTTTCGGTTCGGAGCCCTTTTCCTTGGTCCCCTTTCTTTCCCTCAGTTTGGAGGGACTCTCTTAACTCTGAGCCTAGAACTGATTATCTATTATTTAAACCTGCAGCTCATCTTAAACATGTAGCTTGGCTGAGACAGAATATAAAATATCAGTACTACTAAGACAGCCGGATTAAACATTACTTTTTATTTTCAGATGCTAACATTCGGTGATAGATCAAAAGTGAGTAAAAAGATAAAGGACCGGAGTATCAGTGGAAAATACCTTTGTAGTGTTATGAATGAGTGCTGAGCCAAGTTTCTTATTCATGAGATGGGACTTGAGTGTATCCCAAACTAGTCTGGCGTTATAGCTCCCCCCCCCCCCCCGACCCCCCCCCCCCCCCCCCATTCTGCCCTCCCCTACACCCATAAAAAAAAGTACCCTCACACATGTAAACACGCCAAGCAGAAAAAATGAGGCCTCACATTAATGTCATGTTCTGCATTAAGGTCCCTGTGAGATAATTAATTCCACTTGTCTGTAACAGTGGCACACGTCTCAACAACATACAAAAGCTGAGCGAGAGCAATAAAGATTGATTTCATGAGAACATGACTGACTGCATGTGAATCAAACCTATAACGGACCGCTTATTGCACGCTCGTGCAATACATCAGATTATGTAAATATAGAATAAAACTACCATAAAAAAACATTTTTTTCAGTGAGTTGCCATCTGGTGCAATCCCCAAATGGATACTAGATGTTCCAGTCAGAATGTCTCGATCTCTTTAGAAATAGCGACTAGGGGAATAGTGCACTATAATAAATGCGTTATATTAGAGCTAATAACAGGTAAATTAAACAATGTTCTCTTTACATGCACTATAAACCTCTAGATGTCAAAAGCCATAACACTTCATGGCGCTGATCCATGTTTAAACCTGGTTTAATGCAGCATGGGTCAGTGGTAAGGCTAGAGATGGCCCTTCTCATTACATATCCAAGATATGGGCTGAATCCACCTCCGCAACATAGGTGAATATAATCTTGGCCTTTTAACAAAGGCTAATGTGGCCAAAAGACCCTCCCACTCATTGAGAGGTGCAAACATACGCGAACCTAGTCACAGGATATAAGGCAAAAAATATGCCAGTAACTAAAGCGATGTTACATGGAGTTCAGCACCCATGCTATCACTCCTGGGGCAAGGTTACCAGCCTTCACCAACAAATGCCAAATATTGAGCCAAAATAGCCCCAGGATGTCTATAGCTGACATATAGCATTACTATCAATATACCATCTTTATTACCAGGGGCTGTATATCAACCAACACTACATATGACCAGAGACTTATACTCAGATATATCACACTAATATATCATTTTCACATCCTCAATGATGGTGATTGAATGGACATTTATTAAGTCCAGGCAACCACAGACCATTTCTTTGTTATGTAGAGTCTTGTCAATCTAATTCAATGATTAATTGAATAAATTAATCCCCAATTCTTTTCATGTGATTCTGACATTATACTTAGAGGGAATGTAATCAACATGTGATGTACGTGTTACATTATAAGCTAATTAAAGATTGTATATTGTTTTTTTATTTGCCAGATATAATATTGAGGTTTAATTTCATACCAAGAAATTCGGTACAGTGCAATTACCACGCACTTTGTAATTCAACACAGCCTAGACGGTTTGGTAGATTGAATATGCCAGTTCGGATCTCTTTTAAGTGATTTATATGATGGATACAGGGGGCACATGATTGTTGTGTAAAACAGATAAGGTTTCTCACCTTTTTTAATAATTCTTAAAGTTTTTAGTTCTACGTAGTATGTGGTACTCGGCCCCGCCCAAAAACTGTACCCACAGCAGTTAGAGCGTGCTATATATCCTGGATAGCATATACTGGATCATAACGGTTTTATATCTTAGAAAACCTGCAGACTCGAAATAACATTAAGATTATAAATGTAGACCTGCCGGGTGGAACATATTTTTTTTAAAAAATAAGATTGATATCCAACTCCCATCTGTGCTCTTCTTAATCCTTGCGAAAGTAAAGTTAGACACACTTATAAGGGATTTGATTTTTTTTGTTTGCCTTTGACAACATTTAAACTTTAGCAGACAAATCTGAAAAGGAAAAAGCAATTCATTTGGCATACCGGTAAGCTGATCTTGTCCTGGTATATCGGACCTTTCCCTCCCCTTCTAGTCTGCCCAGTCATCCCCATTCATATATCTGTCTTCTTCAAACTTATTCCTGTCCTCCCCTGTATCTTCTCTTTGTTGTTCGTCTGAAGACCATGTCCTCGGGAAAGTCTCTCTCAGAGTTTCACCAGACGCGATGTCAGACGACTTTTACTAGGCTGAGTGGAGAAACGGCGCCTTTTTACAAAAGCTAACCTAGATCGTTGCGCAGGTCTCAATAGCAAGGTGATAAAAGGTCGCATGGGCCTCCACTCACTGTATCCATCACAACGGTATGGCTTACATCCCCACCTCGCATCCAAATCCATCGATAAATAAATAATGTGCCGAGTGTGATTGCCACATATTAGCTTATTGCTCAAAGCGGGGCCTTCTCTCCAGCTAATCCTACAACTGTATCAATTGCTGCCCGCCTCTCCCCTTCCATCGTTCAAATTGCCTCTTATTATGATGTGTGTATTATATTTTACTAAATCAATACAGAGACAATAGGTAAGAGATGGGGAATAAACAGGGTTTATTTGCGGTAAATAAACCCTGTTCATTCTCCATCTCTATTTCTGTCAGTTTCGTTCTGCCAGTCTCCCTGTAGATCTGTCTGTCTACCTGCCTGTCTCTCGCTCTCTTCTCCCTCGTTTTGTTCTCTAATCGTTGTAACATTCCTTTTCGCTATCCCCCCCCCCCCTGCCCCCCGCTCCCCACCCCCAAAGAGTATAGAGAGAATGTATTACTCACGATGTACCTGAGTCCTCCTTTGTAACCTTACATTCTCCATCACTGGGCCCGGAGTATAGCCCATCGCCCTTTTCAATTACACCAAACTACCTGAGAGGCTCTACGTTTCCTCCACATTTCTCCAATATCTACATCCAGCTATCAAAATATTGAAGGAGTAAAAATAGCGAGTACTTCATGAGTGTCAAAGGAGGAGGATTACTGAGATAATTTGTCCCCAATCAATCAATACGCTTGTTCAGTTGATAAGACCAACGTTGAATGATACATGTATGATCGTTGATAATACACAAAACCTGAATAAAAACTGTACTAAATTAGTACTACTTCTAACATTAAAGGAAGATATTTGCCATCCTTATCCCCAATATATTCAATGTAAATTATAAGCTATCAGTTAAAAGAGACTTCTCAATTCTCAACTTTTACTACAAAAAATCACCCCCACCCCCACCCCACCCTAAAGAAATACCGAAAAACATCTGAAACCCTTTACCTCCAGTCAAGATGTGCATTTCTGCACGATCCTTAAACATACTGCCACCTATAATACAGGTAAGTCCATACTTAGAGTAATAATCTATTTTACTCTAAGGTCCATGTTAGCCCGAAAGATTATTTTAATCTATGACTTATAAGTGTTCCCACTCAAGATGAACAAAGTCACAAATAACCTAATTATACTATACATCGGATCAAGATCTATATTTCAGAACTTATGTTGGCCCAGAGTTTACTCTGAGATGTGGGATGCAAACACATAGGGTCACCACAGATGTCAAAGTTGCCTGCTTTACTTAGCTAACCTCGGTATTCACACACTCGATCGTTGAGCTAGAGGGCAAATATATTGTGTAAAAGCAGAGCAGATAAGAAGTGTACAGTAGGGAAGTACACTGTGTACTGATATCTTAAATTTTTTAGTATCGGTATGTACTACCGGTACGTGATTTATAATATATCCATGGGCATCAACATCCACGCTCAACACTATAATATATGACTGGAAGGATAAACCCCGGGGATAAACATGCATCTGTCATTCTTATTCAACATTCAGATTATTCGTCAGCTTCTTTCATTGTTCTTGGCGAACGCTTGGAGTAGTCGGAGTCGATGATGTGTGAAAAGAATCACAAACATGAATATACAGATAAGAATGAATACGATCATGTGGAGAGAAACCCAAGATCAGGATGAGACCACTTCACTGAACTAGAATAAAAACTGGAAGCACAATACAAGGAGAGATTGGTGTGAGAGATACCAAGGCAGCCTTTGTCTAAACATGGGTTGGAGATTGTTATCAAGACCCAAACACCATAGCGCATATGAATCTAATCCTCTAGAAGAGTACTTTCGAATTCGAGCCGACGATCATTCTCAAGTGGAGGATGTGCCCAGGATAAAAAATAAACAGCCCAGTTCTGCAACAATCCCCTGGAACCGTTACAACCGTACACACGCAGGAGTAAAAATGGGTTATATTTGTTCAAAACATATGCTTGAGTCATATAGTATCATAAGTATGCATTGGGATGGCAGCCTCTGGGCACCGTAGGCTGAGCCAAACGGTCACTGGTAAACGGTAGGCAAAGTTACCCAAAGCTATGCCATGTTTTTCACTTCCCATAAAAATCTAAATTGATTAATGACAGCATCAAAACTTTCGCATGGTTATTTCATTTACTATAATTTTTGATTAAAATATGACAAATGTGTAATTCCTTCGCGCCCATTTATTTCCATGTTTAACATAAATTTCCCTTTCCTCGTCTTTCCACTTTTTATTTTTTTTCTAAAATCAAACCAATTTTTCTTACATGTCCCCCTGATTAATGACGCGATTATCGGTTCAACATTGGCCTTGGGGTTACCATGGAAACCAACAAATTTGACTGGGACGTATACCCTGGGGCCCTCAGATTGGAAATGACAGTGAGAGGAGATGGACGGCATTATTGCTATAAAAATATATTTATAGGTCTTCATCAATATCACCGAGTCCAACATTCATTTGCAAGCTTCTCGAGTTTGATTTGGACGGCACTAGGCTAAGGCTCCGCAGGCATGTGGTTCTCTCATGGAGAAAAACGTAGAATAATTTTTCCAACAACTTCTGACCTTAGTACTGAAAAGCTCAATTTTCATAATGATGATTGATGTAGATGATCAGGACCCCAAAGAACAGAAGGAAGAGGTTTTATGTCTTATACATGAATGTGAGTCAGTAGGGTGGAAGTATCGTAATTCTAGAAAAAAAACTGGATTCAAAGTAACCAGAGACACTTGAGACATCAGACCTCGATGAAAGCCCAGGTATTCAAGGTGCAGGTATCTAGTCAAAAGGTAGTGGCATCTGTGCCTTACCATTGGGGCATACATTCAGAGGGGAGAAGGGATGAAAAGGTAGTAATTCTGTAAGCTGAAGCATACAAACCAGCTGGTAGACAGAGGCCGCGTGTGGTGTAACCTGATGAGCGAAGGAGTGGGGGCATTAAAGTCTGTGTAAGCATGATAGAGGATGAGGTTTCTGGATCGAGCATGTAATCTCTGACCTCATCTCTCATCTTGACCATCTAAACCACCTAGTGGTGCGATACAATCCTCTAAAACCACCTCAGTCATCACGCAGACACGAGACTACCAAAAAAATGTTGTTTTGGTTTGTTTTTTATATCAACATTATTTTACCAAGACTAGGTCAGCTCATACAGCTGGCCTTTCCGTAGTGCCTGAAAGGGCACCAGGATTCGAACCCATGACAGTTATTCTCCATTTTATTCTCGTTGGTCCAACAAACGCTGCGACACTTAAACTTAGATTTTTAGAAAGCTTCCCCCAGCGACAAATTGAAGACGGTATTGGTATTGGAAGGCATTGGAAGGTATTGGGTTTAGTATCGGTTGATCAGTTGATAGTGAACGGTATAATAACTTTCAGTGGTCCCTGAAATCAAATCTAATTTGGGCACATATTGTTTTTATTGGCCTTTATCGTTCTTTCCTTTTTAAGATAAAATACATGATTCCTTCTTGCTTCATTGGCGACTGGATTATCCCTTTAACTTGAATGCTAAGGATATTTATCTTCAATCCAATATGCACATATGGCTTCACTTGGAACCAGCAGTCATGATTACTTGTAGCTGCAAGCTAATCTCAGAGATTAGCAGAAATCTAAACAGTGAGTAAGTTGCTCTAGTCTAGATGATTAGTTCCCTTTATACTTCCTTACCCAGTACATAAGTAATTTACTCTCCGGTTTATTATAGAGCCTGGGAACAACAGAGATTAAGGCTTGCAATTTACTATTCTGACAAGAGCTTAAGTCATTGTTTAGTAAGTAGTAACATGGATGGACGGCTAACAAATATGATGGCTTTCCCACTCATGCCTCCTCCTGTGCCTATAAAAGTGTCACTCAAAAAATAACAAATTTCTCACGGACCTGACTAACAAAAACTCCTGCTTAACCACATCAACATCCCTCACCTCGGCAAGTCCTAAATTTACTTGATTCTCTGTTTTTGATTTCTCTCATTTTAGATGTCTTGCCTTATTTGGTTGGGGAAGGTTGAGCGGAGATGGGATTGAAATGAGAGGAGTTAATTATCATTTTTATTACCTTAAAGCGAGTAAGAAATAAACGAGTTTCTTATTTCGTTGGCCTTTTATTGAAATACCTGAATATTGGACAGATGATCATGAATTATTCTGAATAAATGACAACGACCTGCATCATTCAAAAGGGAAGTGAATGGGATGGCCTAAAAAGAGAGAGGAAGATGGCCAAATGGAGTAGGGAGAAGGATGACAGTATATCCATGCAAATGGTCTTGTCTTGTCGGCGAGCCAATTATACATCTAGATAGATCATTTAATTAAGAGACAGTCCTGTATAATATTGCAGCCCCAAGAGGACCACCACCAATGATATCATGCACCGAATTAATCGAACAAATCTAGTGTATATCTTCAGATTTAGAACCCTTCGACACAAAGATCGACATCTGCGATGAAATTCCTTCCACCAAGTCTCTTCCAGACTGAAGAAGACTGCAATAAATTCTCACCGTGCGAAAACACACTATTTACAGTCTAAATGGGTTTATTACCGTGCAGACAAAGAGAGTGAAATGTGGTTGTCGCTATACGAATCACTGTGTCCCAGTCCCAAGGGCATGAACCCGATGGCCCAGCTTGTAACTCATTCAGCCCTTCGATCCGCCCAACGTATAAAAGGAGACGAGACATTGTTCCCAGTCTGGGATTAAGGTTTGGCTAGTGGATACCATTAATACCTATGGGAAGTATAATTTACTTCACCAAATATAGGCCATTGAATACAAACAAGAGTCATTAAAATAAGGCACTTTTAATTTTCCTTCTTCAATTGCCAGTGCTAAAGGCATTTTTCTTAACTTTCCAAACCGTCTTCATTCAAAATGTAATCTGTGGTGGAAACTGGAGAAGAGTGAGGAATTGGTGGTACACACATACAATTAAATAATTCTATTCAACAGCAAATAATCGGTGCCAGGAAAGCCAAATAGGTCCATTTTCTAGAAATAATATCCCAGATTTTAATCCTTATATTTTAGAATATATAACAATACCTATATGCATGGAATGTTGAGGTCCCTAGCGAAGAGCTAATTTAACGGAAGCCTGAAGGGTACATGCATTCGCTTACCCAATGTTTGTTTTCCAGTGAGAGATTTGCACTTGTCAAAAGACTAAAGATCTCAGAAAATCCTAGCAAGTACCGTCACGGTATGTCATACAATGGTGGAGGTAACTGGCAAGTGCTTTAAGAAACTGTTTCTCACCTGGAGGCCATCTACCTTGGCCCTTGACCTTTGAACTCTGCCTTGGCTAATGGCGGAGACACTGTTGCAGTACATGTAAGGTAGTAGGTGTAACGGCCAAGCCTTGTCATGTCTCCTATGTTCTAGATGCTTTTTCCTCCATTCTTCCTATCTTTTTATTGAAATTTATACTGATCTATAAATTATGGACATATCGTATATGCACTGCCATTTTCCCACATAAACGCAACCTAACGCAAAGGTGTTTCATGAGTTTGACAGTGTGGGGAAGCCTCTTTAACTCAAATGATTATATCTAGCCATAATTGCACAATTATAATGGTGATTTATGAGTACATTTTAAACAATCGGAACCAAACATTTGGTGGTATTTAGTTCAATTAACATCGCAATCCATTATGAGCGCATAATAATAGGCATGCAGACATATCGAATAACAAGAAGGACACAAGTTTCTTTGTATCTTAATATAAAACCTCCTGTATCGTAATCCCTTCCATCCCATGTTCGAGACAGGGATCTTTACAGTGAAGCTTATATTATAAGCCACAGTCCCTCCATGTAAGCACAATTTGATCGATGGCTCAATTTTGTCAGACAATATTCACACAATCTGAATCATGGCCAATATTATTCCTTACATTGTGCCATGCTTACATCAGAAAAACTCGAGTGGTTCTGTATTATAGCACATGTGGGGGTTGCTGAATGAGAAATTTGCGAATGAAGTACATGTAGCACTTAGCGACGTCATTTAATATGTTGATTTATTATACATTAATTTAGACGTGGGGAGTTCTTATGCAGTAATTCCTGACCAGTTTTAACTGCGCGTGTTTAGTGACTTTTCTGTGCAATAGAGTGCCTACAAATTCTTCATGTATATAATATTTTATATCAATATCATCGTGAGAAATAATATCAAACTACATGACAACCCAAAATGAGACAACAAAATATAAATACACCAGAACTAGGGATAAATAGTATGTCCAGTTTTATCAAATAAATGCATTGTTCTAATCAAGAAAAGCACTTATATATATATTGATTTTCAATGTTTAAAACATAGAATTGCATTTAGCGCTCACAAGCCCTCGCCATACTACTGGGATACATCTTGAAATAACAGTATTCACCTACTCACAGGAAAACATACACAAATACACCAAGTGACGTATATCCTGAAACTCCAGTCACCTCATTTACCAGTTAATTACTTCATTGAACTTCAGATCATGATTGTGTCATATGTGTGTCTCGTGGGGTTGAACGTATTCAGCATATACAGGGCGCACACTTGTATATAATGTAGAGAAGTGAATAATGTGAGAGCATAAAGTGATGCCACGAGGTAATTACATGAGCCTCGCATGTTCTACTAACCCCCTGACCCTCTCATTCACATCCACCCAACCATTTTTATCCCTCTTTCGTCAACCCTCTTAATAAATACATTCTCAAAGGGTTCGCTCCCTCACAATGCCCGCCAGAAATAACACACATGTATGTATACATACATGTACATGTATGTATAAAGGATACAGGGATGTCGGATGTGGTTCATTATCACTTTTTTTTTTAAATGTTTACGATCCAAAACAGAATGATAAGCTTAGGTTATCATGCATCGATGCACTGATTATAGAGTGCATATACCATTACCTTGGAGTCCTAACAGGATATCAATGCATTTAGCAACTGTAGTTTAATACGCAGAAAACAAGACTTGGCAGTTGGCAGCCTTGCTGATCAATATGAACTTTATCTGAACACACACACAAAACATAAAAGTAATGTTTCCACTTGTATGCATGTGAAGCCCAAATATTACCAATGAACATGGATTTCGATAGCATGCAGTCTGTATGTTTTATATGGGTGGGGTGTCATGGATTTGATAAAGGTTTGTCATGAAACTAGATATTGCGATGGAAAGTTCCAGTGGGATAGATCTACATAGTGCTACGTACATACAGTGAAGTCGGCAAATAATCCAGAACTGAGAAACCCCAAGGTGTGATGAATGGAACCGGTGTCATTGCACTAGCACATAACATGATAGCTATAGGGATGTACCTTAACTCTGTTAACCGGACCCATAAATATCTGTATCTTTATTTATGCACACCTCAAGAATAATATGTGCTGCTAACGTAAACCAAGAAGAGATCGCAGTAACCCCCTTCCACTGTTTCACAACCTTCCTTCGACTACTCATGAAGCTGAAGCGGGGAAAAAACAGGGAAAATTTAAGACCGACACAGAAGCATTTGACATTAAGTACAGGAATGTTAATGAATGCCAGAGCTTCCCCGTGGCGCGCGACAGATGTAGGCAAACGGCAGAAACAATAGGCCAAGCTAAAGGTGTGAACAACAACAATACAGGTTTAGGGGGAGATATTAACCAAGAGGATTACTTAAATGTACCACTCGAGGGATTAAGTCACTTAAGCCGGGGATAAAAACAACACATAAAAGCAACATGTTGAAAAAGAACCCAACTAACACCTCCATTCACCCTAACGCAACGCGGCCTATTGTTTTTCCTGTCTGGCCTCTTACACTCTGCCATTCATCTTCTACTTCAATCTCCTTCCCACCAACCACTTGTCTTAAAACTTGGAGTTCGAGTCAAAGAAGCGATTTTTTCCTAAGCCTACTTCACCCCCCTACTTAGTGCATCAGATCTTCAACTCTCATGCCAAGCTGCAAACACTACATGATTGTAGTCAGCTTTTGATGTATCTTTTAAAAATAAATTTTATACCCTTTTTGCAATTTATTTCCGGATTAAATGATGCGAAAGCGATGGTTCGAAGGAGTTTTGGGCAAAAACTTGGTTCTTTCTGGGAGAACAAAATATGTGTATTTATGCCCATGGAGCAATGGATAGTTTAGAGGTCCCCTGCAGACACACACACAAAGACCAGCTTGTAATTCTAAGATGAAATATTTACAGAGACAAAGCTCAGGCTTAGTGTCAACATTAGAATGAGCGGTTCTTTACTAGGTAAATAAACGAGGAGCCGTATAATCGTATCAACACCAACGGTAAGCATACCATAAAACTATAAATGTAGCTATAAACCACATACCCTGGGACGAGACTGCAGGCTCGGTACAAATACACATCCTTTGTACAATATCAGCATTGGTATGCTCCATACTTGCTGCTAAGTCAATGAGATTATTGCAAGTAAAATAGGAAATATAGCAAGTTGTGTAAATTTATACTCATGCACATTTATGATGGTTTTCAATGGTGGATTTTATTTTTGCACCTGGAAATTACCCTTTAATAAAACACAGGTCCGGTTGGTATATGTAAATCATGAAGGGACTTGGATTGAATTGATGGATTCAATCAACCTGGCCTCAGCGAGAGACGATAAGAAATCTGACAAAATATGAGTATAGACCTCTTATTATCAAACAGAAATCATTTTGTTCTCTATTGTGTACCTACTTTATAATTATTTCTATTCTACGAGTTATTCAGGGGTATCTCGAATCAAGAAACTAATTGATATGTTCATGGGACTATTCAATTTACAGATGAAATTCGGTGTTTTTTGTAAGACATTTCGAGGGCTGGGACTGTAGCAAAAGCTCAGCAATCGTAGTTGTAGCAACCGTAGTTGCTGCAGGTCTCAGAATCCAGACCTGGCTGGGACAGATGAGAGTGGAATACTTGATTGCGGGTGGAGCATGGCCGGACTGAGGGAAGGAAAGAGGAGTGGGCTAGCATGCAGAGAAAGGCTGGCTCAGTAGATGATGCAGATTGGCTGAAGGACTAAGGAACCTGAAAGAGAGCCTGAGTGAGAGGGCGGGTGAGGACAAAGAGTCAGAGCACGCGTGCACACACTCTCCCTCGATGCACACACACACATCACAGTCGGCCTCAGTGCATACACAGATACAAGACAGCTGATCACCATGGAGCCCCCTCCCACCTCCCCCCGCCCCAACCCCTTTCCCCTCCGCCAGACACAGTGTAAGTGTGTGTGAGTGTAGGGAGAGAGGGTACGTGGGTGTGACAGGCAGAGTGTGACACTGCGAGTCAGTCTTTATGGTCGAGGGTGATTGAGAGCTGAGGGTGACTGTGTCTAAGATATCTTTTTGTGACTTTCACCCCATTCACACTTCTCCATTCACGCTCTCTTACTGCCCTCCCTATATTCAGTTGGTAAATAGGACTATCTAGCCTACATGCATGAGAGTATCTAGAGTGCATGAACTTATAAAAAATGTTTGAAGTGTGTTGAATAGGACCACTGTCTCATCATAAACTGAATGTGAGTTACTAGTTAATAACCTTGGCTACATCCTACGACCGGATTCATGAACTTAAAGCAACTATCATTAAATTATATGACAGGGTAAAATACATCTAACCTCACAAAACTGTTCTCAGCCTATGGGAGGGGATGGGAGATATAATAGCTATGGTGTAGGTATGTGGCATGGGAGAAACAAAAAGAAATAGGAAGGTTAGAAGGAGGGCAAAGAGAGAGAGACTGGTAGAGAGAGGAAGAGAGAGAAGAGAAAGATGTGAGAGAAGAGAAAAGAGATGTAAGAGAAGTGATAGAGAGAGGGAGAGAAAAGAGAGATGGAATGTCAGGTGGAGCCGAACTGGGTCAGTGTCCCATGTTTAAGTTATATAGATGCACTCTCTCACAGACAGGGGCAAGTTTTGGAAGCAAGGGGATATATTGCATACAGGGATCGTGTTAATGAAAAAAGCAAACGACTAGGTAGAAGAAATCTAACATTCAATGAATACACATATCTTCGTGTTGCAGTCAATAGCATTAAAACTTCAATTATTCAATAATAAAAGAAATTAAGGATAACATGCAATGAATACACATGTATATAAATCGTGTTGCAGTCAATAGCATTAGAACTTCAATTCCTTGAAGTCCTTTCAAAGTCATTGTTCAGCTTGAGTAGAATTTGTTTCCGTTACTCTATGTCTATATGATCCAGCCGTACTAGAATATGTATATCTAGGTGAGACAAATTTTGCTGTCCGATGTATGAGCAATAGGCCTACTTGGCACGGTGGGTGAAACTGAGTTGGAAAGCATAATACCGTATCTGTGTGAGCCTACCCTTCTACCCAACACCGGCTAGTGCTTTGTAACCCATGTACCTAAATATAGGTTTAGATAGTCACCACTGAGTACCATTATTATCACAGCTATTAATAGTAGGGGAGAGCGGGGTGAAATGGGACACTATGAGTGATGCACAGTGTTTGTACTCCCTGAATGGAAAGTATTAGAAGCAATTAAATGCATGACCTTTCCTGAGGGACATATAGGATCACTCTTTATTGTACATTTTTCATTGATTACCTGACACTTTTTTTTCTTTATGGTATATCATTTTGAAATTTCGCCCCAAAATGGGGAGGAATGGGACAGTCGAGGGAGAAATGGGACACAACCCGGGGAGAAATGGGACACGTCGGGGAGAAATGGAACGCGTCAGGGAAAAATGGTACATGTGCCACGGAACTCATTTAACTTCAAGAAATCCATGGATTTCTTGAAGTTGCAAAGGCTATTGAAAGGTTCTAAGAATAAATACAGGATAACTGATGAGCCAGTCAGCTTTGCTGGAAGTACCACCCCGGGTTGTGTCCCATTTCTCCCTCGACTGTCCCATTTCTCCCCATTTTGGGGCGAAATTTCAAAATGATATACCATAAAGAGAAAAAAAGTGTCAGGTAATCAATGAAAAATGTAGTGGTGGTAGGCATTGTGGATGTTTGATGGGCAGACCCACTACAGATACAATTATCATATATTCCTTATCTTTAAATACATATATATATGTCTTGGGAGAAAACACAACAGTATGTGCGGGGAGAAATGGGACACTCCAGGACCGTCCCATTTCTCCCCCATGGCTTTGTCCCATTTCTCCCCAGTAGGGTTTTTTCATGACAAAAGTTTATATCATGCTCTAAATATTTTCCTGTGGTCAAAATCTGATATGGGGACTTTCTCAACAATTTAAATAGTAATATTGACGATATTGCATGTTTGTGGTTTGAGAAGAAAATCTGTGATATAAATCGTTCGGTCAAGCAAAAAAGATCTTTTTGTGACACAAAACACCAATATTCCTCTAGAAATTGTGTTATTAACAGCAGTGAGACCATATTTACATATGTTAAATTGGAGACAATGGAGGCAATAAATATCGATTTTTGCTCATCCTGATGCAATTAATTCAAGCTTAATTAGAGGGTGTCCCATTTCTCCCCTGTCCCATTACACCCCGCTCTCCCCTATATTTTTGCACTTCTCAACTTAAAGGAAGGTACTTTAATTCGAACAATTATCACCACATTAGCACTTAGTAGCAGCAGCATTCCCGCGGATCCTTTGTATTTGACCAACTATCACACTTCATATGATATCAACCTGGGATAAACAGAGAATCTTGGAAGTCCTTCAGATAGAGATACCGTACGGTATTTAATATAGACCTACCGTAGGCTATATATGCTACGGTGTAGATCTCATATTCTAAACGTCACATTAAAATCCATTTTAACCCAAATGATTTCTCAGATTATTTAAAACCGATATTATACAACATGTCCAGTCCCTAATTGGTTTCATAACAGGGGAGAGGTGTAGAGGCCTAGACCTTTCTTAAATTCTTTACAGCAGTGCCAGCGGTACTAGCCTCTAAACCTGGGAGACTGTCGACTTGTGAGATCAACTGAGTGAGGCAGCTTTAACGTTCACACCTCCCCACCTCCTAGGCCCCACTCTACGGGACATTTTAATCAAGGTTCCACGGTTCCCTCAGCTGCCCACCACAAACTATTACCACTGAAAGTGTTGACAATAACAACTAGCATGACATATGAATCAATTAGAAAGAGAAGTTGTGGGAAAACTGGGGAATTACAGGCATTGAGTCAGGGGTGAGAGCTCGACACCATACACCACTGACAGGGTATGCGACCAAAAAGAGCAACAAAAAACTGAGGCAGCGATACAACAAAACTCTGTGCTTACCTTTCAAATTCCAGGCCAAACAATACACTAGCAAGACTGAATAAATCCATAGCGTATTTCCAGACATCTCTGAGTGTATGGTACTCCACGGCCACCGAATAGCGGTGTCGTAAATCCACTATTACTCCAGAATATCAACACATGAAGATGCTTCTTGCGGCGCACTTCTCAGCCGAGCACAAGGAAAATGGCGAGTAGGCTCCACGAGCAAACAAAATCTTTGCAACTCTTGTTTCTTCAAAGGGCAGATTGTGACAACAGTCCAATACAATACATAAAAGAACTGTTAGCACTCCATGTTCCATGAAAAATTGAATCGACTTCGCGGCTCTGGATGGAAAACTTTGGTAAAATTTACAAAACTAGTTTCAAGATGTAGTCCAGCAGGACCGTAGAAAGTGAAGCTAGCCGAGCCTGCTCAGTGACCTTCACCTTCGTGTAGTTCTTCTCATCACTGGAGAGGGCGCCACGAGATGGTTAGATTTGGGAGAGAGAAGTAGAGGGCATGGCAGATACAGTGGTAGCCTACTGATAGGCTTACTATTTAGGCCTAGGCCTAGGCCCTACTGTGTTTCATAACCTTTGCTCATTTTCTGAGTCACGTTTGAATGGTGCGTTAATACATAGAGTGATATATAGTGTGACCCATGGATTGGGTTTTTCTTTTAATGACCAGAAAGACCTTTTTTTTAAAACTCAGAACTAAAATTTCAGAAAAATGACATACGGTAGGGCCTACGGAAAGCCTATCGATAATATTTTATTTCCATTTTCAATTGACGTAGGAATGGAATGTCTAATGTCGGTGTGTGTGGGGCGGGGTCGAAAATTTCACTTTAGGTAATTTTCTTTATTGGGCAAATTATGCCTGAAGAAGTCCTACGTACGTCTCTTTTAATGAAATAACTTCCTGAGCAAGCACACTTTCCCCCATGAATTGGTATTTCATTGCAAAATACCAAGTTGTGACATAGCCTACTGTATGCTACTTCTTTTGAGAATTCACATGCCAAGCTCGCCACAAACTAGCCTATTGGAGGAAATCAATTTCATAATGAAAACGCTATCTCTGATCATACATTGGTTTTGCTTTAGTTCCCTTCAAAATTCAAAGAATCAAAACAAATTTATATTATTTTCATAGAGCAATCTTCTTTTGTAGATGACTGTATAACCTAGCCAACGGCAGTAAGTAGGCCCTACTTACATAATTTAACATCCTAACCTTCCTCAAGTTCCTGTCTTATCCCGGTATCTAGGATTTATATTTAGATTTTAAAGATTTAGATTTAAAAATATTTTATTCAGGACATTGAACATTTTCATACATACAGTACAAATATATTCAGAACAGCCTGACCTACAAAAAGACTATTACCAGAGATGCTAAATTACAAAAATATGTGATATCGACACATTTTACGTATGTAAATTCTGGATGATATTTAGATATTTACCACGTCTATATCTTGGGCCATTTTTCGATCAAATCATTCATTTCTTTTGGCCCAGTTTACTGAATCATTGTATTGTATTGTAATAGTTTTATTTCCATATCTTATTCTAATACATCAAGGAAAAAGGGTCAAAGAGGATACATTATATCATCTTACATAACCATCTGTAAACAGATCTTCCAGGTCACCCTTATTTAAATGTTTGATTTATTGTAGGTGGGTTTTGTTGATATTAAACTTAGTGCAGGCTTTTGTACGCACTATGTGCAGTTCTAAAAAAATATTACATGCTACAATAGGCCTACATTATTTTATATTATCATAGCAACATTCTTAAATTAATTAACATGTGTTTGAAACTAAACATCTTATGCTTCCTAATTACAATCATTCAATGACCGTACTTATTATTAACAAAATGAAACTCATATGTAACCGGTATCGTCTTTTTTGGTACATATTTCCCACACTTAATGTTTTAGAATTAAAGACTTTTTAGATATTTTATATAATTGAAGGTGGAATGTTATTGTCTGTTGGAGTTAGCCTATATGACTATGTATAGACTATATGCATGCATGGGCCACACGTAGAGGTCGACATGGGCGACGTGCAGATCATGCGGGTCAAATTGAAATCATTTTAACAATTGAAATCATTTTAACTGAATACTTTTAAGATTTTTTGAAAAGTATTCTAATATTCGATATAAAGGCAGGAATTCGTTATCAGCAAATGTTACTGTGCTAATACTGCTTCTAGTACAACATGACTCAACAACAACTTATGAGCAACTCGTTACTTTATTCAGATGGAGGTAGTAGGTTGATACACTCGCCAGTAGGTGGCGGCACTGTTAGTGATATCTACACATCTTCCCCTTTAGATCTGAGTCGGGGATTACCTGAGTTATACAATGAATATTTAAACTTCTTCGATTAACCTTGTTACAGGTTTGGATACTCTAACACTACGTCTTGGGGTTGTAGTGATGGGTAATCTTAACCCTGAACCCGATGTATTTTCAATTGGTCTGTTGGTATTACTCAATTGACTTTGTACCTTATTTGTTACCTGTGGAGTAGGAGGTAGTGCTGTTTCGTTTTCTATATTATCCCAGAACTCCTCCTCATCCTCTACTTTACTTAACCACTCATCTTTCCCCTTGCAAACACCTTTGGGAATCTGTCTGAGTTGTCGCCTGTTTCGTCGTAGTTCAGACCCATTATTAGTTACCACAGCGTATGACCTGTCATTTAGTTTGCGTATCACCTTAGCTCCCGTGTCCCATTTTTCACCTTTTATCAACACATTATCATTGGGAACCAGTGGGGAGAGTTGTTTTGCACTGTCATTATAGTTCATAACTCTTGCTGCAGCTTGGTCTTGTTGTTTCTCCTGTCTTTTCTTTACTTGTCATTGTTCGATCCATGAGGGCTCCGACCTTCTGAAAACAGGTAAAGTGTTCTTTAGCTTTTTACCAAACATTATCTCAGCTGGGGATAACCCATCTGCAAGTGGTGCTGAGCGATATGCAATTGTGGTCCGTTGTCCGACACCACGACCTGGGGGATCCCATACCGTGCCATTATGCTTTTTAGGTGGATAACTACTTGTTCTGAGGTGGTTTTTCTTAATTGGACTATTTACGGGAATGAAGAACAATAATCAACAACCATCAAATATTCGTCCCCAGCCCAATGAAAGAGATCACATCTGATCTTCTCCCATGGGCCCCACTTGGTTTCATCAGTTAACAATGGCTCTTTCGCCTGAGCAGGCAAGTAGGTTTGACAAGTTATACAATTCTTAACCCTTTCTTCAATGTCACTGTTCATTCATGGCCAGTACATGCAGTCTCTGGCCCACCTTCGTTGTTTCTCGATCCCCATGTGGCCCTCGTGTAGCTTATCTAACATTTCCCCTTTCAACGACCTGGGTATCACGATTCGGTCACCTTTCAGAACAATCCCGTTTACAATACATAATTCATCTTTATACCCCATATAGTCGACACATTTACCATTCTTCCACCCTTCTACAATACAGTGCTTGACCTCTGTTAGTATACTGTCTTTTTCTGTCTCTTCAGCTATTCTTTGCAGCATAGTCTCCAAAGCTGGGAGACTTGTATATCAAATGTGACCGGATACTACAACCAGCCGTCAAGAGGTGCTGCCCTCTGGTGTAGCGTTGTCAACCTCTGACCCAATAAAGACCACCGAGTCACTTGAACCTAGATCTTGATACGAGTAGTTCAATTATTCATACATGGTGCCAGAAAAGTGGTGATTGTGGCGGATTATGATCAAAATGGACGGAATCAAGCCACCACAACCCTTAAGGATGAGCGAGGGAAACCTTGCGGAACATTGGAGGAAATTCCACAAGAAGCTAATCTGTTATATCAAGGCAATAGGACTAGCAGGTGGAGACCCAGACCGAAAGACAGCCATTTTCTTATCCGTCGCAGGCGAGGAGGCCTTTGAGGTCTATGAGTCCATTGAATGGGCAGAAAGGCGAATAGAGCCAGCCGATGATGAAGAGGAAGAGGATATAGAGATCCCAGCTGAGGATCCAGATGATTTCGACACAGTGATGGGGAAGTTTCAAGCTTATTGTAATCCAAAAACTAACATTACATATGAGCGCTACCACTTCTTCAAACGGGACCAACGTGAGGGTGAGACCGTGGAGGCATACGTGACAGACCTACGTATAAAGGCGGCCACGTGTGATCTTGGAGAAAAAAAGAACTCTTTAATAAGGGACAGGTTAGTGGTTGGACTATTAAATCCCAAAGTGACATCAAAACTCCTGGAAGCCACGGATCTAACCCTGGAAAGAGCCATAACAATAGCACGAACAGCGGAAATGACCAAGAGACAGATTAAGGTTTTGCACCCATCGGAGACCGCCACCATCGGAGCGGTGGGAAGCAGGCCCAAACAAAGGAATGAGGTCAAGCCCCAGGAGCGGCAAGCCTCCACCTCGGAAGAATTTGACTGTCGGCGCTGTGGCACGAGACACGGTAAGAGATGTTGTCCAGCGTTCAGAAACAAGTGTAAAAAGTGTGGATTAAGGGGACATTTTGATGCTCTGTGTTTCAAAAAAGTGAGCTATGTTGCTGCTGCTGATTACTATACAGATGAAGGAGAGACCCAGGATCAATACCAATTTGTTGGTGTAGTGAAACAAGTACGTCGAGTAAAGATTTCACAACACTGTAAGTGGACGCATCCACTAGATATTGGCAGCACAGTAGTTCCAGTGGGACTGGACACAGGAGCAGGAGCTGATTTACTCAACTACAATGATTATAAGACCCTTAATCCGAGGCCAAAAATCAGACCCACCAACATACTGCTCTCAGACTATAACGACAAAGACATTGAGACAACAGGAGCGTGCCTAGTAAAAGTAAACGTCCAAGGTAGGGACTCATTTGTAAATTTTGTTGTGGTTAAAGAAGGCCCGAGTCTACTCGGAGCAGATACATGTGAGCGGTTGAACCTCGTGAGGAGGGTGAAAATTGTTAGCAAACAACCGAACACTAGTCTCCCAATCAAGCAATTGGAGGCCCCTTTATCGATAGAGAAGTGCACGCTACCAGAGGTGAATGAACCACTGACAGCCATTCCCTATGTATATGATATCAAGCTAGCAGATAATGCCTCACCCACGATTAAGTCAGCTAGGAGAGTTCCAATGGCATTAAAGTCAAAGTTAAAAGAGGAGCTTGACAGAATGGTCAGACTAGGGGTCATCCACAAACAGGAGCAGCCCACAGAGTGGGTCAATGAAATGGTCTGTGTAAAAAAACCAAATGGTCAGCTGAGGGTATGCCTGGACCCCAGGGACTTGAATAAGGACATACTACGGGAACACCACCTACTCCCCACCAGAGAAGAGATCTTTGCTGACATAAAGGACGCCAAAGTTTTCTCCAAGCTGGACGCATCACAAGCGTTCTGGCAGGTGAGGTTATCGGAGGAAAGTAAACCACTGACAACATTCAACACTCCTTATGGCAGGTACGCTTATGACCGCTTGCCCTACGGATTGTGCTCTGCCCCTGAGATTTTTCACAGGTACATGGAGCAGATTTTCGAAGGGCTGGAGGGAGTGAAGGTTTACATGGACGATGTACTCATATGGGCCACAGATGTGGAACAGCACAACAGTCGCCTCCAACTAGTAAAAGAAAGAATTAAGAAGTTTAACCTGCTCATGAATTGGAGCAAATGCGAAATAGAGAAACCAGAAATAGTCTTCATTGGAGAACGCCTCACAGGAGCTGGTATACAGCCCGACCCAAAGAAGGTAGAGGCAATCCAGGCCATGAAAACGCCAACGTCAAAAGAGGATGTGCAAAAGATTCTGGGTCTTGTAAATTATGTAGGACGGTTTGTGCCCAATCTAGCGGCGAGGTGTGCGCATATGAGAGCGTTGTTATGTAAAAACACCCCATGGAATTGGTCACCAGAACACTCAAATGAGTGGGATGGAATTAAGGCCACGCTCTCAACGCACCCTGTCCTAGCTTATTATGATGAGAATAAGCCCTCAAAAGTGTCAAGTGATGCCAGTAAGGATGGCCTAGGGGCCGTCCTATTACAGCAGCACAACGAAGCATGGAAGCCAGTGGCCTACGCCGCCCGATCGATGACAAAAACTGAAAAAAACTATGCTCAAATTGAAAAAGAGACTTTGGGCATTGTATTCGGATGTGAACGCTTCCACTCATACATATATGGTCTGAAGAACCTAACACTTGAAACGGACCACAAACCACTGATACAACTCTCAAAAAAATCAATGATAGACATGACCCCGAGAATATAACGCATGATGCTGCGATTACAAAGGTACAGTTTCACGTTGAAGTGGGCCCCAGGGAAAGACTTGCACATAGCGGATACCCTATCTCGAACCAAAGAAGCCAGTGCAGGAATAGTAACGTCCACAATGCAAGACGACATAGAAGCACAAGTCAACCACGTATTCCAGTCAATACCTGCCTCACCAACACAGCTGGACAAACTGGCAGTGGAGACAGCCAGGGATGAGATGCTTCAAGCGGTCATGTACTGTGTCATGAATGGCTGGAAAAACGGAGAGTGCCCGGCCTATGCCAGTGTGAAAGATGAAATGTCAGTAGTAAATGGACTTGTGCTGAGAGGAAATCGCATTGTCGTACCGGTGACCATGCGCGAGGAAATGCTGGATAGACTGCACGAAGGGCATCTCGGAGCCGAGAAGCAAAAGAGGCTAGCACGTGAGGTCATGTACTGGCCTCGGATGAACACTGACATTGATCGCAGAGTACAGTCATGTAGCACATGCATTAAGTATAGGCCCTCTCAACAAAAAGAGACCTATCAGGTGAATGATGATTTTGTTAATGCAGGCCCGTGGGACATGGTTGGCATGGACTTGTTCCATTGGGAACAGAAAGAATATCTCCTGGTAATAGATTACGCCTCAAACTATCCTGAAATTGCCATGTTAAACTCAACTACCTCAGAAAGTGTAATATTGCAGGTTAAGAGCATTTTCGCTAGGCATGGTATTCCACGAATTGTGATTACAGATAATGGGCCTCAGTTTGCCTCATCCAGTTTTGTTGAATTTGCAGAAAAATACGGGTTTTTACACAAAACATCCAGCCCCAGATATCCCCAGTCCAATGGGAAAGCTGAGAAGGGGGTGGGAATCGTGAAGAACTTACTCAACAGGGCTAAAGAAAATGGGGAAGACCCTTACCTAGCTTTACTGGCTCTCAGAAAGGCCCCACGGGAGGGTAAACCGTCTCCAGAAGAAGCACTAATGGGAAGAAAGCTAAGGGGGACTCTGGTAAATTTCAAAAGGGTAGACAAAGATGACAGCAGGGTAATAAAAACTGACTATTATGATAATCACGCCAAAGATCTCACAAAACTTAACGTGGGAGACACAGTAAGGCTAAGGGGACCAGGGGAAAAAAACTGGGGAACCAAAGGATGCGTGGTAGAGGAACCGGCCACAAGGTCATACAATGTCTTAACTGAACAGGGTCGAGTTTTCAGACGCAACAGAAGGGATATACTAAGACCCAGGTATGATGAAAATTTCGAACAACAGGTGGAAATAGAACATATGATAAACCTACCTAATGTAAATGGGACCATACAAATCCCTGAAGGAGCTAAAACTAATGTAAGGGCACCGGATAACACTGGCCCCAACACAGCTCATGAAAATAATCCTGTAATACCAATGGTACAACCACCTGAGGTTAGAAGGTCTGGCAGAGTTTGTAAGCCGGTCGACAGATTAAATCTCTAGAAAATCTATTCACTTCTCCCACTCATAATCATACGTACATTCATGTTGTCATATTGATGTTGACTCTCAACTAACGATGTTTGGCCATTTCCACCAATTTGACAACAATTGGGCCCCTAGACACCCCCTGAGTACCCAAAAATAATTTTTACATTAATCAGTTGATTTTTTATTTTCTATCAACCTTATATACATGCACATTAAACTGCCAAGTTTGGAACCATTCTGATAATTAGGAATTTGTTTACAGGGGGGTCGAAAATAGATCCCAAATATGAAAAGAATGCTAAAAATAGCATGACGAATAATGGTACATATTTCTACATAAATCAGTATTTAAATTAGAAATAGATAAAACAAATATGCACATAATGTATTGAACTATTTTGTAATTGATAGGTCTCGACATAAGGATCATAACACCTTTTATTTGGTGAAAATATTCTAACTAGAAGAAAAGTTACAGCCAAATAACCATTCAGTAATGGTAATAATAATGGCAGCGGCAAGGGTGACAGGTCATTGACCCTCTGCCCACATTATAATGTATTTATACACATTATATAACTCATTATATCTAGAATATATATAACATTCATTACCCTTGTTTGGGTTTTTAAGTTGACTCAAATACTTGTATTTAATGTTCCTGTTCTGTTTAAGTGTTTAGAGGCAAAATCTTCAAGGATAAACGTACTAATATTATGTATATATGTTAGAGATATAATTTCTGATATTATGTGACAGCAGGCGTGACGGCACACGACGGCAGGCGTGACGGCACACGACACAACGTGACGGCACATTTTTAAAGCATTTTGCCTTAAGAATCATGTAAAAACAACTCGGAAATCATGAATTTCAATCTACATAGATTGGTACCAAGCAAAGTCAATAATAAATGTCAAATTTAAAGTTTATTATTGAAGTTGTGCCTTATAAGGCTCTAAAAAACGTTAAATAGGCGTGACGGCACACGACAGGAGCTAGGGTACCCACCACCTTTTGCCAGCATGTTATTTCTCTGCTACAATTCATGAAAGACACAAATCAATACATTTGAGGTTCCATATATGTATAATCCCATGCATTTTATCATTATTCATCATAATTTGATATAATTTTTATTTTTTTATTTTTTTATTCCACCTTAGGCACACTGCGTGACGGCACACGACATGGGGGGTGCCCCACACCAAAAAAAATTGGTTTTTGATGGCTTTTGGCGAAAAAATATTTTTTTTGCATTTTTTTTTTTCACAGATCATGTTCACGTAACCTACTATCACAACATATAAATTTTTTTTTTCAATTTTGCAGATTATTTAGAAATTCAGCAATTCCACAGACTAATGGCAGTTTAAAAAGATGATTTTTGCCCCCAAAATGGGCTTTTGAAATAAAAAAAAAAAAAAAATTGGACCAAAAATGCCAAAAATGTGGTTCCGCAGGTTGGTAGAACCATCCAATCAAAAAAAATTATCAAATTATTAGTAATTAATTTGACTTAAGCCCATTTTATCACTTTCCACGGTTGGGGGCCAAATGTTGTCAAATTGGTGGAATTGGCCGTTTATGTTTTCCTGTAAGGGACCATGGGGGGAGCATGACCGGATACTACAACCAGCCGTCGAGAGGTGCTGCCCTCTGGTGTAGCGTTGTCAACCTCTGACCCAATAAAGACCACCGAGTCACTTGAACCTAGATCTTGATACGAGTAGTTCAATTATTCATACAAAATGTACCTGGCTATTCACTTCCTCACTGCTAAGCCCATTATTGATTGATGTTGGTGCACCTTGTCTAGACAGTGTGTCAGCCATGTAGAGAGTCTTTCCCGGCACCCAGTGCATGTTTACCTCATATCTCTGTAATCTCAACATCATCCGTTGTATTCTTGGCGACATGTCATGAAGCGATTTTGCTGAGAGGGGCACCAGTGGCTTATGATCCGTCTCAAGTTGTATATTTCGCAGCCCATAAATGTATGTGTGAAATTTCTCGCAGCCGAACACCAACCCCAACATTTCCTTCTCAATTTGAGCATACCTCTGCTCACACTCAGTTAGGGATCTAGCTGCATAAGCCACCGGCTTCCACATGCCATCATGCATCTGGAGAAGCACTGCACCAATTCCGCTTTTGCTGGCATCAGTTGACACCTTTGTCTGCCTCTTCACATCAAAATAACACAACACTGGACTGGTGGACAGACTTTTCTTGATGTTCTGCCACTCCTGTTCGTGATTCTCATTCCACACCCATGCTGTCTCTTTTTTCATGAGCTGCCTAATGTTAACACATAAATTCGCTAGGTTAGGAATAAACCGGCCCACGAAATTTACACACCCCATGACTCGTTGGAGTTCTTCCCTGTTCTCCGGCCTTTTCATTTTAACTATTGCTTCTACTTTTCCTGGATCTGGCAATATGCCCCTTTCCCCTAGTATTTCGCCAATGAACTTCACTGATGGCATGCCTAATTTACACTTCGCCCAATTCATCAGCAGATTGTTCTCTTTAATCCTAGCTTTGACCAATGCAAGCCTTTCATTGTGTTCTTGTACACTAGTGTCCCAAATCAATATGTCGTCCATGTAAACTCTCACACCTGGTATGCCCTCCATCATCTGTTCCATAGCCTTGTGAAAGACCTCCGGGGCCGAACATAGCCCGTAAGGCAGTCTTTCATAGGCATACCGCCCAAATGGAGTGCCAAAAGTGGTCAGGTTTTGCGACCCTTCATCTAATTGGACCTGCCAAAACGCCTGAGAGGCGTCTAGCGTGCTGAATATTGTGGCATCTGATATTTCAGCAAATATTTCCTCACGCATCGGAAGTTGAAAGTACTCCCTCGCCACTGCCTTGTTCAAATCCCTAGGATCTAAACAAATTCTTAAGTCTCCATTAGGTTTTCTTACTGTTACCATTGAATTGACCCACTCTGTGGGGCCATTGACCCTATGGATAACACCCAACCCCTCCATTCGCTCTAGTTCTTGTTTTAATTGTTCTCTAATGGCAACGGGAACCCTCCTGGCCGGGTGTGTCACTGGCACTGCATCAGTTTTTAGAACGATTCTGTGTTTAATTGGAATGGTTGATAGCTTAGAGTTCACTTCAGGCAAAGTACATTCTTTTACGGTGATATTTTCATCTCTCTGTACCATATAAACTAGCTTACCCCTATTTTGCTTCTCTTCCAGAGAGAGAGTCCGCACGATGAGACCTAGTCTTTCACTTGTCGCACCTCCTAGCAGCGTGATCCCATCACACACAATGAAGCGTATGGCTTGCCTCCTTCCATTCACCAGGGCAAACATGATGCAATATCCGCGGATGGGGATATTTCTCCCATTGTAATCCGTCAACTTTGCTCGTATTGGCTTCAGGGGAGCTCTTTCCTCCATGTTTAGATACTCCTGATGATTGAGAAGGTCTGCACCCGCACCCGTGTCCAGCTTAGCGGTCAGCGTGGACTTGCCTATTTTCAGCTGTGTCACCCAGCAGTGATGCTCGCTTAGCTGAATGTTTAATATTTCCTTATTGTTCACCACATCTATGAATACTGAATCTTCAGTCAAGTTGAACTCCTCGTTGTCCTCTAGTGCTACTACTTCATCCACTCGTGACCAGCAATATTGCTCAAAGTGTCCAGTCCTGCAGCACCTCGAGCACTTGTGTCTAAAAGCTGGACACCTCCTGACAGCATGCTTCTTACCGCATTTGTTGCAGTCCACGTGAGGAGCACGAGTGTCAGTCGTCTGAGCCCTCCTGGGCGTGTGACCTCCTCCTCCCGATGGCTGCTGTCGGTACTGGGCGCTCTGACCATGTGCGCCCCTTACTACATTCACAGTTTCCGAGACACCTGGCTCCATTACCTTCATCTCCTCCTGTGTCTGAGCATACTTCATGCTCATCCTTAGTGCAGTGTCAATTGAATTGATACTCAATGGTGACATTCAGGTAGGGTAATAGTGTCGTTTACTGAGCATAAATTACTATCAAATAAAGCTGCCTCTACACCACTCCCGATTGTGCATCGCCGACAGTTGGCGATACTTGCCGATGCTTTTATCAGCCAACTGTCGGGTGTGGTGTAGAGGCTTTCCTGACGGCCTCCCGACACTTGAAGCTATCGGCAGCTGTCGGTGACAGTCGCCGATCACTTCTAACTTGTTTGAAATATTGTGTGCGTCGCTGACAGTCGGCCGATGAACATCGCCAGTGTAGACGCGTTCCCGACAGGTCCCGACGTGAGAGGTTGTATCGGGGAAATCTGTACTATCGGGAACAAAATGGCAATCGCCAGTGTCGCCAGTATCGGGAGAGGGTATCGGGACTGGTGTAGAGACAGCTTAACTTTTGTATGCAGTCTTATTTTTTTCTAAAAATATTCATTTTCGTTCCCCGGAGCAAAAAGCCAGAGTGTTTTTGTGGTGTCTAAAATTGTTAGGTTGATTTTAAAAGCCATTGTTTTGCTTTGATATCAGGAGCTGAAATTTAAAAGATAATTCAAGTGTTGGAATGTGTGTTGGAGATCAAATTAAATAGTTTAGAAGTACTGTACTTAAGCAGTACCAGAATGAATATCTGCGTAAACAAATTCAATGATGTCATTAATATCATGTTGGTGTCAAAAAATGTTACATCCATACATTGCTATCAAATGACTAGAAGGCAACGTCCCTCAGGATTCATTCTGTCTTCTTTTAATAGGCAGGGGAACTGGTTATCACATGACATATGTTGCAAAATAAACATAGCAGTTTAATTTAAATACATCTGTGAATAAAAGCCATGTCCATGGACATAATTATATAGGAGCAACAACCTTCTTAGCCTGGTTTCAATTTTCACTCAAAATCTCACTGAAAGTATCAAGGGATCCAATATCTGATATATTACACTTGGAAATTAAATATTTCACGTTCAAATCTGTAAAAACAATAGGTCCCTCGAAGATATTGTGAGATGAATAATACTAGATTTCTGAACCCATGTCCAAAACTCTGGTGCTCACAAGCTCACATGTTAGTCCCAGTCTGAATTAATAGTGTCCATTGTTACGTCCATGTTGTGTCCATGTTACGTCCAGTCCTTCCTATGGATTGAGCATACTTTTGTTGGATTTATTCCAAAATTAAGAGTAGAAATACAAATCTTACATTTGTTAAAGGTTGGATATATTACATGCAGGTGAAATCCTAACCCAACTAATAATTTCAAAAAAGACTATTTATTGGATGTAACTAAAGGACACCAAATGGTGTCCTGAGTTACGTCCATCATGTATTTCTATTGTTTTTGAGTTAAAGATAAAGGCTTGAGATTTGAAATTGTAATAGAGTGATAAAAAAGACTTATCATTGTCTTAAAGGTAAACCCACTGAACTAAAATTCCTGTCCTGTTACGTCCCTTCAGTTAAAAGGAGAGAACTGTCAAAATATCTTAATTTGTTTAGTTCTAATTTAGCTCTAGTTAGGAAGTAGTTTCGATATGATTAAGTGGACAGTAGCTGTAAACAAAAAACACTTTTTCTGCCCTAAGTTATCAAAAAACGCTGAGTTTGGACGTAACATGGACACACAAATAATATTTTTGATTTTTTAAATGAGTTTAGAATTTAATCATAAAAATCGAACAAAAAATTACTCATAAAAATTATGCTTTTATAAATGTATACAATATTATCAATAATTTTAAATACATCTATTTTGCATACAAACCTTGAAATTGTGTCCTTGTTACGTCCATCATGACATTGTATTTCACCCTAGAACACAACACAATTTACTACTAAAAGTTTCTTGGGAGAACAATATTTATCTTCATTAAGCTTTTAAACTGATTTTCTCACGATGAAATATATTTAGATACAGTTTAATTAATTGAAAAGATTGTTATTGGTGTCCTGTTACGTCCATCATTGCCAACCCAGATTTGTTAATAACTCATTAAATAATCCATCGGTCACCACCTCCTTTTTTATTTTAACAAATTTACGCGAAATTGTCTCTTACGTTATAATATAGAATCTAGTTTTAACAATTTGAGCAGTTTAAATTTGACAAATACTCACTGGTTGGACAGAAATTTGCTGACAATTATCCTTCCCATAATTATAATTATAGGCCTAACCTTAGATCTTTCGGGTGTGTCACAACTAACCTAACCGATGTACCGACTTCTTGCAGTGGTGCTGTCAAATGACTTGGTAGCTCGACCGATCGTCCACTCATTAGTGGAAGGGTTAATATGTTTTAGTTATTTCTTCAGCTCAATTATTTTCTGTTTTAAACAACTATTTAACCCCAGATTTCATAACCATAAAATATCATAGGCGAAATCTAAAGCATCATTAGGTGAAATGCAAAAAGAAACACCATTGACAATTTTCATTCTGGCAGTTCAGTTACCAACTTCCACATTGGAAGTTGGTAACTGAACTGCCAGAATGAAAACCTCTGATACCCTCAAGATGGCAGCATTGAAGCGTTAATAGTAGGCTCAATTGGGTAGACTGTCCACCAGGTCGATCTCGAGGGTCACTTACTATACAAGTGCGACTTTGAGGGAAGGCCCTGACACCATACATGTCACTTAAGGTAAAACCTCCACAGCTGTCAGTGTCAGGAGATATGAGCATATATACAAGACAAATTTTGGAATTTTGGATATCCAGAATTAATTTTGGAATTTTGGATATCCAGAATTAATTTTGGATATCCAGAATTGAATTCTGGATATCCAAAATTAATTCTGGATATCTAATTGTTTTTGTGGATATCCATAAAAACAATTCAGATATCCACAATTCAGGAATAAATATACCAACGGCTTCCCATAGATAACAGGTACAACGTTTTTGAGATTTATTAACCTGCCGAAGGCAGCTTTTTTTCAAAAGCGGTTGTCATGAAGAGTCCAGATGGCATCACCTGCAAAAGGACTGGACCGCTCCCTTTTCAAAATCCTGAATGCGCCCCTGTCCTATCCCTCCACCTGTGAACTCTCCACTCTATTCTCTCTCCTGCAGTGATGTAGGAAGCAATTTGAACATGTGGGGGGGGGGGGGGGGGCAACTTTGGCCCACAAAGTGAAATTGTATAGTCTATAAGGAATACAGCGAGGAGTTGATTTGGGGATAGTTTTCTGATTAAACAAGGAGTGAGATTATGTATCATCATGAGTGACACAATTTCACTGTGAGTGTGACAATTGAGTTTATATTCCATATTATATCACAACTACCCTGTTTTAATGACGAAATTTACTTCTTGGTTGTCCACTTACATCAGCCATTCCCAAATGCTAGGTGATTTTTTTATTTTTTTTTATTTAGTATTTGTATGCAGCACATCTTCTGTAATAACGACAGTTGAGTTATCAACAAACAAGTACATTGTGCAGTAAAGTTCAATAATCAAATGGCATTTTGGCAATGGAACACAATTTGGATACATGTGTGTTTTCTCAAAACACAATATGCGAAGAAGCCAACATGATAACAAGCTAAGTTGTGTTATAAAGTACAAAATTAGTTTTCCATGATGTGCTGCATTAGAAAAACTCACATCTACTTTTGCCTTTGTTAGAGGCTTTATTTGGATTCAATTTCATAGAGTGGTGCTGACTTGAAAAAAGACAATGAAAAGAACATAGTGATGGCAAGATATTTTTTATTGCGACTGTGAAACGGGTAACCAAATCTCTCTCCTGTCAGCCTTACTAGGTGCAAGGCTGCCGGTTTCTACAGTCACAAATATAATTGGGGACTCCTAACCAGTAACCAGATCTCTTTTCTGACAGCCATATTAGGTGTGAGGTGGTAGGTTTCCACATCTATGCTGTAAAGGGACACTGGCTATATTATTTGAGAGAAACAAAATTGGAAACTAATCAGGGGATCCAGTTGAAGCCCAAAGGCTGGACCAATATTATTATTTTTTTAATTCGATTTTATTCAGGTGTTTGAGCTAGGTACATCATGGTAATATCAAAGAGTGCTCCCCAGATCACCACAATGGTGGTCTTCCTCTGGGACCTGAGCCAGAGGGTTTATAGGCATGTACATAATTGTCAAAGCATTTGAGTGGTATATAAATGAATTATGGGCTAATATTTACACAATGAATTAATGTTACACAATAAATATAGATGACCTCCCTCTCAATTTGAGTCATTATATGTTTCACTCTCACGGCAAAAGCATAGCTTTCACCCTACATTTAAATTTGTCAAAGTATTCCATTGGTCTCATATCTACTGTAAGATTATTCCATTCTGTGCTTAAGTTATAATACATTGATTTTTTAAAATTTACTACTACGTGGAATTGTTATTTTGAATAATGGTGTATTTGCTTGTCTAGTGCCAGTGTTATGGCGACAAGCTGCATTTCTAACCCGGCGTGCCCTTGTAATTATTTCATCATAGTCGTCTTTATTTTTTCTTTTATGTGCCTTTCTAAAAAGGTAATCTTGGCGATTCATTAGTTCAATTATGTCAGCATTGATCCAAGTTTCTTCAACCCACAATTCATAAATCTTAAAGACAAATTTAGTGTAACTTTGTAGCCAAACCAACTTCAACGGAATATGGTCATTATTTTTGTATGTTCCATATGGCCACAAATGCCTAAGTCCATATCAGAGTGTTTCCATAGCAACCATGACCGAGTAAACAAAAATCCAGATTGGGTCTATAGCCAAAAATGTTCAGCACATCCAGGAGTATCTCTATGCCAAATGTCATGCTTTTATGAAGAAATACACAATTGTTCCTATATTTTGGACTAATCAACTGCACTATAGCAGTTTTAAGATTTTCAAGGTGTGTTGAGCGTCCTCCCACCAGATTTAGGGTGTCCAAGACCCCCCTAGATGAGTCGTGGCCACGTGTGGAAACCATTTTCACTGAAAATAAACACAAGTTTAGTACTGCCACCCATGCCTCTATTCCGAAGAACCTATATATCCCAGAACCCCATTTAATCACTTTTCTCACTTAATTTGATCTTTGCCTCTCTAATTCTTCACCAATCAAAAGGAAATGACATCAATAACTGAATGTGTGAGTTTAAAAGAAAACCAAGCCCCAGATGTAAAGATAAATTAGTGAAATTAAAAAATAAAATGACTCGAAAATGAGACAAATGTAAAAAGGATGCCTGCTCTGGGATTTGACATCGCAATGTCCAGTTCAGAGGTCTTTCATGCTAACCACTTGACTATAGGGGACTTAAAGAACATGCATATATAAACACTAGGCATACCCATTGATACATCACATTTTAGATTTACTTTGATCCCCCATTCTCATGGTGATTGAGGAGAATGGGGAAACTAAATTATGAAGTTCCCTGTGTTAGCCACAGGTGATTAATGATTTAAATTATCATAAAGGTATATCTTGCATCTTTAATCTATTTCTATAATATGCAAATGCAGGACTTATTCTGCATGCTTCTCTGGACAAGTTGACCGTGTGAAAAGCATTTTCAACGAAAATAAACACAAGCTTTGTACTGCCACCCATGCCTCTGTTCCGGAGAACCATTATATCCCTGAACCCCATTTAACTCACTTTTCTTGCTTAATTCGATCTTAGCCTCTCTAGTTCTTTCACCAATCGAAAGGGAATAACATCAATAACTAAATGTGTGCATTAAAAGAAAACTGAGTCACAGATGTGAAGATATTAGTGAAATTAAAAAATAAAATGACTCGAAAAGGAGCGTTGTATATCTATTCTGTAAACCGCTCTTAGCTTGAATTCCTGTCTGACTAATGAATAAAGACCCGAAAAAATGACTCGAAAATGAGACAAATGTAAAAAGGCTGTCTGCTCTGGGACTCAACCTCACAATGTCCAGTTTAGAGGCCTTGCATGCTAACCACTTGACTATAGGGGACTGTTAAGAGAGCATGCATATAAACACTGGGCATACCCATTGATACATCACATTTTAGCTTTACTTTAATCCGCCATTCTCCTCATGCTGAGTGAGGAGAATGGGGAAAATGAATTATGAAGTTCCCTGTGTTAGCCGCAGGCGATTTAATGATTCAAATTATCATAAAAGTATATCTTGCATCTGCAATCTATTTATATAATGTGCCATCATGACATTGTATTTCACCCTAGAACACAACACAATTTACTACTAAAAGTTTCTTGGGAGAACAATATGGAATGTCTTTGTACGCTTCCCTGGATGACTACTACTTACCTAAATGCCTTCATTTCCCACTTAATTTCCCACTTAATGACACTAGTTATGTTTAGATCGGGCTATCATTCCAAAAGTTATAATATTATTACTTAAAGGGAGGTTAGGCTCCTATATTAAAAGTCCCTTACAGCTCCCCAACCCCACTCCTAGCGAGATGATTGTTGGATACTCGGACTAAAATTGTTATTTAGACCCTAAGCTTTCATATGGTACCAAGAAAGAAACTTTTGCACGAAGTGACTGCTCCTCCAAACACCCTACTATAATATTATGTTCAGAACTTTCCTTTAATACACAAAATGGACATTGGGACTGTGCACAACTTTCATTTCGTCCTAAATGTTCATTTCATTACATCTACAGAATATGAACAAAATAATAATTGTGTTCCTAGCATACCATTTTGTTAATGAAAATTGGTAAGAGACGAAAACGGAATATTTCGTAAACAGAATACTTAACGTAATAGCAATATCATTCCAAATACACGGAATTTAGTACAACATGAACAAAATAACAAATTACTAGTAAATGCGTACAATAACAATTTTGTTACTGCCACACCATTGTGTCGATGGAATTGATTGGTTAATGAACACAATAATAATTTCCTTCCTAAAAAAACATTTAGTTGACCGAATTTCTTACTTTATAAATAAAATAACAAGTGTGTTTTTATAGAAACCATTACATTGACAAAATTAATTTATACATAAACGAAATTACAATTTCGATTTCGTTCTTAAAAGACCATTTTGTTGTTCGACCCTTAGCACTCCATATAAGTGCACTCAGCAGTCTAGTAGATCATACTTCTTCCTCAAACACATTTAGAGAACAAATAAACCATTATAAAGTTAGCAAAAAAAATGTTCCATGGGGATTAAACAATTCATTTACCTAAATCACACATATTTTATTATTATTATTATTTTATTCAATTAAAGGTCAAAACATTTAACAAGCGACAATAATTCAAATGTAAATACGTATTGTCCTCCATGGACGTACTTCATACGTTGCCTACAAGTCATATCTCAGAAGGAGACTTTAAGGAGATATTAAAATTAAATAATCTGCTTGAGAAAAGCAGAAAAGCTACTTCATACAAACACCATGTAGAGAAAACTTTGTTATATCATACATGACACAATAAGCCTTCAAGAGGATGAAACATGATAGAGATAAAAAAATGTCACTTGCTGAGCTCTTATATATACCGAAAGGAAATGCAACGTTACAAAAGCGTTGCTTTTCGATTAATTAAATTGGGAAATTAACATAAAAATCGCTATCGGATGCATGTACGTTACTGATAAGTTGAAGCCAAATTTTTAAAATTGAATATAATTATAATATATAATATAAAGGTAACGGCAGGGAGAACTGGATGAAATCTAGAAGTCTGTATACCTGTCTATCACATGTACTGTTCAATTCGATAAATAAAGTAGTTCTTATCTTATCTTAATACAGCAGTATTTTTTATCCGATTCGTGTCTAAAAACAACAACAAAACAATTATCTGATAGAGAGAGCCGTCGATCCCAGCCAGTGTATATGGCAAGCGTTAGGTGGAGCAATCTGGTTCGTGTCCAATGGTCTCTCCTCAAATTACAGCGACACGCATGAATTGAAGCAGTACCAGACCATAATAGATAATGTTTGAAGTACCGCTGCCACTATCGCACCGACTCACATTCACTCGCGCACTAGCTCACGCCAATCGGTAGCGATCACCAGCGATCATGGGAGGAGAAAATGATCCATTTGTCGCCGGCGGAAACTTTACTTCACACAATGTTATCCAATTACAATAAGTCTAACACTAACAAACAATTGCGCTTTGAGGCTGCAGGCAGTTCAACATAAAACAAAGGATTTACCTCACAAGTTTGGAGAATAATCTACATATCAGTGTGTTCAGTATTCCGCAGTCTTTTAGATGCACTTACTTCATCAGGATTTCACGTTACAAACTATGGATAGAGTACCATAGCCCTGTTGGGAATTAAGTTTGGCTGCCGGTGGACAGGCAGGGATTTAACCTGTCCATAAATATGCTTACCAGCGTAATGCACTCTGTGCTGCGGCAATGGGTTTTAAATTACAGATCGTGTTTCCTAGTGGCGATTTTACACTATACGGCAGGTAAGTATCGGACTATTATCGACAGATTTATTCTGTTTCACTCGGGATAAAGTCCGAAAACAAAATGTTGCTCCATCTATAGTTAGGACAAATTTCTACGTTGTATAGCATAAAAAGACAATCATTTGTACCGTCAGACGGGGAAAGCATCCCTCGTTTTTTTGGGATGAGTTTTTCCTTTTAGACAAACAAGTGTCTTCCTATGCATCTGTGTGTGCATGAAAGCTGTTCGTTTCTCTTGACTGATTTTTATATCGTCGATGTCATATTTTGATAAGAATAGAAATTTGAACATAAATAATATGGGTTTCAGCAGATCTCACTTGAATGATTTTCAGAATCAGCGAATTGTTACAAGTGGTACAAGACCACCGTTCAGTGCCAAGGGCTGTAAATTATGACTACCGACCAAATTTACAGTGAATTAACTCGTTTAATGGCCTTTCATTATAGGGGACGAAATATAACAACACTCAGGGGATTACAATCCACAATATATACCTCGTTGCGCCATCATTCGAATTATTCATTCTCAATAGAGCAACTTACCCGGGGGCTAAATCGAAGATAATTATACATTAATTACATGACTTACATATTATGGGGAATTAAAAACATTAATAGCTTTTTTATCAGCACAAGTCATAGAGCAACCAAAGCGTATACGACTTGAATTGCATTGAATACAACTGCTTGAGGATAGGCAAACACTGCTCGGGGATAGGCAAAGTACAGAAGCCGATGTGGGTTCATGTAGACATAGATGGGTATGGGTTTGCATAACCTCTAAACGATCAATACTGTTGTCATTAAGTATGGCCCCCTTACGTCACCCAAAGGCATGAAAGCGAAAATCAATGACTTGCAATCGATATCATGAAATATATTGAATTTCAGAGATCGAAGGGATGATATTGTTATTGCAATAGCTTGAAACTTTGCCTCTGACCATTTAAGTTTTAACTTCCTGTTGTCAGCACGTTTTCGTAGTTTAGCCCTACCTTTTCATTTTCAACGTAATATAGTATTTTTCCGCTTGAAGGAGAATGATATGTAAAGAGCAAGATTTAATATTTATTCTGCCCCTATTCCACCAAACATGGCTATAACCGCTAGCTTTAATTATATATTTTGTCTATATATATACTCTCCAGACTTGATGTTTTACCGAATAAAGATACGCATTTTATTATACCCAACGCGTTTCGGCCAAAAGGGTATTTGTAAACACACATTTTTAATCCAATGGTTTAAATGGTGCCTTGTTGCGCTTGGACGTAAACAACTGGTCCTCTTTTGAATGCAAGGATTTACCGATAGCATACTAAAGTGGAAACATTAATCATCCCTACTCTGAAACAGGTGTTATTATCCTTCACTTGTACAGTGATGTTTCCATTGGGTTGGGATGGGCACTTTTGACAGTTAAGCAGCTTAGGTTGTCTGGCTGGAAGGTTGGCAGGTTCGGAAAAGATGAGCCTAACATTATATATAATTATATGTCCTATTTCGTCAGAGTCAAGTTGGCATGTTCTGGGTTGGGTGCTGAGCTGGACCGATTCTCCCGAAACAAGTTGCCAGTTTCCTGAGGAGGAGGCTAATCGGGAATATGGTTTGGTAGATTAGGAATAATATTACTAAAAATAAAATAGGGTAACATTGTATAAATGACACTCAATAGTATTGTACCCTATCGCGCTATTCATTTCACTGCTCTATAAACTGATACTTCATTGTATTATAAAATTCTACAGCATGATATGGTGTTTAGCAAGGGACTTGATATCATGTGTGTAGATATGACTAACAGTGCCGCCACCTACTGGCGAGTGTATCAACCTACTACCTCCATCTGAATAAAGTAACCAGTTGCTCATAAGTTGTCGTTGAGTCATGTTGTACTAGAAGCAGTATTAGCACATGGTACCAGGAGTAAATGAGATAGAAGAGAAATGGACGGAGTAAAACCACCAGAACCGTTTGTATTTACTGGAGGAAATGTGTCAGAGAGATGGAAAGCCTTCAAAGAGCACTTTGAAATGTATGCTGAGGCCGTGGACGTGACGGGAGAGTCTAGAAAGACAGCTCTATTCTTAGTTACTGGAGGCGCGGACATCCGAAGGAAATACAAGACACTCGTGTTTGCTCCGCAGCAAGCAGGACCGCCAGTAGTCCCAGCAGAAGACAAAAAGGATTATAATACTGTAATAAGGAAGTTTGACGAGATTTGCCTGCCGTTGAGAAGCAGATTCTTCCAACGATACCTGTTTAACTCCAGAGACCAACTGGAGGGAGAGTCCATCGAGGAATATGTGACGGAGCTTAGGATTAAGGCAGCCTCGTGTGAATGGGGTGACGACAATGACAATTTCATTCTAGAAAGAATGGTAGTAGGAATGAGAGACAAGAAACTAAAGGAGAAACTCATAAACAAGGAAACACTCACTCTTGACACTGCACTAAGGATGAGCATGAAGTATGCTCAGACACAGGAGGAGATGAAGGTAATGGAGCCAGGCATCTCGGAAACTGTGAATGTAGTAAGGGGCGCACGTGGCCAGAGCGCCCAGTACCGACAGCTGCCATCGGGAGGAGGAGGTCACACGCCCAGGAGGGCTCAGACGACTGACACTCGTGCTCCTCACGTGGACTGCAACAAATGCGGGAAGAAGCACGCTGTCAGGAGGTGTCCAGCTTTTAGACACAAGTGCTCGAGGTGCCGCAGGACGGGACACTTTGAGCAATATTGCTGGTCACGAGTGGATGAAGTAGTAGCACTAGAGGATAACGAGGAGTTCAACTTGACTGAAGATTCAGTATTCATAGGTGTGGTGAACAATAAGGAGATATTAAACATTCAGCTAAGCGAGCATCACCGCTGGGTGACGCAGCTGAAAATAGGCAAGTCCACGCTGACCGCTAAGCTGGACACGGGTGCGGGTGCAGACCTTCTCAATCATCAGGAGTATCTAAACATGGAGGAAAGAGCTCCCCTGAAGCCAATACGAGCCAAGTTGACGGATTACAATGGGAGAAATATCCCCATCCGCGGATATTGTATCATGTTTGCCCTGGTGAATGGAAAGAGGCAAGCCATACGCTTCATTGTGTGTGATGGGATCACGCTGCTAGGAGGTGCGACGAGTGAAAGACTAGGTCTCATCGTGCGGACTCTCTCTCTGGAAGAGAAGCAAAATAAGGGTAAGCAAGTTTATATGGTACAGAGAGATGAAAATATCACCGTAAAAGAATGTACTTTGCCTGAAGTGAACTCTAAGCTATCAACCATTCCAATTAAACACAGAATCGTTCTAAAAACTGATGCAGTGCCAGTCATACACCCGGCCAGGAGGGTTCCCGTTGCCATTAGAGAACAATTAAAACAAGAACTAGAGCGAATGGAGGGGTTGGGTGTTATCCATAGGGTCAATGGCCCCACAGAGTGGGTCAATTCGATGGTAACAGTAAGAAAACCTAATGGAGACTTAAGAATTTGCTTAGATCCTAGGGATTTGAACAAGGCAGTGGCGAGGGAGTACTTTCAACTTCCGACGCGTGAGGAAATATTTGCTGAAATATCAGATGCCACAATATTCAGCACGCTAGACGCCTCTCAGGCGTTTTGGCAGGTCCAATTAGATGAAGGGTCACAAAACCTGACCACTTTTGGTACTCCATTTGGGCGGTATGCCTATGAAAGACTGCCTTATGGGCTATGTTCGGCCCCGGAGGTCTTTCACAAAGCTATGGAACAGATGATGGAGGGCATACCAGGTGTGAGAGTTTACATGGACGACATATTGATTTGGGCCACTAGTGTACAAGAACACAATGAAAGGCTTGCATTGGTCAAAGCTAGGATCAAAGAGAACAATCTGCTGATGAATTGGGCTAAGTGCAAATTAGGCCTGCCATCAGTGAAGTTCATTGGCGAAATACTAGGGGAGAAGGGCATATCGCCAGATCCAGGAAAAGTAGAAGCAATAGTTAAAATGAAAAGGCCGGAGAACAGGGAAGAACTCCAACGAGTCATGGGGTGTGTAAATTTCGTGGGCCGGTTTATTCCAAACCTAGCGAATTTATGTGTTAACATTAGACACCTCATGAAAAAAGAGACAGCATGGGTGTGGACTGAGAATCACGAACAGGAGTGGCAGAACATCAAGAAAAGTCTGTCCACCAGTCCAGTGTTGTGTTATTTTGATGTGAAGAGGCAGACAAAGGTGTCAACGGATGCCAGTAAAAGCGGAATTGGTGCAGTGCTTCTCCAGATGCATGATGGCATGTGGAAGCCGGTGGCTTACGCAGCTAGATCCCTAACTGAGTGTGAGCAGAGGTATGCGCAAATTGAGAAGGAAATGTTGGGGTTGGTGTTCGGCTGTGAGAAATTTCACACATACATTTATGGGCTGCGAAATATACAACTTGAGACAGATCATAAGCCACTGGTGCCACTCTCAGCAAAATCGCTTCATGACATGTCGCCAAGAATACAACGGATGATGTTGAGATTACAGAGATATGAGGTAAACATGCACTGGGTGCCGGGAAAGACTCTCTACATGGCTGACACACTGTCTAGACAAGGTGCACCAACATCAATCAATAATGGGCTTAGCAGTGAGGAAGTGAATAGCCAGGTACATTTGATATATACAAGTCTCCCAGCTTCGGAGACCATGCTGCGCAGAATAGCTGAAGAGACAGACAAAGACAGTATACTAACAGAGGTCAAGCACTGTATTGTCGAAGGGTGGAAGAATGGTAAATGTGTCGACTATATGGGGTATAAAGATGAATTATGTATTGTAAACGGGATTGTTCTGAAAGGTGACCGAATCGTGATACCCAGGTCGTTGAAAGGGGAAATGTTAGATAAGCTACACGAGGGCCACATGGGGATCGAAAAACAACGAAGGTGGGCCAGAGACTGCATGTACTGGCCACGAATGAACAGTGACATTGAAGAAAGGGTTAAGAATTGTATAACTTGTCAAACCTACTTGCCTGCTCAGGCTAAAGAGCCATTGTTAACTGATGAAACCAAGTGGGGCCCATGGGAGAAGATCGGATGTGATCTCTTTCACTGGGCTGGGGACGAATATTTGATGGTTGTTGATTATTGTTCTTCATTCCCGGAAATAGTCCAATTAAGAAAAACCACCTCAGAACAAGTAGTTATCCACCTAAAAAGCATAATGGCACGGTATGGGATCCCTCAGGTCGTGGTGTCGGACAACGGCCCACAATTCGCATCAAGAATATTCCAAGAATTCTCTAAGACTTACGGGTTTAATCATAGGACATCTAGTCCAAGATATCCTCAATCTAATGGTAAGGTAGAAAAAGCCATTGGAATTGTAAAGAACTTACTAAACAAGAGTAGAGACAGTGCGCAGGATCCCTATCTTGCATTACTTGCATATCGCTCAGCACCACTTGCAGATGGGTTATCCCCAGCTGAGATAATGTTTGGAAAAAAGCTAAAGAACACTTTACCTGTTTTCAGAAGGTCGGAGCCCTCATGGATCGAACAACGACAAGTAAAGAAAAGACAGGAGAAACAACAAGACCAAGCTGCGACAAGAGTTATGAACTATAATGACAGTGCAAAACAACTCTCCCCACTGGTTCCCAATGATAATGTGTTGATAAAAGGTGAAAAATGGGACACGGGAGCTAAGGTGATTCGCAAACTAAATGACAGGTCATACGCTGTGGTAACTAATAATGGGTCTGAACTACGACGAAACAGGCGCCAACTCAGACAGATTCCCAAAGGTGTTTGCAAGGGGAAAGATGAGTGGTTAAGTAAAGTAGAGGATGAGGAGGAGTTCTGGGATAATATAGAAAACGAAACAGCACTACCTCCTACTCCACAGGTAACAAATAAGGTACAAAGTCAATTGAGTAATACCAACAGACCAATTGAAAATACATCGGGTTCAGGGTTAAGATCACCCATCACTACAACCCCAAGACGTAGTGTTAGAGTATCCAAACCTGTAACAAGGTTAATAGAAGAAGTTTAAAGATTCATTGTATAACTCAGGTAATCCCCGACTCAGATCTAAAGGGGAAGATGTGTAGATATGACTAACAGTGCCGCCACCTACTGGCGAGTGTATCAACCTACTACCTCCATCTGAATAAAGTAACCAGTTGCTCATAAGTTGTCGTTGAGTCATGTTGTACTAGAAGCAGTATTAGCACATCATGTATGCATACATTTTTCATGTTCCGTTCATTATCCGCAAATTGGAATAATATTAGGTTACATATAGTCGATGAACGGGTGCTGTGTCCGGCTGATAAGCTTTGAGGGTAAAACTCAATCTCAGGACCACACCCCCGGAACTAAAGCCTCACCACTACACTGCCTCACTTAATTAGAGAAAACCAATGCAAACCTCCTACAGCCTAAAAACACCATGTGAACTCGCTTGTTATGTCCTGCAAAACTTACCTATGATACTTTTCTTTAGACACACACAGCTAGGGCCTTGCATACCTCTGGTAATTCACTAAATAATGCCGGCAAACCCTACAGTAACGTTATTCCAATGGATGTAAACAATGACGGACATTTTGTTCAGCTACTAGTCCAGTCCTGTGCACATCTCATCCCATGCATCAACAGTCGGCCCTATGTCTACCCGTCCGTTCAAACATGCTCTAGATCAGCAGTAGAATTAAGCCTAGGCCATCCAACCTTGGGAACTAGCTCAGGGGTGGAAATCTTTTAAATAGCCGGAGGTTTCATTATTCACTCAATAATATAATATCCTAGTTAATTTAAAGAGTTCTATAAGGGCTTCAAGCCTATTATGGCCAGCCACCACTTTCTGGTGGGACACGCTTCCTGGACCAATCGCGATTGACCCGCCCTCTGGAAGACGCGGATAGCCACTGAACTAAAAATTCTTTCCATCGCCCAAACTCCTGGTATTTCCCATTAAAGGCCATGCTGTATCCATGCGTTCTGCTAGTTTACTACTACATTTGGAAGTCTAGTCATTATAAATGACAACTAACATCAGTTTCCTGCCATTTTGTCTGGAAAAACTACTGCATTCATGGTCCAGCAATGCTGTTTTGAAAACATTCATGCACTCTCTCCCTGTTGTAAATTCGCGCCATGTTTACTCCACACTCCACACAGTGTTTGGTCAAAAGTCCTACTGTCAAGCCTCCCCCGTGCTCACCACATCCATGGGGAGCACAGAATTAGACAACTGGACATGTAGGTAGGTGGGTGGGAGAGGAGGGTGGGGGTAGGGTCCAAATTGAGAAACATTAAAAATACAACTGCAAAATAAAAAACAGCAAAAAAAAACAAAAAATACTAGCAGGCATTTTATCCACCGTAATTCGTCTTAAGTCATTTTCCTCAATATTGCACCCAGAATCTATACATCATTGATACACACAAACAATGCTAGAGTCAGGTTTAGGCCTGACCTCCACCATAGAACTTTTGAATGTTACCCCATTCACACACACCATAGTACCCATGCCTACCACCCTACTGCCTACACAATCCTGTATGTCCACCCCTCAGCTACTGCTTGCCACCCGCGCTCAGTCACTATACCTATGCAGCAGGCTAGTTGACAAATGTGTTTCAATGAGAATCAAATGCTTCTCCTGCGCTTAGTATTGCTCATACAAACTCGGTACTAGTCTCATTCTAAAGCTGGATTTTGTACTAAAAGTTTCTCTGGCATTCATATAGCCCATCTGCAGTCGTCTTATGGAGAATCCATGAGACCGACTGCAGACTGCTCAAGGCAAAAACCCCTGAGAACTCTGACCCTAGCTGACCCTCTGTTCATGAACAAAACAGCCATGCAGACAAAGTTTTAGTTATAGTTGTTTGCGACGATCCCATAAGTTTATCACTAAACATGTGGGATCGTCGCAAACAACTAGTAGTAGGCCTAATTACATAATTAACCTTTGGCTATTTCATTTTAAATAGCAAATACAGCCGGGATATACAGACATCTGGCAACTTACATATATGGCATCTTATTAAACTAACCATGAAAAACACTCCTATCCTTTTGCGGTTAATTACTCTCTGGACCTTTCTGTTTTGGTGAGTAGTATGGAGAAAGGATGATGATGTTCAGGTCAACCTATAGTCGTACATGCATGTGAACTGTACAGTGAGAAACATTACTGCCAGATTTCCTATCAAATCTATGTAAGGACACTGTTGAGAACATGGATTTTATTGGTAAGTGTCGTATCTTGATGTGATATTTGAAATTATCATGTAACCTTATGACATAAGAGGTTTTAATGTTTCAGGTTACGTCGGGGCAACACATATTAGTAACGGTATTTCAACAAGGAACTCCTATAATGCCTATGGCAAGAAACCCGCTGCGTGGAATTCACCTTACATGTAAGAGCCTCCACTAAAATGGCTTTCATTATTATATTAGATAACTTATGGCGTCATCCCAACTCACATTTTACAGGGGAAACATTTGATGACAGCTAGTTTCGGAATGAATGTGACTTTAGATATGTCTTTTTGTAAAGAAAAATCTATGTTTGTAAACATCGATTTTTCCCCCGAAAGACATGTTTTAAAGTCGAGAACGCCAGCTTTGAATCCATGCATAGCCAGGATTTTACCCGTGTTCCTGATTTTATCGACAAATGATCTGTTTATTGGTGAGACTCATGTGTACGCAAGGGAAAGTAGTGTGTCAGCAATCCAACACAAAAATCAATCTCATCAAAGGGCCAACTACAATGGCAACACGCGTGCACCAATGAATGACCCCAAGGCAAGGTTATTTTTCTGGATTTAAGCCGAATATAGTATAGCGTCTGATTATTCGTATTTATTGGATTTATTACCATCCTGCAAGTGCCCTAAAAGAAATACCCATTTAGCAAACATCCCTAACTTCTTCAGCAAATATAGGCCTACCTTGTGCATGCATGAATCGTGAAGTAAAACGCAATCTAGACTTTCCGTTTTCCTTAGGCCAACAAACCAGTCTCAAGTTTATTCTACACTCGTCTAGACTAGAGAATTGTTTATTTTCCGTTTCGATTTGTGGAAATCCGAAGGTCTAATCCATTAGTGACATATGTGGCTGCCCGGGGATGTCCTTGCGTCTGTGTAGAGGATGGAAACGGTGGCGAAATCGCGCCCCTGGAGGTCCCTAGGCCTTGAATCCGATGGCAGCACGAATATTTGTGTTCTTTTGAAGGCGATCAGCCATTTGTACGTTCACGAAGTAATCACTGATTTGTACTTCCACTAAGTAAACAATCCTAATTAACAGATGACAGAACACAACAATTTGATATTAACTTGGTTTATTTTGTCTATTTCTTGTTTTGATTGTTTAAAAAAGAAGAGCATTCCTGTCTATCCTGGTTCAGCAAGGCCCTGCAATACCAGACACCAGACAACTCCTAGGTTGGAGACCCCCAAAGGCGCACTTGTAAGTGAGTCCGACTCAGCCCTTTTGATGGGGTCCCATCTTCCGACCACTGGACCTTGAAACCTACACTAAATCACTGAGCCACAGAGGCCGGCTGTTATTATATTGTTATTTTTTTAGATGTATAATTATGTTTAACCAAATCTTCTTGGGAAAATTGCAGGGTCTCATAACACCATTTCACATAATGAATATATCAACTCATTTGCAATTACCACCTGAGTAACAAATGGCTGTTCATGCTTTTAGCCAAAGAGCGCTAGCGTCAATGGAAATAATCAACAGGACAGACGAATGGCCTGGAGTAAACGCATACTATAAAGGCTATGTAGACCGTTACTCTGAGTACATTAAGAACGAAACGTTTGTACGCCGAAATAGTGCCCCTACAGGCCTAAACAGTAAGTACACATTATTTTAATTATTACATTTCAACCTCTTTTATCTATTGTTTAGATTTGGTGTTGGAGCTATTCGTAGACTATTCAGCTACTTTTACCATTCACGATTGCTTGTTGAGTGATGTTGTAGACTATATACTTAGGTTAAAAGGATCTTTTGTGAGGCTTCTTCTGCCTTGACGAATATGGTCCAGTAGAGTCAAAGTTGAGTCGAAGTTGTGACTATTGATTGAAATGCAAGCCACAATCCTACTCAAACCACATTCATTACTCAGTAACTATCCGAAAAAAAGTTGAATATATATTTTTTTATTTTGGCGGATTGTGAGCACATGCCTCCCTGAAATAAAGTCCCAATTACATACATTCTACTTTTAATTCTCACGTTACCATGCACCAGTTCTATTCTAGAAAGTCAGAATCGTACACAATTTGCACTATTCTCAGTGTTGATCATAAAAGAATTTCAGATATTAGATCAAACGTCTACAAAACATACTAGCATTAGACAAGGTAACGGTTTAAAGTTTACTAGTTTAGGAAAACTAATATAATTGCTGGTATAATAATTATATGAAAAAGAAAAAGTATAGTACAATTGTGAAACTGAGTCATACAAAGACAGAAGTATATTGTGTAAAACCCATCACCACGGGGTCGCGTACGAACAACTTATCTCAGATATTACAAATACAGTATGCACATCAGGTGATGATCCGCATTCATGAATCTATGCGAAAACAATGCTGTGTATTCAAAAGATGATTTCAGAGCGACTATATAGCTACGTCATTCCTGAATCTGGTGATAAACCCCTTTTTAGACATTATCTCTCATTGTTCTATCTAAATTATTCCAGGTTGTTCGTGATCTACCATTAACGAGTATAAAAAAAGAAGAAGCATTAACCGAGAAAACCTAGATTAAGTTACAACCTATTGACATGTCCATTATTTAGTTCATCAGAGTACATGTAATTCTAGTACATGTATATAGCCTATATAACAGCTGTTTAGGAGAAATATAACGCAGGTGTGATACAAAGGTGTTGTTGGATGGTTTCATTAAGGCGAATCAATACATTGCAGAGGCGTAGGAAACTATCATCTGTTTTGGGCGGGGGCGGGGCGGGGGTCCGGGGGAGGGGCTAGGACCTATATGAGTATTTTAGGTTAACATAGAATTCTGTATAATCCTTCAAGGATATTTTAGGGCATTCTAGTGATCATAACTTACACAAGTTTATAAATGTATTTTAGGCCCTCTAGCCTATATAAAATATGGTTAGTTTCTTGGTTAACTGCCCCCCCCCCCCGCACCACACTTACTTCCTGAACACAATAGAAGAAACAAACATCAGAAATTCAACATAACCTACTTTGGCACCCCATTACTGGCAAAATTATCATCCACATAATTGAATGTACTAAAAACAAAGACTACTAAGTAGGGGAAACCTCAAGTTAGACAGTGATTACAAGGCCATCTGAATGACATTCACACAGACAAACCATGAAATAAAACCGGTTACTATGCCAATGAATTTGGTTTATAGTATCTGCAATTCCTACTGCATGAAATAATGCTGGACTGCAAGTTGATTGTTCCAGTATATTTAGTTTTTGCCAGGAACCTTAAACGCTCATTTTTAACAGCAAGGTCGCTCTTCGACCTAATAGCTTCTAAAAAATCGGTTCTCTGATTATTTGAAAAATAATTATATTTCCACATCCCCCCGCATAATGATGAGTTAAAACCTGTTGCCATTGCAAACCTATACTAAAACACACGTACTTAACTAACAAACAATACCGTGTTAATCTGGAGAATTCTTGATTTAACTTTTATATGAGATTTCTAATCTTACATTAGACAAAAGAGATGACACATCTGTTAAAATATAATAATTTATTTATAAGAGTGGGGTAAATCCAACGATGAACATATTCTGTAAAAGCAGTTGATGAATTGTCAATGTTCTTGTATAAGCAGCAGGATAAAATCGGTTTGATAAGAATAAATATATAAATACACCAGTGTGTTTGGTTATCTTTTAGATTTGGGATGGTGGGTGGGAAATTCAAGTCTGTATGTGTCAACACAGTAAGGAAGAATGAGGTGAATCGGAGTGAGTCCTTGTTACGTTGGTAGTTACCAGGTGGCGCCTCTGTCCAATGTCCCGCCATTGATTGAATGGCAGGCACCATTAGACAAAAGAGACGACACATCTGTTAAAATATAATAATTTATTTATAAGAGGGGTAAATCCAGCGATGAACATATTCTGTAAAAGCAGTTGATGAATTGTCAATGTTCTTGTATAAGCAGCAGGATAAAATCGGTTTGATAAGAATAAATATATAAATACACCAAAGGGGAGAGTTATGGAATAACTATTCCCTTGATGGCTGTGTGGACAGTAGTCCTGGTAGTCTTCTGTGGTCGAATGTAGGAGGCTACGGCATCGGATGCCCATGTACCATGGGCCTTGATGTCCTGTAGACGGGCGCCAGCGTGGTTATATGCATAATATGCACAGCCCCGTCTAAGGCTGTGCAATGAGTGAAGCTTCCTGTTGATGCCTGCGGCCTGGAGGAGGGCGTTCCACTGTTTCTTGATGTACCCTACTGTAAGTGGGGTGCCATCGTCAAATATGAGGAGAGGGCCCTTCATTTTTCGTGGTGCAGACTTCTTGTTTAAGCTGATGATGGCGCGCTTCAGGCAGATAGACGGCTCATCTGTTGCAGGTACGAATATTACAGTTGCCTGTCTCAAGGTCTGCATTGACTTTGTCCATTTTATTTTTATGTAGACTCCGTCGGGGGCCAGCTGTACATCAGCTGGTGTCAAGTGCCTCGTTGGGTCGAATGCTGACACAGATGAGGGAGCGACGTTGCTCTGACGCAGCATTGCGGCGAACATCAGGAGCAATGCGACTCTAATGTGTGTAGGATATCGGAGAATGTTGGCACGAGTTATGATGCGATGTAACATTGTTGGTGTGACTGGGAGTTTAGGTGTTGGCACATGGCGTAGCATAAGTTGCACTCCTCTGATGGCATATTGGATGCGGGGGTGGTAGAGAGGTTGCGTATTGTAGCCCGCCAGTTTTAAGAAGGTTCGCAAGTTGGTGATATTATTTGATATAGTAGCCGGAACCCTAGAGTACTTTGCCAGATACTCTATGAAGTAGCAGATCAGGGACGGCTTTGAATTTGCGACGTAGGTGTCTGCAAAACGCTATGAACTTGACAGCTGTAGAGTGTCTATTCGCCGAAGTGCCCGGTCTGTGGGCGTGGCGCTGTCTCTGTGAGGCTGCTAGGACAAGGCGTCTCGGAATGCCTTTAATAGAAAGACGAGATATCAAACAATTTGCAATTGACATTTATGGTGGTTAAGTCATTGGCTGCGACAATTTCTTGGGACCTTTTATTATCAGCAGGAGAGAGAACAGAACGAGAGAGAGCGTCTGCTATGACCATCGATTCTCCCGGGATATGCGTGAACTTATATGTGACTTGTGATTTCATTGCCAGGAACCATAAGGCCCTGGTACATGCTACCAGTGTTGTGTCCTTAGCCTTGCCGCCCTCATATGCGTAGACAGAGGCAGAATTATCACAGTATATGGCGATTGTCCCTCCTCTGTGGGCTGGCTTTGTAAATAGTCTCGCGGCCGCAAGACAATTTATGGCCTCGAGGTGGTTGATGGACTTGTTTTCTTTGGTTTTAGTGGCGAATGCGTGGGAGTAGGCGTACTTCCCGTCTGTAGCCCCCCCCTCCTTGGAGGCAGGCGTCTGCCCAGATGCTGGCAACGACCTTGTTATGTGGTATAATAGCTTGGCCTTTGAATTGGTCCATATACTTTATAAACCAGGCTAGACCGACCTGACTGGTTTGGAGATGTTTATGTCGCCCCCGGCCGCTGCTCTGAGCGCTGCTAGGAGGCGTTGCATAAAGATGCGAGCAGGCTGTATGATCTTGGCGATGTGTGCAATCTTGCCTATCACCTGCTGCATATTGTTGGTTGTGATGGAGTGTTTAGTGAGGACGTGGGCCAAGCAGGAAGAAGTTTCTGCAAGTTTATCCTCAGCTATGGAGAGTAGGTTTGCAGCAGTGTCGATATGTATACCTAACCACCTCACTCTAGTAGAGGGGCCCTGTATTTTCTTCATTGCTACCTGGAGGCCCAGGCTGCTGAAGAGCTCGATGGTGTCTTGCATTTGTGTTGCTACAGTTTCTGTGTCTTTTCCGAGTATCAGGAGGTCGTCTAAGTACATTCTTGACGTGACACCCCGTATAGTGAGAGCTCTCACCAAAAACTCTGCTATTGACTGCATAATGTATGATGATATCCTGGCACCAAATGGGAGGACGTGGTCAATGTGATATTCACCGTCGACCTTTATCGCTGTGAGTGGCCAATCGAGGGGACAGAGAGGAAAATGTCGATACGCCCTTGAAAGATCTATGACTCCCATGGCTGGCGAGTCACTCATTCTTGCTATTATCTCAGCCGCTCCCATGACAGTTGGCAAGTTATGGTATGCGGGGTTGTTGTTATACCTGTTCTTATATATGTGGGCGTTGACCCCTCTGTCTGGGTAAGAATAGTCAACTATTATTCTTCTCTCGTCCTTATCGCTTTTTGGTCGGGTCATTAAGGGGCTGACATTAATCCACGGTGTAAATGGGGGCCTCTCATATGGTCCTGATATCGCTTGATGGCGTGACTCCTCCGTCACGTAATGTCGTACATGTTTCATGTGCTGTTGTGCAGAAGGATGGTTTGTTACATCTTGAGCATTGTAGCGTGGCCCCCCAGTGTACTGGAGAGGGAAGCCATACTGTATTCCTTCCATTATGATACTGTCGCCCTTATGACCAGTGGCGACCTCATGCCATCTGTTAATGTTTAAGCATGATGGAACGTCTACCTGTGCTTGTTTGAAGTTTGGCTTGTTTGTTGCATGTACGGCCTCGTAGATGTTAGCTAGCCGAGTTGGGAAGTGAATCTGTGGGAACGGCCAGTTCGCGTAGTCGTCAAAGTTTTTGTTTTGTTGTGTGCATCTACTTAGCGTTGGGTCGTGTGTTTCGTCTCCTTCATGGATTTGGCACAATCGAATTTCATCCGCATGTATGTCGTTGTCAAGTTGTGGTTTAGGCACGAGATGTGGGTATTCTATGACAGTCATGAGCTCAGGCATGTTCCCGAGATTTGCACGAGGACCATCGTTGGCGTATCTTTCGTTAGGTCCGTCGAGTGTCTGGAATGCATGATTAATGGAGTCATTATTCACGAAGTCTATACATGTGGCTATATCATTGCTCCTACTCACACTCCTGTCTGAACTGGCACGAGTTTGAATCATTTCATTAATTGTTATGGCGTTTGAGTCACATTTGCTAACCTCGCGTTGTTTATGGTGCCTGAGCGGCCATGACAGTTCTCGTCTCACTGAGCCCGGTCCACGCGAGAAGTTGCGTGAGAGGTGGCTGCCATATTGGTTTGGCCACTAGCGCTTGTATGGGTGCCGCCATTACTAAGAGGGCGTGGCACATTGTTTACATTTGTATCGAGAGAACTTTCAGTAGAGGTTTTATGCGAGCTAGCAATAATTGTGACAGGGTATTTTTGATCATGATTCAACTCACCAATTCGTTGGGGCGATGAGCAGGAGTCTAGGAGTTTTTTGTCTGGTTGTTTTGGCCATTTTTCTTTCCTTGATATGGTTGTTTTCGGAATCCACTATCTCTGCCATGGAGGCTGGCCTGTGCAGTGCGCTTGTTTTGGCAATCTTTAACTGGGTGGCCGTTCTCCCTAGCCTTCATTGCATAGTAGCAGTATACGCAGATGTGCATATATTTTACTTTCTGGTCTGAATCAGAACCAGCATGTGAGCATGTATCGAAGTTGTATGCGTGACAAGGTACCTTATTTACATCACTTGAGTTAGACGTTGTGCTCGTGACAGATGGGGCGGAGTTGAGGGCGAGCTTGGTGCGGTATTCACTAAACACGTCTGTGTCTCTCCATTTGTTTTGTCCATCAGTAATGAGATCTACACACGCCCGGGTCCACTCGTGGGCGGTAGACCAGCTTCTAAGTACACTGAGTTCAGACAATGTAGATAAGTGGTGGAGCATGTACCAGGCTGTAGAATCCTCCCTTAGTTTTGTCATTACCATTCTGGAGAAACCACAAGTATACTCAGCTAGAGTTAGATCACGCTTTTGTTTTCTGATTCGGCTGGCCATATCAGGGGGGAGAGAGGTCTCAGGTGCATCGAAAGTATTTTTCCTACCTCTTTTCGACCCTGATGTTCTGTATTGGTCCTCTAGGGCCCTTTTGACTGTCTTGGATGAGCGATGGTGTTTGCTTAGGCGACGGGGAGATGGTATACTGTCGTCCGATGAGGGGGACGTGTCTGCCGGCTGCCTAGAATGGTAGGTGTTTACCGGGTGATGGCGTGGGAGGTCCGGGGACCCATCGCTGTCACACTTGCATTTCCTCCGTCGCTTTGGGGTTTCCTGTGACCGATGGCGATGTCTGCGACAGTCTCTGTCCCTCCTGTTTTTCTTAGTTGGTTCGGGGGAACTTTCAGATTCACTTGATGATTGTGTGTCTGACCATGTTTCTTCGCGCTTGCTTCTACGCTTAGAGTCATTGTCTTTTGTCACTTGGCCCATGTGGCCCCACGCCATGGCAGGCAAGGCTTGGCTGACCGCCGCCCCTTGTGGCTGGACCTGCCCGAACTTGGCTTGTGAGGCGAGCATGGCCGATTGGCAAAATTGTCTGAACATAGTTGACATGAAGTCCATTGGATTAGGTTGCACAACTGGTTTAGTCAGGCGTACTTTCTTGTTTAGGAGGCCTAGGCTTCTGCGTCTGCCGATAGCCACCGTTCTGGCCGGCCTTCTGACCACATTAGGAGTGTTGAGCGATACTTCTATCTCCTCCGATTCGTCATCGGCTATCTCGTCTTCGCCTTTGTCGTCGCCTTTGACGCCATTTTGAGTATCCACACACTTTGTGGCCTCGCCATGTAATTCGGCCTCTTCGTTCTCGTCTAAGTCCTCCAATGTGACTTTGTTTCGTTCGGCTGCCAGTTTCTTTTCTTCCTTCTCTTTCCTCTTCTCAGCGGCAGTCTTTCTAGGTTTAGATTTGTTTGTGTTAGCGCCTGCCATTGCTGGATTGGAAATTCAAGTCTGTATGTGTCGACACAGTAAGGAAGAATGAGGTGAATCGGAGTGAGTCCTTGTTACGTTGGTAGTTACCAGGTGGCGCCTCTGTCCAATGTCCCGCCATTGATTGAATGGCAGGCACAAGTATTGCTCAACAGTTAGACACTAGATTTGTATTAAATGAATAGTTTATTTCTCCAGGACGAACGACCTCTTGATATTCAGGTCATAACCCCTTTATATTGGGGGGGGGGGGGACATACTCTACCCCCCCCCCCCAAATATCTCTTAGTTGGGGGCCATGGCCCAATGCCAATGCCAATGCATTGGCTTGGCATGACCTTGACGAAAAGGCAATTTTACAGAAAAACGCAAATATTTTCATGCACATTAGGAGCATCATTAATCAATGACAATGTTTACATCATACACCACAATGGAAGTACCATACACCATTTCAATCATGACCATGAATATTTACAGTCAAAATGTTAAAATCTTCGACAGCAACTCTAACAAATGTAGAACATAAACAAATAATACATTAAAATCAACTTTTCAGGATTTAACTTCAAATACCTGGGAGTGTGTGTTAATTTCCAGCTTCTAGATTCGGCAATGAACAACAGTTACCTGGGAGTATACACATGTCCACTTCCATTTGAGCCTCAACAGCATACCTACTGTTGTGGAAATGATCTCGTTGAATACTGCTGTGAGCCTGTTGAGTAAGTATAGTATGATTATATTCGTTATTTATAACATTGTGTATACAAATCATGTATCATAATACATATTATGTCATACATGTATAGGCCGCAACGGGAGACAATTTCGCCAAAAATATAAGTCTTCTTTACATGGCATATAACTGCGCATATCATAAAAATGGGAACGATAACTGTATCATTAAGAAAATTACGGACTTGTAAAAATTAGCACTGGAAATCCATTTGGGGAAAAACATTTGAAATCGAGATATTAATGATCAGGATTTATGATAGACCTAATTCGAAAACATCATGTAGTAAATAAGAAATGATTTTAAGGCATTTTAAGTGTCTTTATTTTTGACAATCTTGATTATAGTGCAACTAAACGAAAACAATATAATAGCATTGATTTAGAGATGAATACGCTTATTGACTATCGCTTCATCAACAGTTGATTCGTTTTATTTAGAAAAAGTGGTCTAAAATGCCGTTTTTTGCCATAACTTTCGTAATATTCGTCGTAGATGTACAAAATGAGGGTACGCATTGCTTTTTTCACCACAGAATCCATTCGTCATGGTTAAAATATTTGAAAAGCATAGTTTCAGAAGATATTGCTTATTATGTTGATTTTTTCTTCGTTTTTTTAAACATGCACTTCAATGGAGGTTAAAATGTTAAAATAGTTCGACACATATATTACGAGAACCAAAAACTGACAGCTCAAGAAATAAACAAATGCAGAACTGTATGCATGTATAGCTCTGATAGGTGCAAACCAAGTGCATAGATCTATTCATGTTTTTCTTCTTGCAGAAGCCGGATAAGTGTGATTGCAGGGCCGCTGATTGTGGTTCCGCTGGCTCTGGGTGTTACAATCTGTGGCATTTATTCCTGTTTCTGTGCTAGGAAACAGGACGCACAGCGTGACGAGGTTGCTATAGATACCAAAAACTCCTCCCAACTTACAGGTGTGTGTGTTAATCTCGCATGTGTAATTAGTGTTAAAGGTGAACGTGTTCTGGCCGTATACGAATTTTTCTCGAGATTGGCCTATACCTGTCTCACGTACACGTATTAATGCAGACACCCGGAAGTTATCTCCATTGACTGAAGGAGTAACAATTAATGTCTAAATAAAGTAGACAATGAGTCTGGAAGAACGATCCTAACCTGAAATCCGGATTAAGCTAATTCTGTTTTGTTTTCACAACTTTCCAGAAAATCCAACACCATAGAACAAGTAATTTCCCCCGAACACTTTTAGCTGCAGATATATATGTTGTATGCAATATATTTCATTATCGTCATATAATTCAACCATAGCTTACTATTTTTTACACTTAGATGTGGACCACAGCCATATAGAATTTAGGTATAGACAGATATATAATCTGCCTTTATGTTGCTGTATCCTCTTTAAAGATATTTAAGAATGCGTCTCTATATCAGTAGATGTTACTCTATTAACCCGTGCTTGGGGAAATGGGGTAACCTAGTTTTCCTTTCAGTCGTATTTATTGTTGTCTCTGTTCCATTCTGAGCATCCTCATGATCTCAATGAATGAGATTTATCTATTATTTGCATATATTTCTCTGCAAGGATTGGAAGAATTTTCATTATGAAAGATCTATGTAAAATATTCGACCACTTTGGCCCCATAGTGCATGGTATTTTTTTAGATCTATCTTTTTAGTTTCATAAATATTATACTAGTATTGCTTTTTTCATTGTACTATCCTTTAGAACTCTCAAATATAATTTTTGACATGTTGCTATTCCTTTGATAGATTCGAACATTAGGTTCAGCTTTCTGTTTGTACAATACAAACAAATATGTTCAATTCATCTTTATGAAATAGAGATATCAAATTACAAATCATATTTCCTTCGGTAACCCTTCAAATAGTAACTCCTATCTAACATGAGTGATACCTGAGTTTTTTCAATTGTTCTGATTAAATATTTGTAATTGGTCTTTAATAAAATTTTTAAAAAAAATCAAAAGTAAAAAAAAATCTCTTTTTGCAATAATGGATGCATTGATTATTCTAGGTTAATGAGTTTTCTTTCGGTAACCCTTGTAATAGTAACTCCTATCTCTTTTTGTAATAATGGATGCATAGTTTACTCTAGGTTAATAAGAATTTTTATTCAAATGAAAGCATATATCTATACGTCTACATCTATGATGAACCTCACTACCTCTCTTTTCTTATGAGACCTTGTGGTATTGAATGTTGATGTAGTCTTTACTTAACACCACAGGAGTGAGTTACCGAGCCACAGGAGAGGTCTCAGTTAATGGTAGTGGAAATCAAACGTCCACAACATCTTTGGGTAGCGATGGAGACATAGGGTATGAAAGTGGACCAATGGCCGAGACGCGGCATGGTGTCAGTAATCCGGTGATGGAGGGAGAGACGCTCGACGAAGGACTTACTAAAACTGAGGTGGTTTAAATTAATCAATTGACGTTGAGACGATGCTTACAAACCAACTCCTGTTTATTCCTACAGATGTAATATTGTGTTCTTGAAGTGTGTTCCTCTTATAACCTTTATTGATCACATTCATACATGTACATAATGATTCCTCCACTAAATAATGATAGCTATCACATGTATATGTGTTAATCGGCTCGATTACTGATATTATATTATGACAAGTGGAATGATTTACCAAGGAGGGTGCTTCGAATGCTCCTTCCAGATAGTATGGGTTTGTTATCGTCATTTAAAGAACATGTAAGTTCCAATGAGTGCCCCATAGGGGCTAGTATTATTCTGTGATATATTGTGACTCAGCGTGTTATCATTTATCTTGTAAAGCTATAGTGGAATATGGAGACACAAGGTAAAGAAGATATTGTGTCAAACTCATGTAATTTGAGACGAAAATATGCGCGTGTGATATTAACACAGCACAAGAATTAAAACAGGCGTTTGCTGTAAGTTGGTGCAAAGAGTGCCAGTGAAATGCGGTCAATATTAACTAAAAGCCGGCCCTTGACAGGTCCTGGAAGAAGGAAAATATGAAAAAGTTCTATTGTTTCGGCCTTTGGTCTATGGTAATGAATTAAAACATTTTCAGTAGCATAATTATCGGATTTATGAGAAGATGTTGCTAACGCACACCAAAGGTTCATCTGTTATATTAGAGGTTTCTACATAAAAGAGAATTGAGTGAAGTAAAATTATTATCAGTAGTAGTATAACCGCTCTCAGTTAATGGCACCTACCACGACACCTCATATCAATATTAATGAATAAAAAAACGTAATTAAAAGAAGCAAGACATTCAGTTTATTATTTCCAAGAGAATTCCAGTTGGTATATTCCATATGTCATACATCAAAGTTGCTTGTCACTTGTTTATATACTCATAATAATATTAATCATAATAACCATACATAATAATCAAGATGGATCTTTTACATGACAAAAACACGCAGAAGGACCAGTCTTGCCCCACCTGATAGGAACCATTTGAACTATTGTCATAAGTATGTATTTCTGTTGCCACGACAACAGAATCGCGGTAGCTATGGGTAGTAGTCGTAGAAGTAAAGATAAGTAAAGGGATCAGTTTGGCATGAAAAAATCATATCGAGAGAGGGAGGGAGGGAGGAAGAAAGTAGAGACAGCGATGTAGATAGAACGGTGTCCCTCTTATATGCTATAACACATAATATGATTATTACTATTGTACATTGGTTGACTTCACACACTATATCATACATTATGTATGCCACAGGATTATGAGCAAATGGTAGCCTATAGTAATCTACCCATCTAGAGTTTACCCACGTGGTTCTCACGTGTACCAACTCGCACTCCTCTTCTGTTGCATACCTCTCAGACCTAATGATAAAAATGACAATGGATAAAGACAAACGGGAGGCAAATTTCTATAGTATTTCTTTTTGCGTAATAGACACATCCGATCACTTCTCTGTAAAATCTCCCAAAAAAGTTTTCCAAAACCTAATACCTGAATACCTTTCATGCAATGTTTGGTACTTTTGTCAGCAAATGTTTTTTTGGTTGATGGGCGAAATAAGTAATGCACACTGACTGCATAGATTTATGATGTATGGGCGAGGGTGGGTAGAAATGCGGCCAGGTTTCTGCCCCTTACTCCTCCTCTACCGCCACCTCCTTCTACATGAATGATGGGGATAACTCTAATAGTGGTCCCTGCCAACTTATTGTAAACTAAGCCCTGTTCCCCCGAACAACACAGGACTCCACAGTAGGAGCAGGGCATACTGAAGTCTGCTATTAATTACAAGACACAAGCCAGCAACTCAAACTATAACATATAACTTCTTTTTCCTCCTCTTCCAACTTCGCTTCTTATACCTCCTTTTCATCTTCCTCCACGTCAACTACTGACAGACCAGAGATATATAGAACAGATTATGTAACGCTTGTGTATTATATATGGCCTCGCCAGAGCACTGGAGGAAAAAAATAAAATAAAAAATAGAAAGTAAATTCCGACGCACAGAGACAACATTTATGCACAAAATGAATAAGTGACAGTCGATCCATTAGCTAAGACGGTCGTTGTACCTGGTAGACAGAAGGCTCACACCATTACAACTCACTTTTTCTGTTTACTTGTTACACTTCAAGGCAAGGGTAAAAGTAGGTAGATTTGTCAATGGCGAAATTAAGTTTCTAGGTAACTCCAAAACTAGTTTCTTTGGGTTATACCAGTGCTAAACAGTAAGTTTGTTTTCTACATATCTGTTCTCTCACACATGTATTTGGCAATATTTTGTAGAAACTTATTTTTAAAATGTGAAGAAGTTGTACCAGGGTGGTCCTAATGTCCAAAGGCACGATGACTGACACACCATGGTTCCCATCGTAATTATTCCGACTTCTCTTTATCTCTCTCTTTCTGCGTAAGATTAAATGGAAATAATCTAACTTCTCCCATGACACCAATCCTCTATATACAGGCTATACAAAGACTCTTTAATATATTACGTAAGTTGAGACACTCACAGAATAGTACTTAATACTCTCATACCATTCACACTTACAGTAGCACAAAATTAACTTAAAAATTTCATCACACATTCCTCATTTGTCCTGTTTACACTGCTCCGACACACGGACCTAGAATAAATGGCATCTAATTTTTTAATAACACCTTCCTTCAATCTTTTCCCTTTCGTCTCCTATGACATTTTATTAAAGAGAGGAAATGATATCAACCCACACATGCATCATTTATTATCATTATTATCCTGCATGACTAATTCTGCCTAATACTCTAGATGTCACAATGTGTAAGATTTTCATCAGGTTTTAATATTATTTTTTATACTAATAAATAGTGTTAATAAACTTCATTCACTCATTCTTCCCCTTCCTTGCTTTCTCCCACAGATCTATCACTGTGACAGACAGACAAGCTCTCATCTAGAGCTTGCCTCGTCACTTCTCTTTACTTATCACACCATCCCCCTTTAGCCTTCATTCCCCACAACGTGCAAACCAGCAGATGCTTGTATTATAATACACATCCCCTCACACTATAATCACATTCTCTCGCAACTCTTATCTCTTCTTCGTCAAAGGAAAAAAAGAAAGAAATATCCATTCTTTGCATCTTTCATCTTCATCATCCTCAAACCTATTAAAAGATGGCAATTTTGAAAGCTTGGAGCTCACCCAGCATGGTTTTGTGATGCGCTGAGGGGAGGTGGGTACGGTAGAGACTATCTATACCATCCCAAGGCACACCTCTCACACGCTCTATTTTCGCGGCAGTTTAGCTTTGGGACCACTTTTACATGGATCAATGGATAAATATATATGTATATAATATAACCATACAGTATTCTCACAACAGGTTGTATAATGTAGAGCTTGCATGAATGAATGTAGTCATACATATTGGTGAAGAAGAAGTCTTGCAACATCATATGTACAATGCCTAGAAGCAACTTCCTCACACCAGGAATCGCACACATACATCCACCCACAACTCATCAATATATTCTATAATCCTTATGATTATAATCATCATAATACCTCAACTATAAAAAGTTTACAAATACAATTATTTATTGTCTAAAAACTGCCTATGCGTTTTCTTTCACATATTTTTGTTAATTATTTATACCGGACTAGGAGAATGCTTTTCTCCACAAATGCTGCTTTACACACTGATGGGACACTCAACAGTTGTTCTTATTTTCCACAAAGGACCTGTCCGCCTAATATTCATTAAGACTTGTCAGCTAGGTAAGGTTTGTTTGACAATATTCTTCGTGACAAGACTTGACAGAAACAATGAAGCAGAGTCACATCTTCAAGGTTGACAGCAGGTTCTCCCATAACTCACCAGGTGGCAGTGTGTTAAATATATTATTTTCTTATTGTTTATTTACGAGGGAATTTGTGTTTAATTTCTGGGTTAATTTTTCCTTATACAGGTATACACATTTTAGACTACCTAACCCTTAATGATAAATGATTTACTTCAAGTTGATAACAAGCAGTGTAACATCAAGTCCTTATCAAATAGGAAGGGAATGTTCATCCCTGGAATAATTTACATCAAATTTGTCCCCTGATGATGGCAATCCCGTACAGTAGGAACACCAGTTGGTGATGTCTTCCTCAAGGTTTTTTTAATAGAGGAGGCAGCTCTTAAGTTTGACATTGCAAACTTTTTTTCTTTTCAAAACTCACACTGTTACAGTATTCAAACGCATGGCTAGAAAGGTATCCTGTAATGTAAACAGCCAGCAGGGGAAGAGGGGGCGATGGTGAATGAGCGACTAGAGAGTTCTACTACCAAACTTCCTCAAATCCACTGATACCGAAAGAAAGATATATCCATCGTCTTCTGCTCCTCCTCCTCCACCTCCTCTTCATTCTTCTGCTCACTCACAGTCCCCTCTCTATTAGTCTTCTAAACTACCGAGTTCTTTTGGCAAAGTCAAGAATATATATACTCAATAGGTAGATGGAGAGCATCGCCTCTCTCGCTGTAGGGTATAAAGGTGTGAGAGTGGCATCAGAAGTGCTTTGATTCATCATCAATGTCAGTAAAAGAGCACCGCCCTGTATCAGTTTCTCACACACAGCCTAATGTTAAACGTAATGATAAATCCCACTGCCAGCCCTTTCGTCCACTCAGGCTGGAGGCTGGCTTGTTTATTGTCGCTGCTGAAGCAATGCGGGGCTATTATTATAGTGTATGTATACATGTATGTACGCAATGTCACTATTGTAGTACAGATAAAATGAACTATTATTCTTGTTATTGGTAGGATGGATCCATGTCTTTCATATATCCCATTGCTTCATATCGTCCAAATCTTGACCACCAGGTGAGCGCCTCTTTGTGTTGTTAATTTCTTCCTATTCTTCTTTTTCATCATTATTATTATTACAATCAATAATAATGATATAATGAAAATCATCGTAATAAATGAAAAAAAAGGTTGATGGTGGCATCTACATATTGTAAGCCACATAGATGGGATCCAGCTGATCTGCGAGGAAACCATCGCGTAGATGCATGCGTTGTTTCTCCCCGCGTGAATTTATCGGGACTACACCAGGGTCCACAACCACAACAACCCCTACGATCAAATAGTGCTCCTCCAGCACCACGTTGGTTACCAAGGGAACCAAATCCAGAGCCTCGTTCTCATGTCCATCCAGTTCTACCACCACGACAAGCAGATTAGTCCAAGTGAACACAGCGCTGAAAAAGAGGAGTAAACAAAATTTTTACATATAGCATTTTTGGGGAGTATAAATTATAGATGTCATAAGATAATGATTGTATAGTTATGTGAATTCATTTATAGAGATTATTTTTTAAATTGAAAATTGAACTCAAAGAGTAAAATGAATTAAACTTCACAATGCAATGATAAAGTAACAATGGTAATCCAACCAGGAAATTGAATATGAATATTTCTGTTTCAAACGTATCTCTTTCTCTTCTTTCTTAAAGGTTGTACGTTTTGAATAATAATTTGCACGATAGGAATAGAATATTTACAAACGGTGCTATATCAGAAAGTAATCATTCCCAAGCCGACAGAACTTAGTTACAACACTTACCATTCACAGATTTTTCGATGACATCTGAGGACGCTGTTTTCTATGTCGATGGGGTGGTAGCGCATGCCTCGGAGCATAATAGTTTCATCCAAAGCTCCAACAACAAATATTGCATCATGTCGACCTGCAGTCAGATTCAATACAATGTTTTAATGCTCGGGATGACATTTTGAATTTAGACTAGGGACAATGTAAACAGGAAAAGGTCCATACATGTAAATAGAAATTAAGAGACTAAATACGATAAATACAATCACAAATAGACGAATAAGAACTTGATTCTCCACCGAATCTCAAAGACTTAAAGAATATAATTATATATATCATACAGAAGAAAAGAATAGCTATGATATTGATAGTTTTATTCAGAGTGTACTTTTCATGATCTCTAAACGTTGGACCAGCCATTTAACAAATTTAAGTGTACCGGTACCATCAAAGAGGGTACACCCATTGGGCCATCTCTCTGGTACCATACTACGGAGAGTATTTTCAAGATCAGAAGTTAAAATGGGTTTCAACAACAAGGGACTGCTTACCTCCATCTGACTGGGTCATCTCGGTTCTGCGAATAAAGCCGAGGTAGCCGGTACGTGCATACGTCATATGGACGTCTCCTGTGGCCAGCCGCGCCTCAAAGTGGTCGGCATGGAGCGAGTCGTCCCCGTATATCGTGTAATATCCACTCGCGTTTTGGGGGCTATTCACCCAGATCTGGCAAGTAACAAACAGGTTGCAGTAACTTCTAACAATTGATGACTGCATATACCAACAGACATAGTAGTTTCAGATTCAACCAGGCAGGGGGTATAATGCATGTCTAAAGATGTTTATACCCAGGCCAGGTAGCTTTAAATTTAAGTTGGTTAACAAATATCATTAGAAATAGCCCACCAATAGGTTCGGTTTAACGCGGGAGACTTTTATCTACTGCGAGTTTTGTAACTAATAGAAATTACAGGAATTCCGTTAGATGTGAGTCAATCTAGTCAAGCAGCACCATAGATTGTGATTTGCATGAGTATGATTTGGTTCCATTTCTTTGACTCTACCCCAGTGGTTCAATATTATTATATCGTCTTCTATGGGGGTCAAAAGAGCTAGAAAGGAAGTTATGAAGGACTTACCTCTCCCAGATGTGAGTCCGCACACTGCCCTTTCGTTTCAGGGTTTGCTATGACAACATTAACTCCAGGAAGGAGCTGGAAATCAATAAAAGTTGTCACTGTCAGGCATTCATCTAGTGCACAAATTGTATCCAGTTTTGTTTAAATATTAATTTTTCATTTGTTTGAATTGACTTTAAAGTAGTACCTAATATAGATGTACATACTGATATAGCCACTTTCGACATTAACAAAAGCTGTCTTTAAAAAATAAGCTTTATTCATTATTCTGAATTGTATACTGTCACTCATAGAGTTTACCAATTGCGAAGAAGGAGGGTTATACAAACTACTAAATAAATAATTGACTGGAGAACAAGGCATCTATATGGCCTTACCTTGCCGGACTCCATGACACAGAGGCTGTGGGGGCTTCCCTTCTCCACCAACGCGACTCTATCATTTCTCAGCGCCCGCATATCTACATACACTGTCGTAGGGTCAGGACTTGACGCCCCCTGAAACACAACAAATATACATTAAGCGCTTTTCAAATAATATTAGTTTCCAATGAATTAATTTAAACGTTAAATGAATGATACAAGTGTGGAATATTTAAACAAGCTGAAATACTCTACGATTAGTTCGGGATCGCATGAACTTTCTGTGACACTGACAGTGAGCAAGGTCAATTCTTGAGCGACTCAACCGAGTCACAGAAATCGGAGCTCTACATACAATATGGACAGCTCCGTATGAATAGCTCTGCAGAAATATATCCCTTAAGTTTAACACCTGAAGCTACACCAAAAAGGTGTTTAGTAAGCCACCAAAACATACTTGTAGACAAATGCCGACGTTGACCCTGCAGCCGAAGCTTGTGCTAACGGCCCTGGGTGAGAGTCCAAGGTTAGAGAATAGTTTAGAGAATGAGCCGGTGAGGTGGATGCGCGGCCGCTCCTCGGCGATCACACAACACGTCCTCACGCACGCCAAGTTCACTCCCTTAGCCTTGAGCGCGGCAGTTGACGTTCCCAGCCCTTTACTACACAACTCCATCACTCCGTACGAGCAGAATGTGTCCCGCACTGCAACATATTATACACCACTTTCAATATGGGAGACTGTATGGGGAACATTTCTTTCATTCAGGAACAAGGATTGCAACATATCATACAGCACTTTGAATTTGGGAGACTGTATGGTGAACATTTCTTTCATTCAGGAACAAGGATACAAAGAGTAAAAATATATATGTCAATGGTAAGAAAGCGTCCTGATGAAGATAGTATAACCTCGAAGTTCTTTTTTAAATTGATAAAGAAAAGTTAAGATCCCACCGAGGCAGGAGTAAACGCTATTATTTAGGGCTCCATCGGCTGGAGTAAGTTATTTATTGAACTTGAGATATGACTTAAGAAAAATTAGTGACGTCTACTGAAAATAAAGGCTGACCTTTGAACTGGCTGACCATAGAGAGCCAGAGTGCAGGGTTGATCTCCACTTCTCCAGGTGGAATCAGTATTGAATGATGGCCAGAATAGATGCTGCAAACAAACGAGTTGAGAAGAATTAATTTAAAGTCGCAAGGGCATGAGAAGCAATAGATACAAGTCACACATTCAACAGTTATTATTTATGCCCAACAGAATTGTATTCTCCTTTGGGGCCATAATATCTATTGACGAGTTGTAAATAGTATTTTACTGTTATTCTCTAAAGTATTACATATTTGTAATAAGAAATAAAAGAGAATGGGACCAGGTGCTAGAATATTTATTGGACTCAGTTCCATTCAGTATTATATGCCCTTAGCAAAAAAGGATATTGACATATATAAACCTTTTTTTCGGGTACTGAATCACCATAACGTATGCAAATGTTAAAAGAAAAACAAATTCGTGCATAATAACTATTACGTTATTGCACCCCTCATTCAGCATGAGCATATATTATATATATCTAACATTGATATCACAAGATACTGACCTACTGAGCACCCATAAGGCAAAGCCTAGGCCTGTGTAGGGGTCGAGACAGAGAGCCACGTCCCGGGAAGGATACAGCTCACATTGAATCTTCATAGATCTACACAGGGCAGCAGCGGCGGCGTGCGACATCTGCAAATAAAAAATAGGAACTGTAGAAGAGCTGTGTGATAAGGGTTTAATATTCACTTGGATATCAGAGGGAAACGATGCTGCGCGTCACCGGTATTGGAATGGAATCTAAATCACAAATGTGAGAGAAGGCCAAACGATATCAAACGGATTCAGTAAACGGTGCCTCTCGTAACAACACAAATTCAAATACCGAGCCCGATGCCGTCAGCATATCTTCATTGTTTGCATTTATAATTTGCAATTGAGCTAGCATCGTATAGTTAGACTAAAAAGGATTTTCCTAAATTAAAAGGTGTTGTGAAAAGAAATAATTATGAATTAAGAAAAGTTTTCGACTTCTAGTAGATTCTATTCTTAAAATCGTAGAAGTGTAGTTACTGTACCCAAACGTATCATTAGAAAGTAATCTTATTGGTTATTGGGCTTGCAATATAACAAACTGTGATAACAAAACTAAAGATTACCTTGATGCCAGCAAGCATGCCCGTTGTTGAGACGCTGAAGTCGAGATAGCATATCATCTCCGGGGTAGGAGCCCGGTAAACGACAGCTAGCTTTCGCTTCGGTAGGTCGTCAGTATCTAGCAGAGTTGGCCAGTTCTTCATCTCAACAATAGACGCAGCCTCCTTAGATTTGAGCATCTTGATGATCCCCGAATTGGAGAGAATAGCACTAGACTTGCTCACCTCCACAATCATTTTCACTGTGGGTAGGGTGGTGGAGATGTTCTGGGGGTGGGGTGGCCGGATGGTAACGGGCACCACGCCCACGTACAGACACCTAGAATAGGAGAACGGTGGAACATTCAATCTTCAACCTTTCTTACGGACAATTGCTACTTGTAAGGCAGTTTGGTTTGGTTCAAGGTTATCCAAATTCTTTAGATTGTAAATGTCCATTGTTGCGAAACTTTTGCTTGAAATGCTATTTTCGTTTTGTTTAAAAATAAATGAAGACCAGCAGTTTAATGAATAGTCATTTATTTTTTCGTATAGAAGAGTTACCAGTACGCATACAGACGTCCAATTCTTGTAGATTGATGCACAGATATAAAGTATTACTATGTCGGTACAGTGTCTAAACTAATCTCCCTCAGTACAACATCCAGACACGATTCGACAGCAAAGAATGAGGTACGAAATGCAGTATTCTACTACTTACCCATAGAAAGCACAGATGAGGTCTAATCCTGGTGGGTAGACAAGGGCTACGTGATCTCCCGTGTTCAGTTTGCCTTTATCCATGAGTAGAGCACCAATCCGCTCAGCCCGCTTGTGCAGTTGTGAGCAGGACATGACAGCCTGGGGTTGACCCTGAGAGGAGTAACGAGCAACTCCAGTAAGCACATGGACACATACACACACAGAGCAAACTCTATAGCATTGTTTTATTACTCTCTACTGCTACCAATTCACTTACAACCAGTTTTGTCTAGGACCAGACACCATCATGGAATTAAAAGAGTTTAGATATCCATGGCGACCAGGAGGGGGTGATTTCGATCCAATTTCCTCCAACAGATTCTAAACAAATTTCTATTTATCATGGTTTATGGGAAGATAGGATGGGAAACTTAACCACCAAAATCACTAGTTTACTGTCCAGTCGTCAGAAGGATTTTGGTTTTGTGTCAAACATTTTTTAGTCTAAGTTATAATATTTAAAGAGAGTATTTAGGCAGTCATCTCCTATCCTGAGAAAAAATAATCCCACTGCAAAGTTGGTTATCTTAAAGTTAACAATTTTCTGATCACTGGCAGGATTATCACATTAACTATTGGCAATAACTTCGGGTAGCTTTCATAAGGATATTGGTCCTTAATTAATGTTGCTTAATGTGCGCTTGAATTTAACCAACATGCACAAAATAATAATTCTATAATTTTATTTACAAACAAATACATTTAAACTCAGTAAATCGAGTTAATTTAAAAAAAGAGTTTTATTTCAAACAAGAGAACTATGAAAAGTTATGATAAATTAATGAAAACTAAATCTAGTAACAAAAATCAACAAAATATAGAAATACGCAATGAAAAGAAAGGGATAAATATTCAATGGTTGTAGTGTTAAGAGTGAATATATCGATGAAATGGAGTTGAATCACACCAAGGGCATGGTACCCACACATCACTCTAAAAGCCTGAGCTAAAAGCTCAAGCCAGAAGGCAGGGAGGGGAACGTTCCTCTAATGGTTTGCTTCTAGATCTAATATAGCAATCTTAAACAATTAATTATCCGTAAGTGATCAGTATAGATTTGTCTCAGGATCAAGGCATAGCTTATTCAATTAAGACTATTGGTATTATGTGCAATGATGGATAGCATGTATTATTTATTGGGAGTTTTATCAATTATGCCCACTCATTCCTCATACACAAATTTGTTTATCCAAGTTTGATGATGAGGTGTGATAATATTGCGCTATGTAAGGGCAGCAGTTGCCTTAACTTCTTCTGCTAAGAAGGAGTCTTTTGCACAGGAGGTAAGTTTAGGAGATGAAGGAGGATGAGGAGATAAGGAGAAGAAGCAGAGCTGTAACCTATTGTATGCTGCTCTATTTTAAGAATATAGACGAGGAATCATAGCATGCGGTACATACTTCCCTCCCTCCCTGAAGCCCTTCCTTACACCTCTTTTTCAAATATGAATCGGTGGGAGAGAATCACTCCATGCCCTCCGGAAAAATAATCAGCAATAACAAAGAATGCAGGCCAACATGCCCCATGTGATAGGCCTGTCTCACTAACATACAACCAACGCCTCACTTAACCTAAAGCTAATACTTTACCTTTTGTCTCACTCTATTATCTGGGGTTAACATCTGGTTATAGTGAAACAGATATCGTTCATTAGCAAACAAAACTTTCCCTTATGCTTAAAATAGCTAAGTTAAGCTCAGTGGCCATGTCATTGATCATTCTCACATCGTTCACGCTCGTATTCAAACACAAACCTCCAAGGCATGTTTCTGTATTTTATTTTTTGTGTACCAAGTCCTGAATATACCTATAACACCCCCCACCCCCAACCCCCTAAGAAAAAAAAAACCCAAACAAAACTTTGTCCTCTGTAATAGAATGTCAAGGCGGGATTGTATCAAACAATCATAAATGCATGCTCAGTCTCAAAATATGTCCAGTTTGTAAATCTACCTGAGAGTTGTACATACCAGGTTATTTCCCAAACAATCGGAGACTTCAATGAAACTGAATATTACCAACCAAAATCTAGACAAAAAGCAACTGAATGAGTAGAGGTGTCCCCATGCATTCACCCCAGAAGCACTCAAGAATACTAATCCGGCCTCTACTACCCTAGAATTTCGCAGAGAAATCCCACCACCGGCTTCCAAAAATAAATAAAAAATAAAATCAATATGTTTATCTCAGTTTAATTTAGTTGAGATTTACACTATTTTTATGTGAGAAATCTAGAATTAGACATTTTTACGTCAATCAGTCCAAGGAACTATGGGGAGAGCATGGAATATTGGGAGAAAGATGTCATGATGGAAAAGACCAAAGAGTTTCGCCTACAGAGCGAACAATATAATGATAGGAATAAATAGGGGCTACGAAAGCCAATCTATGCCCAATCTAGCAAAATGTAAAAACAAAGACTCCAAAATCTAGCCATGTCTTCCTACGCTTTCAAAATCAAACCCACATCCTAAAACATAATGTTATTGTATATGACAAAATGAAGAATAGATGAGAGTTGGATGGAAGCCTGTACATATGTTCTTGTCTCCCATTCATGTAAAACTGTACCACTACAGCTGAGTGCCCAGATCAAGTTCAAGGCCAAATGCTAGTACCAGATCATGCCTAGATGTGGCATTCTACTCACTCTCCATGACCTAGATATCGTTCCTGTCCCAATTTGCTACAAGAAAATTTAATACGGAACAATGTCTTTGCTTCCTCTATCTCCTCAAAATTAAAAGTTTACAAAAATATTTAAGTAAAAACAATACTACGTTATCATTCTCTCAAGAATTTGATAAACAACCAGGTTATGTTCATTTTTTTTAGTCAATCTGCGCAAAGAAAGAGTTGAAGCGCACTAGTTCATAACATGACGCATGTTATATTTACGAAAATCTACAGAAAAAAATCTTAAAACAAAAGAAAAATTACTTCTTATATACTTCAAACAAAACCAAGTACACAAGGCAGCAGCACTTAATGATCAAGCAGACTTACATAATATTTTTTCAAAGTTAAAACTTTCCATAACAACAAGTGGTGTGTACATTGACTCTGGTGGAGAATAGAGAGCTATAATCACCAGCGCCCTCACTCGACTGATGCTGGATCCAGCATCCATGCGCTTATTAAACCCTTATTAGAACTGGTTGGCTCCAACTCATAGCCACCAGTCACAAAGTTGGTCGCATGACTAAACATGTATAGCCTACTAGTATATATAACACATGTATGCATAGATCAAAGCAAGATAACCACGTTAACCTACCTTTGCATTAATAAGACTAAATAATTGGTGGTCCGGTGATGTTTGTGCCCTCCAGCGAAGAATCTCAGAAAGGAATTGATACTGAAAGACCCAAATAAAACAGTTACTTTGATACAGTAGATTACATCACGACCAAATCGGTTGTTGTGATTTACAAATAAACACAATTACTACCATGAGAAAACCCTGGAATCTATACAGAATTAGTCCGAGAAAATTGCATAGGTATATGTACAATGATATGACTAAATAAGCATTAAACATACATATAATGAATTAGCGTAAATCATTTTAATGATAAATATAGATACACAACCAAAGCGTCAATGTGAATTAATTGCCCCGCTTATCAATTAATTTTATAAACTTAATTTCTTCTGCAGTTTTTCTTTTATCAGGATGCAGTTTAAGCGTGAAGGTATACCTCACTGTTTTAAATCTACTATTTAAATTATCTTAACTTTATAATTGTAAGTTTTGTCATAATTTTAAGTTATTACTTTGGTACATCAAGCATAATTATGTGACATATTATATCATGTCAAATTAAATGATATTGTATTATTTGTAATAGTAATATAAGCATCAGAAAGTATCAATGGTATTACATTAAAGAAATACATATTTTAAAGCTTGAATATACACATGCGTCCAAATACCAATCTAAACATGGATGATTAAAAAACTACGTGTACGGTAAATAATTTCATTGAACTTAATTTCTAGACATATCTATGAAAACAGTAAGAACATGACCGTTAAAACGAATGTAAACAATTACATTTTTTCTCTCTTAAAAGATTAAATCACATTAAAAAAAAGAAAACACAATTTGAGTTCCACTATGTTGAGACAAGACTATTCAATTGGAAAAATCTTAAAAGTAAAATAAAGAATACATGTTTTAAAGTAAAAGAATATGATGAATCAATTAAAAGGGAATGAAAGAAGTAGTGACCACCTGTATTGGCTGATATTGACTGGACTTAATTAATTAAGATTAATGAGTTTCCAAATTATAATCCCAGCCAACATACAGACTGTTTTAAAAACTACACTTTTTCCAAGATCTAAAATCAGGGATGTATCCCTAAGTTTCTGGAGAATTCAAATCCCGATGAGTGCTAAATCGGGGTAACTTTACATTTCAAAATTTGTGTAGGATTTTCACGACAAATGTAATTCACGATAGGAAAAACGAAATATATTGTTGCCCAAGTTTACTATTCAAACAAACTGAAAGATACTGAAGATTTATTATCATTGCCCGGTAATATTTTTCACGTACCCATCAATGACCCACAAATTGAAATATTTTTTAAAAGATCTTTTTTTTAACAATTGTCCGAGCTATACATAATCTTTGCCTTTTCAACAACCACATCTCCCCATCCTACCAACACATTTAGAGACAATGCTACAAGTAGTAGTAGGAGGAGGAGGGGCAGTAGGCGGTCACACATAAGTAACGAGAAAGTGCCTGAGTATCTATTAAACACATAGTAGCGTGATGTTGGCAGTAGTAGTAGCAGCAGCAGCGAGTTAGCTGCATGAGCTAGAGCAGAAATAAAGGAGCAGGTCCAATGCCTCCTCCTCATGCTCCATGCTTAGACCTTAACGTATCCTTACAATGTGTACCTTGCGTGCCGCGTCACTGTCGTCATCCAGTAGACCGATGTCTCGGCCCTGCGCCCAGGCCAGGCGAGCTCCCTGAACGATATTACCTACATACACAGCCGAGGGTCCAACATCTGCTGAGAAAAGGAAAAGAAAAGAAAAGATAAAATATACATCCTTAACTAACGTCATGGGTATTATATCGAAGGAGGTGTACAACTACACACATTCCTCATTGGGGTTATTTTATATTCTTACTTCTGATCTTCAAATGCTTTTGATTTTGATAACATTATGTCCATTTATGATGGATGGTAATTAATAAATCTATAGATGACAAGATAACATGACCTTGCAAAGATGAGAAACTAATGCAGCTGAGAGGTCATTCTCCAGTGCAAATAGAGATAAGGAAGTAGTGAGCAAGTGAGGTTACAGCTCCAAGTTACTCATCATTATGTAAGCTTCATTCACTTTTTTAAATTCATATTATTTAGCTGGAAATTTTAGTCATCAATATACTTTCACTCCAAGTAAAGAGAAACAGCCTGAGGTTCTATATCGCGGGATTTCAACTATTTATTAGGCATATAATTCATTCATTTTCATCTTGAAGCAAAGCTTTCGTTTTATTAGAGTGGGGAGTGGGGACTGCTGAAACCAATAGATCATATCCATCAGAAAACAACTCAAGAGTGTTGTTTCTAGAAAAAAATATCAACAGATGATGTTAGTTGTTGAGTTAAGTGAAGTATTGGAATTGGCACAGGTGCAAAAGATAAACTCAGTTGCTCATTTACTGAAGATTATTTCATTCCTATCCATAATCAGCTACAACAAAAACAGCCCTCATCTACATTGACAATAATTCTTAATTGGCTCTAATCTCTGAACTATTATTCTAACTGCATATTGAAGGCAGGACGAGTTTTATTGGGAGATCAAAATTAAAGGAATACTCCGTGATAAAGTTTTAGGATATTTAAACGTTATATCCAAAAGTATTTTTATGGTAGTAATTTAGTCATGGTAAGCGAGTAAAATAGTGAAATGTGGTGAACTTGAAAATGCACTTCTTCTCTCAAAATGAAACAAAAAAATATAGTAGCCATACGGGCTACATTACCGGGAAAACGTTGTGTAGTAAGATACAATCCATATAGTGAGGAAGGTAGCAGGCAGAATTAGAACTGAAGTCTTCTTTCCTGTCATGTATTGCCATTTCTTACATTCAAATGGTAATAATAGTGCGCTAGTGAAGGTATCATAGCAAGTACCCATGCCCTGTCCTTTTTTTTCAGATCAAGATATAATTATAATTATTATTGGTTATATATATATTTTTTAAAGAACATAGTCTTGGTTCTTCTGTTGTTTTCCCTCAAGTGTCCTTGTGATTTATTACTTACCAGTCCTATAATGTTACATCGAAAAGACTAGACTAGTATCATGATGTTTGAAAATGGGATTTTAAAAATAATTTAATCTAAGTGGGGCCTAGCTTAGTTAGTATAAGATATGTAAGGGTGTCAGGATTAATTTTAGGAGAGGCTTTCTGTTGTTTCAGTATCAGCCATTAGTAGCGATACAACGTAGCATGCTGCAACCTCTGAACCATAAAACCGACCAACCAATGGAAAAAGGCAATTACTTCTAAGAATTTAATAAAAGAAAAGATGAAAAAAAAGATTCATACAAATAATAAAAAAAAAATACGGAAGAAAGACACATTTTGTTCGTACAATTAAATATCGTTTTTGGAAAAATATCCCTATTTAAGATTTTTTTTTTTTAAGGAAAAACAGTGCACAACGAGATTCTCATTGTTGAGTGAGATGCTTCCATTGGTTGGTGTGAGGATTATAAGTTCCTAATGAGTTTTTTTTACGAAGCCTCAAGTAGAATATGATAAACAAGTGCCCACCTGATGAGACACACACAGGTCAGCGACGAAAGATGAAACAATAAAGTGACCGTCACATACTGCACTAACTAAAGGCATGCGGGCCAACCTCCTCTCTCTCAACCTCCCCACACATCCAACCCTTCATATACTGGGTAGTTCGTATTTAATAAGATCACAAACACCTTTGATTGAAATATATATAAGTTAATCATAAAGTATATTAAACATTTGAGAAATAATCGAATACCAAAAGGTTATTGCAATTTTGTAATGTATATTATTAAGAAAAGGTATCTATAACTAGAACGAAACAAAATGAATACATCTAATTAACATATAATTTTTTGTCAAGAGTATTGAGTGGTCGCTTGGGCAGTGATCTACTAAAATACGGAGAACTAAGTAGATACACACACCGAGTGAGAAAGGGTAGATATGGGAAGGGTCAGAGAAACGAGGACACCCACAAACAGATCTACATCAGATTATAGTGTACATCTAATAAAACTTCCCATCTTGGACGCACAGACTTTCAGGGTTGCCAGGAGAAACATAAGAGTATGATACGACTCAGGATAAAACTCCAACTACTGAGTCTAAACTATCGCTTTCATATCAATGGGCTTAAGCAAGTAAAACAAAAGATGAATACAAAATAAGCAATGTAATGATCATTGATATCTACAAAAGGGAAAGAAATTCCTTTATAATTTAATTAGTAACGAAATTAAGGTACAAATCTAAAATCCTTGGTCAACTGGCAACCCTGAACCATCAGAAAGAATACGGGACAGAACAATCCCTTTGCCTCATACCAGACATATACCCACCCCCTCACACACACATACACCTTCATCCACCAACACCAATAGGAGTAAATACCAGCCCATAAGCTAAGCTAACCAGAAATAATTTCTAAATCAACAATTGATAAAAAATACAAAATAATATTAATTATCTTTATAACCACTGAAATTATTTGTGTGTACACCCTTAATGGTTTTATGTTAGTTAGATTACATTCCCTTAAAGAACATGTCTAACATGCAGGAATTTAGGGAGAATCAAATTTATTTGCTTTGCTTTGTATTATTGATCAACTAACGAAGACTGTTCGCCATTTGAAGACTGGTATGATCAGTTTAGTACCTTTTAATCAGTCCCAATCGCTAAGCGGAAAGTAAATACGGATTACTGCACCCACCCCCGCCCCGCCCCAAAAAACCCCAAAACTTAAAACCAAGATAATCTAATGGACCCACAATACTTAAAATATGAATAGATTTAATTTTCATTTATTTCAAAGTCCTGAATGATGTACCGGTATTCATAATGTTGAATACGGTAAAACGATGACATACTTGGTCAACTTTTCCACATTTTGGAGATACTATATAGACTTACTATACAGAAGTATTAAGAAAATAATTAACAGGGAAAAGCAAGATACCTGGATGATGTTCTCTGGGTTTGGGAAGGTTGGTCACACACGTGTGCGGACACATGAGCACATTGGCGGGGTGAAGACAGCCTTCCAAGAATTTCTTCTTTGTCTCGTGTAAATGAATTCCTCCTAAAGGTGTCTGGAATGCGAGGTTCATTCACAAGTTCAATAAAGCTATTTAATATAACCAGTCCAAGTAAAAGTGTGCAAATTGGACTTGTGGTTATTGACTCGATACTAAATAGTCACAATTTTACCAGAAGACATAATAATTGACTGTACTATAAATTCCATTTCCAGAAGAATATGAATAGTAAAAACGAAGACTTTATCACATCGCTTAGACTGAAAATGGTGCGGTGATGCAGATAGAAATGTTTGACATGGGGAAATAGCTGTCAAACCATACCTTGGGTAGATAGTTGGGGGGTACTAGAGCTAAACAGTATACACCAGACTGGTGTATAGAGTCTACAGCTTGTAGCACCCGAGACATCCACTGGAAGCTCTGAAAGAGTCAGTCAAAACAATCATCAGTATGATCCCCACAAGATATTTGATTAATGTCATACATGTACATGCCAATTAACAAATATTCAGGCTTAGATATACTATATCCATAAAATTACGCCAAGTTGATTTCGGCCATCACATGTTATTTTTTTAAATTGTAAAAACTGTAATTTGAACTGCTTTAAAAATAGGTATCTAATCAAGTATCTCTAACTCACCTCTTCCTCTGAACATTCTGGGCGCTGTTCGGCAATGATGATTATTCTTTCATCTTTGAGAACTTTGATAGAAAATACGGCTATCCTACCACGGTATATAAACTTCATAGGTTCTACAGCTAGGACAGTGGCGATGATATCATCTGTGTTGTGCCGTCGCCCACTTACTTCCATTAGACCTTCTCGGCTTCCACATACAAATATTAGACCTCCCTGCAAACAAGAAATATCACATCAATTCAGAGAAGGATCGTTATAAAACTCATTGAGCGATATTTCATTTATTGGCAGGTGCACGAAACCACACAGAACAGTGTCGAGGTTTAGTTTTAATTTCCTTGTTAATTCATTATGATTGAATGAAAGTTGAACTTTACATTTAAGTTGTAGATCTAAGTTAAGTTGTAGATATGACTGGACTTTTATGTAGTTAGCTACGCTAAAAATAGAGAGGTGTCTGCTTGTACTAGGCTATTGTGACCTCAAGAAAAATAATCTACAAATGAAGCCCTCGAAGAAAGGGAGAGGATGAACATAAAACTTTGTGTTTTCAAAGTTAGAATAGTTATTTTTGACGGATAAACTTTGTATTGACATTTCTATTGTTGCCCATTGGGTACATCTCTGCAATTTTGTTTTTGGTCTGTAGCCCAGTATTTCCAATGAGGCTATTCATAGCCGACAACATACAAAGCTTACAACGAGAATAAAGGGAAGACTAAATCTCTACTTACCGGTCCAAGGAAGCCGAGTAGGCCCGTGCGTACGAACATATTTTCCCCTATAGGGTTGTTGTCGCCTCCTAGCGGTTGTACCTTGAAAGTGGTGTTAGTGACACCCTGGAGCCCCCAGTATCCCGTTCCGGTATAGGGGGCGCTGAGGCATAACTCTCCTACTTCATCTGTTTTACAGAGGTAAGGTGCGCCGTCCAACTTCACTACAACCATTAAACCTGCAGGCAAGTGTCAAAATCATTGGTTAAATGGTGAATGGCGAACTCTCCTAAACCAGGGAGGTATATATATCTAACTCCCTGCCTAAATGTACTAGTAGCTGATATTGTGCAGTTGAGATGGTGGCAGATCACGGTAAAATGAAATATGTTGAGGGGTCAAATGGATTCGTATAAGCAAAGAATAAACCAATTTAAACGAATTATCCTATCCCTTTGGAAATTGATCAACGAAAGAATTTTATGGGAACAAAATCAGCCCATAACAATGTAAACGTTTAATAATTTGCCTCAATTTGGTTGTATTTAATCTGTGATAATATACTGTTTTTACAACAACTATAAATAATGAAATTTAGATGTTACATCATGTTATATATATTTGAGATTGTTATAGAATTGACTCACCTCCAGGTAGAACTTGACCACAGTCTTGTAGCGTTAGAGAGGTGAGGCTGTTTTCACTGTCTACTCTTACTACTCCGTAACTCAAACCCTGCATCGACAAAACACCCCGACCCGAGGCACTCGTACCTGTACGTCCCGGCCTGGAATAATACACCACCAACAATTACATTCCATGTCAGCAGGTATGAAGTATAGGGAGAGGGAGAGGGACTGGTTAGTGGGAAGTATCAACAAATCAAGGACTAGGTGCATTTTACAATTTATACTGTGAAATTAAAATCTACTAATTATTGTTAATAAATCTACATAATCTATTTATTTCTCCTCTACATGATTTTAGTTATCATTAGATTGAGTGATTTATAGCATTTTCTGTTCCTGCTAAAAAAATCAATTATTTGTTCTCTCTTCTCACACGGAGGTCATCAAGTGAAGATGAGGACATCAGATACATTCTTATCATGCTGGTTATCGCGGTATCATGCTCCTCATCCACAACGATAATTTTATGAACGCGTGTACACATGCAGCAAAATACAACACAGTACAAGTTACCTCTAGCTCACAGAGCGGTATGGGACAATGCTCCCACTTACTAGTTAATTTTATTCTTCAAAACTCTCAAGGCTGATGATATATGTAGTTATAATGAATGATACGTTTATTTAATGTTCTACCAGTAAACATGCTTATAGATTTTCCGAAAGTTATTGTAACTAAGGCAATCAAACAACATGCATCAAGCTTATTTGCCCTTAGGCCGCATCTCAAACTATTTGCTACTTATGGTTCGTCAACCGTAGTTTTAAACATTTTTGGTCAAACACAATCTGGATCAGTTTCCTTTCGTTAACTCCCTTTTGACCGTTTGCAAGAATTTAGCCCATTCTCCCATAGAGATATTATTTATTATTGATTATTTTCACGAGGGGTTTATGCTGTAGTAAGTGGCTGTCACACTGCATACGGTATACACGGGTTGGTGTGGATCTAAAAACGTGTGTCTTGTTTACAATGATTCACATTTGGTACAATCAGGGTTCCCACAATATTCCTCCAGAATCGGAATTCAATGACTTTTCAAGGACCCTCAATGACATAACCCCAAAAATTCAAGGATGGTAAAAGCTGGCTTTTAAACAATTAAACGTCCCAGTCAAATATGATTTAAAAAGGGTTCCCCACAACTGAACTCATAGTAAATCAATAATTTGTAAATATGAAATACATGGGATAGCATCAGATATAGTTGCTGGGAGAAAATTCAGAACTTCTACTCAAGGATCTTTTTCGTATCTACCAAGACCTTGATTTTTTTTTATAAAAACACCCAAACAAACTTCAAACGAGATTTCTGAAGACTGAAGGAACCCTTCACAACAAACAAACTTGGTGTTTAGCTTCACGGACAGAGGGCACCACTTGTGTGTTCACACATATATATTGCAGGGACGCAGGGAGTGTATGTTCTGTCACACGTGGTCACACAGGAGGGTGGGAGGGGGTTTGGTGGTGGTGGTGGTGGGGGCATCCAAGGGGTAGATCTGATGTGGTCTGTGTGTTAGATAGAGCATGCCAATGTTACATGTATAATATTTCATGTATTAGAACTACAAGCAGAACATGAGAATCGAAAGGTTCAAATGATAAGTCAAATCCCTGCTTCCTTCCTTTCTACTCGCCTTCCTTTTCTTCATGATAAGAAATAAAATATCTGGGAACTAGATTCGAAGATTGGAAGGATCGAGGAAGAAGGGCAGCAGGATTTGGGGGTTGTGGTCGAAGGTGGGAGTGAAATTAGTGTAGACCTTGAAATTGGTTTGAGCAAGACATATATAGACATAAAACCTTCTTCTCGTCATCCAACATGCGTACAACATTCATCTACACATGTATACACATAGAGTGGAGATTTCCCCTAGGGGGGAGAAAGTAGCATGGAGGGCAAAGTAGCATGGAGTAACAGGGGGGCAAAGGTAGAGGAGGTAGAGGAGTAGGAACAGAGGAGATGTGGAGGAGATAGAGGTGTCTGAGGACTAGATGGAACAAATGGCATGAAGAGTTATAGTCAAGAGATGGGGAGGAGACAATGAAGGGGACAGAGAGGAGAGGATCAGATCTAAGTTAACTGGACTGTAAGCAGGAACCACACAGTTATTCTAGGCAGGCAAGAAACAGCACAAACAGGGACCACCCTTTCACAGAGTTCATGATGTCCAACCCGGTCAGAAACCTAAGGCACACATGTGTATATCAATACAATGAAAGGCACACATCTTCAATATTTTAGTTTCCAATGGACTTTGAATATCCATTCTTAGATGTTTGCCTATATCATAAAACACATTTCAATTATTCTATTTTTAAAAAAAATTCCACTAAAGAGGAAAGTTTAAGAGAGAAAATGTTATCATTATATATAATGTATACATGTGTGCCGTGTAAGGGATCAGAACAGGGATGGACATATGTCCCTCTGTGAGAAAGATGGTTTCAGTTTGTGAAGCATCGGCAGCGTCTAATTTAAACATACAAAACTGGAGAGTCGGGCAGGGGTGGCAGGCTTCGTCGGGCCGGAGCGGGCGGAGGACCCAACTTTTCTGGACTGAAACAAAAACATTTGCCACCACACATTTAACTAGACGGCCAAGCAGACCTACACCAGAAATCATAATAACATAAAATTGTTATAATATCATAATCATTATTCAAAAAATCCACTCATTTTATTGATAAAAGCCAGTAATCATTCACAATCAGAGTGCCTTATCTAAGGTTAATAACGATCAGAAAGCAAATATCATAATGACAATAAAGGAAATATTGTAATTATCGATTATCTCTAGAATCCGGCAATCAATCAGTAGATTATTTACATCGTAGGTTATATGTGTGGGTTATATACAAACAAGGCATGGCCGAGGGTGAGTGAGTAATTTCCTCACTCGTGATCAGGCCAGTATATTAAGATGTGAAGTGTTTGGCTGGTGTGTAAGTAGTATGTAAGTAGTATAAAGGTATAAAGGGAACCATCATCATCACACACTCCATGTTATGACAAACACACTCCTCCCAGCCACTACTCAGAACACATAGAAGGGAAACCTTCACAGAGAAGGAGTTGTAGTTGTAGTAGTTGTGTTGGTAGAAATCCACCTATTCTAATATCACTAGAAAAATTCAGAACCCAGATCCGAGAGCAAAGAGTGTAGGAGAGAAAGTAGTTCCACACACCTGCGTATTGATACAGTGAGAGCCTCGGGTGATGAGGCACAGGGGCAAATGGCTTCCGGTTTTAGGCCTTTACTTTGGAAGACATTCAAAAAAGAATCACATGACGTCAGCGACCCTGTTAAAAGAGAAGAAAAGTGTCATGACGAATAAAATCACACATAAAAATCATTTTTTTTCTTAGGCGCTAGACTATAATACATTAAAAGCAAATAGACTCAGTCAGTGTGACTTTGAATAAAGATATGATAACATATATATCAAAATATTGACCTACTAAAAGACAGCAAAATATAGGGTTGTTTTAAAATATAGGAACTTTATGAGACCTGTCATTTAAGAGAACATATGACTCTTGAGATATGACAACATATATAGGGAAATATGCCAAAATACAGGTACATATAGGATTATTTTTATATTTAGGAACTTCATGAGGCCTGCCATTTAAAAGAACACATTTTGTTACTGAAACCTATGTTTATACATACATGGATTGGCGCCGTCCGCTACAAGGAGCATGCGTAGTGAGGAAAGGTTGATTTCTTTGTGGTCTCGCTGGGCCAGCAGCCCCCAGTGCATGTCCCGTGACTTCACCACCGCTACACTCGCTGCAGCAATAATACATGACATGTTACACCGCAATTATTAGTATTTATAAAAACGAGGTATAATTAAACATACCAGGTACGATCACTTGGGTGGATTATCAAAGTTATGTATTCATTAGATGATTTGATCTCTGCAAATATAGTTTGAGTTGAGTTGAGTTGCTGGGTCTATTCAAATCTGAGGGAAGCAGCTCGTAGCTGCCAACTGACTATGGCAGAGAATTGGGTACTAGGGGAGAGTCAGCCTGCCAGCCGCCACATATACCCTAGTCCCATGCAGTTGGTGTGACACAAGAAACTATTTAAAGTACACAAATTTTCCCCAAATCAGGAACTCAGTGGCAAGTGACACTTTAAGAGGAATGTAATGATCCATTGATTGCAGATTATCACATTTGCCTCGCTCTTGCTGCTTCATCGACACTGTAGGAGGCGTTGTGGTTGCCCAGTGGCTTACTACGTTAACATCCCAAAGGAATTTTAGTGCGTTAATCTATCAGCTGGAAATAAAAAATATACCTTTGAACTTGGTGACCATTTTCATCCAGGACGCTGGGTCGACCTTCATCAGGGAATACGGAACGAAAATAACATGCATCCCATTAAAGACGCTCTGAAAGATAGAAGTGAGATAATAATTAACAAATGGTGACGCTGAAGAAGTTAAACACCAATGTATCATATGCACATCAAGGTACAGTGTCTCTTATCCCAGTTCATTGCATAATGTGAAAGCAAAAATGCATGGAAATCCGTGATAAAAACAAACATTGAAATTCAAACTACGGTACCTATCGTTTTAACTAAAGATATTTAAAAACCTTTCGAGCATATGACCTATTCTACTCATGTGTCTACTTATTGTATCACTTTTTTCAGCATAATATGTTCTTACTCTTTTTCAGCATAGAATTCATTAGAATTATGTATCTTACTACATAAACTACTAATTACTAATATATATTTGGTTTATTTTATTTTTATTCGGGTAAATTTTACCAGAGCCTTATAGTATGTATGGCTCTGATTTTACATGATAAGGTAATATTCCCAGTAACCTCAATGCAAAAATTAACAACAAAAACTAACCTTTGAACAGTTTTGCTTGAACATTAGAAATGCAGTTTATTATCTAATACGAAAATAAGTAAATAGTAAGTGAGTAACTCACAGTGAGGACGCCATGCCAGAGGCCGACGTCACGTTTGAAGTCGAGGACGCAGACCATGACCTCTCCCTCTGTGTAGTTACACGACACAGTCAGCGTCCGGCAATGACATAACATGGACGCGCGCGTCGTCGTTACACCCATCACACTACCGTCCTTGCCCGCCGTGTACTGCAACAAACATACACAGCACATTTAGTTATTTATTTTACATATGTAAACGTCCACTGAAGGTTGCTTGCTCCAGGATCTCGTTTAAATTAAAATATTGTTTTGAAAAGGCAGAGAGAGACTTTAAGAACGATGAACGAGGTGAGTTGTTTCGAGGGATGTTACAGTAGTACACTATCATCTGTCCGTTGATTCTATGTTTTACGAGAGAGAACATACAATAAGATGTCAAATATATAGAGAGAATATGCTTCAAGAAATCCTACACGCACAGGTCAGACTGTTCTTGTCTGGAGATACGATTTCAAGTTCCTAGTAGGGAACGTACAATGGAATGTGATTTCTATACTTGTGATATATTACATGATAGAAAGTGACTTAAAGTGCGAACCTAGAGGGAGAATATATTATCTAGAAGAGTTACTTGATCTTTACATCATTACAAAAGAAATTCCCATTCTTTATGACATATGCAAGAGAGAAAGGGAGTAACTAAATAGATAGTTTGTGAATAGTTTTAGTTTGTGCATGTGCAAAAATAATCTCTAGGTATCCACAGATGTCAAAAATTTGAAATGTGGTCTGGAGAATAAATGATTATTCGATAAAGGACAGAACATAATATGTACTTAATCTCAAACTACTACCACCATAGCATCAATTTAGATGTGCTGAAAGGGAAACAATTCAGGGTGGGACAAAGGGGATGGGGGAGAATGTAATATATCATATGTAATACCCCATTTAAACCCAAATCATGTGTAGGTTATACATGATTTAGGGTAGATGTAACTGGAACATTCACTGGACAAACATTACAAATCATGGCTACAAATGTAATACGGCCATGATATGAATGATAGGAACAATACCGCAGGGCTGCACACATACACTTTGGTTTACAAATGCACGTGTTGTAGGTATCTATCGTGACTACTCCATTGACACCAGACACCTCCTGTGTACCTAATAGTTTACCACCAATGTAGGCAGGGCCAGCATGGTCTCAAAGGTTAGTTCACCGCCTCAAAATCAAAGATTCCATGCACAACACCCTGGACACTCTACAAGAGGTTAGAACCATGTGCATCCCGATAATCCTCAAGGATTATCCACAAGGATTATCTAATGATATGGTGGATTACCCGTATAAACAGAGTAATACAATTATCCAGAGGGACGAAGTATTAAATGGTAATAATATGTTAAGCGGTTTCTTTCACGAATATCAAAAGGGGATGGAGGGTATAAACTATGACATTTTCGAAGATATCTAAGTTTAACAATAGATGGATAAATTTCAGAAAATAGTAAAGTTTATAAATAGAGGAAACATTTATCGAAGGCATGGGGAATGTTTTTGACACTTATATATACAAGACAGATTAAAGATAATGTGACAAAATCAAACTTATATAATCCAAAACCGAGTAGGTAACAAAGAACAAGTGAATGGTAAACCATGACTAAAAGTACAGCTCATAAATCCAGACTTTTGATGCAATGGTTCTTCTTCAGGGAAGCATTTTCAAAAGTAAGGGTGAGATGTGAGCGGCCCTTGACTACGAGTTAAAACATTACTTCTTAATTATTATGAATTACTAGAATAACAACAAAGGAAAACCCAACCCTATGGAAGCACAGAGGAGATTTAAAAAGTGAAAGGGAGAATGAGAGGCTGACAGATTCAGAAAAATATGGAGAGAGAATAGAAAGAGGGAAAGGGAAAGGAAAGGTTGGAAGGAAGAGGAAAAGTTAAGAAAGTTAAGGAGGCAGGAGGAGAATCTTACCTCATTTCTGGACAAAATGTCTGTTCCCTGGTGTGTGAGACACGTGGCCAAGAGCAGCCAATCAGAAAGGTTTTAACATGAGAGGCAGCCAATCAAAAGCGCTCATTCAAACAGGGATAGATCACGTTTGTCATTTTAAAATTCAGGGACGACAAACAGTGCAACAGCCACTGTATAAATCCGGATCCGATCATATAAAACTTACACTTCATTACAGTGATACATGCGTGAAAAATATCTTATAAACCTAGCACAGCGTCTAAATAAAAATTAATTCAAAATAACAAAAATTCCAATAAAATCACTAGCCTAAAGAAATCACATAAACACACATTGGCGAGCATTTTTCTTCCTTTTCTTCACCGTTTCCTGATTAAAAAAAATCTAAATCTGGTGATTATTCTAAAAATAAGCTTTCTACCATGCATTGCTCCACGAGGGGAGTAACTCAGGGCGAGCTAAAAATAGCATCACAATTCAATTAATAAGCCAGGAAGGAATAGCATAGGGTACGCACCTCTATGTATGCAGCAGCTTCCTCAGACTGCCGAGGGGGCGGGAGCCAGTCTTTGGGCTGTTTGTTAAGATTCTCCGTGACGAACCACTGGAGTCGTGGCCAGCCACGGAACGTTACTATGTCATTATTTGGTGTCCTTGGTAACCCTTTATAGCAGGCCTCTGACGTCAGTGCCACGTTGGTGTTCAAACTGCCCAACAGGAAGCCGATGCCTTGACCACCGGCATCCTGCAAATAAAGTAAATTGAAATGGTCAATTTATATGCGGACATCACAATGCTTTTCCGTATTATAGCTACTATATATAACAGCAACGATAACTAAAGAAATATTCCAGATCGAATAAGGCATTACTGAAATAGTTCATGAACGATAAAGAGATCAAATAGTGGCAACATAATTAACTGATAATATTTTAACAGAATTATCATTTTATTACTGTATGAGAGCATCATGGCCAAACTGACATAATTTTTCAAATAACGACCTATGTTCCAGGATAACTGAAAGGAGAACTTACCCGTTTGGAAAGTGGAACCTCAATGGGTACTGGTACAACTCCGGCTGTGAGACAGCCGTAGAATGCGCAGATAAAGGAGATGGGGTCATTGTTAGGGTAGACGAGCGCTACCCGGTCCCCCTGCTTCACCCCAGGGTCCCCGCGTGGACCCACTTTGTGTAATAGATTATAGGCGATCTTGTGAGACCGGCTCAGCAGCTTGCCTGTAATATAGAAAACAACCCATGAGTATTTATGTACAACAAATGACTGTCAAATTATGCAAGGAATAATCTTCGGTTGATTTTCATTTTGTTTTCTTAGGTCCAATATTTCGCCCTATGCTGGGCTTCTTCGGGGAGATGTTATTATTTATACAGCTGATATCTAAGATGATAGCCAAAATATGTCATGGGGATTCAACTCAAAATTGAGACCAGTTATTCTTAGAAATGAACCACGCAAAGGAAGAGAATGATCGGAACATGGACGGATGGATTGAAATGTGTGGAAAATGTGCAATTGAGGAAGAGATAACAAAAGTTCACTATTCACTCGCTTCCGTTATTATTTAGGACTTTCAATATTAGGATGGGGAAATCTCTAGTCAGGATCTCCTTGACACTAGTTACTGTTATTTGCGAATGTCATACGATAAGGACGATTTAACTGCTAAAATATGTCTTAATAGGATACAGGTTAAGTAGAGTCGAAGTTGTGTGTACTCAAACAAGGATACAGATGGCGGAAAATCAGGAAACCAAATAGATATGAATGTAATACTATGTGTAAACTAGAAATAAATATTAGTGTCTTCGATGTTTAATATTTTGGTCGTATATTAAATATTTACAATAATACACCCATCTATATAGAATTAAGTAATGAAAAACGACGGAATTTAGATTTAGAAGTTCGTGACACTAGCAGGGATAGGTTTCCCAAAAGGTACTTGAACTTGAACTTGGACAAGGCATCGCCCGAATAAAATGTACTTTCAATACAGATATATACAGATACCCACCATATGTCAGTGAAGTGGAGGGTTTGCCATTCTGGTCCAACACCGTACATGCCGTAGCTTTATACGTGGCTGAACCGTAACGTTGAACGGCTGCTTCTAAATTCCTCGGCAAACCCGAGGGAATCTGGAAGACAATTAAAAGTTCCCACAATTAACATGTTAAAAGAAATAAACAAGGAGTCAATAACAAACACCTGCTGATTTATTCTATGTGAACAGGTTTGGTCCAAAAAATGTTTACTCATTCATATTAACGGTGTAATAACGTATAATGTTCATATAGATTGCAGTATTACATGAAAATGAATCCATGTTAAAATATCAATACTACTTACAATTAATTGTTCACCGACTGTTGGAGTAATGGTGCTGCCTTCTGGCTTTGGTGCATTGGGGTCAGGTGGGGGCACTGCAATAAATGTCAATATTATTATTAGAGTCAAACATTTCTAATAAGTCTTGTGCAAATTTATTTTGGCTGAATATTTTGTCAAGAGGAAATCAAAATAGAAGTCTCATTTTTACTGAGGCATGATAATCACTAAACAATGTTAAATCGTGTAAAGATTCCATTTAGATATGGCATTCAATGAAACAAATGTCACTTTGTTTTTTTATATTCGTTTGAAGGGTGGTAGTGTCTTTCAGTTTTGAAAAATAAAAGTCATAGGTGTTCAAAGCGTCATAAGTGTATAAATGCTCAGCAAGCAGTTTTTTCCAGGTCCAATAAAACAAACTTATCAGACCGAAATATAATTCTCGGTAATGGTTCATTAAAACATACATCAACCATTTGGTGCATTCAGCCCCACGGAACGCATTGGATTTCCACGAATATACTAACAAACTATCTCTCAGGTATGTACATCGTTCACTAGCGAATCCGGAGCGGGACGTTTACTGATAAAATCTGAATCTGAACTACAAGTATTCAAGGCAACTGGGTAAGGGAATGCCTATGCTACATATATGTACAAAGTTTATGTACAAGCATACAGTAGCTTATTTCCCCACTTCTATTGACTCTAGTTCCCTTCCTCTAACCTCTGCTACTGTATATTCACATCCAGCTGGGCCAGTGTTTTACCTGGTGCTGGTCCACAAGCCAGGGCTATTATATCCCCATTACTTCTCTTTCCATAGGGGCACCCCTAGCTCCATGCCATGGTAACCAATTACTTGCCCATAGCAAGCACTCAGCCGTGAAAATAGACTTTAGATTTAACATTCGAAACGTCTACAAAATTGTTTTTTTTACTGAGGGGAGTTTGCAATCAAACTAGGTTTCAATGTAACATGTCATGGATATGGGCGATATAATTGCTGCACAATGACATATGATATAAATATTGTATATGTAAATAAGATGACGCAGAATGCAAGTATTTTATCGCATAGATCCTCCTTTAATGTGATTCCCCTTTCCAATGCAGTTTCACTGTCTCAAGTTTCCAGTGGACTGCTATAGTTCTCTGGCCTTTTCCAATGGTTCCCACTCATTCGCCCACAGACTATCATACGCCAGTGTTTATTTTTGTGGTCTAAGAATGATTTATGTCGGTGCTGAACACGGATATGTGAACGAGGAGCGGAGGATTGTCTCTTGTGTGTTTTAGCTCACGGAGGATGAAAAACAAGAGAGAAAAGTTGACTTTGGTGTAACAATGGGGGTCAGGGGTGGGAGGGCGGGGCGTTGAGAGAAGAGTGAGAAAGCAGAGAGAGAGAGAGAGAGAGGGAGGTCACTAACATAAATCTATGCTATAATTCTCTAATAGTCAGTGAACAGCATCAACAAGATTGGGGATACTGGGATGGTCCCATCATTTAAATCAGCTACGGGTATGTATGTAATAAGAGGGCGAGTGCACTTGAATATTAGAGTGAATGTTGATATACATGGGGTATGCGTGGAGAGAGCTGGATGGATGATGTTGGGTGGTTACTAGGGACGTCAGAATATCACATTCCTCAGTGGCTGACTAATCCACATCGCAGGTCAACATGGGGGGAGATAGGGGGGTTCACACAGCAACAAAACAGGATAAGGTTACAAAAATTAAACAGTTGAAGTGATATTCTGTTATCATTCCAGCTAAGAGAGTAATGGATCCTATTATGCTTCAAGGGGGATGTTAAGTCATATGATAGTGTTTCCAATGTTGATAAAATGGGAAGCCATTATAAATTGCACTAAGTCACTCAAGTTCAACTGTGTAATTATTCTAGCCATGGGAGTACATATATGCCATGGATAGATATATGTAAGTGGAATTCCCAGTCATTAGAGATCATTTTAAGTGTCTCAAGTTCTTAAAACGAGAATGTTCAATTATATTTGGTATTTATTTAAACCCGACATGATGTGAACCTAGAAGCACCTAAATATTAACAGAACAAACTCGGATGGCCCAAATGTATGCTGTAAATATAATTGGCATGGGAGGAATCCATTCCCCTTTATTCAGGCTAAGCTCTGAATACAGTTGAGGAAATGACACCACTGCCTACATGGATATGCACCACGGTCATCCCCATTTCCACATATGGTGAACAGTGGCCAAGTAAAAATTTGAGCCTGGACAAAAAGAGAACTATTTCCTCACGGCTTGAATGAACTGAACGAGAACTGTAACACCACGAACAAACATCGTCGATGTCTTATGAGTAATAACACTCTAGGTTGTTTTTTTTATTAGAAAAGGTATATATTTAGATTCGTAGAAAACACTCAAACTTTTATTTCCCTCTATTGGACTGTACCGAAAACGTTTAGGGTCAGCCAATGTTATGTATTCAGGTGAATGATGAGTAATGTACTACTGAACCAAGTACAGCCAGCAGAGTCCAACAGCACAACAATAAGCGACTTGTGCTCGCATGTAAATGGGCCAGACCATGTACCTCTACATATCTCCATGATTTTCCCGAATTCCATCATATGTCACTTATTCAATTAGTTTAATTTACTTCAGCAGTTCCAAACTCAATAAACACCAGGATTTCGTAAGCATTTCGTTTCACATTATCACTGTACGACACGACCGAGTTATTTTAAGGGGAATAGTCAGCAATCAGACATCTATTATGTATTGTATTGTTATACACTTAAACCCAAGGTATTGGTACATTCACTAATGAACACCAAAAAACCGTATCTGGGGATTTCCAGCAATGTGTAATTGGTTTTTTCTACAGGGACGGAATCTTGGAGATAGAGAAATAACAGAGATGACATCACGCCTAGCACCGCTCTCCAATGTGTGAGTAGTTCTGGCGCACGTTTACTTTCTTATAATAAACATTACTCACCGAGAAATTGCCGTGAATAATTGGAAGGAAAACAAACCACAAAGGCCGTTGTCTCCCCCGTTGTCTTATTTCATAGTATATGTCTCCCCCGTTGTCTTATTTCATAGTATATATATTCCTAACAGTATAAGGAATATATTTTTTCAAAGGAATATGGATACACATACTTTCACTAGATACATATAAGATAACAATTGCTAAAATTTAGAAAAATAAATCTGCTCTAAAGGTCCACTGTTCATGATTACTACCAATTGCATATATATCCCACTTCAGCAACTAAGTCTCTTTACAACGGGCCTCGCCTCTATTTTAATGACCTAATCCATTCTCCATCTATGCTTTGTTCTATTCTTCTTTTCCTTCAACCCTCTACTAACATTCTTATCAGAGTAGATCTCAACATTCACGTCCCTTGTCCGTACAATACCTCTTCGATTGTTCTCTGACTTGAACAGACTAACAATGAGGTCCACCATATATTATAGCCTAATGTAGGGTCCTTATCTATTTTCTTCATTATTTCTTTTGAGTCCATACTACCTTGGTTTTTCTAAAACCTACCATGAGCATTTCCGTCAGAGTGTAACCGTGACGTTCGACGTAACTTCCGGTCAACGCTAGTCCTTATATGAGATCCAGAATCTCTCATCACCGCGACGTCACGTGCAATGACGTCTCTATTCAAAACGTACCTGACAACAGATACGTTACCATTACCATCGTCACCATCTATTTCATCAATGTCAGTGCTGTCACTGTAACGACGTAAGGCTGACGCCACTGACGCATCCATAGTGACGGACCTGACGTCGAGCATTTCACTCTCTCTGAGACGTGATCGTACATAGCGTTCAACTGAGTCTGTATCAGACTCACTTAAATCCTCCATTTCGTCCTTTTGGGGTTTTGAATATAATAAAATACTCCTGATTTGAAGATAATTAATAGCGAGTAAATATCACGTCATGATTGAGTCCTTGTATGGCAGTAAGTGATCCTAGCTGATGGTAATAATCCTTGTTATGTATGAGAGAGCCGTATACAGTATATAGGTGTCATGTTTATTAGTACGAGTCTCTTTGGTTACCTGAGCGTGGTGAGTGAGTGAGAGGCCAGCACAATACTCTCTATACTCTATCCATGTCCACTATTCACTAGAATCTCACTGACACATCACTTTGGCAACATTCCCGCCAAAACAACACATAGCCAAAATACGTTCTCCCAGGCTTTGCAAATTAAACTTATCCTCATATGTATATAGAGAGAAAAGAGAGAGTGTCTCTGTGTGTATGTGGACTAAGCTGGCCGAGATGTGAACGTCTTATGTCAGACTGTGTGTAAAGGTCTAAGAGAGTGAGAGAGGAAGATATGTTCCCTCCTCCTCCGCCTACACCCACCCCCTCCACCACAATGACTAGTAGCAGTGGCCGACCCAAGATTCAACCAAGAATTGGCAACATGTATGCGACCCACTTACCCGCCAGGGCTGGGTTAGAGAAACACAAAACATACACCCATAAATACATGATATTCTGCCTCCTCATAATACGGATTAACTCAGATACTAAATGTCGTCTGCTCAATGACTGACGTCATAAGCATCAAAAAAGCATGTAAGGATATGTTAGGTATGAGCAATATATAGAGGGAATAAGGTCCGCTTTGGATAAATCACATATACTATAGTCATCCTACCATGAACTCCAATTAGACACTCAGAAGTGTGATAGGGGCTAAAATATAAGGGTGTGGGAGGGGGGAGGGGGTATAAAGAAGGTAATGGACCTTATCCCCCACACCTACTCCATATATTATACACCATAGGCTAAACCACAGCTCACAATTGAACACTCAATAATATAATATAGCTGAATAGCTGTAGGGTTGGGCAGGGGCAGTTGCCTCAAGGCTTAACAAGTCATGCAATTCGAGTTAAAAGTGTCCTGCTTAGACTAGGGTGACGATATCCAGGGTTGTATGGCAAAACATTAGCCCCTCCCGCCCATCCTCGCTGCTTCCCTCATCCAAGTACTAGCATATGTGATCAGCCCATTTATTTAGGTTTTATATATGACTGCATTGTTCTAAATTGATGGATGGATGTTATTATTGTGTGGTGGTGCCGAGATGGTGGTGGTGGTGTATGTATTGGGGAGTCAGAGGGTGGGTGGGAGCTTCCATATATAGGGTGACAGATCATAACATGTCTGTGCCTAGACTAAAGGTATGCGTACACTCATTACACAGGTACAAATCACTGCACGAATATTAATTTGTTACTCCCTGACTGATAGAATATGTTTTCAAATAGGCTGTCCCCCTCTCCGACTGAAGTTTCCTCATAATAATGAGTCATAGTGTATATAATTCAGTGTGAAAACTCCGGTACGACATAAAGTATGTACGACCTCCATTTAATATGTTCTTATTCTGTAATAAACAAATAAATAGTTAACCTATTTATTATATACGCCCTTGATAATTTAAAAGGAGATGTTAAAGCCATTATGTGGACTGTTTCCAAAAGTACTTCCCGGCCGTTCAAGTGGGGGGTTGTGTATCCCACTCTAGATACGCTGTTTTATACTTGTATTAAGCCCCAGCTAGGACCGTGTTTAAATTCGGCGTATTTTATAAATTTGGTTGTGTTCATTGTTCAACAATTCCATCAGCTTTATTTATAAATCTGTTTCTATATTCAGGTCTGACAAATTAGCCTCCAGCATATTATAACAGATCTCCTCTGACGCCCGCATCTATACAAGCTATTCCAACAACAATATCTCATGTATCATTTGGTAAAAAATATCTCGTGAACCAAGTTTAACAACTACTGGTCAAAATATTACAGATCCATTTTTATTATGGACGTTGAACCGCACCTACAAACTAGCCTGGAGGGGAAAATACTATTTCTTGAAAACAATTATGCCTACTTCAGAATAATTTCTCATTTTCTTTCATGATTTAGTGCATACATATATACATGTATTCCGGAGATAAATAAACTCGTTAAGAGTTGAGTCTAAGACCAATGTTTGACAAAGGATTTTAGGATTGTATCCGAGCATACCAACTTCAAGCAGCCCAATAAGAAAGTAATCTTGCATCTCTTGACATGGTTGGGACACTAAGTATGTCGGGAGAGTGGTGAGAAGTTGGTGATGTATGCAGCAAGAAATAAAGCTCAATAAAACTTTTGAAATGGGACGAATCACTGCTAATAGGAAGCTATATATATGGCGAATGCCATCATACTGACTGGCGTGAAAGACTTATAGTCCAGCTATAAGAACAGGACAGAACTATTATGCGGAGATGGGTGGAGAACTGCCAACTGATGGACACTCTGGGAGTGGTTGATTGTTGAATGGTCAAAGGAAAATGCTTTTGTCATACATTTTTTTTGGCTTTATTTACGTAGAAATTTGTCCGACATTTCTGACTATTCAGTCCTTCCTCATGGACATCTAAGTCCCAATTAGATACTTTAAGGTAATACATTTGTGTATCATTAAATGTTTAAAACAAAACAAAAATGTACTAGAATTATATCTAACTCTGAGTATACAGCCCCCCATGTTGCAACACATGACTTCCTACCTCAAATTAGCTGAACGCTGTGATTGAGCACGAAATGAGAATTAAGCGATGTAGAAACTAAATAGTATTACTCACTTTCAAGCTCCTCCTCCTCATCTACGAAGTACTCCCGCAGAGGCTTCCTTTTAGGTTTCTATGAAAAGAGAGGCATAATAAAGTTAGTAATAAAGGTTTATATATTCAAGCTTTATGCCATGAACATACGTCCAGTACTATGAATCAACACACAGATTAATAACACACATACAACAGATCATTTTCTGAGTAAACAACCGGGGAATTTAAGCCACATGTAGTTCTAGTCTGACAGTGAAACTCACAGATCATTTTCTGAGACTGAATTTCATCATGGAAATATGTACTATACTAAACTAAACAACGAGAGATCCAAACATTGGATCTATTATTCACCAAGTAATACATATTAAACAAATCCTTGATAATAACTGCCACATGCCACAAGGCAAATGTAGAATTATGATTGATAAACAAGTGTACGACCGCTTGTTGGATATGAAATACAATGCCAACTTGAGTCATTGAATCACACTAGTAGTTCCTAACCTCTCGTTCAGTTCTATCTAATTACTCACTAAGGGATGGGTATTAAACAAATCCTTAATGATACCTAACCGTCGTATACCCCCATATGTCCCAAGGAAAATGTGGAATTATGATCGATAACCGTTTAACATTCATTAGGGTAACGGATTTTCGTGTAGTTTATGAATCCATGCTATTATAGAAGTCAGGCGTAGCATCTTTACTCATACAGCGAAACCTTTCCATTATGGACACCAAGTGACCACAATGGCGAGGTGTCCGGATTGGAGGGAGTCTCTACAGTAGGAAATGATAGTAAGGAGACTGGAAGTAACTGTCCATAATGACAGGTGTCTGCATTGGAGAAATTATATTAATCACTAGACGGGAGGATAATCCTATCATATTTAAACATAGCATCGCAGTAATTAGATATTAAGTGTGTATGTGAAGGTACGCAAACGATGATCCTTTCACATCTGACCTCTGACAGTGACCTTGAGGCAAGGTCAGTGGACATTTCATTGTGACTTGAATACAAGAGGCCTCTCTTGACCCAGGGGTCATATAAACGGGGCTATATCAAAGATAGACACCTCAGGGACCTAGTGAAACTAGGTCTTTTTACCAACTATATTTTCTACAAAAGCAGTTTATGTCCATGACTTGGGAGTGAAATAGTTAATCAAAGGTCTGTTTCAACCATTGTCTGCTTGTAAAGTCTAAAATATTTTTTTTATACGATTGTCGTCCAAAACAAAGCTTCAACATAGTAAAGTAATTTTCATTTTATATTATTTTCAAAGGGATCGTGTGTGGTCCCATACCTTTTACCTTAATTTACGTTAGAGTTGATCTTGAATAATCGAAATATAAAGGTCAGTGTGTTACACATTTAAATAACGGATGGGTCAGTATAATATAGCCATTACGTTATTGAAAGCATTAAATGATTCTGGACAAATTTGACCGATCTCAGTTATTTCTGATGTTGTATACGTTAACGTGTCCTGGCGTTTCAGGGACTCACCGGAATGACATTGAGCACTTCAGCTGTCGGTCTCCACTTAGACCGTAAAGTAGGGGCATCTCCGCCTCTGCCCTCCAGGGTTGCAGAGCCCCATCTACCAGACAGTCTATGTGTACTACTACCCTTCCCTACCAGCGTCCGCATCATTATATTGGGTTCTGTTCTGGAGGAAGAGGACGGGGACGAACAATGTGAAGAAGGGGAGGAGGGAGTGGTGGGCTCTGACCGACCTGGAGTTCTTAGTGGCTCCTCTAGTTCATCATCACTGGCAGACACATTGTCATAGACCGTGTGACACCTATTCATCACCCTGCCAGGAGGAGGAGGGCGATTGTTCTCACCCTCACCTGAGCCCCTCCTCCTCCTCCACTGCTGGTCAGCTTCCCCAGGTGAGGGGAGCACCTTGGTGGGCATGTTGGAGGAGGTACTGGCATATACACAAGCGGGGAGCGCCCAGGAGGCTGGAATGGGGCGATGTCCTTCTGCATCATCAGGTGATGCGGGGACTCTGGCTGACGATGACCTTGAAGGGGTTGGGGGTTGGATCGTTATCACACTGGTGGTAGACACAGGTACACTGAGTACAGTGTGTATCTCCCCGCTATCACTGCCATCATCATGGTAATTCCCAGTCCTTCTGATCCTATTCTCCTCTCCAACACACACCCTGGAGGGGTGGTGACCATTGTTGGCCGGAGTGAAGAGGTTAGTGGTGGTAGCCATAATGACAGAAGGAGGATGCATTACTTACTTACTACCACACCTTATTTGCCCGAAACAATATCTCCTGACACCGTATTTACATGATAAACGCCGCCACCTCTAGGGCACATGACCACACACAAACAACCCAACTGTATACAATCCAAACATGGGTGTATTCTCAGTTTCCACAATATCCTGTTGTTCCAGGGGCCGTAGAGAGAATACTTCTTTTCAATAATCCATTTAATTATTTTGGTTTTCCTGGTTGAGAACTTCCTTCTGTGGGCATCAGAAAACTAGCTCAGACGATATATGATGCTGATGTCGTTTCTCGGTTGTCTAATTAAGGATTCGCTATCATATTGCCAGTAAGTTATTCACTAGATGTTATATCAAAACCTTTCTGACAATAAAGTTTGACGAAAGTCTTTCCAGATGCCTTTAACTCTGTTAGATGTAATCCACTGGTGAAAGGTACGGTACAATCCTCACTAACTGATTCCTGAATTGATAATGGATGGAGTTGATGATGATAGAGAGTGAGATAGGCAAGAGCACATAAGGAAGGAGGTAGTCGCGGCCTTCCGTCCTTGTGTTAATCACGGGGTTGATGTAATATTTCCAATCCAAAATTGTGGTCACACTCCACCAACCGGTAATGATGTTATACTCCAATATGATGTGAGATAGAAGTGACTAATCTTCAAGTGGTTATATATATCTACAGATGAATCCACCTACAATATCATCACTGGACCTAGTGGCTTTTTGTTCTATACCCACTTATAATGTCCTGGCCAGGTTTTGATATGCTGCCTTATACTTAATATGACCCAGGTCCGACTGATATGTGTAGTGTGTGAGTGATGTATATATATATATCATAGCATTGTTTGTCCTGGCTAGAGTACGAACTCAGAGGTGCTGTTGACATGTAGCGGCATATCCTGATCCACCCATCTATCTATAACATAGAGATATCAGTGCCCAGTTACTAATACATCCTCCATGGTTCAGTCACTCATTGCCTCCAGTGTGTTGAACATATGAGTGTGAGCGTCCATGATAAGTGGTGAAGTGTGTGTGAGCGTGAGTAACTGCGGCTTGAAGCGCACGCAGTGTGTAATGTATCGATATTACGAGTAGTGCATGAAGACACACACACACGTTCATGGGGTACATGCACGTGCATTACACGAATACACACTCCCACATGTAAGTAAATAACTGCACGCACACTACAGACCTACTCCTTCAAATACGACCACAAAATTCGATTTTTCTTTTCATTCAAGTTTTCAAGATTTCGGTTTGAATTTTTCTCAACTAACGAAATACATGCGAAAATTATCCCTAGAAAATAGCAACCCAAACTTGTTTCCAGATTAAGAAAAGTATAGGTTTCTAGTAGTAGTGTCAGACTTATGAATAGGTGTGAATTCGCGTATTGTGTATTGGTCTATACAATAGGCAGGCCTATAGAGGCAGACACAGATACACACCATACCTCTGATCACTGAGGCATGACAATGATAAATCTGATAAGTTCCTCAATTCCAGCACCCAGAGCACTCATTGGCAGCCCTTTAGCACTCATTGTGTGCCGAGGTGACGTGCAGGACATGTCACGTCTGGACGTGTTGTCATGGTCACAAGTATAGACAATGACTTCAGACGAGGCCTCAGGCTCACATCACAGAGATCCATGAATCTACTGAGAGTGATGCAGCATAATCATATTATTTTCATTATTTTATATCTATATTTTTGTATACAAAGAGAAAAATAGATTTTCTAGCTTAATATTGTTTTCATTATTTTATATCTATCGTATAGTATGTATAGACAGAGAAATCATGGATTTTCCAGCTCAACTGTCTCCATTAATTTACTAAAGATATAATAAGATGAGTAAAATTATCCAAATTAAAAGGCAAACCCATTAAATTAGTTTATGCCAATATATACCGAGAAGACATGGATTTTCCAGCTCGGGCGTCTTCATTTATGTTGAGCTATTTGGTTTACTAACTACATAATCAGATGAGTAAAATGGCTTAAATTATAAGGCAAACCTATTAAATTAGTTTATGTCAAACTAATTCCCCTGATGCACAGGAAAAATACAAGGTGTCAGAGAATAGAGTGTTTCATGTGAAAGGTTACACGAGTACTGCGAAATAACAACAAACTGATCTCAATCCCTTGAATGAGCCTCAATACAACCCAACTCAGTATTTACAGATCGTTCCGTCACAATGATATCAACATGTGTTGGCGCATGTTTGGTATTGTCGATCAAGAATATTAGGGATTTTCACAGCACATAAGGAGATTTCCTACTGGCTGAGTGGATTCAATCCCCTTCAGTGTATTCGGCCTAATATCAGACCATCCGCTGTGCAAGAACAGCAACTGGCGCTTTCTCTTACATTCCCGGTGTATGGAATGTTAGTCCAAATATGAACCCATGGAATATAAACAAATATGAATGTAGGCCTATAACATATCATTTTCATAAACTCCCCAAAAGAGTTATATCCTGATTCAGAAATACTGATCCTCCCTCCGAATAAGGATGTGCTTATTTTCATTGCAAGGTATCTGATTATTTTTTGGCAGTATATCCGTTATCATGGTGCAAAGATCACAGAGTGCTTACATGCTTGCATCAGGGAATATGTCCAACAACCCCAGTTTCACTAAGTATGAACAACCTGGAAAAGGTCGCCACTAGGACAATTCCGACGCACTATCCACTGTCTTCCTGCCTACTCAATACAAATGTAGATAAATGAATCATGCAGAAAAACCCATCAAGTCCTCTTCCTCACCGCGATGACTTAATGACCAACCACTTCTCAAGTCTACATCCACCCAAAAGGAATAAGCCACTCAGAAGGCGACAGCAATAGATGCTAAGCATCAATCATGGCCACATTACCATAAGGTGGTATATACCTTTCTTTATCAAAGGCCACCCAGTCACAAACAATGTTTCCTCATGATAATTAGAGGCACAGAGAACCCCCGAATTATACTGGGCTTCTCTTTCAGACCAATACATATATATGCGGCTGTATACTAGTTAATGGGATACGAAGGGTACCCTCCTCCATTAATAGGAAGTCTTTCAATTTTAGACATTGTTAGTTTATCCCGTTGGTAGTTACTGTCTATTAAGTGGTACTTTTAGTCACAATTTAGGCATCGTCATAACTTTGAGGTGACATCTTTGATAATGTTGCGGAGTTACTGTCCAATTACAAAACTAGGCTATATTCTGAGGAAAACATCATTTGAGCTGTGTTAGGAACGACCCAATCAACAACCATATAAACATATGGCATTAGAAGATGACATTCTATAACAATAACAAAATAGAGTGGCATGTACTTGATGATCCTTGTAGGCATTATTGTCTGGATCGCATCTATAGTATAGGGCGGATGATAGTGGCACGCGCTGATACATAGCATATGCGTGTAAGTGTGATATGTTCTATTATAATCACGACAATATCCATCATACTATCATAATAGGATCATACTCGACCTTGCCTACAACAGACCCATTCATAAAAAAAACGACCAACAATTTTGGATTGTGTTAGGCAAGAAATTCCATTTTGATAAATGTATAGGTTCAGCTGTACGATTTATTCTCAAGAGGGTTTCACTTCAAAATGTTTTCGAGAAACTTTCCATTCCTATACACCACATGATGAAGCCCGATTATCAACAGGGGGAATTAAATCAGCAGCATGTTGTTATTTACGAGCGGGGCCCTGGGCTATATTTGGAGTGGATTACATAACATCAGTCTAGAACAACATGTGGCATTGATTTCCCATGAAAGGACAACAAGACACACAGATCCCGGCTAGGTAATGAGCCAATTAATTTGTAGTGGCACGCATGGCAATATATAGGTCGATATCAAATCCACTCGAGCGGCAAGGATCTCTAAACATTAGAATACCCTACATTATGTCAAATACATGCCCTGTATGATAAGCTATAGATTACTGGCAGCATTAAAGGGCTATCATTTAATTACAGCCTGGCGACGCAAACCCATTTCAAACTTGTTTAAGGTAAGAAAACAGAAGTCCTATTATATTAAGGTGAACCTACCTTTAATGTGTTTAATAGTTGTTGGATTTTGGCTGAAACTTTCCCCTGTCTCTGTCCTGAAATACGAGGGTAATAAACCAGTTATTGTAATGACACATCACATTTTCCGCATCTATTATTCCATCAATCTTCTTGTACATCACAATATGACAGATCCTGGATAAATAGACAAATTAGTGTTACGTCCTAGTTATGAACCGGCTGGAGGAGAAGTGCTTTCCAGGCCACAGGCTCGGTGTTAACGACATACACGAACGACAGGAGAATACCTGCTTTTTAGTCTTCATTATGTTTTTTTAGTTCACAAGTGTTTCATGTTTTTTATCCTTCATTGGCAGCGGATAGAAAAAGATATAACCATCTGATGCATTCATGCATATTATCTTCGGCTGTACATTTGATTAGAAACGATGAAATAGATTTTTTTTAGACATAAGCAAGAAGTTTTAGCAATAAAAATGACAAGCAATTGTCACATAGGACGACCTCTAAACACACATTTCTTCCACTAAAAATTATTTAAAGGATAGATTGCGGGGAAAATTCGATGGATGAAAACGATTAGTCAATGAACGGGGGTAAAATTACATTCCTACGTAATGAAGTTTAATTAGCAAAGCCAAGTTATCAACAACACTAACTCGATTATTAAGTACTGCGCTTCCATATAAATAAATTATTGTCTTGTAAAAGTCACAATATATCAGGCAAATAAGTAAATTTCAGGTAGGTGGCGAGAGCATAGGAATGAATGAAACGCTACTCTCTCTGTCTAGCGAATACAATTTGTCAAATGGTAGATATACATCACACCAACATTGTACTTAAGAAAGTGCGTAAGTAATATTAAAGGTGCAAAACGGCACGATCACAAATTTGGGACCAATTACACTGACCAATCCTACGTCAAGATTAATCACAATATATACCATAAAAGTTAGGGTAAAACAAAACATACGGCACATACAACTTAGGGGGGATATCGTAATTTTTTATCTTATGTGGTGAAAAAGAAAATATCCGCATTTTTTAAATAAGAAAATAATTTCAACAATAATTCGGTTACAGCGAATAGACTTAGGCATAGGACTAGCATGAAATATGACAAGACGTAATATCAATTACTCCCACCTTCAACGATCTCTATAGATGTGTCTGTGATGCGAGAAGCAGAACCAGTAATGAAATAAGGCTCAATATACCCTCAATATATACAATACAGATTATGCTACCTTTTTTCAAATATACAAAAAATTCCTATTCCAAAATTATTTGTTTGCAATACAGAAACCTATTTTAATTTTTAGGGCAAAAACCATCCGCATCGCCATTGATATTAGTAATTAACGAAACATTGTTCAAATAAGATTATCGAGTAATGTTTATAAAATGTTCATCTAAATGTTTCCCACAGCCAGCAAGTTATCTACATCTGTGTACACAGATATAGGTGGAAGTAAAACCCATCCGGAATTTGAATATGGAGTATGAAAAACAAAGACTAAGTACTCTATAACCACAGCCCATCATCTACTTAGTTGAATGCCCCCAATGTAAGTTACATTTACTCTATTATTACCGAATGCTCTAGATATCTGTATACGATTCTTAACAGTAACTTCTTTACATTTTCTTTTTATCTTTTAAGGACTTCCAGGCAGATCTGGTGTAGAAACTTATTTCTATGCTGGAAGGAGTGTACACCCCCTTTCTTCTCAACTGGATGACTATTGTAATTGTCCTTTGAGAAGGAAGATTGTATATATATATATGTACCATGTTAGAATTAATAGGAAAACAAATGTGACAATTCACTGGGAAGAAGAACCCACCATCATGCATGTCCAGACCGGTGACAGCTCCAGGGGCGACGCGCACGCTCTGTGCATGCGCATGTTGCGCATTGATGCGATTGACACGGTCCGCATGTCTAAGTGTGTTGGTGTTACTTGTTAAATCTGGAGGCTGACTGTGTTGGGCTGGAGGAAAAATAATCAAAACTTCAATTAAAACACCATTCCCTAATTCCAGGAACATTATCACACCAATACATAAAGCTTTCGATCTATTGGTAAGAGGAGACAATAAATAACTGTTATGAAATGGTATTAAAGAGTCTCAAGTATAAAACTACGTCGGGTACATGATGGGAGGCTAGAATATAAAATGGCAAAGCATAGGGGGATGCACAATAGGACATATTCGCCGGGACCCATGCATGTGTTCACCACACACCATCAGAAGTACAAGAAGAAACGTGTGAAGTGAGATCATTGTTTAATATTTACACCAAATAACCTAAGGCCAAGCCCAGCATCCGAAATAGAGAACAGGTTTGATAACCTGACCACATTGTATATGTATCTTAAACCTGCTGAAATGTAATCTTGGAAAGGTGTATCAACACGTAGCAGAGAAGCTAATTTGATATCGGGAATAGATTCCGTGTATACATATACTTGGATCTGTGAATGAAATAACATGCCAAGGCAAGACATGGTTTGATATAAGGATGTTAATCTTGGCTAGGTGAAAACGCAAGTGATCTCCTCAGTTGAGTGAGGACACAACTTCAGTATTGGCTTCGTACCTGTAATATTTTCATACAGCTCCGTGACCGCAGTACCTAGCGCAGGCATTAAAAGAACAATAATCTTGTACAGCTTTCCAGCTGGGTTGCCTTTACTAGGCTTAAAACAGTTAAATCACCTACTATATATTGTGTTAATATTAATGTTACTAATACAGGACACTCATGCTAGATATATGAATTTGTGTTGAAATGGATAGCATGGCTTCAAACTTTCTAATGGCCGTATACAGCCCATGAACGTTCACTACATACATAATATTATATATGGTTTGACAGTTGTAATGCCCATGCACATTCATAACAAATGGACATGGCTTCGCACTTTGTAATGTCTACCTACATATGGGTTGAGGACATTCATATCACATGTATGAGTTCACACCTGTGGATCTTACATGGAGGGAGCACTTTAATACCACATATGGCTTCACAGTACATAACACATACATGTATTGGCTCACTTATGCAATGCCATTATATATGACTGCAGGTGATAGTGCCACATATAATGGCCTAAACCTCGTCCATATATATTGCATAACTTGAACGACTGGTCATCTAGCTTCACATGTGAAACATTACTTGGCTAACAAGTAATGTAACAATGTGGCTATAGATTTAAAGTAGATAGCCTACCATCAATTTCTCTTCCTTAACAGAAAAAAGATTAATTAACCTCATGCCTTAGTATCAAACATGCAAAGAGAAACATTCTTCACTTCAGGAGCGCTCCACTAACGAAATTACATGTATTTTTTATTGGTTTTCATTAGTGGCCGATGCAGTGAGATACATCAGAAACTAGGGTCAACGACCAAACTGGCAAAAACAGTGGAGCACCCTGACTGGCATTATCTACCTATTTTCCGCAAACTCTCACAAGCATGGTACATTCTCGTCAATATCGTTAGACCAATGGCAAAACAAAATAAAAACTCGTAAAAGCTTAAGATCATTTGAACTATATAAGAGTATAGTTGGAATAATCGTAATGAAGGATGAATGAATTAAAACTTGTACTGACAATATTTTTTAACATTTTGGGTTAAAAAACATTTCGTTAAAAGTTTTACAAAATGGTTTCACTTCATTTAATGTAATAATATGGAGCCAGGCCTATAGTCATAATAATCTTCAGGACATATTCATTAAGATAGATCAATGCAAAAAGGTAATTGTTGCAAATATTTCTATTGAGAAAGGTTCTAATAAGGTCTTATAAATTATTTAGCTGACAGCTTCGTACCATCATAATTATCTAAAAAGAAGCATCTTTGTCCTCTTTAACGATTGTTTTATAAAAGAAATATTTTGCTCAGGGGGGCAACAGGCCTTGCTCATATCATTGAAGACGTAGGATGGGGGTTAGTGGGACTCGGGTGATGGTGGGGTAGAGACTGGTTTATCTCACTATTATAATATATGGTAATATATTAGAACATAACCACAAGACCACAGACCACCGTGAGGCAGACTGGTAAACACGAGGACTACCTGGTATAGGTTCTGGCGGCGGATACTCCTGCTCTATACTCGAGTTGGAGCCTAGAATGAAAAGATGAACATGTTGACGTACCTCCTCTCAATGCTTAGATTAAGAAGTCTTATCCAGCAAGACTACGCCAGGGTGATTTATATTACAGCCAGGGGATGACAATTACGTACTGGGGATGATAATAGAAGCTTGAGCTTCAATAGGGATGGGTGAATGGGGGTAATATATACTTACACTAAACTCTAAATTTAGCAAGTTCCAATGATGGGGAAAAATGCCAAAGGTGCTATTGATAACAGATAATTTTTTCCCCACAGGACAGCTGAGGTGTGACCTATTACCAAATCCGATCAGGGATAAACCCTCGGGACAACAGTAACTGGTATTCCATGACCATGGCCACTTATTACATACAAAAAGGGCCTGCGAGCTAATGATGTCCTATGATGGACAGCTTACCGACCCTCTTTGGTTACTATTGGCTTAAGTCGTACAGGGAGAAGGCTGGAATTAGGGAAGAGGGAACATGGGTCACCTAACCTATCACAGGATGATATCATTCCTTACAATCACTGAGCAGAGAGTAACTTACTTTTAGGCGTGGAATTTTTCATGAGGTCAGCCAAGGCGCGCCCGGAGGGAGAGGGAATATTAATATTAGCATATATGGCAGATGACCGACCAACTTCTTGTTGGGAACCTCGACTTCCCGGGCTGGAGTCAGAGCCTCCCCGATGCGAGAAGGGTCGCTGGTGTCGTGTCCGGAGAGAATCCTCTCCAAACACACTGTCATCGTCAGACGAGGAATCTGTGGGTGGAGAAGAGGCGAGGAGGAAGAGGTGAGCAAGGGAGAGTCTATCGACCGTGTGTAAGGAGCTTAATGTGTAGATAACAGGAAGCTTCCACATCCATACTTATATGGTAATAAATGCTTAATATACTATACAGGTTTTATATAGGTATAGACATAACTAATATTAACAAGTCCCCTTAAAGTAATGCTTCTATCAAATGGTAACTCTTCTTTTACAATCATAATTATTAATCATTTTACTGAATATTCTTCAACGAGTCACTCATTAACTCTATTTATTGTCAAGGTATAGACATATCTAATATTAACAATTCCCCTTAAAGTAATGCTTCTAGCAAATGGTAACTCTAATCATTACAATGATAATTATTAATGATTTTACTGAATATTCTTCAACGAGTCACTCATTAACTTTATTTATTGTCAAGGGATTTCAAAATTTTGTAATTCATATCATACTGTATAATTAGATTGATATATTCTATATTATTTATATAAGGTGAATGTGTTAGTAAAAGTTTACCTGAGAGGAGTCCTGTGTTCCCGGCATTACCTGCATCACGTCGGTGCTGGTTGCCATATACGGCTGACGTACGTTTAGAAGGCATCGGTAACATAGAATTCTTCTTGGAATGATTGGCGAGGGCTTGCATCACAGCCTCTGTACGGATCTCTGTCACCCATATAAAACAGCTTAAGTAAAAAGTGCCGCTACAGCATATAAGTTTTAAGTATTTCAGGCCAGATTGTTAAATTCTACTTATTTACTTGTTAGATGTCGCTAAGTGTATTCCAAGAGACTCTCACTTGTAGGTAGTTCCAGGCACTCCAGCAAAAATAATTTTGTTTGTTTGTTTGTGGTTGCTTTACGTACGCCCTTAGCAACACTCTCATAATTTAGATATTTCAGGTTGATCAATTTATTGTCGTTAATTTTCCAATCATAGCACATGTTCATCATAACAAAGGAATGTTTTGTGGTTAATACGAGTATTAGTGAGTACAAGAACATGAAATAGTTATTTAATATAGTTAGTGCATTGGCCCCTAAGCCATGTTACTTGAAGAAGCTTGTACTTACCTTGCCTTAAGTGCAGCACACATCACAGACATTAATGTGGCTCCTCCCCAACCCTTATACTACTACACAAAATGTATTCATTATCAAGGCACCTCAACACACCTTGGATATTAGAAGCATTTATATTTATACGGAGCAGGGCAGGGTTTCTGCTTTAACTTAACAAATTTCATGGGACTTTTTCCGAAAACAAGAATTACTACTTCATGGGTGTTTCAGATCCTCAGTCAACTCTTTCTATATATAAAATATGTGAAATACAGAGTAACACGGTGGGTGATGAAGAAGAAGATGATGATGATGCCAAGAAGGTGGTTGGTTGCTAGGTAAGCTGTTGCTAGGGAAGCTGTTGCTATGCTCACCTGAGTGATAGCGGTTGTCCTCTCGTGTGAGGCGTCGGTGCGCGCGACGTTGGGCGGCTGTGGAGGGGCTGGGGGCGGCAGGTACAGGAGCTGCAACGGCACACAAACATGGCAGCCACCACTGTAGCACAAGGTCAAGGTCATGAACAAGTCAACCCAAAAGGTCATGAGGTCAAGGAAGTCTATTATACCCACAATATTCGTTATAGAAGCATGGTTGGTTTGCGTCTGTCATGGTTCCAGTCCTCGAATATCGTCATGTCAAAAAGTCCATGCTATGAATTAAGACTCGGTCAATGTCAGGTTCTTGATTCAGTCAAGGTCATATCACTGAGAAAAAAGCATCAGTGACCTTCAATTGGTAAAAAGAAACAAAAACTTTGGGAATATTTGTACTATAAAATCCTACTTAGTTAAAAAGTTAACAAAGAACAAAAATAACACTATTAAACAGAAAATTTTGATAAACTTCTTAAGACAAAATAGCAGTCAAAATATTGACATAAAATGTCATAGACAAGACTGACTTGAGGGTATTCTAGGGTTGTGTGGAGGTGGGTTGGGTTAGGGCGGGGCAGGGGTGGGTAAGTGTGGGAGGCCGTCAGTGGTTGCTTCACGAGAGGGGCCTGCAGCTCTCCCGTCTCCTTAACACACACACATTGATGATGTGGCTCTCTAGCGTTTAATAAGCGTTGGATCTAGTGCACCTGCATGGAGGAGTAGGCAAGACATTTGGGAGGAATAACAGGCTCAGTAAAAGAGTTGAGGAGGAAGAAGAAGCATTGGAAAACTTGCTCCATTAGACTCCCCCACAAAGATCCAGCATCATTATTATTTTTATTATTATTATTGTTCTCCAATGCATCAAGAGGCCGCAGGAAGCAGAACTCTTCTTTTAAGAGGCAGAATTAGATAAAAGGTGTAGAGGGTGGATTAATTAGTTCGTGGAAGGCTATTAGATAATAATAAAATTGGTGCAAAACTTGGTATGAAAATGTCTCAAATAAAAGAGGCATTATCTGGACAAGGATGAATACATTTTGATGGAAATCTAAGTAGTCTAAAAATCAGCCTGGTTATTTTCTAAATGTTTCTAAAAACAGGATCTAATCAATCTTACTGCAAACACCAAATTCTGACACATAGATATAAAGAGCCTGTGCATTAAGACTAGTCTATCCAGACTAGGGTGATGATGAAACAGTTCACTGTAACCTGGACAGACTTAATTAGACTGAGCCACCGCCCTGGTGGTGAAGCAGAGAGTAAATTCTTATAGACTTAGCATCTAGGCACCCTGATCCACAGTCTGTGGTATTACTGCCCGTTTAGACAAGACAAAAGGCATTTATCTATTCATTGCCAGTACTAAATGATCACCCACACTAACATGCCAGATATGAATACAAATATATCATTCATCAGATCTGGAAGATGCGGGGCGTATAAGACTAGCAGATCAGGGATACATTTTATAGGTATAGTACATATATAGTAATAGTAAAAATACTATTCCTAGACACCCTAAATATGGGTTAATCACACAAAGTAGTGAAACTTGGGTTAATTTTGAGAGAAATTCACCATTCATGAAAAACACCAATGATATAAAGTGTAATGATAATAATTTGGGAATATACAGGAACAAAGGCAGTAAATATACTGTAATATATATGTTTTCTTTGTTTCAGTCTAACCAGAAGCCAGGCTATATATACATAACACACACGGCAACAAGACCACAGGCGCGCTCTAGTGAGCAACGCACGTGTCTCATTTATAACCTAAACCTCACCATGGTTTACATAGTTGTTATGGTAACTTCTGCTTTCTCGTGGTTGTGGCACTGAAATGATGAAATTTGGACAAGATTTTTTTTCTATCTTCCATCATGACCCAGGCATTTAAATGTACGATATCTTAACACAATATACGATGAATACATTCTAGCGACTTAATGTATTAGGTTGATCTAAGGGGGAGGGGAATCTGGTATGGTGTTCAGGACGGATCCAATATTTGAGGCTGGGAATCATAGCAAGGGATCACAGTAGGGACTGCGAAAAAGTTGTTGGATAGTTAAATGTTATAAAGATCATTAGTTTTTAATGTGTAACAGACAAAGGTTTTGACAGAGGGTTTACACAATTATGAAGATTCTATACATGTAGAGAATAGAGTTGTTAAGGCTAGACACCTTATCATAATTATAGAGTAGGGGTGAGGTCATGGCTACGCTAATAGCGGGGTGGGAAGGCTGCGGGAATCGGGATGAGGATGACAGTAGCTTAGATGACAGCATCTTAATTAAGATTTTACTGAGTCTGAGGCACAGGAATCCCATGTCCAAAACCATGTTCCTTTTGACATGGTAGGGGGTATGAATTAACCCACCCAGGGCCATAAGACTAGTCTTTTTATAAGTGGAAATTGGGAGTGGAAATGTAATTTTATATGTAATAGTGTTCCTTCCTAGAAGTCGCAGTATTTTAGAACTCTAATGCTCAATGGATGATATCATCATCATATGATAATTTCACAGAAACACTCAACAGATTGGAACAAAGAATGGATCCTGTATTCTCAAATTTAGAACAGAAGTTGGAAGATTCGGATACCAATGATATATTTAGGAATATTACGAAAGTGGGTATTTAAGAAAAGAACAAAAGTTTACAAGATATAATTCTCAAACATAGAAAAAACTGATAGATGTATAAGAAATATATTAAGATTACGTAATGGGTACAAGCCGTTTCTATGAGGACACAAGGAAGATGGTTCTCCTAAAGGAAATGCTAGGGATTCCCTTTACAGAACTGGGGAAAGCATCAAATACATTTACATAGGTTGGGGATAGACATTTCTTTACAGTGTCACAATAAACCAAATCACCAGTAGCCACTGGGACATGGCAGAACAGTCAGTTGTCAGTCACATATATGCTCACATTATTTCCCCCCAATAAAGATCATAGTATGTAATCATTTATATTGCTTGATTGAATTCTTTATTGCCCTAAGACAAAGGGAAGGGCACTGCTTGTCGTTTCCAGTGCAAGCCCTTTATATATAAAGATTAGTTCTTATTTCTTTTCCAAGTGATATTTGGGTATTTAAGAAAACTGAAGAATAAAACATCATGGAAATAGGTAGAAAAAGAGGCGTTAAGCATCAAACTTGCATTCTCTCAGCCAAATACGCACCTTCAAACCAAACTGGGGTAGAAAGGGCATGCACCCGCCCCCTGATTAATAACACAAGTGGAAATAAATGATTTTTTCACAAACACAATTTAGGTGGTGAATATATTGTTGTTTTGAAAGATATTGTTTTTTCACATCTTCTGTGCTTTGTTTTGAAGCAAACTCGTGACGTGTGAAGAAGTATAACCATACAAAAAACTAAAAAGTAGTTCTCGTTGTTTTGATTAAAGAAAAATCTGGCCAAAATGATACCAAAGCAAGTAGATAACGAAATGAAAAAGGAACAAAAATTGCAGATATAGAATTTATATTATATGGGTGTTTGTGTTGAGGAAAATTTTTCGTAGTTTGAGTAGTTGACAGTATATGGCGCTGGTGTAAGTGAGTGCTACCCCTGGTGTCTGTCTTGCTAACCTCGCCTACCTGGTCCCGCCTCTTTGGGGAGGTAGGGCGCCAGCAGTCGACTCCGCTTCTTCTCATACCCCTTCTGTGTGATGTCACCTGGAAAATAACAAAAGTTAAAAATAGACATTTTGGTCACTTAAGGAATGATCTTTGGAGAAACTAATGCCGCAAAAGGATGTGCCCCGGTGGTCAGTCAGTCATATGGGACAGGTTAAGTTACTGAGTGCTTTCACTTTTGGGCTTTAACACATTAAGGGATCAGATATATTAGAGACTTGGTGTAACTCTTTGTATGAGCTGTGATCTTACATATATAACAAGGGTCTGATTCAGTGATACACGGGATAATGGAAGTTACTCTGAATAGTATTCCTCCTATATTCAAGCATACTTGTGAATATCATGAAACCCATACAATGAAAAGCAAATAGCAATCGCGATTTCCCCCCTTTTTTAGGGGCAAAAAGAGACAAATTTTGATTAAATAAGAATAATCAGGCCTTTCGTGTTAACACCTGTGCTCTCCTCATAGCGCGCCTGAAGAGAGCCTGAGAAGAGCGAATTTTAGCGCCCGGAAAACCCAAGTACCCGCATTATGACTTTTTTGTGGTCTGCTTATTCACATTTCCTTGAATGTATAACGACGCTTATAGACTATAGGAAGTTATAATCACACCATTTACAAACTATATATTCAAGGAATTCGCGGAAATCCGACACAGAGTGCAATGTTTTAAATATTTTATTTAAAGCCGGGCCCACACATTCAAGAACTCGCAATTCGTACGAATTGGGGACTCACGAAAAGTCCAAAATTTTGCCTATGAATTGTCGTAAGAACCCATGTGAATTGGAGGTTTCTTCCTAAGAAAGCCCACACATTACCGAACTCAAGTATGTTTCTTAAGAATGATTTTGAATTCATACGAATTGTCTTAAGGCCAATTCGGTTCTGAGTTCTTGAATGTGTGGGCCCGGCCTAAGAAGTGTTCGCTCAGAGAGTACGATGAAACAGACTTATTTTAGCTCACCAGCATTTTTCAAACGTAAAGATCATATAAACACAAGTTATAATATCCCATAAAGAGAAATCGAAACGCCCCATTAAATATTAAATATCTTTCGGGATGGAGTACTTTGCATAGAACATCTTGCATTCAGCCCAAACTTTAAAGTAGACTGTGGAGGATCTATCATACTTTCCTTTACAGTGATTTGGGAAAAAAACCAAAGCATCATAGCTGCTCTCCGCCAAAGATTTCATTGACTTAAGTAATACACAACCAAAGTAAATCTATCAGAGCCATGTTGGGGTGAGAGAAAAACACACAATCTGTTACCAAAGAGCAAGTAATCTGACATTCCCAGGGGTTTGTAAAACCTCACATTAAGACTGTTATGTCTCTCTCCCCGAGTGAAGACTTTTTACACGTGATTTAGAGACCTTTAACTTTCTCTGGACAGAAAACACACCCCCTCTATCCTATCTGCCCTTCTTCATCGCCTACCCCTGAATTATCCTCCAATTTAAGCTCTATAGTTACACCCTGTGACCATTCCTAAAACATTTTCCCCCGAGGCACACATATGTATTAAGCCCAGAATAGCATCATGCCTACAGACCCATGTCTCAGTATTCAATGCATCGTATGAAAGATGCCCTGGGGGTCCTAAACCCAATGCTCCTTCACATATATGTAACTGTTCCCATCTGCCAAGTTGTTCTAAGTATGTAAAAGAAAGTGCGACCCTATCACTGAGTTTTTGTTGGGTTCTGTTATAGGGAGGGGTGCATATGATCTAAGATAGTGTTTGTATACAGTAGCTGACTAGAAAGGCACTAGTATTACTACTGTCTATTTATAATAGAAGCTCGTAATCTCACCTACGGGTTTGTCTAGGTTCACCACAGGACAGATAGGCTCCAGGCTTATCACAAAGTTAGGCATATTTCATTCATTCAATAATAACTCAAATATCACAGATAAATGCCCCTTCCCTAATCATAGAGGAGCCCACTAGGGGCACTGAGAGGGGTATGTAAATAGTTCAGGGGTAGTAGCTCCTCCAGCAGCAAAACGCCTTCCTTCCTCCAGGGTTGGTATAGACGCTGGTATTTGTGTCAGTAGTCTAGGTCTGCTATCAGACATATATATTTGTATTTATAACATATACCCCAAACTCCTGCTTCTCTATACACACATATAGCTCATATTTAGCTCCTCATCTCCTCCTCGGTAATGGTAAATCCACTTTGAATGATGAAAGTTGCCCAATATTTATCCTCAGAGCTTTGTAATTTCTTTTTTTCCTCTTCTCGTGACAGCAAGAAGTTATTTCCTCTGTTTATCCTGGCTTTGAGTTTTTATTTGTTTCTCCAGATTTATCTTTGTCTTTTGGTTCGTCTGAAGTGGCTCTAAACCAGTCTGTTTTAGGTTCCGAGAGTCGCTAGTGATGGACCGTATCTACAAGGTCGGTAAAACTGGTAACAGAAAACACCCACCTGTACAGGTATACTCATGTTCCCCCTGTCCATATAAGAGTCTGTACATAAGATTAAACTATGTACACATGTCCTTTTAAACCACAACACAAAGTCGGCAGTTTAGAAAGAAAAAGAGTGTAAGCATTTTAGAAGGATATCCAATAGGAAATAAAGCACCATATGCTATAAGCTCAAATATTCCTGGTATCACAACAGATCCTTTGAGCACCGACTCTAGATACTTTATGTTAAGCTTAACTCCAAATCCATGAAAGATGACTTGGTAATCCAACGATTTCTTATATATCCTTGATAAGTATCAACTACTCCTTAACGATATCTTCCAATAAGAAAGGCCGTTGTCAGTGATATAATGACTCATTAAGCCCTTCCCTTATTGACATCTGACTTATTATTATAATTATAGGGGATGTATCTATCATTCCTCCTGACTTGTCCCATTTCTTAGCTTGTTACTTGTTTCTCGACCAGGTGCAAGTGCTCGTGATGGCGAAACAGTAAGTGTCAGCTCAAACGTTTCCACCTGGAGACGATGCCAGAAATATGAAGGTGTAGGAGTGGGAGACAGGGAGAGGGGGTAAGTGGTCATGCTTGACTGGATCCTTACCCCTCATTCACGCTCTATTTACTTCCATATATAGATGCAGTTCCTTTGTGTGTACACACAGCTGGTCTTATGCATTCATATTGTAGCAATACACAGTCGCATAGCGTGCATTGTGTGTACAGCGTATTTTTAAATACACATATTGTACACATTCATTCTAATCTTCTACCTTTTCTCAGCCTCACCTTTGTCCTTTCTCTCTTCCTATCTCCGAGTCTCTATCTACCCCACGCAAGTGTTTCCTTTTCTTTTGGAAAAAAAATCACTTGGAACGCACTTTACATGACCTTCCTCTTCCTTGTTCTTCAGAGTGCCTTGAGTGCTTTCTAAGCAAAACAATAAGACTGGGAGAGAACCAAGACAAACGCACAACTTGGGAACTTTAAAACATATGATATGTGAACACGGCTTGTTGATCAGCTCTGCACAGTTAAGAAAATCTCTTTCCTCGAATTTCTACTGAAAAAGACATTTTCTTTGGCGCTTCCCAAGCAAAGAAATTGATGTTTATATTGTATCATTGACATGCTGGAAATGTCCTTGGTGAATAATAATGTTGACTTGGTGGAAGGTGTCGAGTGGACCTGACCATGTGACTGTCAAACTCAAGTGAAGCACATATTCTAGTGATATATGTTGCCTAAACATAACCACTGAATGAAGTAAGGTTGAGTATAACTGATAAATTCCCAGTTAAAACAATAATTATTTCAGCAGGGAAATTTACAGTGTTTTCCACTGGTCATGATCCAAAGTAGCAGCAATGGAAAATAAATCCAAAATGAAAGCGAAGGTGTAGGTGTAAAGTTTTACCAATACGAGGATCTTACGATTCAGAGCAAGAAATCTTGAGGAAACCTGTGGTCATTCTCCCAGGGTTGCTATCCAGTGTAAGAGTGTGGTAGGATAGGTGCATGATGGTGTTTCCATGGTAATACATACATAGACCAGCTGTCTGTGTGCAGCACAGCACCACTACCAACACCTCCAGCTCTGTCCCCCTAAATCCACTCTCTCCCACAACATGTATAATGTAGATATTGAGGCGAATATGTAAAGCTTTTTCCCCACTTCTACTACTCCTCGCATGCTTATCCTCAAACTCCTCCTCCTCCTCCTCCTTACGCTTTTCTCAGTCTCACAGACACGGGGCTATTTCACATACAAGTGGTTGCAATATGTGGGGTGGTGGATCATTGTACAGCGAACTTGCAGTCAATCCAAGGCAATTACAACATTTCCATCAATCCATTATGTTAGAGTAGCATTATTAGCATTAAGCCTGGACTCTCTGGCTCTTCCCTCTCTCCTCTCCTGCTTCCTCTTTCCCAACTCTTTGTCTCTCTTGCTTCTCTTTCACTGTCTGGACTCCCTCAGACGCTCCCCGCTGCACTCACTTACTTGGCAGAAAGCCAACAAACCCAACCACCAACAAGAGGGGCAAGGCAGGAGGGAGGCCAAAGATCTAACCCTTCACACTCAAACAAAAAAATCCCCACATATAAGGGCCAGACAGGGTGTAAGGACCATCAGCCAACTGAGATGTATTCCTGCTATTTTAGCATTGCTGAGAAAGTTGTGCTTCATAAGTGATAAATTTAATGATGCCAGAACCTGAGAAGATGAGCAGAAGGCCTGGGAACAAGTTCAGATTGGAGATCACTTGGTGGAGGAGTAAAGTGATTATATAGGTGAGGAGTATTTGAGAGCCCAGAGGCACAGGATAAGGAGTTGAGAGGGAAGGTGCTTTAGGGGAGGAAGGAGGAGGTGGGTAGGGGTAGGGGTCTCTAGGGGTAGGGTAGGCTACTTATGGGCTTTGATAAAGGTCAAGCCCCCCCCCCCTTTCCACCATGTCTGATGTGATTATACTCACGGATGGATTTATGTATGATTAAAATATTGCACCAGCTTCAACATGCCCACGTCCAAGGTAAAATGATTAAAATGTGATATTCGGTACGAATACCAGTTATATCTCATACAATTTGGCAGAGAAATACAGAGTAATGTTATTAAAAGGAGCACCAGCTGTTGAAGAGGCATTGTACCGAACTCAATGGTTCTTCTATTGGACAACGGTACAACAAGGTGATGAAATAATTCATCATCGAATTTTAATTTTTCACACGCCTTTGAAGCTAATACAATGGAAATATTTCAGGATCACTTGAAATATAGTTTTCTGCTAAATCGAATAACGGTATCACAATAAACAGCACTAATTGGATGCATTGTGTTGTCAATAAAAACAATAAATGTTTATATATACATGTTTATGTATATCTGGTTGTCATCAGCTCGATAGCCACTCAAGCTTGCAATATATTTTGATTGCATCTATTCAGAGCATTATGTTTTGGGTTATCCCTCTCCATTTAACCTGCATCTCCCTAACTGGCTGACCTGTTAACCCTTCATAAACAAACGCTGAGTGACGTCATCGGCCACTTTGCTGAGACTGACAGAAGTGTATCAGTAAGGACAAATGCTGAAGAAGTGGGGGCACTGCATATTGCAAATTTTGGGCAAGTTAGAAACAGACAGAGAGAAGCAGAGAGAGAGAGAGAGAGAGAGAGAGAGAGAGAGAGAGAGAGAGAGAGAGAGAGAGAGAGAGAGAGAGAGAGAGAGAGAGAGAGAGAGAGAGAGAGAGAGAGAGAGAAAGAGGAAATCTCCCCATTTCCCTCTGCCCCCTCTCTTCCCTCCTCTGGCCTCTCTCTCCTCCCTCCCTCCCTACAGAGAAGAGAGAGAGGGGAGAAGGAAAGAAAAGAGGAAGTCTCCCCTTTTCCCTCTGCCCTCTCTCTCCCTCCTCTGCCCTCTCTCTCGTCCCTCCCACCCTAGAGAAGAGAGAGAGTGTGGGGAGAGAGAGGGAGGGAGAGATAGAGAGAGAGAGAGGAAGAGGAGAGAGGGAGGGAGGAAGCAGACAGGTCACAGGAGATCCTCAGTAGTTACTAGCATAACATAATTGATAAAAAGACACGACTTAACATTAATTAGTGATGGTTAAGTTCATGGAATCCTTATTGAGTTCTGCTTACTAACACTATTTAGGTCCAATACTTTTTAAAAGAAATGCCACGTGTTATATATGTAAACTGACATACGAAATGCAGCAGTGAGTAAGGTTTATCCGACTCAGTAAAAGGGTATCTGTGTACTATGGGAGCAGGATGGGGTTGGAGTAAATGGGATGGGTTGGGGGTTTGATGTCAGGGATAGTATTATGGCATTTATAAGTGTGTCAGTAGGTAAGGAAGGGACTGGGTGAGTAATACCAGGTAGACATCAAAGAAATTCACATAACTTGGAAAAATATCTTCGAGGCATTGAGAATCCCTGTCATTGTCACTCAGGATTTTATAGGTAAGGAGTAATGCTCACATGAGTCCTCGAACAGTTGATATGTGTTATCATATGAATTGAATCACTACCCTGGGGGCATATTATACCTAATCTATATATGTATCATAATATGCGAGACTGATTGTTTGTATAATCGGATGGGGGACTGTGGGGTAGGGGTGAGGGGGATATGGGGGTGTCAGCTTGTGGCCAGGCCAAAGCAGGATTTCCGACCTATACTCCCTTTGTCCCTGGATCAGAACCTAATCTAGTTAGATTATGATCCACTAACAAATGTTGGCTGCTGGACAAAAAGGAGATAGCGATAATCCCTTCATACTTGAGTCAATCTTCATCTACTCACCCACCCACTAGGCAATACCAATCCTTCCAGTTTATCTACATCAATCTAACAAGAACATCCTGTTAAGTAATGACAGATACCTTTGTTAAACATGGATTAGCACTAGGAATTCTAGAGTCATCAAGAGCACAATTATTATTAATCTCTCGTAAAATGAAGGATCTAAATGGGTAAAGCTGTCAGGGAACTTGCACCCCCACCATAGGTCGAACAAAGAAACTGTCAACGAGAACTGAGGAAAATGAGAGAGCACCGCATAAAGAAGTAGTGAGTTACTAAGTTGACAAAATCAACGTCCTTCAGAGCATAGGATCCGAGAGACCCAAGAAAAGAATAACATGAAAACTAGAAAGCTTCCACAAAGTCACGACCATGTCAAACTAAGTACATGTACATATATTAAAGATTATGGACTGACACTGCGTAAATTGTGCGTGAGAATGTCCTTAGGAACTTTGACAAACAAGGGACTAATGTACAAAATTTAGGGAATAAATCTGTACGAAAAAGGAACGAAACCAATTAGCAGTGCATGAGTCAGTAATTTTTAGGTCAGGGGGGGGGGGGGGCGGATAACTGAAAGCAAAAGTATGGAATAATTAACACTCAGTCACTGATCAATTTCACAGGGACAAAGTATCCAAAGTATTCACGAAGGAAGATGAGAGAATGTGGATCAAACAGACGGTTAGGTATGTCAAGCTAGAGGGACATGCTGGAACATAAAGAGCGCTATGACAGCGGCATGAAAATGTCGTCTGCTCCTGATGAGAATATTAATGAGTGAAAAGGGCGTAAAGTCGAGGCGTTGTATCGGGTTCTGTGCCATGTTTGTTCACCTTCTGACTCCGGTAAATAAACAGGGACGCTGTGTGACGTCACATACGTGTAGGGGATGTTGGTAAATAAGACTGGCCTGTGTAAAGTGTATGCTCACTTTATTGACTCCTAGTCACAAATAACCACTAAACGCTATATAACTTATATATAATATGCACATCCCTTTCCAACACTAGTCGCTCCAACAAAGCCAAAAACAATTTAAGCCTGCTGCCATATGAGCCAGTTCTAAGACAGTCACTTCCAAAGACTGAATATGTACATACTTCTAGTTCTATTAACTCCCCCGGGTAGGCTGGACAAAATATGTTCTTTGTGTCTGAACGTATCTTTGTATGTTCCTCACAAGAGCAGTTGTTTGCTCTGTTCATCTGAAGAGGAATATCTACAAGTCCATGGTGCTATTTCTTCAACGGGGAAAAAGAGCAGATGTTGGACGAGGAAGATCGTTTTACTAGCAATATTCAAAGGATTAAACAATAACAATCTCTTATGCAATAGGATACCCCACAACAAATTTCACAGACATTCCTGTGGTATATGAATGACTTAGTTTTCTCACAGCAGATGTCTCCACCTCCTATCTACAGTCAGCTGGGGCAGAGGAGTGGATGATGGCTACTCTTCCAGTGTGTGGAAAGGTTAACATGGCAAGGGATCGTGTATATAAGCAACACAATCTACCTAACTGGAAAAAGAACCCACTTACAAACGTCCTTTCATTATATGCGCAGTCTTTTGGACCTCAAGTTGTGTCTTGAATGAAGAAATATCTCGTGTTTAAAACAGTTGCAAACACATCTACTTTTGTTTATTTTGGTCCATTAGAAAATCATTTGCTGAGCTTGAAATCGCTTTCACAGATTTAGGCATAGTTAAAAAAAGACCACTGTATAACTGCATGTCCAAATGGAATCCACCTCAGTAGAATCTGAATACCCCAATATAACAATGAACCTCTCCCACCTGCCCCAGTCCTACTATGCAGCGAAGGTATTACAATTGACCAAGGACATCTAACCTGCCTAATAGTTTATCAGCTCGCCATTTATCAAATGACATTCGGTTTGAATAGACGATCATAACTTGCCATTTTAATTTAGCCATTCAATCGCTTTCACCTTAAGTCTAAATGGTATTGCGATCTATCTATAACCTACCTGACATATCAGTTGCCAACCCTACACTGGTTTGTGATATCGGTGTGTTTTCTTAGAGAGTTGCTCCAAATATTCTCCACAGAGCTCATGTGGATTGTTTTTATCTAAGGAAAACGGTGAAACAACTAATTTTTTTATCAACCAACATCCATCCCAGTTCTGCGAGAAATCAGAAGCGTAGAGTCTATACTACTGACTGTTTGAGTGTATAGCAGACAAACATCGTGAGAAATTTAAGGAATAGATAACCAACCCACCTGGTCCTTCATCAGCCTGACTTCCAACATCTGCGGCCCCAGATAGATACATTCTAATAAGGGCGTGGAGAACTCATCTAAATAAAGCTCCAGGCTTACTTTAGCTAAATATTTAGATAGATCTTAAATGATATATCCTCGAATGACAGTTACTATTAGAATGTGTGATCTAACCTGAGGATAGAATAGATTACATCCTGGAGGAACTGTCCCAAAGTAACATAGCAACCCCACAGCCCCCATACGTGTTCCTCTAATCAGAGATAAGATATTTATCTACGGGTATCCAGGTATTACACCTCCTCTCCTCCAGAATATTTACATATATATTGTACATACATCGCATCAGACACGTTTAACACTTTACCAGGTTGTGGGATCGACTGTTGTTAGGTCTTGTGAATTATTTATAACTTTGGGACCAAAAGAGAAAACATAATGGGACTTAAGTGGTTAATATGTCTAGACACGAGCCTTTCTCAAACAAAAAAGAGGGTCATTTGAGGTCATCGTAGGGTCAGGTGAAATGAGAGGTAGAGTGATTTGTCATAGATTTATGACGTAACGCTTTCAGTGTAATCATAACGAGCCGAGTGGAGGTGGTACAGATGGTGGATCTGACACAAAAGAATCAGGGTGATACAAAGAGCTACAAAGAGGGGCATGGATCTACTATTTGAGACAAAGAGGGCCATCGATACACTATTTGAGACAATGAATCAGATTAGTAAGGAGATAGATGGGAGGGGGAAAGAGGGGGGAAGAGAGAGAGAGGGGGGGGGGAGGAAGAGAGAGAGGAAGAGAGATAGAGAGAAATGACCGATATTGAATGTAAATTTTGCTTAAATGATTGTTATTTATAGGCTATTTCATTTGCCATTCGGAAAAAAAGGGAAGAGGAGGAGAGAGGGGGAATAGGTGGGGAGTAATTTGCAACTATGAGTAAGACAAGCGATGCCAGACGCAATGAGGAAAATAGCAAGGAACAAGGAAAATGGAAATAGTTTATTAAGAACAAATGAGACAGAGGGGGGAGGGGGGGGGCTGTGCAAGGGACAAATAATGGGAGTGAGAAGCTAGTGGGGAGAAAAGAGGGGTAGGTTCACCATGGGGTCAGTGAATACCTTCAACATTACTCATTCTTAATAACGCCTACCAAATGACCACAAAACACAAGAGAATTGAGTGCAACGAATTCCAGCTTAATGCATGGCTTGTTCCTGCTGCCAACTATTCAAAAAATAACCAAAGACAGAAAGAAATCCCTACCCACACGATACACTATTCTAATGCCACTAAATATGACTAAATAAATAAAAGTCTCCCTTATCCTTCTCATACAACACAATTTCGGGGAAATTGGTAAATGATAATTCTACATTATTCTTATTTTTTGTGTGTGTTTTACTCGTTTTCTGTATAGAATATATCATAGATAAGTAAAGCACAAACAAAATCCACAATAAAACATGGGATCTTGAACAGTTTATGAGTCTCTTCTTACTCTTCTATAGTATCAGAACCCAACTCATCACACTTCTTAGGAGTCTTGGAGCTGGGGCCTATTAATTATCCTACATTCAGTGATTCTAGTATTTAAATGCACCCGGCTCTGACTGACAAGGGTCAAAGTGGTAAAAAAATAAAAATAAAAGATGGAAACGTGTTGCTTGTCACTTGTGTTTCAATGGGGTTAAATGTTGAGGAGGATTGAACACTAAAGCTGAGAGGGGGAGGCTCTGTATATAGCAGACCGTACCGAGGAATGTGTGAATAAATAAAGGCCAGACATTTTGGTGTTTGTGGAAGTTTTTGTGAGAGTAGCAGAAGGATGGGGACTCAAAGGTGGTAGTATATGTGGGGTTGGGCAGTGTTCAATACATTCACAGCACTTACACAAAATATAGTAAATCTTTAGTGAGCTTTGACAACTTGATTGGAACTACTGAGGAATCACTCGTTTATACAAAAAAATAAGACTATGTTCTCGGGGTTTTATCTGCGTAGATCTTGTGGGGGTTCTGCAGAACTGAGATTCATTTAGAATAATTAAGCTCACGAATATCATAACATCAACTGTGCAACGATATTTCGATGAACCATATCATAATTATGTTGTTCCAGTTGGCCATCCCTATCGACTCAATAACAATAACATGTCATAGCATGAGACACTGACGACTTCATGAACATTATAAATCTAAAGAACAGGTCTTTTTTGAAATAATGAAAACATTTTGTCATGGTCCATGTATTCCCACTACCTCGAGTATTAAGGTCGAACGTTATTGAAAGATTGGTACAAATGACGAAGTGACATGTGAGTTGTCATCGATAGGAGTCATTGGGGACGTTCACAAACGAGTTTTTAAAACCGGAGCCACAACACATGCTACATAAGATCACCTGTGACTCACAGATTTTCTGCAACGCAAGTAAGACCCTGTGATGCTTAATGCCAAAATATTGTTTAACACCAACAGAAACTGCCACCCACTTTCTAAATGCATCCTGTGTGAGCATGCATAGTCTCAAAATGTTAGGATTTCTTGTCGGTGCAAGCACGAGCGTATTAGCAAGTCTTGAAGAAATGTTTGTAAGTTTTGTTTGCAAGTTTCATACAAACATCCCAATCACCCATTAGATGATTGATGATTTTCCTCTCAAATGGGCAACCATAAAGGGTGGACAATTCCAGAACAAAAAAATATCAAAACTCCATTAACCATATACTTACCAGTGGCTTTGGAGCCAGGAACAAACTTTCACAAATCCAGATGAATCAGAGCGAACGTAACATTAAATCCTGAGGGTGTAGGGGGCAGGGAGTAGCAAACCCTGCTACCACCCTGCTACCTTGTTCTGTCAGTCTAAGTTTCACCAGAAACAGAGGACAATATTGAAGCCAGTGATAGGCTTCATCACTCAATTATCGTTCGGATTATGATTGATGGTACCTCCTTCTAGCTTCGTCTGAGGAACTAAGGCAGACAAAGGATCTAGCAGTAGATCATGTAGCTGAGGTACACACCCTGCCCCACCTACTCCTCCAGGGGGTTACTATGGCAACTCATAGATAGCATATGTCTCCAGTGTGACACAAGTATCGTTCTGGGAGCAGAGGTGAACAAGGTAAGACTGATACATTCTATCTAACCTGCACCTCTCACCTTTCTCTGCTTGACTTTTCCTTTTGTTCCTCTACGTGTCAAAAAGGCTGGCTATAATGCACTCGCTTTCTGTCATACATTGGTCAGATTGTGGTTCTTTTTCTAACAAAAAATTGTCTCCTTTTCTGTGGTTTTCACGCAATCGTTCTTGCTTCTAGACTCAATCCTAGTTGCCCTTCCCTCTCCACTAGCTTCTACGACTGATCCCCTTCCCTTTTCATCGACTCCACTAGCTCTGGCCACTTCAAATACCTACAGAGAAGTGGTGCCATGAATGGTGCTAATGTGGTGCCAAGTGCCAATGCAAGTTGTGTAGGTGGTGGCGTAGATGGGCTAGCTTTGTCCAATACTGCCAGATCCCAAACAAAAAGAGTCACTGAGGATCAGTGAGGTAAAGCTATCATTATGTAAAAGATGGAAACGGGTTGCAATAGTTTGAATAGGTCAATCCTCGAAGTAAAACTTGGAATGTTTCATTCACCTTGAGCCGACCAGTTTCCATCAAGAAGAAGGGTTCCACACGATTTTCCCAATATATTTTAGTCAAGTTGTTTAACTACACACTCATGGACAAATCTTGCCTCCTGCTCCTTCCCACTTTCTTTACCCAACTTTATCATTGCCAGCTAGAGAGGGGCAAGGCAGGAAATAGGTGGCATCCGTCTACACATACAGAAAAATACTCCTTATTGGCCACAGAAAACCACACTGCCATTTTTATAAAGACAACAGCATTCCCTCACCACCCATCCTCTAACAAATACCTTCCTCCAACCAGCCCACAACCCCATCCCCCACCCACCCTCTCATATCCCTATACATACTAGGGTGGTTGTTCTCCATAGGGAGAAGCCAAGGATCACAAGAAAAGTGTTCCCTGGTGTTTTAAAAACTAACCAGGTGCAACCCCACCAGCCACAGCAACAACCACAGCCGCAGCAGTTCCCTGTCTGATACACAGAGGGCGTGCCTGTGTTTCTCCAGGGTGTAGAGCCACACACCATCGGTGTAGAAGCCATTCACCTATACACCCAATTATAACATTTTCAAAATGTGTCTTCCCAGCTCGAGTTAAGCAGAACGAAGAGGCATGTGATGATCATGTAAAATACAATTTTCTAGATATTCCAATAACTAATTAAATAATCATTTTGATATATTTGTAGTCACTAGGAAACTTCAAAGGGTCTATCCATTCATTCATTCTATAACTAGTGGCATTTTTCTTAATCCCATGTACATTTTTAACTTGTTTTTCTCCCTGAATAGAAATCTGCAAGTGCACATACATTATATTGCTGCTCCACTATTCCTCCATTTACCCTATCACTAAACAGAAAATTCGCAATCATTCTATCTATCTCATAGTATTGGTAGATGATAGGGACAGGTCCAACTTGTGACCTTTTCCCCAGTAAGCAAGACTGACATGAGTACAATTTATAATCGGCGTTAATAGCGACCTTTGATGTATTCTTAACCTTGCGGTCCACCGTGAATCATGACCGAATATTATCCAGGGAAGAACACATGAACATAGGGAGCGGGGATGAGGGAATTATTTTAAAGGGCTTTGGGGGAGAAATGACACCATCTTGAACCTTCGTTTAATTTCTAACCAGATACTGTGGACATATACTATGACTGAATTATGTATGCATGTCACATTACCATCGACTCCCTTTGTACAACACAAAGAAATGCGATCCCATTCACATCAGATCGACAAAGATATATGATGCAGTTCTAATGCAATGAACCCTAATATTTGTTCGAGACAAGTAGCCAAGGTTCTATTATCTACAAATTCCATTATACATGGGACTTTAGTGAAAGGCAAGAGTTCAAACAATCATAAACTGCTCAATCAAATAAATGCCAGTATTTGACTTGAATGTCAGCATTGACTTAGCTTCTGGTACAATTTGTACTACCCGGACGGACGACAAGCGGGCGCATAATTCCAGTATCCTTGGAAACGGGGGACTTACCTGAAAATAGACAAACAGCGTAAATTAGACATGTGTACAATATTTATATATATGTAATTCAAGCAGGCTGACATACGATACAAACGTGGAGAAATCAATGAAAGTCAAATATAGACGTCACGAAATTAACCAGAAACATACACTTTTCTCATCAGGGGACGTAAAAAAAAGCCAGATGGGGATGCTATAGAAATGGGAAAAGGAAGGCAGTTAGGATGGAGGAGTAACCTGTACACACTTGTCACCCTTAGAGTGGGATTTTTTATATCCATGAACCTAACTCTTAAAATAAATCTTCACTCAAGCAAAGAGGGTGGATATCTAGTAGCCCCATTATGTGAAACTCGATAGAGACAGTCGGAGGATAGTACAGGACGAGCGCTACAAATATGGTAGAAGATATTGTAAAATTGACAATGTGTTGCGTTGATTAATTTCTCGCCCAACTACTGACCCTGAATTATTACGAAGAATGACCCGCATTTCTTCAATATAATGTAGGGGGATAAGGAGTAGAGTTAAGGAAGGAGACATATAGAGGAGAATAATTATAATAGTTTATTACGTGGCTTCATGGGGATAAAGTATATTCAGATGGTGTATACTGAGACATGCTATGGTAAATATATCAATATATTCATCATAATTGCCGATCATAACTGACACGGTCCCTTGAAACCGGAGGGCAACAAGGAGTGATGGTATTTATAGAACAAAATACTTTAAAGAATTTAAAGCAAACCTTGTGCGGCCAGAAATATTGAATATGGTATCATATTACTCTCTTTTATCATGCATAGATTTTTTCCCTACTCCCAGTCGTTCAGGATTTGATGTCGGGACCCAAAAATGGATTGAATGGGAAAAAATATTTAGTTGAAACATTTTGGTCGGGGCGAGCAGTGACGGCCGATATGTCTTCAGGCTGACAAGATAAAGGCGGGCGTACGTCAAAGACGTCACCGAGACGTTACGTTTACGTGATGTATCTGAGGTAACGCGGTGTAACGTCCCACGCGTCTTATACAGCGTCTCTGTCAGAGTGAAGTGTGCTTTCCATCATTATAGGCAGCAATAATGCAACATCTTTTACGGAGACACAGTATAACACAGAAGCAAGAGGGATTGGTGAGGTCCAGAGAGGAGGCAAGAGATCTGAGGACAAGCCGAGGATTACAGGCTTTACAGCGAAACAAGAAGGACAATGAAGCTATAGCTAGACATCAGGCCCCGAGGGATGCAGGCTTTCGATGGAAATATGTGGCTTTTATACATAGATCACAACTGAGTGAACAGATGCAAGAATTTCTCACTGAAAGTATGTATTGAACCATGGAAATTTCAATAGAAACAGGATCAAAGCATTGGATACATGAAGAGTATGTACATATGAAAAATGACAAGCAGAAACCACATAAAGGAAAACGCCCATATACATATATATGCTGCCGGCAAAATAAAAATAGTAAATCGGTGTAGTCTAGTCGGTGGTTACAAGTCCCCTTAGATGGAAGGGGAAACTTTCAAATTTTGATCGTGATTGCTTTATTATTTATGTTGAGTGAGTTGGGTAGTTTAAAAACATTTCTGCAATTATATGACCCATTTACTGCTTCACACTTGGTAACTTTAATATGTGTTGCATGGACGCATCAACACTTTCATACCGATCTCTGCCAATATAAACACATGATACAAATATTTTTCTTCACCGATTTTCGCTCTGTTTCTGGTAAATATACCTTTTACCAGTCTCCACTAACAGATGCTTCACGTATCCCTAACACAGATACACGCTTTTGTGCACACGGACCAAATACACACACTTAGATAAACAAAAACGTATTTCTTTATACATTCTTACCAACAAAATAGCAATTACTGATCAACGTGGGAATAAATGGATGCACACTTGCGCATACCGAGACACAAATACACCAAGTACACATACACAATCTACCCGCGTACAAAAATAGATACCGTGTACACACAGTCTTCCACATAACCACAAATTAAATAAACATACGCAATGTGCAGACAAACCCACACCGATCATTATACTGGTCAATATAACTCTAACACATATCGTGTTTTCCCAGCTAAGGTTTACCGTTATAACTCGAATATACTCAATACATATCCGCAGCCAATGTAACTACTAATGAACCGTTGCAGTTAAGGTCACCAATTGATAGATATAACGTTCAGGAAGGCCGGGTTTACAATCATTATTCAAATTAACCAAACCACTTTAGGCAGGGGATAATTTCCTAGAACAGTTAAATTAATATAGTGATAGCTGGGTAAATAAACGCAGCCAACCAACCAGCCAACCCTGAATCAGACATCACAGTGCAAACACCTACCTACGTAACTGCAGTTACGCAGGTACAAAATGGCGATGGGTCATTTCAAAACTTTTTCTATTTCAGTGAATCCTTGCAATATAAGACTGTTACTAAAAAATCTGAATCGGCAGATCGCTTCCTTTAGGGGTTATTAAGAGTTGTGTTTGGTTCAATTATGTACCAACATTTGTATTCTCTTGTAAATCTAAGAACAAAATATTGCCAAGTACCTCCGTAACTTAAATCTGCTACCTCCGTAACTTCAACGGACTTTTAGGCAAGTACCTTCGTAACTGGCATGGAAATGTACCTAGGTAACTCATTGAGTTGATTCTTTCTGCTTATCACAGTCATTTTATCATATTCATTTTTAGATACTCAAACCCCAGTCATAGTATTATTGTCACAAATATTGTGGCTTTCAGAATTTCATTTCATTGCATAAGGTATTGTTAAGTGAAAATCGTGTCCTTAAAATATCCTTAACCCTTACTGTTGCATCAGCCAATATCGTGTCCTGTTATTATTAGTATGTGTGACATCTCATGGATATATTTTTTTTCCCCAACACCGGGTCTTTATTCAGTAGTCAGACAGAATTTCAAGCTAAGAGCGGTTTACAAAATGAGGATACAACGCTCTGAAAATAAAGACAAAAGAGTACAATACAATTTGTTACACCTCGAAGCACATGTCTCATGGATATTATTAATAATTCCTAAAAATCATTTATTAAATGTGGTAGGGTAATAATGCTGACGTGATGCTGACAGTAGAGCTGCCCAACTCTTACTTTGTTACCTAGTATTCCAAAATATTGAGAGCATTAATATTGTACCTTTCTGTTACTAAACTCAGAGGGAATTATATTTCCCCTATTTATTAGATGCCTGATCTACCTGATGAGCCCATCAAAGGGGCGAAACCATGTAGTGCCAAACACCATCATTGATGGTGGAAGGGAACCCCCGGCACCAAACTCAGACACCTAGCAATATGTAAAGGCCCATTCACATTACGACGGCCGATCGCCAGGCCGGTTACTGGCAATTGTGGACAGCGGACATGAGAAATTGTGCCACGATTTAACATGCGCACTACAACGGTGAATATACGATGGCCGTACATCTTAAAATGTGGGCATCCCACTGGATTGTGTTGTTGATGTAATAAGAAAAGCTACTCAAATTGTAATGATCAGTTGATTGTTATTGTTGGGTGTTATTGTTGTGAGGGGTGGGGAGGCGGTTATTTGCTCTCAGATAGTTACTGCTTGTATATAGGGGTATCATAACATTCTAATACTTATTAATTACAGTGACAATAGCTACTGTGAACTTGATGATCAGTATTTGGGTCAAGTCGTCAGAAAATGTACAATCGGCAACTCAACATTCCTAGAAGGTTTTGCTAAATTAGGCTGAAAAATGCTGAATATTAGGAGTATATTTGACATTAGTTTGATTTTTAAAAAAGTCGGCCGTCGTAATGTGAGGGCCTTAACCAGGCAAGTGTTTTCAAATAAGAAACCCAGTTACGGAGGTACGCAAAAGTTACGGAGGTACCCAGTAATGTTTAGTGAGGATCGGTAGTACAGGCACATCAGCCACGAATACAGGCAGAATATAGCTTAAGCTAGTTTTATTACTTATAAAACATGTTGACCTGTAGGTTTCATAGCCCTACGAATGCGTAACAGCTATATCAACACTCAAAAATAGTCAGAAGACATCAGAGTTACGTAGGTCGGAAAATTGAGTTACGTAGGTACCTCGTGTTTACATCAATTGAAGTTACGCAGGTACTCCCGGATTTCTTTTAAGGCAGATAACACAAAAACGTCACCTTAATCGTAGATTACCAATGGTCCCCAGTATCTAGCATGTTCATAGCAACGTACACAACACATGACACTCTAGAATAACACCTTTAAACGGTCAAAATCAACCACTCTCTAAAACGATGGAAATGAACCTGCCGCCATCTTTGTAGCTGTGAAATGGGAGTTACGTAGGTTGCGTTTGCACAGTGAGACATGGAGCCTTCCCAAGAAATTAACAAATAGAGGCTCTTCCAGATCGTGACCTAACATAAGGCAGCCTAATAACTGCACTCATGCCAATGGGCAACACCAGGCGAGGATAAATAATTAAATTGTATTCAGAATTTCATTAGCTACGAATAATTCCTCATGTCCAGAAATGCCAGAATAGGGGGCCAAAACAAAACAATTCCAAGTTTGAAGAGAACGACCCAGTTTACCCTAACAACATACATCACACATTGACCCTGGAGCCCTGCCCTTTGACCCCGAGTATTGTTCATTTCGCTCCCAAAGGATCATGACTGAAAATCCTTGTATATAGGTCGGCACAAGGTCAACCTAGGTCAGCCTGCGAGCCAAAACTCAAACAACTTTTAGATCATCATTTCCATAGCTCTGTCAATGTTAGCTAAATTAAATAGGACAGGTCTTTCTAGTCATACTAAATTGGATCCTGATTTTGAAGGGCTGACAACTAAGTAGGTGAAAACCCTGTTTAGGATCCCTTTGCTAATTTGAGTGAACAGAAAACTCCTAGGTTTCATTTCCAACATTTTGAAAGTTTGGCAGTCGTAGTGAAAATTTCACCAATATACTGAAGATAATATTGTTTTGAAGATAGAGACAAGAATATCAAACACGCTAGCAACTGCTTCCCAATGTGTCTTCTCTATGAATAAATATGGGTATTATATTTAAATACTAATCTATAGCAATGGATATATTAAATGCACTTCATCATAACTTAGGAAATACTGCTGGTTACAATTATAAAAAGTCTCGATATCGATATGATGTTCTTTCAATGTATCCTCAAAAACACGACCACATTAATACAACCCTCAACTTGAGCTAAACATAACAAAACATAAAGACAATGTAACACAATTGGCATTAAATTAAATATCCACATTACGTAGACAACAGTAATCTGAGTGTTGCTTTTTGTCATACATGCCCACTTCTAGCAAAGCACAGTAGTGATTTTGTTGCCACTAGTGACTATCAGTGCTAAAACTATAAGAACCATTAAATCCTTCCAATAAATCTGGATCATTCTTATCTTTTCATTTACCCAAACCAATAAAAATCCCATCGCTATGGAAGCTGCTATGTTGTTGATAGAAATGTGAATACCATTGCGGACAGCAGTGTTATCAATCATGGATTTTTCGTATAAACTACGGTTTGCAGCTACTGGGCACATGGTATTCCAACCTATACTCCGAAAATACATGAAGATATCCCATAGATTCCAAAGATTGTTTTTGATACCTCGACTGAAGAGTACATCAGACATGTACTATGTAGGGTTAGTGTTGTGGACTGAGAATTTTACGATGGGAAGGTTTGCTACAGCGAATTCAAAACCTAGCCACCATTTAGTGCTGGTATTATCATAATTCAATAGTAAATGCTCTGCTCTGATTATCCAATACAGTATTTGCTGACGTATTCTCAAATTTATATATACAGGTATGCTTCATTTAATTGTTGCTGTTTATTTGAATAGGGGACATTTTAGCAACAAAAGTTAAAATTGGCTGGCTGCACTGTGAAGTAGTATGCCATCGAAGTGCAAGTGGGGGAGCTTCCAGTAGGAAACAGTGAGAAAAAAAAACCTTCTAACAACAATAGGTGCTAGTGCACAACCCCAGAAGCTAGAGGGACACCCTGTAGAGTTGAACTAGCCCCAACAACAGAAAATGTTCTCCACAAAAGTATTCATTATGAAAAAGAAAAAGAAATGTATCGAGAAAACCTTTACCTTGCTCTTCCAAAAGGGCATCCAGCATATCCTGGGCCTCCTGGATACTGATTCCAGGAACAGCATTAGTTGTAGCTGGTGAGGAATTCAGCATATTAATACTTGAGCTATGTGAGAGAACATCAGGAGTATTCCCGGCACTCACATTCACACATTTCTGTTCACCACCAATGTTACTAGGCCTTCCTGGGAGTTCCCCTTGTGTCTCCTCAGTAAGGCTAGAGGAGCTGGACACTCCCCGCTTTGACCTTCTCTTCTTATCACTGCTTTTTCTCCGAAAGCCTATATTATTCTCCTCTTCACAAATGTTTAGTCTTGTTAGGTCTAAAGGATGTAAATCACTTGTGGTATTCTGTGTGGCCAGACCAGAATTTGACTCGATTTTATTGATATTTAAGTAGTTTAATCCTGCCTTGGGCAGATTGGCTCCAAAACTGGTTTCATCGGAAGCACCAGAGTCGAGAGGTCTAGTACCATAGCTTTGGGTAGAGATACCTGAATCGACATTAAGCGGGCTGTTGGAATATTTGGCGATATTTTTTATATCATCACTAGTCACTGGGGCGACATTTTCTGGCATGAGATCCAAATTCATTGTTTGTGAGCTAGAACATGTATTTGGTTTGTCATCGCTTGTTTTCTGCCCCATATCTTTATTTTTATTTGGTTTTGAGTGACTTTTATTGCGTTTGTCACCAGGGATGTGGGTTGGAAGGACCTCCCTTTTCATTCGGTGCTGATCAGTGAGTATAGGGAAACTGTCCCAGAGATCTGCATTGCGACTAACCAACCCATCACTAGTCACCCATGTAATGACAGTGGGGGCACTCCGGGCTCTGTCTCTTTGACTTCTCGTCTTAGGAGCCTTTACCTTATTATACTCTGCCCTTCCCTTCTTACCACCACTCTCAGTGCTCTTCCTTCTCTCCACTCTGTCCTGCTTCTTCTCTTCCTTGCTGTCCTGCCTGTAGACAACACCAGCAGGTGTGGTGATATCCACTGATCCATTGAGAGGAGAAGAGACATCCCTTTGTGGGCTCATGCTCCTCCGCCCACGTTGGTCATGTAACCCCTCAGGGCTATAAGTTTTCCTGGATTTCAGTTCATGTTTAGGTTTAGAGCTGGAGGAGCGTGACCTCCTCCTGTCCTTGACCTTGGCTCTGGGTCGGTGAACAGGTGTCGTGTCGGCATCTCCCACCGCCAGGTGGTGGTACTGATGATGTCCACCACGATGCTCATGATTATGATTATGATTATTCTCATAAACTGACTTGATAGTTCCCATAAGCGCATCCTCACCGCTCAACACCACATTCGCTGAGGTGGCGAGACCAACACCAGTCGCTTTTGGATCAAGGGTTTCCTTTGGCTGCTTCCCACCAATGTTACCTTGTGTAGCTTGACTATGTCCTGTGTATTTCTCATCAAAAGAATTGAGAGAGGTGTTTGGCACAGAGTTGCTGTGTTCCTTCAACTTGCTGCTGGTAGCGGGAACATTCGGGTTCTGAGCTTGGGTTTTGTCTTCGTCCCGAACCATGGCATAGCTCCAGACTTTCTGGACGCCATTCTCCTCCCTTTTCTCAACTACCATGAGAAAGCGAGACGCTGACATGGTGAAGTCTAAGCAGGTCACAGGAACCTGGACCAAGGTAATTAATTAATGAACAAACAATCAATACCAAACCGTTGTGCTGGTTATGTCCAGGTGTGTAAATGACATGCACAGAGTTATTGCATCCATGGTGGCACGCCGCTGGCATGAAGGTCCTAGATCAATATCTTCTATCCTGTCATCTGAGTAAAAATGTAGTGAGGTATACTAACAGGTAACGCTTTTATTTGGGTTGAAGTGTGATAAAGTAGCAGGTATTCCTTATCACCACCCTGGCAAGACGAGGACCCGAATAGTGAACCTTGAAAGGTTTGATAGGCGTTAACCCAACCAATAACAGTAGGCTTTACTAACGATCATAATGATAAGGTATTTCCCATTGCTAAGTTTGTTTCTTTTCTAAGAGGAGGTTGTGAGACCTACTCAAAGAAAGAGACGAGGAAGGTGGCCAGACAGAAAAGGAGGTGGAACATAGAGAAGAAGAGAAGTAAAATACACAAAGGTCTAACATATATGAATGCATTGGTGTATTGATGTCTATAGGAGAGAGGAATGTGTGAGCATTCGACAGGAGTGAATAAGAATTCTGTTAAGCGTGACGAGCTCACGTTTAGTACGTAGTCATTACAGATATAGTTACCGTTAGGTAGACTCATAACAGCAGCTCTAAATGGGTTCTGCCTTAGAGTAAAAGGGAATGTGTGTGTTAGGGATAGATCGATACATAGACAGGTACAGAAGTGAGGGATAGATCGATATATAGACAGGTACAGAAGTGAGGGATAGATCGATATATAGACAGGTACAGAGGAGAGAGACAAGAGAGAGAGAGATGAATTATGAATTAAAATATCCTAAAGAAGGGAGGTAGGCGCGGAATCGTCCAAAGGGTATCAGAATGAAATACCTTTCTTTATTCTGAGGTGTGAGAATATAGATGTATCTGCGATTATGGTGAGAGTCTACTTGTGAGTGAACAAGGAAGAAAATTCCGGGAATTGAGCCACCAAGATTAATGAGGGGAGGGGCATATCTGAGTATCAATTTGATTTGATTTGTAATGATAAGTTATAGACTCTAATGGATGATGGCATCAGATAAGCTTGCTTTATTAGTTGTTATCAGAACCCTTATCAGTGTATACATTGTATCATATATACAGGGTGCATCACGGGTCATCAGCTGTAGCAATAATGTCTGCACACAACACCAGACATGGGTGATAAGATATCTTTACAACAGACCACCGGACTAGATAGGTCTAAATAAGGAAAGCTCCTATAACAGATTAATATCTCTTTTTGGCGTAGCTTATGGGATTATGAATTTATAAGACATCTAAGAGCTTCAATTACTCTTGACCTGAGATTAAATCCACATACTATTTAAAGCTTGGATCTCTTACTCCCAAGTTGCAAGTAAATCATACAAACTGACCGGCGGATATGTAATGTAGCACCTATATTAACATACGCAGGTTTTAGACTACGATCTAATATTTTGATACATGTTGAACAAATAATTCTTTTGTGGGGGCTAATTGTCATTGTCATTATCATTACAAATTAAACAAAGGACGACTGAAAGGATAGACCTGGAGAAATAGGAAGTAATTGGGAGTCAATTACAGCAGGGAAGGCAAATGATAGCGAAAGAGAAAGAAGAGTAGGTGAGGAGAGGTATTTGATAGGAGATATAAGTCAGATAATATGAAGTGCGATGGAGAATGGGATTTGCCACACAGACATACAAGCTTCATACCTTCACAGCAGGGTGGATGGTGAAGAGAGGTAGAGGCAACATGGGTAAGGAATGGGCACATTCCCCACCAGCCCTATACATAAGTATGTCTGTGTACCTGAGACTTAGTCTGGCTATTTTTTCTCTAATTTCTCTCAAAGTCTTAGAGCATGAGGGTTGGATGGAGGGAGAAGGATGAAGGGCAAGATGGGCGAAGGGTAGAATGGGATGGGAATCGGGGTAAAATAAGGGAGGGAGATGTGGGATAAGTTGAGGACTTGAAAAAAAAGGTGGAGTAAATGAAGAGTATACGTACGTAATTGCTCAGAGCATTACTGTGAGGTATATAGGGGAGTGGATTAGTTGGAGTTGGATAAGCCTGGCAGATGAAGCATGAATCCAGACATAACAAACAAATCCAGACATTGGTAAGTCCAGGAGAGAGAGGGGTGGGAGGGGGTTGGGGGAGGGTGCTAAGGATAAACTAGCAATAAAGTGTGAGCACTGAGTCCCGCTGGTGTGAGCAATGCAGATAAGAAGAAGTCAAATTTAAAAAAAAAGGATCGTGATAGATTGATTATAAACCAAAGTGGAGAGACGAACTGGATGATACAGAGAGAGGGATAGGCAGATGTGTATGATTAGATCGAACAAGAAGTATGGATATTATTTTCTATGAAGTGAGAGGTTGTATGAATAACTGCCTAGTGTTATAACCGCGGTATGTAATGTAGCATGCCATATATATCATATAGACAGACTACATAGTCTACATTCACACTGTTCTCTCTTGTATACCTCTATACAAGCCTTTCACAGCCACACACATACATTCACATATGCTAACACGAACACACAGAGACTGGGTTCAGGTGATACCAGGGATTGTGTAGGAAATTAATTAAGACTCACATTTAGAATCCTCCCATAGAGCTTATTTACAGTAACTAATATCGAGGGCGAGTAGGTACTTTTTTTTTATATTATTATTATTATGAATGACACAAAAGTTAGATTCATTCATATTGAAACGCAAAGTAGGATGGCCTATTCTATGCGAGTAGGTAGAACTCCACTCACGTTAAGTAAGATTATAATTTATTAACCTAATGCTCCTCTCCTGTGTTTACTGTATTTATTAACTGGGTCAGTCTCACACAAGAGTTCACAGCGGACATGGCCCGGGGCCAAGGAAGAGGTGAAAAGTTTGGAAAGGTGGGGGGAGGCCTACCCCTTTGGGTCCCCCTCGTAACCAGCTGATGACCCCTGACCTAAGCCGGTCAAACTTACCACTGAATGAAACAGAATGACAAAGGCACATTGTACGGCCAGGGTGGTGACAAAGAACTGGGGTATGTAACCAAGGTAAAGTTTAAAATACCAGCGTTCTCTTAGTTAGTATAAGCCTCTGCCTGCTAATCTTCCTCCAGCTCCATCTCTTTCAAGTTTCATTATGAGCTGCGTTCCTCTAGTTTTGGTATACAGTATTGTAGTAGCCTTCGTTACCTCCAGGATTGATTCTGCATAGATAGAGCTTTGAAAAAAACGCACATTTCCTTCCCGTGTCAGAGTGGTGAATATTAATCCATATGTAGCAGACGACAATTAATCCCGGCTTATAACAACTTTACTAAACGCAGACGACATTTCCCTCTTCCTCCACTGCCGCCTCCTCCTGCGAGCGTTGTGGCGGCGTCCCACACTATACTATACTGGCTGGCTGACGGAGCAACTGAAGCAAGGCTTCAACTAAAGTACAGTCGGGACCAATCATTTTGAACCGAAATTTAAAAACCACCCAAGAGAGCAGGGCAGGGGCATTTATCTAACATTGTAGACGGCCCAGAGACAATAAAAACGATTTTCTTCACAGGAAAGCTATTTCAGAGAGACAGGAGTTTCTCACAAAAGGGAAAGCATAAAAAGAATACTTCGACAAAGTGTAATTTATTTTAAAACACACCAGACGATAGTATGGCAAACATTTCGTTTCATAATAATGCCGGTTTTATAGACACTTTGTTGTGTAAAAACAATTTTCCCCAAAGGGCAGGTCACAGTTCAATGTAAGTTTGTACACGCTTAGTAGTATTTTACTACTAGGCCCTAAGGTACAAGCGAAGGGTTATGTGTTTATCCATGTATCATGTTTAGCTGCATATGATGGAAAATTCAGCAACAAACATTGACCAGTTTCTACCCATTTGCAAGTATATTTAGAGGAAGTTTCCTCTTCCTCTAATCTTTCTCTAAGGGGGAAGGGACTACTAGCCGAACTACTGACTATTTGTGTACTGGGGTGTAAATAGATGGGAGCAGGCAATTTCAAACTGACAATCGAACCTCTATTTAGTAGCTTTTAGTAGTGTGAGTGAGGTCTGAAGTTTTAGAACAGATGGGTCACAATGTATGAGGAAAGCAGTTCTCTGGGGAACTCCAGACCTAGACTGCAGTGTCAGAGCTCAGATTTAGTTTCACAGACTCTAGAAATGATGAAGTCAGCCGACTGTGAAACAGGTCGTGGAGGTGAGGAAAAGGAGACCTCGTTAGTGAAGTACAGGTTCGAGGTGTGAGTGAAACGTAGCGGCGTGTGAACACAGCAGCACCTCTCTCCTGGACGGACGATGGATGGATGATACACTCGTACATGTATACAGACAGACAGAGGCCAGAAGTTTTTTTTATTTTTTCCCCCCAGAATCATGATATCAAACATTCATTTTGGCAATTTATTTCGGTTTATTTGAGAGAATATTTTGACGTAATTGAAAAAAAGTTAGAAAAAACCCAATGATTAACAGTTATCTTTGAATTTTTCAATAAACAAGTTCAAGTGTTTTTAACTTTGAAAAGAGTGTATGATCCGGATGTATGACGGTGTCGGAGGACAGAGGGACATGGTCAGTTGGGCGCTTATCCAAGAGATTAATTTTAGAGTTTAGCACAGAATGTGAAAGAGTATATGTGACACGCCCTTGGTATGAATAATTAAAACTCAATGCTTGCCACGGGGAATTCTACGCCGAAATATCCAACAGCAAATCACATAAAGTGAGAGGTAGTGAGCGAGTGGAATCAGTGAATGAATCGGCAAGTTTAATGCTGATGTCAACACACCCAGAGAATAGGGGTATTAGCTAGATATCCAGACTACCTTAAATGGGGATGTGCAGGGAGTGATATAATAGTGGGATGATTTTCGGTTAAGGGAACTGCCCTTATTGTATCCCAGCTAGTGGCATAGAATACATGAATATATATAATAATATTATGATAATTCAACAATTAATTATACAGATACATTTTTCTAGCAACATGAAATGGTAGCGAATTGACCAGGATGCAGACGTCTAACCTAGACCTGCCCCCCCCCCCCCCCCCCCCCACCACAATATGGCGGAAATGAAGGTTTAATTCAGCGTGCAGCCAAGTATTTTCCCCATGTTTGTTTTACATGATAAGGTAGGTTAAATAAGTGCAGTATATGCCCAGGAGAAGCCATCACCCCGGCCCTCACTATTTCATCCAGCTTTTTAAATATAGGCACATGTAAAAAGAGGAATGTGCATTATTACCACATGTATCCATATAATATGCATCAATCAAAATGACCTAAGAATAGCTTAACGTTTAGAGATCTCAAGCTGCATTCATTCATCATTTTCCTACACTCACATGTTTTTCTATAGTATACGACCCCCCTAATTTGCTTCCCCCGAATCCGTCCATCCGCTCCTTAATAGCGAGAAAGCAGTAGCTCGTGCATTTCCTTGATGTTGTGGTTGCTATTAGCCTTTCACATGTAAACATGAAATTTCAATTTGACTAGGAAGATGTAATCATGAATGCATGAGGATGAGGGTCAATCAAATTCACATACACATAACACTAAACAGGAACTAGACATGACCTTACATGGACTTTACTTAGGGACAAGCCAAACCTACACTGAAGCAAGCCATGTGAAATAGCTCTCTCTCATTGCCTACTTCCCCCAGCTCTTTCATTTTCTTGGTCCCTTTTACATTCCAGGTGTATGATCCACATTTTCACATTGGCTGCCCAGCGCAGTCTGTTTGGTAGACGCAGGGAATAATCCGCCCAGTCAAGTGTATTGTAGGTTAACTCTAAGTGCTGACATCTGCAGGCAACGATGAGTAGTAGTAGCAAAAGTCAAGAGTTGTCTAAAGAAGCAGAGTGATGTTGAACTTAGGAAGGGAGTACTTCACTTTTTGTTGTATTCGCCAAACGGATAATGTATAAAAATAAGGTACTCGTATAACACCTAATAAACATTATTTTCGAATGGGCAGAAAGTCCCACTAAGAAAGTGTGAGGTCAACAGTCCAAACTTAGTATTCGGTTGAGTCAAACCACTATTAACATAGCTTAGATAAGTAGTAATACAAACATAATTTGAATAAGTGGTAGCTTCCCTAACTTCGGAAGTCCAGCATATTAATGTAAGTGTAGACATATATATATTTAAAACTATCTTTTTGCATAAACAAAAATGGCGCTTAGGAGGATGCAATTTCCAATATTTTACCTTTATGGAGTGATGACACATTGTATTCATGCCTGACAATAGTTTCTGATAAGCAAGACGTGTAATAGCAGTTTAATTAAACCACCCTAAGCGTGTCCATTCCATTCAATGATGAAACCCATGATTCCCCCAGGACCGAGTTGTATAGGGAAATGTACCACGGGAACCCTACAACCCGTGGGTACAGAGACCTGGGATTCCCCTCTTCCATCAGACACAAGTGGGAATTCCCTCCCACCTGAGCTTACATTATGGAGATATTGCTGCTCAATAATACATGTGCGTGCTCGTAAAATTACCAACACTTAATATGACAGGTGCAATAATTTGATAATGCGATGATTTGCACTGCAATGTCAAAAAATACATATGGCAAAACACACAGACTGGAGTGCATATTCCCGGAATGATAAGGGATTAAATACCGTTTATACCCGTCATGAGAGTGTAATCATTTACTTTCCATACTTACACAGAAATAATAATGTTCCAGAAAGCGCGGACGTATACATGATAAAGTCACTTACTTACTTACAGATCAGCAATTAGGGGATTGAAAAGTGGGAGTAGATCGACTTACCTAAAATGAAAAAAAGAGAATGAATTACATATGTTGTTTTTAAGACCGTACACATTTACATGTACATTGATTGAATGACCAGATTTCATATATGTAGACAAGTTTTTATTTACGTTATTAAATGAGTTTATTTCCAGACTACACAATGAATAGTCTAGGCCCAGATCCTCTCAGATCAGAATGGTATGTCAGTGATTGGACGCCTACTGCGTAGTGGGTTTCCATGGGTCCTAATGAGAATTTAATGATATTTTGCGGTTTGAAGCGAGAGGATTTCCCTCAGTATGGAGGGACTCTCTTAACTCTGAGCCTAGACTGAAAAGGGGACGCATGTCAACCGGTATACCTTTCCCTGTGGAGCAATCAAAATATTGACACGTATCGTGAGGTCTCATACCCTGGCCTGCATATGATAATAACTAGGAAAAATAGGTAAGAGTACTCAGGAAACATTGGGGCATGCTGAAGTGGATCGAATTCATAGAAAAACACTGCAAACCAAACAGTAAAAAAAACGATTGGTTTCCCCATATATTTCCTATCGTCATTGTGTTTCCAAGTTACCTATAAAACAAACTGAAAGAACAGCAAAACAACGCATATGTTTGATTTAATCAAATATTTTTCACTTCCAATTTTAGTGTAATTAGAGATAGGGGGCATAATAAGGGAGGACCCAAAACCAAATCAAATCAACCACATTCATGGGTCCCCGAGCCGGTTTCAATTTCAACATTCACATCCAATATTGCAAGATTTGATCTAATATCATTCGACAGCAGCCTGGTCGTTATTTCTAAGGAGATACTTCAGGATAAACACATTGACATTTTTGGTTCAATAAATTATTTTATTTAAAAATGTGCGAGTTATTATTGGATCATCTGTCAGATTGCTTATACATGTACCAGGTCCTAGTATGAGACAAGAGGCTGAGATGAGCTCAAACGGTCTGTTGGTAAACAGAAACTGATTCCCACGGTGATGATCTCATGCATGAGGTGATCATTCAACCCTATCGCTTTACACAAAAATACAGACATACATGTAATCGATCTCATTTGTGGTTTTTCCCGCGACAGCGGCGCACTGAACTATTGACCTCCAGTTAAAGAACTATTTTCAGACACAATGGTTGAAAGTCGCAATTCATAATTCGGGTATGAAGACACATATCTAGACACAACACACAGCTTAGAGTAATATTCGGTGTATGTAAACGCCTAAGGATGCGATATAAAAAAGTACGGAAGAGGCCATTAAATAGAGAAGATGTTTGGTTTAAGGCCGAGATTCCCGTTCTTTATATAGCAGATATTATGAGAAGCGATTAGGGACAGGGATAGGCATTGCAACCATTTGCTGTGCTAACAATTTACTGATAACAAACAGTACGATATCTTTGAATAGAATAAAGGGGGTAGGGGGTAAATTCATTCTTTAAGTATCACATTTATAAGAAACACACCTCTATTTACAACAACGAGTATATAGGGTTCACTCTAAGCTCGTTCGTTATACAGACAACGGAGCATAATATGAAATAAAATGCTCTTTTTCAAGCACACAATAACTCATCCAAATTATGATTTATAGCTGACCAAACTTTTGCGACAAGATAAAACTGTTTTGCAACTTTGTCAGTTTCAATGGTCTGAATGAAGATCAACATTTAAATGCATTTAGCCCTTTTTATGTGTGAGCATAACAAAGGGAAACAATTATATCATGGTTAATATTACGAACATTTCCAAGGGGTCGATTCCACCCATTTTTAGCCTTCGTTAACCGTCTGGAAAATGGCTGACTGGGTTCTGATATACGAGTCGAATGTAGCAACCCTGGAATCAGGGTTTGGTCAGAGAAACAAAACACTTCTCTCAATAACCACCACGAGCTGGATCTATAGGGAGGGGGGGGGGGGGGGGGTGCTGGAGGAGGAGCAGGAACTTGACCCAGTTCCAGGAACTGCTCACTTCCTGTTCCCTGTGAAACGACCACAAATCCCATTTTGAGGAAACAGCCATTTGCCATCAGCAACCATGAGACTGATCCAGTCATGGGTGACTTACTCGGGAATTATTCACCGTCAGACACGGCTAAATAAATAATAAGGGGAATTGTGGGCTGAACTAATCGATTCGACCCATTCATAGATTAGTGGTAATGAACGCATCCCTGAACATTATGAAATGAATGCGATAAGAAAATCCCAAGTGTCACGAGGACTATCAATTCAGAAATGCTTTCTCTGATTCAACCGATAGGTTTTTTTATGACAATGATTGATTCATGGGATTATTAATTACCATGGACCCTTAATAAGGCCACAATAGCCGAAGTTAGCAATGTTAATGGAAGTGAAAAGGTAGTCTTCTATTTTCATAAATGTATCAATAATTAAGGGATACCAATGTCAATGAAAACCAATACTCCTAATCAGAGAACTGAGAGGTATTTCCCTTTTGTTGCATGGATATTCATTACCTCATGTCAATTGGGTGGGGAGGGGATCGGTTGCTTAGTTTTAATATTGATATTTTGATGTAAATTTAAGCACTGCAATGTTATAAAGAATTAGTACTAAAATATTAATTCATATCTATGCTCCATCTCTACTCTATGGAAAAGAAGGCCTGGTCGTTACATGTGTGCTAGACCTATGACCCAAATTAATCTACTAAGTCCCGACAATGCCTTGAGACATGCTCCATTTTGTCGGAGTCTAATCTTTTTTATGATGGGTTTTCCTTTGCGTCCTGACTTATTTGTAATGCATATGTCTGTATGGTGTGTAAGAAAGTGGTTTAAAATACGTGAAAGCATTCCACTCCTATGTATGCCTTGGTGCTACTCCAAGGTGTTATGATAGTGCCATTCACAAATAACTCGGCATCACATTATTGTATAGGATATTCTTTAAATGGCCTTAGTTCTATATGTTTAACTTGTTTGTTCCTGGTGGTGAAATTGATGAAGGTGGTTCATGAGTAATACTAGAGATGTCCGCCTTCCCTTTAAGCAGATCACTCATGTAAGACTGAGGGGAACTACCAGGAACACGAGCCTTGACCCAAGTAAACACACACTACAAAGACTGGTGAGGGTAAAGAATGTGTGTGGTTCTTGTTTCCTCTACATCCATCACTCTATGCCTATGACGCTTACTTAGCTAACAGAGAAATGGTCTCCAAATGATGAGTTCCCATGGTTTTCATTAGATCCATCTGTCACTCACGACTTTAACAAACCACCAACATTTTTACCAGCCCACACTATGGCAAATAGGGGCTAACGACTGTGGCAGTGTACATAGACTGGATGGATGGTTGGAAGGGAAGGGATGGGGGTAGTTCCTAAGCTATAATATGCAGGATTGGATGGGGGTTGTGTGTATGTGTGGGGGGGGGTCTGGGGGATGTCTCTGCTCTGGCTCCACAACCCTGATATGGTGACCCCTAGAATCTGAGCACTTAGGAATCAACACACATAATAGATATGGTGCCAGGGATGTATGTGTGCCAGAGAGTGTATTTCCAGCAGTATTCTAGGCTAGAATAGTAAGATTCCGTCAAACAGATTTATCGGAAAACCTACTGAAACCTAGCCAAATCTAGCGCCAAGTGTAACCACCAAAAAAAGTTCTCAGGTGACCCACAAAGTTATTTATGACAAATACAATGTACTTTTTGAAAGCATTGAAAAAAACACCCACCCATTCATTCAAGGAACACGCACGTTATGATAAAAAATAAGAAACTTTTAAATAGCAATTGCCAAAAAAAAAGACATTAAAATAAGAGCCAGAGGGAATGGGACAACAATTCTTCTAGGAGACCTGTAGCCGGGAGTGCAAGTTGTGATCTTAGATTAAAAGAAACAGATTAAGTTCTCGGAATTTTATGGCTTACTCCCTGCTGAGTCCTGGCCCAAAGATGAGCCAGAACACCTGTGGTGCAGGAGGGCTTTGTGCACCATGATGGTCACCGCCGATGCCACCGCCGATGCCCACCCCTCTCCAGAACCTCATGACCTAATTGCTGGATATTAATTATTGGTACATGATTAATACAAACTATCATTCATACACATTGCACTCTTCCAGAATTATATTCCCCATATTGCAAGCATGATTTTGGTATTTGATTTATCTCTCTACTATACTTACAAATCAAGTTATAGTTAAATTTCTTTGGAACACTCATTTGAAAGAACTTTTTCTTTTCAAGATTTTTATATTTCCTAATCCGTCCTAATTATTGGGATTTGAGTATGTGATTCTTGAGAAATGTAGCTTTCCTGTGGTATATATGGTTAAGGTGTCGCACAATGTCGCATGTGGAAAAAATGCAGGTAAAAATGATGAATTTTGTGTAGTTGGTACTTGATATCTCCACTTGTACTGCATGTATTTGAACTGGGGAAGGACATTTTTTCTGCTCTTTAGTACCTACTTGATGTTGTATGGAAATAATTCTGATACAGGTAACCAAAACTCAAAAGTTTAAAATGATTTTTTAAAATTGCAATTAAGTCATTTAAAATGGTGAGAGGCACTCCACTGCTAATGACCAGATAACAGCTAATCACCCTGCTGGGCGGCGGAGATGATGGAACCTTTCATCTCCCTCTGACTCCCCTCTGTCCCTTTTACTCTAAGTTGTGATGATGTTTTTGTCTGACTCGTCCTAATATTCCAAGGCAATATTTTTCTGACCCATTTGACGTCTCTGTTGGTCGGCGACAGAATTCGTTTATAACTTTTAAAAAATAATGTAACATAGTAAGGCATCTATGGCTTGTGATACATTTACCGAACTAGATAGGGTGCACATGTATATTATGTAAATGGAGTAAATTTGTATCGTACCATTTTCGCATAGGTCGTATTCCGATTCAGAATCCATGATGGATATGGCTTAGGTTTAGCTTCACAATGTTATAATGATCCAGATAGGGTATATCCACATATTGTACAAATCTCAGAAAGGCAACGAGGTGTATCAATGGCTGTATCCCCAAGTTTTTCCTTGACTCGAGAACAACATGTCCCTGAGGGTGAACTGTAACGCCACTTCAGCAGTGCACCAAAAATCCAACTCTGTTAACACAGAGGCGACTGATAAGAAAGTGTTAACAATGGAAAGGGCAAAAATCACAATCCCTTCACAATCTCCCTCACACAGTCTGATATCACCACTGAGAGAATAATGTTGAAATCACAGAAAATGCTGCAGATAAGTGTCGAACTACACCTAGTAACGACTCCTTGGTCTTTGTGTTGGTGCCCCTGGTCCTGGTCCTCCTTCTCTAACTCCTGCTACTCCTCCAACAGTCACCATAGAAACACGAGGAGGTACCAGGGGATGAGCAACGAGAGTGTCAGAGAGAGTCTAAGTACAAGTGCGTCTCACTAACGAGTTGTTTCACTATGATTATTAACAGTGATATTGGCAGCATTTAGCCAACGTTTCTGGCCCATGAGATCATCACCAGGGAGTATGTATGTACATCTGCCAGGCCTGACCTGCGGGTCGCTGCTCTAAGTCGACCTCCTCCTGCTCCTCCCACTCTAATCTGTGCTGGTCAGTTCAGAAAGGCTTGAAAACCCAAAGCACCAGACACTGGAGGAGTACTGGAGGGGGTGTAGCCCAACACCCTGCGCGTCTCGGGTACGCGGGATTTATTTGTTCCGTCCCTTGCTGGCGTCTGTGATGTCATTAAATCATCCCAGCAGAATGTAAACAATATCTAGCTGAAGCAGACGACTTTTGGGTAAAACTAAGAAGCAGACGACATTTGGCCGCTGTGTTTTCCTGCTGGTGCAGTCAGTCAGTGGTGGCAGCAGCTTGCGATCACTTGGCTCTGGTAGGTGGAGAGAGAGGAGAGCTAGGAGTGGGCCGGTGGCGGGGGATGTGTTGGGAGGGGAGAGGGGGGGGGGGGTACAGGGGGAGGAATGGGGGAGGTCAAGGTCGGCCTCATCACCATGGTGATAGAGAGAAGCTCTATTCTGCATACCGTCACATGGAGTGAGTGACCCGTCACACCAGTGTTTACCATTAGCAGGGCTTTAATGCCTGAATATAATGCATACATTTCTATCCCATTAAAAGTTTCCATCAGGCAAGCAAGAGCCCCACAACAGAAAACCCACCGAAAATGATGCTATGGTATTATAGCTGGGGTTGCTCTGCCCCTTCGTATATATTTCTAAAATTCATTAGACCGTACATCCTGCGAGCATGAAGTTTGTTTGTTGCTTTATTGACATGATGCATCACAAGAGAATGCACAAAATGTTGAGGTAATGAAGGAGGATTTAGTCTAATAAAAGTCAAATACCAAGCGCACCATGGTAGTGGTTTAATAGACAGGTAGGAGCTGTCAGTGAAAGTTGTGGAGTAAGTTGGGGCTGGTAGGAAGGAGGGAGGGTGGTATGACTCACCCTATAAACCTCCCTCTAGGCTATGTTACTGCATGTATACCATGAATATTGGTTGATCCTTGGTTAACTAGTTGATACTAGACCAAACACATACCCACATCTTAATTCCATAGCAAAAACTGTGGTTTACCATGTCATGTTTGTTTGACTAACTATCAGTCAGCTTATCTCGGTAGGTATTGATCCAAAGGTAGTGCTTTCAAAAGTGGGAGCGCGACAATATCCTTATTCCTAGGAAGTTATTAAATCATTATCATTAGATAAATTTATAGCTACCCTTTACTAGGAAAAAAATTGCTGCCACAGTTATGAGGAAAACCAACGAGTGTAGATTGGGAAAACCAAGCAATACGGACAGTCAGAGAGCAAGTGGAGATAGTTGAAGTAATGGGGGATTTATTCAGAAGATTTATTTTGGATATGAAAACAAACTTTCCCTACGGATCTAAAATAGAAATCAAATTGCCATATACTCAAATTGTCGGATGATGGTAACAAAGTTATTTTTTGAAAAGACTTTTTGTGCTAGATTTTGAGACTGTCAGACCTGAAATCGCTATTCCAGAGTTCTGACTCCAGGCATGTATGCATAGCATAAACATCCCAAATTTTACTATTATGATCTAGCCTGTCAGATCTTCCAAACAGCTACGTACAACGCACAGAAAGGCTAGAGTAAATTTTTGATGTATGTACAAATGGGCGAGGGAGGTATATATCACACAGGAATGACTCGCCCGCCTCCCCTTGACCCCCACATTCCACAACCTCCAGGGTGGGAGATTGTACTGGCCACCGTGACATCATCTCCTCCTCCTTCCACTCCACCGCTTCCATATTCCTCTTATTATATCTTATTTGACAACCGCTTGGCTAAGATCAATTTCTACTTAATCCCGTAGAGCCCTCCAACATAAAACCAAGAAGTTACAACTCGAGGAGGATTAGTTACCGGTATAGTTGGAGGTGGTAGTAGTGATAGGGAAAAGGAGGGGAGGCATTTGATAAACCTTCACCAAATTTTTACCCAGACATATCAATGTAACACCCCCGTAACACCATCTCGAAAACGTACGAAAATTATATTCTTCGACCATAGGAAGTATAGTACACACTTTGATCTGTTTTTAAATAATAGACGAATTAAAGTTCCCAGCAGTCGTGATATACAAGATCCCCAACAACAAAACAGTCCCAATCCCATAATATGTGCATAATAACCTCTGTAATAATAGTACTAGTAGACCATAGGAAAATAGTTTTAGGATGAAACGATGGACTGTTTCAATTTCGAATTTATGTATGTACTGAAAGCAAACATCTCAGTGCTTAGAGGCTAGAGCGGCGGGCCAAGAATACATGTACAGGCTTAGGGCTTCAATCCCAACTAAACTGAAAAACATTACAGAACTATCCTATTTATAAGATAAATAAAGCAGGACTGACAGTGGAACAGCGGGGGTGGGGATATGGGATGGTTTATAAAAGAAGAAACAAATGTTAGCGACCAGTCAATGGTTAAAAGCGTTTTCAAGCAGTCAAATAAAAGACAAAACTAGAGTGACTAGGATATCCCCCTCCCCCCCCCCCCCCCCCCCCAGCCACATACGAATAGAATGAAACACAGAAGATATGGTACATGTTAAGGGCTAAAATGGATGTTGCCCCCCCCCCCCCCTCCCGCGCCCCATGAGGAAAATAGCGAAGATATGGAATTTTAGGGTCAGACGACATCTTATGAGTGCTAAGCGCCGACGTGCACTTTGCACGCGCCGACGTACAATGTACACGTGTTGACGTACAGTGTAACGTCAGGAAGACATATGACATAAATGAGCAGACAATGGGTGAAGCAGACGACATTCTGTATCACGTCATCCTCCATCTCCACGGCGAGCCGTCACCCACATTTCTATGACTACAAAGAAGGGTTCAGGGCTCGACAAACTGAGGCACTTCTACATTACTAAAACATTGGGAAGGATGGGAGGGGATGAAAGGACTTGAATCCTTGTTTTGGTTAGTAGTGTGTGAGAGTTGGGTGTCTTGGGTTACATCACTGTCAGCGTCCCTACATTTAGTCTACCCAATAAGCACTCCATGATACTACATCTGTGTCAGTACTTCTGAAGCTAAACAGATATTGAGATGTACCCCACTGGTAGCATGAATTGAACTCATATTTTCTTGATTCTCCCAATGTATAGAAAATACTAATACTGGCATTCATGAGCAAGTTGTGAACACATGACTCTCCCACATTTAACATGGACAATGATCGAAATGGGATCAATTACTGAGTTTTGTTTTTGGTACTTTATTAAAAATCCACAGTGGCCGAATTGTCGTGCGAAATTTCAACGCACGCAAGTCACTGCTGTGAGCACATTCCAAAGGCCCCCTCCCCCAGTTCCCTTCAGCGACCCCCAATCGCCCCACTCAACCTCTGGATCCCCGCAGATGTTCGATGCTTGCGACAAGAGATAAGACACAGAGAGAGGGAGAGAGAGGGAGAGCGGGGGGGGGGGGGGGGACGACTATATATAGGGAGGGATAGGGAGAGAAAAATGTTGGGACAGTATTTATCCCGGAAGTTGGAGCAGGCGTCTAGGTCGCAGCGTTCTTTGTCTCCGCCTCCAGGCCTAGAGGAAGCAAGACATGGTTACCATGGTGACTGTGACACCTCCTCCTGTGAGACCATACATGTTATGATTACACACATGCTACAACACACATGCATGCCTTTGCACTCCACTCCAGGGCGTGTGCCCTTGTTCCTGGAGGACCGGACCACCCCCAAGCTTCTCCGCCCTTCTAGGTTTTTTTTTGCCTACTTTTTAATTTTACAGATGTATAATATTTATCAAATTCATTCAATATTAAGAACACCCTCTATTAATCATAATGAGTAATTTGAATTGAATAACCACACTAAAAATAATCTATATAACTCATCGAAAGTACTGAAGAGTTGTCAAATGTAAAGATCATATTTGGTTTCCTACATTGAAAGAAATGGGTTTTGAACTAGAACTGGAAAGGTTAGGGCGTGTTTACATGTTGACAGCTCAAAGGACTGTCTGAGATAACTGAGTTTAAGAGTTCCAGATGTAGTTTATACAAGTCCTTTAGCGACCACAATGGTAGATCTCTGGTGGCTTTTTATGGGTATTTAAGAGGACGGTGCTTTCTTCTCAATCATTGATAAGTATGAAACAACATGTACAACCATGGTAGGTGATATCAACGAGCTTATAGTGAACGATTTACTCTCGTTGGTGATATTAATGACCAACCAATACCTTGGTTCAAAGTCAAGCACATTTGTTTCAGAGACGAACAGATCGAAAACAGAATTACGCCACATGCTAGAAGGAATGGCATGTCTAATTCTACCAAATCTCTGTTCAGGGATATGAAAATGGGTGACCAAATGAAAGAGCGGCCAGATTTCGAATTAAGTACTTTATTATTACCTCTGTACAGGTTGGTTCGATATGCTTAATCACTGGTAATCATATATCAAGCCTAGCACGAATGTAATACAAAAGTGTTCTCTAACATTTTTTCTTGGAAATATCTTTTCATCTTGAAACCAGAGCTATACATACAACACCTCTGTTGAAACGCTGTTCATAACATTTACTTATTTAATAATGAATAAATCCAATCATATCTATCTTATGTAACGAAAACCTGAAAAGCTTTGAGTCACCCTTTTGCTGAATCAAAACCTCATTGACCGATAAAGGGTTATTCTATGTACATGTATTTAATTTTATCTACGTCCCTTTAATTAAAAACAAAACCAGGAAGATTAGTTTGGAGCCATCACAAATACTAATGCCTGATACGGAAATGTACAACAAAAATGTTTAAAGGGAATGTTGCCTGGATATAAGTCCTGATCACTTTGAAAGTTTGGTTGAATGTGGATAGTCCCTGAGGGGTAGGACGGGGATCATGCGATGGTGGTAAAACAAGCTTTACTGGTAATGGAGTAAAAGTGATAGTGACTCTTCTCTACACTAGGTGGCTGCACTCTCTGGTGGAAGCTTGAGGCCAATTTTCTTAGAACGCGGTGAGATCACCAGCGTGACAAGCCTAGAGGTAATTACACATTACGTTGAGTCATCAAGTGTTTTGATGTACCTCAATGCCTCTCTTATTAAAGGAGCCTAATATTCCCCACCGTATTATGGGTCAACATAAATATATGTATTCACATATATGTACAGTACAAACAATAGTAAAAAAAACTATCATAGGAAAAATATTTTTTTCAAAAACACCACATGTATAGATATCAATATTGGGCCTAGAAGCTAGTTCCAATTAATGTGTTATTAACGATAAAATTAAATGTATATTCTTATTTATTTCATTATTCAAAAGCTTACGAGTGCAAATATGTTTAAATTCCCCAATATTCACAGCTCTCTGACTCAGTAAGTTAGTACACATTAATTTTGGACGGTAATACTATTCTGATCAATATAACGCAGTTGAAGGATCGACTGATATATTTCCCTACCACAAGTCATACACTATTCTAATCATCGACCATTCTCAGCAATAGGGTAGAATTCACGCTTTTAGATTAGATCTACTTGGTATACGGGGTTATAATGTATGTGCAGGTATATGGATTTTGCAAGGTGCTGGATTATGTTGAGTAAATATACGTAATCCCCTCACCACGACCCTCAAATACGGCCTCAATACACAAACGCACACTGCATGGCCATATTCTGCACATCATTGTACCACATACACATCATACACAAGAGGAGATATGTATATTTTCAATTTAGAACTGTATTATATCAAGAATCCTTTTACTAGACCCATGACATCAGCATTTTATATTTGTTTGCCCTCTGAATAACGACCGAGTTGTTGGTGTCAAGCTTATATTCCGGGAAGTATAATGATCTTTCTCTATTTGTCCCAATAATCTATGATGATTTTAGTTATCCCAATTTAGTTTTTATTTTATGATTTTCACCTTTACCACTGGCATTTCTTTAAGCAGGGCCGATAGTCTTGACAGTATCCAAACATTGTTAACTTACAATTCAACACTCATGTTTAACACATATAAAAAATAGGGCCATCTTGTTAAAATATTCAACTCACGTCCCCGAACAGTTATCTCAGCAGTTTTAACCTACCTGCAAAATAGAAAAAGAAAAAGGGAAATTAGCTTATAATTGATTAGACAGGAAAACATACTTCTACAACTGCATTTTTAAAAAAAAATAATAGTGTTTTGCAAGCTTGAAACAAGAATATAAACATACCCCACCCATCCGTCATCTATTGTATATCAACGCCCACCCCCTCCCCTGTGTACCACTATTGCCCAATTACTGTATACACAGGAGTGCAAGTCATAATATGAAATACCGGTAAATTCGCAACAGGTAAAACTAGACACGAGCCACAGGACGAGGCAGATGAAGCTAGACTCACAGAGACACAATTATGATGGATGCGAGCAGTGTTTGACTTTGTAGGGACAGATGGACACTTGAATAAATGAAAGGTCGAAATAAAAAAGTAAAAGTACCGAATGGCAATCAGTATGGAGTACTAAGCAGGTAATGAGGTCTCTGGGAGTTAATGGAAGTGAAGTTAGAGGTAATAACCAGCAAACGGGTGTGGCAGAGGACTGGAGTCGGTACATGGAGGGGAGTAAGCTAGGTAGGAGTGTGGTGGGACCAGTGGTTATTGGAGCCAAGGAACAGGCAGGCTCTTTCGTGAATTATCTTGATTATTATTTATCAATTAGAGCCAAGATGATTAAATGAAGTCAAATTTAACAACAGTATAGGCATGTATAACAAAATTAACAATTACATTCATGACTTTATATTAACCAATTAAATATTTATGTATTCACATGGAAACGCTATTATGTACGATTCCATATAAATACATAAATAGTTAATTGATCAATATATAGAAGTGTCTGACAATTCGCACTGGACTGGCAAAAATGAATTCATTAACAGGTAATATGTAGGAGAGAGAGAGAGAGAGAGGGAGTCCTAACATCAATGGATGCTCGAGGATAGAGCCAGGTATCAGACGATCGGTTTGGAGAGTTAATCTATATAATTGGATGAAGGGAAAAGAAAGATAATTGATTGATAAATAAAAAAGAAGACTAGATCTCTACCAGTAAAGGCCATAAATGGTAGTAGTAGTGGTAGTCGTCGGTTTTTGCAAATTAAACAATATTTCTGCTTAGCAAGCAGTTTTTCCTGATGGTTCTCCGAAAAATACAATACATTTATACATAAATATATATATTATACATAACGATATTGCTCAGGTTTGCTCAATAATCTAGAATCACATTTTCACTATTTGTATTTGTTATTGTGTAATGATTGGAATATTTATAAGCTAGGACCAGTCAACTGCTCTGGGCTAACAATTCCTCACAGAGACCTCCCACTCGCCAACAGCTGATTATCGGCTATTATGCATTGAAACAATGCTTGGTAAGAACAATAGAAGGTGAGAAGAGTAAGAGGGGTTGGTCGTCCATTGGCTCCAAGTAGTCCATCATAAGGCCCATACAATCCCATACAGCCTCACTTAGCGAGTAAAACACAACTCGCACTCAAGTGCCCACCACACGACCACAACCCAGTCGTCCAGTACATTGCTTCACAGTCCATTCCATATCGTAATATATATGCTGCCTCTGCTAAATGCTCACAATGAAGGAGTGAATGGTGTAAACAGGGTCGATCCGTGTTTAAGTTGGGTGAGGATATTGCCCCCTGTTCATTGTGTATATATGTTTAGAGTCTAAGAGATGGAGAAATAAAACATCCACAACTCAAGTGAACAAAGCTTCCCCATTAAGAACGGGAGACGCATGTTGAATCAAATAAAAAAACAAGAAAAGATGGAAAAGATTGTTTTAATAGTGGCATGAAGCAGATTAATAGAATATTTGTGTTTTATTAGATCGCTGGTTTTATAATTCTTTTTTTTATTCACTAATTTCCATAAAGAACATATTGATGAAGTATTACTTTTCTTTTTTGAAAAATACTTCATTCTTGTAATCAATGGAAGCGAGTAAAAGCTATTACACCGGCATTTGTCAACTGACCTCTAGAATACGTCGAACAAATATCTTAAGAGGTTCTGAAAAGCAGGAACCAGGGGGGCAAGAACATGAATGAACGAGGAAAACTCCAAAAGTCACTAGCACTTAAGTTCAGCAACTTTATAACGCATGAGTAACTACTTTCTTTAAGCAGTATTACATTAACCTCCCACACACATATTAAGTCTGATTAATGTTCATAGCCCTATAAATGCGAATAATGTCATTTTGATAGGTCTTAAATTGTCATTAATAATATGGATTTATGTTAACTGTATTCTACATATTACCTGTTAACGTTTTTTCCCCAGATCAGAAGGTAGTAAAACCCGAATTTTAGAGACCAGACAGCATATGTGTGTTAAAAAATACAGATATATATGTGTGTTGATGTTTCCTTGACACACAGCTGCTAGCCTCATTTTCCAATAATATTTTACACTTTTTAGACAATACATCCAAGATGATCCATCACCAGATAGGCGGGGTGATACTGGGGAATACAAGTAGGTATTTGAAGAACAAAGTCAGAAGGAGCTAAGTAAGAGTTATTGTAAGAAAAACCTGTACACAGACTGATGGGACAGAAAGCAAGAAAAACACAGTAAAGTGAGGCGAGGGAAATGTTTAATAAACATGGGGAGTAGAGAGGGTTGGAAGTTACAAGCTAACAGCTCGACATGCACACACGTATGTGTAGTGTGGGTGTGCTGAAGCCCACAGTTATACAACACTAATACATACACCACAAAACGCATACAGCTTTTGTAAACAGTCTGTATTACCATATACCGATATCCAATTACAAAGTTACAGGATCAAACAAAATGACAAATTCCTCACGTCCCAGAGAACTTGGGGAATTACAAATTGGAAACAGTTAATAGTCGACAGCTTTTAAATGCTTCCAGTAGCGTTCAGCCATCTGGGAGACTTATTGGGTGCCCTTTGTGTGCACCAAGAGTGAACACTTCTTTGAATCCCTTTCTTCGCTTTAGAGGTGATCGTGATAAGATGCAATTAACTTTCCTACTCCTCTCTTTATGGCAGGGGCCAAGGCCCTAACGCTCTACCAGTCTTTAACTCATTACAAACCCCGTGTTCCCACACTAAAACCTATCACCTAAACCGCTACACTATACCTGTCCATGCATACAACCAACCCCTCAACAAGTAAAACACCCTACCAAGGCTAAACTGAAGTACCCCAAAGTTTAGGGGAAACCACCATTTTTCAGAAGCAAACACCGCAGAGGCCATTCACAGAGTGGACGAGTTCACAATTTGAATGACATACTAAGACCCAGATACAAAAAGCCAGGTAGAACGTTCCACATGAACAAACATAGTTGGCCGTTGTAATGGCTATGGTATCCACAATGATAACTAATTGTTATGTAACCTCAACCATTCTGTTACAAAGGTGTGTCCAATTGTGGGGAAATAATTGTCACAAAGGAAAGTCCTCGATAAGTGCTTGTAATTGAATCTGATCATTGAGGTTAAACCATTAGAAAGACAATCGAATCAGTATCCATTACAGCGAAGGTAGCAAGTGTATGGTATTATACCATTTATAATTTATAATATTTAAAAGCACATTAAGCAAAATGACGATATTAACTTTTGAATCACTCCTGCTTTGCGCCAGTGGACGGGAAAATGTTTTTCAGTTCTTAACGGTTCTCATATTAGATCAAATGCTTTCCAGTTCTTAACAATAACTGATTAATTTTTATGCTGAATAAAACTCTTTAAACGGTTCTCATATAGGGCTTTGAAACTTTCAATAAGTTAATGAAAGTAATCAATAATTCAGGACCAGCATGAGTCCATTAAAACTTGAATCGAGGGTAGAATTTATAAAGCAACAATGACACATGTAATAAAGTATGTCAGTAGTTTAATCGGTCATCGAAATCATAATTTTGGAAAAATCCCCTCGTAAAGAAATTAAAATACTTTAGACTCGACGCAACCAAACTCAAGCTGCTAACCCATTCACTTTCTACTTACACTAAATACACTCCATAGATAACCACCTGGGAAAAAGTCGAGTTTCTTCAATAACAAATATTCGTGATCAAGGGGAAGGTTAGCTATTCAAATAATGAGTGGTGCTCACCATGTAAGACACCAGATAACAGTTGTCAACAGCATTTTCCTAACAGATAAATAACTTTTAAGATATGACACGTTACTCATTAGATTATTGTCATGGGTAATTTGTACATGATGTGATATAAAATGCGATACATATCCACTAGCATATTTCCAAATTAACAGGGCATGTGACTATGATTGCCACAATCTTTAGTCATCACATAATAATGTTCATATAGGCTTATTTACTAAATAGTATAAATCCTATGGTGAGGACGGAATAGCAGATATGGTATAAACAGTAGATACGAATAGTATTAAGCCTACCTCCTGTAGTATTAGTGGACTGTATGAAACATCCTTATACGGTGCCTAGTGTCTATTTAACTTGGTAAAATAGACGGGGGAATATTCCACTATTCACACACTGACTGCTCTTTGATATTTAAACAGTAGAAACATGGCATGACTTGACTCATCTACTATTTGTTCAGTGTTTATCTTTCTTCTCTATTCTGATAGTATTATCTAGAGCCGGGATACGGGACTTATGATATCAGCTAATTCCCAGGTCAGACGTGGATGGAGGAAGAATAGGTGGGAGGGTTGGACTGTGTTTGGGTCGGCAAGTATAAAGTGGATATTGACTGCTTTGCGTCCAGATGATCCCGTTTTAATACATTATCTTTAAACAGAGATTGCCCCATGAGTAATAATACACACGCAACACAAGTGGATTGGCTATATGTATGTACAGGATCTCCGAGTATTCGGTTGCATCAAATTGATGCGGGGTCAAAGCCGATTTGAGCAATCTTCAAGGCTGATGTATTATAATGTCTCAACTACATGTAACATTTGTTTCTTTAATCGACTTGCAGAAGCTAGCGATATGCTAAATCAAATTATAGTGGGCAATATTATGGCTCAGAATCAGTTGTTGGCAGGACAGAAACATCTTCCCAGAAATGAAAGTTGGAGTGAAAATGTGTAAATTTCCTCAGATTTCCTTGATTCCAAAGGTTATATTAATGTATCATAAGGCCCTCACAGCAATCTGACTATGTTAAAGGCTATTCCAAACCTTGGATTTATTTGTTCAAACTAAATGTTTTTTCAAGGCTTTCTGGACCCCTTGGAGACCCTGCTACAATGTAGCAGGAATATGTAGTAGGAAAATGTCTGGGCGCTGCCCCCCTGGAATTGGGTATAAAAATCCTTGAATTTCTGAATACAAGATATCTACTCCAGCTATTGGCTTGGTCTTGTTTTATAGACTAGGTTTGCTGAATTCTACAGACCGCCCTCATCCCCTCCCGTCCAAGCACCCGTCCTTCAAACACATTTAACAAATAGACAAATATTTGAAGCAACACAGTGCTAGGGGTAGAGAAGGGGGATTTTATTTTGTCTCAAACTGGAAGAGGAAGGCGCTGAAAGAAAGGACAACTTCCTAATAGAGGCGAATAAACCAGTGGTGCATACAATAAATTCGCTAGAGACGGCGGCCTATTTAAATCATGCAGACGTTTGTAAATGTATTGCTTGACACCATTTTATTGCCACAGACTCGTCTAAACAGACAGGCCGTATTGCTCCAGTGGCATTCTCTCGCCCAGGGGTAGTGCAAGCATTAATAAAAAAACGTTTCATGTCAAATGTATATATTATCACCCCCATCACAGTATCGTGAGTACAAAGAACACTCGGAAATAAAATTCATCCTTACATTGAGTGCTAACATAGTAACCTCCTGTAACATTTAATGAAAAATTGTTCTTTTTATCTAAGCTGAAGCTGTATGAGAAGAAAATGTTTCCAGCATTCCAATATAGCTATTCATTAATCGGTCTTTAGTCCTACAAGCACATAATAAATGGGAGTCGATCTGTACAGAGTGTGATATGTGAATTGTCTACCACATATATGGGCATATAAATAGGGTAGAAGGTGAGAGGTCTCCAGGACATATAATAACACACATTATAATAATGGCAATGTGAGGCCAGCCAGTAGTACTAGTATACATATATGTATGGATGTAGTATGGCAGTGATTGAGGTGGCATACTGCCCTCAGTAAAATAACACACTTCATCTTCTCCACCTTATACCGTATTCGATGGAGCTGAATCACATACTACCAATATTTTCCTACACCGGGAATACTTATATAGAGAATGGTTCACAACAATACTGGATAAATTTTATCCACAGAATTTTCCAATTGTTTTGTCAAAACGTATAAATGTGAGCGTCTAGAAAATAAAGCGTCCAAACGCGGTCGTATACAAAGGATGTTTATTTTTTTCTATTGTTGAATCCAGTCCTAGATTTGATGCTCATTTGGATGAATCCCCATGTACCACCAGACAGGTTTCCCTGTCAACAAGGACCGTCGCTAAAGAGTCCACGGAAGAAAAACCAAGCAAAAAAATAAATAAAAATCGAGTCAACATGCACTATGAGGCCATATCTGTACGTAAGATCTTCAGTCACCTTTTCAGGTGTCGGCCTAAATTCAGACGCACCCCCTGGATGTTTGCCTTTAGAGGATCTGCATCATATCGACTAGCCATCTAAATACACATTACATGATAAAATATATATGTCTAATCTCCAGAGGACTAAACGGATAATAACCTTTGATCTCATATGGCAGAATACTTGGGGTGGGAGGATGGGAGGGCGATTCGTTACGAGGAAAATGCCCGGAGAGAGAAATTGGCAGCGTGAAGGGAAGAAAGGACAGGCGATATTGGTATTTGGGAGGGAAGACCGGGGGAGGAGACATACAGACACCAGGTGATCCGATGGCGTGTTTTAGAAAGAAAGAAGGGATGAAAATGAATTTTTGAAACTGTAAGAGGAGAAAGGAAGAAAGAATTAGAAGACGGAGGGGAGAGACCAGGATAGTAACAGATTGTATTTAAGGGGGACATGAAAAGTCAGGGGAAGGGAGGGAATGTGAGAAAAGCAAATGAATATGTGACACATCAGACGCACTGTGAAATGCCTCCTGCACGCCCAAACCCAGAGTGAAAGCCAAATCTACTTTGAACATAGGTAAACAAGACGCACAGGGGACGCCCACATGTAACAAGCAGTCAGAGATGACACCTGAGTCCAGGAGTCTAGCCATGAATAGAAAACTTTTCTTTGTCCTCAGCTACCACCTCAGATTTCCTTTTTTTCATACATATGTAGACCCATGCATTTCATACACTCCAGCTATTTTCAAATGGGATTTGGACAATACATAAGAACTGTTTATTGAGCACTGACTGTATATCTGTTTTCACTTGTGGCCAAACAATTATCAACTCCAATAACAGGTTAAAATCGGGTCATGGCTATAAAAATGTATGTTCATCTAGATGAAATCAGAAGGATTGATTTCTTACAAGGCAAAGAAATAGTACCGTATACATATGTTTATGTCATTCCTGCGGAACAACTGCAATGTCTGTATGTGAGTAACTAGAGTGGGATACAGTGTGTATTCTTTAATGCAAGCGCATGCAAAAACATCCATCTCGGCGTCAGCTTTTTTCTTGAACTGTTGAATGGTTAATCTTAAGTAGACGTTCTATTCTAATGTGGTAAATAGAGCATGTGGCATATACTGTATACAACCCAGCAGACTATACTGGCGTTCCAGAAGATGGTCTTAACATTTTGACGCGGTGATAATGTTTGATAATTGGGACACTAAAAGCCTTAACTGATTTGATTATAAAAAATAAGAGCAATATAAAAGCTATATTTTCAAAGGAGCGTATCGTACTTCCAAATAATACAACAGCCTCCTCGGATAAGTCAGCCTAGATTATATTTACATGGAACACGCTTGTTGCCTATTGTTACATTGTTGTAAAGTAGTATACACTAATACGGGATATTCAGTCATATCCCTGCATTCGTGCCAATAGTATGTGCTCTGAGACTCGATAGTAGGCCTAAGTTGGTAATATGAGGACCTTGGTGTATAGTCTTATAGACCTACAAGTATATTAGAAATAACACTTGCGGTTTCTGAATACCTCTGGACAGTTTTAAGACTTCAGCCTTCAGCAAATCATTATAGGAGAAGAAACACTGTCTGCACTTTAGAGGCAGTTTAGCACATGATCATCATGCTTTGTTGGGGGCAAAGCGTGTATACTCGTTACGTAATAATATACATCCCAGGACAAGACCTAGAAAGCAAAGCAATTAAACAGCTGTGCGTGCTGCGAGTGTAATCCAATAATCAAAACAGACTAGTAAATCTTTGTTTAGGCTTTACCGATAAGTACATAAAGGCTAAACGCAGTTAAGCTAGGATTGGACATTAGTCGGAGTGTCTCCTGCACTAACACAGCTAACTATTACTAGAGCAGTGACTGCACACCCAACCATCTGCCCAGAGATTGGAGACAAAAAGACAAAAGCAAAACAAGCCTATGCTCAGCCCGCCTCGTCCAGTCCCGCGCCCAGCAAAACAGCGACAAAGCAAAATAAAGACTACTAATTTGCTACCAGTGTGTATTGGAGACAGGCTGGGGTCAATTTAAGGCATAAAAGCTGGAGTAAAATAGAACGGAGTAAGGCGGAAAAGAAAAGATAGTGACAGGCCTCTGTCATCCCTTTCTACATGTACTACTCGGCTACTGCTGCGGCTGCTGGTCGATAAAGCAAGCCCTGACTGGGTCTCCAGTCCCAGAGACTCATACACAAGGCATACACACGATCAGTGCAAAACCAGCCAGAAAATAAAGCTATCTAGCCAAGTGTGGGCGTGGTCTTATGCAATACATAGAACAATTGGAATTTGCATTAAAAACTGAATATATTTTGAACTAATTAAGTGATTTCTTGATGAAAGAGATGAGCTGGATGAGGGAGAGATCTGCCATCAACTGACAGCCATCTCTCCACCGGCAGCAGCCAGCAGCCCTTCACCTCCCTGCATCCCCGTTATCATTGATATTTATAACTTTATCGCCAAATAAACTCACATAAGCACATGTCATATCCACAAGCATCATTCTAATACATTTGTAATTAACGTGAATGAGGTTGCTGGAATGCATTTGAAGGAAGAAACCGGATAAAGGCTGGAGTGTGAGTCATTGACACTCAGCACAGTCAGTCCACCCAAACAAGAGCACATCACCCTGGCTGCTTCCGGGCTTTCACCCCACAATATCCTTGCATTAATTATCAAATTTTACCACAATGAGTACAAAACTTACCTTCAGAAAGCTCAAGATCCAATTCTGCAAGCTTCGCCCTGATCTCCAAGGGCAGCTTGGAAACATCGAAGTTGAGATCTGCCATATTTCCCAAGTAATTTTATGCCCGTATTCAATGTTTTCAACCTAAGATCCAGTCGCCATCTTGAAACTCAAACCACGCCTTGTCTCGAGAGTCGACGGGTTTTCGCGAGGGTGGATAATTTCGCAATGGCGGCGCAAGCTGCTGTTTATTGAGTGTGTCAGAACATCGTATTTTGGCACATTGTACTTCTATCGCTGGTTTAGAAACATTCCAAGATGTTGATTCCGTTGGATTTCTTAACGAGGGAACAAGTAATGCTACATCGGGAGCATTATGAGGTAAATTAGCGTGTGTTACACCGTTTATTTGTTAGCTAATTTGGGAAATATTTGGCGGGCGACGTGCATTTCCTTGTTTGCTTCTGGAAAACGGGCATGTGTCACAAATGACACAATGACATGTACAGAAGCCAGATGAGCTGACTCTATTCAGGGAGCTCATTAAGTACAAGTTGTTCCTATTTGATAGAAAGATGTTTCTGAGATATAATTATACATTTATTAGGCAACATCAACCTTTCCGCTAGGGGTCAATGACAAGTTTGGGGCCTGAACTTAGTCTAAGTTAGATTAGTGTTGACGCTTCTGTATCTGAATAACACTGGGATGAGTGGGGAATATCTTGCAGACTTGAGGAGTCATTCCTCGTGGTGTAGCCGTACGCAGCTTCTTTTTATTTTACTCAAAGTTGAAGGAGTGAAATCTGAGTCACTGCCTGACTGTTTAGAAAATGCTTGTTGTGTGTATACTGACTGATTATTACTGTGTAACTAATGACACTTGACTGTCTATGACTTTGTTCTGAATCTGGTTTGTCAACTTTGTGTCCCTATGATTTACCAACCCTAGTGTAGGCCTACTACAGGCTGTTTGAAATGAGTGAGGCCTCGACTGTTTTTCTTATCTTAGTCTTTGACAATTAGACGAACTTTATCGTTTCTGTCTTATTACTATTATAATTAGGCCTCAAGGGATACATTTTTAAATTTCGCACTGGCTAAGTACCGGTAGCACACCTAGTAGGCCTAATAATAATTTCCAGCCTAACACTAAATGACTCACAGAGAGATAGATGTCTGGTGAATGATGTAATATTAACTACGGTAATATGTATGTTGTGTGTTGCAAATGCATGCAATCATGGAATGTTTTCGCGGCTATTTTAAAATGCCCATGCTTGGAGTTGAATGCGTTCTGCAATATGTTTATCCGATCGACCAATGTAATATGACAATAACTTAAAATATTTATATATCTCTTACAGGAATCTATCGAACATGCTGTTTTCACAGAACGATTGAGGAAAACTCTCTACTATGGCAAGACGCCCAACAAAGATAGGCCCTCCCTTCCCGTTACTGGTAAGAATTAATGTCGAATTAAAGGATGTGTATTCTAATGTCCTTTTTTAATATATCCTATTTTATCATTCGTTTGGTATGCGCTTCTAAAAAGACAAAAAAAGAGGGAGATTTGATTATGTTTGTATCATGGTGCTACACCTCTCATTCCTAACACAATTTAAATTACCGGTATTGGCGGTAACTCTAAACATAGTTATTGGGTGTCACATTGTGTTGGGAATGTTTCCCTCGTATGTTCTACACCATCAAAACTGTTTTTTGTACAACGTACATATATACTTTCAGAGCTTGCGGTCGGGTTCCTTCAGGACGCTGCCCCTCGCCAGTTGGGGAAGGTAGATCTGAGCCTGGCCTCACATGTCAGCAGGGAGGCCTGTATCGCCCCCTGTTCCCTCATGTTAGGCATGATCTATGTAGAACGACTCAAACATCGCAACCCCGAATATCTACAACAAGTTTCCTCCTCAGACCTCTTCCTAATCTCAATGGTATGCAATGTGTTATATATTATAAAGCTGTCTAATGAAAGGAATTATCTTTAAATAATGTCTTGTTTTCTTTTTTTCTAATTCGATATGTTGGTGTAAGGAGGATTCAATAGAAACATATCCTCGAATATTACCAATAAATCAATCCATAGGAATTGATATATATATTTTTTTCTAATTCGTCATCATTAAACACCTAATCTATGAAACAGGGCTGTGGTTTCTTATAATGATAGTCCTATGATTGACTTTTATCATTATGAGGTGTCCATGGTATGTTCATGGACCTGTCAATTTCATATTATTTAAATGTTAGTGAATGTTTTGCTTGTAGATGATGGCCTCTAAGTACCTGTACGATGAAGGGGTGGATGAGGAGGTGTTTAATGACGAGTGGGCCGAGTCTGCCGACATGGACGTTGATGAACTCAACTCGCTGGAGCGGGACTTCCTCAGGGCTATTGTGAGTATTAATTGTTATTTCATCAGTGCTTTTACATTCATACACCGATACTTTGGTCTTTGCAATTGTTATGATATTTATTTACTTTCAATATTTTATTTACATAAATATTTTTAATTTAACATTGTAATATTCATTTGTAAAATGAAAATGTAATATTCATTGCCGTTTTTTATTTTTGTATTACTCAACGAATTTACTGATCAGTTTACCTCATTGGGATTGTTTTACTTTCCAGGACTGGCAACTCTTCGCCAAACGGGCAGACTTCTTCTCCCTCTTGGAACGTATTGAACGCAGGTGAGTCTTGTCTAGAAATCTCTACCTACTCTTGTTCCAATCGTTTAAGAAAACGTTTCAATCATTAATACGCTATTTAAACTAATAGCAAAACCTGTGTTGATTTTGATGAAGTCACATTTGGCACTTGTACACTTGCATGGTTTCTTAGTGAGTTTAGTTCTGGAGATCAATCCAATGTCCAATATCAGTTGCTGTAGCTGAAGTAGTACGTCTCGACATGCACTATCTCAAATTATCTAATATATTCAGGTTAAGAGCTGGAAAGTTGGTAGGACCAGAGATATATATTGAAGAAATGGGTGATCCTACCATTATATGCCTCCCTGGTAGGCTCAAACTGTTTCTGTTCTGGATGATGTACTGAGATTTTTTATTTCATGAGTATGGTCTTCTATTTTACAGTATCGCATACACGCAGTGTAAAGAACGGGGTTTTCACACATATACGGATCTAATGGTGCTCACAGAACATGGTCGACTCAACGAAGCCTTCTTTGCGGTGCTATCTGAGATCAGCAAGGTAGCTTATGTTTTCCGTTTCACCCGTTTTCGTTACTTTGGCTAACTATCACTTAACAAAATATCTTACAAACCAATGTATACATTTTGGATATAATATCTCATCTCATTAATATCAGGGAAGTATATACTAAAATACTTTAAGTATTATTCCTCCCTGTTAATATTCAGTCGTGAATGTGACCCTGACTGTTGACATGGCGAAAAAAATCTATCACTCATTCCATTTTGTATGTGTTCTTTCTTCCACAGGTGTTGTTAGTCTGTTCGGTAGCGTATGTGGCTGGAGTGATGACAATACTAGGGTCCACAGTGTCGCTGGTCTACCTCCAGCACACTCTGCCAATGTACATTCCTTCTCAACCTATCCACGCCATATCAGACTCGGTGCTTCTCCCACGACCAGACAGCGGCTTCCCGTCCCTCTCTGCCGACTTCTCCCCCAGTCTCCCCGCCTCCAGTCTCCTCCATCAGGACACAGGCTATCAATGGAACCAACGGACGGAACCACCAGGAAAGGCAGATGGTCGACTGAGTATGACTGGATTTCTAACCTTAGCTCTCATCAAGGATACACTACTGCAGTTTGTGGAGGGGGTAAAGGCCCACGCACAGCAACTCTCCGACTGGGACATGGCGGCAATGGTTATGAGTGATTCTGAGTTGAATGAAAGAGACAATGTTGTATGTACTTGTGGGTGCTGTACGTCGCAGCTCTATGCTAACAGACACTGTGTCAATGTGAGCTCGGCTGAGGAACTGTTTGTGGCAGCTAACGCGGAATGGAATGAGGACTGTGATCAGGACGCGCACTCTCAGCGCTGTTGTTGTTCTTCAACGTCTCAGACATGGCCCCTTGACCGACCATGGCGACCTTCCCCTGGCCCCACACTCTCTAGTCTACATCTACGTTTCCATAATGTTATATTAGGTTTTGGGACTACAGCAGAACCATTATCATTGGTTGTTGGATAGCATCTTTGACTTCTACTTCTAGCTAGACGATGAAGGACCAGGTACCTGAAGTTTCGGACATCAAAATGAGTTATATTTTTATGTGATGGGACGCGATACATTGCACTACCTACATATGATATATTAATAAAGTCATCCATGATAGCTTTTTCTACTCAAAATCAGTTGCCCTATTTACTATTTTATTACTATTTGATGCCAATAATGTGTAACTGAAGTATATAGTATTTCCAGTAGGGTGCATTGTAATGAACCCTTTTAATAATCTCCCAGAGTTCATTGCTTTTGCTAACATGCTTTGTAATCTCTGGATACATTCGACGGACAAAACGGTAACTGTGATATACTCGACCGTCTTGGTATATTTTGCCCTCCTAATTTAAAATGAGATATAAGAAAAATAATTAGATTGGTATGCAATAAAATATCTTTTCTATGTAGTTATTCTCTAGGACATAGTATTTTACCACGTCGAGAAATATTTCCTTTCCAGGTTATTTGACATGATGTCGCAGCAGAACTTTGGCCAAATTTGTGTTTGCATTTATAGATATTTTTGTAGAAAACTTCCATTAATAATAGATCATTATATGGAGGCCATTACTCAGCCTCGGTTATAGTCTTACGTGAAGAAAAGATTCAATAAAGCAAGCCATTCAAAAACTCATCCAGTATTTCTGTGTTGCTTTTCTGTGCCACTTTGTTGGTTCATTAGTCACTTTAAAAAGGGAGATGTTTTTGTTTGTCCCATGTCTCTTTGAAATAAATCAGCGCTTACTATGCTCTTAATGCGAGGAATAACGTAATGATAACAATGAATTCTTTATTTTGCCAAGAAACTACTGATACAAAACAGGTGGTACACTGCAGATTTTAATTTGGTCTTCCAGTGTATGCATCTTAATCTACTGGGGTTTTCTATCCAATGAGGGTTTGGTGGCCGAGTTTTCTGGCACCACCGCGACGAGTACAGTACTACTTGGTTTGTTTTTTTTGTCTTTTTTTAAAAAATATATTAATTATATATAGAGATTTTATTCCTAGTACATGTTGAAACTAGGAACAATTTGTCAATTACAAGTTTATAATTTTATCATTACAAGTTTAAAATTTCCAGTAGGAGTACATATAAAATAAGGTCACAGATATGTACAGGAATGGTGTATACCATGATAAAAGAAATCCATCAATAGACAATAATAGAGAAGAGATTCCATCCATCCAACAATTTATCGGAGTTAAGATTATCGGTCTTGTATAAGTTTTGTGAAAACTTCTATCCAAGCATTTATGTGCCTGTGTTGGTAAACTGTTTCAACGGGTTTTGCGCTTATATTTATAAGTTAAGGAAAGAACAAATGTGCCAATAGGTTCACTCACATATATAGGCCCTTCTTTTTGAATTGATTAGAAAAAAGTGGATCTCCGTTTGCTCATAGATTGCTGAACTGTACAAGAGCACATTTTTAGCGGGACCATAGAGCGTATAATATGTTTATAGCATAGAACTATTCTCATCCCTCATCTCGTCATACTTTGGTTTGAGTATAGTTCTATGGTGGTTATACTTATAGTTCATAGCCGGAGTTCATAGCTCTCTGGCGGGACTTGGCTCAGTGGCGCTACATGTATGATGCGGTATAAGAAGTTACTAAAATATTGCCTCGCTAAAGCCATACGTCTATTATAACTGACGTATGAATTACCATTGTGAAAAAATATGTTTATATAAAAGAGACAGTTCTACCATAAGAAAATATATAGATCGTGTAAATTAGGAGAGAATTATTAATATTTCCCAGATCTCCGCATCTGTCGAATGAGGCCAATACAAACAGGGCTCAAAAATGGCGAGCAGTGAAAGGCTGCCGTCTAATGTTCCGGCACCTCAGCCGTCACCACAGCCCGAGTTTACAAAATATCTCAATGTGGAAATCGCCAAAATTATTGCCTTTTTAATGGTCATCAGCTTCGTCCTTTACCATGGAGTTATTCACATGAAGTATGGTAAGATCTCTTAAAGTTTATATGATACACGTCTACTCAAGACATGCTTATGAACCTGTCTCATTGGCATTGGCAATTGCTATGACGAAGCTTGACTTGAGATTGTAACTTCTATATTATTGTTTAAGCAAAGTCATCACAGATATTCCTTTCTCTATGACGCTGATTAGATTGGATTGATCTTTCTTCTTTTGGGAATTAGTCTTTTAATCATCGATCTTGAAAAATAACATTTCCATTTTAATTTAACCGGTCCATGCCTGTGGGCGTATGTGCGTTGTACATAGACTTGTCTTGAGTAGAGAGACGAGAACCGGTCTGGGCCTAGCCTTAGGCCTGGGCCTAGTAGTTGTAGCCCTTTACAATACCGAGTCAATCTGTCAAATTACTAAGAAAGTTGCCCGTTATTATCATTGGAAACCCTTCTGTTTAATAGTTTCCCCCATCGGCCATTTGCATTGTGACACCACTATTTACTAGTATTATGTGTATTACTATTAGACTGAAGAAATTAGCCTGAGACTGTGACCGTTAGTAGTCTGTGTGTGTGTGAAAACATACAGGTGATGGGGGTCTTCTCTAAAATGTTTATGAACAAATATCTTATCCCATGGCTTCAAAATTCTCCTCAAATTAACCTATGATTATTACATTTGATGCAACTATTAGTATAAGTCTATATCTTCAAAGTATGTATAAGACACAGTATCCATAGGCATAGATCTCTATAGCCTATACTGTAGGCCTATGCTATGGAAGGAAAGGCTGGCAAGGCTGACTAACTTCGATAGGCTCTGGTCATATCACCCTCAAGATAGAACTGTTTCCTTGCAATTTCTGTATTTGCATGGTTTGCCATGAATGCCATCATTCAACAGGGGCCATCCACAAATGACGTCATGCCCTAGGGGGGGAGGGGGGTTGAGTTTTTATGACAAGGCATGACAATGGGGGGAGGGGGGGTCAACTCATGTATGACATCATGTTTTTATATTTTTTCAATCAAAAGACTACCCTAATTGGAAAACTTGTGCTCTAAGAAAAATTTAACTTTAAAAATAAATGAATTCATAGAAACAGGTGTAATGTAAATTGATTGGTAGCCTTACACTGCATTTTTTAAATAAGTAATATAGAACAAAATCTCATCTCAGCATTCATTTCTATGTATTCATTTCCTCCTTGGTGTTGGACGTCATGCAATCTTTTCGTGATATAGACCCATGCATTTTATACATAGGTAGCAATACAATGACTGGTACCACACCCTTTGGCCCACCAGTCCCAATGCCAAGGTTGGTATTTCCGTGCCGTTCTTGAGGCAGTTGACACTAGGTGCTGTAACAACCAAGTCCAGTAGTGTGTACACATCACCTCTTAACCCTATCCATACGCCAAGCGCACTGGAAAACCGTGGTCCAACTATGCTGGCCCTGTCAGTAGGGCGCATTTCTTATGATGGTGCAGTTGCTTGGATAAGCGCAGCGAAGAACCGCTGCTCAATACCAAGTTGTGCCGCCAAATACGACGCTACTTTAATATGGAAGTCCATACGGAAATATTATATCTGTTCACATGTTACTGAATGAAACAAAAACAACTGACTCAAATATCAGAAGATTTTCTGCACATATACTGGAGGTTATTTGCTACACATAAAAGGAAGAAAAACCATATGTCATCGTGATGAAACAAAAGTTGCAGCAGTCTGAATTTGACATGTTTAGGGAAAATAGACCACTTGGAGTGGGGCTGATTGGGGGGTACTAGGCCATGTTTTGAGGCATAATGTCAATGGGTTTTTTTTAAAGATTTTATTTAGACTTGGGATCCCGGCTCCCCTTTTCAGGGTTGGTTCTGTCGGTCCAAGACTTAAAAAATAACATTTGTACATGTAGGGTTTGCTTGATTCCTGGAAAAACACATAACTTTTACGTAGTTATTTGTATCAATGATTTTTTTTATGTATGTTGCTATGGATATCAAATTAGAATGTTGCAAAAATATGGTGAGAAATATTCTTTATTTAATATATGAACAAAAAAATGTAAACAAGTTATTCTTTTCTATAGAAAAGTGGTTTTGAATAATAAGAAGTAAAAAGATGCTTCAAGGCATTGTGGCGTTATTCAAGGGGAATGACTTGAGGCATCATGGTGTTGTGAGCCGGGGTTGTGGCGCACTTGACCTGGGAGTGCCTCAAGGCACTGCGGCGTTCTTCACCTGGGAATGACTCAAGGCATTGTGCAGTATGGATAGGGTTAATCTTTCAAAGTGAAGGGTAGGCAAGTCAAGTTCCCTTATGTATATATATATGTAAGGACTTTGTCACTCTCCTTTGAAGGTTCTCCAGAGTATTGATATTAACCATATACTCAGGGTTCCAGACTGGTGCACCATGTTCTAAGTGTGGCCTGATCAACCCTTTGAAAAGGTTGCTGGAATTACCTGTGTCCCAGTCCTTCTGATTATGCCCATATTCCTGTTAAATTTGGCTACATGAACATTTACCTCTTCCGTAAGTTTCAGATAGTTACCAATGAGGCACCTAAATCTTTTTCCATGGTGATTTCCTCTGGTACTCTCATGTTCCCACTTGCAATGGTGAAAGCCTGGCACAAGGGTGAGTTTCCCTGATGCATGGCACTCAATCGCTCCATTCATGGATTTTTGTTGAAACATTTTTTATTGAGGCAGAGATTCTGAATGACATTACTTGGTGTTGTTAGTGAACAGGTAGATGGGGTACTTGGTCCAGGAACTAAGGTCAATAATATATATATTATGAAGAGAAGTGGTCATGGAACTGACCCCTGTGGGACTACACTGACTTTATCTTGTGTAAAAGCCTTTGATGTGGTATGTTCCATTACTAAATTATAGCCTCCATAACTTTGCACAATATACAAGTCAGATTTAATGGGTTTGGGTATTATACCACTGCCAAACCCTTGTAACAGCCTAAGAATCCAGGGGGTTTCCTGATGGCAACTAGTGCCACCATCTGGTCACATTTTGTCCAGCCCCAGTTATTAATAGGCCACTTCACATAATTCAGTGAGTGCGTGATTAACCCCTATCTCTGGATCGGTGGGTAGAAAACTGATCATAACATAATGGTCAATAATCTTGCCTTATTTGTTGGACACAATGCAAAATTTATTGCTGGTATAAGTTGGCAAAGTTTGATACCTATAGTGAAAGTATCAGGGCCCAGGAAAAGTGCAAGCCTTCACACCAAGCTAGGATTGAGGTCACCATAGTTGCTGTGGTGCTAAGTGAATTTGTGAAGTAGCCTATTCAAGTTCAGGGGCTTAGTTTTTCAATACGGAGATTTCAATGTTGTGGATCATAGTTCTAATAATCGGGTCTGCATATTTTATTGAAATGTTATACTTAATTGATTATAAGCTTTTTTAAAAGGGGAGTTGGGTTGTAGGGGGGGGGGGGGTGCTGCAAACATGACGTCATTTTTTATCATTTTTAAGGGGGGGTCTGGCACAGTGTGACAAAACATGACATGGGGGGAGGGGGGGTAAAAAATGGCCAAAAAAAGCATGACGTCATTTGTGGATGGCCCCACATAGCCACAAGTGCTTTTAAGTAAGACTAATTTTTCTGTTTGGACTACTTTGCCATTCCTGGCCCTACCTTATAGTGTGTAATATGAAGCACATACGGTAGTTAGTTCATCCTTTCCATACATCTAGATAAATTGTCACGTACGGTACTTAAAGTTGATAATAAATAATTTTCCTGAATTTAATTAAAAGTCATACAATTCCCCTTTTTTAACAAATTAAAGTTATGGATGCTGTTTGGTTTTGGGTTGCTGTACAGATGTATTTATCTTAGGTCAGTCAGATCATCCACTATAAATATTCAGATCTCTAGCAGGAAGAAGTGTAGCCCGGGCTCCCAGACCCTAACCTACGGAAGTGTAATGTGCATATTTTGCTATTTCGCCCTATTTCACTTAGTATTTAAGTCGGAATAAAATAATTATTCGAGCAATTAAATCTGTCTTAACCCCCCAAAAAACAAATGGCAATTTCTTTTTTCAACATTTAAAGGGAGTGACTCGTGTAAATGGTTGCTTAGTGATGGTCGTTTCCAAGGCTACAATGCATGGCAACCATACGGATGTATGATGCATAAATACACAAAGAGGTAAGTAATTATACATTTTCAATCACGCAACAGAACAGAACCACCGCATAACAAAGGACAGCTTTGACTGTCATCGAAATTTCTCTATGACTTGTCTAGTTTTCACCTGCTGTATCAATCATCTCTTTATCAATTATCAAAAAAGTCCCGACTCTTGAATTACACGTGTCTGTCTTACATATTATGTAATGTAATGTAATCGCGTCCTTTCTTACCTGTATGTATACATTTTGTTACTCCCAGTGATTCGCGCAACTGCATGCACTACATCTCCTACTGGGGAGGTAAGAATCACATTGTCTTCTTGGGAGACTCGCGGATCCGACAACTCTACTTCCAGTTTGTTGACATGCTGAGCGACAAACCAGTGGAACCAATCAAATCTCACTCAGACATGTCATTCGCCGATGAGAAAATCAAGCTCAAGGTGGTAAGTATATATGACAATGGTACCTATAATATGTTATATGATATTATTTCAAACAATATATTTTTTTAAAACAGCGTCTCAGATCAGTTCGTTTGAATTGGATTTTATTTAACTTAAGTGATAACTACATAACTTTAATCTGAAATGTCATTTTAGAAGTGTCCCACGAATGGCAATGTGTTGTCATGCTATTTTTATGTGTTCTCTTCCCTTGCTTATATCACTGCTCTAATTCCTCTCCTGGTAACTTGCATTGTCATTTCTTTTCACCGCAGGAGTTCCTGTGGCATCCTATGGTGAATGCGTCCATGACCAACGTTTATAAGAAGTGGATACAGATGCCCAAGTCAGAGAGACCTACCCAAGTGGTCACTGGCAGTGCCACGGTATATATTTGATCCTATTTCTAGACTAATTGATTCCCACTATACTGATGCAAATACCTTGCAGAATTTGGGATTACATTATCTTCTTTATTTAACACGGATGAAGTCTCAAGGTTGACATCTATTACGAACTGGGTTTAAATTTTAAATGGGTGCCCTGTAGAAAGCAATTTACTTCAGGAGTCTTTTACCTTTCCAATATAGTATTACCTTTCCAATATTGTATATTTGTGTTATGTTCATAGTCGTCTCCTCTCTTCCAATCGTTGTTTCTACTGGAGATAACTTGCGTTACGTCATGTTATATCCACTGTATCTTGTTTCAGTGGAGCATCAAGTTTTTTAATGGGAGTGATGATGCTTTGAATAACTTCCGACTAAATCTTTCACAAACCGTGCCATACTTCGAGAAAATTAGGAACACAACTAACGTTTTGTGGATGCTGCAAGGTACGTAAACATTTTTAAGTAAGATATGACCTAAACAAAATTATGATATAAACAGTTGTAATGCCCTGCTTTTTATCACTGTTTAACTATGTACTCCCGATATGAAAAAAATGTGGTATAGTTCAAATTATCCCGCAGTCTTTTCCTCGTGATACATTCAATGTTTCTTGCGCTCCAGATCCTGTCGTGGAGAGTAAGCTTTCAATAAACAGGTCCATGATCACTAATTCACAAATCGATGACTACAATCGTTGCGCGATTGAAATCCTGTGAGTACTTATAACCTTGATTCGCAATTCTGATCTTAACTTAATAGGTAAATCATCCAACACTTTTTTTCTGTATACACCTGGTCTTTTATATCTATGATGCCTTGTTTGCCTATAAATTTATCTACATTGCTATTTTTGCAGTACGTACAAGTCTGCCACAATATGGAGCTCCTCGCGTCTTGTAGCCCAGGGTTATAACAGAGACACTCTGGACGGACTTCATATCGGCAAACTGGCGCTTGACCTGGTACGTTTTACCCCTCCTTTCACAATGCCTAGACTGAATAACGATCAAGATCACGTCGTTAAGATCAAGTATCAATTCCTGTTTTTAAAAAAAAACTTACTTGTCCGGAGAGTTCGTGGAACTGATGACATGTAGCACAACTCATGCGTAATAATAGTATATTTTATTTGTCTCGTAAAGATATTAATATTATGACAACAAGTAAGTGTGTTTCCTGGTGTACCACCAGTCCTTCCAACAGTAAATGAGAGAATTCACATGGCTTCGACTAGCAATTTTCGTAGTCATGAATTTTATTCTTCAGTTCAGATTTCTAAAATTGGATATTTACTGAAATGCCTGATAATCCCGTTTTGTAGGACGTACAAATACTGATGAACATGTACTGTAACGACCATATGAATTATAATGATGGTACATGCTGTAGTGCTGCTGAGAATATATCTACCCTCCAGATTGTTGTTGCCGTATTCTTTGGTCTGTGGTGAGTAATGTTTTGTGTAGTCTAAATCTAATGTTCCTTATTTATCAGTATATATATGATATAATTATTAATTCGCAAAATATCAATATTTGTTTACGTACTTCACTCTAAACCTTCAGTTTGGTAATAAAAGTATCTTGTCGTATTTGTCAAAAAAAGTCTAATACACTCCAAGGTATGTCAATGAGTACTCTATTCCAGACGTTGCCAGTTTATTATTTTAAAGTTGATTGTTTAAATTATCGGGTGATTGATTATTTGATTTGTTTATGGTTTATTCAACTTATGAATAGGTGCAACGTTTTATTGAACATTTTCTCATTCGTAGTCATATTTCTAATATAAAAATGCAATACAGAGGCTACCACCTGTTTCCACTTGTAGATGAAAATTTCATGTACCTGTTGTTGATGTGGACATAAACTTAAATGATAATATACTCACTTGTATTTTCATAAACACTGTGTTTACACTTGACAGTTTGCTCTCCTCTACCGTGGTGTGTATTTGGAGACGTAAATATCGGCGTGGTGTTAAGAACGGTGTGAAGGCCCGAGCAGGGAATGGACAGAGGAATGGACAAAGAAATGGCCAGATCGGAACAGATCCTGACAAATGTGAGGGTGTCTATGAACTAATGACATCCCTGGCCAAGATGGGAGTCATTCTATCCTACTGCTTCTTATGTGACAGGTATTGGGCTATATCACAAGATCTTCATGTTCATTGTGGAAATTGTTTGCATTTTATGATTATTTGTCCTCAATCAACCATGCAGCTCTTGTTTAAACATTCCACCAAAAAATGGGGTGAGACTAGGATCTGATGCTACAACTGTTTTTCTTTCAGAACGAGTTTCTTCATGAAGGAAAACAAGTACTACACACACGTGAACTTTTTCCTACCTTTCTCCTACTTGATGATCCTGGGCTTCTTTTTCACTGAGAATTCAGATCAAGTTAGTTCTAAATTTCTGTATTTGATGTGTGGAAAGTGTGACTTTGTCGTTCGGGGAATATTTGAACTGCCCATAGACATTTTCAAATACATATTACAACGGATGCAAATGTGTGGTTAGTAACATAAAATTCACTTTGAATGCCTCTAATTCCCTGAGGCATTCCCAAAAAGAGTCCATTAAACCGTTTTTAAGATATTCACTTTTACTTCGATATCTTTGCAGACTCGGATATTACACCGGGACCAAACAGACGAATGGAAGGGCTGGATGCAGCTTGTTATTCTCATCTACCATCTGACGGGGGCGTCTCGGGTAAGTATCCTTCAGTGTTATCAAGTGAAAATTGCATATGTCACCAATGCCCAATAATATCTTAAACCAAAATGTCTAACACATCTTTCAATTCAATTCAACGGAGGCCGAGGACTCCATTTATTTTCTCCATATTACATGCATTGTAAGATGTTGTACACTTAATTAACAATAAAGGTACAAATCTCAAACTTGACAAACTCATATCTATATCTATATGGGATATCTAGGTTTGATGTGAAATTTTCCCCTTCAGGTGTTGCCGATCTACATGCAGATCAGAGTACTCGTCTCCTCCTACATCTTCCTCTCAGCATTTGGACATTTTACTTATTTTTATACAAAAAGTGATTACAGTTTGCGCCGGGTCTGTCAGGTATAAGCTCGTTTTCTCGATTAAAATTTTCCTTTATATGTTCCCCCGAGGATTACTTGAACATCTTCATATTCCAATTTAAAAATTTTATGTCGGCATTTATTTAGGCATTAGACTCTTCTTAGATATTCTACACTATGGCATATGTCTGAAGCTCTACAGTGTTAGCAGAATGTTAATGAATTTCTATATATTACCTTGTTGGTAGTTTGCAAATGAAGTTCAACTAAAATGCACCATCTGCTCTATATCATTAAGATCGTTGTATAAATTTGTGTAAAATTAATGGCATATAACGGTTATAACAACAGCATGCATACCTGTTCTCTTCCTATCAGGTATTGTTCAGAATGAACCTGCTCGTTATCCTCCTCTGTTTCACTATGAACAGACCCTACCAGTTCTATTACTTCGCGCCTCTAATATCTTTCTGGTTCCTGGTCAGCTATATCACCATGGCAATATGGCCGCATGTCACAGCCATATCCACTGAAAGTAAGTCATGTATAATTCATGCACAATTAGTTTAAAACTTAGATGATATTCGCTGCCTAGTAAATGTCATATATGGTGAGTCAATCTAACTATTTGCTCTTATTTTCTGTATAGCAGAAATGATTCAAGCGAATAAAAAAATCTAGACTAATTCTTTTTTCTTATTGTTATATTAACATTTAAGAACAAAAAACAACAACTTAAGAAATGTATTCTATATTTATTTGCAGCTAACGGACTACACTATCTATACATGGTGCTTAAATTCGTGGTAGTTATTGTAGCTATCACTCTACTCTACGCTTCTGAGGTAAGCAAGGCTCAGCAACTCTGTTTAATTCAAATTCTTTGAATATATATTCAGCATACTGGGCATCTCCCATGTGCGTTCAAAGGAAATTTCAGACAAGACACAGTATTTCTGAGAACTTCAGTATGTCTTAGCTTCGCCCGAAGATCTATAAACTTTGTTTTTTATCATAGGTATTCTTCGAGAAAATTTTCCTTACACACCCGATCAAGGCGTTGTTCGTCACTTCTGATGACTCGATACATGAATGGCGGTTCCGCTGGCAGCTAGACAGATATGTAAGTGATTGACACTTTCAGTTAGTTGCAACATTTGTTCATTAGACTGAAATTATGTAGTCACGTTTGTCAAAGTGTATTTATAAACTTGTATCTTCATCTTTGATGTATACTTTGCAGAGCACTGTGTATGGTATGGGATTCGCTTTTGCCCTGATAGTGTCCAAAAAGTTCAATATGATAGATGACAAGCGAGAGGACACTGTCTTTAGTAAAGGTTTCTCTTGGTTCGCCGGTATCCTTGCGGTCGGTGGTATAGGGGTTGGTATTTTTCATACATTTCAGTATTTTGTTCCATCAACTTATAATTAAATAGAACCTTAAGATATGTAACTTTAAAAATCTGTATTGGTCATTTTCACTGTAAGTAAAATTAGTTTTGATGATTGTTTTAGCCAACTCGGATGGCATAATGCATCTTCTCTATTACGCGAAGTATTGTAAATACTGTTGAACTAGGAGGTATGCTTGACCAACACTTTTGATTGAAAAAATGAGTTTCTTTCACTTGGTCTGACCGTCATTGTTCTATGTTCCAGGGATATGAAGTCTTCTCAAGCTTCTGCAGAAATAAACAGGAATGTAATGAAATACACCCGTATATCTCGTTCCTACCTGTACGTACATACATAAAGTTGACTTGAATTCTGTTAATTGTGTAAAATTACGATTTTTCTTTACTTTTTGGAAGTAGGTAAATTTGCAATTCGATCTTTCACCATTTCTTTTATTCAATATTATAGAATGCTGTATGAATTGATCAAATATAGGTATACCCGAACTTGTTTACTTCATTGTGTTTGCCTATAGTATGTCATGTTAATATACAATTTTATCGATTCACATTTTTCAGATAATAAGTTATATATTCCTGCGCAATATTCCCGCATGGTTACGAACAAAATACAGCTCCTTTTTTGCCTGGTTTGGCAAAATATCACTTGAGGTAGGCATCATTGTTCATAACCTTTTAACTTGTTCATAATTTCATGGTGAAGTTATAAAAGATATCTGTGTTATAATTGCCCTTTTCTCGGGGTCTGTTCGGATAGCGAAATTCCAACCAAATGCTTTTATTGTCATTGTATACCTAGTTTTTGGTTATTCATAGTTTAAATTTACCTTCTGCTCTAGTATTATCACCAGACATCGTTCGCACTACACTCATTTTCTTACCTCTATTTTCCAGTTATTCATTGCGCAGTATCACGTTTGGCTGGCTGCCGATACCCATGGCGTGCTTGTCTTGTTGCCTAGTTATCCCGTGCTCAACATAACCGTTACATCGTTTATCTTTGTGTGTATTGCGCACGAAATCCATCTCCTCACCAAGAAGCTCACCAATTATGCTGTGCCGGACGATTGGAAACTGATTCTCCGGAACCTCTTCTGTTTTGGGGCGGTCTTGTTACCGATAGCAATAACACACGGCGTACTTGGATTCTGATCTCTTAACCATTTGTGTTAAAAACCCAGCTGAATGAATGTGTGAATGTGTGTGTTCTGAGGTATTTGTTTTATCTCAAGTATTACAACTTACTTAGACCTCGATTTTGTAGTGGTGGGCCTTCCCATGTTATTTCAAATATTTGACCGACTGTTCAACTATAATCTTATCGTTATTAAGGTCATTGATATGTTATTGCCAAAGATGTAAGTAAATGAAAATATTAGTTGCTATTATTTTCCTACGATGTACAAGTGTGTAATCCATTTTTCCCCAGTAGACATTCCTTTTTTTTTGTGTGTGTATGTCACGTATTTTCTTTGTGTTATATCTTAAAGTTATCAACGTGTGAAGTAAAAGCCTTATTAATAATGTTTTGCCATCTGGTAGATTATAAGGCGTCATGACAGAATATTTATTAGCGTGTGACTTGATATAAATGTCTGGATGTGATATAATTTAGTCTTGCCTGAGAATGTACGAGACTTTAAAATAGATACATCTTGAAAAGTGTGGTATAAGTTGGAGTTGTGGCATCAGAAAGCAGGGTCCAGAAATAGATGTTACAAGTAACTCTGGAGTGTTTAAGGGAAACAATGGCAATTTTAAAATGTCTATTTCACTGTCAATACTAAAATGGATGCGTTCGAAAACAGGACTCCCAACTATAACAAAAGATTAGGGTGACTATCCGCCTAACTAACCCCGCACCACTTCTTCCATTGGACGAATACCAAATTAGAATGTTAGAACAATCGTTTAACTCAAATGCTTTTCAGTAATGAGTGTGATACATGTACATGTATAGATACTTGCACCTTATATGGGGAGATTCTGACGGAATTGTTTCCACGTGGGAAGGGGAATTATTGTACGAAGGGTAGCATTTATATCGGTATGCATGTCAATTTACTTAATGGTCTTTGTACAGTAAGCTCTTACATTCCCCTCAAATTAAACTTGCCTATGTACAATATATCACAGGAGGTGAACTGTATCGTACGCCTTCCTCTTCCAATCAAATGTACACATTTATTTACCCCGTGTATGTATTTAGTCTATATTTTGTCAGATCATTTAAGCCGATCATGCCATCTATCTTGTAAAACATCTATTGAAAGAACACGATAGATGTTTCTGATTCTTTATTGTTATTATATTACCTGAATATTTCGATAGAGCTATACTTTTCCCTGAGACTGCTCTCCACAGCATGTTAATGTAATATGAAGAGCGATCATTCTTTTTCTCTCTTCCCTTTATATAATTTTCCATGACCTAAACAATGTTCTTTTATGTGAGAAATAACTTGATTGACTCATTTACGACTAATCTGGTCTACCATCCAACTGGGCGTCATTGCACTGACCCAATGTATACTTTTGCGTTGGTCCTTTTACGTTAATACTCATGTGAATTGTGAATTATTTGTGCTGTGCTTCTTATGGGAGAGGATGAGTGAATGACTTGGGTTATAAGAATGTCTGTCGTTGACTGTGATACCTGTATTATAAAATTCCCATTCATTTGAATCGGAATCAATAAAAAATCTCCCATTAACTGTAAGTTTTGGAGATCGGTATTTTGATACAAGTTCTTAGTATTTCTTCACCTGTGTTCGGTTATCGGATAGTTCGGGCTAATGTTAATGTTTAAAATCCAACTTTTAAAAAGATCATTATTTAAAATTTGATAACGATAGATATTTTAAAAAGACGCTGGTTCATATTGTTTGGTTTGTTTCTCTAACTTGTTACGTAGAATTGGACTGACAAAGAAGGAATACGAAATATAGAGCCAGCTGTCCTCAATGATGACCGTGTTATAAGATGAATAATTGAATGAAAATTCGCTACGGATATTGGGCAATTGCTCAGCGCTTAGAACCAATTCAGTAATATCTAGGCTTATATGGCAATCATGTTCAGATTCCGCTGCACGAGGGCAGAATCTTGGCTGGTACTGTATATAATATATAAATAAAGTGACCGTATGCGGTACAGAATAGATATTTTCTGTGGTATTTTAGAATGGTTAAACTAGATAATGTATTTGTGCATTTTTTTGCCATAGTCTTTACCAGATTTAGTAATAACGATAAAATCGACTTGACTTGAGACCTTGATTTAAAATTGTTAGACGATCAGGATCGTTTATGCAAAAAGAAAGGATAGAGTACGAGAGTAGAGCTCTATTTCGTATTAGAATGGTAGACACACTCGTGCATCTTAAAAATCATTTTTGCCTCTGTATACTATAGCGAAATTCTTAACCTGTTAAAATGGTACAACCATCAGCTAACTGGATATTAGCGAATTGTAGGTTCAACGATTGTTAATTTTAGATTGGTCTATTCACAGATAGGGTTCTTGTCATGTCAAACATACTCGTAAATCTTTTATGTTGTTACTGAAGTATTGGTTGGAACAAATTGTCTTATACATTTCCCAATTCCTCATTATACAAACGCCCGATAATTCAATATAATTCGTGGACGTCTTAGTTGAATACGGAATGGTTTTCCCTTAATTAAGTATTATGGGGCATGCATTTGTGATTTTGCCTCAGGTGCACCTCATTTATTATATCCTTACGCACCAACAAACCAATCATTTTACGGTCTCACTATGTACACATGTATTCTTTTCAGGAAGACTAAATGACTTAGCAAGAAGTTGATGATGATCAATTCACTTGCATGTAGAGCTATGATGCTGATCATAGTGATCTTGATTCAATGGGTATAGGGGCCTAGTGCTCCGAGAGGTTATATAAATGTATATTAAGGCTGGTAATTGTACATAAATTGTAAAATAATATTGGCTGGCCAGTCAAATATTTATTATTATGTATGACGAAAGTAATGCCCCATGGATATATTATATATATATCGATATTTTGTATACAAACCCCAATAAATCTTGAATATAATACAACGCCACAGTAATACTGTATCTGGTCTATTTTCCATTTATTGATATGAACGTATACATACCTCGAGAAAATCATAATTTTAATTCACCTTACTGCTTATCAGGTAAGCCTCGGAAAATTCTAAAATACACAATGGCAGTTTGCAATCGCCCTCTGAATTACATACGGAAATATGAGGCACATATATTCATTCATTTTAATGTGAAGTTTTATTAGTTCTACCAAATATGTAAGCTCTACAATAGATGCTCAACTGCTGGAAGTTTACCAACCAAAAACGGAAAAAGATAAAAGAGCTTTGTACTACGAAATAGGTAAACATTCTTTTGTTTGTCTTCATATAAGGTACATCAAATATTTCAGTCAATAGCTACAACGATCTAACAGCGTTGCCATGAAAATGGTTACACTTATTAATGTAACTATGCTACACTTTAACTTAGTAACTCTTACTCATTAACCAATAAGCGCAGCGGAACAGATAACATATGGGGGTGGGGGGCAAGCATTTTATGTGGGGGAGGTAGTAGAATATAATCAAAACATTACACTCTCTTATACTTTATCAGGAAACCTGATTCTTATAGAGTATATTGTAGGGCCATCATATTATACAAAAAGAATAATGTTAAAATCAAACTACAATACAGGTTAGAAATTGGTTAAAACTTGTATATTTTCATTATGATTTGGTGACATGTTTTGACATAACATGACATTTTATTGGAGAAGGTGAAGAGGGGTAGAGAGGGAAACGTCAATATAGGAGAGTAGGATGAGGAAATATATAAAAGTTGGGGTGGTGGGGTGAAGGACAGTAGGATGGTGGGGAAGGCGTGGGGGCAAGGGCAGATTTAGGGTTGGCATGGGAGCACGCACCCCTTTCTTTTTCAAATCAAGCTAGAGCATTATGTGATGTGTGTACTTGTAAATAATTGTCCCAGAGCTACCAAACCTCCCAACTTGGTGGGAGATTTCCCGATTTTTAGGACAGATTGGCAATTCCTCCTGATCAATGGGAATCTGTCCAGATGTATACCATATTCACATAATTATTAGTCTGTGTATTTCACAATATTTACACACCATTATTTACAACTCCCCATTTTTTTGCGCACAATACACATTTCATTTTCACTCGTAGCTATCCCAACTCTCCTGAAAAATAGCCACATCCTATAATCTTTTCATTACTGCCCCTAGGGAGTCATGGAACCGGCATTTATCAATTCTCTGCGATTTTGATTTTTCACTTTGAAGGAAGAGTGTTCGTCTTTATGGAACTGAGCAATCAATTATATACATAGATATTTATAGATAGATCAGGTGGGAAGGAGAGAGATATATCAAGGGAGAGGGAGGGGGACACATTCCTTTCCAATCATAATAATTTAGATTTACTCACTTCCCACATCAAATAAACGTTACAAGGGCTGCTGGCGCATCATGAATGATATCTTATTTGTCCCTCCAACTGTTTATTATGACAATACAGAAGGTTTTTTTGTATTTCCTTTTTTACATCACAGTTTGTATTAACCCTGCCATCGTGGCTTCTACAATGCTAATTTGATAATCGCTTCAGTGGTAGTATTTGACTCAAATTCTACTTGTTAAAACACTTTTTTTTTTTTTTTTGCAACAGATTTATTCAATTTCTTGCCATCTTGGCTCGTACAATGCTAAAAACAATCAATGACAGTGGGAATAAGACAAAAAAGAAGCAGTCGTTTGAGAACAGATAGACTGTAGGTTTTATGAAGAGAAGTTTAAGGCATAAGAAGTGATAGCAATTAGGAGCGATTAATTCATCATACCATGCACAATTTGCTCCTTACACGTTGGTATTATTTTTCTTGGTGGCGATTAATTCTTGGATGTCGCCAAGAACCCTTCTCCATATTATTTTAACCTCGTCGTTTGCTAGTTTGAAATTAAGAGAGTACAACATTACCCTACATCTCATTCTCAACTCAAAAAGTACCACCAATATATCAATATTACCATTCTCAAACAATTTCTGTTTGTAGATGAATGCCTTTGTTTGTAAAATTATCCAGTTGATGACCTTAGAACATATGTTTGAGTGTTCAACCCCAAATATGATATCTTTAGGTTTAATTATGATTCCACCGTTTCTCCTCACAATTATTGGTTCACCTCCTGCATTGCTATTTAGATACCCAGATGAGTAAATCCAATTAAAAAGCTGTTGCCAAAGAAGCTTGGCCTTCGGGCAGTCGACAAAGAAATGGACAATGCTATCATAACCTGGGCAGTATGAGCAAATGCCTTTGTTTTCAGCTTGAAATCTAGAAAGAAAACTATTACAAGCTATAAAACCATGAATCATTTTATATTGGAATACTTGCAACCTTGACTCGGTAGTCACCTTGTAAGGATGGGAGAAAATACCTTTCCAATCCAATTCTTCGAATTGTTTTGGTGACAATTTGAGAAGGCCTTTCCATTTAACCAGTTTGTCAAATTTCGGTTGCTTGGCCAATATCATGCGATCATATATATTTTTTGCCGAACATCCGACCAAGTTAACATTCTCCACTCCTATCTTTACATCAATAGAGTTCCGCACAGGAGCTGGATTCACTTCTTTTATCATTCTCAGCCATTCCGGAGGAATTGCTCTTCTTAGCATTTGTTTTGAATAAAAGGATGGGTAAAAAGTGTAATTTGTAGCCAACTCAGAGAGTGTCATCATTGATCCGTTTTCCTTAAAGAGATCGCCAATACATGTAATTCCGTGATTGATCCAATCAGGCCAGTATAGCATTTGCCCCTTATCCTTTATGTATCTGTTTGCCCATATTCTTTCACCTAACACTTGGTTAATATTGTCAGGTTTATTCTACTTGTTAAAACATTGTAAGTATGCACCGTTGCTGCCAGAGAAAAAATATAAACTAATTTGTACGATATGCGTTATACTTCTGCCTTTGGAGGTCGAGACTTCAATGGGGGACCTTCCGGTGCCTAATTTCCTTAATTCCCTTTCTGCAGGGCTTTAAATTTATAGAGCCCATAAAAACTAATATTCCAGAAATATTAGATACATTATTCTCTTATTTCGCGCCCATGATTGTAGTTTACCATGCATGGCGGCTAATAGTATTACAGTTAGCCTATCACCGGTGCAAGTGTGCCAGACTGCAAAATAATAGTGATACACATATCGACACCTTTCTACACATAATATTATGGCACTGTGCCCACATTATACTCTCTCTATTATACAGTGGGAGCAGTCGCCTAAAAATGTGCAATTCACCTTCACTAATCGTCTCAAGCAATTCACATTTAAGGCAGAAATGAGGTTCAAAAGGCAGTTCAATATAACCGAACAGATTCCTTTAGTCAACGCAATACTAAATATACTCACATGTGCACGGTATTTACTAGTTTCCAGCCTAATTTACTAGAATTTATTAAATGTGTAGAGCTGGTGATTGTATATTTCCCCGTGACCTGACCCACATATATACATACCTCCTAGTACCGTATCACTTAACTCATATTCCTGACAACGGCAATAACCTATTATAGATGTCTTGAGGAATGTCACAGAAACCAATGCCGAAACGTATTGGATCGACTTGTGCACTTGTGTAAGATCCAGCTTCAACTATATAGTGAATAGTGAATTGTTTTACGAATTACTGTAATTTGGTATATATACAATTTATTTACAATGTTACCCTAAATTCTAACCCGCGTATCGCTTATTTAACCTGGAGTAGTAAATCAGGAATATTAAGGCGCTCACGGCCATCACTCCTCCCATGGATAAGAACGTTGCATAGTTGGAACCAGTATATTCCGTCAGTAATGCTGGAACAAGGGGTATATCGTTCCATGAGCTCCATGCAGTGTCCGATCATAAATGACACACATAATCTAATAGTAAGGTACGATTCCACTGGATCGCTTATATATGTGCTCATGGCTCGCTCTTGCCTCGCTTCTTTATAATGTAATTTTCATTCGCTCTATGTCCGCTTTTATTTTTCGCGCAATACAAGCGCAGAGCGATTCTACTGGTTTGCTTGTTTCCTTATGAAATCAATGGTAAATCACTTGCTCCACTCTCATTGCGCTCTGGGACAGCTATTTAAACAGGCATAAAAAGCGTAATGTAGTTGCGCTCATATCAAACACAACAGATATGAGCGCAACGTCCTGCGCTCTTCTAAAGAAGCGCAAATAGGCACTTTTTAGAGCGTACAGAAAGCGCAGTGACCGATTCCATTAGACCGCTCTGGTTTCGCTCTAGCTTCGCTTGTTAGGAGCTCAAGATAATAAAAAAGAGCGGGACATGAGCGGATCAAAAGAGCGATCCAGTGGAATCGAACCTTTCACTGTAAGAAAAATACCTTCCGAATGTAAACCACTATAGCAAAAAAGCCTGCTTTACAGGTTTTAAGTAGATCGATGTCTATTTAATATTAACAATATTTAGTAATAATGCATTCCCCTCCCATATCTTTTATCAATAGTTCTGGATCTTAATATAGTTATAATGCACCACCAGTGATAATGACAGTGATAATGTTAAAGACAAACCTCAATCGTCTTTAAAATGAAAATAAAATAAATGTTGTTTTTTTCAGTTCTCAAAAATCTCTTTTCAAAACACTACAACCGCGTGATATTCATATAGTATCCTTTGATAACCTCGATATAACCTTTTCTTCTTCTTATTGCTCTAGGTTATGGATTGAGGAACAAGAATCTAAAATATGCTTTAACGATTTATGGGTATATCAGCTAGCCTTAACATTCGGCTGAAATAGGCCTGGAAAAGCTTTGAATCTGTTTTGTGTCCAGACAACCGGAGACCATGGAGTTCAGAAGAAAAATAATGCAGCACCTACCTCCCATAATTGGTCCAATTATATTTCCCACGCCCATAAAGAAGAAAAGGATCCCTATCGCACTCGTCATACGGGGCCTTTCTACCATGTCTGCCATGACCGTTCCCATCTGAGTCAGAAGTGTACCTGTGGAACTCAGTGTCGCTATTTTATCAGAATTTATCAATCATCTATTCAAACATTTTGCACTATTGGTGATTATAATTATACTTAATGTAATTACTGTTCATCCAGTATAAACAAAATCAATTGAAAAAAATATAATATTATATTTATTATTGTAGGAGAAACTTGATGTAAGTAAAACTATTAGGTTCTTACCGATTAGTTGCGAGAGGGGTAGGTAAACGACCATTGTGAAAATAACTCCAGGCACCAGAGGAAGTATAATGCATAAGAGGCCGGTGAAGAGGAGCATCAAGGCAACTACTGAAATGCGGCGCTTCCTAATGTAGGAAATATCTAAGCAGAAGCCTGTGGCTAAACGTCCTGCAACCTGCATTCAAAAAGACACGCTAATTAATCATTCAGTTTCATTGAACATCAATAACGAATGTTTTGCCCTGGCTATGCAAGTCTGCCTTAAATTTATGCACGTATACATACCTATAGAAAGCAATATTTTAAACATGGCCATTACGATAAGGTCCCAGTCAATTGAGTTCACCTATAAATATATTCTTACTCCTTCCCTTAGGTTCAGAGAGTACTGGTTCAGAGAGTGCTGCATGACATAAAAATGCTGTTTTATTTTGTTGATACGAAAATTGGTTCACCAAAATCCCCCCTATAGAACCATATGTAATTGTTCTGACGACTGCATGGAGTGCGTGGGTTATACCAGTTCAATAAAAGTATTTTTGTCTTACATCTAAACCCGAGGACAACGACAGAAGAAATACTAGTTGTGCGGTTGTAAACCCTTTCTCATAGACAAGCCCAGACAGAAGCACTAGGACAGTATTGTTAAGGGATCCAAACACTGCCATTACCAGGCAATACCCCGTAATTCGTCCATCCCTTAATAGGTCGAGTCCAACATAACGATTTAAGATAGAGCACCGATCTCTCTTTGGTTGCAATGACTTTCTTCCAGCTGAACTAGCCTCCATAACTTCGGTTGATGCATTCTCATCGTTTAGCATAGTCTCGTGTTGGCTTGAGGCACCGCCTTTCTTTGTGTCACTTTGTGCGTCCAATTCTTCAATATCAACTTGTTGAGTTGGGAGTTGTTGCACCGCATTTTCATCTGGGACATTCGTTTGTACAGGTGGTGCACTGGCAATGCTTTGTTTTTGTTCTTCAGCCCTGCTTATCAGCATGATTTTCAGCAGCATTCCTCCGGGCACCATATTCAATATGACAGCAGAGGTGATGACCAATGTACCATAGAGACTGTAGGTCTGATACAATGCTACAATTAGAGGGGGCATAGCCGTGCCTCCTAGGGTCCAAGCTACACAACCAAACACTGAAGCTGCCCGAGCTCGTTTCTTACCAAAGCATTGCTGTATTGCTGAGGAACGAACCAGCAAGAAGCAACCGTGGGCAAAACCTGTAGAGAAATAATTAAACCCATTTGGCATATATTAATCAAAATATAGTAATTCTATATTATATATCTAATAAATCGATTTATAAACTATTTCATTCGATCGAAAGTTCTTACAATAGGAATACTACTAGATTATCTTGGAAGAGCCTCGATCTGTGAGGCAATTCTTGAAATCATATTGTTAGAACAACTAGCTAGTACTGGTATACTTTGTGACTAGAATAATCTGTTTTACAAAGTGCAGGGCTTATAGTATGTTGGTTTTTATTATAATTATCCGATTTAGATTAGCCGCATGATATGATCGATATCAACTAAGCTGTTTGAAAACATCTGGATTTTCATTTCGTTTCGTTGATTTAAATATGAAATCCATAGATTGGAGAAACGTTAATTAATTTAACCTCTGCTGATATATATGTAGGTTTTCTACCTATAGATATATCATCATAATACCTCTGAACAAACCGAGACTAAAATATAGCATCCACAGGGATGGAGAGAATGCCGAGATGAATATGCAGATAGATAGAAGTACACCAGAAGTTATTGCCACTCGACCCAATCCAAAATAGTTGATAAGTAGTCCCGCCAATGGGGCTGAAAACGTGAAATAAACAAATGAACAAAAACAACAAAAGTTAATATTATGCATAACATACGTGTACATAGCCTACATCGGTAAAATATAATGTAGGGCAAAGTTGGAGGATACGGAGATACAAGTGTATTAAGTAGAGAAACTTACCAGCTATTTGCCGGATTCCACCATCTAATGCCATGATTATTGCTACAGAAGCAGGTGGTGATTGATAATAAGCGAGGAGTAGATACTGGTAGACTAGAGTAGAACTTCTCACCATACCTATTTGTGGAGCCTCCATGATGGCTACAAACACCATCATGATCCAAAGCCTTGCGCTGGTGAATTTACAGAGAACCATCTTATCTTACTTTCAGAAAATAAGGAAGGTTATAAATGCAGGAATCGAGGGCAACTCGGGTATAAGCATTGATCAATCGCTTGCATGAACACACCCGATCGTATTTATATATAAGCGTTCTTTGGACGAAAGATGAAGGTCTATGGTCTGTCGCTTTTTTTCCTGAATCACAGTAGGCTATATTTGTCTATATTATTTACAGGCCTTTCTGACCCGATTTTTCAATTCCAGTATTGACATCCATAGTCTTCGACTGTCCATGCACTACTTCTCATACCATGCATAACCATATGGGGCATACTCGGTGATCATATATTATATATTCTGAGCGCCATCCTGCGCTGACCTAATAAATATAAGAAATTAAAAGGTAAAAAAAAAAAGGGGGGGGGGGGGCACTCCGAACCAAAGTGAGTTTCCATGCTCGTGCCCAATTGCAAGGAGAAAGGGTTGTTATTTCAGGTACAATCAAGGACCTTGACAATAAAAAAGGGTGCTTTTTCAGGTCTCTCTCCTTGAAAATGATACTCATTGTTCAATATAATAATGGAGGTTGAGTTTCAGCATCACAAACAAAATATGTTCTTGCACGATGGGCATCATCGGAAACATTTGCATGAATTTTTATCTCATACTTCTAAGAAAACTGTCAAAAACTGAACAAAGAAGTCAGTAGATAGCTATGCTGTAGCAGAAGGTGCAGTATCTCTGAAATAGTAGGCCTTACCCTGAACACCTTTGGTTTGTTACATCACTAAGACATTCAACTAATCAAGGGAGAAAAATCTCACTTGTGTTTACATAACTGCTTATTAGACTACGGTATTCTGAGAAGATATTGAATATTTTTATTGACAATAGTATTTAAACTGCTGACAAGAAAAAGATAAATATCAAAAGTTAAGTTAAAGTTAGGTTTGAAGTACAATTTATATTCCCTGCTGGTATTTACTGGGGCGAACATTACTTGAACTAATTCTGCTATATTTTTACCAGGACTAGATCACATCAATGGTGGTCTTCCTCTAGTACCTGAGGGAGGAGCTGAAATCTCCTCGTTTTAATAGAAACATGGTACTTATTTGAGGGAAAAGTCCTTGAAATGTGTCCGTTGTTTTAGTTGGAGAACGAGCATAGGAATCCACTTTGGTTCTGTGTGAACTAGCCTCCATAACAAATTATAAATTTATAAATTTCTTTGGCAACACATTAAGACAATGTTTATGTGGATGATCCATGCATGCGAAGAATATGGATCAATGTCCTTCGAACAAAGGAAGGGTCTTATCTTAGTCATACCTACGAAGGATGCTGATTATGTTTCATCAAGAATTGGAGACCTATCACGTTGTTAAATGTCGACTATAAGATCGTGTCAAAACAATTGGCAATATAATTAACAGCGTATTATATATGATCATAGATAAGGACCAAACAGGATTTATGAAAGGCAGGTTTATTATGTGAGTCTATATAAAGGAGGGTGCATGACCTCGTCGACATTGAAAAGAAAAAAGAAGAGAACGCCTTAGTAGTAACAAGCAATTGACTTCAGCAAAGTGAGACTCAGTAAGTTTTAAAATCCTGAATTTATTATAATTTATTATTGACTGGATGAAAACTCTCTTAAATGGGTCCAAGCAGATAGAATTGTGTGGGTCAAGAGAGCCCTATTGTATTTTTAACATTCTTGAGAGAGATTTCCAAGAAATTCAGAGCCATTTAGTATATGGTGAGAAAGTAACAGCGGTCAAGTAACGCATTTAACTTCTTTCGCCTAGATTGTTGTAGGGCCAAAAAAAAAATAGGTGTGTTTCCGATTTACCACCCCCCCCCCAACCTAGAAAAACCTTACCCTACCTAAAAAAAAATTTACTATACCTGATTTTTTCCCCTTCTTATCTTACTTTTTTTGGATTTTTTGACAAAAAAAACTTATAAAAGCAGGAAAACGGGTTTTCCTAACCCAAAACTGTCAAAAAGCACATTTTCCATGTTCAAAACAACTAATGTTCTGAAAAAGACATTTTTTCCAGTTCCTGGGAGGTGGTTTCCGAACAAAAAAAATTAACAAAAAAAAAAATTACCCCCCCAACCTAGTTTTCAGCCAGATAAATCGGAAACACACCTATATTTTTTTTTGGCCTTAGGCTTTTTAATAAAAAGCCTACTCACATGAATGAATGTAAATGTAAGTCTATTTGTAAGTCTATTTGTCAATGAATGAAATCAATCTTTTGTATCTGTCTTTAACCCATGTCTAAGAAATAAAGAACGTTGAAAAAAAAGTCTATTTGTTAAACTTTGCTGTAATTTTAATTTCAAGGGCAAAATGGAAGACCTACACTGTATAATTTATTATCCTATTCCACGTAACTGTATTATAAAAACTGGAATAAAAATTCAATATATATAAATGGCACTCTGTTCAGTCTCAATGACTTGTTCCGTTCTTCAAGATTATTTTTACCTAATTATAAACCTCCATCGTGCCATTTGGTACAAAAATATTTACTTTCATCTGTTATGCATCAGCCATAGTTATCTTTTGTGTGAAATGCTCAAATCCAGAAAAATAATATTCAAAATAAGTGTGGTGAATTGCCGGCTTGTAGAGTTGGTCCCTGCTGCCGGCCGGTTTTGCCTCAGTGCTTCCCAGGAGCGCTCTGGTGTTCTCCCAGGGACTCAGCCGGCACAGTCGCCCTTTAGCTTTATAAACTGTGAGAAATCTGCCACGCCCCATTCCTCTTACCTTGACCTTGTATGAACTCTGACTGTCGTTTGATTGCCTAAGACGATGGTAGCAGCGCGAAATTCGAACCAAGAGGTCAGAGGCAAATAGACAGGCAAGCGAACTAGAGAGAAAAGAGACTTGTCAACCGGATTTTTTTTTCTGTTCTTTGTTCATTTTTGGTTGAAAAAAAAATGTTTTGGGGGAAGTAATACAATTTGTCTCCCACGAGAGAGATGCCATTCCACGCCTGCCTTCGTCGTTTCTTTATGTGTTTGACTTTGAGTTTTTATTGGTTTAGTAGGTAGCCGTTAGGGGCACTGTTTGGGATTACTATTGATATTGATTGTTTCTATTGTTCTATTGCCACAATAAAGGACATAAGTTTAAACAAGTCGGGACTGTAGTGTAGGACAAGCCGGGTGAACTATTTCAGAAGACGATCTCATATTTTCCCGATCACCAATGTAGCACTATTAGTATACTACTATAATGTTTCTTCATATATGTCGCATGATTTTCTTCTTGATGTACAGGAAAGTACACTGTCTATTCAGGCTGATAAGCTGATATGATTCGAAATAATTTGTACTGTGACTCTAAAATCGGTTTATATTATTAACAATTGTTTTTTATCTAAAAAGCGAAACTACTGTGTGTATTGAATGTGTATTCCTTTTAATGAAGGGCCTATATCACACAAAAATGTTGTACTTAGAGCTATGTAACTGGAAGAATTTTGTCTTCTTTCTTTTTTTTATTTCATATGTAAACGACTAGAGAGTTTCTTCAATATCTCTGTCATCCGTCGTTAATTTAAATTGTACATACCTTTGTAGGAGATGAGACCTACCACACTGTGGAAATCTTCCTAATAAAAATGTTTAAAAAAAAACAACACTAAAATAAGTAAAGTCTCACAAATAAATGCAGTTTCGACACAGAAAAAATGACCACCTTATACCATTTTATTTCTTATTTCTCGACATGACATTATTTCTCCATCTGGCTTCATTAATTATATCACCAACTCTTCCAATACCTGCTATCTCCATACATAAATTAAAAATTACCAATGTGACACAACGAGTTATAACATAACCTCAAATACCATTGTTAACGACACCTTTTTATAAATGAAAGAATAATTTTAGATGCCTGAAAAGGCTGTTTAATAATAACAAATGTTATCAAGGTTAGATGTCATTTTCTAACCCTAGCTTTATCTTACTGTACAAGTCCCATATATAATTGCCGCCTCGTACACGGTTATCGTTCAAGTGGATACGGGGGACTGACAATCGGTCACACTTAGGTGACCGACAATCGGTCACCAAATGAGCAATTTTAGTCGTGCAAGTAAATACCAGGAACCGACGATGGTGACCGACGATGGCAGGGAACAGATTGTCGGTCACCTTTGTCGGTCGTCGATTGTCGTGTAAGTGAATAACCCATTTAATGCTACCAAGCCCTAAGGTGTGATAGCTTTTTTTTATACAATATTTCATTTCTACTATCATCTAAGTTCCTTTTTCGAATATACCAATATGACATTGTATCTAGCATAAAATCAAACATGGTTTTATCACATGTAATGCAATGTAATATTTATTAAGATGTCATTAGGATACAAACGGAAAATCTGCTGTACCTCATAGATTAACAACGTTACAACAACTACAATAGGCCTATATATCATGCTCTCTTAAACAACATTAATTAATGAAACGAGTAGGTTTGACTATAATTAAAATAGCTTGGATCCATGCACTCGTCGGACAATACAGAGTCTTTTATATGGAATACAGAGCACTTTTGCCTTTCAAATCTTCCATTATAATTCACATCCCCTATTAATCTCAGTACAAAGACCTTCAACATTTTATATGAATGCATGTCAGGTATACAAATCAAACACTCATATATTTTGAAAAAAGGCCATGAATAATTTTTCAAACAAAGGGATTCTTTGGTATAGTTCTACTTTCGATTGAATAAAGAATAACAATGCAGACCACCTGGAGCTCTACCTCGTCTGTTGCATGTGATACAATAATGCTGTGTTTTATTATTGTTTCTGCTAGCTTGGTATTTTACTTACCTATTTATTTTCATATATTAATTTATTATTGTGTAACCTTTTTTCTGGTATGAACGTTAAACCATAAAAATGCTAGATATTTAACTTTTAACCTGTTAAAGTCTATGAATGCGTGAGCCTTAGTGAAGCATAATGTGTATCTAATTCAATTAAAGCTGGAGTCCCAGGTGTGTGTATACATTTCAAAGTTTACTTCTAACCTGGTTGTGAGGATTACAAATACCCTGCCTCACCTTGTCCCACAAGTTGGTTCTCTTTCATTAGTTTGGAGATAAAATATTCGAATTGAATTATGATCATTTGATTTGAAAAAGTACTTAGGCCTACTTGTAAACATGAGCTGATATATTCAAGCCGATAATTGGCAGCCCTTACAGTCCCTCCACAAACATCTAACAACAGACATCAGACACTGCAGCCTACAGCGCTGCCACCTTTAAGTAATTATTAGCAATAATCACACACGTAATCACAAACTATTATATAGAACAGACTCGGAAATCGTATTTACACATTTAAGTTTTCAGAACAGTGCAGGGTGCTTCCACAGAGCTGTGATACCCATCTCTACGCCCCCTTGCCGTTCTTGCCGACCCAATGTATATCCCTTGACCATTAGTCCATTTTGGGTGAGATTCTGGGGAATTTCGCGTGCAATTATGGTATTATACAGACCGCGCTTGTTAGGCCTACCCTGGTCTGTAGCGAGTCTGCATGCCTCCCATTGGCTGCTACGCGCTGACCCATCACAGACTAAAATCAATATACTATGGAAAGCCATTTATGTACATATCCCCAATCAGTAAAAATGGACCAGCAAAAATCCTGTTCAGCCTTACACAGTTCCTGTTCAGCAGTACACATGGCCGGAGTAGGAGCCCATTGCGGACGGATTAGGCTTCTGCCCTGCTGATCAGCAACATGTTTCTAGTCTCAGATGCGGGGTAGGAACTGGTCAGCAAAATTCGGTCTTGAATAGCTTTTTTTATTTTAAGAATTAAAAAAAATATGCCAGGACTATGTTATTCAAACAAAACTTTAAATTTATATCATTGCTCTCCCACTAATTCCTAATATGTTAATTTTTGGAAGAAAAGGAAGAGTGCGGGTTGGGGGCTACCCCGCAGCTGAACAGGAAATAAAATTCCCAGTCCGCATGCTTTTTCAAGGGCTATTCTTACTTCTGTATTCCTGTTCAGCAAGCTAATCTTCCCGTTTTAGAGTTACGCGGATATGTACATGAATGGCTTTCCATAATATACTCCTCAGGCTGAACAGGTGCAGAGTGGGGTATCTGAAATTTGAAAGATTGCTGAACAGGAAAACGTACTGCGGAATGGCGCCCAGCCCGGGGAGGAATAGGAGAAGCATGATGCTGTTCAGGAATTGGTCATGGCTGAACAGGAATTATGAAACTGGAAGACTAGTAAATTCCTAAAATGTAACTTTTGGGAAGAATAGGAAGAGTGCGGGTTGGGGGCTATCCCACAGCTGAACAGGAAATAAAATTCCCAGTCCGCATGCTTTTTCTATGGCTATTCTTACTTCTTTATTCCTGATCAGCAAGCTAATCTTCCCGTTTTAGAGTTACGGGGATATGTACATAAATGGCTTTCCATAATATACAACTCGGATTTTAGCGTGAGAACGGTCTGTAGGCCCAGGGACGTCCCAAGGCCTACAGACCGTTCTCACGCTAAAATACTCGTTGTTTATTGCTATACAAAACACTATAGAGTTTCAGAGAATAGGGCTCTATAGAAGCTAAACTGCACCAGTGGTTTTTTTTGTTATTTTGATGTGTTGTGAGGGTGTATAGTGTTGTTGATTCTAGTGAGTTGAGTCACCAGTAGATGACCTTTAGTTATATTTTTTTGCAATTTCGCCTATTATGATAAATGCCTGCCTGAATTTGGTAAAAGATATAGATATGAATACAGATGCTGTTGAATTGCAGTGAGCATATATTGGGATGTCGCCATTACGCCATAGCGTCGCCGTTACGCCATAATTAATAGAAATATAGAGATCCTTCTATATTAGCACTGTATAGAAATAAAACGGATATTTTGACTAAAAGTTATTCAAACTTTGGTTACAACCAGGTCCTATGTTGGCGGCCATCATCGATTTCCTAGCTGTTACTTTGTCATATTTGCTGGTAACACCTAAGGTTATTCAATATTAAGCCTGGGTTCCACTGCCATAAAAATAAAACCAAGCCAGCCCACCCAATATACAGTGAGCCCTTCTCCATCTACTAGACGAAGAGCGCCCAAAAGATGGCAGCACAGTTGCCGTCGACGTAACTCTCCCGAGGGTTGGCGCAGGTGCCCCAGACCTCTACGGTCGGGGCAAGGATAGTACTGGATCTCACCTATATCGCATTTAACTTTTTAAAAACACATGTGACGAACAATTCCAGTCCCAGAATATGAATCCCCCTCCTCTAAGCCTAGTGCTTGTCTAAGGCCGATGTCCGCACCCTTCTAGAACAAACGATTTCGGCCACTTTCCACCGCTACACAAGCGTCGGCCCTACTCATATCACTAGCAAAGTTCAGCCACCCAGCTACTACCAATTCTATAGCGCAGGGCCTAGAGCACTGGACTTTGCGCAACCCACCCGCCCGCTACAGGGCGGATTTAGACCACCTCTAAACTTCCTTACGGTGCTCAAATACCCCTGGTCTTCTCACTTATACAGAACTCGTAGTCCTGGCCCTGTTTTTTATGTATTCCCATATAAATGGGTACCATTACATCGTCTGTAAGGCAAGTTGTGTTCCTCCTGATGCCTTTTTAGGGGACGACTTATGTACAATGTGGTACAGGAAAGTTGCAATTTTAAATATAAAAATTGGTTTAGACTCCCACCCCTGTCGGAGCTCTCACACACACTGCACCTTCACTCACTCACATAGCTTCGCACAACCCAGTACCACACACTGCCCCTGCTACTGCCTCTCGCTGCCTGCCACTGCCTGCCACTAGTGTGTGTGTAGCCTTGAGGCAAGGCTACACACAGGTATCAAACACTAACACATATGGATTCTAATGGGACGGGAGGAGTGAAGGGTGGGTGGGTGGTGGGCATCCAGTGTCATTCAAGGTGAGAAAAACGACAACTATAAGAACAAAAACAGACAATAAAATAAGTAAATCAAGCAAAAGTACTAAAATTTCTGGACCTACGGCTGCCCAACGCTTATTTCAATAAGCGGATGCTATTTCCGAAACACTACGACCGCAGCGCCATAACTGTACAGCGAATATTAGAGAGGGGGCCCGGGGTCTGCAAAAGCTTTCTGCACTCATTTTCCTACAAACTTACGCATCCAGTACAATGAATGGCCAGCAAAATAATACAGCTATACTTGAGTAAAGTCAGTTTAACCGAAACGCACACAAGTAAATGACAATCTTCGTTCAAATTACGTTAACACTAGTGTGAATGGGGACTGCATATCGGCTGATCGACCGACCGTGAAAGTTGGGCCACATGACTGAAATGCATGGGAAATGATACGTAAGGCTTCTCATAGTGTATTGAGCAAGGTCAAGGCCGTGCGCCGCGCGCTCCTTCCGGTCAGACACTTCCGCCTTGCACAACCAAAATGGGAACCAAAACAAGTAGGATTATCACATGCATGTATTGCTGTCATATTCCAGGTAGAAACTCCGCGATTATTCCATTAAAAAGGTAACGAAATATAGATTCTTCTCCTGAAGTCTAAAATCTGCAGGGGTTTTATGGCGTTGCCATAAAGACGCCTGCAGACCTCGGCAAAACACCGAGTCTACTTGTTCCCAGTGGCCAAGTTTAGCCGGGTCCCCCGGCTCTGCAGTCGCCGAAACCATAATTTTAAAAGCTTTGATACGCCTACACAACACAAATTCTCGCGCGGATACTTTCTAGACTCCAGGCGTGAAGGTTGGGGGTTCAAACCTCGCCCGGGTCCGTCAGCTTTTTTTTGTCATCCTCTACTTGTTGGGCCTTGTAGAGCTGTCACTCTACACGGCCTGGACGGGACGGAGGCGGGGACGGAGGGTGGGTTTGCACTGGGTGCTGGGGGACGGGGAAGGCTGGCGATTTGAAAAACAAAATATCCATAATAATGTTTCACTGTGTGCTAAGAAAAACGGCCAAAAAATATCTAAATTACATTCACAAGGCGCCTCTAGCAGCTGCCCCTCCACTGGACTTATACTGGTAAATTAAAGAGTCAGTTTAGTCAGTGACTGATCTGACTTATATTGGTAAATTATAGAGTCAGTTTAGTCAGTGACTGATCTGACTTATATTGGTAAATTATAGAGTCTGTTTAGTCAGTGACTCATGTGACTTATATTGGTAAATGATAGAGTCAGTTTAGTCAGTGAATGGTTAGACTTATATTGGTTAATTATAGAGCCAGTTTAGTCAGTGACTGATGTGACCTATATTGGTAAATTATAGAGTTAATTTAGTCAGTGACTGATGTGACTTATATTGGTGAATTATATATACAGGTTAAATAACGAGTTGGTTGAAGGAGCGTGAATATTGCACAAGTTGCATAGCAATGAGTGGAATAATCTAAGCGACTGAAACCAACTAGATATAAGTTGGTAAATTTTAGTAAGCAACTATGACTCGGTAAAAATCCTCTCAATCCTCTGAGTAGTCATGGATTTTAGTGGACTGACTACTCAAGTTAGTCAGCAACTAAGTTTCAGTGTCAGTGTCAGTCAGTAATCCTTTTATTAGGGTGAGTCTCCAGACAATGTACAATTCAGCTTCACCAATTCTCTCAAAAAAAACGAATTTAAGACAAAAATGGCCTTCAAAACTCAGTTTGACAAAACCAAACAGATTATTTGAATCAAGGCAATATTAAATATATTCAGATATACCAAGTATTGACCATTTTTACTGTCTAATTTAGCAGAATTCACTAAAAGTGTACAGCTGGTAATTGTAAATTTTCTGAAAATCTTACCCATAACTAGCTCAATTCAATGATAATGTACTATAGCAAGAACAGCATAGTATCGCGTATGAGGGGGGCTATATTCTCCGAGTATGGCCGAAAACAACGAGGCCGTAGGCCGAGTTGTTTTTCAGCCATACAAGGAGAATATAGGCCCCCAAAGACGCGATACTTTGCTATTCTTGCTTTTATTCCATGATTCTTACCCTAAAACAACTTTATTTGCATTAATTTCATCAAACTGTGTTGTCCTCATAGTCTCGAACGGTCGTGACGTCACTGTACAATACACAGAGTTTATATTGTCCACCTTGTGAGCGGCAAGTACATCGATTATACTGTCCGCTCACGGCCAAATCATGGAATAAAGTTGTGTATAAACCACCTCATCTGTGCAGCACTGCGGAACCCATGATAACTTAACCAAGCTTGATGCAGTTGACAAAACCTCTGGGCCCGCGCACATAAAAAACTAGACTTTAGACAATGTCCAGGCGAAAATCTTCAATAAAATCCACGGCTTCAAGGACAATCTTGAAATCTGATTTTGTTTTTGTCTCCGGGCTCTGAAAATTAGACAATGTAATTGTCTCTAAAATTGTTGTCCTTATTTGCGGTAGTTTTCTGGCGGCTGGCGGTAGTTTTTTGCATAGAGATACATGCTATTTTGTAAGATTTACAGCAGTGCACAGATAATGGAGAGACAATCAAAACGAGACAATTTTAAGTAGTTCTAGACAATATATATCGTGTTCATAAAGCAGTTTGTCTATTGTCTCTGGGACAATTTTGCAGTCTCTGTGACAATTAGGAGGCCGAAAGACCAAAAACTAAGGACAGCTCCAATAGCTGTCCTTAGGTGGTTTTGTCTTGAAATGTTGGAGTTTTGTCACTAAATTCACAATTTGGAGACAATTTGGAGACAATTTTGGTTGTTTTACATTGAATGCAGTTCATCTATTGTCTCTGGGACAATTCAATTGTCTCTGGGACAATTATATTGTCTCTGGGACAATTATATTGTCTCTGGGACAATTTTGAGGCCAAAAGAAAAAAGGAAATAAGGACAACTCAGATAGCTGTCCTTAGGTGGTTTTGTCTCGAAATATTGAATTTGTCACTAAAGTCACAATTTGGAGACAATTTTGGTTGCTTTCCATTTCAGGCTGACTTGACTGCCAAACCATGCCAAAAACTACTGCCAGCCACCAGAAAACTATCACAAATTAGGACAAAAACTGAAGAGGCAATATATTGTCTAATTTTCAAAGACTGGAGACAAAGACAAAATCAGGCTTCAAGGACAAGGACAATCTGACTTTATGTGCACACCTTTTGAGATTGTCCTTGAAGCCAGGGATTTTATTGAAGATTTTTGCCTAGACATTGTCTAAAGTCTTATAAGTTTCAAAAAACCTTTATTCATCGCTGATTACTTACTTGATTGCCCAGGTTAAATTCAAATCTACGGCAAAATTGTCTCCAAATTATAAATTTAGAGACAAAACTTCAACATTTCAAGACAAAACTGCCTGAGAATGGCTATAAGGAAAATTTTTTTATGAGCTCGGTTTTGTCTAGATTTGCTCAAAATTGTCTCGTTTTAATTGTCTCTTCTTTATGTGCACGCCTGCTGGTCCGGTGGTGCCTTACACTAACAACAGTCTTATTATCCAAAGCTTGCTGTAACACCATTCCAAAGTACACATCCTCTAGAACAAAATGTGGCACATTTACTGAGTTCTTTTGAATAAGATGCATTGTCTCAAGTGTCACCAAAAATGAGGTTCCTACGCAAAATGGGGGAAAACGTGTATGAGGATGTTCATTATTTGTGGTAAACCATTTCACCAGACCTGGAGATGTTTTTTTTATTCTTGGCAATCCTCTGACATAGCAAAAGCCTATCAGAGCCAGAGGCCTTGACTTGAGCATATGCATCATTCCATCAATGTTGTTGACCGTATCGACTGCAGACCGCAGGATATATCTGACCCAAAATCTGACCCAAATATGCGATATGTTTTGTCAAATTGTTTGACACATGAGATGATACAACTATCAATTTAATCTGTTCTCCAATAAGTGTTCTATCCATATTAACAGAATACTAGTTTTTAAGAATTCTTATTGTTTGGTATAGCAAATTCCGAGAACAATTCTTAAATGTATAATGTTTTTGATGTAATAGATTTTGTTATAAACAAACAATACAAACTATCCTTTTGACTGGCATAGCTTGACATGAAGTTATATATTTTATAGTCGTAGTTATTGTTTCACATTTTTTTTTTAAAGTTCTTATTCCCGAGAATTTCACAATTGTGATACTTTTCATCGAGGAATAAATATCAACAAATCATATCAATTCAGTAAATAGTGCATACTTTCTTGACAGTTTCTAACTATTACTCTATTAAATTAACACATACATTTTCAAAACTATTACTCTCAGATACATATATATAGCGATGCCACCTCTAACTTAGCTTGTACAATAGAAAGAAATACCAAGATTTTAACTAGCTACACAAGCTATGACGAACTGACATAATAAACCTGAGACCCGAGCTGTAAAGACCTCTTTGACTCCATTCCTCGTGAACGCGAAGCAGCACTGAACTATCACTCGAAACTCACTTCTATCTGAGATTAGCAAGTAATTTAACAGTAAGACGAGATTAACTGATCAAGCATCTTTATTATCATGGCGTATTCAACGACATCTTTAGATCATCTATGGGACCAGGCTCTGGAAGACCAGGCCCACCGATACACTGAGCATAACCAACCAATAGAAAAGGAAAACCGTAACAATATATCTATGCAAACCTACCATTTGATTTCGAATTACTGGACAGTTTTCATCATTTAATAAGTTGCTGTTTCATTGTTGTTTAAGATCTTCATATCCGAGACATTTTAATACCTCTCACAGATTTGATATTTATTTCAAGCAATATTGACCCTGAAACTATTCAGTGAACATTTATTTATTTGGTATAATTTCCCTTGGGATATCACTTACTGAGACCAATGTGACCTGGTTGCTGAGCATGAGTATCCTGGAACACAGCGTAAGAAAACATCTCGACCCAAGCAGGGGTGGGGGTGGGGGTGTCATATTACACATAGCAAAAAGTCCTCGGATTTGGACATTTAAGACCAAAGTGGCATTGCTGGTTCACCGCCTACAGCTAGGAAAGAAAAGACTCAACTCTATTTTGAACATAGCCCAGCTGACATATTGATGGTCACCTTATTTACCCGACTCTCTCAATTAGTTTTGGGCTTGATCCAAAAACAAAAACTAGTGTAGAAGGGAACTCCTGGAAGAGCTATCATAGAAGGGGCTACCCATTTTCAGATTTTATTTCATACAATTTTTTTTTTTTTTTTTTTTTACGACAGTACATCACAATTCATGGCCTTGCGGTTAGGCGATTTATGACCACCTGCCTTACGAACAGTACAATGAATTCATTTTCTTTAATAAGTTTGATACAGTTCTGTCTAATTATATAACATATCAAATGTGAAACTTTATGTTTTTACAATAAAGTTGATTAATCAATCTGTCATGTTTCTGTTGTTCTGTTGAGGGGGGCGGGTGTATCTTACCGATACGTGGCTGTCATTTTTGTTTTCACAGCTATTTATAGCTGACAAATGAGTCACTATAAAATGTGCCAATCACTGATACTGCATCTACATCTTGATAACCTGGTTAACTGTCTGTGAGGTGTTTAAGCTTAGATGTGTCATCAGGCGAGGATGCCATATCTAATCCTTTCAATCAGTCATAGATTTCACACTTAGATGTTATTGAAGGCTGATTGACAGCCTTTCTAGGTTTAGCCAAGGGAGTTGATTGGCTGTTAGTTAGATGCTTCTCCAACCATGATAGGTCTGCAGAAGGCCCTCCCACCTCCCACACCACCCCTCTGCCCACAACCCCTTACCTGCCTCAGGTGCTCAAATGGACACTGCCAAACACATTTTCTAAATTTTAAAAGTAAGTTACCAACTATTTAGCCTAGCCTAGCCTAGCTTACTACTTTTTATACGACCAACTCTTTTTTTTAACGACCAACTTTTTTTAATACAGCCCTGGCTATTGCAGAGTTATTCATTATTGGTTACAGTTACTGAAGTGGAAATAAAAGTCAAGTGTATATAAACCCTAGTCTAGTTGACATTTGTATGTCTTTTGTGCCATATTAGATTTTACCTTCTGGTCTGTGAGGACTAGTGGAAACTCAGGAGGACTAGTGGATCTTATTTCTACGTAGGTATTTCCCTAAGTTTATCATTTTTCTCCCTTTCTCTACATGTTTCAGAGTTCATGATTTCAATAGTCCTCAGTGACTGGTCATAAATTCAATTCAATTCAATTCAAGAATTCTTTATTGCAATAGATGTTGTTTACAATGAGGTGGTCCAGCATTCTAAATAGACAGGTGTCTAGGGTAGGTCTTCTGCCTGACATCGGACATAAGTAATTGAGGCTGAGAAATGGTTTCCATTGGAAACGCCAGGTATATAAATTAAGTTGACACTAATTGTAATATTAATTAGATAAACCAAATTTAACTTGATAATTTCTTAACTTAGTACTTGTTTACTTATTTGAATCTTTCATTATCCCTTTGCTGCAAGAGTAAAGAGTATTTTATATGTTTTTTTTAATTGTAATTCGTCCATGTTTCTAATATTACTATTCAGTTCATTCCAGTTACTGGATATCTGGTAATCTAAGCATATTCTATCGTATTCTGTTCGTGGTAGGTATTGCTTTAGCACCGCACCGTCACGCCGCCTGGTGGATCTGCCAGTTGTTTCTTGATTTCTTTCATCTTCGCTTAGTTTATTTCCCATTTTTATTAGTAATAATTTTTGTCTGTTCTTTACTGATAATATCTTACATTTCTCATGAAGTTCAATTCTTGACATTTCATAATTCATCTTCAATGCTATTCTAATTGCTTTGTTTTGTAGTATTTGAATTCTTTTCATTTTGCATTTCCCAATTGTTTTGAGGAAGGGTAGACTAGTCTAGGATTGATAATATATATGTTTTTAGAAGGAGAACGGCTGCATGTTCGGTTAGAAATGGTCTTATCATACTAAACTGGTGTATCCTAAAGTTCAAATTTTTCTGGACCTCTCCTAGTTGCTTTAACATATTTAGCTTGCTGTCCAATTTTATCCCGAGATATTCATAGTTTTCTACATTTTCTAATATTATGTTATTAATTCTGATAATGGGCGTTCTTCCTGTTCTTTTCCTACTGAACAGCATACTCTTCGTCTTTTTTATATTTACTTTTATTTTATTGGCCTGTGACCATATGTAGAATTTTTTCATGTCTCTTTCCATTTTGGATTCTAGTGTTTTTAAATCATAATAATCATTATTATTACTCCTTTTAACTGGAAATATACAATACAGTGCAGCTCTCATTTAGTTCTATATTAATATCCCATTCTTTGTCCCAGCTGTGTTTCTAGTATACACACAGCATATCACATTTGTAGTGTACTGTCTCAGCTGTAGTTCTAGTATACACACAGCATATCATATTCTTAGTGTACTGTCCCAGTTGTAGTTCTAGTATAGACACAGCATATCACATTTGTAGTACACTGTCTCAGTTGTATTTCTAGTATATACACAGCATATCACATTTGTAGTGTACTGTCCCAGTTGTAGTTCTAGAATACACACAGCATATCACATTTGTAGTGTACTGTCCCAGTTGTAGTTTTGGTATACATACAGCATATCACTTTCTTAGTGTACTGTCCCAGTTGTGCCACTTTTTTATGCATGGATATGTTTCATGTCAACATTATGACCATCTATGTCCTAACTAAGCAACCAAGCACAACAATGTGAAACAGCTTTCATCGTTGTCCCTTGTTGTGGGGATGTCATTTCGGATTAGGATTACATCTTGAAAGGTTTCCTGAAGCTTATTGCACCTGACATATTGCAACAAACATGAACCTGTAAGCACCATATTGTATATATTATATACACACTGATTGTTTTATCTTGGAAACACTTGCCTGCTCTCTAATAATTAACATTATCTCTGTTTCTTTCAGTAAATCCCTGGCTTGTGTGATTGGTCTATTCTGCCTATTTTTCCTCCATTCATATGGAGAAACCTGTGGAGAGGATAGTCAATTCAAGGCTGCCAGAATATTTTATGCTAGGAGAATTGGACCTGCTGGCTCGATCATGAACAGGGCTACTGCATTAAGAGTTTTGGGTGACTGTGGCTCTCCAGAAAATCTTGCCCAGAAAATGAAAGTATGGTTTTCCAGTTTCGGAGCAAACCTATCTGCAATGACAAATGCTTTTTCAGTTTATGAAGATAACAATGTCCTTGTGAAGCCAGCAACTAGGAACCCAGAAGGAGAATACAAAATTATTTTTTCCTCTTTTTATGAATACGTTGAGAAGACAAATACTCCATTTGAGTTAGCAACATGGATATTGTTTCCTAAAACTAACCTTTCAGGAGTTGCTGGAGCAATCCCCAAAGGTTTCATAGGTTTATTTGGTATGATAAGGTAAGGGTAATATTGGGTGACCTTATACATAATATATTAGCAGCAATAACATCTACTGTATAACTTGCTTAACCTGGACAGTGTAAATATTGAAAGAGGCACACAAATGTACTAAAAGAATATATTGTTGTAGTGAATTTCTTGTATGAGATAAAGCTTTGCCTACATAATGTTTTCATGCAAAAAGAGGATTAGATAGATTAAAATATCACACACACATAACTAAGTAATTTAGATATTTTTACCAGGAAATTTGCTACTTGTTGTTCTAAATTCTCAATTCTCATTTCAGGTTCCAAGAAAATGGCCAGGACATATGCATTAAGTTCAAACAGAATGGACTAGCACTACCTCCAACAAAAGGTGCCAACATTGCATCAAATATGTTACTAGAAAACAGTGATTGGGGTATAGGGACTTTAACAGGCAATGCTCGGGTCAATGAGCAAGGAATACGAGACCACCATTTCATTATGACTTTCCCTGGAACACCATGATTTCGATATATCATCATGTATGCCACCCTATCATGATAGGCAGCGCTACCAGTCAGGCAGGACGAGCTCTGCCTAGAGAGTTATTATCTAGAGAGTTATTATCTAATTGTATCAATTTGATATGGAAATCAGTCCCACAGAATTATAAAAGCTAACATACATGTAGCCCTTTCTCTCATGCAAAGGAAAAAGCAGTCCCCCTCATGAATTACCTTCATATTTCTTACCTTGATTTGCTTGATTTGCTTGATTTGCTTGATTCGCTTGGTTCACATTTCCAAAAGATCAAATTAAGGACTCACCAAGACTCAAAACTTTCGAATGATCTAGACGATCAAATGCATGACTCATAAATGCAATCTATTTCATCATGCACACCTAAATAAAGGTAGACAAGGATGATTTACAGCCAGTTTTAAAATAAATATTTATCATAAGTATGTTACCTCCATATTTTTTTCTTCAAATCGTTTGAATGTGACTGCAGCGTGACCCATAAATGTGACCCTCAATCCAACCAAAATACTAGAAAATAGAATAGATATTAAAGAGGTGAAAAAAGCTCTATACAATTCTAAAATCACTGAGAAATTTCCAGGGTCCCACAAAATACAAAAATGGAATTATGTATTAGGCCTTATAGACCTAGAGAAGGAGGGAAAGTTGTGGATGAAAGGATTCCTCGCAGCTCTTAAATGTACTAGAAATGTCAGATTGCAAACAATACATTTTAAAATCATGCACAGAAATTATGTTGTAATGACTATCTGAAAACAATAAGAGTTAAAGAGTCAGTTCAATGTGTAAGCAACATAGAGTATACACGCTCTGATTTGTCTGTCTTCAAATATTTGAATTAACATAGAGATACCTGTATTTCCCCATTTATAATCCGGGCCCCGTTTATAAGCCTGCCCCGTTTATAATTCTTATGGTGAAATAAACACTATAATCCTTCCCCCAAATATAAGCCTGGTCTATCACCTTTTGAAATTATTAATATAAGCCCAGGCTTATAAATGGGGAAATATGGTAGAATATGGAAAACCTGTGGAGAGGATAGTCAATGCATGCCTGCCAGAATATTTTATGCAAGGAGAATTGGACCTGGTGGCTTGTTCATGAACAGGGCTACCGCATTAAGAGCTTTGGGTGACTGTGGCTCTCCAGAAAACCTTGCCCAGAAAATGAAAGTATGGTTTTCAAGTTTCGGAGCAAACCTATCTGCAATGACAAATGCTTTTTCCGTTTATAAAGACAGTAATGTCCTTGTGAAGCCATCAGCTAGGAACCCAGAAGGAGAATACAAAATTATTTTTTCCTCTTTTTATGAATATGTTGAGACAAATACTCCATATGATATAGCAAATTCTATATTGGTTCCTCAGACTAACCTTTCAGGAGTTGCTGGAGCAATCCCCACAGGTAAGGTAAGGGTAATGTTGAGCCATCATTGTACCTTGTATATGTATCAAGAGCAATAATATATACTGCATAACTTGTTTAACTTGGACAGTGTAAATTATTGAAATGGCCAAGACATCTGCATTGAGTTCAAACAGAATGGATCAGTGCTTCCGACACCGGGTGCCAATTTTGCAACAAACCTGTTAATTGAAAATAGTGATTGGGGTATAGGGACTTTTACAGACAATCTTCAGATCAATGAAATAGGAATTCAACACCACCATTACATTATGACTTTCCCTGGAAAGCAGCCACGATTTGAAACAGAAAGAAATCCTGCGGAAATGTACAAAGTAACTTACATGTAGCTCTTTCTCTCATGCAAAGGAAAATGCAGTCCCTCTCATGAATTTGCCCTCACTATCACTATGTTTGAGTGTTCAGCAAGGAAATGGAATCAGCCCTAACTTTCAGTAAAATTATGTTGAATGCATATTCACAACATCAGTTAAGTTAAAGCCGGTTTGAAAGATATGGTTCTGACGTTGACAGTTCTGACTTGAATCAATAAATATCTCATTTATTGTAAGCATAAGTAGTAGTTATTGTAAGTGTATTAGTAGTTATATACATCTGTGAACAAATAATAAGAGAAGAGCAAGTCATGCTTGTCCTGTCATACCAGGCGTAGACTTTATCAACATTGCACAATACATAAGACTAGGTCGTACAGGAACATAATACACACAGGGAATGGTTATAGTTAACATATAATCTGCTGTGGTTGTGATATAAGAATCCTGTAAAATGGCACAGCTTAATTAGCTAGGCTAAAAACAACAAGCATTTAGGCATAGATTTGGTAGAAGAAATGAATGCCATACATGGTCCTAGGGATCTCAGGTTATGAAAATAGACAAGAAATGTTGAATTTTATATTCCTGACAGCAAGGTTCTTTATTTACGATGGGACAAAATTGGAAAATAAGATTTATCGAAGTAAGGTAGGTCGCATGTATATCTTATGTTGATGTATAGAGATGATGGATTGGAAAACCCTTATTATTAGTTTAGGTATTTTTATTTAATCACTAGCTTTTAGGCTATGGTGTGTCCTTCATAAGGTCAAATAAGAGTTGTTTATTTGAATATCTGAGAGAGCTCAAAAAAAGATTACGTGTATTAAGCATCTATGCCAAAAATAACAACTATGCCAAAAATAAAGTTTCTTATAAAAAAAGACTTTAGTAAGTGGAGAGTTTTCTTCCAAGAATTGTAGAAGGCAAAACACCCCCTTTGTATATAGAATAACTCATTGAATGTATCACATGTAAAGAAGAACAGATTGCTGACTGCACTATTATGTCGAAATAAAATATGTTTTAAAAACATGCAGTATTTTGGGATGTGCAGATTCAAGTCTGTCTTTCCTTTACTATATTGGAAACTTATAGCAGAATAAGAAGGTGTAACAGACCTTGGAAAGTTTTTCAGGCCGTGAACGCGGAACCATGGCCCATACATTTATTGGAAAATACCATTCTGTGTATTGCAGTTTTGTTGTTTTATCCATGAAATGAATTCCAAAAATGTTTGCAGTATATAATATTCAGTTAGGGAGATCGCTATTTGGATACCCATACCTATTTACCATTAGTATTTGCTATGCTATTATTGTCGCAGATCAATATGTTAAGAAATAACTTTAATTATTCAAGAATATGCAATTATAGTTACTGACATTTACCCAGTCTCTTTTCTATAACAATATAGCCTCTTTTATATACATCTGTGAGTGTGTCTATCTGAGTTGCTCCAACCTTAGTCTTATCACCAGCTGCCCAAACTAGGCCAGAACATGACCTGTTGATTGACTGTTGGGCTGGCCTGGTTCAGATATGGGGTCACCCTCACCCAGATAGAATCTAGAGTCTTTGCGACAACCGCTTTTGAAAAAAAGCTGCCTTCGGCAGAATAACTCACAGAACTGTTGTACCCATTATCACGGGTCTGGGCAAATATAAGACAGAAACAATAATTATCCCCCTCTTTGCCAACATGATTGTGCTCATCCGCGTATTCTACCTACAATAATGACAATCTTAAGAGGTTTTCCTTGCAATTTTGGCCGGAATCAATATGTCTTTACTGTACATAAACGATGCTAAGGTCAGGTATAGTCTGATACTTTGTCCTGTGAAGATTCGAATCGACGGCCATTGCCGCTAAATATATAAACATGAAATCTGGTGTCTCCCAATACCACCGCAAGCGCCAATGCATAGTTTAGTTGCTTAGCAACCATACATAGCCTAGCAACCATAGAATTTCCTGAATTACTTAGATAAATTAGAGAACTATTGCATAGACTACTTTATGTGGGTATATCATTACAGATTATTTGTTAGAAATCAGTATTTCCAGCGAATGGCCAAAATTTCACTGAAAAAATGTTATCATGGCAACAGAACCCAAGAAAAGAATTTTTCAGACTGGATCAATATCTAACATCAATGAGCATACCAAAATCTATCACTGTACCAAATTTCATGCTTTAATATTTGAACAATTCTTGCACTAATCTATCTGACAATTTACCTGACCTGACCTGATCTGTAGAGGCCCAATCCGGACGACATGCCTTTTATGGTCACTTATGATGCTGTGGACATAATACAGATGTGTAACGATGCAACTAGTAATACAAGAAAATATGCATAGATCTTGATAATGATTAGTCCACCAGAGTGGATTTTTCTCCTCTTTCTATTACAAGATATTACAAAAGTCTATATTAATTTTTTCTATCTCTCTCTAAAACATTTCCAAGTCAGTGCTCAGAATAGCCCAATTTTAGCCATATTTTGAGTGCTGGTGACCTTGACCTTGGGGTCAAAGGCCAAATACAAAAGAATCTCAAAGAAGCATCTCCCTATCAAACATCCTACAAGGTTTGGTTAAAGTGTGAATATTTTTTCCATACTTATTTAATAAAAAGTTAATTTATTGAATTTAGGCCTCAAACCAAGTTTGAATCTGTTTCCATGGAAACTGCAATACATCTGGAACATTTTAACCCCAGTGCATAATCCCCCAATGCATTCTCTTTGACCCGGTACCATGCATCGAAAATTTTCTACCCCGAAATAGCCAATTTTGGGGTCTGGGGCTCCGACTATAGTTCATACTTACTATTAACATACTATGGAAAGCCATTTATACATGTTATGAATTAGAGAATGGGAGAATTAGTAGGCTAACCCGGAAAATGACTGACGAATTCACCATTGAAAATGCATGTGAACTGGAGAATTTCGTTCCGGGTTAGCCGAGAATTAGAAACCAAATCGGAAACTTTCTAAAATTCCCAAATTGTGCTTTTTAATATTTAGCTAATCTTTCCTTTCCATCATTTCTACTTAGACTTCATCAATTCCTGACTGGGGCATAGCTTTTGTTAATTCACTCCGAGCTGGCATCTAATTCTCTAGACACCCTGCTACTTCGGAAAAACACTATAGCCTACCTTGTAGGCACATTCCGGATTGGCCGCCGAGCTGGGTCAATTTTCCCAAAATAGGATGCCAGTTCACTGAGAAAAAGGCTAATCAGGAATATGGTTAGGTAGATTAGGAAAAGTATTACTAAAATTCTGTACATTTGGGTTATATGTATAAATGGCTTTCCATAATATTCACTCAATTTAACTAAAGTTAACAGTTTTAGAGAGAGTATTATTTGGCCAATAATTCTATGCCTCTTTTTCATATAATGCATGGTTATTCTCATTCCGAAAAGCGCAAATCTGTGATGCAAATTTTAAATTAAAATCTAAAAAAACCCCACTATTTCTCGCTATTTTTGTAAAAAAAAAATCTATTTTTTCCCCACCGAAAATAAATGTCATTTTTCTGATTTGTTAGTATATTATTCTTTAGGTGTTTGTGGTCATAGAAAGGGAAAAAATCAGTGGGTCATGGTGTTCGTTCCTGAATTATTGGGCTTTGAAACATGGCCGAGAACCCCCAAATCTGCTGCTTTCAAAGTGTTCTATGTTTCCTAAACATGTCTATTTCAGACAGCTACAATTATTTTTCTAAATCTAGGGGGTAATATTCATAATCCATACCTCTCAACTAATGATATTTATTTATTCAATTTGAATTTCGACTGTACCTCAGGTCGTTATTCTATCATATAATAAAATAGCATCTGTTTTACTCTGAGAATTCGCCCAAATTATATTGTCCTTATCTTATCAGCAGTACCTTGGCGGCGGTGGTAGAACACAGTGCTGATGGTAGAGCACAGTGGGGGGGATGGTGGTGTAAGAGGGAGGACGGTTACACAGCAGGGGGCAGGGGACAACGGATAGAAGCAGGGGGCAGGGCAGCAAACATCACAACATACCAGAGCAGTGCATCAAACGTAAGAGCCATACATTACACCAATGACTGTCCCGCGCCGAATGTAAACAGTCCCACATGCGACATCATATCAACACTATACTCTATTTAACACGATCCGCTCTCATAATAAGTAGATAAACAAATAAAACATGGTTACCATCAATTCTCATTGGTGCCAACCACTGCCATGATGTGGTATTAGGGACCCGAGTCTCCGAGGGACTCGAGTCTCCGCACTCAACCCGACTTTGGGAGGTTGTTAGTAGTATACCAAAATGGGGCACTGATTCAGGCTGCAGTCCATCATTCTCTAAACTGGCTGCAAAACTGAACTAATTTTGACCGAAATGGAGTCCACTGGCATTCTGTTAATGCGTTTTTAATGTGTTAATGTAAGAGTTTTTATTTCCCCGCCTATTTATCTGTCTAGTGCGTTACTTCTTCAAGTATCTGGTAACAATGTGTGCTTTTGTTTGAAGATTATTCGGGCAATATGTTATAAATAGGTGTCTTGATTCTATGAACCATAACCATAAATAACAGAACAAAATTTGCTTGGTGTCATCTCGATAATATCGGGTGTCGTAGGATCTATCGAAACAACTGAGGATCTGAATTTGGACTTGAATCACCACCGTCGAGGGTATATAATACGACCCACTCAGTATCAGCTCAAAATAACCATATGATATAGGAGTTGATTGCCATAACGGTATACATATTGGACAGACATCATGTTTCATCCAATGGGATTTAATACTTTGGAAAGTGTCTGTGAGTTGCATATTCTTGCTAATACATGAATCAGCGAAGCTCGCGACGATTTCATTTGCATTATGTCGGACCAAATTATCACATACGCGATGATCTCTATAGCTCCATATACATATATAGAATCACATCCAATAACATAAAACAGTTTGATTTTCGTGGCTTTTATTTTTGTAACATGCTCTTCTTATAAATGTATACCAGTTTAACTTTGTTAATTACCACTAGGGTGTGGCACCGGCAACTGACTACAAGACATCGAAAGTACCTGTCACAAAGTACAAAACATATGGTGAAAAGGTGAGTATACATACATACGGTTGGCAATTCTTTTTCCCACGAGTATGTCCTCATAAATCATACATCAAGGTAACAAAATCAATACAATACAAATTATATATAGTTGAAGATATAAAGAAGGGGATGCCGAAGTAAATATAATGGTATAAATATATGTGTGATATGATATGTGACATTTTCTGGGTTTTCCATTGCTAAGGCCGAATACTCGAAATTTCAGAGACTGCCACACATCTCCTTTTGTTCCCGCCTCTGGAGAGTAAATGAACACTATGGCAATTGTTAAAATGCGATAACATGTCCCCCATTACGAAAATTGTTTTACTACCTTCTCGCGGGTGATATTTTATACAAACTTGATTCCAAATTAAAATAGAATATAAGGTCTACTCTAGATATGAATCTTATTGATTAATGCTGGTATATGATTATATAAAGTATACAATAAATATTAAATATGTGTACAGTGGTTACATGCACACAACATATGAATACACTTAGAGCTTGGTGAACGTGCCTGATTCCGGGCTGTGGTTATATCCTGTTTGGTGCCACGAGACCCGATAGGGTCGAGTGGTACCAGACAGGATAGTTGTGGCACTATCCACCCAATCGTCTACTAATAAGAGTATAATGATCGGGAAAAGTTCCTACAAAATAATATCATTATATTGTCAACAATTTGTCCTAAAACCACTCCTACTTTCAAGCATAATTATTCTCGATTATAGTTGCGTATAAGTAAATCATCTTAATGATATTAAAAAGGCTAATACTATTTTCGCAAGAATGGTCGAGAAAAAGTACATCCAATAGTCAGAGGTGCAGGGACATGGGGTATTCATATTGTATATGATATGAGACATTATATGTGCGTATATAAATGCTTTCATAAATCCCTGCATATTTACAATATTGTTACAATTTAAGTGCTTTGATGTTTCCATATTCCATTGAATTTCAAATGTAGAGAATGTTTACCATGAAATGAACACATCTGGAGTGGATCGATATAATGTGCTAGCTACTGAGTCGCTTCGCTGTAACACATTCCACAACCAAATGGTGTTGGTCCATACTCAAAAGAGGAACATGGTGAGGAGGGGGTGTTTGGCAAATAAGAAGAGCCAAGGCACCATGCGGCGTTGGCAGTTTCTCCTTCCATCATCTGTAACTGTCTTTGGTAGTCCTCCTCAGATATATTGTCATTGCTGTTGTTATTATTCACATCACCAACTGGATCATTTTCCACAATAAGGCTCCCGGTGGGTGAGTCATATAAACGTGGCGTTCCAGCAAAGAACGGTGACATGCTTCCCTGGGAAGACGCAACACTTTTAGGCGTGGAACAGTTGCTGTTCTGGCGACTGAGGCCAGAGTGTCGCAGGCGATGAAGAGCCATCTGGTAGAGCCTTGGTGAGTCAGAGTGAGATCGCTGTGGATATCTGACTGCATTAAGAGGGATGTTAGGCGAGTCCTGCCCTGTTGTAAGCGGTGAAATTGGTGTGGGCTGGTTGGCCATTGGTGGCAAGCCTGGTGTAGAAGGTCGACTGTTTGGCTCGTAGGTGGGCATGGAGGAATCAAATTTACCTGGTGAAAAGGAAGGAAGTGAGGCATCACATCCAGGTGTACTCAGACCATTCTCAGTGATGTACGTAGGTGTATCTGATGCTACTGTTTGCTGGGTTGAGCTTTCATCGGGTTCATAGTTTGACACCGAAGTGCCAAATGGATGCAGTTCGCTGAAGTCACCCATAACATTTCCTTGGGTAAAATGTATTGAGTCAACGTCCCCCAAGATAGTCTTTTCTGCATCATGATCCATGCTATTATCAGCACCCACTTTGATTTCCACAGTTTTTTCTTCATTTACTGTTTGACTTTTCATCACATCGTCATCTTTGCCATCAAGAAAGCGTTCAACAGGATCATTCAAGAAACAATACTTTCCACTCATATCATTTCCTTGGGGGAAATGCATTGAGTCAACGTTCCCCAAAGCGGTTTTTTCTGCATCATGGTCCATGCTATCATCAACACCTTCATCCACTTTGTTTTCCACAGCGTTTTCATCTTTTGCAGTTTCACCCTCCATCGCATCCTCATCGTCGCCATTAAGAAAGCGTTCAACGGGATCGTTCATGTGATCTGCATCATTCAAATGAGAACAGCTTCGAGTAGGGTTTTCATCTGTTTGGTCCTCAGATCCACTGTCGACAATGCTGTAGTTCTTGTCACCGCGCTTGACCAAGTGAATGGTGATCCTGGGTGGACCATCTGATTCGGTACCATCTTCAGAATTGGTATCACCTGCTTTAGCTTTAGAATCGACTGGATGGACATCCTCTGGGGGTCCATCAGCCCGATTAGTTGAAGGAGCGGAGGGAATATTACAGGCAAGTGGAGGAGTGGCAAAAATGGGTGAATGAGGGCCTTCTTCGGTAGTCAAAATTTTATCTTTAGTGCAAGAGGTATAATTTTGAGTAATCGGGGAATAGCTAGGTGATGCATGATTCTGCGTTCCTGTTGTTGGAGACACTGGAATATGACCGGGAGATGTTGGAACATACGCAGGAGATGAAGGAAAGTGTATTGGTGAGGAGGGTGTGTAAGAGGGAATTGTAGGGGAACCGGGACGGGATTCGGGGCTGTACGATGGTGACGTGGGAGAATAGGATTGGGGTGCAGGGGAATATGGCAGGGATGCAGGGTTATACGGTGGAGAAACAGGGTTGTACAAATGAGATTGTGATGAGGGGTAGTAATTCGGAGAAGTAGGATTATATTCTACATAAGTAGCCGAATACGGAGTCGGCGTCGGCGCATAAGACAGAGAGGGACAATAGGCCGGGGAATTGGGGGAATATGCGGGATATGTTGGGGCATAAACTGGAGAAGGGGGGTAGTCTGGGGAACCAGGCGTATCCGGGGAATAAACTGGGGAATACATAGGGGAGCCCCAAACTGATGTTGGATCTCCTGGAGATGAATACGATGGAGAGGGCCATATCAGATTCCAAATTGTGTTATCGTCCTGGCTATGAGGAGATCTGATGGGGGAGCGGTCTCTCTCAAAATCGTGTATATACATGGCGATAGCTTGGTCTTGCACAGGCTAGAAAGTCTGGGATGGATGCTGCCAGTGTATTGGTGAACTGCAAGGAATAAAAACACAATTATAATTGTGGTTCAGTATTTCCACGGCCCATAAAAATGTTTACAAAAACCTATACCGTACCTCTAAACGGAGTGATTTTATAAAATATATATATATATATAATATGCTATAGGTTGAAACCGAATGAAACGGCGGCTTCAAAAAAGAATCAGTAGGCTAGGACTTTGCCTTTGGAAATGACCGGATCATTGGTATTGCTGTAATATATTACTGCCATCTGGTGTTAGTGATTAGCATCATCCTCATAGGGTTAGAGCCAGTGAGTCGATAGGTGCCTCCCTCTGACGGGGACTTATAGCGTCGCTCTAAATTCTAATGCACTAATGAAAGCAATCTGAATTAGACTTATAACCTCAGCATGTTTGTCCTTACCTGGACCAATCGGCGAAATGGCATAATTTAAATTATGCACCTGCATAACAACATAAACTAGCAAATTCGCCTCTCCCGTACGGGGGATACTATAGGGGACAGATCTGGTGAGATTTAAAAAAAACCCTATGTTTCCCATTGCCCAACACCCCTCAATTATCACAGTGTCTAAGTTAGACCCACACGACCAGATTTCACCTAGAAATTTTAACTCTTACTAGTATAGTTACTGCGTAACAGACCTCTCGCATTGACGCCTCTAGGGCTCTAGTTCCGATGCCATTGCTCCATGCTCGATCTCTCTCTCACGCTCGGCATACGTTCGGGAATACATTCGGGAATACTCGGAGAATGGTTTCTGAACCTCCCACCAGGTAGCGCAACCGTATGATGTGTAAAACATCGCCGCGTCGGCGATCGTTTTGCACGTTGACTTAACACTAAAATTAAACGATTTTGGAGGAGGGTGGGCGGGATGGTGGGCAATGTCAATGTACAAAAACAATCTATATTTTGAAAGTAAATAGCCTAAGGCATCCCCTCATTCCCATCAAATTGTGACGATAGACCTAATCTGGTGCCACATACTCTCTAGACCAAAAGCGCCCAAAAGATGGCAGCACTAGTTGCCGTCTCGGGAACTCTCCTGAGATTTGGCGCAGGCGCCCCAGACCCACAGGGTCGGGACAAGGTAGGAGAGAGGTTGCCGGTTGATTGCATCTAACTTTTAAAAAACCCATGTGACGAACAATTCCAGTCCCGGAATCATCATCCCCTTCCTATAATACTACTGCTCATATAAGGCCGTTGTCAACAGAGCTGTAGAATCAACGATTTCGGCCACTTTTCACCACTAAGCATGGGTTGGCCCTACTCATATCACTAGCAAAGTTCAACCTCTCTGCTACTACCAATTCCGTAGCTCAGCGGCTAGAGCACTGGACTCCCGACCAGAGGGTTCGGGGCTCGCACCTCGCCTGGGCCCGTCAGCTTTTTTTTTCATCCTATACTTGGTTGGCCGTGTAGAGCTGTCTTTCTACACGGCCGGGACGGGACGGCGGGTGGGTTTGATGATTTGTGGTGAGGGGAAAGGCAGGAGAAACAAAATATCCATATAATGCTTTAACCTGTGCCAACAATAATACAAAAACGGCCTGAACATGTCTGAATTACATTCGCAAGGCGCCGACTAGCAGCTGCCACTCACTGGACCCCCCTGTGGTCCCAGACCACAGAGAGACAGTTGTAACATGCACATAGGTAAATAGGAAAATATTCCACCTGTAACTGTTATACTTTTCCAGAATAGCCCCACTGTTAGTGTTAAATAGGCTAGTAATTTCTGTGGCGAGGAATGGCAAATATTTCTAAACATAGATCAGTGATCCCCCCCACCCCCACCCCACCCTAATAAATGTATACTCATAATACTGTAAATAATTCAAAAGGACTATACGTGAAACCGTCGACAGTTCAAACTAGGGAGAAATTTATACCTGTACGGTATGACGGCAGGTAGGCCAACCTGTGCAGTATGAAGGCAAGGACATCTACAGGGCGATTTCTGAACTACATTTTCCTGAGCTAGTTCCGTTGGCACACACTCGGCGTTATTTGGCGCTAGTGAACTAGTTGTTGTGCAATCGTAGCTACAGAATGTTTAACCCACATAACCACTTAATCCTGAACTCGTATAAGAACCACAAAATCTCTGGATTAATCCTGTATATCACTGTCAGCTCAGACTAACCGCGAATTTAGGTTCTTTTCCTGCTAGGAGACTGTGTGGCGTGAGTGGATATGAATCTTATGATATCAGGCCAACTTTAAAGTTTACTATGTAACCTCAGTCAGTGCATGATAAATCACACCGGGAAATCACATCTAAGATCACATTCAATTTACCCAAGAGCAAAAATGACACCGAGGAAATTCATTTACACAAACATATATACAAGCTTATGGTTGAATTCCTGGAATAAAGTCTAAATAGACAACTAGGCCTAACTATCTTTAGTTACCAAGACCGTCGATTTTGTTATTCCCAACCAAGCAGCGGTGGGCCTCTATCGACTACACCTCCACATGTAGCCTACTTTCATGCCGCTTGCGAACTGATGCCTAGGCCTACTACTAGTACTAGTAGGCTACTTATATTAAATATATTATATCATATCGATATATATGGGTTTTAATGAATCATTTCAGTTTGCACAAATAGGCTAATTTGGATTTAAACTGTTTAAATACAATGGTTTATGCCATGCACATTTATACCTAGTATTAGTCCCTTGCACACACATTCACCCTTTCATGTCTTTAGGGCCTACCGGTTATGGTTGAGTTGATCAGGTATTGCACAACGCAACCGTGGAGATGCTGTGCCTCGACGCCCGGCGTTCAGCTTGGCAGTCCACTCGGCCTGACTCTTCGAGCCCGACTGGTTCCCCCAGCCGGTGGAGACGCCTAAATAGACTTTCCCGGGAGAACGCCACCTAGCAGGTAGTGGTTCAGATCAACATACATGTGGTGTCGCCTTCTGGCCATGTTGTCAGTCCTGCATTTTACAACATAGGATACATGTACATGTATATATGTAGGCTATGTATAGTGTTTATTTCCGGAAAACAGTACATGAGAAGGTATAAAATATGTATAAAATAATTACACCGGAAATGGGATCAGCCCTCTTCTGTGGCAGCCACAGCTCTTCCAGAGGGTCCCTTTTAGACTAGAGTTTTTAAATTATACCTGTAGTTTAGACTAGAGTCATAAATTACAGTTTGCATGGGTGAAATCCCCTGAAAATGTACAATTCGCCTTCACCAATCTTCTCATATAAATCAGATTTAAAACAAATATGAGGTTCTCAAAATACAGTTCAACATAAACAAAAAGATTGTGTAAATTAACCTTGTGCTAAATATAGGAAATACCTATAGTATTGACCATTTTTCGGCTTAATTTAGCAGAAGTTAATAATGTGTAGAGCTGGCGATTGTACATTTTCTGGCGATCTGACCCATATGTTTTTTCTTTCTTTTCATTCTACCCAACTATATTAAATACAAACATGAGTAAATGCTAGGGATGGGGACGGGTTGGAAGTAAGGATTGGGTAGAAACCCCCTCTAGGTCATTTCCCCCCACTATATCCACTATCCTTTATAACTATTCTTTTGAATATCATCTACATTTCATCTCATTATACCATCATTAATCTAATAGTGTAGATTTTTCGTTCTGTTCAGTTCATAACATGTCACCCAGTGATAAAACTACCCGAAATTCAATAAATTCAGGGTGTGACGGGAGATATATAGATGGAACCTAGCAAGGGGGAAGTCTGTACACTTGTTATTGACCGAGGGAGCGCGGGAAGATAGAGGGCGTTAGCCCGAGATCTTCTGCGCTCCCGAGGTCACCCGAGCTTTGTTCCATATTTATTACACCCCATTAATAAATAAAAAATATAATTAATTAAGAATAAAAGAAGTAATTTAAGTTTTTGGTGGACCTACTTGTTGTATGTCCCCAGGGTGACATAACTCACATGTTATGCACCACTTTGACCAAGTGTGACATACAATGCTGAAGGTATAGGAAGCAACATCACAGGGGTGTAATAAAGGGACTTACCCTAGTCACAACACCGTATTTCTTGGCACATGCCAGTAATGCTTCCTGTATAAAGAAATGTGCAAACAAAATAAATAAATGTATATGTCACCTCTCAATAAAAAAGAAATCCGGTATAACAAATATATATAGTCCATAACCTATACGTATAAGCGTGTCAAAACGGATCCAGGACTCCATATTATAATAGGGCTTAAATTTCCTATATAAACTCCAGTTAGTTGTAATAATATACTTATTTTTTATAGGCCTATGATAGCCTACTCTCCGTCATATTTCCCGCGATGTCTGTAATATGGCAATTGGCCAGGAAGTATGTGCTGGACCGGGTCAATTGTACACGAGCAATGGTTTCAGCTTTAGAGATATCTCTCGATTTCGAATCTGCTGCAATTCATAATTGCACTTTACAATTAATTCCACGGTCATCCTAAGTGACATTGGTGTTAATTGTCAGCTATAGTTTTTTATTCTGCCCATTATCTATTGCATGGTATGTTGAGGTAAATTATTTCGTTACATTTTTATTTCAGTATTGTTTTTGTACATTTTGTCGGCATGGTTCTGACATTATTGATATTATTTTTTTTCCGATTCACTGATTGTGATTGATTTTATATGACTGCATGATTCGGACAATTGCATGATAGCAGTCAAATGTAATTATTTTGTATCTTGTAACAAAATTTGGCCAAATTCCTAAAAAGTCTTTCATATTCTACTTCTACCTAATAATAATATTACATGTCAAGGTATTCACGGAAAAGCTATATCAATTATGTTTAATCTATAGATTAACCTAGATATTTTGTTATTACATATGCGATTTCGCGAAATTTTCTGACGGTAATTCGTATAACATATATTATTTGTTACCATGGTAGTTACTGTTACCATGGTAATCATAACTACCATGGGGCGTAGCGCCATGTCTGTAATTAATCTTGGGACCATAGTTTATAAATCTGCCATATCTCATGCTTTTATGAAAATAGTGCACACTTCTTTGAAATGTCACTATAATGAGAACTATACGCCAGATCCCACATCATTAACTGTAATTAACTGTAGGCCTACACATTTTTCTCGTCAGTATCTCTACATAATAGTATGGGGCCCTTAAAAAATAATAATGGAAAATTCGGGAACGAAATAAATATACCACTGGAACATGAAAGTACGTCTGGACCAAAAATATCTATTCAAATCTTGATACTTTAGTGGGAAAAAAAGACTTTTCTCTAGCTTGGATAGTTTATTATGGCCTGAAAATGTATTTGACAAATAGTAAACCCTGAAATTTCTTCATGGTACACATCATTTCTTTGATAAACTTCAAATCCAATGTCTAAATCCAGTGTCTAATGAATACGTCGAAATGAGTAACATTTTTACTGAAATGATTACCTATAAGATGAACACATGCATGTTTTACTGTCAAATTGGCAACTATATATATATCCCAGATGTGAACATGTAGTATAGAATGTAAACTGTAGACATGTATTAACAAAATCGTTATTGAAGGGTGAATATTGAAACCGGATAGCTGAACATATCTCGTATATGAACTCGAAATGGTAAAGATGCCTGTTTCATTTCATTATCGTTCCACTGACAAAGGAGTAACTATTATTGTCCTTTTCCTCTCATGCCATATCTTACACGGTGTTTTCACAGCGTCTCTAAAATCGCGATTCCAATATGCATAGATGATTGGATTTAAGGCAGAATTAGAGAGACCTAATAATAGAAGGTATGTCCCGACTATATCCTTTAAGTCACATCTCGGGCCACAAGCTGATTGTATGAGAGCTGTTAAAACAAACGGAAACCATGTAATAACGTAGCAACCGATGACTATGCCTATTGTCCGAATAGCCTTCAGTGTCCTCCTTAAACTTTTGTTCCTCAGAAGGAATCTCTGATTCATGGTTGTTTCTTGCTGCTGTCCCTCTGTTAAAGGATTTTCTGGTGTAATTCCACCCCTTGGCTCTGAGATTACACTAAGCTCTTGGACAGAAATTCGCTTGATGTGTTTTCTGGTCACTGAGAATATTTGTGCATAAACAGCAATGTTCGACAAGATGGGTAAAAGGATACCCAGTGAAAATCCAAAGTACACATAATGTGGATGGACGACATAAAGGAATGAACAACGACGTCCTGGTTGACCTTCCCGAAAATCAGTATTCTTCCATCCTAATATTGGAGGCAATGCGACCATAAATGCATAGATCCATGCGATTCCAATAGCACATCCTATTCTGCATCTAGTAACCTTTTGTGTGTATGTTAACGCATTGGACAGAGCAATTAGTCTATCTAATGCTATATAAAACATGAAGATCAATGATGCACAGAGTGGAGCCATGATTAATGCCATGTATATGTGGCATAACTCAATATTATCGTTTAGATAAACGTTAAGCACAAGTTTGGTGATGCATGTGAGACCAACGAACAAATCGGCGACGGCTAATGCGAAAATCAACATAAATCCAGGATGCTGTAACTGGCGTTTTAGCAATAATGAAAGACAAATTGGCAAGTTGAATCCAAGGATAAAAATCGCCAAGATTACCAATCCAATATCTAGTATTTGATAATGAATATCTCCATTACTACTGTCGTATTGTTCCTCAACCACAATATATATTGGTAGCATGACTTCTTCTAACGTCAATTGCCGCGCATTATATCTGATGGAGACATAATGTTATACTGCCTATAAAACGAATTGGTTTCCATACTAAAGCGATCCCGTACCATGCAGCTCTTTCATCGTATCACTCTTTTGAAGTTATCAACATTTGTGCACTACATCCTTGAGACAACATAATCTGTTCATATATTTCCAAAAGATGAGCTACGAAAGTCATGTTCGCAGGTCCGCAGTACCAGATGGAAAAGAAATGTCCTTGTAGCTGGCGCTTAAATTAGCACCTGATTGCCAATGCCTTTCAGGCGTCTGTGTCTGTAAGATTAGTCACGGGTGTATCGCATGGCAACAGGCTGATAAAGCGGACCAACCTCACTTCATGGAAAGACCCAGGAATAACTTCCGTCTATAAACAGCCTATTGCACCTCCATCAAGGTCTTTGACAGTTCATTGGCAAAAATGATTGCTACTCAACTACCAGAAATGTATTGCACGATAAGTTGTTTTATCCTGCCTACAAAGGAGCGATATCTGTATTGAATGGTTCTTTTTATCGTTAATCATACGGCTCTATCATTAATCAATGTCATATTCAAGGTGGGCTAAAATCTGTTTCTACAGTAAATTTTAGGCAACCGTTTGCACAAATAAGGCACGAATTCACTTATCAACAAGGAAGTAAATTCTTAAACATCCCCTTTTTATGATTCTCGATTAAAATTAAAGGTGCTATTTGTTTTATGTTAATTGATTGATAGATCTTTTAGTATGATTTACATTATTTATTGAAAGAAATGACTACATATTCCATTATTGGAAAAAATCTGCTCGCCTATTGAAATAATATTAACACCTGAGTTTTGTATAAATCTTTATATCTAAAATATATGCGACCATGACATATCTTGTACGGTATAGTCTCATGAATTACTATAGTATTCATAAAGGTTATGTTCTCAATATATACTCTGCAATATCATTAACTTAAATTTAAAATATGTGGCGTGTATATTTTTTTAACTGTTATTGGTCATAAACTTTTAACATCAAGTTATGTAAAGACAAATAATCATTGAGCGTGATTGTTGTCAATCGTTGCCAGTGGGAAAAACACCATATAAAAACTACTAATGCGTGTAATACATTAGGGTTTTTTGATGGATTTGTTTGTTCAGCTATATAGCCACATGTATGCATAATATATGCATATAATGTTTGGCTGAAATAGAAATCTTAAATGCAAAGAATATATTTGATATTCAATATGATTAAATGGCATTACGTATATCAATGATTTTGGGATCGTGACAGTAGGTAGACAGTTACAGCTAGACTCTTCCTTTGTCTTTTGCAATAGTTTTATATACTTTTTAAAAAAAATCTAGGCCAGCTTTTAAATCATTCGGTTGTACAATTAAATAATTTTCGCAGGCGTACAGGTCTGTGTCTTTTTGGAGAATTGATATAAAACATTTGGTAAAAGAGTCTGATTTATACCCTTACCAAATTGTTCGCAAAAATCACCGCACATTGGAAATGCCCGGAATCATTTCCAACCGAATTAGCACCGTTCAAAATATATCGATAATTGTAATTTGTCCATTCTAGAGTCGTTTTTTTCTGGAACAAGAAGATGCTGAAGTGTTTCGGTTAACAAATTCTTGTTCATAGATTTCGAAAAATATACTCTTTGAAATCTGTGTCATTTTAGTGAATACAAAATATCCTTGGCATTTCCCTTCCATAATTTCCTTGATTATATTTAATGTTTCTGAAAGTGGCATGTCAGTTAATCTATTTATTTGACAACCCAGGGAGTGTTGATGGGTTTGCGCATTGGGACCCAAAATCAGAAATGCATTAAGTATGTTTGGGCATATCCTATATTGTTTAACCTCTCGCCGTCCTTATGGCATTCTTATCTTTGTGTTTGCATGAGAACCTACGTCTGTTTGGCATCGATAACAATTACGAGTGGCAAATATAATAAAGGAAACCATGCCTTAGATATTAACATGATTTTCAATGCCAGTTTTTCCCTGAACGAATCCTCTTTATTTACTAATTCCAATCAACAAAAAACCTTGTAGATTCTTTTTTGTAGGCCTATATAGTTATTCTCATTTCCGTTTACGTCTATACAGATAGGTAGAATCAAATATATGATAAGGTCACTGATAAATATTGCTACAAAAGTCGAGTTCAAAACCACTCGTCCACTAATCCCAGCCCACAATATGATTTCTGTCACGATATTCGCGCTTTTCCTCAGTGTTTGCCAAGGCTTTAGGCTGCCGTATATCATCGGAGGGAAGCCGGCAGAGACAGGGGCATGGCCGTGGCAGGGGTCTCTACGCAGATATGGGAGTCACAATTGTGGATGCTCATTAATTGCAAACAATTGGGCTCTGTCTGCAGCTCATTGCCTTGGTGAAGCATCGTAAGTATATTATGTAAAATACTAGTTTGCATTAATTAGCATAGCGAAGATGTTATAACTAAAACGTTCCCATGGATCGTTTTGCAATGTGCATGTATAGCTCAATATTGACATTAATGATCAAGAACTTTTCAAATATGAATTCATATTTAAAAAGTTCTCATTAATTAAATTGTTTCAATATTGAGACACTGACAAATGTTGCATATGTGTACAATAACTAAGTTCATTTACGTATCGAAGCATAATAAAGGACTGTTACCAACAGCAAAATAACCTTCCAGGTGGTATCAACGAGTCTCTCTTGTATCGTTGGTGGCATTAATGACAGACATAGAGCGGCTGATATTTCCGATTTGCAGCCGAGGGATTACAATTAATGCACCAACAGGCCGGAATGGAGGTTATTAATCTTTTTAGCTTTTGCCTTTGCGTGGTTATGGGTAGGGTCGTCAAAACATGTACAATTGCAGTTCACAAAAATAATAAAATAGCAAACGTTATCGAGGAAGCGCAGATGCTCAAAACATTTTTTGGCTCTATTGGACCATCAATCAATCATATCAGGACTAGCAAAGTGCATTAAAATTTTATGCCCTCTTCTTTTGGCATTTTCACATACCATATTGTACATACGTGTCTCTTCTAGCCCCTAAACCGTTTAAGGCAGTGACTACTAAGTTAGTATACAAACCGTTACGTTCTAGGTTAAAATTAATACTATATATACCTATTCTAATAATCTGATATAATTATGTTATTTTCAGTTCGATGTATTCCTTCCAGTTCGGTTCTAATGATCGCCGGTCTGGTGGTGTCATCGTGAAATCTGTTCAGATAGTCTTGGTATGTCGAAAAAATCTAAACTTTACAGGGGCATAATGATATCTATGATAGTGTGCTTGCATGGGTCTGCGGAAGGATGATATGCAGATGGGCATGGGTCTCCTTGACATACAGATTAGTTGGCCTTTAATATGGTCCTTTTAAAATATTTTATGTAATGGAAATGAAGATTTCTTTGTAAGACGACTGCAAATTAAGTGCATGTCCGCAATTCCTACATTAATATGATAACCTAATTATTATTACAGTCATTTGTATTATGATGTATATATCTTGAAGCACCCCAAATATGGAGAAGGAGAAGGTTCATACCCTAATGATATTGCTTTGGTCAAACTCGATTCTACCGTGGCGGGCGAAAATATAGAGGTGATCAAAATGGCTGCCAAAGGCAGTGAACACGGTGGAAATCCTGACTGCTGGATAACAGGATGGGGATACACCATACGTACGTTTGATTTCATGAAGTCGGTTCTATAGGAAACCAATTTTACTTTAAATCCAAATATAGCCTCAGGATATATAAATTTCCTTACACCTTTTCAAAATGATCCTGAATTATATCATTTCAATATAAACTATATACCTCGTGTTATTCAAATTAATACATTATTATGATTTGTTTTTGCAAACGATTCTATTTCATGAAGTAAACAACAATACAAGGACCTTAACACAGGGACTTGTACATCTAGATATCCATAGGCGGCCTCATATTTTGTCAAATATTGTTATGAAAGTAAAAAAAATACATCAAGATATACATAGGCGGCTTCATATTGTATCAATTTTTTGTGATATTTCAGCCGGTCCAGAAGCAATCTTCCTGCCCAACATGCTACAAGAAGTAAGTATCCCTGTTCTAACCAATGACGATTGCAAAGAGGATTGGGGCGATAAGATCACTTCAACAAACGTCTGTGTTGGTGACAGAAACAAACGCTCGTCTTGCAATGTAAGTTTTGTTTGCCTCAGTTTACTTGTAAACACAATTAACCTTTCTCCTTTCTTCCTTGCATATGTTGTGTTTAATTATATTAATTACGGAATTATCAAATTATGAAATGAGGATATAACTCAGATCATTAGTACCCACCCATATATATGTTTAAATGTATGAAAAGTGTATACATATGGTTTAAATATGTGTTATATCTTCAATAAAAATAGTATAGGATATTAACTTACGCATCAACCATGTGCATACGTTTTAGACCTCCTGTTACTAGGGCTATTCCATTGGGGAACTAACCGTTATTGCATAAATTATCACAGAATATCATTTTGTATTGTAGGGAGATAGTGGTGGTCCGTTGGTTTGTAAAGTGAATGGAGAATTTGAATTAGTCGGAGTTACATCGTGGGGTATCGTGTTTTGCTGGCCAGTCATGCCCTCCGTCTACACCCGTGTGGCATCTTATTGTGATTGGATTTCTGAAGTATCTGGTGTTTCAACATAACCTCAACGCATCAAATAAACTGCCATATGCATGGATATATATCGTCCATCAAAGTTAGCTGACAGAAATCAGCTCTACCCACACATTAACATATATTATCAATAAAAAAAAGTGAGCAAATTCTATACCCTGCATGTTTTATCCGATTTAATTAACAAATGCGATGTTGCCAAATAGATTTTATTTTGTAGACTTTATTCGGGGTTCAGATGTTGGTTGTGGGGGTTGAGCTGATTGAAACTTGGTAGATCTGATGTTGGCTGCCGTGTTCAAGTTGTAGTTGGAGTAGGCGCTGCAGCTGTTGATGTTGGCACAGTTGTTTTGGGCAAAGTTGTTTTGGGCAATTTGGTTGTGGGCAAAGTGGTTGTGTGCAAAGTAGTTTTGAGTAAAGTGGTTGTGGGTAAAGTAGCTATGGGCAAAGTTGTTGTGGGCTAAGTTGTTTTGAGTAAAGTAGCTGTGGGCAAAGTTGTTGTGGGCTAAGTTGTTTTGGGCAAAGTGGTTGTGGGCAAAGTGGTTGTGGGCAAAGTAGTTGTGCGTAAAGTAGTCGTGCGTAAAGTGGTTGTGCGTAAAGTGGTTGTGGGCAAAGTGGTTGTGGGAAAAGTGGTTGTAGGTCGTGTCGTAGGTAATGTGGTGGTTGGTTTTGTAGTTGGTGGCGGCTGTGTGGTAGGTGGTGGAGGGGGTGTCGTGTCGACCCGAAAAATGATCTTTGCTTTCTGGGTTCCATACATAACCCCCTCGATAAAAACATCCAAACCTTTGCCAGAACGAATTTTACCATCAGCTTCAACTGCCAGCGCTTTCATTTCATTGAACATGTTTTTGTCAGTTGCTTTGCCCTTGTTATAAACCTGTTAAGAGAAGTCACTATTTTATAATCCAATTATGATTAAGTGCAACACTTTTTAAAAATGAAGTATAATATCATATTTAATTGGAAATAACATGCAATTAATTTATATAATTAATACTTTATATGATTATAGTACATTAGTAACGGATTCTATTTAATGCTTAAACGTCTCCACCAACCCTTGCATATGTCTTTATTCCATTTTCAAGCTTGTTTGGCACACTCCACAATAGAGCAACCTTAATGTCGGTCCCAACTACATCATAGGACATAACCCCTTCAGTTCCTGATAGAGCCACTGCAAAAATAGAAATTTCACAAAATACCTCAATGAAAAGGGAGTTTTTGGCATGAGGACCTTTACCAAGGATAATATAACAAACTACATATTATTTATTCAAGGCACTGTCTAACATAGCATATTAGTTCCTAAAAATGGCGAATCGACTTTTTCGAAGAGTCAACATATATGTGGCACAATCAACCGCACTATCTTGGCATTTTGTGCAGTGAGACCAGTATTGGCCACTACACTGGCGATATGGATATTCATGAAGGGTATAGGAATTCATGTCCTTTCAACTTCATATTAATTGACGATTGGTGATTAATTTTAGAATTGAATAAAATGATGAAATCAAATTAATGGTAAATAATTAATCCGTGTGATTGAACATGAGTAGAGAGATGAGTTTAAGTACAGCTGGGATCGAAGAACTGAGCTATGGAAATACCGTCGTTCATTTGATAACTCATCATGGGATCATATTTCAACGCCATGAACTTACTGTTCTCCTTCATGAAGAGGAGTAGAACCGTCCTCGATTTGGGGAGAAAATATTCCGGCATTGTTTTTATCATTCCAGACTTGAAGTAGAACCTAGGATTTTCCATGGCCTTGTCATTCAAATTTACAAACCCGATCATACATTTTCTGTTTTGCATTCCAATGCCAGCCAGATCGTCTAGGGATGAATTAACTCTGGGAAAGTCTGTTTTCTTGATGATATCGCCTGGCTTGCACCCAAACAGGCAATGCTGAAATGTTTTCTCAAAATATTTTAATTCGCACGTAATCTCAGTCTCATATAATATTATATTATAATAGCTCCAATAGAAACAATATCGCGGCTATTAAACATTCAATCTAGCCTAAATGAAATCAGTTTATGGAGTTTGTAAAGAAAGAAAGAAAGAAAGAAAGAAAGGAAGGGTTCCTGGTTGAAACAGGTTTACATTTAGGCGATGCTATAAAATTGTTTCCAATTATATACTTACCTGATCTGGGACATGGCGTCTCGGAAACTCAGGACGGCGGGGAACAGGAGGGGCAATAGCAATTCGCCGATGGTCAAAGGCCTCTATGTAACTAACAAATATATATATGTCCATTGAATCGGATTGGTAATGCCAGTTAATTTATATACATGTAGAACATCGAGAAATAAGCATAAATATGGTTATGAACAAAGTGATGATGGACAAATATAAAATATGGGTTTGATTGTAGTATTAACATAATTAAGATAATTCGCATTTGGTTATCTTTTTTATCACTTAACATACTTTTTTGAGATATAGTAGGCTTTTCTCTATTTCATAAAATACCTAGCTACCGATGTTAGGTCACTATTCGTCTTTATAACAATCAATGTTAAATTTATGGTTCAGTTGAAAATAGCATTGTCTCATTGTAATATTGTTACGAAATGAAAATTAATTAAGTAATTTCTCTGTTTGTAAGACTTAAATGTTGAACTAAGCCTGAGTAAATATATTGCAATCAATCAATCAATCGTGTGGATTATTGCTGGGATGAGTTAATCACCCTTTTAGGCTTCGACTCTGGATCCAGTTAAGGTAAAAGGGAAATAGTTTTGTATTATGGACATATCAAATGCCTGTTCCATGGGAAATCCCTACTTGAAATTTCCGTAATACGCTATTTTTACTTGCTTAGGTAGGAACGAAAATTAGCATTGTCTGTATAGCTAATTCCTTCCCTAAAACTTTCCTTACGAGCTGCTTAGCAAGGAAAATAGCAAAGTAAGGAACACATTAAAGTAAGCATTTGTTATGCAAAGAGTCACAGGAGCATCTCAGGAAAAGACAGTAATAATGAAAAATACAACCAAGAAAAGGATGCATACCAAAACCAGGTGGTGAGACATAACAATAAAAACCCAGTCTTCATCTTGAGTTCCTTCAAGTGTTCCCCCTTTCGCACTGGTGACTTGCTGACAATCACAAGAGAGCACGTTACATGATTACGATTATAGTAACTGTCCCGCTATCACAGAGATAATCTCAAGGGTCTGTAACTTGCACCTGGATTTCATTATTCACGTAAACTGAATTCCCATGCAAAATAGATTGCTCAATATTGTAGTTTAATTTTTTAAAGCGCAACACATGGAAACAGCCATTCATTAGGTCAAAAGCCTTATATCGGTTAGCAATTATGTTTGTCTTTTGTAACTTATTTGATTTAAATTGTGGCAAATAAAAATGTTAAAAAGCGCGCTGTCGTTGTAGATCATATTTACGAACGTTCGAGAAATAAAATCTATGAATAAAGGATCACTCAAACTTCGTTCTTCTCTTATATATGGGGGAGACAATATACCACCAAGACAATACAACTGCATGACACAGGTGCGCTTTCCCATAATTGATACTAATACACAACACAAATTCGTAAAACGTTGTTTGTTTGTAAACGTTTATTGATAAAAGAAATCTGTGGGTACATTTGATATAGATAAATGGGGACCGAGGCTGCGATGTAGGCTACATTTGATATAATTGCATCGATCTCCACTTAAGTAAAAATAGATACCCTAATATGTGTATGGTCTATTGTATGTGGTATCGCAATGTTTTAATATGAAGTTAAAGCGACTCTATTAATTGATTGCTAAACCCGTCTTGCCATTTATGTACGAACTATTCAGGTGCGACATGATCGGCAACACATGTTGCACATCATAACAGAATGAGGAAGGAACATAATTACAAAACAAATATATACATATTGATTGCATGTGGCATACAAGGGTACAATAGCACTGTGGAATGAAATGTTTGAATACTAAACATTAAGAAAAATGTTTTTTCCTCAGTTTTTCATGAATTTATGCATGTTTTTTTAGATTTCCGTTATGTTTGCTGTTCAACAGTGGCAATTTCGGACGTAAAGGATTAATAGTCTACTTTTTAGTCCCCTTGATATACATTTATCTAGGCAGTGCTATACTAATATTGTTTTATTTCATGGAGGATTCCCTATATATGTTGTTATACATCTATATTGAAAGTATAGTGGGATTCTGCTGTGCACCGAAATGAATTATTGGGAAGATGAACATATGTACAAATCGTTTAATATTTTATATTGCTGACTTTCGGATGGGTTACCAAAAAATAGACAATTTCATATTCTGATGGAAATTAGTAGGCGGTGCAACTTTAATTACAGCCCCCATGTGTTTATTCTCATATCTAGCGAGATTTCATCTAGTTCTGCTAGGTCCCATGTATAAAACACATATCATAATATTGAGTCTTCGGATATTGATGTTGTATATTATGTATTTTTATTTGGTATATCTGGTAAATGGTATCAAAGTAGATCTAAGCGTGATAATAACGGCGTAGTTGTTTGGTAGAGTCTTTCTTCATTATCTTTCAGCCTTTACAGTTTGAGCGGCAAACATGACGGCCGTCACATTCTGCTCTCGAGCCACACTTTTTGTCGACCCAGCACCATCCATCAGAGAAACACTCCTGTGTGCAGTATTTGCCAACTCGCCCCTGGAGAAAATAATTAGGTTTTGGTGAGCTTCTATATATATATTATATTAGCCGAACAAACTTCATTAAAAATACACCATTGGCAACCTTGGGGGATAGTTTGGGTCAGTGCTGAAGTTTAATGGGAATAAAGGACGGAAAATCAATCTGAAGACAAATACAGAACTTTGTTTTTCATAAAAGTTTATTTTCGCCCGTATGATATGGAAGGAATCGTGTTGTTCTTTTCATTAGCATCCTCCGGCGCAAACGTGTCGCCCCTGACAATCGGCAAGAGTAGAACATGATTTGTCTACCCAACACCAGCCCTTGGAGAAACACTCCTGGGTACATCGCTTCCCTGCTTTTCCCTGTGTGCAAACGGCATTCATTTATATGGAATCATTAGAATACTATAATGTGATTGAAATCGGGCACATTTTGGATGTACGTCCCCTAGTCCATGAATAATGTGTATATTATCTAGAATATAAATAATGTCTATATAATTATAAAATATTGGAGGCAGCACTGATCCGTCTTGGGGAAAAAAACGTTACTAAAAACCAAACAGTGTAGGGTCGTATTTTGCTCCAAGATATAATGTATTACGGACAGAACAAAACCTAAAAAGCCATGGATTTATATGCACACAAATGCTTATATGATATCAACGTCTTGCCATACTTACGGGATGGTACGAACAGTCGGTGTAGAGGTCGTAGTCTGCATTGGGGTCGATTCCATCAGTATTTACCCAGAACACAAGTTTGGAAAAGTGATTGTCCGTCATGGTGGCCCTCATCTTATGGAAATTGAAATAACAATTCAGTTAGAAATGGCGAGAAAAACGTGTCAGCGTGGGTATATTAGTAAATCATGCAATAAGAGAAAAGTTCTCGATCCAAAATTAAGATATATGTCTGACCTTGACGCCGAATTCCTCTCTTGTTTCCCAGCCCAGTGGCTGCCATGGTCCAGCTTCGTAATACATATGACTCCATAAATCACGATTTGTTGGTACAGATTTTGGATAAACCTGGTCAAAACAAAAATATCACTATAATACTATATAAATGTAATTGCATTTTATCACCTTTTAGGGAAGGTGATTTATAATAAAGCATGCAATTTTACTAGCAAATAAACAGAACAATTTCAAGATTTACCTTCATGTTGAACCAAAGGTCGTAGATAATAAAATCAAATGGTACACTCCACATAACAGCGACCTTGTAATCTGTTCCTTCGATATCATATGAAAACACACCGACAGTTCCACTGGCAAATCCTATTAACAAAAGCAAAATAAGTTAATAATAAAATTCATCCAAAAGGGCGGGCTCAACTACCAAGATCTGAGAACGAAAATAATTAGATCAAAGATTATGTGGATAGAAAGATTTTGTGAACAGCCAGGTGCCAAATGGTCCGGGTTAGTGGAGGTGTTATCGGGGGTGATAGAGCATTACTGTAACTGTAAAAAAATCTATGTTTTATCAGGAAAAAATCAACTGGTGGTTTAAGATATATTGCTCCAAAGAACCTCAGTCGAAGTCAAAAGTTTTAAAAGAGCTGCTTTGGAATATATGGTAAAAGCTTCAGAATGGTAAATATTGGAGGAAAAAAGGCTTAATCACAATTGACAAGAATATCAACATGGTAAATTATATTACTGTTGCCCAGATTCTATATAAGAGAAGATTATTTTATGACAACGCCTTATGCTTTTTTGAATTCCTGGGAGAGCTAAAACAAAGTATCAGAATGTTAAGAGACAGCGACGAATTTAACCAATCTTTAAAAAGGAATTTTGAAATGTGGAGACTCTTTTATGAAGAACTATCAAGTTATAAGGGCTGGCAAAAACAAAAGTGAAAGAAAGAGCATTTGAAGTGTGAGAATCAGGGTTTGCGATGTTATTTTTTATAGAATAGAAGCCACAAAAAGTACGAAGCGCTAACAAGAAATTTACCTAGACGAGATATCGTATGATGTGTGCGAAATTGTACTCAGAAATAAAGATTTGATGTATTACAAAAATCATCCCAAATCAAGGACTGACACTACTAAAATGTTTAAATTATTTACTTAGTCCAATATAATATTTTTTGCTCTTATTGGTGGGCTTCGTCAGGGATAATTTAAATATATAGATATCACACTCCGCACTCACGAGAATCGCCAAAATAAAATTGCATTCATACCTTTTTCTTTCATAAAGAGACTCAAGGAAGTGCTGCCTTGCACTACTTCAAAAGGCATTGATGTGTGGATCACTCCACTGTAGAAGGCCCATTTTGGATTGGACAGTTTAGCCTCACCCTCATTAGCGACACCTATGGCACATCTCCTGTCATGAAGAGCGTCTCCTGCTCTCATGACGTCATCAAGGGCTTGATCAACAGAAGGATGGTCTATTTTGGTGATGACATCTCCTGGGTGCCATTTTGGTGGGAAGATCTAAAGTTGAAATGAGATGAGATAAAATAAGTTTGGGGATTTAATGGTGATGGAGAAGGAACTCTACTTACGTGTCTTATTCATTTATTTATAAGTGAATAATTGCCCAGACATTCCCCTAAAATTGTTGGTTCCTAAATTACTTTACCGTTTGCCGTCTCTCCAGACCAACCAAACAATATACTATATCGGCATAAAAAATATATCAACACTTGCCATTCGACGCATTAATGAAACCAGATTTAACTGCATATCTTTCTATGGTTGCAGCATGTAATAATCAGTAACTAGCTTTAAGATAAATGATGACAGAGAATCTAAAACTTCATACATCGATGAGGGGTTCGGGCTCTGGGAAGCCATTGGGAAGAAGCGCGGGAGAGTCTTCTTCCCTCTCTAGGGTTCTAGGAAACTTTCCAGGCACCACCCCATGATTAGGATCTTCGTATTTGGGCTCAAGTGGCTGAGTAGCGAGGGCTGTGCCCAACACTAGGCTGAAAAACAAAATATTGGATAGGTAATGCATGCATAAAGGATTATAACACTCATTAAATGCAAATTAAAATCATATTTAAAAAATAACTTAGAGACTGACTCGCCAGCACCCAACTTTGATTGGTAATTTGATTGATAATTTTATGAATAAACAATCTTACCATAGAACTGGTAGGAATTTCATATTGCCTTTCTCTGCAAAGAATGACCACCCGTTAGTCCCTCTTATACTTTGCATATCTAATCAATCAAACAATATCAAACAAATCTTGACATCTTATTAGAGTAATGGTTGTCGAATGATAAACTTCATTGTCTCACCAATTTTATCTCAGGTTGACACATCTACATAAATTATGTGACGGTATGGAAAATTAGTTTAGCTATATAACATATCATTCAATATTTCCAATATCATTATCGAGATAAAAACATGGCCATTTGCAACGATTCCCTCGCGATAAAAGTTTCTCGAACTACATTTTCTTACCTTATGGTGATTTATGCATTTTAGTATGATTTATGGTTATTCTTTGCTAATTTGAAAATGCCAAATATCGGTTTCAATGAGAGTATATTACTAGCTATCAATAACTCTTATGCAAATAAAAACGGTATTCTTAATTTTTGGAAAAATTATCATCGCAATTCACTTTAAAGGCCTTAATTTTAGATGCCATGTGTTGTATGCTTTTTTCAACCTTTTATTATTTTACCCTATCAGTTTACATCGATACCAAGCTAATGTTGTCAAGAATTTCACGGTTGATTTCATGCAATAGAACAGGACAATGCTTTAATAACAATAAAACAAAAAATCGTTGCCGACGTGAATTTGCATTAAATTTGTTGGTATTCCAGTTGTCCTTTTTTTTACTACATTTCTTTATCTGTATTTAACCTTCTAACCTATATCCTAGTACGTACAGAGTCCCAGTTCTTATAGACTATGTTGTCCCCCCCCCCCCCCCTCATTTTTGTACTTAATCAAACAGCCTTTAGTTTTAATTCTACTTCTATCATCAATAATCGGTATATTCTGCTGTGTATTTTGTATTTTGTTTTACTTTTGTTACTTTATATCTAATCATATTCTTGCTTTATAATCAGTTGTTCTGATCCGCGGGTCTGAACTAATAATTGTTTGAATAAAGTTCAATAACAACAACAATACGATGACGTTATCTCCAAACAACTTGTGTCTGTATAATATGCCTTGGAAGTTGATATCAACCAATACCACAATGTCAGCAGGGGTGTTTTGTTACACTCTGCTTAATATAATGATACACCAACTATCTGTTTTAAAATTCATATGTTTTATCTATTTTGTGTTAGCAATCCACACAATCATTTGAACCCATGATAATAGTGTTTCTTGACATGTTATAACAAAGTTATCCTAAATCAAGACCACTATTCATTCATTTCTGCTATATATAATAACTATTGGTATCTTATTCATTCACTTCTACTAAATTGTAGTATCTAGGTTTAAAAGTAATTGCGTGGATACAAAGATACATATTGGCTATGATTATTCAGATTCTTTTGTATCTGTAACCAATAAGTGATTACCAAACTATATTATTAATCTTGCATGGAGATATGGATGAGATTATCAGGTAAACAGTTTGGGGCAATGACATAACAATATTGGGCTTATTCTTTCATTTATTTTCATCTCTGATTATTATTCCACAGTCGTGTAGACTCCATTGCATCCTCCTCCACAAAACATATTGCCATGGCAATCTGTGTCGTAAGAACATTTCTCAGGGGTCCAACACCAACCCGTGGGTGTGCATTCCCTCCAGCATCGACTGCCGAGCGCTGTCTAAAATATAATGAATAAATATGTTAGTTTCGTGGATAGCCTAGTCAAGTTCTTTTGCCCTGAGGGACTTTTCATACACTGCCCTTCAGTGACCAGGCCCGAATGAAAGTCTTTATGGAAATTCTCAAAAATTGCATTTATTATTCAATCCATAACCTATTAGTTGTTTTTAGCAATAAGAACCGAATGTTCTAGCTTATTATGCTGAAATGACTTCAGTGATGCAACCCAAAGCTACTGATAAAATGTGTATAATGATAGATAGTTGAATGATCAATTTGATCACATGACCATCATTCCTACGTACCGTTTTGAATTCACATTCTGCATGACGAGTTGGGCCCACTCGGATGTTGTAGTTGCTGGCATCAACATACGAGGCAATATGTGCTTTGTCATAATTGGTCATTGTCCCTGTATGGCATCAAAATAATAATTATGTCAATTTTATTTATCTTATTCAACACTGTTAGCTTCCAGTGGTGGGGGTCATAATTGAATTTTATCGACTCCATGCATCATTGAATAGGTGGTTAACATGTTGTTGTGTCGTGAGCAATAGTTACTTATATACTTAGTAAGACATGTAAACTAGTGCCTATTACCTTGAACAGTAACCCCATATTCGGTCCTCTCCCTGTTCAAACCGGCGTCCCAGACTCCGGCATATTCGTACATTTGGTCGACTAAATTTCCATCCACCGGAGTTTCTTTATAGTAAATCTGAATGCATGACGGTTCAACTAAACTTAAACTTCTCCCCATTAATTTAAACTAGATTAATTTATATAATAAAAGGGAACCAAGAAAAAGTCATTGAGGCGGAGGAAATGTACACATATATAATTATATAGTTAGATCGCACCAGGACAATGTTAAACACTGATTGCAAGAATACAGGTTGTTGTATTATCCATAATCTTAGTACTTAGTTGTTGTCCAACCTGTTTAAGGAGTCTACATAAATAGCACCTTTACGCACCCATGAGCCCATTACAGAATTACAGTAATACTGACACGGTTTTGTATATATGCATATTGAGGGGATATAATTATTATGGTGACATAAGGCACATCAATTTTAACATTTTTTCTCTCCTTTGTATAGACACTCATGCATACCTTCATATTATAGAAGCGTCCATAAAGCAACGAATTTTCCGGGATAGTCACTTGGATAGCCAGAATCAGGTCTGTGCCATCGATGTTATAGGCAACCACTCCGTGAACGCCTTTGACGCCAACTAAACAGTATGCAATAAACAGTGGTTATATAGGAATACTGTGGCACAATCTTGGACAAAGCAACTGCAACTGCAACTGATTTGAAAGTTAAGTTGTACATACAATGCTGAATACTAGTAATCGGATTTGTGCCATCACTCAGCCACGTACAATATGAACTTTATAAGGAGTCATTCTATAATAAACACGATTGATGGCACATTTATTTAGACTTCAATTGATGACACTCCCATGAATCATTTATCTGATCTAATACGTGAATCGCAAATTCAAACTGGACGAAAGATTTGCAGGAAAATATTTTAAAATTTACTTGAATATTTTTGGAAGAGTATGAGTCCAGTTTGGCCGGCGTTAATTTTTTCCGGTAGGTCGAACTTAGAGACTCCATCCTTCAACTTGTACTGGGGATTGGACAGTGAATGCGTCAGGGCTGCCACCGCAATACCAGTCCTGATGTGCGTTCCTCCATTGTTGGCTACCACTTCCTTCAGTACCTCATCAATTCTGCCCTTGTCAACAGTATTTATCACATCACCAGGTAAAGACTGATTTGAAAAGAAAGCAATTCATACTTATTTACCTATTGCTATATAAGTTTTTTGTTATAAGTGTTAATGACACAATCTAGGGGCAATTACTTCCCCAGATCAGCATTGATTAATCTGGGTGATAATGTTTGAAAACATTAATTGTGAACATTGTTCAAGAGAATTCATTTATTTATATATATATAAGGGTTTTCCTTATGTGTAAATATGTAGGTACCTGTGGGGCAGGGTCATGCTGGTTGTCAGCAGCAAATGCTGGGTAGAGGCCACAGAGGGCAAAGCTGCAATATGTATTAAGTTGTATATATTTGTGATGTCTTGTGATAACATCTTACGGAAAACGATGAGGAACATGGTCAATGCTACTAATCATATCCTTATTATTATATTAGTATTGTAGGCGACACATATGAGAACATTAATTCGATTCATCGAAAATGTGTAGGCCTATGTACAAATTGTCTAAAAAGTAATAATGGTTAAAATGTTCACAGCCTTAATAAAAAATATTAACAAACAATATTGAGCATCGTCTGTTAAAGTTACTTCCCTTCTTCCCAGTATGCTCGTAATACAGTATAATTGAGTTACTTCAATGCACAAAACCCCTATAACACTTGAACACTGGGGCTGATGATCGAGTCCCCAATCCTGATATGCTGCTAAATTGATGTACTTACATAAGAAATCGATGTAGCCTGGGCAACATGATTGCGTGTTTCTCTACTCTAACACATTAAGAATGACATCGAGTCTCCCCACGAATGAGCTGATAAATCCTCGTTATCTTTTATTGCGGAAGATTATTTGCTTATCAGCAACAACGTGACAACTGGAACCTGCTGGTAAGTTGTCGAAATTTTTTTAAAGGAAAAAAGTCCGTTATCACGGCTTTTGCATCGCCATTTAAGATATGCAAACTGTGGAACCAAGCCTTCATTGATGTTTGATTGATTTAAAAGCTTTCATAAAACTAGTGGTGTATACTCTATTTCTTTGATTAGAAGCCGGGCGTCTGAATATATATACCAGCCTTGTCTGATTATAAACCTCGGGTAATGTTTTTTTTTTTAAAAAAAACACGTTGGTAGATCTTTGTATTATTGATCAACTGATCGACCTTTATTCACCAATTCAACATCTGATTAAACCTATAAATGTTTAAATATAATCCAGGTCACCCCATATGCAAGCTCATATCTAATCATTATAGGCTATAGCTATAACACGCATTACAACACATTTAGCGTGAGTTCCATTAAAAGTACAGGCATCTTAACTATGAATACTATTTTTTGGAGGCTAATAATTATGATAATTGCACCTGGATGGCCCTCGATAGAATATTGGACTGCAGGAAAGAATTACGGCCTCTTTCTTCCTTGTTCCACCTTCAAGCGTGAACTTCCCCGAAGGGAAGGTAAGTGGGAGGGCGGAAGTCTATCCCCCTATTTGCAGTGTGGATGAACTAGCCCCACCCAACCCTCCCTGAGTCATAACCACAGGAATTTTAACGATGTAACAATTATTTTTTATCTATGTTGAGGAAGCAAAAGTGTGCGTCCTCAATGCAAGTACAAATAGTATGGGAATCTTTAATTTGGAGCAGGTATCGCGTGTGACGTTTGCAGGACTATTTTCTTCTTCTTCTTCTTCTTCTTCTTCTTTTTTTTTTTTTTTTTTTTTTTTTTTTACAAATGATGCTGGAATCTAGTTAAGTTTGAACAGCGCCTAATTTTTATTCTGACTTTAATTACGCTAGCTCTCTATTTGTCAACATCAGAAAAGATCCGTTCAAGCATTCTCAGGGCTGCATCTCCCATTAGTTTAGGTACCTGCAATAGGAAGATGTTACTATAGTCATTAACACCAAAAAGAATAAGAAAAGAGTTTGCCAATATTTGCATGGTAACACCCGTCCGATTTCAGAAACCAAACATTACTATAAATGTTATTCGATTCATATATTATATATGCGAGATTCAATTAGATTTACCGCATGGCCTGTCCTCAGATTCCAGTAGAATTTGAATTTGCCAAAGGCCTTCACGTAGGTATCTGGTATTCCTGAGACAGGGTCTATCAATGCATATCTTGAGGCTTTATTGAAAGAATCGATCCCTGGCCAGCGCAGTTTTTGTACCCATGCCATTGCCGCTTTCGAAGTAAATGCAATGTTTAATTAACACGTTTTAATAATTTTTTTGTACAGATGTTTTATTCAGGTAAACATACTCAAAACACGTTCATTCATAAGAGTGGTTTTCGTTGTGTTCTGAACCGTCATACATTTGTTTACATACAGTCTGATCTATCATTTAGACAAAAAAATGTTTCCCTTAATGGATGAACAGATCGAAGTCCTTTAAATAGTCTATGTGAATCAGTAGCTCTACCCACCTTTGCTGTTGCAAATTAGGTCCAACTGTCCTTGAAATACGATAACTTTCATATCTGTACTGTTTAGGGTTACATCAACTGGAAGCCAATATCAAGTACAGGGTTATTAAATCCGGTGGATAAATACATTAACGTACACAAATCTTCATGAACTAATATTCCTATACACAAGATATTGTAAAGTTAAGGGCTGCTCAATCTTATAGTTTATTTTTATTTTGAACGTCTCAACAGCGCGACCTAACGGTATGGAGCAAGATCATGTATTCTACCTTTTTACCGACTGTCGAACCTCATTAATATTTTAAGAACCGACCAGTATTCTTCAATATATCGTGCCCTTACTTGTCTCTAAAGTGTCCTTCATAAAATCACCATCATGTGCCCAAAATACGTCATCATCACTCCCTGTTTCAAATAAATAATTATTAATGCATAAGTTGTTACAGTCTATGTGAGTCACGTGATGTATGAAATACTGATTGGTCGTCACGGTGGTATTGTTTAGTTTCAGAAATAAATTTCTTAAATAAATTTCTTATAATGTATTGCGAGATATCTACACACGTAGCTTTCTTGCAACTTACATATCCAAGTATGGTCTACAGGCACGATTCCCACCTTGTCTTTTATTGGTCCATTCATGATAGTATGTAGTTTGTCTGGAGAATCTATTTCATAGAAAGAAATAGCATGAAGTTCAAAATGTAAAAATGTGTTATGTTATCGGTATTGAATACCTAAGCATTTTGAGCATAATAAAGTTATTATACAATTGTTCAACTGGTCGATAAATACTACTATGTGCCTGTTAACACCTGTAGGCCTAAGTAAAACCAAATGGGAATTATAATAATGGGTGAGTTTTAGGAATTCAAACCTGGGGCAATATACCCACTAATGCCCATCTACGACATGATTGATTCAAACGTGATGCACACACCTTGATAAATATTATAATTGAGGACATTGTACCAGTCAATATAGTTTGTACGATTCTCAACGACTACTTGAGTGGACGACCACAGGTAGGCAGAATCAGCCCATCTTCCTTCGGCCGCAGCTTGTGCAGACTGGCGAGCCACTGATTGGATATCTTCATATCCAACTCCATCAACAGCAGACTAAATAATATGAAAATAGATAAATACATTTCATTGAATAACTTTTAATCTCTGAACGAGGTGTTGAAAGGGGAGTTTTTAATAGTGTAATAATTAAGTCTCCCTTTTTCTTTTTCCTTATCTGGCGCTGCGGAGGATTTTGTAGAATATGACCTATACCTACATATACCCTATGTATACATATACCCTACAAGCAGTTTATGATAGAACCAAAGAATACCATCTGATGCAACATAGGTGCCCAGCCTAAGATAGACTCAACAGGATCCACCCACGAATTGCCCAGTGCGTATCCTTGTAGGTTGCATTTTATCAGTCCCTTTTGTATGTCCTTGATGAAATAAAAAAAGAGACAATCATTACCGTTGTAAAAAAGATATTAAAGTAAGATTATCTAATGCCACTTTGATAATATTAAAGTAGCATGAGAGAGTTTTCCTTTACTAGAAACATGAATTGAAATAAATTGAAGTATATGATTTGATATATTATATCAAATTACATACTTAAATTCAGTTATCTTTCAATACTCTATGCGAATGAGATCAGAAGATTAGACGATATATTAGAAAATCATATCAAAGATATCATAAATCGTACCTGGTGTAGACGCAACGCGTATTCCACAGCAAACTTACCACCGTAGGATTGGCTGAAGATGTAAAAGGGAGCTTCCTGCATGGAAAAAGATAAACTATTATTTAGAGAAATTTGCCCAAATGCGCCGAATCTGAGAGGAATTTCATGTTCAGGCTAAATTTTCTTTAATCGTCAATCCTCCCAAATATGTATAGTATGGATCTATTAGTGGATTTATCATACTTGGAAGTCTTTATATTCCTCGAAAAAGGATTTTGTAAACGTCATAAGATCGCTCGTTGCTTGATGTACATCGGTTGTCAAATCATCTTTGCTATCAACATAGCTGTAACCTGTTCCCACGGGGCTGTCGACGAATATCAAACTTGCAGACTGCAGCTAAAAATTATGGAAATTCAAAAATGTTTAAAAATTAATTTTAAAGATCCAATAATGAGTTCCACCGAACTCCCTTCATTCACCAGAAAAACATGATTCATGTCCTATCACATTAATGAAACACTTCCTGCTATCAGGATATCGAGCACATCCGGCATATTGTACCATTTTTTAAAAGTAATAAATAGGATCATCTTACCCAGGTTGAATTTCTTGGCTTAAGATCGACGTCTAAAGGCCCAATGATATCGAAATTTCCGTAACCAGCCCCGGATACACCAGGGCCACCCTATTAGAATATATTTTTAAAGCAGAGTGGTGGGACCTTGAACGAGCAATGCGGAATAAATAAAGAACAGTAAAAGGGAGCAGATGTGAAATTTAATTAATTTGAATTTAATTTAAAAAGAGTATGTATTTAGAGGACTCCTGGCTGCTTCTTTAAGATATTGTGTGATAAAGCACGTTTAAGTGTTACACAAGCATTGAGGTGTTCTAACTCCAAATCGTAATTGCGATTCTTCCGAGTTCTGTAATTTAATCATAGAACTAGCTCCCCGTGAGCTAGTTCTATGATTTAATGCTCGAGATTGATATTTAGCATAATCAACATAATTATACTAGATGAATTTGTTGTGCCTGACTCCATGTTAGGAATCGCGTAGCTTCCATCGACTACACATATATGACTATTACCTGTAACCAGATAACCAGAGGTCTCTTTACGTGACCATCAGCATGGGTAGTATACTGCAGCCACCAGAACAGGTGCGCCCCCTCGCGTACATCACTGTAATCCCACGTTTCATCATACCAGTGTTTGTCACCCTGCACTACTATAGTTAGCGATAATGAACAAATACAAAATTATAACATTAGTATCAGATATACATAGTATTCACATGACGTCACCCCAGTCAGTGGCTATCCTCACTGGCAGCCATAATGTGTGGCAGCATAGATAGCGGGAGACACTAGATCGACAGGATTTCCCGTTTCAAATGTTTGCTAATGGTAACTATACTTATTATTCCATCATGACACACTACAAAATGACCATATAACCTATCAGCATACTTTATATAACATTCTCTAAAACTTTCGGAGGTGAAAACTGCATTTTTTAGGCTTGGAGCACTCATGTCCAGGGGGGTGTGTGGCACCAGATTAGAACTATCGTCACAATTTGATGGGAATGAAGGAATGTCTTGGGCTATTTACTTTCATAAGTATGGAATGTTTTTGTACATTGACATTGCCCACCATCCCGCCCACCTCCCTCCTATGGCGTCTCCCGACGCCTTCCAAATCGTTTCGTTTTTTAGCTTTAATCATCGCCGATCATGCATGCACATGATACGGCGATTCCCCGCTGCTATGACGTCATTACATGGGCCTCGTTCTGGGTAGGGTTCTGGTGGGGAATCCCCGTGACTATGACGTCATTACCCGGGCTGTCACGTGTCACGCCGAGCCTACGAGTACGAGCATGGTTATGGCGTTTGAGTTTTCATCAGTCAGAGAAATAGGCGTAAGCATGTAATGCTGGAAGTCCGTAATTATACTAGTAAGACGTTAAATTCTTTGCTGAAATGTCTCTTAAAATCAATAAGCTTGAGACTGGGACAGGTTTGAAGTGTGTGTACATATGGGAACGTAGGGATTTTTGGAAATTATTTGCAGATTTGCGTAATAGGTGTTGGCCAATGAGCTTGGGTCGAATTGCTGAGCTGAGGTTTTTATGCATGGCATTGCCACTGGCGACTTTTCGTCCAGCTAAAGTTGACCCACATTATGGCAAGCCGCGGCGAGCGCCGTGACGTCAGTGAATACTATGTATAGGGTCAAACATGTTTTACCCGAGACTCCATTCATTAAAATATATCCAAACTTACATCTCAAACTAAAAATACAACTGAATAGTCACGTATGATATTTTTCAACATCGAACACGTTTTTAAAGATCATCAAGAAATTGGGTCTCTTCATTTTTGTATTTTTATATGCATAAGGAGCACAAATGGTGTAGAATATAAGGTATAAAAGTGATACTATAGTGAAAGTTACCTACATGTATATGACAGGTAACTATAAAGGTTAAATCTATGTTCACTGCGTTTGCCCCATTCAAAGTTTCCAATGGATATACATGTAGTTACGGAGCACATACATATGTTTCTTCTCTTTGCCCACATATTGATAGTTATTTGTAGTGTATTGATTAAGATATTATGTACGATGAGAACATTTGCTAATTAAATTATTAGAAACATGTGATTATGTAAGTTCCTTTTTTTCACCTTGGATACACTTTTTATATAGGCCTAATTAAGTTTGAATGTTATACCTACCAAACAGTGATGAAAGACTTATAGTAATTATCACTGAGCTTATTCCACGGATCCGCATTGCTAATGTCTCTGTAATCGACACGTCTGTGTTGGCCCTTTACATGCACATTTAGAGTACATAGACAAGCCCAGAATTTTCTTTGTCGTAGGCTTTAGAGATAGTGAACAAACTGATATTATCAATTTATAAGTTCTATATCGAAGCGTTGTATTGATAATAGTCGATGGATTGAACCTTTCTGAACTCAAATTCAGATAAGTCCACTAGCTACCATAACCACATTAGTCGAAGTTAAATTTATGATCAGAAATGACATAGCCAAGAAAAATGCTTGAATTATATAGTCTAGTTGTGTAAATTGGAATTGGTAAAATTGATAGAGCATTTAAACAGAATATTAACAATAGAAACAGTATAAATGTATGGCCTTATATCATTTGTTACGTATAATATTAAGGGGAAAGAGATAATGCACTAAAATTGAATACATTAATTGCGATGAACGAGACATGGGCTTCCATTAATAGGCCTAGTTGAAGAGGAAAAGTTTTAGATATCATAATTTTTTTATAGATATTATAGGCCTAAGCCTCGTCTCACAAATTTACCGTGCATGCCTCGAAAAGTCCGTTTCCTTATACTAGTGCCTATACATAATATTATTATGTTACGAATCGTGGGTTAGAATTCCTTGAGTGACGGGCCTCGTAGGCTACAGCGTACATGTATGCACCCAGCGTTCCGCCAAAGTATCCGGGCGGGAAAATACCGTTGCAACGGGTAGCTTTTCACTCAACGATTCCCAAAGATTGCTCTGCGCTCTTTTACCCCTTCCGACTCATGTGCGAGGGTCAGTGGTACCGGATCGAGAGCTAGTCTACTACCCAGGTTAGGCATTCTTCTGGCTTTTAAAAACTAATTATAGCCTTACATATTTAAAATTGAAATGTTTTAGATGTCGTTTGAACTGTCGATCACACTTGCCACACATCGTGCACCCGCTCACAATCAGATGTGCCCCCGGGGATGTGCCCCGCCGGATTGAGCCGGTCCCCAGCCATTGATGCCATGATGCGCTCCATCCCCGGGCTCCATCATTAGTTATCATTGATCAGATTGATGGTCTCGCTCAAGAATCGAGAGCCGGTTCTGTGGTGGTAGCCCTCGATCATGTGAAGACCCTGGGCTGAATCTTTGTTAGCCAGGATAGAATGTGTCCTAAATCTTACACTTGTATCTATATACTTGTTAAAGGCTCGATTCTGTATTAATTGGACCAGATGAGGGGGCCAGATAGAGGGCGATTAGATTACGTAAGCCACCATAAGTAGGTTAATATTGAGACGGGGGAATGGGGTGCAAGGGTTCGAGTGCACGTGTTGGTAGGGACTTACATTTACCTCCAACTTCGAGTCCACAACTTCACAGTAGGCTACCCTAATTTAATATTAGGTATGTAACCCTAATATTTAATCCCGTGATCATTATCGATGCGATTGTCATTATATATACTCCGTCATCGTCATTTATAAGAATAGGCCCCAGGCTAGGTGGGATTAACGGCCTACAATAGGCCTACCGTACATCTTAAATTCTTAAAGTGGCTAAGATAGTTAAAATGAGTAGTCATGGAATAGTGTGAAACTTTGTCAGTGTAATCATATATAATAGGTATAGCAATATCTGAAGTATTGAATATCAGCATTGCGTTTTTATTCAATGATTAGTGAATATGTGTAATGAATGGGTCAGAACATAAACCCATGTCAAATCCATGAGGAAATGGCTTTGGAGACCAGGAGGTGCTGCCAGATTTAGCCCTGGTGGCAGAATGCCCTTTGTACTGACCAGTGCCGACCTGGGTGTTACATAATTCCAGATGTCAACCCAACTGCCACTTTGAAATTTCTGGTTGGCAAGCAAAAACGATTTTGCTCAATATATATAGCAAATATCTCATATAATATGAATTTCATAGTTTTGATATTCACAGGAGTTAGTTAGGTAGGGTAGGCTAATGTGCACCAAATACTACTAGCAAATGAAGTCGAAATTCCGTTACTCGATAATCTAGCCAGCAACACTGCCAACAGTGAGAAGTGTCACTTTAAAATGGAGTGCATAGTAGTCATCATAGAGTAGTTCCCAAAGGTTAGGCATATATGTTTGAAGCCTTCTAAATTAGTTAATCCCTTCATCATCATAGATGCGATTAATTATTACTCCAAGCTTAGGCCTAGGCCTACATCTTGGGAAAGTAATAGGGATAGCTAAGTATACGGTACCGTAGGCCTACGGTACTCAACCACCAAAATTTAATAATACACCTACTGTGGATTCTCAAAAAATAAAGTGTTCCCAAAGATAACATGTGGACGATACAGTTTCCTACACAAGTCTAACTGTTTTGGATCCAAAGAAATCTATCATATTTATTCTTTGGTAGTGCCCGAGCCTGTACAGTGTAGGCCTACTACTATGAAAGATCCAATTACCATGCACCCTTTAATTGCCACTGATTGCTTAAGTCTTCATTGTTTTGATTTTGTACGTGACCAGCCAATCAACAATGACCTAGTCTAACACTTTCAGTTTGAACAGGGAGGTAACATTTAGGAGGTATAGCTAGGTATGCTTCCAGGTTTCAAACAAATGATCAGTTCACCCCAGGACCCCAGTTGTGTTGTAGTGCTTGAGTTTGTACTAGCGAAGCTCCTGGGTTTTAGTGTCTCCTGATTGAATGGATACCGTCCCCTAGCTGTGCATCGGTGAAATGGGGAATCATTTCGCGTGAAGCAAGTGGTCTTTAATCGTCCATGGTCTGTACCTGTTGTATTTTATATGAAATTGTATTGATTCAATTCAAATCACGAATATGATATCTATAACTTGGAGTACCGCGCTGTTCCTAGTGTTTAATGTGTGTTGCTGGACGATACTCGGAATATAAAATGTCTCCAGAGTGAATCGGCTACTTCTACTATTAAGTTTCGCTAAAACACTCAAAATACTTGATCAAAAACGTAAATTTCTTTGCCTAATTCCTTGTGCCGTCATCATTTGATTGACATTGCACGTGATGGCCAGCTAGACTTTTCTTATGTCAAGGGTCCCATTCCCATGTAGAACCCTAATTGTCATAAAATGTTTAATGTTCTCTTTGGGAAGGTATTTCTTATTTCTTTCATTTAGAAAATATGTGGAGATCGTCTGAATGTAACAACACATGACTTTGAATTATGATATTCAATGTTTTTTTCCCGCGTGCTTTGTGCCCATCATTACATACATCACTTTCCTTCGGCTATTAAAATCTTCGCTATTCTCTAATGTAACAAGAAATACTTTGTTGATGCTATCATGCATCGGTATGAGTGTTAAGAATTACGGTACTTTATCATAAATTTTGCGAATACATTCGAATATTTTAACATAACCAGATCAAATAACACACATAAAAGAATGTTTATACGTTGTATCAGTTGTTAAAAGGACCAGAAAAATTTCTTCCAACTGTCAATTAACCAGTCAATGTTTCAGTTGAATGGATTTGTTTCATTTCAGGCCTGCCTCTGGAGAGTCTATGTCCAGATTTACATGGCAGCAGTGTCCGTAATGCCCTGAGAATAACAGAGAACATTTTTAAGAAATCCCGTTAAAAATGAGTTCGTTGACCGGCGTCCAAAATACCAATGATCAAGAATCCTCCCATGTCAAGGAACTTGAGGAACGTAAAAAATGCATGGAAAAAGAAAATTGGAGAGAATCCCAAATTCCAGCTCGAAAGTGTTTCGATAATCAAGATCAATCCGTGAGTTCACTAACAGCTTTGAAGAAGTTATTAGTTTTTTTTCATCGTACAACAAAGACCATGAAATATCATGTCATTAATGTAAATCTCTCTATATATATATACTACTACTAGTTATACTACTATAGCTAAAAAAAACCTTTCGGTTGACCCATCTGCAGGTTTTGTGAGATAAATTTTTAGTCATTATTAGTTATTATGAGATTTTAGTCATTATTAGTTATTATGAGAAGAACTTGTAAGTTTGAAATATTGCGATATTATTTAATTATGACCCAAGAAAGTAACGAATAGCTCACATGAGCGTTCACGTTTAATTAAGACAACATGTTGATAATTTCGTTGTATATTTGTATGTGTTATGGAATGGAATGAAATATAGTAGTATATGTATTGTTCTCTCCCATTTACTTTTACTTTTTTTTCATACTTTTACTCCTTCTATAAGTAGATAGCCAATCGCTACTAAGGCCCTCTATATTCAACATGCACTAATCCTTTTATATTTACAGGGGGTATACTCTGGCAGACGTCGTTCCAATGAAAATATCGCAGGAGCTGCTGGGCAGAAAATCTATGATGGACATGTCCTATCAAAGAACGGGACATGTGGCAGCATCAAAGCCGTCAGCATACTGCCTCTTATCTACCGCAATTGTAACGTTTCTTTCTCAACTGACGATGCTCTCATCACTGTGGGGACCAAGGTGCAGTTCACATTAGAGGGGGTTGAGTCGAAAAATCCTGTAGCTCAATCTGTCTTGGTGGTGAAGTATAGCAGCAGCCCAGATGGGACTCAAAAGAGCAGAGAAACAGACGCTGGCGAGTCTCTTAGTGGTGCATCTGGAACCTCAAGTTCTGCTTTATCTAATGGACTGCATGTGAGTGTATACCGGTTTCCTATTCTGATTGATAATCAATTGATGTAAGGATAATTTATGCCCCTTATATAGAATTATCTTCTTAACAATTAGAGGAAATTAACCAATTTGTTAACCAGTTACCTGTATTATATGTTCGATGCGATGTCATAAATCATTTCAATTAATTTTATATCTACACTCCATGTAAATATTTCAAAATTACACTATTAAATTACTATTTTCAAAGTGTTAATTTATTTATAACACTTTCCAGAAAACGGCAAGAAATGTTCGACGCCTCAGTTTTGACAATGAACCGTCGTATGAGGGCAGCATTATCTTTAGGACAGGAAATTTTGGGCTCATCAAACCTCTCAGTGCCCTACCCAGAAAATACCAAGGGTGCAATGTTTCCTTCTCTACCACCTCTCAATCGGAATTGACTCGAGGCAAGAAAGTAACATTTACCCTTGAGAACAATGACGCGCGTAAGCCCATTGTTCAGTCTATTTGTCTTTTAGAGGAAGGTACATCTAACGACACAAGCCCAACTTCCACATCTGACACAGAAGGTAGGATTTCTGGCCGGGTTGTATGGAGGGAGGGAGACCGTGGGTTGATCAGGCCCAAGCCTCGCACACCAGTGGAGTCTCCTTCTAAAGATGTATGTTTTTCTACTCTAGAGTTCGATGTTGAGAAAGGTGATGAAGTCGAATTCATACTTGCTGACTCTGAAACATCAAAGCCTACGGCAAAATATGTCTGGCTCGTTGCTGCTGCAGGAATTGAAAGCAAACCCAGATCAGAAGGCAGTGAAAGAAGAAAATCTCTTGAATTTTCGAAGGCAACATCACCAGTTGTAGATACACATTCTAATGATCCTTTCCAAACAGTTACATATGTATCAAAGATAAAAGATAGGCATGAAAGGAAGCTGATTGGACGTCGCTTCCAAGGAATACTGTGTAATGTAAAGAGGACATATGGGTATATTGAGTACAGTAGCAATGAAGAAAATGCTTTCCTTAGTACTATTTTCTTTCCCAAGTCTTTTCTGAAATCTGCATCATTGGATGTGATTGACGGTGATATTGTAGGGTTTACTGTTGCGATGGACAAAAAGCATAAAGGACCTACTAGGTATCTTGCATCCTGTGTAAAACCCCTGCAGTTTGTTCCTCGACCAGTTCGTGTTATTACTCAAATTATAGATGATATTGTTTCCAGAGTTGAGGCTGATGATAGTAACTCTGGTACCACACTTGAAGTCATGAATCTACCTGCAGTATGGAAGTTGATTGGCAATTCCCAGGGTATTGGAGATGAAAATTACCTGAAGATCTTAAATTTGATCCTAAGTCTTGAGAAGAGATCTAACTCCATTAGACAAACCTTCTGTAACGTCATCGAGACGATTGTAAAGACAAAATTTTGCAGCAGAGAGTCAGGTGCTCTGAAATGCATCATCGAAAAATATTGGAAAGATGGAGATTCAGATATTGAAAAAAACATCAAAGAATTCAGCTTGATTGTCTTGGAGTATGCACCTCAGAAGGCTCGGATGATCACCTCCTTAACCAAAATCATGCTTCCAAAGCCATGTACCCCTATTGTTGATCATTTGTATTCAATGCTAAAAAAGCTGACTGTAAGGGAGAGTTCAGACATCGGAGATTTAGATTGGAATGAACTGCCTCTTGTTCCAGCTATTCAGGAACTTCTCGGTGGACCATTAGAACCACCCATGCGCTTGCGTCCAGTCAGGAAGATCGGTGCATATGAATCGCCTCAGGAATACATGGACATCTACTTTCGCTTACTGCGAGCAGATTGCTTTTCTGCTTTATGCTCTGGAGTACAGGATTATATGAACAGCAGCCTTGATCCAAGAGACATGAAAGTCTACAAAGATGTCACCCTAGTTGGCATAAATATCCCAGAATACGGAGGTAGTGTATCGCTAGGATTCAAGATCAACTTTTGTGATGGAAATAATGAATATGAATCATCATCTGACCTGATGTATGGTAACCTCCTCTGTTTCTCACCGACAGGGAAGTTCAATGACCCGATATGGGCCACAGTAAGGCAACGGGATCCTCAGATTTCCATATCCAAGCAGGTTATATGGATTGAGCTTTGTACTGAGTCCAACCTAGAAGATGATGTCACCTGTTTGACCCGACTTCATGAGGCATGTGGAAGAACCATGATAGCAGAATCTCCAACCTACTACATAGCCTATCAGTCTGTTCTAAAGGCTCTCCAGGAGACAGATCCAGATAGCCTCTCATTCAAAGAAGAACTTATTTACATAAGCCCACCTCTTCCAAACGAATGCCTTAATGATATTGGTGAAGTTCCCATCCCCGAGACATTGGATAACAGTCAGACAGAGGCCTTTAAACAAACTTTGCAGCAGAGGTTATCCATAATTCAAGGGCCTCCAGGCACTGGCAAAACCTTCATTGGCATTGAGCTCATTCGCAGAGCCCTCAAGTCTGAGGAAGAAGGAAATCTGCCTATTCTTGTTTTGACTTACAAGAACCATGCCCTTGATGAATTTCTGAAAGGCCTTCTTGAGTTCTTACCAACAGGTGTCTGCAGAATCGGAGGTCGGTCTATGGACCTATCTCTACAACACCTGAACATTAACACTTTGAAACGGAATACCCCAAGACCACATGAAATGGGAAATCAGAGAACCGAATTTTCGTTTGAATGTCGTCGGATAAAAAAGCTAATTGAAGACGCCATTCGTGAACTTGATCAGGCCAGACACTTGTCATGGAAAACACTCATCTTTGGGTTTAGTGGAGGCCAAATTGCTAATTTACTGTTAGAATCCATGCATTTTATCAAGTTGATTGATGATGAATCCCCTGTTGATCTCCAAGAGCTTTGGGATGGACATAAAGATTTACTCTATGATGAAGAAGTGACAGCAGATGAAAAGATTTCCAAACTTGAAAGTGATTCAGCTTTTGTCACATGGCTGAACCATATTCTGAAAATGTGGATACCCGAAAAGAAAGCATACCAAACCATTATGACTTCAGAAGAAAGAATATCTTGCTTCCTTGTTAGACAGTCAAAGGTCAATCAAGCTAGCTGCAAGAAAAAATCTAATGAAATAGAAGTGAAAGATGAGAAGGATGTGGAATCTGTTCGCAAAGAGCGATTATGTGCTGTATGGTGCACTGAGAAGCCTCTGGATGTTTCAGTAGGTTTAAATAGAAAGAAGAAAGAACAGAACAACATGCCCGAATTGATTCCTTGTGCAGGCCGCCTCGCTGCGGAAATACCTCTGACATCTGTCCGCAGTATCCTTGATTTGTGGGATGTGCAAGCTGAAGACAAAGCCGTCCTCATTCAAATCATTCTCTGGAATTACCGCTGTGCAATAGAGAAAAAAATTAAAGAGCACTACAACCAGTATAAAGGTCTACAGAATTCAATATTGGAGTTGGATAACAACCACAAAGTTTCCATTCTTAAGAAACAGAAAGTAATTGGGATGACCATCACTGGGGCTAGCATTCACCGCCATCTTCTTCATGCCCTCAAGCCAGCGATTGTGCTGATAGAAGAGGCTGCAGAGGTACTTGAACCCCAGCTCATTACTGTACTTGGAAGTTGGGTGAAACAGCTAGTCCTTATAGGTGATCACAAGCAGCTGAGGCCTGCTGTGGAAACCTATGACCTTGTACGCAAGTTCAGATTTGATTTCTCCATGATGGAACGACTTATTGAAAACGAATATCCCTACAAAACCTTGCACACACAGAACCGAATGCGCCCTGAAATTGCAAATTTGCTGTTAGACATCTATCCAGAGCTAGAGAGTAACCTGGAAAGAGTGGAAAAAAATATTCCTCCAAACTTCATTCAGTCTTCCATTTATTTCTGGGACCATGAGGAGCTTGAGGGCTTGGATGAAAGAAGTGCTAATCGCAGCGACCTTCAAGAAACTTTAGACGCGGTTGCCCATAGTAGGAGCGTCATGAATATTGAAGAGGCAGAAAGGGCTGTGAGACTAGCTCTTCTGTTTATTCAACAAGGGTATGAACCCAAGGATATAACCATACTTGCAGCATACCAGGGTCAAGTAAAACTCATACGGCAACTTTACTACCAGGCAGAAATGACTTACAAGCACCTCTTCGAGCCATACCAAACTCCTGATGATTCAGATGAAGATGTTACTGAAGTGAACCAGGTTAAGATACATACAATTGATATGTATCAAGGGGATGAGAATCAGATTGTGATTGTCTCCCTTGTTCGATCCAACCCCTATGGAGACATAGGGTTCCTCAAATGCCTTAACCGCCGCTGTGTTGGTCAGTCGAGGGCCAAATGCGGCCTGTATTTCATTGGCAATATAGCCACAATTAGTGCCAAACACACATCCTGGTCACCGCTCATTATGGAACTGTTATCAGGTGGCTATGTGGGACCAGCTCTCCCTCTATTCTGCTCCAAACATCGGTACAACAAGACAATGGCAGTCACAGCTGCAGATATCCCAATGGGAGGCCTTTGCCAATCTGCTTGCACACATAAAATGGGATGTGATATTCATGTTTGCAAGAAACCCTGTCAGCCATTTCATTCTCATGACGAAACACAATGCAGAGAAATAGTCAGATTCTTCCATAAGACCTGTAAACACCCAGACAAAAGGAAGTGTTCTGTCCCTGAGAGTGGTGTTATTTGCAAAAAGCAATGTCCTAAGTTAATGGACTGCAATATCCATCCATGCCCTCTTGGTTGCCAACCACACCACAGTCACAACATTGAATTCTGCAGCATTGAAATTCCATTTGTCTTCTCTAAATGTGGACATCGGGGAAAAAAGAAATGTGGAGAGGAGAAAGCTGACATACGTTGCAATGAATGGGTAAGATTCAAGGTAGAGAAATGTTCTCATATTGCAAAACGGAAATGTTACGAAGAGGAAAGTGATGTCTCATGTAAAGAACTTTGCCCAAGAAAGCTTAGTTGTGGCCATGCATGTGACCGTCTCTGTGGGGAGGTCTGTTTTCCATCCAGTTGCACCAGTTGTGCTGATCTACTTCAAGTTGAAGCTCAGAAAGTGAAAAAGTTGGAGAAAGCCCGCAGGCTCCAAGCCATTGCTGCAACTGAAAAGGAATTGGAAGAGCTCCAAAAAGGAGACAAGAAGTGCTATCTCTTTGACCTGACTCCCACTGGTGACACTGCAGCTGAATTCCATGATATTGAGGATCGCTTGAAGAGATATATAAAACCTCCTGGTAAATGGTTCCTGAATGTGATAAAGATAACCAAGGTTCTTAATCCAGAACTTGAATCTGTATGGCTCAGGGCAAAGCTGAAGATGTTTGATCCAATGCGAACAGAGCTCAAGTTCTATGACGCATCTGAGGCTGTCATAACAAAGATAGCCAAAGAGGGCTTTAGTGAAACACTATGTGCTGGACGGCTATTCGATGGAAGCATCAGTTTCTACAATAGTGCCATACCACTGTGCTCCAAAGAAACCAAGCAGCTGCTTCTGTGTGATGTCCTTGTTGGGAAGTCTCGTTCTGTAGATAAGATACATGAAGACATGTGTGCCTTAGAGGTATACATTGGTGGCTATGACTCTGTATTTGTAAAGCAGAATGGCGAGGCTGGCATTTCTCATGGTGAGTACATACTCTACAGGCTGGATCAGATCCTTCCCAAATATATTGTACATTATGACCAGTGTAGCTATGAAAATATAATTGCACCAACTCTGCCTTTGAATGATAATTTTGAGTACCACTTGCTCAAACCTCAGCGGAATTATGACCCAAACAATGTGATGGATATGCATTACCGCCTTGCTGAATCTCAGTTTTTGAGATTGACGCAACCCCATGACTCCAAACGCAGGGTGACCTCAGTTGAATACTATGTTAACCCACCCTTGATACGTCAATTTATGCTGAAGCAAATTGAGTTCCAATTCAAGTATCCCCAAAAAGAACGTCAAGCCATTTTGGCATTCCATGGTACTCCCACAATACAAAATATAGAAAACATCATGAGAAACAACTTTGACTTGACCAAGTGCCAGCGATGCTTGTATGGTAATGGCATCTACTTCTCAGAATTCCCACACATCAGTACAGCATACTCCTCTGGAATAAACAAGCTGGTCCTATGTAAGATTCTCCCTGGCAAGTCAATGGATGCTGGTCAAAGTGAGCAGAACAAGCCGATAACTTCAGGTTATGATTCTCATACCGTTGGAGCTGACACTGAGGGTCAGGGACGTATGGTGGTAATAAGTAACACTCAACAGATTCTCCCATCTTATGTCATCACATATGAATAGGTCCATTTGAGACCTTAAGTTCGCTTCATTCTTGTTTGTAGTGGCCAAAGAGCAGTCTATTATTCCGACCTAAGACATTGCTCTCATGGGAGTAGTGGTTATCAGCATCTCCCTGAACCTAGGTGCAGAGAATCAAATGCGAGTGAAGATATGGTAACTTGGTCTACATATAGAAATTAGATACCTGGTAGCTAGGCATATATGCTCATAGCCTTCCCTAATCAAATGAGACTCAGGTGTTCCCTGACAGTATTACCACAACAGTTACTTTAAAGGCCTTTGGTATTTCTAAATATTAAAACAAATCAGCAAAAGTCCTGCTTGGTTCTCTGATCTTGAATGTACTGCATATATTCCTTGTAGGTACATACCTGTATTTATATTTGCATTAACAATGATGACGATGTATTTCAATTTAAACTGGTTGCCATTTTATTTTCTCATTTCCTACACATTTAACAGAATAAATATTCTCCATTATGCAGTCTATTATTCCAACCTAAGATATTGTCCTCGGGCTGATATTGTAGCACACATCATAGCCTTTCCTTATCAAATGGGACTCAGGTGTTCCCTGACAGTATTACCGCAGCTGTTATGTTAAAGGCCTTAAATTTGATATTTCTAAATATTAAACAACAAATCAGCAAAAGTTGCGCTTGATTCTCTGACCTTGAATGTACTGCATTTATTCCTTAAAATACATCCGTCATGACATGTATCTATATCTATATCAAAGATGATGAAGTATCTCAATTTGTATTAACAATGATGACGATGTATCTCAATTTGTATTGATGATGATGATGTATTTCAATTTGTATTAACGATGATGACGATGTATCTCAATTCATATTAACGATGATGACGATGTATCTCAATTTGTATTGATGATGATGTATTTCAATTTGTATTAACGATGATGACGATGTATCTCAATTCATATTAACGATGATGACGATGTATCTCAATTTAAAATGGCCACTTATTTTCTCATTAACTATACATTTAACCGTTAATGGTTTTGTGACTTCCTAATTTTGGGCTGCATATGTTTAATTCAAACATCAATTACTAAGATGGATTAAAATTCACCAGTAGTGTCTTCACAAATTGTCACACACTTGCACTAAATTTCTTTTCGAAAACTTGTCATGTTAGAACATGTTTAGAACTAAATAAAAGATAATAGGATAGAATCGTTCTTTATTCTTTTTTGTATCTTAATTTTTGCAGGAGCCGCCACAGAACACATCGCCGTGACAATCAGTTCTAGATTTGCATTTGTCACTGCTCCAGCACCAACCCATTGGTGTGCACTCCCTCCAGCACCTATTTCCTAGGGCAGTCTGTAAAAAAGAATAATTCTCTTGATAATCCCTCTCACTGCCGCTCCTCTCCTCTCTTTAAAAAATGCAGGTGAAAAACAGTTGCTCCTTTCCTGCTGTCTGCTAGCGATTTTTAAATGCCCAGAAACCGATGATAAATACCATGTTTCCCTTTATTCACCGCAGATCTAGCCATTAACATCAGTGCCTAACTGGTGAAGTATATATTATCTTGCCAAGGGAAAGATACCTTTACATACAGACAAATATAAACATTATAAATCGTTCATTTCGGAGTAAAAAAATAAAAGCCCGTCGTATTATTGCCAAAAGATCTTTTTTGAAAAACAATCCATATAGACACATGAGCAGAAATCCGTTTATTCTTTTATCTCGGGATCCACTTCATAATATTCACAGTCAGTGTTGCATGGCATTTTAGCATGACAGTCAGTTACTTGTTCGCAACTCTCAGCAGTCCAGCAGGCACCGATGTCACATTCCACCCAACACCTGTACCCTAGCACAATCTGTACAACCAATATTGGATTAGTAACGTAAGGGTTTCATACCCTTCCCCTTTTACAACATACGTGGCGTACAGATATTTGTAATAATACATGGCATTTATTTAATCGAACACTCAATATATGTGGCAAAAGATAGACCCAACTTATCCCACTCTACTTGGCACAAATGTTCGAAAAATCTCACCAGCGACCCTTTAAAGCATGTTACGAATTTAAGGAAACAAAATATGGTAGTCAGTGCATGGTGGATTCATTATATAAAACATGATAACAATCCAAAATGTTTTTCTTCTGAACTAGTGTACAATTATTAACGTTATTCTTATCGAAGCAACCGCTCCAAATACCCTACAGGTACCGTGGTCATAAAATAAAACATTTGCATACCGTTCTATATGCGCAGTCAGCGTATCTGGATGGTCCTTTTGCCAGGTCATAATTCGTGGCATCAGACCAAACTATCAATTTAGCATTCCGGTTCTCGGTCATGGAACCTGCAATCAAGGAATGACCACCATAAGGAAGGTTTAGGATAATAATAAAAAGCGGAAATCGCCGTCACCTGGACAGTCTAGAGTGCTGGGTTGGTTATTCCAATGGCATGGGAATATGGGTTAAAACCCAGGCGTGACTACAATTTCATCTCCGGACCCAGGTACTCGGGGATTGCCAGCAGTATGGGCTGAACAAGTCCTGATATCAAATTGGCGACTGATTGGTTTAATGATTTGCCGGCAGCAATTAGAATGTTAGATTTGAAGCGGAAAGATAAATCCAAGCTACCTGTGAAGTCCACACCAAACTCGGATCTCTTCTCATATCCACCAGGGATCCATGGACCAGCGAATTCGTACATTTGATTTACCAATTTTCCATCGACAGGAACTGTGTTCGGATATATCTATAGTGAACGAAAAGTGCACTTCGTAGGCTTGATGATATTCAGATATTGAACTAAACTAAAGCCAGGCTTTACGCGTCTTTCTGACTAACTTTTGAGGGAAAATGATAGATGTACTATTATTGAAGAGTAGCTATGATAAACTGCCTGCTATGTCAATGTTTTTAGCTCGTCGACGATGGCAAATGTTTTTTTTCACCTACTGTCTCTCTTACCTTCATGTTAAATTTGTTTGCGTAGAGGACATGGTTGAATGGAATACTGAACATGAGAGCCACGCGAAGTTCAGTTCCCTCAATATCGTATGTCACACTTCCATATACTCCCTTGACTCCAACTATTAGAGGGATATATATATTATACGAAGTGAAATGTAGATTTTATTAAAACAACTCTATTTCAGGACCATTACTCTAAGATATGCTGATCAACAGCAAAGAGCTACATGTATAATAATTGATACACATCAAATACAAAAATGTTTTTGTAGTGGGGCCATACTAACTGGTTGATTTGGAGAATAGAATCAGTCCCGTTTCGCCTGTTTCGATGACAGGGGGCAACGTGGCTGGCTGCACCCCATCTTTCAAGAAAAAGCGTGGGTTCACCAATCTCCCATTTGTTGACGCCAGTCCTAGCGAAACCAGTAATAAACGATTATAGTTTATGTTCCGTTAAGGAAACCAGGAACAGGATTAATGACATCACTATTTGAACATATGTCCAGATGGTGTATATAGATTCTGATAAAATATTGAATTACTGTCCAATAAATTGAGTATATTAATGGATTTATTATAACCTATGGCGATATTCCTCGTTTGCATAATCGTGGCTGCCTTGAGCACCTCCCCTAAGGCTGCATCAATGTTAGAATGTTCGGTTTTGCCAATTACTTCTCCTGGCTTATTTTTCGGTGGGAAGATCTAAAAGTTGTTAAAAACGACAGTAGCTTTAATTTTAGTGATTTTTTATTTGACTTTTTAATTTTTGGCAGCTGTTATTTTGAATTCAGGACGCCTCAGCCTTGGGCGGTTATATACTTACATCTATCCTTTCATCTATGTCTTGTTCAATTATCTCCTCGGCTAAAGCTCCCAGTAGGGCACACACAAAGCTGTGGAACAAGGGGGAATTGGAATAAAATTAATCAAATCCTAATCTGATAATTATTACCAAGTTACGTATAACACTCGCATAAATGATCACCGCAAAGTAAAATAAAATGTTCCGCTCCAATGTATGGACGCACTGGATGAAACTTGTTTGTAAATATCCATGTTTTCTCATGTAAAGGTATACGCAGACGTTGAGTTACCAGCTTGGTCTTTCCGTGTAGCTATGATTAGTTAAATACCGTAGGTTAGTGATGGCTAAAAATGTAGCTTTAAGAGTCTGAACTTTGTTACTTATATGGATTATTGCTATCCAGAATAAAGTATTGAATTGACTTATAGAATCTTGGACAAGAATGATAAATTCAAGTGTATAATGTCATTTCTGATGAGGTATGTGTGACTTACATAACTATGCAGCTTCTCATGGTGGATCTGTTCAAAGCAATGCGTTAACTTTCGTATCACAATTCGATCTATGTTTGAGTGAACTCGAGAACTTTAGTGAAGTCTCACCATGTACAGGGAATCTACCTTTGTAAAAAAACCACCTGGCTTTTATCTCAAACTGGTGAGCAGGTGCCCTGAATCTCACTATTATTTCCGATGTACAATCTAATTTTGACATGCGTAATATTAGATTGCTGGAAAATGACAGCAAGATCAAAATGAAATATGATCAAAAATTAGATAATTAGTAGAATCTACTAACCTCACTATAGTACATATAAGATTACGCTTGTTGTTAGTTACAACTGCGTCCCGTTTAAAATTTAATGTGTTAACATTCTAGATCCCCATATAATTGATAAGCACTTGTATTTGTGGAAAACTTTAAATTTCACCATCATTCTGTAAGTACTTTTTGCCGTTACGGTCACGGTGGATTCCAACGGAAAATAATTGTCGTTCACTATCTTCTTTATTTTTATAAGTCCTCAACAGCTTTGGCATGGTTAGATTTGAGTCTCACGGCTGGGTATTTGATATTCAATAATTCTGTGCAGATTCACTCGGTATTTTCCATGCACTATTTGTAGAATACCAGTTACCCTATGCTGTTAAATTTTGCAAAATGCGTATGCTAAAGGCCTATTGATTTATAAATAAGCGCTTGCCATACTACAACGCAGTACTTAAAAACACAAGAACATTTTAATTACTTACAATGATCAACATATAGTATGAGTAATTTCATATTTGATAGAGTGCGATACACTAACTTAGAATTAGTACTATCATATTTTCATTTTTGCCCCTCTTCACGGATCCAATATTAGAAGGAAAAAAACAAAATGTTGTATATGAGTCGTCTTTATTTACAGAATATGACATGAAGAATTTGTTGAATGATGAATTTAGTTGAATGACTGGTGAATTAATGGTAGAATGGGCACCATATTTCCCATTGCGGTTGCCTCTCCATTTATCACCATAATTTATGCTGATGTATTTTTATATATTTTCTAACATTATATAAAAAGACTATTTAGCTCCTGGTTTGTCTAAGTAGTCCTTAGCTTCGTTTATCTTAGCTGCGAGGTATGGCGAACCACCTGAAAAGATATTACATATTTTAAATCTCAGGTGAATGAGCATTTGAAAATCTTTAACAACACTTCGCCGATAAATACGTCAAAACTTGAATTTTAAGATTGTGTAGTTTATCGGCTCCTTTTGTATAACATTGTTTATGACACAAGTATGACACCAACACTATGACTCCTTAGCAAATCTCTAGGCACTTTCAATTTCGGAGAAAAGCCAATACAAATTAAGTATGCTACCAGAAATATCAGGCCTCATAACTGGGTGTTGGCAAAATATAGGATTTTTATAGGACGATTTTCCCAAAAATATAGAGAAATGTTGAGGGGTTGAAATGTATATTCTCCGCCGATAACGTGTACAGTATAATCAGCGCTGCACTAGCATAGGATCACAAGTAGTCATGGCGCAGTCCATGGATGGTGCTGCGTTGAGAGTATTGATTGACCAATGCTAATCAGCCTCGTAGAAGCCATAAGGCCGAGTTGCGTATGACTTGTACTCGTGTTGTCAGCAGAGAAGTACCTTGACAACAGGAAAATAAATCTTCGCAATCTTGCCAATGGTAAAACGTTAAAAATACCTATGACGAAAACAGAGAGAATTAAAAAATCTTTCTTAATCCAGGCACCATCCCTATTCAATAAGCTACCACAAGCAGGTAGAAACTGCCCCACCATCCCTGACCTCAAGGCTTACCTTGAAGAAAACTTTTTTTCGTACTCAGGATTGGAGGACCCAGCACAGGCTAATAACAGTCAGTAACAGGGAGCTTGTCTGCCCCTTCTCTCTCCCCAACACAAACTGCAGTCGCATTTTTGTATTGCATTATTATATCATTGTGTCATTATGTCACTCTTATTACTGTTACTGTAATTATAAAGACGGGCCAGTGTTCGCCAGAATGCTACCCGCAACTGTAAAAATGTAGAGGGAGTGTGGTCAGGAGGTGACACAGTGTTCGCCAGAATGCTACTCACCGACTGGCTACAACACCCCCATGTATCAACAAAAGCATAAAGAAGTACTGTACTGTACGAGACCTCAGTTAAAAGTGAGGAGGTAGGCAAACTACCAAGAAATTTGTATTTGTCCTGTTTATGTTATTATAACTGCCATAATAGTTTGTCATATTAATGTAGTCGCAGCATTAATCTATATATCAACTACAACTGTATAAATTTAATAGCGTAACTCCATTTTTTCCAAAGGGGGCCCTCAGGAAGATCTATGGTTTCATAGAGGAGACCCACCCCCTTTTTCGGTGTTGAAATTTGTTATATTATTGAAAATGTACACCTCCGGAAATAAAAACCTATACATACATACATACATCTACGTGACACCATGGTAATATTGCTGTGTTACTTTGGTAAGTTTGGTGCACTGAATGATTGATACCACAGAATCCCATCTAAATGCCCAGCACCATCGTCATCTAATATGGGTGCATCATCATTTTATCGAAATATAATTGTATGTATAAAGCAAATGGACGGGCATATAAATTGGCAAAACTTTATTCAAAAAAATGAAAAAAAATATGCCAAAATATAGGATTGTTTTAAAATATAGGAATCCGAATATATAGAATCGTTATGAGGCCTGAGCGAATAATAATGTCCATGTATTTCCTGCCACCAAACACAAAATACTATTACTGGTATCTTTTTTTTATTGCAACCAAAATCGTACCGATAGAAAGGACGTTTTCCTCGTACTTCCAACTGTTATGGTAGCAACGACGTCGGCAAATAACATTTGATATCAATACCTACGTAAAACAGAAAGAAACATCTACTTACCTCGATCGGGATGATTCAATAGCATTATTCTTTTGTGTGCATCTTTGATTTTTTGTTTGCTGGCGGAAGGACTATAAAAATATAAAAAGTACTGTATTACAATACAAGACAACATACTACTGCCCAATTGCTATAGTATCTTTCGATACTAGGAGGGTAGCCCAGCTGATTTGCCTAACTGCTATTTTCTTTTGCTTCTAATTTTTAGTATATAGTTCTTTTTTTGTATTTCTTTTTTTCATTTGATTGCATAGGCAACCATCACTCACTTCCAAACCTGGCCTCCTCCACTCTGGGCCACAATCAGCAGGAGGCATTTCACAGTGATGTTACACTTCAGTTACATAACTTATCTGATGATCTCCTCAGATATTTCCTCTCACTGAAATCAGTTTACACAGATGTACAGATGACAGTCTACAGATCCAAAGATAAAGATCTTACAGGATGTAGCTTGTCAGATCACACTTGTAGGCCTGGCCTAGTAGGAATGCCTAGTAGCCAACCCCCTGCCTAGTAACTATTCACAAGCTTTCAGGGTTGTTCACTTATCCTCAAGCACCATCCTAGTAGCCAACCCCCTGCCTAGTACCCAACCCCCTGTCAATCACAGCCAGTCTGTACACCTCCCTCCCTGTCCTCCCACCTCCCTCCCTGTCCTCCCTCCTCCCTCCCTGTCACTCACAGCAAACAGGCCAAGCCAATACACTCCTCTACTTAACAGCACCAGCCAGCACAGTCAAAACAGACCCATGTGGCCACTGACAGGCCACCCCTCCAATTTAGACTTAGCCAGGGGTGCGACAGAGGCTCCTGTATAGTATACCTTTCCTATAGTGATACTAAAAGGAGGCTGCGCCCATTCAATCGAAATACAACTTAAAACAGAAAAACACAGAGGCTACCCTCCTAATAATCCTAAATAGTCGTTAGCCAATACAAAAATATTGAATCAAATGTAACAGTCTAGGCTCAGTGTCGTGAGAGTTCCTCCAAACTGAGGGAAACCCTCTCGCACCAAACCGCAAAATGCCAATAGAATTCCATTAAGATGTCTACTCCAAGCCCAGGAAAGCCATCAGCGCAGTAAGCGTCCAAAAGTAATGTGGTTTTACTGGAAATGACACATCATGGTGTCGGACTATAGGTATATTAGAACCGATATAGATAAATAAAATGACAGAAAATAGCTACCTGAGACCAATAATTAGACCGGCCTCTCGTTTGGACATCTTCGGTTCGAATCCGCCTTTATAATATTTACCCAATGCCTGAAATGAAAGGGAATAATTGGCTCATGTTTTAATATATATCATCCTCAATAAATCAATCCATTACTTTTAATTGCATATATAACATTAAATCAACGTTTTCCAACATACACTTATCATATAATGACATCAATAATGACAAACGATTTTTTAAAAAAAAATAAGTGAACAATGATGTTGATACTTACAGCTCCTTGTGGCAATTGATCGATTGATTTCTTAATAGTCTGGGCAAGTGGTTTAGAGTATTTCAAAGCATATCGACCAGTAAATCCAACGACGGCCATTCCTAGGCCAGCTAGTATGAGTCCCGCGGTCTGAAAATAATAATTTGAGAATCATTCCTCTGATAAAATTCTGACCAGGTTGGTGTGTAAAACCACTGATACTAATAATAATCCTATCATATATCGTAACTTTCACGATATTATCTCACTGTAATTTTCAGGTACCGTGATATTAAGTTTCTGAACCCCTTTTGCTAAAACTCACATTTCTTCAAATACCAGTACCGTACTCAGACTGCCATTTTAACTCTTATGCAAAACAAAAAGGTGTACGTGTTTCTGATTTATATAGCTGAAAACTAGGATGGTCACCGTGGCTGGGGGGGGGGGGGGGGGGGTTGAACTTTTTTTTAGAAACCACCTTCTACTTCTAGGAATCGGGAAGGGTTATTTTTGTTACGAAGACTTGTCTCCTTCCTTTAATTAACTTTTGGGGCAAAAAAATCACCCAAAATAATTAGACAAGGTCAAACAGACTTTAGGTGGGGTAAGTCTTTCTAGTTTCGTTTTTTTGGGGGGTGGGGGTTGGGGGATTATGTTACCAGGTAATGCACTTGTCAATTGCAACCCCCAACACCCACCCATGGGGCGGGGGTATGGAGGAATGTCCTGGGCATGTTGGGAAATATGATCATTGATGAAATTTCCGACCCCCCAGGGAAAGAAATTTGTGTAAATCCCCGACTCCATGAGGCACATGTTTTAAGTCCTGTCCTTGATACTGCAGAAATCCCCGCCTGGATGGGGGACAAGTGCCAAAACAAAGTCCAACATATACCGTCCTAGATTTACGTTACGGTACCAAAAGTTGGCAAATGTATTTTTTCTATGTGCAAGTAAGTCCAACATTGATTGCATCAGCCCAAAATTTAATAATCCCCGACTCCAGTCAAGGAGTTCCCATTTACTCGAAACTCTCACAAATACAACCCTTTTCCTTTGGCCAAGCCCTTTAAGTAATCGTATTTCAATTCATGAGGTTGGTAGTAAACCTATAGTATGGATACATTATGACAGAAAACTATAAATTTATGGAAGAGCTCCCAGAGAATAATCTAGACCTCATGTGATAGCGGGCGATAATATGAGTATTCAGAGTAAAATAAAACTCATTATGGTGTAACTATGGGGAAGAATGTAAAGTTAAAATAAAATACCATGTTTGGCTTTCTCTCCTGAGCGACAGGAACCCGAGGTTTTGTTAGATCCAGCGTCACGAAATAGTGGGCTCACGAAAAAGAGAAAATGTATTTGGGACAGAAGTCTGCCCTTGGCTTGTCGGTCGAGTTACGGAGGAACACGGGGCACTGGAACGAGGCTAGAGGATTTCCAAGTGACGTCATATGAAGGTATTTCCCCATTCAAAGAACAACCTCTGCTCAGACTGCTGCAGACGACCGCGCACCACTGGCTCTCATAGTAGACATAGTAAAAAAGAATCGATTATCCTGTCCTCAGAATGTTACGTCGGTTGACAATCAGGTTAGTGTGAACATTGTGTATTATTACCCTCACAAGACACAACTACAACAAAATATTCAAAAAAATAATATCTCATGTTATTTTTCTCTGATCTCACTTAGACTTAGTTATGTAGCTTTATGTTCAAAGTAATTGACTGTCTATATTGAATTAATGTTATTTAGTTGGTTGTAACTTGTAGGCCTAGCTATGGATCAAAGCCCTTAACATTTCTCTTATTTGAATAATGTTTCGTGAAAGTCGGCCTTCGCTACTCCTTCGATGATACTTACGTAATAATGCTATATGTGCCAGTGATCTTTGATTCTTTCCAGGTTATTGCATGGGGAACTCGGTGGTGTTGCATCAGGCCAAAAGGCGAGGTACTTGCTGACCAGGTCAAAGGGCGAAGAAAATGGGCGACCCACAAAGACATTATCGGACAGTAAGTATTTCACCCGATTGAAATTGTCCAAAGAAATCGTGAAGCTGTTTTGTATGTCTTCTTGGGATTTACCTAACGATGTGTAAATGAAAAATCCCGATGGTTTTACTCGTTGGAGAAGTAGGCCTATCGTAAAAAGTTGGATAGCGAGACTGAATGGAATGGTAGGCCTATGATAGGCTATATACACAGGGGACTCAATTTTATGGATTAATTTCTAGTAGGACATTTTCAAAACACGTTATGAAATTGACCCACCCTCTTAAATATTACTCCATAATTTCAGTCGTTGGCCAATTCAGAGAATGGGGATTTCCTGAATTTTGGAGGTAGGTGCAATTCATTGATTAGATGTAAATTACCATTTTAAAAAACAAGTTGTAAGGAACCCGAAACAGTGAGGACAGATCAGGGGAATTATATACTGTAAACGTATTAATGTTCGCACAGTATTTATTTTCGCGCACCAATCTTTGTGCGTGAAAATAAACCCTGTGCGAAAGGTATAATTATTGCATAAACAAGGTGTAAGACTGCCTTGCTGCGCGAATTTAAATCCGGTGTCAAAGTATTTACTTAGTGCGCGAAAATTTATCTGCGCGAAAAGAAATACGTTTACAGTAGGCCTATGTAGGATTGTTTTATTTGGGGGCCAATGTTTCGGGCCTCATTTGCCCTCTATCATCTATTAATCAAGGTATGTTTAAAAAGATAATATTTCTTAGCCTACCTTTATAGTAATATTGGGAAATGTGTTAATGCATAATATATATTAATATAGACCCACCCGCATAGCTATAGTTTGGCACCGTTCCCGAATACCTATCTTACATACTACTTGGCTTAGGTGCTGCCCCCTGTACTATACGATACTATCCATAACAATGATTTTCTCTTTATTATTAAAACAAAATGGAAAATGCTACGAACATAATTAATTTTGAAAATAAACTTAAAGTAAAACACTGGGCTGGAACAATTGCAGGTCATACAGCTCAATTATGGTTGATAACTGGGAACCCGCATTATAATACTGGTTTCTGGGCAATGGTATTGCCAGAATCAATCAAGTAATTTCTTTCCCGCTCTCTCCATACCCTGTCCTGGGTACTGCCATATTGCCCTATGTATGACACTAACTCGGGCCTGTTCATTACCGGTATATGTGGTCAGTGCGTGGTCATGGTCTAATGAGTGTGGCAGTAAATAGTAAACAGTACAGCACAGGTGCAGCAGAACAGATAAAATATTAGGGGGGCAAACTTTTTGGGGAGGGGGGGGGGGAGTGGAGGCGGGGCAATGGAGGGTGACTTTGCATTAGCCTCCAACAGTATAATATAATTCACACAATCCATATTTTCCCCCTACTAATTTTGCCTCTAATACCCTGCCCACACATAGCCGATTTGCCTCCCGATTGTCCCCCGATTTTGGTCTTCCGATGAATCCTATGACTTCATTTCAAATCATGGTTTATGTTATTGAAATAACATAAACCAGGATTGTGTATTAAATCCTAGGAATCATCGGGAGACCTAAATCGGGGGGCAATCGGGAGCCAAATCGGCTATGTGTGGGCAGGGTCTAAATAGGGGAGACATTAATATTTAATATATTAATGTCCTCTCATTGAGCGGGGAATGAATCACTGCTGACCACAGGAAGTGACCACTCACTGACCAGAACTCCTCTCCTCCAATCACATCCCTCCTCCAGTCCATCGTCCACTTCGAATCGAGCTCTGGAGGAGGACAGATGTCCAGCCATAGTCTTTAAAAACCCACCCACCTCCCTTAAAACAGCTTCAAAACTTAAAACATCTCCAAGAACTCTCGTTCTCCTGCATGGTGGCCACGCCCCCTCCAATACACAGCTGATCTCTCTCTATCTCCAGCGGTCACAGAACTCAACTCTGAAATGAACAATAGACTGACAATATAGCCTACCCCCCCCCCCCCCCCACTCACGAGGGTACAGGCCCCCCTACTCATAAAATTTCCCCATACTCGTTGAAATAAAATCTAATATACTAAAATTCATGTCTTGTGTGCTTAGACAAAACTTATATTCACCTTCATAAACAACCAAAACAAGTATTCGGGCCAATTTAACAGGATCACAGGGTGAAAACAGTATCATCTATATTTTTGTATATATTCTGAATATAATGGGTTATATGTGTATAATGGGCCAGAGTGTCCATAAACTGTGACCTGTGCCGCTGCCATTACTATTACCATTACTGAATGGTTATTTTGCTGTACATTTCCTTCCAGTTGGAATATTTTCACAAACTTAAGACCATTATGACCCTTATATCAAGACCTATTATGTATAAACTAAGTTAAGACATTATGCTTACATTGTTATTACTTATTTCAAATTTAATTCCATTTTTGGTGGAATTGCTCATAATATGTATGTGTGTGTGTACTATAGTGCCCCCTTGCCCCCTGGTTCTGCTGTGCCTGTAGGTACACGTGGCCATGCAACCCAGTAAACATGGCTAGTCAACAAGGTGTTAGTGAGAATGAGGAAGAGGTAGTTTATTTCAATCCTCCAAAGGGGTTGAAGGCTACCAATTCAGGCAAAGAATGAGATCCCTGGAGTCTTTCCTTTGCCTGAAGTTCAGGTGTAACACCCATATGCTTTGCAGATAGGCATCAATTAAAACAAGAGTTGGAGCTGATTTGAGACAAACCCAAACAATCTCTACCTTAGGCTAAGAGACGGAAGTGAGCTGGCGCTCTGCTGACGTCATATTCACATAGCATTCTGGGAATATTGTTCCCGCCAGCATACCGGATAATAGCCACTTAGAACATGAAGAAATCCCTCCCCAATGACTTATAAATGATCTAATTACATATTACAATGTACAGAACATCAAATAGTAGTTTTTTCCAACATCTGACATGGTATTATACGCAGTCCAGGGTTCCCCTTTAAGAAAATTAAAAACCTGTCTTGATTTTCAGTGGCGGTCGCTGTTCTGCCCCGTCCATCACATCCCTACCAACGAAGCAATCTGAACTAGCTCCAAAAAGGATGATGGATAGTTACCAAGAAGCACTTATACCGCTTGCATCTAATGAAAAGCTGCGTGAACGTTATCTTACCTTTTTCAACACCGTCAGATTTGGACGCCTGCTTGAGGACCTTGACATGCTAGCGGGTAAATTGTGTACCCATTTAATTCCAATTTATTCATTTCAATTTAGCAATTAATTCCAGGTGTAAAATAGTCACCATCATATCTACTTTAGGTGTTTGATTAACTAGGTAGAAGATTTTCATGTACACTTCGCCATGACCTTGAGAAATCCATTTTTCAAGATATTCGATGTTATACTCTTATATTTTAGGTTTAATTTCCTATCATCACAACATGGATTTCGGCAAAGACTCGGGCCATTCATCTTCTCTTTCCATAGTAACAGCATCTGTGGACAGAATCAACATGAGAACCCGCTCTATCTCACCTCACAAAGACCTTTATCTTCGAGGTCACGTCACATGGGTTGGGGAATCTTCCATGGAAGTCACAATGGAAGTAAATCAGGTAATAATAATATGAATCCCTTTCCTGAACGATATACTTGTAATAAGGTTGTATACCAAAATGATTTTGCAAAGTGCTTACAGTATCAATAATTATTATATTTTTTTTCAATGGTTCTTTTTTGTAGCCTATTTTTAATGAATAATATAAATTAAATCAATGATTTTATAAACAAAATTCATTCTGTGACTGATCAATCAGGAGGACACCCAGGACTCCCTACTTCTGGCAAAATTCATGATGGTTGCGCGGAATCCCCAGACTGGAAAGTTAGTATTATATGGTGCTCGCTTTGGGGAAAAAAAGAGAATTATTGTGCAAAATAATTTTAAACTGTGCTAAACACAAGGTTTTTTTAAATAAAACAAAAACAATGCGAAATTAGATATTTTATCTTAATCTAACAGCAGAAAATGAAATTTTGACTTTCAAAGCTCTCCATGCACTAAAAACATTCGTCATTGCTCTATTTTTAGAAAGGCATTTGTGAACCCCCTTCTAGTGCCCTCAGCCGAAGAGGAAAAAATATTACAAGATGGCCAAGGTAATGCATCTTTCAATTAACACGAGTGATCCAGCATTTATAATTTCCAGGGCGGATCTAAGAAAGGTGATGCAACATGCTGATTCCATTACGCTTCACCACATGTCTTCCTCTTTCAGTTTCAAAGTTGCTCCGTACAAAAAGAGCACATGAGTCATTGCTGAAGGCTCCTCCCAGCGAAGCAGAGAGGCTCGTGGTCCACCAGCTATTTCTACAAACATTAGATGAAACGTAAGCATATCAATGATCAGCAATCTATATATCTGTGACGTCCATTGGGAAGGGCAGCAACAAAGATCTTTGATTCTTGCTTTCACTTGATTTGTTGTAATGATCTAGATAACCTCTCAATCATAAGAAAAGCGAACTTTTTTTCTTTTTTTTTTAAGAAAGGCGAACTTAAATATCCAGAATATTCTGTCAATATTTGATGCATAGTTGAATATCTTTTCACGGTTTGTTGTTGCCTCTTGTTTTAATCCATGAAGGGCTGCAACATTTAAACATCCCGTTAAACCCGACGGATCCATTTGGATGGCAGACACGTTACTGAAAAACGTCATTATTTGTTTCCCAGAGGTAAGGCAAACAAAAACAGTCTACGCTAAACTACATTGTATTTAATTCCTGATGAATATGTACATGGATAACCGTTTCAAGACTTATCTTTATGGTTAGCTGATATTTATATCTGCCCCAAAAGTATTATTGTTCCCCTTTGAATGCAAGACGGACTCAACTTGATATATATATATAAACTAACATATTTAAAATTTTCAGAAACGAAATATACACAATAAAATATTTGGAGGTTATCTCATGAGGAAAGCATTTGAGATCGGCTGGGCGACTTCAAGCATTTACAGGTAGCCTACATCCTTGATAATGGACTAGTTCCGGAAACAGCAGATCCCATTTCAACAAGGCCCAATCTCTGACCTTTTTTTTGCGAGTTACCGTATCCCCCTTCCCCCCGATTTATTTATATAAACACTAGTTAACACTCTTGAGTCAAATGCCTTGGCAAGGCTTTTCTGACTCTCCGCCCTGATAGCTCATTGCCATGATAGGAAGTGAAAGATGTCCGAGTGTTCTGATTTATTATCAGCCCCTTCATAAGTAGCTCTACAGCTAATTGTTACACCAATACAAGGCATGTCATGACCTTTTATTCGATGGACTATCTATGATGACGCTGGACATTTTCAATATGAACGTTTTCTTTCTTTAGTAAATTGCAGCCTGTCATATTGGCAGTTGATGATATAGTCTTCAGAAAGCCAGTCAGTATAGGATCGTTGTTGTACTTATCTGGTCAGGTTAGTACTTAGTACTCCTAGCATATTCTATAGTAAGTACTTTCAAGTCTATAATGTATTTTCTAGCACGTGCTAGTCACCATAATTTTGTCTAGCCTAGAAAACAGTGTCCAGAAGTTCCTTGTAATTTAAGCTACGCCAGCGTATATTATATACCAAGTATGTCAAGAATTCCTGTCTTATATATCAAATAAAAGCCCGATTTCTGCTATTCAGTATTGTAATCACCTGTCCCTTAGATTTGCCTGAATAAGTGATTCATTCCCATACCAGTTGGCAGTTTCCAACCAACCATTAATCTTTCCAGGTCGTCTATACGAGTGGCCCTCATATCCAAGTCCGCGTGCACGCAGAGGTAGTGAATCCACAAACAGGCAGCCATCAGACAACCAATATCTTCCACTTCACCTTCACCACATCACACAATGTTGATCCTATTATTCCAAGAACATATGCCGGTAATGAGAACACATACCTTATTTTGTTCTTTGAAAAATTATTTTCATTGGGTTCTATCAACGATGCATGGAGAAATTTACGTTTTTACACAAATTTGGATTTCCAGGCAGCCGTACACCTAAAGTTATCCCCCGGACTTACAGTGGTCAGAAATTCAGAATAATTTCGATTTTAGTGCCTGCATTATCCCTTATTGTTGAGATCTTCAGTTCATTTTTAGAGTTAAACGTTTCCCATTCATGATATCAGTTTTGCAGCACTCCCAAAACACTGATTGCGATGAAAATAATGATGTTATTTTCTCTCTCTCCAGAATTCATGATGTACCTTGAGGGTAAAAGGCATCACGAGACAACACTATCCCACACATAATATCAGAGAAGATATCGGGAAAGTCATCATACAAAACTGCTATATCTATTATTTATTTCTAATTTGAAGTGTACATAATAAATAGGAATGATAAACTTATAATGGATCCTTTATTTTTTCCGTTTAGGATGTGGCCTATCTGGGTTCCCTTGCATTTTCCCAATGGCCGTTTTCTTATATGTGCGTTCAACAACAGGCTTCTTCCTTTTCCGCCTTTTCTGACTGGTATCATCTAATTCCTCATCGTCAGAAGACATTTCACCAAATCCAACAAACGCCATTGTTCCAAATCCTACATTGTTAACTTTACCATCAACAAGTTTAGAGTCACTTTTCTTGACATAAATTTTCGATAAATCTACTGGAGTTTCTTTACTTCGATCGACACAGGTTTTCTTGTCATGACCATCCTCATTTACATCGGTCTCTTCGGCAGTACTCAACTGGGTAGGATTATTTAACCACGGTGCATCTTGAGATATGCATTTTGACCTGACAAAGTCAACAACGTCGTCCATGTCACAGTCATCGTTCTCGCTGGGTTTCTGTGGGGAAAAGATTGGGAAGACATATGGTTACATTCAGAAAAATAATTTCAAAACGTCTGATCCGGATGACTCCTGCTGACAAAAACTCTAATTTTAGTTCACAGTTTCTACTACAAGATACTTGGGGATGGGGCACAGGAAAAATATTTGCAAGTAATTTGCTAAGGTAAGAAAGGATAGATCACTATATTGAACGAAATTCCACTAGACAGCCTATTCTGGACCATATATTGCCATTAGCATTAAAGATGTAAACTTTAGACCATGTGCTAAACTCTAGAATAGAGATTTCCGGGGCTGGATATATGACAGCTGACTAGAAAAAAATTTAGAAAAAGGAACAGGATGTTACGATGTACATACTGCACAGTTCAACTCACCATGAATCCAAACGTTACCAAAGAGGTCACTCCTAAAAGGGAAGCGATATTATTGACCAGGCCTGAGATCTTGGCTATAGGACATTTGCGTACGGTGGCGAGGGTGAGGAGATGTTTTATCAGCATCGGAGGTTTGACAGCTGCATCCACCAACACTAAACGTAGGTCGTCATTTTCTAGTGATCGGGTGACTTCATTTATTCCGATTTTCAACTGAGCCCTGTAAGATATTTAATGAATATAAGATCAAATGTTCTAGCCCATTGTAAATGCCATGGAATTAGACTAAAATCACATTGTCATGGTTTCAATTAAGCAAAATTGAAAACAGGAGAAAGTTACCTCAGCCTCTGTTCTTTACTAGGAGTTGTTTTTGATGGATTCGTTTCAATTCTTTTGGTATCGGTTTCTTTTGATTCATCCATACTAACGCCAGGTGCATCATTTTTGGCTTTGGAGCGCTTTCCGAGTAGTTTTTCTCTTTTAGATTCTCTTTTTAGATTCAATTCGGAAAATAATCTGAAATATAAGAGAGCTGTTATAAATGCGATATAGAAAAGAGGGACGAATCAATAAACCTACGAGTGAGGAACTCAGAAACCAAGATAAACCTTAATGCTTGAATGCCAAAACACATATAAGATAACCCGAAGCCAAGGATTACAAAATGTTTTAATGAATGAAAATATATTTCCCTATAATTTAGTCTACATTTATGTTTCAGAATAAATAAACAACCAACTCACCCCTTTAATCTTTTATTAATATCGACTGTGTCTTTAAGAGGGATATCTGGCCTGTGGTAATAAACGAAGTAATCAGATGAATAAAATGTCATGCATGAAAACACTATACATTTAATTTAATATTATTTATTAATAAGAGTAATTCAAGTTTGGTGCCTGTCATAGGCATAGCTAATACTAGTGTAAACTGTTATGTGACAAGGCTTAACTTTAGCGTATACCTATCGGTTACATTACGCTTCTGGAGATTTTATGATTTAATGAGAACGCCACTTAAAGCGAAACTAAGGTGGCCTCTCTTGGACACCGTTCACTAATCATATCCCCATAGCCCGACCCCCCTCCAGTGTTGTTATCATATTATCGCCCATAGAGTGCAGGGCACTTTTTAAAATATACTATATAAATACGGTATGACAATGATTTGACATAAAGTTAGCTCGGTCCACTTACCAGGAAAGATTATATGGGCTAAGAAGAACATTCCTTGCCGATTTCTTGGACGATTTTGCAGCTTTTAAAGAGTTTTTCATTTGCATGCTCGTTAGTATGGGGGCCGCCATCTTGAATGTAGAATGACTTCCGGTTTGTCCGCTTCCGGTGTGCAGTGCCCTATATTTTGGCCTGAATTCTTCTGCATTTACGTTGCAATTCTTTCGATCCAACGTTTCTAGGTGCGGTATCTGGTTCGTATTTAACTGAGCTATGTTTTCAAAGTTACTTTAGAATTTAACGCTCCTGTCAAAACGTCTGGATAACTGCTCGACGCAGCAGAAAACGCATGCGCTGTAACGACGCCATCTTGACTTGACAGGCGATCAGGAAGGACATTTTCTATATTGACAGGACTGGATGATACCTGTCACGATTTCATTTTACTGGAATTAGTGTTGTATCAACAAAAGCTGACATGACATCATCGAATGCAACACTAACCAGCCTATGGGTCGATGATGGTAAGTCGGAAGTATAGTTCTTTTGAATATCGTTTTTTTTAAATGAAGTTTTTGCAATGCAAGTCTACTTTAGCTTCGAGTTAGACCTTACCCGGTCTCACCTGATCATTGCTGCTTCACTAGCCTGACTAGGGGAGGCCGATGATGCCAAGGAATGCTCATGAATAGGGATGTAACAAGGCTGCCTTGTATGAAAGAAAGCTAGGAATATAACAAGGCTGCCTTGTATGAAAGAAATTTCCACAAAACACGTTGAGAAACAAATGAATGAAGTATTTATTCATCAGAGGATGCATACCTAACCTACTCATCATATCATCGACTCATGCCATGGTCATTCACTGATTTAGCTTCTCATAAAAATCGGAATTTTACATCCCTTTCACATTGCATGTCATTGTTTGTTTGGGTTAATGGATTTAATAGAGTGTATGGGTGGTTTATTAAATGTATTAAGAAATACGACTGAATTCACTGTCACTGACTGAAATACGACCTTCTCATGCAAGCCAGTGACTGACTGCCAACTTAAACACAAGCTAATGATAATCAGGAGACCAAAATACTCTAACCAAAGCTAAGGTTTGATCATGAAATCCCTATACATGTATATAATTTATAGTCTATAGATTCCATTTTTGATATTTGTTGAGAATTTTTGCCAATTCCTGTCATTGGTCTTGGTTATAATAGGCCTACTTAACGAGAAAAATGTCAAAGTTATAATGTCTAGACCATGTGTTTCATGTTTACCCATTATTTAATCCGACCTACCATTCACTTTTATTCTTTCAGCCACTCCTTTGAAAGTTATATCAGTTGCCCGTACACCCAACTCAGGAACCGAACTTCGTGAGGACGCCTTGAAATATTACAAAGACTCTGGTCTGGAACCTGTCGCCAAGGAGGTAAGCTTGATAAATAGTAGACAAAATATTCATACGATACTCATATTAGCGGATTGAGAGAAAGGCCAGCTAAGGCTAGATAAATACAGTACCCTTTTAAATACTTAAATTCCAGATACCTACATTTTGTAGCAGTGGTCATTATCCATCCTGAGTACATTTGAATTGGCTACTGCATGGTGATAAGATCCATTAAAAGACCTATAAACTAAATTTGTTTTACACAGATTTCTGTTTACCATTCAGGCATTTTCTGTTATCCAGACCAATCCAAAACACGCTTGCCCATTTGAGAAAAATATATTTATTTAACCAGGATCCAAAGTTTGACTGGCCATTCCATCCCAGTTAAAAGAATTCTGTATGTGGATACCGTAATAAAGATTACATATGTACCATTTGGTTTACGTGGACTCGAGAAATGTGCAAGAAAAACCCCAATCGATTCCATTATCTGTCTCGTTTCTATGCTGGTATTTGGGCCTTTATCAGGTATTAGGAAATTTTGGTGGGAAGGAAAAATAAATCTTACTCAAATTACTTAATTACTATTGGTAAACTATATTATTATAATAATAAGGACAGCTTAATTTTTCGAATTATATGAAGGAAAAGATAACTTCTGCCTAAATTCTTGTGGTATTTAGCTTTTAAATAACTATACCAAAATGTGGCGCCAATCACTTTTGACAATCTATTTCCCCTTATTCACAAGCCTTAATCTAAAATTAAAATTATATTTTCAGTAAGTAAAACACTCCATTCACAACGAATTAAGAATTTTGTCTTAAAGATGTTGCAAGTCTTTGCTTTGGCCGATGCAAAAAAAAGTGACGGAGATAACTGAAAAAGTGATGGAGATAACGGGGAAAAACACACCCAAAAAGATAGTAAATAGCTGACTAAGATTGTGTATAACAATTATATCATCAAACTTTAACTTCTATAGTATCAGAAAGCCATTGAAATGCTTATCCTATCACTAATTAGCAAGAAATGAAAAAAGTAAAGGAGGAAAGTGACGGGGATAACCATTTTCAAATGTTTGACCGACAATGAACATGGACCTGTGCTGCCTTCCCCTCCACAGAAGACGTCAAATTGACGGCATACTTCATTTCAAATGGTGACGTACTTTATTTCCGTCAGCATAACAACCCTCCGAATCTTTTCTCTAGGCCTCAGGAGGCCAGGTGACGGAGATTATGTATTAGACCGACATTTGACATCAAAAGTTTGAGTGTGAATATCTTTTAACAGCTTGGTCTGAGAAACAAATCACTCTTTTTGTGCTGTTTATGGGATTCGTCTACAGTTAATTAATGCCTTGAGATATAAGATAGCCTTTTTATTGTATGTTTTAACTTAGTATGAAATTACACGTTTTTTTGACCGACACAGTGATCTCCGAACACATAATTTCAAATGTAAATATTTCATATTTAAATGAGAGCAAATAAATGATTAAAATCGTTACATTAAAGCAACAACATTACTTCATACTCATTGCACATTTTCTTCTTTGTAGAAGAATTTGAAAGATCGATTTAGCAACTTACAGTGGAGGCATGATTGGTCGTTGTCAAAATGGCAGCCATATTTTGTTGACATTTGCCTTTAAAATTTATTATTACAGAAAGATTTACGGTAGTATTTGGAAGATATTATCTTTTCTATCCATTCAAATATCAAGCAACATAAATACCAATACCTCATTAATCCAGGACTTTTCATTTTAATTATATTTTCACCAAAAGTGACGGAGATCACTTTTTCCTAATACCTGATAAAGGCCCCATATTTTTCCAAGTCTTACGTGGACCATAGTTATAATTACATGTGTACTTTCCAAAGCACATTAAAACAGGTAGATGAAAGCTGTAGTTTAAAATATTCAGTTACTGTCTAGAATTTATAGAAGGTTGTCATTCCAAAAACAGATGAATAGAAACTGAAACTTGCCCACAAAAATAAAATGCACAGCAATTGATGGGTTACCATCGATAGCCTTTTACATAAAACATCTTCCTAAGGAATGCAATCACTATTTTTTTCTTTTTTCATTCTCACTCAGGAATAATATATTCTTGTTGGTCAGTTTATAAAACATAAATTTTTGGCAGATATTTTTGCCACTGAAAGGACGCCTGCCTTCTTGATGAAATATTGATTTGTGTTCGTTTGGCAACATACATAGCACATAAAATGAGAAGGGAAAATCTATACTGATCAATTATGAAAACCTGACGTTCAAAGCATAGATGTAGTACCAGCTTCACTGTGTAGAATAAATTAAGACTAACTTTTTAAAAAAAGAAAATGGAAAACTATTTAGAGATGTTTTTGTTACGCTCATCATTATGTTAGCTTAATGGTAATGACTCCTTAGAGTCACCTATTCTGGGGTGATATCTGAATCATTTTGAGAAACCATAAGACTTATAATTTAACAAGCATAATAACCCATTCCTTCATATATACGCACCACCCCTCTCATCCCCTTTCTAGAGGTAGATAGATAAATGAATTCTTTATTGGATCCAAAAGTACAACGGGTGATGCACATTCTGACATAGTCCTTCTTACAGTAGGAAGAAAAGTAATGTTTTTAATCTGCTGTTTACTATACTAAGAAAAGAAAAGGGTAAGGTTTACTGCAGTACATAATAGAACCGGATTTAATTTGCGATTCACATTAAAAAGCTCCCACTGAACTGCATGCAGTAAGTGGTAACAATTACAAAATCATTTTAGCTAACACAAAAATTACAAGATAAGGGGAAAATACAATGTCACTCTGAGAGTGAATCATAATCATTTCCAGTCGGATTCAATGGTGTCAGACTCTTTTATGTATGGCATATCTTTTCCATGCATTTGTCATACCCTTCCTTCGACCACCTTGCAGCGAAATATAAGCTGAAATGTACAATAACCGTCAGTATATCCGATTATATTGTAATAGTAGTAGTTCTATAAGGACTAGTGGTTTTTATACTCTGCTAGTCTTGTGGGCAAATGCATGATTTCAGTTAGTGGAGGCCCCTGGTCTTTAGAACTGGAACTTAGAATGGTCTACCCTGCTATATCCATTAACAAATTGTTGTTGTTGTTATTAGGCCCGAAATACTAAAAGAAAACATAATCATAAAACTGTACTTAAACAACTGGGGGTGGTTCATGTTACATATCCTGCATTATTTGCATATTAGAAAGCAGTGCCCTTGTAGTATTAGATCTTGGCAGATGTATTGCTTTACGCCCTAGTAACGCATAATTGTTCATATCAAGGCCGAGAGAGCAAATATGCTGACGGGTGCTATACCCAATTTTTCGATCACTGGGAACAGTTGCATGTAGCAATAGGCAAATGAATGGGGTTGGTGAACATTATACATGTAAACATTATCTTTAATTCAGGCTGGAGTCCTTGATGGTAATGGAGAACTAGCTGCCAGTCGCGACAACTCGTTACCTAAAGGAGGTAAGTTATCTAAACCCAAAGGAACCTAGACCTCTCTGTCGATATTTAGTGGACCGTCTATTTAGCCTAGATTTGGAGAAGAAGAAAAAGATCTCACCTTCGAACAAAATGGATCACCTCTCTTGAACGATCACTTTGCCATTGTTATAATTCTCTGTATAGATTTGGGTTCTATCTCTTAATACATCAGTTGTTTAAAATCGGTTATGATACGCCAAACAAAATAAATATAAGATATATTTGACGTTGCCCGGTGGTTAATCAAACAATTGAATTCTGTTAGTTACAACAAAGCTTCAGTATTAATTCATTAAATTTTTCATAATGGAGGGGGGGGGGGGGAGAGATAAAGTTAATGTTGTTTCCTGGTTCCCGCGACACAGTGCCCGTCCGTGACGTCACTCCTCCCTACATTTCTCCTTCCTGGGGATCATGAGCCTGAGTGATGTCAGTAGTGTGCTTGTCGCTGACAGTGACATTTCCATTACACAAACTAGTGAATTTGAAAAAGATTATTTTAAAACCTCTCCATGGTTATGAGAATTACGTGTATGATGCACAAGAGCCAGACACTTGAACGTGGATCATCCTGATATCCCCAACAAATGGGAAATCATATCTATCTCTACCTGATACGATGTGTTCCAGACACTCCTGAAGCAAAATCGAACCAACGTTCATATAGCTACTATAGGATCGTTGATCAAACAGGTACAAGGAGGAGAGAAGATGGATTTCCAGACTAACAACGCTCACTCCTAGCGGAGTTAATATTTTGGATTAAGTATCCGTCAGAATCTACCCGATATTACACGTTTAAAATAACTCCTTGGTTATGTGTGCTTGTTGTTCAACACGTCCTTTGCATCCCTGGACAGTAAGACATGAAGAAGGGAAAGGGACACCCGAAATGTATTCAGAATTCTTCATACATATACATTCTCAAGTTCTATTGCATACATTTCAGTAACGAAAATCATTCTAAGTAGCTGAAAAAACGGGCTAACACTGTCAATTCTATCATGTGTTGTTACTGTAGAATCTTTTTTTTTCTGCGATCGGTAAAGTTTAGATTCTACGTGCCGCCAGTCAGATCAGTTGTTTGCTGCGACGAGAAAGTGAATGATTCTGCTAATATCTAAATTTTCGAACAAATATTACAATATTTTATTACCATTTTCCGGATAGCTGAGAAAAGAAGGCTAGCATTGTGTAAAATCCCATATTTATCGAATAATAATAATAATCTAGCGAGTAGTCTAATCTGTAAGACGTTAGAAGAATCCTTTTGGAATTAGGGGAATGAGGGAAGTGTCCGGAGAATTGGAATTAGGGGGAACATAGATCTATGGTGTGGGGGGGGGGGGGGGGATGAGGGAAATTTCAGGAGTCTTGGAATTGGGGGGGGGGGGGGGGCGGGAATTGGGAAATTGTCCTGCCGGACTGCTCTGAAACTAAAACAGGCACTCTGCTACCACACATGGCTACCAATATTCAGTGGGATGTTGTATGGGCCTTAGCATTCGTATTAGGTGTTATGTAAGACAGTGTAAGCTGTAGGCTAGAGTTGCTGTCATCCCAGGGGGGCTTTCATCACCTAGAGCGAGGCAAGGCTATCATCCTTTCATCCCTAGAGAGAGGCAAAGTCCTCCCTATTCTTTGAGGTACATCCTGACTTTTGAGGTACACCAGTCAACTGTACCCTGAGCCACAGCCATCAGCTTACTCCACCAACAGCACTCACTGACCACTCGGTCACAGCAGCATCTTTAGCGATCTGTAACAAGAATTCAACTCGCGGTGGCGAAAGTTCTGTACGGTGAAACTGCCTCTGACCTATTGTATTCCTTGTTATAAGCAATAAAAAAAGAAATAAGCGAAAATATACCGAAATGAAAATGCAGATCAATAATAATTTATGTCATAAAAAAAGGCTTGAATTAAAGTGTCACTCCCCCCCCCCCCCCCCTCTCCACACACACCTACACGATGTATAATCATCCACACTGTACAATCAACACACGATGTATGTCTTCTCATCAACACTGTACGCCGGTTTTAAGTGTTCTTGAAACATTCGAAAAATGCCGAATGAACATAATTACCCTTCTTAATGTATACCTCCCTGCCCTTTTCTATCATGTTTTTGTATCAATAAATCACTACTGTAACGTTGTAAAGGCATCTCCTAGAGATCATTACCTTAGAGATACTCTAGATAGAACACAGCCTTGGATTATAAGGATATCTCAATACAGACATCATTGCTGTATCAATATGAAATAACTAACTTACTTGATGAATAATGCCAAACTTATGTTGATAAATAATTTCATTGTAAATGTGTTAATGAAGGAAATTTGTGTTCCTCCAAAGAATATCTTATTCTAATAGAATTATACTACTCACCACTAAACTTTTCCTTAACCTTATTAAATATGTTTGTGTAATTTAGCGTGGGCGTCTTGAGTAATATTTATATGTATTATTGGATGTTTCTATGCTGGGACCATTTACAAGGGCTGACAGGCTTGCCAAGTGTATCAGCATGCTTTGGTTTTAGATGATTCACTGCGGCTTACTAACAATCCCTGAGATGATGGCCCCAGTTGAGGTCTCAGTTCATTCATACCCCAACTGTGTATTGGCGCCATTTTGTTGGCCAATCCTCTGTTGCCTAGAGCAGAAAACAACCTCCTATTGGCTGCTATGTAGGTCACAACCTATGACCTAAAAGAACATGGTTGTGTACGCCGCTGCTCTCGATTAGCTTTGCTCAATCCCCCTGAGTAAAATATAGGTCGTTGAATGATACTTTCTTAAAGTTAGACCCTGAGCTCCTGATTAGGAAAACTGAGACTATCGTTGGTTTCAAACGGCAGAAGAGGTGTGAATTCCTTAACTTGCTGTTTCCTTCTTGGAAACCCAAGTACTTTTTGGTGATTAAAATTACGAGTGGGATTCTGTGCAAGTCGACGTAGCCTAGTGCGGTGCCTGGTCTAGTTAGCTAGCGGAGTTCTGACCCCCGGCTTCTCCTACCCACCCTCCCTCCCTCCCTGCTTGACTCGGGACCACCGCATAGCTTCACATTTACCGCACAAGCCACCACGAAACCTTCCAAATTTCACCTCTAGCTCCCGACCAAGGAAATGTACATCTCAACCAGGACTATCCAAACCAAGTTCTAAATCTACACAAGGTAGGGACGGCCGGATTAGTTGGTATTCATCAAGTTTAATGTTAAATCAAGAGACTTTCATACAGTAACCTAGCTCTCGTCTGCCTTCATGGCTATGGGAATTACGCTGGCAAGCCTGGAATTCAGGGAGGATGCCTGTAGAATGCCGATACGTTTTGAAAGTTACGGCTTGATTTGAATCCTTTAGATTGGGGTAATTAAACAGGGAAACACATAAGGTTTATCTTAGGCTCTGTTTTTGGACCGGTCTTAGAATCTTTAATGAGTTTGACGGAGTTTAGAATGTATACCACATGCTTGAATCTGTGGGCCGTGCTACACAAAGGACTTAGCTTTTCCCCTATATGCACCACCACAGCACCACTCAACTACCACCACAGCCACCACTAGCCGGGCTGGGCAGGCGGAACACTACCTCTACCTACTCCACACCACCATTTCCACTAGTGCTAAATATAAACATACTAAACTCTCGGTCCACCACCGCCACCACTGAGTGAACTCCTTTCTCTTTGTGTTCTCCGCTTCAATATTTATTGGTGGTAGAGATAACCAAACTCTCCTGAAATTAATGGAAGTATATTGGTAAGTACAATGTGAAGAGTTAAAGCGACATATGAGCTCAGCTTGTCAATCACACTGCTCTGCCTGTCCCAGTGACTGAGTTACACGAGTGCACGCTGCTTTCATTAAAGGGACGGCTTGTTTAAAGAAACAACAATAACACATTGGTCAGCCACAAGTTGTGTGGCCCCCGACACTAAAAAGTCTTGCAAAACAGAAAATTGGTGACTTCTTTGTTTTCTTTTGTTTCACTAAAATCGAAGCCTGTTCAAAGACTTGCTGCAGTTTCCCCCATGTTTAAATAATGTTCTCATAGTTTACCACCACAGGAGTTGGTGCAAAACCAGCAGCTACCCTAAATAGCTAAATACACAAACTTGAACTATACACAAACAGTATTGTGTACAAATTTAAATGATACAACAATACAACATAATGAGTGAAATGGCATGAAAACCGGTACCGAAGGCCAAAGCCCAAACTAAGTTATTCATCCTTGCATAAACATCTAGCCTCTAGGGTATTATATAGGTTCTTTATGATTTAAGCAGAATTCAACCATGAATGCAATTTCTAAAGGAATTTCCTACAGAAAATCCCTATAGGCTATAAGCTGTACCTCATCAATGATACCTCGAAATATCACCATATTTACAGTAATCATCATTTTAGGAGCTTGCAATCATTGCTCAAATTTACAAATGGTATATATTATCTTAGGGTAGAGATATACTGTGTATGCCCTATATATATCTGGACAAGGGTCAATCTTTCAAGTAGCTGTTCGTAAATTCTATAATTACAGATGCCAACACACCCATGTACCATGTAGCCTTTTATAGCCTATTGACATAAGCTTTTAGAATCCTCTCGCTTTGGCTTACACCTACTTGGGTAGCATTTGTCTTCCCCTTCTATGAGTCACACTAGGTTCAGTGTGACAGGGCATGCCACCACGGTCCATTTTTCCATCCATCATCTTTCTGGACGGTGTGAACTACCCAAGTCAGAGGTGCCTCGTGGTGGGGCCAGCGTCCACATGATAAACATTGTTACACAGAGTTTAGTTAAAGTCCAAGAATATATCGGACACACTTCTTGTACATTCTGTCAATTTCTGGTCATCGTGTGCAGTGCATTTACTATAGTCAGCTGCTTGAAATTGTTTTTTCCCCACTATTACTTCCTTTTGAGTATATGACTTTAGATCCATCAGCAAAACAATAATGATCAACGAAGCCCTCTCAAGTGAGCAAGAAGCCTCAAGGACTATAAGATAATGAACGATCATCTGAAAGTGAAAGGTATCAATGTGTACTTCTCCACGGTCGGTGCATTCTTGGCGACAGCTGTGGAGCTAGGCTTACATGATTCGGCCCACTTGTCCGCACCAGGCAAGCATGCCCCGCAGCAGCCTCGGGCTAGGTCAGGGGTTTCTATCGTAGCAGTGTTGGGGGGCCTGGGTGCTAGGAAGCCATGGCACCTAAACTGGATAATGTCTCAAGGTGGGCCTGAGCTGTTAGATGCATCTGTCTCCAACCCACAGCTTGACAAAAGTGTGGCCAACCTCAAATTTCTGAGGGCCAACTTACATTTTTATTGATTTTTCCCCCAATCCCAATCCTGGTTGGAATCTTGCAACCCAGGTTCAAATGTATTGACATCGGCCCATGACCAAAGGCTTTTAATCGTTACCACAAGTGTTCCCTCAGACAGGGTGCCCTCTCTTATGTATGGTGTGGTATTGAATGTTGGTTTGGTTTTGTTGGGATCAGCGATGCGTGACTTGAGATTTAGTACATGACAGGTGTTCTGGGCGCACGCACCACTTCCCCACCACCACTCGCACCACCTCCCATGCAAGCACATCCCTTACCACCACCATGGTCGTGCACTATTATCATGTTAGCCACCTGACAGGTGCAGCCAGCGGACCATGTGTCTGTTCTGATGCCCTGGCACTTTTCTAGGACATATAACACAGGGTGATGGGGATCCTCAAACATCCCATATACTAGTACACTACCCTTGTGAGGAACTGCCCAATGTAAGCTTTCCCCCAATGCTCCCTTATCCTCTCGTTTCCCTTGTAGTTGTACATTGAGCCGTAGAGTGAAAGATTGCTGTGGAATTAGGATAGCTCTCACTCCGATAAGGATGTAATGACCGAAATCCGCAGCGAATCGTTTGACCTCTGGTGCAATGAGAATCATATTTGGTAAATAAACAGAAGACTGGTCACTCTTTTCCTTGTGATAGATAGAACAAAAGGGGCCTGTTTTATTCTAGTGCCCGAAACCTCACTAAACGAAGCCCTATATCAAAGACCAGCTTGTGTCCTCATTGCTTAGGTTGACTCCACTTCCACCCTGATTCTTTTTTGATGACATTGAACGGAGTAATTTAAAGCGTTTCATACACAGTTAATAGATGCCCAAAGATCTTAAAATGATCGAATGTAAGTCATGTGCAGGACCAGACACTCAATAAACCCCAAACATCGAAATTATGAATGGTTTTATCCTCTTTCTCAAACTTACAGTTCATACATGTTAATATGTAGGCAGGCCATTCTCAGCACTGCCACTTCATATGAGATTGAATTCTTAAATCTATTATTTAAGGGTATAATGATCCTAGAGATTTTTTATTAGTATTAACCTGCCGGATCATTCGCATTGCCTTCTGGAGATTGTTTACATCTTGACTGAGTTTAATTCTTATACTAAGTTATAGCATATAGTTCATCATATCAAAGTGATAGAAAGAAATTGTTTCTCGTCTAGATCTCCTCGGGGCATTTTAAAAAAAGCTCGGGAAGCCGTGGATTTGGAAATAACATTTTGAAGGCCTGGAAAAATCACTTTGGTTTCAGGACCTGTAAACTCATGGAATAGGGGACTTGCATTTCTCACTGTGCATGTCTACTGCAGTTCATGCTGGAATGGATTCTGGTGAAATCTGACATCCAAATATTTGGCAACATTTTTATAGAAAATTGCAAGAATGTTTTCACCAATATCATAGCCTTTATAAATGATCTATGAAAAACAAATACATGATGGGAAGATGGAGACTTGTGTCATGGAAACATGTATAACACATGGATGTTGACATTAGAGCATTGATATATATCCCATGCTGAACATGGCATGTTTTCTATTGATTTTAGACTGTACCATTAGTCCCATAATTCCATGCGAATCAAGATTCAAAATGGCGGCTATGCAAATCCCCTATTGGCCTTGAAATATATATTAATTGGCCTTGAACTTGGTGCTAAATTAAACAACAGCTGTTCCTAATACATGGGTGTAGTTAGATGGGCAAAGAGACATCTATGATGACTATATCATACTTTGTGTTCCTAGTGAGGGTATCGATTTCTAAGTTTATTATTGTATGAAAAGTGTGTCACAGGATACACATCAGTGTTCCCGAAAACTTTTTAGTGACGTCGGCCAATGTGGCCGACGTGGACAAGCCCTACGCCGGCCATTTGTCACTGATGCCAGCCAATTTTTACCTGCAAAAAAATGTGTAATGGCACCTGCAAATTCTCATGAAAAAACACCTATGGACGAAACCTTATTTCACAACACCTATGCAGTGTTCCAGAAAAGTTTTCATAGATGTAGGCCAATATTTTAACATTGGCAAACAAGAATAAAAGGCATTAAAACCCCACATAATTTACTGAGCTAAATGGTGTCTCTTCAGAAGAAGGGTGTGAACCTTTCAGGACAACATTGTTTTAGTAAATCTCAACCCATTAGGCATGGGGTCTGGGGCCCGCTTAGGGCCCCAGAAGCTAAGAACTTTTGCTTGCTCTCTGGTGCATTTAAAGTATTTTGGGGGCTGAATATCATCTGGAGTGCAACATGTATGTATCCTATTCATCCATTTAAAACCTTTTAAAATAACGTTTTCAAAATATAATTTAAATATTGTGCAAAATATTTCAAAACAATACTACAACAGACAAAAAAATTAATAATTCCATGCTGCTTGCAAGCCACTCGATTTATGTATATCTGATGTTATCCCAAGATAGAAGTAATATATAAATACTTATTGGATGTAGTGTTTACCATCATTGATATCGGCTTGATCTCAACTTTTGAAATATGTTTCACCAGCATTTATGTATAGGTAATTAGAATATTAATCCTTTTCACATCAAATCAAATATAACATTGGAGGTGACGATGACGTCGGCCACTTTGGCCGACGTGAAAGGAGCATACGTCGGCCAATGATATTTTACGTCGGCTTTTGCCGACGTGCCGACGTCTTTTCGGGAACACTGCACATTTATTTTCGCGGATGGAGATGAGATTCCAGGCTGTACGGGTAACATAAAAAAAAATGATTACTACTTTTCCATTGGACGGACAATTCTAGCTTGATAATGAAAGGCTTGTTAGCCACATTGTTTACTCTCACATGATGGCAGATGCAAAACTAATAGTTGAGTTAGGTCCGAGCCCAGGCCCTGGAAGCATATTTGACCAATTGTGTGTCTAGCACTTAGTCTAATTGCTTGCTACCCCTGTGCTGTTGTTTGTATGTGACTTACTCATAAGCTGGTGGTGTGGGAAAACAACACAACCTGGAATCCTCAAACATTTCAGGCTACGTCCAGCTCCCCCATTCAAGGCCTGAAATGCTGGCGTTAATCTTGGGTCAGTGCTCAGCCTTGTGGCATGAAGGCGACGGCTTAAGCCGGCCAGCCATTCTCTCGCCTATTTCTAGGGAAGTAGCTCGACAAAAAAGTGTAAATCTCTGTCTGACTTGCATGGCAGTGTCACAGCCTTTCTTATGCATGTATAGATGTGTGCACTAGAATTTTCTCCCCAATAGACTTATACCAGCGTTGTATTGTGTTCCACGTTGATCTTGAACCCCTTTGTTTTGATTTGGTTCATATTCATCATTCAGTAGCATTAGCTTTCATGTGGTCGATATCCACACCTTGCCACTGGGCAAACTCTCTTAGCCAGTGCACATAGGTAAGACCCCTCGTCGCCTGTCGAACCGTCATGAAGCAGGTATTTATGGTCAAGGAAAATTCGATTCAAGGCCTCGTCCCCCACCCCCCGCATATCAGGGAATTAAGGCCAGCGGATAGAGGCTGCATGACACAATGTGTGGAGAAGCCAACCTTGCCCACCCTCGCAGTTGGGTGTAAGTTGCGTCAGAGGTTTGTCCACACCCATGTTTGGCTTAGATGTGTATGGGGGAAAGCTTATGGTGGTCGCTTGTTGTAGTGATGGACTCCTCTGTCCCCTGTTTGTGTGTGGTGTGTATCTGGGTGACCCACTTCCAAAGCTACCCTCGTCTTCTCAGCTTCTCCACTGTCTCCACACGTGGGGTGGTCAAGTCTAATATAGGAAAGCACGGCTAGATGCTGCGTACAGGCAAACCTGCGTCTCTGGCTTTTAGATTCTAGCGGGATGGTCACATTGCTCCAAGTAGAAGGCCTGAGCTGAGAAGTCTTGATATTTAACCTCTCTTCCGACTCTGGAGTTTTATATCCCTTCCCGTGCTGACTTGCCATCTTCACTTGGAATTGTTCCTGCCAAGCCGTCTAAATTGTTAGGGACAGTCACCCTGAGACATAGTTGAAGAGGACATAGTTACATTGTTTACAAAATCGAAACCAGTTGGATTATCTTCTGAAGTACCGGTATCTGTGAAACTCGGTTGTTATCTCGAAAATGCACTCCAAGAAGCACAGATTAGGACAAGGTATATATCACGGCAGCTTTCCTAAGGTTCAGTGCCGACCGTTTTCAAATCGATTTTATAAATGAGTAACTATCCCTGGTATAAGGCTCGCTAAGTTAGATGTTGAAGCCGACATTCCCAGAATCACATTATTAATTATAAATCTGACTTCATATTTTGTAGCATAATATATATCATCCGCTGGCTGGAGAGGGCTTATACTTGATTATTGTTTCTTGACATGAAAGTGTATTGATGGGTGTGTGTTACTCTCATGGGAACCAGGAGAATGTTTTGAAACGAATGAAAAGAAGAAATGGTATACTTCTTTAAGAAAAGCTGCCCGACAATACAATCAGAAGAAACACGCTTGGAGTATCTATTTTTAAACCTCTTGGGTTGCTATTTAAAGATTAACATGCAGGTGTATCTAATATCTATATGCCGGTATATGAGATGTGTATAAGCTCAGAACCTTTTACTTCGTGCCAGGTAGAAACTAGACATAGGCTTCATTAGTATAATAGCTTTCTGTCAACCTCAGACCTGGTACACTTTTCGTGTAATTTTACATGTGGTTGGTATCTAGTTTCTTCAGTTTGCCACACCATACTTAGTTGTATCACAAATTCCCCGTCAGTATATCTTCTGAGTTCTGTTAATGTCATATGAAGATATGAATTAAATATCTGACTGTCATGACGACGATTCGGGAGCCTTAAGTATTCATTAATGGTGGGCTTGTGTTGTACCGGAGGATTTTGTCATGTGGACTAATGAGTCTCTGTAATTCCTTTCAGCTGTCCAGATGATTGCCCTACCAGTGGCGTCACCTGGCAAGTCTCCATTTAAAGTGGAGCAACAGATTCTCCCACGTCAAATAGGCACCCCGACACATCAAACAGTCGTCAACCCCGGAGCACCAATGGTACGTATGTTTCTCATGCATTAGGCATGAATCGGTGAGGAAGTTAGCAAGTTCGACGTGAAGTCCATCTCGGGCAGTATAGAACGTTTGGTGCGGTTATAGTGTTGACAGTCTGAAACAAATATATTGCATATTGGGCTGACTCATTGTACGTTTAAAATTCTTTGATTTCAAATATAACTCATCTGTGATGTTGATATAAGTGAGACTAGTTGTTCATGTGCCATCAAAGCAGCGCAAGAAAATATTGGATGATCCTATGCATATTTCCGTACAAAATTCTTGGAATTCAAATTTAACTCATCTATGATAGATGATAATTGATAATCAGACGTAGCAAAAAAACTCTCTCACTGAAAAAAAAATGATCGAGTTTTCCATGTCCTATCAAGGCAACGCAAGAAACTATTGGAAGGTGGTCTGATATGCGTATCAACTTAAGTATTGTTTTCTCTTTAATTTAAACAACCTGTATACTTCCTTGTATTTTCAATTTCAATCTTTACTATTGCAGATCCTGGGAACCCAACAAAGGATCATCTCGAGTCACGTGGTGACCCAAAGCCCACGTGGTGCTCAGATGATCGCCACTCCCATCCTTGAGTCTCCCCAGCAGTGGTCAACTGGTGCCCGCAAACGTCCTCACGAGCTTGATGAGTTCACTGATGGGTGTGTAATTTGGGCTTACTTTTTTATACTTGGGAAGTTGGCTGCATGTACCTACTTTAAATAGGGAGTGTCTTTTATATGCAGTACCTGTTGCTATAATCCTAGAACTCAACTACGTATTTATGTCATTAGCATAAGACATTAAATGGTACTTAAGTAAAATCCTGAATTAAAAAGTTGCCAAAAGATTTTTTAAAAATAATTTCCATTTGTGTGTATGAGCATGGGTATTAGTATTTACTGTGTTGGTAAGCATGCTTTTCCATAATTCATTAGAGATTTTTGGTTTTCGTCAAGTGATGGAAATGCATTGTATAATCTAATTCATCTTTGCAGAAAACGGGGTAAGAAAGGCGAGAAAGGAGGCAAAGGTTTGCGTCATTTCTCCATGAAGGTATGTGAGAAGGTACAGAAGAAAGGTCTGACGTCCTACAATGAAGTCGCTGATGAATTGGTGGGGGAGTTCAGCGATCCGCGGAATATGACACCTTCTGATCAAGTCAGTCATGTATGTTGTCACAATTTTATATCGTAATAACTTGGGTTTTTAAGCTTCCTTACACCTCTATGATACAGTTAGGTCATTGAGATGTGGGCTCACGGTAGTATATTCGGTAAGAAGTGTCCATGGTCTTCCGCCCACTGTTGTGATAGCCTCGTGCAATTTGTTCAGATTGGAGGGGACCACTATACTGGAAATTCATTGTATCGAAACTGGGATAGTCCATGTGAGTTGTGTGTCCCAATTGGGGAAGTCTTGATACTTTTACTTGTGGAATGTTACATCTATTTCAATTTCTGTTAATGTGATATCCCTTATTCATTCCATTTAGAAAGTAAACTTCTTGCCCCTGGTGGATCAAAAGCTTTTCAAGTGTTATGCGTTAATCCTTAATATTCGTAGTATATTGTGCCCTGTTGATGGAACTTACAAATGTAAACGAGACAATTTGGCTCACCAAGCTTAATTATGTGTACTTTCGCAGCAGGCCTACGACCAGAAGAACATCAGACGGCGTGTATATGATGCCTTAAATGTATTGATGGCTATGAACATAATCTCAAAAGAAAAGAAGGAAATTCGATGGATTGGACTCCCAACCAACTCTGCCCAAGAATGTCAGAATCTAGAATTGGAAAAGCAACGGCGCATGGATCGAATTAAACACAAAACACAACAATTACAAGAATTAATTATTCAAGTGAGTGTTTAGCTTTGCAATTACTACCATATTATTATGTATCGGATTATTTGGAACTTACTGATGTGGACTTACTCATCTCGGGTAGTCAACTGTTTCCCCCCCATCTGATCTGCCGGGAGGATTTATTATTTTGAACCTCTAATCCTACTTTCCATCGCTAATCATCTGTACCTTGATATTTCAGCAAATAGCATTTAAGAATCTCGTTCAGCGGAATCGAGAACTCGAACTGACGCAAGGTACGCCCACAGCCAACTCTTCCATCCAGCTCCCCTTCATCATCGTCAACACAGGAAAGAAAACTGTCATTGATTGCAGCATATCAAACGACAAGTAAGTACAATGTTGGGAAATGATAATGGAAACCTTTGGTGTAGATTATCATATTGAACATTTTCTTCCAGAATATCTTGTTGAAAGACGCATGTACTTCTAAGTTGAAGCGATGGTAATTTACCGTTTCCTAACTGAATATTGCAGAACAAGTAAAAAGTGTTTTGTCAACAAATAATATTAAAATATGTTTGTCTTATTTCAGGTACGAGTATTTATTTAATTTTGACAACACGTTTGAGATTCATGACGACATAGAGGTGCTTAAACGAATGGGTATGGCCCACGGTTTAGAAAGAGGGCAATGCTCCAGCCTAGACGTCAAAAAAGCCATCCGGATGGTTCCTAAAGCTCTAGAACCATATGTCCTAGGTTAGTATTGTGTCTTATCTTTCATGGATTTGTTATCGTATAGATATCTATAATTTTCTAATCATTCTAATATTTAAATGGGGGAAAAGGGCTCGCGTTTTAATCCCCGAGAGTCTTCTTTATTTACCGCCGATAATTATCTACAAAGCAGTACAGTTTTATATGTATGAGGTAGACCCAATAGATTCGGAAAACCATTTCATTACAAATTTTGTCTTTCAGACTTGGCAAATGTTGCACAAACTGGTATGACAACGACAGCCGCCTCCGCGTCAGGATCCTCCCAGTAAGTATCCCTTGGTTTAATCGCCTTTTATTGCCTCTTGTCGCAGTGCCTTGCAACTTAAAAGTGAATTCAGAATCTTATTCTAACTGCAATTAGTTATTGCTATAGGGTTCTCAATATATTGGAAGAACTATTTTTTAGGAAAGAACGACCGAATTGTAATAACATCTGCAATAAAGAATTATTGAATTGAATATCGGTATTGCCATTTTTCAGATACAGGCCACAGGGACATCTTGCCAACCCTAGTCTCCTAACGCTGGACCAGAGTGCTGATGCAGAGGTTGCCTTGGCCACATCGCATGGCCTGTCCCGCCAGTCCAGTATTGGTTCATTCTCGGATGTGGCCGCGTCCCGAGAGTCGCCTTCTGAACCATACTCGGATGATGAAAGTGACTCTGGCCGCTCATCTCCTGTAGAAATCAGTTAAAGATAGCCTTTGTTTTAGGAGAGTTATTTCTATATATGGACTGACCCTTTGGAGGTTTGGATTAGTAGATAATCTGTGGATTGGTTTAGTCACTGGCTGACACTGCCCTTGCTGGTGGGTTTGGTATGTCACTGCTGCACCCACCAGTCCTATGAATGAGGGCCTTCATAATTGACCGGGAATCATCGTGGCTCATCCCCAGGATTACTGATGCCAGTCCAGGCGGATCTATTCCCACGGGAAGATTGTGTTGACGCTATGACCATATAGTGTTCATACAGTCAGTAGTAGTAGTATATAGAAGTGGGATTTTTTTCTCTACATGAATTACATTTTGACATCGGCACACGAGCGAGCAAGCAAGCGTTGTTGAAGGTATTTGTTTCGCATGGGTTCGATGTCGCTCCGACCTCCAGCTCCATAGGTAATGAATGATTCGCTTGGCATGGCCATGTCATTGTGAACTTACCTCTTAGAAAAGAGACAGATGCCCCAGGATGCATCCATCGGAGGTGAGAGACCCTGTAAATAGTTGATACATAGTAAGAAAAGAAAGTATTGCGATTAACACTGTTGCTTAGTATCTCCAACAACACTTTGGGCAATGGACGTGAGCTTTCCCTGAGTAAAATCGCAGCTTCGACTCCATTTGTTACGGAACTTCCTCCTATAGAAAAGATCAACTTCGCCATTATGAGATGGATTTATCGGTCTTCATAATATACATTATAAAATATTTGTATAGCAATTTGCACAGTCGGTTACATAGAAGAATAGTCAAGGAAAATCTCCAGTTCCTAGCTTGTTCTTCGTAGAAAGTTGTCTCTTTGAATACGGATGATTATTATATCGATCAATTGTCCCTAATGTACAGGACTACTTAATTCAAACTGCTTCATGATGTCTTCTAGAAGTTAAGACTCAAATCTGAGATTTTTGTGCTGTTTCTTTTTTTTCGTAGGGACACATAGATTTGGCCTCATGAAATATGTTCACTCCTTAGCCCCGCCTGCATGTTTCATTCATCTTGGCTTCAAAGATGTTCTGTACCACCTGCTGTATATTTATAATCTCTTTTTCAAGTTAGGTTATATGAAACAAATAGGAAAATAATTATCATTGGCCTTAACGACAGATAAGCTATCTTCGATTGTGTCACCATGTAATGCATAGGGTTATTAAACATGACAGCTTTTGCCCCCATCTGAAGGGAAATGGATTCACATGATGCAACGGGTTAGATAGGTCTGTCTGTTTATATGCCAGACAGATGGATGGCCACATTTCTCGCATCAGAAAAATGTATGATATACATTTGTACTCGAATGTTGACGCGCGTTAGCCAGTTTGATGAGGCAGCTATAAGGATAGTCCCGGTGTAATCACTCTGCTTATTCCATTTCTACTTTGTCTCAGAACAGGTGGCTATAGGATGGGGTCCCATGACTGCTAGTCACTCAGCTCGCGGACTATTTCATAGGTCTCGGTGTCTGGTCGGTCATTATAGAGTACAAATACAAAAAATCTCGATTCCTTCATTGGAAATATGTCCTAAAACCGATCACTGAGGCAACTGGAAATTCACTGCCATTTGGTAATTAAGGAAAACACTAATGTCGGCGTCCCGCACGAAAACCTAGTCGACAGTTAGGTGGGTTTTTAATGCTGAAATCATGTTGGCTGCTCTTCTCTTCCGGGTGATAGATACACGAGCATTTCCTTTTGTTATTCTGTGTTTGCTGTTTTCCTCCTCGTTGAAGCCAGCAATCCAGTGAGGGTCCTAGCGAGCTGGTGCTCTATAATGTGTTGAAGTATCGTTCCGTTCTCTCCTACCCTAGGGGACATTTCCCATGATGGCCACCTGGCTCTAATCTCCCCCATTGTTCTGTTGTAGTTTCCCCCACCATCATTTTAACCGCCTTAAGACAGATGTTCAATATCTCTCAGATTTTATTCGTGTTCAATTTGTTCATCAGCTCACCACTAGTATCTGCACTAGGTGTATAGGGGATGCTGACGTATGCTTGTTTGAATGAAGGATGAATTTTAGGGTGGTGCACCGGAGTTTAAAATAAGACGTATACCAACTATTGATGAGAGAGATCTAATATTTCAATGATGACGTTCCGTGGGATGCGGGAAATGGTGGACTACTTTTTTGTAATGAAAACATAATAAGTCTTATTTCCTTGTACTCAGTTGTTAATGACCGTGTAGGTCTCAAATGGATGGAAGTAAATGATAAACATCAGCATTCGGTAACAATGCCAAGGAGGAGCATTTGTACATCCAAACTAGCTCCCTTTCGTTATTAATAGTGTTATATCTCCACTGACCCATTTCGGACCCTATGTCAACAGTTAAACTGTTTTTAAAATTCACATGTTGATGCATGTGGAACTTGTATATTTACTGTACAAAGTGTGTATACTTATCACCAATGATAATTCACAACTAGCTTACCTTATGTAAGATGTCTGAACTCAAGATAATACCAGATGATCTAACTCTATTGTAGCATACTACACCCTAAGACAGATTTGTATTACATATTCAATGAACGTATCTAGGAGACTCGAATCGTCTTCTTTTCTACACTCAGGAACGAAAATTAAGAGGAAAATGTAAGAGCCTATGTAATATCATGTATGTAAAAAGCATGTTCTCGGTACTGTGTCCGTCGGGTTTTGAACATCGCATAGAAATCTGGAGCCGCAAAAGTTACAAGTTGATTAAATCATGCGTCATAGTTAGCCCCCAGAACCTAGGAAAGCAAGAAAGACCAACCGTATTTTCATTTTTAGGCTATCAACATAAGTCCAACAAATTATTTCGTCCTTCATCCCTTTAACGGCATAAAAAATCATGTTACCGTATTAGTCCAGTAAATGTAGAAATTCAAGCGAAAATATTTAACTTTTATAAAAATGAATTTGATAAAAGACTGGCCCTCCTCTTAAAAGTTACCGCTGCACCTAGCTGAGTACAAAATAAACTCAGGCGTCCTATTTTTGTATATATAGCTCTGAAGTTGGTACGAGTACCTATTTTTGATGTATAGAACAAGTTAATCTCTGCAAATTATGATTATCTTGGAAGGTTTGTTTTTTGTTAGAGCGAAAGAAATGTGTAAAGATGGTGTGGCTCTATAAATGTAAAGGAGAGACAAGTTGGCGATATAAAGACGACCGTGTTACGGAGTTGGTATTTTGAGGAGTTAATTCAAGGTCTGTTCCTCTCAATGTTTCTACAAAAAATAAGTTTCCAATGTAACGCTCACTCTGAACTTAGGTTCTTAGGTTGCCAGGGCACCAGTTCACCGTTTTTGAGGGAAAGAATGGGTGTAATTGCGTTTTTCTACACATGGCAGGACCTTCAGTACCAATCCCATTAAAACAAATAGGGTAAATAGTTTCAGCACATTTGATATAAGGTATCCCCCTAGGCAGTGTCGTGGGGAGGATGAACAATGTGAAATTCCTAGATGATATATGGTGTTCCTGTTTTAATGACGCTGTGGTACTTAAGAACGTTCTTATTCTGCTTAAACTCTTAGATATTTCTTGAGGATTGAGGACAAGTTTTACAACAGGTCAAAGAGTCAATTTGGTTTTCATTTATTTGTGGCGCCTGTGATGTATCTTGCAAATAATGCAAAATTCTTTATATTATCTGGATAAATCCGGGATAAAATATTAGTTCGCCCACTAAGGCGGGAGTGTGTATCGATCGCTCTTAGTGACAGGAAAATACTGGGCATCTGCGTTATCATTATAATCTGTTGGAAAGCCAAGAATATATGGATAAAGTGTTGTATTGTTTTACCTCTGCGAGGTTAAGGCTGACTATTAGAGCGATATCTTACAGATACTTTTTTATGAAAATAAATGACTGTTTGATGATTAAATTACTTTAGTTCATAGTGGAATATATATACACATATATATTTTAGTGGTTTATTGTTTGTCAAGTAGACGTTGATATAACATTAACTTTGGGAATGATTTTCCAAAACTGAATCTGACTATTTATTTTTATATTGTGAAAAGGAATCATCAACCTCTTTAATTGCCTTACAGGCATATATTCAAATTTAGGTTGACATCCTTAAAGTATAGTGTCATATCACTTCAACTTATATTCTTATGTTGTCCCAGTTATTCTACTTAGTAGATGAAGCATTACATGGTTGTTCAAGAAAATAAATGGCGCCGCCAGTATAATTCGTTACCGAAGGGCCATCTATTCTCTTTCTGACGAAAATATTTGTTTCATTTCTTCCACATAACTCACATTTCCATTATAACTGAGGTGAATGATACCTTTCTGTAACCTTTAACGATTCAGCTATCACATCCCATCTCTTGGGGATATTTTCATTGGTTTGATGTTAACTTGATATTTCATACTCCTTGGATGCGCTCATTAGACTGATGAAATAGCTACTTGTATTATGTTGAAACCTTGTATGCAATACGTTTTAATTCGAGGTTTCGTTTGGAAAGGAAACATTGTTTTGTGAACGAGAGAAATAAAAAAAAAAACGGATTATTCATAAGATGCTTTTTTGTTGTTTCTATAGCTTAAGAAGTGAAGACGGCATACATAACTAGGATTCCCTCGAGAAATTAATTCAGGGAGGCGTCTTCAATATTTATACCGAAATCAGTAACATTGAACACTAAAAAAAACGTACGTCATTCTACCAGCTTTCGTCAATAATTATCAGAATCGATTTAGAAGAGTTTAAAATGTGCGGTGCACAGGCCCGAAAATTTTATTATTTTTCCCCCGAAAGATTTCCGTACATTTGCCATGACCCTGCATTATTTCCCAGTCGCATTCGCTGTTTTCCCCACAAAATCTGTTTTCTTTTTTTTTAAAACAAATTTTTATTCAGGTTGATAGTTTGGCATATATAAGCAGAGCGACAAAACGTTTAATGAAGATAGTCGAAAAAATATTTTTTTTACAAAACATTTATTTTCTTGAGTAGTTCATATATTTGAGACAAAATTCTGTCACAGTCACTGTTGATGTCTCAATAAATGGAAAATCTAAGCACAAAACGAGATTCAGTGTTTCCTTGGCTGGCAGTTTCTGGGGATGCAACCCCGGCAAAAAATATTCTACAAAAAACTGTACTTGTATGGCCGACTTAATTCAACATATATCTTGGGAATAAACCACGCTTGATAACAAACATAATAAAAATACATTCAGAACAAGAACATGGCAATTTTCTGTCTGAAGCACATTAACCATTATGACGTCTCTGAAGTTCTAATCCCTTTTAAACAGTTAGAAACACGCAAACCAAATTAATATCGCCAATTCAAACTAGGAATGATAAGGGAGTATATATCAGACTACCCAATGTTTCGGGCATCCTAAACATCAGATCCTTTACTTCAGACATCTCGTTAAAAACTTAATTCCCACTCTCAATACAACACATGGAAGACGATTACATACATGTATATTACAATTATCAACTGTTCAGCACATCCACGCTTTAAAGTTTGAGTACATTTGTAAACCCGGTGTATGTGTGCGCATATTACTTTTTCATATCAGATGAGCATGAAATTATCTCCCGTTATGAAAATGCACTGAGTAGAATGAAAAGAAGTAGATCGATGGTAAATAAACTATACCCATAGTAGGTATACGACTGGACAAGATCCATTCAAGTGATGTGAGTATCATAACTGTGCATCTACCACACGTGGATGAATGTATAATTCACTCAATTTGAGATATTTAAAATTCAGCAACAAGAGTATTATTCTAAACAAATTATGAATTCATAGGCAACAGAAACTATAACATAGTATAACATTGGTCAATTCAGTGAATTAACTAAGTTATAGTCTTCATGGGATAATCTCATCAGGCTCTATAGATGCCAACAAGGGATCTAAAACACCCCAGTTCTTTAACGTTGTTTTTTAAAAACAAGTTCATCAGTATCAGTACAAATGGGGACTTAATTGACTAAACCTGAAACATATAAAAGAGCTATACATCATATCTCAGAATGGCTCTGACTGCGGGACATGTACTGCTGGCCATAAGGCATTGCATATTGCTCCGGGGAATGTCGGCTACGGGTGGATATCGTCACATTAGATTGCGAGCGACTAAAGGTACTGAATGGCATCTCTGATTCTGGGTATTCCTCCTCTTCGTGTCGCCGAGCTTGGTCCACCAGTAGGTAGATGCATATGCCAACAACAATTAACGAGACTATGAAGACTGCTGCCATCGATCCAGTCGCATAAACGTATTCAAAACCAGCAGGAGTTGGCGTAGCAGTAGGCCGGACTGAAATTGCATGACGCAAGCAACATATTGAAAATACAAGTATATCCAAAAGTGGTATCTATATAAAGTAAGCTATATCCAGTTCAATTTCCTATAAGATATTAAAGGAATGAATATACATGTTTGACCTCGATAACATGAAATAAAGGATGTTAACTTCTATTTGATGTCTACACTTTAGGGACTAATGTTACTAATAAAAGGAGCTTTTATTTCATTTATGTGTCAGAAACTTTGTGCAAAACTGTTTGCAGGTCAACATTTTGCCATGGCTATAATAGAGTTCACGTTTACGTGGACCTTTCATCGAATTCAAATAACAGTTTGGGTGAAAATTCATCAGGTGCACCGACCACATGTGTGGTGTAATTTACCAAGAGCCTATGAAACGCTCCATGACAGGTTATTACTGACACATTTGGTAGAGTTTAGCATTTGATATAATAATTTGAAGGAGCGGTCTAATTTAGTTATATAAGGCAACCACACTGGACCGTTTGACACGCTTTGGTGAGCTTTGTGCGTGCTCGATTATCATTTAATAGAGAAAATATTTAAATATATCTGTATGCTTGAGAATGGAAGCAATTTGTTAACTTACGGTAGTCGCGTAAGGCAATGGTAGGGAAATATGAATCCCAGAAACCATAGTGGCTCTGTCGGTAGCGGAACCATAGGTGCTTATGGAAGTCCAATATAAGGTAAGTCAAGTTGTGCTCCTGGAATGGATCCCACGTAACGTTACAGGTAACGTTAGGGGTGGGAATTCTGAATTTGTAAAGAAGAACAACTGATTATAATATTTCTTTTTGGGGGGTTGAAATCGTCATTGGGAGGAAGGAGTTTATTTGTCTCTAAAAAATCTTTTTTTTTTATCTCATGTTTGGAATTTCTGGATTTTTCTTATTTAAATTCCCTTTTAATCCCATTTGATTTTATTAATAATGACATTAAAACGGCTTGGATACAGATTCTAAGCAACAAGAGCACCCCTTGTTGATGATGTCACCATGACATCACCAAGGGTATGAGTGAGGTCGTAGTAACCCACGTCTGAAGAATGTGACGTTCTTCAGTTGCATGGTACGGTAGCCTTCGTGAGGGAGGGTTGTGTGTTCTCCCGTTCAAATAAATGATTATAATAATTATGTTACAAGTGGGGCAGACAAAAGATAAATCCTCTACGTAGAAGGAATTCAAACATATAAATAAGTGGTTCAGCGAAATTATATATGGATTACTAACTTTAGCCTAGTTTAGGGGGGCATTACGAGCCAATACAATGTAAATGTAATGCACATTTAGATTTTAAGTGATATGAACCTCATTCAGATTCAAGGAAATCATAACCCCATATTTTATAGCAACTCCAGTTACGACTAAATGAAAATATACGAAAAATATAGGACATGATTTGTATTTTAAAGGCAAACACTACTATTCACTGCCACGCCCCTTTTTCCATACACCATACGGGCATTTTACGTACGGTACTATTCCTTTAGTATTGCAGTCAATGGAGAAACAGCGCATTTGTTCACGTTTTATAGAATAAAACAAACAATTACTAGCTACAACTACTGTCCCAAAGTTTTTTTTACACATATAGTGCAGGTTGTATCTTACACATAAAAAGGAAAAGAAATATATGTCATCGCGTTAAAAAAAATTATAACTTTCTGAAATAGACATGTTTGGGAAACAGTGCTAGCTGTGGGTACTCTCAGTTGTACCCATTTAGTATGCAAGTCTATTGGGAAATTCTGCCCTTTTCTTTCACGGTTTTGGGAATAAAACAAAACAATAATAATAAAACAACTCCTAATGTCCCACAATTTTCTACACATTATAGTGCAGGTAATATTCTATAGGGAAAAGAATGTATGTCATCGTGTTAAGAAATAATTGCAGCTGTTTGAAATAGACATGTTTAGGAATAATACTCTCTCCAAAATTGTTGACTTTACTTAAATTGAGTGAATATAAATAGCAAATATGAACTATGAAGTTGAGGTACTGCAAAATGAGCCCCTTTTTGATCCTCATTGGTTCTTTTGAGATACCAGATATTTGAAGCACTGTAATTGATTAGATGTACAATACTCACAGGGTTCGTAGTAGTACATCTGTGATTCTTGCTCTGCAGACAGCCGTCGGTGGGGGGACAAGAGAAGGAGAACGAGGCTAAGGCAGGGTTTAAATCGGGAAACGTAGCTTGCACAGAGGAATTGAAATAACAGCAATATTCTGAATCCAGAAGAATATTGTCCTGACTGTAGACAGTCGACAACCCGGTGAAGGGGGACATACGCCTGGGTGGGCGTGGTGGGCTTGTCCCCCCACCGACGGCTGTCTGCAGAGCAAGAATCACAGATGTACTACTACGAACCCTGTGAGTATTGTACATCTAATCAATTCTTGTCTGCAGCCACCGTCAGGTGGCAGCACATGAGATATTTAACTCACAATTCCTCCGGTTACCATCAAAGGTGAATACGTTAAGTCCTTTCTCCTTAAAGTTCGAAGTCTTAAGACGAAGATAACTAGTCCTTTTGCTGTAAGTCTCGGACAGCATAACTAGGACTCTCAAAGTTCCTTTTGGAAAAGAAAACAACCCTACTCAGAAGAAACGCGAGAAGAAGCTCTGGACTGCTTCTTGTCTCTTTCCTTGTTGGCGAAAGCAGACAACAAATGAGTAGAAGTAGCTGTTGTCACGTTGATTGGCTTATGATAAAAACGCCTAAAGGTGTTCTCATCTTTCCACATAGCTGTCTTCATAATTTGGTCCACTGGGACATGCAACGCAGCTAGCTTTGAAGCAGTGGCTCCACGCACACTGTGAGGTCTGAATACATTGGTATTGAGTCCACTCGCTGCAAGAATGCATCTAACATACTTAGCTAAAGTACAAGTCAGAACTGGCTTAAAAGGCGCAGTATGACTAATGAACAACTGGCCCACTGAATTTCCAGCTGAATCCTTAGGTCGAAGATCTGACGTCCTGAACAAATAGTGACGCAGAGAACAAAGAACACACACTTTCTCATTGTCAGGAAAAGATTCCATAACGATGGAACCTGGAACCTAAAGCTCTTCCCACAGCTGAAGTCTTTATCTTTTCCGACAGAAGAATAGTGACCTTATCCTTAGAGGCAAATATAACATCCTCACACTTAAGAGTCTGTAAAGTCTGCACCCGCTGAGAGGTGACCAACATCATTAACGTAAGAGTCCTCTGGGTTAGCTGAGGCAAATTGAGGCCCGCTAGAGGAAACAAAGAAGCGATGTAGCCAAGTACTATATCCGGATCCCATGTTTCAGAGTACCTCGTCTTAGGAGGCCGCTTGTTGAACATTCCTCCGATGATTCTAGACACAGTCACTGAAGCTCCAAAAGTTTCATTCCTAATTTTAGGCATAACTGAAGAAAGAGCAGAACGAGCTGAAGCAACGGCTCCATAACCCATTCCTTGGTCGTAAAGATCACACAGAAAATCAATCGCCTGATTATAAGTGGGAATTGCATATGGAATATCATTCTCATAGCAATAGAACTTCCACTTTCTGTGATAAGTACGGTAGGACTTCTTCGTGTTCTTTGACCAACTATCCAAATAATGTTCCTTAGCTCTAGATGAAATTTCTAACTTATCCACCACCTGTTTCAAAATAGTGCGGCGAGGAGAGAGCAACTCGCAATCTTCTCGTCCTGAAACATGTCCTTTTGAGGAACGAGATTTCTTCTTCCTTTTCTTATGTACAGAAGTTGTCTGCTTCTGGTTTTCATCTGCGGGAACCAGGGTTGAGACAACCAATTCGGGGCGACAACAATCGCTCGAATTCTTTCCATCTTGATCTTCTGCAGACACCTTCCTACCAGCCTAAAAGGAGGAAAAATATAAGGCCGTGAGAATTGCTTCCAAGAAATAGAGAAAGCATCAACGAAAGTAGAGGAAGGATCAGGAAACCAGCTAGCATAGATTTCAACCTTGAAATTATGTCTAGAGGCAAAAAGATCTACATCTGGAGATCCAAATTCTGAGCAAATATGGTCAAAAATTTCTTGACTGAGAGCCCACTCTGTGTCCTCCGTCAGCTGTCTACTAGCCAAATCCGCATCAACATTTTCCAATCCAGGAATGTGAGAAGCAGAAAGCCAATTTCCTCTTTCCTCAGCCCAGAGCCAGATTTCCTTAGCAACCTCATTGCAACTCGATGATTTAGTGCCTCCAAACTTATTATGTAAGCAATAGCAGTTGTGTTATCACAGCGGATCATAATGTGGGTATCACACACATCACCAGCAAGAGCAAGAATGCCCCATTTAATGGCCAAAATTTCCTTGGTGTTGATATGATAATTCTCCTCATAATCATCAAAATAACCTTGAGCCATTTCTTCATCCAGAACAGCACCCCATCCATGATCACAAGCATCGGCGAACATGGTAAGGGAAGGTGCGAAGGTCCTAATCTTCCTAGACCTCCATGGCAGATTAGACCTCCACCAGCGAAGATCCTCAATCGCCGCCTCAGAGAGAAACATTCTAGCAGAAAAATCACCAGCATGATACGCCAAAGCTGCGATTTTATCCTTCTCTAAGCTTTTGTAATGGGAGCAAGAATGCCATTGCACAAACTTACGAGCAAGAATGCCATTGCACAAACTTACGAGTGTTCCAGTTAGAGAACACACCTCTTGAATGGTGAACGAACAACTCCTATCCTGAAGGAATCGCTCAACCCTCTCCAAACATGCTGATCTCTTCTCATCAGGAGGGTACACAATCATCTTTGAAGAGTCAATGAAGAATCCCAAGAATTTCATCACTTGAGAAGGCACAATTGTTGACTTTTGAGGATGCACAAAATAGCCTAACTTACACAACTGTTGCATGGCTAATAAAACTGAATTCGCACACTCCTCTTTTGTTTGTCCCCACAGGAAGCAATCATCAATGTAACTGAATCCAAAACCCCCCTGTTCATGAACAGAGGAAAACACAGGTTTCATTGCTTTAGTAAACAACCACGGAGCTGGGGACAAACCAAAAGGCACAGCAATATACCTATAAAACTTTCCATCCCAAGGGAAAGCAATATAAGGTTGCGATTCTCTATGCAGGGGAAGAGAAAAATAAGCTTCCTGTAGATCCAACGAAGCCATAAATGATCCTGGTCTTAACATTTCCAACGCCGTTTGAAGATTATCCATCTTGAAATGAACCAAAGGTAAATGCTTATTCAAAGCAGTAAGATCAAGAATTAATCTCCACTTATTACCCGGTTTCGGAGTCACAAACACATTAGACAGATACAAGATCTCCGAAATATCTGTCTCAACAACAACTCCCTTAGTGATCAATTTCTGGACTTCTTCTGCTACTGCAGCTCTCCTTTCAGGAGCAAAAGAATACTGATGAGGAACATTGAATTGAACTGGCGGCTTAAGGAAATTGAGCTTCACTCCACGGACAATACCCAAAGTGTCCGGGTCCGAAGTAATTTTCTCCCATTCCTGGAGGTAAAATTTTAAATTTCCTGGTCTGAAGGACAACACAGTTGGGCCCTCAGGAGTCAAGGTGAATGAGGAAAGATCAGAATCAAGAGAATCAAGAAGAAATTGCACCTCTAATATCTCCTTGAATCTCGACGACGGTGATAGTCGTCTCTGTACGGACGATCCCTGGATCTGCTCCGTCTCCGATATGAGCGGGACCCCTGTCCGCGACGATTTCCTCGGTAATTCCCCTTGCCGCGTTTGTTCTCGCTGTCGCCCCGAGTCTTCTGCTGGCCGCCCCCTTGTGGGCGATAAGGAGGCCTGTCGGAGTTTTTTGCTTGGCCACCCTTCTTGCCTGAACCATCCTGTTTATTCTCAACAATGATGGACAACTTCCTACTTGACTCGAGTGATTTTATGCTGCCCTCCAAATCATCTCCAAGAAGGGAAGCCGGAGTAGAAGGAAAACGCTTTGGGTTATTAGCCAAATCCTTATAGGTCTCCTTAAGATGCTTGCCCATCCACGTGCGACGTTGCTTGGTAGAAATGAACATATTATAAAAACCAGCAATGGCAAGAGCATCCCTGCAAGCATTCAAACCAGAAACGATGGAAGCTGAAGCCTTGTCTCCCGTGACAAGACCCTTGATTTCACACAAGGCATCTGCCGCACGCACAGTGGCAGTAGCCTGAGCCAACAACATAACTTGCAACTTCTTATGATAGATGTCAAAGTTCTGTCCTGCCGGAAGCAAAGCCGGCCAAACTAGAGCTGGTATCTCGGGTGTTTGCAAACCGGGAACGTTCGACGGTCTCTTATTCCTCGACTTCACCTCATCAAACACCTTTCCAGTTGGAGGCGTAGAGAAAACGTTCTCCAAGAAACGCCCCAACTCCTGGCTTTTGATGGGAGGACCAACATCACCTTTGGCAGTCATTTCCTTGACGAAGGCATCGAGGATACCAGCACAATCATCAACAATTTCACCCTCCTCACGCTCCGGCTGACGATAATAAGGGGATCCTCCTCCTTGTTTACATTTTCAACAGGTAAAGACTCACGTGAAGAAGACCTGCTTGACAAATCATGGCGACCTCTCCGTCGACCAAATCTGGCTGGACTTTCTGAAGAATCTCTAGACCTGCGACGTTGTGACCTGAAGAAGTAATCCCTGTAGAAATCATCATGTAGAGAAGGACGACGGCGAGGAGACTCCAACGAAGCCGGTGAATCAGGTCGCTGACGGTGAGCACATGCCTGCAGCTGGGATTGACAGTCAAGTCTCTCCTGCGCGGCCTGGGTCGAAGAAGCTAATTCTAAAGACGCAACTCTAGAATTCATGCCTCTAACAGCTAAATTGACTACATCCAATTTGCCGCCGAAACCATTCATTTTCTTCAGAATGTCGCCCAAAGTTGGTTCAGGAGGAGGAGCGCCGACTCTTACCTCGGCCACCAAGAGTGGAGGCCCGTCTTCATGCTGGCTGTCCGACATTTTGGAAACACACGAGCACATGTATATTCCAAAGGTAACTCTCCAGACAAGCAGTAAATGATAATTTTCAGTCTAATTTAGCTGCTGTCGAGATTCCTGATGACAATATCAACACAAACGGACGTCAAAAACCACTTTTGAAGAAACTTGGTGCCCAAAAACTTGGGAAGTTTGACGAAAGGACGGGAACCCGACCTGCGCTTTGATGCGTAATCCGTAAACTGCCTTAGCCTCGTTCTCCTTCTCATGTGCTGCCACCTGACGGTGGCTGCAGACAAGAATTCAAAAATGAGGACGGCGACCCATTGATTTATGACCAGAAACACTTCAAGAATCAAATACCAAAGTTTCAGAAAAATTTATTTTCATTTTCCACTAGATAGTAGCGTTTGCCTTTAAGATTTTTATTTCAGCTAAGCTATGATGCAATTGCATTATTCTCAGTCAGAGCTGTAGCCATTTAAATTAATGGACAAAAGTATAGGTAATGTAAAATAAAAGGGCATAATATTATGTCCATAAGAGGATATATGCTATTGGTAAAACTTGCAAGCACTTACGTATATTTAATGAAGTTTGTCCACAGTATCATGGTACAGTCTGACATGTTTCTGTCCTCCCAGTCGTACCACTGTTTCATCACAAGTTCTGTTTCATTGAGTATTGTTTCGTTCATGAATGGGTAGCCGAATACATATGGTATTTCCCCATAGCGAGAAGCACCTGATGAATAGAATTCGTTTTTAATTAGGGAGGAAATATATCAATATAATTCCATATCTTCAAACCAAATTATAAGTAATAGTAGCTATCTATTTTAGTTCCTCATTAAGTTGGCTTACATTTGTCAGTAGGCCTACTGACTGAATTACATGTTTATCATTCTAATTATAGGGTAATTTTAGCAAGAATAACGAATGTAGCTCGAATGCAAATCTGGTATTTAAATAGAAATGCTAAATGGAGACAGATATTTAGCCATTTAAACACTTACCCATCCAATGGGGTAGGTAATCTTCGTTAGATTTGTAACTCCAGACATACTGATAGGAAGATTCGTGTGGCGCGTGGTATTTGATCACATCGTCCATCCCCTTACCATAGTCTAAATCTGTTATAAACTGTTTGAAGAGAAAATATTCAAATGTAAAGACAAATTTAGTAATGTTTAAATAGAATACAGTGGGGTCTGATGGTTGGCCAACATTGAAGAAAAGTATATGAATGCAAGATGTTGAGGACAATATATATATATAGTAGATTTTGACCATTTACAAAGATATCGACATGAAAATCTCTTCATTGAACTACAGGCCTATAACAACCATCTGCAAATAGTAAGTTGTTTAGGAGTGACCTGGGTCCGCTCGGATGGAATCGATAAATGCTAATGTAAACAAGACGCAGATCGAACTATATGATCCTCACATTAATGAATTCCTGGGCGCGCGCGGTCCTGTTTTCAGGGTCTGGCCAGTATGTGTACTGGAATTCCACAGCTTCTTTTGCCCTCTGCCAATACCGATTCATCACCTTCCACGTCTGCAGCTGACGGGATATAAAGTTCTCAAATGTTCCCTCGAACAGACCAGCGTTTAAGCCTTTGATAGTTTTATCTAAAATATGAAATACAATATTATAAAGGTAGAATTTTAATCACATAGACTAACTAGGACAGTCTAACCATTGAAAAAGGATCGGTTTCGAGTGTCAAAAAACATTACCAAATCGTGTGGGTGTTCATGTTTCCCATTACACTGTTGTAACATTGTAATTATGGATTGTACCAGTGAAATAACTATAATAATAGGAAGTGTGGACAAAAGAAAGCGGGGTCTACTCACTAGCTTTGAGTGATCCGTCATGCTGGTTAATGCCGATCATAATTGGGATCTTGGCAAATTGTTGTTGGCGTCGTAGATCGACAGGTGTTTCTGGTAGATACGAGTACACCTTGTAGTAACCTCCGTCTTGAACTGGTCCCCACACCATTCCTATTTCACCATCCTAAAAGGAGAAGAAACACGCCCGTGAATACATTAAGAGTTAAATTCGATCTTTCAGAAGATCTACTAATTGAGTAAAGTGTAAGACCACAAAATGATTCCATACGTAAAGATTGGTTTGGTTTAGTTGATTGTTGTTTTATGACCCTTAGAAACATTCAAGTGTCATATCAAGGGCGAGGCAGGGGGAAGGGGTGGAGGTGAGGTGAAAGCTTTTAAAAGGCTGTTGTGAGAATCGAACCCAGAACTCTCTCTCTCTCGCCTCTGTTTCTGAAGACAACTTTAACCCTTACATAAACTTACATTGGGGTTAATTTGAGATTGAGCCTGGACAATGTCTTGCCAAGGCCTTGTTCTGTTGTCTCTCAAACATTGTAGCAAATTGTGGGAGTCTTCCGTGTCACAGTATAGTAATTTGCCGAGCTTGAACGCATATTCATGTGGTCTCCAGAAAGGATCAACGTAGGCCGATCTAGCCATGTCACACCCACTCATTAAGATGGCTTTGTGGAATAATTCTACAAATATATGAATCTCCTCATTAAATTGGATACTAACGTAAATCAATAACAAAATATTTCACAAATGTGAGGCATGAGGAATTGAAGATATTTAATCATTTTATCTATCGCACATTAAGGAAAGAAGCTAAGACAGCAAATGAATTAATAGTACAGATTAGGAAAAGAAAATTCAAAATAGAATTAAAATTAACATTAACGCAGAAAATCTGCGCTCAGATGATACGTGAATTTATTGGCTACAGATGATACGTGAATTTATTGGCTACAGTCAACTCACTTTTCTTGCCAGAGAGTTTGGTCATGGGGGAGATGATATGTATCCCCACACTGGCGGCACCTGCACCGTCCCCCATCAACGTAATCTGATTTGGATCCCCTTTGAATTTCTGAATGTTTTCTTTCACAAACTCTAGGGCTAACATTTGGTCCCATAATCCCCAATTACCAGCTACATGTTGATCTTCTGTCGTCAGAAAACCTGGAATATATAGGGAATATGATAAGAACATTGGCTCTAAGCTCTATAAATTATTTAAGAATTATCCTAAGAAGAAAGTTACTCTACTATAGCCGAAACACGCCATGTAGTGGTGTAGTTTGTATGCACTAATGAAACTACTTGAAAATTGATTTGGAAGATTGATAGTGTTCTTACACTTTCACGGTTGACTTAGAGAATTAAAGTATTCTCAAAAATCGTTATTTATAGAGGTAATGGGAATAAGGAAAATACATAAAATATGTCTCACCCAAAGCTCCAAGCCGGTAGTTCATAGTGACTACCACAACCTCTTGTTTAGCTAGAACATGGCCAGGATAAATTTGTGAGGTTCCGTAAACGTACTCTCCTCCATGAATAAATACAACCACAGGATACAAGGTCTCCGGAGAGTGCCATGTAATATTTGGGGCAAATATATTTAAATACAGACAGTCTTCAGATATATTCCTCCGAGGATAATCAGGGATGTCTTTGCGTATGTAACTAATATCTTGAGGACAGGAATTCCTAAAGTACGAGGCATCCCAAGTATCAAGCCATCTCGGGCGTCTTGGCCTCTGAAATAGGAATATAATTCTGTTTGAATATGATCATATTCAAGTTAAACGTTTTTTAAAGCTATTTAATGGGAAATTTGGTGAATCAAATTTGCTGAACTTTTGGGGGAAATTTGAGAACTTTTTAGGTTGAGGGAATTAGGGGGAAACTCGATAGTTTTTACAGGTTGAGGGAATTAGGGGGAAACTCGATAGTTTTTACAAGTTTAAAAAAATACTGATTTCGGTAGAAATATTGAAGACCTCCATCCCTGCTATCAAATCACGCGAGTTTAAGAGAAATTCTGAACATTATCCCACGGGCAAAACAATACCCCATGCATGATTAGTCTGTAATATGCAAAATATTAAAAAACTATAAATTATATAATTATGTAAAACTATAGGAATAGAAATATGGTTATTGCCCTTGAATGTTGCCAAATACATTTCACCAGGGTCACATGATAAAAGATATGTGCATTGCTGTAGTACCGTAATCCCTTAAAAACACAATGCAGAAATGTTTTCACTCTTGACCAATATATTACAAACTCACCTGAAGTCTCAGTTCACCAAGCGGCGGTTCTGCATAAGGAATACCCAGCCAACAATTGATACGTTGCACGTACCATTTTGGAGCATCATCCCACTCCGGGTTCCAGGCTTCATCTTCAGCATGCCAGGGAACAGAAAATCCTCGCACATCTCCATAGTACGTGCGAGCAATTAAACTATTATCAAACTTGTGCCAAGGGGGCTCCCAATGTGTCCATGAATTCCAATTTTTCTGAGATTCTCCTTGTTTGATACATGCACATAACAAAATTACAACAATACTGCTACTTAAAATGGGACGGTTTAGCACCACACTGGGAAGATTGTGTCTGTGAAACATTTTGAGATTATTAATGTGAAGTTAATTTTAAGAGTGTATCTTCACTATAACGGAAGTGTTGGATCTTCCAGTCCATCATTTATCTTGGAAATCGCTCGTGCAACCTGAAAGAATGACAATGTCCATTTAGAAAGCGATTACTTAAATAGCACTTTAAGGAAACTTAGATTAGACTTTAAGATTAGACAAATATCATGGGGTCAAAATCGATCAGGACTATATATTACCGGTATCTGAAAATAGTCTAACGATATACCGTACACACTATAAATACATTATGAGTAGAATGAAGATATTAAATCTCAAAAAATATTATTATAATACGATCCGGATCCTGCAGCGTCGGAATGAATATCATATGGAACTATTCCTCTAACAGATATCTGATAAAATGTAGGCTAAGTAAGGGTAGGCCTATTGGAAATCCCCTATAATAGACTACAAATGCTACACACATAATGATAATATACAGACAGCATCATAGTGACATGGAGGCATTGCTGCATTATCCTAGTCAGGCTAGTGCTTCACATACACAAATAGGAAATAACGTGCTCAATCCATATAATATATCATTATACATGTCATAATTCACTACCAGTAATAGTATTGAGTTTAATAATATAAGACGTCAAATGTATAGAGCTCTAAACAGAACCAGGTCCGATAAGTGTAAGGTTACAGCAGAGATGGGGGTCACTAGTTGACCACTCGTGTTGGGGAATACCTGCACATTGTTTATACTCAATATTAATGGTGTATAAGGCGTCGGCGGGAAGTCCGGTTTACCTGTTAAGAACCAAGTTCTCTGAAGTATGGAATGGCAGCCTTATTGAGTAAAATATCAACAAGGGCCATGACCTCTTGTAGTTTATCGCCCTATTGATAACGGGTTCCAGGGCCCAGTAGCTTCCCCATATAGAGTATGAAGGACTTACCTGGAAGGAATCCTCTCCGTGTAAATAGGCCGCCATTGCAGAATTAGGTCACGCCAGGTGGGCAAGTGGCGCTGCCAGCAAAGCGTGACCAGTTCGCGCACCTGAGTATGGAGTCAGTGCCACTGCAGTGGACGCGCTTGGCAGGCATAAAAAGTATTGTATTGGGCCAAGCGGCCACTTCCAGAAGTTAACAGCGTTTCTCCATAGCATAATTAAATATGATCTAATTTAGCCAAACATATTTGAGGTGACGAGGTTTGTCTGGTAAAATTGTTTTTAAAAAGTGTGAATTTCGAGAGAAAAAGCAAGAAACATGGATGAAATACTAGCTTTTCTTCATTTAAGGGAGGTACACATGTATTTGTTTAAACTTCCTTGTACATTTTCAGTATCCAAATCTTCCATTCTATATTGCTAATTGTTCAAAGACAGAATGGAGAAAAATACTATTTACAGAGCTATACTCAAGGTAGGCCTACATGTTATTGGGACTTCTTCATTGAGGCTATTGGGAGAAATTCCCGTTTTGGACTCTCATACATTTTATCAGAACCATATATGGCCTTAATATTTTGTAAAACACAAAATCTATAAATGGAAAAAAAGTTTGATAACTGATAACAGTTTGATACTTTGATAACAATAAAAAGTTTTTCCACTTAATAAAAAAAGAAAGCTTCATCGTGACCATAACAATATGGAAGAGATTATTAATTCCATGGGCGAGCACTCAACGTCAACACATCAATTTGTAAACAGTTTGCATTCCCAGATAATTTCCGTCAGAAATTGAAATTTCTATTTTGTGATCTATTCATTAACAGCACATCCGAACGTCACCAAATATTAAAAGGATTTTTTTTCTTCTTGGGTGTAAAACATAATCATCTTCCAAATTATTCTTATTGGTAACACCAGTCACACTATTTTCAATATGGATCGACCTTTCGTTTTCTTAAACTTAGGGAATCCTCGATTGAAAGTCTTAGGAAATAATTCAGAGAAATTGGTCTGAATAGAGGGCTGGTCTCTATAAAGACCAGATTCTCCGAATTGTTTTCCTCTTATTAGATTAGCCCCTCTAAAGAGACCACTGAGGCCACAAATCGTTCAGTCCCAAGGGTGGTCGCGGTGGTATATCAAGAGGCTAGCAAATTCTTACCCCAAATTGCCACTGCAAAATAGCAAATTACAAATATAATGAGACTTTGGAGAATAAATTCATGAAAAACTAAGGCAGTAACCATTTTTCATTTTCAAATTTCCCATCCTACAGTGCTAAGGATAAAAGAATCAATTTAGAAAAAATAGTTTTTGATCGATTATATCTGGGCATTCAGCTTTAAACCATTGTCCTCCACCATCATATTTTGGAGTGATGTTCATGACCCAATTTTTTTCATCGAACTGGGTAAATAGGGATAAATACCAAAATGAAAAGCTAATAAATGAATATCTACATCAAATCTTTTAATCATCAAATCATTATCATCTGGAATAAGGGGCAGTGAATTCGTAATCGTTTTCCACTAATAAGAAAAAATACGAAGCCAGCAATTTTGGCTATGAAGGTGCCAAAAAGGGATAATAGATGTTTGTAGGAGCGACATACATAACAAAAGGAATAAAGTAACAGTATTTCACAGCGTAATATTTATTCATGCATTAAGCACTGTGATGCCAATGAACACCATATTTGCTTTATCACATCTGATCATCGTATCTTACATAAAGAGGGTAACATATTTAGGTAATAAGAAACTGGTATTTACATTCTGAGTACATATCTAAGCAGGGGGGCAGACCTCCCAGATCTAAGCAAGCAGTTCTATCATATGTACCTGTCTGGAAATTTAATTTAAAAATACATTCAAGTGGTCATCAGGCCTCTCCTTCAAAGTGTTTAACACGAAGCACGACGGGTACAGAGGTACAAGGCACCATTCCTATTTCAGTTATCACCATCGTCACAAGCTCAGGTGGGGTGACGTCATATACTAAGTTGAGAACGGTAAGATCAGATTGGTCCTTCCAGTCCTTAAGGACGGTGGACTGATTTTCTACACGAGCAACATCATCCGGATCACCTGCAGATGGAATAAATGCAATATGTTAGAACGCATTAAAGGCCATCAGTACCACCCGATATAATAACCGGTAACAACAATTTTTAGCACGGAGGTCCGCTATAACATTGACAACACTAATATCGGAAATTTACAGCTGGTTTAAAATGTGTGCATATATAGGAGTAGATAGAACGATTTTAAGCTTTGTCCATGGGTCAAATATACCTTACCTAGTTCATTAGATACAAATGAGTCGGTTTGAACGCGCTCGCAGAATTTGTATGTCTCACAACAAACGAGGACAGGTACATTGAATGCCTTAGCGATGAGTGCCAGTTGAGAAGAACCAACGCGAGACATGACATACCCATTAGCAAGGAGGGCATGGGCTCCTAGCATTACTTTGGTTACCTGATGTAGAAATAAAGGAAGTGTCACATTTGGAATCCATCCTTGAAATTTGCTTCGCAAGACAAATAAATTAAACAAAGTAAATCTCTCTGGTACCATGTTACCACTTTTTTAATGTTGCTACCGAAAAATAACAAATACAACAGATAAACTCTCTACAAATTGAACGAAACCATTTACCAAATTTTAAAAGAGAATCAATACAAAACATTAGTTACCTCGGGCATGACATGTGATGTGGCGTTAATGAGAACATATGTACAATGAATGCCGTATTTCACCAGACGTCTTAACATTTCCCGACCTGAAGCACATGGATGATATGATTAATAATTCCCCATAAGGGAAGTATTCTATGGGTAAGGGGGACATTTCAGAGTGACCAGAAAAGAGGTCACATTTCATTTTATGCCCCTTGCTATCTATTCTAAAAATTGACTTTGTATATCATATATTTTTGTTGTATTTTTACTCAGTATTTTTCTACAGCAAATCTTCATTCTCTCTACCGTATGTCACTTTTTTGCATAAAAAATGCATGCGTATTAAACCCACCTTCCATTTTGGGTCTTCCATCTACGACAACTACCTTGAACTTTTTACCCGTGTCATGGGCATCACGTAAAACCTTCTGAATGAGGGATGAACTGCCAAGAGACAAGGTAATAAAGTTACAAAATTAGTTGCTTAATGTGATATGAACCACTTGTTGGAATATACTGTCATCTCGCAACACTCAAAATAATTTGAAATAATATTATTAGAGTTATAGTTTTAATCATCACAAAACAAAATGTGGATACTTACCAAGCATACACCATTATGACATCTCCATCTTTGATTTTGGAGCTGGCGTACGTTTTTGAGATGGCTTCTCCAGCTAACTGAATATTTTCATGGAGGTAGCTATTTATCATCTCATGTAAGTGTTTCTTTGCCTACAAAGAAAAATGATGTCAAGGTCGATCACAGCCAAGGAGAGAAATATTTTTACTGAAGAAGGTATAATTTGAATATCAAACTTGGGCAAGCTTATAAATAAAATACACAAGCAAATATAATTTTATTTCTAGAATTAGTGTTATTCCTCAATCTCGATCTATTTAAAAATGACATACATACGGTCCTCTATAACAGACGAGTGCCTCTGTATGCAAAGTGAGAAAAAAACGTCCATTGGAATAGTCTTGACTTGTACTAGTCAGAGTTATAACTGCTGAATGAAAGCAAAGACAGATGGCTACCTCACTATCTGGCATATCCTGGGGAATGCGGTTGATGTGCCACTTGATATACTTAATGGCGTTCCCCATACTGATGGACTTGGGTCGACACTGATTAAGGAACCTAAATGACGAATAAAAACATTGCTATAAATAATGCGTTTAATGCATAAATAAGTTATCACGGTGAACAGCTTCAAATCCTTTGAAAATAAAGTACAGGAGTTCAAATGAACGTAAATTTAATTTCATAATACACATAATTTGGAAACATCCATGGTGGATGATGCGTTGTTTTCGTAATTGTAATTAAACACCTTATACACCTCTAATGGTCCGGGTATCAGAACCTTAGTTCAAGAAAGTTTCAAATGAACGTGGATCCTAGGACAAGTAGAACTGAAATATAGGTATGTAACCAAACACCCAGGTGTACTCACGTAATGTATGGTTTTAGCCTGCTATCGAGATCTCTAGAAAGCTCTTTATCAGGAGGCGTAGAATAGTCCGAGATGACTTGTTTGATGGCCGCAAGTAGAGCCACACAGCGAGCGTTTGACCCACACACGATGCCTTCAGCGTATTGCAGGCCTAGTCTCAAAATAGCTGGGTGGATACTGGAGGAAGAAAACCTGCAGCACGGAGGGTTATCATGAGCAACAGGACACAGCAACACCAGTACATCTACAGCTAAACATCATGTGGAAAACTAAGGCTAATCAAGACACCCAAAAGGTAGACTTCAGGGATTCTACCATTACATTTAGAGACAGTCCGATGCCAAAAGCTATTTGATAACCATAAATGATCTGAATGCCTATTTGTTTACAAGTTCTACTAGTTTTACTTACTGAACACTAGCAGTGAGTGAACACTCTTTTTCATATTGGTGGAGGTGGGCAAACAGCCCAACCTTTCTCTGGACAGAAGTTCGAGTTGGGATTTGTTGTTTTTCAAGTTTCTTCTCAGCCTTCTTTCGGGTTCTTTCATCATCTTGTCTGATGTCATCTCTTACACGTGGTATTTCCTTGCTGCTTAGAGCTAGTGTGTAGATTCGAGATAGAGAAATTTCGAGGTTAGAACATAAAAATAACCTCTGGAAACTTCAGTAAATACCAGCATAGAAACGAGACAGATAATGGAATCGATTGGGGCTTTTTGCACATTTCTAGACGTGGACCAAATGGTACATATGTAATCTTTGTTACGGTATCCAAATACAGTCCAAAGAAAAATCGCGAGAATATTTTTGGTTAATTCCTTCATTGATTAAGTTTCACTCTTTATAAAATGTAAAACATCGTTAAGCAGGTTCCCATACATGACAAATATACTCACGAGCATTCTCCTTCTTGGTAGCACCACCGTCTTTGGACGCAGCCTTGGCGGCACGCTGGGCTTCCTGAGTTCAATTGCGTTTAATATGGTCATCCGTTAATAAATTACACATAACATTTTCATGTAAGATGTCCAAATTTGCTAAACTCAAGCTAGGTAAGAGTTGAATCATAAATCTTATACAAAATATTGGAAATACAAAATATACCGACTTACCTGCTTAGCTCGTCGCTCAGCCTTCAACTGTGCCTTGGTTTTTACTTCACCTTCATTACTAGCACTAGTAGCAGTTTGATTGGGATTTTTATTCGGCCCCTGATTCTGAACTTGTGCTGGACATTTACCTTGAGCCTGGCCCTGTTTTTGAACTTGTTTTGTGGCCGGAGCCTGGCTCTGGTCACTCTTATTTTTCTGATTTTGTTCTTTGCCTTGTTCAGGTTTTTGACTGGCCCTAGGTCTGGGGACCGGTTCCTCTCCTTTCTTTTCTTGTGGGGCGTTCGTTACCATGGGCTCAGATTGTGCATTTTCAGGTTGTCTTGGGGAATTGCCGCCTTTATTTTTTCTATTCCTTCTACGGCCAGTACCTCCACCTTGCCCTTGACCTTGTTGTTTGGGTGGGGTCACAGCATCAGCCATGATGTAAGACGCCTTTAGACGTTGCCGGCAAATATGACAGCTGTATAGCGGTAGCTAAAAAAGAGTAACATACATAAGAGATTTAAATGCAAGTGATTAGTCGGTTGGAGCCAAAGTTGCTTGGAACAAAAAACTTTCTTCATCTAGCTTCAATTACCAGGGGAAAGTAGAAAATTAAATATTTCTTGTCCAAATCAGCAAAAAAGTAAGCCTCTCGAAGGCAGTCGGAATTGAATAACACCAGATTTCTGAACACAGCTAGAGTACCGTACAAAGTTCTAGATCTATACATGTACTTGTAGAATACTATGGTGCCAGTTCTCTGTGTATTAAGCACATCCGCTCCAAAGAATTTACAGTGAGCCTTTATAAAGACAATCATAAGGAATGTTAGCTTCATAAGCACTAAGTATTTTCTCTCTTCAACATATGAAGTTTGATCCCGATCACTTGACATCTTTCTTAGGGACCTTATTTTGATAAGGTTGTTGTTGACAGCTAGATCGGGTGCACACAGGACACATGGACTTATATTCCCATCTAAATTGAGGAGGTGGGCATTATCGTCGACGTATTCATCTCTGATCATTGCTTTGGTTCAATCATGTAAAAAATACACCAATTTTGATTATGTGGATTAGAAGTAACGACCCGTATGGACCAGAGGGGGTCGGGGTGGGGGTGGTTGAGGTCATGACAACCTATGACATTTTTCACAAACTGTGAAGGAGGGGTCAAGAAATTTTACACAAGAATTTAAGGGGCGGGGGGGGGGGGGGGCATACAATTTTGCGCAAGAGTTTTGTTCAAGTTCCCTCACTACCCCGCCACCATGCACCAAGTGGTTATAATGAATAATCCCTAATATTATTATATTATAACTTTCTTACGCCTATCTTAAATATTATTAAGATAGGCCTACAATTAAATTACTGTACCGTATTATGAATCTAAAAATAAATTAAAAGAATTGGTATCAGAGTCCTGTTTAGGCTGTTCATTATATGACTTATAGGTCCATTAATTATACCCCTTACAAATCTGCAGATACTTGATTAGATATTGCTTGAGGGATCGCATTCTCCTTCTTTTTTTTTCGTTTTTTCTTTTTTACATATTTATGCGAAATAATATCTTTGACTTTTTACATGATACGGGCAATACGGCAGTCCTAGGGCTAGGCCACACACTGTTAGCTTTTTGAAATAAAAAAAATAACAGAATATTTGCTGACAGTAAATTCCCTTCCTGGCCAATGTAGAAATCCATAGAGTCACGGCTTACAGAGCTAGAATTCGATCTGTTACTTTATCATGTATGCTGATGTTACATCCAGACCTTAGGGCTAGGCTACACTATATTATAGTACATCATACAATGATACATGTAACTGTAACTAAGTTGTAACATGACAGATGTTATTATTTTGGAAACGTCAGGTGAGCTTGACTGAGACTAGAAAGTAAAATTGAAAACAAAGATGCAATATGCGGTGACACATAATGGGTACTTACATAGCAAATCAAAGAAACCTGCTCGATCATACGTGAAAATGTCAATTTTAGTTCTCGTAAAGGTTCGTCGACTCAAGAGTGTTATCACTCACACGCTGTGTTGCAGCATCTGGGCGATAAATGAGAAACCGAGGAGCCCAGCACGTATTTTCGTACGGGACTGAATTCTTAGACCACATCAATCTAAGCCGGTGTATTTTTTTCAACTAAATAATCATTTGTTAAATTACTTCATAGATTTTATTACTTCAGTATACAATGGAATTAATCTACGAAACTGTTAAAGGAAAGACCCGTTAGCCTCTTCGCACGTGGCGCCAAATACGGGCGACGTCGGTGAGCAGCAGATAGCGTCCTTTTCTCCACGTCGTTCCAGCAGTGAGGACATGATACGGCAAGGTAGGCCTACGCTTCCTAGCTCTTCCTATCCTGATTTCTTTCACCGACTCTTCATCAGAACACTGTCAGAGAACAGCCATGTCATAGCCGGGTGTCATAGTTAGCGCTAGTCTAACTCTACTATGGGAGCTGGGAGACGGCCGTAACATGATCATTGAGTAGAGGCAGGTTCGACTGACTAGCCTACACGGCAGGTTGAGATTCTTCAAATCTCTCGACTGTTAGAAGTGAAAGAATGGACAGTCTTCTTTTGGAGGTTGTGGCTGTAGACTCTTAAATTCTTGTAACAAAGCAAATTTCATCTATGATCTGAGTCAGAAAGTGTTGTGAGTGTTATATTATAAATTTGTAAATGATGCTGCGTGCATGATTGAGACTTGGGTCTTGACTTGGATGTCGGCATCAATGTCATTCATAGTCTTGTTTTTAAAAAAATGTTTACAGTCCTTGACCGTTAAAAGACATGTGGGATCGGTGAAAAATTTGTATGAAACTTTGGAGGACTGGTGAAACCTTTGGAGGACCGGTGAAAGTTCCTTTCCACCAGTCCTCCTGTCCAGTGAAAGTTCTAAATTTTCAAATTTCATCCCACCAGGCAAATGCGACAAAATCACGCAAACTGTTTTCATGGTTACCGATTTCATATTTTAGGATGTGGCCCCTTAGCATTAGAATTAGCATTAAAAAATCTACCACTGTTCCAAATTTGGAGGTTTTGTACCCAAATCAGCATTTTTGTTTGCCTTAACTATGGTAACTCTAGTCCTACTAATAATAAATTAAGAACTCAAGCAAAAAGGAGGTTTTTATAGTTTTAAAGAAATATAGATATCAAGTATGCAAAAGAAGTATTTTATTTTATGCATGATATAACTCCTTATATTATGTTGAAATGTGTACCTTCGGCTTCCAATTACACCTAGATTAGCAGCAAAATATCTAGTTAATGTAACAAAAAGATTAAATCAGTATGTACAATTTATTTTTTAATTGAATTTTCAGCCGCAAACTGACTGGAAATCCTCATATTATGTGAATGCCACAGTAAAAAAGGTAAGGGTTTAAAAACACGTGTTAATTCTTAGGAGAAATTTGCCCATAAACTGTGCTTCTAACAGGGGAGGGGGAAGATTGAATAAGTTTTATTGATACAATAACTTTTTTATCATCTAATACCAAGGGGATCTGTTAATGAAGAGAACAAGTCTTCCGTTTAGTTTGTTCCAACTGTTAGGCCTAGAAAAACAAATATTTTTGTTTCCGATGACACCATGGTAAAAATTTGGGTCTGGAGGTAGGTGGATTTTTAAAAAAAAGATTTAAGCAGTGATGTGAAATCAATTATGAAATATGTAGCAAACAAATCATGGTTATCATAAAAACACTTAGTCGGCTGCAATTTCTTAGGGTCAGTCTGAAACCGGAAACAAAGATATAATAGTTTTAGGCCTTTTAACCCATTCAGGACAGCGCCGCCAATGTTGCATCATGCTTGACGACCAAGTGCGGGAAAAAGAACAGGATAGGGAGAATTTCTCCCTATCCTTGATAGCGTGAAAATACATTATTCGACCGTCACGCCACCTAGCTTTGCTAAGGCGGGAGCTTCCGGTTACGGCTCCCGCAACCTAAGAAACATAGTAGGCCTAAACATGGTTACCCATGTACAGTCATTGCTCGGGCTCTACTCTTTCAAATAAGTAAAAGTATATACCTATGGATAGCTGAGAATATGCTCTTTTCATATCTATTAATCCTGTGACCATCTTTACATTCTTTGCTGGTGTTATCACCGTTTTCGCGGGAGGCGGCGGCCGCGAACACGGGCGGCGGAAGCTTCCGTCTTAGCCTACTGGGAGATATTGCAGCGTACAGCGCCACTGGTGTTACATTTGCATGCTATCTGGCTAACTGGGTTCAGCAGAATTGATGACGTCCTGAGTGAAATATACACATCACATCAGGACAATGTTTCACCATGTCCACTTTTCTCTGGATGACGCACATTCTAATAACATCATGTAACTTAAGGACAGGCCCATAACGTCACCACCACAAAATAGCATTATTATGATGCTTTTTGGCAATATGTGTCCTTTCCCATGGAGTGCTTTATTGCATTACATGGCCTACGCGTGGGAGTGTTTTTTTCGCACTACGCTGCCTGAGTCTATCCACCAAATCTTCTTCATATGACTTTTGTTCCATGGTGATGTTATTCTTGTGTATTAGCATAAACGTATTCCCCTTATCAAGAGCTTTTGATGGTATACCACATTTATATGTGTATATCCAAAAATGGTTCTTCTAGGGTAGATAATGTGTGTTTTATATGCATAAATTGCTTTAAGTATCCGACTTCTTCATTTTTGAATGCATATAGAATAAATAATATGGCTGCATATCATTAACTTTGATACATTATAACATATAAAAAATACATCAAAAGTAATTTCTTAGAAAATAAATTGTGATAAGAAGACTATAGTTATAGATTCACATAATAATGTATGCCCACGGTCACTTACATAGTAACAGAGCTACCCAGATTCAAAACCTCATAGACTTACTGATTTTCAAGATTAATTCCCCAAATTTCGCATACATGTCGCCCAAGCCATTGGTCATAGTGCCTCAAAATTACACAGTGTGTGACATAGTGGGTTGGGTTGCCATAGACAGTCGGGCCATGACTTTTTGAGAGTTCATGGCCCGACTAGATTTTCCATGGTCCGAATATAATACCCCCCCCCCCCCCCCCCCCCCCCCTCCCTTGAAATTTAAAAAAAGATTAAATTGTGAATTTTACTTTTACTAGAACCGGTCAAAATCCTTTAATACTCTATCTGGGTGACTGAATAGACCACTATATAGACAATTTCACTTTTTGACGGAAATAAGCTGAGAATGCAGCTTTAAAACAATCATTGTTTTTTCAGTTCCTAAAAATATAATTAAAAAGATTAAAAATTTACGACCACACTACCTAGTTTCCAGCTAGATAAATCGAAAAACAACTACAGAGCTGCCAACCTGGGAGAATCCCAAATCCGTGGGAATTTTCTTAAAAATTAGGTGTCAAATGGTGTATTCTGGAGATATTTTTTACCTCCAAATTGACTTTTAGAAATGTGAGGATTTCTTAGTCACAAAGTACCATAAAGTTAAATATTTTTTTTAAATTTTTGGTAAGTGATGGAATCTGAACCTGAACTTCCAGATATGTTTAGAGCCTGAATATACCAAACTTTTTACAACGCTTGGACTAGGTCTTGATTCACGGAATCAATGGAAAATACTGACACAATAATTTTGAAATATTAAGCTTGCAGATCATTGCTGTCGAACTGAATACAATTTTGATGACTTAATAGATCAGTATGTCCCAATAAAAAAGAATTTCTCTTAAAAGAAGCATGTCTGTTTCTCCACAGTAATATCATATAATATCGACAAATCTTTACATACTATGAAGTTGATAAAATTCCATAATATTCACATAAATGGTAATCACATGTAGAAACAACTTGATAAATACATGAAATGCGTGCATATAAACCTTGTTGACAATCTCTTGACAAGCCAGGATTAAACAGCTTAACGATTAAATATTTAGTAGAAAAATATTTCTAAAATTCTGTCTCCGAGCAGAAACCAAATTTTAATGAACTTTAGAACATCACTTTAAAAAAAATGGGGTTCTTGATGATCCTAAGGGGAATCTTTTTAATAAATGCAAGGCTTCCTGACTCCAACTCCTGTTGTGGATATCATGTATTGTTTTTAGTTGGCAAAGAAAATCACAAAAAAATACATAATAAGAATACAGTGAAGGAGGTCGGGGAGGGATGGAAAACTATATGCTCATCGATATTCAATAGCTTTTCCTGAGCTTTATATAATTCATCAATTTGTAATCTTACACAGTTTTATTGAACCTATGGTGAGTTTATTTAATTATGTTACGTAAGGTTACCAATTTTCTGATGGCCAGTCGGACCAGTGCTTTTGAAAAGTTCATGGCCCGACGCCATTTTTCATAGACTGGGTCCATCGGACCAGCGGTTATGTCGCACACTGATTACAAGATGATATAAGTACTTCTAAATTTTGCTTTTTGTGAGGCCCTATGACGAAAGATTGGTGGATAGACTCTGCCTACCTTATGGAGTGCTATAAGGCAATTCATGGCCAAACGCTTGGGAATGCTTTAAGGCAATATGCGGCCTGAATGGGTTAACCCTTTACTTTCTGAATGTAAAAGGTAAAGAATTTTTTTAAAATGTGAAAATTGTTTAATGGGTTTGATTTTCATTCCATTAAAATTAGGTTTTTAAATGAATGCTGAAAACAAGTGACTGGATTCTTCTTAGTGAGGCATACAATTGTGTTACTAGTATATTTGCTGAATTCATGAATTACTTAATATGGACCCAATGATGAAGCATGGATGCAAATGAACATTGCAACTAGTCAAAATGAAAATGCTCTTGTTTTTATTCAAGTGCCACTGCCAAATTGAGTTTAAATTTTATTAATAGGTACTAGCAAATACCCGTGCTTCGCACAGTGGGGCCCACATCTTCCCACTCTCCTTGTTCCCTCTCAGACCACTTTCTCTTTCAAGTTGTCTCTGTAAGTTAGTATCTGTATTAACATTCATACCTCAAATGGAACCCGGTTAAGATGTTTTTTGTCACTGTTGTATTGTTGTTGCCTCCCATTCCCTCTCCCCCTCCTCTCGGCGGAGATAAGTTCAATGTACGGAAATCCGTTCCCATATTAATATATAGATGAGTTTCTAAATGAATGGAGACCTAGAGAGATTGCTAGAAGATCTTCTTGGTGAGGTATCTGATATATCAAGTATAATGAGGTGTTGATTCATATAAAATATAGGGAAGGAAAGAATGTGGGAACCACAAGAGACCAACCATAGTCTTCTTGGGGAGGTATGCTGTGGCTTTTGATTAAATTAATAGGTATGGGTTTCTAAATGAATGGGGTCCAAGAGAGATTGCTACAAGATCTTCTTGGTCAGGTATGTGATATATTGAGTATAATGAGATGTTGATTCAAATAAAATATAGGGAAGGAAAGAATGCTGAAACCACGAGAGACCAACCATAGTCTTCTTGGGGAGGTATTCTTTGGGTTTTAATTCTATTAATAGGTATGGGTTTTTAAATGAATTGGGTCAAAGAGAGATTGCTACAAGATCTTGGTATGGTAAGGTATGTGATATATCGAGTATAATGAGGTGTTGATTCAAATAAAATGTAGGGAAGGAAAGAATGCGGGAACCACAAGAGACCAACCATAGTCTTCTTGGTGAGGTATCCTGTGGCTTTTGATTAAATTAATAGGTATGGGTTTCTAAATGAATGGGGACTAAGAGAGATTACTACAAGATCTTCTTGGTCTGGTATGTGATATATTGAGTATAATGAGATGTTGATTCATATAAAATATAGGGAAGGAAAGAATGCTGAAACCACGAGAGAGCAACCATAGTCTTCTTGGGGAGGTATTCTTTGGGTTTTAATTCTATTACTAGGTATGGGTTTCTAAATGAATGGGGACCAAGAGAGATTGCTACAAGATCTTTTTGGTCAGGTATGTGATATATATCGGGTATAATGAGATGTTGATTCAAATAAAATATAGGGAAGGAGGGAATGCTGAAACCACGAGAGACCAACCATAGTCTTGGGGAGGTATGCTGTGGCTTTTGATTTAAGTAATAGGTATGGGTTTCTAAATGAATGGGGACAAAGAGAGATTGCCACAAGATCTTGGTATGGTATCTGATATATCAAGTAATGAGGTGTTGATTCAAATAAAATAAAGCGAAGGAGAGAATGCTGAAACCACGAGAGACCAACCATAGTCTTCTTGGGGAGGTATTCTTTGGGTTTAATTCTATTACTAGGTATGGGTTTTTAAATGAATGGGGTCCAAGAGAGATTGCTACAAGATCTTCTTGGTCAGGTATGTGATATATCAGGTATAATGAGATGTTGATTGTAGTTCGTCCCACAGTCGGTAGACTGGGGAACAGATGATATCCAGGCGGCGCCACTAGCGACACAGTTTCAGATCAGGCGCGAGCGAATGCGACACGAGGATTAGTATTATCTCCTCTTTTTTCATCGGATTTACTGAAAATTCTTTAGGTAAGGATTTCTCTTCTTCGCAATTGGATGAGTCGACATTTCGGCTTTACTTAGGATCTGTTATTTCATGGAATTTGTGCTTGTTGACCGATTGGGACCATTTACCACTCGAGCCCTCACCTCCTCGAGGCGAGCGCACGCTCGATGATTCATCTCTCTGATGTAATCTGACCTAGTTACCATTAAGGCATCTCTCTGATGTCTTGGTACAGGCAATCTGTGGTAAAATGAAAGGACCCATCTCTCTGATGGTGTTTCCTCTTTCATTAATGGTGTTTTTGTATATTTTGCAGTCTCTCTCTGAGGTTAGCGAAAACATGAGTTCAAGGGATAACTCGCCACGAGGCTCAACACGTGGTCCCGGCGGGACCTGCAACGACGGCCTGCCTGATAGGGGTGACATAGACATGGATTTAGCCCGCTTTAAGGATGAGGTCGTTAGGGAAGTTAAGAAATTGTTGGACGGGAGGAAATCTAGTTCTAGATCTAGATCTCGCTCACGGAGATCATCTTCTTCAGAGGATGATTATGACGACCATCGCTCGAGACACAAGAAACATAGGAAACGTAGGCGGGGTTCATCAGATTCCCGCAAGAGGTCTCACAAGAGAGCCAAGCACTCCCACCGGAAGTCGGAGAAGGAGGCTCGCAAACGCCCTTCCGGCATCAACAAACACACTTTGAGCCCTCGTTCTTCAGAGGAAGAAGGTGAGTGGCCTGACGATTTGGATTTAGATCCGGAGATCGAAGATATAGATAACCCCTTCTCGGAATTTGTGGAGCAGATTAAGAAAGATACTTCAGTGGGCCCGGAGTGCAACAAGAAAGTTGCGGAGTTTGCCGACCTTGTGTTAGCTAAAACCCACAAGGCGGAGGATATCAAACTTATCACCGACAAGTACGGTAGGCCTGCTAATATCTCTAAGCTTCAAGTCCCTCTCATGGATGAGGCAGTGTGGAAGGCCATTAATGCTAAGGCTTGCCAGAAAGATGCCATTCGCCAGAAACATCAAGAGACTTTTGTTAAGATGCTTACAGCGATCATCTCAGCCACGGATGATTCCAACAAGGAATATCTTCGACTGCTGGAACTTAGCAGGCAATCTTTGAAGGTAGAAGTCAAGGACGGACAAGACGTTAAGCTTGTCGACGTTGAGCTTCAGCCTGAGAAGATCCTGGTTCCTATTGGAAAACTTAGAGATGCCCTAACCCTCGGAGCCCACCACAATGCGGAGGATCTCACCAAAGGTAGGAGGTTGTTGCTGGCCTCTTTCCTCCCAGAAGAGTACAAAGATCTCGCTGCTGACTGCACCAGGTTCCCTCCATCGGCCACTAACCTACTGGGTACTGACCTGGAAGAAGCTATCAAACGAATTGATGTCACCAATAAGCTTACTACCAAATTGAAGGATCAGCCAAAAAACTCCCAGAGGGGTCGGGGCGGCCGACCCTCCAGGGGCAGAGGCCGAGGCAAGTGTTCCTATCGGGGCAACAGCAAGAAACAGTGGAACCAGAAGGGCTCCCAGAAGTACCAGAACAAAGGGTACAAGAACAACCAAAACAACAACTACGACAACAACAACAACTACAACAACAACCAAAACCACAACAAGAAGTAGAGGTGAGAAGTGAATTTATCATTCCGGGGAATTTAGCTAATCACTTGAATGTTTGGAGAGAGTTGACGGATGACTCTTTCATCCTGGAATGTGTGAGTGGAATCAAACTGGACTTCAAGGAAATCCCTGTGCAAAAATCAATTCCCCGCCCATACAGATTCCAAGGTGAACAGTTGGAACTGATGGATGCGGAGGTTAATAAGTTGATTAAATCCGGTGTTGTATCGCGGACAAGGTACCACCGGAATTTGTTTATTTCTAACATTTTCTGTCGTCCTAAGCCAAATGGAAAAATCAGGGTTATTATTGATTTAACGATTCTTAATACCTACCTCTCTTATCAACATTTCAAAATGGACCACTTAGAAGTGGCAGTTAATTTGGTTTCTCCGGGGTCATTCATGGCTTCCATTGACCTCCGGGAGGCCTACTATTCGGTTCCCATTCATGGTGACTTCAAGAAGTTCATCACCTTCCAATGGAAAGGCCAGTTCTTTCAATTCAACTGCATGCCCTTCGGACTTAGCCCTGCTCCTAGGATTTTTACGAAAATCTTAAAGCCAGTGTTTCACAATCTCAGACAAAGAGGACTACATGCTTTTGGGTATATCGACGATTCGTTCATCTGGGGTCAATCGTTTGAACAGTGTAGGGCAACTGCCTTAGACCTAGCCTCAACTCTCTCTGAGTTAGGCTTCACGATTAACTACGAGAAGTCTAGTCTGACCCCTAGCACGGAAATGACTTTCCTAGGTTACACCATCAACACAGACAGAATGGTAGTATTTCCTCCTCAAGCTAAAGTCGATAATACCCTGAACAAAATTGAAAAAATCTTGTTTGCTAAAAACTGGTTCTCTATTAGAACAGTTGCAAGGCTTATTGGAACCTTAGTGGACCTCTGCAAGGCCGTCGATTACGGTTTAGCTCACTACAAATGCATTGAAAGAAACAAGATTTGGGCTCTTACCCGAAATGCTGGAGATTTCGGGAAACACATGCGTGTTTCTAGGAAAGCCAAGGATGAGTTGTGGTGGTGGTTAGAGAACCTACCATCCAAACAGAGAATTATTAGACATATTTCCCCTCAAGTGGAAATCTTCACCGACGCTTCTCTAGAAGGCTGGGGCATTTTCTGTCCGTTCGGTCGAACAGGGGGCAGATGGCTTCCAGAGGAAGCAGAACTTCACATTAATGTGTTGGAACTAAAGGCCATTCTGCTAGGACTTTTGTCCTTTTACCGCAAATTCGCTGACACTTCCTTTGTGGTTAGGTCCGACAACACCACAGCGGTGGCCTATGTGAACAAGATGGGAGGCACCAAATCTTCCTCTTGCAACGCAGTAGCGAAAGAGATTTGGGCTTGGGCAGAAACGAACAACAACTGGCTTTCTTCTACCCACATTCCAGGAGTCCTCAACATTGAGGCAGATCACGAAAGTAGACACTTTTCGGATAACACGGAATGGAAGCTTAATCCCACTATTTTTAATGAAATTTGTGAGGAATGGGGTGTCCCTGATATCGATTTATTTGCTTCTAGGACCAACCACCAAATGTTCCCTTATGCCAGTTGGTTCCCTGACCCGGGGGCTTCATTTGTAGAGACGTTCTCCGTTAATTGGAATCAATTTCGTTTACCTTTTCTTTTCCCTCCTTTCAGTCTCGTAGGAAGGTGTCTGAGGAAGATCAGGGAAGACGGATGCAGAGCAATACTAGTCGCTCCAGAATGGCCAGGGCAAAATTGGTACAGTACACTACTGTCTCACGCACGACAGGTGTTGTCGTTCCAACGGACAGCCTCTCTCATCCCTCTTCTTCCAAATCAAGACCTTCGTCTGACATCGTGCCGCTTGATAGCGGTAAGTTGCTGATTGACAAGTTGAACACTCTTAATTTACCAATGAAGGTGGCCAGATATTATTTGTCTTCATGGAGACCGAAAACCAGGGCTGCCTACAGAACATACCACAAGAAATGGAAGGTGTTTTGTTTCCTTCGAGACCTCCCCTTTTTAACCACAGATTTGTATTTAGGTCTCGAATTTCTTGTGGACTTGTTCGAGCACGGAGCAGCTTATAGTTCAACGAATGTGGCCCGCTCTTCCCTTTCGGCGATTATGGACAAAATTGAAGGTCACACTTTCGGCAGCCACCCAATCACAATTAGAGTTATGACGGGTTTCTACAACAAGAGACCTCCTAGGTCCAGGTATTGCCAAACCTGGGACCCTGACTTGGTTTTGAGCTATTTTAGGGAGTTATTCCCTCACAAGAACCTTACGTTAAGACTTCTTACTTTTAAACTCACGATACTCCTTTCTTTAGTATCATGCCAGAGAGTTCAAACCCTCACCAGCTTGGAAGTACAAGAAGTTCACCAAGTGGCGGACGGCTACAACATTCTGTACTCCAAAGTTCTCAAACACTCTAGAGTGGGTCAAGCATTAGGAATGCTAAAACTGGACTGGTTCAAGGAAGACAAACGAATTTGTGTTGCGGTCTGTCTTCGGGATTACTTAGAACGAACAAGTTCTCTTCGTCAATTAGACAAGGAAGGTAAACCGGAGGGAGGTCTTATCTTGAGCTTCACAGGACCATACCGGCCAGTGGGCACTCAATCGGTTGCTCGCTATATCAGAACCGCTTTGACTTTGAGTGGGGTAAATACGAAAATCTTCACCGCCCACAGCACCAGGAGTGCATCAACTTCAAAATTAGTTGCATTGGGCCTCCCCATCAAAGATCTGTTGGAAAGAGCGGCTTGGAAAACCGATTCCACGTTTCGGTCATTCTACCAAAAACCAGTGATCAGAGACAAGGGTGCCAACAAACTTTTGCAAGAATTTGCAAAAAATCACTGAGTTCTTTATTCTTCATGTACATACTTAGCTTACAGCTGTTGTGAACTGTAGCTCCATTTAGAGTTAACTTTCTAAATTTCCTAGTTCAGGATTGGACTGTTAGTTTATGGACCCAACGAACTCCTCGAAAACTTTAAAGTTATCATCTGTTCCCCAGTCTACCGACTGTGGGACGAACTACAATCGTTAGTTAATGGAACAAGTGGCTTACCTTGTGACAAATTAACTCAGATTGTAGGAGGAGTACTAGGAGGTAGACGTGAACAGATGCCCACCCACGACCACCCTGGGCTCCGTCTACTTCCTAGAAGGAACTTTCTTCTATCACTTGTGATGTTTTGCGGGGGATTCCCCTTGTATGTGGAAAAACTTTTTTCTTTCTCCATTGTTCCTAGTACTCTTTAGGTTACTCGTCATCCATTGGGTCTTCACCTTAAATTACTAAGTCGCTAGTGGCGCCGCCTGGATATCATCTGTTCACGTCTACCTCCTAGTACTCCTCCTACAATCTGAGTTAATTTGTCACAAGGTAAGCCACTTGTTCCATTAACTAACGATTCAAATAAAATGTAGGGAAGGAAAGAATGCGGGAACCACAAGAGACCAACCATAGTCTTCTTGGTGAGGTATACTGTGGCTTTTGATTAAAGTAATAGGTATGGGTTTCTAAATGAATGGGGACTAAGAGAGATTGCTACAAGATCTTCTTGGTCAGGTATGTGATATATCGAGTATAATGAGATGTTGATTCAAATAAAATATAGGGAAGGAAAGAATGCTGAAACCACGAGAGACCAACCATAGTCTTCTTGGGGAGGTATTCTTTGGGTTTTAATTCTATTAATAGGTATGGGTTTTAAATGAATGGGGTCCAAGAGAGATTGCTACAAGATCTTCTTGGTCAGGTATGTGATATATCGGGTATAATGAGATGTTGATTCAAATAAAATATAGAGAAGGAAAGAATGCTGAAACCACGAGAGACCAACCATAGTCTTCTTGGGGAGGTATTCTTTGTGTTTTAATTCTATTAATAGGTATGGGTTTTTAAATGAATGGGGTCCAAGAGAGATTGCTACAAGATCTTCTTGGTCAGGTATGTGATATATCAAGTATAATGAGGTTTTGATTCAAATAAAATGTAGGGAAGGAAAGAATGCAGGAACCACAAGAGACCAACCATAGTCTTCTTGGTGAGGTATGCTGTGGCTTTTGATTAAAGTAATAGGTATGGGTTTCTAAATGAATGGGGACAAAGAGAGATTGCCACAAGATCTTCTTGGTCAGGTATGTGATATATCGAGTATAATGAGATGTTGATTCAAATAAAATATAGGGAAGGAGAGAATGCTGAAACCCCGAGAGACCAACCATAGTCTTCTTGGGGAGGTATTCTTTGGGTTTTAATTCTATTAATAGGTATGGGTTTTAAATGAATGGGCTCCAAGAGAGATTGCTACAAGATCTTCTTGGTCAGGTATGTGATATATCGAGTATAATGAGATGTTGATTCAAATAAAATATAGGGAAGGAAAGAATGCGGGAACCACGAGAGACCAACCATAGTCTTCTTGGGGAGGTATTCTTTGGGTTTTAAATCTATTAATAGGTATGGGTTTTAAATGAATGGGGACAAAGACAGATTGCCACAGGATCTTGGTATGGTATCTAATATATCAAGTAATGAGGTATTGATTCAAATAAAATATAGGGAGGGAAAGAATGCTGAAACCGCGAGAGACCAACCATAGTCTTCTTGGTGAGGTATGCTGTGGCTTTTGATTAAATTAATAGGTATGGGTTTCTAAATGAATGGGGTCCAAGAGAGATTGCTACAAGATCTTCTTGGTCAGGTATGTGATATATCAAGTATAATGAGGTGTTGATTCAAATAAAATGTAGGGAAGGAAAGAATGCGGGAACCACAAGAAACCAACCATAGTCTTCTTGGTGAGGTATGCTGTGGCTTTTGATTAAAGTAATAGGTATGGGTTTCTAAATGAATGGGGACTAAGAGAGATTGCTACAAGATCTTCTTGGTCAGGTATGTGATATATCGAGTATAATGAGATGTTGATTCAAATAAAATATAGGGAAGGAAGGAATGCTGAAACCACGAGAGACCAACCATAGTCTTCTTGGGGAGGTATTCTTTGGGTTTTAATTCTATTAATAGGTATGGGTTTTAAATGAATGGGGTCCAAGAGAGATTGCTACAAGATCTTCTTGGTCAGGTATGTGATATATCGGGTATAATGAGATGTTGATTCAAATAAAATATAGGGAAGGAAAGAATGCTGAAACCACGAGAGAGCAACCATAGTCTTCTTGGGGAGGTATTCTTTGGGTTTTAATTCTATTAATAGGTATGGGTTTTAAATGAATGGGGTCCAAGAGAGATTGCTACAAGATCTTGGTCAGGTATGTGATATATCAGGTATAATGAGATCTTGATTCAAATAAAATATAGGGAAGGAAAGATGCGGGAACCACGAGAGACCAACCATAGTCTTCTTGGTGAAGTATGCTGTAGCTTTTGATTAAATTAATAGGTATGGGTTTCTAAATGAATGGGGACAAAGAGAGATTGCCACAAAATCTTGGTATGGTATCTGATATATCAAGTAATGAGGTGTTGATTCAAATAAAATATAGGGAGGGAAAGAATGCTGAAACCACAAGAGACCAACCATATATCTGCTAACTTTTAATTACTATTAGCGGAGGTGAAACTAACCTAACCAAACCAAAGACCAACCATAGTCTTCTTGGGGAGGTATTCTTTGGGTTTTAATTCTATTACTAGGTATGGGTTTCTAAATGAATGGGGACCAAGAGAGATTGCTACAAGATCTTTTTGGTCAGGTATGTGATATATCGGGTATAATGAGGTGTTGATTCAAATGAAATATAGGGAAGGAGCGAATGCAGAAACCACGAGAGACCAACCATAGTCTTCTTGGGGAGGTATGCTGTGGCTTTTGATTTAAGTAATAGGTATGGGTTTCTAAATGAATGGGGACAAAGAGAGATTGCCACAAGATCTTGGTATGGTATCTGATATATCAAGTAATGAGGTGTTGATTCAAATAAAATAAAGGGAAGGAAGGAATGCTGAAACCACGAGAGACCAACCATAGTCTTCTTGGGGAGGTATTCTTTGGGTTTAATTCTATTACTAGGTATGGGTTTTTAAATGAATGGGGACCAAGAGAGATTGCTACAAGATCTTCTTGGTCAGGTATGTGGTATATTGAGTATAATGAGATGTTGATTCAAATAAAATATAGGGAAGGAAAGAATGCTGAAACCACGAGAGACCAACCATAGTCTTCTTGGGGAGGTATTCTTTGGGTTTTAATTCTATTAATAGGTATGGGTTTTTAAATGAATGGGGTCCAAGAGAGATTGCTACAAGATCTTCTTGGTCAGGTATGTGATATATCAAGTATAATGAGGTTTTGATTCAAATTAAATGTAGGGAAGGAAAGAATGCAGGAACCACAAGAGACCAACCATAGTCTTCTTGGTGATGTATGCTGTGGCTTTTGATTAAAGTAATAGGTATGGGTTTCTAAATGAATGGGGACTAAGAGAGATTGCTAGAAGATCTTCTTGGTCAGGTATGTGATATATCGAGTATAATGAGATGTTGATTCAAATAAAATATAGGGAAGGAAGGAATGCTGAAACCACGAGAGACCAACCATAGTCTTCTTGGGGAGGTATTCTTTGGGTTTTAATTCTATTAATAGGTATGGGTTTTAAATGAATGGGGTCCAAGAGAGATTGCTACAAGATCTTCTTGGTCAGGTATGTGATATATCGGGTATAATGAGATGTTGATTCAAATAAAATATAGGGAAGGAAAGAATGCTGAAACCACGAGAGAGCAACCATAGTCTTCTTGGGGAGGTATTCTTTGGGTTTTAATTCTATTAATAGGTATGGGTTTTAAATGAATGGGGTCCAAGAGAGATTGCTACAAGATCTTCTTGGTCAGGTATGTGATATATCGAGTATAATGAGATGTTGATTCAAATAAAATATAGGGAAGGAAAGATGCGGGAACCACGAGAGACCAACCATAGTCTTCTTGGTGAAGTATGCTGTAGCTTTTGATTAAATTAATAGGTATGGGTTTCTAAATGAATGGGGACAAAGAGAGATTGCCACAAAATCTTGGTATGGTATCTGATATATCAAGTAATGAGGTGTTGATTCAAATAAAATATAGGGAGGGAAAGAATGCTGTCCTGGGTAAGACCTTAAAGGGCCTTTCTGTCTCTTTTCTCTGTCTCTCTCTCCCTTCTTCTCTATCTCTATTTCCTGGGTATGATCATAAACTGCATCCCTCTCAGCTCTCCCGCCCTTGATATAACACTTCAAAGTGTTGATAAGGGCGTAAAGCAACCAATCTCACTCACTCACCACAAGAGACCAACCATAGTCTTCTTGGGGAGGTATTCTTTGGGTTTTAATTCTATTACTAGGTATTGGTTTCTAAATGAATGGGGACCAAGAGAGATTGCTACAAGATCTTCGTGGTGAGTTATCTCATATATCAAGTATAATGAGGTGTTGATTCAAATAAAATATAGGGAAGGAAAGAATAGTCTTCTTGGTGAGGTATTCTGTGGCTTTTGATGAAATTAAACGGTATGGGTTTCTAAATGAATGGGGATTAAGAGAGATGCCACAAGATCTTCTTGGTGAGTCCCATGATCAGTCCCAAGTACCAGAGGGTACTTCAATAGGCCCACCCTACTTTACTCTTGGATAGAACCAAATACATAACTTAAATGATGATCAGATCATGTTCCTTTTGACTAGTTGAGGAAAAACCAAATGATTCAGGTTTTGCGGTTATTCTGAGGGTCCATAACACAATATTGCACATCTTGCTACTAAATAAGATCTATAATTCGAATTTGTTTCATCTTGAAGAAGGTAGCTTCACCATCGTCATTCACGGAGAGATGGAGGTTACAAATTCCTTAAGATATTCATTTTCCATGCTCATTAGTTTTTTATTGTTGATTGAACCATTTCTTTGTTGGTGAAATGGAATTTATAGATCTCTTTTATATACATCTGAAACATATTCTCTTCTTTTTCAGTGATCCTGCAGCAAACATATTTACTTTTCCATGAAATCATCGTGCTACAGCCTCGAATATCTAAGAATTGATGAGTCTCTCAAACTATTACAATTATTAAAGGCACTCAGCTCAATATACCATGTAATTGTTCCATGCTTAAGGCCTATACTTTTTATTCTAATTTAATGATTATTTGTATTGTCGCTGGAGATTGTTGATGAATATACTATTAAAAATACAACAATAAATCCGGTACAGACTATTAAAAATACAACTCTAAATCCTGTACATTCTAAATCAGCAATAGCAAAATAAAGAATCAACAACTTATACAATCTGTTTATTGGCTGAAACCTAGAGACAAAATGATCTTGAAACCTATTTTATGTGGTTCCTCGTAAAGACCTCCCTCTCTTTTGAACATCATCATATGAGTTGATGGCCATTTCTTAAAAAAGAAACTTTGTCATAGTGTTTTTGCCATGTTTACATTACGCTTTATGTTCAATTTTAAGAGCCTAACTCAAACCAAGCTATAATGTTACCCTGTCTATACGTCGGGAGGGACGGGAACAACCTTGATGACCAACCGACTTGCTGCTGCCTGATCGACCTACCTCTGTATTGTGTTTCCATGTTTTTGCAATGTCTACCTTTCCGTCTTAAACCCAGTAGCATTTAACTTCTTTAAAAAGGATATTTTTCCTTATATTCACCTTTCCATAAGCTCTAAATATCTCAAATCTTCTCTACTTCTGTGCAGTTACCTCTTCCGGTGCCACCTTAGCTGGCGTACTCAGCTGGATTGAACTGACAACTCTCTGGTCGATTTGTGTATTTTCATATTTTTAACTTTTAAATAGCCTGTCAGGCAGCCATTTGAGCTGTTTCTAACACTTTTATTTTATTTTTCATGTAAATAAGTTCCAGGGTAAAAACCCGTGATTATTAGATCAGGAAAACATTTTTTCTATCTTAGGAGATGACAGGGATGACATTTCTCAGTCATGTGACTGAAATCAGTCAATACAGTAATTTTGACTATTTTGTTAAAATTCACTAAATGTAGAGATAGTTACCTCCGGAAAAATCTAGTGATTATCTTCCATTACATTATTACGTAATTGTTCCTCCCATTAAGGCCTTTTTCCATAACATTAATTTGCAAAACCCCCAAAATCACTCGATGATATATTTTATTCCTATACTTTAGCATAGCAAGCGCCAACAGGTAGAAGAAGTATACAAACTCCGAGGTTTTAGCAATACCAGTCATTGCACTCACCTCGGCAGCCATCATACTTTTATCTGGGTCAGCCAATGACGTTTCCAATCACCGCGCGCTATCCCAGGGGTAGCCCACGGTGACCGGTGCTGGCTAGGCAATAGATAACGATCTCTGCATCTCTTAACTTACGTAACATCACATAATTAATTTGATTATGCAATTCTTCATAACTCTACGTTTTATCACGTAACATTACATAGCACTGTTGCCTATGTACTTAAAGTCTATCTTCAATACTCTACGATATTTCTTCCTCGTCCATTGTGTTACATTACGTATAACAACAGGTAGTTTAACAAACTCGACAAGGCAAAAGTAAAATCGGACAGTTCTTTGGTATCACGGGCTTTATTCCCTCACACAGGCCATTTCCGGCAGTTGATGTCGGACATAACAGCTCATGCAGTTACATCGAGGTAGAGGCAATTCAAGTTCAAGGGGTAACTTTGTGCTACTAGTAAAACATATATATATATATATATATATGGAAACAGGTTTCAGCATAACATATACGGAACATACGAAAAGTCATAAACACAATATTTGGTTTCAGTGTAACTGTTGTAACCTGTAAAGTGGAATAGTAGGTGTATAGATAACAATTTTGGAAGCTACTCAAAGCACCACCAGTACTGCTCAAGCAAGGGTTGCCACTACTAGCAGCACTGGTAGGCGGATATTTACATAAGGGGTAAACACTAAAAACAATCACAATATCCGTGTCAACTACAGGTGTATCTATGTAATAGAGAATATTTTCAATAGATTCATAAATAGTTATTATTTGCAAAGCTTGTAGCTCTAATTTAACAAATGTAATACAATCAGCTGAACTCAGCCACGTTCAAAATGTTTCTCAGACGGATTGGGAACACTATAGCTCCATTACACCCGTCGTTGTGCATGAATCATCAAAGGAATTGTGGAATGGCTATGTTTGTTTAGAGTTTTATTCAGGAAAATATCTCGGTACAGGATGGATTTTCTCAATTATACCTTGGAGTAATAATTAAATATTTATATTTATATTAGGCCTACTACTAAGATTATACCTGAATTTCTATTATATTACCTATGGAAATAGATTTAGAGAAGATAGCAAATATTTACGAAGAACACATTACGACCAGTTGTGTGGTTATTACATGTCATATCCAGTTACAATAAAACATTGCACATAATTTCGATGAAAATTTCAAATTAATTTAATATAAAAGAATTCTAACTCATTTCCTCCAACTGAAAAATCACATAACAGAAACAAATGGCAGGTGATGCAAATCTCCGTGGTCGGAAGTTGGCAGGGGTTGGGGTGATGTACATGGATAATTAATATAATTATATGCGCACTCCTTGAAAAAATGACATCGTGTACATACATTTTCAATAAATATTTCCTGACTCATTCAAATGAAAGTGGGCTGTAGTAGTTTTGTCGTGAATTATTTGACTTGGAGGCTGTGCAAAGATGCCAGCTTATTCACGCAAAGAGTGAAAGTTGAATGAACTGGAAAAAAGAAAATATTTTTTTTAATTTGAACTTTAAAATTCAAAATGGAATAGCCTACTAATTGAATTCACACTGATCATATATAGGGTCCTTTACCTCGTCGGTTTTGAATTTGGCAGTACTTTCATCCCCCGCTAACGATTTCCAGGTTTCTAGAGAGAAAAATACAAATTCAAGTACATTTCTCTTCATTTGCAAATAAAGGTTACCCTTTGATGTTGAGAAAAATCATTTCCTTCTGAATGCCGGGATCTATCACAAATTTTGTCATGTGAGGAATAAATGGATCTTTCGTTGCCCTATCAAATTGTAATAGAATACCTCACTATCGAGGATACTTTAAAATAATTCAACCATTTGTAGGAGTACCTATGTATACCAATAGCATAGGCCTACACTGCGGCGGAAGAACTGAGTTTATCGCCTGTTTGTCAACCTAGGCCCATCTTAATGAATACTTTATTATAATTACCTCTCATTAGTTGCAGTCTGAGAGCTGCCGACACAAAATCCATGAACTGGACATGACCTTCTTTGTTACTATATCGTACTGACAAGGCCTGCACTGTCCGTGGCGCTAAATCCAAACCTTTGGGATTGTATGAATAAATTCTAAATTAGGGACAGAAAGCCAAGGATACCATACAGTGGAAATATTAATGACAAATTTATCAACTGATTTATACAAAACAAAAGTCGTTCAAAGGTTCATGCATTCACCTATATTTTTGAAGATTTCATGGAATTCAGACTTATCAAAATGACCCTTTTTCGCTCCATCAAGCTTCATGAAAATGTCCTGAAAATTGACATAAATAAATGAATGAAACGAATCATATTGACGTGTATCTAAAATGCTGAATCAAGTGTAATGAGTGGTTGATAAGTAACAAAACCTACCCTCCATGTTTCTAGATCTTTCCACATAAGGAGGAATTCATCAAAGCCCATACTTCCAGATTGATCAATCTTTGTTAGTTAAGAGAACAAATGAACGAAGAATTCTAACTATTTCAAGAGATAACACTTTATGAACACAACTACCTGTCAAATTTAATGAACCAAGAATCCTAAATATTTTTTTTAAAACAAATTTATCCTAAATATTTCAATGTTGTGAGCAAAGGATACATCCCTCATTGCAACCATGCTCCTGCATAAATCATGAGAAAATCCTTCAGATTGGAAGCCTGAAAAAGAAGCCAAAACCATTTCGAGTTTTTTTATTATTTGGAACAAGTATCGATTTAAAAAGCTTAAAATTAGTTAACAAGTTTTGTTGCTGCATTTTGTTGATTGCAAAGGGAAAATGAAATTTACTCTTTTTAAAAAGAAATAAGGAATGTTGTGTCTGGGTATACTTACCAGTAACAAAATAACCATTGAGCAAATCGTGTAATTTTTTTGGATCCATTTCTGGGGTATCGCTTATGAATTTCCCATAGAGTTCCTTCAGGTATTCCTCACTTCGTGCCGCTGTTATGACTGTCTTCGGGGGTGACTTGGGTTGTTGGCTGACGATGTCTGTAAAGGCAGTTTGCTTTCCTGGTTCACTTAGGCCTTCCTTTGCTACAACAGACTGAAACATGCATATTTTTTATTTCACTATTGAGAGATCTAAATTTTCGGAGTGAATACATGACAGGCAGACAGCTTTAGGGGCAGGTAAAGGTGGCAAACCAGTCCTCCGCTGGGGACCTGCATGACCTATAGTCGGTCCCACTCGAACACATGTATTCATATACATATATAATACATATTCATATTGGCGATATTGGGTATAATAATAGGATAATACTCAAGGATTCCTTGTTCTAAATACCACACTATTCCTGTCATCAATGGCATGACTGCAGCGTATACTTTTTCCTATTGCGGGCCAATTACAGAATGTAGGCCTACTGCATATAAATAAGCCTCAATGGAACACCGGAATTGGCAGAGACCCGGCAACATCTAAGTTAATATTTTGTTGTAATATGTATAGCTATGCCATGTGGACCCTTTATAGGTACACAATGTATTAAATATGCCAATTTATAAGATGTGTGTATGAACATTTTCCCTACCTTTCTCCGACTGCCAGCGATAGGACAACAGGGAAATATCCCACAGAATTTTGTACACCACAGGGACATTCTGAGTACTAATCTGAAATCAAAATAAAATGTAACTTGTCTTGGATTACTCTATACTTATATACGATCCTTTCTCTTGAATAGATTCGCTCCAAACATAAGGTAAATCTCCCGATATGATTGATATGCTCAAACGCTATGTATACACACAGTTACATTCACTTGCTCGTTTGGTCATGCAAGTAAGATATACAGAACAACCTCACCCACGCTCTCAAATATTGATTTGTGATAGAGGCAAGATAAGAGATCTTCCTTTGTAGGCGAACAAAAATAATAACTAAACAGTGTCAACCTACTTAACTAGGTGTCAAGTATATTATTCCAGCATGAACGGGTATTCCAACCGCCACAGTTTATAGCTAGAGTTCCCGATCATACATGAGCACTTTCCTGCTGGTACATCTACTAGCCTAGCTATGTATAATCCATGCAGATTGGAGAACCTTAGCCTGCCAAATTATCCCTCCAGCTTTCCTCTGTGACTTTCCAAGTAGGGGATCAGAATTTCAGGGTCTGTGCGTGATTATGGTTTAGGGTATATCGATATTAAGGGGAGGCGCCAAATACAGGCTAGGCTATATAGCCTTAGGCTACATAATATAGCTTTAGCTTTAGGCTACATAATAATTATATAGGCCTAGGCCTACTATAAATTATAGAGTCCAATAAAATCCTTAGCAATAATTAAGGGTTCCAGATACCTTTGGGACTATATCGAAAAGCTTTTCAAACTTTTCTTATACATAATTTAGTCAAACAAAATATTTTCATAATTCTATATCTCATTACATATTTATGACGTAGACCTAGTTGTAAGATTAAAACAACTTTTGGATATTTTTGCATAGAATTACATTTATATACTTACAATTGAGAACCACCCTAAGCCGAAGGTCCGGGCCTATATAGATCAACCTATCAGTCTGCATTTTGTGTACATATTGGCTAGGAACTCAGTAAACAATCAAGTATGAATAAACATAGAGGTCCATGGTGGAATGTTGGAGGTATGATAGTATATTGACATACCAACTAATTAATATCGTATAAAAATATGCGTTCCATTATTGTTCGTTTATATTTCCGATCGCTGTGTGACAGAGGCAAAACCATTTAACTCTTAGTGAATAGGAAATGTCCAAGGCCGTCAGGCCGCGGACATACAACTTCGAGTACTCTAGCATGCTTATCCTCCAAACACAATTGTTTGTTGTTATTGAAACTTCAATTGTTAGTTATTATTGAGGTGACCCAACCCCCCTACCACCCTATACCACCTTGCCACCTAAAAATGACTGCTGCCTGATCAGTGAGCAGGATTGGTTGGAGACACATGGTCCTGTATATTGGACAATTCCTTACTCTCACTGACACATTGCTAATGGCCGCATGTTTATGGGAGAAACATTGAACTTTGATTGTTTGTTTATCATTGTCCATGATTACCCCAATACACATTTGCCATTACCTCAAATTATTCACTCTATGCAACACCTTACACTTCCTACCACTGTTCCATATTGGTCTTCACCAATGTGATGTGTTACAGCAAAATGAGTCACAAGTCACAAAAATAGGGTTTTGAGATATCATATTTGAAACGAAAAAGATCAAGCCAATGATAGTAAAGATTAAGCCATGAATAATATGTATTTCTATATTTTATGTTTGACATGTGTGAAAAAGAATTGCAATGTTTCTGGGTGAGTAATAACCAGTAAAGTATTTAAATGTACTCAATATAATGACCTTCAAAAGGCAAGGTTATATTATATGATACACTGTCTTGAAATTTAGTACATAGATTTGGCCAAATTTGTTATTTTTTTAAAAAAAACATGATTTTTCTATTCCAGGATTCATACTATGCTATAATCTACAGATCTTATGTGAGGCCCAGTGGCCGAGTGGGTAGAGCATTCAACTCTACTTGCTATAGCCTATCCTTATGTGAGTGGTCCTGGGTTCGAATCCAGGCCAATCCTAGTTCAAAATTATTTCAAACAGATGCCTGAGCGGACTCTTTAATGAAAGAGTCCGCTCAGGCATCTGAGAGGACTCTTATGAGCGGACTCTTTTATTAAAGAGTCCGCTCAGAATGCTCAAAGAATGCACCTGGAATTCAGGACTGTACTCTTCGTGTAGGATAGAGTACAAGAAGGTGTACTCTTAGTGAATAGGAAATGTCCAAGGCCGTCAGGCCGCGGACATTTCCTATTCACTAAGAGTACAACTTCGAGTACTCTAGCATGCTTATCCTACAGCTTCAATTGTTTGTTATGAGTGTGGTTACCAAATCCCCCCTACCGCCCAACCACCCTACCACAACTACCCGATCCATGTTCAGTATTGCTTTGAGATGTACATTTCCTCACTTTCACTGATACATGGCTTATAGTGAGTGAACCTCACACAATATAGCCAATATTTAGAAACAAATGCAAGGTCTGTAGAGTTACAGGTGAACGTGACAGGTGGATACAGTTGAACTCCCTTGTTACACTGGTAACATTTCAGGAATCATATTATGCTATAACCTACAGACCTTATCTGAGCCTCTGTGGCAGAGTGGGTAGAGCTCTCAACTCTACTTGCTAGTCTATCCTTATATGTGAGGGGTCCTGGGTTTAAACCCAGGCCATTTTTGTTTATAATAAACTCAAAATCAAATTCAATTCAAATTTCTAGTGATTAATTATTTGGTTTTTCATTCCTCAGTTTTTAACTCAGTGTATACTCATAGTTATATAGTTATAAAACTACACAAAATTCCAACTGGTTAAATAAGATATACTTCACCCCACTGTTTACCATCATTGGACTCCGCGTGACTCATTTTCCTGTGACACATCACATTTTCTATTTCAGGAATCATACTATGCTATATACAACAGATCCTGTCTGAGCCTCTGTGGCTGAGTGGGTAGAGCCTTCAACTCTACCTGCCAGCCTATACTTATGTGAGAGGTCCTGGGTTCGAATCCAGGCCAATCCTTGTTCAAAATTATTTGCAACAGATACCTGAGCGGACTCTTTAATGAAAGAGTCCGCTCAGAATGCTCAAAGAATGGACCTGGAATAAGCACTGTACTCTTCGAGCATGGGAGTCCGCCCAAGCCAATGCTGGAGAATAGGGGCTCCACAGCAAGTGGAGGATAAGATAGTAAAGAACGAATTTGAATACACAGAGGTCCACACTCTTCAAATACTTATAGATAAGATAACACAACTCTTTCTAAACCAGGTAGGTTTAGACAAATGTTATGTTAAATCAGATTGTAGGGCCTACCACAAATGTTTAAATGTAGATGGCCACATGACGTCTATATGCATGCTTTTTTAACATGATGTTAATATTTTGCCTAAAATGAAGTTAATTGTTGTTCTTGGGATGGTTCTGTAGGTGGTTCACTGGCCTATTGATTTTCGTTAGAACCTCAATTTTTAAAAAGTTGGTTTAAGTTGCATCTCCAGTCACATGTCCTATTTGCTTGGGTGTGTGCAGCGCACCTTGTCGTTGGTGCCAGGCTAGTCTATTCATCGACCCATGCCCGCATGAAGGGCTATAATGTTGTTGTTTTTTACAAATACATGAATATAAAAGCGGCAGAAAAAGGATCATAGAGCAATATCAATACCATGTATACTGAAATACAAATTAGAATTATGAAATAGAATAAGAATATATAACTTCGAAAGAGTAGGCTACACAACTTAATGAAAACTCTACAAGGCTAGTTATGCGAGTAAAGAGAATATAGCAGTACAAAATGGAAATTACACATATTAGCCAGGGTTGTGTGATAACTTCAGGTATTAGATCTTAGGAATGTATACAAAAACTAATGAGATCTTGCGAGGATTATTTTAACGATATGACTGGTATAACAGGTCCTCGAAGTGTACACAATTGAATGAGTCCCTAAGAGAATTGTTTTATAAGGTAAATTAGCAACAGTAATGATAACAGATTCTCGAAAAGTAGGCCTACACTTACTGATACCTTACGTAGATAGCAGTGGTAAGACAGGAATGAGTAGATCTACAGCAGCGTGGATCCCCCGCCCTCCAGACGTTGTGTGATGACTTGAATATTGCATTTGGTATACATTAGATTTGACTTCAAGCTTAAGTAGATTAAATTGTCCTTTTAAATTTTAGGATAAAAGGTGTCGTTTAAAATGTCTCTGTTCTAAGCTATTGGAGATTATGTATGGTGTCCTCCCCGGTGGAAAAGTTCACAACTCCGTTGGTGGAAAGCTGTCAGAACAGAGGGAAAGAAAACGAGCATAACAGGGAACCCTCTTGTTCAGTTCGAATCAAGCAAATTGCACCCCCGCTCACACCTTACAAACTGAGCGCGTGTGTAAGGCCAAAACAAATAATAGGTGTGTTTCCGATTTACAGGTCCTCGCCCCTTATACCTAGAAAAACCTACCCCATGCATTAAAAAAAAACAATTGACCTTGCCTAATGTTTTTTACCGGTCCTACACTTAAAGCACTACCTAGAAGGAAAAGAATTTTGACTTTTTACGGATCATGCAGCCCTAATGTCTAATACCTCCATTAACTAACTAGTAAAACAAAAATCGCATGGCAAGATGATCGTTAGAAATACAACAGTTTTCGTACAAAGCGCCCGAATTCACACCAAATTCAGATTTGGACGCCATAGACCGCAAGGCTATAGCGCGTCAACTGAAACCTCGAGGAGCGGACGCCATAGACGTAAAGGCTAAACAATAGAAATATATTGCGAAACTTATATGGTGAGTCCAGATTATAATGAAAACAGAGCGATTGTAGTAGCAGTCACTAGGGCTAAAACAAAATCAGAGAAAGTTCAAACAAATAACTCAGATATGAAAACTCAATTGAGCTAAGCAACCAGAGATATTTTAGGCAAGATGCCGGACAATTGTTTCTCTGGGTAACTTAAAGAGAGAAGAAGACAAAACTGAGTAGGCCTATATATTTCTTGTTGTTCTTATATTGTAACGTATAGCCCTATAACGCGGTCTGGATGGTAATTAATTTAAGCATGCATTAAGCATGAGGTAATCTTTATGGATTGTAATAGATCATTTGTTCTACATTATGTTAAATGTCATTTCTAAGTATAAACGGCCTGTGTTACACTAGTCCACTAAGCCGATTTTCATGCAATTCTCATGGAGTTTAGTGGAAAGGGTCCTCTGCGGCGCAAAATCGCATAAGAATCGACTTAGTGGACTAGGCACTTATGCTGAGATAATCGTACTGTACGAGAGCTTATTGAATAAACAAACAAGATTGTTGAAAATCAATCCTGACATAATTATAGGTGAATTAGATATTAATACGTAATACTATTTAAATATAGCCCATATAAAGAAATTACATATTTTTAGTAAACTTTGTTGCAATTTTTTGCGGCAGTCGTGTTCCTACGCTACTCTCATGAAAAATTGTCTGTCACACCAGAAATTATACACCCAATAAAATTCAAAATAATTATATACATTTCCTCCCTTAATAAAGATACGTTCTTCTGGAGCTGGATTTGTGAAAACTATGACGTAAAAATTGGGAAAAAGTCTAGTCAGTAAATCGGATAAGTGGACAGATACGTATCTAATGATTGCATATCATAAATACTTTGCTTCAGGTTTTAGGAAGTACAAATGATAGGCCTACCTTCCAAGAAATAATTACAGGCCAGCCCACTATAAAGCAGCACTATTTCCTTATGTTTGGGTAACAAACAAATGCAGTTGACAACATTAAGTTTTCAACATTTATTTCAATAATCTTATGAAGTATACAAAATATTGAATTACAACATATCAACTGCAGCAGCATTTATACCAGATTAATGGGTAACACACCGTTCGCTGAAGATGCTAACAGTATCAGGAGTTAGTATAGACGAACCAAAGAAATCAGACCTAAGTATGATGGACAGACATAATAGATAGATAAGGCTTTATCCGATAAGAAAACTATCAAGTATTTCATGAAAGACAAATGTAGATGCATGTTGTATGCGTATTCTTGGGACAGTATAAGTGAATCATCTTGAGAACTCACTCTCGGCAGAAGAAACACTTTGGAAACATTTCGATTATATAGCTTCAGGGATTGAGTGCTTTACAAAATAGCAGTTGAACCTGTTGACTGGTATTAATCACAGCATCATGTCTGAAGGCACCTGAGTGACTATGGTTTTCACAATTATGAGTTAAATGAACACTTGTACCACAGCGTCATTGGGTAGAAACGATGAAATGCTAGAATTAAGACTACGTGTTCACAAACAGCTGGTTTCTTTTTCTCGCGATAGTTGGAAAAGAGTGAAATCATAGGCAAGATTCAGACGAACTTATTAAGCAAAGAAAAGACATTGCTCAATTGATTTAAGTATTAAGTAACAGAAATAAATGTGTTCGCGCGGTATTTATAAATACCATACATTTCTCCTGAATAAGATAAGATAAAAGTAGCTACAGACATTTACACAGCGGTTTAATCATTTGAAATTACTATATGATAAATCATGTAAATAGAATCTACAATAATATGATATATTTAAAGAAAAATGCACAGAATAGTATGTCCATTTAGGTATTGGCATCTATTTGCGACACATACATGATTTTGTTTTAAGTTGTCAAATTGGGATTTCAGAGAAGATTCATCAACATTTTTGCTTTGTACAATTACAAATATCACATTTTCCACCTTAGTTATACATAATATATCCCATAAAAAATACTAGTGTCAGAAATCTTTGTATTGTAGAGCTTATTTCTTGGTAAATAAATCGGCATGAACTTGGAAGGGAAAGCTTTTTTTTAAATTTCACAATCAACAATCCATTTTATATACATGCCCTGGGAATCCATAACAAGGTGATAAATTAGCATTGTCCAATATTCCGTAATTGATAAGGCACATTCTCACGACAAAAATCTCATTCAGATGATTGTATTGCATTTAGAGCAAATGTGAAAAGAATTGGACAGCGTTTTTTTGGTTTGGTCCACAGAGTGGCAATTTCATCTCCTGTGTTCTCATTCATCCTTTTAGGCAGGGGTCGTCCATTTGGTTTCAATAAGTACGTCACGTGTCTATGAATACATCGTCAGTTGAATGAACTGGAAGCAATAAAAAGTAGACATTTTAATCAATCCTAAACGAAGGAAAATAGGAGTACAAGATTACAAGTACAGGAGACTAGATAAAAGACTAGACTAAACTAAATAACGAGACTAGATTTGACAGCTTCAAAATTAATGTTAGATTGTGTCTCCATACACACCTCATCCATGCCAAAGCCGGCTTCTCCAGAGCCCTCTTCGTCCTTCTGTTTGAATGATGCTAGAAATGGAAAACCAACCAACTCAGTAATATTTCATATGCAAACATGCAAAGCCAACGGGGAAAAATCGAAAAGTGTCAACTGGTAAGAACACATACGGTAGTTGATAAGAATAAGCACAGAAAACACTCGATGGACAGAAACCAAGTAAGGAACATACCAAATAGCGATTTCAGTTTGATGACACAAGCAACAAAGTCATCAAATTGAACGTGTCCCTCTTTGTCGCTGTACCGCAAGACGACCGCGTTGAACGTAGCATTGCTCACACGTAGACCTGCGGAGAAAATGTCATAATTAGAATAGGCCAGCTTTCCCCAAGGACATAAAATCAACAGGACGAACAACCTGAAGATTCGGACGAGGGTATACAAAGAATAGCTACAAAACATGGACTATTGAGCTAGGTCTAATTAAGACTAAGTTCAACTCTAAGAATACGCTCCTTTAAACTGACAAAGGTGTACAATGAAGGAGGATAAACTTCAAAATAAGGCATAAAAAGAACAAATAAAAAACATAAATGTCCATGGGTAGTACCATAGAGTTCAAAAGGGGCAAAACGATTAAGAAATAAAGCAAAGCATGGTATCATTATCTTTAATTACCAAATTCTATTTCTAAGCAAGAACGGCAAACATAGTATTCTGCCCTACATCCTTATCGAGTTTTGAGAATAAATATGAACAAAGGCTACCTTCCCTGCTACTGAGGACAAAGACTGCTTAGCTCGCCATACATAACTGAGGATGGACATTTTATTTTTGTTGACTTATTCTAGACTCGTTCAAATATCGACATGCGAGTGAGATCTTGGGCAAGAAATTCGGTTGGGGCGTCTGTCTGAGAGACGAGGGACAAGCAAATCAATAGTTATTTCTGGTCTGCATTTCAGTGTTGAAGGGACAGGGAAAATGTAAAAGAATTATAATGTAAAGACCACACACTTATAATTACAGTAGTGAACCGTTTCCATTAGGTCAATTTATTGTCATAATGCATGTATTTGAACGACTACCATTCTCTGGGTATCGAGGACTTTTAACATTCCAGGATACATTATACATTTCGGAGTTTAATCAAACTTGAGAATGTTGACGTTACAGGAACTTTTATATTTCATCAGTCAGCCGGGATGGTAGCTTTGCACCCTATACGAATACATTTTCACTAAGTCTCCGAATTGGAGAGAGCAGAAAATTAGGCGCACACAACTATAAAGGATCTCAGTTTATCTGTGACGCTTACCAATCATCCCAGTGGATACTGTCACATTAAATACATACGCACCCCTTGTTATGTGCAAATTAGTGACATCATTGAAACGTGTAAAATGCTTTGTTAGAGCAAAGCAAGATATAATTTTTCAACTTTAATGGGGTACCATAACAGTAAAGGTATGCTGAAAGGATTCCAAACGATTCCAAATGTGTTTCATGTGATGCCAAGCGTCAACGGAATGAACAAGAGGTAAAAATAATCGCATAAATGCGAAGATGCAAGAACACCTTTCTGTTTAGAAATTGATATTCAAATACCAGAGGAAACATTGTGATTGTTATATGCTAGCTCCAGTTCTGCCTAGAACAGGTTAAGAATAAAATCGATAGCAGATTTTATGGATGCTTGGTACAATGGCTCAAGTATGACAATGGCTACAACTATGAGCGAGTAATAATGCAGATAAAATGTATTCAGCAAGAATTACCCCGGATACCATATAAATAAAATGTGATAAAAAAAGACAATAGTAAACGTTGTTTAAGAGGGTCTCAGAACCTGCCTTAAAAGGGATATGCACATCTTCGTAGATTATACAAAGAGATCATGCATGTGAGACTCCTTTTAATAATCAATCTCAATCTATTTCATAATATTTTGTAAGACTAGTCTAAAATTTCATTGCAGTGAGGATCAGAACAAAATAGATCACCCAGCACAACATATACCAATATAAACCGTCAAATTTTAACTACACATATACGATCCCATTAATTTACCCTTTATAATTATTGATTGACGTCCTAAGTCCATAGGTCGTTCGAGTAATTAAATCTACAGTGACAAAATTGTTTGATTTTTTGATTGTTTGATTTAGTCACATATCATATAGGCCTAATTCCCACATTTTGACAAGATCGAATCTTCTAATTTGGATAGAGAAATATTGATCTTAATTGACTTATGGGCAATATTATCTCCACTTAAATATGTTTTCACAATAACCTATCTAAGGATGGCTATGGTTGGATGTGATGTACAGTGATTTCGTTCGGTGTAAATGTTGATGATGAAAATATGAGGGCTTGGAATAGTTCTAAGCCTAAATCATGAGTGTGGATCTGTCTCTGTAAATAATACAATCGGGGAAGGGGTGACCGGGGAGGGGATCTATTAAAGAAGAAAGAAAGGGAGGAAATGGTAGATAAAAGAGGAAATATAGTAATAGAAGGACTTCATAAGTAAAGCGTGCAGGCAAGTGAGAGCGTGTATATTACATCATGGGTAGGCCAAAGAGCAGGAAAGAAGGAGAAAGAGCTACAGGAAGAGTCGGTCGGTACCTTTAATTTCAGGTAAATAATATGCTGTGAAGAAATACAAAAGGCAAATTAAGCAATCAATAAACAATAAAACGTAGATAGATACTAGTTCATCCAATCTAAGAAAAGGGCCAATGTAAATTTGCAAAGTGGTACATAACTTAAATTATTTTCTAAAAAGAGAGCATAATGGCAATCCCTTATAATTTGATTTCCAATGTAATACATTAATTTAATATGATTAATAATGGTTTAATAATGCGGCGAAGTTAGAAGAAATATGTCAACATAGCCAGTGATTAAACGGTTACTTTGAAGATAAGTCCAGTTGATTTATTTTTTGAATGGAATGCCTAATAGTAAATTGACTTGATATTTTGTACCACTTGCACTACAACTAATCCATCAAAAGAATCAATTCTATGAAAGCTATATTCACATAAAACCAAGAATGTTTTGCATGTAAAAAATAACTGTAAGTTTGGAAAACATCGATACAAAAATACGGTAATATAAATGAAAAACAGTTATGTGACTTATTGGAAATTTAAATTAAGCAAAGCATATAATAAGATAGATAAAAGATTCCAGTTTCACAAAAATCTGAAGGAACAAGATAAGCTCTGCCCAGGAGAATGATAGAAAGTGGAGGGACCATATAATATTTCATGGCCAGTCCTTAACAACATAATTAACTAAATAAATGTTTCGAAGGTTTATCAAAATCACTCTGACATGGTTCGATGAAATCTCACATCATCTAAATTCACGAAGGAGCACGGTTTGGCAAAATCTCTACAATGGCGGAATATTCTAGTCTTTGTAACTCATAATGTAACCAACTCTAGGTGTATTTATAATCAGTCTACTGCATCCCCATTAAATGTAGAAAACTGAGTGAGGAAGACCAAATAACAAAAATAATTAAGACATGTTCATATTTCGAATAGTCCTCTATTTCTACAAACATCCAAGAGCAATAGACTAAAAGCGTGCAGTGCCTTCGCCACTATAGATCCCGATATTGCAGCAGTATTTACCAACTTGCTATTGCACATATTATAGTGCACCTTTGATTCTGTTACCTACCTATTGTGTTGAGAACGTGCCTAAACTCATAACTACTGAAGTAGCCATTTCCGTCTGCGTCCATCTTCTTGAAGATTTTCTGTTAAGTACCCGGGAAATGTTTTATTAGAAATCGCTAATTGTTAATTATAGCGGGCAAGCAGAAAAGGAAAGGGATAATAAATCTCTCATTAGGTTTCTAGATTTATTTCAACCGGTGCGACCTCCTATCGCGCACCGGGGTCAAATTATGCTTTAGCATTAACTATTTTACATTATAGCATTATAGGGTCTACGCACAATTAATAGAAAATAAGATTTCCATTATTAATCGGATGGGAATATGCATTACTGATTTTCGCCGACCCATTACTGCAATTCTAATACTACAAGGAGCTCCAGGGATTAAAATAAAGGATATCATAAAAGAACCAAATTTAGATAAAAAAAGATCGATACCTTGCACATATGAAGATCATTCCATAAACTAAGGAAGTCGGAAAAGTTGAGTTTTCCAGACAGGTCGACCTGATATTGGTTAAGGAACACCGAGGTTCAGTCACTAGATGTACATGGAGGCACTTCGAAACTGGGTCAGTGTTCAAAAAAGATTCATTGTTTATATTAGCTTTTTTTTTAATATCGGTTGCTTATGAATAATTCACATTCTCACGAACAACCTTACCAACAATTTATCGCATGAATAGTCCAGGGAATATAATTGCTGTAATTAAGTACTGCTAAATTGTGACTATCGCATTAAACATCATGTCTAGTGTTTTCACTTATTAATTTATACTTTTGTTTTTACGATAAAGGATACATCTTTCATAGCCACCATGCTACGGCAGACATCTGTACTAAATCCATCGAATACGAAATCTAAGAAATAAAAGAAATTAGGCAATCAATGTAAGAAACATTAACAAAATTAAGATGTTCTACAACGAGTGGTATTCTACTATTATTTATATAAGTCATCGAGTCCCAGTATCTCAGAGGGTAAACGGACCAGACCTGTGGTACATATGCGTTCTAGTCCCGTCTGGATCAAGCTTGTCTTTACTATCCAAATGTCAGAACAAATATAAAAAGAAATTAGGTATTTTACTGTATAATTAAAACCATTCAGCGCTGTTCTAGCGCTTGATTCTAACCTCCAGTGATAGCACCATTAAGAATCTCCTTGAGTTCATATGCATCAACCTCTCCATCTCCACCAACAGCTCCTTGATATGCTTCCTTCGCCGCTTCCAACTTCTCGGCATCTTCATCTGTGTCCTCGGGCATTTCTTCTTCATCCTAAAACAAAAACAAAAAAATAAGATAATGCGCGAATAAAAAAAAAGGAACGGTTCAAATTATGAGCAAAGTTAAAAAGAAAATAAATGCAAACTAAAAATCTTATTGAATTTATGTTACTCACACAAGTCCAGAAACAATTGAAAACATTTATATTGCTTTGCTCAGTGTTTCAAAGGGCAATTTTCCAAAAACATTAGAAAGTCAAAAACCCACTCGTTTTCGGAGGAGATGCAATCAAACGTTAAAAATTTCAGGTTAGGTATAGTGGTCAAGATTGGTAAATCACCAAGTTGCAAATAATATACTTAGTTTCTGATGGAATATTTTAGAGTCTACATGTATACATGTATTTATAAATATAAAATAGTGTTGGCAAGAGGAAGAATAACCGTTTTTTAAAAAATATGTTTTACCAGATAGGCCTACCAATAAAACATATCCCGTGTCCCAAACTAGGACGCAATGCAATTCGTAACTGAATGGAATGAAAAAATAATTGAGTAGAGAAAGTTAAAAATAAATGGTTGGATAATCTCCAGGGTACCAAAACTTTGTTCGGAGAGGATATATATGCAGGTCGTCGATCATCAGTTAGTGTCACATCAAGAAAGAAAACAGAAAACAATTCGCTACCTGATTCTGTGCCTGGAGTTATTTAAAAATGAAAAAAATATTTCAGAATGAGAGAATGAATCTGAGTAGTGGATTTCAGTATTTTGGAGAGTTCGAAGCATTATGTTCACTAAAAATAATTATGGTTTATCAGAAGAAATGTGTACGATTCGCCAGAGAGAAAAACCTCCATGAACACATTCATAAATTGACAGCTTTTGGAAAGAGATAATATTCATCATACTTACAATGTCATCTCCCATCGATGTTTCTTCGTCAATCTCCCTGAAAAACATTCCACCATCAATATGCATTACCAGACAACAGAGTAAAGATACGTAGATTATATGCAATGGACAGAACACTCCGAACAGAAATGCATGCAGACATTATGTTGGTACGGGACTATGAACCTCCTCCTCCTTTTAACTTAAAAAAAATGCTAACAAAATTTCCTCTTCCCATTATAAATAATAATGTCCATAATAATGTCCGTAAATAATGTCCATTATTCTGAATTCGAATGTTTAAGTTGCCTATTATTATTCATAAAAGGATTGATGAAAATCAGAGAAGCCACACAGGCCATGTACCATGGCATAAATGTATACGTTATATAGGTTCAGTCCATGTTTGGGATGATCGTGGGTTATAACTGCCCAGTGAATTGAAGCCATGCATTATAGACCTCTCCCTGTCATCAATATCAGTCATTAATCCTATAATAACAGCCGACCTCGGACCCGTATACATAGGCCTACGATATATATACCTAATGACACTTACGTGGTTGGGTTAGGCTTCTCTGTCATGACTCTCAAGATGAACTCTGCTTCTTGGTTGGGTTCAAATGTTGTAGGTACAATGACGTACTGACCAGGGGGAAGTTTGTGATGCTCAGAAACCTCACGGAGATTGATGTAATTCTTGGAGCGCGCAGTTGCAGTGCGAGAGTTAAAGAACCTTGGAGTCAGGTTACCACTACATCCCTCGTCCAACTATAAAATGAAAAACACAATGGAGTAAATCTTGAGAGCGTGTGATATATCTCTCTTAGGGTTCAGCTAAATTCAGGTTTTGATAGTGATAATATAATGTTCACTTTACTTCCAACAGAAGTAATATGGCGATAGGATAAATGTCTCAAATCTATCGCTAAACTTTACAGTACCTTTAAAATGAAGTTGGATGTTTTATTTGAAATACTGCCTTGATTTATCAAGACAGGATAATAAATTAGAAAAAATACGAAACATTCAACTAATATTTCCTCGCCGTCCTCACATTACATTGACCATTACTTAATCTATATAATTAACTCACCGCATAAACCACATAGCCAATAGCCAGATTGTCTTGCCCTTCTTTTCTCAGCTTTCGGCGCTCCTTTTGCATGAGCCCAATGATGACTGAACACGTACCATCATCGTCATCATCATCGGCTTCATCAATCTCTATCTTAAACTGGGGATTGGTCCAGAATGCTAAAAAACAGGATAAATGAAACATTATCTATTAAATAGCGTACATATTAACATATTTCTTATTAAGCTTTCCTTTAGCAATGCAAAGAATACATTATTTCTTATTTAGATTTAAGTGATTTCGATATCATAATATGTATGACGCTTCTATCTAATACTACGGTAGTTATGTTATAGTTATTAAGAATCAATCACATAAAATGAGAACAGAACGAAAATATCAAATTGTATAAACAAAACTTCAGTACAACAGAGGTCTCCAACGTACAACTGTAATTCTTGCACCCGCCAGCATTGATCCTTCTCTTCCATGAACCCTCCATAAGAGTGCCCTCCCACTTCCTGATCTCGGCCAAGGCTTCCTCGTCAACTTCATCCCCACATACGATGGAGTCGGGTCCCAGGTAGCAGATCTCTAGTTTCATAAACTCTTTGGCAAAGTCTTGGAAAGCCATCCAGAATTCGCCATCATGGTCAAAAGTCAATCCCATTTCGTCACGGGCCTCCTCGGGAATGAACTGCCATTCCTCAGACCTTAGAAATAAGGAGAAATGAACACGGATCACTTTATGTATTCCTGACTTGTCAAAGACAACAAATTCATTTTGTTGTGTTTGTAAGATCGAATGACAGATCTATAATATCAAAATAGTATACCAAATGGAAATACCAGAGCAAAACGTGAATTATTTATTATATAATTTAGATGTAAATGTTATCAGTTTCATAGTAGACTCAAATTCAGTTAAATGGAATTTAATGAAGGAACGCTTTAAAGTGGGAACCTGAATAACGAAAATAGGGAATGTAAAGAGAGTCTGGGAGTGAGATACTTACTGGTCACTGAATGCCCCCTTCCATTCGTGTTCGTCTCCCCAAGGGTTCCTCACTCGCACCATAGGAATCCTACCCGTCACTCGAGGCGTCTCAATGTCAACCTGCACAAATCCAAATTAAGTCTTGAAATAGTTCTAATTGATATTAAACTGGATATCAAAATGAGATCATTTCAAATCGTCAACACTGAATACAGGAGTTTCCATACTACAGGTAACTTAAGGTCTTCTTGTATCACAATTTACTCAGCCATAGGGGTTTATTTGTGCAGTGGATAGGGCCTATATTGCGGAACCGCATAATCAGACGAGTTCTATCGTTAAAAGTAGAAAGTTTCCTCACCAAATCACATATAAGTGAGAGCATTTCAAATAGTCAACATTGAATACAGGATTTTTCCACAGTACAGATATAAGGTCTTGTCCTATCACAATTTACTCAGCCACAGGGCTCTATTTGTGCAGTGGATAGGGCCTATATATTGCGGTACCGCAGAAGATGAGTTGCTTCTATTGTTATTGCATATTATTATTGTTGAAAGTATAAAATGTCCTCACCATTCTGACATCAGTGATACTGTAGGCATGGCCAATAATAAGACCATTGTCAAGACGAGCCTCCATCTGGTCTGGAGTGGCCTACATAGCGAAATGAAAACAAAGAGGAATGGCTAAAGTAGTTCTGTGACGCCATGCACACAATATATCAATAAAGCAACTGCCAAGTTTTCATTAGGTTGCGAACCCATTTGTCTTGAAGGAACCTGACGTAAAACCTAGATTTATACGAGTAAACTGTCATATATGCCATATATATAGAATATAAGTATATATCTAGCATATATGTTAAACTCTTTAAGTTTTATGAGTTTTTGGAGAGGTACTGACATCGGGAAAATCAAGTAGACAATTATAGAATTAGTCACTCACATCAATTGAGCAGGCCAACAGAGCCCTTTTCTGGGCTTTCAGCATCATGGCGCAGAGATCAGCTGGTGGATCTTCAGCAAGGTTGATCCTTTCACATACACCTCCAGTGAAATCCTCCAAGGCCTCTGAAGTTAAACCTCCACTGAGGGACTCATATGATCCATTCAACCTATAGAATGTAAGCATTAATAATTACCATTTTTATTCTATTAACAGGTGAATCACAGGTAGAATTGTTTAATCTAATATATTATTTTCTTATGCTTACAAGTCTTATCTTATTTTAAGCTATTGGTCTTGGCCAGATACTAACTAATCCTCTCTTCAACTTGTGAGATTGCCATTATGTGATGCATGATTGATTGATTAATTGAAGCATACTGAACGCCAACAACTGTCGGAAAGGAGCTCATCGGTAAATTTACTGAATACTGCATATTGGAAAAAACGTACTTAGCGTATGCCTTTTCCACAAGAGCTGACCAGAACTCGTTTCTTTCCATAGAGTGCATGTAGCAAAGTTTTCCACCACTGACAGGCAAACGATCATCAATAATAACCTCAACCCAACGGCCGTACTGCCAGAACTGGAATCTGAATATACCTGGGAAAAAAGATTGAGAAAATATTGCAATCACTCGAGAATGTCTTATTATTGGCATGGGCGCAGCCACATGGGAAAGTTGTTTGAAAGAATATGCCCGAAGCATTGTTTACATTCAATTTTCTCTCATAAGAATCATTACGTCTGTTGTCATGCAGCCATCATATTGTTCACTGCACACGTTGCCACTAATTTCGATGTTAATGCCTTAATAAATAACAGGAAGTGGACAAAGGAAACAAAAAAAGACGTGGACTCATACCCCCAAGTTAATTCTTTTGATTTGTTGGATTGTAATCGGTTCGAGAATCTCTTTGGTAATAAATATATTTTTTCTTGTCGCATTTTTGCCACAGTGAACATTTTCTCACTGCAGCTGATATGTTGCATGTGTATAATCAAAATTAGTGGCACTTCCCAGTAAATGATACAAACGGGGGAAGAAAGAATGATAAGTGAAGAAACGAAGGCTTTGAGCTATATAATGTGTCATGATAATCCCCAATAAACCGAGCCAGGCTCTTGTGAGGTGAACAGTGAAGTTTGAATTTCCTGACACTTTACAGACATAAGGCGCATGGAACTATGACAGAGAAAGAACCATGCCAAGACAGGAAAGAGGAAATAACAATACAACCTCTGCTAATTATATTATATGATCAAGTAACAAGGAGTGAGATAATTGTAATAACAATGTCAAAGAGGCGCCCGTTTCGTAGTGTGGTATGCCACTATAATAATGACCTCTTTGTAAAGTAGATTACTTGCATAGTTCATCATTTTTATTTTTTCTATACACATGCAGATAGCCTACAACTACGTCAGATAGCCTACAACTATTTAAGCCAGTGCGGTTCGGTATCCTATCTGGGACTGTCGTCACAAATCCGTCATGTTTAGACTTACTTGAATTGATTATATAATTGAAATAAGATTTTTTTGTTTTAAAAATCCTTTAAATATGCGTAGAATATTTAGATACGATTAAATATTCTCGATATAATATGAATTCCATTAGAAAACAGAATAGAAAACACTTCTCGGATGCAATCAAATCCTAAGCTATTTGCACTGTCTGGTACTTCATCTAACTATGTGAAAACATCATCATGATAAGGACCAAAGCTAAGAGTGTGGGCAAATATATCGAGTGGGAGAAATGTACACAATCTGGGCGATACCATCTAGACATGGAAGATAACACGTGAGATAAGCCGGTCGCAAAGCCAATCAGAGGGGTTATAGCAAAGCCAAGGATTAGTGGTATAACGTTATTATGAATCCATCTCAGATAGGCAATGGTCTGGGTCAGACTGTATCTATAACCTTCCAATATCTATTCATGCACAATTATAAAAAACGAAAGTAATATATTGTGTTTCATGGTGCATTTGGATTCACGTGAAGCTAATAATAGTTGCTTGTAGAATGGAAATGAACGTGGTGGAACGGAAATTCGTGTCTACACGTTTGATTGCACTGGACTGCAATATCAGCACTACAACATTTACTATATAATACACTTTTATATCAATATTTGATCTCACATGGCCAAGAGTGACTGCAATAGACAAATTTATTTAAAAGCATTACAGAATGACATGTGGTCTCTGACCCTTCATTTTCTTTATAACAATTCATATTTGTCTGCTTAAAAGCTGGAGAGACGACCGACAGGTCGGACACCAAATAGACATACATGTACACATCTTTCGCACATCAACCGTACGGCTCTTACTGCTTAAACTCCGATAGAAACTTATATGGGGAATATGTCCAACCTAAAACTTTGATAGAAGGTAGTAAGGTTACATACTATATGTTCATATGAATCACTAATTATCCTGTAATTAAGCATACCTGCATATCCCTCCTCGCTGAGTGACTGATCAGGAGGAACTACACGATGTAGGAGTTTCGGGTTGGTTGCCAGACAGGATACAGCAGCCAACAGCCAACAATCGCCTATAAGTGGATAAAATCATCAAAATTAGCAAAGAACTTTTCAATCAAAGGATTAACACAGTTTAATTAGTTTCTGCGTTATACAACAAGGATGCACCGGGAAACCAAACTTGAAAGGATATTTTTAAATTAAAAATACTCTTTACTATACGAGACTAATTTCTACAGCTATTTATAGTTATAGTATCAAATATATTGGCATATTGGCAATTTCACAGCCATCTTATATCGATAATATTATAGCTAAGATTATTCCATTGAGAGAATCACCAAATACATGATATCTATTACACTTCTATAGTAGGATAACTCACCTAGAACACCTTGGTTGACATCCATACGACTTGCACCCTCAGCGAACATGTGTGGTTCATCACAGAGTTCCTGACAAAAAAAAGGGAAAATAACATCGTTAATCCAAGATGCCCGAATTAGCTTATGAGTCGAGATAAAGAAATGCTATATAAATAAACTTATGTTCTTATAGCCATTATAATAATATTATTATCATCTAGAGACTGCGATGAATAGTAGGGTGACCATATTTTCCAACATACATGAGGCCGAAGCCATTCCATATCAGGCCAGCAGGATGGAGGATCTTTGAAGAATAGAGAACTGTCTTCTGCGGGAAAATCTGGATCTTCATACAAGGAGCCTTCTTCGATATGCATAGCCTTGATTTCGTCAAAAGTCTGAGGTTCTTCATACCCAGCAGGGCGGCGTTTTCTACAAAGATATCGCCATGCATAAGTTTCATACTGGTGGCTTCTGTTTCAATGAATGCATCTATTGAATTGGAAGATCTTATTGATAAATAAGTAATTATAAATAATTATACAGAAAAACAATTTGTTCTGATCAATTTAATGAACTTACTTCATTGTACCGCGCTTGCTGGAACCGCGTCCCGTGTCGCGGATGGTGGAACGGCGACCAAAGAAGTCATCGAAGTCATCGAAGGAGGGGAATCCTCTATTATACCGACGGAACATCTTGGTTGCTTTAGGTTAACCTGAAAATAACCAGAGCAGTTGTAGTGAGCTAAGTTAGTGATGGTGAAATAATAGTCAGAAAAGACAACTGAGGAACTGACACCAACTGGTCAGGTCAGCTTTGAGAGAGTGTGTGAAGTATTACTAAGTCGACCGCAAAACAATCTGATTTAATAATCATGCATGAATACGGACAGTCTTCCTCCCACACACATGTATATCGGTGTATACAAATATGTATACCTCATTTATATTATCTCATTGATATTTACACAAAAGGGAAATCGAGAGACAGGCCCTCCCTTCCAGGTCTGTATTGCCTAGACTCCAGGACTGATGAAACATCAACATCAAACAGTGCCCCTATAATTATATATACTATAGGTCATCCACTGGTCAGATCCCACACTGTAGCTCTAGTAAGACATTGGTCTCTTCTTGGTCAAGCCCTGGTATCTCATCCTACTCAGCCAGCACCCACACACCCTACCAACAACACCCTAGATGCTATAGTCCTAATAAACACTAATTGACCCACACAATAAAGATGGGTTTTGTGGATAAAAATGACCTTATCATAACCTTTCGAATAATATATTTATGCTTTCTAGACAGTTTTTATTTTAAACTACATGTGTTACTAGGAGATGGAAAAGTATCATTTATGGGATGTTGTTGTTCATAGAAGATTTTCCACTAATAGAGCATATCCCAGGAATATTAATGAAAGGGAGCCAAGGACATACCAACTGTTACGGATGTTTTCAGAAAAATGGTAAAGACGGATTGGGAAAGTTTCCCTAAAAGGCTTTAAAGGACCATCATTACTTTTATAATATTCTGGCGAAACTCCTAAAAGTCATCCAATAGGATGATAAATAATAATCAGGATTATAAATCATACATATGCTACTATGTATTTTTAGACATAACGTATTAGATAATAGATCAAGAGCAGGCCATATATAATTCCGTGACATGCACTTATAGAAAATGATATCACCCAGATGTTCCATTGTACAATTTACAATGCAATAATACCTATATATGAACTTGCAATACCGACGCGTTTGTGAGTGGGTCTTGCTGATATATACATTTAATTCAGATGGAATAAAACACTAAACTGTCCCACTTAATATACATTTACAAATTAATGTGGAGAATATTATTCAGAATAGTTCTGAGCAAACATATGTAAGATATAAGACATCAATCCAAAATGTACTAATAGTACGGATATATCTCGAATTTAACCTCCTAACATTGCAGCATCTATAGCCGTTATATATGCATTGCTATTTGCATAATACCATGCAGTCATTCCCATAAATTAGGTCATCCAAATGCTGATTTCCCTCGTATACCATACGGCCATACACAACTAGCATTCTAAATTCAACTCTACAGGCCTAAGGTCCTACATGTAATACTCAACATGTCAACCAAGTTTATCTTAGACCTGTTATACCTCGTTGTGTCATACCAATAGTTTTCATTTTTATACAGCTAGCTCCGGGTATAAGCCTCATATGATAATGACAAGCATTTAACACAGGTATGAAAGTTGGTGAGATATTAATAAGTACTGTAATTGGACACTTTGCAGGTCGTGTCATTCAGCAAAAAGACAACAACAAAAATAATGGATTGGAAAACGGGAATAGTCAGTCATATGGCAGGGTACCTGGAATGTTATCAGACTGGTATTCAACTATATTAGTCAATGTTTTTAAAGTTGATCTCAGACGTGGAGAGAGGGTCATATCTGTAAGCTTGTAAGCCACATAAAATGCTAACTAACATTTAACAGACCCATAAAATAGACGAACTGTTTATATATACTCCACAATGGGATATTGTGTAGGTCATGTCATCCATCATCATGGCAACAAAAAATCAGATAAAAGGAATAATTCTATGTCCGTACGCAAGATACATGGGAATTAAGTTCACTCCCTACCTAATGGTATCAGACCAACGAATACAACTATATTATTCTGTTTCCATACACGCAAGAGGCATTTATACGGTGTAGAGACATTGAAAAAACTAACAACGCCAACAAAATAAGAAATAAAATATAGGGGAGCGATTAGTGTGAAGAGAATGACATGTACAGCAATTATTATAGCATTAATTTGGGGAATTGTGATCGTTTCTGTTGTGAGCAATCTCTTGATACAGCATTCTTCCATGATGTTCAACCGAGAGCAACAAAAACACTATTTGTTGACCGATGCATGCTGAGAATGTATAACAGTTTCTTCTACTTGGCTTTACTCGGAGCTCCTGTCTACCAAACAGAATTTATGTTGAGGTAGTGAAGCTGGGGTGCTTTACTTCTGAATTTATACTCTCTTACAGTAAACTAAGATGTCGGTCGTAAAAGCCAATAATCTATGGACGTCGTGGAGGCTGGAGGTATCCTTACCTCATCCTTACTTGTTTTGATATTGCAGGTCAGACTTTTCCATAATTTCACATATGTAAGCCTTACACGAATAAGAATATTTACTAGATGAAAAATACTGCAATGGCAAGCTATGGCAAAGCTATAATTGTTGGAAGTCTTCCCATAAACATTCTTTTTCTAACAGCGATTTTAAAATTTAATCAGGTCAACGGATGGGGTACCCTTTAAAACAAAGTTGAGATATCAAATGAATTTTCTAGGTTCTCGGGGTAAATAGGATATGACTTTATTACAAACAGAGCAGCACAACTCTGCACCACTCATGTTATGCACTCAGCAAATCGGAATGTGAACCATGCTACTCTCTTCGTTATGTCCCTCATGTGCACTGCATGATCGCTGTGGAACGCCAATGCAGACGCACCCAACACATTATAGGCTATAGGGCAGATAAATGTACCCAATTTTTTATGTACTTACTATCTCTATAAAAAAAAATTGTTCCTCGTTGAAAAATACCGTATGACTATTCTGTTGTATTTCTTTAATTAGTTAGAGATGTAAGTTGGGATGTATTTTAATAAATGGAGTTTCTAGCTCAGTTAAAATTGAATTGATAAATCTCTCTTTCCAATTTATTGCACCTATCATCCAACAGTCATATACAATAATTTAAATTATCATAATTTATATCAGAGCTCTACGTACATGTATGTATAGCTCTGTTTATATGCATGAATATCCATAACTCTCTGTAGTACAAAAGGCCAGAATGGCTCGGCAAAATTGTTGGAATGGTTTATTCGACGTGCTTATTCGGGTCGGGAAAACCGACCTTGAAACACAGAAAGAATTTTAACTTATGCATATAATATTTTTTTAAAAATCGGATAGCTATAGTGATAATGACAAAAAGACATCTACCTACGAGAACCACCACTGCCAGGTAATCCCTGATCGAAGACAGATGTTCACAGTGTGTGAGTATTGGCTTGGTGTACTTCTAGGTGAGTCCTTTAAAAAAGAGAGGGCAGATAAACTTGCCCAATGCCCATCAAATATATATGTTATGAACTGTTTTCTACAGTTTGATTATGATAAAACACCGGTACTACTAAAGATATTGGTACATCAACTGTTCATGACATAGAGATTTTTTTGTAATAGGCAGATTAAAAAATAGATACTAGAAAGAGAAGCTTCCGATCGAACGTGATCAGGTTAGGGTTCCACCGGAGTATTCATGCAGCCTATCCCTTCTTTATTTTGTTTCTCCGACCGGGACCTATGCCTTCCTGCTAGAGAGGAAAAACTCAACCTGTTATGTCCCGAGTGGTATAATAAATCATTCAAAGCAACTACTCACAAAACCTTCGTATACTTGTCTAAATTATACAAATATAATGGAAATGTGCTTTCTCCATGGCCAAATATCACAATATACTTCTTCTAGAAGGGATCAAACACGGTGAAATGCTGTAATATAACTATGACGTTCGAACATCAATATAATTCATCATAATTATGTAATGTGATTGTGATGTTCTAAGGTAAAAACACCAACTAATTCCAGAAGAATTAATTTGTGATTGATGGGTTATAAAAAGAATAAGGAGGCATCCCAATAAAGCCAGGTAATAAGTCAGGGTTCACAAAACCAGTAGATAAACACACACCCAGCTTCCATTCGGTAGTGCATCGATATCCAGTGAGCCCCGAAATTGGGATCATGGGTGAGACCGAATAGGTCGTTATGGACAACAGATGAAAGTAATAATGGGATTTTCGAAGATATTATTAGTAAACCTGCCCAGTAAGTCTGCCCAGCCTTTTCCTAGCTAACATTTACAGGCGTTTCTAGCACAGATTCACACTCAGGGAAAAAGGGAATATTCAATTAGTAAGCAACACTTTTGCATGCCATGTACAGTTAAGGTTCTGAGCTGTGTCCGTCCACATCTTGAAAGATAGTAGGGCGAGACAGAGATTGACTTCTTTGTGGTGATGTGTCCTGTTGATACATAAAACAACACTGGAGGGGTGTGAGTCACTATCATATATCACTATCATCATGCTGACTGAGCATCTTAACAATTCTGCTGGCCATTATTCATGATTATTGTCATAACTTGATTGTACCAGATCTTTTAAATAAACCATCACATCCGGAGACATCAATATGATCAAAGTGAATTCATATTTTTGTTTAACTAATTGATAGGTAAATAAATTTAGGTTGATCTGCCAAACGAAAAGTCATATTCAGAAATGATGATTTACGCCAATCTTTTCACTTCTAATGTATATATTTTCAGGTCTTTAAGTGAGGACACGATAACCAAAGTGGCCGCCCCCTCGCCAGGTCGCCCACTAACCTACAAGCCCCCAGGTAAAAATTTCTGTGCCATGTTAGAGTGCACATCTGTCCCAGCGCAATCCTGAACTAGGCCTAGAGATTGGTATAGTTCAGTAGGAATAGTCTTTCTCTTAGTCGCGCTCTTGCACTTCAAAGTATTTTCTCGTATTTGTACTCCATGAAAGTACCTATTCCCAAGCATGTACCAAAAAACTGGCAAAATCTATAATATTGACAGTATCATGCCGTATCTGAATTAGAAAGACAGAGACTTCATCTCAGTTCAATATCCCATTTCAAAATATTATTCCATGGCCTGGGAATTGGTGACCCAGGATGCCTAGGACAATAAAAAAAACTGCATGAAAGACTGTGAGAGTATAGAAGTAACGAAAACAAAACTATTCAGGTATAGCTGCTTAGATGAGTCCCTGGCAGCAAGATAGATTATGACATGTGGGGGCAGTAAATTTTGGGTTGTCCGGGAGAGACTAGCATGTATCACCTGTTTACCCTTGAAAAAGTGCTTTGTTAAGTGGTCTCGTATTTGCACTGTATTTTTTATACATTGTGCTCCATGAGATAGTAGTGCCAGAAGCCATAACAGTCAATGAAGCTACTGTAACTTCATGTTTTCAGATTCTTTATGAAGACGCATAAACCACATTATGTTCCTTCCGGTTAGTAACACATTCTAAGAAATCCATCTTTAATATCCATCCGCAGGTTAAAGGAGGCAGTTTTATGCGCTTAAAAATTCATGTCTACCACAAAGGTAAATAAAACGTATACGACTGTAAAACGGTTTTACTGACAGGCTAGAAGCGACGTACTAGCGTGTATCCTGATATGAGAGAAAGAGAGGTGGAGGAGAGAGAGAGAGAAATACACACACAGAGACACACAGAGAGAGGTGGGAGGGAGGGGAGGGGGCGATCGAGGGTGTGTGTGAGTGTAATCCCATGTCCAAAGATAAAAAAAGAGATCTATGTATGTACCTTGGAGGCTCTGCAATCGTGACATGACTTTATTTCCTTCGCAAGAACTTTCAGTTACTTCTCACAGATAAGAGATAAAAAGCTTGATACATATTAATAGTCTCAACGGTCATTTGGGGCGTTCTAACTGCATCAGTATGTCTGTCGATCGATTGCCAGTGGCTTTTAACATACAAGACCTCCAATATATTAATTAAACACGGAGGGTATACACGCAGATCTGCACAATAAGTAAATGATTAATGGTTGTTTCAGATATATATGTGCGTTTAACTCAAATTCACCTGATTAGATTATAAGAATACATAGGCACACATTAGGAAAGAGTCGCTCTTTAGGACCCTCGGGAAAATTCAGCTCCCGTAGGTAAGGATTCGATCGAAGAAGGAAATAACAACTTAAATTACGAGGTCCTATACTTCAAAGCGGTAACTCACCGCAGTGTGCTATCATTACCTCCTGCTGTACGTCGAGTAACAATATCTCACGTAGTATCTTAGGCACGCGCGATGCACATTTACCCCCAGATACATATATTTACAGGGCAGATACAGTCGATGGTATCTCAATAGAAAAAATAAACTCTGTGAACCAAATACGAAGATTTCGTTGTAATATATTTATCATGTGGCAGAATATTTGTAGGACTTAACGATAAGTGTGAAATAAAGAAAATAATCAAGCTTAGATATAGTTACAACGAATTGCTCTTGGGCAAGAACTGTTAACAAGTTGACACAAGGAGCACAATGCAATATAATTATTCTATGGAGTCAATGGTGACGGGTTGCTTTACGCCCCTTTTAACATTATACTTCCGCATATAATATTTGCTCATATTGCCACGTTACGTAATTCATCATAGCTCCTTAAACATTACATTCCTGACATAATTCACGTTTACAATTGTATTCCCATAGCTAACGGGGTGCGTTCCCCTACTCTTGGCTGAGGTTCGCTGGCCTAACAAACATCAAGAACATAATAATAACAAGACAACCTACTACTGCCCAATTGCTATAGTATCTTTCGATACTAGGAGGGTAGCCCAGCTGATTTGCCTAACTGCTATTTTCTTTTGCTTCTAATTTTTAGTATATAGTTCTTTTTTTGTATTTCTTTTTTTCATTTGATTGCATAGGCAACCATCACTCACTTCCAAACCTGGCCTCCTCCACTCTGGGCCACAATCAGCAGGAGGCATTTCACAGTGATGTTACACTTCAGTTACATAACTTATCTGATGATCTCCTCAGATATTTCCTCTCACTGAAATCAGTTTACACAGATGTACAGATGACAGTCTACAGATCCAAAGATAAAGATCTTACAGGATGTAGCTTGTCAGATCACACTTGTAGGCCTGGCCTAGTAGGAATGCCTAGTAGCCAACCCCCTGCCTAGTAACTATTCACAAGCTTTCAGGGTTGTTCACTTATCCTCAAGCACCATCCTAGTAGCCAACCCCCTGCCTAGTAGCCAACCCCCTGTCAATCACAGCCAGTCTGTACACCTCCCTCCCTGTCCTCCCTCCTCCCTCCCTGTCACTCACAGCAAACAGGCCAAGCCAATACACTCCTCCACTTAACAACACCAGCCAACACAGTCAAAACAGACCCATGTGGCCACTGACAGGCCACCCCTCCAATTTAGACTTAGCCAGGGGTGCGACACACAGGCTCCTGTATAAGTATACCTTTCCTATAGTGATACTAAAAGGAGGCTGCGCCCATTCAATCGAAATACAACTTAATACAGAAAAGCACTCAGAGGCTACCCTCCTAATAATATTGACACTTCTACATTTTTGTGTGTCGTAAGCCGTACATATATGGTATTGCTGGAAAGACAAATTGTATAATAATGATTTTAAAAGAGAACCTCCTACATGGGCTCCCATACAGAAACTTGCGTCTCTAAAATGATGGTTTTATACTTGTGAGTCATCTTAATGTCTTCTCTCACTATATCCTATCGTATAAATATGCGCCGTTTCATCAACTGGTGGGTAATTATAGTATGCAGGTATAGTTATTTTTCAAGGGATATATACTGGCAAACGGTCAAAATAGAGCATGTCAAAACACCATCGCAGGCCACAAGGGAGCCTGCAGAGCTCTGCAGGGCCTAACCGTAAGTTACTACAGGCTGAGAGCGGATAAAAGTGTTTACAGCAGAAGTGTAAAGACGGGGCAAGAGTTATCATCCCCAAGAGTACATGACAACCAGCATGTCATTCTTTTCTCCAAACAGCATGATCACTAGCAATGGAGGTCTCACCCAGATGTTCATGCAACGTCATGCAGTGTGCCCCAGATAAGAGATTGTGAAAGACTGAACGATATTAGTCTTTCTCTATAGACTATAGAAGGAAATGATAGAATACTGAACTGGGGGTTAACTTGAGTACAATATTTTCCTGTGGTAGCAAACAGAAACATGTACAGAATAAGCCAGCCCTTGCATTTCATAAGGTTTGTAGAACAGAATTGAAAAATATATTCAAGTCGTTATTGCACTCTTGACAACCTACCCATATCAATCAATGTTCTATACCCGTTAACAGCTTCCATGCTAGATAATTGTTTGTTTATCATTTTAAATCGGGTGTATCAACAATTACATCAGAGAACATGGGAACGCCTCTTAAATGCATCTGAGCCAGGCGCCTGTGTTATAACTGTTATTACCATCTGGCAATGTGAATACCCTAATATGTTAGTCAGCAACGTCCTTTATAATATACTAAAATTCTATATAATATACGACGTTTTAACAACAGAAACAGCAAAAAGATAAACCATGGGTTTGTTAACCTTTCTACATACGCAGCATTATTATTCTGAAAATGTCAAAGATCAAATGGATCAGGACTATCATCAGTGACCTATTGACCTGTGGGACAATGACCTTGGCCTAGATATCAATAAATTCTCGAATAAAACCAAGTACAATTCCCCAGTCATGAATACTGTAACTCGGGCTGGTCTCGCCCACTATAGTTTTGACAAACATGTCAGCTCCGGGCCAAGTAAACAATTAGCTGCCACAGATTCTAGGTCCACAGATCTAGGATGTAGGAGTAAGATTTGCGATATGAACGGGTAAATGACTCATGTAATCAAGATTATCCATCCACACTTACAGAATGCAACTACTAATGTAAACCTAGCCATGGATAGGGCCTAGGTTGGAAAACTGTTTGCAATGGCTGTTAGCTGTCTCTCAGTGCTCATCGATTGAAGAGTAAAAGAATTATGCCCGTCTCATCAGGCATACATCAGGCTGGGGTCTCACAGGGCTAAGAGATGGACTTTAATTTCTTTTGAAAGATTTCGCCTTTTTTATATAGAAAAAAATCAAAGACTTGCACAAGTCTATTTCAGGGGGTATTAGCTGGGAATCGGAGATATGAAACAGTATTGAAGTATGTTACATACCTTGGCTCAAACGAATCTGGATTATCACAGCCAGGGGCAACATTAAGAAAGGTCTTCTATTTAGCCCAGATCTTTACTTGGGTTTCAGCTCAGAGTACTCTCTATTACCCTGAGGTTTGAGTAAACAAAACTAGGGTCAATGATGTGCCGAAACAAGTGCCACAGAGAACGTACTGTAGTTTATCGGGAGAGTCTGGTTCAACCGTACTGTCGTCGACCGTACACGAAAACACACTACCGTATTTTTAAATACAAATCCAAGTTGGCAACAGTCGGTTTTGCAAGATAATACATGTTCGATTGGGAAATACGGCCTACAAAAAACAACAATAGTTGAGTGGATTATTATGCGCGAATTAAATAATAGATATAACAAACACAGAACGACTACCTAGGGTACGCTATGCACGGTTTAGCAGTTTATGAGAAATGGTATTGTAATAACTACTAATTGTTATACTAGGGACCTCAGTTCAGAGAAATCAGATTAGTCATTACTGAAGTCAAATATAGTATTATTTCACCAACCAATCCATTTCATGCCTAGGATTAAATATACGTCCAATGTATACCCTGGTATTCTGTACTTACCGTATTTATCAAAATCCATTTTTAAGAAGTGTGCTTAAGGAACAATATGCACATAATGATACATAATATAAGACATAACATAATTCCAAATTGCATATTGATACAAGTCTTAAGCGCTAGGCTAACACATAAAGGAAGTCTTTAATTAATTTCGCAAAAATAAATACCTAAATAGGGTAAGACAATACAACAGTCAATGCGCCCCGATACAAATATACTGGCACTGTGTAGTACTTAGCCTAATCCCAAAGCTAGTGCAAAAAAATAAGCATTTCCCCACAATAAACTAGAATTAAAGCCAAGTCGGCAACATTCAATACAAGACCACCGTTATCCTGCATGAGGTTTACATTCCTGTTATGTAATTGCCACAGCCAGTCGAGGGGTTATTGGCCAAAGTGTGCAGGCGGCGGCCTCGATTTATATAATCGTCAGCTAAAGGTTGTAAATCGCTAGTTACATGCCCCTTTTCTTGAGTTATTCAATATTACACATGACCTGAGGACAGTGTTACCAGGTGTGTGACACATTCTTAATTATGCTACCAAAGAATACTTCTTGTTCAGGGGAAGCATCAATGAAAATGTTCCTTCTTGGTCATGTAAACTAAAACCAATATAGAGATCTGCATAATATACCTGTAATTCAGGGTACGGGCGATCGAGATCTATACGTACAACTAAGGATTGTTTGTGTTGGCCTATGTATCTAAAAATAACTAAACCTGTGTTGATCCCCTATGAACCACCAAAAGCTATGAAACTTCACTGAAGTAAAATGTCAGAGACGTACCCATGTAAGCACAAATATAACGCTCATAGGAAAAGCATTATAAATACACTATAAGCCCTATGCCTTTGGGACATTTCGAGCTATTTCGCGAGCATCATCGATACCTTTCAATACGAATAGGATACCCGGTACATTTTATACAGACTGATGCATATATGTATGATACAAAACAAGTTATTTGTAAGATAAAGGCCCAATATAAAAAAAGGCACTATATCTTCCAATATGTCACAATATGTGCATAGGAATAAAAGTTACAAACATGTCAGAATTCCCATACAGAGAGTAGGCATACATGATCGGTATACATATGTTATACCCCAAAGTTAGCCGATTTCGAAGTTTATCGAATTGTTATTCTATTCATGTAGCCTATATAATAGTATTACTTATTAGTATTATAGCTCGATGTACATCCCCCGGGTACATCCGCCACTGAGGGCGCAGAGTAATATATTTTTCTGGATACATACATGTATAGTACACTACATACGTACATTAAGCTACAAAAAAGTAAGATGCAAAGATGAAATCCGTCTACTCTGGCAACGATTGTTACAGGTATAGAATAGTCCCGATTTTCCCGTGTCACATGATCTTAGAGTACTCTAAGCTATGGTAAACAGAGCAAAACCTTTGCTAAGTCATGATAAACAGAGCAAGACCTTCGGCGTCTCCTCTCTCTGATTGAGATGGTCTTTGAATTTGACCTTTACGTGCCGGGAAAACCGATTAAACATAGAAGAGATGTAACAACAATGTATGTCAATAAAAGAGGATAATTTTCATCCCGTGCTTTTGTTTTCTGATGATTCCCGTTCATGAGGTCATCCTATAGTTATACAGCTCTTTTAAATATCTTTGCCTGAAAGGGCGTATTTAACACAATGGCATTAGCCCCATTAGCCCATAGATGATATAGTCTTCAAACTTTTTTTTTACAGATCAAGGGTCAGAATCAGTGTAAAAAGAGGAGTGACGTGGGAAAAAACTAGAATGAGTAACAGGACACAGCCCCGCCCCACTTTCAATGCGTAGGCCTAGAGGAAACACCAATTAACTACATGTATAGCCTCACACTTTGCAACAACTATAAATAACACGTTCCTAGAATGTTTGAATAAACATGAAGATTACAGATAGAAGCAAGTCATGGGTAGAATGTCTGGTTTGGATCTTCAACAAGATCGAATACACATTAGTCCAAATACATGAGAAATACTAATAACATGAATGCACGGAATAAGAATCGCAGTTTGGAGCGCTAAAGCTAATTCTGACTAAGAAAATATAATTCTTTGGTGGGGAAATCTGGTTTTATGATCTAAGATCTCATTTATTATTCTCTGAAAGAAGATGGAGGCTAAGAATAAGATCATGCCAGTCATCTCACGCCCACAATTCCCAGGTTCTTGCCCCAGATTCCAACTAGGAGTCTATCTAACACTAAAGGCTGAAGTCTCCTTCTTGGCTTCTTGAAGAAATATTTGATCATTCGCACCTGTTAAAACCAATATATACCAAAGACTCAGACTTAGTAAAGCACAAGACCTGGCCATGTCAGAGAGGAAATATGCCTCTACCCTATTATTGTAATGGCAATGACGACCACAATAGCGGTCAGTATGAGTATGTGACCTACCTGTAGACTGTAGTGGCAATATTCCTGCAAAAACTATTGGCGTCCCACACCAATTGTTACCAACGCTCGCGATCCAACTTCTGCACGACCGAATCTGTTAACTTGAACTGTTCCTGGCAATGTAATCCACTGGATCTTCTGGCAGAGATAAGGTTGGAGGTAAAGTAAAGAGTGTGAGTTGTTGGGCAGTGTCAGCCCACACAGTGTCAGTGCCTTTCCTGAGAGGAGAGGATCGGGCAGAGAAGAGGAAGAGTGGAGGAGGAGGTTGTGGTAATGGGAAATGCACCAGTTGAGACTCGCAGGTCTCAACTAAAGCCAGCTCTACACTCGGACCTCACAACAACACGGTAGAGCGGACGACCCAGTTTTGAGTTAGCAACTAGGTCAACTATTGAACAACTTTGCTTCGAAAATGATTTACCGTACCGTTGAACAGAAATCCTCCGTGTGCAATATGATCCGGGAATATGATCGAGCGTCAGCTGTGTGGTCTAATCATAATGTGGAGACCTAGTATTGTACCGGCTAGAATTTGATAAACACACTAGTTAGAGTAGTTAAGAATCGATATTACAATGTTGGTACAGGAGCCCGGAGGAAAATAATGTGAAGGTGATTCTTGGATCATATAGTATATATAATAATTGTAATGTGAAAGAGCAACCGCCTGTAGCTGGGGCGACATGTACCCTGTAAAGTCCGGGAATCGGTGCTTCCCAAGATTCAATTTTATTTGTTTAAATCTCCATGAAAAAAGCATTTATGGAGATATCCATCTGTTTAGGTGGGTATAATTATAGTAAAAACTACTTTTATTTAGACCTAAGGGGGCTATCATTATTTACCTCATAGGGGGGGTATAAGAATTTTGGCTGTCAATCATACACATTTTTGTGACCCCCCCATCCAAGGGTCCCATGTTTTTGTGACCCCCCCTATCAGAGGGTCCCATATTTTTGTGACCCCCCCCCCACCAATCACACACCCGCAGTGAATTAAAATAGTTGTGTTGTGTTTTTCTCGCATCAAGTTACCATAATTAAAAGCAATCCAGGATATTTAAAATCATTTGTAGCGCGACAATCCTCCAGATCGGGAGGTTGTGTGTTCGAACCCCACCAAAGGCTGGTCACTGCAACCCGCTCCCACCCAGAGCATAGGCGCTGTCTGTAGGCCTAATGGGAAGACTATGCCACCTGGTCAAGATTCAGTCACTCAACGACTGCAACTCTGTGAGAGCTACTACAGAATTAGGCCAGAGCCTATGGGTGATACTAGCTCTGCCGGTATCCAGGAGCCCTGGGACAGATGAAAATCAGTATAAGTCAAACTAGGTCAGTAGGAGGAGACTCTAGCCAGCCTAGCTGACTGTCTGACAGAGAGCATGGGAACTGGCCCTGTCATGTATGTCACACACCGAAAAATGGACCGCTACAGACAAGCTAGAGAGAGTAGTATAAAAACAGAAAAATAGGGTATCCCAAAGAATAAAAAGGTGATATCCAAGGGGGGGAAAAAAAAGAAAATTATTGGTAAGAGGTCAAATAAATCTCAAACTAACCTTAGTTATGTATTTCCGATTGTTCTTCACCTCGTTTCTTGCATAGGAATCCCTTGGGTCTATGCTACGCTCCGACCCTTGGGATAGCTCCCCCCTCCAACTTGGTGAAGAACGATCGGAAATACATAACTGCAGTTAGTTCTGTCTCTGTACTCATCAAGCCATCAAGGTATATCCAAGTATTGTTATCCTTTCCCATTCCAAAACAAGCTTTACTTTGGGCTGACTGCATATACCTTTATTGAAGTTTTCATTCTATAATGCCATAGCCACTCTCATTGTTATTGTTGGTATTTTGATTTCCCATGTATCAGCTAATCTGCCATGATATATGTCACAGTCTGGGCATAAAGATGACTTCATCCTCAGATTCATTAATTACAGCATTATTCTCCTCTTTAGTGACTTCATTTACCCTTTCAGCATATGTTTCAGGTTCACATGAATCTGAAACTAGGTTATTGTCTGAGTCAGAATTGTCATCACCTTCTGTAGTTTTTGTCCTACTCTCCCTAGACGCTTCACTATCTTGTTCTTCTTGTAAATCCTTACCCTTAGTATTTTGTCCCTGTCTTCTCATTTCTCTTCTCATCTTTGTTTCTTTTTTATTCGGCATGTGGCCAATTACATGGTCCTTCCTTACAAGAAAATTGTGAGCAAAAGATTTAACTTTGGCTGTCATTTCAAGTCATGTTCTTCTTTTTCAATGAGAACATCGCATTATATGCGCAACTAAAAACCATCAAGTCGTTGAGATTCACTATGTACACAATCAATTGTTTCAGTATATGTTGTGTACTTGTAATGGCCAGACTCAAGAGAGGGCATGGGCTGTGGTACAATGTAGACAGTTTTTAGAATGGAATTGTTTCTGTTCCCACACAAATTACATACCTCATTATTTCAGCTGACACAGTGGAACTCTTTCTACAGCTCGCCAACTTGGCAATGATTATTCATGTGCTCTTCCATTTTTTTAAAGTAATAATGCCTTGGTAGATCACCTGGTGCAGCATCTTTGAAACACTATATTGGGATCATGAACTTGACAACACATGACCATACATATGCAATGACAAAGTTGAGAAATGCTTGAGAGAAAAAGACCATTCTAGAGAAGAATAATTGAACAAGAAAAGTATGCAGCATATTTTGAGGGCAGCTAGAGGAATCAAACGAGACACTGGCAGATGTCTTTAAGAGTGTTCAATCCACTAAAGCCTACTCATACTAAAAGTAACAGCAGGAAGGAAAATAAAAGGAAGTCAGCCAGTTGGAAAAGAAAATAAGATGAGGACAATAGTATAGAGTTACTAAACAAAAGAACTGAACCAGGGAAAGCAATAGAATGTTTTCCAAATGATTTTTCTGGCAAGTCAGCAGTCATGGTTCAACTCAATGCCCTGAATCATAATTTAGAAGGTCTCCTTCGCCCAAAGATGGACAGAAAGCATAAGGACTTTCTCTGAACAAAGACCATCTTTTGTCCTGATGTAGTTCTCAAGTTTAAAAAAATCATGGAAGACTACAAAAATCAAACTGAAAGAACCAAATGGTGCCAACACTTGAAAGATCTGGATGTGTTAGCTTAGAAAGTAGTGACAGTGAAACTGGACATTTCCAGCCAGAATCTCTCCTTTGAAAGGAGAAGTGACCCAGTTCATTTGTTGAGGGAGAAGACAAGCAGGAGTCAATTTGATTTTTGTTTTGTATATTTATGTTACATGTTTTCAAAGTATATCTGGATCAGGTATAAATGTTGAAGTTTTGTTTCTAGTAGTGTTATATGAAAAACCCAGTGGAATCAATTGCTGAATACTTAAACAAGGGCAGAATGTTGGTTACATCAAGACGCCAATTATAAAACTTCTTCCACTCGACCCATAGGGGTATCATTATTTTTTTGCGAACTCCTTGGATTTGTGTTTTTCGCGCTGTTCTCATACCCAAGCGACTACTCACAAGCCCACCTTTCGAAATGAAAATTGGTTGTTTTATTATATCAATCAATTCCTCTATGTCTGTTCCAACCCGTCTCCAATTTTAAACAGTTTTGAGGTGTAAACTTTTTGCTGTTGAGTGCCTCGGCACCATAGAAATGATATGTGAAACACTGAATTCATAGAGGGAAAAAAATTGCGGTAGCAGAAGATATTTTGCGGAATTCTTGGTACTTTAGCCAGTAAAAGTCATTATAGATCTGCATGTTTTTTTAACCGATTCATCACTTAAGATGGTGTGAGGATTGCCTCAGTAAACATTACTAAGACACAGTATTTTTTCAACCCTGATGTTGGTGTGTTTTTGTGACCCCCCCTATCAGAGGGTGCCATGTTTTTGTGACCCCCCCCATCAGAGGGTGCCATGTTTCTGTGACCCCCCCCCATAATTCTTATACCCCCCCCATGAGGTAAATAATGATAGCCCCCTAATCAATAACTTAACTAGGAAGCTGTTAGCATAAGGTCTTGAGGCGCGGACTCATGAAGTAAGGTTTGCCACAGGTCTCCTATTGTCAAACATAAAAAAATCAGCTTTAAATTATTTTCTTCTAGGATCGGCTCAATGAGCTAAACACTTTGAGGGGAAGTAGACTTATAAAGCAACACATACCGTGGTGGCCCGTTCATAAGCCCGGGTTTGTATATGTTTAGACCCCCCTCTTGCCCCGGCTTGCAATTGAGATGGGCTTCTAATCGATAATTAAATTTTAGTGGATTTTATTTTTTCATGACCCCTACACCCCCGGTCTGTATTTGAGATAGGCTTATAAACAGGTCCCGGCTTATAAACGGGCCACTACGGTATAGGCTATATATCTGCATGGTGTGCGAACTTAAAAATGCACTACCAGCTACAAATCTCAATGCAAATCTGCGCAATTTTTCCTTTTGCCACATACACCAAGTATTAGTCGTAGTATACACCCTACCGTATAGGAATAACTGACGACAGGAATAACTGGGATAGATATTCTAACTATTAACCAAGTATATGATAAACCCAAACATGTCCCTGAATAACTAAAAATTCCGAATTCATTAAAAGCATGTAAATAACAAAAGAAGTGGTGCATTATTCAATCGGTGCGCACCGAATGGACGTCCATTGGATCGTCCCTCAGCCAGATATTTAACAGGAATTCCTCTCTGGTTATCATACGTCATATATTGGAAATGAGGGCGCACTATATGCTAATGATCTCAGTTGAATTTTAAGTGCCAATCGTCAGACCAGAGTCATGTACACATGTATAAATATACTGTTATAGAGTCAAAATAATAGTATTTGTTGTCTATTCGTCCTTTTGACGTTTCGCTTGTTCTTAAGAAATAACTAACTTTCTGGAGATGTCATCTCAGGTGACGGTTCGCCCCTCTGGCGATTCGCCTTTACTTTTTCTAACATTATATGACGAATGTACTTGTATGACGAATGTACTTGTATGACGAATGTACTTAGGTGGCGAATTACAACTACTTGGAGGCATTGTACTGTATTTGATTGGCCTGCTTATGGTCCGCATTTTTACTATAAAAGCTGTGATTGTCATAACCAGAATCAGAATAAAACTGGCTGCTAACTTAGACAGAGCTTGTCCATTATTCTACCAACACTCCTAGCCGATTAAGAAGTATCCTCACGAGTAATCTGACAATTTACCTATCAGGCGAGAAGCAACTAAGGCGAATATCTCTAAGTCTTTATTAAGAAGCGAATAACATATCAGGCGAAAGTACAATGGCCTATTCGACATCACCATCACTCGAACATCTGTGGGATGACCAGCCCCAGGGGGAAGACCCCCTTCATCTAATGAGTCAGCAACTGGACGAAAGGCGAAACCGTATCATTGGTGGCAGCGGTGGGATATGTGATGCCCTGGAGGAAGACGGATCCTCCTCATCCATGACGGATCCACATCCCTTCGCCTTAACCCCGTCGCTGGAAGTCACAGTGAATCCCAGACAGTATGAGAATTGGAGAACCTCTCAGCCAGCTCGAGATAGGAGGGTGAGGGTACTGGACGAAGTACCAAAGCCAGATACCAAGCCAAAGCCAGGGAGTGGAGGAGGCATCGCCACGGCCAGGCCAGGACGAAAGGTGAAAGCTTCACCTCGCATCTATGATGGTTCTACCTCCTTGGGCGATTTCCTGAATCATTTCCAGGTAGTTGCCGACCTAAATGATTGGACTGACACAGAATGTGCACTGTACTTGGGCGCCAGCCTCGACGGGTCGGCCCTTGCTGTATTGGAAAAGGTCGACTTAGACGCACCATACAGTTACCTGTTGCTGGTGGAAGAACTAGAGAAACGCTACCAACCTGCTGACCAGCTGGCATTGTACCGCACCCAGTTGAGGCTGAGGAGGCAACAGAAAGACGAGGATGTGAATGTGGTTGCTGATGACATTGAACGAATGATTCGCCTGGCATACCCACGAGTGGACAGAGAGGTGAGGGATGACTTGAGTAGGGATGCCTACATTGCTGCCTTACGTGATGAACGACTGAGACAATGGGTGGTGCAAGCTCGACCAGGGACATTCGCTGAGGCCAGAGCTGCTGCCCTCCATGCTGAAGCTTTCACCCAAGCCGAAAAGGACAGGTACTCTACACCAAAAGGCCAGATCAGAGTCGCCGTGAGTGAAGGGACTAAGAGGGCTGACCCCATGGAGACAGTGTTTGAGAAGATCCTGGAGCGGCTAGAATGTCTAGAGACCAGTAGAAGTCAACCCAGGAGTAGGGGCTGCTTCCAGTGTGGCGAAATGGGGCATTTCAAGCAAGACTGCCCGAATCGGCCAAGACTGCCCGTTGTAGAGGGCCAGCAACCCCAGGGAAACGATCAAGGACAGTGAACAACCGGGATCCTGTCCAACGCATAACCGGTGGGAAGGAGGGATGGATCGCGGTACAAGGGCGATGGGACCCCTCCACAGCAGGAGTGATAGTAGATGGACGATGTAGAGGGGTCATGATCCAGTGGCTAGTGGACACAGGGGCGTGTACAACCATCATTAGCAAGCAAGTCTGGCAGAGCATGAACGAATCACCCCCTCTGAGAGCATCCCCTGTGAGGATAACGGGAGCTGGAGGAATGCCGGTGGATGTGTTAGGGGAAACAGACATTGAGGTGGACTTTGGGACAATGAAAATTCAAATGCCAGTGATTGTGGCTAAATTGGACCAAGGAGGCATACTAGGTATGGATGTGATCAGGAGTAGGAAAGGCCAGGTGGATACAGGCAGCGGTATCATCTGGCTGGAAACCAATGGGACAGTGGCTCCTGAGAGACTGGAAGGCTATGCTTATGCTGCCCATGAGACTACTGTAAAAGCGGGTAGCAGAATGATGATGAAGGTCGAGTGGACAGCTAGGACGGATGAGGACCAAGTACTGATCTTGGAGGATGGAGGATTCGTTCCTGACCTCAGAGTGGCAAGGTCTGTACACACTTCCCAAGCAGGGGGGAGTGTGGCTGAGGTGCTGAACAATGGAGATCAAGACATTCGTGTGCCCAAGGGAAGCAAGATGGCCGTCTGGGTTGAGGGAGAGAAACCCCCACCAGCAGGAGATAGACCTGGGCGAATGAGGATGCAGGAGCAAGAGGAGCAGCTCATGAAAGATCTGTGGGCTCAGACGGATGAGGAACTAGTGCAGAAATGTGCCGAAACAATTGATAATCTCTATCGGCAATTCCTGCATGTATTCTTTGTGGAAGGGGAAGAACTAGGAAGGACTGACCTGGCAAAACACCATATCATGACAGGCACCAACCCACCAGTCAGGAATAAACCAAGACGGGTCCCCATTCATAGGAGACAAGTAGTGGAAACAGAACAGGAGCGAATGGCGAAAGGAGGAATTATAGAACCTGCTTCTGGACCATGGGCTTCGCCAGTGGTGCTGGTAAAGAAGAAAGACGGGGGCTGGCGGTTTTGTGTAGACTATAGGGACCTAAACAAGATTACGAAGAAAGATGCCTACCCCCTACCCAGAATGGATGACACCTTGGACATGTTGAATGGGGCTAGAGTCTTTGCAACATTGGACTTGGCGAGTGGCTACTGGCAGGTCGAGATGGAAGAAGACAGTAAGGAGAAAACCGCCTTCTGTACTCATCAAGGGCTATTCCAGTTCAAAGTCATGCCCTTTGGCCTAGTGAATGCTCCTTCCACTTTTGAAAGACTAATGGACACTGTGCTATCTGGACTGGTAGGAGACCAATGCCTGGTCTACCTAGATGATGTGATTGTATTTGGGAAAGATGTGAAGGAGTGCGCAGAACGTCTGGCTGTGATTCTAGAGCGAATCGACCATGCAGGGCTAGTCGTCAAACCCAGCAAGTGCCAACTATTCAGGACATCAGTTGCGTTCCTAGGGCATGTCGTCTCAGGAGAAGGAGTGGAGACTGACCCGTCGAAAATAGAAGCAGTCCAGTCCTGGCCCATCCCTACTACCAGGGAGATGTTGAGGAGCTTCCTAGGCTTCTGTTCCTACTACAGGTCCTTCGTCAGAGATTTCGCCACGATAGCCAGCCCACTTTTTCAACTAACAAAGAAGGATGTTACATTCGTATGGACTCCAGAGTGTCAGACAGCCATGGAAGAGCTGAGAGACAGACTGTGCACAGCACCTATCCTGAGATACCCAGACGCCAATCTCCCTATGACTCTTGATACGGATGCATCTAATAGTGGTTTAGGAGCCGTGTTATCTCAGCGTATAGAGGACAGGGAAATGGTGTTAGGATTCGCCAGCAGATCCCTGACTAAAGCAGAGAAAAACTATTGTGTCACGAGGAAGGAGCTACTAGCCATCCTGTTTGGTATCAGGAGATATCGCTCATACTTAGTGGGAAGCCATTTCACAGTCAGAACCGACCATAGTGCACTCAAGTGGTTGTTGGAGATGAAGGAGCCCGAGGGTCAGTTGGCTAGATGGATGGAAGAACTCGCCTCCTACTCATTTACTGTACAACATAGGGCTGGAAAACGACATGGGAATGCGGATGGACTTTCACGAATCCCCTGTGGACAGTGCCACAGAGTTGATTATGAGGAGGAGGAAATAGTCACGAGTCGTCTGAGAGTAATTACCTGGGATGTAGGACAGAACTGGGTGGAAGAACACCAAACTGACGATCCACTGTGTGTGCTGTTCAAAGAGGCGGTGGAGAGGGACGAGTGTCCAGGCGAACGTGATCGCATACCTGGGCGCGACTGGAACTGGTTTTTATGCAATTTCCAATCCCTAGCCATCCAGTCAGGACTATTGGGGAGTTGGAGATGGACTGGTCAAGGGGGAAGAGAATGGCGAGTGTACATCCCCGTGTCAGCCCGAGAGGAATTTCTGAAATAAGTGCATGAGGGCCCTCTGGGGGCCCATTTAGGCCGAGACAAAACTTTTAGCAAAGCCCGGAAATCAGCCTACTGGCCGAATATGACTAAGGACAATGCCCTATTCGTCTCTACCTGCATGCCCTGCCAGCAGAGGAAAAGCCCTAACAACAAGAGGAGAACTAAGATGGGGGAACGCCCCCTGAAGGGGCCATGGGAGGAGATGGCCATGGATATTACTGGCCCTTTACCAGAGACTGAACGAGGCAACAAGTACATCTTGGTGGTGACTGACTTATTCTCAAAGTGGACAGAGGGATTTCCCATTCGTGATTTCACAGCACAAACAGTAGCCGACGTCTTAGTCCGAGAAATCATCTGCCGCTTCGGCACCCCCCTCATATGGCACTCAGACCAGGGGAGGAACTTTGAGGCTAGTCTGTTCCAAGAAGTGGCTAGGGTGTTGGGGATATACAAGACGAGAACCACACCATACCACCCAGAGGCCGATGGCCAGACGGAGAAATTTAACTCTACGATGTCCACCATGTTAACAGGCCTAGTGGACGAGGAGCATAGTGATTGGGACTTGTGGGTGTGTTTTGTGACAGCAGCGTACAGGGCCTCTACACACACTACCACTGGCTTCTCGCCTAATTTCCTGTCCCTTGGCAGGGAAGCCAATATGCCCTGGGATGTAGCATACCCAACCCCCGGAGGGGAACTGACGACGAGAGAACATTATGTGAGGAACATGGTCACCATGATGGAAGGAGCCCATTCAATCGCCTTCCAAGCCATGCAAGCTACTCGGCTAAGACAGAAGGACTACTATGATAAGTTTACTAGAGAGACTAAGTATCAGGAGGGCCAGTCTGTTTGGATCTACCAACCCATAAAGAAGATGGGCCGGTCCCCCAAGTTTCGCCAGTATTGGACGGGCCCCTGGCTGGTGGTTGAGGCTCTCAGTGACATGATATACCGGGTCCAGAGAGGCAGAAAACGGCGAGTAGTACATGGAAATGTCATGAAACCAGCCAACATGGGGGAGCGAGTCACCCGTGTATGTTATGACAACACTGAAACTAGGTCGCCGGGGGAAAACCCATTGGCAGAGGAGCCGAGCGAAGCGCCCTTGACTACGAGAAGGGAACCTAGCAACAGTGACCTAATTCCAGAACGAGACGGGCGCCGACCGCAGGCGGCGAGTCACCTAGCAACGCTTCAAACCAATGAGATACATTCTGATACAGGTCCCGCGCGCGGAGCTGTGATAGCGACCTGCCATGACGTCACGTCGCCTGTTCTAAGGATCGAAAGGCGAGAGCGGGAGCCAAACATCCAAATGCAAAAAGGGCATGTAAGGACAATAACTAGGAGTATGAAACGAAAAGAGAAAGAGGATGCCAAAACTTTATGTTCTGACCAAAAAAATCAAATAAAGCAGTTGTGTAACGACCAAGAGAAGGCAGGGAGGCCGACTGCAGAGGTGGCGGGGAGGACTGGCGGCCAGCTTGAAGCCAGTGCAGGGGACTTGTTGCTTAGTAGCAGTTCCTACAAAGTATCAGGCAAGAACAATAAAAGCGATCGGGGCTCGGGTGGCTTTTCAGTTCAACTCGACATGGCTTCGAAGCAACTACATGAGTGTTGTTACCCCACCTGCGATTATGTCACCAGAGATAGGGGCCAGGCTGAGGAACACCAACGAGACAAGCATGATGACTTGATCCTGGGGGTGAAGTGCGATCTCTGCCCAAAGATTGTGTACAACCGGAGAAAGCGAGACCTCATCAAGCATCACCAGAATGTACATCAAGATCAGAGGCTAGACTGGCCTGGGCCGGTTCAGGTGCTAGTGCTCACCTGTCGGCGACCGCTCTCCGGACGAATCGCCACAGAACAAGAGGCGGAGTTTTTCTACCAGGGAATCAGATGTACTCATGATTTCCCAGCTGGACAGAGGGTACAGCCAACCCCCACCCCTGCCGATTCACCCAAGTATCCACCTCAGCCGACTCGCCAGCCCTACCGTCCCCAGGTAGAGCCAGTGACACCTGCGAGGGCCGAGTCACCGGTGCAAGACGGGCTGCTACAGGAGTTCGCCCTGGAGGCGATTGGCCAGACTCCGGGAGTAGTTAAAGTGACAGACCTGACTGACTCCACCATTCCCCCAAGAGCTGTGAGAGTGGCTAGCAAGATGATTAGGCCTGCTTCGCCACTGCCTCCCCAACAAGTAGGTCTAGTGACGTCTGAGACCACCTTCAACGGGCCAGTAGCACAAGACGAGGGGCCGCAGGAGACGGCCACACCTGATGCTGACCAGTCGCCAACCAAGAGTGGATCGCCTGTGCTTCCCACCTCCCCTGTCCGCACCCCCCCTGCTTTCCCCCCAGAGCAGTCCCAGTCGCCAGGTGGACAACTGGCACTGGAGGAAGTCCCACCCCCTGTCAGACAAGAGCCTTCTGTCCTCCATACCCCTCCTCCCCCCTCTACCCCCCAAGGCCAATCGCCAGGAGAACGCCAGCTGCAGTGGAGTCTGACCCCCAGGACCTGTGATAGCCTGAACCAGCTGGTCACTGAGACTGTCAGAGACGTTGCCCCTCCCCCTCACACCTCCCTCAAGAGTGGATCTGTTTTTAGACCGGAGTTAGGACTGCCCCAGTGCAGCCCTATGATAGTGCCAACCAACATCCTTCTGGACGAAGAAGACGGGACTTGGGAATTGTTGGAAGGTACGCAAGTGTGTAAGCTTGCTTACAAGCGTACTTTCAAGTGGGAGACTATCGACCCTCTTCTTCCCTCCCCCAATCCAGAAGGACCACCACATCTCCCCGACTGGCCTGGTTTCCCTCGGCGAGTCAACCGCAGCAAGGTCAAGTGCCGACGGATGCTGGGACACTTTCACTGCACCCAAGAGGTGTCTGCCACTTACAGGCTGGAGGAAGAGGATGAAGACATGTGATTGAGAGAACAATTGTGTTAGTTAGTGTTGCTTCTCTCTAGAGTGACTAGTTTTAAAACTTGGGACGTTTTCCACCATATCTACTCCATCGAATTATTCCAATGGACGCTTTGCTGTGTGATTTTTGCAGAGACGATGAACAATAAGGTATGCTGAACTGTGATTAGAGACAATTATCTCCGGTGCTTCTTGACTACTGTGGCAGCTGATTTCCAGAACAGTATTGATATTTATCTTTTCTTACGGGTCAAGAAAGCTAGTGGGGGGGGGATAATGTTATAGAGTCAAAATAATAGTATTTGTTGTCTATTCGTCCTTTTGACGTTTCGCTTGTTCTTAAGAAATAACTAACTTTCTGGAGATGTCATCTCAGGTGACGGTTCGCCCCTCTGGCGATTCGCCTTTTCTTTTTCTAACATTATATGACGAATGTACTTGTATGACGAATGTACTTGTATGACGAATGTACTTAGGTGGCGAATTACAACTACTTGGAGGCATTGTACTGTATTTGATTGGCCTGCTTATGGTCCGCATTTTTACTATAAAAGCTGTGATTGTCATAACCAGAATCAGAATAAAACTGGCTGCTAACTTAGACAGAGCTTGTCCATTATTCTACCAACACTCCTAGTCGATTAAGAAGTATCCTCACGAGTAATCTGACGATTTACCTATCAGGCGAGAAGCAACTAAGGCGAATATCTCTAAGTCTTTATTAAGAAGCGAATAACATATCAGGCGAAAGTACAATGGCCTATTCGACATCACCATCACTCGAACATCTGTGGGATGACCAGCCCCAGGGGGAAGACCCCCTTCATCTAATGAGTCAGCAACTGGACGAAAGGCGAAACCGTATCAATACCTATAAACATAAGGTATAAGGTATCAGTGAGAGTGAGAAACTTTCTAATATATAGGACCATATACCTCGAAGCAATCCAGCTCACTGATCAGGCAGTTGTTGTCAGGTGAGAGGGTAGTTGGCTGGGAGGGATATTGGGTCTACTCAATAAAAACTAACAATTGAAGTTTCAATAACAACAAACAGTTGGAGTTAGGGTTAGGGCCTTAGGGCATGCTAGAGTACTCAACTCTGTTCACTTACGGCCTTGGACAATTATATTCTCTAAGTGAACAGTGTCTTGTACTCTATCCTACACATACATAGACCCTGCGCACACGCATGCATGTGACTAGGGGTTCCCCACTACCCCTCCTGCCTTGAATGGGCACTTACAGGCCAGTCATGCAGTGGTATGCAGAGCAAAAACCGATACCGAATTTGTTACTTTTAATTAGTTTTTCTTCATTTAAATTGTTTCTCCATGACATATGGTAGCTTTAGAGTGTTTATCTCAAGAATAGTCATTTCAATTCAGGATCTTCCACAGCTGGTAATGCATCTTTAAGGACACAGCCTGCATTGCTCCTCGATCCCCTACTTGGCTAGGGACGAAAAATTTGTTTAGTTAGATGTATATACTTCCCCCCTACATACTACAAAACTACCAATTTCATGTAATTGATGATTACAAACAGTAGTTTAGCATACATTTAGTATACTTTTTTACCTGCCCCCGAGCTCATATATTTCTAACGCTCTCGCGTATGCCTATAGCCAGGGCGCGGAGGAGCGGGGTGCGGGGGGGGGGGGGCAAGAGAAAATCCTCTTAAATTCTTATTTTTAGGGCCTTATATTAAAGTGGCTAAGATAGTTAAAATGAGTAGTCATGGAATAGTGTGAAACTTTGTCAGTGTAATCATATATAATAGGTATAGCAATATCTGAAGTATTGAATATCAGCATTGCGTTTTTTATTCAATGATTAGTGAATATGTGTAATGAATGGGTCAGGACATAAACCCATGTCGAATCCATGAGGAAATGGCTTTGGAGACCAGGAGGTGCTGCCAGATTTAGCCCTGGTGGCAGAATGCCCTTTGTACTGACCAGTGCCGACCTGGGTGTTACATAATTCCAGATGTCAACCCAACTGCCACTTTGAAATTTCTGGTTGGCAAGCAAAAACGGTTTTGCTCAATATATATAGCAAATATCTCATATAATATGAATTTCATAGTTTTGATATTCACAGGAGTTAGTTAGGTAGGGTAATGTGCACCAAATACTAGCAAATGAAGTCGAAATTCCGTTACTCGATAATCTAGCCAGCAACAGTGAGAAGTGTTATTCTGCCAATACATTTATATATGAATAGCATATTCGATTCCTACTGCATGAAATCATGCTGAACTGCAAGCTGATTGTTCCCGTACGCCTATATAAATTTAGTTTTTCTCAGGAACCGCTCTATTTTAAGAGCAAGGTCCACCTTCAACCTAAGAACTTCTCAAAATCGGTTCTCCGATTAATTTAAAAAGAATTGCACTTCAATATCCCGGAAGATATAATAAGTAAGAACCTGTCGTCAGTGTAAAGCGGTCTGACAAAATGGTGTTGATGCAAAGACGATGGAATTGCCGGCGATGCACATCGATGAGGAGGGCTATCGGTGGTGGCATCATCTTGGCATCGACAAGGGAAAAAAGCTCGGCAACTATAGAACTAATTTTCATGCTCTTATATGTGGAATCTCATCGACTTCTCATCGCCAGTACTCTTACCAATGCAATATTTACATCGCCGGTCATGGCTGGCTATTGCCGAAGGCATAGCGATGGCAAGTCGATGCAATAAATTTCACAAAAATCTTATCGATTACCTCATCGCCAACGGTTTTGTCAACAGTGGCCGGACCGCTTAAACCTGTACTAAAGACTGACACACTTCTGCAACACACACTCAAACGACAACAAACTCTTCTTGATTTAATTATCATGACATTTTCGAATCTTAAGATATTTCTCACTGCAGAAATTATATTTGTATTGAATATATATGACAATTAGCTCCATTAATATGCCTCACTATTAAATTGTAATATGTACATTTGAATAAGTTTTTTAAATTTTGAATCAACTACTGTCTACTACAATCAAAATAGTTTTAAGGAACGTGAGAAAGGTCTTGCAAGTTTCCAAGGTTTGCAGATGTCACCCAAATTGATTTCTGGCAATATTCAGACAAAGTCATGTTTCATGGGAACTATTATTAATTGTGCATTTAGTTGTCTGAAGTTTCAAAGTGGGTTTAATATTATTCCCTAATATGAAGCCCCCTCCACAACTCTTGGCTGGGGGCCTTGCCCACGTACCTCTCTTGGCAAGGTTTGATATGGAACTAGAAAATATTTGCAGTGAACATTAATTTTGAGAATAGATTTATTCACATCTATGCTTTCTCCATGACGAATAACCCCTTGATATTCACGTTGAGTAACTCAATATATCAAGTTATTTTTTTTTGTTACAAGACGTTTGATATATATCAAGTTATGCTCGTTGTCAGGTTGGTTGATTTCATTTTCAAGTGTCTCCATCTAGAGGAAACCATGGAAATGTCGATGCGCCAGGAACAGCATAACTGGAACTTTTTATTTTACACCAGTTCCCGCCACAAATATGTATAGTTCCGATCCCCATCTATCATAATTCTGAATAGGGTGCATTTCCCTCGACAGTGATCGATGTATTAATTTTTTTTATATGATTACATGGCCAAAGAGATTAAGGAGTACAACTCCTGCAAAATTGCCTTCTTCTAGGTTTGATAATTTGTTTTTCGGCGATATCTATCGTCATGATTTCTATTGCCTTTGAAACCCGTTAGAACATTGTATGTGCAGACTCTACTTGTTATCATGACATCAGTTAAACATGATTCGTAACGGTGAACCTACAAGAGATTCTAAAAATGTTGTTTCTAACAAATTTGTAACCCAAACGGCACGACATATATAATCATCTAACTCTCTCGAAATATGATTTGAGAAAAACAAGTAACATAATTTATATAAAGGTTGGCCAACCGAAATAATCACATACGGTTGCCTCAAGGAGTTGAAAAAGTGAAGGATTTTAGAGAGGATTAATTATCTCACGATGTCAAGACCTGTGTGAAAAAGTATAGAGAACAAGAATACGCATGTTCATAGTATGTACATCCTTTATTATTCACTAAGCTTGGTCCATTACATGAGATACTCAAGCCTGGTTTTCTTCATTCTCGTTGCTTACTACCATCTACACATATTTTGTTTGTATTTCTGTCAGACTCGAGGCAAATTTACTTCCATCCCTTTGATGTTGAAAGGATAAAGAGAACAATCATCGCTAGGACAGGAATACCACATTTCAGTGCAGTAACACTGAATTTATATAAGATGTTGAGTAGTCGTTAAAATGAGATGATTTCTTGAGTTGATTTTTAATTCATAAAATATAACCTAGAAGATAGGAACGTCTACGCTGTCTGGCGGAGGGGCCTTTTGGTATGGCAAACCTTGCTTTTGGCGCTCCTTTTGCATTGCTAGATACCGCTTTGACTGAAAAACAAGTAAAAGGAAAATATAAACATGTGATACAACGTAAATACAAATGCCGTTAGTAGAACTAAGGGCCTGGTCACATGTGCAGGCTATAATGATATCAATAAAAGAAATTAACAAGTTCCACGCTCACCGTCTACGACAGATGTAAACTTTTCAAGTTTAAATGAATGTAATCATACTACATACTAGGTCACCTCAATAATAATAGCTGCTCAGAAATGTAGTTGTAAGGTATAACTATGTTTGCACATATGTATGTGTCCAAAGAAGTTTACCAGTAACCTCTAACTTGAAAAGTAAAAATCAGAGAGACATACAGAGTTTAGAAAAAATAATTTTATTTTGACTCAACTTAAAGTGACTCTTCTCGCTGTTCTATGCTCAAATCACAAGTAACGGAATTTCTACTTAATATTCTAGTGTTGTGCATCTGAACCTACCTAACTAAACCCTTGAGAAGTCAAAATAATATAATCCATAGTGATAGTTTAACAGATATTTTACCGTAAAGAAAGCGAATTTATTTCTAGCTACCGAGTTTGACGGGTTGTTTGCCATGCCTGTACACAAACAGGCACGGTTTGTGACTCATTTGTAAAGTTTGGATGAAAGATCAAATAATAATTTATCAAAGAACTGAATCTGCAAGCGAGAGGGCTAATTTAGAACCAAAAAATAGGTATGACACTGTCCATATTGCAATTTGAGATCGGTTGACAGTTCTCCTCAGCCTATATTGTGACCCAGTTCTACAAATTGAACGCCATCATGGCATGGAGTGCCTACGTGAGGGGCGAGGCAAGAGTTTACAAAAGGATTGTATTTTCGAAGCAAATGGGAGAGCTAAAAGTAAAATAAGATCATCATTAGACTAAGAAGGTTTGATTTAGTTGTTAGGGGCATTTCAAGGCGATTCTTGACTACTCCCAAACCCGTAGTTTTAACTATCTTAGCCACTTTAACATGAGAACATGTTAAGGGATATTGTAGGAAGTAAGAATCTAGAGCAAAAGAATTAGGAGGAAGAGGGAAAGAAGGAAGAAAATAAGGATCCACCCCCCACCCCACACACACACCAACAACCCCCATTAAAATAGCACTAAGTGTTAAAAAGAAATGGTAGAATGGATTTCTAAGTCACCCATGTATATTTGGATGGATAGGGAGACTTGTGATTATTGTCTAAACTTAGATACAATCTTTTATCGTTTTACAAAAAATATATCCCAGATGCTAAGGGAACTCACAGTTTTAACTTTGAAGGCGCACTCCATCCAATCTTCCATATATTTCTTGCAGTGTTGCTCTTCATTCTTGGCTCCAACACGCCCAGCGCACCTCACGTAGTCCATCTCAAAGTCCTTGCAATGTCCACCCTGGTGGGAAAACCAATGCTCAGATAGTCGTGTGAAGGGTAAATCAATAATAGGTAAGTCATGAAGGTCACCTATCCTACGGTCGTGACCACGGGTATCTTTGGGCATCGCCATGATGAATCTGAAAGTATATGTGGTGTTTTTTTGTTAAGTTGTTATTCTCGCAGAAAAAAAATGTTTCTCTAGAAAAAAGAAAAGTTTCTAGCATTTGATCACTAAGCCTGATTTGTTGCCATTCTCAAATCTAAACCGGGGTCTAATATATATAAGCATGTGATGTAGGAAGCAATACGAGTTATCCGAATTCGGATTTGGTGACCAGTGGAGAGGGGCCAAAGCAGAGGGTCATGGGTAAATTTGACCGGAACTGGAGCCAAGCCACATGTGTTTACATTATGTGGGTACAGACAGGTTCCAATGGACGCAGAGAGGGACCCTTAATAAAAGTCATTTTAGAGGCAGAAAAACATCTAATATTACCACCAAACTTGATCATATATGAGACAACACCATGCCCTATCTTCATATTAATTTATTTTCCTTAGATAATTATGGAAAACAATTATTAGAACAAATGACAACAGGTCATTGGATGCGCTGTATGTAGGTGCAGGTTGAGTGCATGATGCATGCACCTGTGCACTGTGTGTGAGTGTGAGTGTGTGTGGAGGCACATAAGTACAGCTGTGGTCAAGAGCCCCACCCACCCTCAGACTGGCCCCGCTCTCTGTAAGAAATGAGTGCCAGCTGTTGATGGATAATTTGGATGTTCCGTATTGGAACATGGGGGGGGGGGGGGGGGGGGGGGGGGGGGGTGTTTTCTCAAAACACAATATGCGAAGAGGCAAACATGATAACTATAGCTAAGTTGTGTTATAAAGTACAAAACTAGTTTTCCATGATTAATTAGCCGCATTAGAAAAACTTACACCTACTTTGCCCTTGTTAGAGGCTTTATTTGGATTCAATTTCATAGACTGGTACTGACTTGAGAAAAGACAATGAGAAGAACATAGAATACATAGTGAGTGCAAGATATTTTTTATTGCGACTCTGAAACAGGCAACCGGATCTCTCTCCTGACAGCCGTACTAGATGCAAGGCGGTAGGTTTCCAGTTACAAATATAATTGGGGACTCTTAACTGGGTAACCAGATCTCTCTCCTGACAGCCATATTACTTTATTATGTGCAAGAAGGTAGGTTTCCACACGGGATATTATTTGAGAGAAACAAAATCAGGAACTAATCAGTGGATGTCAAATGTAAAGAGTCCAGAGAAGGGGGCAGACCTAGACAATCCTGCATTTGCATATTAATAAAAATAGATTGCAGGTGCAAGATATACTTTTATGATAATTTGAATCATTAAATCGCCTTCGGCTACACATGGAACTTTATAGATAATACATTCGTGTTCTCCATTCTCCTCAATCACCACAAGAAGAATGGGGCATTAATTGAATACACCCAAAATGCGATGAATCAAGAGGTATGCCTAGTGTTTATATGCATGTTCTCAATAGCCATTCTCATTGGTCCAGAAGTATCCGCACAAGATAGTTTAGGTGCACGGTAACGATTTTGCATGGTTAGTTTAGTAAGTTAACCATATAAATTGTTTAATGACAGCATTGATATGTGCCCGCCGTCCCACTGCCATTACTAGCCGGGAAACCTGGCCACTAAACATTGTGTTGCCATTCAGAAAGAAGGGTTGTCAATGGTTTTGCCTGGCCAGGTCTGCCGGCGATCTAATAGACGCCTGCAGACAATTAGATTCTATACTTTTTTTTTTTTTTTTTTTTTTTTTTTGTGTAAAAATAACTTCTATTCAAGGTACCTGCCCTCGAGGCTCATACAAAACTATCGCTCTCGCGTACGCCTAACCAATTTTGAAGAACTACTTTCCACTTTTAACTGGAACATTTGCAATAAAACTTTACTTATAACTAAGAACTTTCGACAACTGACGACTACCTTAATTTACAAGGATACAAGACTAAGATGGTCCAACCTGCTTTCTATCGTTCACATATTTTCCAGGATGGCATAAACGGCCTTTATATACCTGTCGACCTTGTCGACCCATCTACGACTAGAAATGGTAAAAGCTGCATTGTAGATTATAGCTCTATACCTGACTCTGACCTCGCTTAACCCATTGAGGGCGGGCTGATGCCTCAAGGCATCAACATCAAAATGGCTTAGTGGACGGGCTGATGCCTCAAGGCATCACACATAATTTGGCCCAGGGGACGGGGTGATGCCTCAAGGCATCAATTTTTTATATAAATTGAAGGGGGCATAACTTAATAAAAAATGAACAGATTTTGATGAAATTTGAAATATATGTATACAAACACATTAGAAATATTTTTATAGGTGTGTTGTCATGGAGACAATAATGATGACGTCATAACTAACATATGTAAATGCTGGAAAGTGAATTTGGAGCAAGGTTGCCCCCATATTGCACCCAATTGAGACCCATTATTTTAATTATTGAAGACCAAATTCTAGAAATTATGAAAAAATATGATCAATAACTGTTTACACCTATTAAACGATGTACATATGACACATATTATTTGAAGAAAATAGTCCTAAAGTGTTTTTGAACCCTAAACCTCATGTTAAACACCCGTCCTGAAGCCCAAAAAGGGGGAAAAGGGCCCCCGTCCACCAGGCAAAAATATGTGTAAACTGCCCCCGCCCTGAATGGGTTAAGAAGGCTTTAACACATAAAGAGTTATTATAAAATAACCTCTGCCGATTAATGTAATTTTTGGCCATTAACAGGAATCAGTTGAAGAACAAATTATATCGGCTTTTGCCCAAGTACCCTAGCAGAATACTGCAATCGTTTACACCGAAGTAAAAGACATCTCTAAGGACATGGCTCTGTCTAAAAAGATCAGCTAAGTAATCCCAAAAGACCTTTACCGCTGGACAGTAAATGAAATAATGGCGCAAATCATCCTCCTCAATACAATAATTACAAACAGGTTCATTTTTTATAGAAATGTTTTTCAAGTAACGATTACAGCATATAGTCCTGTGAATGACTCGGTACTGCAAGGATTGTAGCCTCGGTTCAGTACTTGCAATGAAAGGAATCTTAAAGATGGACACCAGAATATCCTTTTCAGGATCTACATATCTTTCATCAAGGACCGGATCCCACGCCCTCAGCTTGTCATAGTCTGGGGGGTCTCTTTTGACCAACTCTCGGACAATTTCTTTACTTGAACAATTGTAGATGTTGAACTCCTTATTGTCTATCCTAAAGGCTTTAAACTTCAAAGTTTGATCTTGAGGCGCCATTCCCCTTACCCACACCAGCCAATCCCTTGGAATGGCATCGCACATATGAATAACATCAAGAAAAGTACACGGCACATTGTAGGATCTACTAATTTCGTGGCATGACATGCCCTCACCATTTGGACTGAGAATATCTCTGATGCGGACAATCCCCGCATTTTCCCATGCTATCTGATTCAACCTTTTTTTCCCAATTTTGATTAAGTTGTTATCATTAAGAAGTTCGTTGAGCACATCTTCTCCCGTGGTTGGGGTCTTCCTATAATACAGTTTTGACCAAATGTCGAACATATCTTTATAGAACTCGTCCAAGTGATTTCTTGGTCTATCCCTTCCCAAGAACAATCTTGTTATGTCTGTATCATGGAAAGCCTCCAAGATTTTAACCCATTTAGAATTTGGTCTATTCAAGGCTCTCTTAATCCACATTATCCTATTTGACAAAATGATTTCCTTAATACATCTTAAGTTGAGACCTCCGTCCGGGATGTCTTGTTTGAGGAATTTCATGCCTATCTTAACCTTTCTCGAGCCCCAAATAATTTTTTTGGTGACTTTTTCGATCTCTTTTTCCATATGGACATCTAGCTTTATACATCCTAAGATATACTGAACTTTAGGGAGGACTAAGGAGTTATTAACAATCACCTTACCTTTTATGGAAAGATGTCTATTGGTCCACGAACCTACCATACCATTCATTTTCTTAATTAACACTTCAAGATTCACCTTGTTTACGTCGATGTTACATTTAGGATTTACAATCTTCACTCCCAGGATTTCTATTACATTATCCCATGCAATGTTTTTGGCTTTCGGGCCTATGAAACTCATATTACTCACATTGATTCCACATGTCTTCTTTGCATGGAGTTTTAGACCTGAGGCTCTGCCGAACCTATCTAGTATACCCATTACCGTATCTAACGATTTCTCGTTTTGGAGGAGGAAAGTGGTATCGTCGGCATATTGTACGATGCAATTTTTAAAACCAGCCAGGTCTATACCTTCGATTTCTTGCGTTTGTCTTATCTTACTCGCCATCAACTCCGCTACCACTGTGAAAACGGCAGGTGAAACAGGGTCCCCCTGCTTTACGCCTCTACATACATCAAAGAATTCTGATCTTTTACCATTATTAGTGAAAGCTGAAGATGAATTTTTAAGAAGGGTTCCAATCCAGGTGCAAATGAAAGGTGGAAAATCGAACTTTTTAAGTGCTTTATCAATGAACTCCCAGCTTACGGAGTCGTAAGCTTTTTGGAAGTCCACCGCAACGACCAAACCATTACCTCTTCTTTTTTTAACAAAATTAACAGTATCCTGGATCCTTCTAACTGCTTCTCCAATATACCTTCCCCTAACGAACCCATACTGATCCTCATCAATAATCAACGGTAGGACTATATTAATTCTTTCCGCTAGTTTTTTGGCTATGATCTTATAGTCCACGTTAAGAAGCGTGATCGGCCTCCAATTTTGAATGTATCTAAGATCAGCATTTTTTTTCGGGATAACTGAAATGATACCTCTTCTCTGCTCCCTAGCCATCATTCCCTCATTCTGGACGGTTGACACCATCCTTACAAACAGGGTTTTTAACTCAATCCAGAAGGTTTTATAGAATTCTACAGAGAAACCGTCGGAACCAGGGGCCTTACCATTAGACATTTGCTTAAGAGTGATATACAATTCAGGAGCCTCTATTGGCCTGGCTAGCCTTGCTTTTTCATTTTCTGGTATACCCCTAACTTGAGAATTCAAAAAGAAATCTACATCATCTTCACATGTGTCCCTTTTCTTATATAACTCAGAATAAAAGTTACTACCCTCCCTGAGGATATCTTCTGGGTCTGATACTATGCCCTCTTCAGTAATAAGAGTAAATATGGTTTTCTGATCTGCATTGTGTTTTTCCAAACCCAAAAAGTATTTGGAGGGCTTCTCCCCCTCCCTTATCCACTTGGCCCTCGACCTAAGGAGAGCTCCTTCTGCTTTAATCAAATCAATCTGAATCATTTCGGGCTTAATCATGTTTATCTCTACTGCCTCTTCCTGAGAAACTTCCGGTTGAGCGTCTAGTTCCTCCAGCCTCTTGAGCATATGGCCTTTCTTAACCCTTCTACGCTTCGCCATGTCTGCCCCTTTCTTACAGAATACCTTCTTACATTTGTCTTTTAAAACCTCCCATGTGAGGATAGGACATACACCTTCATATTCAGATTCAATGTTTTTAATAGTCAGTCTTATATCCTCAACCACCTGGTCATTTTCAAGAAGCTTGTTATTCAACTTCCAGGCTGACTTACCTCTTTTAACCTGGTCCGTCTTAATATCAAGACATAACTGTTTATGATCAGATAGGGCAGTGTACTGACATGCAGCTTTAACGACTCTACTTTGAATATCACCGCTCACAAAAATGTAATCAATTCTAGATCTCTGTCTCTGACAGTTTCTTGACCATGTGTGCTCGTTTACACCACTCTGACTAAATGAGTCGCACAACTCAAACCTTGCAACTAATGACGCAAGGGATATTGACATTTTCGCTGAGGGTTTGTTCAGTATGTCGATGTTAAAGTCACCCAAAATTATTAGCTTCTGATACTCCATGCTACACAACATATTATCAATTTCAGTAATCACTTCTGCTTGCTGCGCCTTAAACGTTGATGTGGGTAAATACACAGACATTATACACCACACTTCGTTTTCTATTTCGATCAACATATACACTATCCTACCATGTACATCTCTACCTCTAGCAACAATTTTATAATCAATATCACGGGAACATAACAAAGCCACCCCGTTAGCATTAGATCTTCCGTGGCTAAAAACCATTTTACCACCCCACTGGCGACGCCACACCGCTTCTTCAGATAATTTAGAGTGAGTCTCTTGAAGCGCGAAGAAAGTTTTTTCTTTTTCGCTGAGTATATTAAATATTGCTTTCCTCTTCTTAAGTCCTGATATTCCATTACAGTTGAAAGAGAAGAACGACAGCTTACAGTACTCTTCTTCAGGATCTAGGTTAAAGTCCGCATACTGGGGTGATGAAGGAAGACACTGGCTTAAGCCCTCCACGGAGTCGGCCATAATGAGTGATTAGGACCGATTGCCCCTGCCAGCTCCGCTCATGGAGCCCTCGCTTCCTCTCTCTTCCTCCTCTGGAGCCTGATTCTTTCCCAACAAGTACCCATAATGTTTCCCTGGGCAGGCCATTGGTCAGGCTTAACAGCATCTTCACATCTCAAGCCAAGACCTATTCCCCACCTCTCATCACGAGGCGAGGCTTCTCCTAGCTTTTTGTTGCCTGTTGCCTCCAGATATTCCGCAACGTATTGGTTCTGGGCTGCTTTGGCTCTAAGCCCTATACACACTAACTCCTCTATATTAGCGAACCAATTGCGATAGTCCTGGGAGTCCTCCTTTTTGGCTTTATCCAGTACATCCTTGCACACCATCACACTATGTGCATCGAGAATCGACTGCGCCCTCGCCGCATCGGCTGTGGCTTTCAAGCAAGAATGGGCCAAATATTGCTCCATGCTAGTGAACAAGTAACCCCCCGAGAAAAACTCTACTTTATGGTGGTTGGATAACGGAGAATCTTTGCCATAAAAGACGAAGGCCTCATCACTCTCTGCTTTAGCCAGAGAAATAGGATTAAGCTCCGTGGGAAGAAGATGCATTTGGTTATAAGGGATAATGGAGCTGTCTATAAACAAGTTGCCTCCAAATTGCTTGACATCCTGGTAAAGGCCCGATCTTCTAGCCTTTCTGACGATATACTCTGCTCTAGAGACTCTTTCCCTGAGCACTTTGGGCAAATCTCTCTTCAAATATACTCTGTGCCCTGTGCCTGAAAACTTATAGTTTTTGAGAAACCTCTTCTTAGCTAGACACTCCGCTGGTACGTTGGGATTCTCAAAAATCAGCTTGATATGGGGACCTGCACGCACAATTTTAAAATCACAGTCAATTCGAATCCCCAGGCCTTCAGTAATGACCTCTAAGGCTACTTTCCTGATAAGCAGTTTGTCATCGCCAGCTTCTTGCCTATCGACGCCTTCAATGATCAAGTTATTTTCCAACCTTCTAGCCTCTTCTTCAAGACGGTCCTGGGCGTTTTTTTCAGTCTCTTCCGCCATCTGAATGAATGTCTCATCATTTCTCTTTACACACACTTGTCGAAGAACAATAAGCTCTTGCTCCTGTTTCTTGAGCCTAGCCTCCAGTTTTAGGATGCGGGTTTCATGGGAATCAGCTACCTCAGCGACCCTAACTATCTCCTTGCCCTGCTCTTCCACCGTTGCGGTGACCTCCGCCACCCCGTCAATCTTAAGGTTTAGCCTGGCCTCCATGGCAGCCAGTTTAATGCACATACGGTTGAATGGATCTGTACTCACATTTTTTTCATCACTGTCAACTTCCATGTCTACACCTTCTGATTTAGTCTTTTTAGACGAGTGTTTGTTCGGGTCCACTTTGTTATGAGCCATCATGAGATTATGTGTGAGAAACTATAAAGAGTCTAGAGTCTATATCCTCCTCACCTATAGTATAATCTATCCTGTCCACGGAATGAGGTCAGGACGCTATCCCTTCGCGCCAAACTTAAACTGACCACGAGCCCACTTTTCTCCTCCTGTGGGTGATAATACAGCAAGCACACTGTCCAGAAACTTGCTAGAGAAATGTACATTCACACTGCTACTAATTAATGTCCACTGTTCTATTTTTACAAGTTCACAATCCTTTAGTCTAGGGGCGTCAGAACTCTGAGGAGCGCTGGGTCCTCCTGTGTCCCTCCTGGGTGGTGGGCAATAATAAATCCAGTCCTAAGCAAGATGGCGAAAGGGAAGATACACCACGTTGGTTTGAGAAAAGTCACTCTACTAGCTTCCCACCTTTCGGACATTCGAAATAAACATTCGATGCAGGATCCTTGACGTCAAAGGGTTTCTCTTAGCTTCAGAGAAATCTGCCTACTCCTTTAAACCAACGAAACCACTGATATTACACAGCCTGCGCCGCACTATCAACTTTCCACCGTGCTCGGTAAACCGGAAATCGATTCTATACTTTGTTATCAATGTGTCAGCTGGAATAATTTAAGAAATCCATTGGTGGACCAGAAGTTGGTGTACGCATGTAGAACGAATGGCTGTTGATGTTGGTGTGCGCGGATAGCGAGCCAAGCATGTGGAGGGTGATCGGACGGGTCACATGATCGGGGTTGGTAGTGTTTGTGTAGCGCTAAATAAAATTATAATGTAACTCCAGTTTTGTTTGTTTTTTTAAATATAGGCGCATCCAGTACTTCCCCCAGTAAAAGTTGTCCATTAACAGGAGTGATGTTGATAAGAGAGTAACAATCGCGGGGTTTTACTGGATAGAAAGTCTGAAAAAGACAAATCCCCTAGGCGAGTGGTACTAAGTGGCGTGGAACCCGATTTATGTGGCATCGTTCGAAAAGATCAATAACAAGCTACACTTTTGTAAACAAAACACGGATGGATGCCAACCGTAAAGTGGTTAGCTTGTAAGCTTGTGTAAGACTTCCAAACGGGACTTTGACCAACTGACCCGCCCTCTAGAGGGCGGCATTAGCCCACTTCTAAACCTCCTTACGTTGCCCAAATAATCAGTGTCATTTCCCTCTTATACAAGACTCATATGCATGGCCCTGTTTTCTATGAATTCCCATGTAAATGGGCACCATTACATCGTCTGAAAGGCAAGTTGTGTTCCTCCTGATGACTTTTTATGGGACAACTTATGTATAATATGGTACAGGAAAGTAGCAATTTTAAATATAAAAAGTTGCGTCCAATTTGTTTTGAGTCCCACCCCTCTCGGACCTCCTCCCCTCTAGTACACGCCATGTTTACATAGCTTCATTACTAGCCACTGCCACCAGGGTTCACGAAACACGGTCGCCCGCTCGCCCCAGGCGACCAGAATTGGGTAAGGACTAGTAGATCCTACCTGGCCACTCATCCTGTGGGCGAGTGAAAATTTTGGGGGAATTGAGACCCTTTTTACCTACTCTAAAGGCCTGCCGAAATATTGCATTCATAGGGTTTGAAATTAATGTTCTGATCATGCATTTTTGTGCGGAAAATTAATTTAAAGTTACATGAATAAATATATACTTTATTCTTTACTTTCTATCAATTATGAGGTATCTTAATTGTTATTCAATACATTGTCAGCCCCCTGTCCCTGCCTCAACTTTGCAACAAAAGACGCTGAAAAAGCTGAGGATATTGTAAGGACTACCAGATTTCTATAAGGACTAGTGGTTTTATAATCTACTAGTCCTGTGCCGTGGGCGAGTGCATGATGACCATGTTTCGTGAACCCTGGCCACCATTACATAACACCCACGCTCACAGGCTTGTTGACAACATGTAGGCTATTTATAGGGTGCCTTGTGGAGGGTAGCTTGTGGAGCCTAGTCATCACCATTGGTGGTGAGTAGATGTGGTGGTGGATGGGTTCTATTTCCGTCGAAATAACAAACCCCAACACCCAAAAACAGAGAAAAAATCAGTAAGTAACACCACCCAAAAATACTGGCGGGTAAAATTTCTGGACATTCTGAATGTGAGGTTGATCCCAAGAATAACAGACTTGGCCCAGAACCTATACGCCTCAATACTGACCAGGAAATGAAAAATTGTATGAGCTAAATAGCCTAAAATCACACTAACTCTTATCCATATGGCATAGCAAAACCAATCCTAACCCTAAAATTGGTGGTCCTAGGCCTAAGCCTAAGGCTAAGTCAATGAAATGAGTAGAGGATTTTGGCCCTGGGCCGACCTGCCTTTTGGAGTGGGCCGAGTAGCCGCGCAAGTGGACCGACCTGGCAAGGACCGACTTGACCACTAGCGACTACCCCGCCCTCTGAGAAGAGGCGGACTGCCACTGAACTAAAAATCAAAGCTGTCGCAGGATATCTCGGTCCTTCCCAGTACTGTCCAGGTCATATGGATCGTCCAGTCAAGCAACTTTAACAACCCGTACGGCAAACTCGTTGGTGTCAATCGAAAGTTATAATTGTATAATACATTTTTTACTGGAGGAATACATACTTTTATGGTACACGAACATCAGGATCAGCACTTCTTTTGGTCCTATGGCTATTCCATTCAAACTTTTGCACACGGCACCACTCGCCACTACCACCATGCATGATGCTCATGCTTCCCTCCCTGCTTCCCCACGGTAGTGGCGTCGGCCACTACCGTGGGGAAGCAGGTATTAGACACAAACATTAACAAGGAAGAGAGAGTGGGGGAAGCAGGGCAGGGTGGTGGGCAGTCATTAAAAGTGAAAAAAAAAAAACTATAAGAACAAAAACAGAAAATAAAATAATATCCTGTAGGCCTATCTAGTGGGCTCATTTCTGGACTCTCCCACGACCACCGCTTTTTTTAAAAAAAGCCGCCACCAGCTACTCACTAAAATTAGACCAGTCGTACCCGTTATCACGGTCCTACGCACATAGTAGAAGAAAAGGGAATTGCTGCTGTCTCTGCCCACGAAATAAATGCTCATTCAGCTTTTTCTCAGGTGTGAGAACTACCGTATATTAGTAAGCAACGATATTAGCTAGTGATTACTGGAACAATATTGTCTAGAAAAGAAGATATAAGCCCATTTACCACTTTCGATTGGTGTGTTATGATTCGAATCGACAGCCATTGCCGCATTTTAGTTCCTAAACAAGCCGCTACGGCCGCTACGGCGCCACTTCTGCTGGCGGTACACATGCCTCACACAGGCATGTGTATTATTAGACACCAAAACAAAAGCGTAGGAGGGAAGCGGGAGCCGTGGGGTGGGTTGGTGGGCAGGGGGCAGCATTGAAAATGAGAAAAAGATTCCATATTTATATAATACAAGTACATAGCCTAAGACACCACACCAAAATTAATCTCGCGGTAATACTCTAGACCAACTACACACAACATTCACTGAATTTCGAATGTGTACTGCCGTAGTCGAAGGCCTACTCAGGCTACTGTGTCTGTGGGAGTGTGGCGGTACAGTGTCAGTGACAGCAAAGTCGGCCTGGTTCCATATCAAAATAGAGGGAATTAGAAGGATTATTTGGGTAATTCCCAATTCGGTATAAATACACAAGTCACATAATATAGTTCTGTGTCGTATTAGCACTGTCAATTAAATATATGCAAGGGAAATATACTTACAACTGCTTGTAAACAACGACCCGCGGCTGACGGCAGCACAGCACCAAGGTCAGGCCTTGCCTCGTGACAAAATTTGATTTTATCTATCAATTCAACTGAATAAAAATTCTAATTATAATCTCCACATCCCATAAATAAATACCAATTCTAGAGTGTATTTTGTCGTTTTTATTAATGGAGTTCTACTATGAATTCTTCGCACTTATTTTCAGAGGAGTGCATTCGTACTCAGAGGCGTCAACCGGAACCACGGACAACGTGAGAGAGAGCGAGAGTTGCGCCATATTTTGGTTCTAAGGAATCGATTCATTGAACCTGATCTTCTTTGTTGATCTTAGGTTTTCTGGACATCATTTGTGGTCATCAAGGTGACCATAAAAAGGGCATGAATGCCTCTTTCCAATGCAAATAAGAGCCCTTTACAAGAGCATCAGAAGCGAGATAACAACAGTAACCACAAGAAGAGAAAACACAGTGACAGCCAGCTCTCCCCCACGAGCCTTCAAACAAGCAAGAAGTTAAAAGAGGAATCTGCGTCAAACATGACCGACACACAGCAAAAGAAAGCTAACTTTTCTGCTCTCACTAATCCAAATAATGGCTTCAACAGGAATGCCTCCCCACTAGCCAATAACAAGCCTGGCTCTGCTAAAAAGCTTGTTATAAAGAATTTCAAAGGTAAGATCTGAACGTTTACTTCTATGTTTCTTCACAGCTGAGGGCCAAGACCAAGGCCTAAAGCCCCCTCGCCTAGGAAAAAGGAACTTTTTCTGGAGCCGGTATCTGAAAAAAATAGAGCTTCGTCCCTCCTTAGATGATTAATATAAGTTCTCGCTACCAGTATTAAACTCTCCAGTCCCTTTTCGTTCCAGTAAATGTGGAAATGTTCGGTTGAAAGTAGTAATTACGAAATACCTACGTAGGCCAAATGTCTTCGTCAGTGTTGCCTTGGACTTGGTTTTGAAATTTACGTAATCACTAGGGCTACGTACGGTACTCAAAAAAGGGGGTTTAGAAAGATATTGATCATTGATATTTTATTTTCCCGTTTTATAGTCCCGCCTGATCCTTAATCCATTCCAAATGTCATACCACGGTCGGGTGTTGTATTACTATTTACTATTAGGTCACATTGTCATTGTATGGTGTAAGAAAGGGCCGGTCAAGTCTTTTTCATATTGATACTATAGTTTGAAAACTATACTTCTTACTTGCAGTTTAGTTGAATTCAGCCTGGTAAATCTTGAAGTACTGCAACCAATTCTAGCTAACTTTATACATAAAATGGTACGGTACTGGCATTTGGAAGTGAACAAAAAATATTTATTGTCACTTATGCACATGCTGATAGAATAACTAAAGTATTGCCACTGACTTAATTATATTTTCACTATATTATTGGGGAGTTCCCTTTGTATTTTTTGCTGTTTATTATTTCCCTCTCAACTGGTCATAACCAAACTACTTTTCAAATTCCCGTTGTATCTATGTAGACTTAGCCCTATGCCTATATTTACCGTAGTTTTAAGTCTAGATTGAAATCTAAATCATGTTAAATATTCTGTAACGTTCTTGTGCTGTTTTTACAGAGAAGCCAAAACTTCCCGAGAATTATGAGAGCGAGACATGGGGGAAGTTAAAGACAGCAGTCGAGGCAATCCACCACAGCCATGCGATTCAAGCCAGTCTAGAAGAATTATACCAGGTTTGTTGTTGAAATGGGAAACAGTTTAATCAATATCGCCTCATTACAAGCCAAATTTTAATCATTTATTTTGATTAATCATTTATTATATTTTAATTATTTTTCTGAATTTTGGAGGACAAAGCTTGTCCCTCAAATCTCTACTTTATCCAAATGGACTACCGTATTATAGTGTTATAAGTCTGATCCCAGGGGAAGATTCTGGGGAGCTTGTTTTGAATTATTACAATATTAACATGCTGTACTTGCTCTATAACCTGAATAAAGTTTGAATTAAAAATAAGATAAAATAAATGTAATTTAGAACAATTTACCCTTCCTTTTAGTTTCATTTACCAACTATGATCGCTCATATGATTGAAACACATGACCAACTGCTTTTCATTTGTAGACTCAGCGCATTTCTCATAATATGAACTAGAAGTTTCATTGTCTACATAGATCTAGGTTACTTGTGCCAAAGTACTGTGGATTTCATTAATGTGTTTCACAGTGTTTCTATAATACTTATGTTGGTCAAAGCCCAACATGATAAGATTCCTTTATTGTTGATTTAGTCCATTGCCTGTCCATCTGTTAAGATGATGCCCTTTTTCATTCTAGGCCGTGGAAAACATGTGTTCTCATAAGATGTCAGCTCAATTATACGACCAGCTGAAGGTTGTCTGTGAAAACCACGTCAAGTCCAATATTCACCAGTTCCTCAAATATCCTTTCCATTTTCGAATTGATTCGCCAGGAGTCCAGTAGAAACATTTAATAGTTTTTCTTGTTATTGTTTCTCAGATTGATCAAGTATTCTGCTCATCGAGCGAATAATTTTGTGTACATGTTTGTCAGTAAAAAGAATACAGAGGCAACAGAACCGTCTGTCTGTTTCTTTTTTTTGCAGCTTTTATAGAGGTTCAAGGAACCTGATTATAAACATGTGCTTGAAATACATATGATATTTACTAGGCTGTTTTCGAATTTAATGAAAATGAATATTTTACACCATATTACTCATTAAATAATTTTTATATTTGGTTTATAAACTATTTAAAAAAAATGCTCCACCAGAATGCGTGAAATTAAGTCCTCCATGAACCATAAACCATTATTAGCTTTAACCAAGGTGTACAGAATCAATGGACAGTGAACAGTTCTTAAAAACAATGGACCAGTGTTGGCAAGCACATTGCCGTCAAATGGTAAGTAGCTAGACTTTTCATTCTCATCGTTTTTCTGATATCTAGGCTTTGGCGTATACTAACGCAAACTATCTTTGCGATAGTGTTTCTTATTGGTGTTCGAATTTGTGTAAACCAATACAAACTGATTTTATCCTCACGATAATTTCTTGAATTGTAAATTACAGGTAGATTGAACTATAGTTAAGCGTACCGCCTGGAACTACCAATACCATATTATTGACAAAAATTAAAAACTAAAAAAACTAGATGACCTCCACTTGTAGGATTCCTGTTACATTGAGATATTTTAAAAATCATTCTTTGCAGATCATGATAAGGAGCATATTCCTTGTGCTGGACAGAACTTACGTCCTGCAAAATTCAGCTGTTGCTTCGATATGGTATGCTCCCCACATATTAACATAGACTTAAATTTTAACGGCAACAATAATTGGCGTGGATTTTTTTTTAAAATTCAGATTTTTATTCAGGTATTGGTATTGATCAATATGTAAATATTGATTCTCATTACATATAAGACAGAAAATTATGATGCTTTGCATCGTTATTACCATAACAAATATTACCATTCACTTATCCTGGTTATGAAAAAACATAATCAATATTTCACCTCCTAACGGGGTTATTGCTTTGTCATCGGTCATATACGATAAAATAATAGAAATATTAGAATGGGGAGTTTTCACTACTAACTGGTGAAGTAGAGGGGCCACGTGAATATTTGGTAGACTTCTGAAGAATGACGATTTGTGAATTTTTCGATATTCCTTTTATTGGTACCCAACGTTTCGAGAGCTTTGCTCTCTTCTTCAGGGATGAAATAGAAATATTAGTTTATTTATTGTCTATTTCTTTCCTTCTCTAGGGACATGGGATTGGATCTATTCCGAGTTCACATTATTTCTAACTCAGTAGTTCAGACTAGGACAGTAGATGGCATCCTCCTTCTGATCGAACGCGAGAGGAACAATGAACACGTGGACAGACAACTACTAAAAAGCCTTCTCCGCATGTTGTCAGATCTTCAGGTTTGTCTTATCACTCTGCTGTGTTGCATACAGGCCACAAACATATTTAATTGGCTTCAACCTTCATATTAATATTAATAATTAGGTGTGGAAAAAGATTCTATACGATCAAAATACCGTACCTAAAAAAATGTAATATGATTTATAAGGTGAATCTTAAAACGTTTTTAGCTTATATTATATACACCGGGAAAGAATCGTGGTATTGAATCAGAATACGACATATGTCTAGTACAGGAAGGGTTCAAAATATGTTTTCTCGCTTGTTTTACTGATTTATTATTAGCATTGTAGAAGACGAGAAGGCCGGGTATGTGAGTTCCAAAAAGAAATTTAAATAATTATTATTGTTTGTATGTTTCAATATTGAAGACCTTTTTCGTATCTGAATTATTCCATTTCCTTTCCACAGATTTACAGTGATGCATTCGAGACGAAATTCCTCCAGGCAACGGACCGCCTGTACGCGGCCGAGGGCCAGAGATTAATGCAAGAACGAGATGTAAGTATAAATATGGTTTGTCTGTGGTTGTAATCGTTATCTTACTACCGTCGTTGCATTCCTACAATCCCCCCATCTATCCATCTTTGTTACAATTAACTATCATATTTGTTGGCATGACTCTTGAGGGTTTGAGGGTTGTTGACGCTGTTTATTCTTACACACACACATACTCTGTTTTCAGGTACCCAACTACCTCGGCCATGTAGATAAATGTCTAACGGAAGAGTCCGAGCGACTACTTCATTACTTGGATATGTCTACAAGGTAAACATTTCCCTGCAATTTCTGTATACTTTTACCCACAGTCTCCTCCCCGAATATGTACATATCTCAGTATTTTTTCTACCTTTGTCAAACCAGTTCCTTCACTTATGCCATTTCCATTAGTACCAGATTATATGTGTATTGTCTGGCATCATGCTTTATGTATATCGTACTCATACAACTTTTACTTCCTACAGGAAAGCACTGATAGCGTGCGTTGAGAAGCAGTTGATAGCACAGCATTTACATGCCTTACTCCAAAAAGGTAGGTTTCGTTGGTCTTAGGAATTTTAAGGGATAGTTAACTGTTTGAAAGAGTACCAAATAATAGTGCCAAGTAATGGTTGTATTTTCGTTTTACATTTATTTAAACACCCATTCACCATTTTGTAAATATGTAATGGTCATACGTATTACATTAGAGGCTTGTTTGTCTTGGACCACAGATTTTCTGATTCTTAATTTGCTTTTTAGGTCTTGATCAACTTTTGGAGGAGAATCGAATTTACGACCTGACACTCATGTACAATCTCTTCATCCGAGTACCCGATGGCATCAAGGAGCTCTGTTCATCTTTTGGTGCTTACATCAAGGTGAATTACCAATAGATATTACTTATTTCTGCTATAATTGACAATCTGTTGTGATGACTTAGTTGTAGTATTACTATGTTTAGCAACAGAACTGAACCCTAGTTTACACCCATATTTAACAATGTATTATGGAATTTTGATTATTGATCATAACATTCCTGAATACCTTTTAGACCACTCGTTGTTTCTTTGTTTTGTGAAGGCAGTGAAAGAAAATCAAGTGATACAGTTATACTTCTTTCGTTGCATAATTAATGAACTGCGATATATCACTGATAACCTTATTCTGTAAATCTGCTTTCTTTGGTCATAGAAAACTGGCCGCCTGTTTGTGATAAACCCAGAGAACGATCTGGAGAAAGATAAGGACATGGTGCAACAACTCCTCGGTAAGTCCCAGTTTACTATTTATATTTTCAATTCTTATTAATGTTGATTTATAAACGAAGGCATTCAGAAAATGTTAAGGGTCGCCCAGAAAATATTCGTGGTGCGATGCGAGTATGGTTCCAGCAATTCTAATTTCTTGCAGGGATTTTTAAAAGTCTAGCGTAACGTGGGTAGGGAAACTGATGAACCAGAATATACAGTAAAATAAGAAATTTGTAATGACCCTTAGTGCAAACGTTAGGCTAAACCCTTGTTAACTCAAACCCACGACCTCCCTATTACATGTTTGGCTCTGTTATAACATTATAAGTTACAGAGACTGATTTACCACACAAGTTCCAACCCATACATTATATACGGGTAATCGGAGACTATTGTTTTAGTCTGATACATGTACATACTTGGTGGTTGCAGGGAGCTTTTAGTTTCTATATCTCCCGTATTGTTGTTATTCCAAGTATCAGTGAGGTAAATCCATACATTCCATCCGGCTAGCATCAGCTGTAAATGCATTGAAATCCACCAAACTAAAACAGCAAAAGCCAGTGAAATGTAAAATTGAAGGCATCTTTTCATAATTCTCCCTCATATCTCATGGTGATGGCTGTATACGGATTTTGCCCCACCCATATTTGTCAACCCTTTTTGAGCTGGGCATTACTAGGTCAACATTTCTGTGCACACTTAATCCACTAGGTAGCGGGACTGTTGGCGTATAAAGTTCAGGGTTTCTGAAGTAATCCACTAGATGTCAGTATAGTGCTTAGAAAGAGGAACCACCTGAGCCCAAGATAGGGAGAGCAAATTACCATAAAACTTCTAAATAGTGTGTGTCCGTGTAATCAGTGGTGTAAGGTGAATAGGAATGACAAATGAGTGCTCTACTCCGAATGCATTGCCAAATCTGCGTTTTTTTCATCAATGTTTATCTTACCCCTCTACTCCCTTTAAGATATATCTACTTTTCTGTTTTAGTCAATATCTGGTTGGTGAATTGATATTTGCAATACACTATTTTGTCTGCGATTTTTAATTATCAAATTCAATGTATTTCTCAAAGCGAATATCTTGTATTTTTTTTATTTTCGTGAAGCTTATAAGTACTATGACGTTTACACTACTATGCAAAACATGTTGGGTCAGGGAGTTCATCGCATGGCGACGGTTTGTTTGACGTTTTAATGATCTTGTGTTCTGGACTTTATAAACCCAGTTTTCCCTGTTACTAAGTTAGGTCTTTCCTAGGTTAAAGATGGAGTTAGGTCTTTCCTAGGTTAAACGAATAAGACATAAAATATGTCTGTACCTGATTAAAATCTTGAGCTTTCGGAATTGGCTCTCGGAGGCCTCACTAGTGGGTTCTCTTTTATAGACGCCAGTTTATCGGCTTTTACACTAGATTTCTACAATTAGGGGATAGTGTTGTCTGCTCCATGTGGGGTTGGGGTGAAGTATGAGAGACTTTACTGTTTAGTAATTTTATTAGTTCTTGACACTACTCTAGGTGGCTATGTGTAGGGTGGGTCCAGGTATCTGCAGATGGTTTAATCATTGATATGGGGATTATTGTATGCAACATCATCTAAGAAAAAGCCTCGAATTTTATGGATGCTATGGATTATGAAACACGTTCTTCGACGTAGACTGACATATGGCTAATGCACTTTTTTAACGCACTTAGAAGGGGTTGGAGGTGAATAGCATCGAACCAATATATAGCAAATAAAATGTATACAATTTTTTAGTGGGATTCCATAGGCTACCCAGATATTCTTAGGTTTTCTGACCATATACTGCTTTCTAATGCATTCTAGGGCCTTTTTTGCCGGCCCCGTTATGAAAAATAGATAAATGCCGCCGTCACTCAAGTCCCCCATTAGTAATGTTAAGATATCTTCCTACATTAAGGGAGGTTGTTTCAACTCCTTGCATATACGTCGTCAATAGATAAAAGTAATAATTAATAGTTTCTTTAATCCAGCTAAAGAAATTATACTTAATTTTTTCCCAGAAGTTCACACGTTATTGAGCCTGTAGTTCAGAAAGAATGTGAAATTATTTTACTGCTAGTCTACACCCCCCCCCCCCCCCCCCACACTCATAACAACCCCCCCCCCCCCCTATAATATGAAAGGTGGAAATTCAATGGATTCGTTTATGCACGTTTCACTGCCATCTGGTGGATGAGGCATATATATCATTAGATTTTCTTTCTTAATTGGTTTTAAAAATACCACAATTTAATTTTGCATGACATGATATCAAGCGTATTCTCTGTTCTGAATAATATTCATTCATATATATATAGGTTTTCATTATGAACTTTATCATATGGATGGTTCACAATCTTTGGCACTTTTATTTGAACCTGTCGCCAAAAACCAAATTAAACTTTACGAGCTTTGATAATACGATTTGGTCGAGGGACGTTTGAAAGGAGAATCCTGATGTAAAGATAGTCTTCGCAAACCTTGGGGGAGTTATTTTTCGCATAGTTTAGGCTATGATGCTAATTAACTCAGGGATTGTGGGTTAACAGAGTAGTAAATGTCTTCCTCCAAACCCATCCCCTAGAGACGTGAATTAATGTCCATCAACCTCCTTCTAGTTCTTCATCGCTATCCCAGTCCCTTGATGTCTTAAGGGCCTAGTCCATTAAGCCGATTCTCACAGAACTTAGTACAAAAGAGTCGTCTGCGGCGCAAAATCACATGAGAATCGGCTTAGTGGAATAGGCCCTTTACTCTGACCCCACCACAGCCTATTCGGCATTCCTACGTCCTGGTCCTCCCTTTCCTCCTCTCCTCTTCGTCTTTCTCTTCCACCCCGTGTGCTCCCCTTGACCAGCATTCTCTCTTCCCTACTCACTCTAAGCCCCTGTTCTCATTCCCCTTCTCACATATATGCCACCTCTGCTATTAAACCGTCGCCTCCCCCTTTCCCCCTTCCCCACTTGACCCCTTTCCCCTTCTTTTTTCACTTGCCTATCCCTTCCTCCTGTCCCCTTTCTCCTATTCTTTAATTCCCCATTCCCTACCCCATTTCAACATGCTTCAGAAGCAACCACCATTTCCACCGCTATTTCTATCCCTCCTATCCATGCTTCCTGCCACAATCTTCTCTTTTTCATCTCCCTCCTTTTCTCACTGATAACAACGACATGGTAACCATGCGTGCCTAGCATCCACACATACAAGTTTCTATGGTTACAACCATCATGGGGGTATAACTTATCTCGTGTGGAAACATCTCTACACGGAGACAAATAGCACCAGAGGGGATAATTTTACAGACGCAGATTTGTAGAAATAGTTTTGCTCCCTTATTGATAGCGGCCGGTTAGCTCTATGTTTAGACAGGAAAAGTTTTCCACTTCCACGTTGTTCCCGTTGTGTAATGGTTAAGCGAATTTAGGGTTTGTTGGCAAGTAAATTATATATTCTACTGATTAGCAATCCACCCAGTGGGGGATGATGATAGATGAAAGAACAAAACATCATTCAAACACGAGAAGTGATATCTTTATTTTGAACATGTTTACTCAATGAACAATTCCAACTGTAGTAATAGATTGGTTAAATTGATATGGGTTGTTTATGATATATAATGATATATACTAATAAAAGTAAAAGCTTATTTGGAAACCCGGGTGAGAGCAGTGCATTTCTAGGTTGAACAATTTTGGTCGGCTGATGGTACATAAGTGTGCTAAACCGTCGTCCTGTTGGAAACTGACTTGTTCCCTTATAATCTCACTTTTAACCCCTCCTTCTCAATTTGTCAAATAGTATATATATCGAGTAAATCCATGGATACATTGGTCATTATTGTTGGGTTTTATTTTGTTCATTTCTAAACAGTATTTATTTCCCATGTCCTGCAGAGAACAATTAGTCATCTCCCTGTGCACTTTGAAACGATCGCTCATTTTCGAGGCTGTTTGATCATCCACTTTTTTTCTTAGCCAAAAGATTTAGGTCAATACAGAAAACCAGTTATGCTAACTCCTAGCAAATCCTAATGGGACCAATAATCGAACATGTTTCTGTGATGGATGGTGCGTCCTTGATTTAGGGAAATTTTGGAACTTGGTGTGTTGCGGAAGTATCTATTTGTCTGATATTGAATTTAGAAAATGATAAATCTGTTTTGGCAGTGTTTGTAATACGAATCTTTCCTCGGCTGCGGGCCGATGGCATTGTTCGCCACTCTAAATATGTTCTCAATAGACATATTTATCGCCAATTCCGAAAGAACAGACTAATGGCAGGTGGAATTATTCCCAGCAAGAGAAGATCTTTGCTTGGTAATTGAGTCTTGAAGGAGTTCTCAGAGTGGACGTTTTCCCACGCGCTACATTCCCCTATCATTACATAGCATTTTAAAATTTTAAAATAAAACAATATGATCTAGAACATTTTCTGTCAGCTTCCCACGATTTGGACGAGTTCTTATTCTTTACCGTTCATATTCTGAACCCCCATCGGCAATTGAGAGGAACTATTTCTGATTATTTCCTTTGCTTTATTGGTTGTAAAATATGCCGGCCATTTATTATGCTTGTAATAGTGTTTCAACTTTACCAGTTTGGTAGTTTTACTGTATCGGTTTGTAGATCACACAAACAGACCTACCTCCTACCGGTTACACTTGTCAGTACTAAGATTTTTTTCTTCATTCCTTTGACTTGGGTAATTACTTCATGCCTTTTGCCAACTGCCCAGCTGTTCTTTTTCTCACTTCAATTATGTGGGCATTGCCTCAGCGCTAGTCCAGGCAAATGTCATAAAGTGAAGCGTACTTCTATTGGGAAAAAAGCCCAGATTGATGCATCCATCTTTCCCTTGACAGTCAGCAAATCTGGCCACAACTTCACATTCTTGTGTCTTTAACTCTTAAATGTGAACCGATAATATCATCATGTAGTATCAATACATAACATCATCATAATATGGTTACAATAATTTCACAAGCAGATAGATACCATATATATATGTATGTTTGTTCTCATTATTTGACCACTAAATTTGAATAAAATATCTTTTTCGGGATAGTAAGCTCTTTTCTTAATCTACTGACGAGCTATGCAACATATTACACATCTATTCTAGTTTGGGGACATTAAAGATCTTAAATAGTACATTAATTACCAATATCAAATAACTCTTCTTTTGGCAATATCGACAAACATTCCCAACCAATAGTAGTATACTATTGGGAAACCTATTTACTTAATACATATTTATGCTTGATCATTATGCACACACTGGACAACAATACATGTATGTAGTTAGTTACATTAATTATCACTGAATCACAAACCAGAAGCAATCTACATTGGACGTGTCAATGTCTATTCATAATCTTCTGGCCCTTTTCTCTAGTACATGCCAAATTATTCATTCAGAATTCCTTCCTTCTCTTCGTACGAACAACACCATGATTAATTGTAATGGCATTATGTGGACTATCCATGATATATACAGGTCAAATTGTAATCACACGCCAAAAGCCATAATGTCAGAATGCGCCCACCTGATTGTGTATTGGGTAGGATCCTATTGGGGAGTAGCTTATTCGGGGCTAATTATCCACATACGAAGAAAGTGATTTATTTTTATGGTTCTGTTTTTCCAAGTACGGGCAATGTTGTTAACATGTAATATGGCTGTTCTGAGATAGGCCAAATAGTCTTGGTGCAAGAAGACTTTTATAGCAGAATTTATTCATGTCACTCTTGGGTGACTGAATTCCTAATATCTTAGTTACTTTCATTGAACTTTAAGAGATTCATGGACGTTTCTGTTATATAGCTTTGGGCATTTGGCATTCCATTAATAATTGATTAATATACGACTTTCATGAATATATGGATATGAGCAGAAAGAGAGCTTTATTGACTCATGGTTAGCGTATAAGCTTTATATATAGATATACTTTGGATTTGTACATAAGTTCACAAATCATATAAAATTATAGTGTCCGACTTTGACTTTGACCATAGTACCGTGTAAATGTAAAGGGCATCTGTTGAGGTAACGCTTGAAATATTGAGGGAGGATGTAAAGACATTCTAGCCATGGGTTGTCCTAGCCTAGCATCAGCAGGTTCTACTGTACATTGGTATCATTACTCATCCACTAGTTGATCAGTACATATTAATATTCAACCCCTTTGACTCATGGATGGCTAAACAGACACTTGATATAATATCCATTTCTTAAGATGTTGTGAATTCGCTTTAACTTCGTTAGACCTTTCCGAACCAGATATTTATTACCAGTTAATCAAGTATTATGTCACAGAAATGCAATCGAATTTTCTCTTTAAATTTAATTAGGGGTATATTTGAGCATTACATATATCAGTTTCCCCATTTATTATTATTATTATTATTATCTAAACACGCATCGTGGGTGTAATTTAGATGCTTTTCCCAGTGATCGATTTCATTTTCATTCGAGACTCTTCTTCATTCACTGGAGGTAGGTATTAATGATGACGCAAGCTTGTCGTAAGTACGTCGTCACCTTGTCTTAATGGCGTCGCATCTCACAGATGTAGCACGAACTTTCGTAGTTGCACCTGGCGTCGTTCCACATCCATCCAAATACCCAGAGCATCTGCATGCAGTGCTCGTCACCGTTACCGTTATTCGGCTCATTGTGGTTCCAGAATCGGAAACTCAGGGATTGTTTGGTAGCCACCCAACGCCACTGTTTGTCGTCGTTCAGATCTGTCGCTCCTCCCCAGAAATCGCAGTGACGCAAATCTGTTGGGGAAAAAATATACACGGTAAATAATCATTCGGGACGTGAATTGTCGGAAATTACTAGTAATGAGCATAATTTGTTGGTTTGTTAAAGGCGCATGATTCTGAAACACGCATTATTTTTAGATAAAGAAAGCTTAGATGTGCTCTCGAGTGTTGTCAAAAGAATAAGTGCATTTAATTCCCACACGCCTCCTCCGCGGATTGAACTAATTTTTAAATGTACATCATGACCTTTGGCTCTATTTTTCTCAGCCAATTCTAATTACTCCCACGCCTCACACCGGAAGCAGTTTGAAGACCATATTTTTTTGTACTCAATACACCTTGGAGGCTCATAACCGAGATCTGTCTTGGGCATGTCTTGTACTTGCATGTTTGCTTATTTATAACTTCTTAATAATCTGCTGTGCTTATTTCTCCCCTTGAAAGAGTGACTAAATAAAAAACAAATTTCTTATAGTATAATAGCCCAAAGCCTGATATTTTATTCGCCATTTTCTTCTCTTGGGCAAAACAGTGTATGTAAATAGACTAACCGAGCATGGTCACTGGGGTGATGGTGCGAGATTTCCTCCTCCCCCTTCCAAACCCCCATTACCCCCACCCCCTAGACAGAACAGTTCTTTCACTGTTAGAGCTCGGTCACACCTAGGTTCCTTATGAATGGCATATTACTATTCTTACTTTTCCCCCAGTAAGCATAGTTGGCGCGAGAGGGGCCTTCTTGGTGGCGAAATCCACTCAGACTTAGCACTAAGTAGTATAAAGAAATGCCACCATACCCCAGGCGGTGTGAGTAGTATACAGAAATGGCACTTGATGTCAGGTTAATTGAACCCAAGGCCAATACTACTCCATGTGTGAACTTATCACTCTTCACTTCACAGGGATGGTGCTAGACCACACTCCTAGCCTTGCTGTGTATACCCTTCAGGTTACACCAGCCAAGCTTGAGTGATCGGGGAGCAGGGACATAAAGCGTCTGAAAGTACAGCCCTCAATTTGACCCTGAAGAACCCTGTCCTGCGAGAGTAACGTGGCAGGGATGATAACAGGAAGAATTGTTAGGACTGGCCAAGTGAGCGATAATACACAGATTAAGCTGTTATCTGCCTGAGCGATAATAAGGAGCGGATGAATGATGTAGGGAGACCTCGCGCGGGTGTCTTTGTAATTATCTTGTTTCTTTATCTTGTCAGTCTCGATTGATCTTCCCCAGTGGCGGGTGTCTGAAACTCCTTTCTCGTATCGACGCTTTTTTGCCGCACTTTTCTCACTAAGAACGTTCCCCATCTGCCTTCCTGAAAGATTTTACTGGGTTTTTTTCTAAGAGAGACAGCTTATGCTTACCCCGATGGAAATATTTTTACCTTTTTTTTGTAAACCCCAAATCGGATGCACTTCAGATACCGAATTGAAGTTTAAACATTTAATTTTAGTCATTTTGAGAGGGTTGATACCAGCAATAAACTATGAACTTGTTTCCCCTCCCGTCTAGGTCCTTTACCTCTCTTCCTCTTCCCCTTTCCCCTAAGCTCCACCATGGCCAGTCGCATGTGGTAAGCTTGCCACTTTTCCTGTGGGGCTGGTTTCTTTATTTTTTGCCTGTGGGACATAGGTCCGATTCCATCATAGAGGCTAGAGCGTCCCCCATAAGACCTCCCCAGAATCAATAGCACCTCCCCGACCACCCTGACCCCGTGACCAGGAGCCACATCGGGAGTTCCTATGGCAACGTTCAAACCTCTGTGTTTGAGATCCCTCTGGCAGCAGGCTTATTAACGGTCCCTTCTGGGGGGCAAAACAGGGCAGCATTTCCATGAATAATCAACTGACGAACTGTCATAACCACCATACTTTGAGCCGACAAGACACTCCACTGCGGCACGAGCCGAGATAGGATCTCTGTAAATGTTGCCAATGTCTTGACTATAAAAAGTGCTCCCTCATATCACACCCGCGGGCTTGGTTCTTTTACAAAACAGCTAATCCATGTGATGTTAAGTTGATAACTTCTGTGTCGTTCTAAACTTTAAATGCTTGTAAATTTTATCAAAGGGTACGAGTAGAAAATTACACATGTTGTGATTTAAGAATGATGCTCTTTGAGATCATGGACGGAAAGTGTTATGCACATGAACATTTATGCACCAGCAGCTATTAATCGAAGTGAGAAATCTGCCAAGACGCCTGATTTAACATAGCCATGACCAGTATTTCAATGTATTCTATCAAATCCGAAACAAATGACAACATCATATCCTTAACAAGTGTGCTGTGTTTGTGAGAGATATCTCTACATTGCCATGATACCAAGGGTCTTCTTTTCCTGAGCGATGGTAAACATCCCAACAAGGAGCATCAAACCCTATTTCTCCCTCCTGTTTAGTGACCCCTCATGAGGCTCTAGATCTGTCATTTTCTTGTAAGAGATTCCCTGATAAATATCCCATAACTGTACACATTGCCACACCTAAGTTGACCGTATATGTCCCATCCACTCCTCTGAGAGGTAAGCGTTTGTTGATCACAGCAACAAGAATACCAACCCGGTTTTAATTTAATTTCGCTTGGCTTGCTCTCTTTTCTTTTTTTATTATGTATACATATATATTTCTCCAGATATGATAGTGCATATCTGACTCCTCTTTGTTTTCTGTCTTTGCCATTTGACCAAGTTATGTCCAAGTGTTCTGGCGCACATGAATGGGATAACATAGCAGATAGGAGGACAGAATATAATTTTACTTTGATTTATGGCGCTAGCCTGTCCTGAGTTGTGCTGCTATGCGCTGGCCAACGCTCCCTCCAAGGCGGGCTCTGACAGCTAACAAAAGCACCTTGTCAGAAGGGACCGCACAATGGCGATAAAAGCTATGGCAAAAAATGATCGAAGTCAAAATAAAGAGTCGAGGAAATGTCAGGGGCACGTAGGGATCGATGCATCAATATGTGCAGGAGGAGGAATGGGGGGAGGAAAGAAGATTAGCATCTTTGGGCCTGTGTGTACTGTAGAGGAGGATTGTCACATTACTGCCGGTAAATGCACTATTATCGATGTAAAGAATGTGTGAATTTAGGGATATTTCTTAAGAATCGGGCTCCAGTGTTTATAGCCCTTAGGCACTTGACCTCCTAAAGTGTGACTGTCAGGTGGTTGCTTTTCTCTCACCATTATTTCAACATGAAAATAATTTTTCGACATATATATATTGCCGCCCTATCATGGGATATTATCTGGGTGTATTTTAATGGGCTTATCGGTTATATTTCCTCAGTATTTCATTCCAATTTTGCAATTCCTCTGAAGAGGGAAGGTTGTAAGGAATCCTGCTGTTTTATACCAAGATATCGCCCGTGAAGGTAGTTTCTATTTGAATGTATACGATAACTATGCTGAGTGCCTTAGATTTAAGCCGAAGGGGTTATGTTGAAGATATCGGGCACGAACATTCGACCCAAGCTGAATATGATAAGAACATGGCATAGCGCTTCTTCCCAAAAGAATGTCTGGTGTGTCTGATAATTTGAAACATATTGTTTTCTGTGGTTTAAGTCCCCATGGCATTGTATTCGCGGCGAGATATGGCGGTGTTCTGATTGTATTGCCATTTCTCCTCCTTTTGAGGTAAGCATAGAAAGAGGACAGGTCATGCCCTTGTTATGACTTATTTCGCTATACTGGTATTAGCCTGTAGGGCACATCTGCAGAGGTGGAAAGATTTTGGGGAGAACACGACAAAATCCCGTACATCTAGGTACAGGTTTGATTCTTAATGTGGTATCTACTATCTGTACCAAAATAATCCAGATAGGAGCGATAGTTAGACAGCTGAAAAATAATTTTCAAAAAATGTATGCTTTATTAGGAGGATTATGCTACTCCGGTCAGAATCGCACAGAATTTCCATCACATTTACTGGTGGATGTATCTTCCCTAGACTCCTCCTAACCCGCCAGGCATCAGGTGTTTAAGCATCGGGATAGAAAACTGCCATTATATTGTTCTTTGCAATATGCCTAAGGATTTAGCCTTGGTCGTTTGGCGTTGACACTGATACTTGGCAAGGTGTAGGGTCAAGCGCCTGCGCTTGTTCAGAGTGGTCAAAAGGGGACTTTCTGGTGGAACTAATTATAGATACATGTATATACAAGTGACCTGTCCAAAAAGGTTCATATCCCTAGAACGTCGCCTCACTTATGACTCTCACTGACCGTTGTCAAGGGCGTTACGTAAAGCAACAAAAAAAACGATCAACGTATTAGTATAGATAATATTGGTTCTATTGGCACTGGGTTATGACCAACCAATATTTGGAGTCAAGGCGGTGAGATCTACAAGGGTACATGCACACACTGTGCATCATATATATGTATACAGAGCGCTATGTGGGAAGGTGTGGGCTGCCCAATGGGGGAGTGGTTGAGTGGAGCTATTGTCATGGTCCTAATTATTACCTCTGCCCAGGTAACCATGGTGATACCACAGCGCCACCTGATGCTGGATTAGCTCTGTCACGTTATCTCTAGCAGACAGCTCAAGTGACAGCCTTCACTCGTGCTCCAAGAGGCAGATCATTACACATTGTTGGTGTGACTTTCTTGACTTACCACCATTTTTCCCCCAGACCTCTTAGACTAAAGCTATGGGTGATTTCCCCTTTTTTATTTCTCCCAAGTTACTTTTAGCCCTTATATGTTTCTATGACCTCCCCTTGAGGAGCCAAATATATTCCCAGTCCCGAGTTATTTGTTTTCCCTTTCAGGCCATTTCTGCGAATGATCGTATTAAAATTTATTTTACTTAACGAATGGGACGTGGAAAATATTATATCATATATTGCACCTTTACTGTTTCGGGCCGTCTCTACGATAAAGCGTTGTTCCTTGTTAGACTCTACTGTGATCAAGTCGGCTCCTAGGTTCCTACACTTCTCTCTGGCCATCCTCCACGTAATCCTGTCATTGGCGAACTTGTAACACTTGTCTGTCTTGGGGTTCCATGTGAAATCACGTGGGCATGCCAACATTGCCTCTGCCTGTGGTCTGGGTGCTGGAAAATAGAGAGAAAGAGAACTTTAAGCTTGTGTTACATATTCCAAATATAAGGTTCACGATATAAAACAATTATATGACAATCCTTCATCTTTTCTTTTCCAGATTTCAAAGACAAAGTAGACAATATTATCGACATATGTTTTGCCAAAAACGAAAAGTTCGTGAACGCCATGAAAGAAGCATTCGAGTACTTTATCAATCAACGTCAAAACAAACCAGCAGAACTCATCGGTAAGTATGGACATAGTTTCCTGTCAATAAGATCTTAAGCTACTTGTTCCCAATGTTTCCCCCGCAGTGTTCGGTCCTGTACATTGATTTTCTACCCATTGTTAACCTGACTTAACATAGACATGCCTCTTAGGAGTAAGGAACCGTTTTGAGTCATTGACATGTTTTCTAGCGTTGGTAACAACATTGTTTTCATGAATTTTGAAGACTGAATCTCCTTTTCTCTATTGCAGCTAAATACGTAGACTCCAAACTTAGGGCAGGAAATAAGGTAGGAATAATATTTGCTATTTACTCCATGTTTTGCTTTCCCCTTTCCTTCTATCCTCCTTCCTCAGACTCCTCTAATATTTCGGACCTCCCCGAACATCCATTTATATTTTCTTTTAATACGAATCCCCCCCCCCCCCCCCCACACACACACACTTTAAAAGCTGCCCTGCCCCAACTTCCCCCTCTCCGTCTTGTAAAAACTATTCCGTCCGTCGGCAATGTTGCCATTCTCGGTTAATACCTTTTTTCACCCGGGCTCGCCTCACCATCCTCCATTAGCGCCCAGTTTATCACAACAATGCGCTCAATGAATCTCTCCCCCACCTAAGCGCACACCCAGGTTACTCCCGGCCCTTGTCTCCTCCCCTCTCCGGGGGCACCCAGGCGCTCCTGCCACTTAATGCTTTACATCCTCTGTCAGCACAGTTTATCAACTGTCTCCTGATACAAATCAGCAAGAAGTGAAGGCATTACTCCAGCACAAAAACCAACCCAGTTTGCCGAGCACCCGCGAGCCCCAAAAGAGAATATGTAATTGCGTAATTGAGGCCATCAGGAAGAGAAACTTGGCTTCGGCCTCACATTGTACCGTTTCTTAATTAGGTGAATGTCAGTTAATGTGTGTTAATACAGTTGGTGATGGCTAATGCTCCCTCGTCGTAAGTGCATTGTCTCCCTTATGCTGCACTTACACCCACAGAAGCCAACAAACATTTGTTCTAACCGTGGTCTTAATTTAATTATGTCCCCGACATTAACTGCGATAAAATAATTAGCTGAAGTTTAAAATCTCTTGCGGGCCAGTCAAATGTCGGCCTTAATTTTGAAGTTATTTAAGGGCATATCATTGGGAATTTTAGCATCTATACTGATCTGATGATTTAAATTGATGTGACGGAACCTTTTGAGGGTAAGATCAAAAAAGAAAATTTACTGTATAATCAGTAATGTTTTTCATGAAAGATCCTTATAAAACTTTAGCTGAATTAATACCACAGAGATCAGCTCATCTGAACTGCAATTTACCTAAGTGATAACTACTTAACTTAACTTAACTTATTCTGGACATGTCATTCTAGAAGTGTCCCATAAATGACAATGTGTCCCCCCCATCAGCTTTGTTTTGTCATGTTATTTTTATGTTTCTCTTCCCCTTGCTATATCTCGGCTCTAACTCCTCCATCGGTAACGTAGCAGTTAAGAGTTGTCATTCCATAATATGAACACACTCTAGTAGCCTCTTAAATTACTCAAACCCCCAACGATAATCGCAACATTGATAAAGAGTTTATTGGCCGTCACTAATTAGTCCAATCAAGATGCTTGCCTGAAGGTCAAGGATGAAGAATGTCAGAACTTGATCCCAGTCATCATCTTTTACCTGGCGACTCACAGGAAACCCCTCATCAACTTTTTCTTTCTGTTCCTCCTTCCTCCTGACCACATAATTTGATTTGAAACCAGTTTCAATTAAATTCCAGATGTTTGTTGTTTAAATATGGTTTCCTCAGTCACTAATGCATTCATTCATTTAAATAATACCTCAAACATACGTAAACAAAAAACTGTGAAAGGAATTCACCTCGCTCTCGGGATATCCCCCCCCCCCCCCCCCTACAAAATCTAAAATGAAATCCGCGTGGAAGCGTTCCCTCCTGACCATATATATGTATGTGTCTTCTTCTTATTATAGAATCTTTCGATTTGTTTAGATGTTGTCATGTGAATACTAGAGCTGGCAGATTTCTCCTTCTTGATAAGGACTGGTGAATGGGGGGGAATGAGGGGATAATCTCTAGCCATACATAATAAGCCTGATGGTTATATGTCCCGCGTGACAGCCCTGTCTATTACCAACCTGGCTGGTGCTGATGGGCCTGTCCCAAACCTCGCCAGTAAACACTTAAAGAATGAGAAGCCAATGCTCTTATCCAATTACGAGGTTTGATTCGACAGAAATACTGAGAGTCAATGTTTGAAAGTTTGTCCGTTCGGAAGTCAATGACAGTACTTAGTAACCATGGCAGTGGATTAGGCTCTTATATCTCCCTAGTTCATAATCACACATGCTCGTACGAGGCTGATCGGTAAACGCTCCCCAACAGATAAATAATCGGCTACTATTTCTGTCGATTTTTATGTTGCGATAGAAAGTGGTCCGTTATATGTGTACATAGGCGTAAATGCCCATGTTTCGCGAGAGGAAATTAAGCTCTTCGATGTCCCTTCCTGGTAATAAATGCCGACTGCATATTGACTGATGCACGTTAAATTTCCGTCATTTGAGATCAACTCTCGTGCCCCCGTCTCGTCCTTTCATTGGACACTGTTGACTGAATCTAAGGGAATTGCTTATATGAAAAATGTAGAATGCCCATCGTAAACTACATACTGCCACTTAGTGCCTTCATGCAAAAAATAATCTCTCCTCCTCAATTAATCTTATCGAAGTATCTCCCAACAATGTGTTAAGTTTCCTTGATATATTCTCTTTGGAAACGTTGATGGATGTCTTTAAGACTAGGCTCTTTCCTTGCATTTAAATGAGTCTTTTCTGCTACTATATGAGATGAATTATTTATTTTCTCTGTTGTGCTACACTATTTTCTCTGTTGTGCTACACTATCCTCCCGTTTTGTCTTTTCCTAAGATTCTCAGAGTATCTTAGACAATTCGCATTTATATATATATCGCTAGCAATAATTCCATATCCACTCACTGTTGAATATTTTTATTTTGCAGGAAGCTTCTGAAGAAGTTTTAGAGAAATTATTGGACAAGATCATGGTTCTATTTAGATTCATCTCTGGTGAGTACTGTTCATTTCTTTATTCTTTACGACTGCTGCTATTTTTAATTTGTTTCAGGAACATATTACGATCTCCGGAATTTTTTCTAAGTTAGCCAATTGATATTTTGACCTTATTTTGTGATCTTCTATTTCTATTTGGATAAATTTCGGGTCGCGTTTCACCGATAATTCTTTAATTTCTAAACAATGACCAACAAAGAAGGTGTGATGAATTTGACTTAGTTTTAATCAAGTTATCTAAATGTTCTTATTGAGTGCCTGTCCCACAAACCTGAGGGTGTGTGAGGGAGGTGCATACATACATATATGTATATGTTTTATTTGTGGGTAGGTAAACTACCGGGGGATCCATCTCCCAGGTCAAGGATGTTAGCTCAGGTGACAAATAATCTCAAACCTGCGAGGTCTAAGGTCAATGCAGAGGGAATGTGATGAATATCTCACATGTGTTACGCCATGTAGGTGTTTGAGGGCGGGGCCTGACTGCCAGTCATGTATATAAAATGCCCTCGGGAGTTTTAAAAGTTTCACATTTAATCATAGCTCACACGATAGCGCAGATGCATTCCGTCTCATTTGTTGGAAAGAGTGAGTAGTGAAAGGGGGCCAACAGAGGTGTCTATGGGATGTTGTATTGTGTGGTATATATCAATATGTAATCATCAAATGTTGGAGGTGGATGTTAAATACTAGTTTACATAGTTTGATTGATGATATTATAATGGAATGGTTTTGTGGCGTTATACTCCCTCAACATTATTGGTAGACTCAATATTATCTCAGAGATCCATTACTCTGTAATGTGATATCAAATTGTGAACATCGCCTTAAAGCTCCCTGTTGGGAACTAAAATATGTCGGATGTAACTGAGACGAAACATGTCCTGAAAACAGTAGGCGTCCTTCCCATCACAGCTAAATCTTAAATTTATCAAGACTTCTTTGAGACGTTGATTGCCCCCTACTCCTAGGTGAAAAGTTATTCGATGGAGGTGTCATTGTTGATATTGACTTAATCTGAACAGGAGCAAGCACTTATTGTTAAAGCTGTGAATAGATACCTAATATTAGCTATAAACTGATACTGATACTTGCTTTTAGCCCTTAGACCTGGGGCCTCTTCTTTTGATCGATCTCTACTATTCGTGCCTATTTTATCTATGACCATTTAATCCTACAGGGTGTTTATTTGACCGACTGTCTGCCACCTTTCATGGTGTCTTAAACTGAAGTGTTAAAATTTTACTTTCTTAGCTAGTCTCACTTCTGCTTTTAGATAATTGGTAAGGTCGTCGAGATAAAAATCTCGCACCCATGGACACCTATGTCCGTCTAAGGTGTTCTATTTACGTCCCTATTTAGAGACGCTACCAAGTAAACCCTTACAGCTCGATTTGCATCTCATAACCGTTCGCATCAGTTCTGTGGAAATACTTCCATCTTTTCCCCTGAAATGTATCTAATATGATATGTCAGCGAATGAGTTTTTATAACGACCCTCCTTTGACAGTTTTTGTAATTTTTGTAATTTTTAAGAAGTTATTGAAAAAAGATGGGTGTATCTCATCCGTATCATTCGTGGGTTAGTATATAGCAAAGCCACAAACCCAACCTCCACTCGATTTGCTATATCTTGCCTCAAGGCAACCCCCCCCCACACACACACACGATAAAGTTTAAGACCACCCCCCACCCCCGCCTCCCATCACCTAGGGAGGATGGGCAGAACCGGAGCAATTGAGTGTCTGACCACTTTTACACTGCTAACCCTACTTAGCCCAGCCGACCATGCGTAATCATACCCATATTGTCCCTATTTGAAAGCTTACTTTTTACATCGGAGTTAGATTCTCGAGGAACCGCTGAGCCGTGTGTTAGATATTTACTCTGCTTAATTCGGTATAGGAAGGTATATCCTTCTTAGATGTTTGTTCTCCAGCACCTGTTGGATTGAGCGGCGGTGTTCAATAATCCGCACACTAAGACAAATACTGGACAATGGATCCTCAGCATTTATAAGCTTGGGGAGAGGAGGCGCTGGTACTAGTCTCATGCTATACATGTAGTTTGTTACATTCAATGTTAGAACACTACTCCTGGGTGAAGTTTACAGTGCTGTAATAATTTAACCCAACACTTTAGGTAACCACGTATTGCCGGTATATAAAAACCAGCTTAAATACTCTTGCAGTTCTGTTTACCGCTCCCTCCCCCATCCACCAGGCGGTATAAATAATGACTGTCCCTTACCTGAGAGCCTCAGAAGGTGGCGCCTGAGTCCCTCAGAGGAAATGAGTGTGTGGGGGGAGGAGAGAGAGGTAATCGATGTATATACATGGATGCGCGGGTGGATCCTCCTCCTTTTGATGCTCACCCACACTCGTCACACAGATAGGGTTACCTGGACAACAACACAGGAGCAGACTAGACTGTCTCTAAAAGGGACGCTTATAGGGTGGCTGTGCAGTTCTAAGAGAGGGCCTCTATAAACCATCTATATTTGCCCCATTCTAGTCATTAAAAAAACATTTTTGGGTCAATCAACTAAGTTACTATCACAAAACGTTGAATTAAAAACTTCATGAAAAGATAAAGAGCTTCACCTTTTCCTTCGATGATTTATTCCCTGTCTCTATACTACATTATATTCGGGTAGCGATTTGTTATTTTGTAATTGAAGCCCAAGCAATTGATAGCGACATCGGCCTAGAGATCATGTGGAATGTAATGTTGTTCTCATGATCATATATTGCTTCTCACATGGTTTTTTTTTCAAGGTCTCTAGAGTTTTATCCACCGTCTATTTAGAATTATGTCTTTTCACTGACCCTGAATACGGAAACCATACAACAAAGGGTCGGTTTTATTTAACTCAAAACCATACCAATGAGAGACTTGTGATAGTAGCTTTTTATTCTCTTCCGCGATTGAGAAAAATTGCTTACTCATTGGTATAGCGACTGAAACTTGTAGATCTTTGCCAAAACACCATGCATTGAACCGTCGGTTGCATAGGTCTTTGTGTGTGTATATATATACATGGCTTGCTGAGAGCCTGGTGTCTAGATATCTACTTTATAAACCCTTGGATGTTCGATGGCAAGCCCTGTTTTATTTGATATGTGGTCTTGTGGAGAAAAATCAGGCGAAAAAAGAAATGACATTTCACGCCAAGAGATCCATGAAACGACGGCAACATTCCTTCACTCCTCGTCCTGTATGTTCCTTTCTGCCTTGGGAGAAATGGGTCAGAATTATCTGTTTGGTTTCGAATAAAGGAAAATCGGCTCGATATAAAAACTCGTTCATTAGAGAATGCCTCCCCTTTAATCCCTTGTGCCGGAGTCGGCTATTCACGCAATGCTCTCCGTTGATTTTCCCCTCGCTAATATTTGTCGAGGATAACCGGTATTGAAGTAGCCGCAGTTGTTGGTAAAGGATTTTTTGTTATTCTAGATGGGGAAAAAATTCCTTTAAACATCTAGAATGTGTGCGAGCGTGTTGGTTTCTAGCTGTTTTTAACACTTCCATAGAGAATGCATAGTTGGTCTGGTCGGTGGCACACAAAAGAGGACCTTAATGTTTGTTCTGTGATCAATGAAAGTTCTACAGTGGGGATCTTGAAGCTACCATGGAAAATGAGAAACTTAGAGGGCGGACTAATATTCAATACCTGTCCCGCCTCTCAGGTTCTCTGTATGGATAATTAAAAGGCAGATCCCCAAGCATTCGAATTCTGCGATATACCAAGATGGAAGCTATCTATATTGGGCATTGGTGACATTGGCATCGGAATCTGGAGGACAATTGCCAAAGCTGTATTTGTCTACATGCATGCTTCGTGTTAAACATGTATTAGCTTCACCCCCGTCGCAGGGTGCCACTCTACTTCTTCGTCATGCACGTGTCCCAATGCCACTTCATCCTATTATTACCGTCGGCTTTGCCCAGAAATAGTGGTTCAGGAGGTTAACACACTTGCTGGGTATGTTCAACAATCATAGATTTCTGGAACAGATTCCAAACAGGCAATAAAAGCTATCCGTTTGCCTCGAACGGCGGGGTTGATAACAAAAAAAGAAGAAAGGGTGCCCATACGAATTGGTCGAGTTCATTTTAAATCCTGCTTAGTTGATCGGGATTAAACGTTTAGGGACCATCAGAATATGCCATTATGTCCCCCTTTCGAAACTTTCAAAGGCGAGAATATTTCGCTCATTTAAGAAAAAAAAACTTATAATCTGTTTGAAAGGTTGGGGGTTGGGGGAGCGTTATTGAATAAGCATTTCGACTCTGCCATATACTAAGATGTTTGATACGAACAAAATGCATTTCTTTGCACGATGGTCAGCTTCCTCGTTTAAAAGGCTATAGCTATTGTGATTTACGTGGGACCGACCATGTGATATCTATGTAACAAGGGGTAATCGTACACTTGTGAGAAAGAAGGACGAAAGTTCTGATTGGAAAATGGATCTCATTTAGGCCGTCATTACTGGCTATGTTTGCCTCTCACCTGGCAACTTCCGCTCATCTAGACCGCTTTTTGCCTCAGCTTATTTCTCCTCCGAATCGATTTATAATTTACATTTACGATTCGGCTAATCTCTACGTCTGCTTGGTACCGGTTTGCCAAAGCTATTTACGTTTTCTCATGTCCTTTCTAATATCATATAATATTGATCATCATGTTAATTCTGCCTGGAACGTGGGCCTTTTTCTGCGTGATTCATCACAAGAATTAAATATTCCCAGGTACATGTTTTTATTGATTGCTATCAGATTCACCTGAAATCGGGAAGACATTCTCTCATCCGCTCCCTCAAGTTTGCCATTGATCTATTGTACTACTGGGGCCGGGTCTCTTCAGGAGCTGTATTTAAACATCTCTTATAAATCACACACTCGATCAATCACAATGACAAACGTTGTGTGCCCTGTGAACCATGAAATCCCATATTACGTTAAGGATCCTGGCCAATCAGGTGTTAAAATGGGAGATGTGATGCATCTCATCGCGCTGTGGGAGTCTGACGTGTATGATCATTGCTGGAACGTGGGCCTAGCCCCTGCATTCTTCACGATTATGAACGAGGAGGCAGTGATCCCCCTATGGGTATATTTACCGTTAAACAATCCAATGGCCTTATGTTTTAAATCTTAAATCAATGCCTATCGGGGATTGCGAAAGGACAAATATATATACATGTATGCAATGCAAAGTTTTCGAGTTCGTGGATGGGATTTGCCCTCATCCATATGAGTGGATGGTAGATGTAATTTGCCTAGGTGATGTTTTAGACTAAAGCCGATTTAAGAGTGCAGGCATGGGCTGCAGGGGAATGTTTTTGGGCGGAGTGGAACATAAGTATGTCTTAGGGAAGGACACAGGTCTAGGCCTGAAGTCTAAATGAATGACATTTATTCATATATCTTGAAAATATACATGTCTTAAAATAGGGTGTAAAGCAACCAATTCCCACACGTAGGAAGCATTGGCAAGCTATTTAACACGCCAGAAGTATCTAGACTATTTAAACTGTGGTCCCTGTATATTAGACCACACTGTTTCGACGAGATCCCCTCATCTTCAATCATAATTTGGTATGGCATCATTGGGGTGGGGGTGGGGGCCTATTTTAATTAGTAGAGCCTCCTAGTGCGAAGGTAAGTGGCCATATATTGATAGAACCATTTAATGTGCATGACACGAAAGGGCTTGATTGGATATCCACGTATGTATTATAGCACTGTAGATTTCCCTCCCAATTGATTAGCTGCGTTGAATACCCTTTCGGTGCATGGAAATAAATCGTAATCCTTGGGGGACCGTCTAAAATTAATCCCCAGTGCATGCTTCAAATTAGAGAGGTACCGCCAAGGAAAAAATTGGAAAATTATCATCACGGAAGTTCGAAATTAAAAACATGAATTGTGGAAGTATGAACACGGAGGGTTGATTGAATCCGGCAAAGAAAGGGTATTAAAGGGTCTTATGTCATCCTTCCGCCTCCTCGCAGCTTGAGGAAGACAGGATCGAGACGCATGAAACAAATTGGGGAGTCGTAAAAAACAAAGCATCAATAACACTCTCCGTAGGTTCTCTAAGTCCCTCTCAATTATCGTCTTGGCGAGAACCTTTTAATATGATTCACGAGAGCATATCCTCCACGGCCATGGATATTTAGAGTATTTGCTATGAAAGGCTTGGAGAGGTATAATTAAGGCTTCTCGTGTCTAGTCCGAGTGAGAAAAATGCTCCAGCGAAACCAGCCGCTCCCTGGGGTTTGATAGGGGCTATTCTTTTGATATCTTTTTCCTTGGTCATATTGATTAATTCTAATTCAATAGCTCTTTTCTTCTTTAGCTTGTACTTGCAGAAAGGGACATACATGACCATCTGATTCAGTAATGCCCTGAAATAGGATGCATGTGTGTATCCACTTGGAGTTATTTACTAGAGAAATCATTGTGTATAAATACGCAAGTGTACAATTGCCTTGATTAATCATTCGGCGCAATTGAAGCACCTAGTGCAATTCTGTTTGTACCATCCTGTTGGCTTAAGTGCATAGTGTAGCTCGTGTATACCACGAACTACTCCTATATACAAATCCCTCCCTGTTTGGCATGGATACCCAGCTATCCATCTATGAGCTATTCACAAAAGATCAAAGTTGGAGTGCCTCCCCCCGCCTCCGTCCCTATCACCCATCACCTCACCTCCGGGCCGCAGAGCACCCCCCGCCCGCCCGTCCGTCGGCCCTCTCCGTCAGTACACGAGCGAGATTAATGCCCCTTTTTAGTCAGGTGTGAAACCATAGCGTGTAAATTGATTGTAGTTGGGGAATGAATGGGTATCGATTGCTACATATTTTTCACAGTGTCTATAGCGATCGGAGGGAATTTGATCACAACTAATGACTAGTCTCTTATATGCCATTGAAATTGCTATTTTTCCTGAAATGGTTTCGATGATGAATTAAATATTTCTCCACTGTAGCTGTCGGGCGTCGATAAATTTGCGGAGAGTGGCTCATATATCATCGAGCTTTATACCGCCAGTTTCATTACACTGGAAACTATTTCTGCACCAGGGACATCATATCATTTCTCAGGATAAGCATGTTCATGAACCTATAATCTGTTTTGGCTCTCACTGTCCATGCATTGTCTCTTTCCCAAATTATCATATCGAGCCCGTCGTAGTACAAAGCATGGTTCTTGAACTGTTGCCAGTTGAGGATTCTGTGTGACTTGTTGTCTCTGATACACATTTGTTTTACAAGCTTGATATGTAGATGACATGAGAGTCGTCTGACCTAATGACCTTTAACATGACCTTACATGTCCCATTCTCGTACATGCGCATCAGAAATATGTTCAAATGTGATGCTATGTTTTTACAATCTACAAAGTACTTCTTAAATGGTTATGTTTGTTCTGACCTGCGCAAATATAAGTGATACCATTCAGGCATCTATTCAATTTTTCAAAATTGATAGGTATACTATCATATCTATTTTTCGACAGAGTTGTATTGATATATGATAGAGCATGTGTACCATATGTATATTGAATGATAATATCGTGCCCTCTATGCATACATATGTTGATACATGGAGTTATGAGCATCCTTACATTCCTATCCTTTGGCTGAGGAGTGGTCCTTTCTGTCATCTTTGTATTTATGCGTCTAAGGACCGAGTTCCCGCCATTCCTATCCATCCTGCCATGTGTCATTGCATTTTGGAAAAAGGTGAAACTAGTTTTCTGGCCGATTGCTGATTTTTTATTTTGGGGGGACTTTTTAAAAGGAAAAATCTGTTGCTTGATAGAAGAGTCTGTTACATCAGAACGGATCGTGACTGGTTCTGTGAACATGTCATTCTCAATCCTGGCGTTTTAAACAAGAATGAATCTGACAGTAATACCGCGAAAAATGTTATGATGTTAATATCCTCCCATTCTTGTGGGACAGGTCCCTCATTAATAGGCTACACGGCGGTAGTATTCACATTGGGAACATATAAGATTGTTTTCTCTCCAGGTTGGACATATGATCTAGACAGTGCAACTGTGGCATTTCTTCATTTATTCCCTTGTCTTACCGCCATGTAATGTTCCCTGTACAGGTATATCACGCAAGAGGTTTAGATTAAAAGACTCATGATAGGCAGATCAGCATCTCGGACCACTTACGCAATAATTCTAGTTGCATGTGCGTGGGAGTGGGAAGCGAATGGAATGGGATTAGCTGAAATTTAAAAACACTTCGCGTTTTTTTTAAATGCCGAGTTAGTCATGGCATATTTAGAACTACCTATTTCGCACACTGGTGAATAGTGATGCATACTCACTCGTCCTGTGCATCTGAAAAAGGAATATAAAACCAGAGCTTGGCAGTTCCTTTTTTCGTATAATATATCTAGACTTATAATTGCATGATCTAGGGGCGGCATTGTGTGGTAGTGCTATACCTTATGAACTTAAAACCACTTTCCACCAAGTGCCTTGTTTCTACCTGTATAGCATGGTGAATACAATGTAGTACAGTTTCATATGCTGTACGATTTTCCAAGGGCGTCCAAAATTTGTTATCCTAATTTCCTGGTTAAATTACAGGTAGTCGTGGGAGTCGATGAATCAAAAGCCTCCCCCTGTTTATGGCAAAATAAAGAGAACCCTTGGCGTTGTATTCAACATGGAATGGTAGTCCTGGAAGTATAACAACCCAGAACAATCATTTTCCGTCTCAAATTTTAAGGTGTCACATAGCTTTTTATCTGGCCGCATCTCCACTTCCACCAACCAGATCCGCTTATTATCAATCTGTAGGTTGATAATTGGGTTTCTGTATCAGTCTAGCACTTAATTTCTCTGAGCGACACATTTCTGTTGTGTTGTGCCTTTGTGGACTAAGTACAAGATTCCCGCCCCCGTCTCTCCACCTTGTAGCCTTTTGTCACTTCTTAGATTTAAAAAAAAAATGGATTACAGACTTCGTTCATGTTCATAATGCTATCTCTCCAAAATTCTTATCATTCATTATTACTTAAAGAATGCTGGAAAACAGTGCGCCTACATAATAAGGCGAGAAGAGTTGATGGGGTGCTGACCTATTCGTATTGACGTCTTGGAACCAGGGGTGTTGGCTTTGGCTAGATAGGCTCACCAAAAGGGATAGAACCGGTGGCCTTTAACCCAATTTAACACCTGTATCCACCCATAACTGACAATGTGTACCCTACCAAACTTCTGCCCACCTGCAAATGACAATCCCACATCTGGTTTGTTAGTGAACTATGCATTCTGTGTTGTAACACTTAAAAAGTTCCATCTTTCTTTTCTGTCTCTTCATTCCGTTAAGCTTGAAATTATTAAAAGCTCATTCATTAGAGACAAGAGACGAGATTTCCTTTACATCTATTGGCTGCGTTGTCACTCGTTGCATAACAGCTCCTGTCTATATTTCATGTCTAAACATTTCAGTGAAATAATATTCAGACATCTATTTTTTTTCCCCTGAAATCGGAAATTGGGAGCTTTTTCATATTTCCCAGTGTCGGTCAACGGTATTTGCTAGGTCACTGAAAGGGCTTATTTTTATTCGCTATATCGATTCCAGAAAGAACCTTTCTGTTCGTTTTGATTGAAAGCCCATCTCAAAGAGCTCATTACATGCGTAAATATTTCAGGAATTTAAAAAATATGACAGGCTTTACTATCTTTCATGTTTTGGTCCTCTTCCCATTTTCTACAGTGTTGAGTGGCATGTATATTTGACGTGGAATGAAAGTTATAATTTTGATTGACAGCCGAGAGAAATAGAGTAAAGAGGACTTGTCGACCTCTGGACCACACAGTATGTGTATGGAACTCTCTCAGTAGGTAACTATGGCGAAGTGCCAACATTTAACCTACCTGGGCAGAAGGTCACTATATGGAAATCACCCATGCTATGGTCTGGCCTATGTGGAAGTGCTATGCTATGAAAAGGGGGGAAAGAGAACATACTCTGCACGAAGTTTACTTATTTTACAATTGAATTTGTTTATATAATGCGCTCTTGTCTCTATATGTTCACCTCTCATTTTTGCATGTTTCTTGATATTATTCCCCTTTCCCCAGGGCAATTATTTCTGTCTTCCACCATAAAGCATGAATCCTAGATCATGTGAATTAGAACATGTGTGCTGCTATTCAGGGGGACTTATCCCTGCCACGTGTAAGATAGCATTTCATTGTAATTTACTAGAGTAAGTGAAAACTTTACTCATGGATATATGTGAATCGCGACGTATTGCTCGGCATAGGACGAAATGCAGCGCTTGGGAAATGAGTGGGAGGGAGTGGCGAGAGTGGCTCCCCCTCCCATCCATGAACTGTAACTAAAGGTTAGCTACTCTACTTGGTGGGATTCTGGAGCCGTCCTTTGTGTCTTGGGTCCCTTATCCCACCTGGGCCTTCTCCCACAGTTAATATATAGATCATCCTTCGTGATATTCTCCCAGGGCCTGAGCACACATTCCCATACACAGGTTGTTGTCTATCGGATATATTGTGCCCGTCTCGGATACCCATCCCCTTCAATATCTGATACTCGCGTCTGTCTTTTTAGAGAAGCTCAATCATACTTTTGCGATCTAAGGGTTATGGCATGTCTCTTAACAAACATGTCACTGTATCTAGAAATTTGAGGAGAATCTTGTTTCATTGCGTGCATCTCTCTATTTAAGAGCTTGCTTCCTCCTTTGCTCGATTGTCTAGGTTTGCTTTCATCTGGGATCCTAGTTCTCCTGAAATTTTCGATGACCAGCTGAGATAAAATACCTTCCCTAGTTCACTTTAGTATATTATGTATAATGGGGTCGTAGTAACATTGGTATACCTCTCATTAACAGCCTAAAAGAACTGACTTTCTTCTATCGCTAACTTAAGTGAATCTAGATGTTGTTTGTGCATGGTAATACTTACGATGCTTTACCCCCAACCCCTTCCCCATGCTTGTTTGTGAGGTTGTACACGTTTATTGATTCGTTTTGATCAAGGGTCCATCTCTGCTTCACAGAATGCAGATTGAGCAAGATTTTACCTTTATATATTAATCAAGATGAATCAAACAATTCTGCAAGTTCATTTCCTTTCTCTATGCATACCAGACCCTGTTTTGGTCACCGCCATTCACCTTTCTAGCTCTTCACCCTCCTACCCGTCCTTAGATTTTGCTACAGCATCCTATTAACCCATATACTCCTCCTCAGATACCTATGCCCTCTGTGAATCCCCCTATAGATACTACAGAGGTGGCAATTCTTGACAACATCACATTTTCCGAGAGCGACAGGTGTCTTGAGAGAACATGCTGTCCAGCTTTTCCCACAGGGTTGAGAATATGAAGGTACGAGATAGTCAGACCTTGATTGCAGCAAGTTCACCGGGCTATCCCGTACCCCCACCTCTGATGAAATCAAATAGGGCAGTGTCGCCTGCCTCGCTTGTAATTAGTTCTTCTTGTGAGAGTTTGTTGGGCTCTGTTGGTGCATTGTTTAGTGCATAATAGGCCCGAAATGGAGGTTGTTAATCTGTTTAGTCTCTTCCCAATGTAGTTATAGCTAAAGTACCGTTCATGGCAGTGACTAAAAGGGAGCAAACCTCTAAGCAGGGAGACATTTTCTGAAATAATAACTCCAGAATTATTTGCCACTAAGTCTATGATCTTGAGGAGTAATTGTGAGGGTGAATTAATAGGTCGCAATTCACAATTATCTATTAGTAAGCATCGGTATTGATCGATTGAATTATCCACCCACCCATGTAGCCATCCTTTACTATTTTAGGAACACGGTGTTTTGCGATTTGATCTTTAAAACCATTGACACCACTCTGTATTGAATGTTTTGTGTTTATCAATTTTGGGATGATCACAATTGATGATTATAGATGTAAATGTTTGCCGCCCCTCATGCTGCAGTATTTGCCTTTCCTGACTGAACCCATGGCATAATCAGTGCCAGTTTTATAATTATAATGATAGGGTAATGATAGGCGATCTGTGAATCCCTTATTTATGGGAATTTCACAATAGCCATTAGAAAAATCGTTTTGTCAATAGTGATTGCGAGCTATTTTCCGTGACTGCTGGCTCTAAACTAGTTCAGGGTCAGGATATTGAGTACTTAAAAAGCAATTACAAAGGCTAGCACAACGATACTATTCACAGCAAACGGTCGGCAATCCAAAATACCTATTTGCTGTCAAGTGGATCCAAAGAGGCTGCTGGATTATCTCCACGCAGACCACATCTCAAATTCATTAACTTCAGGTCGTAACCTGCGAAAGATCTGCCCTATTCCCCTACTTACGATTACTTCATTGTCTAGCCTTGGCGTTTCACATTTCCCAATCAATATTACATCGTTCCTTGTAGCAAATCATGTTTTAAATACGACCTTTTTTGAAGATTTAAGTTCATATGCCTTCCCAAGTAGAATGTCAACATTTTATATGCCAGTGCTAATGCGAACTGTGCATGTTATGGATTCAAGTCTGAAAGTAATTCTAATATCAAGGATTTCCATCACATTGATTGGTGTAATTTGAGTATAACATGGTCCTTTGGTGGATCTCCTTCTGGTATCAATGGCTTTGCTCTTGTATATCTCTTGAGGGTGACATTGGAACCACTGGGATTGCATTGCATCGCTATGCTGAATAAGTGCTACAATACTAAATAAGTATTCCCCAACTTGCTATCTGTTCAGAATAGAACATTCCGTCCGCTCTTTTCCTGATAGCTTGATGATGATATCCCCTGTGGCGATTTTTTTCTAATTGAAATTAAGAATTGCCAATCAGCATTCATTATCAAGAACTACAATATAATGGTACTCCGAGTAATTTAAGCAGATAATTGAATCGATGTAAGTAAGACATGGCCCTATTACTATATATATATATCTTTCTAATACGCATTCCAATCTTTAAATGTCATCGTCAGGATGGATCGGTCTCTCGTAGCGCTAGCATTCCTGAGCAAATGGGAAATTTCAACGATTATCTAATCAACAAACAACCCAGCGAATCATAAAAGCTAGCCCTATATCCTTTTCTGTATCTTCTCCGCCAGAATGCCCAGCTATGCCTATAAGGCTTGGTCAGATGCTAATCATATCAAAACCGGCTCTGCTTAGTGTTCCCTGGGAAAATTCAAGTATTATTTGACAATCGTCACTTTATGTTAGTGGGTTTCTCTTCCAGTCCAGAGTGTAGAAGCAAGATTTGCCTCGGGCGGTAAAAGATAGGGTACTTTCGGGGACCAAGGGATGAACAACCTGACCTCATAATGTAGGCACATTATTGAAGTTAGGGTTTGTATTTTGTATCTTTGGTCTTTGTTATCATTGGTTTTTGTTATCCACGTTTAAAAAGGTACGTATGGCGTACACGAAGATGATAATATATTCGCGCTTGCATTTTTGTGTCAATATACATATAGTTCTATTACATCAGTTTGCACTGATCAAACGGTTGCGGTCGTGCCTTTGCTGGGAATTTCTCCTAGTAAAAGTGCCAGCATTTTAACGTCACCTGCTTGACGCATTATATCTATTGCCATCCATTACTCCATCTTACTACTCACTCTCGTTTGATTTTTTTCTTTGAAATACCTTAACCTTAGACTCGGTGGCTTCCCCAGTTTCCCCATTAATCATTCTTCCCCTTTCCTCCGTTACACCGGGTCACTTACTTCAGCTTTCAATCCATTTCCGATAGCCACCACCAAGTTCAATTTTCTTATTCTACCCCTGAGAGCAATTTGTAAATGAAACTAAATTTAATTGTCGCGCTATCCCACTGTGGAAGCCTATGGCAGATTACTTTTCAATGAAGATATCGTCCCATACGTGCGATGGCAAAGTTTACACATAGATCTATGCCCTGTTTCTGAGGGAGGGCCTGTTCTGGCTTGGACGTGGCTTGATCGGGATAACAACCCTGTGGTGCGCCTATGTGAATCACCTGGGAGACCGTCAGCGTGGCGACCTTGGGGGAGCTAAAGAGAACTGCCAATGGGGAAGAAGACGGAGGAGAGTTCAGCATTCACCCCGAGGAGATAGTTTGTAGTTTATATACTGGGAATTATTTTTTTTAAAGTGGTTCCATGTACCTAATATCTTTGGACTCAAATCATTTATCAAATGGTAAATCTTTACAAGTCTACGCCGCTCTTAGACCTTCATAACTACCGATATACCACGTTCTGATTTAAGTTTATTTTCCCAGTTGGAGTCATGTTTTACCGAGATCTTTGAACCGCTCTCAAAAATAAGCGGACACTTAGCACATCAAATACACGACATGTGCGAAACCACCCTGCCCTTTGCCTAGAAATAACAAAAGATTGTTTTTCGAGGAAAAAATACTTTTGGCAAATACGGTGGGTTTTGTCATGATTTTCGAGGTTTTATGCTTATTTCCTCTTATTCAGCGCCAGAGACATCACACAGCACTAACTCTGGTTTTCCCCTCCAGGGGGCATGCTGTTACATGTTTGGCGAAATGTTTTTCTTCCATGTTAAACACGTGCGACCACATGTTCATGCTGGCAACTGTTTCCCATAGGCATGCCAGTCACAGAGTCTTCTTTCTCTATTTAGCTTCTGATTGCTTATGATATGTATTGGTTTGGGTGATATTTACTTATACCAGAGCTACATATGTATTGTATGTAAAGCTCTGTGTATACGTACATGTGCTCCTGCTCCCCCACTTCCCACCCTAGGTGATAATGTCATATTATAAATTCACATAACAATCGGTACATGAATATGTTCTTCAAAATGCTGTCTGCGGCATGTCATTCAATACAGAGTTTACAGTGGCACCCATGGTTGGTTCAGGATTAAGTTCTCAGTGCGCAAACCCTCTGATTGTGCGGTTATGGATCTGAGGATAAATGCTTCTGGTTCGAGTAAACTTTACCCGCACATTGATTGTATCGCTACCTGAACTCGAGAAAGGAATTCGCCTGTGTCTAACTGTCAATAATACATTTGATCGTGAAGATAGGAAGAATGGCAGTTTGGCAGTAAATTCCCCTAGAGGAAATCAGATTTTTCTCTAATAGAATAGAAGTGAATTGGGTATTGTGAAACCATTTGGATTGGTATCAAGTTTAACTAATATATTTCTTTGGGGAATTAATCTAATGTGAAGTGTAATTTCAAAAGCTGTGACCCAAGTTTGCTGTATCAGGAGCTAAATCTACCACATTGTGCCTACCCCCGGTAATGATTCATTTATCTGGAAAGAACTATTATTTTGAGAGCTTCCATTTCTAGCGGCGCGTTTCCCTTCCTCAGGGAACTGGTACTCTTAGTGGAGCATAATAGGAGCGCTCGTGCCCGTCAAGAAACCAGCTTCTTAAAATGCCCTGCGTCTCCTGATGAGCTAATCCAAGTAATTGTATTGGCTGGAAATGCTTCGATCACCTCAGATTAAACAGCTTATGGTCCCAAGAGGTGAGGGTCCTTTGCAGGGCTTGCTTTCCCTATCAGCTGTGGGTCCCAAAGCTTGGCTTCGAAAGGAATATCAAGAAGTTAAGTCAGATGTCAAGAAGTGCCTGATTCTTGATTGTAGACCTAGCTCTCAGCATTAGACCATACAGTAATATGAAACCACTCGAAAAGTTGCCAACATCACAGCCTAATTTGTGCTTAATAACCCGCCCGATACTTGGGAACCCCACGAGAGTTGTAGAAATATTCTTTTATGTTGAACATCAGATTGATAAATCCTCCAGATCTTAACTGGAGTTACTTGGTCTTTTTAAAATGGATTAACATTAGCCATTAATCCAGTTCTCTCCCGAGCCCATCCTATAAACGGCTCCTTTTAAATCACAATGAATCTCTTTATTTGCTGAAGCTTGGGATGCCGCTTTAGAAGATTTGATTTCTTTGATATTAAGAAATGCCTGTAAAGGACTTTTTATTGTGGGCCATAGTGTGTGTTTGATCCCACAGGCGTGTTGGTTACTGATAAATACACCTTCCTTCCTGAAGCTTTTATGAATTTCAACACCATTTTGGTGGTGCACGGAGTAATGATCGGTTATCAATACATTTGTGTTCTGAGAGAATGACAAGGGTGTCAAGAATTGTCAAATGACATGGAAACTCAATATATATGAAATAAATCTTTCAAATAAGTTGTTTTAAACAGTAGGTGGAGGGGAGTATCGCTTTATATCGGGGTGGGCCTGAGGAGTATAGATGAGTTCATTTAAAGAACATTATAAACTTGTTGTTGATTTGATTTTATTGAAACTAAGAAATGTTGTTTTAAAACAAACTACTAATGGATCTATTATCTGTGAAAGACCAAAAAGCCTATATGTAAGTACTCCCAACGCCTATATATTCCCTCCATTATAAACTGATCACAACTTCTGTGGGTGTGGCTAGTGATTTGCCTAGAAAGAATTAGAGAAATGTATTGATTGGTTTTCTTTGAACTTTCAATCCCCTACATTTTCTAGATAGAAAAAGAACTTGATGTGTACAGTATATCCTTCCGTGGTCTCACGTGAGGTAATTAGATTTTTTAATCGGTCCACATGTCCTCTGATAGTGGGGAGGCTAAAGCTGAGATATTTAGGAGAGAGGTGTGACTGAGGGTTTCCCTGAAAGCTACTGTGTGTACCTTCCGCTTGCACTTAGTAAATGGAAATCACTAGTGTGTAAAGGGATGAAAACCGATTACGGTGATGGAACTGGTTTTATGTAGAGGGTTCAAGGCTTTTAGTGCACAAATTTGTTGGTCCTTAGTGATTGGAAACTTTGAGGAACAAATACCGGATCAAAAGCAATCATGTATGGGCTAAGATTTGTTTTGAGTGTTTAGTATATCCATTTCTGCTGGCATAATGCTCTATTAGATATCGTGACGTATGTAAGATTGTTAATTACTCATGCATTTGTATTTATTCTTTTTGTAATATCAGGATATTTGTTAATGACATAAGTTGTGTACACTATTCAATATGTGAAGTGAAGATATAAAACTGCTTAGCATATGATAATTGATTACTGAGGACTTTTTATATGAGTGGAGAGATGATTATCCCAAGTGGATTCTAGGCGTCAAATGTAATCCCAAACCACGAGGATCATTATTTAAGAGGTCCTTGTTTGTAAACTTCCTAAAGCCCTTAGCTTAACAGTCGTAACCACTCCTTACAGAGATTTGTCTGTTGAATAAACGTTACAACAGGGGGTGATGTAACGTTTAAAACACATGGTATGCAGTTGTTAGTGGTTAAATAATTTCTCCTTTTTGAATATTTCTCCATGTTTGAGAACGTTTAGATTTAATTGGATGCTAAATAGTGTATGTGGGCAGAACGCTATGGTATTGTGGGGTGGTTTAATGCCTTTTGAAAACGTGGGTTATTTGTGTCCGTGCAAGGGACAGGGGAGTCGAGGGTTTACACAGGGGCCTTACCTCTGGTATTCATTTTACCAGGAGTTTGTGTGTTCGTCTGCCATATCAAATACCATTAGCATCTCTGAACCGCCAAGTCCCTAGCTTACCTTATTCGTGCCCGTAACCCCCATTTCCCTACCGTCTTGTGACCCCCTATGCCCCACCCCCCTCCCCGCCTCTCGGTCTGTCTGATCCCTCAATCGCCCCCTCCCCTCCCACCTCCCATATCCCTCTCTCTCTCTCTCTCTCTCTCTCTCTCTCTCTCTCTCTCTCTCTCTCTCTCTCTCTCTCTCTCTCTCTCTCTCTCTCTCTCTCTCTCTCTCTCTCTCTCTCTCTCTCTCTCTCTCTCTCTCTCTCTCCCTCTCTCTCTCTCTCTCTCTCTCTCTCTCTCTCTCAGTAGGAAACTTATTGAAACGCACCTACGCTGCGATCAGGTATAGAAAGGCTGGTTACCTGAGAGATAGCTAGAGATATCCAATTTTGTGCTCATACACACATCCAATCATTCACAATTCAATCGTACTAACGTGGGTTTAGAAACCATTTCCTGAAGCTATTGTTCAATTGTGCTAGAAACCTGATACGGGGGGAACTTATTTTGGCCTTGAATAGCATATCATTACACTCTCGAAAAGCTTACCTCCTAAAAGTCAAATCTATTTAGCAGGTATTTCTAACCCTAGAATGGTTATAATGAGTCTGTTGCCATGCCTACCTATTTGATTCTGACAACTACAGTAAACGCCAACCCAGGTTCTGTTTGAGAGGGAGTGTGTGGGATAACCCACCTGGTCAAGGCTTCTGTGGGAGGGATTAACTGTGATTATCCTAATCCTTTCTTCTCTCACCCCACACCATTGTATGTATGTAGTTAAGTGCGATAATAAGGCGTTAAGCCCTCATCCTCGCCCATATTGTTACTTCCTCCTCGTGACGTCATATTATGATGCCTGCTATGGAATCTTATTGGTGCACGAAGAATGCGAGATATGTAGTTATTTGCACTACATTTCAGGCAATGAAATGATGCAACCCCCATTGTCCTCGGTAGCTCGTGGTTTATTAACCGATTCTAATATCTTCCCTACTTCTCTCAGCGACATTGATAATTTGTAATCATTAATCGGGATTACGACCTTAGGAGCTTGTCCATTGATCATATGCAAGTCTATAGTGAAAGTTTATATCCATGTCCTCACTTAAAGGAGACGCTATCTACTCTAAATTCGAAAGCTATTGGTTAAAGCTCCTTCTCCCAAATCCAATTAAATCTCAATTCTCCCCCTTAATCATCTAATTCCGTATATAACTTGATATGCCTTGGGCCATCTATTAGTGGATCATCCAAGTTAATGTTTCGTGTAATGCCCACAGTTTTCTACTTCTACAGTCCACATGTATTTGCTGTCTACTATGTATGTGTGCTGTACGATCAGGCCTTCAGGCTGCCCACCGGTTCTCCAGCCAGCTCGGTCCTCAGAGGCGGTGTACTCTTGCCGCACCTCCCTGTCCCTTGCTCATCACCTGAACCAACCTCAGCTCTGTGTCCGTTCGATGATGAGCCCTCCTCTCCACTTCTTTTATTCTTGTACCTATGTCTTCTTTTATCCCATCTCCTTATCTCCATATCCCAGTCTCTATGTTCCGAATACCACTATACTCGGTACCTATAAACTTCTTTATTATGACCGTATATAGATAATACTAAAGTTATTTTTTTCATTGGAGTGTCGGTCGCTCCAAAGCATTTCGCTGAGGTTTCGATCATGGAATTCATGAAAAAAGGGGGGAGGCCAGTGGAGTAGAATATGAAACCTCTGAGACATTGGGGTTTAGTAGGGGGGGGGCTAAACTGAATTTATAGTTTTTCCCATTGTATATTGAAAAGTATTCCTGAAACCATGTCAATATGAGCACCTCGCAAACAAGTTTTTTTTTACGAAATATATTAATACACCCTGACAATTGTCGCTAAGTAATGAAAAATGCATCCGTCATCTACAAGAATTGCCTTATTGAATCTCCCCTTTCTTGGCCTTTATGCTAAATTTTCAAAACATTGACCCCCAAATCTGTCTGCATGTCCACTTGTATGCATTACTCTTTCTTTAATGTCAAAGTGAGTGATCGATTTTTTAAGGCCTGTTTCTGTAAGAAGATAGATTAGTTGCTCTGGGGCGTGGCCCCGATCACAATCTAGGATGATTGACAGACATACACGTTTATCATGACCTGGGATGCTGGCGGCAGGGAACTGGATAAATCCCCATGTGTAGCCTGTCTTTTAAATTACACCCTTACACTACCTCACGATATTCTGGTATTACATCCCCATCTGAATTTTTCTTTAAGTATCTCTGCCCATTTCCCCACGGTGGAACCCCAGTGGGTTAAAAGTAGACTTGTGTACGGCACAGTTCATTCCCTGGTAATTAGGGATATGAAAGAACTATATCACCGCTTGATTTATTGGCTAATGATATTGATCGGAAATTATTTTTCCTTCATATTACCTTCATAAACAAGCTTTGATTGGGTCGACTCGTCTTCATTCGCTTTTTTCTCCCATCCTGTGTCTCTAGCTCAGTAATTTCGGGATCTTTGAATCGTACCCGCGACTTCCTTTTCAGTTTGTGAAAGCTCAATTAGAGGCAGGACGTGTTTTACCTAAAATTTCATTGCAAGGGCATCAGAACTCACTTTAGTCTCACCAGTTATGATATATCCGAGAACTAACCCCGCCCCTTTCCCCTCCTCGCACGTGTAATACTGAAATCAAGCAATAAATAATTTGCTTCGGTGGGAAAGAAAAAAACCTACTGCTTCCTGAAATTAAGAAGAGGGGTCGAGGGAAAAAATACTGGACATTTATTTTTACCATTTCACTTTTATCCCGACTCATAACCTCACCTGTTCTCAAGTGCATTCCTCCTACACTCGGGTGCATACATCTGTTATTGTACCTCTTCAGTTGTTTATATACCATATGATTCTGATACTTGAGATTAGCCATATTATTCCTTAGCGCATGTATCTGCTTGTACATGCTCCTTAGCAGTGTCATCTCATCCATATCGTCTATGCCCAGGCCCCTGTCGAGCAATGTCAGCGGGTCGTCGCCCATGAGGGAGGGCTCGGTGGTCTTTTCTGTGTTTTGTACATCCCATTTGGTCACATCATTATAACGGGTTGTGTTGTTTGATTTGTTGGTGTGTTTGTGGTAAGTGTACAAGACTCGGCCATTGGTTTTGTCAAAGCTGGCCACTTGCAGAAGCCCGAGAATGCCCAGGTATTGCCACAACATTCTGCACGTGTTTTTGCTGACTCGGAGTAATATATCTATGAAGCGTTTTTGAGGTCCTCCTGATTGCCTGCTCAGAAAATTATGCTCGAAAAATCTTTATCGAGGTTTGTGTGATATACCAGTATTAGTACAATTGCATGTGTATTGAAGTGCAAACGTTAACCAGGGCTTTATGTTCTTTATGGTTAAAGTCTTTCTCTTTTTCTCTTCTCTACAACCTGTATATGGAGATTCCAATTTCCCGTCACTGGACACTTGTTATTAGTAAGCTCTGATGCAATTACAGAACAAATAGTTTTATATTGATTAAACTCTTATTGTCATCCTCTCGACTTCTCTGTTATTCCCTCCGACGCTCACAGATCGGTATCCAATATCCAATAACTTAGATCCTTGTTTGATAATCCTTGTTCTCCTTCAGCTAATCGTGTGTATTAATCTCAGGCGCTGGAGCTTAGTTATCTCCTGTCTCCCTCCTACTTCCTCTGATTTTCCATCTGCGCTTTCGTTGACGCACAGAGACACCTGCGACAGATAGAGCGAACTAGAGACGACAGGAGATGAGTGTGTAACCACGTAAATTCTCGTCACTATACGTGAACCATCCTCCTCGCGAGATTTAACTCTTCTCAACCACTTTGCTGATGGACCAATCCTTCTCCTTGTCCCCCTTTTCTAACTCACGCACTCGCACACACACACACACAATCCCCTCCCTTCCACTCTCGGGTGGGCCAATCAGAAAGGAGGCTTGAAGTTCGTTAGCATACGTAGATATGGACGAGTGAAGGTGTAGTACTGGCAAGACACACTGGCTCCCCCGTGTGGCTCATTAGAAAAGTATGTGAGTGACGTTTGGTTTGGCTTGAGTGATTCTCTGAGGGACATCATAAAAGAGGAGATTTTGGAGAACTATGATGAGTGCTGAATATCAGGAAGTAGGGTCCATATGGCCATTTTAAAAGACATGCATTACTATGCTCGGATAAGATTTGTCATTTAAAGAATATTATTTTCAATTTGTTAAGTTCACAAAAAGACTGTTATCAAGAGTTAATTCAGAAAGGGGCAAATATAAATCTATCCTCAATATCATTATACTGATAATATCGATCCTACATTTCCCTAACTATTTCAAGTATCTCAATACCTGGCTGGGATAGGCAGTGTAGTAAGCGTCTTCTATAAATGCTTTATCTCTTATGAAAATCCCAGCAGGATTTCCCATAGTTATTATCACAGAACAAAGTCTGCATACAGCTGTGGCCGAACTGATTCTTCTCGTGTGAAGTCAGAAGTGTGTACATTTGGTAACCATTAAACAATCAGTAAACAGTTTAACTGATTGTTCGGTTTTGTATTCTTTGAGGAGTCATCTGATTTGATTTTGTCTCATTTCAAAACGTTGCCTCGTTTAAGAAACCAATCTTGTTTTGAAGAGAATGGCCTCGTTTATGATGGTTAACTATTTATGAGAACTATTAATAAGAAAATATCTAATTAATCTTGTTTATTTATGTGTAACGGGAAATGGGTTGCATATATTATACATGTATTGGACAGTTTTGTTTACATAAAAAAGACAAAAGTTGAAAGTGCAATAAACTCGGAAGTTGATGTATTGAGAAAAAATATATCTTCTTTTCTATTTGAGTATTTGTTTTTAGACTGTCAATTACGAGGTGTTAGTTGAAAAAAGCTTCAAAATTCTAGCCTCGATGTTTGCACTTGAAACTTAGCTGGAAAATGTTCGATATGTGCGGAATATCCTCGTAAGAATGTGAACCCCTGTCGTTGAGTAGAATTGTGCTGATTGAAAAGAAAAGTCGCCTCGGTATATGTCTATCAGATATATATCTTGGTATATGTCTGATCCATGTGTATTCCTTGTTGCAATTGAAATGGAATGATCATTTTTGTAATTGATATTGACGTTATATTGTTGGACAAGTCCTTTACCCTGTGATGCGATTCTTTCCATCGTACTTTATGAATGACTATGTTAAAAAGGGTGTTAAAATATGAGAATGTTATGGACAAACACATGGACATATAATAACTGCCAAACAAGACTGCAGGGGGATTTAAGAGCTAAAAGTTTTAACTTGTTGTATTTCCTGGTACTATACATAATGACTACACCAGGGTCCCTTACATCCTTGAGCGCCAATCTTGACTTCACCCCGCCCAGCCCTGGGTTGTCAAATTTTACCCAGCTGTTTGTATTTCCTTCTCCAACTACTCCTGACAGGACCTGGTGTGGATGATATAAGAAACTTCACAAGAGGTCAGTACCTGTGATACGTCATGTCACACCCTCTGCCGGCTATAATGTGTTCAACATAGGCCTTCCCTGCCCAGGTGCATTGTTGGCAATCTGGGAGCAATTGAAATGGATGTAAAACAAGTACTAGTTCAAGTAGTCTTCTTGTTGCGGGTCCTGCTCAGAGAATCAGGAGTACTTCGTCGGTTAGTTTAGGCAATTCTGATGTATTTCCTGGATGGAGAGCTTGGGCAGCTTAGAAGAGAAGTTTCCGAGTTGAGATGAATACATCAGTGAATTGGAAGATGGCTTGCTTTCAAGGAAAGTCTCAAATCAACGGTCCAATCAACCTGTCATCGGCTTCGCTGGTCATGGAATTCTAAATGCTTTCAGTAATTCAACAAAAAAGTCTCAACTCCAAACATGATCTATACTCAATTGTATATGCTTTATCCACTCTTATTCTTTTAAACTAGATGGGATTCGAACCAATTGCCTTCTGCAGTTATTGGCAGTTTTGAAAAACACAGACGCAATTCATTTGTAAAATAAACTTTTTGCTCCATCCCTTCTAATCTTCTACTGATACCCACGCATGGAGCAAAGAAGTTGGGATGTTTATTGTACAACCAATCAGTGATATCGATGTGACCAATTACACGCACTGATCAAAGGAGGAAGAGCAAACGTTCTACTCCAATAATCAATGTGTTGTGCTTCAGTCGGGCCTTGTTTAACTCCTGCCCCTCCCTCGTGTGGATATACTTGCATTGATCTTTTTTTTTCATTTTGCGTGCAACACTTCTTCCATCCATCTTCTCATTGCTGATGCGTATTCCCAAGGTTAATTCGCCTCTCTGGCTCTTCAGATGTGTAAGGAATGCACCAAAGGCTTGGTGTTCCATAAAGATGGTGTTTAAGGACCCGATGATGCTTAGTCTGGATGCTGTTCAATGTACACGAACCGATGTGAGCAAAGCTCGTTCCCCCATGTCTAGCTGTCTGCATTACTGCTGAATCTCTTCCACATAAAGTTACTTTTATCTCGCCCACCATTTGTTGAAGCATACAGCTTCGTTACTATCGCCTTAATTGTCCTTAGATTTGTACCATGTTTACCGCTATCAATCCTGTCTTGTCACTTGTGGAATGGATAATTTGGTCCCATTGCTTGTAAGAATTTGGGCTTGGTCATTACTTAGACTTACTCTAAGGCCATTATGATGTACTGAAATGTTTTAAAGGTTAGACTATCTGAATAATGCAAATTCTTTTTTTAAAAAAATGTTATCAAACTACTTTCCATGTATGTTGAAGCTCTCTCGATTAATATGTATTGAGTGATCTTGCTATATTCACAACAAGACGACCATTCCGCTAAAGACCGAAGTTATTGCTTTTCCTTGCATGATTTCCTCAATCATCATCCATAGACGCTAAGACGGAGAAGGAACCAATCACGTGCCACCATGACTTGCGGCCAGTCCTCGACCAATCAGATTTAGCAGTCTTTATTCTGCACCAAGGACCTCAGACTAACCAGATAACGGGAGGTTGAGATGGTGTATTAGTGGGGGGCAATACAGCAGAGAGAACAGACTAAGTTAGTTAAAGGAACATGGATGGTGGAAAAGACTGGGGTGAGGCTGAGGTGCCTGATAATGTTCTCTGATTGGTCAGACATGGAGTGGGCATGCGCGCTCAGGGCACAAGTGCATTGTGGGCAAATATGAACACGTCCGCTTGAGTGATCATGTTTTGCTGGGTCGGCGGTAGGTGGCGGTCGAGTGGCGGAGGACATGGGAAATGGTAAGTGTAGGGCGGGACGGGGGCAGGTGCGTGATTGGACAGGTCTTAGTTATTAGTCGGGGAGGGGGGCTTCTGTGGGGAGGTGGAAAAAGTTGGAGGAAAATAACAAGTCTGTGTGGACTGTGGCGAGATTTTTCAGGATATTTACTACGAAATGATAAATATGTATTTTAACTTGCTTCTATAATGTGTCAGCCCAAAATGTAATGTTAATATCAATATTAGGCACTATTATGACTGCATTGGATGTAGTTAAGCATACTCTGTATGCCTTCTCATTTTGAGGAACTCATTTCGTAAAAGAGTCTGAGCGTTTCATTTCGGATCATACTTGGTAGGTGTTTTCTCTCGAAATTTACAAAGAAAAGGAATAGTTCCCCCTGAAGGAACGTTAATATGGCTAAAGTATTGTTTGGCGTTTCCGAAAAAATGTTCTTTTGTCCCAAAGAACCCTGGAAAATAAGTGATACCCAATATGTGTATTCTTTGGATCACATCTTAATGAATACTTTATCATTCGCCTTCAATGCTTGTTGCGTTCTTGTGAGTAGTATAGTTTCACGAATATTATGCCCTCGCAGCCATCCTATCCCGATCCCCTTTGTCCCCAGAAGCGTGTCTACCAAAGCATCTTAACCAGGATAATGTATACAAATGACCGCTGGGCGTCTACGTATATAAAACATGAATGAATTCAAATTTGATAAGAAAGGTTGGGGAATCGCCGGGGGGAATCGGCCTGTGTGCTCAGTACCTCGTGGCAGAGCGCTAGCCTGGTGCTGGCTTGTACCGAGGATTGATCTGACATTGTATACCTAATTGGTATATCTCCCAACGCTGTCCCCAGTGGTAGGACATTCCCCTGGTCAGGCGCTGACCTGGCCATGTCATAAAGGATGTGTGTATCGCTGGATCTGATTGATCCGGGCTCAAACGAGCTGCTCCCGGGAGCCGCTCCGGACCCGCTGCCCGCCCCCAGGTGTCCCCTGAGCTCCTCCTGGATGAGGTGGCCATCCCCGGAAACAGACGCTGCTCCTGGAGGGAGAGAAAACAGTGCCGCCCATAATAGAGACAGACGAGCCATTGGTCAATGATAATAGAGTTTTAGCAGATATGGAGGGGGACCTCTGCTGGCAAAAGGAGGAAATTGCTCGAATCTGGGCCTTCTCCTGCGATATAAAAGCATCTAGGAAGGGAGGAAGGAGTAGAGGGTGTGCACAAGCAACTGAAATATGATGAATTTGTGTAGCTCCAATTATTCCCTGCTAGCATCAAGTCTGGTCTAGAATAGAATATTGACCCGTCATACTTGAACTTTGAATCACAAAACTGATATTTCTTATGTCATTGCTCCTTCGTCTTCATATTTTGTCTCTGCGTACCTAAACCCTGTCCATTTACCCTCACCTCTTCTTCCCTCCTCAGTCTTATAGAGGATCGAGGTACATGGTCTTTGGGACGCTATTAACTATGTTAACGTTTCTCATTTCCATAGCAACAATGGCCTTTCCCTGTTCCTCGCCAGTGCTTGTCTTAACCTGGCGTGTTCTCTATCGGGTATTGGGAATCTCAGCGGAGTAATATGTTAATTCTCAGGGCACAGCTCCGCAGACACGAGGGAGTACTGTACCTCCCTGTCGGAACTACTTTATCAAAAACATTCCCTTTCCTGAACAAAGCAGGACACTCCATTGGAGCTCTCTCATGAATATTTGTTGTGTACATCAAACGACTTCTTGACACCCTCACACCTCTCACTAGTGCCCCGACTGGTGCGTGTCAGTAAAGCAGGTCTTAATGATATTACACTGATATTGTCATGGTAACCGGTTACTACTTTAAAGCTATTTCGATCCACAATGGAGTTTAAAGAAGAGTGGATCACGTTGTGTCTGAGGGCCACCAGGAGTCACTTGTGTGTGTCCCTATAGGTCAGTGCCGTGAGTTGAGATTGTTTGTTAGGATTTGATGGAACTGGCTGTTTTGTCCTTCAGTGGAACCATCATATATCAACCCATTTTTATACTGGCTCACATTAGTGGCATCAGTTTAGTGTAAAACTAAGGGAGCAGAATGACTGGATTGGAGGATAACAACGAATAATCCGTGATGATTGTAATAATTGTGATTAATGCGTTTAATTTATATATATTTTATTTATTCATTTATTGTGAGGAATGATGTAAACGTATATATATATTCGTCCAAAATAAAGAAATGGACATCATCTATAACCACACCAAGCTCTTAACTGCTTATTTCTTTGTAATGCCGGGTCTGATTTTGATTACTTACTTTGTATTTAATTTCATTTGATTCATAATTTGTACAAATATTGGTATCACCCCATCGTATGGCATGGCTTTATATGTATGGTATGAGATGGAGATGGTTCTTTATTCTCTCAAGATGAATGATCTTATTTACTGACTTTGAGATTCGCCATAAATCATCCATAGTGGTATCACAACAAGGTATATATGCCCGACACTGTGGGTTAACTCTATTCACCCTCTTCAATCACTTCTTTATTCTTAAGATATGAACATATATCACCACCTCCCCCATCGTTCCCTCTTGAACCATCAGTTTTTGTGGAAAAACATTCACCCAGATTTGGTTTTTCTCTCGGGTCCTCCTAGGAAGGGCATTTCAGATGGTCTCGGTGATTTATTTATTCATGTCTATTCCCTCGACGTCTGGGGAAAGCAATGATTCGAGCTTCTTCATAAATAATGTGCTTGATAATGTGGAATTTATTAATAATTGTACTCGATGTTTTCTCATTGCAGGTAAAGACGTGTTCGAAGCTTTCTACAAAAAAGACCTCGCCAAGCGGTTACTGGTCGGGAAAAGTGCGTCAGTCGATGCCGAGAAATCTATGTTATCTAAACTCAAACAAGGTATTTCCCCTTTATATCTCTCAGAGCAACAACACTGTCTTGTGCGCCCTAGAAGGTTATAAACCTGATCTCCCTAATAATCCACACTTAGTTTCATAACGCACTTGCTAATTCGGAACAGAGTCATATTCGACCTGTTATCCTGTGAATATTAAGATATCTTACCAGTACTCGTTCTTGTAACTCATGGATTTTTATTTTATTTTTATTTTTAAAACAAAGAAAAATCTTAGAAATCATAGAAATAATATCTTGAATTGAATTAAAAAATTGAAATCTACTATGCTCTCGCAATGTTTCAGAATGCGGGGGTGCGTTCACGAGTAAACTAGAAGGCATGTTTAAAGATATGGAACTTTCTAAGGAACACATGCTCTCTTTCAAACAGGTTAGTATTTATGGCATCGTTCACTGCTTCAGAACGACATAAAATATGGACAGTAATGAGGCTTCTATTATTGAATCAGTCCCTCGCCAGCTAATACGCCTGGCTGATTTTACTTGTGCTTTATATCCCCTTGCTATAGATGATCTCTTTTTATGGATGGGGTTGTACTCGTTCATATCCACACTTATCCCTGAGTGATCTATAATTGAAGCCGGATTTACACTGATTTAATTTCCCCTGCCTGGTGCTAATCTATATTGATGGAATTGGATGATATAAGATGTAAGGAATGAGGAATTCGTGTGCCATCTTGCGATGACCAAATGGTTACCGACCATCATTCAAAAGATGCTTAAGTTGTTTTTATACAATAGGGAATGTATCGCTTGTTTTTTTGTTCGGTTTCTTTATTATTTACCGTTTGATGGGCGAGTGGATTAAAGAAAATCCTGTCTGGAAACAATGAATGGTTGTGTGGATTGCGGGCCCAAAGAGATCGTGGATGCGTCTGATGGACCTTCTACGGAAATGTGAATAAACACTGTATACTTTTATGGTTTTCCTCTGCATATGATTGCACAATTCATTTCCCCATGTCAGGTATGCCTAGCTCCCCTCTCTGCTTCCACCCAAGTGTATGGCAGTAAAAGGCTAAATATGTGACCCTTATTTTTGGAGCACGGGCATTTTGACAAAATCCAAATGGCATCTGTCAGAAATTTAAAAGGTATTTTCAAATTTCGGCAGCTCTCAACGAAAATCTGAAGCGTGAAATAAGCTTTCATCCGTCTGTAACGTTCCTGTCATTCTGCACACTTCCCCGTCTGAATGAGCGTTGAGAAAATGAAGAAAGAGAAAATAATCTCTATATAATAGTTGCGGTGGTGATAACGAACACTTCTAACTAACTGGTCCGAGCATTTCTGTGTAAAAATACTCAATCGGGAAATAGAATACACAATCTAGCCATGTATGCTATTAAAGCTGCACTCTGGTCAAAAGTAGATTTTTTCATTTTTAGTCCGTTCTTTTCCAACCCATCTAAAACTAATTTCACAACAATTTGGGGTTGGGGATTTTGCCCGGCTGTTTTCGCTACAGGCTTCTATAAATAAAGTCCACATTTATATTCCGGAGGCCCGCCGTCTTCTTAGTATTGTTCACCGGCGGGCGTTTTCTTTGGGACGATTCAACTTCAAATTCTTTTTTAAACATATACAATGTAACAGCAGCAGAATATTGATCAATTCAGTCCTATAAGTCACAATTAATATGAGTAGATTGTTGCTATAGCTGAGAATGCAGCTTTAATGATATATACCTTCTGTAGTGCATGTCCTATTATAAGGCGTTATGCTTCTGCTAGTTTTAGGACATGTAGATCCCAGCAGTTCTGATACTTCTTTCATCAGCACTATCTCGTTCAAATCATTCGAGTAAGAAAGGGAAAGCGAGGTCGTCGTGTGCTGGTAATCTTTGACAAGGAAGTTCTCTAATTGATATTCCATTAGTATCGGACCATTTGACATTTAGTACATCTCTAATGTGTAGGTGGCAATTACTTCTTCGGTATCCCAACTCTTCAAACGAATCTTTGAATTGTGTTATCAGTCTGCGGTGTGTGTCAATTGTGTGTACTGTACGCGTGGATGTTTTACGGCATCTATTTGCTGGATACATTTTCACACACGAGAATGCGTGACTATACATTTGATACCCAGTGACGCAGAAGTAATGTTTCCTCCAGTCATTGATTCGAGTATCGATAATTATCGTTCTGGTGTACATCTATATTCTGCTTCACCAATGTTTCCTCGGTTAAAGAAATGAAATCAGTATGTTTGAAACATGTCGTAACTTTCAAAGATTTATATCATCAAATAACTTTACAATTTCCCCTCGCTTTTCCCCTTGCCAGAAATATTTTGGTATTTTTGCCATGGCTTCACTTTCATCCCTGTCATATATATTCATATTTGATATTCCTTGTGCCCACAAAAACTCCTTGTCGGTAGGGTGTTGTATATAACGCATGTTTGCCCCCAATGAACTGGATGTGGGTGTGTATCTTGCGTTATAATCAGGGGTGATGTCCGAATCCCAGATTCCTCACCAGGAACACTATCAATTCGTAGCTGCTTGATCAGCACCGATACGCCTAATTAACTACTATTTATGGAACTACCTCTCGATAAAAATCACCATCTTAATGAATATACATGTTTGTAGCTTGGGGTTACCTTTCAAGTGAGTGCTGTAAAATGCAGCGTTCAACGTCAATCCTCGTGTCCTTTTTTATACATATGTGTCACAGTGTGAATGTATGTTGATCTATAAACGATTTCTACAGTGCCAAAACAAAAAAATATCTCGTTTACTCGCTTGACCCACATCGCTCACTGATTTCTTTTGAATTATGGAACAAGTATTATAAAATGTAATCGTACCATCAATTAAACTGATACTCATAATGGCTGGATAACTTGCAATATGAGGAAAGGCTTCCTGAAATGCTTGACTTGGGAGTTTCAGGATAGTCAGACCGGGGGTATTTTTTGCTGCCACATAGTATCGGAATTCATAGTTGTACTACACAGTGGGGTACAGCGGAGTAATATGCGGGCAATTCCGTATGGCCTGGAATTATCGTGGCTACATAGTTCTTGGATTGAACATATAGAAATAACCACCGCCTTATCGGAGTCAATAAAATTCGCTGTTTAGTGACAAAATATTGCAATGGTTTCAACCAATCTAAGTTTACTAAAACTCAGGGTCAACAGAGAAACATACATAGTTCCTTTCGCCTAAGAAATATTAGTCGTGGTTTTGGTACGCGGATATATATGTATGTACGGTATCAAAGCTAGTACATAATGTACATGTATGTGTATGAGTTCATAGCATCTTTGACGTTATTCCATGTTGACTCCTGGCGTCCTCTAGTGGAATATTTGATGCCCCTCTCTTCCTCTTCACGGAGGCATTGTGTCTGCATGGGACGGGCCACATGACCCAAGTCTTGAAGATCTCTTCTCAGTTTAGTGAAATGTATTTCAACGTCATCTCTACTTTAAATTTGGGTTATTTGAGAGGAATGGTGATGGCGAATTGTACGTTTTCAGGCAACTTCCCCCTGATATCATACGCTGCTGCACTCATTGGATCATCATCCCTTCAAACGGGTGTTGAAATGACCACTTGCTATTTAATAACTAGAGGTGTGGCATTCACTATCGAATGCTTTCGTTTCAGTCTTGTGAATCTGTGTATTAGTTGTATTTCTACCATACTGCTTTTGTATATTCCAGCATATGCAGTCCGTTGGGGCGGCACCGGGTATGATCGATTTAACGGTGAATATCCTCACAATGGGACATTGGCCCACGTACACAGCTATGGATGTACATCTACCACCTCAGGTACATGACTAGTTTTACTTCTTTTCGGTCATTTTATTTATATATGGGGTTTCTATATGTATCACCAGTTTTTTTTCTCTGCGAGTATTGTGTTAGATTAAAATATCTATTAAATCCCAAAGGTCGTACTTTTGGCATTTCTTATCGCCATTTGGTCCATGGAGGTAGAATGTCAATTTTAAAATATTATAATATAAATTGTCTGTCAGATGTCTTGTGAACATGTAGTTGAAAATGGAAATAATCCTTCAAACTATTACCTTTAGCCTTCCTATCCCCTTCATATTTTATTAATCCGCTACCTTGTGTTTCAGATGGTTCGGTACCAAGAAATATTCAAAAAGTTTTACCTGGGAAAGCACAGTGGACGAAAATTACAATGGCAACCGACTCTCGGCCATTGTGTTTTAAAAGCAGACTTTTCTGGGGTGAGTAGGCCTACTGGAAACACATTTCCCCCTGTCTAAGTACATGTACCATCCCATGATACCGCTTAACGAGTCCATTCAGGTCTTTCCCTTTCTTCAGGTCTCCATACCTTTATTCACCTTTTAGATACAACAATGTTGACAAAAGTGGCATTGTCTACTACTCAATAACTGTAAGGTAAGAAAGTGGGCTTGAAAACCTCCCACTAGCTGGAAATTAACATGATTTCTCTCGATATATGTAGATCCCCCATGTGCACTAAAAACCAAAACGGATATTTCAATGTATACTATTGTCTACTTCAAGAAATACAACTGTTTACCCAAGAAAAGGGGAAAATAAATAGAACATTATTTTTCTTTTCAGGGAAAGAAAGAGTTACAAGTGTCATTATTTCAAACCTTGTGTTTGCTCATTTTTAACGAATCGGATGAAATGAGTTTTGAAGAAGTCAAACAAGCAACTGGAATAGGTACGTACAAAACTTGAGTACATCCTATAAAATTAAACATTTTTTGACGGTTTAGATTCCGTAGCTACAGTTGAGTTTCGTCACTCACATGTTTGTACTTTATTAACAGAGGAAGGTGAATTAAAACGGACGTTACAGTCATTGGCGTGTGGTCGTGCGCGAGTTCTCAACAAATTACCCAAGGTTAGATATGAAGCTATTAATCGTTGTCTCGTGTTGGGTTTTTTTAACAAATTTTATTGGGCGAAGTTCCACAGTTGTGGTATGTCTCACTCGTCAATGTGTGATCACCATGCTGTTATTTTCCATGGAAAAATCTAAAAGGCATGAACCAAATCTCTTTCTATATTTGTGTTCATTAGTTATTTAGCATATACATGATTTTTTAAAGAGCGCCCAAGGCTCACTAGGCACTTATCATTGTAGATTGTTGAATCTATGAATTATATAGCTGTTAGTATATTTTAGATGATGATGAACTTTGTACTAACAATTTGTCTTCAATAACCTCAGATCGAACTTTATTGTTTTCAGGGGAAAGACATAGAAGACTCAGATCAATTTGTATTCAATGATGACTTTAAACATAAATTATTTAGGATAAAAATCAACCAAATTCAAATGAAAGAAACGGTGAGTATCTCTTCTTTTAATTTTCACTTTAAATTCATTCTATCTACGCGTGCTTTTCTGAATCTATATTATTCTAACCTGCTTATTCTACCATGGAGCTAGCTAGAATTATGTACGGTACATCATTCTCTTGTTGCTTTCGTACCGGGTGGAATTCCTCTCTCCCAAAATGAAAGCTCCTTGATATTAAGATACCTTTATAAAACAGACAGGGTTGTATTTTCCAACTTTTATTGTGCCATATGAATGAAGGTAAATATAAGGGGCAAGAAATGCATTTTCATTCAGTCTATAAATATCTGCCAGCATTAATTTTCGAATAAAAGTTGTAGTATTTCTCCTAGTTACAACAGTAAGGTACGAGTTTTTTTTAAAAAATGTCTGTTTCGTTAAAAAATAACGTTATGATATACTATAGAAAGACTAGTGTCGCGTATTTCTCGGTGGACGGATGGCGATTTGCACTAGCATTAGAGTTTGTATCACAGGTTACTTCGTGTATTACTTTCCATTTGACTATGTGTGTCTCGTATAATGATGCGAGCACGAATTCTGGGAGATCTTTTTGTATTGATAAACAATCAAGATTATGAAAGATTTTTGCTACTACTCGAAGCTATCACTGCCTTAGAATCAATCATCATGATCAGATATAAATATGAGTAATCAGAAGAGGAAATAGATTCAAATCGTCTATGTTCTAATACACTTTGAACACTCGGCTTGTATAGTAATTGCGTAGCTTTGTAAAGGTCATCTACCGGTATGTAAGGTCTGTAGTGTCTGTCCCTCTGCGAAGACGAATTGGGACCTGGTGCCATGAAATGACATCTTCTATGCTGTCATCCCATAGTTCACGACGTTGTTCGCATTTTTTTTTTATCTTATCACTAGAGTAGATTGAGATAATTTTAATTACCGAAAGTCTAGCCTTACTTTACTATTTACTGGTTCACTGCTCGTTGCTCTCTCCTACAACTATCTTGTTGGGACATTGTATATGTCCATGTGGTATCGGATGAGATCTATGCATCAGACCGTACGCATCTGTAAATGCAAACTGTGGTGAAAGGTTCTTCCTCTGCATCCATGGTATCCACTCCTTGTTGAGACACAGCCAGTAGATTGTCGTTGGACATGGCAATGCACATGGGTCGTAGTATAGATTTGCCTGTTGGTATGATGTGACTGACTCGACATTTAGAATCCAGCATGTGTATGCGATCCATGACCAGATCTGAGACGATCAGGTTGCCTCCTGTGTCTGTAGCAATGCCAGAACAGTCGAGCATCGGGGCATCCATGTCTGGAGCGCCTGCTGGTATCTTCATTATGAATGTGAGTGTATCCCTGTAGTTGTAGAAGCTGACCACGTTGTTATCGCTGTCACAGATATACACTCTGTTACCCCAGCAGGAAATGAACTGAGGGTTGAGCACCTCGGTGATGTCTATTGCACGAAGGAGGTCCCCTGTATCTCTGTGTATTGTGACTCGCTGCTTCAGCTGGTCGCATACCAGGAACTTCCCAGTATTGTCTACTGCCAGAGATATTGGTAGCTGGAATATATCGGGCCCTCCGAATGAATTGAAGAGGTTGCCAAAGACATCAAAGATTTGAATGGTGTTGATGCCACAGTCAGCAATAGCGATCCTTCCCTCTTTTGTAACAGCCATGTCGCTGGGCTGTACTAAATCACCATTGTCTCCAAACTCGAACTTGATCTTCCCTTTGCTGTCAAAGATCCTGACTTTTTTGGGAGTGTTAAGGAGGACAGCTATCTCTCCATGTGGCAAAAATGCCATTCCGAAAACCTCCCCCAAGTTGGTCCCCTGGTGACCAACATTCATGCGGAGGCTGTGTAGGTAGACGGCCCGCAGAGCTGGGCTTGTTCCTCGCAGCTCTGGCAAAGTGTATGCATTGAGCGTGCAGCATTTGATGAGAGCGCCCAATGTAAGATCAAGGTGACCCGGGATAAAGTGGGCATAGTTATCTAGCTTCTCTCCATGTACTGTAATATCCGGCAGTTCATATTGCAACGCCTGTTGAAGACTCTCTTTGGCCTCAGCCTTATTGACAATCTGAGTTATAGGAGAAGTCTCCTCTGAGAGAAGTTGTTCAGCAAAGTTCTGAGCCCTTTCAAGTGTGTAAACTGTACGCTCTACTTTCTGCCTGTCTCTGCTGACGTTTACTATGTCATAGAAGACATCAAGTTCACCTATCAGTTTGACCTCTTGCTCCTTGATGACTTGGACCATCTCCTGAGCTGCCCTGCGAATCTCTGTCTTGTTCATATCTTTCCTCAGGAAGAGTTCATTTTCCAGCTCTGCAAGCTCACTCTTGGCCTGTGTAAGCTGAATGATGCTGTCCTTCCCCTGAAGGACAAGTTCAGCCATGTCACTGCTAAAGTTACTGCGTACATTCTTGATCTCTTCAACTTCATGGCCTTTGTGATCAAGAAAAGTGCAGGGCAGGCAAATGGGGCTGTTACAGGTTTCGCAGTAATATTTGATAGTTTCCCCACGATGCACTCGACAATAGTTCTCTCTGTTCGCTGAGCTGTCCTGCTCTAGGGGCAGTAGAGTATGGCCTTCTGTGACTTTGGCTGAGTTGTGGGAAACGCCACACTCAGAACAGAGCTCGGTTTTGCATTCCACGCATAGAACTGCAGCTTCCACCTGATTAGCTTTGAATCTGCAAATGCCACAAAGACGGTCGCTGTTGGTCTGGTCCACAATATCTGAGAGACTTGCGACGAAGAAGCTATCTGGAAACCCAGCCACCCCATTCTTCGGTATGTAGATTTGCCGTCGACATATGGGACAGCAAAACTTGCGAGAGTCGAGGCGGTTGTGTTCGATATAGTAACCTATGCACTCTGCACAGAAGGTGTGGAGACAGGGCAACGTCTTGGGCAGTTTGAGACCGTCCAGGCAGATTTTACAGCATAAGAACTGGTCTCGTATGTTCTGTGTCAGATTATCTGCCGTTGCCGAAGTACCCCCAGTTGCCATGGTGCTGATTTCTGGTAATCACTGCAAGTTAAACAAAGAAAGTTAGTCCCTTGAGAAGAATTATTATTCACCAAAGAGTTACTATATAACACTCTACTTGCTTTGGAAGCTAATCCATTAGCCAGATCTAGTATGGGGTGGGTAAAAAAGTCATTTCTATATTACTTGAATCGTAATTTAGATTGACGTTATTAAATGTGTGTTGATTTTGTGGATCAGCACTAAGCTCGAGTTCCAGTCCTCTCGCTTAGGAATGCATGGAAAACTTGTGAACTAAATGAAAGAACTATGTAATTGTTGCGCGTACTGCTTCAATGAATCAAATGCAGGAATTGTGTATATAATATATTGAGTCCCTGTTAATAGTCGTTATGTCTGACATTCCTGAGTAATATTCTAGCGTTCATCTTTCATGAACAAAGATGGCATTCTGCCAGAATTTATGCGTCTTATAATGGCTTTGGTGCCACTACCACTTGCCATAGTGCTCTACTGATTGTCTTGTTGACTATGGTAGATAGTTCTAGTTTACTTAGCCCTAAATTTTACTTCATTCCATATACTCTATGCAATGAAGATCAGTCCATTTGCTTATTCGAATAATGGTTAAATTCGTCTTTTGGTGTTTAAAATATATTACATTTTTTATGTATTAATTTATCAAATTACAAAACTAACGCTGAAGTGCGTTTACCACAAACAAACTGAACTATTGGCCATTGATTTGCCTGCCTATTCGTTCCTATTTATCCACATTATCGTAAAGTTTTACTATTTTATAAACTCGTGTACCATCCCCACTCATAGTGAGACATTTGCGTGTCCATTGGCCATATAAGAGTCGAATATACACATTGGTCCAGACAAAAGAGTGTTTGTCTTCAAATATATACGAAGTCAATGGGATTAGAGCCTCTGAAAATCGACTCCTTTAGGACGAGCATTTCAATTAATCTTAGGGTTTACCATCAGTGCACAGTACGACAGGAGAGATAATTTTACATTATCAATAATCAATACCTGTGCAGCCTTTGTAGGTCTAGGAGATGTGCTGTCCAATATTTCAAAGAGAACAGTGTATCTATGAAACAAGGACTGGTGGCTGTATTGGTATTGATAATCGTGGGTCTGAGCTAGCGATTACCAATAGTTGATATTGATCAGATTCTAATATCCAGTATGTCTACTTTTGAACCAAGCTAAACTTTAACATCTTCGATCATGTATTCTAGGTAACCTTAAATAAGGTTAAACATATGCTGTATGAGTTTCCACCACGTGCATGTACCATGTATTGTGCCTATTTTGTTTTAATGATTGGGGATTAGTCATTGAATTGCGCTTTACAGCAGTCAAAACAAACTATTACTCATTCCCTCGTATGAATAAATTCCCCATGTGGTCACATAGGTTTGTATGCATGTGGGCACGTATACTGCACATGTAGGTTATATGTAAGACAATTAAGATCTATTCCCGAGTATCAGGATCATGTTGAGTTACACTGGAGGAGTTGTACTCCTTAACCTACGTATTACATAGTGAGCTGTTTGCTCATTAATAATGCTTTCCATTTCCTGGTATTGATCTTTTATGTTTGCGTGTTTTAACCTATTATATAAACGTATAAAATTATAGTCCGCTGTCAGTTTCCTTTATCAAAGCATACCATAGGGTTGGTGGGTTTTTTTTACAATTTACTGTACATATTCCTATTGAATTATTCAAACTAATTTAAGGTTTGTTCGCCTGGTTGCCTAACCTGTATATTGGGCGTGGTCCGTTACCCTTGGGCATCGTATGTGATGGGGCTATAGTGATACCTGTGGTATATTGATTCATTCCATGTCGAATAGACGGGATGAATTCAATTATGATCATATGTTGTTTATAAATATACTACTGGAAAACTTCGTTTGTCCAACGTTTTAACTAGACCACGCAAATATGTACATATATATGCATATAATTATGATGATTGATAAAGTATGGAATTATATTAATTGGAAATTTATTCTCATTAATGATAAAATATGTGTGCATAACTACCTCAGATGTGGTCTAATGTATTGTCGTCGTGTTCTGCATATAATACATCGTCCATTCTTCTATTCTTATTGAAAGTTTGAGATTTTCAGTGTCTGGGAAGTTTAATTCCAGTATTTGATGAACAGATGTTCATTGGACTGGAAACTGTTCTAATAGTATTCACTCCTACAGGCAATAGTTGTTAATGGCAATTTATGGACGTAGTATTTGTTGGAGGTAAACAGAGGTTGGCAGGATAACTTAGATCCCTAATTTTCTCTGACTCACTGTATCCCATGGCTAGGAAGGAAGTAAGATTTACCGCGACTTGTGTAGGATGAAACGACGTATTTACTGGCCGGATTTGCTGGGGATTTGAATTATAGCCTAGATTATATGTATGTTTTGGCCATAGGGGAAAACCTTGAGATTGTATTCATGTATACATATGAAATGCATTTTAGACACTTTCTGTTGCTTAAACTTTAATTTAAAAGTCACGAGTATCGGTAATACCAACATGCATTTGATTTGACTAAATTATACCATCTGGTTACTTCAGAGGGGTATTGAATCAGAGTAAAAGTCATTGGCACATCTACCATTTGAAGAGCTACCTTCCATTGTAATGTTAAATAAGAAACTTGTATTTAAACTAATTATCCATCATATCATCCCACCTTTATTAGCGCAGCATTGCTTGTGAACTCCCTCTGGTCCCCTTTCCTTTGTTTTTCGTCTATGGAGGTATATCACCCACGTGTTTTGTTACCTTTCCGCTTCTCTCCTCTCCCACTCACACTCCTTTTGTAGCGTTCCAATTCACTTACGTTCTCTAGGGTTCAGTGCTTGAGTGCAGGAGGTTTTCCCAAGAGATGATTACAAATAAACCTATTATCACAATGCTTGTAATTTGTTGCTGAGGGAAATATTGATTATTGAACTGCGTTGGATGACGCAGCTCTTGCAACTGTTTTCCTTTTCTGATGGTCACTTCTTAGCTCTAGGCCTTTGTATATCGGTTCCTAGAATGTGACCACATATACCTGGTATCGGTTGTTGATTAAAGGTAGCTGGTGTCTTTCTAGATGGATGGAAATATGTCATGGGTCCGGTGGTTCCAGGTATGGCCTGTACTATGAGCTCGCCGGTGTTCTCTCTAAGGCTTTATCTTGCCTGGACATGCACGCCCACCAGCTAGCCTAATTTCTCATTTCTCCTAGAATTACGTTTCAATGGAAGCGGATCCCCTGGGAATATCCTCAGCATTTCAGGTATACTACCAGAACGTGAAGTGTACGTTCTGGTATTATATACCTCAGTATTGCCCCCTCCTACCCATTCCTCCTGGGTTAGCTTACTCCTCTACTGTATATGTGTATCGTGCGATTGGCAGGTGGGTGGTGGCAGTATAACCAACTGGTTTTGTTCGTATATCATCAGTTGTTGCGATGAGCTATATAAATTAAAATATACATCTCATATTGCCATTTTACTGTCGGATTATCCCGTCTAAAAAGCATGTAACTTGGAAGGTTTTCATGGTTCCGAATTTACTATTATTTCCCTAACTAAAGTTGGTTCAAAGTGACACATGCTATATATGCGGGTCTGTGGTAAAATCGAACGCCACCGATCGGTTTGTTTTGGTCACCGCGCGTTCAAACATGTTGTCCTCAGATCAGTAGGGGAACACCACTTGTAATCATGATGACGTCACGATAGTGTTGGGGGAATGTCCTGACAACTCTTTGTTAGTTTTGGGCTTGTTGGTTTTGTGACTGGGTCATTGATTCGACGAACAGATCGGATACTAACTTTCCTATCAATGTTTTATCATATATGCCTCTATATTTCCACGAGGTACACCTGGGATCAATAATCAATAGAATTCTGTGTATGCTTATAGAACCATGACATCAGCTGACCATTATTTATACCATCACTTATATTAAAGCTATATAATTATGCTTATGTCACTTTGAACATGCGAATTATAGAAACTGTATTTCTGCCTCTCATTCAGTAATGTATGTTTGTGTGTAAGTTAGAATCATAGAAAACAATACTTTTCTTTTTAATAGCCTCGCTAAGTAAAAAGTTCTGAAATCCATATTGCACCGCCCCGCCCATCCCCCATTACACATCGTCGCAGCGATTCAGTCAGGTTCAGAAGGCAGTTGTGGTCACCTAAGTTTCAGGGAGTCATAAACACTTTAGCCTTAGTCTTAGCCTTGCGGTTAAGCTTATCGCTGGATGTGGATTTGGGTGTCTGGACCTAACTGGATTGCCTGTCTCGACTTTTTATTGGAAATTAATTTTCTGATGCCATATTGGGGGCGGGGTGGGGGTAAAACAATGACACAAGCAACTGGTAATAGAGATAATTGTAATAACAATGATAAATAACATTATTTATGGCAATGCAAGCTAACTTAACTATATATTTTATTGCAGCAAGAAGAGAATACATCAACCACAGAGCGAGTGTTCCAGGACCGTCAGTACCAGGTGGACGCCGCCATTGTTAGGATTATGAAGATGAGGAAAACATTGGGTCACACGCTGCTCATCACCGAGCTCTACAACCAACTTAAATTCCCCGTCAAGGTATACCATCAAAGCACTCACATGTGATTTAGTCATTACCTGTTTCAACCTAAATTTTCAAATATATATTGAATTGCTACATACTTTTGTTCAGAGGTCATTATTTTATTTCCTTTTTTCGCTAATTCGTTTTCTACTTCCAGGTTATTTATATAATACACATTTCACCCTGCGAGCTTTTTATTTACCGAATTAAGTTATGAAATACAGTCGAGTCCTAGACCTGTCATTTATAAAAACAACCAGCTAGTCGTGTATCTCATTACATCAATGTTTTGCTTCCTTTCTTCCAGCCAACTGATCTGAAGAAGCGTATTGAAAGTCTCATAGACAGAGACTACATGGAAAGAGATAAGGACAACGCCAATCAGTACCACTACGTTGCTTAATCAATATATATACCCGGAGGCACTTCTTCACAGCACCTCCTGGTGGCTTAAATTGTATCTAATCTTATGCCGGGGGCCGGCCTGCAATAAATAGGCGTCGCCTGTTGCCTGGTGACGACTTTTTCCTGGATGGAGAGAGGGTGCCACAGTTGTTATGACATGATTATACAGAGATGCATCACGCATCATGACATTGACCTGGGGTCAACGTCAATAAATGACCTCGATTTTTCCCTGAAATGAACGGTGAATGATTTTCCTCAAGTATGTACAGATTGGCGCCCTCTTGGCCCTCGTTATGTATTATGAAATAAAGACATGAATTAGGCTTTTTTTGCCATGGTGACAAACTCTTTAAGGGGCTGTGTTTTCCAGCAATTGCTATACGTTTCTATGTGAGGATGACGTCACAGGTGGAAACCTAGGACAACGTGAGCAACACATGGATTGATGCAAAATACAGTTGGCCATACTGACATTCATGTCGCGATTTTGATACCTTTGCCCCTGGAAAAGTTCTAAGACATATGCTTCTTGTGCAGAAGGAATTTAAACTACTTGAACTACATTTTGCTCTACCTTCAAAGTCGAGACCTCCAAATGTCACAGCACTTGTCAATGGTAGGAGAGTGGTGTGTTTACCAGTAGCTGCTGCTAGGGTGAAACTCTGTCAAAGATGCCAGCATGCAAGGAAGGACACACAAATGTTGATTACATTGTCAAACAATACAATTTCAGCTTAAATGATTTATTTAAATAGGACTTTGATGAACCACGTTAGGAGATGAAACCATATAGGATGATATGCCATGTGCGGAGAAGAAACACTGTGATTCTAGGACTGTCATATATATGTGTTCTCATCATTTGTCATGACAATGTGACGTCATAGTGACTCATACACACCATATTACCACTAGGTGGTAGCATCTGGGGTTCGTCCTTCTGCCACTAGGATGTCGATAGAATTGATTAGGCTGAACTTATTAGGGACTCCAGTATCCCTCGTTCTCTGTGGCTCAGTTAAATCATAATGACGGGGGGTATATAAATGTATATGCCTCTTATGTGTGTGAATAAATTCCCAGCCGCGGACTATCTTTATTTCTTGACCACCGGGACACTGCTTGATGCATTGAATTATAATGCCACGCCAACCTCCCTCCACAACTTCTCTCATACATTCACCCTAGGATTAATAATGATAAGGTCCTCTGCTTTGAGAATATGACAAAGGTGGTATATGAATCAGTCTGACGATGTGGTGCACACGAACTCGTGTAATATCAGCTTTGTTCTGCAGTAACTTAATGAGTTCATTCATGGAAGTAGTGATGTAACATGTTCTTCAAGCCACCTTATACCTCCCTCTTTATCCCTCCCTGTAATATATCACACCCTTAGACTCGTTCAACTCGCATCTCCTGAGCCCTTTAAAATGAAGAGAAGTATTTTTGTAAGAGTAGTTAATGGAAATTGCGGGAGAGAGTGACATTAATAGCCAACGTTGATCTTAATAAATACCCTTTCATAATATTGTTACAAAACCGGCTATGTATTTATTAGTTACTCTGTTCGTTTTCGCATTACTGTTCTTTTTCAGTCTTACCGATTGTTTGAAGAAAGCATGTCAGTAGCTTCAGATGACCCGAGAAGGAAATAAAATCAAAAACTATTTTAGGGACTTCATATCCCCGTCAATTTTACTGATGTCATTTCACACAAGAGTCTTCGTGGAAGTTTTGATTAGTTCCATTTGCAGCTTACTTCATACTTGTGCTCTATTGTTTAGCATGATTTGACTGAATCAACGCCTCAATACTGAATTACGTTTTGCGCTCAAAATGTATATTTGATAATTGAAGGGGCGTATCGCCGGATGGCTTTCGTCTTGTAAAAACTTGTAGGTGATTTAGGCGAGGGTAATTCAACATATTCCAAGTGCTTATGAGTTTTGTTATTTATTTTTTGTTATTTAATTTTTTGCCAGGACTAGACCAGCTCATACATGTGGTCTTCCTCTAGTGCCTGGGGTGAACGGAGTATAAATTTCAGCCGCACATCTTTGGTTAAATTTTCTACAAAACCATTTCAGAAAGGCATCTTAAGTAAAATAATTTTTCTTTGTAATTTGTCAGGTAATATGCCAGTTTTCTGTGTACAAACCTGGTGGTTTTCATCTTTTATTTTCTGCAAGAGGGTTTATTCAATGATATATGCATGTCTAAAGTTAGCCGAACCATAAGGTATGAATACTTATGCTAATTCACTCACTATGCCCAATTTGCACGTGTATTCTAGTCTCACACCTTAAGACCTGCGAATGTATTGTTTGCCGTTTTTCTGCGCAAATTATCAACCAATGGTTTTCAGATAGTCACTATTTGGAAGAGAGCTGGTTTATACGTAATGTACCCCATTCTCGCTTTTATAGTTTTTTTTTCTATAAATTAAAAGCTTTATTCTCACTCATTGTCCCAAATATAGAAATGATTTTGTTTTCGGTCATGGTTGAATCACGTGTCTGAAAGCAGAAAGAGATGGGGAAAATACACATTCATATGCCTAATCTTCCTTCATCTATCCATAAAATATTGCTGTATATAAATATATATACCATATCCCAGTTGTAAGCTTTTGGTTATACGCGTGTAATTTGGGTTACGTGAATAGATATATGATGCATGTACTATTGAATTCCCTCTTAACCTCCCGACTACTTGACAAGAAGCTTTTTTATCTGTAGTCTCATACTTGCTGCCTTATTTCTTAAGCGTTTTTGTTCACAACTGTCAACTTTTCATTTACCCCAGATGGAATTCCGATCCGGCTATGATAATTTTCCCTGCACCGGATAATAGTGTAATATATTCATTTTTGTAAATGGTAAATCTATCGATGAAAATCTTGGGGTCTATGAACAAAAACGAGCAATGCTCGGGTTTGATATGCCCAAACGGTAAGGAGCGTAATGATGATTTTGTTTACTAAGGGATCGGACAGTTGATCTGTAAGTATTGAGATGTGGGAGGAGCGAACACTTTACCCGCCCGTCTATTAAACAATGATTGGCGGACGCGTGGTCACTGGCTCGTTGTTGCTGGTGTGTATACATATTTTTCATTTGTAAAAAAAAAAGATAAAGGAATATGAATAAACAAGTAAAAGTAGTCCTTTGTTATGTTTGGTTATTTGCTTTGTTGCGGAGAGGGCATACATATCATTGCACGGCCTCACGTCACCGCCCATATTTTGGGGGTGATGCATGAGATAGTGTTAATATATGGGGTGTCTTTGAGCACCTCGCATCCTTCTCACTATTTTTACTAGTAAATCCAATCGAGCAATTAGTGATAAGGATACGTTCACGAATAAGGATATAGGTTAACTCTACAATATAATCGGTCTAGAGTCCTGCAACGTTTCATGGCCCGTACGACGATATGTGTATTGCCAAGGAAAAGAAACAAATGGAAGAAAACTTCAACCATTCTGTGTACGAATCCATGGCTGCTGTGTCTAATAAGGAAAACGCTAATATTACATACCAGGACCTGTAGGGACGCATGGAAAACAAAACCTATAAGTGCTATTGAACAGGATATTGCCTGTTGCATAAAGTTCTAAGTCATTTTTCTTATGTAGATGTTAGTAGAACATCTTGGTAATGCACATGTAAGATACTGAATTCACCTGTGTTCCGATGCATGTATACATGTATATAGTTAGCTTTAGGTGAATTGTATGGTTTCCTTGAAGAAATTTTAGCTGCGTTGATATATATACGGGTAGATCTATACACATTTATAGTACAAAAGTGAATATCGTGGCATGTCATTTCCATAACCTCCCTGTCTCTCCAAACATGTTATAACATCATGACAGCAGCTCGGGGATTAACGCAGTAATATTAATAGGCTACCATAAGCTACCATTTTCCATCATACATGCCTCGAAACAATTAAAAATTAGACCTAAAACTAATATTGATGAAATCTTAGAACTAGAACCACAGTATTGTTCGTTCCCCAGTCCAACTCACGGGCAACCCACTACATCCCCATCTCATACCATGGGGCTACGCATTATTGGGGCTATCTTTCTAGTACATCTGTTCTACACCAGACGTCCTTGTGGTTCTCCTCGACGGCTCACCTTCTGCAAGCACTGTAGTCATACAATTGTAACGTTGAAACATGTACTAAAATCAAATACATGTGCATGCCTACAGGCTGTTCACGTTCTTACTGTAGTCCGATTACTCTAAACTGGAATTGTAGTGGCATTTGACGATATCGCTTGAATTTTGTAATCAAATAACGACCAGTGCCAGTCACAGTGAAAGACAAATAAAAGGTTGTGTTTGGTATGATTACTGACACATTGTAGATGTATAGTCCAAGCTTTAAATGGTTGACACATATCCTTATATTGGACTATTGCCGTCGATGATTATTTAAACAATAAGTAATATTGATCAGCGGCCTCGTCGTGTGTTGCGAATGCAGATGATGTAATCATGACATCTTGTCAGCAAAAAAAGAAGTAGTTTGCCGATAATCATCTACGTGATCACTTTCGCACAAAGTGGAGCACTACAACCGTTAACGGTTAAAAGGAGAAACAATGGACCTGGGGGTTTGTTGAAAATGTAATTCACATGAAAGTGTCAGGGGTCAGCAAGATCAGAAAGCTCATGCATGGTTGTTGCGGTGAAGCACATGAAGGATCCTAAAGTGAAGCAAATAACGTGGGATGGGTCGCGTCAAGGAAACAACAAATGTTTAACAACATTATGTGCTGAAATATTGAAAAGAAAAGTTAAGGGTCTTCCTAAAATATGACTTGTCATCAAATAAATAAAATACGATTCAAAAGAATCGAGGAACATATTGGGAACCACTAATAGAAGGATGGGAAAGGTTGAAAAGTCAATTGGAATATACCTGCGATAATATTTCTACTTTCCAAGAACCTTTAGACTAATCTGTTCCTGGATACAAACCGCCTAGCTTGGCCTTTTGATGCATTTTGGTAGCAACTGTCCGCCCATATCCTCAGAGAATCCGACACAGAAACAACCCACAGTCCAGGTTCAGAGTTGAGATCGAGTCCCTCCAAACTGAGGGAAAGTCTCTCGCTCCAAACCGCTAAATAACATTAAGACCCAATTAAGACGATTACTCCAGGACCAGGAAATTAAGCCATTGGCGCAATAGGCGCCCAATTACTGACATACCATTCCCACCGAAAGATCATGATTGTTAAAGCAAGAATTTTATGGTCACGTGAAACAATACCTATAGTCTGATATACATCCTACATAAAAGTGATATTCTCATTATGTTGTCTAATCGAATACAAATAGTATTATATGAATGCGTTCAAAGACGGGAAATTATATACATGAGTTTGCATTTATAATTCAAGGAAGTGAAAGCATGACATCTGAAGCCGGAAAGTAGGGTCTATATCAGTATTAGCAATTTCACGAATTGGGTAGATATTATCAAATACTGGTAATATATTAACGTTAAATCTTTGCACGCGATTCGCTTGCACTTAATGAAGTAGACCAGTATTGAGTATATAGTATTGTCCACCTCGTACTCCACATTATGGTATTTGATAAATTACTAAATTATGTCTCTATATAGGTTTGAAATGGCTACATAGAGAATCACAATAAACAAGGGTCGACGTATTGTTTTTTCCTTATACCCGGTCGCTACACATTCTGTTAAATGAGGAGAATACAATTTATTATTTTAACATTATTCTTAGTACTTAATGTTAGGGGTCTATACAAGCAATGCGTAACACCAAAAGGAAAAAGCGGTGTTGAGGGTCCCTCCAAACTGAAAGGAAATTGAGAGCAATGTGTCTTGAAGATTTTTTGTCATTGGAAAATTGACAAAATTGCATTGAAAAAATACGCTTTTAAAAACCTTTACTACGTACCCCGGTATGTACTGCTGAGTCAATAAAGCATAGTTTAGATCATAATATGTGCATTCCACTTCAGACCTACGATAAAGTGAGTGCAAAAAAACTCGATTTTTTGTTTACCTTTTACATAGTTTATGATGATTGAAAACCAACGCTTTAGGATATATTTCAATGTTGTTTTATGCTGGGAGTATGCAATACATAGTGAATGGAAGTCGGTACTAGTAATTGAATATTTATTGGCGCAATTGCAATTATTATTCCATTACTAACACCGATTCTTTCTCTATAAACTATAATAGACTATAGTCTATATTGTCAGCAATATTGCATGGAGAAACACAACCTCAGGCAGAAAATATAATTCGCTTCCTTGGCTATTATTTTCTATTATATTTCTCAAAACTTTTAATCCGCATAAATAAATCATATTCTAGGTGGCTATAAAATTAAACACTTATATTGGTCTTTTCAATATCTACACGCTGTACCAGTGCATGCGGACTGGATTATCAGGTCATAACAAATTCAGCAAAAAAGGGTCATATATCACATTGCAGAAGTGTTCCAGATATATATCGTCAGCTATAGTCAATAAATAGCTATAACTTTGATATCCTTCATTTTTATCACCTATGTGAAATGATTCCGGAATAGTGTCATACATGTATTATATACACACTCTATTATGTTCCTGTCACAATACCATTTATCGCATAACTCAGTAGTCCTATTACATAGCAATTTGATCGATCGTAATATGTGTGTATAATTCGAGAGCCAATACAATGCAGGGCCTTGATCAGCATGCAGCTTAATCATATGTACACTACTTTTGCTTTGTACTTGTATTACTTTCAACGTAGACTCTCTGGAAACTGGTGACTGACACTAAAGTGTTCCCGATCTTTTAGTCCTACTCCAGGGGGAAAACTAAATGTAATGTTACAAGCGATACCGCCTAGTGCCGTGGACTTTTCACGGGATCATAGCCTCACTGGTCCCGTTGAGTCCTGGCGTCTCCCTCGGGCTCAGCTCTGGTAGTGTTGAGCAACCAACCGACATTCTGGGTCAGTGTTTACAATCAATTCGTGGATCCACTGGTTCAGATAAAGGTCGTGACAACTAGAAAACTACACAGTTATTTGTAAAATATACTAAATAATGGGATGTCACAATTCAAGTCGAGTATTTAAGTTGATAGAGCCCTTAATTCTACAACAACCGTTTATAGCATAGAGTCGATAGTCGAGCTTGGCCCGCCATTTTTGTATTTGAATACGCATTTGACCCATCACTAAGACTTCAAATATTTTACGCATAGTGCTGTATTAAAATAAAAGGAAAGATAGGAAATACTCCCAATATAAAATAGTATCGATTTGTTAGGTTTGTTTAAAATCAGAAGCATTCTTACTTCATATTTCGACAGAAATTCAGACAAAGGGGGGCAGAACGCTACGGCATAGAAGGCGGTTTTCGTCCTGCCACTCTAAATGGCCTTTAGTAGGTGGGAAAATTCAACATTGAATTATCGCCCTGTAATGAGATTCCAACCAATAAATTATATATAATTTTGTTCCCTATCAAATAAAGATGGTTTCCCTCGTAGTTAATATACTCTTAGTGTCAGAATAACTGTAGTACATGAAGATTTTCACAGCGCTCTTGTAAGCTATATGAGCCAGCCAAGATGGCGACGTCGCTGAATCTGTGTTTCAATCCCAAAGTAAAACTAAGAATAAGGTGCTTTATTGCGCATGTCTACTTTTAACTCAATGTGTAATAGTAAGACAAAGACCTATATTATCGATGTATTACTTTATTAGCAGGCATTTCTATTTAAAAATATAAAAATTTTAGTTTGAAAATGAAACTTCGCTAAATTTCGTAACAGTTTCTTAACATTTCGAATAATTCATCAAAACCCAGCGGGAATATCACACAACGACTAATAACTTATCTGTAGCTAAATTTGTTTTCTTTCAGAATCTGTAAGAACTATGACGATATATTTATTAGATACGCTGGAAATTGAGAAAACCTAAAGTGAAGAAACACAAACTAGGCTACTAAAGCTGCCAGGGATGGGCTAGAACAGCTTCGCGCGGTGGTGCTTTCTCCGAGGTCCGCGCTATTAGCGCGCTGGGGTATAAATAGCTGAACTTGGCCTAATAGTGCATTCGTCTCTGAGACTTCGTTCACTAGACAACTCAATCAGCATCATGTCTGACGCCGCCGCCGCACCCGCACCAGCTGCCGCTGCCCCAGCTAAGAAGGCCGCCAAGCCTAAGAAGCCCAAGGTTGCCCCAGCACATCCTCCAGTTGCCTCCATGGTTCCTGCTGCCATCAAGGCCTTGAAGGACAGGAAGGGATCATCTCTTGCTGCCATCAAGAAGTACATCGCCGCCAACTACAAGGTTGATGTTGCCAGACTCGCTCCCTTCATCAAGAAGTACCTGAAGTCTGCCGTTGCCGCTGGCAAGCTTGTCCAGACCAAGGGTACCGGAGCCGCTGGTTCATTCAAGATGGGCAAGGAAGAGAAGCCCAAGAAGGAGGTCAAGGCCAAGAAGCCCGCAGCCAAGAAGGCAAAGAAGCCCAAGACTCCCAAGAAGGCCGCCAAGAAGCCAAAGTCTCCCAAGAAGTCTGCTAAGAAGGCCGAAAAGAAGAAGCCAGCCAAGCCTAAGGCCGCCGCCAAGAAGCCTAAGACTCCCAAGAAGGCCGCTAAGCCTAAAGCAGCCAAGCCAAAGGCCGCCAAGAAGCCTGCAGCTAAGAAGCCAGCAGCCAAGAAACCTGCCGCCAAGAAGGCTGCCAAGCCCGCCAAGAAGTAAATCTTCGGACCGCCACTGAACCAAACGGCCCTTCTCAGGGCCACCAACGGTCCTTATAAGGACCACCCCCATTCTCCAAAGAGTTGAACATATTCAATCCCAATCCATACCACACTGCCACCAATCATTACCACTGGGCTTTTACATCCGTGTCTCAATGTATAATTTAAACGTATGGTCCACTATTTAAATCTTAATTTGCCGAGAATTATAGGCCTATGATATTCATCCATGTCCCAATATATAATTTAGGAAGTTCGGTCCATTTTATTTAAAGTTGCCGAGAATTATGTGATGAAATCAAATTCATATTGTCCCATTATAACAACGATCGGTCCATTTAATTCAAATAGGCCTATAATTGCCGAGAATTAGTCCTAAAAATAATTTTCCACTGAATTGATAGATCTAAAAATGACTAAATCTAATACTTCCATACCAGCAGTCATATAACAAGATTCGGCGACTGAAAACATGTAAGGAACGCAGTAAGCCCGCTTAGAAATCAAAACAGCCTCGGTGTCTACCGAAACGTCTGTAGCAAACTATTCTGTTGACCAGCAGTTTGGGGGCGGATAGCTAGGCCTACGATACTATTTTAAGCCCGACTGCCTTTTGCGAAGTAACCAAACATAAACCAATGTAGGCTAATATCTATCATATCAAATATGCATATAGGCCTATAGAAATTTATATCCCATAGGCTAGATAATATCTTTTATAAACGCAGGGTCCTTAAGTTTTCCAGGAGCAAACGGGTCTACGTGTAGGATAATAAAATCCACGATTCAGTCGGTAATATTTTTTAGTTTGCTCAGGTAGCACTAGTTCCCATTATTGCCACTCAGGGCGTACTTGTACGGAGACAGAACGTCAAATGAGGAACGGTGGCGACATCTAGGCCTATGCATTTCATCGAACACATGTATAATTTATGAACACAAATCCCCTTATATTCTACATTATACACAGTTTAGTACTGGGTATATTGTAATTAAAGGATGCAATATTTCAAAGGATATTTTCCTCCATATCCCCTTTCCGTTCCTCGACTAATATCAGAACCATGCATAGGCCTTACAAGCCTACAATGTATGCAAATATAGGCTAGTGCAACACAATTAATATTATGTTAATTATTTCGCGTCCCTGGGGCCGTTGAAAAGCGTGAAAATGCACCAGGAAAATGTTAGTGACATATATGTAAATATATAAATGATAGGCTATATATGTGGGCCCACTACTATGCTTTCCGTCTAATTTTATAAACAAACACTGTATCAGAAAATTCCGATGGAGGCTGCACTAAAAGTACGTTAAAAAGATGTGCCATATACAATAATTGGAATACCAAAATTGTTTCTCAAGACTCTCATCTGAACCGCCCGCGTCAATTCAGCGAGTATTTAAATAAGGGACGCTGACGGGACGCGCGCGACAAACTTTTAGAAGTTGGAGCCACCGTAGGTGTCCTCCCTCTGCGAGAGCGAGGCTCGGGGAAGCCCAAGCAACTCTCTCAGTCGTGGACTAGTAGTAGGAGTGTAGAGGAGATACCACATTCACTATTCAAAACAATGCTCTTATAATCTCACAAACAATGGCTTCTAACGAGGAACAAAGGACTGGGACTAAGTACCATGGAACTGGTGATCCATACATATCAAGAGAATCTTTAAAATCCGCGGGGAACTCTGGATACGTGAGTTTAATTTCACCCCCTGACAAGTCTCCGAAGAAATATCCGAGTACTTGGAAAGTTGGTGTCGTTGTTTTGTTCGTGTGTGCTCTCTTCATTTGTGGCCTTCTTATCGGATATTACATTAGGCATTTATCAATTGACAGTGCGGAGGAAAAACAGCAAAAGTTATGTTTCAAACCACCAGAGGCTTTACACTCCAAGTCAGGTCCTCGACATTTGGAATTACTGCATGAGAATTTGATGTACTCAATGAGTGGGGATAAACAGGCTGCCTATCTGAGGTGAGTAGCCTACTGAGTGTCCTACGTTCTGGCTTTAGCTGTGTGACGGCTTGTGGTGTCCGTTGTATGATAGGTGATAACGTATGGACTGTGGTGCCCTTATTCCGTCAGGTGTCCTAATTGCGTCATTTTGCCTTTGCTGATGAAAACATTGATTATTGAAGCCACAAATAAATGATTTATGAACAATGCTGGAAATTTACATTTTAGTGGCAAAGAAGTAGGCCTATATATTTCGATAATGGAGATGAGAACACAGGCCAAAAGTCAGTAGTTTCTGAGCAATCTATGGTTAATTCCAGGGGGCGACGGAATAAGGGCAGCATACGTTAGTGAAGTACTTAAACGTAATAAGGGGCCTGGAATTTAGACCCAGATCTATATACATTATATTATAAATTATAATTATAATTCCCCTGACATATATTATTATATTATTTTTACCCCATCATTTTATTGCAGGTACCAATTGGTGTAAATTCTAGTTTTAATATTTTAAGTAAAAAAGGAAGTTACAATTAAATGAATATGTGCCTATATTGGCATTTCATTGTTATAATATCTGGTATGTGACGGCTAATAATGTAATTGTAAAGGGGTCTGACTGCCTACTGTGTGGACGTATCGGCCAGTTACATATTTAAGACCTGCAGCTGAAGATTATAATGATAGTGATATTTTCCTGATAAGCCATGCAGGTGTTAGAGTAAATCGTGGCCTTGATGATCTGACTTGATTATCTTCCTGTATACCAACGCTTTGATATACTCTTGGCCGTGGTAGCACAAATAGCTACATATAGGTATGGTTTCATGGCCAAAGGTTGACCCTACCAAAGGTAGTACGGTACATAGTTTTATCTATAGGGGATCGTCTTATCATATTTACTCACAGTTAAAAGCAAGATGGTAAATCAATGACCTATTTATATTTGGATGTCGGTGATCTTGGAACCTATATTTGATCTCAATAGGATAATGGTAATGATAATGGAATATATTTACTCTGCACTAATTTAATTGATAAACATGTTGTAGCCTATTTTTATACTTAATTATATCGGTGTGGATACGGTATATTCAATACTGGTAGTAGTTTTATGTCAGTTTGTCAATTTCTGAATCGTGGCCAATATTGAGCAAGGTTTATAACTACAACCAACTTTACTTATGTGCCAGTGGAATATCTTACAGCTATAGGCCTACCTAATCAGTTGAAAAATGAACCATAATAACACTATTATAACCATTATAACCCATAACCCTATTCGCCATAACCATATAAACATTTGTCGATTGTTTGATCTATAGAGTTCTAAGGTTTGATTCACCAACTACCATTAACCTGACTGAAAGAACTATGTTCATATATTTGTACCTAGTGCTATCGAGTAGGTGGTGTAATGCCTAGTTGCTTGGAAAGTATCTCGATGGATATATTATTGAATGTATTTATATTAGTTTCGAGGTCTCAATATGCATTAATGATGTTTGTGGCAATTGTACATGCCTTTCCGTCCATGTTAATCAATATCATCACAACATAACATCAACATCACGTTAATAAATATAATCACAACATAACATTATTACCACCTTGTGAGTATAATTATTTGCATCACATGCTAGCTGTACATGCTAAATACTGGGTGTGCATGTATTGCATTACTAGTACTTGCGATATATGCACTAACAAAGGCCAGGCGGACTGGGAGCAAGTACATGTGTACCTAGGCTCTCCGTCCTTGAGTTGGTGTCCCTAGAGATCCTGTATCAGCTGACTCAACTCAATGGAAGTAGAACTCAATGGAAGTAGAACAACTCCGCCATTCTTCCAGTACATTGCTGTGTCAAGTTCATCTGTCCTAGAAGTCTACACTAGCTTATTATAATATTATTTGACAGACAGTTCGTGCCAGTGAAAACACTTGTTGTTTTATGAGCGTTCAATGTGTCAGCGAGGCTGTATTTCATTTAATAGAAAGTTGGTGTAAGAAGGATCGATAACTTCGCTAGGCTAAATGATGGAAATGAGCCATTGTCATGATCCATGTATAATAAGCTCAACTACGCGATATCGACCATTTCAATATTTGATCCTTTATTAATTTTTACATATGATTTTCCATAGAGGACATTAGCGTTACAGTTAGAGAGGTTGGGGGTCACTGGCGGGGGAGTCGAGTGTGTTGAAAAGAAGGCCCAAGGGGAGTACCCGGATTCATTTTAAGACCAGGAATAATGTACACTTCTGCTTAAAAATCATTTATCTTTCGATGATTGTTTGATGGTTTGTTCATTCTTCGTGAGTGTTGAGCATGGAATAAACAACCGTATTTATTATAACTACCGTACTTTCATTTTATACAGTTTCTTAGTCTTACATAATCAGAAATACACCTTCCATGCCAGGACTAAGCAGATTAAAAAGATAAAGACTCGGTGTTTATTTATGATTAATATAACATTTGGTACTTATGCTTATTAACAGAAAACTGTTTGGCCAATGTTAGATACTTTAATAGAAAGTTGACAGTATTACATGTATACATATTAAACATTAAGTATATTTTGTTTGGAAGACCGAATTATCACAGTAGAGTATACATCCACTTTTCCAGTCTTTAGTAAAATTAATAATTTATTCTGCATAGACATGATGATGGTAGAAAGATTCAGCTGTTATAAGAGTTATACATATTCTAACACATGTAAGTCTTGCTCTCCATATATGGAGTCTCACCCCATCGTGCCATGATCGTGGGGCATCAGAAAGAATGCAAGAGCCTCCTGGCCTGGGATGTTTGGATGACAGATTGATACAGGTTAAAATATTCACTACAACATAAATACAACCCCATGCTAACGTTCCCCATGGTTACAAGTGGGTTATATCCACAAACCATGGAACGAAATAAAGCATTTTTTGTTTATGGCTGTCGAGTCTTTGTGTTTGCTCAGGCAAATGTCTTTTTGTTGATATTATATTCATTCTGGTGCCATGGATCCACGAAGGGTGATTAAACTTAGAAAACATACATTGCCCACCCTGTCCAGTTGGTAATGTCCAGATATTTTACTCCATCTAGCATAAGGATTTCTACGAGAAGTTGTTGTTAATTTTCAAGACGAATAAGGGTTTGTTTTTGTTCGATTGCTATACAAGTGATTCCCAAACCTGTGTTTTAGATCATGCGCTCACATTCATGGTCTCAGATATCAGTCTGTGGTCGATACATGGCAGAAGTCCATTGCCTTTCCCCTCCCTCGGTTCCAGACCTATCAGAATTGATGGTTTTATTGTGTTCGAACACTCTTGTGATGTTTTTGTTCTCCTCCCCTTGGAAATGGAATATCCAAAAGTAATGATATCCTAGGAACGTGACATTTCATTGGTAGATTTAGTTTTAGACTTATTTTACTGATGCGTTCGTTTTGACCCAGTCTGTCATGTAGTTTTGATGAAATGCCCTCAGATGAACTGTGAATATTGTTTCCCCCAAAAGTTTTGTCAGCATTGTGACATTCTTTAGTATTCAGATGAATCTGATATTTTGGCATGTATTCACATATATGAGGGTTCTGAACTTCAGGTCAAGGTCTGTGTATTCTTTCTTGCTCTACAGACATGGGCGGATTGTAAATGGTACTGTAGAATTGCATGTACGTGTACAGTGTTTCTAATTTTGACGATGTTATTGTTGGTTACGAATCCTATCGTTGAGTTCACTTTTTTAGCGTATGCACACATAATCTTTATATCATAGATTCAATATAAAAGGACATCGGGCACATTGGTATTGGTGATTATATCTTACAATAATTTAAGTATCCTGGTTATGTCAGATATATCTTACTCGACATATTCTTTTTTTATCTTACCCGTTTCAATGTTCATTCCAAATTAAACCTTTTCTAAAATTTCCTTTTAAAAACCTTTTATAAAATTTGCTTTTTATTTAACTCCGCTGTATTTATCACCACTTTGCTTCAGAGAAATAAAGAATACAAGCGTAGGTGCTAACGCCGTCTTTGCATTTTTTCCAAAATAAAAGCAAAAAAAGGACACTGTCTGTGTATGATTAATTCACCTGTGAAAAGTTGCTGTTGCAACGTACCGTAAGTGGCCGCCTTCCCAGCATGCCTCACTGGCGATGAAATGTACTCATGACGTGATGCAGAGCCTGGAAATCGACATTTTACCTTTTACCACCTGCTAAATCTATCAATATGAATATGGGAGTCTTTCACTTCAGCATGCTTAAGTGTCGTTTTCCTTGATGGTTGGTCCAATATTTTTTGCTGATATTATTCATGCATCATATTTAAACATATTTAGAAAAAAATGGGTTGTTCATTTTTCAGAGATGTATATCGTAGGAAGAGGTGTAAGAAGAGGTATATATGATGAGTTTTCTGCTTCAGGGCAATTTCCTTTGTTCATTTAGTGTTTTCGTTTCTTTCTGGTAGCTAAAAATCGTGTAATATACAGACAGGCATACCATAATCCTCAAAATGTCTCACATTTGAAACCACGCTCTGAATACCATTTGATTGAAGCGACTTGGGAAAATTATCACTTCAATTGAAAAAAATCACCTATTTCTGGCACAACTTAAAGCATTAATGGACCCTTTTAATTGGTAGTTAAAATCAATGAAATATTTCGTTTCATTCATAACTTGAAGCTGAATGGGTACAAAAAAGTTTAGAACATTCAGGAGTCAGTGGTTGTCACGGCAACGTCTCCATGCTTCATTTCTCACACGTATTGGAACATGATTAAAAGGAATTTTAAATTAGATGTGTGGCAAGCACAAGTATAACAAGGCGTTAAGCTTTAGTTCTATTTTGGTCTAAATGATTACTGTGGGAGATGGTATAAATATTTACTCGGTGAATGTTAATTTACCTGAATGACTTTTCTTTGGTTTATAAAGAAGACAATTTCACAAAGCAATGAATATGGCTTTCGGTGAAAAAAAGACAAAGTGATGCTCTTGCCAATGGGATATTACATTTTAATAAAAAAAAAACCCGCCTGTCTCCTGCCCGTGGGGCCAGGTTTATCTCAGCTGGTTGAGGTTCAATTCACCAAATACGAGATTTTCTCTCATCAAACCGTTTGGAAGCACCGCCACTTTTGGAGATTTCACCGGTCATCGCCTCTCCTCTTTGACTGTGTCAAAATATAAAAGCGTGTCTCTTTAACCGATACCAATTCAACGGTTTTAATAGAAGGGCTATACATAGTACATTGGTCAAGGCCCAGTGAAACATTTAATAGAATGACAGAAACAAATGTCAAGTGTGAAAGTACTACCATTTTTTGGTGCATAAAGCCTATTATAGGAGGTAAAGATATTCCCTTTTACAGCAGATGGCATCCCTCTGTGGCAGTTCGTTGCCTCGGTGCATTGCTGGGAATCAGTATGCCTGCCTTTAGGTGGTGTCAGTGCCGTTAGCCATTGTGGCAAGATTTAGCTGAAGGTATTGGACAGTTTTGGGGGACAGATGCGTCAGGTAGACCTGTGGCATCTGTTGACACCGTTATATGGAACTCTCTGGGGAGTTGCATAGCGATACTCATGACATTGATCTGAGATTAAGCATTGCGAGAACCCTTACTGAGACTCTTACATAGCCCTATTCCAAAATAGTATCCAGCGTCGCAATATTTTTGTGTGAATAATGGTTATGAAAGAGCTGTATCAAGCAAACAGGTAGATCCAAGCCTTCTGATAAGAGTAAAGCGGTTAATTTGTTTGAATTACTTTGTTTTCGGCTTGTTAAATGAAACAAAATATATAGTTGGTTTTTAACCTGGGTTTTATTGATAGTGTTTTCATTGTTTAGTCTAAAGGTCCTTCCCTGTCAAATCCCCCCCCCCACACACACACCCGCCCAATACACCCTGCTGTTTAAATTACCTGGACGCTAATCAGCCTCAGGATATATCACAATGTGGGGCTGTAATTAGAATGAATTGTTGTTACACAATCTCAATAATCGTCCCTCATCTTCTGACAAAGATTTTAATGAGGGGATACTGAGGTGTGTAAATGGTCACTTGGGAACATTCAACAACGGGGAGATTAGGTGGTTAGGACTCGGGTGTGTTAGATGGAGGTGGGGGCGGAGGCGGGGTGGGGGAGCTGCTGGCTGGCTTTTGCAAGAGGTGTATAGCATTGTTGGGTATTGTAGGAGTCGGAAAAGGCAGGATTTGAGGCTGTCTGCATCTCTATCGCTTCAGCATTGAGGCAGTTTTGTATAGGCTTTGAAAAGTTGTGCGGAGGTTGCATGGAGTAAGAAGCTTTGGGGTGTATGGGGTTGGGGAGCTGAGAGAAAGGTGTGGGTGTGTATGTCACATTATGGCAGGTGGGTCTGTGTATTAGGCGGAGGCACCCAGGTGTGTTGGCACTCCTGCCGCTGGTCCTGGTGTCCAGGTGTTCCTTACAAAGTCTGGCAGCTCCCCTTGGCGTCTACCACGCTCTTACCTGGATGACAGGCGCCTGTTGCGCTGTGTTAGGCCGAGGTAATAAATAAAAATAAATAAATGGTAATATCTGCCCATTGTAAATAAAGGTATTTGTATTTTTGTTGGATAAGGACCCTATATATTCGTGATGCAAAAAAAATTGGGATGTTAGCATTTTATTTGTTATAATGTTTTGCGATTTGATTTCTGAATACTGATCACAAGGTAAGAGTCTTTGGAGGCGCCAATCTAAGCTGGATTATGCTCAGCCTAAGTCATTGACCATAAAGTCTTGGTTTATTTACCGTTTTGTGGAAGAGATTGATTTGTTCAAGTGTTAATTAGGTTAAGTAAGCATTAGAAACGCTCTAATTAATGAAGGTGTCAACGACCTCTTATCACACTCGTTAATTATCCTCTTTTAATCTAAGTTAATGCTTCTTATGTACCTTGCAGAGGAAGTGACCCCATTCCCATCCTATGTTTCCCCTCTTTTATCCTTGTTAATTGCTATTTCTATTCGCATTCTACCACCCCCTTCTCCCTTTATGAATCTATTCTGGGTTTTTAAGTTAAAAGCAAAAGCAACTGTTAGTCATTGTCAAATTGATTCCATAAAAAATCTTAGTTGAAATCAGCTATTGAGTGTTTAATACCCATGGGAAATGAAGAATGAAGAAAAAATGAAGTTATTTTTTAATCCAAATACATAGACCAGCCTATTGAATTAATTTAATTGCGTCTAGTCATTTAAATCACCTATTAAAAAATATTTAGAAAAAAATGTATGGTGTTTTATTATGCTATGTTCTCTTGAATTTTTCCGCTTGACATTCTCCAATAATTCCCCATGAATTAACAATAACTCAAACGTGGTCTGCTCTCCACTCACTCAGAAAGATGTGAAAAGATAATGAGCGAAACCTTTATGCCCATTCTCCCTTCAACTAACCGCTCATGCTTCCAACTTTAGCATGACAGAATAAAAACCGCCAAACATTCATTGATGGAAAGGCACAACGACCTTGGTTTAATGACAAAATAGCGAATGATTTTCGCAGGTCCTATTGATATTTTATACCCAACACCTGTTTAAATCATAGTTTAGTCACGACAAGTTAATTAGAGAACATAACTTTCAAAACACTTTGGTGTTTTCTAAAATTTTGTTTTACATTTAGTAAAGATATTAAACAATTTCATAAGCTTCATTTCCTACCAATTATACACATGTCACTGTACTCTGCAAGAATAGATTTTATATCGTCATATTATTTTGTGTATCGATTAATAAACGTTTCTAATAAAAAAATAAATAAATATGGCGATGCTCTGTTCCGAACACTGCTTTTAAGAACTTCCCTTAGTATGCTATTTAACTTCCGGTTGTTGTTCTCTACCTTTTATAATGAACAGGCTCTAAGGAAATAAAGTACCACAAATGCAACCACCTTAGTTGCCCCTTGGATAACTAGATATCCACCCCTTCAGTGTTTATCACTAGTATCGGTTAGCAAAATTCTACCCATACATTTTCAACATGGAGATCTCTAAACCACATTTATACTTAGGTTTTACTCTGGTTAATTCATGTCTTTCCCCTATAAATTGCTTATATATGTCTTCCTCTTGCAGTTCCTCCCTCTAGGCACACTATACCCCCTACTAACCCGTGGAATGAGAAAATTGTGTGATTACGATGTACTTTTTACACCATTTAATGGTGCCGTCATTATAAATTCTACTTCGCCCTGGGATAAGTTGCGCATTTCATTATTCAGACTAACGTGTCACAATATTTTATATTTATTTTTCGGTCGTTAATTTTATAGACGCGTTATTAATTCAACTACTCACTGTTTTCGATGTTTGTTTAGTTGTGGGTATTATTACAAGGCAGTATACTTATACGTAGATCACGTGCTCTGTAGAGGAATCAAGATGACTGTCCCTGTGGAAACAATTCTCCCGTTCAAACATTTAAATGAGAAAGTGATGTAAATTGATTTCCTTCCGCCAGAAACGTGGTGCATTCATATTTGTCCGATACAGAATAATGTCCTCAACATTGGTATAAGTACACAATTTGGGTGTTTTCCCCCTTTTGTATAATGAAGCAAAATGAGAGATTATTGATAAGGACTAGCACCTTGGATGGTTTAAATTTGAATTGATGTATTTGTTTGGACTGAATGATTTGAAAACGTGTCTAGGACGGTGACAGCGAAATCTGCTCTCAGCTTCAAGCGACTGTTTCTGGCATATCTTGTAAATATATTTATTGTCTCTGCCTCGCTCCAGGCACATGATGACAACCAGCCCTGTATGGATGGAAGGGCTACAACCTGGTGCTACCTTGTCATCTGATATTGCCAGTGTAAAGTTATCATTCACAATACACCAATATTTAGCCCTTTCGCTATGATCGACTTTATATTAATCACATTTGGATTTGTCTGTTGGACAGGGCTACCTTAATTAAGACAAGGTATAAAGTTGAAAGGCTTATGGAATTTCAGTAACTTTCTATGGAGGATGGATTGGCATTGACACTTGCACATGTATTCACTCGTTTGAGACTTCTGACAAGAAGGTAATTCATCCACAGATGAGAAATAGCAAGAAGCTGGAATGTGTTCCAATGACTTCCTGAGAGAACAATGCAGACTCTTGGGGGCATTTTATTCTACACTGAAAAGAAGTCATACTTGCTGCCATTGTTAATGGCGTCACCTTAATAAGGTACATATGGGTAGGGAATGTTCGCCTCGGGGTGTAATTTCCGATAGGTGGTAAAAAGTACGTATATGGTGCCGGTTACCTCTGAGACCTTGTAGGGACAGCACTTGGTCATTAATTCTAATATTGTATGTTAGATTGTTCAGGTTAGTGCCGATAAAAACTGACGATTTTCAGGATTGCTTTTAGTTCAGCCAGAAATGCATTCTCCCTGTAGTGGGGTGTTACATTCCCCTATATTATCGTTTTTAAATATTTCTCAATTGATTAATCAATTAATCCCAGAAGATCCAATGACCATGAGATTAAAAATATTAGCCATTCTATTCTACGAATATTCTCCAATGAGAAAGCTTTCATCTTTGCTTCATTTCTATTTCTTTCATTCTAAGATCTTGACTAAAACTGGATGTCATGACACTGCAGTGTTGGAACTGACAGGTTAAGGTATAGCACTTGGGTATGTACATATAAGTCTTTGGCGGCACATATTATCATGTCAACGCCACAAAAAGCTTATGTTCTCACGAAGATGTCTTTGTCTTTGACCCTGAGATTGAATTCTTCCCCTGGACTAGTCACGGAATCGTCGTTACGTCGTAGAGTGAGAGAGAGAGACAAGAGAAAGCGAGAGATAGAGAAAGAGGGGGAGGGGAAGGGGAGAGAGATAAGAGGGGGGAGAGAGAAAAGAAAGAGGAAGGGGAGAGAGATGAGAGAGGGGGAAAGAAAAAAGAAAGTAAGAGGAAGGGGAGAGGGAGAGGGAAAGAAAAAAGAAAGAGGAAGGGGAGGGAGAAAAAAGAAAGAGTAAGATGAAGGGGAGAGAGCGAGGAGGGGAGAGAAAATAAAGAGGAAGGGGAGAGAGATGAGTGAGGGGGGAGAGAGAAAAAAAGAGCAAGAGGAAGGACAGAGACAGGGTAGTGGGAGTGCGGGGAGCGTATGAAGATATTCTATTCATGCAATCAGGCTCTGGTTGGTTCCAATGAGAATGTATAGAGAAATTCACCCTGTTGTGTTTACTCCGTCCCCAGGTCACACAGCCTATATTGACCGTGAAGCTTGAGTGTTCTCGTGAAATAAATAAACACCCCTGGGAATTATGAATTGAGGGATTTGGTTAACATGAGAAGTGAAAGCTGATAAGTCAAACAAAGGACAAGGGGGGCTTGTTATAGTTAGAGGAAATAACAAACATTTGAATAGAGCCGGCCACTGGGGGAAGCTAACAGAACCTGCAACTTACTGAGCGTACTGGTAGTAGGCCTACACTGTACTTGATAAACATCCCAACTTGTGTTAGAAATTCAAATTTTTTCTTTAATTAGGTATGCATATGTAATTATAAGTTATAACAATAGATATGATATCGTTATAGATGAATGCTGTGGCCATGGCCGTATAATTTAGTTAGGATAATTACCACTGGAAGAATAAATCTTTGTTATCATTATTTCCTTTTGTTCTCTCTCAGTCTCAATCTATATTGCCGTGGCTGTCCTCTTCCCCGAGGACAAGTTGAGGCAGAAGCCCACTCTCGCTATATCACAGCATCTCTCTGGACAATCGGGATCTATATTAATGTTGATTAATATCCCTCATTATATCCTCAGCCGAAGGCCATAGCTAGGGATGTCATGTAGTTTGTACATCATGATTTACCATGCCACTTTTACATGACATTTTTATGACATTTGTTACCACGGCGGTGCGACGCATCATGTATGATGTCATGACAACATGTTAGCTGTTAATGCATGACTGATTTTCCCTATTTTTTTTAAAACTCTGCAGATGAAGTCAAGTATAGTCATGTTAAATATTTTACTGCAATATTCTCATTTCCCGATCTCCAATTAAGTAAATCTGTACTCCAGTTTCCCTCTATATAACACATATGGATGAGAAGGCGGCTACATCACCCTGCAGCCAAGTATTGCGTTTCTCATCAAAGAGCTTGTTGTCATCGACCTATTGTCAAGCAATCTGAGGTTCCCTTCATGTCCTCTGACATTGGCGACTGCCTTGAAAGATGAAAGTTGTGAAACTGTTGTTGCCCAGACGTCTGTCAATCTCATCAGGTTTTGGTATCGTATAGTTGTCAAAGTTAGCCACATGTGGAGTACTTTCATTTTGGGTCAACATATTAAAATGAGATGGAGATGTGTTGGAGCCATTGTCCTTTAGTTAATGAAATGGTTAAAATTTAAATTAGTCAGGAAAAATTTTTTTTTACTTATATCTAAAGATATATTTGTACCATATATCGAGTAAGGTGTGGTGTGTTCAATTGTCCCTCTCATTTTTTACAATGCAATCACCTCCAAAATGATGCAATTTTCTTTATGATGTATACGTGGATTGATTAACCGTTGTAGTTCAATCCTACATTCCATCAATGTTCTTATCTGATATGACTTAATGACTACCTTAATGAATATGTTATTGTATGAGCTGAGGAGGTTTTTTTTTAAAAAAAAAAATATTATCCTATGTTTAAAAGGTCCTTTTCTAATATATTAAATGTCCTTGTAAGCTAATCAAAGATTAAAGATTAAAAGTGCTCTTTTCTAGAGTAACGTTAGAAACACCCGCTTATTTTATGTCATGAACGCCGTTTATGCATATTGTCAATTATGGATGTTTGACTATAGCGAAGCCTAGAGTTTCAACCAAATGATAAACGGTACATCTTAACCATTCGTCAAATGGACTCATCATTTCCATTTACTTGCATTTGTGAAGGCAAATCCTTCAAATCGACTGTATTCACTAAGAGTCATGTGAATACTCATATGAGGACGTTGATGTATATTTATGATTTTTAGTGAGCACAGATGTTTTACCGATGTTATTCGATACCTATGTCCTTGGATCTCCTTTGAGCATTTTTATTGTCTAGTAACTAAATCGCCCCAATTGCCGATACATTATATGTAATACATCTCGTGGCAGTCCATCTAAACCGACCTCTGCTCCCTCGTCCATATCCCTATTGAAAGGGATCTCTTGAATTCTGAGGTAAAAATAAACTTAATGAATTCTCTAACCTATGAGTTTAAAATACCATATCTAAGATAACAATGATAATGTGTTTTAAGACCTTAAATAATGTTCCCTTGTATGACCTTGGCCGTTACTATTGTCATAGCCCCCTATGCACCTTTATAAGAGCCACACAATGCTGGTATCATCAGATCCTATGTTGTATACATATGTTTCTATGGCAACGTTCTATTATCTCACAATCTTCGGAGTTGATGGTGGACGATTAAGCCTCAAGCCCGGATAACAAGTCAAAGGACTAATCAAAGATTCCTGCTTTTTGTGAGAAAATTGATTCCACAAGACCTGCATAGAATAATAAGCAAACGCCAATAGAGGCATGGAGAGTTTTTTCTGCTTCTATATCATCCTGAATGGTGCAGGAGTGTCTTCAGTGTTTAGCATCTTGAGTCTACATAATACTATTGCTCTTACTAGTCTTAGTGTTGTAATATACTACAATTTTGGCTGATGATTCAATTCAGTTCTCATTTGACAAATGTATAGATCTATGGGGTCAAATATTTACTGTAGAAAATATATGGGGAAAAGATTGCGGTAGGATTGTTAAACTATAGAAAATACCCTATCATTTAAAACAGTTTAACTATCGGTTTCTTACTGTAAATTGTTGAAAAGATAGTCGTTAAGTAATCTAGCTCACGCGCCATCGTGTTCTTTGTGTTTTAGATTAATTCCCAGTTCAAATTACATAGAACAACATTCTAGTGTGCCTCTAAGTAGTGTGTTGTGTCTTGACGTGTACGTGTGTGTTGTGTTACTGGAAAGTTGCAGTGGCATTGCCTCTATTGTCCATGACCTATGTCCTGTGGACATACTTGACAATCCAAGTTATTTTTGTGCGTATCTTCTTTGTATTTTTCGATGGATTCCACTCCAAACATTGGCGTATAAAAACCTCAGGCATTTCAGATGATCCAGGTGATCTAGCTCGTTTCCGTGGGATTTATTGGGACGTTATTGTGGATGAAAAAGAAATCGCGAAAAAAAGATGGGAATCGACAATGGTCCGATTAAAGATGGTCGCTATCTGATGCTCTAGTGGTTGATGCCCTCAGGGCTGAAGCGTCTTCTTGCTCTTGTGCTTAGCACGCTGTTGGAGTGCTACTAAAGGATGTATGGAGTCTTATGGGGGTGCTAAGATGAGGAGCGTCTATAATTTCAGACTGTAACATTGAACAAGAGAGCATTTATTTTCTCCCTTTAATTCTCCCACCGCTAGCGACTCCCAGGGTAGCCAACTCACCCTGTTGCAGCTATAGCCAGTTCAATGAGGTGTTTATGCAGCAACGCCAGCATAAGCTAATATGTAGAACTCTACCTGCATATTTCGAATATCAGCTACTGAGACATTTCTTTCCACAGGATGCAGGTTCTTGCCGATATAACCAAAATATGTACAAAAGCATAGTGTTAGGACGTAAAGCAAGACCCCACTCTTGTTGATATCGAGTAGTTTTTTCATCGTATTCATTAAAAAAAAGTGTACTATTTCAGTAGCATGGTAAGCATACTCGCATCGTCTCACTTGTATTCATTTAAATGTTTCCTTGGTTGCTTTGCCGATTTGCCAATCAAATACCCAATGTCTGATGAGGTCATTCAAAGCCCCGCTTCCCTCCACAAACTATTTTGTATAACATATTCATCCGAGGTGCTTTTTTTGGCTATGCACCTCTCCAAAAGCCTCTTGTGTATTGAACTGGCACTTCCCTTTCCATCCACTTGTCGCGTGAATCAGGCGTCAAACCCTCAGATCAGTGAACTGAGAATTCTCTACTCATCACACGGATTGCTGGACGAGCAGGTTTGATTGATTTGACACCCACATGTATGCCATTTATCACCAGTCTGTGGTAGGTTTTCCATGGACCTTTTGCTTGAGTGAACTGAACAAGGAACAGATTCTTCATTTTCAAATATATACCTTCAAAGAACTCATTCCCAATTCATCAATTGCTTTCCCAGCAACCGCCCTCGCTGTTAAAGCTATGTTCTACGTTGTATGAAATATTAAAGGATCTTGGTCTGTTCTTCTTGGTATAAACTTAAATCACCTCCCAACTGATCCATTTCTGTGAACACCAGAATCCCACTACTTGTGCGTATTTTATAGTATATGTATCACTCTATCACCCTTCATCTTCTTACACTTTATTCATTATTTTTTTAATTCGGGAAAAGACAGAAGAAATACCAACATTTCTCTATTTCCATCATTCAAACCCTTACACTATGCTAAAAATAAAAATTGATGAGGAATTGAAAAAAAACTAGTTTTGGTACGATTTAGCTGGTATTGCAGCTTTAATTTTGAATTGGTCCTGCTGGTAAATATACACCAACACATACCATGTATTCCATGCATTTATTTAAATTCCTTATTAACAATAAATTATTATACTACTCCTCGGAATGCAGCCGTTGAGCGGAGCCATATCCACTAGGTGGATATGGGACGAAGGATATGTTGTTGAAGAGCAAGGGCGGTACAGGGTATTTATCACTATACTGAGTTCAGTCTTTCATCCATCACTTTGATGTTCTCATAATTTACATATGCTGATTGACTCTGGTCACCTCAAGTGTTCTGGACCACGTGAACCCAGTGCTTCCTTTAGAAATTGCCATAAAGGCCTTCATAATTAATGACTTTCTTCACTCGGTGCTTAATCGACTCCAACGTTTGGAAATTTGCACTTTTTGTTGCTTAAAAAATGTATTGTCTTCCATGCCTCAGGTTATTGAAATAGAGACCGAGTATGAAATTTGATATTCACTGTAAATTGGTTCGATTAGTGGAACTATAGATACAAAGGATTTCAGTAACAAATAATGTGCCACTATGTGCAGAAAGCTATGGCTACTAAATAGGTACACAACCGCGAGCTTCAGCCACATTAAACTTGCTGAGGTAAATATGTGCTGTGGTTAGCCACAGCGTCCATGGGGCGTTGTATCAGTCTCACCAGCGTCTCACCTGTATAATCTATCAAATACCTGTAAGTGGGATATTGTTATACGTCTGGACAGTCTTATACCTTACGCCTCTACCACCACCACCCACCTCCTCATTCTATTGTAGTTTGTCTTATCAAGATGTGAAATAATAGCTTATCTTGTGGGGAGGTTGGATCGAGGAGTGATTGATAGAATGGGACAAACCGATGATAAAGATAATCGATCCGTATTGGGTTTAAAACATATTGGTGTTGTGTAGAATGATCGATGTGTTGGGGCTTGTTTTTTTGGTGTTAAAGTTCTGGTATTTAATTATTTTCATATTGCGTCATGTAAAACTGAATAATTATATTACCTTTATTTGGAATGTGCATCTTGTATCGCTCTTCGTATCAGCAACGAGTATAGAATAACGATTATATACTCGTTGGATTACGTCGTAGTCAAGACTAAACGAGTATAGAATGAAGATATATTATAATCGTTGGGATCATCTACTAACAAATTAACAAGGATGAATTATGTAGCTTCTTTCTGGTAAACATATGTCCAATTATCCAAATATGATTTACCATAATATATTTACCTCCACCAAATCCCTTTAAACTCCTGGATATATATATTTTCCTCATTGTTGAAGGGTGGGACATTTGTTAAGGAAGGAGCCAATTTCACTTGATTCTGTTTTCTCGCTGAAGGTGTTTGTCGTTTTCTACTCAGGTCATACAATACAAGTGGTGAAATTATCCGCGTGTGGCTCGACAAATATACTTGAAACTGACTTAGCGTGTCAAAGATTTAATTTCGTTGGTAAAAATAGAATCAATTTGTAAGAAAGTGAGAGGTGATGGTGAAGAGGAGGGCCCCGGGGTTGGAACCTATAGGCGTGAAAATTGGGACCATTCAAGCCCTGAAATTGGTGGGTTGGGGCATTCATAGCAAAACCTAAAATTAATCAGAGACAGAAATATATTTCACTGGTCTATGCAGATTTCTTCGTTAGAATGTCACTGGGTCTTAGGCATACGAATTACTGAAACATTTAGTGGTAGAAGGGGGGGATTTCTGGTAAACAGATACATGAAGGCAATTGGCAATTGATTGAGAGAGGCAATATAGTCAGACATCCGACCTGAGTCCCTTATTCGATTTTGGACTGTGACACCTCTCGGTTTAGAATCTCGAACGCCACCCTATTACCCAGAGAGGCGCAACCTAAGTAAACTTGGGATGTTATGTTAGAAAACATCTCACCTTTTATTTCAAATTCTAAATTGATTTTCCCATTGAAGGTGCGATATAATACTCACCTGCCATTCCCTTAAACGGAGCCTTTCATACTATTTGTAAAGTGTTCGCCGAAGGTCTTCCCTTTCAACCTGGTCTGCTTTGGATCCTGCGGCGAGCAATTTACATCATATTAGTTAAAAATCTTCTCAGCTGCCTCCCACTGTTTGTATTCGTGAAAGAATTTGTTCGTACATATTTTTGTATTTAGTTATATTCGCAACCCATGGTCCTATGTTTCGCTAACATTTATATTGGGATATTTATCCATGCAAGGGAAAAGACCGTTTACTTTGTGTTCCCCTGAAGAGACCCTGTCAAGACCCCTCGTTGAGGCCAGCAAATTTATTGTTACAGATCATACAGCAAATAATAAATCTTGTGAAAGTGAAAAGGCGTGAAGGTCTCACAGGTTATCTCGGCATTGCTTGTGTCTGTTGGGTATGACAGGTGGGGCTTGGGGTCATTTTCACTCACATACCCCGTCCGTTAGACACCCACTCTTTCAGAACTAACTTCTACAGATAACAAAAATTAACTTGGAATAGTTTAAGCATATTGCATCCCACACCCCATCTCATTGTCCAATCCCTACAATGGAATGCTTGCTGTCATCGGATGCCTCTGGTCATATGACTGTCCGGTGCGACCTTTGACACCAATGGCTTTTTCAAGGTCATGTCAAGGTCCTGCAAAGGTCAAACTGGCCTGACCATTAGTATGTTTTAGTTGTGACAGACGCCAGACGAAGGCTATTTGTTGAGGCGTCAAGTGAGTGAATTTGGGAAGTGAAAGGTAAAAGATAGGGTGACGCTTGAGTATATAGGGGCGTAATATGATTAATGTAGACACTTATAAGTTTATTCCTGGGTAAAAAAGGAAGCAGAAATACAACTCTGGGGCTTGAGATAGGAGAAGCATTTACCTACGTTTATGCTTACAGGTGGAACGGACAACCTGGGAGCACTAGCTCTGGTACGTCGGTAACCCAAATAAGACCCCGATTCACCTTTGTGAAGGGTTCTGGGTTACTAATACTGCACCTGAATACATTCCCCCTCTCATGGCTTGGTGAATCTCTGGACAGATCCAAGGTAAACTCGTGTACAAAGTAACTAGATTATTCTTACATGCCTCGAGTGTAGGCGGAGTGGTCGGCAAAGTTGTCAGAAGATGAGAGAGCAAAGTGTGTAGAAACAACACAGAGGAAATGGGAGAAAGGAAAGGCTTGGGGTAAAGCATACTATACTGTCATGTTCAGCAGATAGAATTACAGAAATTCTTGGCACAGTTGACATGGTCGGTAAAGGTGCATGTCTTCATGCTAAAGGAGAGTGCAATGTTTGTCAGTGTCATTTCATGAGAGTGACAAATATTGTGCATGGGGCTCATTCATGGTGGATCTCCCCAGTAACACCAGGCCAACTTGTTACGTTGGAACTGACATTTCCAGGGTTGGTTTTGGCCCCCAACTTAGTTTGGATCAAATATGGTTCAATGGATACATTTTATTTTTGCTTTGTGAAATACGATGTTATTGGTTGTAATAAAATTTATTAGATAAATATAACAGTGAATAAAGATACTTTTCCCGTTAAGTTTTATTTTAGTCTTAGTTAGGCTAAGGAAAGTAGTGGAGGGATTGCATGGTAAACTTGTGATTATCATGAAAATTGGTCGCTAGAATTGGATGGTTAAACACCGCAGCTTTGTGATAGGTCATGTTGGTTTAGTCATGGCGAATGGACCCAAGTCCATGTCACCTTTAACCACCTTTCATATCAGGATTTATATGTAAATAATGACATTTTATCTGTACTAGCTTTGTGGCTTTTCAAGTATATTAAGTTATTAAACATGGCTTTATCGTAGGCGACGCTGGCCATATCTGTTAGCATGTATTCATTTCATTACCTCTTTGTTATACAAAAAAAAGCGCTTTGAACGGCAAACCCCTTTCCTCCGATATGGTTATAAATGCTTTGAAGGGTAATGTACTACAGATCATGTATTACAGCAGAGAGGCATGTACTTTAATATACCTCCCTGATTCCAGGAAGTCTATTACGGGTTTTGGGTCCTTTCCATTCCATGACCAGTGAGGATAATTTGATTCAAAACAACAATAGATTGTGTTCCCGGCATAAACTTCCAAAATCCAACCAAAATTAGGAAAATATTGATGGTCAAATTATCGTACCTTTTAGATTTGGCTAATATCACTTGTAAGATCATTCTACAGCAATGGTCCTGGTATCTTCAGCTCATTATTCTCAAACTTTTGAATGTTAACTCAATTTCTCCCCTCCTCACCCCCACCCGCTCTTATATCTATTTGTTTTTCTCCTATACCCATATTTGCATTCTTCTGTCTCTTTAACCCAGTGCCGCATGCACTCTACTTATCATTCTCCTCTATTTCAACGGTCTGGGACGCGTGGATAGGTAAGAATGGGGCATTGATCCTCGCACAAAGCTGTCCCATCCTTTGAAGGTATTCATTCCAGACAGCATTGACTTCCTAAACTTTTATATTCCCCTCCCAATCCAAGGCCGGGTCGAGTAGTCATCTGCGCGGGTCTCTGTATTTGTGGAACATATGCAAAAAGATCCCTAGAAATATATAATTATATTCACTACGAAACATTATATTCATTGTAAAATTACCATATTTATTATGGATGGGGGCATAAGAGTTGGATGAGAGTAGGGGAGGGGGTGGGGCGTGGGGTAGTCCAGCAAGCCCTCGACCCCTCTCCCCTTTAATCAGATCTACTCGGATCCTCACCACCTCACCAGCTCCACCTTTGTGTGTGGTTTACGTTTCACCGACAAGAAGAAGGAATTTCAAAAAGCATTTAGCACACCTGCTTACACTCAATGCCATGTTGACAGGAGTCTCTCCTGGCATTATGTGCAGGATTCCCTCATTGACAGTTCTATTCATGCGTGCATGCCTTTTGGCTTAACATTTCTTTCATTATACTACTTGCGATTACAAGTTAGCGACTCTAGTGAAGGAGCAGATATGAGTCAGAAGGCTTCAAGGGAGACGTACGAATTGTATGAATTTCATATACATCTGCTGTCTAATGCCCCCCCCCCCTCCCAAGAAAGGCGAAATGAGGGACGGCGTTCTGTTGGGAGGATGCCTAATGATGTGATATGTCCAAAACATAGAGCGCTTGCCAACAGTTTTATTCATGAAGGATACTTACATTTAATCTCAGTGTAAAACCAAGGACATCTCTCTAATTCAATTCAAGAATTCTTTTATTGCAACAGATGGTATATACAGTAAAGGTAATCCAGCATTCTAAATAGACATAAGTCTAGGTAGGTCTTCCGCTGGGTGCCTGGTTTGAGTTTGACTACCGCTTGCCTTGGTTGATTGTTTTGGTAATTGTGTAAGTTACATTAATTCTTTCTAGAGCAGCATGATTACAAGAACAAGCCTTTGAGTGACCGACTATCAATGGGTTTTTTTCACTTTCCCGTGTTCAAGCATTACATTCTGTGCTCTATGTCTGGTCGTGTTTTTGAGCAACGGTCAGATGAACATGTTCTCATGTTAGTGAGGAGCATGAATCTGAGTAATTTAGAATGTAGCTTCCCTGGAGTACAGAGTAAGTGGAGTCCTTAAGTTTGATATAAGTAGATTAGTAAAGCCATGAAGAGATGGTTATCTCACATCTAACCTTGGCATGCAATCAGCATACCCCTGGATGCGACCCCCCTGTGTACCTGCTTGTGCGTTCTCACGTAATTCTTCACCCAGAACCATAGAATAACATTTCTTTACACTTAGCAGAACTTTTCCTTTGGTATGATTTCCATGACGCATTAGTGGAATTGAATGCATTAATAGTACAACTTTATTATGGCACAGTATTCCTATAAAATTCGGTATTCTTGAGTATTTATAATACTTTCTATTTTTTTTTTATTTAAATATAAATGATTTTTAAATATTTGAAATGTGTCTGTGACTGGTAAAGGATTGTGATTATGATGAACACTTTTTGTATGAAAGGTTGATGTGTAAACCCATTTGTAATTAGGATTATTCATGTGTATACCTGACTCTCTTCACACATATTATCAACAATAAAAGTTATATCATCCCATGTGTACATTATATTCTGATTGTGTTTAACTTATATAAATATCATAATACTATCAACGCCCATCTTAATATTTGTCATGGGGCCAGCAAACGATGGTTATCCGATCCACTTATGCCCATCAACACGCCAAAGCGTGGCAGCATCATTTCTCCCCTCGCCAAAAAACGAATATATGGACTGTTGCTCGGTTAAATCGTGATTTTTGCTTATATGACCTTCAACGTTGTGTTAAATCCATGTTTTAAAGTTTATCTAGGAAGTAAAAAATGGCGTTTCAGTCAAGTCGGGTGGATATTGCCGTTCAAAAGCAACAAGAGGCATTAAATTGTCGTAAGAAAAACCTGAAGACCTTCAGCCATTCATAAAATTCATAGTCGTGAGGCTTTTGGACGAGATTTTAATCTTGATTACACTGCCTCCTGCATACACAACTAATGGGAATTATCTCGCTCTGCTGTTTTTATTCTTATTCCCACTGTGACTCTTATTCACGAATCATTTATCTCTCGCTGTCCGAAATTCAAACTTCTTTTGTTAACTTGACTTATCGTGGTCTGTTATTGTGTTCTAATCTATGACTTAGGGGTGGCCAGGGGACAGATTCGAGGGTTATTGTGTGATTTAGCCATTAAATATAGCCGCTTTAGAATGGGTGTCAGTCGGTGTTCAAGATAGGAAGCATCAGAATGCATTAGCATTTTGAATTGTCTGTCCTCCATTGTTAAGGCGGTCTCAAGAGTTTGACCTGTACCGTCTTTGTCCCCAGATTTTCCTGGGAAAAGAGCATCTTTCATCATATTTGGGCTTGTCTCCTCTTTTGTAGAGTTTTCATGTTTTTTTTGAATGAAAAATGGTTTGGCGTTGTATGTTTGATGGATATTTGAAGAGAAAAAATGCAAATCTCCCTTGTCTGAAATGTTAGTGAGATCTGGTCCTAAAACGAATGATATTAAAAAGAAAAAAATAGTATGAGATACCGCGACTTTCTCTTCATTCTACATATAGTTTGGACCCCATTCCTATCGCCCAAATGATGTATAGCTGTACCTACTTAGAAAAAGAGAAAGTAGTCGCTCTTAACATTTGTCATCTAAGAAATTGATGTCCCTTGTAAGCGATCTGGACACAGGAAGGCTTAAGTAGGTGGTGATGTGCACTCCAACATCAACTGTGTTATGGTCTTAGTATATAACATGTACTTGTACCTGTCCACGAGTTGCCTCGAGAAAATCATAATTTTAATTCACCTTACTGCCTAAAGGGTAAGCCTCTCAAAATTCTAAAATCAACCAGCCAAAACTGATTATAGTAATGCACTAAAACCTATTGGCTCATGAAATAGTGTTTTTCAAGTCCGTAGTAATACTGTCTCCTAAGCGTACATTATGGAATAACTCCTCCCAATAAAAAGTATTTATAGATAGATCTGATTGCCAATTGATCATAAGCAAGTACTTATCCCAGGGAGGTACGTTCCTGGTGTTATTCTCGCAGTAAGGGTTTATCCTTCATTAAATGCGTTATTTGCCTCATAAACTTAATATTATTGCACTTTTATGAACAGAATATGTATGCTTATGTGGCACTCAGTATTTCGTCCGAATCGAGCTGTTTGAATAGTGTCTATGCTCGTCCTATTAGGAAGTGATTGCATTATCATTCTGATGCATCTTAACTAAGTATTTAAACCCCTTTTTGCCAGTTTTGACTGAGAACCAAATACTGTTTGCCGAATAAAAACTTAAATAAAATCAAATCATATGCTACATCATCATCATGTATCATAATACATCACCTGATTAACTAAATGAGCCAATAACTCATCTAAACAGTGTGAGAGGAAACAGCTCAACTTCCCTGGGTTAGTCTAATTAACTCTAAAGTTAATTGAAGGGATAACTTGTGAGAAGAAATGTTTATTGCGAGTAGTATATCAGTATATATAGCCTTTGGTCCAGTGAGTTTGATGTGACGCTGAAGTCTATGGAGATTTATGATTGACAGCTAGTGTGACTACCATACAACCGCCTGGTGAGAAGTAAAGGAGTCCTTACTTTGCTCAAACTATAGGAGTACTTGTGCACCTGGGGATGGCATAAAGAGAGTGAATATTGAGGCCATCCACCCAACAGCGTTCTTGATGAATTGAGGGATCTAAATTCCTTCCAGTCTATTGTAAATAGAAATCATAATAACTTTCCAATGTTCTGGGTGTCATTCAATACCTTTGTGTTTAACTTTATCTGTTAATTCTTTCCCTAAGTTCTCTTATAAGAAGCCTCTGAAGGTGATACATATATAGAACTTGCTCGTTTGTAAACAAGTTCGATCTTGTGGCAAAAACTTATTTTTCTCTCTCAAGTATCGGTAAGTGTTGGTTATTGCACTTGGAAGGAATTTTCAACAGCACTTGTTCAATTACTATGGCAGTGGTGTAAGCAATGTGTGGCCAAACAATGATAACCGGCCACTTTAACTTGTGAAGTTTGTCGTTGGTAAGTGCACGTCAGAATTCTGTCCTTCAAGATTGTTCTTATATTGTGCATGAAATCTTTGCGCATGGGGGAACTCCGTATTTTACAATCCATTTAAACTGATGAGAAGTGCTTTGCGTGTTGGGCCACTATAAAGACCTCTTGAATGTGGGTGAACATATTTTCAACTAAGAATGAATTCCCCTCGTGAATAATTTGGTTTCCTTAGGTCAAGTAATTTGGATCAGGTCAGAAAAAAATATCAACAAATGGATTGCCTGCCCTCCCCGAGTCAGCGAACAATATCTTGTTTGACAGTTACATGTTAATAAAAAGGCGCTTAATTTCCTTGTTGGATTGAGAAGTTTCAAGACCTTGATCATCTATTCTTACATAATGAAACCGTCCCAGCCATGTTAGTATATTTGACTGATCTATATGCCTAACTATATCATTGTATGATCTCTATGTTTTTGTGTGTATATATGTAGTGTATCCGAGGAAAAAAGGCTTTAGATATTAAATTAAGTATCTGTTTAGCTTGCCATACCGATACTACCTTGTACTGTCGGCAGAGATCAAAAGGATTGATTTCAAGATTTACTATACAACCCATACCCCCAGCATTGTTTGGGTCCTGTTGTGAGTTCTACCTGGGCGTACGAGGGCCAGCCACACTCTCATTCTGCCATCAAAGAGAAGAATGGTAATGGAACAAACTTGCGTAATACACAATTTGGTATGTCGTTATTAACCTACACTGGTAAATAATGTAGGAATCATTTGTCCTCGCGTGAAAAGGAAGCAAGTGCAATTTGTTTGATAACGCATACCTGTAGAAATTATGGGCTTTCCTTGGTATGCTTTTGTGTACATTTGATTTCAAGGGCCTAGGCCGACTTTGATTTGAATTCGTTTACATTTGGCACTAAAGACCGATTTGTAAGTATGATGGGTCGCAGGAATCAAGAAGAAATGTTTATTTCACTCAAGATGCCGTTAGTATGGAAAGTTATTCAATTAATTGCAATCATCTCGTAAGGATTACAGAACATTCCATCGGATGTTTTTATTCCTTTGGCCCACACCATTTCCCCAAAATTCACACGGACAAAAAAAACCCAGAAAAGATTAAGAGTCTTTTGTTTTCCATGCGTCCAAACAATTGTTTCACCTGCACTTGTGACTCATTATGCTACAAGAAACAGTCGGCCTGTTAAACTTAAAGCAAACATATAGAGGCAGTTGTATCCTTTCCGTGAGCTACCTCTCATTTATAGGCGCGTCACGCGATCTCAAGAACAAGACACTAGATCAAAGCGATGCAAGAACAATGGTTACAATAGAGTACACTGCAGGCACGTATAAGTCATCTAGGTGGATATGGTCCATAATAAGCTCTACCGCCAACGAAGGCTGACACTTAGTATAGGGATGATAGTGTGTACACACAAAGTCCAGGTATTTTCTAGACGAACAATAAACTATTGTAACACTCATCACTGTTTGACTGTGGTCTACATGATGAGTTTAAGGATTTGGTTTCGCGCTTCTTCAAGTCCATGTCTTTTGCTTTTTTTCTGGGGATGGAATCGAATCCATTTTCATGCTGGGACTCTTTGGTTGGTGTCGTTTCTCCCAACTCCCCAAGTACAAGCACGTCTGACACTGGACTGGTTTCCGGGAGTAAGCTTTTAAAATTGGCCATCACAGTTTTTATCAAGCAGAACGAATTGACTGAGTCGAATCCTTTACTGTGTTCTCAGAACTTGTTTGTGAATCACTGTCGATGGGACCGAGGTAAAAGTTTTATGAATCGCAAACACAGTTCTGATAAATTACACATGGCTGACTCTGAAAAGCGCTGGGTGAAATATTGTCCTTCTCCGGTTTATAATAGGCGAGGGCAAGTCAAGAGCTAATGTCTACACCGAGAAGTTTGGAATCGGAGCCTGAACAATGCTTTTAACATTCCTAAATTTTTGGGTGATGTGTGAATAGGTGCCATTTAGTTGGAAGAGGGCTCTGCTAGTGTTGGGTTGGTTGGTTTAGGGCGAGGGATCTACAGAATAGGGTGCAGTATGGACTATAAATGTACTTTTATCTCTGAGTCTACATCAGTGTTTAGAATTAAAACCGTGTAATCCTCTTTCTTATCACCTCCATGTTAAATAAACCCAGGTGTGTTTGTCCCGGATTAGATATATGCCCGTTGACTATGCCACTGCTCCTCTATTAAGTCTGGAATACTGCCCAGGTATGTCCACACAGCTCTGTCTGGCTTTCATGTGTGGTAAATTGCACTTGGTCATATGTCTAGGATCGCCTGAACCCTTGCAAACCTATGCCTCTAACACACATGTACGTACATATCCTGTACCGAGATCGGTCATATTGTGAATGACAACTGATGAATGGGAATGGATTAATTAAACAATCTGTTGGTAGTGATCATTAAATAGTTTACTAGGCTGTTCACGTTGTAACAAAAATGTTAATCGAAATGTAAAGAGCGAAACAAAAATCTGACAGGATGAGAGGTGCGAATTTCCATGGTTTTTTTTTGGTTTTTTTCCCCGAATTTCTATGTTTAATTCACTTATGAATCTATCGATTCAACAAAGAGAGACTTAAAATAGTTGTTTTTCCCCTGTCCTTGTAGAGGCATTTTCGCTGACATTCCTTTTCGAAGCAAACCATCTATTATCCCCTTTGGTACATAGCAACAGCTCACGGTTACTTTGTATCGCTCCCAGATATATTAAAATGACAATCCGATCCCTTTACCAACCACTTGTATAGAACAAGAGTGGGGATATACTCTGCTCATGGCTCATACGTCTTCAGGCTTCTTCTTTGTTCCTCCCCAACAAAGTCCAATGGTATACAGTGGATGACCACTATCATTGTGTGCATCCCAGATAATGCCATTGACAAACAATGAATGGCCGGACTAATACCTCTTGTGCTCCTCTGCTGACCATGTGCGGACAAATCTACTGATGTCCATTATGTAACTAACTCTTTTTCCAGTCCCATAGGCGTCTCTTGTATGATTGCTAACTTTTAGCTTAACTGTTTTTTCTCTAGGGTTCCATACTGTTACACTATAATTGCAATTGTAAACTATAACTGTTGGCCAAATATATGTATGCGCACAGATCCAGCTACCTTCCGTTTACACCTTTTACACCTGCCACAGCTTTTTTTGTGGTTACTTTCGAATTCTCATGTTCGCGTGTCAGCTGAAATGAATGTTCTGAATAATGGGTGTCGATATGATTTTTTACACGTTCGTTCTTGTGTATGTACTTGCGGTATTCTCGACGTGATGAAGAGGTGTACAGAGCTGGAATTCTACATGAAATTTAGTTCACCCTTCTTGAGGCCATAGGGCAAACGACAGAAAGCCAAAGCCACTGTAATGTCAGGGGCAGCTGTAATTTGAATCTTCTTTGCCTCGATAGGACAGATATTTCATGCACGTTAATTTATCCTCTGTCTTCCCATTCCAAAAATATATAGACCGAGAAATAATTGAGGAAAAACATTTCGTTTCCCTCATTAGTTTTTTCTGTTGATGCAAGCTTTTGGGATTTGATTTGAGGGGGATTCTTTGAAACTTGCTGAGATTTTATGGCTGATTATTGCTAGATTTATAAACCTGTCATACATCACTGTCTCGCATGTTGAAAAGTGAATCCCTTGCCCGGAGATGTCCCCTCTATTTACCATATCAGATATGCTATTTTACTCTCGTCACGCCCAGTTTTCTCACCTGGGTGCCCAGACCTATCAGCTGACGGTTCGAGTGTGACTGAGACATCAAGCATATATATTTCTTACCTGCCATATGCTCTACTGTATTGCAAGGTATAAAAACATGTCTCCTCCTGTATCGCTTGTGTAATTAGATATTGAAATATTGATCAGATATTGGACTTGGGCTATGAAATAGAGCTTTGTGCTCTGCGGGTAATATCCTGTCCCCTGGGTAGCCTGCTCCATGACTTGTTTTACCGTGTCTCTTCTTCTAATCATTTATGTTTTATGATGCTTACATTTATGCGCCATTGCTCCAAGTCTCCTATCGCCCTCCTCTCCTATCCATGAGACTTTCCCAACGATTTTCCGACCCAGGCCCAAAATAATTAATATGAATATCATTAACCGAAATGTAACACTTACTTACTGTTATTCATTTAACGAATCAAGAGTCATGGCTCGTGTCACCGTGATAAAACAAACATTATGTCAACTGCAATTGTGGAAGTCTATTAAGATTTATATATCCTTAATTAAGTCAGTTATGGATTCAGATATCTGTCCAATGGCTTTTCTCGCTGAATGATTTCAAACGCCCAGGTTCTTAATGCTTTGTCTACCTGTTTTACCTGACCATCCCTAGAGTGTATTGTTGGGGGTCACTGCCTGTGGGCGTAGAGGGTCAATGGTTAGCCCTCACTCACGGAGCGTTGTTCGTCAATGATGGTGGTTACTGGTACAGGCTGTGTATTAACCCTGTGTGTCAGCCCATCTCCTCCATTATTTTCCTTCATCTCATTGGTTTTGACATATCTCCCCATCCCTCCACTCCCCCCTCCCAACCCCCTCACTTCAGCCCTTTACTCTTCTCCATCTATAACCCCTAGGCCTATATTACACATCATTAGTCTTCCTGTCCCGATGCCTCCAGCGCTCAAAGACAACAGGGTTTCTATTTGTTGTTTTGTTTCCCTTTTAGTTCTTTCTATTCCTAGTATGTTATGGTTGAAATATTCTCAGGTAGGTCTTAGCAAATATCCCTCTATAATAAATCCCTTCAATCATATATTTGTATCTATTTTTTGTTTAAGCTTAATCAATCCTAAAATATATTGGAAGATGTCAACCATTTTCTGGTTTACATCATGCATTTAAAAAATCTTATTGTGATACCCGATGCTCTCAGCTTTGAGCTATATTAAATATGCACTGGGTCTCACACAATATAATTCCCTTTTAGGGTATGCCATTCATAGTATATAGAGGTCCCCTGGATTCTTGAGTAGAGAAATGGTCCTGCTATAGCTCTTTAGGTGCTATTATGGATCGACGAGCGTTCTATTGAATCCTAAGGTGTGATAATGTGTCTCCTGAGGGGAAATCTCAAAGAAGAGTTTTGATGTGCGGTTCTTAATCCCAACAGATGTTTACATAAACCACGAATGAACGCGCTTTTCAAGGTTCCCTTCATGCACTGGATATGATTAGAAGAGCTAAGATAAATAAGGGAGTGTGCCCACAGAAAACTGTAAATACTCCACCCAGAATTTTGGTCTTTGGGATGTTATTGCTGGGGAAATCTCATCTGAAAATGAATTTGCCCAAGAGGAATTGCAGTAAATACAAATAGAAAAAGTATAAACTTTATTAATAAAGATATGAATAATCATACATTTATATTAATGTATCATATTTTGAATTTTGCAGGAATTATGCTGCCAAGCAGGTCTACAGCAGTAGTGAATATGATCAACGTCTTACCAGACTGCTCAGGGCGTACTTCAACAAGTTTGGATTTGACGACGTGGAGGTCAAACAAGTTAATGAGAAGTACGACGTCTTACTTTCCCTCCCCGACAAGAAAAATCCCAATGAGGTGCATATGGTGGATCGGAGTGGTAACGTCATCGTGTCTGATACGACGCTGAAGCTTCCTGATCCAAAGGAAGGAGGCTTGAAAGGTTTCATCGATCCTGTCAGTCAAGAGGCGACCAGTGGCGACTATGACGAAGCTCATGCTGCTGATGACGTCACCGTAGTCAACGGCACTTCTTCGACAGGGCAGAGGAGTCGGAGAACAAAGCGGCAGAGTGGGGCCACTGAGAAGGCAGAGTATAAATTCGAAGAGGAACTGTTGGATCTTAACGATGACACCATAACACCTGAACTCATCGAGAAGCTGAAGAAGATGGGGCAGGAGCCCATGCCTTTACCCATACCTGAACTCCCTCCTTTTGTAGCTTATTCTCCAGCAGCAGAGGTTACAGTGAGTAGACTTCATTATCTTAACTCTTATTATTTTGTAAGTTGTCATTTTTTTAGTAATCATTATTTTGATGCTTTATTTCGTTGTATATTTCTGGTTCTATTTGGTAAACATTTCTTTTTTTTATGACACTGCACCATGAAGCTCTTCCTTAGGTTTATGTATTCCATCCAATGTTAGCTATGAAGTCAATAAAAGTTGCACAAAAGCAGGGAGATGGGAATTTAACCCTCACTAGATGTCTCCTCACTAGATTGATGCTAAAAGAATGCACAATGCAAGATAAGATAAAGGAGATGTACTGGTTGCATTCCTCCCCGCCCTAAGTAATGTGTCGGCCCTCTTGAGTCAAGAATTAGGGAACAACAATAACTAATGTATTCATAAATTACAGACGCGGCGCTTACCCGACTTAGTAATCATCCCAAAATATGGCCCTCATATCAAAGGCAACCTAGTATTTTGACAAAACATTACAAGAGAGGGAAAGAGCAAAACTTGGGGCGAACATGCGATACTGTCGCCCCCACACGACCTGTTGTGTGATAGGAGAATCGTTGTTGCCATTGAGACTTGTCATTATTGCGTGAAGTCATGTGGCACAGTGCAGGGACTCTCGTTTATTGATGTAAAATTATACAGTATTTAGTTTCCGTCATTGTCGTCCACATTAGCAACTAGTTATAACCTACATGGCTGTATTTGATATATATATAAGTGATGGGTGAGAAGGTTATGGCGGTCGCATTGGATGGATTTGGTCCACTGAAAGATTTATCAGTTATAACCATGTTTACTTTCTTTTCAATGTTTACCTTATTTCTTTCTTGGTTTAATTGCGATAGATTCTAAGCTATGTGACTTATCTTTCTATAAATTGACTTTGGGATTTTGTATGGTTTTATTCTTGATTAAAAAAATCGAAATTTAAATATAGTTTAAAAAATATCATATAGAAAAATGTGCGAGTCTGTGGCAACCGAACACTTTTGGTTCAAATAGATTCCTTGAAAATCTCGAACAATACAAACTCTGTATGTGAGTGGTATTATCCTTATTAACTCATTCTCTAATATGTTTCCAGGGTCAGGTGGTCTACGTGAGCTACGGTGGCCCAGAGGAGTACGGTATACTACAAAAGGAGGAAATCAGCATGAGGGGCAAAGTGGCCATTGCCAGGCTTGGCAAACAGACCATCAGAGAGAAGGTATATCTATTGAGCTTCTCAATTCTAAATTTATTTTGATTTTGAATCTCTCCTGCATCCCAGAAGATCTAAGGCTCTTGTTCAATGTTAGGGATTTCTCTGTGTAACGTGGTAATCTTTCATTAAAACAAATAAATATAAGAATCAAAACCTACTGCTAAATTCCCCACCAACATTTCTTAAAACTGGATTATACAGTGAATATGTAGGCCTACAGCGAAGACATACTGATTGACCAGAGTTGGAATTATTAATCGCTGTGTGTAAAGTATTGGCTTTAAAAAAATGTATATTTTATGATAGGTTCGTCAAGCTCAAGCCCACGGTATTATTGGAATGCTGATTTACATGGATCCTGCTGATGACTTTATCACACCCTTCAAGAGCTGTAACGACACCATCGCGTTCTGGGCTAATGCTAACGATGATGGAAAGGGTGACCCTCTCACCCCCAACTACCCTGCCACAGGTATACCCAACATTAGAATGATTGAACACCCATCATCCACCCCTAAAACAATTCTTGTCTAAATGTAAACATATAGGCCTACCCTCTATTCTTCTAGGATATTTTCCTGAATAAAATCATTGGTTATTCGCATTCTTGAATGTTTAATCATGCTTAAACTAACTTTATCCATGAAATGAAATGGGCAAATTAGATAGGGGCTGATTTTATGGATTTTGTTCGTTTATGAATTAATTCGTTGGACGGATGGGTAAGCCTCCCTAGCTCCTGTTAATTCTTCCTTCTTGAACTTACAACTCTTGAAAACTTTTATTCAAAAATGTCCAAAATGATTTGTGGCCATTGACTTTATGGAATACTTACATCTGACCTTATCTACTATTTGTAGACGGCATGATGAGACACAACATCAAGGAGACGACTGTGCCCAAGATACCGGTACAGACCGTGTCCTGCCGCTTCGCACGCAGCGTCCTCAGTGCCATGACGGGAGAGGTGGCGCCATCTGGATGGGAAGGCGGAATTAAAGTAACCTACAGGACGGGCACCAAAGGAGACGGTGAGTGATCTCCAGACTGGGACTGTTTTGGTTTTTATACAAAGATTTATATTCAGGAAAAGTATAATTCAAAACAGTCTCATTTAATGAGTGTTTTTCATTGTGTCCTGAAAAAAACATATATGGCCATTTCCACCAATTTGACAACATAGGCCTTTCCAAACCCAATATCAATATAATAGCATAAATAATTATTTATTCCCCTAACGTTGCTATTTTTTGCCAATCTGATGCTTCATTGTACTAGGGGAACACCATTTAGGGACATTTTAGATCGAAAAATATTAATTCTTTAGTGAAAAATTGAATATTTCGGCTGAAAATCACATTTTCCCCATGAGTTATAAAATTAGGTGGTGAGTTCTTAAGAGAAATATAAGTAAATTCGGGATTTTTTATGTTTGTCATGCTGCCAAGTTACTTTGACATGATGAATGTGCAAAAAAATGTCTCACGAATTAATTTATCAGGGACAAGCACTACAAACTGATTAATTTTGAGTGTGGGGTAGCCCTATGTCGCCTAACGTCAGCACCTACAATTTAATGTGAAAGAATTCCCAGAAATATAAATATTCTCAATCAAATATTGATTTAAAATAATACAATACTGGACATTTAACCTACAAACACCAACTGCAATATTGGTAAGGGAACCTATTGAAGTCTAGCTAAAAAAATATATAGAACGAAATGGGGGTTGGAAGGGGGGTCTGTCGCCTAACCTCAGCAGGGTTAATGGCCTTAGAAAGCAGATTTAAAATAAATTTACTCCATAGTTGAGTTCTATTATTTATTTAGGCTATTGCCATTTTATTATTGTGAATATTGATGATTTTGGATTATTTCATGCATGATAAATACTAAATGTTGCCTAACTACAGCTCTGTCTCCTAACGTCAGCATAATTGTGATGTGTTACAGGAAAATGAGTCACAAGTTGCAAAATTGATATTTTTCAAAGTGTTTTATTCGTAAGATGTCTTCATGGGGATGTGTTCATTTCTAGTGTATCTGTAGCATGAATATATTTGCCAAATTTCAGGACAGTGTATTAAATATATCCATGCATTTAGAAGGTCATCCAATAGCGTATATATAGCTACTTAACTAGTAAATATATGTGTATATAGGCAGGGTGAATAACCCTTGCCGCTGCCATTACTGGAATGGTTATTTGGCTGTAGCTTTCCTTCTAATGGGGATATTTTCACAAACTAAAAAGTGCTTTCACCCTTATGTTGAGGCCTATCAAGTACAAAATAGTTTAAAACATTATGTGCATATTTGTTTAATTCATTTTTAATTTAAATCCTCAATTATGTACAAATATGTACCTTTATCGACATGCTATTTTTGGCATTTTTTTCATATTTGGGATCTATTTTTCGAACCCCCTGTAAAAGATTTACTAAAATTCAGAACGGTTCCAAACTTGGCAGTTTAATGCGCATATATATAAGGTTGATAGAAAATAACAAATCAACTGATTAATGTACAAATTATTTTTGGGTACTCAGGGGGGTGCTTGAGGCCCAAATGTTGTCAAATTGGTGGAAATGGCCATATATATAACATATACAGTGGCAGTAGGAATGTTAGATATTAGTTACACAGTGTGTTTAAAATTTGATATACTTTTATACAAAAATGCGCACTTAGAAAATTTAAAGCTTCTGAATCGGATGATATCTTAATGAATAATACATTATAATATGATGATACCAGGCTTAGAATATTTAAATCTCTTTTTGAGATGGTAGTGGTGGGTAAGATGGCATGTCCAGTTTCTATATTTCGGACGATTATAAAAGTTGTCAGTGTTATGGGAACTTAACTATTAGTTACTGCATCTAGAGTCATGACAAGTTTGCTATCAGTTGTCCTTACTTTGGTGCTTTCATCAATGATCATTTTGAGTCCGGTGTTACAGTAGTGGGTTTCTGGGGAGGCTCGGGAGGCCTGGGGCGTGGCTGCGTCCACGCGGGCAGCACTAGAACCATTGAATAAATACATTGAGGGAGCTCGCCTCTACTCACTTATGATATTACAGTCGCCGTGTCTGCACTTCTTCTCTCTCACCGAATCTATTCAAAATTTAAACTATAGGATAGTCTATTGACTATTACCTTTATTTGTAGCATTAATACTGGGGACACACAGTATTATATCACTGGTGGAGAAGCCAATTAAGATCGTGGTTAATTGTGTATTTGTACACGAATTATCCCCTAACTTAAGGGGTGGAAAGTTTGCTGAAATTGAGCAAACCCTTCCACTACCTGGTGAGTAGAGAAGCTCCAGTCAGGGAGGCTAAAAATAGCCCACCTGGGGAAAGCAAGCCAGCTTTCTGGAGGGGGGCATTATGTTACAGTAGTGGGTTTCTGGGGAGGCTCGGGAGGCCTGGGGCGTGGCTGCGTCCACGCGGGCAGCACTAGAACCATTGAATAAATACATTGAGGGAGCTCGCCTCTACTCACTTATGATATTACAGTCGCCGTGTCTGCACTTCTTCTCTCTCACCGAATCTATTCAAAATTTAAACTATAGGATAGTCTATTGACTATTACCTTTATTTGTAGCATTAATACTGGGGACACACAGTATTATATCACCGGGAATGCCTATCTTTTCTGCAGACAACTATCTCCAAGAAAAGCCCTATTTAAAACCAATCCCCACTGTTTTCAAAGCACAATTATTTTTGAATTTAATTTGTTTATATAATCGATGCACTGAAAATAGTTTACTATACTAGCTAGTTTCGCCATATAAAAGACCCAAAAATGTGATGTATTTTAGTGTTAGGGCAATTGTATGGTGTTTTAGGTTGCTATTATGATGCAATTAAATCGAGTTCGTGCTACTCTTGCTATGCGTGAATAATCTTTAGTAAAATGAGTATCTCATTGTTCAACTTTTATTCCTTTTAATTCTCATAGGAGAGATGCCATGGCATGTAAAGATTAAAGTGAATAATCAGTTCGTCAGACGCCCCATCTACAACGTTATAGCCACTCTTACTGGACATATGGAACCAGGTAATGATCTAATTATACCCCTTTCTATCTAGATTAATATTTTTTTTTATATAAAAATGCAATCTTTTGGTTAAAAATAACGGTTTTACCCTAAAAATTAATATCAAGCTATCCATATGTTTAAGCATTTTCGTAATCAAATCTCTTTGTATTTCAAATAACAAAAGAACAAAAAGTTGATGCATGTGAATTTGTTGATTTCTCCATAGACAAGTACGTGTTAGTGGGTGCAAATCGTAACAGTCTTGGGCTTGGACCATTCGGTGGAGTGTTCGGAACCGCAGGCCTGGTGGAGTTAGCCCGTAATCTCGGTATTCTGATTAACCGAGAACAATGGAGACCCAAACGCACCATTAAAATCTGTTCCTGGGGTGGAGGGGACTTTGGAGACATTGGACTTTTGGAACATCTCCAGGTATAGTTTCTGCTTTATTTCTTTGTTTCTATTAATTTGATTAAAAGAGCTTCTTATTATTTCGCCAATTAAGGTTATGGACCAAAGACCACTCAACAATTCTCACAAAACTCCTGTTTTATGTTTATTTTTGCCTGAATTCAGTACAATTTCTTTCAGAATTTGTATTCGATTTGCTAAACTATATATAGTGTATTTCGGTTTATTTGTAAAAAAAGATATTAACCTTTGTTCACTGATTCAGGAATACGGTGACGTGCTGAGGGGGAGAATCATATCTTATATCAACTTGGATCAACCGGTTATGGGCAGTTATAACCTGAGGGTAGCATCCAGTCCAACACTCCACAATATCATCTACAACGCAGCTCAAAGGGTACGTTTTGGACACTATTAAACATTACAGGAGAAAGAGGATAAACCATTCATTATTTCGATGTTTCTGGTTTATTTGGCGTTTGGTCCTGCCTATATGGATGTCTCGAATCTTGCATGGATGTGTGCAATACAATATGGAAACAGTATACTTAAGTTGAACCATGATCTAGATCAGATTAGAGTATATAACATAGACGTAATATTGACATGTTATTAGATTTTATTCAATTATTTATACCCCTAAATAGGTGCCCAGCCCTGATGACCGACAGTCCATGGTGTTTGAGACCTGGAGAGATCGATCGCTTGAAGTAGATGACGAGTACAAACCTTACATCTTTGACCACATGGACCCCCGCCTCATGCGTCTTCCAGATCCCTTCTTTTCTCAGCTCGGTGTACCCAGCACCCATATACAGTACATGCCAAGGAACAATAAGGTGAGACAGAAGTTTGCGTGTGGGTAATCATATCCAGTGTCTATAGGATTAAAGTTTATTTCAATTTCGATGGGGTTCCACTGAACCTTTATTAAACAGCATAGGATGGTTCCTGTTGTATTAATGAAACACATTCTAACATCAAACTTTCTCATGTTTAATACCAGGCCATTGCTTGATTAGATACATATGAGTTCTTGCCGTACATTTGTAACACGTCATCTTCTGGATTCTATATTGGCTTAAAATTAGTTTCTCAGTGTTATACGAACGTGTCATATTCTCCTTGAGACAAAATCCTCAAAATATCGGTTGGTGAAGCCAAAAAACTCTCCTTATCAATACAATTCTGGTGATATTGGAATGAACATTTACCCGTTTGGGGCTGAGAATATGACGCGCTTTGGAATGTTGTGTCAACGCATGAAAACCCTGCTTATACGCATTTTGACAACATTGTTTACAAGTGAATGTCCAATAACGAAATTTAATGCGAAAGGTTAAAATGTTTCAGGCGTTCAACATTTCGCTGATCAGTGAAGAGATGGAGCACCACTGGCGCTACCACAACACGGTGAACCGCATGTCAGGCCTGCTGCTTCTGTCTCTGGTAGACGCAGATATCCTCCAGTATGACCTGGAGAAGATGGCCGCCAGGCTGCATGACAAGGTGGCAGAGTGGCTGGATGGCAACACCTACGTACAGAACAGTACTGCGGGTAAGCTGATACTACTCTTTATCTTTTAGATAATAGTGAGTTCTCTTCTATAACATTGTTAGTTTAGTTTTATGGAGTGTTTGTGATGTGTTCACTAGTACTAGGGTTTTATGCTGACGTGGAGATCGATGTGGAAAGTTCTATACTTTATACAAAATAAAAATTCTTTAAAAAAAATATACTTACACCAGTGGACCGAGCCATATAGTCTAACCCGGTGCCATGCCCATATGCACAATTCTCTGCACTACTACTCTAGTATTACTAAGTGCTGCCACCTGTACCCAACTCCTTGAAACGGTTACATAACGAAGTTCTGGATAAATATACTTTACATTGGCCCACCAGTGTTCCACCAATGTTCTGAGGACCTCTGCTCACTTTTGGATTCTATAAAACAGGAATGAAAAAAATAGCCACGCACCCAAATGTAGTGCATACGCACATCCAGAACGACAATACCCAAACCACCATACTGAGCAGTGTATTTTCAATTAATTCAGGCCTTATCTCAGAGGTGCCGCCACTGGTGAATTACACCATTACCACCTTTATGTCAATCCCTTCACTATGGTTTTAACTGCGATACTTTACGATACTAGAGAGATTTATTTTCCTGGAGGTCTATGTGTGTATGGTTATGTCAGAAAACAACACTGCATAAAATGATTTCAATGGCGAATTTAAATGCATATGACTATAGTTCACGAGTATTTTCACTATTGCAGGAGCGTTACTTGATGCGGCCTCACATCTAATGTCGGCCTCCAACGCTATGCACCACTTCATTATGACACAGGCAGACTTTGATGTGTACCCGGAGAAACGTATGATCAATGAGAGACTGGTCAACTGTGAAAATATCATGGCCAAATCATTCTTCCATCTCGAAGTATTGGAGTAAGTTGCCCCCAATCTTCTTATACTTCCATCCCATTCAAGTACATGTATTGCTGTTCTATGTCATTATATGGCACTAAGGTGTTTACTTAATTGGTATTGCTTTAAATACGATGTGTGATTGGGCAACACCTTTCGGAAGGCGTTTTTGTGAAGTCAGTAATAGTCACCCTAATTCCCCATTATCCTTTCTGATGTTTGGTCCAGTAAAATCAACGAATTATTCATGAAAACATCCACAATAATGACAATTAAAGTTAAAAGTATGTCTTTTTGTCGATTGCTTATTTCTTGCTTTTGATTTTTCCAGTCTGACCCATTATTTAATTACCTTTCCAGTATCAAGCTCAGAGTAGTGCGAACACTTTCAGTTACTGAAGCTGAACTCCCCAAACAGAAGAAAGTCTTCCAGGATAAGCTTAAAGCGCTACAGCGGCAGAAATCTGAGATAGCTGCCAAGAGAAAGGTTCTCATGCAGCAAAAACCAGAAACGAGGGAAAAGCAGCAGAAAATACGAGAGCTTCTCCATCAACAGAAAGATTTAGCCAAGCCTATACAAACTCTTAGAGTTGAAATTTTCAAGATAGAACAACAGCAGCTGTCTATAGAATTACTATCTGTGACAATCTTCACAGGAAATGACTTTTCACAATTATTACAATATTTGAGGTCCGCCAAGGAAGTTTTAAAAACAGAATTGTGAGGAATGTTCATTTACATTTTTAATTATATTTTATGTGATTTCTTTTGTAAAAAGAAAATGTACAGGTTTCTGAGTATGTTCTTTTGTAGTGTCTAATGGTGATTTACTTACATTGATATAAAAGAAACGCGTGGCAAGTGATAAGGTCCCTGAGGTTTGTATCAAAGACCAGGGGGTTTGTGTAGATATTTTATTCACAAAGTGATAGTTCCAGATGAAATACAGAAAAAGTATTGACAGTAGCAATATATTGACACTTTGTAGCATAAGTGTATTACGTTTGGTTCCTTTTCGACCACCTCATTGTCTCTTGATATCTTGCGAGACTGATTTTGATTAATAAACCATCTCTTTCATTCATACATAAGTTCATCGAGATGAAGTCTTGATGAGGACAATGGGTTGCGCAACTAGATAGTACCCCGGTATATTTAGATACAGAAGACTTCTTCATTTAGATTTAATCGATTATGTGCCATGCTCTGCGTGAATTCCTGTCGCATAATGGGAAAATGATTTTCATAATCGCAAAATTTCTCGTAAAAGATATATCATATCTGTACTTCATCAAATGTTTGATAAAATGAATGGGAGTTTAGCTTCTTCACAGTGCAGGTCTTTCCGCTAATGCCTTTAGGCGAAAACACATACATGTACAATATCAAGTATTAATTGGTGCATTGATTCATTGGGTAAACATTCATAATCCTTTAACATGCATCATATTTAATCGATAATAATAGTTTCAATAATAGTTGCAATTCTTTTACACCGTTCAAAAAACGAATTTACACTTTAAAATTGATCTGAATCCAATATTAGTTGATTTCGCACATAGTTCTTCTCTGTTTCTTTATATAATGCCTAATATTTAACTATTGTATTAATAAGTGAGTTATTGATCTCAAAGTTTTCCTAGCTTCATTTCCATTCGCTATTCCTACACAGTACCTCATTTGTCTTACCATACAAGCTTGTAATTAAACAATATTGCAAGGCGTTAAATTGTGGCTTTATATCAAGCTTGTACTTGATAGCATTATTCCCCCACTTCAAGCCATAGTTCTCTTCGTCTTTTCATTTTACAATCTGAACATCATTCCCACGAAATCTCTATTCAACTTGAATGTTCCTATATATATCTTCCAGTACAAAATGTAAATCGAAGATTATTTTCCAATATGATCTAATATAGATGATTAAGGCTCATATTGGGCCTCAGATAGTTGACTATAGTTCATATACGAGAGCTCGTATATCTCCTGTTATGTAAGATTAATCATGAATGTACCTGATGATTATGTATGTATATTAATGTAAATAGGCGAGACAGAAAGAGGAGTCGGAGCGTGCTGCCTGATCATTATTGCCTGACCTAAAGCTGTAACTAGTCACATACATTCCTTTGTATAAAGTTCTGATATAACTTTATGACATATCAGACACATTAAGTAGATGTTGTCATCCAAGTTGCATACCTGCCGTATCTTCTGTCTCTTAATTTAGTGATTTATCGAGATGATAACGTTGACCTGTTTTTACAACAAATTAATTGTTACGAGGACCTCTTCCTTCGCAGTTTAATCTACGTTAAACCTTCCAAAAGACCAACCATTTGTTATATCAAAATATTGTGCATTGGTTGACTTTCGGTATCGTGTTCAGTGCTAGGATATTTCAAGTATTGAATTATACCGTTTATTCTGAGTCAATATTTATTGAGGAATCTAACATTATACTGTCCCAAATTGGTATAGTTGATTTTGAATTTTAAATTGAAGATCCTGCATTCCCACGCATTGATTATTTACTAGGGATTGACATGGGTCATCTTTTACTTTAGTAAGATATAAGAGAATGGTATTTTTGTTAATGTTGATAATCGGATTGATTAAGTTACACTCACAAAAATATTATGTTTGTTTTTCTTTTTTTCTATCAGCGTTAAAAGGGTGTAGATGTTCAGAGTTACTTGTAAATTTAAGAACCACGGGATGAAGTGTTGAACGTCTACCTTCGGATACGAAAACTATCGTAAAATTCTTTCAAATGAAGCTTTGCAGGTCAATGAATAAATAGAAATAAATTTAAGCGTGCCATTTTGTATGTATTGTGTAATAAAATGATTCAATAAATAAATGTAAGATCGTCAATGTTCTCCGTAAAGTGTTTATTCTTTAGCGTCCATCTTGGAGGGCAAATAGGCCAAAATTGCGAAACTTTGTCACTTTCACGCAATATGAAGGTGAGCGAGATTTGTCCCTCCGCCACTAACCAGTGCAACCAATGACTCGCACATAGGATTCAACACCACCCTCCTGGAGCGCAAATAGGGGATAACTTATTGCAAACATTATCAGGGAATTTTGGTGAGAAATCTTTCTGGAAAAAATTCTTGACCAATTTTCGTAAAACATTCTTGGAATTCTTTTTCGCCAAAACCTTTATGAAAACGAGACTACTTTGTGTAAACTACCTGAATACAAATATTGGAGAAAATGGAGAAGAAAGAAAAGCTGGAAAAATTTCGGTGACGCCTATTATTGGATGTAAAAATCGACTCTAGGCAGGGTATACTTATCCATTCAAGGAATAAATATGTATTTTATACCTGAGCGTTCCGCTTGGAACATGCAGAAATATCAAAAGGTATTGATACCTCCGCTCCGTCTGGGTGGGGCCCGTTGGTATGGTTTCTCCCTACTATTTCTCCATACACTTCCAATGGAGAAATAGTTAGCGAGAAAACGGAGCAACGGGCCCCTGCATGCGGTGAATTGTCCACACACCGAATAGACTGAAACAAATTTGTGTGTGTGTGTGGGGGGGGGGGGGGGGCGTTGTTACCGATTCCTTTGTTCGTAATTATAACTGCCATATACTTCTGAATTATCATATTAATATTCCGCGGTAAGAAATTACACCATTGTGTATCTTGAAAGTACAAGTACAAAATGTTGTAATTGAATGCAGTCCTCTCTATCTGGCCTTATCAGATCATGTCACAGGCATGGGCAATCAGTGGGGTGAAGATGACAAATGCACGAATTGTTGAACTTTGACGCGATCTGTGATGGATTGTGTAAGTCACTGGGAATTAGATAATACATCTTATCTTCAATGAAACAAGTGACCATCCCCCTTCTATTCTCCTTGTTTGGCAAGTTGCGGCTGCGATTCAATTTTGACCATGGATTGAGGATTTTTTTTTTATTTCTGAAAGGAATTGCTGTAACGAGCGGTACTTCAGAACCCCGGTCCTTTATTCCTCAAAACATTTATGACCTTTTATAATGTCTTTTGACCTTTATTACTTCGACCTCTGCTACAGACGCCTTTCTACTATGTGTGTCTGTTAGGTATCTGGTAGGTATGTTATTTTCATCGTGATACTGTACATCAACTCACCTCTTTTTTACCTCTGTTAACACTATCAAGCGTAGTAGACAATTTCATAATGTTTTCCTTTTCTCTACCATCGTCTGGAGGTTCCTATCTTTCTCTAACGGTGCATTGGTCTTCTAAAATTAAAAAAAAATATTTCTGTTGAGATTTCCATACATGAATTTAGTGTAAATAATAATGTATCAATGAAAATAATATTGCAACTGCAAAGGTTATGATATATTTTATGATAATGAATAAATGTGACAACTGTGTATGTAATGAATAAATTTATTAATATTAATGCACTTCTCTTATTAACTATTTAGCGGTATATAAAAGATTGGGCTGGGTCCCCAGAACCTCTCTACCAGCCTGTCCCTATAGATGATATTGTCAATATAATGACCTTCATATCAGAACCTATCCTACCGTTTATTGGCACTTATCTATGGGGCAATGCAAGAGCAGGCTCCTTGTTCTTTTATCTAAACTATTTTAAAGATAAGGTCTTTATTTATCAACAATGGTAAACCATGTTATTTATTGATCATTGATATTTACAAACATTTCAGATTTCGTTTGCTTTATGTCTTACAGCTACGTAAACGTGAAGGTTATTTATTAATACATTTTATTCTAATAATTCTTTGTTAAATACAGGGCGATCCCTTTCCGTCGCTAGATCGTCTTAGGGGGTAGCTATATTGACCGAAATAATTTGTTCGTATAATTCAAATTGAATGCATTATATGCCGGTGATATATATACCAAGGCATTTCTACATGACAACCTACATTTTGTCTTTAAAGGGTTCTTTAGTTGAGAATATTATTTCAGTTTTTTCTAATCATGTATACACAGAGTTTCCAACAAATTCATATTAGCTTATAAATAATATCATTTGCCAGATTAAGAACAATTCCATTTGTAATCGCGTTATGTAAGGTCAACTCTTTATCTCCCAGTTGCCCTCCTATCAAGGGAATTAGAGGAGTGGCAATTATCGCATTTTCTCTTGGAAAGTTCCCGGGTAAATGTGTCACGACGTGGCAGCGAACCAGACTATTTTATCTCGATGAAAGGTTTTAAAGTTCGTAAAGATAAATTCGATATACACTTCCACAACCGGTGCACCCATTGTCTCCAGATATCGTACGAGATGGGTTCAGATTGATATTAATCATCTCTTTCATTCATACATTTGTAAAGTCATTTGAGCGAGATAAATTTTTGATGGTGTCAGATGAGTGGATTGGTGGAGGAGGGAACGCGCTTTAGAACACGTGGGGAACTATGTTATAGGTCTTCATTCAACTTCTTCACTTTCAATGTCAATGGAGTCGCAACGGTCTCCTTTTTTCAACACACATATATATATGATGCCTATTATCGAGGTTACATCGAAATACCTTCTTAGTTATAACTCAATTCTTACAATTCAATTCTTACATATCATTTTGCACAGGAATAAACCTTTTAGCTATACCTGTAAGGATGTAGGCAGTAGTAACTAAATAACCATATTATCTTTCGTTATTTATGTACCAATAACTTTCATTCATTTTCTTACATAATTCTGTGTCTAGGGAAATAATATATTTCCCTAGACACAATATATTTCCCTATTATATTTCCTGTATAGTCCGTGCGTTGTTCTCTGCGCGTGCGTCAAAGTTGATGTTCTTCTTGTATTTTCTATTATCTTACTACACCATCTTACCTTAACATAAAGAAAATGTCTCACTATATATAACATATACATGATCATGAGAACTTTAATCGATTAGATCTCGGGCATCACGAATTAAATATGTGAAGTTGATTAAATACTATCTTATATTATATCACGTGGTTCTGATCTACTGTTATTGTTTAATTGAAAGGAATATACTTATCATTCCTAATACTTATTCCTATATTATTTGCAATTAAAAGTTAATATATAACAATTATATAATACGTGTGTCAGGATGAGCTGAAAATAGTGCCTACTGGATCTGACGCTTGACTAAATATATAACTTAAACTACAATAACAATGGTGTGTTAACAGCAAAATGTCTGAAACTAAATACTTGCATTTTCTAATTTAATTGAGTAAAGTAGAGACAACTGAACTGAAGAAAACTTTGAGGTGACTTTTAGTTGCATTTTTATTGGCGACCATATTTTCTAATTTAATGATGATATTGATTCACATTTTCACCGCTGAATTATTTCCCTTCACATCAAGTTTCATATCATCGCATGTTTTTCTTTTTTGATGGTGAAGAAGGTACATCTGAACATCGTACAGAGTCAGTTTCAAGAAACTGTTTGCCTCGTTTTAAAATGAATATTTGTGCCTTGGTCCGCTTGCTTCTTTTTTTCAGAAAAAGAAAGGCAATTACCAGGTACCCAAAAGCATTTTCCCTCGTTTTTGCCCCAGATTTTAGACACAGCTGCGTAAATTCCAGAAAAAATGAAATATGACATTTTTAAAAGGAGTACCATATATATAAATATAAGTGGCATGAAAGGTCGTGATATCTATAACAATACTATCAGTGACCATCAGCTTTATATCTTGATCCATCGGTATGTAGACAAGTGGCTGCATCCAAACTCTTATCGAAAGTACTTATGGTTATCTGTGACGAGTAACGAATCCGAGGATGTGACGGCATAAGCCTCAATCAAACGAGCCCACAGGGGTAGGGAACTTTCGATTCAGAGGTTTTCGGTGCGACACGGGATACTAACTGGCAAGGGTATGCCATTTGTCAATTAACTCTTTGTATTTTTCTAGAATCATGATTAATATGACAGAACTGACCAATACGAAATATCAAACTTAAGAGCCTAGTCCACCAAGCCGATTTTCATGCGATTTTGCGCCGCAGAGGATTCTTTTGCACTAAATTCTGTGAGGATCGCATGAGAATCGGCTTAGTGGTTTTAATTGATAATGGTGTCTTTCATTGAACATATATACACAAGGATACAATTGTTAAGTGGAGAGAATAATCCGCCCGTATAATTTCTTTTAAAAACTGACTGAATTTTTGTATTTAAATATTCTATTCCAGCCCAAAATTATGTAACATGTACACTGCTCTCAGTTGTATTATATTATGTGACTAACTATGTATATTTTTATACGTACGTCTGTATAATGTTTTTAATTAAAATAATCATTATATTGATATAAACTGAAATGCGAGAACAATATACCTCTGTATACAAAGTGCCATCAGGAGGGCAAATCATGTCGGGATACCACGTGATTGATATGATGTAAATAAAAGAGCAATCGTCCGGAATAAATACAGAACAATATTTTCAAACACCACAAGCGGAAGAACCACCATCTTCGTCAGAGTCTAAGCATTTACTACGAAAGAAGACCCAGAGAGAAAACAGCCATGGTAATTTAAGTTTTACAGACATTCTATTATTCATAATTTTTATTATATTCATATTCACATCGAGTATTATGAGTTCGAAGTTATTGACGTGTGGGACATGTAGGTCTATGTTATAAATGTTTTAAGCAGATGTACATTGATTCTTATGAATGTTGTATCTTAATATACATGTTTCTTTTTTCTTGCTTTTTAGTCACGTATTGTGTGCTCGGTGCTTCTGCTGGCAGTTCTTGTTCATAGTAAATCGACTTTCTCTGACACAGGTGCGTTCTTTAGGCTTTCCTTCCTACAGGAACTCTTGGGCACATAAACATTCCCCTCAACTCTGCAGCAAATTCATTAAAGCAAATTCTCTATATTTCAAATATTATTGTCAGTGTCAAGTTAAACACACGTGAATATATAACACGAAATAGGTTCCTTAGATCCTGAGAGGTTAATCAGATTCTCAAAAGGGAACAACTTCAAATAGAATTTCTTCAAATAAATATTTCTTGTGTTGCTTATTGCTAGCTTGTGTCGTGAGTGACTGGTCGCCTTGGAGTGAATGCATCCGTACCCCAGTTTGTCATCAGGCGGAACCCAAGTCATGGCCCCTGAAGGCTAACCCAGATGACATGGGCCATGTGGTCATGTCCATGACAAAACATGAGAAGGAAATGTTGGCTGCAGCTGATGAAGCCTGCCGGAATGATGGATCCTGCCCAGAGTTGGCCTTGAGACCGTCGGAAGGCAAGAAGGAATGCGAAAATGGTGAGCGTCAAATTTATTCTCTTTCCCACTAAAAAAACTCCAAACTTGTTTAAAAGTCCATGCGAAGAAATCACATTCTTTTAATATTAGATTCGATTGAACTCACTATCATATATGATGATGATGGCAATGCATGAAAATAATCAACATTGTGGTGATGCGTATTTTGTAAAGAATTTAGATGTACATGGCCAATAAAAGATATTTAAAAAAGAATTGTAAGAGCCGAGAAGGCAGGAAACTGAATACAGTTTTTTGCAAAAACAAAACAAAATATCAAAAAAAATGTGATACGTTGTCAAAGTTGTAGAGGATCTATATCATATGTATAACTTTAATCTCATTTTCTTTCTCACATTTTTGTTTTGGTTAGGTATCGCTGGCGCTCATCCCTGCAAACTTGTTGACCAACTTGCCTTCATTGATTTTGTTGCTTTGGGACATCCACAGGATATTAGGTGAGGGAAATAGTACATAATCATGGCAGACACTAGCCATTTTATCCATGACTGAAGTACAAATATAAAGCATATTTCAATTACAAATATTATTTCTTCATGTGACTAATCTTTCCTTTTCGTTTACAGGCAGCATGCTAATGATATTTGGGGATGGACTGATCCCAAGACTGGAGATGAATATGCTATATCTTGTCTCTATGGAGGCACCAGTTTTGTGCGTATTACAGACCCAGTAAGCCCAGTTGTCCTTGGTTTCCTTCCCACTCGCACCACACCCAGCATATGGCATGATGTCAAAGTTGTTAATGATCATGCATACATCGTATCTGAGGCTTTAGGACATGGAATGCAGGTAATATAATAATTATATCTGTTTATCCCAACAAAGTGTATGTTATGATTTTTCAGAAAGCGTTATACCGTTTTTGCCTGAGTTCATCATATCTAAATCTGGAGTAGATTTTCTCTCCTTTGGTTTATCTTACTTAATATTTGTTCTGAAAAACTTCTTTTTAAAAATCCTATTTTTTTATATTCCTTAGGTGTTTGATATGACCCGCCTCCGCAACATGACAGGTTTTACATCTCCTCTCACTTCTGACGCTGAATATTTGGAAGTAGGTAACTCCCATAATATTGTCATGAACCAGGAATCACAGACTGTGTTCATCGTTGGTGCCACCAAGGGAGACTACCCTCGTAAATGTGCTGGTAAGTGCTTCACAATATGGGGAATTTATCGATCTGTTATTGCTATGTTTGATTACACCTGCCCTGCAGTGTGCCTGCAAAAGATGAAGCCAGTAATATCATGTCAATATTATGGGTGGGAATATAATCAAGCTTACGTTCTCTTCCTCCTCAACAGGTGGACTGCACATGGTAGATGTCAGTGAACCCAAAGTTCCCAAATATTCCGGTTGCTATGCTGAAGATGGCTACACCCATGATGCCCAGTGTGTCTTTTATAAGGGACCCCACCAGAAGTACAAGGGCCGTGAGATTTGCTTTGCTTACAATGAGAACACACTCACAATTGTCGATGTCACTAACAAAACTGCCCCCACCATGGTTTCCAAGAGAACTTATCAGGATTATTCATACACTCACCAGGTGAGTACATATTTGATACAGTCATGTTACGAAAACCTTGTATAACCAACAGAAATGCCGTTAAACATAAACAGCATTAATTAACAGATGTATTTCTGTAAAAGATAATCCTAAAAACACTGGACATGTGCACGCAAATGATTATATTGTAGCATTTCAGCAAGATTGCCATACACAATAAAACACTTATAGAATTATAATTAGAACTAGACATATACAATATACATAGTAAACTGATTTACTATGTGCCTTTATTAATCTAAAAAGCCAAAATGTTGAAGCCATTCTTTAGGATATATCCAATGTGTGTATATAATTGAGAATTATGTATATTTTAGGGCTGGGTAACAGAGGATCACACTGTACTCCTTCTTGATGATGAATTGGATGAGAAGAACAACTTTGAAGATGGGTAAGTCATCGCAATTGTGTGCCCTCGATTCATTCAATGCATATTCGTTGAAATATAATCTTTGTTAATTTTAGTGGAGAACCTATTTTGAGGCTCTCTTTCGGTCGAAGGTCGACCTTGCTCTTGAAAATGATGAAAAACTAAATATACTGCACAATCATCTGTCAGTTCAGCATTGTTTCATGCAGTAAGAATCGAAGATGCTATAAGCCAAAGATGTATACTGGCATATGTATGTATTTCTTTAGCCTTGTAACTTGGCATTCAATGTATATATCTCTTTATTCTAGACGCACTCGTACACACATCTGGGATATCAATGACCTTGAAAACCCCGTCCTCAAAAACACATACATCTCAGCTCAGACTGCTATTGACCATAACCAGTATATCAAGGTAAACTTTCAATATTTACCTCAAATCACGACCATAAGACAAACTTCAAGTGTTTGGACAACATCTGTATTTATTTACTTTAAAAAAACAAATAACATATTTTAGACATTCCACATTGTTCTAATTAATAAAATTCCTCATCGTGTTATCATATCTTCTAAGTGATGACAAGTGCTTCGCAGTTTCGATATTTTAGTAGATACTTAGACCTGCATGTTATATGAGAAATATCTTTCTTCATAGGGAGAATTCACATACCAGTCGAACTATGCAGCCGGTCTGCGAATCCTGCATATCAACGAAAGAGACCACAAACTCTCTGAAATTGCTTACTTCGATACTTTGCCTTCTGAAACATCTGTTGTCTTCCGTGGTTCATGGAGCAACTACCCCTACTTCCCATCAGGTAAATTAATCATAAGCTTGGTTTAATTTGTATGTTTAAAGCAATGTACACATGACCGACCCATAAGTCTTGATTGTTATAGTTTCCAATTAGGAATTACATACCATCAACTCCAACTAGAAGCCTTATATATGTAGTCAATCGGTGGAACACAAGTCCGTCCTATCAAATATAGCGATTCCTATTTCAAAAGACTGAATATTTCTTATATTCACAACCAGTCCCATGGAAAAAGATCATAAGAAATCTTAAAACAAGCCTTGAAACTTAAATCATTGATTTGGCAAATAGGTGTTGACAGCCCTCCTTTGAATTTCAGGAAACATTGCTCTGGGATCCATTGACTATGGACTCTTCATTGTCAAACCTCGTTATGACGATATGAAGCGAGCTGTGGAGGAGAACACAGTTTCTGGAACACAAATGCGTACACGCACAATTGCTTCTGCCGCAGAACCTTCCTCATGCCCATCACTGGAGAATTCAAGAGCTTGTGAACCTCACTCATGTTATTAAGATCTTTCCAAGACGAAAAAAGAATTTCTCACCTGCTTTTTACAAGTTACTCAGACAGTGAATCAAACCCATCTGACACCTCCTGACACATTTTAATTTATTGGGATCTGCCTGGAGTGGATTCCAGCAATAATATAATGCAATACCTGGAAAGACATTAAACATGTAAAACAAGATATGTTTCTGTATGTAAGGTCTTCATGTTATTCATGACTTACATACAGATATATAACTTTATACATGATATGTACATATGTAGTCCACTGTGCTTAGAGAGTGCTTCTCCTGCAGCACCAGTCATTTGCACGTGTTCCTGTAAATTACTATTATCAGAAAAAGGGTTGGAATACACACAACTTCGAAAATATCATAAAAAGTACATGCATGCAAAAAGAAAATAAAGTTTGTTTTACACTTCATTTTTCTCTTATATTGCGCTTTGGATTGAAACTCTGACCTACTTAATTATGCAACATTATGATAAAATATATCTGTCAGACAACCATGATTAGATTTATTGATTTATTTGGGTTCCGGCAACGTGGTAAAAAAGAATGATATTTTTTTCTACATTCACGCGCAAAGGAGAGTTCCATTTCAAATTCGACCAATTGCGAAAAGAATATAATGAGATATAAATCAAATTTAATACAACATTCTTTTTACATTTATTCTTATCACATAGGCCTACCTATAGAATTTCTTGTCTTCTGACTTAAAGTGGGCAATCTGTTCCATGATATTCGGACGGCTGATCATGAGATGAATCATATTCAGGGCCAACATGCATGCAGTCTGAAGGATGAAAGTTAATTGTAAATGTCTTCAGAAAGCGCCATGACAGAACAGAAGTAGCGCTCCTCCAAGTATAGCATGGCGCAAGCCTTGAACCGGCAGCGCAAATATTTACTCCTTCATTTTCACCGACAGGAGGCGACTGTTTGGAAAGCGAACATGTATGGACATTCGCCCTCTTCTCTAGCTTATTCTTTCGTTATATACAGACCGCTGTTGCAAGTCCCAGAGTCCGAAAGAAACAGAGCAAGACATCAGTCGGATTAAGTTATCATGAATTATTATTATAATATAATTTATATTTTTTATCAAAATTAATTACCCTCGCCTTTCTGCTGTGACTTTTAACAAAACTACATTAAAAATCCAATGTAAAAATGCAAGATATTAAAAAGCAATCAAATGTTCCATTTCAAATTAATAACGCCCTTTAAAAAACATCCCAGGGAATTGAAAATGTGTATTATGACAGGGACATGACAGTCTTACCTGTAGGACGTTATTTACTCTTTCTTTCCCTAAACACATTATCCATCCATGACACCTTTTAAGATTACAACAAAATAGACCGAATAGCTAGTGTAGTCGGGAAACAAATGCAACCGACTTTAAATAGTTTTAATATAATCTAATATAATACGTGTTATATCGATTGTACGGGGGAAGCGGTGGGGATCAAGGATCGATATTCTATTAAAAGTGAAAATTGGCGGTGTCCAGTCTGCTGCTTTGTATAAAATAATTACATTTCGACCAAGACGCAAAAGACAAATATAATAAGGGCTCCATGCAGCATTCAGGAAGCACAGGGATCGAGGGACTGAGCGAGAGGGAGATTGGGACGAAAAAGGAGCAAGGATCTCCCTTCTAGTATTTATTTTCTAATGGCACAGGCATACTTCATGGAGGCTTTTTCGCACCTAAAGTCATTAAATTTCAGAGGCGTCGCTGGCAATTTCCAAGTGGGGGGGACATATTTTGGTATTGTGGACCTTTTTCCCATAGTCATGTATGAAGTGTACAACAACATAAATCAATATTAAAGTCTAAAATTCAGTTCAAAGATGCCATTATATTATGTAAAAAAACTGATGAATACAATAGTGTCACTTCGTTTTTTTTATTAATCATTTCAAGACATTCACGTATATTGTTACAAATCACTAACTAGAATCAGAAAGAGAGTACAACAATCATTAAATAATCATCATAGAAGTATGAGAAAATTTCAAAATATATCGTACCTATGATATAAGAAGTGTTATTAATGCAAGGGAATGTACATGAAAGCAAGGTTGAAAACAGGCTCTCGCAGTTGTTTCAGTTTCTTTCAAGTGAGCTATTTTCCAATTAGTGGGGCTTGGCTAATGGTCAAAACAAGGTTAACAAGAATTATATTACACTGGCTCTGTTAATTCAGAAAAACTATATTCCAACAAATTCTGGCCTGATCTTGGGTCCTTCCCGGCCCATTGAAATGAGCTCTCGATCCTAACTTCTCATGTATAATAACGCTTTCTAATTTTTGATAACAATTCAATTATTATTGACCAAACTGTAATGAAAAAATTGGTCCTATATTGTACACAGTGAATCCAAAATGTGAATAAAAACAATAATTATGTTGGAGGTTACTTTTTACATTGCAGGCAGCTCTGAAATGTATAACCGTTCATAATTTCAAGGAATATTTTTTCAATCTTTCCAGTATAAAATGGAATTTAACCTTTTATAATTTTTCAATTATTACCGGCTCGTCCCATTCTTTCTATATATTGCTTACAAGCAAAAAAGGAAGGGGTTGGCATCACCACCAAAAACAATCATTGGCTGAATTTTCATTCTGATGAGCTAAAAGCAGAAGTATTGATAATTTTGTATTAACGATTTTCAAGGATAAATAATTTTCGAAATATACTAATACCCTGTTTTTTCATGCATGAGGAAAAACTGATAGCTATGATGGCTATGTTTTGAAGAATTTTCAACAGAAATATGGGGCTCATATATCTGAAATCTTGGAAAAAGTGAGAAAATATCCATTTTCCTCACAAACTTCAATAGTAAACATTGGTAGTCCCTAAGATGAAAAAGAAAATATGTTGAGAACCATTATTTTCCTCCAATCATGTTCTTTCTCGAGACAAAGTTTGAAACAAATATTGTGAATTCTAACTGTTCATGTATAAAGACATTTTGATATAAAACATGTTGGAAATTTCTTTTGAATCATTTTACTTTAAAGTGAACATGTTGGGGCATTACATAGGTTGGACATTATAAGTAATGATTAGATAATTCTACCCCAAGATGGGCTCATTAAAAGGGCGTTGGAACAAAACAGAATTGTTTTTGTCTGGGTACATAGCCAACAGATAGAGGTATAACTTCAAACAGAAAATGTTATTATTTGGAGTACTGTATGACCTGGTGATAATAGTTTTCATAAAATTGTGTATACCTTCTTGAAAAATGAGCAATTTTAGCGGGTTTATTGGCCATACAATATTTAACATTTATTCTAAATACACAAAACCACACAAAACCATACTTCCCCTATCTGTGATGCATCAGTTAATATTATTTTTATTTCAACCCCTATCCATATATCACCCAAGGACGCCTGGGACAGCCTGTGGGCCTGTTTCGTGAAAACTGGCCACAGTGTGACACACATATTATGTAATCACTGCTAATTATAGATACAGACATCGGTGGGAGATCAATGAGATCAATGAGATCAAGTGGTTCAGACCAGTGCCTCTCAATTCAAATTTGAGGAAATCCCTATTTTCAAGACTCCTTAGGGTATCTAATCTAAGCCTTTAGAGATAATCATATGGTATTGTTTTTAGTAACACTAAAGCATCCTTAAAATGTGTATTTGTAATGAGTTTTTTTTTATGCAAATGAAGCATAGACCTTTTAGATTAAAACAAAATTGTACAGCCTTGGACCTTTTGTACTTTGTATTAGATATTAGAAGACCATAGAATGAAAGTTATTCAGAGGGCCTTAGACCTGATTTTGGGAGGATTTTTTTAGAGCCTTGGGGTTGGACCTTTTTTAGCTGCCACCAAAAGTGGGGGGGACATGTCCCCCCCGTCCCCCCGACAGCGACGCCCCTGAATTTACAATCCAAACTACATTGTTTTACTCTACATGACCGCTGACTTACGTAATGTTAGAGGGGTGTTGGAGGTGGTGTCGATTGTCATGAGTTTCACAGTAATGACTAACATATCTTCTATCACAACACTGGACTGGCTTCTATATAGGATACATGAAAAATGAGAATATTTATATAGGTGAGAACTATTCTGTCTCTCCCATTAGTCAAACACGAGAACCGACTCGCAAGGTTGCTGTCATATATATTTGTTGTATATTATGGGACTTGACTGATTCTAGAGTGGAGATGAATATGTAATGATCACATGTGCCTATGGAGGTATATCTAAACCAATATTACCAATCTAACTATGCAGTAGGACTTATCCCTGGTATAGGCAACCTGAAATATGACACACCAAAAAATGAGCCTATATAAATATCTGTATCCTTTGCGCACATGTTGCTATTTTGGTGCTTGGTTTTAAATAATTATGCATCCTATGGAAGATAGAATGGAAAAGATATAGGTTAATCGACCAATGTATCACCTCTACCATGCAGGATTCCTCCCATATCTTTGAAGATAAATCTTAATCACCGTAATTTGAGTTGTAAGAAGGCAGAATTTAAACAATCTACGAGCTATCCACCCATTGCCTGGCCATTTAAATAGCCATGATGTAATGAGCTGATTTCTATCTGTCCTGAAATCGGCAAACATTGCTCTTGCATCCATTGGCTCTGCATGTGGTCTTCGTTGTGAGACCTCGATACGCCGATATGAAACAAGCAGTGGAAGAAGATGTGCTGACTGGAACCCAGATGCCAACACGCACCATTGTTTCAGCAACAAGCCCTTCTTCCTGCCCCAATTTTGAGGATTCAAGAGCATGGGAACCACACCAAAGCCATTAACGTCTGTCAGAAAACATTGAAAACAACTTTCAATGGCTCACTGCCGACTTCATGTTAACTCCACTGGCTCGTCATTAGTGTAATCCTCCAATATTGGATTAAGATTTACTAAACACTGATGATTTAGATTTTTAAAGAAGGTCCTAAATATCTTTTAACATTTCATCTATGTTCAGAACACTTCCTTTAACTTTTAAGTCATTTCCAACATTCCCTGAAATATACCTGTTACCTATGTGCACGTGTACAAACTGGTACCGTCTTTCGAACGTTTACATTTAATAGCTAAAAATAAGTTTTATTTTTCAAATATTACATCAGACAATGACATTATTTATATATATACGTCGTATAAACGCTATTCTAAGGTTTAATTTGGAATTATTTGATAAAAAATAATAAATTGGACTGTTTTTAGTTTTCGTCAAGTTTTGGGAGTTCGGTGTTTCTAATTTCAATTCCGCTGATCTTCCTACATAAATAACACTTCAGTCATTAGGAATTCTGATCAAATATCAATCAATCAATTATTCATACATTACAAATATGTCGAGATAATCATATTTGATGCAAACATTTTCGGAATATTCTCATTACAACAAAGTTCAGAACATCAGTGTCGTACCCGCGTAAGATTTATACACAATTCTGTTCTCCGCAAATTGATAAAAAAAAAATAGCGTGTTAGAACAAGATAACCTAGATCACCTAATCAAGAGGATCCGATATTTTAAACGGATTAAACAATAGGAGTGGACGAAACGCAGACAAGATATTAAATGGTTTCAATAATAAACCACTGAAGGAATTAGATCTTAGAGTTCGCCATTGATCTTCCTTATTGATTTACGATGCCGCAAACGAAGTCAGTAAAGAGCAATTCGAAGTTTTGAAACTACCAACTTTTCAATCCGAACAAGTAAATACCACGTGGGTGTCTTCAGTCAAACATGCCCGTATCATTCAGTCCGCAAGAGTCGAAACAATGTGTATGGTTTCGATTTTTTTTTACTGAAAGAGAGAAAGAGAAAGAGAAAGACAAGCATAATCAATTTTCGATTGAATTGGGATTAGTCGAATGGAAATTGAATTAATTGCCAACGATGACATTAGATGATGGGAAGCGAATAAGAGTGAATTAAATTTGGCATAAATCTGTGGAATGTTTCTGGTGATGCGAATAACGAAAATTTAATTTGTCCCAGTTGCATGGGGGATATAGATTTACGAATTACTCACAAAACGCTTATAATGTTAGATCTGTTTATTTCTCGTCCGTCATTCAAAGGTTTGTTATCTTCATCCTAGACCATATAGGAACTCTGAATATATAAACCTGATGTCGCCTATATATATATATGTGTGTGTTTGCGGTCTGCTAACACGTTGCAGGATATCTGCTTTCTAGATATATACAATTGCCATGCATATACAATATAGATGAATGAGTGTACGGAAATATAGAAGACAAGCCCTTGACCCTGCCAGGACATCATTTGTTATCTATATATTAGATTTCCATAACATATTTCCGAGCAATATGGACTCGTTATTACATGTATACTGATTTTCCCGGGAAACATAACCTTGACACATTCGTTGTCATCTATGCGGCTTGCCAAAATGCATATTAGCTGTATCAGCTTTCGTTTGTGACAACAATGATATTATGATAAAAAGTCATGCTAGGACCCTCGTGGCGCCCACCATGCTAATGCCTTTTTTTATGTTAAGGGTATCTATAGGGCGGACTGAATAAGGTTTAACACGATCTGTGCACTGAGAGCCACATAAATGTGAGCTCGGATGATTCATTCGTAAACAGTGTTATTCCATCCAATGCCTCCAAGCATCACAAACAAAATAGAAGAAGCACCACTTTAGAAAGACATTTGCGTTATCAAATTAACGTTAATGGAGGGTCTGGATTTCATGTTATAAACCTACAGCCAGTGCAACAAGTGCCACTTATATTTGCGAAGCAATTCTGCGAACACAGATGTAAAACGAAGAAGAATTAGTTTGCCACTGTCGATGGTGAAGGAATATAATTTTGCCATTTTATATCGATGAAATACAGTCATTAAGTATCGAGTCATCAGAATCTTGCTGATTCTCCCTAATGCCTTCGGTGCAGGGTCATATATCACTGTCACTATATCCACACACATTGAACTAGATTAAATAATGTATCATAATTTTTCAGCATTCAATTTTCATTCTAGGATTTCTTAATAATACTGGAATTACTGGAATAATCTTCTAAAATGTCACGTGCGACATGAGAAAAACTATATACCCCAACATTTACAAGAACAGATGACCATCTCTTCTCTCTTTTTTGAGTCAGACAAACTAAAATGGCTTACCCTGAATCAGAAAAGAGAGATTGACATTTTAACCCCGCAAACCCAATATACATTTTGGATTGTTCATCATTTTGCTTCAAAAACAAAAACAGCACGTTTTCTTGGATTCACCTATGTAGTATATGGATTATATTGTATGGCCAGAGAATGCCGACTATTTCTATATCCCACTCACATCAAGAAGATTACCAGCGCTTACCTGTACCGACTTTACCATCAGAGGGAGCCATCTTTTATGTACCATTACAATTGCCATGTCCACTCCATGTTACCATTATATTCATGTATACACTGTTTATTAGCAAAAGGCAAAAAGCAAAAAGATTTATATAATTAGATCCTTTCGAGGCTTCTATTAAAATTAGAGTAATAATATTACGGCTATTGTCTTGTCTTATCTATTCTCCTCCTCAAGCGATACCGGGTCACTACATATATACTAATTATGTCTACACATTATATTCTAATTATGTATCCCCATTATAAAAGAGACTACGGCAGATTACAAATGAAAGTTTATTACTATCAAACACACTTATACGAGCGAGGAATATCCAGGGTATTTATTTCTCCCTCTGTGAATTCTTAAATTATCAGAACTACCGAAGATCATGTAAATCGAATTACTGAGGCTTCGTTGATTTATGGTAAAATGTCAGTCATTGGACATTAATTAATATAATTTTATGAGAACCATTTCTAATTTTATTTTTTTATGAACATCTGTGATGGATCGTTTTGTAGATTGTAACCAACTAAAGTCTAAAATTTACATATTCAATGCCATTATCTACTGAATCGCCTTCAAGATTTGATAATGACTGTAGTATAGATGCGCCCTTGCTCTGAAGTCAAGATGCAATTTATGCAAATATCTCTACTTAATCATTCGCAGTAGACGATCTAGACAAATTAATCTGGGGGACGTCTTCATATTCATATCTCAGTCACTCTAATTTCTTTCATAGAAACAAAATGTAATACTTTTCTCATCATAATACTCCAAGTAATTTCGTATGGAGTTAAGCATGTGTTCAGATGAAGGAGTGTTTTCTTAGCGACGATGAAGTATTCTTGATTGAACAGGGTCTCTGCACCATTGCAACCTTATTTTACCATGTTGGAGCAATTGGCGTCGGATACTATCAATATACCTCGAGGCCGGAGTTGGGGCAACGAGTACATCGGCCTTGGGAAGAATGGTTTTCTTGGCTTTTCATCAGACGCGATCACAGACCCAGGAATATGAGACGTTCTATCGTCCCTTATATTATTGCACTATATGTTTTGAAGTAATAGAATCTCGTGTGAAGATATCATTGCACCAACACATACCCTAGGCATATTCCTGTCACACAATAGGGACCTTCAGTAGTTCATCCTGTAAAAGAAAACGTACAAATATTTACCCCCACATTGTGTACTAGCTGTGGTATGAGGCTTTTAATTCAGTCCAAGACCTTTAGAGAATATATACATGAAGTAGATGTTTTGAAACGGTTGTTTCTACAAAAAATATTCCAATATTTATTTTCGTTCAAAAGGTGGGATGGTTATAACGTGAGGTGAGATGAGAGGAATATTATTTTCCTACGTCGTTTAACTCAGGCAACGTATGAAAACGTCCTTGAAGGTCATTGCGTTTTCCATGTGAATTATTATTGTAATTCAGGATTTGGCCTCTAAATGAAATACTAAAACAAATAACGTGCTGGGGACGAATGTCGCTGATATGGATATAGGCAAACAAAGCAGCGATTATAAGTACTATATGTAAAGTACAAAACACATTAAATTTTGAAGTTTATGGAGATCGGTTTGATGTTGAATATTTTCCGGAGGCTTTTCTTATTAATGATCAAAACGCAAGATGTTTAAATATGTGAGATATATTTTCATTGTAGTTATAGTTTAAATTGAAGGTTGAAGGATCGAGCCTGTGAATGTCACAAACGTGCCTCAAAAGGAATAGTTTTTCTGATATTTTCCAATTTACAATTAGAAACGAAGGTGTTTCTGTTCTATCAAGGTATTTAGTTGAGCTCGAGTCGCTAGTTTGATGAAGTCAACCAAGTATACTATTCAATGTTATTACTCAGAGAACACAACTCTATGTTATCTTGTAATGTTCCCATTTCACAAGATTAGTAGAGGATAAGGTATAACCCACACTAGTCAACTAGTAATATAATAAATATCAACTGTAGTACAACTGTATTGTCTAAGGTTCAACAAGCAGGAACCTGTTAGGCCTCACTGAAACAGAACTGTGATAATTCTAAAATGAAGGGATTAGGCGCGAGGTCATATAAAAAAGTTCAATATGCAGTGTGTCTGAATATAACTGTATTTTGCCAAACTATATAATCTATGCTTAAACATGTTTGATGAAAATATAAAGACCTTGAACACAACTTCAAAGGCGTCGACAAAATCAGATGAAAGGTGTCCTCGGAAGTTTGCCTATGCATGCTATTAAATACAGCTAATGGATGGCACCATGAGACACATACATGTAGGTGTCTGGGGAGCGTGGACACCTCATTGACTTATTATTATGAACTATCGGTCTGGAGACATATGGTTAGAGCTGGAAATATTTAATGTAGGTAGAGTCGCGTGGATATCTTAGATGAGCTAGTCGATTTGTAAGAATAACTCTAAGCAGAAAGAGGTTCCCGGAGATGTGCTGAATAGCTGGTTTTATTCAATATGTGTAGAAATAACAAAGTCGTTATATAGCAAGTGTTTAACAGAGCACAGGCTTCACAGGTTTCCAGTTGTTGTAGGTTCCAGTCAGTCCTCTTTTGTAGAGAGTAGTAGTACAGCGTGTAGATCGTAGATGGTAGATGATACTGACTGACTAGGAAGAGGCACCTCTTATACTATATATAGGGCCATGACTGGATTACATATATTCGTATAGAAAACGTTTTACGTCAGATTCAATGAATGCTGATATGTTTGTGCTTCAGTTGGAAGTGCGTTCCAAGCTATTTTTGCTTTGCAGAGAAAATTATTTCTGTATAATGCTGATTTTGGGATATTAAGTATTAATTTCTCCAGTTTTTTTGCATGGCTGCTGGTCGAAAGTGATCTTTTATCTAAGATTTTTGTCCGAAGTGATAGATGAAAGCCACTCTCCAAGATATGAACATGAATATTTTGTTTCGGGTACATAGGCCAGTACAGTACTAAGAACAACAATGTTTTAGTTTACAAAAGTGGTCGTTCAGATCTTGACGTGTACAACTCATTGTACAGAATCACACCATTAAATTGTGGTTGATATCATGGTTAAATATATTGCCTATATTATTATATAGGTAATTTAATTTCCATATTATGAAATACAATTTGTAGTGGAAATATGTGAGCACCATCTGTCAAATGACAGCTCTTCAGGGATACATTTGACATCCTTCCAAGTCTGTAAATACAGGAACAACAACCGTTATAATTGGCCATAATTTAATTGAATCTTTTCCAAGTTTCTCATAATTCCTAACACGTGTATACATGGTCTACTTGAAAACAACAGGCGCTAGTCCTATTCTAGCAGCGTTTTTCTCAAGTCAGGATGGATAGGCAGAGTTAACTCACAGTGTCTTTCGGTCGAAATATAGAAACACTTCATCAAATCAACCAATGGTTAGACTTGGATCCACTTGAAAATACCCTTAAGAACTGCCCAGTTTGATGTAAGCAAATGGTTGACTGAAAAGGATACGCTATACTTTCTTTAGGCAGATTCGCTATCATCAATCTCGCAATCTACTTTAGGCGCGGGCTATGTTTTTCTGGTAAAGGAATATAAAAAATGTGTGGATATATGATTGATCTTTGCTTGGCCATGGGCTCCTTGGCCAGCTCTATAACTAGAGAATGAAATAGCAGGTCTTTCTAATTTATTACCTTAGAGAACAAACATATTTGTGGAGTCCAATAAGGGTTTTGGTATACGTTTTGTTATACGAACAGTAGCCTAAAATACCATTCCGGGCCATTCCGGCCGACACGCGCATGGTATAGGCGTACATGCGCTGCACGGCGAACACCATTATGTCTTAGTAGTTTTTTTTGTCCAACTGGTTTTTATTACAGAACTCTTCTCATTTTACAATGATTTTTGTGGGAGCCCTGTATTCTATATGGAATAATTAGTTATAATTAGTTATATTATAGTGGAGCGGCTGGCCGTGGCAATTAGAATTTGCATGTCTGTATGGGCTTCAGACGTTAGGGCCTAATAACGCTAGGGCCCAGAAATCTCGGACACTAGGGCCCAGAGGCCAGACGCTAGGGTCCAGAGGCCAGACGCAAGTCCAGACGCTAGGGCCCGCCCCACATCGGACGCTAAGACCCACCCCTCTTCGGACGCTAGGGCCCACCCCTCATCGGACGCTAGGGCCCACCCCTCTTCGGACGCTAGGGCCAATGTCTGATTGTGTATAGCCAGGAGCATATGATATATATATTTATACGTTATACCACACATGCCGAGACAGGGCACCTTTTAAAATATGAGATGGATAATGTTATGTATATATAATAGTTTACTACTACGTCCTCGAACCCAACAAAAATCAACTTATAGGAATGTGATGCCACTTTAAGCCCTCACAGTCTCGACTGCCTATTCATGACCAATATATACACATAAAATGTCAGCTTGAAGTGAGATATCTTTTCTCGGAGGACAAATAATGGACGGGTTCTTAGGTGATTTTCTTAATCGTCATGCTCGATTAAGACTCGTGCCTCAACTTCTGGTATACAGAATGGCTGATGCGAAGTCGCATCATGGCTGATTAGTTTGATGGGGAGAGGCATCCGCGGTAGAAATAGTTCCTTTTCAGTCCATATGACAAAGTATACATGACATCCACTGGCCTGCAGCATCGACAGTCCCCACATCCATTGACCATTATTGTCAGAATGGTTTCTTGTAATCTGGATCAATCCAGGGCATGAAGGAATCACGTAGTTGTAGTTTGTGTCACGCGTATGAGCCCTCAAATTACATCGCCCGATCCTGACAAAGTCAGATTAGACTTTTAAAGTATTTTTGTTTGAAAACTAAGGTCATTCGACCTCGTGACAAAAGAGTTACCCTTTTTATTGGTACACATCCCACTCTCTCATCTAATTATCTTCCTTGTCTAATGTCTTTCTTTCCTTCGAGTCTTATATATAGCATACTCTTCCACTAGATCTTCACTTCTTGTCCTACCTCTTCTGCACCTTCTCTTTCATAATCATGCCTTTTCCTGCTCCCCTTTTCTCCTTTTCTCTTGGCATCCCACTCCATGCTTTTCCTGCACCTGTCAAGACGTCTGGCGTTTCCAAAGGCACATTCGGTTTAGCCACATCCTTTGACCAATGAGGAAGGAACATCTCTTTGAACCCTACTCCCTCAAGCCATACCCATTGTATGTCATTCGGGATGCCTTCACTTTGATTGCTATTTAGAGTTACCACTTGGGCTTGGATAGCATCTTTATGATTAACTCCCTGGAATATCAAATGTGTGCAGTCGAGCCCGACACAAAATCCTACCTCTGAATGCGACTCAATATGGAGAACAAGAAGGCTTGTTTTAATATTGAAATAGGGCTGCCAGTATAAATGATATATTGCTATTGGGAATTGATTTAAGACACATTGCCATGGCTGTCATGCGTTATTGAGCTAGACAAGCATTTTCCCGGAGTGCCACGCTTGTTAGCCTATAGAAGGACGGTGCCATGGGTCTAGAAAATGTCTCACATATATTCTTTGTACCTCATCCTTTCACCTCGAAATCAACGTATTTTATTGCTATATATGTTAGCAGACTTATGGTACTCTCTTGCGTGGATTGTAATGGAATAGTTGAGTCAATATTAAAGAAGAATTCCTATAGTTGCCTCTCCAATATGTCCTTCCCTCAAGGAGAGGATGGAATATATTTGTCAGAGGCAGCTGTAGGGCTCTTGTGTCTCTGTGGTGTCTGGTTGTTAGTGGAATTCTATTGACACTCCTTCAATGCCTACGCCGTACATTATTGAGAGTGCAAGATCTAATGGAGAGGATGGTTTCTGGCGTGCAGTGGTGTATGTGAACAATTAACGACTAGATGGGAAATAATAAATTGGCCATTTTGTCCACATTGACTGCTATTAGGCCTGCAACCTGCGGGATAATGTGGGACAGGGTACTTAAGCTAGTACATATTTATCATCACATGTTTCAATTATATTCCAGATCCGAATCTGCAATTCCATTAGCTGATCGATGAGGCATTTCTATGGGAAATGTTTGATATTGTTTATCAAAAATGCATTTGGCTTAATTTAATAACCCCGAGTGAGACAATGTGTTCCAGGGAGGCTATAAATAAAGGCAAGTGGTTGGTAATGGAATAGGAAGCTATAAACATAATGTTTTCCAATTGCATCACCGGAAGCTTTATTCAATAAAGGAGGGATTCTAATGAAAAATCTGTCATAAAAGGTTCCATTGAACCTCCTCTCCCAATTGTCTGATTGGGGAAAAATAGTTATCAAAGGAATTAATGTGAAAAATGAGAGGAAACTTGAGGATATGGAAAAGGATCATTGCTGATGAAAGGTATGGATGGTGATCAGGGAGATGAAGTGGAGAAGGAGAGGAGAGGGGGATGTGGCGGCGACAGAAGAGAAAGCACGAGAGAATACGATATCAAGAATTGGCGGGGATTTAATAGGGTTTACAGCATAGCAGCTGAACTTTGACAGAGATGTGTGACATTAGGGTTTGGCCAGTACGAATTAGTAGCTCTTTCGTAGATGACTAATAATTATTGATGTGACTTATAAGGGATCTTATCATCCTCTGGAAATGCTGAGTGTATTTATTAAGAATGATTTTGCTGTACTTAAATTTAAATAGCATTGTTATGAAAGTGTTGTAAAATATACACCATTTACTTTATAAATTTTTGTATTTTTCTAACTAAAATAAAAATAGAGAAATATGAAATTATATATCAATTGATATTCACAAGAATTTACAGCCGAGAATAAAGAATATCACAGTAAAAATAAATAGCATTAGACACAACCTCCTCTGAACTCATTCTGAATTTAAATGATCAATTATCAAACTAAATCGTGGAAGGCGAGTAAAGTCAGGCTGAAGTCTAAAATCTTTCCCAGAAAACCAGTGTACATCATTACATTATTAATCAAATTGTTTAAAGTTCTCACGATTATTTCTGGATGTTAGATTATAAGCACAGAGCATACTGACGCGGAAAAATCTATCTATGTATCTATAGGAGAATGGGGGTGGTCTACACTCTCAAGGCAATTAACCTACCAATATTTATCCTAGGTATGAGCGGTTATCAATTTTAGTTATTTTTGATGAAGTACCTCTATACCAGAACAATCTAGACATAACTCTCCTACCTGAATCCCTGGGAAAGGTCCAAATGCCTATACCTAACATTGCCAAATAAATGGTAGCCTCATCATCTGAGAGGTATTTCATTCATTACATTAGAGGTATTTCATTCATGTTGAAATGTTGTGCAAACGAACTGACCGACGTTTAACCTCGCATATTGATCTCGTGTATTATTGATCCAATAAAAGGTTTTATAAGTAAAATAAAAACAATATTAGAGACTGATCCGCTTGGTCATATACAACCAAACGTATTACGTCAGTAGCCAGGCCCTATAGATCTTGTTACTTTAATGACACGAGGTCATGATGACATGCTAATTTGTGGTAACACAGCGCTAGCCATCTTACGTCCACTATTGATTAAGTAAAGCTGTGTTAACTTGTTAAGTGGTTGCTGTGTTAGTACGTATATGATTTAATGCACGAGTTGCTGTTTACACATGTACCCGCGTCATGGCTGTGTTAACAAAGTAACCTATTGTGTGTAGAAATGCTGGAATGGAGTGGGTTGATGTGCCCAAATACAACCTATATAATTATATTCATCTGCGTAACTCACACTCATGTTCGGGATTACGAACTGTTGGGAATGAATTGATGAAAGTCAATATAAAGTACATACATGTATATATATGTGTTGTTATTTTGAGAAAATCTAACCGGGGATGGAGGTGGGGTGGGGGGATTTTGATACATAAAGGTTTAGACATAAAGTTATTGGGTATGTATGAACATGGTTATCCGAAACCTGTGAATCAGCATGTCCTGTGCATGCTACAAAGGAAGGCAATAGAGAAATACGAATTACCAATTGTCCCACAATAATGTAATTAAATATGTACAATGTTTTAAAGGTATCCATTATCGTGTCAGATTGTTGATGAATATTGCAAAAGCTATTGGCGAAGATGCCACATGTGCTGCACAATATGCCATCTGTTCAAGAGGAATTTCCTCGCTGGTTGATGACGGAAATTTATCATGCATATAAATTATGAAACAATGGTCAAATCACAACGCTATATTTCATTATTATAAAATACAGAAACATTACATTACTAAGGATGTCAGACAAACACTTCTGGAAGTGAAAAATACTCGCGGACATCCCCTTATACCTGTTTCGTTTTACCAGGGAGGTATATATACTGTATATACCTCCTTGGCTATACACATGTTGTGTGCGTAGTGCACCTGCCAACGCCAACGGAATGAGAGCAGTGCCTTCCCCTTTGGTACATTTCTATATACTACTTGTCTATTCAGTCCCAAGGAAATATAGGTCGGCAAAAAATATTTTTCGAAATAAGAATCACCCAGGTGTGGTTATCGAGACATACTTAGGGGAAAGTCCAAAATCGATAAACAGATAGAATGGAACGAGGTGATAGTAATTGAATATTTATTGGACTAGTACCGAGTTCCATTCACTATTTATTATATATATATGGCCCATTCTCACGAAAGTAGTGCAGCCTGTCACAAAAGGGTCAAAATTACATTTTGCTTGATCAATCTGAGATTTGGTAGGTTTGAAGATATTATATAGGTGGTAATATATCTCAGTTTGCCATTAAATTCGATCAATAGTTTTTGTACAGGGGCTTATCAAAGATTGGTGTAGAAAAGTTGTTGAAAAAACGTCGCACACCCCTATATATCTTAGTAATGATCATTTCTCATATCTAATTTGTATATCATCTATTATTTTTATCACTACACTCTAACTAAATGTTTTCTTAATGTAATAGCCCAAAAAAGTTTTTTCTTTCCTGTATAAATACTTTTCAAATCGGGCACAACAAAAAAGTCAGAAACTGGATTCCCATATCAATCAGATGAAACATCCTATCATTGACTGTATCTTTATTTATTATTCTCAAATCAATCTTTTTTTCTGTTATAATATGATCAAATATTATCTTTTACCCCTGAGTATGGTAAGTTAGCCAGATTTTTGGTAAATTATCCATGTTTTAAGACTTCAAATTTGGGCGACGTTTTTTCTGAGTGTAAAAACGTCGCCCAATCTATCTCTAATTTAGTCAATTATATAAAGTCTGATTGTTATTTTTTATGTTTTTAATACATGATTGGCACCATTTTAGACCATTTTAGCATTATGTTTTGAAAATTTGTCATTCATGTCATTATCCACTCAAGGATGGGAACGTTTTCATGCAGTAGAGGCCTATATGATGTGTCTCGGGAAAATGAGTCACAAGTTACAAAAGTAATGTTATTCAAAGTGATTAAATCATCAGATTTCTTTGATGGAATATTCTCATTTTTGGAGTGCCTTGCGCTAATGATCTTAGCAATATCTGTACCAAATTTCAGGACAGTGTTTTAAATATATCTTTGATGTATCCTTGCATACTTGTCAAAGAATAGTTACAAGAATTATGTTGCATCCTGTGATGTCCATACCTCCTCCATGCAATGTATCATAATCACTCATATACATGAAATATATTTATCAATCTTTTTTATTTTGTTAGAGGAAGCTACCTAAGGGCCTGTTCCTTAAAACTGAGCAGGATATTAACATCAAAATCAAATTATTTTTTGAATACAAGGATTCTAATAGGGGCGACGTTTTTACACTGCCAAGTCATATATTGAGTGAAAACTGTAAAAACGTCGCCCTATCTAAAGTCTAAATAACTCACTTTTTGGAATCTTAACAGTTTCTGGAGATCGTTTCCCACAAAGTCTAAGATGATATAATGGTAAATAAGTGGAAAATGATTTAATTTGGTCAATATTTACCTCATATTTTTATGTAAAAACGTCCCCATAATGTGGAAAAAACGTCGCCGGGGGGCGACGTTTTTTCCACCAATTATTAGGATCAGCCCCAAGGCCTAAGGCCTAAGGTCTGAGAATCTTCCAATGGTGATATACATGTGTCTGCCAACCTATGCTTATGAAATCATACTTCTTAAACAAAATTGATTTAATCATTTCAGAAAGCACAGCTATTTTGTCTGGCGACGTTTTTACACCTAAATTTAGCCATTTTTACATTAATTGACTTAGGACCATAAATTATGCAGCTATATTCAACCTTAATACATCATTTTATTCGGTTTTTATGCCCCATTCTATGGCACAAATCTTATTTATGCATATTGATTCAACTATATTTTATCTCAACATAACTATAAGTTTGGTAGTGATTAATGGGGTTTTTTCCTTGATTTGATAGTATATAATTGAAAAAATATACGTCACAGATACACAAAAGTATATATTTTAATTATGCTTATGCCAAGTTGCATGTAGCTAATCGATTCCCATGTATTTAAGATCAATATCGACCAAAATATTGACCAATAAATGGAAATAATGGGGGATTGCACTACTTTCGTGAGAATGGGTCATATATATATAGAATTTTTATTCATGAAGTATACAATTACATCGTGAAATGGGTAACAATTCTCCAAGGTAGGTCTTCCATTGCCTCCGAAAGAAAATCATAAAAAATCTGTGGGTACAATTTACTTATTAATATCCAGCTGGACAGGAGTAATTCATTATTCTCATAAATCGAGTAGTCTTAGAATTATGACAGTTATGTAGGATATGATTTTACAGTACATAAGAATTCTTACAATGTTGATGAGTATTTATAACATACAATATAGTATACATAGTATATATGGACTCTTGTACATTGATATTAGTATGAGATATGGCACTATACTGTGAATCCTAGTGATATGACATAAATCCTAACCCAATGAGTCAATGAGCGACTCATGATAGTACTCTTATCAGTACAGGTAAGAGTGTGTCAAATTAATTCAAAGGTTATAATCTGTTAGAGAGTATAATATAGGTCCATGTCAACAACATTAAATAGATACACATAAGATATCATACAACATAATTATACATTATATCTGATCCTTAAATAAGGGTCACCCCATCGCCCTCCCACTCTATTTTACCCATCGATATCTCGATCTTAAATAGAAGGCATTACACGCCAAGACCACTATTTGGTCGACAGTTCTTTTGTTACATTCAATCCAGACCCATCAATGGGTTCTTTCAGATATTGGTCGAAGTCTGTTGGGTAGATGTGTTTTAAATATTTGTTAAACTCTTTCTTAGATTCAATCAGTTGTGTTTTATCCGGAAGGTTATTCCAGAGTACAGACATGGTGTATACGTACGATTTTTTAAACCTTTCATTTTTGGGGTGTGGAACAACCATTTTCCTGCCCTTAGTTAGAGTGCGAAGAACTACTCTTCTGTTATCAATGTTTTTCCCTGATTTTACCCGGGAGTGAGCTCTCCCTAACAAGTGAGCTTCTCTTTTTGTCTTGAGAGTCGGTATATTAAGTTTCTTGTGTATTTGTTGAGTGCTCGTAAGCTTTGGCAGCCCCAGAATAATCTTGAGACATGCGTTCTGAAGCGATTGCAGTTTCTGAAGATTTCTCTGCGGCGCCACATTATAGAATACATCCCCGTATTCAATGTGGGGTAAGATAGTAGTTTTATATAACATTAAAAGTGTATTTCGGTCACACACTCCGAATAATTTAGACATGGCCTTTACTTTGGCTCTCACAAGACGGTTTTTTCTATCCAGGAACCTCTTAAAGTTGAGTTGCCTGTCCAAGTCAATACCAAGGTATTTATACGACTGAACAGATTCAAGTCGTTGGTCATTAATATAATATTCAGTGATGTTGTGAGGTGATGGTTTCGTACATATTGTGACTGACTTACATTTCCCAATATTTAGGGAGATCTTATTCATTCGGCACCATTCAGCTATTGTGTTAATGTCATTTTGTAAAGAATCAATTTTTCCAGATCCCACAGGCCTACTCCCGTATATCACCGTATATGTCCCTAGCAGAGACAAATATTGATATATAAACCTTTGTTTTTTGGTTTTGAATCGTCAGAAAGTATCTTAAAGCTAAAAGAAAACCCAATTCGAATATTTATTGTGCTCCACTTATCGCACCTCTCAAATGAAATGCGCATATAAATAAAGACTATCGTGTGTGTTAATATTGTGTATCTATTCATTAAAAACCTATAGATAGATGAATTGAAGAAGTAAAAAAGAGAATATTCTGAAAAACATCGTCCAACTTAAACTTCTGCTTGTTCTGTCTGATGTATTACATATTTACGAAAAAACCTAAATCTCGACTAACATTTCTAATACTGATTGTATACAAATTGCATTGTCACCTGATTGGGAACCAGATTATATGACTCTATTACTATTGTACTTTTGTATTTTCGATCTTGGCTCACATGGAAGACTTGCTCCAAGCAGATTGTGAAGCCCTTTTTCCACTATTGTTCTGTATATACTCATAATGGAAAATAAAAACAATTATATATAATATATTATATATTTATTATATTATATTATATATATTTATTATATTATATTATATCACAGGCTATAGCCTGTGACACACGCACTAAAATTCTATTGCAATAGGTAATTGTTCAAGGGTTTGGGGTAATATTATCAGGGGAAATACCGATACATTGAATATATAATATGCTCTCTTTGTTTCGTCCGGAGGACTATTGAAATGAATGCAAATGGAATTGCATTATCCTGATTGCATACTCAAAAGATGCCATGCAATAGTTGAGCGGACCCGCGGCGCGTAGATATCCATTTTATGGGCGCTGAAACTTTATGTAAGACCCGGATTTTCCTTGAGGTGAATTCGGTGAAAGGAAAGTGCTATTGATGGATCACAATGAATGCATCCGGATAGCCTGACCTCCCCGCTCTCTTAAAAGTAGCGCTCTTTCTGCTTAGACGCGTTACATTAGGAGCTATTTCGCAGGGATGAGGACCTTCCCTATAAGTTTAACGTCTATTCGGCACCTTCCCGTAAACGTACATGAAATACTGCACTCTAAAAAGGCCAAGGACTTTTTGGGAGACACAGTCTTTACCGTGACTATATAGATTTGTAGTGCGGTGTCTGAAAAACCTGCTTGGAATAAGACCGAACTCTATAACTACGCATTGTGCCGTCAAACATCTATGTAACTTCATATTAAGATCAAATAGATTCTCTATCTATCCATGCATCGAAATAGGAATGGATATTTGTTCCTTTGTGTATTCAAATGAACGGAAACTAATATTATTACCACTTAGTGCAGTAAAGTCCCCAAGAGCGTATTGGTAAATAATGCAATTATATCTTTAAGCAATGTTTGCTGTATTCAAGCAGTTCCACTGTTTGCAGTTATCGCATACAAGCTACAGTCAACACTCCGAGCTGATGAAATGCTTCGGATGCAGCCCTAAGAAAATAACTTACCACAGTATCGAACCCAGTATCGAACTCTATCATCGACCTACCTGCATTAAGATTGTTTTTATAATTAACGTTTGCGGTACTAACGCGGAATCTCGGCCCTGTAAACTTCTTTGCATCGATTCATGCGCTAATTTGTTATTGCGTAACTACTGATAAGCGCTTCCATGACGAGCAGCCGATACCTGTTTGCCAGGTCCATCACATCCTTTGATCTGCTTCTCACACTAATCTGTTGTGTTTGGGTTTCTCTCAATGGACATCAATCCCTTGAGCTCGTGTTTGCTGAGACCCCATGGCAGGAACCAGATCTTATTCATGGTTATCCTCCTGGTCTATGTATAGGAACATTTTACGTGTAAGTAGCACATAGATTGGGAATTGTTTATTTGCTGCAGGCTCTCATAGCGAAGAAATCCTTCCCGTCCTCCTGCCTTGACAACCAGGTGTGGTTCTTGTCAACAGCGACACCTACTAAAAGCAATCTCTGATCACGCATGCTTCTTCCACCTGCCCGCTTCCCTCCATGTACCCCCTTCTCCTCCTCTCCCCACTCCCTCCCCCTTTCCTTCTTCTCCCCTACATGCCCCACAGCCACACAACATGCATGCTTGTGGCTGACGACTTCAAGGCATGCTTGTGCCAAAGCTTAATGTATGGTAGGTAGAATCGCTGAATAAATGCACATACTCAAGGTGGTAGGATCCGCCTCCACATCCACCACTGCCACCACTGCCACCACCACCGCCACCACCACATCCACCAGTAGAACCCAGAGTACTGCAGCATGGGGACTTCTTCTGTTACTTCTACTATTACCAACTACTGGGATCAATAGAGTCAATATACATACACACTCACCAAGGATCCAAGCATTGCAGAAGTCTGCCACTGGAGGTGGAGGGATTGATGTTTGGGTGGTGGGCATTACCAGGAGGAGAGGGAGGAGTGGTAGTCTTAAGAGTAGGAGTGCTTCCACTGTCCACTCTTCTCCCCCATCGCTTACCTCCTCTAGCCACTAGTACCAGTCTCCGCACCTACAGCCACGAGTTTAACACTCTTCCAAAGCATTACCAGAAAGACTCTTGGCAGAACCAGCAAGTCAGACAGTGGGGTGCTGGGATTTCCAACAAGAGGTGGCCCTGATGACAGGAACCTTCGGTAACAACGTCGCCAGGTCACTACGCACCGCTTTTACTCCAGGGGAGGAGGATCCCTCTCCCACTGCTGTGATTTTGACTCCTTATATTTAATTGATAATTTAAGAATTCAGGTGCCAAATCTCGGACAGAACAAATGGGCGAGGGGTAGGAGATGGAGACAGGGGAGAAGGACTAACCCCCTAAACAACTGGTATCGGTTCAATACTAGGACACGCAGGATCATTACAGGTACATAAACCTGTCAACCGCAATCTATTTTTAGACACCAAACGCGAGCATCCTGATCACAATGAGTTCTTACATGGGCTCAACCTGAAGATCAATAGTAATATGACTGACTGTGGAAAAAAAGGAGCACCAGCATCATGCTCAAACCCTAATGGACTCACAGCCGACCAAGAATATCTAATACTTAAAAAGAACCACGAGGCTTTTAAGATGACCGATTATAGAGCCTAAAGTGAACATACTTCACAGAGAAAGAATAAAAAGCGAACATAGGCCCAAGCTATGAGTGTATGTATGGGGCTTTTTATGTCCACCGCCATCATCATCAGACTCCGTTAGCAGTCCTCAACCTTCAGTACGATACTCCAGAAGTCGACTCATACCCTGATCTAAGTGGCAAGTTGCAGATCAAGTCTTAAGGGCCACTTCGTCCGCGAACACCTGCAATTGTCGCGCATATAATCAATCTCTTGCCATTGCGAAAAGGTGTGTGTCCAATTACACCAACTTCACCAGCACCGCCACCACCACCTCCACCCACCACCGCCACCACCACCATATAACCACCACCACCGATTCCCTGTCCCCCATCTCTGTTTCTCTCTCACCCTCCCTCTAGCTCTCAACTTCCTTCTAATCATGGGTGCTCTATTTGGAGGTTTGCAAAAACAAGGAGGCTCACTTTGCTACATTGGAGGCGGGTCAAGGAAGAACCATCGCAGAAGAAGCAGTCTAAATTTGAGATCCAGAGGCAGCGTGTGAGAGGATCGTATCGAATAATTGGCCACATTGTATGGTGAGAATTCCCCGGTTTATCCAATATAATACCGTCGCCGCCGCACCGCAGAGACAAAAAACAAGTGCAAGATATATGCGATGCATCTATCGATTATTACCTAGTTTATTGGAGCTTAACATGGCTAGGTGAGAGAGGATTAAGAGTTAATAATCTATATGCGAGTGACTACGTATAAAGGGGTACCTTTGTATCAAAGTGGAGACGCGAGACCAGCAAGGGACGGGATTAACAACGCGAACCGCTAATCTAGCCAAAACTTGAAAGTATCATCATGAATTGGGTGCGCTGCGACTGGAAGATCACAGATCCAGCTCAAGTGGTGAGTACTTAAATTAGGCATCAATGTCATGGTATTTAAGTGATCAATATATTCGTGTATAGTTATATTTGCGTCTCGCGTAATGATAAATCCTTTGGGTCAATAGTAACGTCATGCCCTCGATGCATATTGGATCCCTAAATTTATTGCGTCCCAATATGTATACATATTGCAGTGCTGTAAATTATTGACATGTGAGCAATGCATAATAATATCATGTGTATAAATATGTATGCTGTGTGATAGGTATATAATATTTGTATGTATGTGGACAATGTCGTCACGTTTATTTGGTATATTTCAAACGTTTCTCTGATGAGATGAGATGAGAGCTAATACCAAACTGGGCCGTTCAGGGTACAGTATTTGGAAGATTGGAAATTATAATGTACATATTGTAATTTTATTATGGATATCGCATTGGTATAATTTGTAATAACAACAATGGAAATGGGTGCAATCGTTTTGCTATGAAAGATCTTCCAGATCTAAGATGTAATACATGCATGTTAACTAACGAGCTGGTTGAAGGAGTGTGAGTATTGCACGAGTTGCCTAGCAACGATTGCAATATTCTAAAATAATAAAAATCGAAAAAAATCGAGTCATAAATTTGAATTTCAGTGGTAATTTTTAGTAACAAAACAGATTGGTTGTCATGACAACTCCATATAACTCACTAGTGAAATACGAACTATGCGTTACTCACTCTAGATACGTTGTTTTCAGAGCAATGCGTGTATAATAAAATCATATAACATATACATTTAGTCAAAAGATAAAATATAATAAATAAAAATTTACTTCATATTTACCGTGATCGTATTTTTAAATTTTTATATATGGAGCCATGAAAAAGTGTAGCGTGCCTACCTCTTCCCTCAGACATCTCTACTCTTATCCAGTCACCATGCATTAGATATTATTTGGTCAAGGCAATAGGAATGCGCCTATTCGATCCCTGTTCTTCATCACTAATGATATGACTTGGTTTTTCTGTGTCTGTGTCGGGCGATCTTTACTTCGAAACTATCGCAACACCTTCAATAAAGAATCGTGGTGTTGTTGCGGTCCCCGGTGAATTTGACGGTTGATTTTAATGTGTAATTTGTTAGATAACAGGCCAGCTCTGCTAAATCTCTTGGCAAATTAAAGAGTCTGGTGTGTAGGCGATAATTGAAACTTAAGATGAATGGGGGCATATAAAAACATTTTCTCTTCAATCAACGTTAATCCATGGATGTATAAAAGCGTAGATTACCCCACCGTTCATCATTCATCACAATCCCACGTAGATTTTCTCTAAGGCACTCGATAGTACCAATGATTCGGTGACAAATACATACTGACGGCAATCAATCCATAGAAAAACTTGGTCTATACTGTTGCATGCTGTTATCCTTCGTTATAATATCATATCGACGATAACCTGAGGGACACAGTGGGGAGGACTCTTGGGAGATTAGCGGGCAAGCAATCGGACTAGTTGATATACAGAGGGACCTCTAGCTCCTCTGGGGGGAGGAGGCGTCTTGAGGGCCCTCGTACTTTGTTTGTTGTTCGTGCCTTGAAGCATTGCATTAGATCAGTGGTCTACGAGTGGGGTTTCCCCCTGGAATATGCTCTCGTTTCATGTAGAATCTACAGAGCAGTGGCATAACGAATCCATTTCCCCAAGGCAATGATTTTTGCTCTGGCGGTTTTGATCTGTAGGATATGCCATATTGTTTTTACGATTCCCACTTAAATATCAATACTAATTACAGCAGAATGATGATCTGACGGGTACCCACAACACGTGTTAAATAAGATACAATGAAATTATTTAACTATAAGTATGTTCCTGAACTTCAGGTAGAAAAAGAGTCATATGGCCCATACAGGAACCAGTTGCCCCTCACGTATAACGACCTAGACTCACGATCTCAACCCAAATCGGGCTTCAAATCTAATGGGTGTGGGTAAAAATGCCGATTTCAGCTAAAAACTATCACAATCTGAGCCCACGATTTGTCGTAGAACATGAAATCGTACGATGTGCAAAATCGTGAATATGTGTCCGCCGCTTGTCAGAACTCATCCTACTGGATGGATGTACAGTGAAACTAAACGAATAAGTCATCAGATTATTCCCCTGCAGAACAAAAATACCTTTGATCATATCTCCTGTGGCAATACTTACCATACTATATATATGGGAAGCTTTATGTGATAGATCATCATTGAATGCAAGGCTTACTGTCGCAGAACTAAACGATTACCTCTGTTTGGCGGAATCTATGATGACTGTGCAATATGGAAGGATTCTTGCTGTTCATTTGCCTGGGAGTAGTGGGAGAACCAACCATTGTTCCTTTTGTCTTTGTGTAGGATAGTCACCAATACAATATTTTGATGGAACTTTATTTTCAATGTTTATCCTTAAGGGAATATATAAAAACGCGATTAAACTGTCAAACCTTCGCTGATATCAGTCTTACTTATGCAATTTCCTTTATTTTTTTCCCCTCTTTTATTAAACATAAATAGCATCAATACACCGTCTCTGTTGCTTATGAATTAATTGTCTGAAAATAACATTGTAATAATTGTAAGCTTGCGGTAAAATCAAATCAGAATCAGATCAAATAATCAAAGGCCTTCGAAATGCTTAAGTGATAACCTGGCAGATGTATCCACTTCGGCTAATATGTAGGTACGTTTGACCAACGAGATTATATTAACACAGAGGTCTGACTGAGGGGCCTATATGGGGACACCTAGGTCGAGCTTGTTTTCGATTTTTATCACTCATTAAGTACTAATGCTAGATAGTGGTGTGTGGTTTTCTTGGAGGTCGGGAGATGTGGTCACTTTAGTAAGGGTACATGCCTCCCATCTACAGCTGCCTACCAATGGCTCATGCATGATGTCCCTAACTTGGCCCAATAATTTTGCTATTTTGCTAACTTCCGATCTGGTGAAAATGAAGGGATAAGTTTGAACACCTTATTTAAGCTATTATACACATGTCCAAGTAAAGAATATTCTTTCACCAGATCGGAACATTATATAATTCCCAATATTCATGAGAATTTTAGACCTCAATAGTAAGCTCAATAGATCTGGCTCATATTGGTCCTTTGAGAAGGGGAACATACCATATAAATGCTAAAGACAATGGGGTTCAGACCAAATGGTTAACATGTAGATATCATAAGCAACCTGGCCACAACCAGGGCCAAAAGTAACCCTGTTTTCTTATAAGTTTATGTGGGTCAGGGGCTTCTATGGGAGTTTCAAAAAATGGAATTTAGGGCTGAAAACAAGCTCGGGACTAAAGGATTGCCGCCTGGCCTGTGGTTTTATGCTGTATGGCACTGGAGGACTCTGATGTGGGGCTTGTGGTTAGATAAATTATACCTGATAAGGTATACTCTGTGCCTTAGAAGTTTAGGGCTGTAGAGGTGGACCTCTGTGTTAATATAATCTCGTTGGTTTGACTGTCGAGATTTATTCGATTCGATTCGAGGAGCATTCATGTCTCCTTTTATTCCCTGAATACAACATTAACACTTCTCTCGGTGCACTATTGACTTCCCATCTATAATACACAGGTAGAGACTTGTTTTCATACTAATGTTAAAACCTACAAAAAGCTTTCACATTTTTAGAATCAATAATTATAAGTTCGATATTCATTCATGCTTGTCTCATAGGCTTTTATTCTTCAAGACAATCCCCATCGAGTAGATCAAAATCTGCAAGTATTTTTTAGTATTCACTCTGAAACATAAAACAGCACCAAGCGTATATACATATATAATTATATGATTAAATATGCAATACAAATCATATATACATAAGCTTCATCCCAAGATCTATAGAGCAGCAGCAGCCTTCGATTGAGACAGACTGCCACCTCTTTTCAATAAACTGCAAATTTTAAAAGGAACAGTCCTAGTGTAACTTTATAGAAAATAGCGGCAATAATGTCATAAAAGAAACAATAGCCATGTTCCATGCTCCTTATTCATCGTCACAAGGGACTGCCAGTATATCACCAAAGGTTAATTTCATTTCATCTCATCATACTACATTATTATATGTTGCTCTCTTCTTACTACTAACACAAGCTGAATTGAATGTACTTTAATATTGTGACAAATGTCAGTGAAGGGAAGAAGACCGGAGGTAACACTCCGATCCCGCTACATAAGGCCCATACTATGGAAGACCATTTACCCATATACCGAACTTCGGTTATCCGAATTGGATCAATTCGGCCAAAACAGGCAATTAGTTAGAAAACGCATAAATAATTGCCAAAAGTTTTACCTTTATATTTTCCAATTATATGGATTAAGAAGCATTAGTTGTATAACTTGATGAGCAGTTTGTTTTATTTTGGAAATAATAGTTTCTTTCTCTATTCTCAGATTTTACTAGGGTAAAATAATTACAAAATACCATTGTGTTGTATTGAGGTAAAATGAATTTAACGAAAGATTGTTTTGTGTAAATGTAAATGTAGAAGTCGCTTTCTAATGTAAAGTTATGGATAATACTCTGTTTTTAAAATTAAAACGCACTGTAATTTATTGTTTGGCAGAATGAAACGTATCACACTGTGAAATTTTCTGACCAATACAAATCTGTTTTAAAAAAGTTTTAAAAAAGTTTCGATACTGTGTATAATGTTGATCGTCGTTTATTACCTTCGATCAATGTGAATCTCGATACATATTGATATAACATGGATAGGGTTTTCTTTGTTCTTAAGCATTTGGATTGACGTAACCGAAATATCCAATTACATGATATGCCTTCACTATATTCTGCACTATAAGAAAATTGTATTGACGTGATCAAAGAATCAGATCTATGATGTGGTATACTTCTAAAGAATCACGAAATCAATCTTTGGAACGGAATAAACAGAGCAATATAACCGCTATGGGGGAGTGTACGTTGTTTCACTGATTCAAGACTTGTCTTATAAACCATTTCAAAGAAACAAGTATGTCTCCCGGAGATGGGGATCAGGATCACATTACGATGGTGTCAATCAAAAGTACTTTACTGGGCGTCATAGTCTATACAATGGATCCTTCCTTTATCTCTATGTATATGCAACCTCCCAAGATAGGGCAAGATTCTCCAAATATAGTCTGACTGAGAAGGTCGAAAGGAGAGATGGCCTGTTGTTGGAGGCTGTGTATGCAATTTTGCTATGTATTTGACAAACACAATTGATATTTTAAAAAAAAAGAAAAAAGACTTTATTTATAATTGGTATACAGGCATTATGATTAACTAAGTAGCACCGGAATAGTTAGCACCACGATTTTGCAAATCGTATGTTTTCATATTCTACGACAAACCATGGGCTCAGATCGTGATGATTTTTAGCTGAAATCGGCTTGTTTTTACCCGCACACATTGGATTTGAAGCCTGATTTGGGTTGAAATTGTGAGTCTAGGCCGTATGATTTGGATCACCTCAAATTATCTGATGATTTCGCAAAAAAAAAGATTTTTTATCATGTCAATTGAGAAAAAAGGTAAAAAAAACCAAATTTATAATCACAAGATTTTAACATACTTGAGACAATTTATCTAGGCATGCCATGTAAAAAGTCTTTTTGATTGATTCATACAAAATTAGTGAACATACAATTGTTCAATCATCCACCTTTTCCCACCACTGTGGAAAGACGTGGCAGCCACCCACGTTTGATCGTGCACCTACCATTGGTGCCTACGACTAATCATGGGTTGCCGCACACATACACACTCATGATCTCAACCCAAATAGTGCATCATAGAAATCATACGATCTCAAAATTGGAATCCTGCACTGAAATCGGCCCCGAAATCGTGCTTGTGTGCCCCAAAATCAAGCCCCATGATTAGTACAATTCGTACAAAGTCGTACAATTTGGAGCACCTCCACGATTTGTGCACCATTGAAACAAGATCGTACAACGAATCGTAGGTGCCAAATCAGCCTTGAAATCGTGAATATGTGCCCACACGCGGTAGTGTTCATAAAGTTAAGATTCTCGTGCATGCCAATCCTGGCTGAGGCATAAGGGTGAATTCTTTTTCTTTTTTAAATATTTGAGTAAAAATATCCACCACTTTTCAGTTTTCCTTTGGGTAAATAGTTTTTGTGGAACACTCCTTGGGCAGCATCTACCGAATATACACCAATGCAAAGACAATGCTTGGGATAAAACATGTTTAAATATTGGAATATTTTGAACGGGTAAAATGACTGCGAGAAACGATATTTGGTGACATATGTTTTGGCTTATAAGGCCCTGCTAAACTGTTTAATCCTCTGTTTCATACCTGTGGTAGCTGCAGACAGATTATACTATATCAACGAGAATGCTGGTCGGCACGAGAATGCTGGCTGGCACGAGAATTTTAGTGTTAAATGTCTGGGCAATAAATATATATACCCCCCCCCCCCACACACACACAAAAAAAAACAAAACCAAAAAACCAAAACAACAAACCCTTACCTAAAGGAAATAGTACGACATAAGTTCTAAACAATCACTTGTTATTAGCATCTAGTTGAGGAATTATTTAATACCACGTTATGGTACAATATATATTGAATTACACACCAATGGCACTTTATTTATACGAACCATAGGTTTCCCTGTGAATGGTCATTCTTTTCTTCACTATAGAAGCAATTTTGTTACCGGAAGCAATTAAAGCAATTAGGTGTCTTATTCCTAGGAGTCCCATTGTGTTTAAACTAGCAACGCCTACAGATTGTGTTAAGGGTTATTGAATTAACTTTAATGAAGCGAAGGAGCTTACGGGCTCTTTCACTTCTCCAGCAGAGCCTTTAAAGCGTGGCCAAACCCGCATGACCCCTAATCCCACAACCGATATGTCTCTGCCAGCTAGACGGTTGGGACCTCCAGTACAGTACATCCAGGGAGTAACATAGTGGAACTAATGCTATCATCTCATGCAGATAACTTTAGATATGAACTTCAAAGACAAGAAATATAAGATTTGGAAAAGACTTGTTCATACAAGTATTAGTTATATTTTTGACCTCATCTTTTCACCTTATACTTACAAAAAAAACCCCACAAAACGGAGTCCAATAAATAGGTTTGTCAAGTTCGAGATTGTACCTTTATTGTAGATTAATTGTACATAATCTTACAATGCATATAATAAGGACAAAGTAAAGGGATCCCTCGAGCTCCGTTGAAAACTGAAAAACCCCACCCCATGCAGGTATCTGTTGTCCTGTCAAAGCAGTTCCGATATTGTAAGTGGCTAGGTTTTACGCCCGCTTAAACTCCGACCAATATCTAGATGTTTTAAATATTTTAGGAAGATCTATAGATTATATATCAATGCTCAAGAAGTGAATGGTGCCATCGCATGAATTTCCCCCGATTAGGTTATTTCCCCTAGAATTATTATAAATGTTTTAATTTCGTCTGATGACGCACACCTTGATCTTGATTTGGGTGTTGCTGCAGTTTTCTTTTCTGAGCCTTGTACATATATATGTCTTCACATTTTGAACCGAACCAAGGCCACAGACCTGGCAATATATACGTTTTACATCTGGTTTATATCCTTTATTTTTAAAGATAATCCTTGCAAGTCTATCATCTCTAAGAAAACCACACAGGTTTTCGTGACGTCAGTTATTTTTGTAAAGGAGAAAAAGCAGCAAATTCGTGTGTGCCAAGCACAGGTATTTTTCCCCAGAACATCCGGCCAGCCTTTTCTGGCAATCTCCCAAGATGGGCCCGGTAATGACGAGTCTTCACCACGCCACGGTCGATATTTGACGACGTCAAGGACCAAGTCTAAAAATGTTTAATGCTCAATACAGACACAAAACTAGTTACTTCAACAGAGTGTTTTAGAATTTTGCCGCGGCAAAAATGCGACTGTGACGAAAATCCATATATGTTTCGCCTGTGCGTAAGTGATATGCAAAAGAAATGGATGCACAGGGAAACGATCTGGTAGCTGAATATAGATCAATGGACTCCATGTTTTTTTAAAAACATAAATGATCGATGACACCTAGTCAAAGCAAATTTGTTATATATGGCGGTGTAGTTAATCAAATGTGAATCTGGGGATACAAGTCCTTTAACTATTTCCATGTGAGATACAGTGAGAGCAGTACTGATCGAGCTGACCCATTTGGATCCAGGCTCAGTTGGGAAGCTCGGACTTGGTAGATTATATTTATTGATAAAACATAAATTTCGATCGGTTCCATTCGAGTCCTGCCTTCTATTTTCAGAGCACATCTGATTCTCAGCATAACCTAGGCTTTGGTCCTTGATCTGCATACCGATTGCCTAAGCCCACTTGGAAGCATACTTTTGTGTTACAGAAATAAAACCCAAGTGAAAGTATCTTGGAACCTGTGGACCCAATCTGTTTGATGCCTGGAAATGCTCCCCGTGTAATTTCCCGACTCTCGACTGCCTACACCATCAGTTACTAATCAACGTTGCAGCAGCAACATCCCCGAATGAAGTAGTTTCCATTCATCAATCAGCAGAAGGAGTCCGGACCATCATTGAGTAGACAGAACAGGAGCAAGGGGTATATTATATATGTACTTCCCTGATAGAACTTATCTCCACCAAGGCAACACGATTTTCCCGTTGACTAGCGTTTTATTGTCTGTTGTGACAAACAGTTGTCACGATTTACCACACTGTGCAAGCACCAACTCTTCCACAACTCTTCCTATATCCACCAATATCACTGCCGACGCAACAGGACGATTTTTGCTGTGAATCACCAGTTGCGTGGCCTTAGTGGATATAAGGCTTTAGGAACCAAGTATTCAGGCACTTATCTTTCCAGCTGTACATTTCTCGAGCAGATCTGGCGACCAAGGCAATCACGTTGTTTGAGGAAGCCCCTCACGTATATCCACTTTCAATGTAGACTTGGAGGAAATCTCTCAAAGAGATTTTCATCATAACCAGTCTTAGGCTAATCATAGGATCATCTATACATGTAGGCCTATGTTTTATATAAAGAAAAATGCTGATTCCAAAACGCCTCGTAACCCAGAAAGGTATTATTATTTTATATCGATTAGTTTTGAGTGTCTACTCCCTCAGGGGATGTTCTTTATTTGCAGTGGACAGCTTTTTTAATTCTGGACTGGTTTCAAGCCAACGTCCAATATGTTAGTAGGTAGCCTACTGGGCAAAGTTGCCTTTTGTATTCAAATTGCTGCGGGGAAAAATTAGGTGCTGACAAGGTTGTGCCTGTCCACCAATAGATGGCACGGTTGTAGAAATAGAACAATAGTTGTGATAATATCAGAGGATTTATCATTTTGGTATGAAATTGTCCGGAGAAAATGAAAGAAACTTGTTCATATTTGCATGATTACTTCCGTAAAAATTTGGTTGGAAGTTCTATTGCAACCCCCAAAACAAGAATAAATATTCAACTTTAAGAGGAGACTATTCCTTGAGGTATTAGATGGACTCGGGCAACAAGGCATCCATCAAAGCCTCGCTTGCCACAAATTTGCTTTTCACTCATGCAGTCATGCAGCGGTCATTTATTGCTGCAAATCACGATTTTAAAGGGAAGCCGAGGAGGAATTTAATGTGTGCAGGTAATTTCGTGTCCCCGAAGGAATTGGACACTGACGTTTTTGTTATTCACAAGAAAAATAATCAGTGTCATCAAATTTGTAAATGTTATATTCATTTGAATATATCTATAGGCCTAGATGAATTAGAATATTTCAAAATTGTCATCACTATACTTGGGATGGTGTAAGACATCTATGACGGTACATTATTCAATAGGGAGACCCACTATAGGAGGCCACCCATTCATAATTTTAAAAGAAGAAAGTTATCAAATTGTATTGTAGGGTTGGTGTAAGTGATGTGAGAGTGATGTAAAAACTATTTCTGTACTATAAATAATTTATTAGATGCTTAAACTTAAATTTAAATTTATCCTAGATGTATTTTCAATTATCGTGTTCCTTGGCAATGAGAATTATCACGGTAATGTGAAACTTCGCCAATAAAATTGATCAAACAAGTTATAAGTTTATTAAGTTAATCAATCATTTAATGAACTATTTTTCTGTTTAACTTTATAATCAGTTTAAGTTAATGTATATATTGTGCGTTTCCAAAGGAAACGAATTCTACGGTCAACTATTTGTGCGCAATGGCTAGATTATGAATATCAGACGTACTGTAATCTGAAATGCCTCGAATGTCTGTATTAGAAGAACACAGGAGTGGAAGTAAAATTCAGTTTATTCACAACTAGGAAAGTTGCACGCTCCCTGTTTACAAAGGCAGTTGGATAAACATGAAAGTACAATGCAAGGGAATTAGACATAAGACATCAAACAACATATTGTAATCTAATAATACACAATTGTCTTTTAGTCTTTGCAATTCCGAGCTCGTCTGTCTCCAAGACTTGAAACCCAGAAATCCCAAAGGGTGTAGTAGGTGTAGATCACTCAGATTCAGCCATGGGTGGTCCTCTCTAAATGGGTTCCTCTCAAAACCTATACAGTGGCCTTAAGTGGCAACTTGTCAATCAAACCAAGATAGCCAATAGAATACAACAAATGTCAACCAATAGGATGTCACACTGGCCTTCAGGGATTTACTGCAGAGATGGTAGAAGGTTGTCAATCAAGCAGTCCTTGCATAAGTGCAAAGTTAGTAGTGTTGGCGTGAATTACATCACACAGAGATGGGCATCCAGATATCCTCCCAGATAAGTTGTCCACACTCCTCACACCAATCCTCAACCAACACCTCAAAATGTATCACATGAACTTGCTACTCAGGATGATTGACAGAATGGTACCCAATTCACTAACATTCACGATTTTTTAAAAACAAACAAACCGTAGAATGTAAAAAAAACCCAAAAAACATCGCCCGGTGCATCCCAAATGGATCTATACCCATGCACGAACTGGAAGACCTGACTTCGGTCAGATGTTCGCAATTCATTTGTACACATAGCTTGCACAAATAAAAGAATATTTCAATTCAATTCAACATTAGGAACACGTCCTAAAGAATCTGGTTCGTTTTGATAGTGATTTATGTTGCGTAGGGCCATTAAAAAAATTGGCCTCTGACATACACCTGTCGCATGTGGATCTAGATTGTTTCAATCGTTGCGCGCCATGAGATAAATTAGATTTAGATTTAAGATTTATAAAATGAGATACATTATGAAGCTATTATATATATATACGACACTGGTGCAGCAGGTGTCTAGTTGAGACATCGAATCGCATTATCGATAAATATGGATTGCAACGCGGTTGTGGGGAATTTCGACAAAATTATTAAAGGGTGGGTGTCTTTTTCTGTGTCGAAGGTAGAGTGTCAAATCAAGAAGTGAGTGAGAGGTGAAGATGGACAGATAGGAAGTAAATGTGGAAACTGAAGTGGAATGTTTAGTGAAGAAGTTTTATGATCCTCTGATGAAGCCAGAACCAAAAGGTGAAACGCATTTAGGGTTGCTAAATAAAAACTAATTTTCAGTTGAGTTGCCTTCAATTCATACCATCAAGCTTTTATTTACGGTATTGATATTATGCGGTAGGGGGAGTAGGGATCAACAACGTGTTACTTCCATAGATCAAGTGCGATGCAGGTTGTTGCAGTCATCGTTTATCATAGAAGATAACGTCCTAGTGGATCCCTAGCTTAAAGTAGGATGGAAGTTTGTGTGAAGTTAGAAAGGGAGAGAGAGAGAGGAAGAGAGAACGTCTGTGGGTTTGTCTGAAGTTAGAAAGGGATAGAGAGAGAGAGAGAGAGGGTGGGGCGGGGGTAGACCAAGAGATCATACATAGATAGAGAGAAAGAGAGGACACATGTGAGTTTGTCTGGAGTTAGAAAGGGAGAGAGAGAGATAGATACCGAGAGAGACAGAAAGACAGTGATCAGCAAGCATGCAATGATAGAAGCTGTGAGTTTAATACCATTGTGTTCATTTTTCATATAATCATAATTTATGGCGTTTGGAGCGCAGCAAGAAATAATATTAGTGCATACGACTTAAGTGTATAATAGATTTCTGAGCAGAGCGTGCTCCTTCTTCAAAATGATTGGATCAAATAGAGTTTTATTGCCTCAAGCATTGTTGCTTTCATGTAATGCCTTTCGGGATCGCGTGTCAAAGACTATGTTGTTGTAATTTTGAACCCTGGGGCAATGTTCTCTTATAAAGTACTCAGCAAACATGTTTAGATAGCTAGAATTTCCCTAAAGCAGTCCACTTTGTACACTCAGGTCCACATCAAAGGCGTGATAACACATTCCTTTGTAAGGTGTTGTGAACAAGTGTCAAAATAGGAGTTAAATCGAATATGCTATCTTGCTCTTTCAACTCATTTGCTTCAACTCATTTAGAACACCCAGAACCAGGTGCATCCATCTGCATCAGATTATGTAAATTATATGTTCTTGATACTCCGATAAGTTATCTTGAGATCATGCAACATTATGTCTGTGCATATCTAAGTATGATCTCAAACTACAATTAAGCCTATCGTCTTAAGTATGTTTCCAAAGTTTGTCCTTTAATTACTCCTATGGTCGATGACAAACATATATGAAAATTAATTGAGATTCCTCTACAAAGCGCCTCCAGACAAGGGATGGGTTTTAAGCCAGTGTAATTGATTCTTTGTACTTGATTATCATTTACAAAATGGAATGTGAATTAGATCAATTTGATTAATGATACGACGATGAAAGGGAAGAAGTGACAAAGGGTGCTTTCCAATAACATCCGACTAACAAAACTAATTGATACATGCGTTTTTACATAGATTACCTTTTCTTTATGCGATAGAGACATTTGAGAAGTGGAGGTTGTGTGGTCCCACAATCTGCTCTCCAAATGGAATGACTTGAATATTTCATATTCTTTCTTTTTTGATATAGAATAAACTACGTATAATAATATATGCATGAATACTATAGATCTAAGAGATGTTGAAATATTTGATACGCATACAGTTTAATATAGCGTAGATAGATTTTCTAATCGAATTGAATTCTTTATTTGCATTGAATAAATGACAGAAGGGTTGTACATATTTGAATATAGATCCAGGTCTTCCTATGCATGCCTGAAGGATTTACCAGAAGGAAGAGAAATGGTCCATAGTCCAAATGTGGCCATGCAGTGCCTGCCAATGTCATTGCAGCTGGATGGTTTATTCTTGGAATTGTCGCCGCAGGAAGATCCTTTGAATGGCAGGAAAAACACTTGTCATTAGATTTCACATTTTAGAGAACTCCTTTCTATAAAGGTCAATGGGAATATCAATCATGGATTGTGAGGATGCCTGGCATATGGCAATATTTTGTAAAGTTGGCAACTATTCGCTATGGTATTATTTAAGCCCACGCAATAAAACTATTTTTATGGTACACGTGCAATAAAATGCACAACTGTAATGACCTGGTAGTCACTCGAGGAGGAGAACAGACAACGAAGACAATGTCAACTATCATTAGTGTAGTAATTAAGGAAGTATTACAGAAGCAAAGAAGAAGAATAACAGTAGCAGTCCATAGAATGTAGCTAAACCCCGTGGATATTATTTAACCACTACATATGCGCAAATGCAAGCATAATAAGTAATTCTAGCGCGCGCAGCATGTATAGAGAGAGACGTAAGTGCACCAAACTGTAAGTAGTATAACAAAAGTATGCCATGTGTGAGGCCCTACATTACCTTCCGTTAGTTTAAAACATAATTCATATGATTACTGAACAGATACAAATCCTTCTAAAATATAACATTATGCAACTAACAAACCAGAATTTATTTTTGTTTTAGCTATATGTATGCCTAGCTAAAGGAGAATCAGATTAAAAAACAAATGTTAATTTTTCAACACTCTTCTTTGCCAAGGGGATATAATAAATACGGAATGGAACGCGTGAATGGAGCTAATAATTGAATATTTATTGGATGAGATTCCTTAGGGAGAATCTTGTCAAATGGCTCCTGATTCCATCCTCTCTATGATTACCTTATCAGGAAATAAAGCCACTGATGCTGTCATGATGGGTCACACAGATCTATATAAAAATAGAAGAGAAAGTGCAGACTTTAAAAGTCACTTCATGACATGTTTTGGGTCATTCAATGTATCATTTGTTCATCTCCCGAAAAGATGAATATGCATGATAGCGTAAGAAAAAGAGAAGAATATTGAACCGCATTCTGTAGGTAAGGATACCACAATACATAATCATTCGTATTGGAGTTTGGTTATTGTCCTTATTAGTTGGTGTGAAGGAAAGGGTTTATTTGTTTCTCGTGTTTATAGATCTAGTTTCCAAAACGTAGAGGGAAACTCTACAAATAACCTTATTTTTTTTACCAAGGGACCACAGAACCGTAAACGACACGCTATTATGTCCAACATGTAATCTTGCCACCTGCCCAGCAAAGGCCTTCCAATCTAATAAGGAAGCAAATGCCAAATTTTCCATCGATGGTACTTCATGTCGTATCAAGACATTGTACGCAAACGCCGAAACAACGATGAAAAGCAGCAGGCCATTATCTATGAGTACCAGTTGTCAAAGAAATAAAAGGGACAGTATTCAGGATTAACTTCCTCCGAGAGGAGAAGTCGGTGACCGTTAATGTCACAGCCCACCCATGCTATTGATGAACAATCCTTTCCCGAATGGCGACTCAATTTCCCCGATAAAAGAAAGAGGAAGGAATGGCGAGCTTTTTTCTTGCAATTGATTGGCTCCGCTCCCGGAAGGGGTAAAACTGTCATGTCATCCAATCAATATAAAGGAGGGAGGAGTATAACCTGTTCCTGAAGCTACCACCTGAGGCCTTGAAGGGAAGTGGAGAGGATCAAAGCCCAAGAAGGAGCGATTTTGTGAGTTTTAATTGTCATAGCAGAGGATGCGCTGCCATAGTGCGGATGGCCTAGGATTTTTTCCTCCTTATCATTAGACTTCAAATGATCTTGTTATTTGTGTAAACACACGACACGACAGCAATGAAGAGTCACCGCCAAGGCTCAAAATAGCTCTATCCAGTTATAGCGAAGTGACTGTTTAAACGCACCCAGGAACGCAACCTATTGTTTTTTGTTTACTTCGCAGCAATAATGTGTCATGCGATTGTTGGTATGAATCGCCATTTTTCATCGACACAATGACTATTTCTAAACTCCAGGCAAATAGTTATTTTTATCAGTGAAAGCCACAACTTGAAGTCCAATTAATCATTGCAATCTATTATATATGTCGGTTTTTCATACGGTGTTCTATGCAATACTCTCCGTTGGAATGGTTCCAATACATCTATTCATCATTATCATGTAAACGCCCCAAACTGTCGATTGAAGTACGGATTATGTCTTTTCCTTTGCACGATTATTCCTGGCTGTTAAAAAAGATAGCTATACAGATAGACTATTCATACTCGGAAAGCAATTTATGATTCCGACAAAGCTTATCCTTGTAATCTTGGAATATCATGAGTCACATTTCTTACGATGTTATAGCACCATCTTATGTTACAACTTATAGAATAGTATAAACCTATTGCAGAAGGGCGTGATTGCAGTGAACCCTCCGGTAAACAGAGCAGTAATACCATATCCTTACCCTTTGAACCTATTGTAAGCCTTACACAGGTAATATGCTTCAAAGGGCAGAAGAAAATCAAAGATGACCCATATTGAGGCAACTATAAGATATGCATTAACCCCACCCATAAAGTCGCATTAGGCTTTGTCCCTGGTGCACCTTGCCAATTTCATTAAGGTTCATTTGCACTTGGTAATTAATCTCTGAGTAAATTAAGATTAATTAGAATTCAAGGTTCCAAATTAGATCTGGTGTAACTACGTAGGTTGTCATACGGTTTTACATAAATGTAAATCATCGTTATAGAAGTGAACCTACAGAGATATTCAGTGGATCAATATTGCGAACATTATATAATATATATAATGTATGTAATGAATTCATGCATTATGCAACAGGGTAGGGCAAAAGCTGAAGTTAAAAAGGAAATATGATGGGTAAGTAGAATTACAGAAGGAGGAGGCGACGATAGAAGATAACATGAAAGACAAAAAATGTCCTTTCATATCAGAGCTCGTGCGGCTTTGGCAGCGGTCCCAGACTTAATTGCATGCATCGTCCCTTGTGTTGGGGTCCTTTCCATAAGTATAAAACCGACTCTTTAGGTATTTTGTTGGCCTGACAATGCACCTAACCTCTAGGTACCAAAAACTCTTTCTCTCTCAAGTCCCTCTATCAAAGCGGAACCGTGGTGACCGAATATCCATTGAATGACATGTGCACTACTGGTTTCCATGGGAACTGAAGATAAGACAGAGGCAGAATCAGTGTTGCCCCTTCTGGGGGTAGATTCATCAACAGTTGCGAGTTTCCTGTGAGGCCAGACATGATAAGGTTTTTGCCCAACGTTTCCCCATTCCTAACTGCTCCATTCTTTACCGCTTTACCTCAATTTTTGCAAACTGCTCCTGTCACACGCTTTGGTATTATCGCTGCTCCTCTGCATATCCGTCGACGGTTCATATCTAGTGGATGCCTATCGGCCGAGACTTAATATTGCTTTTTTCCTTGCTTTTACTTTTAGCAATTTCTGCCCCGTGCGGGGAACTCCCGATCAATATCTATCTAAACTTATTCCATCCTGGTTTATCGTCCGGTATACCGGTTTTGCCGTAATAACCCACGTATATATTGGAAACCAGGAAATAAACGTAGCTCGTTTCCGATGAACGAAAGTGTTGTTGTTGCAGATAGCTCGAATAATAAAAGAGAACAAGTTAGAAGAACACACTTATTAGCAACATAAAACAACGCCAGTTGAAATCTCCCCAGACGTTTGCCAGACCATATTTTTGGGGTCTTGAAACGAGGTTTCCTGTCTAAAAGGTCATCTTGCCATATACTCACATCTCTATAAATGAATTGATGTAAGTGATTGCAAGCGTAGAAAATACTACTCCACTAAAATCAAAGTATACCAAATCACGTATTAATTTATATGGTTTTATTCAGGAATCAATATTACGACATTGCTTTGGTTTTCTCAGAAGATCAGGACTGACATTCTATGGAGCGAGAATCATATCCGCAAAGACCCCAAACGGGAAATCCATGTAAGTTGTTTTGAACTGAGGAAGCTATATATATAGATTGTCATGAGAGATTTCAGCAGATTTCCATTTTCTCTCACTTTTCACAAAGGGATATCTCACAATGGATAAATTATATATATATCTAGAATGGAAGGGAGATATCAAAGTAAAGCTTTCCCAGAGAAAATGTGTAGCATTTGCAACTTATATTATATATGCATAACTGGAAGCACTTTGGGTTTATTATATGCTAAAATGACCGCAAAATTTCGAGTTTGTGTTTTGTCTGGAATTCATTTTAATATAGATCTCACACTTGAATTAAACACGTATTCTTGCAATACTCTTTAACTAAATTGCTGCTATATCTAGTTGAAGATTGTCCAATTCATGGGGAGTCTTGGAAGTTAAGTACGAAAGCCGTGAGCCTTATTCCCAAGTCCAGAAAAGAAGTTTTCCAGTCACGTCCAAGGGATATAGCAGCTGCATATTGTGAGGCGACTGTTTGAATGCCGCCTATTTGTTGCGTTTACTTTCAAGAACACAACCTCACTTTAAAGACACCTCACTTTAAACTGTGTCTTTCTCTGTCAGCGAAACCCATCCCTATAATGCAAAAACAGTTTGACGTATATCTAGACGTTACATAGGGAGTTTCGACACCGCTCACCTATCCGCAACCGTATCCGTATCCTTATTACTTTAGGGATGCGTGGTCAGGTTGGCATCCAAGGTGGCTGTCTGTGACCGGGTCCCCAACGCTATAGTAGTGTTTTTTTAAACCATGCTTTCTGCGATAAAAGTATTAACTATCACCAAACTTGCTAGGTAAGGACATCAACAACATGTTTAATATTGTTCCCAAACCTTTTTTTAAAATGTAAAATGGCTAGATAGTTCGTCATATACTTAGGTATAATCCCCGCAACAGGTGCCTTTCTTACGTATAATCCTCAGCAGAGGCCGGTATTGACCCTCATTACCTATGCACAACCTGACATAGTGACCTAATTCCGCCCGATACGTAGGGGTTTGCTCCTGAGGAGCGTCTGTCGAAACTCCCTAATACCTGCGCGCTCTCTTATACAGAATGAAAGGTTTCAGAGCACAACGTCTCTCAATAATCACACAGCTGTAAGAAGAAGATATTAAATACTATAGGTTAACCTCAAGACCAAACACAATGTACTCATCAACATTTTATGCTTGAAGTTAACATTACAGCAATTATTAGTGTTGAGCAGCGTAAGGATTAACATTGAACATTTCATGTAACAGTATTTCTCACCGGCGAATTATTGCCATCATTTTCCTAACCAGGAGATACGTAAAACAGTTTGTAACGACCAAAATTGGGGTTCCTACTTTGGACCCACATATGGAAAGGGTCATATTGTTGATAGTTGTAATAACAAAAGCGTAACAGTAAAAGATCAGGAAATGTGTAGGCAATATACTTCTATACTAGCACAGACTATACATATAGATACATGCAGGGTAACCGATGCCTGTCCTCTTCTGAGCGTGTCAGCTGCCATGTAAAACATCCACCTAAAATGAGGATCAATTTTATCTTTTAACCCCCGCCCTTGATAAATGTCTTTTTCATCCAAGTTCCCCCTTGATTAAAACCAATATTGGCCCACTGTAATAGTCCAAGCCATTTATTGCGTTCACCTTCCCTAAATCTGCGCATTTACATTAAGTCAATAAATCGAGGTAGACGCAAATTGCTTTCCCACTAGATGTTAAGATGGTAATTAGAGTTAATGATCAGCCAGGAGTGATGCAAGGGATCCCTAAATTACTCTTGTCATGGTGTACACGGCGCCTTTACACGGAGAAACATAGTGTGGTCAGCTATAGTGAAGGGCTTCTCTCTCTTTCTCACCCCTTTACTATCTTTGGAGAAGTATTTTACAAAAATTGCTTGCAATCGCTTACATCTATTCTTTTATAATTTATACACATTGTCTTGAACGGACACTTCCCTCGTAATAGAGTTTCGTCGCGGGCCAGCATAAAATGATAGGACTACATTGAGCGGTTAATATATATAAAACAAATAGACAGTTCCCCTTTCTGGTTGGTATCATTCGGAAACGGGGCTATATAGAAAGATGCTATCATACTGTGGAAGATTTATTTTGTGTATCTGCCTCCGAGAGGAATTGGGATTAAGACTTTTTTTTTATTCTAAGGTGCATTACAGGAACGGTTGCCGAAGACAACACTCTACTATTTAACTTGGACCTAGCAATTTAAAATCGTATCGATCTGGCATGATATTTTAGAGAGGAAAGATAGCAGACATGCTCATGGTACAAATCAGACTGTAGATATTGGGAGAAGAACATATATATTGGAAATTCCCATAGACTTATATGTAATGACTCTAGTTATATGTTGAGGAGGAGAAAAACAACGAGAACAAGATTCTACTGTGGTTTATTACGATGACACAAGAAGTCGATGTATACTACTATATTATCCCAATTACACATACATGGTGCAGTAAAAACGGAAGCATAAGAAAAGTAAATTGTAGAAAGGGAAATATCATGACTGCTGTCCAAGGGCCCCGCCTGGTGTTAAGATACTCTAAACACGATGTGCGTAATGCACGTAAGAAAGAGGTCCTGCGTATACGCAAGGTAACATACTATGGAAAGCGGGATGCATATAACTGAAAATTGCGCATGCGCATATAGTTACCACCGTTTTTATCGCAACAATACTGAAATATACGGCAAATGATCCGAATTTTACGGCAAGGTATCCGTTTTATTCGCAAATACGTCCGAAATTCGCGCTACTGTTGCCGCCAAAATCGGCAACTTCACCGCTTTTTTCGCTGATTTTAGCGGCCGATTTTAACAGCAAGTTTCTTATTCACATCAATATCTAATCTAGTGTTTCTGCAGAAAGACATTAAATCATTAACAATATAATTCTATTCAAATCAGGCATGTATGACTTGTATGTAATTGCTTGGAGTCGTGGTAATAATCAGTATATATATTATCAACACAAAGCAAACAAACCTGTCTGAATCGTTATATAAATGTAACTCTTTACTTGCTAGAAACGAAAAGGATGAATAAGAAAGGAGAAAACTTTCAATGAAAATTGTTACTTATGTAAATATCTAATAAGATTTGATGAAAATGGTATATACCATGATTTACTTGTTAATAAAAAGTGTAGTCTTTCTGCAGAAACACTAGATCAGATATAGATGTGAATAAGAAGTACAAGAGCCTGTATAGCCCGAATGCAAAAGTCTGAGGTTGCCCAATGAATAGAGTCTGTTGGCGATTATAAATGACAGCATTAATAAAGTATTCAAATTTCCACAGTGAAAAGTTTCCCAATGTATCCCAAGAACAGCAAAATCCGCAATATCACTTTAACATTTATATGCACGTTAACATGATCCAATGGATTATTGTTGATATTAATATGTTGTCTGCAATAGATTAATTTTAAAGTTACGGTATAACTAAGTACACTCTCGCGTCGCCTATCTTACTCATTAATTCGCTCTGTTTTATTCTTGCGATATATATTTTGGGTTTTCTAGATTTTCTATACCATTGCCTCCTTGAACAGCGAGGCCTGCTTATTGGGAACCTATTAATACATTTAAAATAAGGTACAGGTCACAGTATACAATACATATCAGTTTAGGAATTTCCATGTCATACCATGGAGAACCGGTCACTTAAGTCACGGATATATAACCTCTATATGAATATCAGTATTAAATTATGTCGTCATTGGGAATGACGCGACGTTTGTTAAATATTTCAAAATATATTTTCAGTGTTCTGTGAAGATTAAATGGAAAAGGGGGACATGTCTCAATAAATACAACTCTGGGGGGGGGGGGGGGGTATTTGGGTTTTCTTTTGTAGTAGTGATATTACATATCCTGACATATTTCGAAGACAGGTAGCAAGGAGAGAGGAGGAGGGAGAGAGGGAAGAGAGAGGGGGAGGGAATGAGGGAGAGAGAGGTGGAGGATATGGAGCAAGGATAGAGAGGGGGACAGCGCAATTTAATAGGAAAGAAATTAAATCATCCATATCGTATCCATATTGTATCCATATCATGGCCGTAATTTGCGGCAAAATCTTGCAGCCGTATTTAACGCACTAGAAAGCGAAAATCTTGGTCATAGAAGCGCATATTTCGGTAAAAGATGCGTTAAAAACGCAGAGGCCAGCGTTTTTTTCGGCCGCATTTTTCGGTAACCAAATTTCGCGCCGAGAAAAGCGGAATGCGCTTTGAACGCAAGCGCTTTTGTCGGAGCGGCCGTTTTTATTTCGGCGCGCCAAATACGGGAGGCGAAAAATATTTACCATACAATTACTATGGAGCCGCTATATGCGCATGCGCAAATTTCGGTTATATGCATCCCGCTTTCCATAATATACAGTGCTTCTTCCTATACGAGATCATGAGTAGTATATGTAAAGTGGACATTGTGTAAGGTATCACATAATGAAAACAATCCAAATCATGCACCATGTTTAGGAAGTTTTACAGCCAGATGTACAAAGGCCAACTCACTTTTAATACGAACCATCTTGAATCTGGAATGAATGACTTCAGGAATTATTTGAAAGTTGAGCAACAAGCAAGGCTTTTTAACACGGTGGTTATTTCTTTCCTCACCTTGCAGTGGCAAAAAGCACAGGATCATCAGTGTTGCTATGGCGACATGAACAACCATCAAGCCGTGTCACTTTATATCTTAAGCAGCGATGTCTTGCCGAACTCCCTCCAGAGATTAATGAACTTTAACCTCATTTTCGTCAATGCCCTTTGCAGACTGCTGCCAATTCTGTAAGATCATGCTAGCAACTATATAATATGCAGGGACACAACTTTAGCCTTGGTCTAGAGAAGTTAAGAACCATAGGGCAACCTTAACCATGTAACTTTTTACAGGCTTTTCTTTTAAGGTAATTTTACTTCATTAAAGCAGACTAGCCGTGTGCTCTACGGTCTTATGCTTAAACAATCTCGATACAGGCCGACTGGCGAAGACCAAGATAGAAGACAGGTCAATATCATATTAGACCAGGGGCGTATTGGGGTAACCATGATATACTATTATTAGCTTTTGTAGACCAACGGTTCACCACTGAACCGATGCATATAGTTCGTACTCCCTCCCATCAAATCTCCCCTAAAATGCAAGATGGAATGGGGGTCTGTTGTATGAATTGGTTGACTAACATAAAGTAATTCATAAGATATTTCAATATTGTCTAGGCATTGATCGTTATGTTTTGCTTTTGATTTCAACGTGAACAGTTTTATGTTAGATTTTATCTACTCTTAAAAAAAGAGACATTTTAAAGAAAATTTGTCTCTCACTGAATGTACTAAATATATCTGCGAAACATTTATCACTGGAATGTGCTAATTTGAATTGGTTCCTAGAAATAAATTCATTTACAATGAAAACATTAAGCACGATGAGATATATGCAATTGTATCAAGAGACAACAGCTAAAATGATAAAACACTCGATGGACTTACGTATCCTTGTGATATAATGTTGTCACAATAGGGCATATTACATATTAACAGCAGCGCCATACAGAGAGCGGCGGAAATGGCCCAAACTATGAGCTAGGCGGGCGGACAGACAGAAGCCTTATGTATTAACCATAGGCTTCTAACTTTCTCCTTTTTCTCTCAGAATTTGAGTTAGTGCATACTACTGTAAGCTATCCAATATTATTAAATGACATGTTAAGATTGGTCATGCTTAATAAGAGAACATTTTATCCGCTAGATTTTAGTATATGGCAACTTTTGTAAGAGTGTAACAACAAAAACAAGTAAGCGTAGGTGTACGGCCTGCAGTGGGTCAGAGGCTGTGTGCTCCTACCACCCCTGCACGTCCACTGGCAGACGGGGTGGAGGTGCATGGTTTGGCCCGCATAGCTAGGTGAGTCAACAGGACTGGGCATGCGCACAGGGGTAAAAGTTAATCCCGCAGTCACTGGTACGCACTGGCGACGGAATTAGTAAAGGGGGCTATTAAGGAGCATACTAGCAAGCCATTATATACAATACGTTTACTTAAATACTGTATAGAGCATAACTACATATCCTATGACAGACGGCGATGCGCCTCATTCCTTATTCTATTACCTTACCATGTATTGGGTTGATTGGTTTTGTCTTAAAGCTGAACCAATGTAAGGGAATAGTGGCATACATTCTCGACCTTCAGATACCCAACACCCTTCATCAGTCCCACGTGTTTCCCCCACCTGCTCACTAATTGGTTTCAACGCCTAACTTGAGTCGCACATCGCGTCACAAGATGCTCAGACATGCTTAGGACAAAGTGCCCAAGTGCCCATGTTCTACCAATATTATTAACAATGCATATTTATATAGTTGCTACAGGCATTGGACAATTAACTGGGTTTGAAATGAGCAAGTTAACATTCGTAGACATGTGGCAGGAAGAACATTACCATTGGCAATTCTGATACATGGAAAGAACGCATTGGATGCACACGTTGGATTATGTTTAGCAAATAACTTATCGTAAAATTGGACGCTTTTCGAATGCACAACCGTATTCATTCAGCGTATTCTAACGACACTCATTAATCGCTACAGTTCATGGGCGATAAATGTTACTCAAACCCTTCATCACAGAAATGTCATGCAGACAATAGATCTACATATCTGCATACCTGTATCATCCTGATGATTATAGCACCTACTATCTCATCACCACAGTAGGCATTCATTACTTTATTTAACAACTATATAAACACATACTATTTTATGTCACCATCCCTCGCGAGGGGATCAATGTATGTTTATGTGTCAATGCAAGTTGCCTTCCGATATGTGTAATGCAAGCAAGCGCACACACTTTTAACATCCATTATTGATGATCAGGTCTGCCGTGACAATGTAGCCTTATAAATATATAAATGATGTCTGGTACAATGCTGTCATATTATCAACGTTTCATTCTAGGTTATCCATATTAGTAATTGGGTTTGTGTAGTTATTCCTTATCTACCGCTGCAGAGTCACTTTTCCCTGCACGGATAGCATTATGGAATTGAAGCTTCATCGCAGGTAATCCAGATTATCTTTGAAACATGGATACCATGGTGTGACTGATATTCGTGCCGGAGGGTAATTGAAGTAACACATGCCATCATGCTTTTATGAGTAAAGCCAACTATTGAATACCAGTAGAACATAGTGCAATTCGCTGCATAGTCTACAGGATGGCAACGAGGGTTCGCAAGGCATTAGCGGCTTATTTTCCAACTCGGGTTGCATCATGGAATAGGCTTTCATGTGCGTTCCCTCTGCCATTTTCCCAAATCACCAAATAACAAGTTGTGGAAATGTCTTGGCTTTACTGACTTGAGAAGAGATGTTGTGGTTAATCTTCTTCGACATGAATTGTACAGCACTGGAGAACGGAAGGAACTTGTATAAAAATGATCGATAGTGTATTGCAGCCACTACACATTCGTTTACACGATACATATATGCAAATACATTGGAATAATCTATAACTTTCCGCAAGGATGAACGCACCCGAAGACGTGAGTAATTTTTCGCAGGATCTTAAACTAATCGAATACATGGTGAAGCGCTGGTATTTACAATTGAAGTTTAGTCTATTTAGAGTTGAAGTCGAAATGCCAGAATAAGATTACTGTTTCTTAATTCGAACCTTGAGAAGACGACACTGTTATTATCTTTAAATAGAAGACCCCATGCGTTGTATTTCGCTTTCCATTTGTAGAATTACTCTGCATCTATTCAGACAGAATTATCAATACATCGCCCAATTATGGAATATAGAAGAATTCTGAAGAATGTCTTAATCTGTTTCTCGTACCTTTGTCACCATCCTGAGAGACTGTTTAGATAAATCTGCTTGCGTGTGTTCGATAGTAATTTAGGACTACCTCATTGAACAGTAAATCTTAGTGGCGAAATCGAGTAATGGTGAAATGTTTAATTGATAAGAGAACTGCAGGTCTCTGAGGTATTATACCAATTTCCTTTATTCTTAAATTTAGAATCTGAAAGTTTCCAAAAAGTAGCTTGCATACAATTGTCCTTCGAACGATGCATCAATTTGACTACATTTTAATGTCTTAAATACTAATTTTAAGCTGAAGTTCCTTTGTTCAGACTGATTTAAGGACCACTGAGTCAATGGGAAATGTCGGCTTGCATGTATAGACGAGACTAACTGCGGAATCCCATGAGAATATCATACCAAATCCACACGTCATATCCAATCTTGGGGAAGCAAAGAAAGCAAAGCAAACTGTGTCTCATATGTGGTAGCCATGCCTAACCTCGCAATATACGTAAGCTCTCGCTGAAATTCTTATGAAATCGAAAGTTGTTGAATTTTGATGTGTAAATCAATCAAAGTAATGATACCTTTAATACACTTGGAAAGAATGCTACAATGCACATGGACGCAACAAGGTGACACTCGAGAAAAAGTATTTATTTATTTCATCTATCTTTATATCCGTTCACCTGATTAAATTCCTTTCATCGAGTTACTGAAAATATTTGAAATATCTGAAAGCAAACATTAGATGTATCAGTTGTTCATTTTTCAAGTATAGGTAATGAAAGGCAATAAAAAAACCCTGATGACAAAAGAAATTTTCTATTCAGACAAAGCTACCATCTCGGAGGCCTCTTCCAAAACTACCTCCGAAGTGGGACATCGAATATGCTCAATTTGTGGTATCGTCATTTGTCATAATTCAAAGTACCATTCTCCGAAATGTTTGTCATTGTGATTGTTTCTGTTTGCTTGAGCGAGACATAATGCTTAAGTTGTTGCTACACATATTATGAGCAAATTCACGAATATATGACATGCTTTGAAATTGTTCCAAACGGGTGATGAAGTTGCGCCAGTATATAACATATATATGGTTACTTTGACACACCATACATATCAAGCAAGCTATGTGTATAATTTGCACCGGTGTTTGTAATGGCTTTCGATGTGATTCAGCAATTCTTTATCAAATCAAAGGTGTGCAGATTTGAAAAGCATTGTTAATTAACCCAGAGCTAAAATTACGACTTCAGGGCAGTGGCACTAGGCATGAAACCTGGGACAAATTGGACACAAATTAATATCGGAAAAAGATATGTTCAGTGATTATCTTGAGGGACATTATAGAACACTTTCATTAAAGAATATAGAACAACAGGGAATGGATTGGCAGTGCAGACGTATTTCTTTGGTCATCTATGAACAGCAATAATCGAACCTTACCTTTCGAACTTATGTTACATGAATACCTTTAGACTGTATTTAAAGGATTCTAATTAATTGGAACAAGACTTGGTAATGTGAGAAAATCGGTCCCTGCCCTGTGGGAGATCAGTTACCTGCGTTCTCTCATAACAAGTGGTCACATATTCCAGATAAGCTGGCAGGGTTTTCGAGCGAGTTTGTCTTTCTTGAATATTGGTTGACAATGCGCCTCGGGCTATTTTAAGAAAAGACGACTGCTTGAGTGGGTATTTGTGGCAACCTGCGAGTCGTATTACTTCAAACAAACACAATTGGAGCTTATTTGCAACACCTTTTACGAATACAATTGTGCAGATAACGTTTTATAAATGTATGTAGGATCTAAAACTTGAATTGGACATGAATTTTTCAAGCGAATGATAAGAGTATTGATATCAAGACAACCTCTATCTTTTTAGTATAGGCCTAAGTAAAAATCTACCGGCATTGCATAACATTAACTATTGTTATTGTATTCTCTGGAGGGTATACATATGGTTGTTCTTCACACTAACTTACTTGGCACATACAAAATGTTTCCTGAAGTGGACAGACAAACGGATAACATACACAACATTGCCCTTGAGCGACACATCCTCGATTATCCATACTTGGTGATATGAACTATAAAACGATCATTGTCTGACATGTATTCGTATTTCTTTTAATAGGTTGAGCAGCTGACAGATGAAGAAATTTCCGGTAAGTAGGCCTACCTGAACATCTTTCTAGATTAGTGAACATGTTTTTCCCGTTTTTCAAAAAATCTATATCTATCATACAATAGGGATATCTAAAAGCGGCTTATAAGGTAATTTACGCTAGCAATAGGCCTATTGTTATCCGATGTTGCCTTTATGGCCAGAAATGTCTGCATTCTTTGAATTTTAACTCTTGAGTAGGTCCTACTTCTTTGGTGGTAATCGGCTTTGATGAGAATGTACTACATTTGGCAATACATCATTATCAGGCTATCTCGCCTGCCCTTCGTCTTATGGTAAATTGATGTTATGTAGGCCTATCACACACGATATAATAACGTAACTTGGGCAAGACCTATAAGAGCGATGACAATATTGGTTCCGCAATATCGTATCGTTTCCTATCAGCTTAAATTAACGTGGAAGACCAGGGAATCGGTGACGAGACATCGACCGACATCATCCCATGGTTCCATCCTTGGCAAGTCATTTAATTTAAGCAGGCAACCGAGAACATAATGCTGTATCTAATTGATGGATTGGCATTTGTTGTTTACCGGTTTCCGATAGAAAGCAACAATAGAAGGCCACTTATGCTATCGATCATCATAAATAAGGCTTCTGGAAAGCAGGAATTTATGGAAGCGACATGCATTTAACCTCCCCAATGAAGACTTAGTTTGAGTGAAGAGACTTTGCTTCTGATATGACCTACTTCTGGCACTATGTCATGACGTCATTGCCAACGTCATGCGACAGGGCGCCACGTATGATTGGCGGCGTCTGCCATCGAGGTCAAGGCTGCCGCCGCCGCCAAAGGTAGGCCTGTGCTTAATAGACGAAATGCTTTGAGGGGAAATCGTCGAAAATCTCTCCTGAAGGCTTAGCTGTTGCGATTAAGAGATCTTGACAGCTACGAGAAGGGATTTGCAGCAAGTCGCATATTGTGCAATGTGAGGGGTATAAAAGCACAGGACTGATAAAAGTGCGGTGAGGAAATGCTGCCTATCTAAACCATCTAGGCATAGTCACACACCATCAGAATATCAAGATAATATCCACCATTGCATGGTGTACTGCCTTTTTGGCATCCGAAGGAAGGACATAGTAATCAAATTTGCTGTGGTGGATTGTAGTGAGAAAGTCCTGACAAAGGAAAGGAAAAGAAACCAAAGCTCTCTGAAATTCTTATTTTCAATATTTCTGTCCCCCTAAATTGACTTTAACAATTTGTTCATCTATCGTATCGATTTTATAACCCTACCTAACTTTGGGATTAAATGGTCAGTATAAAAATACATTTGTCCTAGAACGAGCGATAGATAGGCCTACACTTTATATATTGGGGATTTTGAAAGGCATTTGATTTGATTTCGATATGATCTATGGTTAGGCCTACTATTTTTCATGGGACAAATACAAGAGCGTATTGTATTTTCAAATTCAAAATGACATTCTTTAATGTGACGCGAGGACTCCCATTTTTGTCGTGAATCCAACAAGTAAACCTCCCCCACAGCCCCAGTACAATATACCAGAATCAATGGGAAATATCGACCCATAAATTGTTTGTAGTTCTGATAGCCTGAAGTCCTATACTTGCTTACCAACGCTTTCAACAGATCGAGTTGTTTTGATGTCCCCAGGGTAGATTCTGATCTATAACACAAAATGTGTAAGAGTAAACAGTGTGTTTCAAATGTTTCTCCCCCCCCCCCCCCCCGGCCAGGTCGTCAATAAGGTCCCCTGTTAATGCCACCTATCATAGTGGACAAAAGCTTATATTTCAACAACTCATTTAGCTGAAAATACAGATTGTTTTATGGAGTTTATGGGTTTACTACTGTTTCCAACCTACTTACTTAGCCTTTGACATTTAAGCATCGTATATATATGTTCATGACCAGTTCACTTTGGCGAGCATCGTAGTCAATTAAGTATACATTTTGTAATTCATATATCATTTATGCTCTTGGAGTTTACAAGAGTTGGAACATGTTCAATGCAACGAGAGTTTATCGATTTTAATTAAATACAACTTTCGCTGATATGATAGGATCCCCCCGCAGCGAGAGTAAGTCATTATTCAAAGCGTTCACATAATCATGTACGCATCATATTAACTCTGTATGTTCCCCTCTATACCATTTACATATCTCGAAATTCTGATATGATTGATACACTGCTGTGACATGATGTACTTTATGTATTTCGAAAATAATCCCTCGTTCAAAGGATTTCAACAAAATAAAGCTAATTGATATATGCTCGGGTTTTTAAATTTCGAATGTACAAATCATCATAGATGACGTGCATAAGCTTGCCTTCAAAATGTCCCAATATCCGGGTTCGTAAATGACAATAACCCTCTCCAATATCCCAGAATCGGCTTGAAGTATTGCTTATTGACGATTATTCCAAATTTGACACAGCATGAAAACAATGAACAATCCATAAAGCCTTCGGTACAAATACATCAACATGTTGGGCTATGAACTTTGCATGCACTCTACAAATGTACCTTCATACTGATTGTTATTGAGAATATGTTTCAAGTTAAACTGCACACTTAAAATATAACCATCGTGTTTACTACCTGAGTTGTACGTACTCATGCCTTTCTGTTTGAAATCGAATTCTCCATTCAATATATATGCATGCTTATGCATTCCTAGTGAGACGCGAAATGTTTGAACTTTGCATTCCCATAAACTAGTGGTAAGGAAAATCGATATGAGACAAATTCAATTGTAGGTGGGTGACTATGAGGACAGCACAGAGTAGTACTGACATGTCAGTTGTTTACAGAATCCGAAGCACCCGTTAGAGTACATGTACATGCCTATTAGAGTTTTTCCATAAACAGATCTGTCATATTCTGGAGGGTTTCTGGTGCGTTCAATATGGGTAAACATTGTTTGGATGTATCTGGTCCTTACCCGGTCCAGATGCTATAACCACCTTAGGCAGAGACTAAAAGTATTAATAACTTATGGTGGATAACTGATGGTGGATAATCCTTCGGCTTCGCCTCGGGATAATACTCCATCATTCCACCCGCAGGACTGAAATACAGGACATTATTCCTTACTCAAACCTGTGCTGGTGAATATGATCTCGCAAAAGGCAATATCCAATGATCCAAAATGTTTTTCTTCCTCCGAGAATCCAAATTGATACTTTAGTGACATGTCTGGAGGACGTACGCAGCATGGATGTATTTGTGGCCTGTCCGTAACGGTGGCAGAAAATGGTCTAAATTTAGCCGGGAATCTATCTTGGGCATATAGACACTTCTCAGCAGGTCAAGCGATAATGTGACCAATGGTCTTCACGGGGAGCAGAATATCCTCTGTAGGATGAAGATATCTATAAAAGACAGGATTTGTGCGTAAAGAGGATAACGTCATGTTACTGATGCTCATAATCAGGCCTTCTTTATTTGTCCAGTTGTCTATAGGGGCGCATTTAGCCTCTATTTCCATGGCCTTTTGCCGAGTGATATTATGCTTGGAGGTTTGCTTAGTTTTGTGTGGAGCCGATGCTTCATTTCTGAAGCTAAATAGCTGGTTATATATACACGTCAGCATCTTTGTTCTCATATATTATTTTGATGAGATCTCTGCATTGATTTAGCTGTCCCAGTCGTGACTGTATAATCTATCTTACACAGTGGATGTTGCAAAGCTCTAACAGCAGTTAACATCACTCTCGTGACTAGTATAGTATATCACTATAATTCATATAAATATGCTTTGAACTGGTTAGAAATCAGTTTTGGCCACCACAGAATCCATAAAACCCCTGTGGTAACTTCTCGAGTACCACCTTAAGAAGAACGCGAAAGCCTCTTCAATTCTACTGTATGTCCATGCCATCACTGAACAAATATTTTGTTCTGTTTGGACTGGGTAAGGCAGGGCTTAATATTTTGGCTTTGTTGATGGAATGATTAGACCTGGGCATTATGTGACATGACACCCATCATTCTATGGCTCCATCTCCACCACCTTTACTAGCTACCTTACAAAATCCTTTTCTCTCAGCTATTGTTAGTTGCATGCATCCTTGATGCGGTCGCTATCCAGATCGTGCCATTGCATGAACCTAACATCCGTGAGTGATAGGTTTCTTAATGGAAAGCGTTTTGTGAAGGCAGAAAGGAATCTGTCCCCTAGTCCAAGTTGCAAGAAATGAGCTCGAGGCCTTTACAGTTTGAATGGCTGGGATGATCGGTAAGATCACCTGAGCCAGCCCATAGCCTTACACGCACACTGTGTCAACCCCTTTATTGCTTCGCAGTCGTTTTGCTAGCACACGCCAATTTCTGGATGACAATTACAATTGGGCTCCAAGCTCCACGGTGGTCCATCGTTAAACAGCGAACAGATTGCGTTCGTGTTACAATATATTTATGGAGATTACTGGCACTGGAGACCGTTTTGCCCCTTAAATCTACCTAAACGAAATGTCTCCATCCTGTACATGTAATTGCATCGAGCAGGACTCATATATATATAATATATGGCCATAACAACGTTCCATCCCATTATTTACATAACCCTAAATGGCAAGTGGCTAGTCTACATTATGATAGTCTAAAAGTGAAAAGTCTGAAAATAAATTAAATAACAAAATTATGGGTACAACATAGATCTACTGAAAGTTACTCAATCTCCATATTTGTAACTGTTTTGTTAACCAGGCTAGTCTGTAAAGTTATACTTTTAAGCCTAAATAAAATTGAAATATCAAGTTCAAAACTTTAATTGTAACTGATTTTATGGTTTCTTAACTCATATTATTATGATGATTCATGTAATATTACTGTTTCCTTATATGTTGTAAACCTGTATTTCAACTGGGACAACTGAAACCCCCTCGCGGGGATGTTGCAAACCCAGTATAAATAAGATATATATAAAAGAATAAAAAAGTACGAATCTTTCAGATACCAACACTTAATTTGTAGGTGTCTTTTCTATGTACATAATATATCTAGTAACTTGATTTGAGTGGTGATGATAGTATATATGGGTTGTTTGCTGGCCTCAAAATCATTCGTGATTGCCAAAAAGTATTCAGAGCACCATTCCCATACTTAGATAGTATGATGTAATTCACTTATGTATGCCAGCATTGCTATGCTTTCGGTAATGCATATGACACTCAGTGGTCCTCAGGGTAATTTGTGCTATACAGAAGCAGACCCGGTCAGTTATTGTGAAAAATCCGTGTGTATTAGATCAACACAGTAGGTTTCCGTTGGTACATTGTTTAGGGATAATGGTTTCTGTGATACAGCCATTCAAATATTAGCTGCTCAATATAGAACTATTAAGGTGGCTTCACCTATCAATACTGTCTAATGGTGGCGTTCAGGGTATTGGAATACATCCCCAATGTCTCGTATCCGTCCAGTGTGCCATTTTACTTGACCACTTTTCATTGTATCCACAGGTTGCAACTGAATAGAGTCAAATAAGTTCCACACTTCAACATGGTTTTCCATGAATCAGCACCTTTAGTGGAGACGGTAATATTAATAGGATAACATAGAACGGTGAACTTAGTATGGATTCTTTGAAAGATAGTTGCAGGGATCCTTCACTGGGCATCCCCCCCCCCACACACACACCCAGGAATCAGATCATGTTTCTAATTTGATTGTGAGATTGAGCAGAGCTACTTAATGACCCCTTGGTGAATTAAAAACAATCATCCCCGGCTGACGTAATACAACCTGATAAAAGGAAATCTTGCACTAGCACTATTCTATTTGTTCCAATATCTATCTTATCATCATCTTTGCTTCAGTTTAGCGCTCAGCAAAGATTGAAAGATTGCTCTGAAATAATAAAATGCAACATAGAGTTCAAAGTGTAAGTAAATAAAAGGCCTTGGTTGCAGGCAATAAACCCATACACCCACCTGTTGCTGCCAGGTCACTGGCTTGTGTCCAAATTTGGCCGGTCCTCTCAAAGATGGAAATATGAATCTGAGCAACCTGAGGTCGCTAGGATATTGATTACCAATTGTGGTCCGATTACTGTCTGGGCTACAAGCCATCTGGAAGTTTGTACTTGATTGTTAGCAAGTACAGTGCTTGAACAAATTTCACTGAGTTATTTATCGACTTGCCGTGAAGGTTTACATAATAATAACTAGCACTGTGAGAAAACAATAATGGTTATATTCTATTGGTTTTGATTGCCCAAAATACGCTTGGCCCCACTTGAATAGGGAAACGTCATCGTTATATTTTATGACAAAGCTGTAGTATCAAGCGTAGAAGAAATATTATGTATATCATTAATTTGTAAATACAATGTAGTTAATTAGTTGATACTATGCACCAGGTTTGAATCAATGAATGCACTGGTCATATTCTCTTATAGGAAGATAATATCAGATATATGTATAGATACATTCTGATGGTGAAGACTAAACCCAGAACAAAGGGAGAATAAAATTAATGTGTATTCATGCCCACGAATACATTCTGATGTTGAAGAATCAACTTAGAACAATGGACGAAAAGGACATGTTTGGTTTATTTTATTGGGGTTCCGATCTTCCGGGCAACAAAACCCTTTATCAAGGAGGATATATATGTATAAATCGTTTTACTTGGCCTCCTCTCCGCTTTCCCCAATACCTCATACCTTGTTATTTATCGTGGGCTATTTTTGGATAATGGCAAGTAAGTCTATATCATGACGTGGGAAGATGGTCATAGTTGGTACGTTCAAGGGACTAGTCATTTGCAGTGCCGCCTAAGATATCATTAATGGCACATGAAGCCTTCTAACATAGTATTGATTAATGGGTTTAGTGCATCGTTGATCTACATTTCAAGAGCCCTGATTTTGATGCATTGTAATAGAAATAGGAAGTTTCTGCTGGGCAATTATGCAGGTGAATGACTCTGCGGACTTCTACCTTAGAGTAATCTCTTTCGCCCTAAGCTTCAACCCACCAGTGACGATGCATCTATATGTCATAGTTGACAAGTAGTCCTGTCCTGCCCCTTTGTAAAATTAATAAATAGTAGCGAACACTCCCAAGTTAAAATCAATGCTGTTCTGGGGTTGTTCTAAGCTCTCAATAAACGTCTCAGTACGTATGTCACATATAGGGCTTATTGTCAGTTTATAAGAGCATGCTCCGCCTATCAGTTAAACCTTACGATTTCTACATTTTGAAATATAAAACTGATGGAGAACCCGATTAAAAGATATCGGGCAGTTGGATGCAGTGAACTATCCCATCATCCCCAATCTTTGAAATTTTATGAACAAAATCACGAAAATATTAAAAATCTGACCAGAGCGCAAGGGAAACCCGATTGGTGGAACACCACAACTGAACGTGGTACCCACGCACTAAGACCATTTGAGGCAGGTTAAGCACCAGCTGGCATGATAGGTAGTGATTTGGATTATACACTGGGAGACGAAAGATGAAGTCCATTAGATCGTAGCTGATGTTACCAGTTAGACTTCACTCTCAGCACTGCTCTGGAATGTCGGGGGAGGATGGGGCACAGAAGAAGCAAAATGGTGAGTGAATTAGAAATTTTCATGGTTTTCCCCACTCGGTTTCCTTATTCCACGCACTTGGGTAATTACACCCTATTATAGATTCAGTCTTCTGTACATTGGGTTTCTGACGTGATCATCCTGACCTTGGAGCATTACATCTCTTAAAATTGAAATCATTCCACTTGCGGTTTGACGTACGTGTGCTCTGGCATGGAATGGAATACATGGAACTTAAAGGCTTTCTACGGGAATAAGCGAAGAGGTTTCTCAGCAAACATCTTTATTCAACTCACTTCCACTTTGGTCATATCATTTGAATTTACTTCGAAGTTTAGTCAGTGTTGGATCTATGAGAACATTCATCGATAGTCAGTGAGAGAAGTATAGGTTTTACACACACAGGGGAACCTATAAAAAATAATAGCACTGGCATATACTTGAGTCCTGTCCAATTTAACTTCTATTTTGGCCACGAACTCAATTTATGTTCTTTAAAAAATATAATATGATTGTTCACGTAGCATTAGGATCATTCCCTCTCTGACAGCATATATGACACATATATAAAGTGATATTCTTCGCGGTGCATTTTTTAACATGACGCAGTGAGCGTATATATATAAGGCACTTGGGGATTATGTAAATACACAAGTATCAGAAGTCCAACAAAACACATCTTGGCCGTGTGCCAATAGAGATCCATTCTGAACTACATTTTAAAACTGTTAAAACACACAATTAGCCATTATCATGTTTGATGTTGGTATTAATCTTTAGAAAATGCTAACAACTAATTGATGCAATCTTGAACATAATTCCCATCTAGAATAAGCAGAGAACCAGCATTAGAGGGACTAAGTCTAAAATCGCAAGCTAGATTCCGGCAGCATCTCATTAAATATTGAAGCCTTCCAATCAGAGTTTTAAGACAAATGAGTCTGAGTTAGTCAGCCTGCTGATTTGTAAGAAAAACGTCTCTTGAGACCTGAAATATTCGTTGCGCTGTTTCGAGTCATGAGCGTTTTCAAGGTAGGAGAATGGGCAACCTGGCCTGGGGTTGATAACGAAAGTATCGATGCAGTTAAAAGAATTAAGAAAATTATATTTAGCGACCAAGTGGTACTTTTGTCTCGAAATTCTCAAATTATCTTAATTGCCCATTATGACGATTTAAGGATCAATACTCAGGTTCTTTTCTATCTAGAATTTCCTGATTCCATGGCCTTAAAATCACCCTTCTTGAAAGATGGTTATCTGATTATATTTGATGTTTTGGGCCACCCCAATTGTTTCCTCAAGAATAGCCATTGGAAAAAATGAAAGTAAGGTATACAGCAATTCATTGCTTTTGAACTGTGTTGGTAGCAACGATCCTACCGTATGATATATTATATCCTTGATTGATGTTGTGTCCCAGAGTCGTAATCTCTACGATATATATAATATTACAGACTTCTCTTTTTTTGCACATATTATGCATAGCCCAAATACATTACTAAAGGTATGTTTCCACTGGATCACTTGTATATGTGCTCATGGCTCGCTCTTGCTGTGCTTGTTTATAGTGCGCTTGTCATTCGCTCTTCATCCGCTACTATTTTGAGCGCAAGACAAGCACAGAGCGATTTTACTGGTGTGCTTGTTTCCTATATGAAATCAATTGCAAATGCGTTTGTGCGCTCTCACTGCGTTCTTGGTCTGCTAGTTTAACAGGTAGAAAGAGTGTTGTGTTGCTGTGCTCAAATCAAACACGTCATATATGCGCAGTGTCAAAAAGAAGCGCCAACGTCATATTTTAAGAGCGCATAGAAAGCGCAATAACCGATTCTTTTGGACCGCTCTGGGTTCGCTCTGCCTTCGCATGTTAGGCGTTAGGGGGAAATAAAAAGAGCGGCCCATGAGCGGACACAAAGAGTGAGCCAGTGGAATCCCAGCCTAAGACACCTTTTCCTATTACCGACCAGATATTCCTATTCCTGGAACAAATAGTTTCATGGCACCGACTATTTCTTCATTACTGAGATCTTTTCTCCCATTACAAGGAGTTTTTTTTTACTATTATCACTCCCCAATTACCTATGACCTGTGTCATCTGCTCATATGACATATCACAGTTGCTTCTTTTCAAATATGACAGTTAGGATTGCTTCCTTTTCGTTTCTTTCCTAATCATCATGGCTTGTGCACCTTGTTGTTGTTGTTGTTGTTGTTGTAACTTTTATTGCCAAACATGCATCAGGGGGACCAAGCTCCCAAATAGGGGGAGGATTTCAAGCCTGACTGCTTATGACATTTATAACAAAGTGAGAGAAATAATCCATCGCCGAGGCGATGCCCCATGTGGTGGCCCTCACTTAAAATTTCCGATCTAATATGTATGTCACTTAGATGATAACCTTGATTATTTTTATAATCTAAAAAATATCAATATAATATACAAAGAAATGCAATTTATCCACACAGAACCACTATTTCTTGGGCATTACCTACAAAACAATTATCAAACCAATTATTCTTTAACAGAAATGAAATTTATCATATGATAACCAACTTCACTTGGTCAGATTCCTGGTCTATGAGTATAGCCTAAGGGACTCAGTGCTAGTCTACTGGCCACTACTCAGACACCACATAGTAGTATAGGAAAATGAGCAAGTGCCTCAGGCAGGAACATTTGAGATATTTTGGTGTAAGAAAAAATTTCCAAATTCAAAGATTGATAATAAAATATCCATTAGTTTCATTAAAAATGTGTTGAAATATCTTGAAAAAAGAAATAGATATTTTAAGAAAAATACATGGATATTTCCTATTACATATAGATATCCTGACCTATTTGGGACAAAACAATTGATCACCCCCAAATTAAATAGTTTTATCGTAACAATTGTAATACATTAGGAACACTGGATACCTGAGAAGTTCTTAATCTTTCCGCGTTATGCTGATATCTTTGCTAATTTTATCATAACCGAATTGAGACTACCTTTAAATCAAACTAAACTAAAAATATCAAATCGACAGAATCTGAGTAGAGATTTACCAGATTGTTATTTCTATATTTCTTTGGGATTCATGGATGCGTTCAACACAGCAAGGCATCAACTTTGAGGCGTAGCCATGTTCATTACTCACCCCAGATAAATAATACCCTTCCTTTGTTTGCCACCACAGACTATTACACAGTTAAGTGCAACAATTGAGACATCTTTCCAGTATAAGAACTGTCATAGAAATAGTTATGATAAAACATAATTATACGCAAGTGTTCAGATATCCATTTTTGGAAGGAGGTTTGGATAATGCTTTAGATAAATCAAATACATCCATTAGAGAGGAGTACTTTGTCTCAATTTAGGTATTTACTCCTGTGAATGTCACTCAAACAATAAATTAACCTTCTTACTTAATAAACTTACTTTAAAAGCGTATTCAGTTATCATGCTTTTGATTTAAGTGAAGTTCAGATTGCACAAAACCAACCGAACAGAGTTAGATCTCTGAATTAACCGAAAATAAATTCGAAGCTTCATACTAGTGTTCCTACCTGATCGAATGTAATTTGATGAAAACCCGGAAATGATGTTTATCAGTTGTTACGCGAGTGTTTACTTTCATTATTTGCTAACCTTGATCACCCTTTGTTGCATGATGTCTCATGCGCTCACGCACCTCAGACGCTTTTTTGGAGACACAAAATGTGCATCGATTTGTGCTGCCTTGTATCGCGGCCTGAAGTAAACCCTGTACATGCTACCCCGAGCATGCATTATTTATTCCTGCCCTTTAGGATTAATTGGAGAATTAAATTTGTCCTTGGACTTACTCGTACTTCGGTCTATTTCGTTGCCAACAGGCAAGAAGCGCTTATGGGACGAAACTATAGCGTTGTGTCCCTCCCATATATATATTACATATTGTTGGCAGTGATTCTGTAAAACGACTTTCAGGACAACAGTTACTGTACAACTTGATGCGTTCAAAAAGATCTAACTAGAGTCAATCAGATTATAACCAACTTCAATGTATTTAAATGAGTAGGGTGATTGTAAACTTGATTGGATTAACTTCGCAACGCATACTACTGCAAACAATTGGTACAGATAGGGTACGAGTTCTTTAAATCATGTAGAGATATCAGGAGTTAGTTGAGAAAAGCAAAGATACTTTGAATTCTTAATACCCAAACAAAGATGGGGGTGCATAATCGTTGCTAAAGAATTGATTTTGTAATCCTGTAAAATGGTCTTACTCACAAATCCTACGATTGTTTTATATAGAGAATTAATAATGATTACGAATTTACTACTTAAAAGTTGTAATTATATGCACACCGATTTTGCTTATGACGATGATTTACGATGACTTTATAAAAGTTTATAAAACGAACACGCAATTTTTGCGAGGTATCATGCATCCCCCATTGAAATTTCTATTGTTGTTTAGAAAGCAATGCTATGCCATAAAGGTAATATGAATGGAAATCCAGAAGAAATTTAATACAGAGAACCAGGGGAACCTGACTCTGCTTTACCTGAGGATCTCAAATTATTAATTCATTAGCTGGCAATTCAATTAGCTAGAAAGGCCTTGACATGGCTCTTGACTAGTGAGATAGTGGTGTTAAATGTGATATACTTGCTCCCCAGGGATCCCCTGATCCATAGTTGTTAATGGATGTGATTTAAGTAGCATATCACATCAGGTGAATAAGGTGGATTTAAATAAGGATAACATGTCGCGCAACATCTTATCCTGTTCATGAAAATATGGTTATAAATGGAACAAAGACGGAGTAGCCATGAACCTTGTCCTCAAACAAAGGTCTCTGCCAAATTTGGGTTCACGTACTATGGAAGAGTATGTCTGGTCGCTAAAAGGTTTAATCAGCAGCTGCTGCAAATTGTTGGAGTTATTTAAACTGATAAATTGATTATTGAATGGGTTTATTGTTATTATTCGTTATTGTTAAGTTTCCACAATACAATAAAATTACACCTTTCATTACCCAACACTGCCCATTTAGATCATAAATAAGTCCTAAAATGATTCAAGATTCAGATGTTCTATAGATGGTGAATTCCTTAATGGAAATTGTCACACCCACAGATAAACCCTCACATTACCTATAAGGGTCCTCCACTAGGTCGCAAGACCCAGCGATTGCTTGCGATGATGCAATATAAATGAGGAGCTACGGGGCTCCACAACCAGATCGCAAGGAACTAATGATTGCTTCAATGCGGACGGCATTACAATCGCGAGATTCCTGCGATCGAATTGCCGCTCGCAAGCAATCGCTAATTCCTTGCAATGGAATAGTTTCCCACTCCCCTGGACCATTTAGTGCAAGTTCTTCAATTATTGAAATCTTAAGTCGATTATTTCCTTGAAAAGGGTCTTATCTTGTGAATATGGCTGATATCATTCTTTGAGCACGATTGTCTTCCATCGGCCCGCTAATCCAATACCAGCAAGTCTATATATAAGTATGGTTCTTTAGGGAGGAATTACCCCCTCACTCTCTCTTCCAGGTAGATCAGTGGCCGTGCATGGTCGGTGGGAACAGCGTCATTTATCTGATCATGAAGTTCTAATCTCATTAGGTGACTTAATTGATCGGGCCACGGTGATGGATCGGTGTAGTTTGAGCCACTTTTGATTATACGCTAAATAAGCCTCTTACACATCGCTCCAGCTATTTACTAGCACAGGCGTGATGGTGAGCATCTACTTCAGGTTCAAGAAAGCCTCTAATTGTAAATATTGAAAGAGCAATTCGCCATCGTCTGCTTGTAATAGCCAGCATATCTGTATCTTAAGATACAGGGGTGTATCTTAATATTTATTAGCTCATCTTAAAGGAAAGAAATTATGGCTCTCAATAGATGAGGAAATTATGATACACTGAGGCAGTGATAGGCATCGTTGTGGATATTCGCAAAGAGCCTTGTGTATCATCCAGTAGCGCGTTGCATTTAGTAGGGTATCCACTATACGTAAAGTGGTCCCGTCAATACTCCACATTAACGGGCGTTTTGAGATTTTACGTAGGGTATTACGTATACGATATCACGATACGTAGGGTATCCACTCTACGTAGGACTGGAGGTTAATTCTCCCGTCATGAAGCATCTGAAGCATCGAAATGTTTGCTCCATGGGGTTTACAGCGTCAGCGATATCCACTATACGTGAAAAAGGGTCCCCTGAAGTGCCTCCCGTTAACGGGACCCCTTGACGGGAGGCACTTTACGGATATTGGCCTTTAACATAAGATGGTAGTATACTAACAATGGGGCCTGTTGCATAATAAATCTTACTTAAAATGTTCCTTGTTAAGCTATTTTTCCTTGCTTTATTAATAGGTACAGGTAGGAAATGTTTGCGTTGTCTGTATGGCAAATTCCTTACCTAAAAGTTCCTTACCAGCTGCTTAAAAAGAGAAGGTAGAGTGGTAAGGAATATCTTAAGGAAGGATTTCTAATGCAACGGGCCCCAGGAGCGTGTGGAAGACAAGATTTAAGAGCTGAACTACAAACAGCGTAACTATATGGATACTACACATGTCCATATTCAATTCATACTGCTAATGTTAGTTCTTCATGAATGAGCGTAAGTAGTAGGACTAAACTTTCTTGGTGCAGAGGAGCTGCTGTCAACTGTCACAGCTTAAAATATGACAGTTGTCAGCGATTTGTGACAGCTATTTAACTCTATTGAGCAATTCCCAAGGTTATATGACTCATAGGAGTGACTCAAGACTACGTAGGGACTATTGGCATTGCTCAACAGGTGTCTATTGACTCATTAGAGGTCACGTGACACTGTATCCAAGGGGGATTGCACAACAAGTACGCAATGACCTTACTGCGAGGTCACGTGACCTTTGTGAGTGCGAGGTCACGTGACGCTGTATCCAAGGGGGATTGCACAACAAGTACGCAATGACCTTACTGCGAGGTCACGTGACCTTTGTGAGTGCGAGGTCACGTGACACTGTATCCAAGGGGGATTGCACAACAAGTACGCAATGACCTTACTGCGAGGTCACGTGACCTTTGTGAGTGCGAGGTCACGTGACACTGTATTCAAGGGGGAGGGGGGATTGCACAACAAGTACGTAATGACCTTTGTGAGTGTGAGGTCACGTGACTCCATATTTATGAGGGAGAGTAGGAGTTGCTCAACAGATACGTATTGCTCAACTGCTCACCTTGTAATGGGAATTACCCAACAGCTTTGAATTGCCCGAAGTGTAGTCAGGGTGGGAATTACCCCGCATATACCTTTTAGCTTATATGGTTTTACTATTAGACCCTTTGCAGCGCTTACCCCATTTGGAATGTCCGGGAATAGTTGCCACAGTTAAAGTTAGTACTAATTAGTAATTAGTACTGTAATTAGTACTAATTAGTAATTAGTACTAATTAGTAATTAGTGCCAAATAGTAATTAGTAACCTAATAATAACTAAGTACTAGTTGTAATAGTAATTAATAGAGGCACTGTATACATTTGTATGTACACAGTGCTGTAATGGAAAGTCAATGCCACCATATAGTACTGCGCCCTAGTGTGTAATTTAAGTAATAGGTAACGATACAATGTGTGGACTTATTTTTTCAATGCGAATTGCACCATAGCGCGGGAAGGGAAGGTGGGAGTAATGTAGGTTTTTAGACTGATGTACAAGGACGAGGAGGAATTTACAGTTGAATGCGATGTCACAGGCAGAGGTAATAAATGTTCTAGCGAATCTTTGGGTGGAGTTAAAGAGGAAGGGAAATATTGATACAAAGTTTTTGTTGAGCGCGGTTACAGTAAGCTTACGTAGGATACCATTGTGAAATACACGTTGGTGTTATGATCCTACCATTGTATCAATGGGGCGAGGGGGTACATATAGAAAATGTAGTGACTATGAATGTATTTGGGACTTGCAATTGTTGAGCAAAGAGCATGGATAGTCACATGAATGAGGTTTTTTCGCAACTGGCGTCTTACTTGTCTAGGGACATTGAAGAGGAGCAGCTAATTCCCCTAATGGAGAGAACAGTAGAAGTAAGTAGTAATTATATTACCGCTTTTGTGAATTAGTAACTGTAATTGTATTATTGGCGTTTGTATACTATGAAATTTAATACTGTTTAGTTGCGAAAGGCACTGAAGATATTTTATTTATTTAGGTGTTGAAACGCCGCCAGGCAATTAAAGATAAGAGGAAACTGGAAGAGTTACTAGGAAAAATTGATAATACCGAACATTCTGTTAATACCTCACTTTCGTCTGCAGCGTTTCAGTTTAATGCAAATACTTTATCCCAAGCTTCTGTAACTCACCAACCTTTGGTGGACTTAACTAAAGCAGACACTTCTCAATCCTTTGCGACTTTTCAACCTGTAGGCGTTTTAGGTGGTCAAGTTCAAGAGCAAGGCGGGTCAGTAGATTTACATACTGCCAATGTTCGCACTAGCAATGCAAAAATTGACGGTGTTACTCATTGTACCCCACTAAATGACGCGCAACTTCAAGTAAAAACAGCGCTTAATGTAAACGATGCATACAAATTATCTTACAGGAGGAAACGATCTTTAAATGTAAGTTCGAAAGGAGACCTAACCAAATCCAATGTAAAGAGAAGCAAGGATAAATTGGCCAGTTTTAGCCAAGGAAGAGCGGACATTAATGCAATAAAAAGATGCGGTTTACCTACATACACAGATAATTTTATGAGTGCTACACCAAAAAGTAATGCCGCTAGTATATCTAAATCTAACCCCTTTTATGCGCGCGCGGCTAATCGCTTAATACATTCACCAGTGGGATTTGTTCCCGAAGTTACTGGAACTTCTGAGCAAAGAGGTTTGGGGTGCGAGCAAAGGAAGCTACCTATATTTAAGGACGCTTTAACAGATCTGTCATTAGATCCATCTTTGTCTTCAACAGCGGCTCCCGAGCTTAATGCTTCTCCTTCGCACTTACCTTCCTATTCCCAATTTACTTCTATTTCCCCTGAGCGGGAGCAATCTGAGCTATTCTTTAGTGCGAGTCCTAACGCGTTTAATAGTTCATCGGTAAGAAATCGAGAGGCGAAGTTTCCACTGGATGTACTAGTGCAAGCGGCAAACGAAGTAGAAGCGAGGTCTTCATTGACTCTATCAAGTCGAGAGGTAGAGACAGTTGAGCCGATTTCATTGGAGGTAAAGAACAAAAAGAGAGAGACTGTCGGTTTTAAAATGATATTGCGTGAATGTGAGACAAGTAATAAAAAACTTACAAGGCAATTGTTTGTTTAGAAATTTTATATTATTATTACAGACGGAAATAGTGATTGGTGGTACAGTTCCTCAGTTAAAGATTAATAAGGATGTATTGAATCGCGTACGTGGTTAAGTTTACTATTATTATTGAAGGAGTTGTATGAAATAAGCAATTACAGAACGATTTAACTGATGGTGGCTTTATATATGTTTTCCACTATTACAGATATTGAGAGAATCTAATTTGTTACCACATGGTGGGTTTGAATGTATTGGTATAAACAAGATTCAAGGAAAGTCCTTTCGCCCGACTAAATGTGAGTCGATGACAACACAACCACTTAACACAACACACGCTCGATCGCCAATGGAGTCAACGAGTAGTAGTAGTAACATTTTTACAATGGACGGAGCCTGCAATATGGATGTCATTTCCAGTGCGAGGTTGATGGGCTTGGAAGAGGAGGACGGAGGTGATAACAATAAGAATCGAATGGTGAGGCACTGAAAAATATAAATAGACAGTAATATAAGTAACGCTGATGAGACACATTATTATTATTATTATTATTTGTTTATAGGAATAATAACAGTGACATTCTTTTTTACAGGAACAATGCCGTAAATGTCGAAGAATGGTTGCAAGTGATAAACTAACAAATGGAATGTGCGGATCATGTTGCGCCGAGAAATTTAAATTTAGAGTTAGTTAGCTTTGTACATAGTTTTACACACATATCTATTGTGAATGATTGATTTATAGTGTAATGGTGTATAAAATGAAGTTTAAACTGAAATTATGTTATGAAATAGATATATAAACATATATTAAACAAATGTTGTTTATGATTTATTTAAAGACCATACTAACGAAGTGCGCAAGTTCAACAATGAGCTGCCAGTATTGCGGAAGAATATTTACTAGAACGTACAACAAAAAGCGTCACGAAAGCATTTGCTTGGTTCAGAAGTCTTGTGCTGTATGTGGATATAGACCTCAGAACAAGAAAGATGCGCTTAAACATGCAGTATTGCATAATCAACGCATGTACAAATGCAGAACGTGTGGGAAGAAATGCAATAATCGTAAAGACTTGTATATCCATAGAGGACATTTACATGGAAGTGGAAATGGTTTACAAGACGTTCCGTGGGATAATGCACCATGGGGAGATGACCAAGACATTCAGATGGCTTTCAATGCGAACAGAGGGCATGTATTAAGAACGCACAGAAGAGGAGAAATGACAATGCACTTTAATTTTCCAACGAATGATTTAAATGGGGGTGTAGAAGAAATAGACTCCCATATCGATGAAATTTCTAATGAAGTAGACCATGCATTTAAAGTGGATGTAAGCTTGGGAGTATTGCTAAGACATTCCGAAACAGGTGAACTGAGATATTTTATTCCATTTTCGAATGCTAGCGTTTTTAGTGAACCAATGTATATATCAAATCAAACGGGGTTTTTAAGATTAAGAACGCGGCTAAGAAATTTAGACTTGCACGAACTCGTTAGGCGTATGAGACCCAATTCTAAATGGAAACCGGTTATTATTTTAAATGTGGGATATTTTATAACATTAACAAAATGGCCATTGGGACGAGGATTTTGTCCAGAGTACTTACAGAGGAAAAAAAGTGTATTGTGCTTAGACACAATTAATAATCGTACTATGGTTGTTAGAGATAAACTTTGTGCATTTAGAGCATTAAGTATTCATAGAGGAGCAGAAGATATGGAATGTGAAACTAGAAGGTTATACACCGAATGGAGAGAGTTTAATGAAAATGTTCTAAATCGTTTTCTTCCCCAAAACCCAGCAGAATTTAAAGGGTTGTTAATGGAGGAATTTACAGATTTTGAACAATGTTTCCAGGTGTGCTTAAATGTATACGACTTGCAGCCAGATGATTCGGTAATTTTGCGTTATCTATCAAAAGAACTATTTACGACAATATTATATTTAAATATGTACGAGGAGCACTTGAGCTACATATCTGATTTTAAAGCATATGCACATAAATTTCAATGCGAAGAATGCCATAGAATATTTAATCAGAAAATGGAATTAATGAGGCATCGTAATGGATGTTTGGCACAAACGAGATATGAACTACACGGAGGTGTCTTTTCTCAAACGAAAACAATATTTGAAGAATTGCATGATGTTGGAATATGCACCAATGAGATAACATATCCATGGTTTGCTACTTTTGATTTTGAAAGCGTTTTAACAAAGGTTTATGAACAAAACTCAGAAAAATTAGTTTGGTTGCAAAATCACAAGCCCATTTCTGTAAGTATTTGCAGTAATGTAGAGGGGCACACCCAGCCGGATTGTTTCGTGCACGAAAATTTGGATGAACTGTTAAGGTTAATGTTTGAAAAGCTTAACATTATTCAGAAAACAGCAAAAACCCTAGCTGAAAGTAAGTGGAAGTCTGTTATACAAGAATTAGACGCAAAGTTGCAACAATGGCATGTTGAACCCGAAGAAGAAGAAGAAAACGCTGTCAATGAAAGAGGTGAACTAGACGATGAGGGACTGTCAGCCATAATATCAATGGATATACTAGAAGAGCAAGAAAGCGAGGAAATGAATATTATGGAGGAATTGATATGTTCTGAAACTAAATCAAAGAAAATGATGCACCGACACTTGCAAAGGCTAAAAATAAGGTTTGGGGAATATACACAAGTGTTGCCAGTGTTTGGATTTAATTCTTCAAACTATGATATTAATTTGATTAAAGAATTATTTTTTAAACACATGAAACTGGCGGATAATACAAATTTTGTAGCTAAAAGGAACAACTCGTACTTGGTAGTGCAGAACGATTGCTTCAGATTTATGGACATTTCAAACTTTTTGGCACCGGGTTGTTCCTATGCTAAATTTTTGAAAGCGTACAAAGTTCCAGAGCAATATTTAAAAGGGTGCTTTCCGTATGAATATATGGATAATGTCGAAAAGTTGAAAGACACTCAGCTTCCACCGCACGAGGCGTTTTACTCAAGCATGAAAAAAAGCAATATATCAATAGATGAGTATAATGAAATGCAGAGTGTATGGGAGGAACGCAGTATGAAAACAATGAAAGATTTTTTAATATGGTACAACAATGCGGATACTTTTGGGTTTGTTTTAGCAACCATTAAACTACAGGCATTTTACTTTGAAAGAGGAATTGATGCATTTAAAGTGGGTATTTCAGTACCGGGATTAGCACGCAGAATGTTGTATGACTCCGGAGCGAAACAAGGTGCTTATTTTTGTAAAATTCCTCCGGAACACAGAGATTTGTACAATATTATTAACAAAAATATTATTGGTGGACCTTCCATTATATTCCATAGGAAGTTAGTAGCAGGAGAAACTAAACTAAGACCAGAAGGTTCGGCCATATGTCAAAAAATTGTTGGATATGACGCATCCGCGCTTTACCTTTCGGCGATAGGGGAAAACATGCCTATTGGATTTTACATAAGAAGAGAAAAAGAGTTTAACTTTAGTCCTGAGAAGCTTCAGAAATATATGCTTATGTACATATGGCTAGACTGGCTAAACTTTAAAGATCCCACCATGAACATTAAACATGCTTGCAATAATGGTAAGGAAATTAGAATAGGAAGTTTTTTAGTTGATGGTTTTTCGGCGCATTTAAATCTTGTAATAGAGGTGTTGGGATGTTTTTTTCATGGTTGTGAGTGCCTAAAATATAAAATGAATGAAGAACTACGCCTAAAAAGAAACAAGCGTACCCAAGAGAGAAATCGAAGACTTATAGACTGGGGATATAATATTCAATTATATAAGGAATGCTTTATTCGTAAAGAGATGTCGCTGAATAGCGAATTGAAAATATTTAGCCAAAAATATTTACCCAAGTTCTATTCCAAATATCCATCTCGGGTAACAGAAGATACTATATTAAAAGCGGTCCAATCAGAGGATTTGTTTGGCATGATTGAAGTGGACATACGAATTCCGGCAGGAGGAAAGTCGGAAAAGTATTTTGGTGAAATGTGTCCGTTATTTTGTACAACGGATGTAAATTATGATATAATAGGAGAACACATGAAAAGTCACTGTGAGAAATTTCAGCTGTCGCAAGATAGTCGCAAGCTTTTAATTTCGGGTACAAGAGCTAGGCGGTTACTATTAGCAAGCCCGTTGTTGAAATGGTATCTTGACCATGGTTTAAAAGTAACGCAAATTTACCAAGTTGTTGAATTCCGTAAAGCTCAGTGTTTCAAACCTTTTGTAGCGGACGTGACGGAAGCTCGAATAAAAGGAGATAGTGACCCTTCTCAGAGCATTATTGCAGATACAATGAAATTAATTGGTAACAGTGCATATGGGGGAATGATCATGTCGAAAGAAAAGCATAGAAATGTGTTTTATACGGACAAAAAAAACACAGCAATGCTTAAGGTGAATAGCCCCTTATACCGTAAAATGGCTGAACTAGGGCAGGGTCATTATGAACTTGAAATGGCGAAAAGAAAGATTGTTTTAAACCTTCCAATATATTTAGGATTTTTTATTCTTCAGTACGCTAAAAAAAGAATGCTAGAGTTTTACTATGACTGCTTGGACATCTACATAGATAGGAACAACTTTTGTATCGGAGAAATGGACACGGACTGTTACTATTTAGGCATTGCGAATAAAACCCTGGCAGAGGTTGTTCGTCCAGAACTAAAAGAACAGTTTAATCGTGAAATATACAACAGGTGTGACGATTGTCTTGATCCGGTTTGGTTTCCAAGAAAATGTTGTGATGTTCATGAAAGAAGAGACCAAAGAAAACCGGGTTCATTTAAATTAGAGGCAGAAGGAGAGGAACTTATATGTTTAGCGAGCAAAACGTATATGCTAAAAGATGGAAATCATATTAAATTTAGTTGCAAGGGTATTAATAAAAGTCGAATGGAAAATGTATATCTAACATACAGTTCCGTTTTACAAACACAGAAACCAAAGCAAGGGGTAAACAGAAGCTTCAGGGCAAAACAAAATGGAATTTACACCTATGAACAAAATCGAAGCGGGTTTACATACTTCTATTGTAAAAGAGAGGTACTGGAAGACGGGGTTTCAACCCGTTGTTTAGATATAGAACTGTGCCCGTGGAAAGATAATATCGCTTATTGGTTTGATCAGACTAGTCCTCTCTCAATGGAATATCCCTGTAAAATAAAATGGGAAGATAAAGTATTTGTGAATGTTGAGCAACTTTATTTATATATGCTGTGTCAGTTTCATCGAGATGAACCTAGATGCAATGAAATTTTTCAATGTCGGGGTACGTATCAATTAAAAAGAAATACAAGGAGCATTATGCAAGGCTTTCGAGCGAATTGCAAATGGTATGATGTAATGAGTGAGGTTATGAAGGGACTTTGTAAGATAAAACTTTACTTGAATGAGGAGGTGAAAGAAATTTTAAAAGTTTCTAAGGATTTACCGTTAATATATTGTCGGTGTCAAGAACACTACTGGTCATGCGGTTTTAATAAAAAAATTGCTCGATTTACAGAATGCAAAGACTTCATAGGTAATAATGTACTTGGTAAAATTTGGGAGGGAATAAGAAAGGAACACAAAGATAGTATAGGTTAGTGTAAAGTTTAGCCATGAAGGTGGTGGATGTTCCGGAATACGTGTTTCACACCCCAAGCACAATATGCATTAGTGGTGCGACATCCAGTGGAAAGACCCAATGGGTTAAAAGAGTACTAAAGTATAGAGAAAAAATGTTTAGTTCCACTTTTAATCGCATTGTATATTTTTATGGAATATGGCAAAAAATATTTGACGACATGCTCGATATTGATTTTGTGCAAGGCTTACCGGAGGACATATTAAAATTTTCCAAAAAAGAAGGAGCAGAGTTGTGGATTATTGATGATCTTATGCAAGAGGTAGTGAATAACAAAGCGGCCGAAAAATTATTTACTCAAGGAAGTCACCATTTAAATTTGACTGTTATTTTTATCTCACAAAATATATATTCTCAAGGAAAGTCAAGTCGGGGTATTAGCCTTAACACTCATTATAATGTACTCTTTAAAAACCCGCGTGATATTCAACAAATATCCCGATTGGACTCACAAATGGGGATGTCAGGTTTACTCAAGGAGGCATATGCTGATGCAATTAGCACGCCATATTCATATTTACTAGTTGATCTTTCACCACACAACCACTTAGAGATGAAATTGTGGACTAGGGTTTTTCCCGACGAGGATCCCGTAGTGTACATATAAAGCGAGAAATAACGGGTAAAGAGCATTACTTGAAACGAGGTAGTAGAAGGAGAGACAATTTAAACCATTACCATTTAAAATGGCTCCTTTACCCATGTCTTCGATGTTTTCGGAATACGGAGAAAGGCTGGAAACATTTAGAAATTGGAGACACTTTATTTCCAAGTATGTTTTGGCGAGCAATGGATTTTTCTATACAGGATTTAGAGATGAAGTGCAATGTTTCCACTGCGGGATTAAGCTACATTCATGGCAAGACGGGGACGTTGTACAAGCTGAGCACGCGTTTCATTCACCGAAATGCGAACCGGCAAAAAGAAAATTATTAGACATTACTTATACCGTAGAAACGCTAAGCAGGCTTGTTGGCCAGGTGACCGAGCTAAAGAAGCAAACAGCCAGGAATAGCAGACGAATGGAGCTCTATGAAAGGTATAAAACACAGACCATGAACCAAGAAGGTTATTTGACCGGGAGGCATCCAGCAGCTCCGTTTTCACTTGATGTGTGTGACGGCCCTGACGAAGAAGAGGACGAAAGCAAGACCAGTGGCGTACAAATCGCAAGCAGTTGCTCTCTTAACGGCTAAGGTTAGAAAAGAGAGGTAAAAGAGCAAAAGAAATGTCAGATTTGCTGCGAAATCAGTGGGCGTTTCTTAATTTGTTTCTTTTGACACCTAGCAAGAAGCAAGCGTTGGTCTTAATAACCTCAGCAACCAACGAGCAAATAAAGGCTTTAAGTGAAATAGCATTAAATCTTTTAAGTCTTCCGTTAGAGCCACAAGCGAAAGAGGAAGTACACAGAAATAGACGGCTTTTAAAAAAGTTAGCAAACAGAAACAGCAGCATAAAAACAAAGGCGAAACTACTTAAAAGGCATTTTGAAAGAGTTATTGACGTTCTTCACCCCGTTAAGGACAACCTACTAGAACTCGCGCAATGAAAAAGATGGCATTGGTACCGTACGACCAATATATTTCATGGCAGTCTTTAAAAACCGTAGAGCCGGAAATAATAAAAACTGCAGAACCAGAAGCAAAGCAGTCATTTTCGGAAACTTTACAGAATGTAAAAACGGAACTTGACTCTCAGGAACAAAAAACAGAGCCTACAGTGCAAGCAGAACCTTCGTTGCGACATTCTTCTACTCTTACAGAGCATTTATCAGATGAAAAAGCCGTACTAAAACGAGGTAGGGGGAAAAAACAACACTTTAAACCACCGCCTGGAATACCATTACAGGCGAAGAAAAGAAAACTTAGTTTTGACTGGGCAGCGTTATGGGAGAGACTGTAGACAGCTATTTAAAAGGGATATACTACAATCCCAAACATCCAGCCGGATTCGCTGAGGGTAGTAAACTGTATGCCGCGGCTAAAGAAGATGGAAAAAGGTTTAAGCGTAAAGACATCGAACAATGGTTAGAGAAGCAGGAAACGTACACCTTGTTTAAGGAACCTGATGAACCAAAAAAGAGACAACGAGTTATTGTTCCAAAAAAGTTTTTTCAGTATGACGCAGACACCGCGCATTTTACTAAGTTAAAAGATAAAAATGACAATTTTTCATATTTTCTTGTATGTATTGATATATTTACTCGATATACATGGACAAAACCTTTAAAAACAGTTAAGGGCGCAGAGACTGCGAAGGCATTAGCGGTTATATTTAGTGAACATAAACCAAAGGTTTTAAGATCTGACGGAGGAACAGAATTTAATAATAAATGGGTTAAAAGCCTTTTAAAGGAGAAAGGAATTAAACAAGTTATCACCAGAAATGAAACCAAAGCGAACTTCGCAGAGCGTGTAATAAAGACACTAAAAACAAAACTTAGTAAGTATATGTTTTACAAGCAGTCTTATAGATGGATTGATGTGTTGGAGTCCGTTACAGAATCGTACAATCTGTCTTTTCACACGAGTATACAGCGCAGTCCCGTAAACGCATTAACAGCTTCAAAAGTAGATATTTGGAACATTCAGTATGAACCAAGAAAAAAGAAAAGCTTTCTTAAGAGGGGAAGGAAAAAAAGACCACCAAAAGGGAGAAGTATATTTAATTTTGAGAAAGATGATGTTGTTCGTGTATCAATAGCTAAGCATCCATTTAGCAGACAGTATAACGAGCATTGGACAAATGAGTTGTTTGTAATAATGGATAGACAGGCAAAACAGGGCATTGCGCAGTATAGCATTAAAGCGTGGGATAACGAACCTATTGACGGTAGGTTCTACGACGAAGAGTTGGAGCGAGTACACGTAGACGAAAACACATCATATAGAGTCGAAAAGGTTATTAAGAAAAAAAAACTTAAAGGTAAAGCGGGCTATATAGTTCGTTGGTATGGCTGGCACCCCAGATTTGACAGTTGGATCCCAGAGGAGGAACTAATAGATTTTGAAAAAATCTAATGTATTTATTTGTTAACTCTAACGATTCCAAGGATAAATTTCCATGTAATACAACATGGGACTTTACAGTGGAACTTAGATCAAATGTTAATTTTGAGGAGCGAGCGTGGGAATGCGCGTTATTGGAAATACAAGTTAAAGGTGTAACAACTCTGACAGAGGATTTGTATGTGTATTGCGATTTGTTGGAGTATGACTCTCTGTCGAAAGATCAGTTTAGAAACTTACTTAGAATAGCTAGTTTAACCGGGGAAGTAGGCATACCGTATTTTATGCCTGTAAAACCGGAAAGTCCATGCGATAAAGTAAGAATATACATTAAGACTGAAAAAGGAACACCACCTTCAGTTCAAAGCGAGGAAGTGAGGTGTACACTTCAATTAATTCCTAAAGAATGAGTTTCGTGCCGTATTTGCCTAGTTCTGAAACGTGGACAAAGGTTACAAATCCCATAGGAAAATCGAATACGAGGCTAATACAAACAGGAAAAGGAGCGAACAGCGATATAGTCGTTGTTAGTCCTTCGGAGCAAGTAGTAGAGAGAGCTAAAGCCGCGTTAGTCGAAGAAAAGAAAACTAAAAGCATGAGATGCAAGTCTCATTTATCGCCTAGAAGCGGAAGGGGTAGGACGGGCACTAAAAATTCCCAGCGCAAACGAGGTAAATCGCAAGCCAATAAAACTAGGCGCAAAACCAAAAAAGCGGGAGGAAGAAAAAGAGCACCCAGCAAAAAGGGTAAAGGAAAAAGAAAAACTTCTACTCAAAAACGACGGTTTAAGCAATAAAAATGTCATCGTCTTCCACATATATACTTAATAACGCGGAGGAAGGATTTACCGAGCGTTTGGACTTATTTCACCTTCCTCCGGTAGACACGTCTATAAAAAACATCTGTATTAAGGAATTTAAGCCTACGGGAGTAATTTCAAGTGATTCACCCATTACATTTGATGTTCAAAACAATTCGGGAAATTATTTGGACTTGAAAAATACACGGCTGTTGACCACTTTACAAATATTTAACGATGGGGGAAAACCAATTAAAGCCACCACAGTAGATGACGTAACTCTGATCAACATGGGCAGCATGTCCATATTCAATCGAATGGAGGTTGGGCTTCAGCAAACTCAAGTTAATGGTGGTGTGTCTTGCAACTTGGCCTACAAAGCATATTTAGACACCCTGCTGCGTTATGGGGTAAATGACCATATTAACTGGTTTTCCATAGGGGGGTTTGCAAAAGACTCAGCTGGATTTATGGACGAACATGTGAAAGCATCAGCAGTGGGCTCGGGCGTTTCAACGCGTCATGGATGGACTACTAACGGTAAAGAAGTGAAACTTATGTCAACTTTAGCTTGTGACATAGCTGAACAGTCCCGGTTAATAGTAAACGGCGTACCGCTAAGCATAAATCTTTACCCGGCTACAGATCCATTTAGGTTGCTGTACGCACCTTTTACTTCAGGCGGTACACGCACTTCTAAAACCTATTCTGTCCACATTAAAGACATCACATTGCAAGTTCCCTTTGTTAAAGTTAATGAGGGGCTACTACAAGTTCAGAATCAGAAAATTGAAAAAACGCCGGCATTGTACCCTATTATCAGGAGCGAACTAAAGGCCTTTAACATTCCTCAAGGTAATTATGAGTGGGGAAGGGATGGCATATTTCAAGATCTAATCCCAGATGAACTTGTGATATGTCTGGTCTCAGGAACAGCGTACAACGGCAATTCTACAAAAAATCCGTTTAACCTACAGCACTTTAACCTGAACAAACTGAGTTTCGAAGTAAATGAAAAATCCGTTCCCGGACGCCCCTTTGAGCCGGACTTTGCTAATAACCACTTTACAGAGGCTTATGCGGCGTTGTTTGAATCACGTCCGCCACATCAAAAGGAGGCCCCCAACATTTCCCAGGAAGACTTTAAAGGAGGATACGCAATATATATTTTTGACGTTAAGAAGCACCGACAAGAAGAAGTGCTTACCACACTAAAACGAGGCAACACCCGACTAACAGTCTCATTTGCGAACAAACTTCCAGAAGCAGTTACACTAATTGCGTATGCCACAAGTCCCAGCCTGGTTAAAATTGACTCCGCGCGAAATGTGTACGTAGAAAACTAAGCATGGATCAAATTAGAGGAATGAGCGATGTGGACATTAATAATTGTTTAAGTTCGATACCAACATACAAAGGAACAGTAACTATTGATGATTTACCGACAAAAGCGCCTAAAGGATCGCGATATTACATATTAAACACAGTTAATTCGTGTAAAGGAGATGAGCACTGGGTTGTTGTCTATTTACCGATGAACAGAAATCAATCTGCTGAGTTTTTTGATTCACTTGGACAAAATCCTGAATATTACGATCCGGTATTAAATAATTTTTATGTAAACAACGCAAAAAAATACCAATACAACGCTAAAGTACTACAAGGAAATAAAAGCACGGTGTGCGGACAATACTGTGTGTTATATATTTATCTGAAATATTTTCATAACTGGACAATGCAAGATTTTTTAAGTATATTTAGCTCTGATCATAAGAAAAATGACCAAATTGTGGAATTTTGGAGCAAATGCGGTTAATAATGCCTGTAATGCTAAGTTACAATAGTAATAATTCATTGAAAATAAGCTTGTATCTTTACTAGTTTTATACTTATAATGTAGCTGTATGTATGTTGAGCAGTAAATAAAGAGTATTAAGCTCATACCAGCCTTTTGTTATTGAGGAGTTAATCCAATGCCGTTTCATTCCACTGCGCTTCCATTTCGAGATACTCTACACTCGCTCCTGTCCTAAGTCTCCAGCTTCTAAATCGTGCGAGAATAGAATCAGCAAACTTTAGTTTGTATGACAATAATAATAATGACACAAATAACATGATAAGTACACCCACACTAACTCCAATACCAATAGCAATCGATCTCCTCGCAGGTTCATTTAAAGTTTCAATAGCACTGCTGGCTGATACAACACTTAAGGAAGGTTGCGAGCTAACGTGGGACCAACTAGCACTAATAGTCGGTAAGATAGTCATAGCACTCAATGTAAGTGCGGAAGTTGGTCTAATAATGCTGACGCTAGTATTTAGGTATGAGCTGCTGCTGCTGCTGCTGCTGCTGCTGCTGCTGCTGCTGCTGCTGCTGCTGCTGCTGCTGCTAATGTTGGTAGTGGTATTGGTGATTGTGGTGGCGGTGGTGGTGGTAGTGGAAGCACTGTGGGTAGTCAAAGGTGAGGTTAGCAGAAAAGTTGAAGGTGGGGTTAAATCTGTAGTGCTGCTAATTGCTGAAGATGGGCTTGGTACTGAACAGTCTGTTTTCAATTTAAATGTTAAATTACTCGGAATTGAAGAACAATTAAATTGCACAGCCGAGTTTGTTATATCCACAAATATGACACTGTGGAAAAAATCAAAAAATCTTATGTGAAACCTATCCATGCTAGAGCCCTTGAAATCGAATACTTTTGTATTTTTCGGGGCGCAAAGTCGAGGATCCATCGGATTAAAGTTCTTGTTCCTGCATATTATTTTATGATCAATATGGCACTCACATTTAGGTGAGACTCTCCAGCACAAATCCATCGCTTTACCCACCTGGCATTCATAGGTATCATGTGTAGCGACAAAAGGAATGAACGCCAGTATTAACCATACCGACAGCAAAACCGTGAAAACAAACATCCTCTTTCCCTGGTCTTCAGAAACGAGAATAAAACACTTCCTAGGGTCTGTAACAAACAAAAATTTAGTCTATCACTACTAGCACATATACATAACATTACATGTAAGTCAATTCTTGAATGTACAATCGCTATTGCGTTAAATCAGACTGTAGCATGGTACGACGTAGAAGCACAAATATCTAGATAATCCCGGAAGTATTGTTTTAGCTCTCATGATTAAGAAATGGGCGCTTGTGGATAAGCCAAGTTCTTCTATTTCTGTATTGTCTACTCGTTAGCGAGTATATCGCTGTAGTCAAAAAGTGCTTATCAACAAATACCCAAGTTGACTAAAAAGCATTATCTCTAAAGTTCATTTTTTACTCCACAACAGCTGACAAAGCGTAAATAGAAAGATAACTACCACAGGCTCCCGCACCCACATTTCATCGCAAACAACACGTGGGACCTAGTTTCTCCTGCCTTGATACTGGCAAAAACACCGATAATATATCGCCCTCAAGTTTACGCATAGACTCATTTTAGTGTGTCACTGTACCTTTCTCGGTATCTTAAGACTGTCAATTAAGTGTATATTTAGCGAAACGCGGGGTTAGACATTTAAAATTAGCTAATTTTCAAGGCTTACCTTTCGGTATTTTCTCTCGATGAACGTTAAGGGAGAAGAAGGCACCACGATGAAAAAAACCGGAAGGACAAGGACGGCAGACAAGGGCGGCAGAAAATAATTCTACTATAGATATTTTCTTTTCCCTTGTCACGGCCTCTTGATGACTTTCTGTATTAACTTGTAAAAATATAGAGAAAGAGAAAAGTCTTCTTAAATTTACGCAATGTGTGTTATTCACACAGATGGGATGTTGTTCGCGCGAATATATTCACTGCGGTGTGTGACGTCACTACCTTAAAGGGAGTTCCCGCAGGGATTTCCCTAGATACACTAGAGTTCAGCAGAAACTATGACGTCATTATTTAAAAATATACCGCTTTCTCTATATATTAACTCACTCCTTTTTAATTCAACAGTGTAAACATTTCAGTGGATTAAGTATTATAATTATCAATCGGTGTATGGCGATGTTCCGGCTATATATGCGTATATTTATCGTAATTTACCTCGCGCGCTTTATTAAAGGGAAACCCCGATATTATTGCCTCCGAATGCAGTTAGTTGAATAAATAAATAAATAAATAAATTTCCTTACACCGCAAAAAGACTATTTTTAATTTATAATTAATTTATAAAATCATACTAATTTATCTATCAGTGAAATTAAAGTAATATATGTACTGTTTACATCACGTGACGAGGTAAACCTTTCCTGTTAGTGTTGGCGCCTTTTTTTCCTTCAAGCACACTACATCCAAGAAAGCAGCAAGATGGACAAGCGCGCCGGCGTTTTGCTTCTTGCGGTCTATTTTCTTCTTTGTGTTGAGGCAAATATTTGCAGAATTTGTGTTTGCCGGGGGCAAACAAACAAGTTAGTGTGCGGTTACCGAGTGACCGAAGGGCATCTGTTCAATCCCCAAGTCAATACGGATTGGATTGAGATAGTTGATTTGTCGGCTGCTCGTCTGTTATCGTTGTCTTCTTTCGATCTACGAAGAACTTTGGGAGTGTACCCCAACCTCAAAACAATTAAAGTAGGACATTTGCAGATCGAAGATTGTGAGAAGACCAGTGCGATTTTTAAATCGCTGCACATCAGCTTTATTTCCTCTTGTCCCAAACAGGTAGGTAAAATATATGTGACCCAACACCCCAAAACCAAGCACTTCTCGATTTTAAGGTGCCTTACAATTCAAAAAGAGGTCAGCTTTAGTTGTACAATGTTGTTCGGATCTTAAGCCTATGTTTATTATTCCAAAAAATCAAAACTGAGAAAAATGACTAAAACTATTTTTATTTTTAAGTTGGAAGTTTGGGAGATGGTAATTTAGATATGATAAAACTTGATGGCGAAACTTTAACTCAATATTAATGAAATAGCGATTTTCTGCCTTTGCATGGCTGTAGTTCAACATGGACTTAAGCAAAAAGAGTCTGTTTTTGGGGTGTTGGGTCAGCGCGTATAATATAATATATATGACACAACACCCTAAAACCGGATATCTTAATATTTAAAAAGAGGTTAACTTTGGAAAATGTTTACAAAGCCGTTCTTGCATATATATGTATACACAAAAGTAGAATTAAATATCATTGAAAGACATAAAACCGGTGTACAGCTAAGGATTACTTATAAAAGCGGTTAAATATAGTTTGCTATGGAAAATTAATATTTGACTACATTATACACGCTGGTTTGCTATGAAAAGTTAATATTTGACTACATTATACACGCTGGTTTGCTATGAAAAGTTAATATTTGACTACATTATACACGCTAGTTTGCTATGAAAAGTTAATATTTGACTACATTATACACGCTGGTTTGCTATGAAAAGTTAATATTTGACTACATTATACACGCTGGTTTGCTATGAAAAGTTAATATGGGCGTGGAAAGCATCCTCTTATGTTATGCCTCGTTAAAATGTCCTTTCTTTTAAATTGCGCCTTGCAAATAACGCATGTAGGTTTTCCCGCCATTTTCTTAGGTTTAAGTTCCTTATGATGACTTCGGCTATGTCTAGCCATATTTGCTCTATGCGGAAACACTACCCCACAAATCTCACAGAGAAACCCGCAAAAAGAGGTAGAGGCATTAGCTGCAGAGACACGCGTACTTGGTCTTTTCACGCGCATCCCCCTCCCCAGCACTTCTTGATTTTCTTCTTCTTGATTTTCATCATCATCATCATCATCATCATTATCTGATGTAGGGGAAACTGGAAAAATATTTATTGGCACAACGTTACCGCTTTTGTCTTTTAATGGTGTGATTACTACGGGTTGAGAAGATGAGGGTGTAATCGCCACAGGTTGAAGAGTCTTTGCTCTGTTTCCCTTTCCCTTTCCCTTTCCCTTTCCCTTTGCAGGGGTGGAGGGAGTTGTTGATGCGGGAAAGGACAACAACGCGTACACGTTACCGTTATCCACAAGCGCGACAGTAATGGTATTTGGAGGGCAAGGATTAGCGATTTTAGAAGATGCAACAAAGGAGGATAGTTTAACGGGCGCGTCTGCCGGGGGCTGTGCTCCTGCGGAAGCTGAAAATAGTCGCCCTGGTTGAGATTTGGGGCTTGAAGTGGAAGGCGTAGGTTCAAAGCTTTGCTCGAGATTTTCTTGAGAAGAACTTGAAGTGGAAGGCGTAGCTTGCTCGGAGATAGGAGTAGGAAAAACGGATTCTAAACCAAAAGGGACGTTCGAGGAAGGGGTTGTATAGCCCACAAATGATCCGTCCGAAGGTGTAGAAGTTGGGGTAGAAGTAGAAGTGAGAGAGTTATCTAAAAGCTGGCACAATTCAGGAAATATTGTTTTAGTTTCTTGATAGCGTTCAAAAGGTAACTTCTCCTTTTCAAGGGGTGTTGTCCTAAAATCCTGAATTTCTTGATAGCGCTCAAAGGGTAAAGTTTCCTGTCTGGAAGGATTTGTTTCTTCAGTTAAAACAGATAGAATTTCGTTATTTTCTCGTTCTTGTTGTTGTTTGGTGAGAAGAACCTGAAGATTAGACTTAGCTTCAATTTCAAGAACTTGGATCTCCCGTATAAATTCTCGCGTTGATAAAATTTGCTCCTCGATACTTTTCAAACCAGCCTCGGACATGATTATGTCAAGACTGTAACCCCACCAGTGAAAACAAGACATAACCTTTAAAGATGGAAAAGGGGAAAAACATATCATTGCCATGTGCATTGTGTCTCCGCGTTTATTGTTTTTGTAAACAGATTAGGGCGGCCACTTTTACCCGGTTCGCGTCGCGCGTGAGTGTATGCGCCCACCCGCCCGCCCACCCGCCCGCCCGCCCGCCCGCCCACCCACCGCCCACCTACAAAATCACTTTTATCCTTTCTCTGTACTAATAGCTATGTTTCATCTTTTTTTAAAAAATAGACGACGCCTCGACTTTATGATGGGGAAACAAACGAAGAAACGCCAAACCTAATTGACACCACCACCACCACCACCACCACCAGCACCACGGCCAGTAGCACCGCCAGTAGTGCCCCCACCACCACCACGAGAGCCAGCAGCCCTACCACCACCACCACCTCCACCACGAGCGCCAGCAGCCCTACCACCACCACCACCACCACCACCACCGCTGCCGCTGCCGCCACCACCACTCCTGCGTTTTCATCTAGGGTCCCTGCCACCAGCGACACCACCACAGCCGAGACCACTTCCAGACAACCCAGCACTACCACCCCCATAACCTCCACCTTCCCCCATGGAACCATCGGCGATTTTCCAACAAAATCAGCACTTGTGAAGGTAAACAGTAATGAACTACTTTTGTACTGCGAGAGAAATAATTCACCATTTTAGATAGTCTTAGCGTGTTTTATTCAGGTGTAATACTCTCAGCGCGTTTTATTGTTGTGTATACACTTGGTACATTTTACTGTTGTGTGATACATGTTTTTTTCATTTTTCAGGGGCGAAATGAATCGGCCATCGCTACACAGATTAGAACGATTGTTTCCCGATTTATTTCAAATGATGACACCGTAGATAAGGTAGTTAAATGGGCTGCAGGCGCCCTCGCGCTAATTTCCATTACTCTTACGGTAATTGGTTACATTCTTAAATGTCGCAAAAAAACCGCGCGTGAACATGAACACTTCGAGTTAACTAACATGGGAGGGAATACCCCGGCGCCAAATACGGGTGGAACCCCATTGGTAGGTAACGGGGAAAGGGACAATACTGTTCCCGCCACGGACTCTCCCAAGACCACGGCGATCAAACATCTAACCCCCTACATCAGTAAAGCTCTGCCTAATTATTTGCTGGATCCCCTCGCCGCTTCTATTTCTCGCGCCACGGAGGGAAAGGTAAATCTTCATCAGGGGCGAGGGAGTAAACGTATGCGCCCTAGGGCGAATACGGTTACCTTCCGCGACTCACTTTATGGTGTTCCTCCCCCTCTTCCCAGCCAACTCCCCCTAAATGATGACGAAGATTATCTGTACCCCCTACCCGCTCCCCTTCAACACTCCGAACGCCGCAAGCATGTCTCTCCACTTTCCTCCCCTGTTGCTCGCAAGAAGACGCGCCTAGAGGTTAGCCCCCTTACCACCCCCATTATTCGCCCCACTAAGGTTCCTCCTCCTCCTCCTTTCTCTCTTAGTAACTATGAAAACATTTTCATCCAAAACCCCGGGCAGGCTATTTACGAAGAATGTAAAAACCCATAGGTATAAAACACCCACTAGAATATATCGGATTTAAATTTCTTTTAAATAACGTACAATTAATAGTTCTATGAAATTTATTACTTTTTTGCTGAACTTAAGGTAAGCTACGTCACGCTAATTAATATTCGCTACGATAAATACATTTTAGCTTTATTAGTTGTGGATTACTGTAAATTGAGCATTTTTTAAACAAAATCTAAGTCCGATTTTTCAGTTCTCTACCTATGGAAATCGCACGATTTTTCTCTTCGTAAATACCCTGCTATATGACATTGAACGGGAAAGTTCTTTCCCTCAAAAGTTCTTTTATATACGTCCTATGACAGCTGTATGCTGGTTACATTGTTTTTACTTGTTATCGTTTACTGTTTGGGTGGGGTTTTTTTTGCCTTCTCGCTTTCTGATAAAACCCTTCCCGCTCGATAGCGATTAGACTCTATTCTCAGATATATGTCTTGTGCTCTATGTAGTAGAACTATATTGGTGCATGCGTCTTTAGTAAAACTACATTGATGCATATGTCTTGTGTATTAAAACTATATTGGTGGGGATCCAGCGAGTAATTAGGTATATGTTTGTGCTCTATATTTTTGATACTTTCAGTATCAAAAGTAAACATCGAACAGTTGACTTTCGATTAAACTTTATTCTCAGATATATGTCTTGTGCTCTATATAGTAGAACTATATTGGTGCATGTGTCTGTAGTAGAACTATATTGGTGCGTATGTCCTGTGTAGTAGAACTATATCGGGGGAATTCAGCGAGTAATTAGGTATATGTTTGTGCTCTGTATTTTTGATACTCTATATTTTTTATACTTTCAGTATCAAAAGTCTATCGCCGCCTTCCATACCTTTTTTTGGCGTACGTGTGTAACTTGATATTCGCGTATATAGTATAACTATATTGGTGGATCAGGCGGGTAATTAGGTGCTCTATATAGTAGAACTATATTGGTGCCCCTTTTTTGTTTTTTGATACTTTTAATATCAAAATCGCCACCTTCCATGTCTTTTTTTTGGCGTGCGTGTGTAACTTGATATGTATCATTTCGCGTATATGTTCGCGCTCTATATAGTAGAACTATATTGGTGCTCCTTTTTTGTTTTTTGATACTTTTAATATCAAAAGCATCAACATATATTGCCACCTTCCATACCTTTTTTTGTGGCGTACATGTAACTTAATGTATCACTACGTTTTGGTGCTTTTATTTTATGTAAAGGGCGCTAGTTAACAGTGCCTTTTTATGTAAAGGGTGCTAGTTAATAGTACCTTATGGACGAAAAATATACCATAAAAACATTGCGGTTATACTTTTATTACTCAGCAAAAAAAAAACACGTTTGTACCTCATTTTTGGTACTTCATTCTTCGCACAAAGACCTTACAAAGCATTTTATATATATAATATATATATGGTTATGGTTTTGTTCTATTCTATACCATAAATATCAGCATTACGACTGTATTTTATTTTAGAATGATAAAGTTGCTGAGCAATGCCAATTTTTGCTTTTTACATTTCGTTAATAACAAGGTATACAATATGTATATTAATAAACGCTTGTATACATAACGTTAAACACCTTTTCATTGCTATTATTTCACAAAAGGATGAATTTCATGGCTCGGATGGAAGCCCGTATAAGGAAATACACCATGCTCGTAAGACTCTTAGGACGTTCTAAACTAAGATTTTGAAATAAGGACAAGTGCCTTCAATGCGGGACTCGAACGGCTAATGTTTCAATTGCTACCCCCTATCTATGTCGGTAAGAAATCTAACGTCTTATCCATCTAAGCCATTGAAATTCACCCAATTGATACAACTATTTAACTCTGGGATATCACAACTCCGACTAGGGTATTACAGCTAAACTAAGTAATAAACCAATTCCATGCAAAACTTTTCACCAGTTGGTATCAAAAAGGTCAGCTGTGCAAAACATACCACTTACGTATGTGCTGCCACCTAAGGGCTACTTTTTTAACTATTTCTACTAATCCGTATTTTCAAAGCTGATGGTTATAAATTCCGCTGGAAAGTTAGTGTCCGGCATTGTCTCCATTTGAGGAATGGCATTCCATTTCTCTTTTAAAACTCTGTTACAAATTTCATGGGTTACACTTACAGCTGGGTAAAGCTTTGAAATTTTTAAAGTCTTTAAAAACAGTTCTTCGAGGTCAAGCTTCAAATGAGCTAATGCGTAGTCTTCCAGTGATATGTCGTCTCCAAAGTCAACACAACCACCGTGATGGTCCGCCTGACTGCCCGCTTCACATACACATCCAACGCATTTCATCTTTTTCTGTGTCTCATATTCATTTTTTACTAATAGATAATACACCATGGATGCTAGCTCCCTTGGTGTGGGTACTGGAACCATTTCGGAGGATATTTCCAGTGAAATGTCTGGGTTACCTTTCCTCAGATTTTCCATAAAATCCAATGCTGATTTGCGACAAGTCTGTTTGCAGATAAACCTGTGATCAGCGCTAGAGCACACTTGATCGTCACCATTCACAACATTCCACGTGTAAAGAGGCATCATTGGGGAAATAGCTTTCACCTTAGTGGACGAAGATGAAGAAGAAGAAGGAGCGGCCATTCCAAAACCAACAGACTGAGTATCGCTATTCTGATCAAAAGATGCCGCCCTTTTTAAGCCTTTCTCAAAATCAATTTTCGCCAGACTTTCCACTTCCGAGGGCGTCAAGTTAAAGCAATCCCATCTAAAATAAAATATTAAATAATTAAAGTTTCATACCTTAAAGGATTATCTGCTAAGTAAAACTTATTACTAGTAAATTAAACAATTCCATTTTACTCTATTAAAATTTATTATTGTGTTAATTTACTTACGCGATTCTTTCGCCCTCCGGTGAGACATGGACAAACTTTACATACTGATTTCCACTGTATTCACACATTTCCACGCTCCATCCTCCGTCAAATGAAAGAGTCTCTCCCTTAAAAATATCCCCAATGCACAAGATAACTTCACATAAAACTCTAAATGGAAAATAAATCCATCTTAAAGCACCTCCATCCTTTGTTCTAGTGATTTTAACTTGATCGTTATGATTAACGGATGACACAGAAGTCTTGTCACTTATCTTGTGTTCCATTGTCCAAGTAAAGGCTATTCAGTCACGTAATAAGTAGTAGCAGCGAGTCCTCTAGCTGGCTATGAGCTATAATGTTCAAGTCAAGCAAAGTGTCTTCTCCTTATATGTCATAACCAGTTACATTTTTTGTTTCCTAAAGGCTTGCACCATCTCAGCACATTTTAACAAAGTGTGACACTCTGTTCTCATCATCATCATCTGTGACATCGCTATCGTCACTGCTAGCTTCTCCTGCAAAGGATGGAATTTCCCACCAGTTTACGGATGTGGTGTAAAACGGATACCCCGTAAAATAATAATAACCATCCTCTGTGAGAGCAGTTGTTTGGTGCGGAGCAGTTTGGTTGGCAGGAACATAGCACATCATCCCCATGTATGAAGCTATATTTTCTTTTATCTCGTGAGTGCAAGAAAAATGCCCTTCATTTCCTATCCAATTTGTATCCATTAATTTTGTATTATAGCGATTTCTCAGTTCAAAATTTTCCCTTACGTGCTTCGGCAAACTTGACAAATCAGCTTTTTCCAAGCTAATAAACTCAAGTGTTGGGAAAAATGTTGGTATCTCACGAACGGACATACGAGCGTATCCATCTTTTGAGTAGTTTCGAAACTTTTCTCCGTATGCAGGAGCATTTGCGCATAAAATAAACCAGTGCCACTTCTTTACCTCAGCCTTTAATGTATCCCATTCCGCGCCTTCTTCTAAATATTTTAGAGTTTTTTTAGATACAAAATTAATAAGTTCTCCATTTCTTTTAACTACTAAGCTTCTAGTGTTAACTTCAAACTTCAATTGCAGTTTTACCGGATACTTCCTAAAAAACTCTACTTCGGGTACTGTCTCTTCCTGTTGATCATATCGAGCACTAATATAATCCGGATTTATACAGTAAGCGCACTTTTCATTTATACCCACATTATGAGTGTAAAAAAATCCGGAAGGTTCACGTTCAAAATATATAGCATCCCTTCCATTGTGACAACCCACACGAAAATGTCCTGATAGCTCCCTCCAGTCTTTAAAATCAATTTCAATTTCAGAAATTGAATTTGAACATTCTGCCTCAATTGCTACTTCACAACTCAAGGGTTTACACATACCTATGGAAGAACGCGCCTTAAGTTCTACCTCATCTCCCGCAAACTTTACTGACATATAAGTTGGTGGATTATCCGAACCTACTGCAAAGTAATCTCCATTAATCGCTTTAAAAGTCTCATTCCTTGACACTGACTTTGTCTGTCGATTAAAAACCGGTGTTAAAACTTTCCAGTCCATGGTAACGTCCCCCAACAGAACAATTAAAAAAACCTGTGTTAAAACTTTCTGTCCATATTAATGTCAGCTAGCTAACACCCATATATATACTCAACAGTCTTGCAGCATTAAAGGGCAACATCTTATTCGCCTCCCTTCTCCTTAGCTCCTTGTTAGCTGTTACACCACTGTTTAACCATGAACTACTCCTCCTCCTCCTCATTTTTATTACATTAAGTCTCTCGTGAGTCATCCAAATCCGAGTCAAATGTAATGCTGGTAGTATCCACTACGTGGTAGCAACATCTTTTCCATTGCAACATCGCAATGAAATAAGTAGTACATACAAACAGGTGTATAGTACAGGCACGTAGTATAATAACCCTTATATAACTATAAATAATTGATCAATATTATTATTATTATTACTGGTACTTGTACTAGCACCAAGCTGTTGGGTAATTCCCATCACAAGGTAATCAGTTGAGCAATACGTATCTGTTGAGCAACTCCTACTCCCCCTCATAAATATGGAGTCACGTGACCTCACACTCACAAAGGTCATTACGTACTTGTTGTGCAATCCCCCCTCCCCCTTGGATACAGTGTCACGTGACCTCGCACTCACAAAGGTCACGTGACGTCGCAGTAAGGTCATTGCGTACTTGTTGTGCAATCCCCCTTGGATACAGCGTCACGTGACCTCGCACTCACAAAGGTCACGTGACCTCGCAGCAAGGTCATTGCGTACTTGTTGTGCAATCCCCCTTGGATACAGCGTCACGTGACCTCGCACTCACAAAGGTCACGTGACCTCGCAGTAAGGTCATTGCGTACTTGTTGTGCAATCCCCCTTGGATACAGTGTCACGTGACCTCTAATGAGTCAATAGACACCTGTTGAGCAATGCCAATAGTCCCTACGTAGTCTTGAGTCACTCCTATGAGTCATATAACCTTGGGAATTGCTCAATAGAGTTAAATAGCTGTCACAAATCGCTGACAACTGTCATATTTTAAGCTGTGACAGTTGACAGCAGCTCCTCTGCACCAAGAAAGTTTAGTCCTACTACTAGCGTATAAATAATTTAGATCCATAAATCATTTCAACGGTTAAATTTGGAAGGCAGCTTGACTTGTTTGTAAATATATATTAGTCGCCACTCATTTATTAGCAATATGAAAATAGACTCTTAAATGATCGGTTCTGATCCCTTGGGGCCACCAAGTGTTATCTAATTACCCTTGGTCTATTATAAGACTTTGGTGACTGCTTTGTAATCAACGTTTTTAATCCGGGGATCAGCTTTGTAGGATCAATCATAATCAAATAATATGGAGGATGACAAATAGGTTTCTAATTGCGCTACGAGAAGCTTAAGATTAAGAATAAGACAGACCGGGTCTTGTTTACCGCAATAAGAACAAGACAGTGATATAGATAAAGATATTTTACCCCTGTTCATGTCATTGCATCAGTTTTGTTCGACTTGTCATGCAGGTATGAAAAATTAACCTATATAGCGGACAAGTGATTCCCGTCAAGATTGGATGGATCCAATCGTCAGGGCGTTGTAGAATAGAATAATTGAAAACTAAGGGGGAAATAAGGTCATGTTTCCCTTGTTTGCCATAAATTCATGACTTTTCCGAGAAATTGGCATTATTTTTGTATTTTGCTGTTGTATTGGAACAATTTGGAATAAAAAGGATTAATCGGGCATTTTTTTAGTTTGGGCTATCATAAACATTTCAATTTCATTGTTGATTTCCTATGTTTAGGAATGTGAAACACTCAACAGATCCATACATAAAATAGTAAGATTCTGGTGGACACTAAAATGACAAATTTCAAAGATAGTTGATCAATTTCACATAATCAAGAACAAGGTGATCTTGGTAACCTTCTGGTGGGGTTGGAAATGAACAGACCACAAAATAGGAAATTTCATTTCTTTCCTACAAAAATTGACTGTGGTAATTGCTGACAAATTATCCGGAAATTCATCGTTACCATTTATCTAAGTGACATATGAGGCATGATCATCAGATTCTATCGTCGGTGTTTCCCGAACTGTACACTGTCCCTATAATATTACAACTATAGCGATGTTGTATAGGTCAAATACTTTTTTTGTTTTTGTTTTTACAACAGACTTTATTACTGACACCTGCCATCTGGGTATATACATTTCTAAAAACATGTTATACAGGGTATAAACGGCGAATATGAATAATTTTTTTTAAGGATTCAATGTTTTCAACAATATCTTCCGCTAGGCATCTCCATAGCTTTTCCTCTTCTTTGCTGACATGTTTGAATTTAAAGGTATAAATCACTACACTATATCTCTTTGTTTTTGCAAATCAATTTTTTACACGAAGGTCACATGATTAATTTATCTGTAATATTACATCAAGGACAATGACCCTTTGAATACACCATAAGTACATCATTTATTCATCAGCAGGGGAAGTCTTTTTCAACAATTGAGACTAGGCAAAATTCGTTTTATACCAGAAAATGTCCTTCTTGGGAACTATATATGAGTTGAGCTCGAGAATGAATGTTCTTTTATATAAGCATAAAATCCATCATTTGGAGCATATAAGCCATTTGCTAGTTAGTAATAGCCTTTAGAAGTAATCTGATGAGAATAGCTATAATAGAAAAACCAAATAAAATGTATTTAATCAATAAACATAGTGCGGTGGCTATGCCAATATTCTGAGACAAGCAGCCTTATTTATGTTGGCCAGTCTAACCTGGATCCAACAACAACCGTCCGTTTACTCTGTAATATGTCCTTATTTTTATGTCGGGGAAAGTCAAGAGCTTTTCAATAATGTTTGAGACTTTAGTGTACAAGTTGTCTTGGAGTCCGTTGCCTGAGGCAACTGCCATGAAGGAGAAGGGTTTCTTGTATTCTTTCTGAATGGGATCCTTTTGTTCTGCTAGCTTCAGCTGTTCCAGGTATTCACTCTTCTCTATGACTATGTTATCAGACCTTTCTGACAGTACCATGAGATTTGACTCCTGATCCTTCAACACGGCGACCTTGTTGGTACTCTCATCAGACTCATCCACTTCAACTTCTTCATGCTTTTCAAGCAACTCAAGTAGGGTTTGAAAGTTTTTCTGTTGCTTTTGGTAATATTCCATCTGCTGATTCCTCATTGATTCAACCAGTGCCCTGAGGCCTTGAACTCCGTCCTCACCCATAGTCAGTGGGGGAGGAAACAAGATATATGATATAGTTTATGCCACTAGGTGGCCATGTAAATGCCCTGAGGACAGATGCCAGTCATAAACAATAGGTGGCGCCACTGGAGTGTCAGTATCAGGATATACGAGCTTGTCAATGCACAAATCGGTAATCACTAGTTCATTATCATACAGCACATAAATTCAATAGTGTCTTCAAATCAACATTTAAAAAAACAAAGTCTATCTGGTCTAATCCAGGTATAATCATCAAGGGAGTCCTAGTATCAGTAGCCTGGCTACATGTGATAGTGAGCGATAATATCAGATTGTTTATCTTTGCTGATCCACACGAGGTTTGGCGGGTAGATCCGCCATACTGTTTTCTCTTTCCAAATTCACTTTGTAGGTAAGCATAAATGTTCTCAATTTTCCGCTGTGTATTTTCACAATGGTTTCATAGTAAACCTCTGAAATGTTGTAGAGTTTGGCAATATCCAGAATCTGAAAAAAGGAAGATTTAGGGGAGCTGACTGCACCCATGTCTTTTCTCTCTGTATAGCTACCGGAAGTCCCTAGGTCAAATACTTAGTATGATCCATTAAAACAAGTATGTAAGTCTATAATATCATATACGAATGTATAGAAGTAGTAGCTAGAAATAATGCAATGCAAAGGATCATAATAGCTTTTATTAGCCTTGCATTTCTTTTGATTGTTTAACTACTCGCTCTCAGTCTGTTTTTGATTTGTTTATATATAATTCAGCAAATATATTTCGAATTTCATGAAATAAGATTGGAAGTAAGATAACCACAAGAGAGAATATGTGATGTGTTTCAGGAAAATGAGTCATAAGTCGCAAAAAATGGATTTTGAGATATCACCATATATGAAAAGATTAGATCAAGCCGTTTCCAATGATAGTAAACAGTATAATAATCTAATAAATATTTCTAGATTTTAACTTTGATATTTTCGTTTTTGAATAAAAAATTTCCAATATTTCTGGGGGTCAATAAAGAGTAAAGTAACTAAATGTAGTCCATATGAGGACCTTTAAAACGAAAGGATATATTACATAGATTTTTCCCAAATTTGATACATCGATTGATATAGCTATAAGTGATAAGCCCTCCAAGAATTAGAACATTCCAATAATGAGATCTTGTGAAAAAACACTTTGAAAAATATCAATTTAGCGACTTATCACTCATTTTCCTGAAACACATCACATATATTGTCTGTCTGCATCTCCAATCACAGCTAATTCTCTTTAAAACGGTCCATTGCGACCGGATGGTGTCTCAACCTTATTTCCACTTATTACAGAGGTGCAATGGGGGACACTAACTTCACTGAAGCATATGCCTTCTTGTGTCTTATTAATTGTGTCTAAAAAAATCCATTAAACCATGTAGAGATCTGTCCTCGACACCTTGGCCCGTTTCATGGAGGTACTCCCTTTGAAAACCCCTTTATTGTCGTCATTTTGAAGGAGGATGATAGGCAATGTTTCCAGGGAAACGAATCATGTTTGTAGAACTCCACAAGGCACTGTCATCATGAGGCCATTATAACTCATACGTCCCCACAACTCTCTATACTCCACAGTTCCAGTTCCTTTCAGATCACTTCCACTACCACCTGTTTACAGATCCAGATATTTGTCGAATCCCCATTTATATCAACCAGCCTTCAATTCTTTCTCTTTGATCACAATATTTTTAATAAACCCATATCTGGTGTTCAGGTTGGTTGTACAAAATAAGACAAGCTGACAAGTGATAACTCTGATGGTGGGAGCTCCAGGCATGTACCACGAGGCTGGTGGATTTGATTCTCACCTGGAGGAAACCAGTCTGGCTAAAGTCGCTACAATTGGTGCCAAGACCAGATTGGTGGGATACCATTCAAATATGGAAAGGGGAAATGTAGTAGCCCTGTGGGTGACCATGCTCTGGAGAGATTAAGGTTGTAGGACAACGTAGTCCCATTAGCTCAGATGGTTAGAGCACCAGGCATGTGACAGGGGGGTCACAGAGTTGATTCTGCCTAGGGCAAGCTGCCCTTTTCTACCAATATAACTACACAAGTATACCTTTTGCACACGTTTCTGACGGTACTTACTTACAAGGACCGGATTTGCAATGATAAATATAATATTCATGCCAAAGGAAACATAGCGCATGTAAAGAAACACAATGGCTGTTCTCGTTATTATTAGCTCAAGTGAAATTTCTCTTTCCCATTCTCATAGATGGTAGTTTACTAACACATAGTTATATCAGGAAATATTAGATTCTATTAGATTAGGGGTTTCGATGATATTTGAGTGTAATGTCCTTCTTCGGGAAGGATATTGAAAAAGGAAATATTCAAACCGGTGAACTGTATTGTTGTACGGTGAGGACAGTCTTGAATTCAAGAAATATATTACATACCAGTTTAATATTGCTTGAGCTTAAAGTAACACTTCAACCTACTCCTGCTGGAGAAATATTTGATGAAAATCTCCCTTAATTTCTTAATCTCATTAAATTAACTAATGATTCAATAATTCTGCAGAAGGAGGAGCCAAGAACACTATGTTCGAAGTATGCAAGAAATTGAAATGATCTAAAGGATCGACATATCGAACATAATCTCATCGACCAGCCGGATGGGAATCAAATGTTTGATTCTAATGATAATAATAGGCTACAACGGCGGTATTTTCAGGCTTCGCCAAGCATGCCATGCACATATAGTATTGAACATACATGGCATTTATTGATTAAGAATACAACTACCTTCCCCTTGGCCATAACGCATGTTGAATGGTATAGGGGAGGACGATGCAAAAGATCAAACAAAAAGCAGCCTGACGTTAAGGTATTATTGGTCTTTAGGAGTTAAAGGGCGCCCACCTTCGGGCAGTAATAAAGGCTCACAGCATTTGTGCGTCATACAGGGATCTATATAGTTTCACTGGTTGCATATTCCTGGGGCGGTGTTGTTTTAACTGAAAGCTGCATTCTTAGTTAACATCGGTCAAGAACTAGAGATTTTCTCATTTTTGTTCCACTCCTTTCTAACCGTTCATAGAAGTCCACGTGTGTATTTGGGAGACCCACCAACATCCTTCTTACTACCACTTGTTATTATTGCTCACTGGCGGCCATTTTCTCTCGACCGATTCGACTTCAAATTCTTGTATAGGCATAAACATATATAACAGCAGCACAATATTTGGTAAAATCAGTCCTATAGGTCACGATATTAGTAAATCTGATAAGATTTCTTTTGTGTTGGTAGCTGAGAATGCAGCTTCAGTTTAAAATCACATAGGCTTCTACCCAATTAGACATAGGACAACTTTTTTTTCTATCACGAATTCAAAACACACTATGTTATCCCATCGGAGATTGAGGATTATTTGCCAGTTTGTATTGAAAAGTTTCATCTCATCCTTGAATCCGATTGGCTCCAGGGAGCTAGCTACTCTGTGATTGGTTTTCGGAGGTAAACATTGGGACCACGCCCCCTTCCAGATTAGTTATATAAGGGCTGAGATGAGATTCAGCTTCACGTCCGAGACCTTTGTAGGCATGCTAAAATTTTGTTTTTATTCAGCCACATTGTCTAGCGATATTAAGGGAGAACATGTTCCGATGTAACACGTTCATGGATACACGGGGAGTTGCTTGTTATAGTGTGAATTACTTTGTGCGGTCGAGTGATACGATCTGGAATTATCTATAATAGGCCTACATTTTTAATGTTTGGTCATAAATAAACAATCCCAATAAAGTAATTTTATACATGGGTTAACCTTATTGTCTCAGTCCACGCGAGTGCATTAATAAGGCTGTTATTATAAAGTCAGAAAATTTCTCATCAATGTAGTCTCATATTATGAACCCCGTTTCCAACTTGCAATACGAAGATCAATTCGAGCGCACATATGTGGTTATGGATTATTCAATTTATAGGAACATCACACACACGTAATGGATACCCCTTTAAGAGATTTTATGGAGCTTCACTGCAACATGAAAGTGTTGCCACAGGAAATTCCAACTTGGTAAAGTCTTAATAATGAATGAATCTACTGCATATATACATGATATGTATAGATTTTGATCACCGTCATATGGAAATCGAAGAAAGATCAAAGAAAGACCCAAGCCAGTAAATCAATTGGAGGTGGATTGAGTTCTGACTAGAAGATAGTAGGCCAGCAGTTTCATTTCACGCATAATCCTGTCACAATCATGATACTAGCACAGAAGAGTACAGGGGTAACCCCCTCCAGTTACCTTTGTGGTAAATAAGTAAAAAGAACATGGTCAACTCAGACTGATTTAATTGAAGACAATTATGATATATATGCTTAATGATATGTAATTGCCATGTGAAATATGACCAATCCATGTCAGATTTATTCCCTACTAGCAAACAACCGTGCTACGCACAGGATTTGCTAGTGGGACAGTGGGGTCCATATCTTCATCTCTCCTTAATTGTTCCCTCTCCCACCATCTTTCTCTTTCAACTTCTCTCTGTAACTTAGTACCTGCATTACCATTAATCCGTCAAATGGAACCATGTTAAGAACACTTTTTGGTCACTGCTGTGCAAAAGAGACAGATTCAGTGACAGTGTGGGATTGATACAGAGTGCTCGAGATGGAGGCAAATGAACAGAGAGAATAATGTTAACCTTTGTAATAAAATGATGGGAATGGAGTTGTACAATAATGATGTATGAAAAACGGGCGTTTTACAATAGTTATACATTCATGTAATGAAAAGTTAGAAATTAAATTCTGAAGACACAACAAGTAACAGTAAACCAGTAAATTATGAAGGGAAGAATAGCAACAACGACAGGACAGCCCTGTTTAAACAGGACATCCCACTAATGATGACGTCATAGGTAATAGGTCATTTCCTGTATGCAGATAGCCTCGATTCCATGTATGCAAATAACCTGAGGTTAGGAGTGGGGTTGTTTCCTGTGTCGTTTAGTTCTGTTGGCGGCTGCATAAGGCAATTATAACCCGTTGTAAACCCTAATTTTCTCCAAAACTTTGGAAAAAACGTTCATGAAAAATGTGTCCTTAAGATTTTTCTTTCTTACCTAGCCTACCTTTCCTTGCTTAGCGCTGGTAAGGAACTTTTAGGGAAGGTATTTGCTATACAGGCAATGCTAATAGTTATTCCTACAATAGGAATTTCCTACCTACGCGAGGACAAATGTCTTAACACGGAACATTTAAAATAAGGACTTCTTATGCAACACGCCCCAGCTATAAGCCATTTAAAGTCTCGCTCGGCGTATATTCTTAGAATGTGGCGTAACGGTTTACAATCAAAGACCCAGTGATGTCTTATCTGAATGTTTAAAGAGTTGGCTTCTTGACTCAATGCAAATTCACGATTTCCCATTGTTCAGAGATAAATAGTAACTCATACGCTGCCATGAACGGATAGTTAGATTGCGTGATGTTTTTTGCCTGTAAGGGAATCAGACTTAAGTGGAGTTTGATTGACTCAGGTATCATGATAATTCCTCGTGCAGAAGTCTATTTTTACTGTCAGTATTACTTTCATTTATTGTGCCCATGGGGTAGGAATGAGTCAGTGACATGTAGTCTGTTTCTCCTAAACATAATTTTGAAGATATTCAATACTGGGGAAAGAATATCAATTTAGGAATTTGCAATGTATAAGATGTAAATAAAACTTGAGGTTAAAGACAGTCCAGTTGAATAATATTCTGGAACTCAAGGTGTTTTGATGTAATAGCCGATCAAGAGAGTTTGGGTCGTATCTAGATTCATTCCGGATTCATAGCGATGGTATTTTCATCTTGGTGATTTTCGGGACATGACCTCAACATTATGATTTAGCTATCACGATGATAAACCCAGCATACTTTGCTTGGTCACCCAGGAATCAACAGCTCATTAATAATTACCTACTGCTGTTCTTTCTTAGTATATCTGACACCTTTACAAGAACACAGAGATAAAAACATCCGAGTGTTCACATCAAACATAGATTAAGAAGCTTCGAGTTTGGGTTAGATACCCTTCTACCTTTCATTCCCATTGGCGATATACATTTTTAATACTTAGCCAATCCGTGTCCAATTCCCCCCTTCAGAGATTGCAATGCTTCCCCGGTTAACTGGAGAAGGGCCAGGAAGAGTTGTATTTCACACTTGGGCGATATTGAAGGAATAGTTGAGAGTACATCACATTTAATCATGTTTGGTAGCCAAGAGCTAGTGCGGTCGAGTAAAGTTCCAATAAGGAGAGTATAGTCAGTCTGGTTTGGTTCGTCAATGAATAAGGATCTAATTTAGCTTAGGACTCGTTTTGCAGAGTTTTTAAACAAAATTCGAGAATGGCCATTGATTTCAAAGAAGCCAGAGCCGCTTACTACGGTAAGTTGTCCGATCACTATAACACAATATTGGGAAATGCGAACGTTAAGGATAACTTTGTTTACTGTAGTCTGAAATTACTAAAATGCAGTAACTGCGTCCTTCACATGGGTAATGGGAATAAGGAATAGTTTTTGCCACTTATAGACATCGAGAAGTTCAACTTTTCACAATGATCGAATGTTCACTCAGCATGTGTAAGCATGAATTGGAACTTTTATAATTGAAATACCTCTGTTAATAGCCCCCTGACTCCGGTCTAGATCCGTGCATTTAATCTTGTTTTATGGATCTAGGCTGATGCGATCACCCGGGGTATTAGCGGAGGAATTCCAGAATATATAGCTTGTGCAAGGACAATGGATATATTTAGAACTCTCTGATCAGACTTTATATGATTAACGAGTATGGGATTCTATACAAAGTGTGTTGATAGGATAGAAAATGTGAGTAGGAAGTCTGATGATCAACCGCGTATGCCCAGGGGTCAGTTCTAATGTTTATCGAAGAGACTGGTTCGAAAGCAATTGAACTAGAAGGTTCGAGGACCAATACATGATGCAATAATCTATTGTTGGAATAACAACTCCATACGTGATTAATGTGGTGAAAGCTGTCCAAGAAACCTTACACATTTAATTTGCGATCTAGGAATTTTCAGAAACAAAGCGATTTGACTCGTGTTGAATATAATACATGTACAATGTTACTAGGGTTACATATCCCGATCGTAAACGTATATAAAGATCGCTTAGTCGTAAGAGTGTTATATATAGGAATATGTTTAGGAAAAAGATATATGATATCGGTATTCAATGTTTTAAGTGGACTTCATTAATTCCCACTTGAATGAAGTTGGAAATGAAAAAGAAAGGTTTTGTCATGAGATGAGGTATAATAATATGTCTGCACTGTTATGTCCCTAGAACTTTGCATAAGATACCAATTACAGAGGCTAGAGGAACGTTATAAATGGATCATTTAATATCGGCATTATGTGCAAAGCCATTATGCCCCGCTGCGATAGGATTTCACTAATAGTTTCACCTCCTTTGAGACGAGCGATTGATGATTCATTAAGGAAAGGCTTGAGATGGAAGCAAAGATCTAAAAGGGATCACGACTCTACTTTAGATGGTGGGAAATATTATACCGAGAGAGTTTTACTACTATAAGCACTCACATGATTTGTGAGGAATAAAGACAAATTACCTTATTTTATGAGTGTCTTAAAATTACTCGCTACCTGAATATACTATTTCTTTTTATCGGTCTACATATTCACGTCTTATCCTTCGATCCTTCTCTCTTTTCATCTATGAATCTATTCATTTTGATATATACTTATATCATAGTTATAACCATGAAATAATAAAATGGTAAAACAGAGACAAGAAATCATCTGTAAACATAAATTCACCCAACTTGGTTGAACTATTGAATAATTCATCTCAACCAAAATGTTGCGCTATCAAAGTTATATCGATTTAACTTCTAAACAAATTGGTTACATTATTGATTAGATTACTTCTTTAGTAGACATAATAGTCTACAGTCATGATAGGGTTACATAACATCAGCAGATGAGAGACAATTATAATAAAACTTTAACAGACAATATAATTCATAACATTTTATTTGATATCGATAATAATGATCTATGCATACAGAGGCTATCTTTTTCGAAACCGTGTGTGGTTTCATGTCATGCCCTAGAATAAGAACACTGTTTTCTTTCCAACCATTGCAGAGTACAAGGAGGCGTTCGCGCTGTTTGATAAAGATGGGGATGGGTCGATCACCACCAAAGAGCTAGGCATCGTAATGAGGTCACTGGGTCAGAACCCCACTGAACAGGAGCTTCAGGAAATCATAAATGAAGTCGATGCGGACGGTAAGTCGTATACCCCCCGCTAGGCTTTTGTATAACCTTTGACTTTGCTCATGGCCAGCATCATCATCCGGGCATTGTTCCATTGAATATTAACTTAATAAAGTCAGAATATTTATGGGGTCAGGACAAAGTTCCGATAGAGAATATAACAAATTGCACAAATTGACACCGTTGAAAGCATCATAAGTCAGAAACGCACGGACAAATTGGCTCATGTTACACGTAGTCAGAGTTATGCCAAAGGGTTTTAGAAACTCTTCGAGATGATTGACATGGGAACTAGAATCTGCAAGGAATGCAGTAATCTCTCTCCGCAGAACTAGACTGATATTGTGTTTGAATTTAAAATGCTTAGAGATCATTTCGACTCGATGAATAAAATTTAATGCGAAATTTGCTTTTACTTAATACCATTACCTTGAAACGGGGTTCTTTAAATTTTTACCAATAGTTATTTACCAAATATCCTTACACACGAGGGAGGATATATCACAGTGACGGTCTCTGGCTGCCTGCACACGTAGTCAATTTCCGTATACTACTTACATAAAACAAAGTGAGTAGTCTATGGAAAGTTGACTCAAGCCGCGATTAAAACCAATCTGCGTGTGGGCCACTGGCACCGCATTGAACCTGCCGCCAAAGGCGGTCATATACCGGTCACTGGCCAGTTTGGAGGCACGGAATACTTGAAGATAATTAAAAAGCCTCACAGGCATTATTTTTTGCATATTGATGCCAAATACCGAGTTGGCCAACAGCCCAAAATGAGTATTATGACGGTGCCGCAATTACCATGTTCATTTGAAAATATGTTATTCAACATTGATTTGAATCAGCATCGTTAACAAATTTACAGCACCGATTTGTATATAATTCTGAACAAACTGTATTTCAATCAAAATAATCATTTACTAAGAATCAAATCTATTCCATCCAGGCGATATCCATACATATCGGTCAAACTACTAACACTGAAATTTGCAACTAGATAACCCTATACGATTCTTAAAAGTAACTTATTTACAATCTTTTACCAATTAAGGTCTCCTGGAAGATCTGGTGTAGAAACTTATTTCTATGCTGGAAGGAGTGTACACCCCCTTTACTTCTAAACCGAATGACTAATATAATTGTCCTTTAAGAAATAAAATTATTTATATAAGACCCATGCACTACAACTAGGCCTATTATCACATTCAAAATAATGACCATGACTGAATTAACATGTGACATTGACGAATCATTTCAGGAAATGGAACAATTGACTTCAACGAGTTTGTGGTAATGATGGCCAAACAACAGTGTTTAGGCCCGGACGAGTTAGATCAGGCATTCCGGATGTTCGACAATAATGGCGACGGTTTCATTGACGCCAGGGAACTGCGCCACCTGCTGACAAATCTTGGTGAAAAACTGACGGACCACGAAGTGGACGAGATGATAGCCGAGGTTGACATTGATGGCGATGGAAAGGTCGACTATAAAGGTAACTATATTAGATTGGATTTACCAAGTGTTTCAGAACTATAAAGGTAACTACATGTATATTAGATTGGATTTACCATGTGTTTCAGAACCATGTTTGCCGTGCTATGATTAGGCCTACTACTTTGTATTTAGTTGTTAGTTTTGGACCTTAAAATTGAACAATAGTAATCGACCATTTATGGTTTTGATTAAATACATCAAATAAATGAAACACGGGATAGGGATGTATAACGTTGGACATCATGTCAAATATTTGGTCAAGGAGAGCAATTTGTGGGAAGGAATTAAGGTCGCCAGAAGTGAATAAGTTTGTATTTCCCTGCTCTGATAAGCATAGATGATTACAGACCTAATATGTTAAACATGATTTTCCTTTCCAGAATTTGTCCTTATGATGCAGTGCATGATGGGACCTTTCAGTCCCAACCAGGCAGAATCACCTGTAACAGAAACTCCAAAAGACAAAGGTCGCTTCAAAACTACTGGTACAGGAGCAGGCGGCAAAGGGGAGCGTGATAGAAAAGGAGATAAGCCTTCTAAGGATGGAGCCTCTAGCAAAGGAAGCAGTAAAGCTAGCAGCAAAGGACATGAAAAGGGTGAAAGGAGAGCACACAGCAAACCAGGGAAAGATCCAGGCTTGGAAAAGGGAGGTAACAAGCAAGGTACAAGAGAAGGACCCAGATATAAAGAAGCTGCGAAAGACTCAGTAAAAGACCACCCCCGGTCTAGACCAGTGCAGGAAGAGAGGCTACGTCAAGAGGAAAGGCGATATGCTGAGCCTAGTCATCAAAGAGCACCGGAAACGGGAGGTCAAGGCTACAGTAGGGGGCATAATCCAAGGTCGCCCCCTGAAGCTCACAGTGGCTACTTCCGGTATGAGTACAAAGGAAGGGGCCGCCACGACATGGATCGTTTTGCGCCTAACTCGCAAGAGGTCGCCCCGGCACCGGGGAAAATGTATCCGAGAGAACCTCAGCGTGAGGAGCCAGTATTCTATCGTGGCAGGGAGAGACATAGGGACAGAAGGGATTCCCCTGAATCCGATTATAGGGACAATAGCCGAGGAAGGCCACAACCCTCTCCCCACATGCAAAGAAGGTCATAATAACTTATCAAACAGTACCGAATGTTTCCATGTTTTGGATAGGGACAATTTTTACACTGCACTGTCGAAATGTCTTTGGCTCCTTTGTAATGACAATGAAACTTTTAACCTGTAGTCCTACAAGTTGAAGTTTATGGCGTATTTTTCACAGTCATTATTATGTTGATGTTTTTAAAAAAAACACATAGATTTCTGAGACTAACTCCTCAGAATCTACTACGACCTTTCAGTAATAATATTCTTATTTGACTTTGTCACAATAGGGATGAAATTTTCTCCTACTTGTCAGAACCCCAATAGATTGGATCATACTTGGGATAATTCATATAATGTATGAATTATTGTTATCCCCTGTACATAAATATTTGTAAATAAGGATTTATTATCTGGGCATATGAATAAGGTATTTAGGCCAAACCTATGATTATTCTAAATAAGGGATAAATGAATCATTGACGCTCATAGTGAGTATAAACGCGTCTTTATTATAATACCTAGACACAGTAAAAATGACAGATGATATGCTAAAGTCATCCTAGGACATCGAAGAGAGTGTGAGTCATGTACAACAGGAGATTTGTTCTCTTTTGTTAGCTGTTGATCTTGGTTGAGTATGGTTAATGTAAGATTAAACCCCAGGGCTGGTACTGATGCATGTGATACTTGAGGTGGAATGAAAGATCCTATTGTTATCGAATCAGCCAACTGAAATAGTGAGGATCGTTTTTTAAAATCTTAATCAAAAGAGGAATATACACAAGACATGTTATTGCAAGGATGGTATCAGAGCTATAAAATTATTAACAGCTCTTCTCAGATTTCTATTTCATTTGTACTATGTTAGTTTCCAAGTAGAATCAAATGTAATACCTTATTTACATTCACACAGTAAAACCTCTTCCATGTATACCATTACCAGATCTTCCCGCAAGAATATGCAAACTGAAACCAGAATGCTCCATACAGAAGCTTCCCCCTATGACATCGACGATAACTGGTCATGTTACTCACCAGTACAACTATTCAGTAGGATCTCATTATATAAGGCAAGAAAATAAAAATGATGATTTCAGGAATTGTAAACTTTACGTATGTATTTCACTCTATTTAGCACCAAAGTTCATTGCACAACCAAATAGCATTATATATACCGGTGTCCCAAAGACACCTACTCATATTGAAAGGGTGTAACAGCTATTGCAGTAAAATAAGGTTTAACTTTTTTTCCTTCATGGTCTGTTTAACGTCAAATGGATGTAAATTCACAGTGGATATGTCTGAGGATGTTTGAAGGTGGAATTACAAATACAGTATGAGCATTATTTTCCCATTGTCATACGATCCCATAGGAAGGGAAAGCCAACAATAGGTTTCACAAATGTTCACAATTCCTTTGGTATAAATACTCATTTCTCTGTTAACCGACAGACCAAAGCCAAGGCTTAAACGTTATACCAATATTAAAGGGATGGACATTCATTCATATATTTCAAAGAGAAATATATACATATGAATACATGTATATATAACATGTAATCAGGAACACATTAGACAATCGTTCTTGAAGGGGTGAGCATAGTACAATTTAACGTTACTATCCCAACAGACGTGTAAGTAGAGCTGATAATGCATTGGCTTTCATTTTAACTATTCTTTTTTCTCTTATCAATCTTTATCGCCATGTTGCGATTTCTGTGCCGGCAACGATTTTTCCAGTCTCTAGAAGTCTGTCTTTGTAGTGCACTACCAGGTTTGTATAATAGACAATCATATCAAGCATGCATGTGATAATATCGCTACCAATGAGATTTGAATGTTATGAACTCATGAAAGGAAAATATGCAAATTCGGATGCACAACCAGCAATAACACTTCATGCACTGATTCTATTTACACATGTTGTCGATTTAATCATTGGTTTCAGAGATATACAGAAATTAAAAGCTATTGATGTAGGGGCCTTATATCGTTGCACTCTCATTTCCTTATATGAACCATTGCTCTTCAATAAGGTCATGGGATCCCTGTCTTCAAGTAGATTTCTCGAATTATTTCGTGATGTAAATGAATTATTCAACAGTTAAACTCTTCATTTAGTGTCGATATCCTCGTTAATATTTCGTTGCAATTAATCGTCGCTTTTTTTATGCGAACGGCCTTTGCACATGAATATGTATACAGTAGTCATGCAAATAAAATCCGGTGCAATTATAAAGATAACGTTGAAATAACTATTCCAATGGAATTGCAATGCAATTTCCGGTTGTTATTAATATACACGTAATAGAATAACTGACATGATATTTGAGTTTTAATTAATAATTCATTTCCCCCAAAGCATTATATTTTGTCAATTTAACCCTGTACTGCGTTTTAGAGCATATAATTGTGGATTTTACGCATTATGAAATAAATTATTGTTATTATTATTTCACAGTCAACTTAACTGCTATACCGATTATTTTGATTTCTATAAATGTCAAATCGGCTTAAAGTAATCAGTTAAAAGCCCCGATAATTGATGAAGCAGTTTGATTCGATTAGTCCAAGTATTTAGCATGCGCTTCTTTTTGGTTTTTGCGTTGCTAGATCCTTCCCATTGACATGTGTATCAAAACACCACTCCATGCTAATGCGGATTTCAATCTGGGGCTGAAAAAAATTAACATTATAGCCTGAATAATGTTGTTATCTATGATATGCGTTATATGATATAATGAAAAAGTCAGAAATAGCTTCAAAAACAGAATAGCTTCAGTATGAATGATGGTACACGAAATTGTCACAATGTGACAATGCCATACTAGAGTCTCAATATTACAACGCCATCTATATGTATTTCTTCAAATCAACTCTTTTCGGAATTCCTCAGATTCGATAAAAGCTAGGATATTTCATAAATAATTAACAATGTCAGTTATTGATTAAATATCAATGTTATCAATCTAGATGCAAGCACGTATATCATTTGTTGAGGTTTTCTGGAGTAAAGGAAACTAATAATTCTTGTGGTGGGATAGGGAGCTGTTCCCGCATTATACGGCTGAGGTGCCTGGCAAGTCACATCTTCTGCCTAACAGGGATCACCTTATCCTGCTGCCCTCTGTTATTCATTTGAATAACCATTGCTGTTGTATTGCCATTACGTCCATTATAATAGTTATGATGAGTCACATTCACGACTAGTCTATAGATGGACCCTAATGAGAATGTGGTATGAGGGACACTATTCCACTGTCTGAGATGTTTTTTTTTCATGGCCCATGACTCGATAGGCGAGTGGGTTACAAAAAAAACAAACATCGAGGACAGTGCAATAGTGTCCTGAGTACCATATTCGAATTTAGGTTCTATATCTACTCCCACGTTACTATGTATAAGTATATAGCTGTGTACTTGGGGGAGGAAGAGAGAATGGCAATGTCATACCACACGCATTGAACTGGTGCAAATTACCACACTACTCCTGCCGATACAAATAGCATGTGGTACATACACCAACGTGGAGTAAATTCATAGACCTACGGGCCTATGCGGGCATGGGTCTATGAGACTAATTCACAACCACTAGTGAATGTGGTTATTGGTGGGACTGAGAAAACCCCCTCCCCCAGATGTGCAGTGGTCCAGCAGGGTTGCCGCTACCAATTGACCTTACCACTGCACCAGTCAGTCTCGCACCTACCTTCATCTAGGCCACATGAAAAGTTTTGTACTGTCTTGAATACCGTGGAATTTCTCATGGCTACTAAGAGTAAACCAGAGAAGTGGCGTATGTGCCGAAGTGGTTGTAAACTACAACATGCTGGATGGATTTAACTGCAATGGTCTCATGGCGTGAAACGATTGAACATCGAATCCTATGCACTGCATTGAAGAGTGAACTGTATCAATATTCATAATAATGGATTTATATAAAAATATTCATATAAAAATATATATCATCATCCCAAAAGTGTTATTATGCTTTTTCCACACTGTCCTGGAAAAGCATAGAACTATGGTGGCACACCCTCAAAATAAGTGTAATTCGCCTTGGCTTTGTTCACCCCTCACTTTGGGTAGATATATGGTGCAGCGCCATAGGTAGTGGGAGCCTTCTGTTCTACACCAGATGGCGCTACATGATACACCTCCAAGCTATGAAGTTCACCCGGATGCCACTTGGGGTATACATTGGAAAACCTTGATGATATTTGCAGTTTATACAGCTTGAGTAATTGATTATTAATTAACGCGTAATATTACACCTCCAGGAGTTTTACGAAGTTACTTGTTGTACATTTCACTATTTATGTTCAACTTTGTGTTCATATCAATATCATATTTATTTGGTTATTCCTGTTTGAGTTGCAAACATAGTGTCACCTTATGTTTTAAATTATTGATATATCAATCCTGTCCTGGGCAAGATACCTCACAATAAAGTTGACATCCCCAGGGAGGTACAAGGCAAGTACCTGTATGCTCGCCTGAATTATCATCAGGGCAAGTCAGGAGGAGAAATGACTACATGGATTGATACCAATACATATATATGCTTAGTATATAGTTGGTTTTGTTTTAAGATTTTTAATTAGCCAGACATTATGCAAAAAAACACTATTCGCAGAACATGCTGATTTAAATCAAATCGTCATGTACCAATATTTCCTGGGACTGCTGCGGGTGGCACTATGACGTGTAGCTTAAATCACGCTATATTGTATAACAATCTGAGTTATGGTTCCGCGAATTACACCTCCCCTGGCTACGGCAGCAGGCTTTACAGGACAAGTGTAGATTTATGGCAGGGTGAATTACGCATTTGAAACATGTGCTGCCCGTCCAGCGCTGTAGTTTTACTTGCGCGACGAGTACAATTAATTGCAATTCATATCCGGAGATAATTAACACTGCTTCATACATATATATAACATAAGACTATGCATGCACAAAGTTACTATATATATATATATATATATATATATAAAGACCTTACTTTATACCTTTGAGTCTATGTCGTTAATCCATGTCAGTTTTACATAGTGTAATGGGAATTTGATCATAAATACACGATTGCCCAACGTACTTGATAACAATTTCATGGCAAACTATCATATTTACATAGTTATGATAGTTCGGACCTTACCTCTCCTTTAAGGTTTAAGTGCTCGTATATACAGGAAACTAATGGTGCACTATCCTGCTTTATCACTTGATGAATGATAGTAAAACTTCAAGCACCATTGATGTAGATATCACCATGTTTGGTTTGTTGGTTGATATGGTCGCCAAAGATCTAAATATAGCCCATGGGAACCCACCAGCTAAACATTGGGATTGGTACGGACGTCTCCAGCAAGTTACAGATACGGATATTCGATATGTGAACATGCATTATATCGGCATTCTCCAGGTGCAAAGTAATGGCATAAAGACGAAATGACGTGGTTTTGATGCCACTATATTGATACAGTTCTAGTGCACTCATTAATTATTTCTCCATTTTATTTTAGATGATGTGAGATTCAAAATCGATGCATTCGCTACGTCTTGAATGAAGTAATTTACCCCCAAAGCGCCGATTTTGGGCCTACCCGTTTAGGAGAACTGTTCAAAAGTGTACCTCCTCTTAGTCGGTATAACAATAAATATTATTGATTAGAAGAAATTTCCGGATGAAAATGGAGAACTACAATAACATGATTTGCCCCATTAGGATTAATCTTCTTTATTTTGTAACCCATATGGACCAGTTAAGGACTACATGTACATTACAACAATAGCATCCTCAGATACATATATACATCAATCAAAAATAATCAACAATATGATTTACATAATACCCGAAGACCGATAAGAGTAAAGACATTTGGCTGGAAGTCTGTGATGCTTTTTGGAATGTTAGAAAGAATGAAACCAAAGTAGGTATACACAGTAAACCGTGACTATTCAATACGGTATTTATAGGTTCACATCAGATATCACAGTTTGCCTCTAGATCTGATGACTACAGGTCTATAAGTGAGTGGGATTTTCCACAGTTACTTTATCAGCTCCTGCAGCTCCTTCTCAAGACCAATAAGGCATTTAACACCTTTGCACATCATGGAAACGGCTTGGAATTCTGTCAAACCCAATCGAGCCTTGTTGCTGATATCGTATCTACCATCAGACTTGGTGTGCTCACCGCCCGATCCTAGTAAAATAAATCACATACAGTTATGTTAGCTTTAAATTATCTCAAAGCGAATTATTATTAAAATATTTTTCAAAACTTCCCCTCACTTTCTGAGGCTAGTACTTATATACCATGCTACTCTACTGCTTGATTGAGACGACATGGGAAGTGAAAAAAGAATACCCAGCTCATTCAGTGTCAAAAGTTTCTTCATTTCACCTGAGATAATGAATATGCCTACCTCTGACATCGAGGCCCATAAGCCCACAGAGTTCCTTGAAGTGCTTGAGTTCACTGAGTCGGGGAAGACACATGAGTACTGACCCTCTCAGGGCAGTGCCCAAGTTAGAAGGGCACACAGTGAGGTTACCATATTTCTCATGTACGTCGAATTCATTCTTGTCTTCAATAGCTTTGACTGCCTGAAATTAAAACATAACCTTTTAGCTGATGCACAATAAGCTCAGCTGGTACATACCAGTGATCATTCCAGTGGGTGGGACATGGGGATTCAGTGGCGGATTCAGAGGGGTACAATCCCCTATTTGCTTGAAGCAAAGTTCATCGAGAAGCATGATATTGTTTGATTACTACGATACTAGTTATATCATAGTGTACACCAGAGTAATGTACTCTGCACTCTAGAGCAATATATTTTATGATTAACCCTGTACTACTTTCGATGGTAATGTTATTTCGGGTAACAATTGGAAGACAGAAACAGATTTACCCTATTTTCCATTTTGAAAAATAAAAGATATTAATAAAAAATAAATGCCTGCCTCTATGAGCCTGCTGTAAATAGTAGGGACATCTGCACCCTCATCCATGGAGATAATACGGACGTGGTCTTCCTCCCCACACCAGACATGCACCTTACCATCATCGCTTGTGAAGATGCCTCGGCCATGGGGCCAGTCCTCATAGGATCCAGCAGCTCTGAGACAACTGGAATGATAATGTTTTGTTTTAGTAAAACAATTCAGTTCAGTTTCAATGGAGCCCCAGTAGGTTCCCTTTATTCAGGGAAGTTAACATCCACAATACATGTATATGGAAATTATTTTAAGAACATATATACTATATCAGTCACTCTAAACATAGCACTTTCATACCCGTCGTGTTTTGTCTATATTATATATATATATAATGGTCACTTCTCACGAAAAGAGCACACAGGCAATTTTGGACTCTACATGAAAATCATTTTCTTGTATATGAATAAATATTATATCAAACGATGCACCTTATATAGACCTTTGAGGGGACATATACTTTTATAGAGCTAAAATAAAAAATGGCCGCCCTATATGCTGAAAACTACCTAAATTGCACACTTTTCTGAAGAGAAAAAATATATTTTGTCAAATAAAGTTTACTCAGCATTGTAAAAAACATCAAATGATTATAATATGTGTCTGTAATAATGCTTACACCTGTTGGCTATTCATACATAACAAATATAGTGTTTCAAAATATTTTCAATTTCCTTAAATTCACTTTTTGATTTGGGGAATTTTAACGTTGCCATCCCAACGCTCTTTTGAAGTGGTTGCCAAAGGATGAAAAATAAATATTTAGTCAGAATTTGTTCATGGAATGTAATCTCCAACAACTCTATTTTAAATTGAAATATTGACTAATCACATACTCGAAAAACTGTTTCAATGAGAACTGAATGATTAAAAAAAGGTCATGTTGGGGAAGTGTTAATGTTGCCAACCCAACGACATTCATTTCAAAACTGTGCCTAAACAATTTTAGATTATCTAGTGAAACTTAGTCATTTTAAAGCATCTGTTTATAGGTTCATGCCATAAAATTTTAAATTTCAATCTAACATTTTTTCTGCTATTTTTGGACTGAATTTAGCAGGTGTTGCCACCCCGATGCAGCAGTGGGGTGGCAACACAAAATAATGGTACAGAATAATTTTAGTTGAGACCAATGACATGTAATATAATGGGAAAGCTATGTCATTTTGCTATAAGAATCAATAAAAAAATATTGATTTTGAGAAATCATGAATATTTGACATGGTATAGAACAAGGCCATGTCCTTTGATTTTAAGTGTCAAAATAATAATACGATTTTCAAATGTAGTTCCTAAAAATAGAAAAATGAAAAAGAAAATCCAATTTTCAACCAACGTTTCGTTAGCTTAACAATAGAATAATTAACAAAAATATTGAAATCTAAAAAATGGTCTTCATTACCACTACCATGTTTCTATCTAAAAGCATTCGTATGGCAACGTTAGAAAATGAATATCCCACCATATGCACAGTTTTCAAAATTAGTGTTCCCAATTTTTATTTTGAACCCTTCAATATATGTACAATGATATGTGCAAATGGCAAAAAGTTTCAATGCATTTGAAATTTTAGTCAAAAATACCCCCCGTGAACCCATTTCGTGAGAACTGACCATTATATATATATATATATATATATAGGCAGAAGTAGTGTGTAAGAACTACAATTGATGTAAAAGAGAACTAGAAAATAGGAGTTTCTGCCTGCAATACCATTTGAGTTCTATGGATGAGAAAGTATAGTCGGGCAATACATGCACAGACTTTTAACATACCGTACCAGATTTTTATCTGCAATTGTTTCATTAATTCACTTAACTTACCATACCGGATTTTTCAAAAGCATCACCTTATATAAATTATAATATATAATCATATTGACGCTGCCCAGGAACAGGTTCTTAATTTATTTGTTATCTTTTGCCATTCGCTCTATATACGCGTAAGATGAGTTGGACGTAATAAAGAGAGAGATCTAGAGGGAGAGTGAATTAATGGACGGATTATCTGATGGTATGTAAATCCTTTATGAAGTGAAGGCTAATATCAGCATATCGCCACGTTATCTGTTACCTCTATTATGAAGTGTGTTATCGCATCTACCATAATTATCAGGATTAATCATGGGTCCTGAAGAATATTGGCAGCTTCAGGGAACCTTTAGGGAATATTTATAAATAGTAAGCACTAATAATATTATGGTATAAGATTGGAAACATTTTAAAGACAAACAAGGGGGACTGTCCTCAATGGGTTCACCAACGAAAATAGCTTTTTTTTAAATGCTAACGCTAAAACTATTCAACCTAGAGATGCATAATTTATACGCAATGAGGCCGGCAATCCTCTACCAATCCCTTTTTCTTTAATTGCTAGCTTCGACCATAGCTTTCTCCGTTATACACACCACACATAAAATGAGAACACTAACAAATTATTAGATATCTGGGAGGAATACAAAAAATATATTATGTAGTTGCTTCATCGGTAATATATTGTCTATCAGTGATAAATGATATGTAGTATGACAAAGTAGCGTTCATCATACAAGGTCAATTAAAGAATATAAAAAGCTTACTCGTCATCGTCCCTATATAAGATATGCCTGTGAACCAAATCATCGTATTCTTCTTTGCTCAAGTCTGTAATTTTGATGTATTTTCCAGGTATACATTTCATGGCCCCAATAACCTTGTCTTGTAGATCCAACCTTTGCTGAAAATGCAAACATGATGACAAAATTTAATTGTCTTCACCTTCCATCACCTTCCTCTTTATTTAGTATTATGTCATGTAACTTTTGTAATGGCAATAACTCCGGCGTATCACAATTTAAGCCACTCCAACACTCAATATGGTAGTTCAAATTAAGGCACTTGATGTGTGAATGCAAAGTCACCTTGACATTATCCACAGGGGATAATATCAAGCCTCTCCGCCCAAATTAACATGTAAATATTTGCTATCATTGTAGAGTCGGGCAGATGACTCATATCAATGACCATTGATATGTGAGGGACCCTGGTATGCAGTTATGTAACATTTCGCTGATAACTCGGGGAAAACATGAGTGTTATATATATATATTGCAGGATCGAATGTGACTATAATGATTCATTGCGACGTCGCATACAAGCACTTGGCTCGACTACGATAATATAAACACAAAACCAGATGTTTCTATTCAGATAATGCAGGCATCATAAAGGCCCATTCACATTACCACGACCAGCCGGCCGATTCTCGCTGGTAGTAATACTTTAAAATTGTGTTTTTTTGCCGTGCGGCGGCCGTACACCAATCGTCCGTTGTAATGTGAATGGGCCTTCACTTAAAATGTGATTTTCTGTATGCCAAATTAGAGAACAGAATACAATTTTCTCTCTCTCTCTCTATATATATATATCAATCCTTATTTGCTTGGAATTATTACAACCTGTAAACATTTTATTTCCGTTGTACACATGAGGGTTGGAAACACGGAGAATAATTCCTGCATTAAACTCGATATGATAAAGGAAAACAGGTCGCGGGTGCAGTCCCATGGGACTGCAGTCAGTATATTTTGGCCTTAGTGATAATAATAGTGATAGCGGTAATCGATCCGCCTAATAAATTAAACCACTACATCTTATAATATAAAAATCCTGGTTTCATAATTAACAAGTATCAATATTCATAAATTATATCATAACACAACTGTCCCTCTGTCTCTCTCTTCCCAACTCCCATCTCCCTCCCCCTTTTCATATATATCCAGTATGCCATTTTGCATGCCCAAAATGCTCCATAAATGAAATATCACAGAGGTCATTATGTTATCGCAATGTTACAATCGCATAGTTAGATGCGAAGTCATATGCGACGTCGCAATAAATCATTATAGTCACATTCACTTTTCCATAGATATCTATATTTCAATATCACGCCCTAATTTTGTCTTAATTAACTATAATTTTTTGCTACTCAATCTACAATCTGACATCACATCTTCACTTGTGATGTCTCTTATTCAACCCCCTTCAGTATATCTCTCATCAACCCTTTCCCCCATGCATCCTCTTTGTCATATCGCATCTTACTCCTGCGACATCGGATATATATATTATATTATGATGGGTCACAGGAAAATGAGTCACAAGTCATACAAAATGGATATTCAGATTAATCATATTGAATTGAATTAACGTGTATTGATTATTATTTTTTCTCATATTATATAGTACATTTATATAGTATTGATAACAATATTTATAAAGCGTCTCACTTCCTTTGTCATAATGGGGCTATAAGGATATCCTTTGAGGGAGCGACCAACACGGATACGTGTTGAGCTGATCCAGTTTTCGGTGTCCGCTGCCTTCAGATCCAGTATAGCTGCTTTAGGGTCCCCGAAATCGGGAGCGGGGTGATTGAAGCCATCATCCAACCTGTGGCGTTCCTTGATGATCTCGTAGAATAGTTCGCCAAAGAGGTCGTATGCCTCAGCATCCGTGGCATAGATGCCAACACTGCTCTCCGGGCAGGCCACACCTGGAATTAAAACATAATTTGACTAGTGTTCACAGAGTTTTTATTTTGAGGGATGAAATCCTCAAAATACTTGAGTCGGCCCCCATTATGCCAATCACTGATTAAATCATTGATCAGATAGGGTAACAATCAGTGTGAAATCATCTGTCTGATCAGTTCGCATGTTTGCAGAAGGATTATCTACTCCACCCATGTACCACCCATTTCTCACCTCCACCATACACCACTCCACTCTGGCACATGCTCCCTGCCCCCCTCTGGTTATTCCATGATAAGACAAACCAGGCCTGCCTCTCACCCAGTCATGGTTGGTTGCCCACTGTTGTGGCTCTATCCCTCCCTTGCCTTCCAGCTCCCTTCCTCCCTCCCCAACCTTTCACCCATTACCTCCATCTCTCTTTCTCTCTCTCACTTTGAGTGCTGTTTTAGTGTATTCTACTTATTTTAGAGAGATGCACATACACAATTTCTTACTTTTAATGTCCTGAAAAACCCAAAATCATAATTACTTTAACAGACCTTTTACTGACCTCAGGAACAAATGTAGAACAAATGTAGTTCAACAAATGAAAGATATGAATATATTGTCAAACGAAGTGAGGAGGGAGATCCACACTCTTGAAAGTGCCTATTATCTGGCCCAAAATAACTTAAACTTAGATTGTCGAAAATTACCCACTAGAAGTCATGCCAAAAACAGAAGAGATTTCTTTATAAATCACCCCAAATCAACTCTATATCAAAATTGCTTTTCGCATAGAGCAAAACAAGCTTGGAATTCACTGGAAACAGATATCCAATCGATTGATTCGAAAAAACACTTCAGAAAACAAATAGAAATATTATATATATGAACAAAGAATAATGGGACCAAGAGTGTGGAGCCTCCTGAAAATACATATCAAAATATGTGTCGACCAGAATCTCACTTTAATTACCTCACTATGAAATTCGATCACTACTTTACTAGTTTTCAGTAATTAGAAAACAACTGCATGCACAATAATATTATTTTATTCTCTCTTCTTATACTATTCGAACTAGTTTTCAGTAGTTAGAAAACTACAACAAACATGATGTAAAGCCTCAGGAAAGTACATCCGACAGGCTATATTGCTATATTTAACAAAATAGATGTTGTGTTTAGTGACTGGTTAGAGTAGATATAACCAGATAACATCAACATAAACTGTCTACGTCCAAGAGAACGATATATTAAGTCAAAAGATTGTTAAAATCTCATTATTTAGTCTTATATGATATTGTATTATATCATAACTTCATGAATTGCCATACTATGTACCTGATTCCTACTGTAATGTATGGAAAAAGACATAGCAGACCGTGTATTTTAATATTATGATAGCTTTAACTGTTAACACATAATTATGTATTTAATTATTGTGGACCTAAAAACTTATTTACTCTTGTTTTTCTATACGCAAACTTGCCATTTAGTAACCTCTAGCTTAGTTATCTGTTAATATTCTTCCAAAAATAATGGTAACGACTGGAAGAACTGGGACTGTCCCAGAAGTCTGTAGACCAATTTGTCATTTTTCCCTTTAATTGTACCTGTTGTGATACTATTGACAAATAAAAGATTTTTCAATTCAATTCAATTCAATTCAATTCAACCCTGTATATGACAGTATATGTGATGTGTCACAGAGAAATGAGTCACAAGTCGCAAAAAATAAATTTTGAGATATAAGCATATCTGAAAAGATGAGAGCATGCCAATTCTAAAACAAATCTCTGGATGGACAATTACTAGTAAAGTAACTAAATATACTCTATAAGATGAGCGTAAAAGTGCCTGGATATATTTAATCCACAATCTTGTGCGCCCGAAAAACTTTTCCCTTGGAAACGTCATAATTAGGTTTGCAAGATGTGGATTATTATTAAAGATACTTGAAAAAGAAACCTAGATTACCTTTGTCCGTATATCATCCGTATATAATTTTCAATGAAAAGGATAACCTCTTGAACATGAAAGTATTTCAATGTTAAAAACGAAACACAATTAATATCTGGGCGGAGCTAAAATCTGGCACTGACATAGCGACGATTGAGAACTATGCAGTCCTTCTCACGGGGTTGTTGTTACAAGTGTACCTGGTCACAGGAAAAAGTGGACTAATACAGAAAAGTGCTTACGTCATCTTCATCTGATAAGTTACCTCTTATAATATATTTCGAAATTCAGTTATATTGGAGAGTTGTAGGAGCTAGGGAGAATTAACACCGATTGTTTTTTTTACATATTCCTTTTTGTGCACAAAGAACGATTCACAATCACGACATTCGAGGACAAATATACTGTTTATTTTACATCCTACCCAGGGCAAGGAAAAATAGAAAATATGCAATTTTCCCCAATAAGCTAACTTAGGTATAAAAGTATCTGAACCGGCCTATTATTTACTAATGGTATAATGATTCCAAATATCCAGATGGGCTCAACTTGTGGGAGGGGTTGGGGGTGCCAAAGAATACTCGGGGCCCTTCTATCTCTTTGTTGGGGAGGGGGCCTCCTCCTTTACCTAAGCCTGGAGCTGGTTGAGGAATTGTATTTGTATTTAAAGAGTTTTATTCAGTCAAAAGCATTGTGTAACAGTTACATTATTCTCAGAATTTGCTGACTCTAATTTTAACAAGTATTTATACAAAATATTCTAGTGAGTATGTTGGTCACAAAAAAAGGAATATTTATAAGTAAAGAAGGAAAATAAAATAAAAATAAAATACATCTAATAAACTAATCTAATAAATATCCCAATTACTTAAATTGATCAACGCAATCAATTACATTCCTTTCATCAATTACAACAAGGTTATTTCTTCTACCCCTTCGACCAATAAAATTCTGCATTTTGGTCTTTTGACTATTTATTTTTAACCCATTTTGGTTCACCCAACCATTGAACAGGCACACATCTCCTGGTATTTCACGTAGATCTTTATCATTTCTCATAGCATGGAGTACTACACAATCATCCACGCATAGTATAATCTTACCAGAAAAAATTATGTTACATACATCATTTATGTATAAAATAAACAATAATGGCCCAAGGATACTTCCTTGAGCCATGCCAGCTTTCAAGGGCAAGGTCTCAGATATATATTCACCGTTCTTAACTAGCTGTTCCCTACCAATGGAGTACCGAATGTCTTTAGAAGTTCAAACAAAGCTCCACATACCCTTATCATGCCTAATTTCTCTAAAAGAAAATCAATGTTCACCGAATTAAAGGCTTCAGATAAATCAAAATAAATAGCAACAGTATCTTCTCCTTCATCCTTGTTTCTGAGTGCAGTATCCAAAAAAAATTAATTGCGTGAGATAATCCTGATATTAGATCACTTGACTGTCGTTTTGAAACAATTCTTATGAACCAGAAAAATCCTCTTCCCTGATTCCTGATTACTGATCAGTATGATAGCATTTTGATAGAATTGAACGATGATCACAATCTAGAATTTAATACTTAAAACAACGAGTATCAATTATGTATTTCAGGTTTGCTTTGTACCAAGGTTACCTTAGATTTCTTCATCATTTATCATTTTACAGATAAGTCTCCCTTGACGTGGCGATATGTACCTGTTTTCTAATACTTTGGGGGCACGTGAAATGGATGTACACCGGGATGAAATCCATTTTAAAAAACTAGTATCTTGACCTACAATGTTACAGTTACTGTGTCTATTGTTTGAAAGCTTTCGACAACGAAAACTATCGAACCTAAGGTACATAGATATCTATTTTGTAAGAACATGAACCAAGCTTAATTGATATATATCTTCTGGTGGAGAAAAATGTGATTCACAATCTGGAGACATATTATCGGAAAAGGTGGATTAAAGTGGTGCTCATACGCGTAGGACAGATTGAAACTCGACAAACTATATAGGCAAAATATTAGCTTACCAGATTTTATGCAAAGATCAATTGTTCCTCCGCATTTTGTTTTACGGTCTTCATACTTTTCCTTGAGTTTATCTGTGTAATGTTTGACCATCAATGATTGGTGCTCCATGTTTTGGCGTGGAAGGATGGTACTCGCTGAACACCCAATTTTGAAAAAGCTCCCTTGAACAGGGCCTACACTTATAGCCTGAGATTCTGCCGGTAGTAGAGATAGCGCACGTTCCAGAGGTCCCTTTTATCTATCTTGATCAGACTACGCGCTGGCTCAAAATTCTTAACGGCAGTATTGGTTTGGCGATATTAGCCTTTGATCTATTTAATAAGATCGTCAACCTGGAGGAATTATAAATAAATATTATACTGATTTTGTATGACGGTTAAATTTGTTATTTTATTTCTTAATTATGACAGTTTTAAGTACTGTTCCCTCATGTAGTTATGATTATTGACGGATTATTCCTAATTCAAACACTATTCATTCCAAAGTAATATATTTAAATATTGTATTCGCCTTTAATCATTAAAGCCTTAATGAAATATAAAAAAACCATAGCAAAACATTAGATCCATTTACAAGCTGACTAGCTGACAAACTGATAAACCACTGATAAACAAACTGATAAACAACTGAACTATTGAAAAGAGTATGTATCATCAAGGAACATTATTATGGAATGGCCTACCTTTAGAATTAAGACAATGTGATGATTTGATGATTTTTGAGACAAAGCTAAAGAAAGGATATTGGAACATACTAGTAGCAAATATTAAGCAATATTATGTTTGTGAACCTGTTCAAGTGTTTAAAAATGATTACAGTATAATTATGAGTTGCTCCTCATGCTTTAAATACCGTTTGAAATACCTTACCTGCTCGGTTCTAATGTTTTGTTACAATGCTCTATGTTACAATCCTTATATACCAGACTCTGAGAGTGCATAGCCCCTCCTCTTAACTACCGTCTATATATTTGCTTGGCTACGATCCCTTGTTAGAGGCCTGATCCACTATAATGGAACAGCTCGATATATATATTGTGTATGATCAAATACTGATCATCACACCTAGTATCGAGATCAATACAAAATATTAACATTTGTTAACATCGAGATCACTATAATAAGGCATTTTGAGATGTACTACGCAACAAGTAATGGAGAGAAACATAAATTAGCTTTTCGTTAGTTCCAAGAGTTCTACTATATCTAAGTAAACCTTTTTCCATGGATTTCTTCCCGATTGACCTTCTTTTGGGCCCATTGTATTAGAAAGGGCTCGTAAGTGGTTCGCATCCCCTCGTATCCTATCGCATCTTTTTGATTTACGAGGAACTTACGAGATATGATGGACATACGAGGGGGGGTTTGCATATCAACCCTCGCAACAATTTCATAATTTGTAATTAATCAACACATCGCATCTCCTCATATCTTCTCGTATCTGATGTTTGATAGAAATATTCAGTCAATTGAAGAGTCTATTACGGTATTTGAATGTGGAATCAAGTAGTATTGACAGGAGGAGGTAGAGGGGGAGGTACAGGGATATGTATAGGAGGAAGTACATGGGGATGTACTGGAGGTACAGGAGGTATGGGGGAATGTACAGGAGGACATGGAGGGGAATGTACAGGAGAAGGTACAGGAGGACATACAGGACGAGGTTCAGGGGAATGTACAGGACATACAGGGGAACATACAGAAAAAGATACAGGGGGATGTACAGGATGGGTACAGGGAGGAATAGGGGGGATGTAGAGAAGGATGTACAGGCAGACAAACAGTGGGATGTACAGGAGGGAGTACAGGGGGGCATACAGGATGGGTACAGCGGGGGGCATACAGGGGTATGTACAAGATATGGGGATGCACAAGGGATCATACAGGATACAGTAGGTGGTACAGGAAGGGATACATGGGGACGTACAGGAGAGGGTACAGGGGCACATGTATACAGTAGGACATACAGGAGGAGCTACAGGAGAGCATACAGGAGGAGTTACAGTACCCCATCCTGTTCATGATTGTATGGAGGAGGTTACCGGAGGAGGTAACTGGAAGGTGTACTGGAGGAGGTACTGGAGGAGGTACTGGAGGGGGTACTGGAGGAGGTACTGGAGGAGATTCTGGAGGGGGTACTGGAGGCAGTATTGGAGGAGGTTTATGGAGGGATTACTGGTGGAGGGGTACTGGAGGGGGCACTGGGAGTACCCCTCCTCCAGTACCCCTCCAGTACCCCCTCCAGTACCCCCTCCAGTGCCTCCTCCATTACTTCCTCCAGTACACCCTCCAGTACCCCTTACAGTACCTCCTCCAGTACCCCCTCCAGTACCTCCTCCAGTGCCTCCTCCAGTACCTCCTCCAGTGCCTCCTCCAGTACCCCTTACAGTACCTCCTCCAGTACCTCCTCCAGTACCCCCTCCAGTACCTCCTCCAGTGCCTTCTCCAGTACCCCTCACAGTACCTCCTCCAGTACCCCTTACAGTACCTCATCCAGTGCCTCCTCCAGTACACCTTACAGTACCCCCTCCAGTGCCCCTCACAGTACCCCCTCCAGTGCCCCTCACAGTACCTCCTCCAGTACCCCTCACAGTACCTCCTTCAGTACCCCTTACAGTACCTCCTCCAGTACCCCCTCCCATACACCTTACAGTACCTCCTTCAGTGTCTCCTCCAGTACCTCTTACAGTGTCTCCTCCGTTACCCACTCCAGTACCTCCTCAATTGCCGCCTCAAATTGCCACAATAAATATGAACATGTTACTAATTTAGATTATTAAATATGATAATAAAACTAATGATAATTACTGGTGATGAAATGGTTACACTGTGGCATCATTATTACGTAACATGATCTAACATATGACTATCATAGAATGGAGCCACATTACCAGATGTAAATTCCTGTCAAATTCTATCATGTTGGACTTGAAATAAACAATGTATATACATACATACAAACATACCCCCTCCATTACCTCCTCCAGTGCCCCTACATACATACATACATCATAGATACATGCTTACAATACATATATAGCTATATATACCCACATATACATGTATACATACATAAACATACATGTATACATACACACATACATACATATAAATACATACATTTATATGCGAGGAGATGCGAAAAGATGCGCACCCTAAAAAATGCTCGTGGATATTTGCGAAATATTTATGAGAAAAAAGTACTTATGCACAGCTATAGGGAGATGCGAGGGTGTATTTACGAGGGGATACGAATTTCGGCAGCTTATACACATGCTTCCAACTTACGAGAGACTTATTGCTGAGATGCGAGGACATACGAGGTTCTCGCAACCTTATACAACGGGCCCATAGGCACATATTTCTGCTGAGCATCTTGATTTTAATTCCTGGAGAACAATTTTTAGGCTGACGGTGCCTTCATAGAAGTGTTCTACATCAAGGTGGTAGGTAATTTCAAGTATTGTCTAAAGTCCTTCCTCGTGGGTAGAAGTTGAATTTTCTCCGGTAGCTTATTCCAGAGTGTTGAGAGTTTATATAAGTAGGATTTTTTTAGAGTGTTCAGTCCCTGGCGGTGTAATAGCCCAAGCCTCCTCACAGAATCCCTATCAATGACAGACATCGCTCTAAGTGTGAATACAAACATGTGGGTCCAAGGTCAGCAAGTATTTCATTGTAATATCTTACCTCTAGATATTAGAAAGGAGATTAAGGGCTTAACTTAACTAAGGCTAAACTTGGGCTATAGATTAAGAAACGGACATAGAAGAAAGATGAAGGTTATAAAGTGAAAGAAAACTAGACTACATTTAAGAAACTTTGTCGAAGGAAGAAAGATATTAAAACAAATCACTCCAAAATCAGAACAATTCAGGAAATCTATACATAACCGAATTACAACAAGCTGGAATAGATTACGCACGGTGGCCCACCGCACAATAGACCATCAAGCATTTAAAAATAATGCTAGAGCCATATACATCTGGAATGATGAATATTTTATATAGATTCATATGTATAATGTATGTGAATATTCATATTTACTTACCATGTCTTTCCTCCTATTGACCTTCCTCCTCCACCCCTCTCCACCCAATTCTCCCCCCCCCACCCCCCGGGAAAAACCTAATTCAGTTAATCATCATCGAGTGAATGTTGTCATTATTACCTTTTCAAATGCTAAGGCACCCATATTGTTGTTATCCTGTAATTTGAAAACTATTACTGTACAAAGGTAGAGAACCATTGCCAGTCCATGACTGAGATTGTATTGTTACTCTACTCACATGCATTGTAAGTACCACCAGGGGGGCTGGAATCCTCCCAATTGCTGGAGCGCTCCTCTGATTGGCTAATATATTAGCAATAAAAGTTTTCTAAATCTAAATCTCTAAATCTAGACTAAGCTGAATTGTACCTGGTAGAGTAAATTCCATGTGGAACAGTCTCCCAGAAGGAATTACAGTCGAAGATGACATAATGAAATTCAGAACCTCTGTTAAAAAATTGTACTATAACACTTTCATACGTACAGGTCGAATAGAATTATAAAGACTCAAAGTACTCTATAGGAAGAGTGACATGGTGACACAAGTCTATAATATGTTGTTTTCATTTTCTGTGCCTAGAATGTTGTAATATCTAATACAACATGGAAGTAGTGATGAGCATGCATTATTGCCTTAAGCTTGTAGAGTCATTTAATTTTTTGTATTTGTATTTAAAGATTTTTATTCAGACAAAAGCATTGTGTACAAGTACATTATATCTCAGAATTTGCTGATTTTCTATTATTTCATTGTTTCATAACTACTCATAATTTTAGTGACGATCTTGTTCACCTAAATAATAATAATCTGATATATGATTGACATAGACAATGTAAACACATTATAAGCACATACGATAGCTGTTAAAAACAAAACACCAGCGCGTAGTTCAATATCATGACAATCAATGAATTTTCTAATTAGTTTAAGACATTTAAACATTCCAAATAATGTATTGTCACGAGCAGAGATAAATTTTGTACTAACATACATATTCTAAATATTCTAGATATTCTAAAAAAACATTGGGTCTGGGATTGCCCAGATATTGCCACTCATTTTGAATGACACTAGGCAGATCTTTTTTATTTGGTTAGAAAACTCTTCCTTATACTCTCTTTTTTCCAGTATCTTACCCTCACCCTGTTAGGGTCCCGCATATCATATTCATGCGTCTGTCCAATTTCATTATCTTTCTCCACCCAGAATAAACATAAGCATCGTACTAACCTTCTATAACACAGGGGGACTAATCCACAACGATTATGTAATTCTACGTTTGTTATTCGTTGATTTTCCCTTATTCTAACATTACAAATAATTCGAAGACAGCTATTTTGTAAAAGCTGAACTGATGTAGTCTAAACAATGTGAAATTTTTATCATTTATTTTGTCAAACTAATAATGGTGAACGTGTATGAGCACGGCGCTGGTGGATGGTTATTTTAAGACATGTCTAAACTCTGTGCATATCATAAATATATGTCAACAGAGTCGATGTGATATATTGTTAGCACTTTGTTTAAATATTAGACTTCATTTGACTATTACTTGCTTGAGAATTTAAGTAAAATGTACTTGATAAAATCAGGCTATCCTGAGAAAATTTGTACTCAATGTATGGAAATGTGTATGACCTGAATAAAATACTTTCAAAATCAAAATCAAAGTATTAACGTTTAAAAAACACGTGGGTGGTGGTAGCAAGTCTTTATTGCCTTGTGTACATAAGTGTTAAATATCGTAAAGGATGCCGTAATCATTACAAAGTATGCAAGCTTTCTCCTTGATAGGAAGAATACAGTTTTTGTCAATGAGAGCTCTAGTCTTAATGTCTAAATTCTACCTCTCACCAGACGACGCAGATAAGAACTGGCTAAAGCAACATTCACATTTACCTGTTTGGTTAGATTATAAGAGCAGGGTCAAGCCAAACACCTAGATAAATATGAGTCGACATAATCAAGTTTAATGTTATTTAATTCAGCGTTTTCTCAAGATTATTTTGTATCACAAGAAAAGAATTTTTGTTCAGGAGGGGGTACATATCGCGAAGTCATCAACGTAAATCACCAGCCCTCCTTCTATTGATATTGCAGAGATGACAAAACAGCATCGGGCCTAACATAATTCCCTGAGCCACCCCAGCTTCCATCATAATGCCCTCAGACATGCCAATTAAAAGATGTTCTCTATTCGCAGTAGCTCCTAAAGAGACTAAGAAGATTGTCCCTCACACCAATTGATTCCAATTTCAACATTAATCTGTTTATGTTTAGGCTATTGAAAGCTTTAGAAATATCTAAAAAGGTAACATCACAATTTAACGAGTTGTCTTTATAAAACATGTAATGGCTTGGTCATCGAAATTGCCTTCTTATGTTCCATGCAGGTATTTGGTTTCTTGTGCTTGATTTTGTCTTAAAGATGAGGATTTATGATATTTTATACTTAAATTAAAAAACTTTTGTGATACATTTTATGACAATACGTCCAATTTTACATGAGAAGCAATAGATGGGTGACTTGACACCAAAAATCCAAGCTACAGACACTTGAACGTAGGAGGTTTTTGAATTTAACCGATAATGGGAATATTCTTTTAATCCTTTAAATTCATAACAGATTCAATTTTAGTTATAGAGACATGATGTATCATTTCAAAGAACATGTCATACATTTGATACATGTTTAGCTCTATCTCCAACAGAAACTTGACTGTGCTTCAAGTAATAGAGGCCTACTTCCTTTTGTCGCAAAAGCCCAAAATGACCTCATTTTTCAAAAGATGATTATTCTAAAACTATTGCATGCAGAATCAGGTGGCTAGTATTAATTATTAGATAATTATGTGCCCTACACGTGGTTTTATTTAACCTAAGATGTAAATGCATTATCCTCAGAGTTATTGGCAAAAAAACTAAAAAAGTCAGAAAAATTGGCGGCCATCTTGGATTTTCTCGGCAAATATAGGTCAGCGCAAGTGGCATCCACCATGAATTTAATCAGTGATGGTCAGGCTACCAATCCTGGGTGGATGCCACCCTCTAACATTCGTACCTCATAAAGTGATTTCTAATTAAGCCCCTTTTGAAATTCTGCCTCCAGTCTATTGTATGCTTTCCCGTGAATGATAAAAGTCCAAACACGTACATTATATTCAACCTTGCAACAGCTGCAATTCCGCACTGGAAAATTTAACAGAACGCAGATATTATTTATTAATATTATCCTCGGACTGGGGTAGATTATAAATGTATTTGATTGTGTAGTCGCAAAGAAGAATAAATCACAATTGGAAAATATATAAAATGATTCGTAAAAGTGAAGTGATGTTAGTGGCGAGACATATTAATAATGTCCACGATTCCAAATGGTCAGGAGAAACGCTCAGCAAACAGCAAAATGAAATAAAACTCACACAACAATATGTTCACTATTTTAAAACAAATGCAAGGACTGTAGATGTACTGGTGAGCATGGCAGGTGTATTTAGTAGAACTACTTTGTTACAGACAGACTAACTGACTTCTGATCCTGTCCTCTAACTAACTGACTGAGCCCCTTTCCCTTCTTACTGGGGTATATATACCACTGCTGCATTCATTATTAAATTAGACACATGTATTAAATCCAGCTTTGTTTGTTCTTATAGACTCATTCATTATGTATTACCTTAGACAACCTTCTCCGCCGTTGCAATCAGAACAAGAGAGAATGTTTAGAATAATACCAAGAAATCGTTTGAAAGTACACATACATAGATCTGTCGGCGGTAGAAGAGCTATGGGGATCAGTACAGAATTAGAACTTTAAATGTATTACTTTAACACCTTCTTGTCACCCTGTCATTCCATGGTAAACACACCAACACCAAACATGCAGCAAAACCACAACGATCAACCATATGTGGACCACCTTTATAATCTCATATCTTGACCACAATAGATACAGATAATGCACTAATGGGTTGAATTGTTCATTTTGTGATAAAAGCAACAAACTTTACACAAATGTACCTATGGGGGGTCTGATTAAAAAAAAGCCCGTTAGCTACTCAAATTTGCAAAATGGCTGCCGCCAGGGGGCGCTTTTATCCACCATTTTTTTTATGTTTCTGATGCTGGCGTCTAATATATTCATAATACAGCTTAGTCTATATTAAATCGATTGAAGGTAATAAAAAGACCTTTCCAATGATTTATTATACCTCTGGGAGGGATGGTATGGTAAGCCATATAGGCTACAGCATGGGAAAACCGTATTACCCTCTGGGCGATATTTACATATATCATATTTACCCCTGGCGGATTTTTTGTTGAAAAAATAGGCCCATGTTTGCATCCTTATTTTCTGTATTCAAAAAGATATTTTCGCGGAAAAAAGACTTGGTGTACATCGTAGGTAATGATATAATAATAATTATAATGATAAAGGGGTTGATCCACTATCCCATGAATGCCTTTATGGAGTGTTTATGGGTCGTTTATGGGAGCCCCCATCAGCACTCCTGGGCACAATGGATCAACGTCTCCAGGAACGTTCCTGGAGATTGAGGCCCAGGAACAGTTCCTGGAGTGATCAGGCCCATAAGGAGTTGTTAAATTGCGAATTTATTGCATATTTAAATAGAAAAATAGACCCGAAAATGAGTGAGGGGGACTGGAAGTGAGAAACTTTCCGAAAAGTAAACAAAACAGTATGGTGGACAGAGCTTGTTTTCCGACTCTGATTCCAATCGAATTTTTTGTATTTTTTCACCAAAAACATAGGGGGGAGGTAATAAATACAAAATTGACTTCTGGCAGTGTAAGAGCTGGTTATCTCCCTTGTGCTACATAATTTCGTCGGGTGCTACGCACCCTTATGAAATTACTACGCCCGCGGGAGATCACCTCTCACACAGCCAGGAGTCAATTTTGTCTATGTATTTTTGACAATTTTCAAGATGACCACCGTGGCTATTATAACCTGATTTTGAGGGTTGAAACTGTGCTAACTAGAGGCCTCTTTTTACATTATGTAGCCAAATGATATACTTTTTTCAGAACTAATACCACAAACAATACTTTGGTTTTGATAAATTCCAATATGGCCGACATTTTTCAAGCTGGCCGCCAAACATAGCCATACAGGTTTATACAGTATATTTTTTAACCTAACATCCTAAATACCCATTATACAGCTTAGTGTATATTAAACAAAGTAAAGTTCATAAATAGGCCTTTCAAATGATGTATAGTATGAAGAGATAAGTTAATATTGTTATTTTCTATGATTTTTAAAATATTAAAAGTTTTCCCCAGAACCAGATTGTAAAAGTAACCTGATTTTGAGGGTTGAAACTGTGCTTACTAGAGGCCTATTTTTACACTCATGGAGGCAAATGATACATTTTTTCTAAAACAAATACCACAAACAATACTTTGGTTTTGATAAATTTCAATATGGCCGCCATTCTCTCTTCCTCCTGCCGCTTCGCCCCCTACTTCTATGCCAGCATACCCTTCTCCTACCGCCTATTGATTGTTTGGCTTTTATTAGGATTTGCTTGAATCACGGAAAAATATAGATGAATCGTATACTTCTATGAGTTAATTTAAGTTCTACTTATATAATGTAAATTGTTTGCACTATATTGTATACAACCAAAGAAGGGGTCAGTAGTCAAACAATTTGAGGGATGTTCATTGTCTGGATCGTAAAAAGAAAGAGTAGAAATTGACCTTAACCTTGGTTGCTTAATTCAGCAATAAGATTAAGCTAGAACCGGTTGAACCCATGCCACTAGAAAAATGTATGAACTATCAAAGACAAATAAAGGGAACCTTTTTGCGCTTTTATCAACATATCAAGAATAACCATAACATTAAACAAACATTTATTGAAGTAGTAAATAGCTATATACTATTCAAGGATCAATGTAACCATACTGAGAAATGAGTATATGTTACAATATATTACAATGTTTGTAGCTGAATAAAAAATCTTTAAAAACAAATCCCTGTTAATAGAATAATTTCATCTACGAACATTCAGCAGTTCAGCCTGCTTCCACTAAAAAAACGAAGGAGATTACACCTCTTACAACAAAGTTATCAAATGAGATCAGATGTAAAGCTTATAGCTGAAAGGCGCAGACAAACCAGGCAGCATTTCCTGGAAAAATTGTATTTAGATGCCCGACCCCCAGACTTGAGCAAATAGGGAAATCCATCTATTATAAAATTCCTTTCTATTGGAATTCCCTGATGTCAACCTTCACTCAGCTGATACTGCGACTAAATTTTCAGACCTAGCCAGAAAAACAGCCATCTGCTCCGACCGCAACTTCTTATACTAAAAATCCTCCTGATATTGCTTAGTGCTTATTGATCGTGGCTATGCTCATAAAGTGCATCCCCCCCCCTAGGGTTCCTCACTTGGATCTGACTTCTTCTACACTCCCTATTTAGAAAATATGTCTAATAAATTTATTGTGAGTATTGGGAGTATTGTTACCTTTGCTTTATTAAAACCATTTCCAGGTTTCTTACCGGTCATAAACCGCATCTTTTACCAATACAATAAACATGTCATAATCTAAATGGTGAGGTAGCAGGGCATATCACTATTTCACATATATATAACTTTCTACATCGTCTGATTTTGAGAAGTGTTGTGCCAAATAGTTGTGAACTATTGGATTATCGCCACTATGAAGCAAGAGGTGCGAGGGTTTCTAACCCAAGAGCAACAAAGGGCATTCTTTAGCATGTGGGTGACAACAAGGGGATTAGTATAGCTTCACAAAGCACATACTAATATAAGGATTGCTTTGAGCTGTAATTATGGTGTATTCGGCGAATACAGGTATAAATCAACAGAAACGTACAATGAAGACGGCGTACGTATTGCTTGATGTAATCAGCAGTCGCCATATAATTTTGTTCTCAACTAAAGGGGCGCGAGCTCTTATTCTCTGATAAATTGAGATTCTGCCAATTTCCTCAACATGGAACTTTCCTGCTTCTCTATTAACTTTACAGTCTTCGTCTGTGTTACAAGACTTCAGCTTATATTGCATTTCGCATATTTCAATACCTTCAACAGCTGTGAATCTCTCTATATAAACTATTGTAAATAAATCCAGCTATTTTTTAAAAATAATTTTATTTGGCAGAATTTTACAGGTGGGATATGCCTCATCTCCAAATTAAAGAAATATACACGTTTTAAACATTTGACAAGTTACATCAATATAGATCTTTTTTTTACCTTACTTAATAATCTTAGATTTTTTGGTCAATCGTCACCCAATACCTACAGTAAAGTATATATATATACTCCTTGTTAGGCAGTTTACCTATGACAATTTCGTATTGTGTGATTTATAGGATTATGAATGTGGAGTGGTTAGGGAGCAGTAATATAATGAACAATAAAAACAGGTTACTATTCAACCAGTGTAAAATAGCGCATGTTGAAATATATAGGAAGGGCATGGGCACCCCCTAGCAATACGAGACAAGCAGATATCCCAAAGCTAATTTTAATCCAAAAAACAACAAAGACATGCAATTACTGGCAAATTCAGTTCGAGTGAGCGGGAATAACATTCTGGCAAACTTACATTTATTGATTTATTGGCATTCACAGTGTGGTAGGTTTTTATTCCTCAGATTTGAAATAGACATTGTTTGCTTAGTTTTGTTGTTTGCACATATTTTTTAACTTTCCCCACTAAACCAAATTTTAGAAATTAAAACTGAATTCCCACGACATTAACACGCAAGCTGTAACTTTGATCTTTGCTAAAAGACAGACGAAGTCTGTGTGCAATTTTTGGAGGTTCATATATATGACCCAGTCACATGGCTATATAACCATCGATCTGATAATATAGAAACCGACAGCAAACATTGATTCTCTTATCTAGTATATTGTACCTTTTAATCCTATCTTCTCTCGTTACGATGATATCGATCGCCTAGCAATGCTGCACGGTTTGAGAATGGAACCCATAGTCATACAAAATTATATGTCAGCTATAAACGTGGTTGTTGTTACTTTTATTTGTCATCAAAAGAGGGGACACAGTCAGTGAGTCTAACCAAAGAGCGTTAATCTAATATTACATCCATTATAACTTATTGGTGGACAACTACACTATATTTAATGACCAATTTATGAATTGAATTCGATTTAAAAAAGAATCCTTTCGACAAACAACATACAGCCATTTTTGTGGGCGATATACGCATTTTAGCGTTGCGTATTAAATCATATAATTACGGACTAAATAACCTCATATTTCGCAATAGCTCATGATTCTACGATGACATCTGAATAGAAGTAATACAATTTAATGTTGTATGCAGTCTAGGGAATGTTTGCAATCCCTTGGCTAGCTGGTTGCTAGGCTCACGCTCGCTGCGCCACCTATAGTCACGTGACTTCACAATTTCCCCACCACCTTTGTCCTGGCGTAAGAAGTGCTTCAGCCCGGCTTCAGCTTCAGCTAGCTTCCAATCATACGCAATTGAACTTTGTTCGGGCGATGATCTGAAGCTATATTGGGTCAGATTTTCAAGAAATATACAATTCACCTTCACCAATCTTCTCAAATAACCCAAATTTTGGACGAAAATAAAGTTTAAAAGACAGTTCAACCTAACTAAACCGATTGCTAGAATCAATGTAATGCCGGATATTCTCGAACTTACCTAGTATTGACCAAATTTCAGTCTAATTTAGAAGAAGTTAATAAATGTGTACAGCTGCCAATTGTACATTTTCTGAATATCTGACCCATGCATATATATAGCAGGGAAACGTATTTGATCTTTCCGTGAAATAAAGGCACAACTCATGATTTCTGAAAGTTTGGCGACATCACAATGTAGCCACACATAAATCACTATAGTGGATTCCGATTTAGACAGGCGACTTGCATGTTGTCGCTCATCTTGAGTCACTCACCATAGTCGCCACACTTTAATCTATGTCGCTCAATGAAAAAGATATTAAATGATTTCTAGAATTGTGTATAGTCACTCACTGTTTTTAGGCGACAATGGATTTAGGCCTGAAAACATTGTGGGTGGTGACACCTGGATTCTAAAGTGGGAACTACAGTCTCCGGTTGACAGGATAATTTGACGACGATGCTATAGTCAGTATCACTAAAAAAAACTATCATATATTTTAGAATATGTATGGCTATTCTAATATTCGTTTCGGCGATCGTTTAGGGAGAAATAAATGAAGAAGTAAAGACATTTCCTTGCTTTCATTGTAGATATATTCAGGCACGATGTTGGTACCGGTACAATAGTACGGTAGAGCAAGGCAAGAGTGTCCTCTCTATTAAAACAATGAAAAGAATAAATTATCAAAAAAATGTACTTGAAATAAATATTTCGGTATATGCTGATGATACGGCCTTAACGGTCACTGGAGAAGACCCACATGAGTGTATTAGAGTTAGCCAGCTAGCTGCAAATGAGATTTCCATTTGGATGCAGGCAAATAAATTAAAGATAAACACTCAGAAATGCCAACTACAAGTACTGGGATCGAATTTAAGATTGAAAAGGATCAACTTTGTCACTCTAGGAGATGTTTTTATAAATGGCCATGCTATTGAACGAGCCAGGACAACTTGTACGTTATTTGGGTTTCTCTATAGATTCTACCCTTAACTTTAACCAAACACTTTATTAAAAGTAAGAATTCGATTCAGCAGAAAACAAACTTGGAAAACTTAGGGGTAGTCTAAATAAAGAAATTGCCACGACGATTGTTAAAGCCCATGACAGTGTTGTCACTGGCTGAGAATGGAAACTTCTTGTACACCCTGGCTAATTCAGTATATATGTTAACAAACTACAGAGTGTTTTGAACAGGGCTGTTTGACTCGTTTTTTTTATAGAAATATAAAGGATTTGTCAACAGAAGAAATGAGAAACAATCTGGGTATTGACACTGTAAGGAAGCGAGGGATAGGCCTATAGCCCTTCTGGGCCAAATGTACAAGTTTAAAGACATGGAGGACAGAATTCAAATAATGCCTAGAGAAACTAGATTGGCCCAAGGTATCAACCTTATACAGCCACACTGTCAAAGTGAGAAGTGTAATGACTTCTGAGGGTTAGTTCTAGTGTGAGTCGACAAGGCAATGTGTGGACGGTTCAGACATTTATTCTCATGAGGTAAGTACCAAGGTCAAGGTCGTATTGCCTCGAAGGCAGAGTATAAACAAAGGGTCAGCTGAGATATTACAAGAAGTATAATAAATCACCTCATGTAAAAGGTCCTAAACTCTGGAATCGGCTGAGCAAATATACTAAAGACAAATCATGGCCTGCTCTAAAGAGTTTTTTAAAAAAAAGATGACAGGTGGAGAGACTGAGCCTATGCTATCTAGTAATTATCTGTTGGGTCCCCTTATGTACCATGCTATTTTGAACATATGATGGAATGTGAATGAATATGATTGAGAGCTAATGAGCAATTTAGACTTCTATGAAGTCGAATCGTGGTACTACGGTACCGACTCACAGTGTACGTCTATGTTAAAGTGACACATATCACTGAGCTCTCGATTTGGGGAAAGTTTGCCTGAATTTCAACTATGTTCTAGATTAGTATTGGTAATGTTTACTCGGGAGCATTAATGTTTTAAATACATTTATTTCCTGTATTTAAGAGTTTAACACTCGAATTTTGTAGGGTGCCATAGGCACCCTAACTCAACAGTCAGACCCAAGTCGGTTGGTAAGGGAATTTCCCCGACGCCTCTTATCATAATTGGTTAAGTGATAACACCTGGATGGGACAGGGTATGTCAGTATGTACCTCCTGCCTCGCTTGTACTTCACACCCCTTCACCATGCACTGGGGCAGCTCCTTATGGTCAAGTTACTTCTCTCTCAGATTTGAATTCCCCAATGGAATCTCTGCCACATTCTTCATTAACAAATATCAATTAATCTAAGGAATATATAGAGTTGGTATTCCACACAAATGTTCTTACTTGTGCAGGTCATCGAAAACTACAAACATATTTCTAAATGACATATAGTCAAAATAGTGATCTTAGCCACTTTAACGACTTAGGTTTTTAGCTGCGATGTTGTATTGATGTATTTTAGAAGCCCACAACAAAATTTTAGAAAATGGAAGAGTACAAGGTTAGTGTTTAAAAACTTTATTTCGCCGCTGACTGCTATTAAATCACCCTTTTGTATAAGCTCACTTACTCCTAGTAATAACACTAGGTGAAGACACCAGCAGCTATATGAACATACCGCATATATTGTATATTGGTAAAGGTTGACACCAGATGGAACTCGTATTCATGAAGAGATATGTAAGTTTAAAAGTAACTGTTGTTAATCAGATTCCATACTATTGAATGATATATTAAATGTTTAAAATTTATCCTAGATGTATGATTACTTTTGGTTTTGCTTGGCAATGAGAACTATGACGGTAATGTGAAACTTCGCCAATAAAATTTATTAAAAAAATTAACATTCACATGAGGTTTTATAGCATAACTCAGATCGATTAACCTCGAACAAGCTAAATTACTGGGCGACGTTTCTCCAGCTTTCTCTGGACCATTCTCTGGCTTTCTCTGTCGCCAAGGGCGTCTCCACATACAGTACATATAAAGCTAAACTGGCATTTACCATAGCATCTGTTAATGAACCTTTTTAAACCTATTATGACGAAAGCGATTTTTCTTTGATTAAACAAAAACTATTCAAATTATATTTTAACATATAGAAAGCCACCAAATAGGGAACTTCATGGAAGGAAGTATTTCATACTTAACTAAAATGTGGTTCGTGCATTCCATGGCCAGTCAAAGCTAGTCAAAACTCAGTGCTGGGCGATGCCACAAAAACAGTAGGAAAATACCATTCAAGAAATGATTTATATCATTTTGTAGGCCTATAAATTGTAAATCAAAGTGAAACAAGGTAGAACGTCATATATAGGTTAGCATATGTGTCAAAAGAAGAAACGAATAAAAAAGATGATTAAAACCATGACGTGCATCTGTAGTGCCATGTTTTAACCTTACTTTCATTATACTACTTACATCTTGATTTAATATAGGTTTACATATACGCGCATGTATTCCTTGCGCCTTGCGCATATTATTTCTATCTTCTATTATGTATAGAGTGGCCACAAGGTGGCAATGAAAGCCAGTCTACTACATTTTATTCTCACCTAATTCTTGTATAGCTAGGTATCTACTCACAACTAGACGGCCGGCATCCCATCGCCTATGTTTACATAGCGTAGCTATTAGACAGAACATTTCGAATGATGCCTGTAAATCGGGTCTCTCGTATAATACTAGGGCCCATCAAGGGGATCTGCGTTTTCCGATGTATTTTCCCCGTAAAACTACACTATTATCACTGTATATCTACATAAACGATGTCACTCTACAACTTGGACAGAATGAAATGTTTCATACGGCCTTATTTAAAAAAGAACCAAAAAGGTGTTTACCCGTACCTTCTCATGGTGTATTCCGAATAGTACCGAATAACTACCTATCAACCCTCTACCGTTGGTCAGGCTCAGCAGAGCATGACCAACGATGTCAACATAACAATCGAGAGGGTGGGTGGATGCGAGAGGGTGGGTGGGGGTGGGGAGGCTATAGATCCTGAGCACAATAATCTTACTAAACTAACCAGCCAAACAGTTACACGGTACACCACCTTGGCGATATGCTTCTGGATGGCGGTGTAAATCACTGAGGACCGCCCCACTGCCACCTAGCCACTAACTGCTCCACTTTGGCCACCGGTCACTTTCCTCACTTCCTTTTTTTCATTCTATTCAATAAAGAGGTGATTCTATCGCCGGCTCAAGGCATCCCCCATGTTTTGGTTTACGTCCTTCATAATTTACACCTTATTCTTACCTTTACAACACCTTTTTTATTATGTACCAAAATATACCATCTCTAGATATCCACCGTCTAATAAAACAGAGTAATTACAATATAAATTCTTCTAATTGTCTTTATTTCTCCTCCCCTGCGTTTACCGCGGGCAAAAATTTCGCTCTGGGCACATTTTAAAACAGTTTCGCGGAGAAAAATTTCGCGCTTGAGTGCCTCCACGCTATAGAACTGATTATGTGAGACTCTCAATTCGCGGAGAAAAAATAATGTTACGGTGCCAGACATTATTTCGCGGAATTCCTGGTTCTTTAGCCCGCGAAAGTTTTTATCTGCACATATACAAATGTGGGACAGTGGCGTCCCCTGCATGTGTTCATATTCAGTAACTATAGCGCTCAACCCTCTCACCTGATTTCTTTTGTTTTGGCATGCTTTACGAGTATAAACTTAGGGCGGATCATACTGTCGTGGCCCCAGCTGCATTCATGTGCTGTCCATCTGTTCAAGCACGGGCTAAGAATGCAATTGTCATTTATTTGTGAAATGAAAAAAACCTTCGGGGTCCTTTAAATAATAATAATGTTCCCGTTTAAGTTTACCCTATTCTAGCTTAATATGATATCAATAATTTCTTAATAGGATATCAATAATTTCTTCAAAGAAAATAACTTCTTTAAAGAAAATAAAATGCAATGGTAATTATGTTGTGTGGTAATATTCCAAGTGGTTCTTTTCTTGGGTGGTAGCTTTCCTATTGTAAGTAGTATTCCAGATCGTAGATATTCAGGTGATAGTGCTGGATGGTAGCTTTCCAAGAACCGGATAAATCCCAGGTATAACAAAACCCATCACAGGATCAGCGCATATATATATCATATATAATATATGTGATCCGTTTTAGGAAAATAAGTCATAAATCGCAAAATTGATATTTTTCAAAGTGTTTTTTTCACAAGATCCCTTTATTGAAATGTTCTGATATTTAGAGGGTTTAGCACTTATAGTCATATTAATCCATGTAACAAATTTCGGGACATTGTATTAAATATATCCTAGCGTTTTGAAGGCCTTTGTATGGAGTATTATTTAGTTACTTTACTCATAATTACCCATCCAGAAACATTGCAAACTTTTTTCCAAAAATAAAATATCAAACATAAAATAGAGAAATACTTCTTAAATGTCCTTCATGTTTATTATCATTGGAATCAGCTTGATCTCCTCTTTGCAAATATGATGATATCTCAAAATCCATATTTTGTTCAGCAATGAACAATAATCTGGTCTAGAGGTATACATAGAGAGAATATGGAACAACCAAAACATTAGAAAAAATGATAAACCTATCAGAAATGATGACTGGTTAGAGTGTGGAATCGAAATGATAGGTGACTTGTTAAATAACGACAAAAAATTCATGTCGGTGAGAGAGTTAAATTCGAAATATGACACATATTGTGATGTAAGTGATAGATTGAGGCTGGTGGCTGCAATTCCCAGAAAATGGTTGCACATGGTAGCAAGAGAGGATTTTGTTGTACCTAAAAAAAATTACATAATACCACTGAGGAAGGAGACAACCCATCTCCGAAACATGTATGGTCGTGAATGAATAAACAATAACAACAAAACTTTCTCTCTCAGTGTCTTATTGGGTATTGTGTTAATCTTATACCATCCAAAATTACATAATGTTTAAAATAAATGACAAACTGTTAAAGATCGAAGAGTTAAAAACAAAAAATGTGTATGATGAACTGGTTAAACAGGCCAACCCGGATTATGAGAAACTGGAAGGTTGGGACATCTTACTCAGAAATGAGCAGTTTGTAGGGTCAGAAAAAGTGTGGAAGGAGAAATTTATGATTCCATTCCAATGTAATAGGGTACCGAAATGGCAATCACTTCAATATAGAATTCTGCATAGAACGATTGGATGCAACAGCTACCTAAGTCAGATTAGATTTAAAAGAAAAACAAGCTGTGAATTTTGTGGAGAGGAAGACACAATTTGTCATTTTTTTGTTACATGTGATGATCAAAGCTCTTTATGGGAGCAGGTCAGACTTAGGGTTGACGTTTCCCCTCAAATACAATATTCCGGAAAACACTCTATACCTCATCAGGGAACACTTACAGGTTTACTTACAGGTTTACTTACAGGTCCCTCTCTGGCTAATAGGTCTTATAGGACCTCTGGTGCCAACACAAACTTTTTCAGATGGATACATATAGTATATGATGCCGAGACGATTAGTTTAATGGTAAATCAATGGAGTAACACTAGAGGGCACTACCAACACCCTCCTCTCCCTATGTAATAACTATTTCATTATTATCATTATCTCATTCATTATAAATCACTAAATTCCAAATTTATCTCGATGTTTTCTATACCAACCTCTCGTGATTGATCAATGACTATAGGAAATCTCTGTGTATCTCAATGTATGCTTTACCATTTTATACTACCTTACTTATGTCATGCTATGTTCTGTTTATTCACAAAGGGAAAATAAACAAAAGTGAGACTTTACCAACTCCAGTGTTGCGTCAATGTATGTACCATATATTCCTATGCCATTTATTCTCCCATTAATTCCATAATCCATTATACACACAATAGCGCCTATGCCCCTCCCTGATAAGTGATATGAAGAAGATGATAAGAAGGCTTGGGACATTAAAGTTTTATTTTTTATAAAAGTTTGTTTGGTTTAATATAAAATATATAAAATGTGAATTAAATGAAGATAAATTAATTGATGAGTGAATACATTATGATGATGAATTTATATAAATGTAAAAATTGATGATTGAGATGTGAAATTGAGATAGGAGATGATATTAATGCTGATGAGGGAGGTGGAGAGTTAATAAAGAGGTGTGGCGCCCATGCCCCTCCCTGATAAGTGATATGAAGAAGATGATAAGAAGGCTTGGGACATTAAAGTTTTATTTTTTATAAAAGTTTGTTTGGTTTAAAATAAATTATATAAAATGTGAATTAAATGAAGATAAATTAATTGATGAGTGAATACATTATGATGATGAATTTATATAAATGTAAAAATTGATGATTGAGATGTGAAATTGAGATAGGAGATGATATTAATGCTGATGAGGGAGGTGGAGAGTTAATAAAGAGGTGTGGACGGGTGGGGAAATTTGAAGGAGGTCCGTAGTGGTGGACGGTGAGAAGAGAAGTGAGGTTGGTTGGTCTTGAAAAGGTAGAGGTGGTGAGTGAAGGGGTTATAAATAGTTAGTTGATTGTTTTGTTTATGGGGGAGGATGCCTATGCATATATAGCTACAAGCCAATGCATTCAATACTCAAACTCTGGTCTGGCGATTTGGGCTATGGTAAGCGACCTCTCAGTTCGGGGGAGTCTGACGTCGATGGAAAGAAGGTACCGCACTGTCTATTATATTAGGGACAGTAGATATATAGATATATAGTCGATGACGCCGAGGGTCACCTGTCCATTTTTTTCAGATTCATATACATACATACAAATATACCAACATTTAATAGGAGCTACTCTTGGTTATGTATGATTACGCTTCAGATTCCCATTTTTATCAACTTTAATAATGTAGGCCTAAAATGTCGATTATTCGCATTTTTATACATCAATTCCTTGACGAGCAGTAAACATTTTGTTTGCTCAACAAGTTCTGTCTTCTTGATATAACAGATATTATATACCCCTGCAAGGATACACTCGGCGGCACATGCTTCTAGGATTTGAAGGTTCTTTATGTTTCTGCTCTGAGTGCTATACACGCTATTCTGCCGCATATATAATACAACCTAATAAGTGTTACGCAACGGGTATGGCGGCAACCCGGAGAAATAATGAAAGTAAAGCGAATTGCAGTGGTCAGACGGGAGGTCAGGCGCATGCTTTCACAGTGAAACCCTCGCAAGGCAACTCTTGCTGTTATAAACAAGACATATCCGAACATGTTCCATATACCTGTGCTCACCTAGCTGTAAAAGAAACCCTACGGACAGTAGGCAACAGACAAGGTACGATTTCCTTACTCTTTTTGACGAGTGTTCTGCATACAGTAATTAATAATTATGTGGGATTCGATTGATTTATGAATCTGATAATATCAATATAATTATAATGCTTAATACACATATAGTGAACTGTAAAATTCGGAGAGGAACTCTTGATATAATCATGAAGTTCTTTTAAACGCACAAAATACACTACACTATATGCATAACAACATGTACGTCATATATACATATCTATACACATTGGTGTAGTACTGTTATGTAACACACAAACACACACACATATATATTATATACATACATTGGTGTAGTTCCAAAACAGAACGAGTTAATATAGTCTCGTTGTTCTAACGTAGAGTTATTGGATATGTAATTAGTGTTAAACCACGAGTGGTTTAATGGGAAGAGGTTCAATCAACCGATGCGTTATTAATAACGTTGCCGCCTACATTCAAACATATCTATGACTTTGAAATGTTCCTTTGTAGAGCGTTAAAGGTAGTTATAACAGTTAACTTGTTGGTTTCATTCCCTTAGAATATCACACTCGTTGATACACTCGTGCGATATTCACGCTCCTTCAGACGACTCGATATATTTCTATTCTTTTTAATTTAGAATATTTATACAGCGTATCAACAATTATAATATGCTTAAAACTAGTCATGTAACCGGTACAATGTCTGGTTTGCAAAGCAGGTCTGCTTCAGTGATATGGGCTCACGGGTAATATATTCGGTTAAGAATTCCATGGTGTTCCGCCCACTGCTGCCTCTAACTACCATTTAGTGCTATCACAGGTTCTTTCTATTAAAGCTGCATTCTCAGCTATTCCGACAAACACAATCCTCTCAAATTTTTGGTCAAATGACCTTTAGATGGTTTGGAAAAGAATGGAACAAAAAGTAGAAAATGTGGAGCTTTAACCATATGTAATTTTGTATTAAACTGAATGAATTATTTGAACGAGATAATGAATAGCCATAATAATTATGGCATGATGATAACTGTAAAGTAATGATACTAGAAAGAACAATAGATTTCAATGATATTTACATAACTGGTTTAATTCATACGGGCTGTTTTGTCCCCAATCTGAAAGGATATCTATGTGAAATAGGAAAAATCCCAAATATCCAAGGCTTTTTCTTCTCAGGACTTTCCTGAGAAGTAGGAGGTCGATACCCATTATGTCAATCATCTTTATCGTTTCAATCCAACATAAATGTGTTAGCTGATTGTGGGGTAACAATCAGTGTGAAATCATCTGTCTGATCAGTTCGCATGTTTGCAGAAGGCTTATCTACGGTTTATCTAAGGCTTATCTATCAGAAGGCTTAAAGTACCATGTACCACCCATTTCTCACCTCCACCACTCCATCCTGCCCCCCTCTGGTTATTACATGATAATACAAACCAGGCCTGCCCCTCACCAAGTCATGGTTGGTTGCCCACTCCCTCCCTTGCCTTCCAGCTTCCTCCCTCCCTCCCTCTCTCCCTCCCTCCCTCCCTTGCCTTTCACCCATTACCCCCATCTCTCTCTCTCTCACTCTGAGTGCTGTTTTAGTGCATTCTACTTATTTTAGAGAGATGCACATACAAAATTTCTTACTTTTAATGTCCTGAAAAACCCAAAATCATAATTACTTTAACAGACCTTTTACTGACCTCAGGAACCCTGTATATGGCATTATATGTGATGTGTCACAGAGAAATGAGTCACAAGTCGCAAAAAATAAATTTTGAGATTTGCCCCCTGTTGTGCACAATCAGCTAACAGGTTGCAGACTTAACGACTTATCATGCATGACAGCTGCAGAAATAAGGGTAAACTTAAAGTACAAAGTAAATGTGTCAAGAGTTGAATTGAATAAAGTTATATCACAAAGGTTAATTGAATAAAAGTAAATTTTAGAAAAAAACATTCTAAATTTTACAAGAAAGTTACAAACTATTTAGCCTAGCCTAGCTACTACTTTTTTGTTTTAACAACTTTTTTTTTATACCAAAGACTTTTTTTCAAGTCTTTTTTTTACGACCAACGTTTTTTTTCGACCAACTTTTTTACGACCAACTTTTTTACGACCAACTTTTTTTTACGACCAACTTTTTTTACGATCAACTTTTTTCAACCAACTTTTTTCAACCAACTTTTTTCAACCAACTTTTTTCAACCAACTTTTTTTACAACCAACTTTTTTTTACAACTTTTTTAGTTTTGATGCTTTACTTTCTAGATTCATGTCAGTTGTAGCCATGAAAACATAGCGTGTATAAGAAGGGAGGGGGAATCCTTAAATCTACTTTACATCAAACTGAAACCCCTTGCCAAATTTTCCTTCTAACAGGAACAAAACTTTGATATGTTTTGGGTTGAACTTCTTACTGATACTAATGGCCCTTGGGCCTTGAATTAAGAAAAAGAATGTAACTATTCAATCGTAAACGGTCAGTGTGCCTCTCTACTGGTGCCTGGAGGGGATCACTAGGAGCATGTTGGCCAATGTGTACTAGGGCAGGGGCCGGGACAGGGTGGTCAAGGGGCAAGGGGTGCTGAGTGCGTGGCTAGGGACGGAGCGCCCTGTTGCTTTAACATAAAACTACATTATTCAAAAAAACTACAATTCAGATTTTGTTCAAATGCTGGGAATGCTTGGAAAACAATCTATACTATATTGTCTTTAAAATTGATGCTTTTTCAGCTGTATAATGTACTTAAATGTTCGGGGAAAAACTCAACCTCTCCAATGTTAATCCAATGCACTGGAACAAAGTGACGGGTTTCTGACCCGTCACTTTTAGTTTCTCACCTGTCCAACGGCAGTGCTAGTTCTCAGACTTCGGTGTATAGACCACCTTTGTATTGATGGAAGTCCCTGAAGTGTGGACTATAGAACGGCAGTGTTAAAACTCCATAGAGGGTGGCGCCACCTATAGTACCTGGCGGAGTTAAGTGGGTAAACTTCTGGTTCAATGTAGGCGCACTTAATACCTGTTTTGCAAGGCATATTTGATTAAAATAAATAATTGTACAGGTTGGTAAACCTTCCATTTTGGTATTAATAAGTTGATCTGATCAAATCGCGTCTAAAAGCACTATTACCCTCGGTTTGGTGGTTTGTTGTGGTCTGGGTGGTCATAGACACTCAAGGGCAAGCCCTTGAGTGTCTATGACCACCCAGACCACAACAAACCACCAAGCCCTTGAGTGTCTATGACCACCCAGACCACAACAAACCACCAAACCTCGGGGTAATAATGCTATGATGTCCCCTTTGGTATATCTAGAGACAAAAGGGGTGTGCCAGGGGTGAAATATAGTCACCCGATCTGGAATTAGGGATCCCTGCAGGAGGACATGGCTTTTTATGTAGGGGAAATAGGAAAAAGGTGCAGGGATATACTTTTCTGCGGTGCATATCTCAGGGAAATAGTCAAATCCGCCCGGAAATAGGAAGTGAGGATTTGGAAAAGAATTTGTAGTATGGGAAATAGCTTGTACCAAAGAGGAAAAGACTGTACCGATTTCGTCATTGGTACATATATATATGTCTACTTTGGGACGCAACACGGGCCATTCCATTATCTTCCTAGACTATATATATATGGAGAGTAACAGATCCTGAGAAGTGTTGCACTTTCAATAACATGGAATTTTAAAATGAGTGGTTTGTTGGTTCCCCATGTGAGGGATAACAATCCCGGTTGCAATCATGTATAAAAGAGTTTAGATTTGCCCTATAATCTTTGTTCAGAGGTATATGAATAAACAATACGTGTTATATCCATTTCAGACGCCGACAACAATACAAACGAATGCAAAAGAATTCAAGACGTGCACACAATCAAGCTTAAAAATTCTCCAATACAATATAGAGATGGGTCCACAGTGTAAACTAATTTGCGTCATTGGAGGACGGGCATTCTACGTAAACTTTAAGAAACTTGCCATCCTCCTTCTCTTGCTTACTTCCTTACTACTCATGGTGCTACTTATGTCAACCACCCTCAAGATTCAAGCTAACAGAACACGCGCGGGCAATATGGCGCGGGCATTTCTCAATCTGCGTTCAAACGAGCCTGCCCCTACGCTCTGTGACAATTGTTTTCATTATAACCACACGGATTTGATCGATCCCGTTAATGTGTGCAGTGGAGAGTCTGAGATCTTCATGGTCATAATGATAACAACCGTGCCCCTCGCTACATCTGCTCGAACAGCCATCAGAAGCACATGGGCTTCCCATACGCACAACAACACTGCTTCTGTGAGACATGTCTTCTTGTTCGGTCGGACTCACAGTAAAAAAGCACAGAGTATTCTCATGGCCGAATCTGTCAAGTACGGAGACATATGGCAGGGGGATTTTGATGATAATTATTATAACTTAACGATGAAAGTTGTGGGAGCTCTTAAATGGACACTACGCTCGTGCCCCCAAGTTAAATTCATCATGAGGACAGCTGATGACTGTTTCATTAATATACCTGAAGTAAAATACCTTTATTCCATGAAGGCTAACAGTTTAGGAAAATCATTATCTGGACAGTGCATTGGGGCAGTCAATAAACCAATTCGAAAGAAGAATAGCCGGTGGTATGTCACTGAGGAAGCGTATCCTCGTTCGGCCTATCCCCCATACTGCATTGGCACTGCTTTTGTTCTTTCCAGACAGTTCACGATACAATTTCTGACTGCATCTAGGAATGTTCCCTTTTTCAAAATGGAGGATGTTTATTTTGGACTTGTTATTGAATATATGAAGGTGAATCCAATCAACATTCCGGGATTCAATATGTTCTGGACTTTAGTACGACAGGTGCCAAATACCTTGTGGTACACTTTGCATTATGTAAAACCAGAAGACATGAAATCTATCTGGAAAATAGAAAAGGGAAGATATGCTGCTAATATGGAGTTTCACGCTAGGAATTAAGCTATTGAAGGGTTAGGAGTGCATATATGTCGTGTCTTAACCATCCTCCCTATAGGCAGGCCCTGTACTCCGCGACCAGTTTCTACGTACTAGGATGGAGTAACTCATTGCGGAATAGAGGGCCTGCCTAGGGAAGATGGTCTTAATGACGAATATTTTATATAAGTATACCTGAAACATCAAGCGAAAGAAAGATAGAATTACCCTTGTGTATTATCTAAAGGTGTCAAATTGTTATTACTAGTCACATGCAAAAATAATTACTTAAGACACTCTTGTAGCGAACTCAGCAGTCAATGACTGAGAGGTAGTAAACCTACATTATAAATACAAAAATTGTGCTAATGAGGTGCCCGAAGACCTCCCTATTGTTCGGAGAAATCCTCGATTGGCAGCTAGTCTGCAAATAAAAGTATACCAAACCAAAACGGGAGAGAGAGAGAGTGGGTGGGGTGGGGTGGGTGTGTGGGGGGTGGGGGGGGTGGGGGTGGGTGTTTGTGTGTGTGTGTGTGAGGGGGGGGGCGGTATGCCTGTGTGTTTGTCAAAGTGGGGAGACGTGGGTGGGGGGGGGGGGGGGGATGGGGCTGATCATTTATCTGTGATAATTATGACCTTTGAAGACCCAGCTATGTACCGGTATACTTTGAAATGAAATAAATTCCAATCAAAATGCGTGTCCATGGACTTATGATTTATATCGATAATACAAAGTTTGGATTTCATCGGGGGATTATTACCTTCGACTCTTTCAGCCTAATTTAACCTGACAGTGGTTTTGACTATTTGAATATAACACTAGTTTCTAGGGTTAGTTAACTCCATTTTGCAAAAGTATGATGAACTGGAGCGCGTCGAAACGGAAGCCCCAATTAAATATCTGTACTTGGATGATAGTATTATAAAGACGTTAGTTCTATTATATCAAACGTTTAACTTTATATAGAGGAGATTATAGCGACGTACAGATTTTCCACAAAGAGACTTTCCATCCTTTCATGAGCAAAATAAATCTGCGCTAACCTAGCTAGTTTCCCTACAAATAGCATTCATTTGACCTTCGGAAATATCAAGACATATTGGCCAATATATGATATGTGGATTTTAGCCAGCAAAAAGTGCTTCCATGGTGTCAGAGAAGTATCATTCAGATAGTGATCCAGGTTCCGCTATTATGGATGCCAAAATATCAATAAATACACACCACAACCCACTATCTCAGGCTCCCCCAATACTTTGTTGCAGCATAAACTCAAGTATTAAGTCCCTCCTGTATATTATTCGTATTAAAATGAACAAGTGTAAAGTCAATCATTTTAAAGATGTACGTGTTACTATAAAATGTATATATCCAGAATCTACCCGAAAATATCTACCATAGAAAATAAATAATTTCAGGTATAACTAATAACTATGAATTTCAATGTAGACATGCAGATGATTAGATTTGTGACCCGCCGAGGGGAAAGGAGGCTCCGCGCGGGAGTTATAGTTCCTGGTATTCCCGCTAGGAGTCACAACATGTTCATGACGTCACTGTCACAAATGTTTATATTAGTAATTCTGAGAGGCAGGTAACTTTGAAAGTCTGTAACTTCACTAATTTTTGGAGTATCAACAAATTTCTTTCACTTTTATAATGCTCATTTCCCCTTCTGTACATCCCTGTCATTTAATTTTTTTTCTTTTTAATATTTATTTTTTGTACATGTGATGTGTCACAGGAAAATGAGTCACTCCCCAAACTTATTTGAGGTCATCTACTGAAAACTGACATAACTTTACAAAAAAGCCCATATCTCGGCAAATTCTGGGAATTCTCAACTATTTTTTTCGGTTATTGACTCAGGAGGACATGCAGATTCAGAATCTGTAATAAACCCAAATTCGAAAATTTGGCCCTGGAGTCCCCTTTCTGCTTGGCTGGTCACATTTAGATTGAAGCTATTTTCTTTTCATAAAGAGCATTACATCACGTGATGTTATTTTCAGCAGATCCTGATACAAGTATGATCTAATATATATAACATATTTTTTCAATGGACTACCAAGCTGGTTGCTAGGGATATTCCAGCCAGCAGACACACACAGCAATGCTGACCATCACAGTGGACGGAGGTTGTCTTTCTCTGGTCGTTTTTTTTTTGTATTATATTAAATTCGTTTAGGACGGACTGACTACTTGTTCGAGCCAATAAATAATAATAATTACTCTAATATGACTTGACTTGTTCCTGAATGAATGATATACTACATCAAATATAGCTAGGATAATCTTACACAAAAAATGATTACTTTCAATAACATTATTTCGACGATGGAAAATTTCGTTCATGACGGTCTTATTAACGATATTGACGCTAAAACATCGTGACGTGCTTGCATGGCATTGTATGTAGCCTACATTGGGATGGTTTCACTCAGGCTCCATTGGTACACCATACACTTCCGCAGAGGCCATCCCTGCATTGTTTCAGCTCTGTAGAATATACCCTTGCCAAGACAATACTATCATGGGAATCTTGTACCATATCCAGTACCATGTTCCTCGCCAAAACGTGATCCAATGATGAACCTAGTATAGGCAACACTTGAATATTGACTAAACCTCACCCGATGAAGGGCCCGAAAGCCCGAAAGATTGTGTCAAAATAAATACCAACAACAGGGAATTTATTATATTTCTCCATGAAAATTTCATTATTTAACCTCCGTCCGGCCTCCCCGATATACAGCGATAGAATTCCCCTCCACCATTTGACTTTGAGTATTATTATTAATTGTAACCGCATGCCTTTGAAAAGAAACCCAACTGAATGATTTATTTTCAATATAATATTTAAGTATTCGCCATCTATTCTTTCATTTTCTCTTGCAGCCGTATGTGTTATTCAAACCAATGACATGCAGGACTGGTAATGTTACTGCCTTTTATACCAAAGAAATCTGACTTTAATTTTAGTGATATAGGGATTTTAAAGGCACAAGAGGGCGGCACAAGAGGTTTACATATTAGGGGATTAGGAAGATCTGCTAGAATTATAGTGGCCTGGAAGCTTCCCTCCTCCTCCTATAGGTCGGCATCCTAACATAACAAGGTTTACCAGCAATCGATTTACTTTTGAATTCTTAGGACTTTATACACTTTTCACCTTGGCCAGGAAGTAACTGATATTTATGCATAGACAATTATTTATAAAAGATATTCACTGACCTACTTTTAATCAAAATAATTCAAAATTATGTAATTCCCTCAGTCAGTATTGACAGGGTCAGTTTTTTCAAGTGTGCTATTTTGTCAAAATACTGCATGGTCGTCGATATCTTCTTTAATAATTCATGGAAACTCTTGATCTTAGTGCCATTTTATTCGTCTCATCCCACTCGTTCATTCCAAATATACATTCATAAACTTTTGAGTAATATTTTCACCCAGAAAATGTCAAAAATGCATTTTTTCCTCATTTTTCCAATGAAATATATATTAACCAGGACATCAAACATGTAGCATATGTTCTAGACATTAATCATTCACATTAATTTGCTCCTATCGGATAGTCCTGTATGTAAAGTGTCTCCCCCATTTTTTTTTTACTTGATATTAATGAACCAACTCACACTGGATCAATTTAAGTAATTCCAACCATAAATCTCACGTAGCATGACCCGTTTTTATATCCAGTCGCAATAATTGTTATATTTCTTGAAAAATCATGAAATTACTCTAATATACCCTTGTATGTATGCTTTATCATATAGTAAAATTTAAATGTTCTAGTTTGTCAACTTTTGCCTGTACATTACCTTAATGTCCAAAACTCATTTTTCCAACAAGAAGGGACCTCTTACGTGAGTAATGCATAATTAGTCATAATTATTCCAGTAATAAATGAAAAGTAGTCTTACAGACATCTCCTAATCCCTTTAGGCCCTACATTGACACAACCATCTTTTTATTTGAAAAAATCTTCCTATTATCCACAGAAATGGCAATATTGCTAAATATTTAATAATCTCACGTACAAGTCCCAACAAAATATAAAGCTATATTCACTACAAATATTACATTGCAGACAGAATCTCGTTTTGATATGATTACTTGAAGTCTTTGGAAACCTTTTAAAACTATTTGCAAGTATTGATACTTTATGATTGGAGCTGTTCAAATTTGATCTGCTTCATGTCTTGAGTATTATGGTGGAAATAATAAATCTCACGTAAGAGGTCCCTCTTAGAAGGTAGCAGAATAAAAGCTTTGGTAATTCACCAAACTTTAATGTTTTATTGTTTTAAATGTTATTCTAATTTTCAGACACATGTATAATCTATATTAGATCGATTCCACTCATGGAGAACATTTAGTTTTGGTCAATGTTGCTGATAAATAATAATTCTCACGTACAAGGTCCCTATTGGCAGGTAGCATAATGAGGTCATTTTATTCTATAAAACTATATTTTACTGTTGTTGTAAATATATTTCTGGCACATAGGGACCTGTACATTTTATATTGGATCGATTCCACTTGGGTAAAAATATATTTCTGGTTTATTTTGTAGGAAAGAAATAAATCTCACGTAAGAGGTCCCTATTTGAAAGTAGCAAATTAGGCATTTATTACTATCAAACTATGTTGAATAGTTGTTTTGAATACATTCTAAGCTTTGGACACATGTGTCTTATAATATCAGGTCAATTTCACTTCTGGAGAAAATATTTTTTTGGTCAATTTGAAAGAAAAGTCATAAATCTCACGTACAAGGTCCCTTCTTGTAGGCAGCACAATAAGGCCCTTTTGTCCCATCACACTACATTTTGCTGTCAATTTAAATGTATGTGCAACACATAGATGTCTTTACATAATATATTAGATCCATTCCACTTGGCTAAAAATATATTTTAGGTCTATTTTGTAAGAAAAACGAAAAATCTCACGTAAGACGTCCCTATTACGAAGTAGAGTATTAGGTCTTTCTTCATCATCAAACTATGTTGTATTGTTGTTTTAAATGGATTCTTAGCTTTGGACACATGAACATTATATATGAGATTGATTTCACTTGGGAAAAAACATAATCTGTAGTTTGATAGAGCAAAAAGGCCTTATTATACTTTCTGTCAGTAGGGACCTTGTACGTGAGAATTATTACTTTTATACAAAATTGACCAATGATATTTTTGGGGGCAAGTGAAATCGATTTAATATATAATGTATATTTTGCTAAAGGTAGCAATTCATTCAAAACAACTATATAGCAGTGTTTGATAGTGAAGAAATGCCTAATATGCCATTTCGAAATAGGGACCTTGCACGTGAGATTTATCACTTTTCTGCAAAATAAACTAAAATTATATTTTTACCGAAGTGTAATTGACCTAATATATAAGGTATAGTTGTCTATATATCAGAAATCCATTTAAAACAACAGTAAAATATAGTTTGATAGAAAAAAAGGGCGTTATTAGGCTGACTGCCTGTAGGGACCTTGCACGTGAGATTTTTCTGATTTTTCCTCATAATTGACCAAAAATATAATTTTCCCAAGGTGGAATCGATGTCATATATGATGTTTATGTGTCCAAACCCTAGAATTCATTCAAAACAACCATACTGTGTAGTTTGATAATGGAGGAGGGCCTAATACTCTATTTTGAAACAGGGACCTTGCACGTGAGATTTTTCATTTTTATTTACAAAATAGACCAAATTATAACTTTCCCCAAGTGGAATCGGTCTTATTCATAATGTATGTGTGCCTATGTGTTAGAAATCTATTTAAAACTGCATATATATATTATTCTTGGTCAATTTTGTATAAAAGTGATAATTCTCACGTGCAAGGTCCCTATTGAAAAGTAGCATAATAAGGCCTTTTGTTCTATCAAACTACATGTAATTGTTGTTTTAAGTCGGTTTTTAGCCATTAGACATGTGTAGGTTTCATTTATATTTTATTCACACAGGTGAATGATTTATTTTTGGTGCATTTTGTAGAAAAGTTCCTGGTATTTTCCAAAATCTTGTAAAAAATGGTAAAGTCGCATATTTCCTCACCCTTTTTGCTTGATTAACATAAGATGACGAGAGATTTACCTTTCTAGTGGCACTTGAGTCTCAAAATTATACAAAATGAGGTTGTTAGCATAAAAAAGTATTAGTTGGAAATTTTAGATAAATTCTCACGTAAGAGGACCCTATTTAAAGATTGTTTCTCCATAACCTGGAGTAGAACATTTATATTTCAGACCCAAAATAATGATTTTTGCTGATGGTTATAGATGTGAGGAAGGGTATACACAATTATGGAATAGAAACTATGCATATTAAGTCTGTGAGGTTATTTGTAAAGGAAGTGATAATAGAAATCATAATATTTATGTAAAAATCATTGAAAACTGATTTTTATGTATTATTCCCATTCTGCACATGTATTGTATAGGGTTCCAAAAATCTCGTACCTCATTATAAGCGTTATGAATAAAAGAGGACCAATCTTTCTCACAGTTAGCTCAATAATTTGTATTAAAATCATGGGTTCACATTATTCCAACATAAGGAGGGTCATGGTACGTGAGCATTTCTGGAAGGTCATTTTTGATGGCCTGGAAGGGCCCAACCGCTGGTCCGATTTGGTTGGAATGAAGTTTTCCTGAAACGTTAGGACCCATATGTGTCGATTTTACACAGCACAGTTAACTTATATTAAATTTCATTTTGACCATTACGCAAGGTCCAAGGATTTGAAAACAGCACACTTGAAAAAACTGACCCATCAACTGGATATGCATCGTGCAGGTTAATATAATATCATACCATGATTACTGATGCTATTATTTCCCTGCTGTTTCTGCAAAGGATTTCTGTAGAATGACTCAGGAATAATAGAACAATCTGTTTAATGTCCATAGTTTGGCCATGGTGCTCACGTCGAGTAGACAAAGTCCGCATCCTTTAAAAAAAATACTGTTATTTACAAAAATGCACTGCTGTCATACGTTTCATTATAGATGACAGGGTGATCCTGAAAGGGAACAAATTATTTAATTTTCAATATTGTTCATTGCTAAGGGCATATATCATTTTATGGGACATTATGCGGGAGTAATCGAAGAATTGTCGGGCGTGATGGTGTAGAGTTGAGTCCGATAATTTGTCTTATTATACACGCCGAGATAGATTCTCTCAATAGGCCTACGCTGTCGTATGTGTAAACACTTAATTATAATAACATAATAATTATAATATATATGGGTCATTGTCAATATGGCGTGGCATATCAGAAGAGAGGCTTGCCAAACCAGCCGGTGCTCAGGGGGAGCCAAGCTTTGAAAATGTCTAAGACATTGCTTTTTTTTTACAGGGGCATTGATTACGATAAATAAAATATCAGCCCTGCTCGTCAGAGTCGCAATCCACTCCCTCGCTGCCTTTTTATTTACGGGATTTATAGGGAGGCAGACTGATATGTTGAAATTTCATTCAGGTAAACTCTTTTATTATGGTCTAACATGTGCATTTAAGGGCTCCAGACGTCAGGGCCCAACGACACTAGGGCTCAGACGCTAAAGCCCAGAGTCTAGACGCTAGGGCTTACCCACCTTCAGATGTTAGGGCCCACCCAGAATCGTATACATATCGTATGGGCCCTATAGGATCTGAAAAGTGGGGAGATGTAATTATGGAGAAATACGGTTGAAGATACAACCTGATCGTTTACCTGGTAGTTGTCAAGCTTTACAGGTTGTCATTAAACAAATGGGGAAAATAAAATAATGTAAAAACGTTCATCATTGAAAAAACGAAGAGGAATAAAAGAAATAACTGTAGGATTCTTTTGCTTCACAGTAATACACATAACCACCGTAATAAATACATTAATTTACCATTGATGTTATGATGGTAATACATTGCCATCATAACAGCGAAGCATAATAACTAGAATACATTTACCATCAAATAATAGTAGGCGAAGATCTTCACTAATGTCAAGAAGTAAACAATCTATGACCGTACGTGAGAATTCAGAATACGAATGGTACTAAATAAGAAAAAACTACTATATTGATCTCTAACACCTGAAGATATGAAGTTGGTACTCTGAATAGTTTGACTGTGAATAACTGTCAAAGTTGGAAAACACCTCCCACGATATTAAATTAAAATTTATTTTTGCACGAAGTCGGATACTAGGCCTACATATTTAAAAGTAAATATTTCAGGTGAGATGGCCCACTCTTCCTCGGAGGCTAGGGCCCAGCTGGGATGGGCCCTAGCGTCTGATAGAGTACTTATTTGATAGTTTCATTCAACTTATTGTGGTAACTTATTGTGGATGGGCCCTAGCGTCTGAGGATTAGTGGGCTCTAACGTCTGAAAATATTACCCAAAATATGCGATAGTGGGCCCTAGCGTCCGATGTCTGGGCCCTAGCGTCTGAAGGTGGATGGGCCCTAACGTTCGAAAATAAGCGAAAGTGGGCCCTAGCGTCGTTGGGCCCTAGCGTCGTTGGGCGCTAACGTCTGTAGACCACATTTAATCCTTAAAACTACAATAAAACAAATCGCACTCGTACAAAGTGTTGTAATGTTGATTTCGGAACAAGCATCTTTAAAACTAAAAAAACTTAAGTTCATACCAGCTCAGTTCACCCTGAAATACCAGTATAACAGTGAAAAAATACCCAGCTGGTACAATTCAGAATGGACGTTATATATAGACTTGACATGTCGAAAGGTCAGATGTGTAATTCACTCAATGCGGCTTTAGAGGATTCTTTACTATATATCGTTTATTTGACAATAAAGGTAGATACACTTGTGGTTACTCGGGGGTACGGTCGTCATGGCCCAGTTCGCTGTACACTAATGTGCATGAAAGCCTCCAAGGACATTCCAAACTACATGCAGCGAACAGTAGGTCATACATGTATGTGATGTTTCACCGCTTGACTGAATTTCTCGAAGGTTCATTCGCCATCAGACGGAAGTAACCATTTTGAATGAATATGGTTAGATGGTCCTGTTTTTCTTTGATAAGTGAAGTTCCAGAGGTCGAAGCCAGAGAAAATGAGAATTTGGTAAATTTCGAGATGGTTTTCATAAAAATATGTTTTGGATACTAGACTCCAAGTTGTTCACCTCCACGGTTCATTGCTGAGACAGGTCATCGCACGCTATATAATCTAGCTTACCTCCCAAAAGCGTCCTGGGAACTGCCGTCAACACATGGACATTCTGGGTAGGCAACTTAAATATGAAAAATGGGGCATAGATTCCTTTCTTATATGTATTTTATATCCTTATTGTAAATGTAGCCAAAACATTAAAATTACACGTCAATATATTTTATATAATGTCTCGGTCAATTATGATATTTTCAAGAGACATTATTTCCTATTTTGCTTCCAATGTGTTTACTTCCATGTGGATATTATTGAAGCTAATTTTTTAGAGATGGAAACTGAAAATCCTCCACTGTTAAGCGCAGTTCACTGGCTGTTTGATGATATACGAATCAGAGAGATTATAGTTCATCTCCACATGTGTAAAACGTATAGATTGTTGTACACTTGCAGACCTCTTGTACCCACCTCTTAATTTAGAATCGGTTGAGAGAGACGCAGTGGAGTGAAGCCGCCGCTGCAGGTTTGCCTCGAGGTTTGCTGATTCTTCAGCAGGGAAACACGCATTACCAAGTTGGAGTTCTCGAGGAAAAGATTATACCTGGCAGTTACATACGAGGAGATATCCTGGGGGTGATATAAAATTGGAATAGGTAAGGATGAATTGTAATGTTGGAATGTTGTAATGTTGCTTTCGTCCAAATTTTTAAAAAAATGTTTACCACTTTCGCTAATACCAGGGTTGCATCGTATACCCAGTCTATGAAGGAATTGCTATGAGGAAGGAACTCGTTCAAGTATCTGGTGTTAAACACTCCCTTGGAGTGGTACATTGCTCAGTCTCTCGTACGTTGTAGTAGAATACTGACATATTGTTGGCGATAACTAACCTGTGAACGTACATATATTGATAAAAACGATCAACTTTAATTGTTGTAAAGATATCATATCCTTCAGAATTATTTAAAAAGCACAATACTGACGAGCGATTGACGATCTAGTATTCTAAAATTGCGAAGCTACCGAAGTATTACCATTTTAAATTGCACCTAGCTCTTTTTTCTTCTTGTTTTCTCTCTTCTCTCTCTCTCTCTCTCTCTCTCTCTTTCTTTTTTTACATAAAGGGAATAAAGTCTTCATAGGAATCCCTCCCTATATGGTTAATTGAAGTCCCTCAAATAAATAATGAATCATTCAAAATCGAAAAACTGGAAATTCTAGAAGAAATAAAATAAGCTTTTTAGACAGTGAAACCCTCATAACTTCTTTGATAATGTATAGATTTGTTTCCTTCATACCTCACTGGACAGGGTTTCGATAAACCTCTGTAATGATGTATAAAATACTTCAATTATATATAATCATGACATAAATATATACATAAAAATATGTGAAGTGGTTGCAAATCTATTTTTTCTATTAATTGGGGGCCTGTGGAAAATTTATATTTGGTCATAGCATGCAGCCAATATATGTATAGTTTGAAGCGAATATATGCATTTAAATGATATCAGATGTAACCGTTATGCTCTATGACAACTATTGTTAAAGCCCACAAACGTACAGCGTGCTAAACAATGATCAATGAGAGATTGGCTCATTTCGTGAGAAAGGATCATATACAAAGGTGTCAATATGACCTCATATTGTATTATGTTTAGCATTACACTTTAGTTAAATCCCACCTCAGTGATTCAAAATGAATATGTGGAACCGTGCCCACCTTACAAATAAATGTGACAAATTGTGTTCTGTGACGAGGTTGGCGCTGTGGCATTTTATCATTCTAATATATCCTAACAATATTGATGTGCATGAAGGCTTCCATAATATAATAAGTATAAACAGCCATAGACAGCGGACAAGAACTTACGTTTTTAACCCCACTGCGGAATGTATGCACATGCATCGGTGTAGATATGATAATAATAATCATGTGGTAACAGGTAATAAGTTCAACAGACCGTGTTTATTAGTGCGCCACTGCTTGTACAGACCCAATTATAAATTCATTAACTACTGCCTAAACTTAAATAAACCCTCGGGATTGCTAATTTGCTGAGGCCAAATTATATCATAATATCCACAAAACATAAATTAATCACCCTGCTATCAAATCAGCAATGAGCTAGTTGTAAACAATTCTCAACATTATTTAGTGTGCCATCTTATAGTTATCATTTCTTTAATCAGGTTCACACTAAACATGGGTGTATCCAGCCAAGCTGATTGATGTGATAGTGTATGCAACCATGTATACATGGAGGCATTCATCCGTGCACGACAAGAGTTCGCCAATTCTGATCAATTTAGAATAATGCAGAACCTGTATACACCATTAAACATAGAATCCACTCTAATTCTGATACATCTAGATTGATACCCTTCAGAACTTATGCTATTTTGATACCTACTGAGAATGCTGATATGTACACATGCGCATCCACACATTCTAATTATATAATATGTGAGTGTGTGCTTCCACATAATATATTATATCATATATAATATACAAAGTATATATATATATATATAACGCAATGTAACAAACTACATTTATATGAAATATAAAATTTCCACGCACTGTTAAGCTGAACACTGTCCCTCGACGTCTCCTTTACACGGCACCTGGCAACATAATATCAATTATATATATAATATATGTATGGAGGTATATATCCCATACAGTATATATATAGCGGCTTATGCATGGTTTACGCATGTAAAAGAACCAAAACAAAACATAATGAGATTTTCGAGAGAGAAAACCATATAAGTTTATGAAAAACAACGGGATGCTAGTTTCTTCATGAAAGTATTTTAATGTCCAACTCTCCAGTCTAAAGATCAAAGAAAGAGAGGATTACGATAAAAATAGTTTTTGGTCTAGAGAGGATATGGCACCAGTATAGCTATAGTATAGGCACATCTTGATGGGAATGAGTGGAAGTTATTTACCATAAATATGAATTGTTTTTGTAGGTCGACATTGCCCACCATCCCGCCCACCATTCTCCTTGCTGTCCCGCCCTCCTCCCGTGGCTAGTGACATTAAAATCGTTTCGTTTTTGTGTAAAATTCATGCTGGAATCATCGCTGATGTAAGCGATGATTCCATGCATATATAAGCTTTGTTTATAGCCGTTTGGGTGGCGCTGCTGGTGGCGCTACCTCGTGGGAGGGTCAGAAAACATTCTCCGAGTTCTGACTTCCGGTTAGTTTACCACATTGCCACAAGGTGTAAGTGCGACCACCATAGAGACAGATCGAGCATGGTGCAATGGCAACACTGATCTATAGAGCCCTAGAGGCGTCAACGCGAGAGGTCTGTCACGCCGTAATTATACCAGTAAGAGCTAAAAAATCTTGGTCCAATCTCTCCCTAAGGCTCTAACATAGGCACTCATGTAACTTTTGGGTGTTGGACAATGAGAAATAGAGGGGGTTTCCCGATCATGGAGGAAGCTGTATAGTGTATTTGGCATCTCCGAAGGAGTGATGGCGAATGTTCTTGCTTTGGTTATGCAGTGCATGCATGTTATGCAGTGCCATTTCGCCGGTCGGTCGAGTTGGTAGGCATGCAACTTTAAGCCAAAGGAGACATCAGTGGGTTATCTGAATGTCTGTCATCCTACTGTGCGTGCACGGCTGTTCTTTGTGTCTAACCACACGAAAACCCCCTTAAAAGTACAATAGGCGCTGAACCATACTTCTCTGCATATTACTGTAAACGTATTTATTTTCGCGCAGGTAAATTTTCGCGCATGAATTAGTTTGACACCTTTTCACGCGGATTTAAATTCGCACAGCAAGGAAGTCTCACACCTTGTTTATGCAATAATTATACATTTCGCGCAGGATTTATTTTCGCGCACTAAGGTGGGTGCGCGAAAATAGCGAAAATAAATACTGCGCAAACATTAATACGTTTACAGTATATAGAAAGGAACTTTTGGGTGGTACACTCAATGCGTGCAAGGGAAAGAAACGCCCGCATAACGCACATATCTTGCACTGTTATGGATAATAACACGTACTACAATCTCTATATTATGGTACCCGTAGCATAAATTCTCTGACACTTTCATCTTGCGGATGACAATCTATATTCAAGGAAATTAACAGGAGTTGCCAGGGATTTCGAACATACAACTTAGCATGTAAGTAAGTTTACTAAATGTAGTTTATATACGCCCCGGATATACGCCTTAAAATTTGGTTTCTAAAAGATACAGTAGACACGAGGAGGTTATAGACATTGATTAAGCATAGTGTCAACTTGCACATGTATACTTACACACCTTCATATAAAAATGTACATATTTCTAAACTATATATAGACAGAAAATAACATGTACAAGATTAGAGTAAAGAAACCAGGAAAAAGAGTCAAGTGGCGTTTGCCAACTTGCATTTTACATATAATTATCTTCTATCTCGGTCTAATTGGCGTCGGGATGGTTTACTTGGAAAGTAGTATACAAGCCTCTCGGAATTATAAGAAGAATCTCATACCATGCCCATATCTCAATGACCTTACTGTATAATAACTGATATTGTACACTGCACGTGTCTTATTGTAACACCATTGTCATTTCCTGATGATAAGCTGTATAAACATACTAATACTAACATATAAAAGAATCCCAAATGGTCAGTCATGAACAACTGAATTGACAAATGGTTGCAATCCCATGGGTCACAGTTACACACCGATGAACACGGGATGGTCCAGACTACAGGTCGGCTTATATATTCTCCACAAACGGAAATGAGTTAAATTAATTGTGACCTAGAAGACATGACAGGGGAGTTATAATAATAATAGATTTTTATTTCCATATCACATTTACAACAATTGTCATACAATGTAGAATTAAAAGAGAGAAACCTATGGAAAGAGGAATAATCTCTGTGACAGTCACAGCTCTTCCGAATATCCCTTAAGTTTAAATGTTATAGGACAAAAGCCAACATGGACAAAAGCCTACACGGACAACAAACCGACATCGTCGGGTTTGTCATGAGTATGGCCTGCAGCCTTAAATTTATAAGGTAGCAGTACATCAAAATAATGTGGGCGGATTTGTCATATCTTTCAATACCAACATCATTGCCAGCAATGATCCATCCATTTTAAAAGCTTACAGTTCACAAGGAACTGACAATTTATATTTCCTTCTTTAAAATTCTCGGACTTATCACTGGAGGTGGAGGAAGTATGGTTGAACTCTTTACTTTCTTGTATGGGCAAATTAATGTTTGCCAACGTAGATAAAATAATTGAATTGCTTGGATCTTAAACTGAATCTTGACACCATGCACGGCTGGGGAGTACCCCCCGGGGGGGGGGGGGGGCGGTGTAGGCCTACAATTGATTGGAGGATGATGATTAAACACCATTTCTTGGACCACGGACTGCACTATGGCCTATACATTAACTAATAATAGCCAATAATGATCGGATTACAATGTTAAAAAACAGTTTTAGTAGCCCGAGAACACGGAAACATAACATTATTCATATATTTTGTGTAGTATGAAATATGTCGGCTAGTGTCCGCATCACCTAGCTGTTGTCCTGTCGGCGTTTGGCATGTACCTAACCTTTAAATCTACATATTATACGTGTGAGATGTCTACATCTAAAAGTACCATTAGAATCCCGTTAGAGCAAAGTAAATAGGTGTGTTTCCGATTTATCCAGCTGAAAACTAGGTAGGGGGAAATGGTAATTTTTAAAAAAAATCTATTTTCTGTCTATTTCATAACAGTAGTTGTTGTGAACATAATACATGTACATTTAATGCAGTTTTCTGGTCGGGAAGTTTTCCTGCTTCAATTAGCATTTTTTGTCAACTAATTAGCGAAGGGCAAAACACTTTTAGGTGGGGTAAGTTTTTCTAGGTAGGGTGGTGGTGGTGGTGGGGTCGGGGGGTAAATCGGAAACACCTATTTTGGGGGGCCTTAGAAAGCCTACTTCAGGGTGAGAAAAGCCATTATAGCGCAGTAGGCGCCCAATCTCTGACATAGCATTCTTATCTTATCTGAGAGGCTCTGTGCCTAGACTGTATTGTTAGAGCTATACGACCTATACCATCGTGTAGAAGCAAAGTAGCATTTCTATGTATCTTATTATGATAATAAGCTCATTAATCGGACGAGAGTCCAACAAACCCTTTAATACTTATACAAAATGGTAGCTAATGGTTAATATTATATCGGATGGATAATACACCTGATAGCCATCCGATTAAAAAATCAGGGTTGGTGGAATACAGGGTTTAGGGTAAATTTGTCAGCAAGATCTCATGATAATTCCGAGATTATTCATTATTATTAATACTGTGATTTAGTTTACTTGTGCCATTCACTATACACCCTTGCCACACTGACCCAGGGGTAAAATTGTCATTTCCCTCGATTGGCAACAATGTTTTTCATTTTACTGGTTTAATCTTTTCTCTAAGAGAAAACGGCTTTTTAGAAAGCTCAGTTATCACCGGTGGTAAACCTTGACTAATCCACATCACCCATTTAACTATTTAGTAATATCATATATAGCAGAACAGTCCGGTACGTGTTGACTGCATGCGAGGTTCGTTAATTAGGTGTTCTTTCCTCTAGATGCAACCATTGACATGTATTCCCAATACGGTATGTTGATTGCTGCCTTGGTTCATGAACATTTATCTTCCGTTTCTACAGGAATTGAATGGAGCAGCACATGGAGAGCACCCTCTTATCACGGTTAACTTTCTGAGATCATATCAGGATAGATTTCGTTAGCCATATATAGGCTACGGTTTGAACGAGAACATATAAAGATGGAAGAAAATGGATATGTATCATTTTTGAGGACTAAAGTGTCAAGATGGACGTCGCATCCAGAAAAATGGAAGATGGCCCTGGCAACTACCTTGGCTGTGTTATTATTCATGAATTGCTATTCAATTTTATTCGGAGGAAAACCGCAACCTATTGTTGTTGACAATGATCCTTTTAGCCGTATTTTTGTTGGAACAAAGCAACAAGGAGATTTGACCACCCCTATTCCAGTGGTGAGACGTATGTCTTGCCATGGGTGTAACTATCTTAACTATACCTACAAGCACAATCCTTCCAATTTATGCCAGGAAGGAGAGGTGATGGTAATGATCGCAATTACAACAATTCCTAGTAACTATGCAATGAGGTTAGCGATTAGAAGAACTTGGGCATCCTTCTGTAGAGGAAAGACCAGTCGGGCTCGCTGTATTTTCCTCTTCGGTAGTACATTGATTCCACAACAACAGGATATTATTGACCAAGAAGCGTCAGCGTTTGGGGATATTTTGCAAGGAGACTTTGCAGATACATATCGAAACCTCTCTCTGAAAGTCAATATGGCAATGTTTTGGCAAGAGAAATATTGTTCAAAGGCAGGATATTTTTTCAGAGCGGCAGATGATACGTACGTTAACATACCTGAAATTCTGCACCTGGTGCATTATGACAGTCAAGATTTAAATTTGAAATTGGCTGGCAATTCAAAGGTGGGAAGTCCCCCATTTAGATATAAAGGACATAGGTGGCACGTTTCACTCCACGAGTATCCAAGAAACTGGTATCCGAATTACTGCGTCGGAACAACCTTTATTCTAGGACAAGGACTCCTGCAGAAAATGATAGCTAAGATACCAGATGTGCCATTTTTCCCTATGGAAGATGTCTATTATGGATTGGTCCTTGAACAAATGAATATGAGCCAAAATGTTCTTCCGTTGTCTGGATTCAATATGCAGTGGGTGGATGTGCAACGTAGTAAGGATATGCCTTGGTATACCGTCCATAGCGTGGGTATTGCACAGTTGTTGGTTATTTGGGAAAGAGAGAAAATACGACTGAATCAATACATGCAGGCATTAGCGCAACCACCCAATGATAACAATGTCAAACAAGTTCCTCCCACGAAAAATGCATTCACGACCTTGAGACCAACCACCCGAAGGACTGTATTGCAACACCCATGAAAGTGACATCAAAACGGGGTGAATAACTTGTTACTATAGCTATTATTTGAATGTGGAATATTGATCAATTTTAAAGAAAAGTAAACTCGTTCCAAGTAAAGATATTTGGAAGTGATAACCAGCATTTTAACAAGAGGTATAGTAGAATACAAGAGTTATATATTCATATCAATGTCCTTCCCATGGAAGTTAATTAATGTACTGTAATTTAAGGAACGCGCATGTGTACTGTATCTTTGTAATCGTTTCCCTTTCAGATGTATACACCCCCAGATGTTATGTCAGTTGGTGTGAATGTGTATTATATTATATTAGACCCAGGTTGTGAAATTGAAAATTTTAATTACAAATCCAAACCGTATATTGTTATGTATCGTAACCATGCACTATACACACATAATTTCGCTTGATAGCGAAATTATTTTAGTTGACCTCATTGCATGCGTGTTGCCATACCAATACGTACACATGATTTTGAACCAGTCAATACCATGGCTTCAGTCAATGTACACTTAAACTCAACACGTTGCAAGTTCACAGCATATTTTGCTTAATGTTCCTGACATGTCTGTCTGACGTCAGGTCCCTTTATATTAGCTGAATTTCGGTTAACCTGAACACTTTTTTATTCCTTCTCAAATTCAGGTTAGGTGGAACATAGTGTATAACTGTGGTCCTCTCATCTCCCTTTTAAATGGACATTTCTTCATTCTTGATTTTCTAAAATGAACTCGATCATTAATGCGCTGACCATTGGTCAATTGATATAGTGGTTCATCGTTGACACACTGCGCATGGAGGGGGCGGCGAACGACTACTATACTCACTTGGTCTGCCTCACTCCTTCGCTGACGATGAACTAAGATGGGATACTCCTAAAGTCCTAAATCAACTTCGTCTCAGTGTTTGAGAATGCTTATGAATAGGGTAGATCCACTGAATGCATGCAGTCAATGATCGCAACAAAAAAATAAAAGCATACAAGTTTGATTTGTTTCGATCATTAGACCAGCAAGGCATATTAATTACCATCAAGGACAGTGCCATAATTTTCAGTGGCTAATGCCAATCACTATTGTGGTCTCAACTGATATCGCGCATGTTAGTGAAAAACGTTTTATCCTTTTGCATAATATTCGTATGTTTACAATTTTTAAGCAACACAATCTCCAGGCAATTTAATAGATTCCAAGAGAACTCAAAGCATGATGATTTTCCAGGACCTAAATTATACGAAAATGCCCATTTTCCAGGTATTTTTTTCCCAAATTCAAAGTTTTCCCAGCTTTTCCAGGCCCCGCGGAACTATACCCTGATAATTAATGTATAACGTTGCCGAGCCATTGGTAACTAGAGTATCTAGCAAATATAGGAAACAACGAACTGTCTTAAATGGTTGTGTGTCGAATCAAGTGAGCTATTGAAGTAGGTGTCCCCCAGGGAAGCTTGTTGGGACCTATGATCTTTATTATATATAGCAAGGATTTGCAAAACGGTTTAAAGGATATATACTGAGTTAAAGTTGTCATAGTCAATTTATGCGGATGACACTGCAGCAAGTGTCTATCCAAGAATGTAACTCAGAGTGTTGCAACAGAAGTAAACGGTTGGATGTTGTCTAACAAGTTGCTCATTAACTCGTAAAAATTTCTGGTACAGGTAATAGGCTCCAAAAGAAAACTGAAGAAAATTAAGTATCAAGAAATTGGATCAATTTACATCGAAAAGATTGCATTGGCTCTAGTACCCAATGTGAAATATCTGGGCTTTGACATTGATAACTGCTTGAGTTTTAACAGGCATTTTTTGAAAATATAAGAATTCTATACAATCCAAAATTAATCAACTTGGACGAATTCCATATTATATAGACAAAAAATCAGCAGTAAAAATATTGAAGGCCCACATATTACCCTTGACTGAGTATAGTTTGATATTCTTTAAGTTGACGAATAACAATATCATTCGAAAACTGCAGAGCGTGATGAATAGAGGACTAAGATTAATTATAATAGTGTATCACCTATAACTGACATTATAATAGTGTATCACCTATAACTGACATCATGACCATCTATAGATTTCAGACGATTGAAAAAAGAGGGTATATTGCCCTCTTGTTAGGTCTTATGTACAATCTAAAAAATCTAGATATATATACAGGAAATGCCAAGACAAACCAGACTAGCGGAGGGCATGAACATGATAATAACACAACCAAAAACAGAAAAAATGAAAAGATACCCCGCGATACCCTGATAATTAATGTACACACACTGGACACACTGGAAGGGTCTAAAGTGTGGAACCAGTTAAGGGCGGAATTAGTCCAGGCTAAAGAATGATCTAAAGAATAGAGTTATTCTTGGATTTGAGTAATTTACTGTAGCATGGTAGAGGATCAGATTTGATTCAGCCTTATATGCTAGGACGTTGGAAATAAGTATATGCCTTTTCTGACACACATGTTACATTTGGGTTAGAAGATGGTGTATATTTTTATATTGTGTAGCGGATTGACCCCTTGTGGAACTGTATTTAATTTGGCGAAAAAAATGTAGAAAAACGAACGCATGAGAACTGTATGTATATAGATCTATGATATCTTTATAATGTAGGTTTACTGTAAAATATTCTATTATGATATAATGTTGCAGTAATGGGTGATTAAGGTTAAAACGGTAATATACTGTACTTAACATGTTTTCGACGAATGAGAACTATATCACATTGTGAAACTTGGTCAATAATATTTATCAAAAATAAAATAAATGATTACAATGAAAATACACCTAACCCTTTGTAGGATTGTTTTCATGCGTAATATCGGATCTTTCCCACAAATTCAATCATATAGACTATACATGTAACCAAGTACCAAATGTGATTCGAGTTCAAATTCAATATGGTACGACTTACTCATATTTTAAATATAACCTTAACAGCCTTAGTTACGTTTATTCTATTACATTTTAATATTATTTCTCTCTATATTATATAGACTGGGTTAACAAAGGCCGGTCATGCGTATAGCTGGTTATGGTTACGTATATAAAAGAACGGTTGAACTATTGCTAATGATCAAAAACAGTAACTAGGGTCAATGTCGCATCCCGTTAGCGTGTTTCCTCTCTCATCCCAATATGACCAAATATATACGAAAGTATGGTGTCAAAACTATACCAAATACAGCAACCAACCCCCTCTCGTATAGTATGGTTACGTGATGCGTAACACACTCCACAATTTCCACATAATCACACTCACACATTCCTACACTATAATTATATTATTCATGGAAAATCCCGTTCTTAATTAGATTATCAAAAGCCATATTTCTCTATCAATAACCCCTCCCCCACCCCCAAACAAATAAAAATGTAAAGCAATTACTAAATGAATAAGTAATTGATCTTACTCTTGATTTTTCAGGTCGGGCGTAGGGGAGATGGACCCGTTACCATTTACAATGATGGGATGGAGCCGTTACCAAGCAAAAGTGCGTGTAATGATGAATAGTTCTCACGGATGATAATGGTACTCGATATCCACAATATAATTTCTGGTATACAAACCCGAATAAAGGGTTGGGATCAAGTATCGACACACCTGTAGCTACCATGTATATATTCGTCGGCAACGCATCCTTGAAAATGTGGACCGCTTTGAAAGATCACCGCCGCTATTTAACTTTTCTAATGGGACTTACAATTCTGGGGATCTGTTTTACATACATGCTGCAAGGCCCAGGGCCATTCAGCGCACCTGTCACCAAGATTAACCCTGGCTCTGGACCCAAGAGTAACGTGAACATGAAGACCGGAAAGGTAACAACCCCAGCTTCAAGTCGACCGGCGTACGTACCCTATGCTTGCAATTCCTGCAACTCAATAGGCGGTGAACTACTACTGGCCCCGCCGCCTATTACAGACAGTAGACCTAATAATACCATACTATTTATTGGAATCATTTCTGATCCTAAGAACATAGAAGCTCGCCAGGCAATAAGAAATACTTGGGGATCCCACTGCCGTGCAAAGGACGCGAGGGTCCGATGTTTGTTTCTTCTTGGTGTGACAATTTTGAAAGATGATTTCCTAATGGAGACCCAAGAGGCATTGACGTATGGGGACATACTCCAATGGCAAATACCTGAGTTGCCTGTGTTAACTGCACGGAAAGTCAGCTTGGCGATGGAATGGTACTTGAAAAATTATCCAGAAGCCAAGTTTTTCATGCGGACAACCGACGATTCTTATATTAACATACCAGATATACTTTATCTGCTGCACAGCGATAACACGCTATCCGATGCCATGGCAGGTACTTTCCAAACAACATGGTTTCAACATGAGTATAAAGATCACCTGAAGGAGTATCCGTATCAATCTTGGTTTATCCCAAAGTTCATTGGAGCACAAACATACGTTCTTGGGAGAACAATGGCAGAAAGACTCAAGAACGCCTCACCTAATGTTCCTTACTATCCACATGATAACATATTTTATGGTTTCATTGTTCACAATATTGTTCATACAGAGAAGGTGAAGTACCCAATGGTTAGACAACTTATAGGGTTCAATATAGCATTGGGTAAACTAGAAGTAGATAAAGCTCTAAAATGGTACACCTTAAACGATATATCAGTGCAAGACATGAAAATAATTTGGGATAAGGAGCAGTCGCGATTGCTCGGTTATATGAATATATTCGCTCCTCGTACAAAACAAAATACGGGGATGAAAACAAATTAAGATGGAAAAGCTCCAACCACTGGACTTAAAAGTAGAATCTCTAATCGTCCACCGTTAATAGGTACCACAAGAGCGTACCCTATCAAACCACACTGATTTGCTCTTTTTCAGCAACATAGACCGTGCAGCATTCAGAGAAACTAGTTTCATATGTATAATCTAATGGTAAAACACGTGATGGTGATAACTCATAATACGGAATACATATTGTTAAAGGAAAGCACCGACCTGAAGCAATTTGGGGTTATACACCACAGTATGGCAAATAATATGGAACCCATGCATGTTGTAATAGACTTCTCTGTGCAATACTCTGGAGTCTCGACAGAATAAAGGAAATAATTTGGGAATATGACAGCTTATACCAACTGAATTAAACGGTGTCTGTACTAATAAATGTCCCCAAACAACCTCGAAAGTCATTGGATTATACCATTTGTTACATACGTATGTGATTTCAGGGGTGCTATTTGAAAAGTCAAATAGCACCTAGTTGCTATTTGAGCCGAATATCCACAAGATTGATGGAAAGTAAGGTAAAATACTATTAAAATCGAGTTCTCTTGTTGATTTAGTATGTAATAAATTTATACCTAATAGCACTCTGTTCGGTTTGTAATTAATTTCGATGTTGGGTCAAATCACACTCCACCCCTTTGTTGTGCGATTTGACCTACGTCTTGACTGATTACAAACCTCCATCGTGCCATTAGGTATAAGTAGAGAACATGCTATTGTAGTTTTCTCGACGTCTAAAATGTACTAAGGTCGGTGCTTCCTTCAAGTGCACAAGATATCGCTTCTCATTTTATAATATTCACATGACAAGTGATGAATGAGGAGACAAGAGATGCATAATATGAGGGAACTATGATCTGAAAGGCTTTATAATTTTCTTGATTCTTGTTGTAATACCTTTATTTGATTAGTTGTTCTCCAATGCCGTGTTTTTTCCGAGTGGCCATAGCAGGAAGTTGGGGACCATGAGAGGTTGGAAACAAATTCATAATCAAGAGAATCATGCGTATTAACTCAAGGTTCCCAAGGCTACCAATGACTATGTACTGTAAGTATCGCGGATCAATCTAATATATTATGTACTCTATTATTTAATGTAATTTCTGGGCTCGTCGGAAGACTTACTAATGAGAGACATCCATTTCTGTAACTGGATTATAAGTAGAATACTGATTCAATATATATAATGGGCTTAGTTTGCGAAAACTATGGCGATGATAATGGCATTCATTGGATGACATTTCTAGTTGCATCTCAGATGCTTAGGAAAAAGACATTCTATGTACTTTTCAGTTTATAATAGGAATAGAAGGGCGGGGCGGAAAAACAACTTTGGAACCAATTAAACAGTCTGGAAAAATATACTTAACCAAGATTATGTCAAGCCCCCTTGGATATCGTTCACGTTTTTGTTTATCTGAGCATTTTCTTATGCAAGAAATTATAATTGTTATTTTTTTTCTGACACTGTTGTTTCAACTAATCGAATAAAAACAAATATAATTCTTTTCGTATTTATTTATTTGATCTCGTTTACAACAGATATAATGAATTGAAGTTTCTCTCGACAATTGCCAAATTAATTAAGTGAGATCCATGAGGAGGAAATGATGCAACGCAGTCAGAAAATTAGCATGCCGTTATATCGTTTAAAAGCTGATTATTCGATCAATAATATTCTTTTAACATACGCATGGAGAAGGAGGTTACGAACATATATCATATTTACACGATTTTTGTAAAAAGTAAATCTAACATACATCCGTTATTTCAACATCAAATAATAGATTTCGCGCCAATACCTATAACATTCAAATTTAAGCCATGATTCAAAGACCCTCAAGTAATTTTGTATTTTTGGCAGTGACAGCATACTTGTTGTAATAAAACTTGAAAAGGTATTTATACAAAAACATCCTCACGGGGATAATAATGGAAGTGGTAACGATAAAACGAATCTTATTATTAATTAATAAAATAGCTCAATTTGGCTGAACCAACGCTCCAAATCGTCGGATTCGGCTAATTGACTATAAAGTAGCTTGAAATGTTTATTCCCAACCTAGAGCCGGGATGGAATTCCGTAGTATGGCATGAATGGCTTAGTCGGCGTTAAATGGATGGAAAGCTGCAACCTAGAAGATGTCCATGTCCTCGGGGGCATCCAGGTCTCTGTACTCAATTATACTCCGCGGGTCTGACCTCCTGAAACAACATAGTTTAGATATAACATTTGGTTATATTATTGCATGAAAAACATTTGTTTTTATCGATGAAAAACAACAACAACGGATGAAATTGTGGATTATTTAGGACAGCTAAACCTGAGGACCCCTTTAGTCGGGAAATCAAAGGGGGTTCAAATGAAACATGCCACAAATGTGAGAAATTTGATAGTATATCACGCAATTCTACAAAGCTAAAGAAAAATATGGACAGTTAGCACCATTGCTCATCCCTTTGGTATTCTAATGATCCTAACTCGTAATCCTACTCGCTAATAACGATTAAGATAAGACAGGCTTAAAAGCGGCTTTTATCGTTAGTGATGTTTAAATACAGTGAGGCTACATAATAACGATATAAACAGGAGCTACAATAGTCGTATTAACATTATAACGACAGTACAAGTAACGATACGGTTAGGAATACCGCGAGCAATTGTGCCGTCCCTATAAGGTACAATTCCAATCCAAGGGTGTCCTTGATTATGATAGAGGCCAGGGTAAAATAAAATCGCGTGTCCGCACCGCCTATATTAGCTGTGCGGACAACTGAAAATTAATATTTGGGCATCCCGCGGACAACCTGGTGTTACCTAACTTTGGTGTGAGCGGACAACCAAATATTCTGTATACTATGTTTGGGGAAAAGTGAAGCGAATTTTACAGCCCTGGAAGCTTTATTGTACTGAATCTACAGTCCCATCTAAACCACATCGGCCTGGTGTACACTCATAGTAGAAATTATCGATATTATATGTTGCTGTCGTTATGTTTTATAAGCAGGGATGCAAGTCAGGGCCTACACAATTTAAGGGAAATGTTCAGAGCCTTGTGGGGGGTTCGTACGTTTGTTTTATGCAACAGACATAGTCATATTAAGGGTGGGGAAGGCAGCTTATGGGATTCGAACCCAGTAGTCAGTATCCCTTCAAACCACTGGCCACAAGTCCAATCCCTTAACCGCTGCACCACCCTGACCCTATTTTATATTAGTAAAAATAGACTTTTGGATCGCTCTTGAGCTGCTCTATGAGACAGAAACATTTCAAATCGATTCTAAGAATTGTTTTGACGTTTTAACTGACCATTGGGTTCGGTAGCATCGGCTAAGCTGTCAGTTGGTAACCCACGTGTCAACCTCCATGATCCAGGCGTTAGATATCATAAGCTAGAATCAATGTTGAGGTTATAAACACACAACAGATAATCCAAAAATTACACAATATTGAAGTGGATAGATCACTTGAGGTCAATTTCCCTGCAGAAACATTTACCGTATCATCCCACTCGCAGCGATAGCATTGAATTAAAGTGGCTCTTCTCATTAAAATCAGTAGTAATGAAACCTCTTTAAACTTGTTCAGTTTAAGGGCCTATTCCATTAAGCCGATTGTCATGCGATTTTCACAGAATTTAGTGCAAAAGAGTCCTCTACGGCGCAAAATCGCATGGTAATCGACTTAGTGGACTAGGCCCCTTAATCATATACACAGTATGGCAATATCTGAAGTACAGAGCATCACTATTTCGTTTTCATTCATAATTATTGTATAAGTGTAATGAATGGGTCAGAAGCCTCTACCGATTTCAAATCAGAGGAAAGGGTACCGTCACGATGTGCCCCCATATCCAAGTGGACAGAAAAGTAACTAATTTTCATCTTAATTTTGACTTATAATCACCCTGTATCTTCCAGTGACCACACCACAAAATAGATAGAGGGATATGTAACCCCAGATATCAAACCAACTGCTGCTCTATGAACATGGATTTCGAACAGTAGCTAGTTATTGTTCAGACTATTTGCACTGAAATATCTTTAAAACTACTGATCTAGTAGAAGACCTTTTACGGATATGATTATGGGGTAGAATACTACCATCTGTGAGAATTGTGAAGAGAAATTCCACTACTCGTCACTAGAGATAAGATAGCGAGAAGGGCCACTTTAATGTATCGAATAACAAACAAAATGCCAGAGGTGAATGGAAATTTGTAAAAAGCGGCTCTCTGATTGGTTGATTATTACATTGTTGCTCTTTTTACCATCATTATTTAAATGACGAATAAAAGGGTTGCCTAGCATACGGTAGTGTTCACTCCCAACTTTTAAATTAATTTTGGCCTTAGTGCATAGAACACATTGTTGCGTCGATCAGGATTTGTCCTCGTAGACAAATACTTTTTAAAAACATTTTATACAATTAAGCTAATTGTGGAATTAAGGAATTCCTTGATCTTATGGAAAACTTGCATCCCTGTAAAATAATATGAAGTCAGTATTATGGGGAAAACGCGAGCTAGAGAAACCACCAATTGAAGGATTTTGGGGTCTGAAAAAATGTTTGCTTCTGCACCAACAAGATGTGTTTTACATTGTGTCATAATGGCTATTACAAGACATTAGCCTGTGTTCGATTAGTTCATTAGTTTAATCAGTTTTGAGTCGAATATTTTATCAAGTGAGTGCCTCTCAAGGATGCGAAACTCGACTTATCTAGTCAAACTTTTCAATATTATATATAACTAGTGTAATTCAGGAATTCTAACATCGTTACAGTAGTTGGCATAAACATGGTAAAAAAATGCATCCTTAACAAGAAAACCAACAAATTAAAACAAGGAAAAGATATAAATGTATTTCTCATTTAGAATTAGCTGAAAATGCAGTTTTAATAACATGTATTTAAAACTTAAGGAGCGAGCCTAGAGAAAATAAATTACATATACTAAAAAAATATAATAGCTCTAAAGATTTAAAAAAAAAATTAATCCAGATGGATTGTACTGCATAATTTAGTCGTATACATGTCACCAACACTCCATAGGTAAAATAATAGAAGAAGTACGGCCAAGTTAGAGAGAAAAGATGGCAAAATGATTATTCTAAAATCTCGCAAGTTAAAGTTCCTATACATGTATGATAAAGCCTTACCTGTCCCTTCTACCAGCGAATCTATCCCTCGGCCTGTCGTTTCTGTAGTTGTCGTTGCGATTGCCGTAGTATCCACCTGCCAGACAAGAAGCAAACCATATTTACAACGGAGCCTCTTTGTTTAACACTTATTTTAGACAAAACAACATTTTTCATGACAAAATATTTCCAGGCACCCACTTAAACGACAAGCAAACGGTATATTTCTGAAGAGCTATTTAGCTCAATTTTAAGAGGCCCAAATGCAGCAAATAGCACACATAACGCATACAGGCCCTTGTCTACTAAGCTGAATCTCATGCGATTTGGCGCCGCAAAATCGCCGCTACATCGCATGAGAATCGACTAAGTAGACAAGGTCCTTAATACTTAAGTGTAGTGGAAAATGTGCACCACCGAAAGCCAACGCAGTTGTGCACACCCAACACAAATACGTGAGCATTTAGCCTTCCTTGTGTCCTCACAAGATAATTTCACCTTCAATGCAGAATAGGACGTGCGATCACAATAGAATACAATTTAGACGTGCGGAAAAACCTATCCCTAAACCTTGTAAAATCCATATACCGATAACATAGCAAGCACTTCTAAGCGTAACCCTTACTTGAACGAATAAATTGAACGGGTCTTGTACTAATAAAAAACTACTTTTGCCCACATAAACGTCAATACTGTAAAGGGGAATTGTGTGTGATTAGTAAGCACAGGGTATCAACACTTGAACACGTTACAAATCTGTACACCGTCACTCGGTTCACCCGTTCACTTTCATGGAACTCTCTTTATGTCAGCAAAACTGGTTTAGACCAGATGCATTTGCTAGAATGAATTCTCAGGGGGTAAGAAGGTGCAGGGCGATATTCACAATGGGGAAGGGCAGAGGGAGTGGGCCTAAATACCAATGAGGTAATGCAGGCAATGATATAAATTTTGTGCACGGATATAAATAAATAAATAAAAATACTAACCATTCCCTCTGTTCCCTACATGAAAAATAAGAAAAAAACACGTGTCACATTTATTTTTAGATATTCGGATTCTTTTCCAGCCTAAAGTGTCTCGTATTTAAGTCGCTAGGTAGGACAATAATCAACTTAAAGTTTAACGTCCATATTAAAATGATCTTGTATTGGACATAGTTAGACTTGGATCTGCAACAATCCGATTTATAATAATTAAAAAAAATATTTGTCAGTAAACAGGTCCACGAATAAAAATGTTTTACGGAGACCAAACGACATCTCTTGTTTAAACCAGCACCCAATCCATTTCAACAAACTAACATAGCCTTCATGGTCAGTCCGCGGAGCGACTTACAAACCCAATTCCTAACAAAGATGCTCATTTGTAAAGGTTTCGTGCAAATCAATGAATTTATCTGGACCCTATATTATATATCCAAAATATGTTATTGTAATAGCCAACGTACGAAAACAGTCTGGAAATGATTATGCGTATTTTTCTATTGTATGTTAAGTTGTTGAGGACTTAATTGGATAAAAAAACATATATATTTAAAACTCGGCGGAATATCCCCCAGCAAATACTGCAGAAAGCAATTAACTTGATAAAACACATAGTCTAAACTGATGAAAGTCATCTTTGAGACATTGTATTATGAATGTGAAGTAAAAACGATAAGGGCAGATTGATGAGGGGCTTCACGAGCAGGTGATCCCAATATTAAAAGGAAATGTGTATAAAGTTCTTACATATATGAGAATTGTCATATACATATAACCAGAAGTAAAATATTCCTGACTGTGAGGAAAGGAATAGAATTCATTTATCTTCCCGAGGTTATCACCCAAAGAAAATCTTAAACCTGAGGAATTTCCCTGCGAAAGTTTTAATACTAACCTCGGCTAGCTGTAAGGTGTTCATCATATGAAAACAAACCGATTTATACTGATAAAAAATATAATTATAATTGCCTAGAAACATACATGGAAATAAAGAGTTCACATGGAACTGGAAATCATCTGTTGTTTTATTTTAGCACCCAGTCCATTTCAAACCAAAATAAATATCAACCGATTCCTCACCAGATATGTTCATAGTGCATATAATCCCTGTGGTAATATACTCCCCCCACCCCCACCCAACACGGTTATCGAGTAGGTATAACAGAAGGCAATGCATTTACAAAGACAGTCTAAGCTCATGAAAGTCATCTTCCAGACATGTTTTATGTGAAGGGAAAATCTTAGAAATGACTGATGATGGGCCTCAAGAGCAGGTGGCCGAAATTTTAAAAAAGATGTACATACCGGTACATAAGTTAACATCGAGAAACAAAAACAAATTGCCCCGATTAATCATTTTTCCAACTACGTGGAAAGGAACACAAGTCATTTAACTTCTCGAGGTCATCATCTAAAGAAAATCTTAAACCCGAATAATTTCCCTGCGAAAGTTTTAATACTAACCTCGGCTAGCTGTAAGGTGTTCATCATATGAAAAGAAAGATTTAGAACTGAATACCACCGGGTTAATTATAACAATAACTCAGGCCCTAAACACTTAATCAAACCCATGAATAATTTAGTCCAATATTGATGAAGAAAAATAAATGTCAATCTTTGAATAATTCTAGTAATGTCTATATATTAATTAGTTCTGAAATTTCCTTAAATAATTCAGACAAAATATCCTATTCGGTTCATAGGATTTATACAATAATTTATAAATGAGGCAATGTAAGCATTGTTTAGGCACACCACCCCATAGATCACCGATCGAAAGGAAATAATAATTGACAAAAAACTTTCATAGGGGACCTAGATTCAAGCACGTTCAGTACCAACACCCAAAGCCTAAAAATCAGGGCGCTGATATCCATCATATCATTCAAACATAGAAGTAGGGACAAATACACCACGATATTTTCTTTTTTTTTTTAACACCACGATATTTTAATATACAGAACTATAGATAAATGGAGATATCTAAGGCCCAACTCATTGTCTCCATTCATCTCTATCTTTCTTTCTTTTTTTTCTTTTATGACACATGTACTCCTCATATCTCAGGAATTTATTTTACATTTCTTAAATATTGTAAAACCCAAATATGGGAGAGCAGGCAGTCTATAAATTTGTGCATTAAAAAGGATAACGGACCTATTATAGTTAATGCCAATACCAAACTGTTCAGACGTTCGATATATTTATAGAAATAGTGCTTAAAATCTACCTTTTTTATGCTATCATCCACAGACTCCAACTGTTATGTTTAACTATACTTTTATTTTCCTTGTAAATTTGGACAATGTCTCTGAAATTGTTATGAATAGTGGAGAAATGTAAAGGCTTTATGTTATTTCCTTAATGGGGAAAAGCAGGCAACCCTGTACTAGAATCCCTCGTCCTGTGGATAAGGTCATCAACCAATTCCTCACAGGCAAACCATCCCGACAAAAAGCTCAATACAAACCTCGGTTAGCTGTAAGGGTGCCATCATATGAAAAGAGAGAATTTTCTTAATTGTACGTTCAAAATAAAGGAATCGTTTGGAAGAACGCGGATAATTCGAACTTAGGGCCGAGCAAGATTTCAGATCGCTTTATATTATATTGTTTCATCAGGACTTCCCTATGAGGATGTGAAATTGTAGCCACACCAGCATTTGAACCCACAACATTCTCATGTCTGCGGACCCAAAGCCCGCCGCTTTACACAGCGTATCCACCCCGAATCCTTCCGATTGGATCTCACTCCGATTTTCCCACCACAGTCCACCACAGCATCCCCTCTCACAGAAAACGTGTACAAGTAATACAGAAAATAACCAAAACCCGTTTGCAAAATATCTTCAATCTTCAGTCTGCTCTGGGTCTGATTATCAATACTAATTGTATAATTCTGTAAGTTTTTTTTAAAAATTTATTGTTTATACCAGGACAGCTGTTTTTCCACTAGTGTCTGGGGGAGGAGGCCATATTGCCGTCGCGCCAGGGTTTGAACCCACAACATTCTCATGCCTCTGAGACGACTCAGCAGATTTGGCTGAGGTCGCGGTTTATTATAATTTGATTACTCATTATATGATATACACACCAGATCCTCGCTTGCCTTTTGAGGTAACATCACATGGAATAAAAAACATACATCGATCATTAGATGGCACACGAGGTTTTGCGTTTTATTAACTAAGAATTTTGGGATAATTGACTTAAAGAGTTCTGGGGTTAGGGAAGCATCCTTCCCCTCGCAGTCTTAGATTTTTCCTGACAAGGTTGATGAACGTTCCCCCTGTTAAACCTTTGCGAACCCCCGACTAATCGTCATGGTCCATGTTTTATTGTCTTTAAAGAGTCAGTTAGTATCATAGAGTAGGGAGGTATATGCTACCTCCCTGAAATTACGGAGGTAACTGACTCTTTGAACTCTGGACCTATTAAGTACTGTACGATTCCCGCCCCCTCCCTACTCCAAAAAAGAAAAAAATTGGGCTGACAAAGGAAAGGGATATATTGTACAAGGGAAAAGGACGGGTGGAGTCCGTACCGAAAAATTCAGCAATGAAGTATGCATAAAGGTTGTTAAACTTGTAATTATAAATGAAAACAATAAAACAGAATACCTTTCTAAAACCCACTAAATTTCTCCTCAGTTTTTCCAAATAAGACAGATTTTGTTTTTAAAAAAGCTTTCAATAAATCAAATCAAAAGTTGCTACTGGGAAGATTATAAGGGAGACATATAAAATGGTAGGACCATAATTAATTTGGGCAGTGACAGAAGGCCTGCAATATCATGAGTCATAAAACCCAATTCAATTACCTTGGTATCCTCCTCCCATACCTCCAGGTCCGCTGTTACCGCCGCCGCCCATGCCACCGTGACCGCCGTAGCCACCCCCGCCTCCACTGCCGCCTCCCCCCATGGCCTGCTGCTGCATGTGGAAGGAGGCACCTCCGCCTGACCCGGAGTGGTGACCATCACCTCGCCCAGACGGACCACCTCCCGTGCCCGACTGTTTGTTACCGGGGTGCTCTGGCAAGTGGGGTCGGCGCGGGTCCATCAGGTAGTTGTTGAAGAACACAACCTGGAGTGGATATAGGGAAAATTACTGGTATATATATCTATTTTGTTATATCATAATCAAGGCCAATACATTTAACATTATACAAAAAAAACGTGGATCCATGTGTTATCGCCTTACCTACCTATATGTCACACATTACCAATACTATATTACATTAACTACATGTATTGATTTCTAGAATAATTATGCTGCATATATATATATATATTCAGTACACCTACAACATTTCTACCTTCTTACATGACATACTACCCTAACCACACACAGTATTTATTACACTTCTATGAGTTAATAGACAAAAGGAGATTGAAGCATATGACGCAGATATTTATCTGAACAAGGAGGATTTAATTTTTAAATATGTATCTGCATGTCTGTATTTAAATCCATATAAAAAGCTTAACTAAAATGCGTTATCAGTTGAAGACAGTACAAACCTCTTTTTTCACTTCTTCGACCTTTTCGGCATGTTTATTGAAAACATGCTTGCGAACGAATTCCGGGCCCTTGAACTTCTTCCCTGATAGAGGACAGAGCCATTTGTCCTTGGCTAACTCCTGTGTATTTGCTGACACAAACTTTTCCAACTCTGTATGAAGAGTTAAGGTTCATATTTCTTAGATCAATGTTTATAAAGCAGAAACACAACTTCAACCCCGATTATCCCTAAAGATTGATATAAACAGCTTCCAAGGGGCTACACTTGGTTTGCTATCTACCAAAATCAATAATTTTCTATATCAAATTTCGATTTCCAATTATAAGTTCTGTCGATCCCAATTCCATAAATGCACTCTGTTATGGGTTATACTAGCTACGGATCCTAGCCCTGAATATTTCTTACGGTTGTGTATAGCTAGTCTTATACCTACTACATCTAGTCCCAACCTCATAGAGGGAAACGTGGAGCAATTCAACACATGATCAACTTATGATTTATGATTTATCTGCATATTGGGAATCAAGAACATATGTATGACAGTTTTAAGCATTAGACATGGGGCAGACATTTGATTTGTCGGGTCTAACAAAAAGGATATGCATCCACATCTTTCTTTCCGAGTTTTCGAGCCTCTGCTTCACTTAGTTCTGCTTCCATTTTAGCGAATGGCTTTACTTTGGCTTCAAACTGAGACGTCCAGTCCGTAACTGTAGGGTATAAAAATAAGACATTAATAGGTATGATCAAATCTTTTCAAATGTTTACGGGTTAAACATCAATTTGTACTCCAATAATACACAAAATGAAACTTCTTCAAGATAAACTAAGTTCCACTTAAACTCAATTTGAAGGGAAATCCGAAAAAAACCATCAGGTTAACCGAAAGTAGGAATTGGCAAAAAGTTCGGTTTAACCTTAGATTAAAAGAACTCTAAGGTTTAACCGAAAATTCGGGTAAACCCAAGTTCAGGTTAGGTGGAACACAGTGTATTTAATTTTGTGAAGCTTTTAATTAACCTTGGTAATCCGATATACCCGGGTTGGAGTTTTCAATCACCCCAGGTTATGAAGGGAGAGGAAAGTTAAAGTTGCAAATTACCATCATTGTGAGACAGTCTGTTGGGTGGTTGGGGACCGCGAGCGTGCATGATTCCACAGCGATGTGGCATCTCGTCTTCATTGGGGTACTCGACTGCACTGTAGAAATCAAACGAGTGCACAATCCTCAGGTACAAGATCATGCGGTCTAACACCTAGAGAGAGAGCAATGTAATATAAGTACCTGAAGATATCAAGTGTAATCTATAATATTGGGACTCCAGTACATTTCAAGAGGCTCACTTTCCAATACCAGGAATCCAAAATCAAATTTTAGATAGATGTGATTCTATATTCCCCAAATGCATCAACGAATAAACGTTAGATGACAGGTTTAAAAAGCCTGAAAGAAAAAAATACAACTCACTTGGATTAGATCCTCATCTCGCTCAATAGTAAGTTCAGCATTAGCCTCTTTAGGTTTATCGTCTTCAGACTGGCCAAGAAGTTCCTCTTCTTCAAAACTGCCTTCCTCCACCAAGTAGTCGGTGATGTTTTTCAGAACAGGGTTCTTCGATACGAGACCGAAGGATACCTAGGAATAAGAATGACAGCAAGTTAGGGCTCCTTCCACTGTCTTACGTTAATATGTTGAGAATAGCAGCCTTTATTTTAGGTCCATGCTGTGTGAGAAGTGTAATAAAAATATTCATATTGTATTATTTATATGCATATTTATAGGGAACAATATTTTGTCAATAAGTACCCTACTATTTGTAGAGTAATGTACTTGTTTATGATAACTCTTTTGAGTCACTATTACTGAACCACGGCTAATAAAGCCTATATATATATGTAAATACTTTATATCAGGCTGGGACAGGTGAAAAACCTCGATAAGGGACCTGCTTACCCAGGATGAATAGAATCTAAAAGAAACATCAAAATCAAAATATATATTTCAATATTCTTCTTTGATAAGGGCATATATATTAAATAGTGAATGGAATGGAATTTTTCTGGTACTTCATGTAGAATTGTTGGAACCAAAACACCACAGCATTAACATTAATCAGTTCAGGGAAGTAGATACACCTCCCCGATCAGGGGCTAGAGTAAATTATTGCCGGTATGACCAGATTCCTTAAAAAAAACCCAAGGCAATACTTATTAAAATTAAGAGAAATGTGATTTCTTCCTGTTGATACAATCGAAGTTCATCTTACATTGAAGCAAAACTTCAAGCGGTGCAACAAGGCACCACATCACTAATTCATTCCCATAATGTAGGGAGCTGCAAATTACCTCTTCTTTGCCCTTGTCCTTCTTCTCCTCCTCATCGTCATCCCAGATTCGCCATTTAGAATCGAGCGCCTGTGTAATACAGGCAGCGTGTTTGATGTCTGCCTTGATCACCTGCTTGTGGGAAGTGATGCCGTTTACAGGCCTCACACGCTGCTTCAGGTCTCGGTTCACAATGGCTCCCATCTCACAGTCCCGTAACTGTAAACAAAATTAATAACAATAATGATTAAGCACAGTGTTGCTTATATATAAGTCCATTTAAAAATTCGAAGTAAACGTTTATCTAGAATGACTCCCAGTGAGCCTGCCATATTTTATTTAGTTTTTAGAGCTGATTTACGTATTTCTTAGATAGGTTCTGGATAAAAACGAGACTGAATCCGACTAGTTAACTCTTGGTAGTCCTATTATCTGACCTTTTTTTATCTACACCGTTGTTAGTTACTTTATACTATATGTCTCCTTATAAAAGCTGTATTGTATGAAAACCAAAAGTCTGGGATGTGGGATATTCCTAAAGAAAGTTTCGCCTATGCGATGTGACAAATGTTAATGTTTTACGGATTTGAAAATGAGCGATAGGAGGAATTGTCCTTCTCCCCAACTGTAAAGAATACTTTTAATGGTAATTAAGCACTCGGCATTGTTTGCTGATACTTACTCTTATGTTATTGAGGTTCCAGCAAATGTCAACTATGTTGACTGTTCTGTCGAATGTCACCCACCCACGTCGGTGGAAACGCCTTTCAGGTTGTGGGTCCTGGAGGGCCACACGCAGAAAGCCTGGATAGCGCTTACACATCTGTGAGAAAGTCAAGAGCAGGGTCAGAGTTTGAGCTGTATGCGAAAGAATCTGTTTACATATTTTTAACTTATTTCCTTAGACTAACTTTATGTAGAATTTGTGTGAAGCAAACAGTTTATAAACTAGGGGTTAAAATGGAAATAAAGAACATCATGAAGAAAATATTGATACACATTGTGGTTTGTTTCACTTTATTGCGGTCAATTTCACAGCAGTTACAATCAGTAGAGTGTGATATTCTCATGAACACAACAAAATATGGTATGACAAATTGAGTTCAAACAGGCCCACACGCATTAAGGTATATCCAGTCTCAGTCCCAGTGCTCTGAAAACCAGTCTAGTGTGGGAATATGAGACACTGAGTATCCAAAGGGTAGTGAAAGCAACACTTTTCAACCGACCGGCGGGTGCCATACGAGCCACTAAATCTAAAGAAACCGCACAACCACTCACCGCTTCAACCTCTTGCTTGGTGATAGTTGGTGCGAGATTCCTCAGGAAGATGGAACACGTTTTGTGAAGTGCTCGCGGTTGGGGCTCTTCTTCCCCTTCTTCTGTCTCAGCCGTATCAGCCTCCTTCTCATCTTCTTCTTCTCCTTCCTCCTTTTCGACTATGGGAAACAATAGGATAGATCTGGCGTTATAATCGAAAAATCGACTCATAATCATTCAAAAATGTATATATTTTAAACGTAACAGCCAAAACTGGCTGAGTTATATGCACATTGCAACAAACGTTAGTTGAAATTCATTTATCTCCTCCTCATATATTCCATCACTAATAAACTAACTCAAAAGGATTCGACAATCCAGAAGACCCGTCCACCCCCACCCCCCATAACTGAAAAGAGGGACATCTCAATGTCATTGGGACACATTATTAAATACAAAATTAAAAATTAAATACAAAATTAAAATACAAAATTAAAAAATGATAGTAAAGTCGAACCTGGCGGATCATCCTTTTCTTCTCCTTCTTCCTCTTCATCGTCTTCCTCTTCTCCTTCTTCAGCACTCTTGCTGCTTTCCTCGGGCTTGTCTTCGTCGTCATCATCCATTGTACCATCAACTTGGTGCGAAGGGTCCAAGGGCTGCAAGTCAGGCTTATCTTTCTCCATGGGCTGAGGTGAATCTAAACCAGAAGACACCATTTTATATCGATGAATAATAATCTTAATTATTACAGTACGCGTATGATAAATGGAAACAAAGCATCGCTTAGTGCACTGGTACTGGTACACGAGCTCGCGGGCCTCAGAATAAAAAAGTATGAAATCAATCTGAACAACGTTCGGTTCGCGGAAACATGGCCTCGATTATATTCAGGGTTTGTATATTTCTGTCATGATAAAAATCAATGACTTTCAAGGCCAGGGATACAGTTTTGTAAGGTAAGAAACATAAAGCAAACTTGATACAGTAATGGTTTTTATATCTTTTCTGTAATTCTTAATAATTTTCCCGATCGAATGGCTTCTGTGAACAGTCAGTTTTGACATGTATGCCTGCGTACTTTTCAAGGCTTTACAATGTCTTTGTACAAAGTTCAAGGCCTAGACAAATTTAAATAAAATTCAAGGATTCCAAGGCCCAGTACAAACCCTGTATATTCATAGAAAACATAGCTCTGTTGAGAGAAATGAAATAGATCATAAATGTGCATAATTATCATACGGGTCAAGTTGAGACTTTTTAGACCATGGCTAGTAGTAAATATATGATCTAAAAAAATGTCTTTGAACTATAATAGCAAAATTTCGAGAAAAAAATCACTGAAAGGATTGTACCAGAACAATATCTGAATGATTTATGATTTAAACTATTTTTTTTATTTCATTGTATAATTACCTAAAACCCGATTCTATTTATATTTGATTGTTAATATTTTGATGCCGACCATATGTTCAAGGGAAATCTCAGTCATTTTGCAAAGTATAGAGAAATGTGGGTAGGCCGGCTTACGTCGGTGTCTCTTCCATGCTATACAATTGCAAAAGTGGACAGGAGGGATTGGAAACCTCCCTTTGACGGAGAATACTTCCTCGACCCCAAGATAACTCTAGGGGAAAAAAACAAATTAGATTTCCTCACCTGCGCCTCCTTCAGATTCTGATCCACTGGATGAGCCACTTTCAGATTCGGAACCACTCTCATAACTGTAGTCGCGCGACCGCTTAGTTTTGTCCTTTTCATCCGACTAAAAATGAAAAAAAAGAGTGAGACGAGTGGGCTTTTGATTGGCCCTCATAGACCTGATGATGCTATCAACAGGAGTTTCAAGCCATTCCACAATTGGATATGTGATCATAATATATTACAGAAACGACTGAGACTGAGACTGAGACACAGCTCTTTTTCTACATAGACAGATGCAAGTCGGACCATGTAGAAATACTGACAATTTTCGAGAGAGGAAAAAAAGTATTATTCTTATTATTACATATGGTTTCTGGTTTCTGGCACATGTACATACTAACTTAAACTGATTATAATGACACATTATGATGACGGAAACAATCTGATTTTGAGAATTTTAATTTTTGAAAAAATGTTGACGAACTTTTCCGAATCAGATTTTGAGAATTATGAAAATCTCCACGAATTTAGATCGTAGATGGTGGAATTTGGGAAGTTTTCAAAAACACGGATTTCAGTACAAATACTGAAGACTTGCATCCCTCTGTAACATTAAACATAAACTCGGTCCAAAGGAATGAGCTAGAGAAAATGGGATTACTAGATTATACAAATTCTTTTTTTAATACCTCTGAACCGCTTCCCTCTTCACCACTGCTGCTGCTACTGCTGCTGCCATCGCCAGCGTCCTCATCGGGTAGCGCACCGTTATCGTCATCCTCAGCCGCCGGTGCTGGAGCGGCAGGTGCCGGCGCAGGTGCACTCTGATCTGGGGCCTCTGGTGCGCTCTTCTCCACAGTCTCAGACGGCTGAACAACAAGTGGTAATATTTGCAAGTTTTGTAAATATAAACACAAGGAAATGGGATAGTATCGACAGTAGGAAATACAACATCCACAAGCATCCGAATTTGATGCGCTTAGGAGAGATGGATGTTTGTTAAAAAAATTCTTGCGCAATATAGACATTTTTTCCCCGCAAGAGTCCAATAAGGAATGGAGCTAAAGTGGCCAGAAGCATGATTACTTAAAACCACATCTTAACTCCTACTTTATAGCTTTATTTTTAAGAGACCGTTTCCCATTCAGAATCAAGATATAGTAAATAATGTACCTTTCTAGACAACTTTACAAAAATCTATGATAATCATTGGTCAACAACTATTAATAAATCAAGAAAGAAACCACTTTGACTGATTATATTATTGAGTATATCAAATTACCTTCACAGGTTTAGGTTTTTCTTCTGATTCCTTGTCTTCCTCTCGTCTTCTTTTTCTATTTTTCCTGTCAGCTGAATCTCGCGAATTTCCCTCGCTTCCTCCCCTAGAAGAGACAAATAATACACAATGTTAATCATGCCAAATGGTCCATTATAATGGAAGCAATAAATTATATTCCAGAGCTATGAATCAATTTCTAAAAATTCTACGGTCGCGACATACTGTATGACATATCATGAAATTAGAATAAGTTAGAATAAGTAATTGTAAAGATTTCCGATACAAAATGACAAACAATCTAGTACAAGCACTAGCACAGCTACTATGCCAAATGATAAAAGAAAATCTCAAAGTATAGATGTAGGCATGAAACAGATTTGGAGTTATGACATGTATTTACAACAGTTATAAGTTACTATGTACAGTCAAGTATCATTTCTGCCCTAATATTGCCATACTATGTAATTAATTGTATTGTACTATACGATTAACGATTACGACTACTTGTTAACACGTGATTATGTATTTAATTAACGTTGACTCTTAACCATATTCATACCTAGTACTGATGTTATAAACGCAACTAGTCTCTTAGTTTACTCTTAGTTTTCTTCAAAAACAACATGGGAACGACTGGAAGAACTGGGACTATCCCAGAAGTCTGTCGACCAATTTGTCAGTTGTTTTTTTCGTGTAATTGTTACTATATCTTTGACAAATAAAAGATTACTCAATTCAATTCAATTCAAATAAAACATTATTTAATATAATAGGCAACTAACCGTCGGTCAGAGCGCTCGTCTCTCTCCCGCTTGCTGCGGTCATTGTTACTCCTCTCACTATCACGTCGCTCACTGTCTCGCCGATCACTGTCACGGCGATCACCATCTCGTCGCTCATGCTGCGATTCTGAGTTTTGGCGACTGCGCTTTCCCTCGTCAGGGGGCGGGTCAGGAATATCAAGAGCGTTTAGGTCAAAATCGGTGCCACCTTCCATGAGGATGACCGCTGAAATATATAAAAGAAAATATGTTGGCATTGTTTTTCTACTTGAAAGAATTTTACCAAGCACGAAGAAAAGGTTTATTTTATTATGGAAACTTCAGACGATGTCACGTTTGTGTTAGAACTTGTATTTTCATTGATAGTTATAGATCTAAGACTAAGTAAGGGGTGAGATAATTTGCGTGGCAAACAATACCATCAACACACATATCCTTCATGTGACGGAAGTCATGAACACCTAGTCAGTCAGTCATACAACCTTTTTGGCAAATCAAGACCTCATAGAAAAAGGATGGTTCTTTTTCATTCTAAATCTTGTTTCAATTTACTTTTAAAAATATGTATAGTAAAATTATGTATTCGGTGTACAAACCTGCGTCAAGGAGCTTAACCATTTCAGTGCTCTTCTCGAGGTCGACTGATACTTGGCTCACTTTGCCCATGGAAAACAGCTTGCTGAACACGTCTGCGCGTTTCTTTAAAGCCTGTCGTGCTTCTTCATTTCGCTTGCCACATTCTTCTGGATGGTACTTATACTTGAACCTGCAATATCGTGTCAGAACGCATGTTACTGTACCGTTGTGTGTTAAGGCGCTGCATTTAAATAAGATACACCCTGAAAGCGCCTAAATACTTCTACATTTACGAAGCAAATCTTATTCCAATAATTTACCACAAATGGCAACAATTCTCTCTATATATTATATACAGTTCTTAGAAATCGCCACTATTACGCTCTACGAACACGTAACAAAAAGGCATTGTTCAAAGATAAACGTGCTAAACCCACGACCATTGATTAGTCGCTCTTATATTATCTTACCATTCTTAGCACAACAACCGTCGACGGGATCGCGTTACCATGGCGAAAATACCAATGCTAAGTATTCAACTCGGGTTCCAGTGGCATTACCCTAACTAGCCTAACACTTTTATCAATCTCTAAAACCGCATTGGGTAAATGCAGTCCCTAAGCTAAGTCCATAACATGTATAATGGCAAATTTCCTCCGTGGGGTTTCCTGAGAATTTCTCTAGATCCTAGATTCCTCTTCTTGTCCTTTTTTTGGTGTGAGAAAACAATATCCTTAGGTTTGCTATGACAAACATTTTCAATATAAATCAGGTCCTCTTCCTCTCCATGTATTTGCTTGAAGAAAATTCTTAGTTAAAGCTGACAATGCTCGTGCAAAGTTGGCATTATATGATGTTGAGAAAATACATGCATCAGAGGGTCAATACTGCATAGGAAGAGAAATATTCAGTTAAACTGGACAGCTCAAATCTTCAATTTTAGGTTCAATTTTTTTGGGTCAAAATTGGCTTGCATTTGTAAGATTTCCACTGTCCTTGTGTTATCATAGATAAATTGAATAGAATTAGAAAACTATTAATTTCAGAATTGCGATTTGTTGGAAACTATTATCTAATAATCAAGGCTTCTAAAATGGTACATGCAGGGTATTTGATTTTGCTATAGTCTGTCCGAAAAGTAGTTGACACGTGATCCATTAGTTCCTTTAAGGAGAGAAAAGTGGGAGATTTTTTACTTCTAGTCCCTTTAAGGGGAGGGAAAAGTGGGACATTTTTTACTTCTATTTATGAGAAGGACCTGTCAACCCTTTACCCAGCGAATCGCTCATTGCAATCAACCATGGATAAACAGGGCCAGTATAATCGGCTCTTCCTTCCATCTAAGCAAAACAACAGCTGCTGCACATGGAACAGAGGCAGCGCAATACAGTACAGCTGGATATTTGGCCATGGTCCGTCGCAAACGGCGATTCGGGGGGCAAAGGCTTGAAGTAAAAAATCCCCACTTTTCCCTCTCCTTAAAGGTCAAGTGTAAAGAAAATCTTAAAAATCGAGATGAAAGCTGTTTTACATAGGTAGTGGTGGTAGTAATGACCTCTGATGTTAAAAAATCGGAAAAGAATTCATTAACGCCCGTTTTCACAGCTTTATGATGAACGAGCAAATGAGGCTAGCTTTGTTATGATTTAGCATGTGTATTCGCACATCAGAGCTATGACGTCATCCATGCCCTAGGCGCGACCAGTCTAATGCTACCTTCAGCAGTGTTAGGAGGTGTATTTCCATACGAATGCGGGACGGTCGTGCAAAGTGAAAAAGAGCAAAAATAATAACAATATTTAATATAACAATTATTAGAAAAGGGGAAATTGCATACAATTATATTTTATTTCAAATATGGGAGTTATTTTACATGTCGTAACATGACATACAACATTCCCATATCAATTGAATGAATCTCAGTTGAGTGAATAAAATGATTCATAAACTTCACGGGCTAATAACTTTAATATTTCAATTCAAGTATTCTTTATTATGCTGATCTTGCTGCACAGAGGAGTTCGATGTCTGGTAAAACAAAAATACAATTCCTGAATTAGCCAGGTCTTCCAAAGAATGCCTAAATATTTCTTGAAATATAATTACATATGCATCTTCCCTCCTCCAAAACATAATGCTATATAAATATAAGTGATTAGTTTAGGGAAAGTCTATTCCTTTGAAGCTAATACATGTCGTAACAGTGACACAAATATTCCCTAACAATTTTAGATCAGTTCAAATGCATGATTACATGAATATTTGTTTTTTCGTAATGATGAACGTCTGTGCATGTGTAGAAACCATTTTTCATAAGTAATATATTTTCTAAATTAGCATGTGTATTATATTCAAATTCCATAATTATTATACATTTTCTAGCCTGAAGCAGCTCTTTTATCACAATAGCGGCGAAGATTTCGCAATAAGAGCTTTGAAAGTGGGGTTCCCACAGCCTTATTTTTGCCCAGGAATTGATACCAGAATGATACCATACAAGTAGCTAGGGGGTCACTTTTCAATGGCATACATACTATACCATTGGTATAATACTGTTCTCTCATACCCGATGTATACATATGGCATATGTATACATCGGGTATGAGAGAATAGTATTATACCAATGGTATTATTCGATGATACCATACATGTAGGGGGTCAATTTTCGATGGCATACATACTATATGATACCGTATGTATACATCTGGTATGAGAGAATAGTATCATACCAATGGTATCATTGAATGATACCATACAAGGAGGGGGTCACTTTTCGATGGTATACTTGTCATATGATACCATATGTATACATCAGGTATGAGAGAATAGTATTATACCCTTAGCCCCTAAACTTGGTCGCGCAAACCACAGCAACACCTATATTTTCACACGTCTCTAAGCTGTCATTACTAGGCGAAATTACGTCCACACCCGCACACCTACTTGTACCAACACCCGCACACACACCTACATACCATATCAGGCATCAAATATATTGTTTGAGACCATTAAATTTGAAAACAAGAGGGGGTCAATTTTCGATAGGGTGGGTCGCTTTTCGATTGCCGAAAATCGACCCATGGGTCACTTTTCGATGGGGGTCACTTTTCGTCATGCGGCAGGGGTAACACTGTAACCTCAAGGTATTTTATTCATTATTCTGTTGTTTACTGAGCGTTTCTCCCGACCATTTGGAATCACAGACATTATTAATACATCGCCGATTATCATTAATAAGAATAAGGGTTTTTTAGAGAAAATAGAATTTGTTGAATCTCTATACAACTTCAGGGGTATATATAGCAGGGATTATTTCTATCAGCAAGTTTGGGAAGGTTGTGGCATATACTTCAATTCCTACACATATGCTTCACATATCTCCATTTTTGCCATTATCTTGGCTTATTTCGGCCACATGATTAAGTACACAAGGGAACTAGAAAATCTGTAATAGAAAATCTTAATTGCATTATTAATAATAAACTGGGCGTGTGTTTGGGCATATTGTCTGGGCCGCGGGAACCATAGGTGCAATGAGGGTGATTTCTACAGTTCCTGACACTTATTTACAAGACATACACGCCCAGTTTTTATCCTTTTCCCCTGTATGTTCGAAGCTATTCCACCGAGCGTTTTTCGTGAAAAATGGGCATATTTTTAAAAGAAAAAAGTCAATGAGTAAAGACTTCTGACATACAGGGGAAAAGGATAAAAAATAATGCAAAGATGACCCCCGCTACATTGGACCATACATACAACTAGTGTGTGCTCTATCTACCTACCAGTCGCGTGGGACATGGATGACGTCACAGGTCGCTTGACCCGTCCAAGATGGCTACTCACCCTTGCCGCACTAGGTTGCAGTGGCCTAACAAATGGTAGCGCTTAAACACCTCCCACTGATTTATTTTATTAAGTAGGAAGCTATAACTTTGTAGATCATTTCAAAATATCCCTCCGAATGTATTAGACATCAAATAAAAATCTTTACACTTGACCTTTAAAGGTATAAGGAATCACGTGTCAACTACTTTTCAGACAGACTATACACAATTTATGATTTAGATATAACAAATGACAGGTCTAATTTAAACCCCACACATATGGAATCAGGAGTGACTATATAATTTGCCCATTATAATGACCCTCTGAGCAAATTACAATAAGTTCAAGACAATGGTGACTGCAGAAAAAAAACATTAGACAATTCATCAATTAGGGAAAAAAAAAGAAAGATGATCCAGTTTTGAAAGGGAAATAGAAGAGAGAATCCGTCACCAAGCGATGTTAATATGTATCAAACCTACCATTCTTCATCTTTATGTGCCAAGAAGAATTCATTAACCTGAGTTCGCTTGAACTCAAGTTTGTATTCATTGTACTTCTTAATGGATTCTTCATCAGTAATGTTATCGTCTTGCTGAGCCAAAAACAACTTGAATGGCAATATAGCGGGCTGAGTTGGATAGTCAGGGTCATTTCGTCTGAAACAAAATGATAAAGGTTAAATCTTTCAATAACCCACAAAAACATTCATGATCATGTGATAACCTTCCACACACCACAGCTGGCTTTTTTTTATCATTTCCATATTGATATGCTTTTGCATATCAATATGGAAATGATAAAAAAGTGCTCTTAATGGGAACGGATCAGTGCTTAAGACATCGACTTCAGGAGAATTAGCTCGGCTGGCGGTCGGTTTCAGTGTTTGAATGGAAAGTATACCACAACATCTAAGCGTTTTATCTGTTTTATTATGATCCATCACAGTGACAAAAATTGATTGCGAACTGTATTCTCTAACTACTTGTATAACAGAGTGAATAATATAATGATATCAAAACAAACAGGTAAATTGATAAGTTGCTGCATCATTGCAGGGTTGCAAAAATCCCGCGGCCCGGTTGTCCACCCCCAGGTCAGCCATGCGGACAACTAGAAATGAATATTTGGGCGTCCTGCGCACATCCAGGTTTCACCTTTCTTTGGCCTGAGCAGACAACCGGACAACCACTTTTTTAAGCGATTTTTTTTAACCCTGCATTGGAAAGATGGGTAGCTAGTAGTAGTGGATTAAGCATATATCATTATAAAAGTACTAGTAAAGTACCCGTCCTCTGGACGGTCAGTAGCCCCCTCTTTTCCCACACTTCTCCCTCTTTTCCCTCCGCCTTTTCTCTGTCTTTCATACCTGTTTTTCTCTCCCAACCCCATCTCTGATTCCTCACCGCCTCTGCCTCTTCCATCTCCCTCCCCTCTTCCTCATTATTAGGCCTATCATTATAGAGCTTTTATTTCCCATTAAGCATACAGTTACATAAAGGAGAAAAAGGGTCACTCTCTCTCCCCACACTTCCCCCTCTCCCTCTTTTCTTGGTAGAAACATTTTTAATTATATGATCAAGTTTGATTAGAAATTCATGCTCCCCCTCCCCTCTCCGCCCCCCCCCCCCCCACACACTCTCCCTCCCCTCTTCCTCATGCTCCCCCTCGGTCCCCCTGGACTTAGGTTGTGGGAAATGACGTAGTATCTCACAGGGGCTTTCCCAGGCTATAAATAGAGTGTGGTTATCCCGATTTAAAAAAGGCTTCAAAATCACATTTCCACACCAAATACCTTCACAAACCACAAACGACGACATCCAGAGAGGGGGACGAGACCTCTAAAGATGAGTAAAGTGGTATGTAAAACAACAAATTCCGAGAACATTCCGGACAAAGAAAACCTTCTTTCTACCATTTCTTTTCTACCTCCTTTCCTAGAAATAGCTCTAGCTTTATATTATATGGATGAAGTCAGGCCATGTTGAGAATAGCGAATACAGTTTGTAATATAGGTTTCCTGAATACAAAAGTATTTCAACCCCTTTCACACTACACCTCTCAAAGCGCTTCGAAGTGCCTTGAAGTGCTTTGAGAGGTTGGTTCTATTCACACTGCACTCTAAAGCGCTTCCAAACCGAATCCAAAGTGAAGTGAAGTGGTTTACACAATCCACCTACTTGAGGTGAATTATATAAACCGTTTTGCTTCACTTCGCTTTCTCAGTGCTAATTCTGCTAGTGTGAATGGAACCGAAGCAAAGCGAAGTGGTTTCTGACGTCATCGATCTTATAAACACATAGGAAAGTGTACAGCGACCATGCTTGTAGTCTGAATAGAACCAAATTAGTGAAAGCGCTTTCTGAGTACAGTCTGCATGGTGCGAATTATATAAACCGGTTCGCAACGATTCTCTACGCTTCGCTTCGGTTGTGTAGTGTGAAAGGGGTATAAGAGAGAGAGAGGAATGTACTCACCCTCGCCCGGTGGACATACCACCATGGTAATGGCTTTGTTGTGGTGGTGGCATATCGTGACTGTGTCCCCAGGCACCTCCACGCATAGGTCCACTATTGCCATACGACATATTGTCATAGTGACCTCCGTAACCACCCCCCGCGCCATTGTCATCCCTGAAGAAAATAATATTAAGAGTCTGAAGAGCTAGTGGGACTGTTATTTCGAGCAGTGGCGTCTCCAATAATATTTCAGTAAAATATGCGTGTAGGTCAAAAAATGTCAAACTGGTTGTGTATGCCGTAGATATTATATCATGCAAGGATTTCACATTCGACTCGATCCAAGTGCACTTTAAAATGTGACTCAATTGTAAATTCAATTCTCATTTGACATCAAGATGCTATATATTTTGGAAGGAAATTAGACGTTCATGAGGTTGATAATATTTCTAATAACACATAGTCCAATTTTCAATATCAATATTACAATATAACAGCAATGATTTCCCACAAGTAGATATCAATATGGCATACCAATCTCTCCGCATTCGTTTCATTTGAGGTGGGTTTGTATCATGTCTTTGAGGCGAATATCGATCATGACGGTTTCTGTCATAGTCACGATATGATTCTCTGTTTCTTTCCCTACTTCGGCCACCTCCCCAACCACCATCGCGGCTTCCTCTGGAAATCAAAGAATAGTAAATTTAAGTAGAGTTTAGGGAACACAAAATAACGGAGCAAGAAGTGAAAACATGTGTAATATTCGATAAATTCTAGATTTTAAAACAGAAAAATAGACAAACAAGAGTAGATTGTGACCCCTCATCCCCCGGTTGAAATAAGAAATAATTGACTGACAGTCCACTAAACTGGCTTCTCCCGAGTTAAGAATTGTGATGTTAATGCGAAGAATTTGACGATTTGAATTTTCACTAGAAATAGAAGAGCAAAGAATATTTACCTGTCTTCCCATTGATCGGCTCCTCTCCCACGTCGGTCATCTCGTCGTTCAGTGTAATCGTTTCTTTCACGACGGAACTTGTCCCTTCGTCTCCTTTCATATTCTTCATCGCTATCACCCATTCTGGAAGCATTAATTTGAATAAATCAAAATAATTTACTAAATTTAAAGGTATGACATGATAGTAAATTATGTGATTAATGTTGATGCCCATGTTTCTTCTCTAGACGGAGTACTGTATACACCTCTAGTCCCAGAGCTGGCTGGCTTTACTGGCTTTCCCTCTCTAGCAGTCCCCAGTGAAAAATAGTTGAATACAGTTTTTGACATTCGAATAAATTTTGTGCCCTGATCCGTTACTTACATACCCAGAATTGTTAAATGAAGATCAATACCATGACAAATATCAAAAGTAGCCTATTGGTTATTTTTATATTGCTAAACGCATTTGGAAGCAAACGTTATTGTATGAGATAACGAATAAGGCATTCAAGTGATGCATCAACATGTATTCAAGCTTCTTTACTACCGTTGTCGACTTTGCATTCAAAAAAAGCATTATGTAGGCTCTTAACATTTTAAATTACAATTTACACTAGGTAAAATGTATATTATTGATTCTAAAGGAGTCAATAAACAAACATTAATTTGAGATCTGCATTTCACAATTGCTTGGGCTAATTTAAATTGGTTATTACTTTTGCACACGTTTGATTCAAATTCATGACCCAGTCAGACTAGAGTCTGAGTAGCTTATTTACCCTAAAAATGCTACAGAATTATCATTAGATTTCCGAAAAGGGAAATATAGGAAAATGATGGTAATTACTATTTCAAATTGCATTTTTATATCAACTTATTACGACAATCACCTAGGGCTAGGCCTAAACCTTATGTCAAGACGAGAAGCCAAGAATGTAAGATCGGTCCCATACACTTAGGCCTAATCCTGTTCATTCAAATTTGCCCCCCTCCCTCCTAATACTAACAACGGAGACGAAGCGACCTCGACCACATCTACGGTTTCCGAAATGTAGCTTACTAAGCTCAGACCAAGGCCTACTATGACTTAGGCTAGACTAGACAATGTCTATAATTTTTCACATCGCATTCGACTTTTTAAGATTGTCCGCACTGGTTTTGTCTTTTGCGCCCCGCGAAGATCGGATAATTTCTTGGAAATTGGCCCCCAAAACACATGATAGACTATATAAATTAATTACACACGATCGATGAAGTGAAATGTTTTTTTTAAACGATGCATCGCAGTTATTACAATAAGGTCAAAGATACAACAATGACAACATTCGAAGCAGAAGCGAATTTAGAAATTTTGCAGGAACCATAATTCGATTTTAACCAGACAAGTAGCTTTACTTAATCATTAAAACAATATTTAAATAGGGAGAGGATGAGAAATTGCAGGGACAGATATAAATATAATTTTTATGAAATTCAGCATTCAAATTGATCATCTTTTTTTCCAATGCATTATGCGACTTCGCGCCGGTCTAAAGACAAGACACAATGGCGGCGGACATCTACGAGTGAGGATTGTTTTCCGGGTCGCAGATCTTCCTTGTTGTTTTCCTGTTTGATATAGTGGATCAACTTTTGAATCCCTTGTGATTAGTTATGAAGAAACTTGCTTATCCTTGGAAAATCCTGAAGCCATAATCAGTGAATACCTTAAAAATTCTCCTGCTGAGCAGCGGCGATCCTTGTGATCCGATGTTTAGATTCCTTATGGAAAGCCTTCCCAGCAGGCTTTGCAGTCGGTGTATGATGATTAGTTCGACCGGCCACAAGAAGATGGAAAAGCAAAAGGTTGCATGACAAAACACAGAAAGAATGGTACTTGGTAGGCATACTTCTATATCTTAAGCACATAATTTACTTTCTCTTTATTGTTCGCAGAAAGGGCATAAGGGGTGTTGATCATTTCTTGCGACAGCGACTTCAAATTATGTTTCAATCTCCCAGCAGATGGCAGGACAACCTGTTCGCGCCGTGTAATTCGGAAATGCTAACGTGGCATTTGCTGTAGCCGGTCGAACCTGCCTCAACTCAATGATCATGGGTAGACGGCCGTCACCATACTATAGCTCAAGCCACAAAATAAGGCCCATAAACATTATGCTTCGAGACATCCCTCTAATTGAACCCTGATAGCTTTTTATTTTTTCATGCGAGTTCTGAAAAAGTATACATATTATCAAAGCTTACAATTTGGGGAACGGTTTGGTACAACTGTCACTTCTTAGAAATTATGATTGATAGTCAAGTTGCCATGGCAACTCTTTCTGACAAATTTTGAAATTGTAAAAATATAAGGACCTTGTGGCAATCAAATCTCTCCCATTTCATGAAAAATTGCTGAAAACTAATTTTATCTACGAAAGTTGTGGAAAACAAATTTCCGCATCTGTTGATATATGATATGTGTGATTCCAATTTTGTCACAAGAAATAAAAACTGTATGAGTCGAGGGTCAAAATGGAAAAAAATTACCAATTTTGGCATAGTTTTGTGAGACATCGGGGATGAGCAAACATCTTGTGTGTAATCAGTATGATAATAAACCACCCAAATTATTATTCAAGGCTGATGTCCAAATTTGATTGATGATATGACGTATTGTAGATATTGAATTCTCAAATAATTGGCTCCAGGGAGAAATGAAAGCAAATTAAACTAATGTAAATGCAATTTGAATACTGGTTAAATGGCTAATATAGCCCAAAATATGGTCAGTGATGACATAACCAAATAATGATGAATAGTTATGCTTAGTTGGTTGCCATGGTTACATCAGTGATTTCAATTTTCTGAAAAACAAATCAAATCTAAAGTCTGGCTCTAAAAGTATAAGTATACCAAATTAGAATTAACACATTCAGAATAAATAGGTAGAATATTATATTTCTATAAGTGTCCACGTCATGGGCCTTATTTAGTGCAATTACCTTTAGAGTTATTGCGCTAACTACACGACGGAGGCTACGATGCACCTTTGTAGGGATAGCTATATAATTACACTATTATGGTTCTGGTAGATAATCCCTTTATTTATTTATTTTATACATTTCCTGACTGGTTTTATTTTGGGGATTAGCAGGGAGTAAGAATGGAAAGTGTAATAGTTGAAATATAAGTGGTATGAATAAAGATGGCAACTCATGAAACTATACCCCTATTATTAGAGGGTTCTGCGTATATAGAAATGAATCATTGAATGGTAAAATCATAGATTCTGTAAGGGGCCTTACCCTAGCCCTTACAGAATCTATGGTTAAATATTGAAAATAGCCCGTACAAATGTATTAGTCTAGACTATATAGGCCTATATTTATAGTCTTGCCCCTTAAGACATGTTCATTTTGATAGAATATTGATTGTTTGATTGATTGTATTCTTTATTTTAACAAAACAGAAATGTCAACAGTAGTTGGAAAATGTAGATCAAAGTACCTTGATTTAGTACACCAATAGTTTCTATGTATTTGTCGATAATGGTTTATGATTATACTGGTCTTTACTGCTTCAGAATTTCCATGAAAAAGGAATTACATATAAATACACCGAGCTATACTGCATCGTACATGCATGGACATCATTATTTTAGTTTCTCAATAAATAATAGATAGAATAAGACAATAGTTTTTACCTGATTTAATGAGGCAATAATTTGTTTCTTTTTTTAAAAAGACAATTTATATTTTTTCACTAGTTCCCGAACACAACACACGCAAAAGGACAGACATACTATTATGTCCGTTTTCATCCTGCTCTACCTCGTTATTTGTTTTAAACTGACTCGAATAGCTTAAGCTGGGCAATTTTAGTTTTAGTGTCCTTTCTTTTATCAACATCTCGATTGCTCATGCTATTCATAGATTGTGCCTGCACATAATTATAGCCACTAACACAACTAATCTCTTTTAATGAAGAAATGTACTTGTTAGTTGTGCAGCCAGAATCTCTCTTTAGAAAGGGGAATACGAGACCCATTTCATTTTGTTCAGGTATTTGTTGAGGGAAAAGACAAACAAAATGAGTCAATTTGATTTTTGTTATATGTATAGTATTCACAGTATATTGATGTTACATGTTTTAAAAGTATATCTGGATCGGGTATAAATGTTGAAGTTTTGATTTGTTTTTGCAAATTGATTGTATTGCCGAATATGTAAACAAATCGAGTCAGAATGATGGTTACATTGAGATGCCAATTTTAAAACTTCTTCAACTTGACCCAAAGGAGGTATCATTAGTTTTTAGGCAACTCCTCAGATTTGGACTTTTTGTGCTGTTCTCATCACCACACGACTACTCACAAGCCCAGCTTCAAAAACCAAAATAAAACTGATATGTAAAACACTGAATTTATTGCAGCAATTTGCAGTAGCCAAAGATATTTTGCCGAATTCGTGGTACTTTAGCCAATGAAAGTTTTTATAGATCTTCATGGTTATTGAACCGATTCATCACATAAGATGGTGAGAGGATTGCCTCAGTAAACATTACTAAGGCACAGGATTTTTTCAACCCTGATGTTGGTTGGTTTTTGTGACCCCTCCACCCCCCCCCCCCCCCCATCAGAGGGGGCTATGTTTTTGTGACCCCCATAAAATCGATGCCCCCCCTCCCATGAGGTAAATAATGGTAGCCCCCTAATCAGGAGAGGAAGACCATCGTAATGGTGAGCTGGGGTTGCAGTTGTATAGCTTAATAATATTGATTGTATGTAACTATGCTATGATTGTGACCATACCTGAACGAATTTTGATTTATTTTTTTAAAAATAAGACATATCTACCGTCCCGGAATGTCGCTGCACTGCGATTCAGATCGAATGGAATCTACAGAAGATTCTCTATCACCATGATCTATCCAGATGGAAGGGAATTGCCTTTTTTTCTTGGAGTTCATTCGTATTAAATTTGAGCTTTCATAGAATAAAACTGTATCCATAGTTGATGAATAGGATTAATGGCATATCGTAAAATGTACTAAGATGTTACAAATTTGTACTACCATATGGATATACATTATGACTTTTATGCTGGATAGAATTAAAGGCAAACGCTACTATCTAGTGGAAAAAGAAAACAAATGTCATTTTTCTGAAACTTTAGTATTTGATTCTTGAAGTGTTTCTGGTCATAAGGATGGAAAAAAATCATTGGGTCGCCCTGCTCATTTTTGAATTACAGTGCTTCAAAATTTGGCATCTCAAAAGTACCAATGAGGACCAAAAGGGGGGCCCATTTTGCAGTACCTCAACTTCATAATTCATATTTCCTATTTATATTCACTCAATTTAAGTAAAATTAATAGTTTTAGAGAGAGTATTATTTGGCCAATAATTCTATGTCTCCTTTCTATAGGGTGCATTGTTATTTTTATTTTGAAAACAACAAATACATAATGTGAATTTTAAATTAAAAACTCGAAAAAACTCACTATTTTTCACCATTTTTATAAAAACAATTTTGTTTTCTCCCCAGTGAAAATAAATGTCATTTGTCTGATTCTTTAGTATATGATTTTTGAAGTATGTGTGTTCTTAAAACTGAAAAAAAATTAATGGGTCACCGTGCTAGTTTCTGAATTATGGGGCTTTGAAGCATGGCTGACAACCCAAAAATCAGCTGCTTTCAAAGTGTTCTATGTTTCCTAAATATGTCAGACAGCTACAATTATTTTTTTAATGCGATGGCATACATTTTTATCCCCATATATGTGTAGAATACACATAGCAATTTAGATTCTTATTAAACATCTCACTAAAAACTGGTATTTTCCCAACCATCTGGAAAACATCGATGGTGAAACTTATACCAAAGGTCTCTATTCCTAAATCTCCGTCGGACACCAGACCAATTTCTCTTTGTCATGTTGGCGGAAAAATCTTGGAGAAGATAGTAGTATCTCAGATTCATGACTATTTGCGAATTAATAAAATAATGAATGAAAAACAATTTGGTTTTCAACAAGGTCGCTGTACAACCGAATGTTTAGCAAAATTTATATCTGATATTAATAGAAACAATTTTAATGATAATTACTCCATAGCTTGCTTCATCGACTTCTCCAAAGCTTTTAACCGGAAATCTTATTGGAAAAGTTAAAGGAATGTAAATTCTCCGATCTTATTATTCAGTGGATGAAATCATACTTAGACGATAGGAAACAGTACATAAAAAATAATGAGTTTATTTCGAATACTTCTGACATAAATTTCGGTGTCCCGCAGGGATCTGTATTAGGACCTGTGCTTTACTTAATATATGTAAATGATATTAAACATTTATCGATTAATAGTACGTGTCTACAATATGCAGACGACACTGCCCTCTACTGTTTTGGAAAGAGTATTAATGATTGCGAGGCAAAAATGAACAGCGATATGTATATCTTCAGCGCCTGGTGTAAATCAAACAAACTACTTGTAAATACAAAGAAGACAAAATGTATGCTGTTTGGTAAGAAGAAATGCAAAATGAAAGACAACACAATCAATATCACCCTGGACGGAGAAATAATTGATCAGGTAGAAAAATACACTTACTTAGGTTTAATTATAGATCACCATTTATCAATGCTACCCCATTTAAACAATGCGATGAGTGTTATAAATCAAAAACTTTTCATATTCAGGAAAATCAGGTTCAATTTGACTGACAAAGCAGCTTTAGACATAGTAAAATCCAAAGTACTCTCATTATTCGATTATGGATTATTCTCACTATATGGATTGAATAAGTGTAACATAAAGAAGCTGCAGACACTTCAAAATAAAGCTCTGAGAGCGGCCATGCCCCATCTTAACGATGTGCGCAATGAATTACTATGGAAAGAATGTAATATAATGAACATAGAAAATAGGATTTTATTTAACATCGGCAAATTAGCCCATAAAGAAGTATATAATTATCATGAATAATTATGAAGAACCTGCGAGACACCAATCCATCATAAGATATGTTGTCAGTAAATTTTTAACCCCGCAATGCACAAACAGCCGTGATGGAGAATGACGACCTCTCCTTAATTTCCTTTATGTCCTTAAATGTCAATGGCATTAACAATATTGAGAGAAGAAAAGCCACCTTCGCATACCTCAAGAATTTCAAGAACACTATAATAGCAATTCAAGAGACTCACAGTACGCCTAATACAGCAGCGATATGGGCAGCTCAGTGGGAGGGTCCCATACACCTCGTACACGGACAGTCCAATTCTAGAGGCGTCGCCATCTTGTTTACTAAAGACATTAATGTTAACATAGCGCAGAAAGGTGGAGATACCGAGGGCAGAATAGCCTTCGTGGACTTCGTGCTCGGCGGTGTTAAAATCTGTTTATTTTCTGTTTATCTGCCCAACATGGATGCATACAAGCATCAAGCCGAAGTGTGTAAAATCTTGAATGACATGATAGCCGAAAGAAATGAAAGTAACATTGTATTAATGGGAGACTTGAACATGAATCTTGGTGAGTTTTGGTATGAGCCACACCCCAGCTCCATTGAGCTTGCATGTAACGTTGGTTTAAAAAACATGTTGAACATTGTTCAGACGTATGAATTATGTGATGTAGTGAACGAATTATCTAATGTAAAAAACAAAGAAACCTGGAGAAGAAAAGGGCAATTCTCTAGACTAGACTATGTTTTAATCGACGATACACTGAGACCTGTGGCCGTCGCCCAGGAAAGATGGGACTGTGAAATGTCGGATCACGATCTAGTGTTAGTAAAGCTAAGACTGGGGGAACCTGGTAGGGGCCCCGGGTTTTGGAAATTCAACAGGCTTTTGCTAGAAGACGAAAAGTATATTGATTTCATTGATGAAAAGATTAAACAGGTTATCCTGAACAACGCGAACCTAAGCGCCAAATCACTGTGGGAGTACATTAAGTTCACTATTAAAACCAAATCCATCACCTTTCCAAAAATAATGCATGGGAGAGAAAAAAAATTGAAAGAGAACTTAGACTTAGACTCAAGGAAATAGGGGCCGTCCTACCATTAACTAGGGATCTATACTTAGAAAGGGAAAATATTTTGGACGAATTAAAAACGGAAAGTCTGTTAAGAGCCCAAGGCGCACTTGCCAGAAGCCGAGCAAAATGGCTGGCGGAGGGCGAGAAACCCACCAAGTATTTCCTCAACTTAGAGAAGAGAAATTTTAAGAAAAAAATGATTGCCCAACTGCTAGTTGACGGCACTATCGTCAGCACCCAAAAAGAAATCCTGAAAATAGAAAAAAACTTTTATGAAGCCCTGTACCGCGAAGTTAGCGCCCCTCGAGATGAGTCTTGCTTGGCTGAGTCCACGGACCCTTCGGGTCGGTGCACTGAGTCCGAGCGCATGCTTCTGGGTAGAGAAATAAAAGGGGAAGAGATATGGAAGATAATGAAAGACCTCAAAGGCAACAAGGCCCCTGGGTCTGATGGCCTGCCTATAGAATTTTACAGAGCCATGTGGAGCACCCTCAGTCCTGTTTTTATAGCAATGTTGCATGAGTGTTTTGATAGTAATAGCCTCACCGCTGAAATGTACAGGGGGGTAATCTCCGTCATTCCTAAAAAAGATTGTGATCTAAAACTGATCGGTAATTGGCGTCCCATAACCTTGCTAAACACCGACTATAAAATATTATCCAAGATCCTCACTGAGAGATTGAAATTATGTATCGGAAAATGTATCAATGAGGACCAAGTTGGTTTTCTGCAGGGTCGATATATCGGCACTGCCACTAGACGAGTAGAGGACACGGTCCAATATCTACACAATGAAGGGAAGAAAGGTCTTATCGTCTCGTTGGATTTCCGCAAAGCCTACGATTCCGTCTCGTGGAGCTTCCTACTGAAATGTTTAGAGGAAATAGGCGTTGGCGAAGTATTTATAAGTTGGATCAGAATTATGTTGCATGGCTCCAACTCATGTGTCTTGAACAACGGTTACTCATCCGATTGGTTCAGCGTCAACCGCGGGGTTAAGCAGGGTGATCCGATCTCTTCTTACCTTTTCATAATTGTAGTGGAAAAACTCGCTCAAGCGATCAGAAACTCGAACGATTGTAACGGGATTCGCATCGGTACCGCGGAAAACAAAGTTGTTCAATTTGCGGACGATCTCACTGTCATCGCCAATAACGAGACCTCCCTGATAAACATGATCAAGATAATAGAAGATTTCAGTAAAGCATCGGGTCTAGTCCTCAATATTGACAAAACGAGAGGTTTCAATATCGGAAATGCTCCGATGTACACGCAAAAAGCCAAAGAGATTCGTTGGGTCAACTGCATGAAGGTGTTGGGTATTACAATTGTTCACCCCCCTAACACAAGTACTCAAAATGACAAGAATTTCGAAGAGGTCAGAGTAAAGGTAAAAAACTGCATTGCCCATTGGTCAAAGAGGGACATATCCCTTAAAGGTAGAGTGGTGGTTGCAAACGTCTTGATCTTGCCATTATTTATGTATGCCGCGGCCAACATCTGTACAGAAGACCGCATTGTGACAGAGTTTCAAAAAATGATTGAAGACTTCTTATGGAGGAATAAGAAACATAAAGTCGCAAGAAAATATTTGTGTAAGAGCGCGGAGGAGGGCGGGCTTAACCTGCACGACCTGCGCTCAAAGGTAGCAGCTTCAAAGATGATGTGGCTTAAAAGATTAATCCTAGATAAAGGGGCTAAATGGTCAGCCTTCTTCGAGGCGGCCGTGGGCCAAGACATTCAAGCAGCCCTAGAGGCCAGGTCGGTAATGAAGTCCACAGGGTCTGATTTTTACGATGAAACTTTAAAACTATGGTCGAGATTTTATGTATCTAATGAACCTGTTACCAAAAAAGAAATACTGAGTGAAAAAATTTGGAACAATAGAATTCTAAAACTTGAAAATAAGAACACCAACTGGGAGGTGTGGAAAAGGAAAGGTTTATATTGCATTGACGACCTAATTTTGAACGACAAAATCAAGAGTATCCATGAGTTTAAAGCCGAAAATGATGTGAAGATTACCTTTGTTGAGAGGTTTCTCTTGAGGGACTCGATCCCCAAAAATTGGTGGACCACGATCATTAATGATACCGTCTCCGACTATAGACCCGAACTGGTTTGTAGGTTCAGAGGCAAAGCGGTGAATATTCTGGCCGCCACCGCTAGAGAATTATACAACGCTATCAGGGGCGCCATTTTATACAGTGAGGACAGAAATGTAAAATGGGTATCAATGTTCAGGGACAAAGGCATAGATATCACACAAGTCAGTTCTAAGATCTGGTACAACATTCCTTATACGTGCACGAAGAATGTACGGCTGCAGTCATTCCAATTCTTAGTAGTCAATAGGCTAATCGTTTGTAACAAGTATCTGAAGGACATCCATGTCAAGTTGTTCCCGGACTGCAATTACTGCGATGAATGCGACACCGTATTCCACTTCTTTATTGACTGTAAAACTGTGAATGAGTTTTGGCTATCATTGGTTAACTGGGCCGCTCGCAATGAGGCCTTTAATAGAGAGCTAGTTGACGAACTCAATGCGGCGCACATACTACTGGGTATCCCATGCCAAGAGCCTAGTAGTAAAAGGTTAAACTTCATTCTCATTAAAGCCAAGTTTTTTATTTATAAAAAGAGGTTGTTTTATAATAACGAAATCTGTTTCTTTGAATTCCTCAGAGATGTCAAGTCGGCCCTGAGAGCCCTCAAGGACAGCGCCGTATACGGCCAGTCCCACGTCAACGAATTTAAGTTGTGGGAGCGTTTCTATTATAACTTGTAATGTCCGATTCGTGCTGAGTAACCTAACTATCACCCCATGTCCTAGAACATGATGAGTGCACTTGATTTTATTTTGTATCTTGCCCTGTAACTTGTTTCTAACCATGTTGATTTGTTTTGTTTGACCTCTAGAGCGTTTGTAAAAGCAAAATTGTATACCGCTCTGCATCTGAAATCATGTCTACCTCATGAATAAAGACCCGGTGTTGGGAAAAAAAAAAAAAAAGAACCTGCGAGACACACAAGAAGGGCTTTCGCTCCGACTCTGAGACCGCTACAAGCAAAAACAGAAGCTGAAGCAAAATGTTTATATAATAGTATTAGAGTGGTTTGGAATAAACTACCATCTGAACTCCGACTCCAGGGTGACCCACTTGTATTTAAATCTAATCTTAAGAAACACCTGCTATCAAATCAATAGAATGTAATGGTACATCTTCATGGTTGATTCAGAGTCGCAGAGAATAAATCCGTGCCGCTCTGCCCCCCTTGTCCTCTACCTCTGTCTTACTGATGTCTGAAATGTATATGTATATTTATGTATTTGTGCTGTGTATTTACTGTATATAAGTCTATCCTGTAGAAGTACTCTGTTGGTACTGATTATCTAAAGTATTTCGTTATACTTCTAATTGCATTGTAAAGAAAGTGAAAGCTCGATCTAATCAGCTGAATGTATACCCATTCAGATCGATCATACTCACACATGAGCGTAACGAAGAATGTCTTCCATTACTCACTACGACGAAATAGAAAATATCTAATCAGACTGTAACCCCCCTCATCTCATTATCATTATTTCATTACCCTCACCTCATTCATCACCTCATTATTTGTATAAAGTCGAGAACTAGACTAATTTTCTCTCATTAGATACTATGTGTTTCATGTATAATAAAAGAATGAAATAAGAAGGTATATTGCATATGCCCTGCGACAAATTGTACATAATAGATACAGGGCTCTTATGAAAAACAGTGTAAGTTGAGATGTTCCCTGTATGAAAATAAAAATATTTGAACAAAAAAAAAAATATTACCTGCACTATATGTGTAGAAAATTTGGGGACATTTGGAGTATCCATTTTTGTTTTATTCCCAAAACCGTGAAAGGAAGATGCAGCATTTCCCAATGGACTTGCATGTTAAGTGGGTACCCATAGCTAGCTATGTTTTCCAAACATGTCTATTTCAGACAGCTATTAAAAAAAATCTAACGTGATGACATATATTTTTTTCCCTTTTTATCTGTAGTATATAACCTGAACTGTATGTGTACAAAATTTTGGGACAGTAGGAGTAGCCATTAATTGTTTGTTTCATTCTATAAAATGTGAAAAAATGGGCTGTTTCCTCATAGACTGCAATGCTAAAGGAATAGTGCGTAAAATTCTTTGAAAGCTTTTGGTCACTCAGTACATGTCACTAAGCTATCGAGTACAAGGGATATCCATAAAACTACTCATATGCCCTCGCTCTCTACCAGGAGAGAGGGCCATATACTTGAGTTCGCTTTTAGACGATCATTATTGCCGGAAAACATTGACGACAGGAAAATAAACCTGAGAGGTCTAAGTGTCGGCAAAAAATTGAAAGTGCCCAAGCCAAATAACGAAAAGTATAAAAATTCATACATTTACAAAATGCCAATTCTTTGGAACAAATTATCTCAAACAGTCAGACAGATAAAAACTAGGGAAGCTTTCCGGACATGGTTGAAAAATACCCACCCCCAGGAATGCGATAAGTACCTAAAAAGTGAGAATAATACTCAAGGTGAAGTGCCTTAGTAGGGGGTATTGAAAGGTTGAAGACAACCATTGGTAATAACAATTACAGTAACAACAATTACCGGTATAAAGGTCATTAAACGAGACCCTTGATTTGTCTACAGGGGCATATTATGTTGTGACTGAGGTTTATATTGATATAATTGGATGTTGATGTGAGTACCAGTAGACAATTGTGGGGGGGGGGGTCGAATGTGGGGGAATAGGAAGAGGGTTAAGGTAGGCATGTAAGTTCTACGAACAAAGCCGATACAACGGTATAATGTAAAGTGGGATGGTTGGGGCTGTTTTTACTGTTAAGACTTAACTTTATATACAACTGTGTTCATCATAATTGCTTTATTTTCTCTCTTTTGCCAGTATAGGCAAAATATTCTTCCCCAGCGTAAAAGCTGAAGGTTGGTAAAGCTTCGATCGTTTTATTATCAGAACCATGCTAGTATAGGCGTGACTAGACAAATGTAAGATTACACCATGTAAAAATATTGGTTCAACTTATTAACCCAATATAGGGTAAAATAAGGTTTAAAAAAGGAACATCATGATATAGGACAATAATCAAAATGGACTAGGAACTTATTAATAGTCAATGAATAATCTTTTGGATGGTCCCCCTCGGGGTTCCCATCTGAGATTAATTTGGAATATTACTATAAATATTACTGGACTATTTTAATCAAAACCATGGACTTGGACCAAAACCATCACAGAAGAACCAAGTTCACCATACAAGACAGCATAAAGAAGACTCATCATTGAACCGCAATTACAATGAGTAGTAACAAAAAGAACTGTGAAACTCTCTTACTTAATATCAAAAGGACATGGACTTTGAATATAACTAATTCTTCTACGCACTTTGTTTTTAAAGAATATCCACATTTTATGTATTCACATCTTTTGTTAAGGGCTACCTGGTAGATCTCCAGCGGAGAGGGAGTACTGGCCCTATTCTTTGATTTATATAATGTATATGTATAAGTTACGGAATAAAAGTTGTATAATAATAATAAAGAGAATATATGTACATGTGATGAGGATATCGGGAAGACCGCGTTTGGTATAATACTAGTTGAATTAGCAAGTATAATGTCTGTTAAAAGGTTGCACATGTAGCTCTAATAAATGACTTTTTAAACAAGTATTAAGTTAACGGTATTGATCTATTTAACTATTGATCGATTTAACTTTACAATTAGTGTGAACTTAATGTAGCTACCTGGCGTTTCCAAGGGAAACGTTTTCTCAGGGTCAAATACTTGTGTCCGATGTCAAGTTATAGTTACTGCAATTTAGTCATGCTTAGACTGAAAATGTTACTTGAAACAAATTCATATTTACATGTCTGGTCGAAAGGATGATTGAAATTGAAGAGTGCAGTTGGGGGTATTTAAATCCATTTAGGCTCCCAGGGCCATATCTTCTAGGCTACTTCATATATTTACTCAGAATATTCTGGAATTATCTTCGCCAGTGTTATATTAGTAAAATTAATATATCAGTTATACTAGTTTCATATGTTGAATACAGCACTGGTGTTGTTTGCTGCTGCACCACCAACGTCCGAGGCCGAGGCCATCCCTCATTGTGCGTTTCGACCCCTACCTCGGTACGCTCTCAGGATGGGGGGTCCACAGTGGTGATCAGTCACTGCACGTCGGTGGTGGGCCTCCAGCTACTGGTGTCTCTTCTCATCCACACCCAGCATGATGCTTTCTCCGCCACTTGGGCCACTCTCTGGATGGCTGATTTCCTTGCCCGCCCTGTCACTCCTAGTGCAGAGAACATCCTCCATACTGATTGTGCTGGAAATCCTCTGCACCCCACCTCCACTGGGTAGCTCCATGCTTGCCACCCTCTTTCTCTGCACTCCTCAAGCAGTGTTTCATATTTGTTCTTCTTCCTTTCATGGGCTTCACTGCATCTTTCTTCCATGGGACTGTCAGCTCAATGATGATTATTTTCTTGGTACCTGGCGACCACAAGACCATGTCTGGCCTGAGATTAGATGGTATTATCTCAGGGAATCTCAGTTGCTTGTCCAAGTCCACTGCTAGCTTCCAGTCTCCTGCTTGGCTTAGGATGCTCCAAGCTCTGTGTGCACACTTGGCTACTGTCTCTCCCTCTCTCACAAACCTGATCTGTGTTGGTTTCTGTTTTGGTTGCCTCGCCTTACTCTTCCGTTCTCTCTCCACCACATCTGCAAGCTCTCGTAGCACCTGATTGTGTCGCCAGGTGTACCTCCCCTGGGAAAGGGCTACTTGACATGAGGAGAGTATATGCCCTAGGGTTCCTCTCTTCCCGCAGAGTGGGCAGTCTGGTGTTTGCGCAAGGTCCCATCTTTGCAAATTTGCAGGTGTTGGTAGTACATCATAAACAGATCGAAGCAGAAACTGTAGTTGGAAGTGAGGGTACTTCCATATTTCTGCCCAGGTCAGCACTCTTTGCTCTGTTTCCCACTTTGTCCATGCTCCTTGGCAACCCATCTCTACTGCCCTGACTTGCCTGTCCTCTTCCTCTCTGGCTTTTATTTCCTTCTGGACCATGCCCCGCCTTTCAGCTGCCTCAGCATTTTTCCAGTAGCAGGCTTTTGTTGTACCTAGCCCTTGTCGCCGTTTAGCTACTGTCCCCACAATGTCTTTGTGCCTCAGTCTACTTGTTTGTTTTTAAGATTTTTATTCAGCCACGACATTTTGCACAAAGTTATACAATAATTCTCAGTGCGTGCTGAGATTAAATAGAAATGTTAGCAAAAAAAAGGAAAACATTTAGCTTGAAATATCAGAGGTAAATTACTTACATACGAGTCATATAGCAATACAATGTTAAAACTATCCACCCGGGCTTGTGTCCATTTACATGACAAACCAAATAATGACACTTTCTAAGCATAACATACCATATATTCATAAAGAAATTTCCACCTGCAACAGAGACCTTTGCCCCTGCGAGCGTTTCTTATACAGTACAAGTATAATCACAGAGTAGTCCGATAGTAACACTCAGTACATTATGCCTTCGATACCCCAGAAATCGTTCCTAATTTGGAAGCTTTTATTTAGGACCTTTTTAATTTCTTTTTTGAAAACGTCTTTATCATCAATTTCTTTTAAATTTTGTGGTAGGTTGTTCCAGAAGTTAAAGATCCTTACAAAGAGGCTCCTCCTAGTCGATTCCTTCCTCCAATCTTCTAATGGGATTCGATATCTATCTCTCAGATTATATTGATTTTCACGAGGGTGATTTAAACCGACATAACTCCAGAACACATTGAAAAAACGTTGCAGCCTCCTATAACACAAGGGTAACAATTTTGAACCATTATGTATGTCAACATTTCTGACTCTGTTTTCGGCCCTCCTCATTCTATAACCGTGGCATAACCTCAAACAGTTGTTCTGGACTATTTGTAATCTCCTCGTCTCATTTCTGGGCGCTAAATCGAATAACAAGCTACCGTATTCCAGAACAGGCAGTATATATGTTTTATAAATCAAGGTCAATATTTCCTTTGTTACATAATATCTCACTCTTGCTAACCTCCTGTACAGTACTATGGCTGTCGAACAGACAGAGTTTATATAGGGCAGCATATTCAACTTATCATCCAAAAGGAAACCGAGATACCTGAAATTCTTCACAATATCGATACTTTGACCATCACTATATACAATATAATCCCTAGCATTCTTTTCTCTTTTCCCACGAAAAATCTGCAATTTTGTTTTTTTTGTATTCAGAGTCAACCCATTTCTGTCAGACCAGTTCTTAAATTTTTGCACATCATTCTGAACAGCTTCTAGATCACGATCTATAACGACTCTATTTAATATTACACAGTCGTCGGCATACATTACAATATCACCTTCAAAATCCTCGTTTATCACATCATTTATATAGAAAATGAAGAATAATGGCCCGACTATACTGCCTTGCGCTACCCCAGCATGTAACATCTCAGGTTGAGAGCATATTTCGCCCATCTGGACCATTTGTTGTCTGTTTTTGGAATAACTTCTTATCAGATTAACAAGGTTCTCGCCAAGACCAACTGCATTAAGTTTATACAAAAGAATATCGATATTTATGGAATTGAAAGCCTTAGATAAATCGTAGTATATTGCTACCGTGTCATGGCCCTTATCTTTATTTTGCAGGACTTGTCTCAAAAAAGAATAAACTGCACTGTCCGTGCTATAACCGGGTCTAAATCCGTGCTGTTGTGGAGCTAAATAATTAATGTCGAGCAAATAATTTTCAATCTGTTCTCTCATTAATTCCTCAAAGATTTTCCCCATCATCGGTGAAATCGAGACTGCTCTAATGTCATCTATATGTCTAGAATTGACCTTCTTAGGTATCAGAACGCATAAAGATTTCTTCCAAGGACTTGGAAAGTAATTTGTAGTCCTTATTCTATTCAACAGCCAGACAAATTTATCAATAATCGACATTAATGCAAACCTGAGGAACGTAGAGTTCATATTGGATACGCCACAGGATTTTTTTACATCGATCTTATCAATTATCTTGATAACCCTGTCTTTCGTGATAACCTCTACCCACTCAAATTTGGGTCGAACCCTCTCAAGATTGTAGTTAAAGTTCAAATTATCAGGGGCTGATTTTGGTAGTATGTTACAGAAATAATTATTTGCATAATCAGCTGCCTCCCTACCATATAATGTTTCACCTTCTGAGGTAATAATATGCTCGACTCGATTACCTTTGGACTTCGAAGTACCATATATATTAGCCAAATGCTCCCAGAATTTTTTTTCATTTCGAGAGTACCTGTTACACACATCTCTCATTGCCTCATTCTTTAAACTAAAAATCTTTCTTTGTACCAGTACCTTTAGATCTTTTGCAATTGCCCAGTCGTTAGCATCCTTGCTCAGTGTTGCTTTTTTGTAGGCCCTATTCTTTCTTCTTATCAACCTGGTCAGTTCTATATCTCTGATAATCTTACCACTCTTAATTTTGCGATTTCTATAGGGATATAATTTTTCTTGTATCCTTTGAAATTCACACATCATGTTGTTACAAGCTAAATCTATATCTACAGAGTCATCCTGTACCAGAATATGGTTTTCATTATCATGAATATTCTGTCTAATCACATCGAATGACATATTTCTGATGGGACGAGCCTTATACGTTGTACATACATTATTTGTGAAAGGTTTACATTTTTTTATGACCATATACACAGGGTAGTGATCGCTGATATTCTCACAAATTGCTCCTGTTTTCATTATATTGCTGCAGTCGCTGGCAATAAAATCAATAAGCGAGGCACTGTTCATAGTAACCCTGGTCGGATTTGTTATGTGTTGGAGCAGACCTTGGGTGCTAACATTACCTTTTCCCAAATCAATATTTATATCTCCACCTATGAGGTTATTACAGTTCCGAAAAGAGTTTTCGTTCAATCCTTTCATTAGATCGTCAAGATTTTTAAAAAACTCATTCATAGAGCCACTTGGAGTCCGATACAATACCGAAATTAACATAGCCTTCCGGTTACCAGGTTTAATCTTACATGTCAGTATTTCAGAATTAGCATCGTTGTAGCTTAGCATATTCAATACCTGGCATGGAAAAGTGTCACGATAATACATTATAACACCACCGCCACGTTTCTTAGTCGACCTGTCTTGTCGTATGAATTTGTAACCATTCACATGTAACATGACATCTGTGATATCCTTACTTAACCATGACTCTACAAAACACACTATATCATACAATCCATTCAAATATTCATGCTTCAAGTAGTCCAGTTTAGTAAACAAACTACAAATGTTGAAAAACATGATTTTCAGACCCTTGCTCGCAGAGACGTCTATATTACTGTCACACAACATCGTACGAAGACATACAAATCAACCTTAGCCCAACATAAAAACGCTCATAACTACTTGAATAATCACAGACTGATACCATTATCGTGTCTATGATTAGTTTATACCAAGATGGGTCCAAACCGACCCCACGCACAATAGAGAAATCGACAGAACATCTTTATTTACACTTACTTTGATTGTCAAACCCCACATTACCGATCGATCGCCGCCATCTTGTCATTTAACCGGAAGTAACCCTTTGACCCGGAGATGTCGTAATCGGCAATTTATTCGTTATGTAAAGATATACACCAAAATACAAGTGGAGCAGAACATTGATCATAAGTATATATCCGCAAGTTCACATGAATACCAATTTGCTTCAAATACGTGTTTACACAGGTTCAACTCATTGTTGTAGCCAGAAGTGCACGCCATTGCGACATTAAGTACCCCTCTACCACAATCCAAAATGGCCGCTACCCATAACAAAGCCACGCGAACAGGCTAAACTTATCTACAAGAACGAGTGTCACTGAAAATATAACCAGTCCAAACCTCTACGGTGATTGTCATAGCTTTGTGGATTGGCTGCTTGTGCTATCATGCAAATCTGTTGCTGAGTCGTGCAGTTTGAATAGATCAGGGTGTTGATTTAAAGCGAGTGGTCGTAGCTGTCGTGTTGACCTATTTGCTTCAGTCGTCGACATGTCTATGCCTGAACTGTCAAGTATATCATCGTAAACACTGTCGTCACCCCTAGATCTGCTCAGCTTTGGTAGACTTCTATGCACCATGGTTCTCTCAAAACTTCTACTGATATCTTCCGCCATGTTGTCAAAAATATCAAAGGGATTCGACGTAGAGACTGTTGACGATTTTCTCCCTATTTTCCTCGTTGCTACACGTGGAGTCCTGAAGCCATCTTTATCGACAACCACAGGGGGACGTTTCGCTGGCGACTTGATCTTCTTGGATACCAGGGCTTGGAATGAGTTGCTAGCAATTGCCTTTGCTATCTCATTTCTGACCTTCATGAGGATCACCCCAGAGATGGTTTTTCCCTTGCCAAGTGTCTTTCTCGAGTCGTTCATCTCCAAGATAACATCCAGCTCCCCAATGAAGATTACTCGTTGCCTCGATTAATTTAACTGATCCGGTACTGACGAGTTTGTTTGCCAACTTGATGTTTTGATAGAACTTGCACCTTACGATATCACACATAATATCGAGTTGCCTGTTCTTCCACTGCTCTATCGTGCTGACTCTATCGCCAATGGCTTTAATCTCCCTTGGACACTGATTTTCAAGTATTGATTTGGCAATGTCGTCTTTGCCATGGTCGATGCATTTCTTATACATGAAAGCCTGCTCAGAACAGTTGAAAATCACATCATTGTACATGAATTCACAAGGATAGAAGTTACTCAAATAAGCCTTCTCGCTCTGAAAAGCTATACCATTTTTGACCTTCATAATTTTAACATTTTCCACTGAATATTGGTCGTCAAGAGTGTGGAGTTGTCTCGAGCTGTAGGTAACACCGTTAATCAGTACTTGGTCACCTTTTGGCTTGGTACATTGTGGATCAGCTCCAGCCTCAACTGCCTTTTTGGCTAGCAGACGCATGAGATTCTTCTTCTGTCTCATCTCGACACTATCATGCTCATGGAAGAACATATATTTCTTATTGAACCATACCTTCGTTGGAAATGTTCTTTCATCCATGAAAGGATCACGTTTACGAATTAGGGCTTCCTTCAGTGCACGATGGACCAACTTTATGACTATTGGGTGGTGACTGCCTCTCTTCGCATTGGACTTAACTTCCCTGTAGGCTATATCCACTGAGCCCTCCCAAGAAGTTGGAAACAACATTTTTATGATTTTCCTAGCCAATACAACCGTGTCTTCATTCCTTACCATCGGGCAGCCCTCTAGAACCACGTAAGTTTCTCTTTGTTGTTGTCGAGAAATATCTAGATCATCCTTAAGTTTATCTGCCTGGGTACATAGGTAACTGGATTTCCTGACCTGTGCGGCTAGTTTGCTGTCAAGTGTATCGACTGCGACTTTACATTTACCTTCTAAGTCAGCTAGGTCATCTTTAGTGGCCATTTTACTTGTTATGTCCTCCATCGATTCCTTTAGTTTTAGTTGGTTGGAAAGAAGTTGTTGTAGCAGTTGAATGTGATTATCGCTAGTCTCCGAAAGAGTACTGACTCTCTGGAACACACAAGTAATGTCTTTGTCCATTTCTTTCCCTTTGGCCGCCAATTTAAGGATATCATCGTAATTAGGATCAGCATTTCTTTGTCTTTTTTGGTCAACGTTATCCACTGGTGAAAATTCGCTGTTAGATCTTTTATTACCCCCGACCGGAGTACTTGCATCCCTAACCTTTGTGAAATCGACGATCGGTTCACTTGCTGTGTTGTCAATAGCGTTAACGTCTGCCATTTTCACTGTATCATCGCCCATAGGCTGGTCGTCGTAAGATCAAAGTCCAAAATATCTGTCGATCACACTGTTAAAAAATCCTGACACCACGGATTCAATGCCGGTAGAATATATTCTCACCGATCAGCTTAAAAAGTTCTCAAAATAAGCGTGAGGCCCGAAAGAAACACCCAATTCGGTACGCTTAGCAGGACCAACTCAAAAACACGTTCGCCATTTTGAATTTCCCGCGTATACTTTCGGCCTCGTCCACAGCTTTGGTGGCCGACCACTTCCGTCCTGTCCTCACCTCCAATCCAGCGAGCCGCACCCTGTCATCTTTGGAGTCCTTCAAGGTCATTTTATTATCTAACGACCTTAATTTATTATAAGAATTTAAACTCAATGGTGGGAAGTGCATCCTACCAATACCAGAGGCTCCATATCTCCGGATATGGCGGGGGATCTCCCGCTATTTTTGGCCTTTTAACTAATTCTCCCGATCTCCCGATATGGTATGGAAATTTCCTGCTATATGAGAGAACTCTGCAAATATTTAATATTAACAAACTGCTAAAATATGACTGCAAATATTGCAATAACCATTGGGTGAAAATCACCAGAATGCCCTAAAATAGCTGTCATTTTGCCAATGATTTCTCCATGCCTTCATACTTGGACACAGAAAATCTCAGGTTTTTGGAATATATAGGCCTAGAATAATTTGAAATCAAACCAAAGTTAATTACAATATTGTGCATGACTAGTAGCCTACATCCATGGAGAAATCTCCAGCTAATTCTTCCCAGCTTTACAGTAGGATTAATGTTAAAGAAATGTGGGTGGGAATACAAAAGTAGAAATGTTGGGGGTCTAGCTTTCATTAATAAATACATTAATAATAGCATGAATTAATTTATGTAAGCATTATAATGTGTAAGAAACACTAGGGAAAATCAATAAATACAAAAAAGAGTTCTGTATTTATGTACTCTCTATCCCTATCAGCCCATCGCGCCTCCCTGTCTGCTATTACAGTGTCTAGGTGCGAAATGTATAGGCGGGCAAGTGGAATAGATAAGGCAGGCGAACTGATGTCATCTGATCTCACATGTGTTATAAGACTGCAGCTTTGTCATATCTGATCAAGATCTCTAATCAATGATTGGCATCCGTCACATAAATCTACTTATTTCTCAGGATTTCATCCTGAGAAATAAAAACCAGTCAGAACAGAGTCACCTTAATTGCACCTTGAAGCTACCTGGAACTTGAACTAGTAATGGGCAACCAATGCAGTGTTGAAATGGTTCTACTCAAACCCACTTCGATTACAGAGTAAGGTAGATCAGTTGCACCCTTTCTACGGGTATATATAATCACAACATTGCAGGAGAGAATAATATACGACGCAATACAAATGTTGATAATTTGGTTTTTCTGAATATTTAAAGCATTGCAGAACAAAAGCTAGCACAACATTATATGTATGGATAACATATAGATATGTTATTTAAAATAAAGTTTGAAAGCGTGCCCCCTCCTTTTGAAAATCTTGGATCTACCCCTGGAAATAGGGAAATACTCTCGCTCCAAACATATTCTACCACCAATGTCACTAGAGTCTGATTTGTAATTAATTGATTAAAACTCGTAGAGCGTTTTACATTTAATTAAATTTTACAGTCTGTACATTTCATATGCATATATGATTACAGTAAATTACCCCCATCTACATCCCAAATCTGCCACAGCCTATTTTCTGCTATAAGTTATAGTATAGTTAATTATAATCATGTATGATTATCCCAAGTACAGTACCGGCTCTGGACATCAGATGCTTGAAAACAAACTTTATGTCACCCTATTGGGGTAATCACCCATAGGCTACATTTTATATTAGATACAGTTTTCGAAAGTTTATAGCTATGTCTATATGCCTAAAAGATTTCGTTTATGTAAACAAATATTTCATTTACTTAATTTTCAGTCTTTTCTTCATAAGTAACTCTCAAAGCCACACTCTCGCAATGCTATAACACTGATGTGTATATTGACTCACGTCCCCCAATGGCCACGCACCGTAGTTCGCTTTATCGCCGATGGCGCCGGCGCCGCCCATACAGGACAGCCCTATGTGCCCCTAATATAGAAGAGTATTGAAATACAAACCTTTATTTCTGTTTTGAATTGTCATAAAGTATCTAAAAGCTAATAGAAAAAACAATTCGAATTTTCCACTTATTGCACCTCTCAAGTGGAATGCGAATAGGTATATACTAAACCATAATTATTAAGATATTTTCTGTCACAAAACCATAAAAACGCTACCAACGTTTGGGGAAGAATATTTGCAAAGTGCGCACTGGCGGAGTAAATGGAATATAAAAGACCCACATCATTTTATTAATTTGTGGATGTTTTCTTTTATTAACAGCTTGTCCATATATATATTATTACAACGGTTAAAACGTTTTTATAACGTTGTCTTTAGTAACGCCATTTGACATCAAAATAACCATCAATATGAATGTTATTTTGATGGAGTCCAAACGTTGTTTTGATGTAGAATTTACATCAATACTTTCACATCAAAATAACCATCAATATAATGATTTGACGAAGAATTTATGTCATTTTGTTCCATGGGTATATGTTGAATCATAGTCCCGCTGTTGGGCACCAAACAATCATTTCTCAAGGGAAGGGCATCATACAGATACAGTGATTTATGGCATTTATCACAGATCTCATGAACATAAAAAGAACATTTCCAGGAATACTTCTCCATCCGTCGAGGGACAAAAACGTTTGATAGTCGTATGTATTAAACCTTCTTCGGTCTCCATTCATGCAGACAAAGTAATATCACTGCATGGCTATATCTATGTAAGATCATAATGAAGCCTTAGAAAACGACACTAAAACGAATTATTTGTAGTAGAACAAAAAGACAGCTGTGTACAAACGAAACACAATCCTTCAGCGGAGGTAGGATATTATGCATGCAAAAGAGGTCCTCAGTTGTCCGCCAACGCCGACAGGTGTCTCTAGTCCCAGTGCCATACGTTTCCGTGAGAGGTATACCGATTCCTGGTCAAGTGCCACATTCATTATATACGTCCAGTTTTCCCACCGGAGGCCGAGAGTTTTGAAACAAGAGAAACCCATTAGTTGTACATGTAAACGATCGAGGGATAGAAAAAAATATTTGTTCACAGCTCCACATTTCTATCTACATTTTAAAATTGTAAAAGGTAAAATTACAATCAAAGAGGCTACGGGATCAACATTCTGTGTAGGGAAGTTTTGGCGTTTTAATATTTAGAGTAGTTTTAAACTCCAAACAAAGGGTAGTTTGATCCATAATCAGTTGTAATTCCCAGACAGTGTCATTTTAAAAGCCGTCTATAGCCTCAGTCCATAAGGCGATCGAACATTCTCCAGGGTAACAAAGGCTGATATTATATTACTGTGTATCGGTGAAAAGAGACATTTACTTATTACCATTCGTCTTCTTACTTGATTAACTTTGATTCGACAATTTACACTCTGCAGAATTAACGTCCATATATGAAATTCAGAAAATGTGTATAAAAAGTATGACTACATAATTATGAACATATTGCCCTGCTATAGTTTGCTCTCAAAATGTGTTTTGCCGTTAATTCAATATCTATGTAGTGCATGGGTCTATTTTGAGAACTTTCTAGTTGATAAGTTCATTCATCACGGAATCGTACTTTATTGTTTAGGACGTACAGGATGATCAATATTATATTTTCGGGATTAACTCACTTGTTGGTCGAAGGAGCGTGGGAGCGCTGCAACGCCTGCAATATTCCAAGCGACTGAAACAACGAGTTAGTTAACGATTAAATTATGAATATTATATGCCTTTAATAATCTCAAAAAGAACATCATATTGTAATAATTATATGGCAGTCAATGCGATTTTGCTCTTTGGGGAGTTGCTTATACGCACATTGCATAAGACTATACCTACCATATTATGCACGTGCCCACTCACATCCGATTTGTCTCCCGATTGCCCCCCGATTAGGGTCTTCTGATGAATCCTATGATACCATTTCAAATTCTGGTTTATGTTTTTGAAATAACATAAACCAGGATTGGAAATGAAATCCTATGATTCATCGGAAGACCCAAATCGGGGGGCAATCGGGGGGGGGGGGGGGCAAATCGGCTGTGTGTGGACAGGGCTTACTATAATAGGCAGTGTGTTCATCAGGTGACGTGTATCTTGCCTAGTTAGGTACAAAATTTGAAGATGGCGCGACAGGTCGATCCCGAGCCCACTCGCCTGCCATTTGTGCCCGCTATGGTGAGCATCTGGCGTCCCCGCGCTCATTGATGGAGAGACTCTCTGAGCACATATCCACCGCGTTCCAACCGCGCAAACACCATATGAACACCTTATTCTACATGCAGACATCTATTTGAAGGAATTCTGAATTATACTAAGCCACAAGGAGTCAATATCTTGCCTGGAAAATGGAATCATCAACGCACGTTAGAAACCCGAAGCGTCTTGGATGAGTTTTGCACGGAGAAAGTTGGCACAGTTGGCAGAAGAAAATCACAAATCAAGTCCTCTTGATTGAATCTGAACCGAATACAATATTTAAAGATTCATTATCTGGATTTGATCTTGAAAAAGGGCATATAGGTTACTGAGGACATTGACATGGAAATGTATTGTATTTAATGAAAGAGAGAGGAGTCTTTGAGGACCATATACTATCGACACCAAAGGCGCCAAAGGCATCCATTCACCATTGCCCTATCTGCCATGCAATCACTCTAGGTTGTAAAAAGGGCTCCGAGGAGAGGACACATTATATAAGGATAGAAATTGCTTCCACCCAACAACCTCTTTCTGTGACATTACTGTTGATTTGGGAAGTTTACATCTATCATCCATTCAATTTGGAATTAAATGTTTTAACTCCAAATATACACGACTATAGTTTAGTGGATTATAGGATTTCGTACGAACACTAACAGATTCAGCCTTCGGGGAAGCTAAGTTTAGAACCCATCTAAAAAGTAAAAACAAACTCATACATACTTTATTCAAAATAACATTGCTAAGCTAGTACAGATAACGTTTTTTTCTTCATTGGCACTAGAGCTCACTCCTGGTTGGCACGTTGTCCACTCGCTCTTTTAATCAAACAACAGTTCATCCCTCCTCAACATAGATGTGGGCCAGGTACTGAAAACAATCTGGAGTAGTTTTACTCCAATTTACAAAGCAAAATTTTTCTATAACACCAAAGGAAGGGTCGACAAGGAGATCGAGCTTGTCCAAATGAAAACTCCATTCGGGGCGTCAGCAGGAATTGTTATCTCCGGACAGCGGATGGAAAGCATGGTGGGGTCGGGGAGGAACGGAAGAACCCTCTTACTGATAACAGGCATACTTCTAGTGAGCACAGGTGAGTCAACTAAAAACTCTTCTCCATCGTACGCACGCTCTCGACATTTCAGGTGTTTGTCAAAGATTGCCCGCTCAAGAAAAACGCCTCGGGTAACCTGTCCAGAAGGTAATTTACTTGACCAGGGTATGACGATACCAAGGCAAGATTTATGCCCCTAACTAGGGCCTAACAATGTTTGACACACACAGATAAAAGGACTTTGATTTATCGCTGCCATTTGCTAAGTGTTGATCAATTTAAAATTAGCTGAGGGGTATGGATCCATGGATGCCTTGCATATGTGTCAAGTAGATCGGGCCTTGATGTCCTTAGGTCACACAACGCAGTTAGGGTTAATGGTGATTATGTTAATAACGCGTATTATGTGACGCGTGTTAAATGATATTTCCAATATGGAAAGTTACGTGTATTTTGGTACCAGCGAAGGATCACGTACACTAAAGTAATAACCCATTAGAAAAACTCAGGTTGAAATTGGACCCATAAGGTTGGAAATTAATGTGCCAATTGTATTGGCTTGCCCTAAAAATGTTAGGTGTACAAAGGTGCATGGCCGAAGTACGGACGTGAAGCCCACGAAGCCCGTCTTGTATTTCAGACCCTGTACATTCAATAGTTAAGCTGTCGGCCCAGGAAGGAGGAAGCATATCAGGTTGAAACCCACTCCTGTAATTTATACCAATTGGCCTAGCTAACATGTTTTCCACCTGATAAATTTGCCTCCCTGGTTCTTTCCCAATTCAGCTCGGAACCTTCGTCAGATCAATCTGGAGTCCCGATTTGCACTAGGATCTTAAAAGACTAGCAGCTAAATATAGAGACGTATACATTTCTGTGAAATGTGGGTTTATGATGGAAAGATGGTTTATAAAAGATCTATTACGTTTTTATGATTTTATATCTTTTTTTATAAGATTATACTTATAAAATTATATTTTTCATTACCAGGGATCACAAACTGCATTTTAGAATCTTATTTTAGACATATACTTTTGTAAAATTAAAATAATTCCCACTTTCACATTTTTATGAAATAAAGGGCCCTTAATTTAAGTAGAAAAAATGTTGATACCAATCAGGTAGAGATTTTAATTTGTTTTTCTAGAGTCGCCTTAATTACTGTTAAAGTAAAATGATGCTTTCCCAAAGTTCGTGGTTGTTCAATTACTGCAGTATGCTAATATAGGAAAATAATAACTAGAGTTAATTGGTATCCGGATTTAGCTGCTCTGATAAAGGTGACTATTAAAACCGAAACCGTGCATCATGTTCATTTGTTTTCGGGCCAATCTGAGTTGGATCAAAGCCCTGAGACATGTTACTCATAAACGTTCTGCAACATTAGCCTACATTTGTCCCATTATTTGTACACTCTATCGATAACACTGATTACCTGAAGTCTTTTTTGTGGCAAATGTCATCATCCCATGGCATGTTTATTATAGTGATAAATAACAGATTTTTACGTCCATTTTATTCTTTTGTTCTCCCAACAAACAGGATCGCGGTCTGGGAAAATTCGATGATTTTGAGCAAAAAAATCTGATTAAAGCAGCTTCAATTTCCCCATGTTGAGATTACCCTTAAGCGCCTGGGCTATCATTATTCTTTGACACCTTTGCAGAACTCTTGTTTAAGGGACCATTAACAGAACTACTACTTCAATTGTCTTATTGTGACGAGGTTCTCACTGCATCACTGTCTAGGCTCAGAGTTGAGAGAGTCCCTTCAAACTAAGGGAAGACCTCTCGCTTGTAACCACAAACTAAGGCCGCTCGGTACTTACCGCAAAATGTCATTAGAATCCCATTAGGATGCCTACTCCCGGGCTGGGAAAGACATTAGCACAGTAGACGTCCAATCACTGACATACCCTTCTTATCTCATTTGAGAGCTGTGAGCCTATAGTCTGATTAGCAATATATGTCCTGTATTAAATTATCGTAATTCATCAAGTGATTGTAAGGATGTTTCATGAAATCATATGAAGCAGTTGAGAAGAGTGATGTATATTTAAGCCAGTGAACCCCGCAGGGACGAGCTCGATCGCCGCTCCTCTCCACCTACAGAATCAGCTCAACATAATGTCTGTGATTTAGTATAATTATATTACCACACTGTGACTGAATATTGTCTTATCATACTGTTTTACCACCCTTCTTCATCTACTATTTAAGTTTCCATCACATCTCGTCTCGTTTCACATCCCCTAAATCTTATAGAAGCTGAATTATAATACGTGTCAGGAACGAAGTGAAAAGCAAAAGTACCGTACCCTCCTCGTTCGGACATTAATTGTTGTTGGAAGATTATGGTATTAATGTCCAATTTTGGTTGAATAATGTATTAAAAAGTTACATACCATTTACTAAGAATTAGTTTGTTCATAAGAAAGACTTGAATGGAACTTGATTATAATACACATGTCACACTTGTCTATCTGTATGTAACGTAATGATGAATAAAGGTACATAGAAAGTAGACGCGGAGCAGATTATGCGTCTTCCTAACGCAGAAGTGTTGTTCACTAAAGGATCGACACCTGGCGTTAGCTTCGAGTCGGATCTATGGTAGAGACTATGCTATCTAACTGTTTATAGTTATTGTGGTAAATTCAGGTTGAAATACTCATCCGGGGGATGGGTTGGGTTGGGTGGGGGTGGATCCAGGCAGATCCAGGGGAGGGGCGGGGCGATCGTTTACACGGACGAAAGGAGCAAATTTAGCCCACATTTTTATATTTTCGTTTCATTGCTTTTTCTTGCACCTCCCCTGGAAACTACATTTGATAAATTGCTACCCGTGATACACGGGGGGCTTCTATCATTATTATTATAGTGGATATTATATAAATAAATACGGACCAATGAACACTCGATGACAAAATCGCAATACTCAAACTAATTCATATGGTTGCGCCATCATCTTTTATATAAATGTGTGTGCCCCGATCCATGCGCTTGTGGGGCTATATGGGTAAAACAAAAATACATTGACATTCTTCTCAACGTAGTCAATGCAATCGTTACTTACCACACGATCTCGTTCCCCTCGTATGGTGTGTGAAATGTTATTAATCAGTATATTGCATGCCATATTTGCACACGCAGAGAAGAGTATACATATTTCACAAGAGACTTTTTATATTTTCACGTATAGATTATTTTATAATGCCAATTTCGTTCCCTCCCATACATAAAATAGGTCTACTTTGTGTCAATTGATCCAGTCATTTGATATAAACAGCACTATTATTGAAGGTAAATATAAATATGATTATATGGTATCCATCATATTACTAGGAATGACTTACTTATGAAAGACATATTAATCTAAAATGACTTTGCTTTGGTACGACGAGCCTTAATTACTGCTAAAATAAAGGTAACACAACTAGCATAGCCAATATCACATGAAAACTGTATTTCAGGTAAATGAATAAAAGAGTCCAGAGCCAACTGGATAAAGAGAAGGTATTGGTGAAGTCGAGCAGCAAGTAGTTCCGTGTCCAGAGCAGTTCTGCCTTCCTTCACCAAATACCTGGCTTATATATCCGACCGACACTGTCCCCATGAACCATGGATCCATACCACAGGGTTACAGTGCATTCGTAATATAAATCAGTACATATAGACTCAGGATTAAACCTGGTTGCTACCCTTGCTTGGGCAGGCACCTTCAAGCTTAACTACGGAATTAACCTGACCCAACGTTAAGCCTGTGGGAAATACATTTACACAATATAGCGAATATATCTCGTCTAAGAGTTCCTAAATATTGAAAATGTCATGATAAAAAATTAAACATTGTTTTATCATAAACGCCAATGAAACGTAGCCTCAAAACTTTTGGCTCCCCCCACTTTCAACCCGCCGCCAACACAGGAACGTGAATATGACACTACTTATACCTAGTTCCTAATTCCATTGCATTTTCAGCAGCTGCTGACAATGTAATGGAATTAGGAGCTCAGTGTACTCAAGTTTATGGATTCATGAATACAATATACTAAATAGAGAGAATGGAACGAGCCGGCAATAATCGTAAATTTATTGGACGAGATTCGTCCGCATAAGCACGATGCCGTAGGCAGAGTGCTTATGGAGACAAATTAAGTCCAATAACATTTTCGATTATTGCAGGTGAGTTCCATTCTATATTTATTATATGGGCATAAAACTTGATGTGTATCACAAATGTATCATGTGTAAATCTGAAAAAAGTAGCCAACTTGGTGACAAAGTAGTTCATATAGTACGCATACTATATGACATTTTTTATAGCACCTCACTTATAGCACATCTCATATGGAATGCGCATATAATAAAGACTATGAAAGGCGTGTGAATCGATGCGTTGACGTAAAGCACCGTATCGCACAAAGTTGATGTGACACATCATTGTAAAGATTGTGAAATATTATTATTATTGTTATTGAAACTTTATTTTTCCAAATTCTTTTTTTACATATGGACTACTTGGAAAAATGGGTCACATATCTCTGCCTTGACAGTTCTTCCGATAGAACCCTCTAATTCACTACAAGAACATAAGTGTTTCTATAATACATACAAGAGAAATACATATAAAATAAATCTAAATTAACATATCATCTTACCACATCTATTGTGGGGGCTATGTAGCCTTGCAGTAGGTTTTAAACAATTTTAAAGAGGGTGTAAGTCTTACAAGCTTACAAATGTTGTGTCGGCAATTTACATGCCACCTCATGATTGGAATAACAAATCATGATTATACAATTTACAGATTAAAACAACAAACTCCTGCAGCCAGGAGTGGGAGGCGACCCAGGAAGTACCTTCCCCCCTGCCCACTATTATTCCTTCAGCATATAGTCCTTAAGATAAGTTTTGAAAATAAACGGATGATTAAACTGCCTCCAGCAGTGTTCCCTTTTCACCTAGGAGGGAAAGTGTCTACGTGTATATAATTGGAAATGTATAACAGGTGAAGAAATAATAATGCAATATCCTTCCAATTAAATTTCATGTTCAAATTATACCATTACTCCGTCGATTCTTGGAATATTTGACTTATTTTTGCAACAATTTAAATGTGATATATTTGTAATCAGTTTTAAGCCCAACCAGAAGCGCTATTTTCCTCGAGTGGATCGCAAATTATGATTACACTGATTCAGATACGGCTAATATCATTACATTCGCTAACAAACAAATCATAATATGGTTTTTCACTAATTCATTTGTATTTGATATGTCACAAAAGTGCTTATTTAAATTCATTATTGATAAATCAATTATGTACATTGACTCGGGTAATGGAGAGGTGTCTGCCAAATCAAATAGAAGGAGAAACATGCGAAGTTGGAGGCCAGTTCCATCCTGGTAAAGGTGGACGTAAGCACTGCACGAAGTCACGCCCCATCAGAATGGTGTATTGTGTCAGTGGTTTAGTAACTGCCTTGACCCGTTGATCCGGGGGCAATACCAACCATAAGTACATAGGAAGATACTAAAGAGATTAATAACCTTAATTTCGGGTCAACTGTAGCACGGTTTGTACATAATCATCGGCTTCGCCTCGGGATTATGCATCAAACAGTGCACCAACAGCCCCTCAATATCGGTTGTTAATCCTTTATTATATACTACTATAACTTGCATTGACTCGAACCATGCAACACATGGGATTATTGGTGTCTTCCCAATTAGCCTATTATCAAACAGAATATCGTAATTGTACGTATGCCATTTTACAATTATTTTCTCGTCTAAAGCCTGAATGAAATTAGTTTCAACACGCTGATAAGATCGGTCATAATACTATAACATAAAGAGTAATCTGATATCCTGCTGATTTTGCTATTTTGCTTTCATCGGGATCAGAATACATTATGAGGGAAGTCTCTCATTATATGAGACACGGTATACACTAATTACACATGTGCAATTTAATATCAAGGCAATATAGGCCTAATTCTTTTTTTAACATTGGCCACAAATTAAATGGTTGTTTCAATTCCTAACGTTTTAGCCACCACGAATGGTCTTTGTGGTAAAATTTAAGTAATGGCCTTCACCATTGAATTTTATATAGCTGCGTCGAATATTTAGAAAAGATTATTACTTTTACTCTAATTCAATGTCATTCATCAATTTGTGTTGCAATACCGATTCATTTAGGTATCAGAATGATCAGAAACATAATTCCTAACTATATTGATATAATTACTGGTTATGTTCAAAATGTGTTAGTGTAGGGAAAATATCGTCGTTTGAGGTATTTATACTTTGGTGATGCTCTGAAATGAATGTAAATGTGAATGTAAATATTCACCATTATTAAAATGGTGCTTATCATGATGATCCTGTCTTTAGTTATTGATATATTGAGTGGTAAAATATAAAAGAAAATGCATTGTTGTCGCCGTTCGAGATACAGATCTATCGATATTTTCTCAGAATGCTAAATTGATAATAACAGTTATGTATGACTTGGTGATAGGGTTCATGAACTCCAATAACATTGACTGTATATATTTGATTGCTGGAATTTCGTTTCGGTCTTCTATAATTCCTCACCACAACGAAACACTCCTGGTGGTTCGACAAAATTGAGATTGCCTATCGAAGGAAAAACTGTTCATCTACCAGTTGCTATGATTGTAGACTAGACCTAGCTGTGACACGTCAGGCCGTTGATTAGGGACGTCATACTTAGCGCAGAAGTCCGTGATAAATCCAATGCAGTGTGGGTGTCCGCTGGGTGTCCCTGTGGTCATCTAGTCTGGGCTACATTATCAGGAGGGTAGCTCTAGACTGAAGCCATATGAATGGCATCTACTGCGTCCTGGGGTCAAATTAACACTCTAGCAATCTGTTAATCTAGGCACTGTATATATAATTTATAAATACTTGTTAACGAGAACTTAGACAGCATATAATTTGTGTGATATAATGAGCCCAGCGCTTAACACAAGGGGCGCATTATATCAATCAATATAATTGGACAGTAACATTGTCAGAAGGTGTAGAAATATGCGCCCATGTGATACAGTTTGGCGCCATGAATACTACAATGGGATACTGGAAATATGTTCCATCATGCATTTCCATGGATTATGAGATGCATTCGCACAGTATCATTACCACTTTTGCAACCTTTGAAACAAAGTGAGGAACCATAAGAACACATCTGCCTGTTCACTGCAAACCAATTATCAGCACATGAATTAAAGTTGTGAAATATAATAGGTCTTGGTATTTTTCATTATTTTGTTACCCTCAGAAATTGTGAAGATAATTGAAAATACTTTCTGTCAAGTAACTTTGTTGTATCATTTGCAATTCATTAGGGGCCTGATAACATTTTCGCCTGGATCGTTTCTTGAAAATTCTCAATTTGTATGCGCATAGGTGATCTTGATCAGATCGCCACCTATGTTCCACAGGCCATTCCACTTGCCTAATAGTGAAAGTAAAAAGTCAAATTGAAATTCAAAAATCCATGAAAATATGGCTGATGGGAAACTTCAGCCATTTCATCCCCTGCGTAATATACGTATACGAAAGCAAGAATAGAAGCAGACACATTGACTAGGCTTTGGCTAGTCTGAATCTGAGCCAGTATATATACGTGAACATTATTATGTTGAAAGACACACTTTTGAAATCAATTAATTAATTTAAAAGGGGCAGAAGACAAAATCGAACTCATGAATAGGAGGGTTAGTGATGTTCTACTTACATAAATAGTGTATCCCTGATTCTTTTAATACTTAAAAAAAATTGTTTGCACCACATCAATCGGCGGTGACAGAGGTGACACGTGTTTGAATATAATGAATTTGTTGCTTACTTTACCGTGGCTCATCGATTTCCCAAATGCGACGAGCGTGGAAAACAAATAGCAGACTGTAGCTGTAATGAAATATGGGTATGGAAGGAGGGTTCACATAGCACAGTCAGCAGAATGAGGCGAGAGAAAGAGATTCTGACCCTAGTGGGAAAACATCACAGAAGCGGCAGCGGAAGAAATATAGAAGATTATGCATTTGCGAACTGTCATCATATATACTTCAGACTTGATGGTGCCCTTAATCATTTAGAGAACCATAGGCGAAAGGCTCTTCTACAGGTAGTCATATAAAGTAACGAGCCTCTGTGTTGAATCCTTTCCGATCAATGCATAGATCCGTTTGAGATATATAATGCTAGTGCAGGGATAAGCATGAGGTCATCCCACTGCATCTTTGATATTTACTCCAAGTGAGAGGCCTTCCCTGTTGCAATTTATTGCCTTTCCAAGAAGATCCAAAGCAAGAATGAAACCTGATATGATATGTACAGACAACTGCCTTCAATGGCTTATCCCTGCTGTCATGCTGCCAGTATTCGAATAATTACCTGTATTGATGCCCAAATGATTATCTCGAATGATAGCCGAAAATAGGCATTTATAGGGCTTCCTTTGAGCAGCTGACACATGTCAGCAAGCAACAGTACCTTCTTGAAGATGAAGGGGACCATGGAAAGGCCTATGTTATAGAATGGATGACGAGCATAGTTCTTCCAATGGTGTTTCATCCACTTCTGGTCCATACCCTTCTATGAAGCAGCCCTATAACTATAGAATTCGATAAGACATCTAGCTAGACCAATTATCTGCCGGGAAAAGCAGTATTTTCATGCAAGTGTCTACCCCTCAGTAGATTGGCAACGCACGGCTTTTAACATATAATATTTCATGTAAGAATATATTGTACTTCTACCCCATTTACATTACAGAACCAAAGCGAATCGAGCAAATCAAATGTTTGCAAACTGATTTCTCAATTTAATAAAACGGTTCTCTTTACATTAGAACATAATGCGCATAGTTGCGCTTTGGACAATTCATTTCTGTTCACACTACACCCTGTATATTTTAATTCAAACTACATTGTACTGCCCAAAACGATTCGATTCGCTTTGGTTCTGTACACACTACCTCAAATAACATTGGGGATGCAAAGCGAATAGAATCATCTTCTAGAATCCACCTATACCTACTAAACGTACATTCCAGAGTTTGCTTCGCTTCGCTTTGGAAACGTTTGGGCTCAAGTTCTAGTGGTTAAGTTCTAGTGGTCAAGCTCTAGAAGGAGTCTAATATGAGGCATGGGCATGTTGGGGTTCGAATTCTCTTTAATAATAGTTTAACCCCTCCATAGGCAGGTGTACTCTTTTTACTCCACTTCAAGTATTGGCTGGCCAAGGCATCCCCTGGCGTACAGTCGCCGCGAGGCTAAAACATGGACCAATCTAATCCCTAATTAGTGTGTTTCATCGTAATCATAGATGATAGTATACTACCCCAGGAGTTAGTGGAAGACCAGCTACATGAGCTGCATGAAATAAACAACCTTGTAAAACACACACAATAATACAACAACATGCTGGCAAAATGTTTGGTCTTCAGTATTGGGAGGAATAAATCGCGATATTGTTCTTTGTCTTGTCTACAGTCCCCGAGGATTATTTTGACAAGTCTAATATTGAATAATTCCTCCCTTCCTCCGTTTGTCTCCATGACAATTTCTCTACCTAGCAACATGACACCGAATATGTATGCCCTTAGCAACCGCCAACAGGCGCGACACTGTTTCCCTCACAATCCCAATTTATTTTCCTTCACTTGAAGGGTGATATTAGTGTTGTCCATAGGATACCATCTGGAAGTCCTTGCCTAACTTCTTGTAGCCAACAGTATAATACTTTATATAAGACATAATTAACAGGCATTAACATTTGGTATATACAATTCCATTAAAAACTTGATTATAGTTCTCATTAACAATTCTGAATAGGACTGCCAAAAGAAACAGACTAAATATACTGGACTGCAGCTCTTTAATGTTCTTTCAGGAAGATAGCTGTAAATTTGGTGATGTCGTGTGACATGCAATGATGACTCTTCCCCGTTCAGAGTATAAACAATGAAATCCCGTTATATTTCCAATAATCCTGTAGGCGACGAAGGGACACTTTCTATGCCTGATCACGAACCAGTAATGTAAAGATAAATGATGTGGGGTAAATTCTTGTCTGTACGTGTTCACGAAACAAATCCACGACCGACAATAGTTGGATGTTTCACAAGTTTCAAGGTGATGCAGCCAAACACATTTCTGTTTGTCATTTGTTTGCCTTTGTGAATCTCGGTTACATGTACATCACTATAATTATGCACTGCCTATAGATTCCTAGGCAGTTGGAAATTAAAAATGACTAATAGTAATCTATTCTGATCCCAAGTATCCAGACTTAATCTTAAATATAGCTCAAGGTCTTTGAGTAATGAATGAAATTAGATACTGATATAGCCTTGATACTGTTGTGAAGGATGTTATTCAACATAAAACAGATTATATACTATAAGAGTTAAGAAGTGTAAAGCTGATCTATTTTATATAGCTGAATGATATCGCCTCTTCTCTTTTTAAACAAACGATTGTTTAATACCCCAAGGTTATAAAATATACTACTCCGAGAGGAAAGGATCCAACTGTGCATCAAATTGTAATCGACTCTTTTTGATCAGATCTGTCTCTTAGATTATCGAATTCTGAACAATAGCTGCACACACATATTAAATTACGTTTCATTATATGCGAATCATTAACTGCTGACTAGGTATGTCGAGGAACTTAGGAGTGTGGCTAAAATATACATACCAGACATATTATATATAGCGTTGAAAATGCATTGGCATAGTATACTGGTCCAGACATCCAATTCGTCATTTTTTATCCTTGATCATCGATGCATTTTTGCCATTGTCCTTCCCCTATGCGCATCCCCATCGTCAACACCGTCATCCATCCATATCGATCAAAGTCATACTCATAATAACACCTAAACTCATACTGAAAACTAAAGTAGAACGAAAATGACATAGGCAACGGTTTTATTGTTTGCATTCTAACGTTCCCATACATATATTAGCTATAATGGATCCCTCAAAAGTATATAGTATTACAATGCGCGAATGTTCAAAGGAGACTTTGAATAAAGACAAGATAGATCCAAAGAAAATGTATTCGAACCGCAACAGTTTTATTTGTCAGTACACACGATGCACCCGGCTTAAAGACTCGACATAGCATGACTGTAGGAAATTGACCTATGTTGTCCCATGTCACTTTAAATGATGCATTACTTGCTTATGGCTTTGGGTAAAATAAGCTTTGTCTGTTGTGTGGAGACTTATTGGGTTCCTTTGCATGTCCATTTTGGGGTTCTCAGTTAACTAATCGTATTGACCCAGCGTTTTTGACCGGATATGATGGTCTATACGGAGGCATTCATCCATATTCATGGCATAATTAATCACCCAAAATTCAGCCGTATTGGAAATCCAGCTTCATCTCAAGAATGTACAGGTAGTGTTGGAGATTTAAAAGATTTGTAAAATTGACATATAACTTTATCGGAGATTCTTGAAGGGACTTTTCTATCTTGATATAGAACTGTTGGTGGTTTAGAAACCCGTCTATACTGCTACCATTACATTGGTCAATTCATAAAACATATTTCGGCAATCGTTCTTTTTATTGAAGCATCTACTCTAACACGATAAGGATACCCCATATACCGTCATGTATTATACCAAAGCTAATAGATGTATCTGATCTGAAGAATGAACCGAGAGGACCTCGGAAATGAGTTATTCATGTGCAAAAAAGGCAATACTATATCAAACCCCATAATTATATCTAATGCGTTATAATATTTTATGTCTTTATATATATGCATAGGACTGGTACCCGAGACTTTCATTAGCTACTATCACTTTTCAACTAAGAGAAGGAATGGAAATATGAATTCAGGCAGATGGGCCATCCTATCAGACCTGGCTCGATTAACATCAGCCTTATCTCGCGGGTACCTTTGTCAGCAATTATTATCATCTTATCGTAATGGTAGGGGAGACCATTCATTACTATTATGTTTATGCATTGGGTAAGAGTTTAATCCCCTGTAGTACTATATTGGTAGGATATAAGGCCGCACTACTATATACTGTTATAGTGATAAACAGAGCTCGTGCGACAGCCAGTGCTGAACATGGGCGACCATTACCATTCATCCAAAGCTTATCTTTATTATGGCCACTGAGCTTAGTCATGGAAGCGCGTGCCACTCACTGGCACACTGATTAAACCGGCATAACCTTATATTCCCACTGACAGAAACGCCATAGAAATATTAGCATTGTTTCTTTACAGAACGATGTGCGCCTTGGACTGATGTTGTCAGTGCCTCAATTGGCATCCAGACGTAATAAAGAAGAACGAGGTTATTAATTGAAAAGACTTGTTAAAAACACATGAGCATTTCACCGTTGGGATTAACGGGGAATGCAAATTCCATGTTATTTCTAGTCACAGAATCTTGACATTAATCCTTGGCTGCATCAGTAATGCATTCAGAAATGCCAGTTCTAGAGAGAAATAGTCATCTCACATTTCAAAAGTAGATTATAATTCTTTTAACGGCTCGATGACATTGCTAAACAATATAAATATAAATAATGCAAAATATGGAATAATAGTTCGCATGACACTAAATACAGGAGAGTTTCACTTTTAAACTTAAAGGCGACCATTGGAAGGCGATTTTTTGTCGCATAGCGGGATGGTCACCTCTCTTATCTTATCTCCTCATTGGGACTGAGCCAAACTGGCCTAAATTACGGGTTAGTAGCATTGTTGAGATGATAGTTATTAGGGACTCTCTGTCATAGACCGGGCATCTACCCGCCGACTTTTACCCGCTGGACAATAACCATCCTGGACATTACCCCACTAGGACATCTACCATCCAGGTCATCAGATACCACCCTAGGACACTATTCCAGTTCTACCTCCACCTGGAGACGCTTGAGAGAACCTTGAGAGACGCTTGAGAGAACCTTGAGTACACTCTATACTCGTCCTGTTGGTGGCAGCGCCGCATAGGGTTAACCATAGCGAGCTTTGACGTTTACTGCCAACAGGTCGGGTATAGAGTGTATCATCAATGCACGAGTCAGCCATTTCCCACTTAGCTGCCTATTTCCTATCTTTTCTTCAGTACTTTACTTCTGAGTTCTCCTCGCTTAATTTGATCCAATGAATTTATATTGGCAGAACAGAGATGGTTTAGAGACGGAGGTTTTCGGTAAGAAAAGGAGGCGTTTCTCATTCAAATTGGAAATATTATGAAGTTTTCAATATGAATGAAGAAAAGGACATATATATATATCTATTGCATTTTTATTCAGAATCGACAAATATCATTCCGAAATTGGATACTACTCTTTGCCTGAGCAGGTCTTCCTGAGAGATCCATTTCCTACGAATATTTTGATCATACATCAAGTTTTGTTTTTTGGAAACTACATACATATAGTTTTTGTTTTTTAAAAATATGATTATGGTTCATGCAATCAACTTTTGTCATTGTTCGTTTCCAGAAGAAGTTATCTGTGTTTTAGTTCACAGTCTCAATTGGTTATTTCTGATACCATCATTCCACTGTCTGTGGTTCAGATGTCTTTCCTGTGTGTTCTATCTACTTGTAACTAACTCTACAGTAAATGTTTACATGGTTATAAGTTTTCACCACATCTTAAAATGAGATATATAATGCAGATTAAACGCTATGTACATAGTGTTGAAATGTCAATGAATAAAAGTAATGCTACATCGATATCGATCTTACATAAGGTCTTGTTATCCTTTTTTCTTTCCTATACTGGAAAGTATCTCAGACCAGTCTGAGACATACATACTCATCTCCTTCTATTAAATATATATGTCATTTTCTGTTAAATAATAAGAGCGTAGGTATTGCCTGAATCCCTTATGTGTTTTGATTATCTGGGCTTCGTCTGGGATATTATTCCATAGATTGGTTAATTTGTAGACATAATTATGCCCTTCTAAAAATCTCATTTTTTGGCTGTGGCACTTTCAATTTCTTACCATTCTTTAATCTTCTTAATCCCAATTTCCTATTATCTATATTATTTATGTCTGTTGAGCGCATAAACGCTAGGTCTAGCAGATGGCTGTCTCTTCTGGTTGCAAGTGCGGGTAAATTAACTTTTTTGTGAATTTCTGCTGTACTTGTGTACTTTGGGAGTTTTAATATAATTTTTATAGCAGCATTATTGCAATGTTTGAAGTTTCTGTAATTTGGCATGTGCCAACAAGCCATAAAATAGATCTGCATAATCGATCACTGGCAATACCATAGTCTTGTACATAAGCATTAGAGTTTTTTTTATCACAGGAGTCACACAACTTCGACATAGCATGGATTTTTGAGCTGACTGTGAAGTATTTTTTTCTGAGGAATACATTAAAGTCTAGTCTGTTGTCTAGCTCAATTCCAAGATATTTATATATGCACTTACGTTTTCGAGTGCTTTACCATTAATATTATATTCAACTATATATTCTTAGGGTCCGTCTTGGAGCGTATGGTTAAATTCTTACATTTGTTTATATTGAGCGATATCTTGTTTATCGCGCACCATCTACTAATATTACTTAAGTCTTTTTGTAGTTTTACATTTACTGGGAAGCCTAGTGATCTCTCACTGTATAGAACCATATCATCGGCGAATAATTGGATGTGGCTGCTTGCCACTACATTATGTAGGTCATTAATGTATATAATATATATATATAATATAGACCGGAACATCTAAAACCTTTAAACATTTCTTACATACTGTTCTTATTGCTTGACACTGGGGAGTTCCATATTAAACCTAATTTAATCATAAAAAGGTAGTCGGTCACACTGTTGCATTATACTTTAATATAAAACACATAATATATTCAAGATTAGAAGTTAGTTCTCAATATTCTGTCCCAATTAAAACAATATGGGTAATCTATAACTAATTAAACATTTCTGGCTTGAAAAGCGATTTTAAAATGTTAGTATTGATAAAAACATGTGCTATGTAAATAAAAGGGAACTGGATGAGTATGTATTTAGTCATACAAAGGTGTTCACAAGCTGCAGGGAACACTCACTCTAACAGCTGCACCTGTTACCTCGCTTAAACACTATTATACGAAATCGAAGTCGATGGCCCTCTCCTATTAGATTACCTGTGACAGAACTGAATTCTATGCAATGCGATATAGGTTGAAAGGATTCGACTGTTCCGATCTAGTTCAAACTTGTAAAATTGAGTTTTAACTGTTCGGCAGTCCTCGAATAAATTTCCTCTGTTATGTTTCAAGTTTCCATATAAGTTTCGAGTAACTTCTGTTGCAGCTTTTCATAAGTAATCATCTCTGACAGGTATCGCATGTGTCCAGTATACTCATGATTTCATCCCTTGGAAATATTTTAAGAAGGACGGGGGTAGTGGCATTTAAACCTCTTGAATCGCATATTTTAATTTAAAATGGTTTTGCTTAGGGTGATAGTCTAACGGCTGCTTAGTATTTATCATTATGGAATACATTGAACCCACAGTCCAGGGATCCACTAGGCCATTTATCTCTTACGATAAACAATGTTTACTAAAAAACAATGCAATTTTAATGGCTCAACTTGACTCCTGCTTCACAATTCTATGCATGACGAACAACAATTAAACAAACTAGATCCACGTATGAAAGGTATATAAGCAATATTATATCACAAGAAAAAAGGAACATTAATTAAAATATCCAGATCCATTTGCGATGTGTCATGCGAAAATCAAGCCTGGCGATGCCAAGTGGATCTCCTACTATACGTGAGCTGAATTTTATTTGCAGGATATCCGAATCAATATTTCATTAAGGTATTATTTTGTGATTAATATATGATCATTATAGTGGTTGCATAATATTATGAAACAATATTGAAATAACCAGCTAGACCTTTCTCTAGCTCACTTCTTCTGTGAACCACGGGGATCAAGGCTTGTCAATTTGGTTGTTTCTGTATGTATCATGGACACCTGCTCCCGACTCCTCGCCCCAACTCCCTTTGTGACCAACACCAGCCATTCCCATAGAAAGCCTCATTCTCGAGCTTTCACAAAATTGCTTTTGATCGTAATTGTACACTCCCAGAAGAGATAGTTGATAAGTCTTTGATGTCCCGGGCAGATGCTCGGGGGACTATATCTAGATACACCCAGTGCTATCCCAGAAGAAATGGCCAACTCTTTATACATGTTCAGCTTCACAGTCTTTGCAGCAGTAGGGATTTAAAATAATGTTTCATGAATATAGAACAGACCCACTTCTTAAGTGTGTTTCCTTCATGAGCAGCTTATACTCAGATTAGATAGCTCTTTCCAGACAAGTAAGACGCGATCTGAGCCAAATATTCTTGCTTCGCTACTTATACGTTAGATTAGGACTCCCCAGGTGGTCACATTGCCAACACAATATGAAACCCATACATTAATTAAATTTCAACAATCCCTTTCTTCTTATTCCTCCCTGCCTCCTAGAATGTAGATTCAAGCGAATATTATACCACACAAATGATGAAAATGTTCTACAAACAATCGTGTCATTGCTTCGTCCGTTAGAAAAAGGAACGCAAATCTTATTCACAGCCTGAGAAACATTAGATTGATAGGATTACAGTTTATAAGATAAGTCTGATTCTTTAAGGGCTTTGAAGAAAATTGTAAGATGGAGGATTCCAAAGTTACAACATACTGGAAGCGGTGACACATTTCCTCAGGATCAGTGCCTTCGCTTATTTTATTCTTGAAGTAGATGTTAGGTTTAAAAGATGAAAGTGTGTGACTTTTAAAGGTCGCCCACACTTAGCTGATTTAGCGCCGATTTGGGCCTCCCGACTAGTCCTAGGATTTCATTTCAAATCCTAGAATACATTTTTGAGTGTGGGTCTGCCCCCGACTAGTCGGGGGATCCCCCGACTAATCGGGAGACCCAAATCGGCCGCATTTTTGTCTCCCGATTCCAATATTTTGACAAATCCTAGCCGATTAGTAAGTTGCCCCGATTTCAGGGCTCAATTTTGAAATCGGCGCACATTTTGTCTATGTGTGGGTCTACCCCCGATTAGTAGGGAGCTGTCCCGACTAATCGGGGGGCCTTCCCGACTGATCGGGAGTGCTCTCCCGATGATCCATTTATTGGATCGTCGGGGCAACACTCCCGATTTGTCCTAGGATTTTAAAATATTAGTAATTCTAGGAAGTGGGAAACTTTGAACGACTATAACTTTACTAATCTGTGGAGTATCAAAAAGATTTTTTCACTTTTATAATGCTCACTTTCCCCCCTACACAGGCCGATAATTTTTTATTTGTTTTTAATGCATTTTTTTTTATAGAAATTTGATGTGTCACAGGAATATGAGTCACAATTCCCAAAAGATTGATTACTTGCATTTTGAGTCATATTTCGATAATATGTACAATGTTTTTGGATAGATTCTGGATCTCCAACGACTGGAATAAGTTAAATTTCATAATATATTTCTGTCTAATATTAGTATAGTAGACACGGTTAAAGTATATTTTACAAAGTTATAGTGTTTATATGGCTCAAAGAGAGAAATGCATTGTTTTGCTGTATATGGGCACCTTTCATGAAACGTCGACAAAGTTCCTGGCCCTGTATTTCATGATAATGAGTCATTTAGAAAAAAAATTAGCTTGTTCCTATTTTACCCAATGCTAGATGTATGGGCACTAAATGTAAGCAAAAACAGAGAGAATTTATATTTGTTTGGCTTAAAATGGAGGAAAATCTGGATTTTTAAGAGAATAATTCAATGATTAATAATAAATGATATTGTTTATTTTTCAAAATATATTATTTAAGATTTCTGCGTGTGGGTACGTAAAGAGTGGTCATAGGTGGTCACAATCAGCAAATATCAGGAAAATGCAGTGATAATACTAATTAATAGTTGTTCAATTTTATCATTTGGTGAAGGGGCTGCATCATTCCGCATCACGTTTTATTCCTGGTAGTTGCTTAGAAATATGGCTGGTAGGAGGAGAAAGATGTGTGTTTCGAATATGATATTAGCTATTATTCTTTTGTGGGAAAAAATATATTTAAGCCTTATTTACTCTGTGGCCGTCATCCCGCGTCATGCTGCGTAAATTTGTGTGTATTTTTACGCACACTGGGGCTACAAATAAGGAAGAAAAGTATAAAAAAAGTATACATTTCCTGAAAGAGGAATTTGTTTTCTTCATAATGATCCAAAATTTAAAGCAACGGCATGTTTTCTGTTCACACAGAAAACAACGGAATAAAGTACATTATTATTTTAGCCAATTGCACAACCCCAAAAAATCAAACCAATACATGTATATTGTATAGGGTCAATTCCAGAAATTAAATTGCAATTATGATGATTTTCACGTTTTTTTGTTTATGCCATATCTTTACCAATTCTGATCCTTTAAACCTACAAATGATATGTATGTATTCCTAAGAACACTCTCATCATTTCTAAATAAAGTAAAAAATATTATTTCTACTGATTTTCATTTCTGAGGCTAGTACACTATTGTAATTTATATCTAATAATGCTATAATAATCCACTTATCAACGAAATAATTTTATTTTACCTAAATGCAGTGAATATCTATGGTTATTCTATCTATGGCGAATATTTGACATTTTTACCAAATGTCAAAAACATTAAATATCCCGACATCTCTATCTGACTGTCCTAAAATTGTATGCTTATACAACTGTTCTATCTATTAATAGGGAAATCACGCTTAGACTTTGATATTTTGTTTCCAAATGTTAATAGGGCCCTTGTCAACGTCTCATGAGAAGTGGCCATATATATATTGTATTTTTATTCTGAGTCGAACAGTTACATCATATTTCAGAATGGGACACTAGCCTCTCCATTTGCAGGTCTTCCTGGGGGATCCGCAATTATTAATACCTGTTATTTAGTTAAAGGGATATCGAGATGTACATAAGTCTGTCCGATTCAAGATCAAAAATCAAATACTGACAACTATCAATTCACCCTAGCCCCAGCACATTCCCCTTATAACATTATTTAATGATGACAGTTTTCTATCTGACAATAAAAATTATTACCGACTTGTTGTTGTGATTAAGAGTTCAATGTCATTGTCCTGTCGGTTTGATAATTCTATAATACTCTATCAATATTCTTCGCTTATAGCATTTACCTTATTAAGGTATCTTACAAGCCAGGCTCAGGTTTTAACCTTGGATTTCTAACAATTTGAAATCCTTCAACTACAAATACATAATAATGTTATAAATAAATATACAAAGTAAATTGAAAGTTGAGAGTGCAATCAAACTAAAGCAGAGAGCTGTTCGTTCAGTTTGGGTGATGGTTGTCTATTTTTTCAAAAATAAAATTCATTTTCTCTACTATTCATCTCCTTTCCCATCTGGACTCTGGATTTAAATCGAGTCAAATTACTTGATGCGGCTGACGAAAATAATTTATTATGGAGGAACTAACTGTCCAATTTTAAACTACGAGTACAGTGTTGCACTCTAATGTGCTGCACAGCACAGTACTCAACTCTAATGTGCTGAATTAACATTCTAATGTGCTGAAAAAAGCCTAGAAAATAAAAAATAGAAGAGAATTGTTATAGTTAGATGGTATAATTATTGACTATTCTGCCTCCCTTAGAGATGATAGTCAACGACTTTTCATAATTTGTGTTGGTCAGTGATATAATTTTTTCCCCATTTTATTCAAATGTCGTATAGCTAATTTCTGGTTTTTCTCTGCGAATATAGGGCTAGATGTATTAATTTTTGTCCGTTTTGCAGTCAGATCTCCTTAAGAGATATGTTTTTGTTAAATGTTTTTGCCTGTAAGTCAATAATAATAAAAAAAATAATCCCGAAGTGGGATCTTAATGGTAATGAAAAAAAATAATAAAAAAAAATAAAAATAGAAAAACACTGACTGACTCCATTTCGTGAGAATTGACCATTGGCATAAATAAAACATTACATTGAGGCAAAGAGGTGGAGTTGATAAACATTTTTGCGACTTGTGACTTATTTTCCTGTAACGCATCACATATTCAACTCAGCAAAAATTCCAGCATTATAATTTCTACTGTTTTCCCAATCGTTCCAAGTACACCATTGAAGTAATTCTAGAATCGGCCCCCAAATCGGCCCCAGAATCAGGTATGTGTGGGCCAAGCCAGGACAAACAGCCCCGATTTAAGCTTTTTAGAGGAATCTTGGCTTAGTTTGGGTCTAAAAATCACTCCCGATTTCACATTTTACTTTCTTTGAAATCCTAGGATTTCAGCCCCGATTGATTGGGAGCACTGAAATCGGCTCGGCGCTAAGTGTGTGCGGACCTTTAAGCTGATCTCAATTATATCTTATTATTTCACCTTTGGGTGTGGTCAATACGCACGGCCCATTGACTTAGCCCTGAGACTGCAACTCAGGCCTGAGGCCAATACGACGGCCGTATCGGGCCTCAGGCCCAATACGGAATGAATATAGTTCTCTAACAATAATAGTGTCAGCGCCTATAAATGAGTTGCAACCTTTAAGAAAATGATTGAATATTATTTATTATAGTAATTTACTGCAAAAAGGTAAGTAAAAGAGCAGTCCAGAATTAAATAATTTTGCATTTTAAAATATAGTCCTCGAGGGTCGGGAAAAACGGTGCGTAGAAATACACAAATGCGTCATGACGGCCTGTGAGATCATGACGGGCGTCATGATGTAAACAAAGACGTCGATGTAAACATAGATGTAAACAAAGACGAACGTGATTTAATTTTTGGCCTATCTATCATACTCAAGTACATTTTGATGAGTAACGGCGAAATAAATACAAAAAAATCCGCGGAACATAGCGGGAAATCCGTATCGTCCCTTGGCTTCGGTATCCGACCGCGGGTGCTACGCACCCTTGGTCGGATACCTCCGCCGCGGGACGATACGGCTTCCCGCTATGTTCCTTGGTCATTTTTGTCTTAATATCACATCCTTCACACGTATTCCTTATTGCTTTTAAAGCTAATGCTCAATTCAAATGGCTATACATATACTTACAGGTCTCAATTTTGAGATTTAAAGAATTTGTACTTTCCTTGACATTAAGGAGTAGTATGAAAGTATAGCATAATTTTTCAATGAAGACTTTTCTCCTTTCACGGAAAAGGTCACATAGACCTGTAATACATGTTCTCAGCAGCTTCAATGGTTCTGGATGACATCTTGCAAAAGTAATCGTTTTTTCGCCGCCTCGAATATCTATGGGGCTTAAAACATTCCTCATCCTCGGGGATGATGAACAAAAATCGATTAGACTGCTGAAATATCGCCTGACACATATGTATTTTGCTGTCAACATCTACCATTGTGTTCCACAGTAAAAAAGTCCATAATAATATCTAGAACTTCGCTGGACAAAATTTACATTTGAATGCGAGGGTTGAAAGAACTCCAGTGAGGAGAAAATGAGTATTCTTTGATGCTTTGTCGATAAGATCGGAGCAGTAACCGGACTGATGGGCCTTATGCGAAAAGAATGGGGCCACTCGAGGTTCTCAGACAATATGCTTCTTACAATCTGCTTGGACTTATATTGATTCCTTGCCTTTCGATTCTTCTTGAAGTATTTTATAGAATGATAAAATCTTTAAGGGAGGGGAAGCTCCTGAGAACGGTGCTCATATATGTTCTTATGGGATAAAGCCAAATTTGGTTCCTTCAACTCACTAGCAGGTGTTTTGGGTCGATATCGACGATGTACACGAAAGTGAACTTCTATGTTGCACCGTCTTCATTCTTCAAGGAGCCGTTCATAATTTTATATGATAATGTATAGCAAATATCCCATATTTATTTTACTTGGCAGGGGTGTGCATGAACACTATTGTATCTCCTCTGAAAGGACGATTGCTGCTGCATGGCAGCTTGGTATATATATAAACTGCTAAAATATTAAGAAGACTTTTCTTGACTTACGTAGTGCTATCCATTTTCTTATTCAGGTACTTGTGCTTATTGTCCAATAGACATTTCCACTATATGAGAATGCACACTTACCTGACCTGCCTCACCCATTATGTTGGGGCATTACAGATATTATTTATAGTCATGTTTGTTTGCATTGATAGTAAGGTAAGCTGGGAGTTATATCTAAAAAAACAGGAAGAGGCATAACAAAGAGAGAGTGGTCCAACAAGAAACAGTATGAATGGGGATTGCCTTGCCCTGCCACTTTGCATTGACAAAAACAGTGAAAAGACAAAAAGAAGTGTGTCACGTAAACTTAATTCGATGGGAAGCGGTTTTTAAAGCCTCTGCGTCACTGGGGATAGGACATAAACCGATTTCGTTCAAGAATGTGCACTGTGGACATTTTAGGGCGATGTCAGGAGCGGAGGCGAGCAGGCACAACGCTTTCTGTCTCCTGCGACAAAGCTAAGCATCCAGGGAGAAAATAAGGCAAAAGATATGGAAGGAAAGTAGAGAAAAATGGGAATTGTGAATCATACGTTTGACCAAATGCATAATCATCATGACTAAATGTATGTCATGCCTATCTATCCCCAATAGTCCAGAAGCTTGGTCTTGGTTCCAATGGCTTATGAGACCAATCTTAGCTTTGAACGTTCTTTGGCATTCAGGACAGGTATTTCCAGGCGGCTGATTGGGCTTGGGCCCTTGCCCTTAAGGGTTCCCCTATATATCAGTACTACCGGGACATACAGGTTTATCTATCCCTGTTGATTCGAAACAAAAACTTTTCTCCCCGTGTCTTATGTTATGTGAGATGTCACAAGATGTGGGTGAAATCATATCACAGTAAGGAATATGAACGCTTCATGATGCATGGCTATGCATGATGAACTATAGTATAGAGATGTTTGGTCACTTCATACACCAATTCATTGTTATTCACCCCCACTAGCACTCAACCCAACATTAAGCGTACCCACCCTATTCCATATCGAACTTCCGTGGATAATCCCTGGGTGCAGCTGCTCTAAAAGAGACCTGAGGCCTGTTGCGTAAGAAATCCTTACTTAAACTGTACCTTGCTAAGCTTTTTCCCTTTGATTAAGTGGAACATTTCTACTCCAAGAATAAAATAATCATTGTCTGTATCGCAAATTGCTTCCTAATATGTCCTTACCGGCTGCTTAATAAGGAAGAGTAGCTAAGGAAGGAAAATAGTAAGTAAGGATTTGTTATGCAATGGGCCCCTGACTGAAAAGGCTCATTCACTCACATTGCACCACAAATGGACACAACTTGCATCAGGAAGTAGCCAGCAGTGTTGGAAAAATCACATGTAAATCATCTATAAAGGCAGGTGTTCTGGTGTTGCTCATACATCTAGCTCATGTACCCACACTCGCTTAGCATGTTGAGTACTGAGAAACACCCCATCACACAGCGACGTTCCTGTGGGATGATTAAGACAGCAGGGCATCAGAGTATAACCATTTACTTTGTAGTAGGTATATATGAATACAGAGACTTGGCTATACATTTCCTTGTTTGCAAGACGTAGGCATCAATAATGTTCATGAGCTGCCATATCTCTTATAGATGTTAGTTTTATGCTGACCAACGATGTCTATGTAAGGTCATTTGCCCAGAAAGTAGTTCATCTATTTTTTCTTTTTAACTTGGCAGGCTTTATTGCGTGTTAACGAGGGGGAATAAATAGCGAACTAGCCTTGGGCCGGGGGATGAGTGATTTCCTTTTTATGACGGGTGTAATGTCTGGGTCAAGGCTAAGACCTTTTAGTATAGACGTAAATTCCTGTGGTATTCTTCATATCTTATTTGTGGCAAATCTGCTGTGGTCAGTTTAGCATGGACATTAAGGCGATAAATCTATGTCATTTTTTAACCAGGAATTATGCAACTAAGCATCAATATTATTATTATTATGAATTGTGATTATCTACCTAAATGGCATGTTCAATTTTAAAACAGTTCAGGATGTTCAATCTTCGTAACTTAAGTACTTATCTGTTTGTGGTGTTCGGTAAATTCACTCTCAAATACTTGTAATTATGTTGTTAATCACACAGAGTGTTACTTAATGAGGTACTGACGCATGGTTTCTTGTTTTTAAGTGATACTAATTAATGTTATCACTAAAATTACAAAAAAAACCCCGGAAGTTCTATGTAAGACTGAAAACAATCGTTTAGTCCTTTTTCTTTTATATATAAAAGAAAATGGACTAAACGATTGTTTTCAGTTTTACATAGAATGTCATTCGTTTGTATACAAACGAATGACTTTTGGAATTCCCAAGATATGAAGCAAAACTTCGTTGCTACGGAAATCATTTGAGTCATTTTACTGGTTCCAGCCACAGAATGGGTAACCTGTATGTTATATCCATGGTTTGAAATGATTTATTATAAATACATCATCAATGTTTGCGCCACATCTAAAAGCATCTAGTTTGTCAAATATAAAGTTTACAGGGAGTTATGTAGGCTACATATGTGTGGATATTTTCCCCAGATGAAACTTAGTTATAGATCAATTACAGGGTGTAAACACAACAAATGGTTATAGATAATAAATTGCCATTGTAATAGCCCCCCCCCCCACCCCTGTACATTGGTAGACAGAGACTGACATGCCGAGTACAGTCCACCACAGATCTAACATACTCCTAGCATACTTTTTTTGCCAACCTTTGAATACATTGCATAAGAAATCCTTACTTAAAATGTTATTCCTTAGCTACTTTTCCTTGCTAAGCAGCCGGTAAGGGACGTTTAGGGACGGAATTTACTATACAGACAATTGATGCTAATTATTTGTTCTACAGAGGAACTTTTCTACCAAAGCAAAGTTAACAGTAGCTGAGCAAGCAACAAGCTAAGTAAGGATTTCTATGCAACAGGCTCCTATTGATTAAATCCGCCCTTTTACAATAAAACGGTAACACATTGGAAATGGCGGTAGTTGGAAGTCTCTTCTCTCCATCTGAATTTATCTGTACAGAGACTAGGTTCAGCCTTTTTCTCAGTGCCTAAAACGAGAATATACTCAGGTCGGCGCTTTCCTTTAATAAAAAGTGGGAACAGGAATCAATGATTTAGAGTCGAAGGGCAAGGGTTACAGACGTGTCGGTCAAATCAGATCGCATATTGAACATTTATCAAGCTTCAAGAGAACGCTTATTTAACGATGGGCGAATCATTTGCTGAATTAAAATTCATCAAAATACTTTTCTTATTGCTAACGTCCACAGACCTGAGAAAATGCCAACAACTATAGATCTATTTCCCTCCGTTTAACACAACTTTGTCTGCCAAAAGCCACAAGCAACTGATTTTATGCCCAGCCAGCATTTTAAGGTCTGATTGACTGCATGCTAGGCAATGAAAGAAAGCTAAAGCAATATGTATACTCTCCCCTGTCAGGGGTCAGGCCGAAAGTAATGAATCGCCTATCGAAGTGACCCACTGCTGGGAATTAAAGCTGATGTGTATCACCTTGGCTTTGGCTTGAACATGGACGCGAGTAGTATATGGCAAGGAACGTGCTTCTCAAATCCTAGAGCCTGCAATTGTGACACTACGTTGATGTCGGCGGCGACTGGCTGCTGTGAATCCCATTATTCACCCAAGCTAATTCATCCAGCTTCCCTGCTCATGTCAAAATGGAACTTCTACCACAAATATGATGTTTAGCTTTTAACATATCATCACACATTAATGTCGGAAACGAGTGTCAGTCCTGTATATGTATTTGGTAAAGGTATTCTCGGTATTTCAATATGGGCATTCTATAGGTATAATATACTAATGTATCTAAAAGAGGCTGTTTATTATTAGAAAGGTACAGATTGGGACAACAATTAACCCATTTCAGCGTTGTGCATACATTTGTCTTAACTAAGTAGGGAAATACTAGACATGTACCCATGATGTTTCCAACACAGTCAATTTTCCAACTTAGTTGTCAGATTCAGTATGGGAACAAAGGTGTCTAACCCAATTCCTTTATCTTTCTTCTCTCCCAATCACTTCCACACATTGGCTTTAATCATTCAGAATTACCATTTATTGAGAGCAGCGAGGGTCTGTCTGATTTAAATCAGGTTTCTATTCTCAACGAAGGCGATTGTATTTACATTTTATGTCTGGGAATCATGGACCAGCTTGCATTTTCACGAATAGCAGAACAGGCCACCATGAAAGGGTCCTATGCTCTGAACCAATTGAATAGAATGGATTCTCAAATTTATTTAATTAGAAAACACGAAACCATTTGGAGGACAGAACTCTCCCGATGGACAGCATCTGAAAGTTTCCCTAGGCATGTGTTCAACACAATCTGTTAACTATAGATACTACTTCAGGCGTCCGATCACCCTTTTAAGAGTATTGACCATGGAAACCTTTTCACGTCTTCGTCCAATTCTTGCATTGACTGGGAAATATAAACGATTTAGACATACTATAGTTAGTGGACTGTCAGTCCCGACAATATGCGAATTTGACATTTCCGACACTTGTTTCTAACAAAGTGGTATAATCCTCCATTGACAATGTTGGATTGACAACAACTTTTGCCAATGCTCGCATGGTTCCAAACCACTGCTTGTATGTGGCAGAACCTTTCTGAAGACATTACAATATAATATCTATAATACCTAAGGGCCTTGGCAGTGATCGATATGAAATTAGTACAGAGAACACGAGCGACGCTATAGGGTAAACACGATCCATTCAAGATATTTACAGTAATTCAAACGAACAAATGTAATTGCACTGTCAACAAGAGCAATTCTGTGAGTTGAATGCTATGTCTCTTTCTTCGCCTATATGAATCGCATGTCCGTTCTATCTTTGAGTGAATACACGCATGTATAATTATACACTTATGCATGTATCGTGCCACGTCCTCCTAATCGTCGTATTTTGGTTGATATATATGTCAGTTGTATACTGTTAGTCTCTACATTGAAAGGTTCAGGGGCTATACCTACCAACCTAAGTTATCAAGAGTGTAGAAAGACACAAGAGCATAAAATAAGCAATAGCTGGGGAAGTAAATAGTTATAGGTAAAATACAAAGAGGTGGTAATAAAGTAGACTAAAGATTATCATTCTGGTGTTGACCATGTTATTAGGCATGCAATAAGATTGGTGAAAGTAAGAGATTGAACATAAGAACAGCATGGAATAAGTAGAACGTTGTCTAACAATAACTTGTGGCTGATTAATCAAGTTAACGTAGGATTGAGCCCCAGTCAGTTGTATACAAATATTTGAACTCTTTTAGAACTATCCCTCCTAAAGTCGCTTTCTTTTGAAGGTAAGAAATAAAAATATCGTTGAGTTATTTCTAATCAATATTAGATTAAAATATTGAAGCACAGTTGGAAGGACTTCTTACTTGCGTTAAAGGTCCTCTGGGATGGAGCAATCGGATCTTCATTTCCCAACTGAGCCAGAACTTTATTCTGGAATCAAGGTTAAAAACATCTGATTATTTCCCTTTGCTGGTAGGTTCCTATTGAAACCCACAATATTTACAGCCGGGAAGGCAATGGCCATCACGGTAGTGGTGATGGACTGTTCAACGTTTTTACGCTCTTAATAAACGAATCCAAATACTGGGAAGGACAGTACTCGACGCTGTGCACCGAGGGGAACAATTATTGTTAATAAATCTTGGGGACCTTGAAGGAGTTTACAGGGCAAATTGTTTGTGTGCTCGGGGTGATAAGTGAATGCAGCTGACAGGTGTGCCCTGGTTGAGTAAATAATCCTATTTGCATGTAGCTCGTGCACTCTTGGAAGCATATACACTATAGCGGCGGAGTGAATTATTATTATCTGAAACTATAGGCGATTGAAACTTTCCGTTGCCAGCTGCTGTAAGTCAGTTTGTTTGAAGTATGACCTAAGCAGGTGAACGGTCTTCTGGTCAGCGTCCTCTCCTTAATCATATTAAGTGCTTAACTATGTTTTATTTCTAAAGGAATTTGACCAGTGGTCGTATTGCTAGTCAGTATGGCTTAAGTCTGGTCACGATTTCTTCCTGAAACATCTATCGACCATGTATGCTGCAGTGTTATGTTTTAGATTGCACCTGTGTAAAACAGCAGAACTATTTAAATTAATTAGGCGAGTTACTTGAATTGAATTGAAAAATACTTTATTTATCCGACGTTATACAACAATGAAAAAATATAGACAAATCGGTAAACTCTCGGTTAACGTCGGTAAAAAAAGAAATACTTTTTATATTTTCTTCCATTTTTTCCCAACCCATCTAAAAGTCATTTAACCGAAATTGTGGAGGATTCTGTCGAGTTGTTTTTGCAACAGGGCTTTTAAAACTGTCTCGACCGTCTCTACCTCAAATTCTTGTTTTAACATATAACAGCAGTAGAATATTGATGAATTCAGTCCTATAAGTCATAATGTGAGTACATCTGGTAAGATTTTGTCAGTCATAATAGCTGTGAATGCAGCTTTAAAAGAATTGTGTCTACTAGCGTGAGGCAAATATAAAGCCTGTATATGGTAGTGTTTATCCTATGTCCTATAGTAACTATTTACAATAATTATCTCCTATTTTTTACTTTATACTGCGAATGTGTGTATATAGTAATGTGCTCTCCATAATTGCTCATCTATTGGCATTTTTATTAAGAGTGTGGGGGCGGGAATTCAATAGTGCCCCGGAATGCGATGTTGAAGGCCAGTTCCATCCTGGTAAATTCGGAGGTATGCACTGCACGAAGTTGCGTCCAACCGGGATGGTGTATTGTGTCATGAATTCTAAACATTATTGTAGTCTATAGATCTGCGTTAAACAGGAGACCCCATGAAGAGAGCGTATTCGAATGAGCAAAATAAGATGGCATTGGTGGCTTAAAGCTGCCCTCCCAGCTAAAATTCTTAAGTTTACTTCAATCCTGTTTATTTGGAGCCTAGATACCCTGCCTACACTTGCCTCAAGAACTTGGGTCGATTTTCTAATATTGAAGACTACAAAATACAAGATTTCTGGTCGGATTTCTGGTCGGAGCTCTATGTATGCTCTATTGTACAACATACAAAACCGTTTGAAAGTTTGAAATCGACGACAAGATAATCAAATAAATCCTTGAATTTACAGCTTTAGCAAGCTTGTCTTTATGTGAGAGACCTCTGATTGTGAGTTTTGGTAACTAATTTGAAGGTAATTACAAGAACAACGGGTAAAATCAACAATTGCATCATCAGGGAAAGCAGCTTTAATTAAATTCCAATGGCCAAATATTCTTTCTCAAGCGCTGTAAGAGCTGGAGTATTTTCCAGAAATGCGACACATTTTTCTCAATCAAAGATATGAGATGTGGTATAGTTTGAACGCGAAATAGATACACATCGTAATTGTTCACATAATGCCTATTTCATAATTAACAAGGGGTAAAAGTGGTACCGGTATATTTTTTAATATTATAATATTTGTTGAAATTATGAAGGTATCTTGTAGTATTGAAAAACAGGGTTTCTATGGCAACCATAGTTGGAGAAAATGACCGAGCAAAATTTCAAAACTATGGTAAAAAGTATCATAGAAAGAGTTCTCCAATACTATTATTAATTATGTGACTTTCTGGCTTAATATGTATCCCATATGCAAGACATAGTGGGGAACCGTAAGACTCTTTTCCCTAGAGCAGGTCACATATTTATGTAGCAAATTTACACCCAGATATCTATTTTTGTAATTGTGGTAAATGTTATATGTATGGTAATGAGATGGTATCAAACTGGTATGGACTGATAATAAGATCTTGAATGTAGTGTCTTGACTGAATAAACCATTCAAACTCAAAATTCAAAGTCAATAAAGTTATCTAGAGGCTAGCAACATAAAATGCTCGAATGAATCGAGTTGGATGGTGCACATTGCCACGAATTATAACAAGGGAGTATTTTGATTCAATGGAACAGATGGACCACTGACTCCCACAAAGCCCATTCAGCACGCCATGACCCAACTATACAAACTTTATTGTTTTTATCAAGACACTCCACAGTGGCGTTAAATCATAGTGATAACCCATATTTAATCCTGAACAGAGACCGGCAACCCATTTGTCCCAGGATTAAGCACCGGACCAAATGCTTTGGGGGAAGTTTCGTCCCTTGTGAGGACAAGTATATGACCGTAGGAGTGTGTTAATGACACACTTGCCGCAATGCCTATGGAACATATAATGGACCTTGTTGTCTGTGAAGTATTTCTTTGCATTGCCATGCAATGTGGACACGAATCTACTAATTGGAAAGAATGTGCCTTTAACATTTACATCATCAGATCCTCTCTAAATTTCTATGGAAAACCTGGTGAAAAAGAAATCACTTGCATTACCTACGAACACATTCCCTTGCCAAAGCGAAACAAGTCTTTACATAGTAGTTCAATGATTATATATATTAATCGAACCTTTCCCCAAGTCTGTGGTGCAAACGATGCTTCACTGTATAGCCTAGTACTTGTAACCATTTAGGTATACGTAAACATAATTAGTCCAATTATATTCCTTTCCTTCCTTTCCTTCCTTTGCCTTTTGCAAGTGACACTTATATTGGAGCCATATATATAAGTATTCTTTTCCGCGTTCTATATTGTCGTATGTGAGAAATTGTATGTAGTATTAACGTCATTTCTTTATTACCTACGCATTGGATCGCACGTGAGGTTATTGTATATCGTTTAATATTAAGTGTTGAACCATTAGTGGTTTATTAGGAAGTAGTCATGACAACCAATGCGTTTTTATAAGGATTTCCGCCACAATTCAACTAAATTCTTTATTTAAAGTTCATCTTAGATTATTAAAGACATATATGTTAGGACTTGTTGGTTAACCTGTATATACCGGGAATTCATGTTGGTAGAAGTTGGACAAAATAGCCTCATGTTTTCAATTAAGGGTGGCATACTCTTTTTCTTTAAAAAAACGATTTAATTTTATTGATCAATTTAGACATTTTCACAGACGCTTCCTTATGCATCAAAATATACCGAAACCGTTACTGTTAACAGCTTTCACCTGTTCGTTTTCCTTATCGAGAAACGGTTAACTTTTAAAGAATTACCTCCATTTCACAGATCATAGATCTCCACTCTCTTGTTTTCTTCTACTTTCTCCAATTATAACACTGCTATATTCGATTGCTCTTAGCCCCTCGCTTCTTTCGTAAACACTTTAAAACTAATGTAGTTGTGAGGGCGGTATAATTGAATATAATATTATATATAGCTGGAACAGAAGGTTTCAAGAGTCAATTTCTAATGTTGTACTAAACTCTATGGAATGGTTAAAATGTGCAAACCTTCATAACAAAGTTAGGCAATACATTGAAACTAGTTTGTGACCATAGCGAAGTCTAACAGTAATTACTTTATATTGAAGTATTTAGTATCCCAGATGCGACTCAGTGTTCTGTTGACGTTGAAGTTAGACCAAAAAACAAACGGTCAGTCAGACTTACTCGGGGAATCATGAGGCTTCGTTGGTTTGTATCACGGAATGACTATCCTCACACTAATCCTTAAAACCCCACAAGATTGACTGTTTTGATTGTGATTTCATGTTTATTGGTTCTTCTAGATATTGCCACTTACAATTATTGGAAACCACTAAAACAGAGTGGAGATCATGTAAGGGCCGGAGCCGAGGTGGCTCTCTCCAGTAGCAAATCTATCGTGACAACGATAATCCTGATTATGTCTGATTGTGCCGTATGGGATGTCCAGTGACTTTAATTTCATGTATATAAAGTTAGAGATTGGATTTAATTTGATAAATAGCCAGTGGAGGTCGATGTTCCACAGGGTAAAGTCACCTTATATGAAACCTATCAAATGACCAATAGTTCCTGGACAATAGGGAGAATTGTATAACATTTCATTTCCCCCCTAACAAATTATACATGATAAGAATTTCATATTCATTTTGTATTTTGTACCTTTACATTATATTGACAGTAAACTGAGATCTATATATAAAGAGAATGGGACGAGGTGCTAGTAATTGTATATTAAATTGTATTGTGCGAGATTCCAGAGGAATCGAGTATATATTTACTTAATAGTACCTAGTTCCATTCACTATTTCGTATATCCTTACCAAAGAAGAATATTGAAATATAAACCTTTGTTTTTAAAATTCTGAATCGCCATAAAATATCTAAATTTGAATAAATAAATTAAGAACAAATTTGAATTCTTGCACTCACCGAGCAGCATGGGCTTATAATAAGAATAATTTTCCTTGAGGCATTTGCAATGAATATGCAAAGATTGGGACCCTAAAGGCGCTTGCAACTGGGATACTGGGATGCTTCACTCGGATACGCATGTCGTATACTTGGCAGGAAAGAAGCCACATCGGGTTTGCGACCCATGTGCCCTCTGGCTGCCAGCTCCACAAAATAAGCCCACATACTAGCTGGTACAACAACCTGGCTCTTCTTTTCTCGTCTCTGCTAAAATGGCTACGGTCCTCACCTATATTAAAGTGTCATTATTATCCGTATTATATTCCACATCTGTTGAATTTAATCCCATAAACATAATATTATCTCCGTCCTTGGTAATTGAATTACACACACTATATATTTGGGCCCTTTTATCCAACAAATTAGTTGCGCCCATATATAAACATTACTATTGCAACATTCAGGATAACCACGTACTATCTCTTAATTTTGTTCCACGACGAAATGCATGTAGCGTGTGGCGAAGTAGTCTTAAAAGGATCTTTTGTTGGCTAGTTATGTTGACTCCGGCGACGATTCTGATTAAATCTGTTTGACTTTAGAAATGAGTCGCGAAAAACTAATCAAGCGATGCAGCAACCCGGAAATTCCCCATTAAACATTTAGACATTAAACACAGTCCCACATGTTGATGTAGTTGGTTCAGTATATAGACACCTATTAAACGTGTCCATCTTCTTTATTCAAATGGATTAAAATGGATTTTACCGATTCCATACAAGTTGAAGGTTCTCCTAATTTGATTCAACGCCATAGAAACCTTTGAAGATTTGCGTCACATTTTACTCTCAAAGGAAAAGGTTTCAACGAGAGAGGTGCTCCCCTGTCAGACCCTACAAAGGTGTATTTCACCTAATGTGTTGTGAAGATTCCAGGCTAATATCACCCAAGATATTTCCACACTAATAATTTATGTGAATAATTGGTGAGTATTAAATGCAGACTGAAATAAATTAACAAGTCAATGCAAACTAATATATTTGATATATCGCATTGCCTGACTCTTAACACCCGGCAGAAATTTCCTGAAATGCAGATAGGCATATATTTCGCATCCAGCCCCTCTTAATCCAATGTCTGAACGAATTCAAGAACATATATATTATAGACATTTATAGATCTGTGTGCGGGGAGGTGTAGCGCAGTGGTTTAAGGTGTTGGTTTAATTGTGTTATGGATCCAAAACCATTTTCTCCTTCACAAGTGATTGCAATTGGTGACTGGGTCAGGATTATCAAAGGCCGGCGGAGTATGTCCGTGCCTACTCTTAAAAAGGCTATAATTAATATCCGAAAATACTATAAGGAAAGCACCCGTTAGCATATTTTCTCTTAACAATAGATTGTAGTATACTACTCCAGAAGTAAGTTGAAGACGAACCATAGGAGCCGGACTAAATAACTTGGTACAATATGATGAGATGGTGATACTGAAGAATACTGGTTTGTTCGTCGAAGTTGAATTAAATGCTTTCTACATAAAAACACAAAGTTTACTTGAAACTTAACAATACAATTGATCTTCATTCAAACAACTTCTCTTTAAAACATATAACATTGTCCAGAACAATTGTCGTTCATACTGATGAAACTTATTTAGAATCATTAAACACCATTATCAAGTAGAGTGGGGCGAGAGTTATTTCACACATGGAAATGAAACGTGTCTGACTTTGCAAAAATGATTGGGGATAATGATCAAAAGCTAATAATGAATTTTGCAGTGTACTCTCATCCAAAAGAAACATCCAACAGCATACCACGAGGAGAAAGTCTTTAAATGGAAGCGCATTCTTCCAAATTATCTAGCAGTTTCAAGTAGGATCTGCCTTGAACATGTATTCTGTGTTCTTAACAGTGGAATCAATTCTAGTGAAAGTGCATATAAAAAAGAACTACCATCCGAAGATGCCATCGAAGACTTCATGCCCTCTTACGGAGCTATAAAAGGGCCAGCGCGAGAGGAAGCAATGAGGAAATAAAACGATAGAAAGGGGAGCGATGGTCGCGAAGAGAATACAAGGTTAAGTCCATCTACCCTGCAGTTGGCTGACATCAAGCCATTGACCACTAGATGGCGGGCGAACGTTTCATATCCTGGGCACGAATAAAACATCGTTCCTTGTTCCAAATCTCTTCCGTATCTCCCAGTAAATCCTGTTTTCGTTTTTAGCTCTACCTTTACTAAGTTTACTCGCTGGGCCTTCATCAATTCGAAAAAAATACATTCAAAGATATTGACGCCACAGTTTCCTAGAAGATTGCTCCCGGGGGAAGAACAAGTTTTTAAAATTTTCTGCCATTTTGCTTTTGTCAATTTTGAGCCCGAAGTCAAGAGCAGCCAAGCGCCCAAAATTAAGACAAATCAGTCAAGGATACATTGTTAAAACGAACGCCGGAAGAATTTATACTTAATTCCGAGAAGTCGAATAAAATAATACGACTCGACGAAACCCATTAGGTTTATATCGATGCGTTCTTTCAGGGGCACATCCATTACTTTTGACTCACATATCTCAGAGTTTCAGTAAAGAAACACAATGACGTAATTGTGATAGTTCCCGAATAAAAGCTTTAATTACAAATAATTCAATTATTAACTTTTTACATTTGGGACAAGTCTTTATATGTCTATAAATGCCATGCAAATGAGGGGTAACTTTATGCATTTATAGGTCTTGCTCAACCACCCCCTTTCTCTACCTGCCCACATTATCGCAATGGTCAACGCGTGTAGGTATGTCTCGTGGATAGTTGATCGTCTTGATTAAGCAATGCTTCACTTTTAGAGTTCGGTTATCAAAGTGACATATAATGGTGATGGAATTGAAACCATGAGCTTCCACTTCTTTTGTCAAGAATCAACACTACAAACTACAACGTACAGACATATTGTGTATCATATATATTATGTGTGTTTCCGGGCCTGAACTAAAAATGCCATCCACAGTTTCTATATATAATTATGTGTCATGTTAGTGGAGATGGAACTTCTGCAATAAGGTCCAATTACATAGCCAAGTAGTATCTCTAAGACACGCCATAAATCTATTCCTGGTAGGTTCTATTTACCTAAATGGAAATAATAATGATGTAGGCTGACACTCAAAGATCCGGGATGGGGAGAAACTCGACCAATATATGCGGATTAATTCAATGTAATTGTGTTACTATATTAAAATAATTATGTTATAATTATGTGTTATAATTATAATGATAATTTGCCTTACAGTGATATTATAGAACCGATCAAGGAACCTCACTTAATCCTGGCGTTTTAGAAAATCCCTTAACAAAATGGGCAATCGGACTCAAAGTTACATCGGTATATCCCTGAGCTGGCTTTCAAGGGGCGATCTGACAAGTGTGGTATATATATGCGAGGCATTTGAGCCATCAAAGGATCCGTTTCCTCAAAATTGAATCGGTATGGGATAATTGGTGTATCAACCATCCATTGATATTAAGCCTACTTTGTTAAACTCGTATGCGTTGGTATCTAAAGATGTATGGGGAACAAGGACAGCCCGCTATTAACACAGGGTGTTTCCATATATAGGAGATCAATTACAATCAATGCGACCAGGGATTCATGAACACAAGTTGGAATTATATATAGGGCCACAAGTCAGCAGACGCTAATGTGATGGGCTTTCCCTCTAACAGCAGGCATTGTATGCGGGCATAGTTGCGATCACATCCATTGTGCAGTGAACAAACTTTATGAATAAACAAAGCAAGATACCATTCATATTGTGCGATCCCCGGGCTATTTGCGTGGCATAAATCTGACAGGATGGGAATGCTTAGCCCCGACCAACAACGACAATAAACCACTGAGGTTCTGTAGAGTGTGGTCACCTAGGATTTAACTGTAATAACGATACTATCTGCAAAGAGATGGACGGGCGTTCTGCTTCATACCGATAAACTGCTGCTGTTGAGCCCATGCAACGGTTGCGGAGAGAGGATACAAGCCATACAGCGAGAAATGCCTCTTTACTGGGTCTTTCATTCGTGTATTTCTATCATAAATGCAGTGAAATTGACATGCTGCAGTGGTGATAAGACCCCCTCGCACGAGGACCTCATATCAACACACTTACTGATGTCCCCATTGGTCAAGGATTCCAATTCCAGATCAGTATTACACCCCTCCTAGCCAGCGCCTCCAATGCTTGCATTATTCACAGAGCTCAATTTGCCCAGACGCCATTGCTTTGTCTTAGCAGAGTATCTGTTGTATTGCATTGGTCCCTGATGGGAAGACATTACTAATCTTAAGGAAAGGAGCGAAAGAGAGGACTCTCTATGTCTGCCTTAAAGGAGATTAACCTGGGTCTTGTATATTAAGTTGGTACACACGACACGTAGAAGATTAACACTTATCTATCTCTTCTTTACTTTGACGTCTCCAAGTGCTTATTTAACTAGAAAAATCACTCTTGGCGCATAAACACGGCAACATCAAACAGAATCACTCCTATTTATCAAAGTGTGTTTGTCTCTGTTGCAGTAGGACTAGCTTTAAGCTTTACTTTGGTGGTGCCTGGACATTCGATTTTCATTTTCTACTACCCAGGTGGAATGATCAATTATGAATGTAAAATGTATAGCATCTAATAGGCTGGGTAAAAGTTTTCCTTGGTGTACCGTGATACAGGCTTTAATTGTAACTACATGCAAGAAGATCCAGTGGGCCCTAACTTTCAGATCTTTCATCTTAATTTGGCAGATATAACAAACGAGGCTTCGGATAATTCGCATATTAACCTTATATAAAATGATTACAATGTAACAAATATGATTATGTTTCCACTAATATGAGTAAGGTATTCCAAGTATCCTCTTTAGATTATTAGGCCATTTGAACATTTGGTCATTTGGACGTGAGGACTTTTGTCCGAATCATGTTTTTCCCCACTTAAATCATAATTAATAGGCATCAAAAGTGCCATATTGTTTATCATAACATTTATTTTCAATCAGATAATCAATCTGGACACCTTTTAAAACTTAATAATACATAAACTGGGGAAGATAATATGAATGTATTTCTGTTACAGCCAAGGAAGTTCTAAATAGAACATCTTGGACGAATTTCTATTTAGGGAAAGGGTTATCATAAACAGACTTTTGGAGTTGACGTACGTACTATCGTTACTTTTGTGATTGTGTCTCTTTATATCGATTGTATTAAGGAAATTGTGAGACATTGTCATGGAATCCGTGGTCCATTATTATTAAATATGAATATGTATCTATATGTACCTTTGAGGGTACATTATATGTATGGATTACCTATGTTAAATCCATCTCTGTATGTGTTGCACTTGTTGTGCCTGTAGAAAAGTAAGTACCATATGGTGTGTTAAAAGCAGGCATAGCATCCCTGGTAAAAATATATGTAGTGTCAATAGATACTTTCAGAGCGCCCACAATCTGCAATCACGTCGCTACTTGTAGCCTTCTACAGGGGTTTAGGACATTGCAATGAATACGGCGAGGACAATACATCAAAAACTCATATATAATCCATCATCCTTCAGACTAGCCCTCAGAATAAACAGATAAAGCATGTGTAGTATGTTGTCTGGTTTCCCACAGATGTGATCGCTTTACAGTGCTGTCGAGATTAGAATGCTGTTAACGTTCCATTCCCTGAAGATTGCTTCGATATGCTGGATACTGGAGGCTCGTGTGAAATCCTCAAAGCAGGGAATGTGTCCTTAGGTGGACATTGGACATGTTTGACTTACCCCTACACTCTCCGTAGGATCGGTGTACCGAACATGATTTGCGAAGTAACGGAGTGACTGGCGTCCAGCTTTGCTTGATGAGGTGGCTTTTTCGACACCGTCAGACCAGGTTTTACACACGATCGAGCCACTCCAGCCGATATCTGGGTATTTACTGGACTGTGAATTGGTAGGATGTGGTTTCCTATGGTAGACCATTAGTCGCAGTATGCATCCCACCTATTTAATCCTATGTCCATAAGAATGGGGGGACAGGTTGATGATCCAAACGCTAGCCCTAATAAAACTAAATATAAAAGCGGAGGCATTTGGTCTCAAATCTATAGATTTGAGACCACATGCCTCCGCTTTTAAAATGCTTGCCTATAGGCAAACATTTTCTCACTGTTTTTCCCTTGACGGTTCTCTCTCATTGAACCTCCGTAATACCCATAATAAATCAATGACTCCATTCAATCCACTAGGGACGATTGTAATTAGATATAGTCGTCGACAGGAAACATAAGAAATTCCCTGTCTCAAGTTATTTTCTTTAAGATTCCTTCAAGGGGAAAAATGTATACTACAAGTAGTACCTTGTCATATAACACATGCAAACAGTATTGAGCACATACTTGGTACCATCGATAATACATAGTACTTGTATTCACTGACATCACGATGCTCACCATTTTCTCTGGGCAAGCTGGCCAAGTTTTGGCGAACCTAATATAAAGTATGATAAGTTAGATAGTATGGTGGAAAATAAGTATAATGGTCATGTCTTAACCCACGAAACGGGAGCTTAATTACCGCTCTCTGCCTAGCCCATATGGCAAAAATTTATCGAAGTACTGAAAATGTATTTTTCCATTATTAACCTTCTTTAGAGCCAAAGTAGCAAGACATTTTACGCTGTGGCGGTGGTGGTTAGATCAAACATGCCACGAATCTGCCTACCAGTGGGTTTCCCAATGGCCTGTGTGACGTCATATGAATATTATGTATAGTTCATTGCTTCTTTAGAAATTTGCTCTTAACAGTAGAAACGTGAAGTAAATTGGTTTGAAAACATGGGTGCTTAAAATGACTGTCAAGCAATTTGGAAGAGCTCATAAGAGGACATTATGAAACATGACGATCATATCAAAGAAATTCACTTCCGTAAGATAGCATCAGACTGCCAGAATTGTTCGTTACACAAGACATTTTGATAATATTGTTTTTTTTTCGCCGAAAAAGTTAGAATAGTATTTAAATCACGTATTCCCAATAATATATGGGCATATTCAGACACTGAATTCTGATAACGTATTGTGATTTTCCAGGTGGTAATGACACTCCATTCTTATCTTGTCAATACAAACACATCTATATATATAATGTAAGAACTCTACGTTACATGGCAACATTGATCTTTCGTGCAGTAGCTCCTGGCATTGTGGTTATAACAAGGTTATTTATGATTGGATAGTTCAGAGGTGCTGGAACTGATTTCTCGTATTTACTGGGTAATTAAATTGAATGGCATTTTGCCCAGATAGACTTATGACCTGAAATTAAATCGGACACAAATATTCATTTGATCAAATTGCGTAACCTTTTAAAAGTCTGATGGCAACTGGAATTCCTGGCCGTAAGCGGATTCAACATATGGGATTTAATAGAATTTAAACGTGCGACCCAGGATCTGTGTGTCTTTTATTGCAAAAATGTCTTCCCCATATACCTGAAATACCCAATGCTGATTCCATGAGAATATTGTATGAAGATTTTGATTTGTCCATTAAATATCTTTACACTTATATTTCTCGGTATTTATAAATAAATATCGTTGATAAATTCCGAGAACCTGTGTGACATATACAGGCCTTGTATATTTATAAGGACACTGAGGGAGATTTCGGGATTTAAGGAATTGCTTTTTCAAGAAGCACTAGGAAGGATCAAAGATCGAAAAGATAAAAACAAAGAAAGCATCCTACCCCACATTGGGACAATGGAGATATAAGTGCATTATAATCTGATTTCTCATAAGGGAACATTAATCGAATAGAGAAACATAGTTGTGGCATGTCCTTGAAGATGTCAAGGCTACGTACTGATCGAATGTTCTAAACTATAAACAGTTTCATGGCATATATGTTTACTTTCATGGACTTACATACTTGTGTCATATGTCTGGTGGCTGAACAATAGTTCTTAGCAAAACATAGCAGAGCATAACAATTCTACAACTATATACAGCATGGGAGGACAGGGGATTTTCTGAACACAGAACTCCATTAACCAGGGATGTTTCTTTGGTGGTACCCTTGGGAAAGCGTCTTGTGTATATGCATTGGTGGACGACAACGGGAAGGTACAGAGACAGGAGTCAATACGTAGGCTCTGACTCCTGTCTCCACAAACTGATTTGCCCAGAGGTTTCCGAACAAAGTCAATCAAGTGCACGGTGCCACCAGCTATAAATCCATTTGAGGAAAAGCTTTTTCTTCCTTACTGTTTGTCTTTTCTAAAAGAGGAAATCCCTAAAGTCTATAGGATTTAAAGAAGCGATTTCAAGAGGCAAACAGATGCTCTCATTTGTTTCCTGTTTAGTATTTTGAACAACTCGATCTGATCGAGGCTGAAGAATATTAGATTAATTCGGTTTTTTTCATCTTGGGGTCAATTCAATGATAACAGGACTCCAGAAGTTTGTCTCGCAAAATATACCATAGGCAATTCTTGCTAAATTGCACTCCCAACCCGATTGACCATACCAATGGGATTGCGTGTATGTAAATATAGGCACCTTGGTCCTAATATTGCCTATACCTCTATATAAGACCGTCACTGGATGATAAATAATCAATCGCTATCCTTTCAATAGTTCAACAAACATGTATAGCAATTCACCAATTGGTGAAGGGGAGACGGTGACCGCTAGCCAGGATATACACAGCTTTGTTAATTCATTTTCATATCCCAGGTTCAGAAATAACTAAAATAAACGAAATCCCAATCTAGATACATTAATAACGGGGAGTGGCGTTTCTTGAGAAAAAGGGGGAAAACAAGAAATCAATATATTAACTCGTTCAGTTGTAGAGGAGAGTGAAGAGCTCTCCACAATAAAGACAGCGGTTCAATCGGTGTAGTATGCGTAGCCTACACCACACGATCGAGGAACACTTAAACAATAGGGAAGCTGTCTTGTCCACACAGAAAAACTAGAAAGCCATTTATGATGGGCGTTCAATGCCATTTCTCACGGTTTCCCAAGCTTTTGCATCTCCCATAGGTACAATTTCCTTACCAGAAGTCACTGTTGATCGGCAGTTCACGTGGGGACCGCTAGGATAACGCTGAAGTCTGATACACATAACTCACGTGACTAATCTCGCCATTTCTCGCTCTAGTGAAACACAACGAGGCTGGGATAGTGTTGCCCCGTGCAGTGTAATCTATCTGGGCTCGGAGAGCTTAAAGCTTTGACCTGAATTTCGACGGAAATTATTGTAGCAAGATCATACTCGAAAGAGCATTCGCGATGTAACCATTTGAGGAAGAAGAGCACTGATAATAATGTGACTCATATGGTGGCTGTCGTCCTTAGATCACCAATCCTTTACTAGTAAATCATCGTTAAAATCGCTGGTCTCATCTAAAGGATGCACCAGCGCAGATAATCCAATGATTGGCGGATGATACCGTGAAGGTTACAACTTGATAACTTCTCTAAAATAGTGTCAAGGTGTGTTAATCACTGCCTTGAATGTCTTAGGGTTATAAGTGTAACCTCCCTATAGGGGATTAATGAACTAATAACCTCCATTTTTGGGCCTGTTGGTACACTGGTTCTGCCTAATCCCTCGGCTTCACCTCGAATTATGACCGAACAGTGCATCAAGCAGTAGGCCCTCATTATCGAACATTAATCCTTTAATATCAATTTTCATCATATATCTCTATCAACAAAAAGGTATGTATACATACATCTCCCTATTTTTAAGGGAGGAAAAGGAGAAATGTTGTTGGGCAGTGAAGCAAAATAAAGGATATATATGGGTCAGATTTTCAGAAAATGTACAATTGGCAGCTCTACATATATATATATATTTAAAAACTTTCACCCAGTTTTGTGAAGAAAATTTTTTTTGTACAGGTTTAGGTGAATACTGCCACGTCTACCTACTATAGCTCTACATATATAGTAAATTCTGCTAAATTAGATGGTCAAAACTAGGTATATCTGAGTATATATGGTATTGCCTTGATTCAAACAATCTGTTCGGTGTGTTAAACTAAATTTTGAACATTATTATTGTCTTAAATGTGGGTTATTTGAGAGGATTGGTGAAGGCGAATTGTGCATTTCCTGGAGATTTCACCCATATATTGGACCATGTAACACTATTATATAGTAATTACAACTCATTTCATCATAACATCTCTTCAAATATTTAGAGATCAACCCTATTGGGATATCTTAACTAATTATGAAAATGGAGCAGTGCTTATAAATACAAATCCTTCAGTCATCGGTGAGAGTATCTCGGGAGTATCTATAGGCCAAGAGAAATAGATCGAGAGAATATTGTATCCATATCATATTGCTCTTGTTCATTGACAACACCATTAGGGATGTCCAAACCAATGTCACAGGGTCTATCAGCACCTGTATTTAAGAGGCCCGAATTAGAAATAAAGTCAAGTTCAATACCAAAGGTCCTCTGTCCATGTCAGTATGAGAGCTATGTTAATTTTCCACAAGAGCAGAATGCCCATTCCATCCGTTGCTGGGGGAATATCCCGGAGTGGTCACGCCATGTCCAGTTTGTCCGCTTTGCGTGTGAAGGAAATTAATTTAGGATTTCTTCTCATAGCAATGTGTAGGGCCAAGGGGACCGATATGCCACACAATACATCATATTGGGTGTGGTGCCTTGGGAATATTTCCTTCACTAAGTTCTTCTCCATTCACCATTATTGGTTCCAATGACCTTTGAATTTGGGGTTCATTGGGATTTTAAACATTTGATTGTGAGTAATGACTATTTTCGGAAATTCACATAACCACTACGTTTTTTTCATGGTATCGGTATATTTCAGTGTTTCCGCAATCAAATCAGTGAATTCAAATTAGCATATCATTAATTGTTGAATATAAATTACGATTGAAACCGTGCTTGAATGAAATTTGGCTGAGCTATGCTCAAATGTTGGTGTGATAACCAAATGGTTTATCGTTTACTCCCTACTCCTATCTGGTAATCCTCTAATTTACCAATACCATTTCTTTCAAATACTATTTCTATAATATATGCAACTTCGTCTCCATTGTCTTCTGTTGAGGAAAGGTTTTAATGGCTTGATTTAATTGATTTATGAATAAATTTTAGTTAAAAATGCACCATCTTCCTTGAGGGCTGTATCCTTACTTTCAACATTCACCAGGTACATATATGTGTATACGCACTTTCTGGGGCCCTAAACCCTGACTAAGATGGTAAAACTATCATTATTTTCACTTAAATTTGAAAAAACTTAAATACTAGGATGATACTATGAGAAAGTTGCTAAGGCGACACATTATGTAAGAAGTAATTTATTTAATTAGGGGAATGGTAATCTCTACCTTTGAACTATGTTGAAAGATACAAAATTAACAGCTTCTCTATGAAATAACCTTCAATTTTTTTCAACCAATAACTTAATAGAGATGTTGCACAGAGAAACTGAGGTTGAGTTATCCAGATTCCCCTTGGCGTCTGACATACCTAATGTTCCTTTGACATCTTCTACTCCAGTTTTCCATTAGCTATTGGTGACAACAATAACAGAGTTAAAGGTTAAAAGTCAGTGTTCTTCCATCGGGCAAAACAGTGTTTCCAGAAAGCCGACTCCTAATGCCCATTTATATTGCATCGCTCGGGAACAACTGCCAAGCGAAGGTGTAGTATATATCGAGAGAAAACAATTTCCGCAAGGTGTCCTTACATAGAATATTCTCTGAAGAGAGACTTTTAATGGACACACTGACTCTTGATTAGTTGAGACATCTAAGGGACACTACGTGAATCCTTGATTTGTGAGTCGCCATCAACATTTCTGCCACTAGCTCTAAAATAGATCCAATGTGATCTTATATTTAATAGCTCTGCATATTCCTTCGATTGTCAAGAACAATCAGAGAAGAATTTCCCGAGGGGTATGACACATACTTTACCTTAATGGTTTGATAAAACAATCAGTATTTCACTGTACAAAGTATGGGTGTGACCGTTGTGGATTCGATACCAGCCTCTTTATTATTTCCATACCTAGGTTGTAGTGACATTTGTGTTATGATATATATATATGCAGTGACTAGGCATGATTACATCATATAACATGATTTAACATGATGTAATACAGATCGTTCAACTATTAGATATAAACAGATCTATTCACAAAGTTCTTCCTCTCCTGAATCCATAACACCATCCATGATTTGATCTGATGGTGGGTCATCTTATCAATGTACGTACTTGGCACTAAAAGGAAAACAGCACCTTTGAAATCTTACGTTCTCATCCCACGTGGGTAAATATCATTTTGGGCAGTAGGAGATCAAATATTTGCTCAAAAAGAAATGTGGGGAAAGTTGCCTTGGGCCATGTAGTCTAGGGAGTAGTGCTCCATACCAGGAGTCATGCAAACTGCCAGTTTTTATTCTTAGACATATCCATGTATACAGTCTATAGTCAATAAGTAGATAGGGATTTCAATCACTGACCAATCGTTTCTTTTTTCTTTTCAGGTAGGTGATGTATGAATACTTCCGGACTCATTCTCAGACTCCCAGGACATGACGCCCACTTGTAGAGGTGAGGTCAACAACGACCTTAAAATCTTCAAATACTCAGTCTGGACACGGATTGGTCGGGTTTTTCTTACGCTGACTTCTTTCAGACCAATTACTTACTGCAGGACTAACTGGGTAATGATTAAACATCTATCTCAATTAATCAAACTAATTTCAAAGTCGATATTGGCCGTAGGGTGAAGTGAGGGCCTGCATTTACCCAGTCCCTTCGATCTATAGTCATTTCTCATTGTAAAAGGAGATTCGTTTCAAGGCACAAACAATCACATCACACGGGAAACCGTCGTTGGCGAGAACTTTATTCCACGATTTCACGAAATATTTTTGGCTCATACGCCACTAGTATCGAAAGTAGTACCGTTTCCCCGCCCCTCTAGTGCGATCGGAAAGCTTATTATCGATTAAGAATGTGTGCTAAAATGATGCTTTTGATAACGTTTCAAACGTAAATGAACGTGATATGAAGTGGCGTAGGAATGAGGCAATCCGAAGATAAAATGTAAAAAATGTCGCTTTTTTAAAACCATAAATCGTGGAATAAGAAATACCATAGTATAGAGTTCTCATATCTTTGCTCTAAAATGAGTAGGATCAGCCACTCGTTCAAAAAGTGCTAGTGGTCAAGCTTTCCTCCCCTACTCAGGCAACCACCAAGGCAATCGGATCAGGTGCTGCTGATACAGTTTAATATACTGTATCAGCTGCACAATAAATGCCTCTTCATGCCTAATGTTTGAAGTAAAGAGCATAGATTTATAACCAATACATATCTATGGAGAGACATCTGAGAAAAATATGAATACGTGATAGTACGTATACCGATACACTGGATTCATATATATATAGTCTCTTTTAACTGGCCAAATTGTCAATTTGATAGTTTCCTAGCGATTATTGCATATCTATTCTCTGTGTTGTAGTGTAATTTCAACACATGGTCACTCATCCTAGGGGTATAAAACAGGAATTTTACATTATACATTACAAAGTGTGTTATTCACTGAGAGAGTAATATAGAAGCAAACTTATACCATGAGTGGAAACAATCAGTAGCCCATAGCACTGTCTTCTCACTAATCATAATAATTATTACACAATCATAGCGTCTTAGCAACAGGTAAACATTTTTTATCAATTATTAAGTTATATAGGTGTATAGGAATCGCAGCAGTATGGCGCCTACGAACATTAACACATTCAGCATAACCATAATGCCATAATTATAAATGAAAATGGGTTATTGTTGAGCTGGTTCTTTAGGTGTAGAGGGATTACCATGGTAACTTCTCCAACGGACATAATTTCTCAGAAGTGACAGTTTACCAAACTGGTGCAATTGTAAGATCTGATATTATACATACATTTACATAACTCATTTATCAAAATAAAAAGCTATGAGGAGGGATGCCTGGAAATATAATTATTATGGGCCTAACAGCGACTTGGCGTAGTAGTGAGTTTGGGCAGATGACGTAATCTGTGCATGACTACATAGTTCCAAATCATAATCCAGAAGCATACCCGTGAGAGATTCAGGGAAGTGAGGGGAAGTCTTGGGCGATTTACTTGTATAAATATGGATTCCTTTTCTCATTTTCTCATTTCTCATCTCTCCAAGTACAGTTGCACAGAAATGATGTAACTTGCCATTGCTCAGCAGTGAAAAACGTATACATGTCATTATGATGGAGAACAGGGCGAAGAGGACGATATCTCTCTAAGTGGGCAATGACCGAATGGCCGGTGTGACAGAGGTGATTCTCAGGATTGGCTATACACTTTTGAAAAAGGCGGGTTGTCACTGCAGATTCGAGATGTTGCGGGGTGCTAAGACTAATTTCTTTTTTGAGTTTTGAAAGAGGGTGGGTCATTAATAAAAAAACGATTTCTTACTAAATAAATTACAAAGGCTGAATGAGGTCCATACGCAACGATCATTATTTATATTATTACATTTACTTTTAAAAACAAATCAAAGTGAGGTGTGGAGCGTTGATTAGCTCCTCTGCTCCAATACCTTATTAGATTAAAATTTAGAAAAAGTTTGCAAAAGTGTGAGGGGTCAACTGGCTCTGAGATCGCTATCAATAATGTTCAGCGATTTCAGTGGAGAATTGACGCTAATGATCTGAATTCGTTAAATGTATGTAGAGGGCGTAACTAGTAAAAGTATATTATAAGAGTTCTCATAATGCCAGTAATATCGGTATTGAATCTAATTTAAAAAAGTGAATATTGAAAAACGTTCCCAGGGTCATTGATCTGGTCCCTATTGGACCAGTCTCTGTGCTCCTAGTCAACCCCGGAACAAGACCTGGCCTACAAACCTGTGTAATGCGTTCGGCGTGATTATCCAATAGCAAAAGAATTTAAAATCAATGAATTAAATTCCGAAAGAGGATATTCCCTTCATTTGAGCGCCCTAGTAATGGAAGATCCCAAACAGGCGCCGTTTGAAGGACTCACTCGCTTTGAAAATACGACTTTAAACCTCTGACAGCCTCTCAGAATTTCATCATTTTTACATCAATAAATTTGCTTTATGAGAGCATTGATCGTACTGCTGTGGTGATGGGAACGTTTTTGATCTAGAAAAACTGGATGAAATCCAAGTGCGGCTAATTCAAGGTACCCAGAGTCGCAGAGGTAAACTGGAACTCGCCAAGCAAATCAGAGACAAGGTGGTATTAGAGATAACCTGGCTGCAGTAATTTGGAATAGCTTAGATTCCTGTGAATGTAATTACATGAGGTTGCTAATTGCGTTGCGTCTTGATAGCAGGAAATCTATGAGGGATGACAATCTTTAATGTATAATTATTTCTCAAGAATGAATACTGACGCTTGATTGCTGTGGAATCCAAAGTTTTCCCATTCCCGATTGTAATTTGTACCGCAGTAATGAATGTCAATGACCGACACCACTATAGGTGCAAAGAACTCTGCTGGGTAATCTACAGGGCAGAAGTAAAGATGATTCACTAAATGGTCTGAGTATTTATGCATTGCACATCCACTCACTAACCTCTTTCTAGATCCTACAACATAACACTTGAATAAGACAACTTAATTTTAAAATAGGTGTTTTGAGAAATTTAGAGTGGTATGTTCGAAGAAAAATGCTATAATTCGGCGACTCGTTTGGCAATGATTTTGCTCTTTGTGGCCCATTTAGCTGTATAGCGACGAGTGACATGGCCCCATATACCTAGCAGCAAAACAGCTACCTGGTTGTACCATACGACTTGATGTCCATTAATTTGTTTCTTATGTTGATAAAACAACTCAGACTCCTATACATCGTTTGGATTTGGTGAATATAGCTCCTGGGACATTACCTGGCTACGAGACATTCCTACTCTTCTGACTTGTTAAAGCCAGAATCCAACAAACCGTTTCGTATTTAAACACATGGGAGAATATATAATATTATGATACCAAAGATGTTATTATTCAATGGAACCAGAAGGTGCCATCATTTCACAAAAAAACATGTACATAAATTACAGTGACCTTTTTTGGCCCTAGGCTCCTTTCTCTTGTTTTAAAGAGTATGCCTATGATTATACAAATATGTGAATAGCTAATATGTTGTATAAGAATATGATTCTTGTTAAATTTGGTATTAGTTTCTACATCTGTCATCTATGCTAAATAATATCATTTTCTATCTTGTTTCACTACGGATTTACCACTTGTACAAATGCACTTAAGCTTCTTCAAGTGTTATGTTGTAGGATCTAGAAAGAGCTTAGTGAGTGGATGTGCAATGCATAAATCTACAGGCCATTTAGTGAATCATCTTTACTTCTGCCCTGTGTCCGTATTGCGTGATGCGTAGTGCGTAATGCATGAACATCAAAAGTAAAGAAATTAACAGGACTGAACCCATGTATGCGTACTGTGTGATGCGTAGTGCGCACTGCGTATTCCGATCGCTCCAGGAGGCGATTGAATACGCATTACGCTGCGTGAATATAGATTTTCACGCATTACGCACTACGCATCACGCACCACGGACACATGGAAACACAGCTTTAGACTATATGATGCTAAATGGTTAGCGCCAACATAACTTTTAAACGTTCCCGACTTTCTGCAAAATAGTATGTTTTCCCTTCATAAAGCTTATAGGTCTATTAGTCGTGATACAACGGATGCTGATATTCCCAATTTGAGATCCTCATAGCTTCACTCTCTCGAATGTTTTCTATGATCATACCAGACACATCCGAAGTATCAGACGTACCATTCTATAGGGGATTTACACGTCCGCCATCTTGAATCTCGCGTAGCAAGGAGTTATTGGAGTTGTATGTCGGTGGAAGAGCTATAGAAACCCGTTATGTTCAGCATGGAATATTTAACAGTGATCTCATGTATTAACATGTTCCCATAAAACAACACTTCATCTTTCCCATCATGCATTTGGTTGTTATAGATCATTTACACTAGCTGATATTGGTGAAGAGATCCTTGCATTTTTCGATAAAAATGTTGCTAGATATTCAGTATCTATATGTAGTTGCTAAATATTTCGATCCACCCCAACATGCACTGTAATAGATATGCGTAGTGAGACATGCAAATCCCCTATTAACTACTGCCCTTACCTCCCCAAGCACCGAGTTCATATAGAATCATTTACTGTCTTTAAACTAATGCCTAGTATTCCCTCATTAGTAATTTAAGCCCTTTCAACTTTTTTAGCGTTCCCCCACGTTCATAATTACCGTACACGATTTTTAAAGGATTTCTTCAATGGCCTTGACCCAATTTTACTTTTGCTCATGAATAAGCAAAGCATGCTCTCTTTGCATTTAAAAGCAAATCACAAACGATAAATCTCTGATAGCATAAGAAATGTCATTGATTTTAATTAAGGAATCACATTTCAGTTCCTCCCTCCTATAGCAAAATGTTAACTTGAGTAGGTTTTAAAGTATGATGCGTTTCTCGAGTACCTAAAAAGTTCAATGTGGAGCACTTGATTAGAATGCGTCTGCCCCGTATAGCATCCCCTCGACTTTATTAAAGGTATAACTTCGGAAGTGTCCTTTTATTTTATTTTTACTCTCTTGTCGGAGACGGCTGTGTAAAAAGGGAAGCTCCAGGGATACCAATTGAATGGTAATCAGTGGGATCGTCATTAATCACGGTATAATGGAAGTTGATTACAAATTCCTTGGTGTATGTTTATTTAAAAGATTTATATAATATAATGTATTGGGAACGTTGTGCATCATATTATATTGAAAAGAGAATAGGCATTTTCTCTTAAAATGGCCATTCCAGCGCAGTGTTAATTACCCATCCGAATGCAAATGGCTGTAGCTAGCTATATTCTTTACCTCATTTAGAGGAGTGATATTTGATATTCATTATTTTCTCTCTTGCTATTCATACAATTGGCATATCGCGTGGTGACAAATAAGGCAAATTAGGCTTTGTTAAAATTTGCTTAGTCAGCAAAATGTAGCTTTATAATGTTTGGATGAAAACACGAAATAAAGCATTCTATATCATACACACTATAATTATACGTAATCGTCATCAAATCAATTAAGTTGATGATGGTATTGTAATAAAAAAATAATTGGTTGCTTCTATATATATATAGCTTTGTTCATGAATGAATGGGCGCTAGTCTCTCAGCGATCACCATGTTTTATTTAACAAAAATCACACGGTATGTCATCAACATGACATGTTTATAGTCTCATCATTGCTTGTATTTGCCGTTTAGTTTTTAGAGTTTTCACACTGTTAAATATTCTTTCAACTGTGATGAGGGGACGGTTAATGAGAGACGCCTAGAGCTATTCAGGGATAGTCTATTATAGAATATATGATAACTGAGCTAAGCAATATGCAAAAACTATCTAAAGCTATACAATAATGACAGAAATGGTGTACCTTATATTCCTTATGCAATGTACAGAATTTACATAACTCTGAAAAAAACCCATCCATTCCAGTTATATGCATTACTCGCATTCCTAACAATAAGCAGGATTTGCTTGATATACATCATGGACAAACCCATATGGCAACAATTCATCGAAGTACTGAAAATGTATTTTTCCATTATTAACCTTCTTTAGAGCCAAAATAGCAAGACATTTTACGCTGTTGCGGTGGTGGTTAGATCAAACATGCCACGAATCTATAAAACAATATTCAAACATCAGCGTGTTTTTTTAAAATAAAATCTTAAATTATTGAGCTAAATGAAATGGAGTGGGATTATAACCTGTGTCGAACGTTAAGAGTTAGATTATTTGTGTATTTACATACCATGTTCCTTCTTACCCTTCTCATGTTACATAGCCTGTGAAAGGACCAGCTGACTGGGGAACAACTTGTGATTGCCTATCCTCCCTCAGCTTACTCCTCATACTTGGACTAATGGGAGTTGGGAGCATTCGTGTTCGTCAGCATACCAACTGACTTAACTTCGTTCAGATCTAATTCTTCACTTGTAAAATACTTTCAAATACCGATGCCTACTCAAGTCAGACATACGGTGGCTAATAAAAGCAAATACGTAAATACACATCGTAGTGATACTTGCATATTCATTCTACAGATCTGCATCTATATGGGAACAGTGGCTATTGTTATAAATGTTATGGGTTTAGTTTGGCCTTGTACATCAGGGTTTAAGGAACTATACCCATGCAATAATTACTAATATTGATTCTACCCTTGCTTCTTCCCCTCATACTTCCTTTTTTGAATGATCGCCCCTTATAAGTTATAATCTCCTCTCGTCCATCTTCTTCGTTAAAGTTTAATATCTTGTTATATTCATGAACTTATGACTACGTTAACTTTGGGTAGATTCCTTCGGGATATAATATATACTAACCGCTAAATTGGGCCACCATAGCCCTTCAGTGGATATCTAATCCCAGGAGAAGTCTTGGAGGTTCCCCGGATGAGATGAGTCCATAAAAGAATTAAATTAGTGCATCCTAGGTGAGTTAGGTCATAAAAAGTCAAACCACAGTACTGACTCAGTGGTTTATCGTGACTGGACTCTCAGGCATGCCTGTAAATCACTACTAGTAGCAGGTGAATTAGATCCTTAGGGGGGAAATCAAATGGATGAGAGGAAGGGAACAGTGTCTGAAATATGTTCTTCTTCGTTTGTTCTAACTAGAGTAAAATACTTAATCATATGTGATGTTCATATTTCTAATCATATAGACGCATAATGGCAATGTATATATCTTTGTTTCTTGTCAATAAGAACCTTGTGTACACAGTAAATCCTAATAACTGCAGAGTTCTGTGTTTTAACAGTGCGGCACCGGAAACCCGGAATGCAGGTGCGGTACCGTACAAAGGCACCGTGACAAGGCACCGTAATTATCACAGTACCGCTCCGTGCTGGTCACAGTACCGCTCCGTGCTAATAACGGCGCCGCTCCACGCTAATAACGGTGCGGCACCCTCCATATAAACAGGCCTATATGGCACTGTAACTGGGCACTGTTTTATGGACAGTACCGCACTGTGATACAGCACCGTAATTTTTTCCGAAATTTTAAAAAAAAAATGCCCCCCCCGCACTTGCTCAGGGAATACCCCCACTAGATTTACCCTTGTTTGAATATCTAGATTTACTCTCATAATACCATTTTATCCCTCAATGCCCGCCCCCCCCCCCCCCCAAGTTACAAAAGACATTACAAGTATAATTATATTTAACATATTTTATTCCAAGTATAAACATTCAATGCATTCAGGTACAATAATATCATTTCACCAAAATGTTGATTATTACAGCCTTATCAAGTATGAATTACAATATTGTACTAGCAACGATTAAGAAAATCAGTAGAAATAATATTCATATAATCTTAGAACGTATTTAGAAATAAGTGGCGTGTTCTGAGGAATACATACATATCACTTGTAGGATTACTGTATACAATGAGAATTGACAAAGATATGACATAAACAAAGAACGTGATAAACATAACAATTACATTTCTGGAATCAATGCCATACAATATGTATTGGTTTGAATTTTTGGGGATGTAAAATTTGCTAAAATCATACGTCCTTCATTCTGTCGTTTGCCATGTCAGTATAATTCATGCCATTTCTTTTATTCTTGTATCATTAAATGAATACTTTTCGATACTTATCTCCATTATTCTTTGCACCAGTGTGCATAGAAAATCAGTAGAAATGTATGCAACGTGATGTGGAATGACGGCCTCAGAGTAAATAAGGCTTATTATAAATTTCTCTGACAAAAGAATAATACCAAATATCATATTTGAATCACAATATGTCCCAGATACATTTTGCTTAAGTATTGATCCTCAAATGCAATTTGTTCCTTATTGGCTGTGTAAGTGCGTTCCCGGGAGGACGCTCCCCCTACACAAAATTAAGTAACCCATCTCTCTTCACCCATACAAAACAAATGAGTTGGAATTTTTTTCTTATTTCTTAATATTTCCACCACATAAAACATTCAGATTTATTTCTTTATTAGTTCTTTCTCCTACTATTCCCAATATTTCTCAGCCACTACCTGGAATAAAACGTGATGCGAAATGATGCAGCTCCTTCACCAAATGATAAAATTGAATAGATATTAGTATTATCATCGCATTATCATGATATTTGCTGATTGTGACCACCTACGACCATTCTTTACGTACACACACACCCAAAAATGCTAAATAATATATTTTGAAAAATAAACGGTATCATTTAATATTAATCATTAAAGAATTCTCATAAAAATCCAGTTTTCCTTCCATTTTGAATCAAATGAATATAAATCCTCTGTGTTTTTGCATACATTCTGTGCCCATATGCATCTAGCATTGGATGAAATAGGAGCCAGTCAGATACCAAGCTATATTTTTTCTAAATGACTCATTATCATGAAATATAGGTCTAGGACCTCTGTCAACGTTTCATGAGAAGTGCCCACATTCATCATGACACATATCACATAGCACTTCAAGATCGTATATAAATATGAATGAACATAGAAAATCAATAAATAAGTCAAATAGCAATATGTAACTCACAAGACACATTACACGTAACACATTTCTTTTCATGAATGAATAAATACTATATAATACAAATAGGTCCTAGGTCATTCCAACTCAGACATATTGTCTTGTCATTTCAGTCTTTATTGCACATCAATACGAGCTATCCATGCCATGCTGACTCACTGTCTTTTTGCTGATAATGTCCAAGAACACAATATGTTTTATGGAGTCCACTGATGTGGTGAGAGGATGTCACTAGGTGGCTTGTCCATACGTGACACTTGTTCACAACACATGTATACAAAGTTCCGATCTTGAGTCTGAATTCTAAATTAGAGCTGGTCTGTCACAAATCTTATATGCCACTTATAACTCTTATTTAGTGGCCATGAAATGTCCATATTTCCAAAGGAAATGAATGGGTGAATTCCATCTGCGTGTTTCTTATTGCTTGACTTAGATCCATGTGTGGGGTTGATACCAATGAAGCATCGTTGGAATGCATCCATTGTGGCTGTGGCATATGGGCTATGCTTTATATCGAGCAACCAATGGAGGGCCTACATCTTGGCGAGGGCCTTTGGGATTGAGACAATATGCTGGTTCATTATGGTCTCGTCAGCACTCAACATGAACCTTACTGCTGTCATTGGAGACGCCTCTGGATGAAAATACAATTTGGTTAGAACAGGTTCTTTGATACGTGTCAATCGACTCGGCTTGGGCTTGTCAACATCACAAATTAGATATATTTTTTACAGTATTTTATGCAACTCTATTTAACCCGGGGAAATTGAATAAATTTACTATATGCCACCTATATCAATTAGTCTATTTCACAAAATTGGATACAGGCGACTGTTCCCATTGGCGTTGGCTAGGGTAGTGTTATGTAACATTACGTAACATTGTGTAACCTCATTATCTATCTAATTATCACCTATTAATTATAATATCTCATTATTAAAATCGCTAATTATACTTAGCTATCCAGTACTGTGCAAGTCTACTTATTCATGCTAAGCCATAGGTATTACGTAAGGGCTCCGCCCCCTACTCTTTCCCACATCCTGTAGGAACATGTGTACAGATTCTAGTTCATTAAATCAGTTGCTTAGTTCTTCTCACAAAGACCACACGTTTGTTTGCTATTCTTCCATTCATACCTTAACACTGGCGGACAACCCGCTCGATAACGTTTCCAGTCCATGTAATTACATTTTATTTTATATCTAGTTTTAAATATACTTACCACAGAAAATTATGCAAGGAGTGCTAGGTAATTTAGCCGCGACTGATGCTGGGCCATCCATTTCCTGCAGAAAAAAATGAATAAGTTAGGGTACACATACTACACATTCCGTCAGAAAAATGGTACTATTTATTACATATAAAATTTTACGAGTGTGATTCTTTTAGTTAAAGAATTTGTAACATCAGATAAGTTTACTTTAAAATATCAAGTTAATAGGAGAAGGGGAGGGGCAAGATGGGGGTATGAGTGAGGGTCTCAACCCCTTCCCTACAGGTAAGGTATGAGTGTTGCAGCTGCTAGAGGTTGTGTGGTAATTGACACTTACCATAAATTTAAGGGTATGGGAATCAAACACAGGTTCCAAGACTCCGGTGCCTATCTCTGTCCATCCTTGCATGTGGGGTCATATGCTTGGAAATGTCTGCCACTGACGCGCTGTTCAAAGAGAACAAATGTTACTGTAACTGAATACTGCATCTATTATTTAAAAAGCATTGTACATGCATAATAGCGTGTGCTCTCTCTATCTCTCTAGTAATTTTATTTCCACCAATATAAGTTTGTCACACTTAATCTAAAACTACCCAGGGCCAGGCGAGTTTGTGTTAATTTTAAAACTAAAAGTGTTTGTAAAATTCAACACCTGGCAGGAGTAATTACATATTCCAGTATTGTAACATACAAATACACAAGGATGTACTTCACTTGTGACACATGCATGATCCATGTTTCAATGAATTTATCATAATGTGGTTCTCATTTTTCATAGAAACCCAATGCACTATCACTTACCACACATCTCACAGTGTCCAAGATGCTTGTTCTTTTGCTAGTGTATCCTTCATACTGCCACTGCCAAGAAGGTAGAACTGAAATAAAGATCATTCACTTAAGCATGATGTCATAACATATTACGAAATGCTATGCAATGACTTTGTAACAATGATTAACCACATTATATGGTCGATTCCAGAAATTTTAGTGCGATTCTGAGATTTTTGGTAAAAAAAAAAAAATACTTTGACTGTTTTCATATTTATAACGAAGAAAAGACTTATATCGAGCTATATGACTTTCAATTTGCCACAACCTGGGTCGATTATTTTTCCAGATACAAGCCTCCAAAACATTGGAGCCTGGTCAATGATTCCATACGAATACATGTATATGTATGGATCGTTTTTTTTTCTTTATAAACCAATTTATTAATGCTCCAGATATAAAGATGGTTTTTTTTATACCTTTTCTTGCAAATATATGTTCAAAGCATAACCACCTTTATATAAAACCCCATAAGTGTTTCCAACGAATACACCATTCCATACGAATACACCATTCCATATGAATACATCAGTTCAATGATGTATTCGTATGGAATTGTGTATTTGTTGATACATCCTTTCTGAATAAAATACCTAAATATAAATGAAATGAAAAGTAAATGCTTTTGTTAGGAGCCAATGGTTGACAATAAGAATACAAAATTTGTATTTTCCAGCCAGTTTTTTAACATGTATTCGTCGGAATTGTGTATTCGTATGGATTCTTTTCATAAAATTATAATTTACTGCTTGAGGAATGATGTTGAAATCCTGAGATTTATTCTGGATATTAAGCTAACAATCCCAAATATAAATGCAAAAAAGAGTTGATCAAATATGAAAAGTTTTCTTTTCATAGAACTTAGAAGATGTATTCGTTGGAACGTTTTATTTTAGCCAAAATAATATTTCTCTTCATAAGGACGAAAATATAAGCCAATCTGAAAATTTAAAAAAATGCATTGATAGGGGCAGATATATTCTTTAATATGGAATATAAAAGTCCATACAAAAGTTATTGGTTATCTTATTTTTTCTCACTTTTGTGTGTATTCGTATGGAACGGTCAAAACGAAAATGGTCAATAAATGAAATAAAACTCTGTTGAGAAAAATAAAGTGGTATCTAATATTATGCGGCATATTCTAAGGAATCCATACATACTATGTATACGTTTATACGACCAGAATTGTCCATGTTATTGAATAAAACGTGAAACACATCAAAATTGCACTAAAATTTCTGGAATCGAACATATACATATAATACTAATTTTAATATCAAGTGTATTCTAATAATGGGGCCTGGGAAAGCCTAGAATTTGGGCAAATAAATTCAAGAGTTGGAACGTTAACATATATGGGTCCAAGGGCCCGAAATATAATCCAGCTCTTCCAGAGTGACAAGCTACAATAAGTAAAATTAAAGAATTAAGAGAAAAATAACATAAAGATAATCAGGCCACAGATACATAGTCCTGTACAATACTTAGTGCAGCAATTTGTGTTTAGATAAGTGGTCGCAGGTATTTTTGGTGTATAAAACTAATGATATCATGGTTAGATATCAGATCGAGGATTTATATTGGTAGGATGTAGTTTCTACCCTAATGTTTTAATTCAGAATGAAACAGAATATCTTACTTGTCTTAGTGGTTTGTGAATACAAGTAAAACGAACAGTAGGCCTACAGTAGTACGAGAGCTTAGACACTTGTCTGGGGAAAAAAATCTTGTTTACACTGTGAGTATTTGAACTGCATCGGAAATCAGGTGTATCCCCACTCCGCACTGTGTTAGTATCTCTGTGTATCTCCAATTGAGTTACTGTATCTGCATATATACATAGTGCAGTGTATCTGCGTGTATCTGCACTTGTGAGTATCTTTATGTATCCTCAAACGAGTGGAATGTGTCATCCAGTTACTAGAGGTTGGCTTATATTACATAGGCCTAAGGGATGCATGGAAGTTACCATGCAAACTAGGTTCTGACTATCCATGATGTGTATTTTTCTGAGAACATTCGCGGCAGACGTGTGAGGGTAGCAGGTAGCGCCTGGCATAAAAGCTAGCATTTCTCCCCACCCCTATGATAGGCCTATGCGCTAAAAAGTCGCGCAACATTTCACGGGAGCCAAATTTGACTCCGCTAGAGGTGGACATGAGTGACCCGTGGTATAATCATATTGTGCCCATATCATGCTTACGAGACCCAGCAAATGGGATTTATAAATGCACCCACCCTATAACCAAGTAAGATTCTGGATGAAACTTAAATATAACATAGCCATAACAGCTCTGACCATGTACTATAAGTACTATCGCCCCTGACTAGGCCTCACGGCGCCGCCAAGTCCCGGCGTGGCCTAGTATATATAGCTACAGGCAGATTGAGAACATGCTTAGCCTAATATCGACACAGTTTGAATACAAAGGATGATTTATCTTACCTGACATTCTCTGTAATACGGTTGGCAACTCCATTGCACTTTGTAGAGGTAGAAACATGAAAACCTGGTGGAAATATAGACGTTGCAAACTAACACCTTGACTTGAGTTTGAACCATCCGCCATTTTGTATTGTGGTTCTACGCATGCGCTATTCTCGAAGGTATGCGGTGGTTAGCGCCCCTACTAAAACGCGCTTGTCAATTCGCGCCCCTAATTCCGCCGCACAAGCAGCTGTCACTGGTCAGTGGCTTTCACGGGGAGAATATGGTAGAGTCTCTACTACTACAGAAAGCGCCCCTCCCTAATATTCTAAGTTACTGTATCATCTCCTACCGATTCCCCTCAAGGGTAGGCGGCAGGAGTAATTAAGGAGGAGGGAGTATCAGGATATCTCTAATAAAACGATATTTTCAATCATTTCTATTGGTTTCACGACCAATACCATATAATGTGACTGTTCTGGGCTAAAAACATGATCGAACGGGTATACATAAGAAAATCTCTAATATATAATTGGTAGGCCTACTTGGTGGTATATATTTTCAATGATGGTGAATGCAGTAAACAGTTAATATCTTCCTTGATTTTGGATCATGTGTTTAAATCTTAATTCAATTGATCAAATAATTTATTTCGGTACTTGATTAATTTTTTTATATAAAACAGACGAAGCATTAATATGTTTGATAAAGTAAATGAGACATCAAATGTTTTCTCAGTTCAAACATGACGGAAAATTAAGGAGACTGCTATTGATATTAGGGTATGAGTCCAAAATTTCCATGAAGCTCTGTTATGAGTGTGTCGGTAGAAAAAAAAGAAAACAAATGAAGAAAACCCTTCACAAAGCCAAAGGTCCAAGTGAAAGTATATAATAAACATATAAGGATTGGAAATTGGAAGTATTTTCCCCCTTATCTCAGATATTGTATAGCACAAATGATTATTTCGATGTTCCACGATTTTGACTTGATTTATAAAATGTCATCTGAATAAAGATCTGATTTTGGACAAACAAAATCAATAAATGTAATCCTAATAGCTATATGGTTGGAAAAGAATAAAATAATAGACAACAACTCTGTATTAAGTTAATATACTGATTTGACTCCCTCTCGAACTGTCTGTCTGTCTGGCCTCTACCCCTCCCCCCTCCCCCCCCCCCCTCTCTCTCTCTCTCTCTCTCTTTCCTTCTCTCTCTCTGCAGGAAAGTGAAGGAGAAAGAGAGAGGGGGAGGGAATATCAACAAACGTTATCCCATAAATCATCCAACTCGAGTTCTGTTGTTTAATGATATAAATCTCTCAATCTCCCTGAATATTTAACCATCGATTTGGATGACTGCTGATGAATATGTAGACTTTGTTTTGTTTAAAACACAATATTATCAAAAATATAATCTCATATAAGAGTCACTACGGCCTCGACTGAGGAATCAAGTCATTGTTTGTTTGTTTTTTTGTTTAAAACACAATATTATCAAAAATATATTCTCATATTAGAGTCACGACGGCCTCGACTGAGGAATCAAGAGCTAGTATATACCAAGCATTGTTTACTATTGGATGATATACTAGTAATGGCAAAAACATCAAACCAGGTCTTCCATAATACCTTTTCTGGCAGCAGCAGTGTAGGGAACATGATATCGCAGAGTAATGGCTAATCAGATTATTATATCTTTTCTTAATTTCATTTCGGCAGTATGTCATATTGTAGGGTCACATAGAAAGACATTGACCAAACAGTCTGGTACCTTATCAGAGAGAGGCTGTACCAAACACAGCCCAAACATGCTATGTTCTTTCAGGCTCGTTGTAAGTTCTAAATTACCCCCCTCATTTAATATCTCCTCCCCCCCGGTAATTTAGACCTTAGGTTTAAATGACGCCCCCCCCCTCTAGGTTCAAATTAACCCCTTTATTTCATTGATAATCTTACACCAACAATTCTTTTTGGGGGGGTTTTGATCAAGGAAAAAATGGCTTCCCCATGATCCTGTTTCATGTACACAGGGTGGTAAATGGACGCTCGCCCACTTGCATTTGCGAGTGGAAAGTGTGGTGGTCCATGGCCATTTAAAAGATATATATATATATCCGAATAGACATACAGTACAATCAGAAAAGAATACACCATCTGCAAGTCTTATGACATGCAGGTCTTCCAGGCAAATCCTAGTGAACATAGTTGGTTTGTTCAATGTTCAATCATGTTGTTTGTGATTGAATATGGTCCGTGTCAATTTGTAGTGTTCCTTGTTTATGTAGTAACGGACAGCAGAGTTTGTTTATTACAATGTTAAAATAGAGTCTATTCGAGAGATAAGGTTCCTGTAACAATATCTAGGGAAGAATAAAATAGAATAATATAAAATACTACTACAAGTTTAGTTTTGTTCCTCTTGTACTAGAGGGCTAAGATTCCAACAGGATTCAAGACCATGGGATAATATGTCAGGCCCTTCGGCCTATGTGTTAATTTTCCAATACTTGAATTTAGGCTCTAGGCTTTTCCAAGCCCCATTATTGGAATAATCGTCGGGCGACGAGAGCTGGGAGAGGCAGGGGCGCTAAACCCCTGAGTGTTAAAACAATGTATGGGCACGAATCTCCTACCGTAGAGAGACCGCTTTGACACATTGGTACGGCGATCACACCCCCTCACTAAGCAGCCAGGCTTGCTCTGACCTGTGAAAAAATATTAGGGGCGCGAATTGACGGACGCTTTTGAGCGGGGGCGCTAAGCACATGCCTATTTTATAACAGCTTATTTCTGCACATTAGAATTTTTGCACATTAGAAAGCTTAGGTGAAGCTTTAAAGAGGTTATAGTGTGTTCAGAAATCGCCATGGTTGATATAAGGTGAGTTATTTATAAAAGTTGTAAATAAACAAGAATAAGAAATATTGTTTAGGAAGGGGTGAATGGTAGGCTAATTTAATGGAAGGTAAGAATTAGAATCTCCATAACATGGAATTATTTCCTTTATCCTTGCTTCAAACGATCCCCGAAAAGCGTTTGGAGCTAAGCATTTCTTTATATAGTATTTGGAACGTAGGCCTACATAGGCTACAACAATGTACATTTTCTCACAGGTTTGGAATTAGCATTTGGAGTGGAGATATTGTGGTGCATTCACACATCATATAGCCGCACACCTACCAGTCACACAACCCTCAGAATGGTACTATGACTTGGGTTGGGTGGTAGCCTACTTTGACTGAGGGTGGTAGTTTGACTGTGAATCGCTGTAGCCTATGGTCAGCAGGTTGCTGTGGATAGTCATGTTTATTTCACTTGATTGACAAATGCCACAATTAGGGCCAATTTCATTTAACAACAGATGAATATAATCAAGGTAGGCTAACAGATGAATATAATCAAGGTAGGCTAAGGTAGATCGGCGGACATTTTCATTGGTTCTAAGCTGACAGCTAATGTCATCAAGCATAACGCTATGGTAATAGTATACTTGACATGTTAATATCTAATTTCACGGTGCGGCTCCGGTATCTCACAGTGCCGCATTACGGTGCCGCATTTGTTCCAGCTCACCGTTCTAGTACAGTGCCAAAATTGGGCATCTAGATTTTACGGTACCCTATCGTTTTATTCTGTAATAAAACAGAACCGCACTGTAATTTTACGCTGAGGATTTAGAGTGTACTTCATTAGATTGTGAGGAATCATTTCCCAAGTCATCAATTTGCCATTCATTGACAAATACATTGATAACTATATAACGCTGATAAATAGCTCCTATAAACGGTAGGATCATAATACCCAAGCACAGTTTGTTCATTTTAGAGATTTACAATCTGCACCACAAGCGGATATGCGACTATAAATAACCGATAGCAGGAATATGATAGAAAAATTGCAAGCGTTCCATTCTTGCCCTGCTTAATGGCTAGCGACTGATTGCAGATGACTTCATTAGTGTGTATTGGAATACGGTCAGTATAATTGACGACCTCCCTCACCTCTTAAACGAAGTCTTATGGAAATGGACTTGTGTCAATATTAATAGTGTTTATGATGGGCGTCTGGGTAAGGACATGTGGGAGGATGACATTTGTTGTTGTCCTTGGCATTCAGAGCATATAAAGCCAATCTAAAGTACAACCCATCAACTTTGATGATTGAAATAGTATCTCGTGGTCTGATGTTAAAGTATCATCTTGATTGCTCATTAATTGCATAACGCATTTTGCTGAAAAGCAGTGAGAAATGAAAATGGCATCAATAACGAATGGTGCTTTTGCTATTTACATAAATAACAAAAGCAATCAATCTTTAGAAACGCTCACGACACAGGTCTAATATGAAACATGCATCACGTTTTGAGAGGAAAATTAGTATTAAATAAACAAGAAAAGAAGGATTTTAATAATCCGCCTCTCTTCATTACAGATGACTGTTATTTGCCCCCTTCCGTTGCTTTTCACCAAACTCCTGTGGATATTTAGGATATGAACCCTTACAAAGGACACAGGATTCTAATGAATACAATCCAATAAAGGCTGTGCTTCTCAACGCCTTGAGAAGGATTCATTTCTACGTCAGTCAAAAGAATGGTTTGGCTTCTTGAATATACAAAACTCTTAAGGGAACTCTGAGCATCCGACTGGCCTTCATTAGCCAGAGAAATCCCAATTCATTCAGAGCGAATCAAAATGAAGTTCCTCCTTTCAACTATTGGCCCAATGCAAGGTTCTCGCCTTTGCTGTTTTAAGACATGGCATCTTATTGTACTTTCTGCTGCAAGGCAACGTTTGCGCTGAATAGAATCCTGTATTCATCAGTATTTCCAATGATTAACTCGGCCTTGCATTCATCAAAGCTACGCTCTGCTTTGAAAGGGGGTGATACATTTTTATAGGTCACACAGTAATTCAGGGTCGTCGTACACAAACAAATACCTGAATTGGAAACAGTATCTAAAGCATATATAAGTATGTGTACCCGACGAGCATATTTGACTCAGACTAGATGTTAATAGCTCTTGAATCTGGGAAAATTAATAGATCTCTTGCTGGAGCAGCAGCGTTCAAAAAGGCAGCTGAACTAGGGTGGTAGAATTGTTCAAGAAAGTCCTCAGTACTCTTACAACCGCACTTTTCTGTACAGTTGGCAATACAAAATAACTTGGCCAATACTAATCATAACACAAAGTTAAAGCCACGTTCCTCTCGTAAAACATTTCTGAAATTTACTTTCATAAGGTGGTCAAATCTGAAAGATGAAATCTAGCTTATAAATACTGAATACGGGTGCTTCATACAACACAGCACTAATCATTGGTTGCTAGGAACTCTATGACAAATATTGATGTTAGGCAAAAAGCTGAGCTGAGTCCTATAAAGTGTCTGGAAATTGGTATATTGACTATAATATTATTGGGACATAGAGTAGGCTATGGCAAGGACCCAGGCACACATAAGGAACCCCATTTGCCTAATTGATAAATCAATGTCTGTGGATGACATTCCGTAACTGCTTCAGTTATCAATGCATACATGTGCATTAGCTCCAGAGAACGTCTACTTACATAGTTGGGAACCAGCAAGGAGTGATTCGGTATGTTTGTCAAGCAATAGGAAACTAGCGGTTATTCATGACATGATGCATTTGTTGGCATCGACATTGTCGCTGTCTGCATGATCACACACAATGTGATATCCGTTTGTGTTGTAGGCAAAATCAGTCATATTAGCAAAATGGGATTTGATAATTAACTGAATCATTGACATTTGGTCAGAACCAAATATTACTCAAAGTAAATACATTTAGGCGTCCAAATTGACAACAAATTAGAATTCACATCACACCTTTGAGAACCAAAACCACAAAAAAATCAAAGGCTCTAGCAAAGCTAGGGTGGGCTGTGAAGCCTGAAGCAGTTAGGCTGCTTTAAGAAAAGTTAGTACAAGACCCTTAATGAAATAAAATCGGCGATACCATATAAACTAATTAATCAGCTAAACTAAATAATCAGGTGCTACAAAATATTGCCATATGAATCTCTAAACACCCCGACACAAACAAAGTAAATGTGGATGACTTACGTAGGAAATAAGCCTTAACATATATGTGTCGCAAAGATATGAAGTCTCTAGTGTATAGGCCCTATGGAACGGCTTTAATGGCAATCTCAGAGATTACATACTACAAGCTGAGTTGTTGACGCAGTAAGACAAGAACAGCTAATTTATTTTACTTCTATTTTATCTTGAATATCAAATCTCAATATGGCATGTAACGCCATAAACACCAGACTGGCAATTCCACTTTTCTTACTTTAATACCGGTACCTGTTATTCCTTAAAGGATCTCTTTCAGGTAAGACATAGATAATTTTAATGTCACATTTAACAAAAGAGATTATTCCACTTGTATGTTTATATGTTAGCATAGGTATATGTTGGTACGTTAGCCAGGTACAGGGGGAAGACCACCATTGCGGTGATCTAGTCCTGCTAAAAAAATGAAAAAAATATCTTTCAACTGTAAGTTATTAGTTGTTAGCTATCGTGCCATCGGTAGACGTGTTGGTGACAGATACGTCTATCATTTTCACTCACACTTTCTCATGATGTATGTTTTTGATGTGACAATAAAGTTGCCATCATAATGTGGTGAGTATAAACAACAGAATCTGTCTTTGTAGCAGGGAAATGCATATACGCAATACATACATACATGTACATAAAGGTTAGAGTGCATCAACTCACAATTCATCCCATGTAATGGCTAAACAGTTATTGAAATACAAGAACAAAGAACCATCTTGTGGCTGTATGAACACTGAGCTCAGACACCTATCATTTAAATGAAGGTCGTTTTTCATCTTGATAATAATCATTGTGAGCTAAATATGCGTATATGTGACAGAATAAAATGATGAGACGTCCGGAGCCACAACTCCTCTTCCCGTATATATAATGTCTTGTTAAATAAACAGATTAAGTGCGCTGTTATAATCACGCTGCACTGCGAATCCCCGGCATAAATAAAGGCAATAGAAAATATAGAGTTGCAGACCAATAGCAGTTGATGATAAGGTTACTATCCCGTCTGCAGCTCTGCAATCCGTAGGCCTATTGAAAAACGGATAGACTGAGAGTCTGAAACATAAAACCTTTGACAGTCTGAAATATTTAAAACCTTTGACAGTTTCATCACTTGATAAATTCTGTGCTTGATGTTAATGTCAAATGTCTTATAAAAGGCTTGAAGTGAGGTAGAGACAAATTTTATTTTTGTGGTTGGAACCTGCCGAGAGATGAAGCGGGCAAAAGTATATTAAGTGTGACGAATGAGGATCGAGGCTGATTTTTTCTTCTTCAGAAGAAGATAGACACAAGAGAGGAAAATGAGAACTTCAAGGCACACTCGGGAGTCAGAGAAATATATTATAAGGATATAGATATTGCCAGGACTTTGCCAGGGAACTGATTTTAATGCTCCATACAAGTGGGTTGGAATGGTTTTATATTTCAAAATAATTTTATTTAAAAGTGTCGCGTTTAAGCGAAAAGTTGCTACATTTAGTTATTCACCCCACCTTCCTGTAACCCCGAGGGATTGGACTTAAAGTCACATTTTGGAACAAAAATGATAAGAATTCATACTTATAACTTCCCAGGGATAATATCTCCCTCTTAACGGGTCTAAAAAGTGCGCTAACCCCAGGGACTTTTGGGTGAGTTTTAGTACTGCCCATAAGGTCATAGAAAAGGGTGGCAGTCTTGTTTTGGCCGATGCCGATACCATAGGCAGTAAATGTCTCGATATCAAATGTTGTGTAGTAAAGTAAATACATTATACTATTGCAGTTACCAGAATGCAGTAATTGAGGTAAAGGCCAGTATCTTAACGCTAGAATTACCTGGACCAATTAGGGTTACTTGTAGGTGTTTATGCAAGTGGTAGAAGTAACACCTAGGTAGGTCATCATTGTTTGCCTGGAAGGGGGTGTCAGAGTTTCATATGGACAGTAATGAGTGCACTGCTCATAGTAATCATATATTAAGCGCACCTTAGAAATACATGAATGGTAAGTGGAGCGAAACCTGAGAGGACTGCCTTAGTAAAAGCAGCTGGGATAGCCTGCAGAGGCAGCTGGGATGGCAATGGCGGACTGTGATCAGGTGAGAAGCCAAATCAAGGTAAATCTAAGAGAGATAATGAAAAAAGTAAGGGACAGTAAAAAAGGCTATATTGTCGGATACTCTTGCCAAAAAAGTCCTAGAGGGATGTCAGACTTGCAAGTATACAACATGTCGACTCAGTGTCGCTTTTAAACGCTCTACTGTAGATGCCTACACCATGCCTACTATTAATGTTTTTACCGATATGTCTTAGCATCGTACGCGCCGAGATATTTTGAATAAAATCGATGTGCAAAAACAAAAAAAAGTATACAAAATGCAAAAATACAAAATGCAAGTAGGCTTTATGCTGAACGTTTAACCTTCTGGAAGTCCAAAATATGACAATGTTAATGGATTCTGAACTCCCAGAAGGCCCAATATATAGCTCTCCCAGGCCACTGTTGATAACAGCGGTCATGGGAGTGGTTTCCCCGGGATAACCTGTTGGTAACCCTGATCGATGTTGATAACACCCTCGGGGTTGCCTCGGGCATTATCAACAACCAGTGCCCTCTTCCAGACTTCAATGTCGGTCCTTCATTCCACAATGAATATGACAGCTCAAGAGGGATCTCATTAACGAGATATGTTCTAAACACTTCCTAATTCCGGATGGGTCATTTGAAAATAGGTTGGCCACAAAGACAATGCTTATAAGGTCCTTCTACACTAAGTCACTAGAACAATATGCGCCTCTATATAGACCACAGTCCACAAATAGCAATGGCGAGGCCCCTTCCCCTTTAGAAAAGCTATTAGAATGGCTATTGCAAGACTTGTTTAGTATGTATAAGAAATGTACATTGAATTTGTACATTTCAAGAATGCAGAACTACGATGTCGTGAGTACAACTCTTAAATTATTATCAACTCTTGCAATTATTATTCAAAACTACAACAAAATAACCATGTGATTACGATCTTTCCTTCAGAAATTTTCAAATGTTCCCTTCTCAGAGTTATAACCCAAAACTAATAATCCCCTTTTCACGTTAGTATCTTCCAGATCAGCAAGCATTCTAGCCATGCTTCGACACAGAGCATACAATCACATTAACGTAGTTTCCGTCACGGCCTACGATCCACATGGGACTTCCCCCAAGGGCTTCTATTCTGGTGTTAATGGACGTTTTGTAGACTCGGAACATGAATGGGGGCTATACACAATTACCCCAAGAGAACCAGCAGAATATCCAATGTTTAAGGTACATGTCTGAATACATCATACCAGGCGGTATCGCCTTGGGATTTACACTTTTTTTATGATCCGCACAACAATCTCGGATTTCCGAGTTTCTCTTGAATTATTTAAGATTTAAGAAATTTGTATTCAGGTGAATGGCTTTTGGGTGGAGTTATTCGAAATAAGAATTGTTAGTAAGAGGAAAGATAGTATCTCCCAAACATAGGCGTGAAACTGCATTTATCAAGACACTTTTTAGAAAAAAGGAGGCATATGTGGATTTGAGTAACAAGGGGAAAATACTAAGAGGGGGGGGGGGCGGTAATTTTTAAAATTTTTCGACCAAGGTCAGAGAGAATGCAAAAGAGTGCTCACTATAAGGGTTTTTGCTATGGAATAACCTTCTTGAGGAATATAGAAATTGTGAGGATTTTATATCATTTGGTAGACTATTGTATGTGGAAATGTATTGGAAGAGGCTTATTGAATATTGAATCGATTGATGTCTAAATACTACATCAGATAGTTTTAGCTATCAATTTGTCCCTATTTTGTGTAAACTAGACGATTGTGTGCCCATGGAATAGGAGGCTTTGACGAACAGATTTTGCTTTCTCATTCTTGACACCTATTACTTATGTAGAATGAATGAATATCTTTTTGGTAAACTTTGTATATTTTTTCGATTTAAAATGAAGAATGATATAGGATGATATAAAATTTCCTAGATAGCTGTAATCTGTTATATTGTTGGTAGATGATTGCTAATTATTATACTGTGTAAATGGAGGCGACGCAAGAACACATCCATTTGGTGGACATGCGTTTTTTGATAAAAAAAACAACCCAACATTTAAATGTACGGCCTATTTTGTAATTTAAAAATAACCGTCGATGTTTGCACGACTTCAAATTCGAGGTCGCTCTAGCTTAAATGAACAACACAAGGGTCCTGTGGCCGATACACAGATCCCTGAAATAAGGTTTTCGGTGGGAATTTGCTGTGGGTGCTTTTAGAGTTGTGAATCTCCACTGACTTGACTGTCCTCTATTTCTCCTCCGACTGACCCCAGTCGAGAAAATTGGGCCAGTGATTGATCGGGGCTTAACATTTCATAAGATCTGAAACCTCTTTGAATTTATTTTCAATTTCTAGCCAATAGGCACTAAGTGTCGTTTGCCTTTCAAAACCGAAATGAATCAAATTAGTTAATGAGTCACTAAGCGCTACCATTAACATAAATCTCCAATGGCATTCTTTCATCAATTGGTATTTGGTCGGATGGAGAATTTCAGACACTATCAAGCGATTATCCCGGATCAAGGTTTATCACTAAATCTGGGTTGCATGTTAAAACAGAGGAAGATTATGTCTCTTCTGGGATTTTCCATTACCGTTACGCCACCATTCCTAAGTTATTAATCTATTAAACAGAAGAGGAAATGTCATTGAACTAGAGCTACAGATATGTCAAATTGTAAGCATTCTCTTTATATACTTAGGATTATATGTCATGCTCCTATAAATGAGTTCAAATAGTGGAGTTTACCCTTAGCTATTTATGTAAGCGCAAGGAGCCAGTGGGGCCTCAGATCTGCGTAATACAGGTAGCCCTATAGATGTGAGGATGGCCTCCAGTGTCACAGTCCATGAATTTATCATCAACACGATGACAGGCATCAATGCAGGCAGTTCAAAAGCGAGCGATGTTTCATTCCAATAGCATCAAATACTTCCAATTATTTGACGTCTGTCTTTTTGTTGTGGCAATGTTTTAGGGGCATGAAAAGCCTCCGGGCTCGAGGCAAATTGACTAAGTGATTGTTTGCCTATTGATGGATGATTCAATCCATGACCAGCCATAGCCTCCAATTTGTCTCTGACACCTTGACCGAAAAAGTGGCCGGATAATCAGCAATTGGTTAATCAGCATCCCCTCCAATCCTCTCCAAAACACACAACTCTTGGTGGCAGTTCTTTTTCAAAATGAGTTTCTTGATTGATTCTCTTTTTGTTCTCACAACCCCTGGTGGTACATCTGGCATAATCTTTCGCGTCGAAGATTCTCCTTCAATGCGAGCATTTTTTGAATCGATGGATGAAAAGTGCCTTCCCGAATTTCACCGCCTCATCATTTTTAAAGGCAGTAGGCCACACCCCTCGAGGCAGACCATTTACAAATACTTTCATCAAAGTTAAAGATTTTCGTGAACCTATTCCCTAGCGATTGAAAGGATTTAAGTTTGAAAGGGGCTTGGATTCCAATGCCTCAACTGGTTGATAATGACAAAAACGCTTTTAGTTGTCCTTGACGCTGCATGATGTCGTCCTAATGTCATGATCTTCACTGCCATGCATCAGAGTGAATTTCATCCACCACTCAAGGTGGGAGACCCTAGAAAAGGGTAGACACCTTCGAAGTACTTGACCATTCGTAAGGGGAGCATAATGACAACTCCAAAACCCATATAGTGCGAAACCATACGCATCTCATATTGCAAAATGGCTCTAAATACTGGAACCATAACCCTTAGGAGAAGCTCGATGCTTGAATGCACAGCTGCTTGGTCTCGTCTACATTATGCCGAGTAGTGTTGCACCAGAAAAGGTTGTAATGAGGCGGAGGTGTGGTATAATGATACTATCTATATGCTAGAAAGTCCAGGCTCTCTACATAAATGTACGCAAATCTTGGAACCTTTTCTCGTATGGCAATTTGTACCCTCTCCTTACCACAAGGTAACACTGCACAAAATCTTCAGATCAGTGAACTTATGAGTAGCCTATCATTTTTAATTTCGAATTCTCATCTTTTAAGTTAAATACGATTATCATACATGTATGGGAATTTCCTTTGATAGGCTTTTATAAGCTCTCTCTCAAAATAACCGGATAATTCAGGTTATACATGTATGTGAAGGATTAAAGATCCATTATACGGGGCCGCCTAATCAGAGGCTCGGAGAAAGGTGATGCCCTAAGCATGCTTCTAGTACATTGCTGCTAAAACCATTTTGGTAATGAATTCGGGTATTGGACTACTTACCTCGCCTCATACCATTTACATGCTTCCTCACTTATTTGCTCAAGAACCCACTCCAATAGGGAATATGGGTCAATATCTAGGATACTCTGAATCAAACATATACCTGTAATGCTGTGACCCTATAAGGCAATGATATATTATAACATTTACTATCAATGTTTTATTACATACCTACATTACAAAGTCTTTAGCATAGAACCCTATGGAAGCGGAATAGCAGGACATAAAATATTTTTTATGTAACATGTGCTGACTGACTGGGCAGTGATTTCATTTGTTAATAGGCCGCGATGTTGACAGTGCGACCAGGGATGTTATTGTTGTTCGTCATGAGTTAAGTACTTGTTATCATGTTTAGAATTAGATGCCAGGTGGTAAATAAAGTGTTCAAACATTACCTTGTGGTTGATATGTAATAAATCGAGATCCCAACTTGTCTGCATAATCTGGCGTATATGTCCCTCGTTGTCTGTGTCGAAGCACTCTGCGCTATCGCGCTTCGCGCTTCAGCTCGGTAGTTGAAAACGATAATATGCGACCATTTGCAACTGTGGGATCTTTCTATTATCTGTGTGAGGGAGCAGTCATATCCTTCATGTTTCAAATCAAAGTAAAAGGTAATTGCGACATTTTTTACCAGAACTGGTTTACTTCACTATATGCCCAAGTTCCTAAGTTATGTCCATAACCATTATATTTCCAGACATACCCCAATCGAACCCTGATATCTTTTTATTTGTGTATACAAGTTCTGTAAATGTAATATCAGAGCTTACAATGTGGGGAACAGTTTGGTACAACTGCCACTGTCATGTCAGACAGCTAGTGAATAGATGGCTTAAGTGGCCTCCTGAGAGACCAGACTAGATAGTTGAGTCATTTCTTCCTCAGAAATACATCAACATATTCTTCAATATCATCTGTGAATTAATATTAAACCAAGGGATATATCATTGGTGGACAACCCAGTCTCAATGAGGTACTTTTAAAAACATTTATCAGAAGTTTTTGACCACTTCAGAGAAATTATTTTCGTTTGTCAAGTTACCATGGCAACTACTTATGAACAAAAAGTGAAATTGTGAAACACTAAGGACCTTGTGGCAATCAATCCTCTCCCATTTCATAAAAGCTTGATGAAAACTAATTTCGTCTCTTCAAGTTGTGGGAAACATAATTATTTCTGCATCTGTTGATAATATAACATGTGTGATTCCAACTTTGTCTAGATGATAGACCAACCAATGATAGACCAACCAGATTACTTTACAAAGTTGATATATAAATTCCATTGATGACATGATGTATTGTAAATGTTGAATTATCTGATGTTGAAATATCTGACTTAAGGAAGAAGTGAAACCAAATTAAACCAATGTTAACTCAATTCGAATAACTGGCCAATTACAACCTAAAATATGACCAGAGTGATAAGATAAACCAAAGACCTTTAAGTTAAGTTTATTGTACCTATTACAAATAGGTATAATTAGTTGGATTCCATGGTAACATCAGTAATTCCAATAAAAAAAGGTTGGCTTACAAATTTTAGGTATACCAAATCTAACTTACAAAATCTGGATTAAAGGTAATAGTTTTCTAAGTATCCATACCATGGACCTTATTTAGTGCAATTAGTACTTGGCAGAGAGGATGTGAAACTGTAGCTGCACCCGGGTTCGAACCCATAACAAGCTACTGAGGCCCCCAGCGCTTTATAATAGACTGCTCGGTCACCCCATATCCCCACAGACTTTGACATATAAATAACATATAATTATAGAGAGTATCTATAGACCTTTACTCCTTGGCAAATCTCAAGCAAATTTCGACATTAGTGTGGCACAATTTATAGATCAATCATGATCCATTTATGTAAAATGGGGAAGACTTCCATTTATGTAAAATGGGGTTTAGACTTAGGGTATCTACATTACTTGTTGATTCTGGTTATATAAAGGGGAACGGTTAATTGACATTCATACGTGTTTATTTAGTAATTAGAATCTTTTTTAGGCCAATTCGAAAATATTTTCATGCGATTCTACTTCCGAAAGGGCTAATAAATTCATTAGTATCTTCACAATTATGTCCAGCAAGTACAAAACTCGTTTGATGTATGACCGAATACTAGAATCGAAATTGAGAGTAACATTTCGCATAACATAACATAACATAACAACACCTAAACACAATTCAAAGAACTGGCTGGTGGAAACAAGGGCAATATGAATGTTGGTTAATTGAAGATGATCTCGCTAATTGGTACAATGGTGTGATCTTTCAAAATGACACTAAATTAATAGGATAAACAGACCATCCAGACACTGTGATACTGCACCCAATTCGTGACATATTGGTGTCCTCCATGAATATGAATAATAGTTCTAATAGTTTGTCTTACGTCCGTTATAACTTCAGGATTCAGGTTAGGTATATTCCTTTTTACAATATATGCATACATACATGTATGTATACATTATATAGGCAGACAGAAAAGAAACTGTTATAATGTATACATAATTATTATAATGTACACATCTGACGTGGATATGTCTCAAGATTAGTATTGCCGTTGTCGTACAAGTTGAATAAATGTAAAATGTAGATCATTATCATTATTTTTAAGACGTTATCACAATCCGCCTCATCGTGGCCAACCTTTATGCAGTGCGTATAAGGACCCAGTGCCTCTTCAATGTGTGTTGATGTAAGTTACTCCATGTATCTTTCTTGTCTTACCTGTTTTATTCATGTGATTACCTCTTACCGGAGGCCCCCATTCAGTGATACATTGCTGATGCTGTTTACATGAACACGTTCGAGATTCGATTTCCTCTCACCATTGATAAAATATAATTATGTTTTTTCCCCGGGTTAGTCCGCCACAGATTCGTGATAAATATTCAAGCCATCCTCGCAAGGTCATGAATAACTTATCTATTGAGGAACAGGAACAGATTATTTCTCAGGATATTATTTCTCAGGACGAGGGGGTATAAAAAATGTATTGTTCCTGTTGTGGCAGGATGACGATGTTGTGGTTGAAACATAGAGTAAGATTTGAGATTTAAGATGTTTTTATTCAGGAAAAACAGAGCTATTACATACAATAATGTATGGCTTTGGGGAAAACAACCAAATCGTTGCTATTCCCAGTAAATTCGGTTGTAATTTGGTTCTTATCATTCACATGTATACCTCATGTTCTCATCTATGTACAGTTATCAAAAATATTATAGATGAAATAAAATTTCTATACACGTTCACATTACTCATAAGACGTTTTCATTATGTTTTCCGATGACAATTTTTATTCAATCGATAAACAAAAAATATTGAATAATAATAAAATTAAATCACCTTGATCTCCCACATCCATAGGACATTTCAACTTTGTAACAGTTTCATTGTAGCATTCCATTTTAGGATGCAATTAAATTATTTGGTCTCAATTTGTTACAACAGCATGATTCGGCCAGCGGTCATTAACCTCAGGGACACGGCAACCAATCATCCTTGGAGAAACTTTAAACATCTACTCGATTTGGATCCATATCCAGTTTCATCTATTTTTATTAGGATTGTTCTTTGTTGTACAGTTGATACTTTTCATTTTAGTTAGATTACAGATAGATATGTGTTATATCTGAATTGCCTTATGGCCATATTTACTGGACGGATACGGATTGGTCTTGTGATGAGTTCACTCTCTGCTGACTAGGATAACCTCTACCATCGTATTAGCTATCCCCACACGATCGTGAAAACAGTTGCCATAGTAATTAGCCCAAAGAACGTACTTCATCAGACGTGCAGTTATACCAACCGGTCCCTCCACGTTTGAAGCCATATATTTATAAATACGTCGTTTGAAGGGAAATACAGCAGGATCAGAAATCAAGACTTTTGAAACAAAATTTGTATTTGACCTAGCTTAACGTATTGTGTTAAAGTTATTTAAAAAGGTACATGAATATTTCCCATGAGTAGCCCTTTTGATATTAACGGCTCGACGAGGAACGGCAATTACTATAATAAATAACAATAAACATACGTGTATAGAATCCTCGTCCAAGACCCCCCTTCGTTCGTGTAATGAGTGTGTCCTTATGTCAAGGGCAAAGTTTTTCATAAACAATCCCACCTTATAGGAAAATATGAGAGCACATTACTCTTGTGACAATACCCGTCAAATCATATTAGCAACTGCCATAGAGAAAGTGCGATGTCTGAGGGAGTAATTTAGCGGTGTCCAACGAAAGGCACGCCATCTCCTTTAAGGGAACCAAGGACGAGACAAAATCGAACCGCGGGGAAAACCGCTTCATCCTTTCTCTCTTTGTAATACCTAAGGTTTTCATCAGGGTAGATCACAAATTTTCTTGGAAGGAAGGGATGTCATGGGTTGAGAGAAGATAACTCTATTCATGAGTAGTCTGTTGTCTCATACTGTCTGCGGTGTCCTGAAAAAAACACCCAAGAAAATATAAAACCAAGTACAATTGTTTACTCATTGTTACTGTGGGCGCTCTCGAATCTCTTCATCATCCTACATTCTCGTCAGGGCTCTTTCCGAGTGTTAGAGATGACGCCACCACTTTTATGATCACAATACATGAAGATATACAAGTAGCTCATGAGATAAAAACATACATTGGACTGTCCTTCGACTCCAATTAACTGTCAACTTGAGGAAAAGAAATCCTTTGTATACCACTAGTCTTGTATGGAGTATAAAGGTGCGTGTTTGTAATTGTCCCAGCGTATTTTCCCCAAAGGCGCCCTGTCATCTTCAACCATTTTCAACGACATGTTTGTATCTATCAAGAGGTATGGCACGTTTTGCATTGGATGACGTGTCTTGGGGACTAAAAACCTTTTAAGTCTTTTTTCTGGCCGAGAACCGCTAAATGTATCGGCTTAGGCATAAAGCTTAACCTATCTGATTTTCCTCCGAATTTCAACACATAAATCCCCCATTGTCATTGCCATAATATTATACTCTTGCAAGTGAGATCAGTAAAATATTTGGGCTTCAATATTGACAGTTGCCTGAGTTTCAATGATCACTTCTCAAAAATAAAAAATTCTGAACAGGCAAAAATCACGCAACTAGGGAGGATCAGATATTATATCGATCAAAGAACTGCTGTAACTATTCTGAAGTCCCATATATTACCTCTCTTTGAGTATGGACTTATGTTCTACAAGTTAGCAAATGCAAACATCATTAGAAAAATACAGTGTGTATTCAATAGAGGGCTAAGGCAAATTGAACTCAATAATGTAACACCTATATTGGACATAATGGCGAGACATGGGTTCCAAACAATAGAAAAAAGAGGACTCATAGCTATATTTGGCTTAATGTATAACCTAAAAGATCTAGAAGAATACAGGTTAGAAATGCCCAGACACACAAGACAAGCTGAAGGGGTCAATATGATAGTAGTTCAGCCGAAAACAGAAAAGTTAAGAAAAAGTCCAAATTATCTGGGACCACATATGTGGAATGGACTTAGGCTGCGTTTCCACTGGCTCGCTCTTTTGGACCGCTCATGGCCCGCTCTTTTTATTTCCCAGAGCGCTTAACAAGCGAACTTAGAGTGAAACCAGAGCGGTCTAATAGAATCGGTAACTGCGCTTTCTATACGCTCATAAAAAATGCCATGTGCGCTTCTTTTGAAGAGCGCAGGACGTTGCGCTTATATCTGACGTGTTTGATTTGAGCGCAACTACACAGCGCTCTTTCTACCTGTTAAAGTAGCGGACCATGAGCGCAGTAAGAGCGCACAAACGCATTTACCATTGATTTCATATAGGAAACAAGCGCAACAGTAGAATTGCTCTGCGCTTGTATTGCGCTCAAAATATTAGCGGATGAAGAGCGAATGACAAGCACACTATAAACAAGCGCAGGAAGAGCGAGCAATGAGCGCAGATACAAGCGAGCCAGTGGGATCCCACCTTTAGTGTTGCATGCAAAAATATGTCATGGCCAAATCTGAAAAAAGATCTAAAAGCCAGAGCCGAACTAGTATGAAAAGGTAAAATAAGAACCGAGTAGAAAGTGACGAGACTATATCCCATATAGACCCACCGTCCTACATGTAGGACGGCAGAACATGCTTTTTAAATATTGAAAGAAATCAAGAAATCCTTTTCAAAACAGAATAATATTTCTACTAGTTATGCACATAGACAGATTTTAGTATTTATAAACTTTTGAGAACTAAATAATGATGTGTTGCCATGGTAACATCACTGCATCCGAAGGGCCCAAAGGTGATTTGTGGAAAGTGTCATTTTTGAAAGTTCACCCCAGAAATTAATAAATTCCTACCATTCTTATTGTGATGAAACCTTTATGGGACCATAGTTTAGGGTATGATCAATGTCCCTGCCAAAAATTGAGTTCCTAAGTATAATATTCTTGGAGAAAATGGAAGAAATGTGTGGCCGTCCTACATGTAGGACGCCGGGTCTATATGGGTATAAAACATAATAGCATTGGGTCTGCTCATTACCCTAAAAACTTAGACCAGCGGCCATAAGCTAAATTTGAATGGGAACCCATTCCCACCATATAACAAGCCACATTTGATGTGTCTTATGTAAAATTACATGCATTTTCTGAATTTGAAGAGAAAATTTGCTGATAAACCCATAATCATTGTCAAAAAGGGGCCGTTTCTATGGTGACTGGTGATTGTTTTTTATTATATTTCAGCAGAAAACAGGTTTTTAGTGTCCCATTTCTACAATATTATCAGGAATGTGACCAAACTTGGGGTCATAGATGGCATCTATGAGGGCTATCTGCAGACTTCAATCCAGTGAGCTTGGCCAAGGTCAAAGTCACTGGATATGACCTTCAAATACCAAAAATAGCAAAATTCTGGAATGTGACATTACTTTTCATCTTATGAAACTAGGGTAAAAGGGTAAAATGATAATCTTTATGTATAGAAAAAACAACCAACATTAGGGGAGAGAAAACTGGCCCTAGCCCAGTGTCATTGCAAAGTGTGTTGCCATGGTAACTATGACTTAGTTTCCAGTTTATGATGGATTTTGAACAAAATTTCATGTTTGACCTTGAAAATGGTGACCTTGATCTTGACAAAGGTCATTGACAGCAATTCTAATAGCAGAGCTCTTAGAGCCCTATCACTTGCTTAAATTTTGTAACCCAGGAGTAAATACTTCCAGAGATACAGGCTAGTATATGAAATTTTGATTTAACCAAAATTTAGTATAGAGTAGAAAGGAAGTCTAGGTTACCATGGCAATACACTGTCTAATGGAACTGGGCATGTCCAATTCTTCTTTGCCTTAATGTTGGTTCATATTTCAATACATTAGATTATCATTTTTCCCTATTGCCCTATTTTTATGTGAGAAAATTAGGAGAAAATACCATGTCACATTCCAGAATTTTGCTATTTTTGTATCTCAAGGTCATATCTAATGACTTTGACCTTGGTCAAGGTCACTGACTTAGGGTCCTCAAATAGCCCTTACATCTATCATCAATATTCCCAAGTTTGGTCACATTCCTGATAACGGTGTAGAAATGGGGCACTAAAAACCTATTTTTTGCTAAAATGCCACAAAAATCACTAGTTACCATGGAAACGGCCCATTTTGACAATGTGACCCGGCTTTTCTGCCATTTTACTCTTTAGATTCAGAAAATTCATGAAATTATACATGGAATACTTCAAATTTAGCTTGTTATACAATAGGTAGGGATGATTCATAAATAATGGCTTTTTTAAACTTTGGTCTCTATGCATCCTATTGGTTCCCTATATAAAATCCATGATTTAATATAAAACAAAGTCCTCAAAAATGTATAGTGGATTGACCCACCGTCCTACATGTAGGACGGCTGGTATCTTTGGTCCTATGATAGGTAGAGGTCTGAAATTTTGTGTGTGATGTCAGGTCTATAAGCCTACATCAGATATTTAATATGAAATGTCTAGCAGCAAAACTCTCATTTTGGGTCTAAGTGGGATATAGTAGATTGTGTAACTTATCGTATGATTTGAAGAATACTAGTATTGAATATTTCTATAAATCACTTGGGTTCGTAAAATATGTTTGTTCTTATCATTGTGGACTGACCCATTGGGTATGTGTTTAAAATTATGGCAAAAAAAATGTAGAAAAGTGTATATGCTGAAGCAGAAGATTAATTAATTATGTGTATTAAATCGATGTATAATTGTGATTAAAAATTTAAAGATATTAAATGTAGTAAAGTGTAAAAGGAAGATCTAACCTTGATTAAAACAAAAGTTTGTATCACCAGAAGATTTCGACGAATGAGAACTATCACTCTGTGAAACTTTAATAAAATAAAAAAAAAATACAGACTTTTCACTGAAACGAAAACCAAACCTACCATGCTGCCATGGATGCACTTTGTAAGTTCCTAGCGAAGAAGGCGACATTGTCATGTCAGCAGTTGCTAAGACTTGGATGAACTAAATGTTTTATCTGTCCAATCGGGGCGCGGGCGACATAGATGACATAAGCAAATCAAGAACTGACAGAGTCAATATTGCGTTGCAAACTGTTTATACTAGTTGTCTGGATAGGCATTTACTTCAGTACTTTTGGTTGGCTCGTGTTCTTGTGCTTGCGTCAACAGCACCTTACTCAGACTTGCGAATAACTCTTACTCATATAACTCTTACTCAGACTTAAAACACCGAGTTGACTTTCCCATATATATACGAATCTTACCCTCACTTTAATATCGAAAAAGAGTTAAATTGGGTTGTAAAGAGGGCTCAAGACCTTCTATCTTCATTCTATAAAATCCCAGAGTTTTTAGGTGCATGGTACGTTCGGGTTTCACATAGAAGTATGTAGGGCACAATCAATGAATTTGAAGCCCTTTACTATAGAGCTTCTGTATCACGAGCCCATCGACCGAATCTTTTATAAATGTAACTATAGAGGAGCCGACCCCTAAAGTTCCTAAACGTGTCAATGCCCGGATCAAGGTAATAGACATAAGGGGCTCCGACAATCGAACAGAGAGCCATCCGAGGAGAAGTCTGGTCAGGACTTTCATGAATTTCAAAAGAAGTGGATGGATTTGTCTTGAGCTGCCTCGGGGTGTTGGCACCCACGTGGAATACACTTGAAATTTTGGGAGGAACATTTATTCGAGCGATATCGTTTATTAATCGCATCCGTGAGAGCTTGGAACTGTGGGTTGCAATAGTTTATTTGTTTGTCGTGGTTCTTGGAAGTTCCCTGACGCTGAAGGAATGAATAAGTTTTTTTAAAAAATGAGAAAAAGTTATACCAATATTTTTAATTGGCCGCTGTCACTGCATGCCTCTGCTTCCCTTGATGTGGGAAATTGACCCAGCCAGGACATTCTCTCAGTGCGGATACGGTGTGGTATCCATGTACACTGGTTGTGGCAATGCGGTTTTGCCCTCAAGCCATTGGAATATTCATGTGTTCGGGACATCCACACAGGGGAATATATCCTTTATGGAAAGTAAAGGGATGTTCTGGCTTACGAAAATCTAATAGGCCAATATCATGGTCAATATTATCAATTCATGTTTGCCAAAATGTCGGCAAGACATCACCGGCTGGTATGACCCTATAGATATGAAATCAACAAGAAGGCTTTGAGAGATTGTTCTTATATCAAATGGACGGTAGTATTTATATAGGCTTGACAAGTTAACTCCATCTATCAGGTCGAGACCGTGTCTGTTTCAAGATGATAGGACTAGCTTTTTCTGGTATCTTATAGAGTGCACTTATTCGACTTTGAAAAATGTATACCTCATCCTTGTGGTTCATTTCAAATTTGAAATGATTCATAGTCTTGGGTTTACCAAAAGGGAGAGATTTGCATGTAAGTGCAGACCTATATGATTTCTTTCTATATAGAAAGTTTCTTTTATATTAAAGCCATAAAATCTGTCAGATATCCTTGTTAAAGGGAATTACTAATTTATTTGTAATGAGTTTTAAACAAATTAACTCCTTGCCTCGGTGGTTAGCCAATGGTTAACATTTTTTAATCCAGATAATCCCGGAAGATCCGGTTTCCTGGAACCGGACTGACCATAGTACCTCAACAAGTTTGAATACAGCCAGTCGTGGAGGAGCACCCCCTCCCCCCCCCCCGTTCATCCAATGAGCTATAACCCCTTAATTTTTAAAATCTGCTTTCCCAGCCAATACGACAAAAAAAACATCTTAACACATTTACTCTATGTTTGGCCTATAGAAATGAAGCAGATAAGGTGGGTGAATGTCTTGGAGGGTAGATGTTCTAGCAGGGCAATGTCAAGGATAATAAAGGTAAAAATGATGTAAATAAAAAAAATGGTTCAGTGGGTAAAAGTTGGAGGTAGATGTCCGGCAAGTAGATATCCGGCTGATAGCAGTCCTCACACTGTTTGGAAAAACTAAGGGAAAAAATGTTATGCAGGCCGAACCCGATAAATGTTAAAATAATCCCATGATATTCATTATAGCTGTCAAGAAGTCAAAGAGTTTGTTTTGTCCCCAATCGGTAAGGATATCAATGTGTAATAGTAAATATCCAACATATCCGACACTTTTCTTTTTCGAATATCACTTTCCTTTTCTAAGATATTTCAAATATGCCTGAGTGACTCCCTCATTTGTATATACTACTATGTGGTATTTGACTATTAGCTACTAGGCTAGCACTAAGTTATTATATGATACATATCATTTCTGTTAAAGAATAATTAATCTAACAATTGTTTTGTAATGCCCAAGAAATAGTGGTTTTATGTGGATAAATTCCATTTCTTTGTATACATGATATTTTTTTAATTTTAAAAATAAACAATGTGTGCAAAGTGCAAGAAACCAATGCTAAATGAAAAGGAGCAGCTGAGATCTTTCATAACAACTGATGACACAGAACATAGGTTATAGGGAAGTGGTAATAGTTAAAAGACTCCTTGTAATCACTTTGTGGTGGTTGGTACTTGGAGAAAAGATCTCAGTAATGCAGAAATAGTCAGTGCCATGAAACTATATATATGTGTTCCAGAAATAGGAATACATGGTTGGTAATAGGAAAGGTGTCTATAGCGGAACTCCACTAGAGGAAAAACGGCGGTGACAAATTTTCTTGTTGCCCACTTACAACAGTTCATTTCATGTTTGCAATGAAAACACAAAAGGGGGAGTGTCAGATGTGTTGCCACATTCTCGAGGAACTGTTGTTTCTGTATGGATATTTGTTGTAACAAATTAGTGGGCAACAACAAAATTTGTCGGCGCCGTTTTTCTCTCTAGTGGAGTCGCCCCATAAGTAATGTATTTTGGGTATGCGTAATATGTGAAAAAAAAGAGGAAAAGTCTGTAGTATTACACATATCATACAGATTACGACTATTGGATGCAACAGAGTTAATTAGATAACTTCAAAATTGTCCTTTTCCCATCGCATTACAATACATACAATTTCGTGACATTGCCGAAAAATATTTAGATGGAACTGTATGCGAGGTTAGGAACTACAAGTGTGATTCAATGGCTCAAGTTAAAACTGTATTTTATATCAAACAAGCGGTCGCAGGTTGCGCGTTGGATGAAAAATAAAGTTTAAGAAGAGCCATTTAATCGCACGAGTAGTTCCTAACCTCACATACAGTTCTTTCTTTATACTACGACTTGGAAATAATAGAAACTCGTCATTTTTACACTTGTAATAAGCTGGCAGAAGCAGTTCACGATGACCATGTATTTCTTAATGTGCCTCGGTGCTGAGTAAGCTCATCTCTGATTGGTCTGACGTCATCAATGACGGAGATATAGACCAATCACAGATCTGCTTACATTTTGGTAATTCTATCTCTTTATACAATGTGTACAGAAATGAACAAACTATTAAATGGGTGTATTCTTCCTGCTCGAAGTGAATAACCAATTCAGTTGTAGTATATAATAAGTGATATGAACACAGCTAGAGGCTTCCTCTGTAGAAAACACTGCAAGCACAAGCACTCTAAGATTCTCAAAGGACCTACCTTGCCACTTAGTTTAACATCATAGCATATGTTATATAATAATACAGACATGATGTAGTACGTTGGATAACATATTTCGACATTGGCAACGCCTATAAACAACTGGGGACTTATCTATAGTCTTTGCATCTAGGCATTTTATGGCGATAAACTTAAATAACCAATACAAATAGGGGACTTGATTTGTATAGAATTATGGCAGTTGTATGTCATGACTAAGGTCAGTGTAAAATCTATAAAAAAACATGAGCTATTCATCAATGCTTCAATGTCAATATCCATGTGTGATACATGCTTCCATACAACAAGTGCTCATCTTTCCCATCATGCATTAGGGTTTTATAGATCATTTTTACAAGCTATGATATCGATGAAAACATTCTTGCAATCTTTGTATGTCAGAGCTGAGCATAATCTATCCGAGAATGCACTGTAACAGACATGCGCAGTGGCACATGCAAATCCCCTAATATTTACTCCTTCCAGTGATGCTATACATATTAATAAAAAATATAATGTTCCTCAACACCCTTGAATTAATGATGATAACATGCCCCTGAATCTGTGAGTCTATCAACAACTGTAACCCTTTCCCATTCACTGTGGAAAGGACCCATGGACGAAGTTGGGTTTCTTTTTATGATCCATCACTCTTAAAGGGTCTGTTGACATCTCAAGATCGACCAAACTATATTTGCATCCAACGATTCGTTTCCAGACATTGCCATTTTTGCCATTGGTGGTTTTGTAAATGGTCTTCTTATCCTTCTGTCTTCTTGTTTCCCTCCATCGGGAGCTTTTTCTATAGCTCATACGTCGATAAGCAGATCTCATTCGTTCACGATCGCAACTGAAGTATTTGGTCTTGAAGCAGTTCTTAATTTTAAAATTGGAATTCGGTTAATGGCAATTGAATTTGATTTATTCTATCATATTTTATGCATGGTGAAATATATCGCTTTCTTTGACGTCTGCACCACACTGTTTCATCAGTCAATCCGTAGAGATTACTGACTAATTCATTTAAATATCCTTGACGGGATGCCTTTCATTCTATCCGATGTATTTGAGAAATGACTTAGATATATGATTCAGATTCAAAGTATATACAGATTTATGGCTTCAAAGTATAATATACAAATGGCTTCAAAGTAGATTGCATTACGTCTCCATGGATGACCTGGATTTATAATGAAAATGAAAACACCCACCAAACATAATGTTGTACATTATTTATAGAAATCGACCCGTCCAGTGCTTCCGAACACACCCGAAATTGAACCTATGATACTTATTCAATAAACTTTCTGCCCTAAAATTATTTATGGGGTGAATTTGAGGGTTTACACTCTACTGAATATAGAAGACCTTTAAAACATGAGGCTACCTCATTAGTGCACATTACAATATTTATTATTGCCGCTGCCCAAATAAACATATCACCTCTTAGAAAGCTCTAGGGGTCCGTTTGCACATTCTTCATCAGCAACCCAAAGTTCTAAGCCCTAAGAAGGTGAGAGGCTATTACAAGTGGCAATCCTTTACAAAGTATCGTGCTCAATACCGATTTCGACTGGTGGGGTTGGATCATCCATTTAAATTGCCTAGGAGTCAAAATGTATATAAATGGTTCTGCAGATATCGCCGAGAGGGCGTTTCCAAAGGTTGCAGACCTGACATATATCAAAGCCAAGCTCTGAGATGGGACCCGCGCTACTTTAGCCCACTCGTTGCAACTCGTTTTTTCCCCCTGTCAATAGAGTACAAAGAGAATCCAAACATATAAACTTCCCTTTAAATTAAGGTATATTGATCGTTGTTTGGAGTTCACCAATCAGGACATTTATAAAAAGAATTCTATTTTGAAACATGATATTCGCTCTTTTCAGAGAAATATGAGTTGAAATCTATTTGTCTTAGTTAGTATAAGCCGAGCTTGAAGAGTGTTAACTAATCGGTGAATATAAAACTATAATTATTAATCAACATTTTGCTAGTTGGCAAAGGTTAAATCTCGATTGTTTCTTGGCTATTATAAGCTGAGTCTGATGAATGTTTACTGATTGGTGAAAATCCAACTGTCAACTCGACTTGTCATTTTTTAACTTTCCAAGACCTTGCTATGTCAATTTCTACTTTCCGTCCAGTAATCATTAAATCATTTTCCTGTATAATATTTTAGGGATAGTCTTATATATTTTATCTGTTTCGTATATATTTGGAATTAGACTGAAATGAAAATACTCTCACAATCGAAAATAGGCGTGGGCGTCAGCAATGGAATATGAAATCGGAGAAGTTCCGGGGCACTGTGATGTGATGGAACACACAATAGGCTATATAGGCAAGCAAATTTCCAACTTCATCAGTTCTGAAAGCTTGACAAACAGATGAGGAAATTGTTTTGACTATCCCTTTCACTTGTGAGCAAGTTTGAAGAATTCCTTTTCTCAATATGGCCGTTTTGCTACAGGAATACCTAATGGTTTATAAAACATCTTTAATTGCGCAGAGCACTTTATCCAATTGAATAAGAGCCAATTAGTGACGCCGTGTAGATATCATCCAGATCACTTCAATTTTCATGACATTGTCGCACAATCTAGAAATCAAGAAGGCATTCCTGAGGATTGTGTTGAGTGAAACATCATATTGGAAACTTTGAAGATGAATGTTTCTATATAATAGCTGACTAAACGAAAGTTGACGGTTGGCTACAGCAAATAATCGATTTTGCAGTCACCTTCGCTTTTTGTTCCCAATCCCTGTGACACTGATCAAACCATTAGAAGCTCAATATCTATTTCCACTTCATGAGAAACTGTCAATGAATTCCTCCTACTGGCATTATTGAAAGTATATGGTTCAGGGGCGGAAATTGATGTCATCATCCAGCCAGCGCTACTTTTCACGCAGCATACGACAGGATTAGCTCCAAGGATGGAACTAGTCTTTGCCATCACGATAATACCAAGCCCCAAAGTTGCAAATTACCTTCTAGGATCTTCGGTGTATAACAGTAGAGCTAGCACTACTTAATTCTGTCTCTACCAACCCTAGATTCGGGGAAATAATTGGTATTTCCTAGTCCAATCTGTCTGGATAAGTAAAATTGGAAAAAAAAATTGGTTCAGACAAATTGACTTGCGGGCTCACCTTTCATATATCAATCCCATACATCCAGTCACATTTAGTACTTTTAAGATAAGTGCCATGATAGAATTTTGAAGTTTCGATCAATTTAAAAAAGAAAAATAACAGCCCAATTTCATTTTCCACTAAACATTATATTTCAGCGATATTTTCCCGCCCAAAGAGATCAAATGGTTACGAGTCTTTGGAGACGTTCACGCCGAGGCCAATACTCCAGTGTATTTAGAAGGAAGTGTGGTTGTTTTTCTCATCCGCGCTCTATCTTGACAACGTGAGTGCTAAATGAGGAAAAAGACTAGGGATGAGTTGATAGAAAAATCTGTCCATTATCAGGCAAGGCTTCCGGCTTGGCAAATGAATTAAGAGTTAGACAGTCTTCCATCCGGCTGGGGATCATAAAGCGGATGATGCATCGTATTGATTGATGTCTGGGCAACAGACCATGAACTGCTTTCTGCGTCAGTCAACTAAGAAGCATGATCCACGAGCGAGGACACAAACACAAGATTTCAATCACTACATATGTTAAGTGGCAGTCGGTAATAATGTTACTCTGGGCGTCAAAGCCGTTTAGGTGATGGCTATGATATAACGAATTTATTCCTTTATCCATCACCATTTTCACCATTGATCGGACCCTTATCAGGGGCTTTCATCCCCATCATTAATGACGTTATAAATTCATTTTCAAATTTAATGCCTGTCAAAATATTCTGAGCGAAACATAATGTGTTGAATACCATTATTGAGTAGACAGTCCATATTAATTACCCTGTCATTTTATTTATCAACAGAGTGAACAAATTAGTTCATCCACGAGTTCAACCTTCAAGGTCCCAATAGGTTTTTCCGTGAGTCGATCATTATAAAGATTGCTTCAAATTATAGCCAATAACTATTAGTCATATTATATAGATTGTGTCATTGCATTTACACATAATTATATCATTTGTTTCTAATAATTATTCATACCAATTCACACCTTTATAAAGGTTGTGTTTTTTAGGATCCGGTTCCAATAATTATGATATCTTTATTTTCTCTCGAATGTAGCCGGGCCACTTTCAAGTAGTCGTTAACTCGGAATAATACTCACGCTCCCTCTCCCCCAGTCCCTTTAGCTAATGAAGCATTCCGTGCTCCCCACCCCTTCATCCCTACTTCCCCCATTATATTTTTGATCAGCAGTTTGACTGACAGCTCCTCAATTAATTTTTGTATTTTAGATTTAACTTCACCGCACAAAATATGGTTCAAACGGCAGCATTTTTGATCAATTAAAGCGCTCTTCAAACGGCTGATGAAGTTAGGTGATCTGTATCATGCACATGGTAACCTACTTGTCACATCCAGTTTTGGCTTCATATCCTACTAGTTAGGATTCACAAGAAAGAGGCATGGCTAATTAATATGAGCCTTTCACATTTCGTCCAGTAAAGTGTTTAAAGAAGGGACCTATAAAAATGTATTTTCCATCCGCAACTCCCTTGATATGATATCACAAATAAAATTAAACAATGTCATGAGAGAATTTTTATTTGTACATATAAGCCCATTCCTTCTGCTATTCTTCCATGCGAAAATAAAGACATATTAATACTGAGCCTTACATAGATAGTTTCTTCCTTGGGTGGGAGGGAGGACGAAATTAATCGGAAGCGTTCGCGTAGCGAGGGCCACAGATTCATTTTGGATGGCTCGATCCTTGTCCAGTGTTTCCATAATCAGAACTTAGTTCGGGCTTCTCGTTGATAATATGCTTCCTTCTGCTTAGTATACGGTGTACACGCATGCATTATTCACACGACATATTCTATCTGATGAGGAGTATCAAAGTCTAAATAGAAGTTTCTTTGCTCATGGCTCGCTTAGATCAGATGGTTACCCTTGACACTAAGAAGGTTTCGTACTGGTTTGGCAGTCTCTTTGAAGTGATTGCCGAATCTCATACCCGTGACTTCTGTTCAAAGATTTTGTGAAAAAGAGGATTTGACTTTGGAAAGCTAATTCATATCCAAAGGGCTAAGTATATACATCCACTCCGGACGACATTTTATTTCCCAATTCCCTATCCAATTCCCAGTTCACGAAGTGAACTGACAGTGGCAAATGGACCTAAAGGTTTTTGTAATTCAAATTACTTGCCTAGTCTTAAACCTAAGATTTTAGGTTCCTGGCACTTTAAAAGGAATTAATCCACTGCACTCCTTGAATGTGATGATGGGCAAACCCTCTGTCCTGACGGTTGTTGAATCAAATATTTGAGTAGAGTAGAGAACAGATAGGAATACTGATTAAAGCTATATGAAGTGGAAGAAATGAATCAGATGTTTCACAAATATATATAAAAGACTTAAAGGGTCAGTAAACGGGTTCATAGTCACTTTTAGGACAACAAACTTCATGCCACCATAAATACAACATCCAAGTATCAATTTTTTTACCTCCATTTATGTCTAACTTATAGTCACTTACAGGCCCGAATTGAGAAAGCTTACTTGAAAAGGTCTGTTTAGCACAAGAGGGCACTGAGAGTGCTGTGTGACGTCATAGAGGCGCGCCAGAAATGAACATAATATCCCTACCTTCCCCCCCAATCTCACAGCAATTGAAGCAGTTATGCAATACAGCTAATACCTATTCAAGAACCAGTCATGAGAGGTCAATAATTGGGTTGGTACACCCTCCTTCTTTCTAGCAGCAATTATGAGAGTTGTTTATTATGTTCATTGCATGTACATTTCTAGATTGGTGCTCCTTTATGACGTAGGCAAACAGTGGTGCCTTGAATGAAGTGTTAAACTGTGGAACTACTTTTTCACTCCTTTAAATGGGTAAAACTCAATAAATGATAACTTGAATTAAGTAAAACCGGGGTGGTAACATTTCAATAATAGTAAGGAAATGGATTTGCTCATAATATTTGGGGGTTTACTGACACTTTAAGTGAGCAGTTATAAGCACATTTAGGATTGTTCTAGTACACCCTGTAGTATAATTTGGGTCCGTATATATATATAATAGACTTATGTTGCTGTATATCATTCCCCCAAATAGAAATCAATGGTCAACCGATTATGGTTTCTCAGACACTCTCATAATGTCTCACATGGTGAAATATCCTTGAAATAGTTTATTCCTCCATACACACGTACACATCTATAGAAAGTTGCTTTCGTGCCATTGGCTCCAGAGTTCCTGAACATCTGTAGGACCTTTGAATTAGGTCTATGAAAAAATACTTTACAACAATGTTTACAACAAAGAACTCACTAGATATACATTATGCGAATGGTTCGATTATTCAGTGGCCGGAAGAGACAAATGTATGTACCATTATTTTGACAGAGTGAGCAGATTTTCCAATTGGAATCCACTCACCAATTTTGGGAAAGCGAGGCAGAGGATAGAATATATCCAACCTACAATCCCAAGTTGATGTCACTTCGGGCTCCTCACATATAACCCACTGAGTATCTGAAAGCAGTATCCAATATTAAATCACTCACTCACTCAACAATATTCAGTTTGGGATTAGAGTCTAATTTGGTGGGCTTGAAAAATTCCCTTCGAGGGATTGAAGTTCACTTGTCCTCTTTATCCTGAATGTCAACCTAGTTGATCCTTATAGTGTTATGAAGACTGAATGTAATTCCATTCTGTGCGCTCGTAGGACTATCTGTCTGCAAATAGTAAAACCCATGTTTTTCCCAGGCTGTGGAATACACCCGAGTGTGAGTCTGCACAGGAGAGTAGGTGCAATACATCATGTTGACTTTTTTAAACATAATGTGCTCGGGGAGAGAGGTTGGGTGCTTTGGACTGCTTCTGCAGGTTTTTCTTCTCCTTGGGAAGGCAACTCGATAGACGGTAAGATTGCATATATCACCCCTTGACACAACAAAATTGATGGGACTGACTAAAAACACACAGGACAATCTATACTAAGTAGGTACAATATGCTAGAATGGCTGATTCATTCTTCAAGTCGACGGTCTGTGATGTAGTACGTTTCAATTCAAGTGGGTTTTCCCTCTACGGTCGGGATCGCAGGTATATATACGGTTCTGAAATATTTCATCATATGCAGTGATGATGAAACCAGTGCTTGGTTGGAATATATATTTGAAAATAGCAATTAATGAATGAGGTAGATCCAAACTAACTGGTACGGTAATAACATCTGAATGGCATTTTTATCTGGTTTCCATGCTCGTTGCTGGAGAAAATATTTAGTGTCAAAGTGGGGCCTCCACTTTGTTGAATCCCAGAGAAGCTATTATTGCTATCTAAAATAGACCCTCGTTGACGGTGAAATACAATGCACGAACCATGTCCCAACTAATGATGTCAATATTTGCAAATTTCTCAACAAGCAGACCTTAAGTTTGAGTCAACTCCTTAGACCATCTCCCTGGGAATGCCTCCGGTGGACAGACGCATCTAAATTACGAGCCCCTTGAATATTGGTTTTGAAATGGGAAGCTTGACTTGACGAAACTCAAGCATGTGGGAACAGCTGGTAGACATGCACCTGTAGAATGGCCGTTGCTAAAGCTTCAAATTCTCAATTTAGGCATGTCAAACTCCGGATTTCTTTTATATATTTCGTGAAACCAGGGAGAAGTGTAAGGCCTTCTTGTTGGTCGACAACGCTTATAACACATAATTTGGATGAGAAACTCTTACTAAGCTCGGCAAATTAACAAATGCGTTAGGACTTATTGCAAACAACCCAGGAAGTACTTTCGTTCCCGATGGAAAAGCCCGATTTCTGTACATTATTTGAAATGATTGAAATAAATCAAGTTTATTTTTTTTAATAAATTTCATTGACGGAATTTTCGCATAGTGATATATCTCATTCGTCGTGTAAATATCTACTCACAAAAATGACTTGATTTAACCTTATATATATTTTAAGTCCTATAATCAGTCCTTACAATGGCTGATTCTGACATTAATTGTTAATTCGAATGTTCTAGATTTCAACAATTATTTTTAAGCATAACAGCATGTATGTACATTTTCTACATTTTTTTCGCCCGGCTAAATGTAATTATAATGATGTGATTCTGTAGGCTTTCACAACTTTAGCACTGTACATTGTAATGAGTCCAGCCGTATTCATATCCTTGATAATTAAACTACCAAAGAATTTAAATGAAGCCTTTTTTAACCATTCTTCACCTAGCTTTTCAATAAATAGGTGACCTTGCGAACAGCAATGGCTTTGGTGATTTTAGTCAGGTTCTTGATTGATGCCTGATGCAAATATGACGTGTTTATGGGAAAGAGTGGGATAATTTGAGAATTTCAATCAACAAATATTTAAAACACCAATAGCACTGGTGCTCATGAATATTCTAGTCATCACGTGCTGTGGTAATGGAAATCTGGAGGGGGGGGGGCAATCTACTTATCTTTTAAAGAAAAAAGGTAAATAGTTAATTTTTAATGATCGGATATGAATGAAAGTTAAGTCAATCGAAAGACATATTTACCTATCTGTCAGGCTACACCATCATGTATATTGAAGCAAGGTGAGATAGCCAACCTGTGTTGACTGAAATTCTTTCCGGTTGCCGGAGGCATCTGCGGAGCTAAAAATGGGCTGGGTAGGAGAGGACAAAGTAGATTTTTCAGGAAATCAGCATTTCGCCGAAAATATAGATCCTTACAGTATGTGTTTGTTAACAATAGAATAGATATGTCCTTCCATTTACGCCAGCAAATACTTTCAATACTTTCTCATTATTATTATTATCATTATAAATCATGTTTTGTTCGAACCTTTATTTTGGATACCATACAAATAGCTAATAAAAATTAGGAATACTCAAAACTACCTCTAGGTTCACCAGGCTTCAGGGCATTAATCATGTAATGTCCAGCTTTGGTTGACTATACTTATAGTTTACCAGGTTCTCCCCTCGCTGGTGGCGCTGTAGTATAGAAACGCCATCCTTATGTTCTTTCAACCCCATTAATTCCTTAGTCCACGGATAAAACCTATTTGCTAGGTGAAAGTCAGTTTCCCCCTAGTAGGGAGGTCGGGGTAGTATGCGCAGGATCCGCCCTCTGTTTATTGACTTTTGTCTCGCAAGATTTCACACAATCCCTATATAGTACCCCCATGTCCTCATATCTCCTGTAATGACTGTTACACCTCGATACACCATGGATGGGGGACTAAGTCATTCAGCGATATGCAATCGTAGGCGCCATCGCGATAAACGTCGGTATAAAGCTGTCAATGTCCTTTCCCTCACTGTCCGAAATCTGTAAGAGGATACATCATTCCCATGGATCCATTATTCAGACTACTGCATTAGCAAGCCTTCTTCCACAAATCCGTTGCGAATGCAGTTAGTTCACTTTTAGAGCTTACTCTATTTTATAAAAATGGCTCCACGTTTGGAGTACATTTGGAAAAGATGGAACCTCTGTACTGACTTTCTGTTCAAGCCCTATAGAATTAGCCTGTAGACATCCGCACTTTGCTGACCTTGCAGACGCCCTATCATTATCACACAAGAACGCCAGAAGCGTTCTAATGTGCTGCCTTTCGACTTAAGCACTTTCACTCTCGGCGTTGGTCTCCATGGACAGGCATAATACAGGGAGGTATTGGTCACACGAACTTTATTACTTCTTGCTACTTGTCTCAGACAAAGTTCTAAAGCCACTTTGAATTCATGAGAGTTTATTTTGTTATTTCCGGCAAATTATATATCCTGAACAGTTGAGTAAGAAGGCTATCAGTGTGTTGGAAAAGAATAGAATGTAGGAGGGCACCCAGATTAAAGCTGTATTCTCAGCTAATATACGACAACAACTCATCTTACAAATTACACATATTATTGTACTCGCATTGCTCTGAAAACAACGTATCTAGAGTGATTTATGCACAGTGCGTATTTCACTAGTGATTTACGTGGGATTTTCATGGCAACCAATCTGGATTTTTACTAAGATTACCGGTAAAATTCAAATTTATGAGTCAATTTGTTTCTATTTTCATGATTGAAAGCATGTATAATAAATCTACCTGTATTTATGACCGTATTTAAGACTGAATTCATCAATTATGTGGCTGGCATATATGTTTATTCGAGAATTCGGAAGACATTTACATTGGTTGGAAAAGAACGGAACAAAAAATAGAAACTCTTTATTTTTTGACGAAGTTAACTGAGGATGCAGCTTTAACTATTATCATGTTTGAATATTCAATATATAGATCTAATATTCACATGTTCAAATGCATATACAAGGAAAAAGTCGTGGTAGAATTGCTTCTCCAAAAAGTACATTTCCGGGGAATGTCAAAAGCTCTGATTGTTGTTTTTGGTAAAAATAGTACTGGACTCATCCCTTTCCGGGAAACCTTCCAACTGGTTCCAGGTAAATTGAGCGTAATGATAAAGTTCGCGATTGATGCAATATGAGACCTCTACGATTTTAAAGTACCGTAAAGTATTCACATTGCTGCTCATTGGTATCAATTTGGGAAAGGACTATAAGTTGTCCATCCCAAATCCATCCATTCTTTCGATTTCAATCTCGAGGAACAAGCTATTAACAACCGGAAGTGAATTCGGCAGTTCCAAATTGATCTTCATTTGGCTAAGATTAATTGGTTTTCTTATTTGGTTGAGGATTGGAGTAGAAGGAAACACGCAGAAAAAGAAACCAACAGGGGATGCACATCCACGTATATATCTCCTTTTTACTCATCACAAAATAAATTGTTCATTCAGGTCATGTCACATGTAATGCTGATACTACTCATAGTAAATACAAGTTTGATGGGAACATCCTTTGTAGAGGCTGTGTGACCAGAATATATATAGAACTGCCCGGTCTGCAGGTGACAAAATATGTATGACATAAGTGTGAGACTTGTAAAGCCAATAATATAGTGCAATAGATCTGTTTATATTGAATGCCAAGATTTAATTAAGCCTATGGGTCTGGCTTTATGCTTATCTGTGAACAGTTCTTCTGCTTGAATTGTAAATTTTTTCCCATTATTTGATTTGACTTACCTCTGACCCCTTTTAGCTCCGAGTGCCTATCTAACAACCGCAGCAACCAATGCCATTTACCTTTTATCCAGATAAGGATTGAAGGGATTTTGAAGGTTTGCCCCAATCACATCCTATGTACCATCCTCAACCGGGATCATGTCAATGAGCAACAGAGGAAAGTCTGTTGTGAATTGATTAGGCAGTACACACAACACGATAAATGCTGAGTGTGCGCCTATATCCTTGTTGTATATGATATATATATTATGCATGCATGTTAAAAGTGAAGTAGTTTCAATTACAGAGTAGACACTCGGCAGAGCAAAGGATTGTAGAAGGCATCATGCACACAATAATATCATCCTACCTACTATCGATAACAGGCTGAACTCATGAACCTTATGAAGCGTGACATTGGGTCATTAATGAGATAACTCAATGCCCGCTGCATGGTTGAAGGTTTAAGGTTACGTATACTGGATACTTAAGGCAAACAGGAGGAACATTTATGCATGTAACAGGGTCTTGTTGATCATTGAATACCAATTTGTCACTGGGATATTTCCCGTCAGGTTGCAGTAGGTATAGATACACGATAGTAGCTATATAAGGACGTGGTAGGTTCATTTCTCTATAGACTTTAATAATACTTTCTCTATAAGTTTAATGTGTCTCCTATACTGCACATCCCAACAAGTGTGTATTAAATGATTGAACATACACACTTAGAAAAAAAGAACTTGTTACATCATCCCAGGGATTTAAATAATCGGCATCTCACATTGGCAAAATATAAAACAAGGCCCTATTCATAATACTCCTGAAAATAATATTAACTTCACATGCGCCACTTGTTAACCAGAACCCTATTTATATCTGCAATCACTAACACCATCATCAGTTTACAATTCAACACTTGTTTTTTAACTTATCAATTTTTAATTTGTATCTCTCTTATGAAGAAGACAATAACTGTGACTGTCACTTAACTTGTCATGATCGAGGAGTATTTAAAACATATTCCACTGCAAAATAGGATGGATGGATCTTTGAAACTTTCTCATTCCCTAAACTTACGGTCTAGGTTCAGAGTTGGGAGAGTCCCTCCCAACTGAGGGAAAGCATCTCGCTCCAAACCGCAAAATGCCTTTTAAATCCCATTAGGACGCCGTGAATCAATATTCATAAATCATATTTAATAACCTCATGTGAATGTTGTTACGTAATAATAAAGACAGCATGTGGCATGTTAACCACCATATATACTATTACTCCAACGGAACATTCAATAATCAGAAAGTTGTGGGCCGAATAGTTCTAAGCCTTTACGAAAAATAACTGTTCGGCAAACAGTTTCTCCTGTATTGTGGTTCGTAATGGACAATGGACAATGTAAAATATTTCGCGACGGCTTACAGAAGAAAAAACTGCTGCTTCCATGTAGAAGAAGATAATGACACGTTAGGGAAGCCGGGGAAAGGACAAGCTGACTTGCTAATGGCATGGAACAGGAGTCATAAAATACAGCAGAAATATATCACAGCATGAGCAACCAGCAATCTTGCTTTTGCAAGGCTTTAATTAACGTCACAATACAACATTAGACGTTGATAAATGGTAATTCACGAAAATACAATGCCCTTTGTATTTTAACTATCGGGAAATACATCATTTGCTTTATAATATGTGATATATTAAATATGTATTATTCCGATTCCTTACGACAATTGCGAAGGGAAATCAGTGAATCTGCTCTGTCTTCTAATAGGTAATTTAGACGGTCTCATTAGAGCAGATCGGATGTTTTACCTCATTACTGTGACTTTTTCCCTCATCAATCTACTGTTGTTTGATTGCTTTGAGGTCTGCTACCTTGTCAGCTTTGCCTTGAAGACATGTTCTTTTTCTCCTTTAGTTTCAGCCTTTCTGACAGACGGCATTCATTTAAAAATATGTAATCTCTAACGCGATGAGATTAGATGAAAACTATTCATCCTGAATGAAAGCACATAGTGCCAAGCAAGATAACTGGCATAAAATAGCAACAGAGGAAATTAGACTCAAATGTTCAATTGATGTGACTGTCGCTATCAATTTCACATTAAATCTGTATAATGTTTCGCTCAAATGGGCGAACTCTATGGTATCGATATCAATAACCTGTGTCCACTATTTATTTGACGGGAGATTCACCCAAACTACAGGAAGGAGTCGATGGGAGGCAATCGGTTTGACCGTCCCACCCCCACTCCCCACACACACACACTTACACAATATTCTGATTGGCTAAAATATTCCCAGAGAAGTTCTTGTTTACATTGACACCCGTTGTATATTAATTGCATGAATACATGCAGTCGTGTTCCACCAAACTCTCAGATTCATGTTCTAAATATGATGTAATATAGACCCATACATGTATACATGTACATTAATGGTTAGTAAGGTAAATTGTGCAGCACTGGCGTTGATCAAGAACAATAGTTCTTGCTTGTTAAATAGTTTCTGCTATATAGATAAATACATAATCACGTGTCTAAAAGTTGATAAATAATAAGTTCAATCACACTGAAGGTTTCAGAATAGTATATTATTGTCTTCGAAAAGCTTCCCCCCTAATAACATAAATCGTAATTTGATTGCATTTTCTTCAATAATACGTCATGAAACAGTTTATAGAAAGACGTTAATATTTCAGACGTTGATCAAACGTCTGGCTTATTATATTCATTTTGCTAACGTTAATACAACGTTTGGAGGAAAAATGTTAATTCTACAAAATTTATTTCACAGACATTTAACGTTTATAGGAAGACGTTAATATTTCTGACGTTAATCAAACGTCTGGCTTATTATATTCATTTTCCTAACGTTAAAACAATGTTTGGAGGAAAAATGTTGATTCTTCCAACGTTTATTCCACAGTCATTTAATGTCCATGGAAAAACGTTAATAATTCAGATGTTGATCCAACGTCGGTAAAAAGGGGTCCATTTATCCATCGTGTTTTTAATGTTTTTTTAACATTTTGAAAAAACGTTGAATTCTCTTATGTTAACTTGAAGTTAGATAAACGTTGGGATAAAAACCGTTTCAAAATCATCGTTGAAAAAACGATAATATAACGTTTATTTCCCAACGTTGGGAATATCCACCTTAAACAAACGTTAGCCAACGTTCATATAACGTTACTTGTTACCTGGGTGTAGGTGTGGAATGATACGACCGTTGACGAAAACAGAAACAACGTGTTTGCCTCAGGTTGTTTTGTCAGAATAAAAATGTCAGAATCTTTTCAGACCAAAGAAGGAAACAGGATATGAACGAGCACCGAATAATTCGTTTTATGATGCATTTAGATCATCTGTTCTAATTCTGCCTTAAACCCGATTCCTACGGTTGAACTATCTCATAGACATGGAATAATTCAGATGAATTAATCAAAAACGTTATGTGCACACTCTTTTCATAATATGTTATGCTAAACTAATTCGACCACCTTTATATGCACGGATCTTTAAGGTGGAATGCAGGTATCTAGGTAGAAATTACTGATCAAGAGGATTGCAGACAGACAAGAATCTGTGGGGGAATTAAGAAAACTAAAACTAACATATCAAATATCACAAAGCAGAATGTCTATAGAGAAAGGTATGGAGATTGAGACATGAAAGTAAACAAGTAATTATAATTAATAGAAAATAGGGGAAAGTGGTAATATGTAATGGGAATGCGACAGAAACTTATTAGGGAACCTCATCGTGAAAGCGTTTATCGAAAAAGAATGATCCATATTTAAATAACTATTCAATCTCGTTACTATTAGAAACCTGATATTGTCTTGAATAGATTAATTTACTCCGAACATAGAAAATGGCAAAGGAACCTTTTGACAGCGATACCAATCCCCCACCTATCATTTAAGTCTAGACATCTGAAAGTAACTACACAGAGGGCTTATTATTCACCTCTGACAATAGGAGTCCCTCTAGGACCAAAGAAGTCAAACTATTCTGGCAACCATTAATCTTCTCCTTGGACAAACCTCATAAATGCCTTGGGATTGGAATAGGAAAGTGGTGAGATTGACTGGTGGCCAATATCAATACTATCGTATGCTATACAGTTAGGGATCGTAGTGGGCTATTCAGAGTAAAATATATCAACTAGCTGTCTGGCAAAGGCTGATATAACACTTAATACCAATCAATCTGCATTCATCATTGGCCTAGATCTACCCTTGGGATTCGTATACTGTTGTGATAATTAGATTTTGTCGCCATCATGATATATGAATTTCAATATCAATCATATTTTATTGCAGTGATGAACATAGTCAATTTGTTTGAGCAATCTATCATCCTGAAATGACGTTCGGGTGTTGGGACGTCTTGGGACGTCAGAATTAACTTATCCTGTTTTTGGATATATAATACGTATTTATAGAACAACCACTCTTTATTGTACCATTATGCCTCTAAAGAAGGATGCTACCTCTCTTATTGCAAATACTATGAGTATTAGATACTACCGACTTTATTCCTAATCAACCAATTCATCTGCGTTGTAAATGTAATCAACAGTTTAGGTAAATAGGGCAAGAAAACGCAAAATAAAATCAACTTCAAAAGAGATCTGGTGTTTTCTTTAGTGTATTGAGGAGTCTAATCTCCCGTCAGAGTTTAGATAATTGGTGAGACCAGCATTGAAGTCATTAAAATGGTAAAGGAGATATCAACCTACTTTGTTTCTCAATATAGCATATATATCTAAGACCAGAAAGGCTAAATAACCTCTTACATCAAATCCAGATAGAATGGATTTCTGTCAATATAATCTTAGACATCAGACAACAGAAGTACCAACGAACTTGACAAACATTGGTCATGATAATCAATCAGTGCACATTTCAGTAGAGGGACTTTTAAAAATTGCCACTCTTTTCTAGGTCCGTGAGCGATTGATTCCAGGGCTACCGCTGGTGATACCAATGTCATCATTGCATTGCTGAGGGTGAAGGCATGCCAAGTCTATTTGATGAGGCACCAGTTGAAATTTGGAAAACACCAATAATCCCAGCCCAAAAATGCAAAGTTTCTCTATCTTTGCTTTTGTGGCAGCGATTCCTGTGTTTGCCCTTATATCATACCTTTGCTCCTGTTCCCCCTGCGGCAGTGTTCTATTCCCAATGTCATTAGAGAGGAAAAGGTACTACTCTTTGCAATCCCATACCGATTGTGAAGACGCGCTTTCTTGCCTAGGGACAGCGAATCGGCCATAATCAAACCCTTATCACATTGATGATCACACTGGAAAAAGATTGCCTCATTTTTAGGACCGGTGCATGCTTCAAACTCAGACCCTTTGGGTTGAAACTCCAACACTTTTATTATTATCAGCGTTGGGAAAATGGAATTTTATTTAATACACTCCATCATTTAAATTGATTAAAGCTGCTGGATGTCAGTTCAACATTTCCCCGCAAGCACTATAGTGGATGGAGTGCCTAAGAACACGTACATCCATTTACCCAGTGAGCATAGAAATTACCTCAAAGAGTCAAAGTTCCAACACACAAGATCAAATAGATGCCCGGAAGATTACACGGATATCCATTGCCATTCTTCCCAATATTTGAAGTCAGTTTTACTACTGATGACTAAAATGTTGTTCAGTGAAAACAGGTTTGACACAAATTCTGAACTCTGATGAGAAAGAACCCAATTATGTTGTCATTCATACTTCACCCATTGTCAGCATTCAAAGGTCATAGCGTGCAAGCTTCGTTTCATATTTGGAGTAAATATGGCCATTTTCACTGGTTAGACATGTGTGTCCTTTCATCCAAATGATGAGAGCAATTTCATGCCATAAAACCATTCTTAAACACTATGTAAAGATACCATTCCAACTTATTTCCCTCTTTTTATATCGTGAAGATCCATGCAGAGACATTACGCAGGGATATCATAAGGTCTGTTCTTGCTCCCTTGCCTAAGTTAATGTGACCTTAGGGAAGGCGATCTTTGATGGTGATGTACCGTAGGCCAGTAATGAAACCGAATGAAGGAGAACAAAAGACATTCCCATCCTGCACCGTCACCAGGATGTTGACCTTTCTCTTACCTGCTGCTCTTTATGTACTTTCAGGGGAAATGTAAGCAATCACTGCCGAATAGATAAAGCAGGCTACATCTAAGGGATTTAGCGACTTCTTTTGATTTAAAACTGTCGATTTCTTCCTAGAGTGACTAAAATGATTTTAATAATTGCATAGATGTAGAAATATCGAAGGATCGACAAATCTAATAATCTATCATAACAAATTTTGTATCCAACATTGGATGAATCTTTTTTTTATGTTTGTAAAATAGATTTCGTGTTTGTGATTATAGTACACCGTGCATCGGTTGCATGCATAGAGTTCATCTCAGTAACCATACATAAAACCATTTTAATTGTTCATTTAAAGTTTCTTTTCTAACTTAATTCAGTATAATCAGAGTAATTTCGATATTATAGGTTAGGTACGGAAATATTAGAAGTACAGACTACTAATAGTGTGTTTCCATTCAATAATTCTTCAGTAGAAATAATATATGGACCATAATGCTACATACATCACCACCACCCATTTCAAACAACACAGAAAAGGACTGCCCCATATAGAATGCTGCCCCCATACTCAAGTGAACTGAAAATTAAAAAAATAAAAACTGATTCCAATTTAATTGACCAATCGCCACCTTGTATTTTCAAGTGACCCAACTACAAAATAGATGGATGGCATATTATATGGTTATACCACCCCAAATTCTAACCGACTGTCACTCTTGAACGTAGACTACTTTGCACTCAAATATCTATGAAACCACTGATCAAATTGAACTTTGATGCCGATTGGGGTTGTCGTTCATTAGTATCGGGGGTCAAGTTACTTTCACTGATCCATCCGATTCATCCCATAAGTACTCCATAGAGAAACTTAGAGCATATATGCCCAAGGTTACTTCGAAAGGTGGCAGTGTGGCGATTAGTAATCGGCAGTACGTCTACACTCGAGATAACAGGGTTTTAAGTGACCAATGGTTTCCGAGTGTGCAAGGGATTTATTCCAACAGCTTAGATAGATAGATAGATAGATAGACTGAACATGTCCACAAGTGGTCAATAGAAAAATGACAAATGAGCCAGCCACTGACAGGCCTTATATACAACTAACTGACATAAAATGATAATAAAATAGACATTAAAGAAGACGAGTCAGCAGAAATAGGCCTGTGATGACAACTCAGGAGAGATGGGCAGGCACAGAGGGTAATTAAATGTGATAAGAGATTAATGGGAAGATTCACAGAGAATCCTTATCATAGCTCGATCACCAATGATACAATAATATAATTATTTGCTAACAATATCATAATATCCTTCTGATCATAGAACTTTCTGACTGATAATCTATTTTTTTTTTTTAAGGAAATTTTATTGAGCTGGTTTCAATGTTTTACATAGATAATCTCACAGACTCAAGGGAAAAATGTTAACTTTCAATGATACAATATAATTTTATAATAGTTTAAATTTTAACATTTATATAGCAGTTTGAACCGACGTAAATTACATAAAGTAGTCGGGTTCGGATACATTTTGGAGTTACTTGCTCCTGAATCAGAGTATAGACAGTGCAATATTTTTTTTGTTTTTTCTCAGTAGGCACCTCACGTCAGTGCAAGATTATCAGACAATATCTTTGTACAATATATGATTAATAAAAGCAGCAGGGTTACAGAGATCTTGACAATTTAGCATTGATTTTTTGTGTCGGGGTACATTGACATTCTTATCTCGACCTGGTTTTTCTAAGACCAGTTATCATTCTTCCTCAGATACGACTTTAAACTTACCCAGTTACCATTTCTAAGTCTTGAGTCAAGTTTATTCCAGATGAGAGGTCCCTGGTAGTGTGGACTTTTCTTAAATTTTTCATTCGTTGGTTTTTTTAGTTTCAAAACATAACCAGCCTGAAGTCTGGTTTCTTTAACAGTCTCCCTTTTGTCCACCAGGTGTTCCCTCATACTTGACATTATTCTTAGCAATGATATTTTGCTGCGTTTATCAAGTCTCTCTATATTACAAATTGAGCTGAGCTCTTCCGTACTACGAACATCGCTATTAACTACTAGTACCTGTCCATTTCTTAAATTCCAACTCTATGGAATAAAAAGCAGGTGAACAGAGCAGATATTCCATGTGACATGTATGACCAAGCTTTCCATCAAGACATTTGACAAGTGGTGGTGCGCATTTATTTCCATGAGTTGCTTTCATTGGACAACCAAAGTTGCTTAGAGAAACCGGTTTTCCCCGTATCCATGTATACGGTGATCAGCTGGCATTAGTGTAGCGTGGGAAAGAGTTGATAGTGTTCCAGCTGACAGTGATCTACACAAGTATTATGGCAGGACCTGAGCCAAGATACAAGGATGGATGGCTCTGTCATCCTGTTGGGCTTAATAGCATAGACACATACAGTCACAATTTGCCTGAACGGACGTCGGCGGTGCAGACAGCTTCTTCATGCATACAACTAAAAGATAAAACATGGTTATCATTCATTTTCATAAACTACTACTGTCTCGCTAAAGATGTAATTCCCATATTTATGTGTAAATAGGGTGTAATACTGACTTTAATTGTTCCTTAAGATTGACTTAAGACTCAATATCAAAGACTCCACAATCCATAGTCTTAAGCAAGTCCAAGTCTTAGGTATAGGCATGCATATTTATATATCGTTGAAATAAAGAGGAATCGTCGGTCTATTGGAAAGATGAAAATAGATGAAATGTTCATTCTTTTCAAAATGTTCTTCCCTTTGCATGTAATCACTTTTCAATTATAGATCAGTTAATGTTGTACCGAACAAAGCGTTGGTAGTTTGTGAAGGCGTTCTTGTAATATCAAATTATGGTGAAGCCTATGCAATGAACGTTTCTTTCCCACTTGGTTTTCCAGGTTTCGAGGAGAATTTCTGAGCTCGACATAATGGATAATTGGCAGAATAGCCTGATCCCGACACACCCATACTGTTGCCTTTCTAACCTTTGGTTCAATTGAGTGTCAGTTATAACTTTGTAATTATGACTCAAACTCGGCACAATGGAGAATGAGGGGATGCAATTGCAAGCATTGCAGCCCGAGATTTAGTGCCCAATGAGGGTCTTTATCCGACTACCTGATACTCTTAATTGCAAATCCTACTGACATTCAAACCAATGTAAAGCTGACTAGCCCATAGCCAGGCCATACAAGGGTTTAGCAGTAGGCCTAAAGGTAAATAGTAATATTTAATGTGGAACCGGTCTCTGGCACAGTGGTAGAGTGAAGGCTTCAAGACTGGGAGGTCCTGAGTGCGAGTCCCTCCAAGGACATTGGGGGCCTCTCACGACTAGGCTCTATTAGGGTGGGTGTATAAAGGTGTCTGACGGTGTCCAGCCTCGCTAGGACCCTGCTGAGACCAGGAGTCATGTGCTGCCAGCGAGGGGCAGCCTTTGCTGGTGATACTAAGCATGAGGTAGCGAGAATAGCAAGCTGGCCCTGTCATATGTCCCAAACCGAAATGGACCACTATACTGATAAGCAGATAGTACATTATTTACATGTAGATCTAGATATGATATTTAATCTGAATAATTAAATAACTACTTTAATACAAGGATTATTAGTACAAATATAATTATATCTATGCATATGTATTCACTTGAGAATATTAAAGCCTTTTCTGCAGTCATTAACCGAGGGGTGGAACAAATGCCAAACAGACAACTGTTGAATCCACCGAACATTCAACATTCCTCGTGTACATGAACATGACAGAGGTGGAAATTGAGAACTTTCTACTTTTATATTTAAATATATTCAAGTTAACTTTGGTTTCCATCCATTCTTGTTAAGAATATGAATAATAAGACAACCCTATGGTATTGGATATTCCTATCTTGCCAAATAGAATGGTCTTCCAACGCCTTCAAGCCAACATATTACTGCTTTTGCATTTAATAGATGGCTGGCTGGACACCCTCTGAGCGATGATGATCCCATAACCCGGGGACATGAAATATCTCCAGAATGATATTGAAAAAAGTATCTGTTTACACGCGAAGCTGTTCATACAATATCATTATTATATTGGGTTTCATTTCGGACGTGAACTTCTTGGATATTATAAATTCAATGATATTGGATTTCAATTCTGGATTACCCAGCCCCGACTAAGATCTGAAAAAGATAGTAGGAGGCATTGCACTATACACGATAAGATTGAGTCTTAAAGGCCTCGTAACTTGCTCCTAAAATTACGACTACGACGGCTTTATGATACGAGGATTGTGCATAAAGGGTAGGGGAGTAAGGAGTAGAGGGTGACTTTGCATCACCCTCCAATAGTATAATAGAATCGAAATAATTATTTCACCCACATCCAATACCTTATCACGAAATCGGGCACACTTGATATGCATATACTACCATAAATAAATCTTTAAATTTTAATGTGGTATACTTTCTCTTAAAGGTTTGTTAGGCAAGGATATATTTAATACACTGCCTTGAGATTTGGCAAATGCATTGATATGAATTAATGTGCTAAACTCCCCCAAAATGAGAATATTGCAACAAAGATATCCTAAATATCTTTGAAAAATATCAATTTTGCTCTTGTGACTCATTTTTCAGAAACACATCACATTCATTGAATTGAATTGAATTGAATTGAGAAATACTTTTATTTATCATAAAACAGTTACATGAGTATGTAGAGATGAGTAAATTGGGTATAATATGTATGTCCAGGTTTGTTAACTCCCAGTTCTTCCTACAGTTACCCTTTAGATAGAGATATATTTCTAATCTATTTATAAACAAATAGTGACTTTTTTGGACTCTGTGTATGGATGCACGGCGTCAATGATCATCTAAATCTAATCACCTTTCTCAACTCATTAATATGTTTTACCTTATACCCAAAATGGAAACAAGTTTACATGTATAATATTTGTGTCGTATTTGAATGATTGACTATTTGACTATGATTTAATTGCGTAATCAATTTGACTAGTGATTGTACAATTTCATGAATTAATTTGTATTACTATTATTTAATTATGTTTATATAGGCTGAAAATGTTGTACTTAGTACATGAGCTTATGAATAAAAAACAAACAAACAAACAAACAGGCGTTTCTACTTATAAAAAGTATATAACATAACATAACATTTCAGACAAGTTTTCATATGACTCAGGGTAGGCGTTAATTAGACTAGTGAAATCCGAGTAGTTATTAGACACATTGCTCGTACTTTGTGTTTAATTTAACCTTACTTTTATGGGTTACATTCCCCAAAAATAAGATATTTTGTTAGCAGCGTTGTAGAACAAGGCAGAACAATATCCTTACTCTTTGTACTTTGAGTAGGGGTACAGTGATGGTATAATAATTAGATGACAATAATACTTTCGGTAAGCTTGTAACAATACATATTTCTCGTACTATGTACTTAGTGCAAATCTTCTTGTTAAGGATTACATATGTAAGTATGAATATATTATTTTAGTGAAATAAATCAAAATATAGATGGTTTCGTTCGCGAATTACTTACAACCATCACAAATTATATCATCATTATCACATAGTTATTAAGGCAGGCAGCAGGAAGACCGTCACAGTGATGATGCTGGGAAATCTGTAATCAGCCAAATAATCTTTAAGAAAATGTATGATAGGAGTAATAAACAGCTGACATCCGTGGTATATGACAGGCGAAATTAAAGGTGGCTTCCTATTTGTAGTCTATTTGAACGCAGTAAGCTGAGGAGTAACTATCTCGATTTCCTGAATGTATTGTGAAGATAATTAATGGTCTAATATAACAAATGTTGCTCAGGAAAAAGTAGGAAAAGCCTCCAGAGGTCATTGAAGAACTTTCCAGCTCTCCATACTATTATCCAAGCTGTCTCTTGTTTTTCCCATGCCTTTCAAATGTAGGCTAAGGCTTTGAAAGAAGGAAATTGGTTTTGCGATCTGTCCACGCTGGAAGATTACTGACGACAGATTGTGTCAGAAGTTAGCAACAGTTCATCCTCATGATTTTAATGTGAATGCGTGACATTGCAACATAGAAAATCATTTAGCAAGTGTATTGATGCGTCACTTGACAAGCTTGAATTATTGTAAATGAAAATATGCAATATAACATTTAATTCCGTGAAAAACTAGTTATTTACTTAACATGTCTCTAATCAACGTTATCTCTGCCATGATTATCAATACCTGTTATTTTAAGTACTCTATCTCTGAATAATTTTAACAGGGGAACAACAAATACTCACTGTACAAAACATGCCCTTAAATACTGCCTTGTTAGAGATAGATAAGAATACAATGTTCTTTAATACTTTACTTTACTTTGTTTTAGATAGATGCTAAGATCTATCTACTGTCATATCCCCCCCCCCCCCCACGGCCCCCTTGGTGGAATGATCGTTGTCCACTCGGAACAAATTTGTTATTCAGACCCTAAGCTTTCATTTGATACCAAGAATGAAACTTTTGCACGAATTTGAAGTGAAAATCAACTTTTGCATTAGCCAGGAACCCCACTATTAGATTCATAAACATACTTATGAACGACAAACATATCTCTACAATACATACACTCCTGCTCTACTCAAAAACTAAACACTCCATCTACATCCAAATTATGCATCAAAATATAAATTCTATTGTAAGCGAGAAAAGTTATTCTATAAAATGATAGATTTGACATAAGTTTTGAGCAGCACCATAGCAAAAGGTTATTAGCAAATAAATAATATTATGTTGAATTGAATATTAATTAGGGTATATAATATTTGCTGATCTTTGCTTTAATGGATGAACCAGCGTTTGATGAAAAACAATAACAATTTTCTTTTTCAATTTTGACCTAAAATATGGTTAGGTAAAAACAAAAAGCCAATAAAAACATTACCAGACAAACCGATCAGTTTCTTCTTACTTACATAATATATAGCTTAATTGAGGCAGAAAAGCCCACGCAGCTCTATCACCGGAAATAAAAATAACCCAGAACTGTTTTCTTTACAAGGCCCAAACAAAATTCAATTCATTATACAACTGCATATACCTTTACGGAGACAGGGTCTATAAAATAACAGAATACACCAATTGAAGGCTCAATTAAACAATTCATAATAGATAGAAGGTACTCAAATTTGAATAAAACTCAAACTTAAGTTTTGAAAGTTATGAAAGTTTACCATGCAAGAAGTAAAATTATCTGAGGACTGCAAACGCTATTTTTGTAAATCTCCCTGTTATTGGTATTACCAAACTGTTTTGAATTAAACCTTTTATCTCTTAATGCTGGGCACACCGGAACACTAATCTGAGATGGGTATAACCCCTTGTGTCCAATTAAAAACGATAACATTATTTCAGTACATAAATTAGTCATTGTCAAAGCCCCCTTCACAAATTCCGTCTCCAGTGCGTACCAGTAACTGCGGGATGAAGTTCTGTCATTCTGCGCATGCGCAGTTCAGTTGACTCACCTAGCTATGCGGGCCAAACCGTGCACCCTCCACACAGGCTCCACACGGCCGCTGACCCCCTGCAGCCCGTACAACAACGCTTACTTCTTTTTGTTGATACACTGTTACGAAAGTTGCCATATACTAAAATCTAGTGGATAAAATGTCCTCTTGTTAAGCATGACCAATCTTAACATGTCATTTGATAATATTGGATAGCTGACATCATTATACAATCACTCAAATTCTGGGAGAAAAAGGAGAAAGTTAGAAGCCTATGGTTAATACATAAGGCTTCTGTGACCTTCCCACTTAGCTCATAGTTCAGGCCGTTTTCCGCCGCTCTTGGTATGGCGCTACTGTCAATTTGTAAAGTACCGTATTGTTTTGAGAGTTTGTTGACCCAATATTTTGATTTGTGAGGGCAAACCAGTATGGCAGCTCTATATGTTTAGAAGGATTAGTATGAAAGAAATGTGAGTCGTCTGTCTGATATATTGGAAAACTAAGACAATATTTCCCCATGCGCTTCTATAGGGAACAGTAGCCTAGATAGTAAACTGCATTTCTGAAATAATGTGACCACGAGGCTAGCATAACTGAGAGGAAGCAGAAATATGGTTTATGGAGTAGGACAATAACACTTAACATGTAATAAGACAATATGAGATACCAATAAAGAGGTAAAAAATAAGTTCAGGTATGAAGCAAGTTTCAAAGGTTACCTGGCCTTATTCAAAGCTGTAAACTGGGCGTGGCAGTAAATGCAGCTCCTAGTAAAGGGGGCGTGATCAATATATTTCCTGAAGGCTAAGCTGTTCTGGTCATCAAATCTTATGATAGAACCTCATGAGTAGGTATTATTAGCAATAGGATTGCATGGGTCAGAGCTTTTCCATGGCGGCACGAGTCCGATAGGGCGAGTGCTGTTATGTGAAAAGATATTATTTACAAAGAAAATCAACAGTTGACGGATCGGAAATATGACCGTCCTAACTTTATAATAGTCAGCCTAGAGACAGGCCGGGAGACATGTAGACCTGTTGTAACTTTTGGTCTGTATTTGATCGAATTATTTTGTAAAAACCTATTGTTACAGAACAATGAGACTTACAATAATTGTAGGCTAAACTATCCCCTTTCAGAATCTAGTTTCATTTAATAAATGATGTACGTAGGAGCTGAAGAGGCGGTGGAAACGACGGCCAAGGTTTTCGTGAATCAAAACTTCATTTCACCGGAAGTAGAACAAATGGTTGTTCCTACACACATGATTACACAATAAGATTACATTCCAGCGCATAGAAGCTGCAGTTAATGCTCCCTTCATCGTGGAGTAATCCTCCTTTCATTGTGGAGTAAAATTTCAATAGATTTGACCAACACATCCGACATATGGCAGTGATAAGTGACCAACATTCGGACAGGTCGGTCTGCACATCATTGATGAGCGACATGATGTTTGTAACGCAGCTGCCTCCTGGATGACATCATTATATAGGTGTATAGACGAAACCAGATATTTAGATTTTTTGTATATGGTCGAACAATCATGAATTATTGGTTTCTGTAATGACACCAAAGTACAAGTTTACCTAATCAATATCTTGAAAATCATAATACTCTCAACATGATTGTTCCATCTCAAATGATGAAAGTAGCTATAGTCTGAAACCTATATCTATTCACCAACTATCTATATCAGATTGGATGGATGGTGGAGGAGTGTGGGTTCTATGGGAGACACAGAACCTATATTCCTGCCTATAACTCAACATCCCTTAGTACATGATGTTTGTTACAATCAAAGCTTCTGTTGCATCATCTTCAAGGCAAAGCTGATCGAGGTGCTCAAAATGCAATCGAAGCTAAGATTATAATAAACAGAATGTCCGAAACATTTTAGAACTAATTTGCATGGAGTCCTCAAGCTTTCCGACATCATTGAGACGCTCCTGATGATCCTAACCCATCTTGATAACATTGAAGCAATGTAAATTTGTTCTAGGTTTCAGCCATTACAGATGTTGCCTCCTGTGTCACATGCATGTCTTGCTGCCAATCTCACCTCTCTCTCAGATGCTACTTTGGACATGAAGCGCTTTCGTTGTTTCTTTTTCCCATGAAAGTTGCAAAGCGACACAATATAAGCAATCTGCTTGCACTTGTTGATTAAATCAGGGTGAAAGTGCATGCAGAATTAATCCCAGTCAAAATGTTCCTGGCCTTTATTATCAGTCTGTTTGTGGTCTATTTTACTAATTTATAGTCATTCATGCACTCGCTGCTACTTATAATGCCTTCCCTGGCTGTTACAGAACTAATAACCAAGCCTTCCCTTAATTACGTCAGTGGCATTTGTACTTACTTTTAAGTGCATCTTCATAATTTAGATTGGCAGGTAGAAGACCTTTTTAAGGTGTCTATAGCAGGGAGTGACAGAAACTAGAAAGTTATTCAGGGAAATCCATGCAAATTAATTCAGAAATGCATAACGGAAAGCACACCAAGCCTCCCCAGGGACCCTTCAGCTGTAGCTAATCCCAGTCTAGCAGGTTGAGAAAACTTTAAGTTTTTGTAACTATCAAACCCCACACCTCAGATTTTATCACTTTACATGGATGATGTAAACTGATTACCAAAACGGCACAAGCCTTATAATGGCACTGGTTATCACCACTGCCAGAATTAGATGGCTATGGCTATTGATTGTAGTAGCTGTTGGTGGTGCATATTTTAGATCACATGTAACTATGACACGATGAAGTTAGGTATATACATGTATAACTAAATTATGTACCCATTATATATAGTAAGAACATATCGTTGCCACGCTGGCATCATTGAATTACTTTAGAAAGCTGGCGATAGGCCTAGTGGTATTCCAGAATTCCTAGTGGTATTCAATGTTTCGCCAGTGAATCTGAGGACATCATTAAAAGCTTAGATTATAACGAAGACTTATGGTAGTGGAGGCGTGTTTGGATACACTTAAGGTTTCTCTCCACTTTGAATATGTGATTTAAAAAATAATGGCTTGAATTCTTACTCATTCCCTCTTGTCTGGCCGGCCTTTTGCCGATGGAATAGATCTGAGAGAATGCTTGATTTGTGCCTTAGATACTTTGGAAGCCGCATGTGTGGTAGCAATGGCATTCACACTCGTTTTTTTGCGCTATATTCTCCCCATTGTATAACCTCTCATCTAATTATGATATTTCTTTTATTCCGGTGGCATAAAGGGAAGAAGCATTATTCACTCTGCATGGCATAAGACCACAAAATGGAATACATTAACTTAACCTATTTCCCTGACGGCAAAACATTTCTACCATTGATTTGGCCTTCTTCACTAGCCGTGCATCTTAAATGTCCGAATAAGCTGTTGCATTGAATCTAACATAAAGGCATACATTATCATGCTTTAAACGTAAATAGCGCCACCTAGGTGGTCAAGCTGTCGACCAACAAATAATACTTCTTCCGTGGCAGATACTTCTGACTTGAAATACTTTTTCAGTATGGTTTTCACTACTGAAATGGCCCACAGGCTTGGCATCTACCAGCCTAGAGCTTAGGTGCGAGAATAGGAGGTTAGATGACTTATGTCATCAGTTGGTGAGCAGTTGGTTCTGCTTCTGTACCCGATAGTAATTTGTCTAGGAGAGGACAGCATTCCAAGACGATGTGTTCATGATGGATGATGTGTTGATTATTTAGGCGTTTGCTTTCTTCTCATGAATATGCACGAACGAGAACCCAAAAACTCGTTGTGCAACAGGTTCTCATCACTAGCACATAAAGCGAACGCGATTAGAAAAGATTAATGAACAAAGAAGCCATTGGGAAACGGTACGATCGAACAGCAAAGGGTGGGCAATGAGCAGCAATGTGCAACAAAGCCTTGTAGGCCTCCAACCAATCACAGGCAGGAGGTCATCAGAAATGCTTAATGACGAGACTACAGAGTCATCTTTTTACATGACCGGTGTCATAGGCAACCGTCATGGTCTTGGCATCAAACAAGAGACATATGTTGCGGAATATTATATTTATGAATAAATTGTGGCATTTCTAAAATTCTAATGAGCTTTTTTATCTTCGATTATAATCATAAAAAATATGAGATGCAAAGCTTCATATTGTATTCAAAAAGCGTTCCACCAGACCTGCAATCAAAATGAAATATGGACTTGCTAAGTTTGTTCAATAATGTATTCATATCAATTCATTGAGGACCAAGAATGGTAGCAGCATTTTCTTGCGGTTAGGAAAAAGTTCGTGAGGGCAAGAGTAAGGAAAGGGTGGGAAAATGGAAAACTTTCTACGTTCTATCATTGAGTCCAGATCTCGTGTTGTATTGTCACTGCTACATCCCTGAGATGGAAGCATTGCATGTGGGCTATTGTCTGTGTGGCTCTTTTACTTATGCTCGCCAGAGGGAAGACTCTGAGAGACAGAGTCCTTCAACGGCCTCTGCAACAAGGAAATGAAGATAAATATAGTTTCTATTGGAAGCTTACAGGCTAGATATCCATATACGACTGAGAACACTGGTTTTGTTCCTCGATATTGAAAGAAACTATTGAGCGTATTACACTGACACTTCTTTTATTAGTCTCAATGCTAATTTACCAAAATACTACATTGTCATTGATATCTTCTTTAGTAATTCATGAAAACTCATGATATCAGTGCCATATGATTCATCTCATCCTGCTCGTTCATTCCAAATATACTTATCTGTACTTTTGATTAATATTTACACCTCGAAAATGTCAAAAATCCGTATTTTTCCTCATTTTTCTTATAGAAAAACTATTAACCATGTTATCTAACATGTAGCATATGTTCCAGACATTAAAAATTCAAATTATTTTGCTCCTACTGGATAGTCCTATATCTAAAACGTCTCCCCAATTGCTTTTTTAAAAAGGGACATGGTACGTGAGAATTTAAGAGAGGTCATTTTTAATGGGCCATGAAGAGCCCAACTACTGGTCGGATTTTGTTTGAATAAAGTTTAAGAATAAAGTTGATTTCTGTTTAATTTAATTTTGACCATTACCCAAGCTCCATGAATTTGAAAACAGCACACTTGAAAAAACTGGCATGGTCCAGCTTGGGTAATGTCACTTTTTGACCTGCCAGATAAACGAATTATCAATGGCATTTTCATGATGTTATATCTTTGACTACTGCTCTATACCATGACAAAGGATGCTGAGCAGTGTTCAACTTTAAACGTTCTGCTAAATAAACTGTTGCAAATATAAAATTGTGTTGAACGATTTATACATATCATATATATATTCATAGGGAATGTCACATATCCCCCGTGGTTTAATATTGTTCTTTTTCATTTCAGGTGGGTAACACGTATGACCAAGTATTTGACATATCTGGTAAGACTATGAATCACTATGGTGGCAGGATTTGCCCTCAAGGCCGATGGGATTGAATGTTATTATTGGATGATAAGGCTAATAGCATATCTGACCTTTCGGCGTTCTGGTCTTTCGTCCGAGGTTAGTAAGATATGGTGACAAAGTGAGCGGAAGATTTGCATGGACAGTCTGGTCCTATATTACAGGTCTGCTGTTTTGTTTTACTTATTTTTATAATTTTAGATGAGAAATCTAGACCAAACTTCTACTGCTGAAAGACTTACTGATTGAAACCAATCAAAGAACTAAATAGTGTTTCCGCAAAACCAGCCCGGGGACAAAAGCTTGCCATGGCTGAATTCGACCATAAGGAAAAGTCAACCACAGTAGAAAGGTCATTCCGTCACATCGATATTGGGAATTTATACACTAAACACGTTTGATCTCTGACCTTTTATCCTGGCAGATCGCGATGTAGTGTGGGGCGTGGGGTGGTGGGGGTGTGAAGTATACCTCAATGTCCAGTGAAAAAATGTCAGTCAATATTATGTACTTCATAATTACAGATAAAAAGCTATATGCTATAAATATTTCCTTGAAACGATGACTGCACCATCGAAGTGCCCGGATCTTTGTATCTACGACCTCACTGTTCCTTTATATGTGGCCTAACCCCCATGCTATATAGCTCCGTCATTCACTGATATCATTTGCTGTATGTATTTGGTGTTTGGTTTCCTCAGTGTTGACTTCCTTGTTGACTTCTGTGGCCCTAATGGTACTCCCTATGTGGAAATGGCTATGATTAAACATTTAACCCTTGTCCTTTCATGGAGAAATCCGTTACAACTACACGATATCAGATGGCTCAGTGACAATATTTCTTATCTCCCTAGTCGAACAGTTTTAGTTACTTTTCACAAGTGACAAGTGGGTGATTTGTGAAGCTAATAATTATGTGTCGCTTACTAACTCAAAATATACATATCATATAAAGAAAATGTATATTGTACAATATTTCCTAATAAATATATACTTAAAGTTAGTTACAAATGAGTATAATTTTTAAAAACAGATTATATTTGGAATTCATAATATATTTCATACATCTAAACTAGTCTAAAAAAACAGTACATTACATCACTACACTTTTAAGTTTTTTGTTCCAATTTTTTCCCCTACACTTTTAACTTAATCGTTTTGACATTATTTTTTTTCAGGACTACTCAGAATAGTATGGATGTATTATGTATTACATAAAGGAACGTTTTATTGACAAAAATTACATTAAAATCGTTGAACATTGGTATATAGAATGGCGCTGATTATACGTTTTGTAAATTATTTATACATTGGGCCTTGATTGTTTAGTACTTACGATATTCCATAGTTTTGAGCATCTTCTTTCCACTTTTTTATTATTTGTGAAATGGGAGATTTTTAATGAAAGGTGTAAACTTAGATAGCTAAGCGACGAGTGAATAGAGTCGGCTGTGAGGAGAGAGTGACACTAGTTCAACATAATACTTCATATATTATACATTAACCTTTAATTAGAGCCCTATCGGAATAATCCCGGCGTAATGAAACAGTTTGCTCTGAAGTAACCTTGTTGGCGCGACACAAAGACAATGATTTATTAAAACTGAATTCTTCAGGGTTATTTCCTCCATATTGCGAAAAATGCTGTTGACTGCCTGACTGTGGTCTGAATAGAAGAGAGAGAGAGAGTGACCAGTGTGTGGGTGGGTGAGTGTAAGGGGTAGTATGTAGTGTTATATCATATCATGACGTAACAATGATTAACCACAGTATCATTAACACTCTAAATCATCATTAACTCTTATTACTCCTTATCAGATTAATTAATCACAGTATTGTGCAAGTCTACTATAAGGATCAGATAACATCAGAGTCCATATATTAACCAATCACCTAGCTACTACCACGACTATGAGTCTACAATGCATGTATGTTTCTACTATAATAACAATATGTCAGTCGGATCCCGGGATCAAAGCCTCCGGATTCTTTTCTTTTTCTCCTACTTCAGTTGATTTATATCATTCTCAATACTCGAGTTATACTCTTGTTATAACAGGGGTATGGCCAAGGGGAGTGGCGGTAGCAATGAGTTGGCATAATGTCCTATATAGATTAATCAGTGGGCGGATAAATGAATTGTTCAGAATAAAATACATTCGCTATGAATCGATGAGCTTGAATTAATACAATGACATTTTTCCTCTTATGCATTTTGCCTGAGGGACAATTAATAAAATGAAGTGCAAATATTCTCGGTCGCATCAAGGAGGTTCTTTAATAATGATGTGCCATTTTAAAATAAACCCTCGGGACATGTCTGAGAACTGTCTCATGCCTATGACGCCGTTCCTGTTCGACTAAATTAACATTTATATCCAAAATTAATAGGTGTATTCCCCTTATATCACGCCAAGCTTCGTATCGCAAACCTACTTCCCTTCTTTTCCTTTAACCTTGGTAAGAATACCTATAGTTCCCTTCATCACAAGTCACAGAACTACCTTCGGCAATATGCGAGGAAGCCACAAATATAGGCCCCTATCTAATAGATCTATTCTCCCTTTGAAGCTATGGCATTCATAATTGTATAAATGATGTCAACCTAGTATCTTATCATAGTATCTTTCTCCGTGGGCGTAGTACACGATTTCAAAGTCAAAGACTGGCAAAGCATAACGGAGAAGTGCGACATTTAGCTAACATGTTCTGAGTATAGAGAACAGTAATATTCTCCTTGTAGTTTACTGTCAGTGTCGCTAATCACTAAGCAATAGTCTCACAGGTATACAATAAAAGCAACAAGTGAATAGTTGGATTAAAAGTTAAAACATTTTCAGCTGAAAATTAATGTATGTGTACGAAGACCGGAGCATACTGGAAGGCCTGACATTTACTTTTCAGATATATGCCTCCTTTTTTAATCATTATCACTAAGGACAGAGGCTTGACATTTGTGGAGAAATAGATTTTATCTATACGTCTTGACATGAGTATAGTTATCGAGTAGTACATAGTTATATATATATATGTTTAACTAACAAGTTGGTTACATGAGTAACTATAATTTGAGTAAATAAGATAAAAGCCCTTTGTTTATGAATGTAATGAATAACAATGTAGGTGAGGGCGGGCGGGTTACCCAAAATGGATGTCTTTACCCTTTTTTATTATTAAGCTGCTGGAGAACGAGTCTCCGAGTCTCCGAGTATCCTGGCGGATGCGCTAACGGTTATGCAAATTAGCCAGCTTCTTCCTAGGCTAATGAACCCCCATTGGCTGAATCCAATGGAGGGCCAATGCTTTTAGGTACATCTAAATAATGTCTGGTTTCAGTTACCTATCTATAGTCTGTTGCTAAGATAATTCTAAATGACTGTATGCCCTATTTTGGTCATGCATATAAATAGTTGTAAGATTTAATTGGTTGTTCTTGTAACCAATATAAGTAGACCATACCACCCAGAGATTGCATACATTTGCAGATCCTGTTTAGAAAACACTTGCTTGGTCCAACTGGAAACAAAAACTACAAAACCAACTAACCAACCGCGACTGCAACACAACCCCGTTCACTACAACTCATTACAAAACATAATGCCCAAGATTGATTAAGAAGCATTCACCAGTCGAAACCCACTAAATCTTAATATGTGATATAACACTACTAGGACATAGGTTTAGGAGGGTAAACACACTTTTAAAATGTGGATTTTTACTTTATATTGTATAACAATGTGGGCAATATATATGCCCTTCCTTCATGTGATGGGTATATTGAGAGGGAATTACATAATTATTATACACCATCGTATACATGTTATAGAGGCATACACTGTTTTACTAAATCCGATTTCAGGGAAATCAGAAACAGTTTTGGTTTACTGAAAGTTCAGCAAAAGAGAACTAATACAGCTTGTCGGAAATCTACAGACAAATTGTAAAAGTTGAGTTTAACCGAAAATTCAGTTAAACCGAGTTCGGGTTAAGCGGAACACAATGTAGTTATGTAATAGGATTACATTATTTACTATAGTTCAAATAAACCGTCGGGATTGCTCTACCAAAATCCTAACGCCAATATGCAGTTCAAGTCTGAGAAGTATGCCCACATCTTGCCAGGGATTCTCTGAAATTCAATAAAATTGTATTAAAGGCCAGCCACTCTGAATTTAACCCCTACTCAACTTTCTCCTCTCCAGACTATCCGCGTGGCGGTACAAGGTAACCAATAAATTTACACGGCACTCTCTGACACCAATTACCTTGCTCCTCCAAGTCAAGTGCATGCCTTTGCTCTTTGATAGCAGTGTAATGCTTTGGTTGACACCATAGCTACTGATCAACCAGTCTCGATGCCTCTCATGCTCTGGTCGAAGCCGACGAACCTATCCAATCAAGTTTATCCGCCCTGGAGAAGCCGCCACCCCCAGTTTAGTCCAGCCTGCTGTATCTATAGCAACATTTGCCTGATAGTGCCCTGGGGTTGAGATACTAATCAGACTGAAACTCAGAGTAGTTTGTGTCTTTTACAGAAGCCATAATAGCAACCTGACCTTTGAAAATACATCATCCAAGTTATGATGGTCTATGACATATCAGTATATCCTGCATAAATGGAATCTATAATATTGACGGCGGAACAAACATCTATAAATAGTCGTGACTCTGTCATTACATCAAAAGTTTTGTCTAGGCGGTAGTTTAGAGAAACTTTAGATGAGAATTCACGGACGAATTATATATAGCTCTCTTGTCTCAGATTTTAAAGAAAGAAAGATAGATAATGAAATTTATAGGAGCTGTATCTTTAAACAGTTTCAATCTATCTGTCACATCTCTATTATAAAAATCAATAATATCTCAATTAAACTTTCATGATAACGATACGTTGAGTCTGGAGACATGTTAAATGGCTTCCATTTCATCCGATATCATATACCCAGGTAAGTTACCTGAGACCGTTAATGAATCGATGTAATGACTTCCATCAGTAACGTCACATTGCGGCCATGACAAGGGCCACGACCATGTAATTCTTTCTGGGCTATCCATGCATTCTAATGGTTTTGCTTTTATAATGAGCCACTAATAACTTCGTATGATTACAAACTACTGGGACTTTAGTATACTGCTTATGACTGATTCTATGCAATTCATAACATAGGAATGATTTATATTGTTATATATGAATCTAATATCATATGTTTAAGGTTGAGTATGTTGATGGTACGAAGGTATGGCATGGCATATATATATATAAATCTTTCGGATTTGACCAATTAACACTCAGATGCATCTGATGAAACTGGTGGCACCTGACCACTAATGCTAATTAGACAAATATGACTTAGAGTACTTCCGACTTATGCTGGGGGCACATATTTACGATTTCAAGGCCAATTTGTCACCTACGTTTCCGTGGTGCACAAGTCGTGTAGGTTCACGACTAATCGTGGGGCTTGATTTGGGGGCACACGTGCACTTTTTTCTCAGTCGTCGCAAGTACATGATAAAAAAATATTTTTTCGAAATCACCATATAATTTGAGGTGAATCAAATTGTACTACCTAGACTCATGATCTCAATCCAAATCATGCTTCAAATCCAATGTGTGCGGGTAAAAACAAGCCGATTTCAGCTAAAACCATCATGATCTGAGCCCACGATTTGTCTTAGAACATGAAATCGTATGATTTGCAAAATCGTGAATATGTGTCCGCCGCTTTAGATATACCGCTCCCGGAACTCATTTACCTGGAGTAGAGACAATATTCCCATATGAGTGGACATGTTATCTGGCCTTACACAATGCTGCCCATGCTCACCATTCCTATTATTCTGGTAGCTGAGGAAGTCATACAATACAGTGTGATGGATGACGGGGTAATATTGATTTCCGCAATGCAGTTACCCTCTATAGGGGTGTCCTTCTACACAGCTCTACTGTATGCTAACATATTGTAATCATCTCTGATTTACCATAAATTATCTTTTTTAAACCACCTCATAAAACCCAATTCAATTAAGTTCCCTGAGGACTACAAAAAGGATGCGAAGGATGCAAGGCCTCTCGACCGTATACAAATAGGTGACTTGCAATACCAATCTTGAAGACATTATGGTGTTCAGTACAGGCATCCTGAGTCATACATTATCTGGGTTACTTTTATTTCACGCTATTTTATTGGCTCAAATGTGCCAAGAAGAACATTAGGAAGCAGAGGATGTGGGCTACCACTGCTGTCTGTAATTCGTTGATGGGACAGTTAGCAACACGTTTGTATCCGGTGCTAGCAAATTTAAACTCATCCTATGATACACTGCATTCATTGTATATTCGGAACAAACACAAATCTAACGCCTATATTGCTTCTTGAGGGTGATTGGGCCGCCTACGTATAGCTGGGAGTACTTCATAAACCACAGGTCTGCTAGTGACGGCGTTGAATAGCATGTACCTATATGCCATTACTGAACTTTAACTCTACCAGGAAGCCATATGTCACATAGTTACAGTTTATCGGTACTCTAAAGGGCCTAGTCCACTAAGCCGATTCTCATGCAATTCTCACAAAATCTAGTGTAAAAGAGTCCTCTGCGGCGCAAAATCGCATGAAAATTTGCTTAGTGGACTAGGCTCTTTACGTCTAAGTAAATGTTGAAAAAGAGGTCCTGTTGATATATCTTATATTGAAATATATGTGAACGATTGGGGATTGACCCCACCTAATATTATTGTCTTGTATCTGAATTTTAAATCAATGATGACAGCACTTTACAGTGCAATATAAGAGAGTTTCATGGCTTTCAATCTCAATTAAAATATCTTTCGCATTATATATTATATATAGTTTCGCATTATATATTATATAATAGGATATTTACCGGATACCTTCAGATATAGAGATCTATGTTGTTAAACGTGTTATTAATACTAATGTCTTTGTATTATTGTTTTTATATAACTGTTTCGCTGGACAATTGATAATTTCACCAGTGCCTTTGTAGAATATACAAATTAAGGAGGGTCCATTCTGAATTACCTTTGGCAAATCGTATCATATGACATAACACTCGAAGATGATCTCACTGAAAGACCTTTATGTAATTTTAATCCAATCCTTTCTTTTATGCATCACAATACTATCACTATTGCAATGGGATTACTTACTAATCAGACAGTAATTTCATTATTCATGACCATTATGCCCAAGGGATACTAAACAGTCCATTGCACCGTATTATTGACCATCCTGTTTCAACATCAACATGTAGAATTGAATTTAGGCTAGCAGTAAATCACTGCAGCGAAATGTTATTTATGACCGAGATGGTACATCACCGAAGCCATCAGTGCTAAGAGCCTATCACTTAGAATCCTGTTCTCATCTGATTCATTCTTTCATTCTATTTTATAGTTCCATGGTGCGGGGTCATAACTTCCTTTCAGACCATTGACTTTATGGTAGATAGCGGGAGTGCATTCCAATGACTTCATTCTGGGAGTACATAATAAAAATGTGGCCCCCTGATACAGGTTTGCTTAGGGCAAATAGATCTGATTGCTTCAGCTTCTCTGGTTTTTCTCTGAAGCCGGAGATATGGCTGCAAGATGACCCCCTCTGACTAGCAGTTCGTATAATTTTGCGAACTTCTTGATTAAGTAGGATTTTGTCAATTTGTTTTATTACCGATGAAGGATTAGCTTTATTGGCAACACAGACTTCTTTATGAAAACATCAATGTTTCGATTAACTTCATGGGTACTTCCAGGGAAACTTGATGGCCGCTCTATTCCAAGTGGCTTTACAGTATGCGTGAGTTATCTGAAATTGATGAATGATGAATGAATGATGCAGGAGAAATATCATCACATAAGATTTGCATAATAGCAAAGAATTGGCCAAATCTTAAACTTAATATTGTATCCACAGTGCCTTCCACTCTATATTTATGTATCACTATCGTTGTGCGATGGAGTGAAGAGATAGCACACATACCCATGCATGGCTTCAAGAATTAAGTAAATCACACTTCAACCGATACAAAATTATAATATATTTTTCCTCAATTTCAAATAGATAGGCCTAGGGAAACTGTACGCATACATTATATTAAATATTCATAATAACTTCTAATGAAATTTGATAGTTGCTGAAATCACCATGACAACTCGTTCTGAACTGATTAAAATTTATAAGAGTTATATCCTTTTTTATTGATGAAACATCCCTTATTTCTTTAAATTCCAGTAATAAAGATTCTGTCTCTTTGGTTGATTGAAAAGTAACTCCGAATCTGTTGCTATATTGTGACACTGAGGTTAGACCATTGCCATCTTCCCATATGTCAGTCTCCAAAAGAAATACTTATGTCTTCGTTATTCGATGATATATGATGATGAGACAGTTGGCCATCCATTCATCATCATGATATGACTTATTGCTATGGCTCACCACTTTTAGTTTTATTCTCTACCCCTCTTGGGGAGGGAGTTTTTCCACTATACTTTTTCTCACTTTTACTTCCACTTCCTATAGGGCTGGTACAACCTTCGACCCCCTGATTGAATCGAGTAGGCCTACTTGGACTCACCCTTTGACCTCTGACTGGCCCTTAATGTACTTCCTGCCTATACAATTTCATCTCTCAAATAGGCATATGATGTAAATATATAAAATCTTTTCAATCTCACACTTCCCTAATACAACAAAGGTGTAAACCAAACAAAACTATCCAAACAAAATCAGTAGCGGTAAGCTGCAATGTTTACATTAATGGTATGGTTAATGATCCTCCTCTGGCAAGGATACTTAGACTTAACCCACTCACAGACCACTTGGTTCCTGTGGTATCATTCCCAAAATAAACAGGCAGGAACCTTGAACATTCTTACCCTACTTAAATATGTTTTTCATGAATCTCATTTCTCAACAATGGAACTTTGTTAAACAAATGCCAATTCCACAAAAGAAAACAGAAACAACAGAAATGACCATGACCTTCTGAATATCATTTTGTGCGCAAAATCTACTCCTCACACTTTGTTTTCTTGGCAGATTGGCCTGTCACTGGCCTGGCCTTGGATCTCATCCCCTGCTTACTGAATGCCAATCATTATGTAACACTGGGGCTGTCCCTTTCTCTGTGAGGGCTCTTTGCTCTTTTACAACGGGATTTCTGACCCACTATATAATAATCCATAATGCTGACACAGTAGCTCTAAACGTCATTAGTCTACATTCACCTGATTTTATTACCACTTCAGTAACAATTTACTTAGTAAAGTATGGGTCTTTTTCACTCTAGGAATTCATTACATATTGCTGTGTAAAACATTTTGCTTGGAATTCAAGATTAGAGTGCTAAGTAATACAGTTCCACATACTCATGACCTGGACGTATTGAAATCAGCTTGAAAGTCTGATTTGACTGCATGAAGTTGACCCTACGAAAGTAGCATACTGTGTTATCTAAGTGTTAATTAAGTGTTGAGTTGGGAAAATCCTGTATTTTCTTTTCCATTAATTGCTGGCGTGACATAACAGTATGTATACATGAATAACTTGTTTGTTTATGAAGTCCATGAAGTTGCTGTTATTGCTGTCAATTATTGTTGCATTATATTACACAATAGTCTTAGAAACTGTCACGTCCTATTGGTTACACAGTGAGAGTTTTAATCTTGCCTACCAAAATGGAAAGTCCAAGTTTTAGAACTATTTAGAAGAATGCACTCTACAGATCAAGGTGCCCATATAGGTGGTTCAACTAACATGTCTCTATGCCGGGTATGGTACACTGTATCTAATACTAATACTAATAATGTTATGTCCACGACCTCCTAGAAGCAATCACAATGGTTGTAATGCGGTGCTACTATGTAATTGATAAATACCAAGGGCCATTTTTGTACATGAGAAAAATTATTCATATCATGAAATCTACTTATCACAAGTATCATCACCATTTCAGAGAAAAGAATTCTCATTCTCAAATTCTCGATTGGCTAGTTGCTGTATTATCGCTCAGAAACGAGCAGACAATGAACATCATTAAGATTAGGATAGGATATTGATATCGCATGCTTGAAGGCACCTCCTTAAAAGACACACATTTAAGGATACGCAGCATGACCTAAAAACACAATATCGGCTGGTGCAACAGCAAAGTGTTAAGGATATTTTAAGGACATGATTTTCCCTTAATGATACCTCATGCAACAGGCCCCTGGCCAGGCCGCCTTTAGTTAGCTTCCACTTCCAATTCTTTTATAAGCATATATAGTACAGGCATTTTAGGTAGATTTTAGGCCAAACCCGGAATAAAATATTGTAATAAGACAAAAATGACCAAGGGACATAGCGGGAAGCTGTATCGTCCCGCGGTGGAGGTATCCAACCAAGGGTGCGTAGCTAATAACAGTTGCAGAATATTGATAAATCCAGTCCTATAAGTCATAATATGAGTACATTTGGTAAGATTATATTTGTCACAATAGCTTAGAATGCAGCTTTAACTGCATGAAGTTGATCCCACCAAAGTATCATATTGTGCTAGTTACGTCGTGGAAGAACACATTGAAATAAGCTTAAATGTCTGTTTATAACTGCATGAAGTTGACCTCATGAATGTAACATAGTGTGCTAGTTACGTCTTGGAAGGACACATTGAAATAATCTTAAAAGTTTGGGCTAACTGCATGAAGTTGCGCCATGAAAGTAGTATATTGCGCTAGTGACTTTTTGCAAGAACACATTGAAATAAGCTTAAAAGTCTGGTTTAACTGCATGAAGTTGCCCCATGAAAGTAGCATATTGTGCTAGTGACTTTTTGCTAGAACACATTGAAATAATCTTAAAAGTTTGGGCTAACTGCATGAAGTTGCCCCATGAAAGTAGCATATTGTGCTGGTGACTTCTTGCTAGAACACAGAAATAAGCTTAAAAGTATAGTTTAACTAAATGAAGTTGCCCCATGAAAGTAGCATACTGTGCTAGTGACTTCTTGCTAGAAGACATTGAAATAAGCTTAAAAGTCTGGTTTAACTGCATGAAGTTGATTCCACGAAAGTAGTATATTGTGTTAGTTAGGGTTTGACTTACTGAGAATTGAATAAATGGATAAAATTTCTCCCTTGAACTTCTTATCACTTCTCGGTAATAATAATGTCTGAACCAAAGTCTGAAAAACCACCTACTAAGTAAAGATTTGGATGAATGGGAATTTACTTTGACATTGTTACTGCAGTTTTGTAGTGTAGCCTCTGCGTCTTTATTAGCATATTAGTGAAACCCGTGAGCAAATAGTAGTAGAGCCAGAAGGTTTATGGGGTAAACAAACAGGTGTTAGTGTTAGATCTATCGCATGGAGTTAACAATGGTGGGCTAAGAAGACTGCATGGGTCCGGGGATTTTTCTGGTAGTTATAAGAATAGATTTGACAAACCTTAGGCGTCGGCATAGAAACTATTTTAAACTATACATGATCTAAACAGCCCAGCTTGCTGCGATATAAGGGAAATATCTGAACACACATAAAAGCCAATAACTTGCAGGAATTTAATCAATGGGGTCACTTGGATGGACCGCAGACTGAATGAGGTCTGAAGTCCCAAAGCTGATCTATTCTAGCCTAGCATACTGATCAAGGAAACAATAACCATGTTGTTTCTATTACAATGTGGTTCAGTCATGAGGGAATTAAAAGACAAAAAAACAACTAAATGGCCTGGTTTTGTTAGATAGAATCCAATTATGGCTGGCTGGGCGGCAATATGAAACTCTTCGCTTCAATAGATCAATAGATCATTATTAGTATGAATTCTATGGATTGAAGTGAATTATGTGCATCTTTGACGTAATATGAATAAGAATGTTTTATATTTTCTATATATATACCAGTCATTGTTTCATTATTTGAATAATCTTTGTGCATTCTATTATATTATGTTACCCTGTGAAGCTAAATTATTAATACCCCTAATTAGTTCCAATAGTGCATGTATTGCCCCTGAGCCTAAAATAGATTTCTCCTGCAAGAACATCTGGATGTAAGTTTTGATTCTCATTCTGGCGATAATAACATATGTTTACTGTGAGACTAAGAAGGATATTCTTAGTTTGGCTTATTTATAATAGAAGAGCACAACAGAAGACGGTAGGCTCCGCACAGCACATCCGTCTGTACTGAACAAATAGGATAATATATAAGAGCAGATACTAATATTATGAGATACCAACCAGATGAGATCGTATGTCAATCCCATGCCTGATTACACATACTCAGGAGATTCGGATACCAATTGACGGACCACTGAGGTGTTATTATGAAACCGAAGTCTGCCGCATAATACTAATCAAAGCCTATATCCAGCCCAAATTTCGTTGTCAATTTCCCTGTCTTTTCGTCCCCATAAACAAGTACAAAGGCCAATGCCATGTCACTGATAGCCTATCGCAGGGCCTTTCAGAGGGACATTTGACGTCACCATGGTTCTTGAATTGAGTTATTGCAAGATGCAATGTGAGGGATAGCGTCTGGAACAGGTTCATGTGGCAATAACAAGACATAATATCTGGTTTCCTTACTAGCTTGGGAGCACAAGTATCCTGGATTCGAATCCCATAAGCGACTTGGTAAAGTGTCATTTCACCTCCCAACCAGTGCACTCCAACTGGGCCGTCAAAGGCCGACTATGCGTATAGCTTTCCCCTCCTGGCTTACGTATTAGGAAAACTGGATAACATCAGGATAATACAGGACTGCTTATTATCTCATACATATACACAGAATGAAAAGGTATCAAACTGGTAATGAGTGTGCGGTACACATAGATATGTCACCCCTGATATGATTAACACATTGAAACAACATATTATATATATATAGGGTTTCGATGTTGTGAATGAATCTGGTCAATTATTTCCATATATGTTATGTAATGTTAATTTAATTTTGCCTTAAAGGATTATAACTTTAATGTGCAGGTGATAATATCTCAAACGTTTTTCTCTGAATTAATAACCATATTTTGTGAGTATAAATTTGTGTTAATTATACAAAATTCTGATAAAATAACATTGTCCATCAGGTTCATAATGTATCTGATACATATACACGTAGTATACACTTTTAATTCTCGAATTCTGCACGGTGGCAAACACACGATTCACTCTACAGGTTAATGGAAATAAGATGATGATTGTTAATTATAAACGATATATTCGTCATTTCTCATATGAAGTCATCTTATGTAACACAATCATAGAAAATATATTGAAAGGTTGCCCATAACACCGCATTTAAGTACGCAGCCATCGGCTTTGTGTGGTATTACCACGTGCAGAGTTGTCCTGTAGTTGCCAGTGCACCGTGCAGAGCTCTTGTACATGCGATAAGTGATCTTAATACATGTCCGCGTAGTGTTTTGAAAGGGTTCATTTCCATGATTCAAAAGATGACCTACAATGGTCACTGTTCAGTGGATACTTCCCCGTCACCTTGGTTTAAGAAGATGTTAGTCTACTCCTCATAGCTCCTCATCGAATATGAGATATGTCTCAACGGTGAAACCATGCATGAGAGAGGTGGAACCTATATAGGATTACCGGAAAACTGGAACCAATACTATGAATAGTTGATTGATTATGTTCATTCAATAGGATATAGGTTTGAATGGTAGGGCAAGGTATACCTGAAAGGGTACAATAAGAAGCAGCCATGCCTCTGATGGGGATTAGTTTCTTCATGCAGCAAGTGACCCCTCATAGTGAATAGAAGTCATGACAAGTGTCATTGACACTGACACTGACTCACAGACTGCTGATTAGATCCGTGACTTGAAGCTGTCAAATACTGGATGGGAACATAGTAGCACCGGATTACATACCATTGTCATTGCTTCTACGAGGTCGTGGACACAACAGATATTAAGATAGAGGACAGGAGGAAAGCCAAGAGAGGCATGAGAGAAATTCTTCCAAGAAAAACTGGCAGTGAGACGGATTATATATTATGTGAATCTGCTTCATGCCCACATATATATGTTTATCTCCCAGGGTCTGCCTCTCAATACTTCATTGTAATATCTATACAATTTGGTAGAAGCTGGGGCATTACAGTTTCCGTTGCATGTATGGCTGTTCTTCTGGTGCAATTATAGAATTGATTGCCCGGTAAGAGTGGAAAATCCCTAGCAACTGTTCTGCTTTCTTAAACTCGGCACACAGCTGAATCCTTGAAGTTCGTGATGCGCTAGTATTTATACTGGGCAGTCAATTAGCTTCAGCTGTTGCTTTCGCTCAACATCTAGGCCTTATTACCCTACTGTTTCTTGAAAAACCTTTAATGGATCATTAATAAGCAGACTTAAACAAACTTTCCTCTTTTTAATTAGCTTCAGGTTACGAAAATCACACACTCAGACAATCTCACTCGTACTCAGATTGAAGTATGAATCTAATGCAATTGTTAAAGTTCATTGACTGATTTCTCATATCAGCATGCTGCTAAAAGACAGGTAGATACTTTAATGATTGGGAAAACCTACACAGATCCTTTACTATCTGTATGACAGAGGCATATTAAATAACTTTCTGTGTTTTGTGGATTTAGTTTTATACTTCACGAACAAGACATCCCTGTCAGTTTAAAATATAATTAATTGTACACGATAATGACTAGAAAGGTTGGAACAATTACTTCTCATCACAGCTTAGGCTTCCATCAAAACATATTGACAAGCCTTTTTCCTTTAAATTGAAATTAACGGCATCTATGAAAGGTGGGTCCTAGAAGTGATGATTTAACATTAGGTTTTACCTACCTAGGGTCCGTTAGGACACTGTTTAACTTAACACAACCTTATTAACCAAATTATGATGATCTTGAGTTTCGGATATTGGGGTTGTCATTTCACATTTCAGATTACATTTTACATTTCCATGACAACGAAAGCAACCGATTGCAATTCAATTTAATTCATTTCAACATATCATTTATTTGTACCTAAAAGCGTTGTAAGAATATGAGCCACATGTCTGAAATGTGACTTCCAGGTATTTTACCTGACATTGAAACAATCCATTGTAGCATCGCTCAACTATAGAGGGCTTGGGTTGAAAGTTGGAGTACATGTCTACTTCATCAATCTATCATAACTCCATACTCTAATTTACACAACCCAAATAACAAGCACTAGAGGGGGCGTGGACTATTGTTTGTACCTGATGTAATGACGGCGGCAACCAAATGACCACCAATACAGAACAGCCCGACTATGTAAATGGCACAAACCAGGCTGGGTCCTTAACTCTTATGAGGAACCAGGGTCAATCAGTGCGAACAATCGAGATTTGGCACCACACACCATGTAATAAATACTTGTTACAATAGAGCTTTATTTATAGGAGAATAAATTGCTATAGTGGATGGCCACAATACTAGATGTCACGAATGTGTCACTTCTGATTGGAACCTATATTCTCTGCAGTCGAAAGCACAGCCGCGTACCATGAAGCTAGAATTATGAATCTTCGGTGTGGCCAAGGCAGCGGCCTATAGACTTAAAGTCCTCGGTTTTAAATATCTGTTCATGATAGTTTTGAGTTCAAACCGAATTAAAGAGTTATTCTTAATTAAAAGACAAGACAAAGCTAATGTTGGCCATGAGTTTTTATTCAAAAATTTCAAAATGTTTGATTAGTACTTTTTGTGACAGGTCAACGGGAAATGTAATCTGTTTATGTACTTGTCAATTGCAACCCCCACCCCTCCCACCCCCGGGGATATGAGGAAATATCCTGGGCAAGAATTGTTTGTAAATCCCCGAACCCATATGAGGCACATTCTTTAAATCCTGTCCTTGATACAGCAGTAAACTAATGGAAATCCCCGCCTGGGTGGGGGCATATTTTCTGTGACATCCCCTACCATTCCCCCTTACCCCCGGGGACGGGGTTGAGGGGTGCAATTGACAAGTGAATAGCTGGGGAATCGCAGAATGTATTCTCATGATTTTGTTCCAGTAAATGGATAAAGGATTAATTAGGCTAAGTTGAAAGAGTGAGTATAAGTGAGTAAAAGCCATGTATTTTAACAAGAGGTCCACATATTTATTCTCTTGTACAAGCTAATTATGAAGCTTTGTTGTTGCAATAGGAAGGTTATGTTGGTTCGTGAACGCACAATTGTCACTGGGCAAGGGAATAAGTGATAATTAGACAGAACTGAACGAAAGGTTAGAACTACAAGTGTGATTCAAAGGCTCGAGTTTACACTTAATTTTGTATCCAACAAGCGGCCACAGGTCACGCGTTGGATGCAAAATTAAGTGTAAACAAGAGCCATTGAATTACACAAGTAGTTCTTAACCTTGAGTACAGTTCTTTCTTCATTCTATGACTTAAATGGAAATAACAGAAAATCGTCATTCTTACGCTTGTAATAGGCAGGCAGAAGCAGTTCACAACAGCCATGTTTTTCTTAATGTGCCTCACTGCTGAGTAAGCTCATCTCTGATTGGTCTGACGTCATCAATGATGGGGATATAGACCAATCACAGATGGGCTTACATTGCATCTCTTTATACAAGCATACAGAAATGCACAAACTATTAAATGGACGTATTCTTCCCGCTCAAAGTGACCAGTCAGACCCCTCGTCGGCAGTAGCCACCAGTTATGGTCAGCGTGAATATTTCCTATGTTTAGTGATGTAAGTGATGACGAAATTACTATTTTTTCTATGGAAACATGTCAACTAATTTTAATTTATATAATTTCCTATATAAATACCGAATCTCAGTTGCAGAAGTTGATTTTTAGCTGAGTTATAGCATATTCTGTGATTACCGATGCAATGATGCATATGGGTCAGATTTTCAGAAAATGTACAATTCGCCTTCACCAATCTTCTCAAATAACCCTACTTTAAGACACAAATCAGGTTCAAAATACAGTTCAACATAACCAAACCCATTTTCAAGCTAACTGTGGTTGCCTGAAATTCAACAAATACTTCCAACGAGAAGAGGTACGTATATATGTATATCCTCCGTTTCATAGAATCCATGCCCATTTTAAGGTGTGGGGGGGGGGGGGGGAGATCTGAGAAATAACTATTATTCTTAATGAATATTTTAATAAATCCAGTGACGTGTAACTGCAGAGGTTATGGCTGATGGAAGATTCACGCATCATGAGTAATATATGCAGGGAGCTGACCAGTTGACATTGCCTCACTCAAAGCGCATTTGATGGGACGAAAATTGATTTTTGGTTAATTCATTTAATAAGACTGCTCTCTTGATTCTTTCCATTGTGTCGTAGACCTGATGTCGTTTACTTGAACTTTCAATTATTTGTGAGGGTCTTTTGTATTACCTTTTAACCAGGTGCAACAAATAAAGTGGCCTTTGTCATCCCTGTTTACAGGGTTCAGGCAAGAAAATGATAACAAAAGATAAGAAGTAGTGCAAATGATAATGCAGTGACAGTTGCCTGGGCAGAGGAGACAAGAAGTGGCTTGAAGAATCAAAATGTCATTGAAGCGAATTATGTAATAATTCTATTTTTTTAATTTTAAAGCTTATATTTCAACTGGGTTTTCGGACATTCCCGGGTGAGGTTTTTCAGTCGCCCTAGTTCCACAAACAAACAGCATACAGCCCAAAGTAGGGAAATAATGGATTATACAAGTATTTTGGATAATGGATTATACAATTTTCAATAGATCTATATTAGTCATTTCCTAAAAAAAAACCATAAACAGGGATTTTATTACCCTGGCGGTACATACACGACAAAGTTTGTTAACCAGGGAGTTAACCGATATATATTGGGGTTGCTTGTGTTATTGAAGAAGATTCATAATGGCATCGCAGAAAAACAATGTGCATATTTGTACTTTTGAAATCTAATGATGGTTCATTTCGCTTCATTATGGCATTATGTGCTTTTCCAGATGTAGTATGAGTGCTACAAGGGTGATATCACCTGTTGGGGAAAAGAATTGATTTTCTGCCAGTATTCTAAAGGGATCTATGAATTAAACATTTCCCATCCGAGCAAATCATCCACCATGATCCAGACACTATGTTTTTGCTTATATTTAGTTTCCTTGCCCTCCATTCTAGTTTTTGCCACCCTTTCTGCCGGCAAATTAAGCGGCACAAACCACGGCGGGCTTAAACAGTTCATCTCACACGATGTGTTGGTCAAATTGATTTCTCACAGTCTCAAAAACCGACCCAGACATCCAATTCGCAGTTTAGAATTCTTTTATCAATACTCGGGGCGAGGAAATTCCCACCACCTGCCAATCGCCTTATTCTAGGTATTTGGACTCCGAGGTGGACGACGTTAAAGTTTTCTCTGTGATTTGATGGGAATGTGACCGTTAACTCTCGGGGAAACAGTATGAATGAACACTGGATCCCTTCAGTAAGGAATGTATTAAACCTTTTCATCCAGTTGAAGCTATTTCAATGAAGCAAGATCTGACGGTTTTTCTATAAGTGTGTTCGGAACGAGTAAAATCAGTTGATGATTTTCCCTTTCCAATTGATTTTTGGGCTGGGTTGTGGAATCACGTTTACATAAAGGGTGTTGGAATCCCTATCTCACCTATATATATGTTAAGCTTAACGCGAGACAATTTTGCTACAATTTTAATATTGAATGATAAAAGATCTTACATGTCTGGACATACTGATAATTTCTTTCCTTAACCACGAACTAACAAACTGAAATTAAATTTTAGTGAAATTAGAAAGTCTGCCCATTGTGCCCATGTACATGCGGAACGCCTTTTCAACTTCCTATTTTTGAATTATTAAATATTTATTAGAGAGGACAAAGCTGGAACAGAGTGAATGGTAGAGGTGGTGTGTTTACTACTTAATACTTAATTATCTTAAAATAGAAAGGAAAACATAGACGCGGATAGAGAGGAGTGGGGAGAAGAAATGAAAAAGAGAGAGTGGGAAGAGTATAGAGGATAATATGTGGTTGAGAGAGAGACTGTGGGTGAGTGATTAAGAAGAGAGGGAGAGAGGGGGAGAGAAAAAAGACATTCATGTATAAAAAAAGAAATTCCAAAAGGAAATCAAAGTAATAGGGCAACAGAAATGGTCTCCTGAAGGCAGGCTATATTGGTCATAATTATGGATATCCCATCCCCGCCTTCTGCAGACATGGTCTAAAAGAGAATGAGACGGAAAAAGAGAGAAGTACAGTGTGGAGACTCTATATATATCTGGAGCAGTTATCTGTCTAATGAATATTGAAGAAGGGACATTAGTTATTTCCTGCTGTCTAATGGGACTGCGTCTGGCTTCCCATCACGAATCACAAAGAGAGGTGGTCATTGGTCAAATAAGGTCATACTATAGTGGCTACAGAGGTGGAATGAGTGTGTGTATGGGCATCATGACCCTTGCTCCTGCCCCTGAATCTATCAATATGGCGCTGCCAGATGCCCACTAGATATCAGGTCCAATATATTATCTTAAATGTATTTTCAATTTATTTAACACTTTTTCTTATCCCATCAACATGGTTACATTATATAGAGGCTCTGTGATGATGTTAAAAGTTATGTGCAACTATATTTATTATAGAATACGGCTAATGGATGGAGCACGGTGAACATTTTCCCCAAATGATGAATGGGCAGCAACTATTTGCCCCAACTCATTTGTCTTTATTATGAGTGTCATTGTATTTATTCAACAGTAACTGAGACACAAGTATTTTTCATTTTCCGACAAGGAAAGGGGGAACACATCTCTGCGCTTATATTCCAAACAGAACTTTTGATACATTTCTCTTCATTCTCATGTACTCAATCAGGGCTAAACTACTATATATACGCTGTGGTAGGGTTGGAACCCACGCGCCCGAAGAGATATCTGAATCGTGACCAATCTTTATTTGTTCGATATCAACATTTTACAAATAGATAGTGTACATCTGAATTCTGTACATGCCTAAAGTTATGACTATTTAATTAATTACTGTTATATCAACCCCTGAAGAAGGATCAAAGACACCCGAAATGTCGAGTAACTAAATAAAACAGTCTATTCAACTTCAAGTCTCCTTCTCTGAAACCAACCACGCAAAATCCAAAGGCATAAGTCAGTTAGTAGTAAAACCACCCATCCAATTAATTAGGATGCTTTCACACGTTTCACTCTCCGGATATATACTTTGTGCTTTTGTTGTTATTACCAATCAACCATTCGACGTGATATGAAAGTGCACCGAATCTGATTAAAAGTTGCTGTCAATGTTCTCAAGCCCAGTATATTATATTTTTATTTCCATATTTGATATCTTCTTGTGTTTTTGATCTCAGGCCTTTAAGAGGCCTGAGATCATATGAGTCACTACTAAATGTGCCAATCATTCTTCATCTGATAATATTTGTAGCTGTATGTAAGGTGTTAGAGCTTAGATATGACATCAGGGGAGCATGCCATATCTAACTCACTGATCAGTGATACATTTCGCACTTAGATGTTATGCCAACACCTCAGCCCCTTCACCCCCCTCCCTCCCCCCACCTTCCCGCCTCACCCTCTGTCCTCCACCTGGACAGCCCACCCCCAACACAGAAGGGGGTAACCCCGGTTAGCCCATGTTACCCCCACTCCCACCCCAGCTGCAACCACCATCACCTCCTCCTTCACTGGTGCTACTCTGCCCAACCCCCTCTCTCTCCTCATATTTCTCAGCTGTTTATCTGCCCAGTCCTCCCCTTGGGTGTATATGCAAATTACATTGGCATCTTCTCCTCCTATACCATTGATTTCCGTATTGCATTTTATTTATGTATTTAAATTAAGCCTCCTTCTAATCTGCTATGAATGCACATTAATAATGTCTAACTAAATTCAAATGACCTCACGCTCTCCGCCTGGACAACAAGTTAATAAATTGACATCGGACACAAGTAATTCAGCCTGAGAATCGTTTCCATGATTGGGAACGCCAGGTATATAAATTAAGTTGACACTAATTGTAAAGTTAAATAGATAAACCAAACTTAACTTGATAATTTCTTAACTTAGTACTTGTTATATTCTGTTGTGATGACATGTTTCGATGGTTCGACCTATCCATCATTAGGACTTAGTTAGCTAGATTCTATCCATAATATTTTCTTTTTTTACTAATAGTAACCAAAAAATTAATATCTCAAAGAAAAGGTAAATTCAATTCAGCCCTTCCTGTATGACGCTTAATTAATTGATCATTATGGGTTCTCACTAATTAAAGATATTCAGTAGGATGGGTGTACTGTGCAAGGAAAGATAGATACTGATGTTTGGCATTGGCAAATTTCATCAAGAAAACGATGATATCGAATCATTGCAGACAGCCACACTTAATCAAGTTTACTCATAGTCTGCATTATGATTTTAAGGGAGAATGAGAAGCTACGGTAAACATTCCCTGTCCAGATGCTGGCATTTTCGGTGGCCATGTCTATCTTCAAATTGGGTTTCCTATTGCCATTTCCGTGCAATGCTTAGTCAAATATAATATCAATAATGTAACCTGCGATTCGCTATGGGAGATAAGTTGTGAAAGGCTATCACTTATGCCCACCCAACCCCCACCCCTGTGAGAAATTGTTGGAACAAAATGTGTAGTAGCACATTAACTCAAATCAATGATGAGTGTCTGGATTTCTATAATGGCAGGTTAGGAAGAATAGCTATGGTGCGTGTGTGTATTATGACGTCCCATAGGATCATGTCCTTATTTGGTCTTACTGTGAACACTTTAAATCCAGCAATAGCGGATGTATACTTAAGGATTTCTGTGCCATAAAGTTATAGAAATAGAAATTCGTTTAAGTACATCGAAACTATCTCTGCAAGGACCATATGGCTGGTACACACAAGAAACACTGTTTTGTATGCTACTTAAATTAATGATATAGTCTCTTCCCTGAGGCTATCAGTATCTCTAATAGATAGTAAAGAAGAGAAGAAAAATTATAATGTATACTGTGTAATTAGGAAGCCACACTTATAGAGATAATACTTTACTCTTGAATGTTTATTGTAAAGATGCTCAGCAAAGACATAGAGTAGCAAGCATTGGTCCTTTTAAGGAGGTTTTATGATTATGCACTTTAGAAAGGGAAAATGTTGTGTATCCTAGCCTTCGTTTTGAATAATACCTTATACGCTATTTTACCTCATTATGCAACCACCTCCTATTTTGGCAATTGTTAATCTCTGCTTGCTAATTGCTATAAATGGTAGATTTCTATTCTATGTATTGTAAATATTCAAACGCAATTGATAAACTGTTGCTTAACGAATACGATAATGTCAGTCATTTATATTGCTCACGTCCATGTCATCATGTATCCTGGCGGCTTTATAATTATCACGCGTGTGATATCCGGATATTTTTATTTTGAATCGCCAATGTTTTTCCTTGCTATAATTTGGTCTGCCCAATTTCCTGACGTCAACCTGCTTGCATGTAAGGCCACATTTCCCCTAATTGCTCTCTTTATCTACATTGTACACCAACTTAATAATGTGGTTAATTAATGCATATTAAGTCCATCCATTAATGTCCATGTTGCGTTGTCACAGGTGGGGATGTGAATACATGTGTAATGAGATGTATTATTATAAGCATACTTCCTAAAGGGATGAAGAAGAAAAAGAAGAAGAAGAAGAAATAATATCATTACCGCGTAACCAAAATCCCAACATGTTGAGATAATACAAATTTAATGTTTTAAATATGCTTTGGCTTTGACCAACATCACAAACTAAGTTAAAATTCTGAAAATATATTACTTAAAATCACCAAGTCCAAAGTCAACCTCTCTTTTCAAATTGCCTTTAACTCTTGCAGAAGAGTTTTGAATCGGGTAAGCAGACCACGGAGCTGTCCAAGCCTGGTTTGTGATACGTCCCTTGAGTACACAACTTTCAAAGAAGGATACTCCCCTTGGGAGCAGCGTCTTACACGCAAACAGTGAGAAACAGGCCCTTTTATGCGATCAGGATTCCAAGGCAATTAGAGTCAAATAGTCCCTCGTTAATGAAGGGATGGAGCTAGATTCAGGAATTTCTCCCGGTAAAAACATATCTGATTCCAGAAAGTATAAAGCCTCCTTCTTATCTGTCACTGATCATCTTCCTTCTCCCTTTTATTGGAGCGCTTCCTCATCCAAAGGCCGTTGCCTTTTTCACTGAAGAAGCGGTCGTTAGATTTCTCTGCACGCCTCTATAAGCTATGCAGTTTGTAAGTCTACCTACAGCATCCAATACCGCATGGGTGTTGCTGAATCAACCCATTCTAATTCCATTGTCAGTATGTACACAGGAACAACCCTGATCCATTAGCATAATTTGAATGCATGCAAACTAGGCTAGGAAGAGGTGCTAAATCCCTGAAATGAATTTATGGTCCCCTGCCCGACCATACCGTCAGGCAAGGCATATATGTGGGTTCAATTCCATTAGTTACCCGTTTTCCAAACTGACCCTTTGAGCAATTTCATACCATAAGGCGATCGTTTATATGTTATGAATACACAGTATGCGAGTGAAACGGGGTTACATTCCTGCAGTAGTCAGTGACTATATACAAAACAATTTCACCGCTTGTTTAACCATCTGCCGACATAGGTAATCAGATGATAAATGTTATTTGTACATCCATATATGAGGACGTTATCGATTTAGAACTACCTCCTCGTCTAGGCTGCAAAGGGTCAGAGAGATGCTGGCGATGTTTATGTAAGGCTAAAAGGGGCTATTCTCTATCCTCGGGGTAGGAGAGGATTTGAACAGCCAGGCAGCTGTATGAGTGGTTTGGTCCGAGTGCCTGTCTGAAAGTTGTAGCCACAGACGTTGTTCTCACACTCCAGACAATGCCATACAAGAAGGATGGATAGTCAAGAGCTAATAGTAACTTATTATGTATTCTTTTGCCTGTCACACTCGAGGGACTCGCGTAAATAATAAAACATACTTCCTTTTCACTTGAGGTACTAATGTAGTTGTGATTGGCAACGCGACAGACTCACAAATATGATTTGAAGTCAAAGGGCAGCAGCTGAAGATATTCCTCCATGCTCCCTGCCATAAGAAAGGATTACTTCCCGGTCAATACAACGTCTATATAGATGCGAAAGTTCCTACAGTTAAGGCTAGCTGTTATGTTCAAGTCTGTTACATGTACATATTTAATTAACTCCATTCATAACGTTAATTAGCTGGAAGTAATTTTGACAAACTGAGCATTACTTCTTAGCCATATAAATCCCTTTATTTGTTCCGACCAGAAAAATTGTCATATATCCCGAGACCGATTCTATATTTACCTTGTTGGGATTTAGTTTCCAGACAGAGCTTGGTCCTTCCCGCCAGACTGTCTATTAGCCTGGGGGCGGTTCTCATGTTTTGGAATATAGAAAACCTAAGTGGCCCTCACATAGAGACAAGAACCTCAAATATCTATTCTGTCAGGATTTTACATTACTCTTTGAAGCAGAGTTGTGCCTGTTGGTCGTTTGTGGTTTCCTTCCTGAGGGTTAGGCAAGGCCTGGGGAAATTGCCCAATCTCTGTACTACGCTTGGTAGCTATGTGGGCAGAAATTGACTAAATTTCCACCCTCTCTTCTTTTGTCTTCCATCCACAATGAAGTACAAAGTCAACAAAGTCGGTCCTCAGAGTATTCAAAGAGTTTATGTCTAACCTTTCAGACTAATTGGATCTTTCTCGATGCTCTCCTCTTGATATACTATAATGTAATGGCAGCGTCATTGAATGGCTACTAATTTTGCGCAGTTCCCGAAAGTAAAGAATGTAGAATAGTGTTATCAGTAAATTGGAAAGTATAGACTTGTAAATTTGAAGAATGCTTCTCACGGTTCAGATGGCTCTCAGAATCAGCTTAATGTAAGCAGAATACTTTCCTCGGTGCGTTATTAATTATTAATTTTGTGTGACAATAACACTGACATAAAAGTGAGAATCACTCACATCACTTATCTTAAACTTCATTCCCCTGAAGAAAAGTCCTCACATCCTCCTGCTGATCATGTTTCATGAATTTTCATTATACATACCCACTCTATATAAAAATTGGGATACATTGCATGCGTATACTACTGAGTGGTATACGCAATCCCGAGACCTGATCCGGCGGAACTATCTTGGGAAAAAGTCCATAATATGGCTTTAAAATGTTCCTTTTGAGATTACTTTAAGATAATGATAAATCAGTTAACTAAGTCGGTGGTTTCAGTCGTTTAAGTTATCACACTCGTTGCTGCACGACTCGTTCAATATTCACACTGACACACTGTTAACCTGTATATAACTTAATTTTAATTCAACTTAACCAAACATGTTTCCTGTGCAAAACACTCTGATATGTCTTCTCCTTGCGTTATATTGTGTCAAATACAAATAGAATGATAAAATATATGCTCTCCTGCCTCGGCTTAATAGCTGATGGCAATATCCTGTACACAATCCGATCCCAAAATAGTGTTGGCTTCCATATTTATTAAGTAGGAAATTGTGTTCACCAGTATCCGGTTGTATTTTCCACATCACCTTTTAGGGTCGTGTTAGGTATGAGCGTTCATGGGATGCACATTGGCAATGCCCATTATGCTCTCTATCAGGATGGGCAGTCACGGGAGTCCATGTATTCAAAATATTGCCATGTAGGTATAAGTGAACACTGTATAGAAACATTGTAGAACCAACCACCGAGCTTATATACAATGGGGTTAAGAATTCATGGGTAAGGGACTTCCACAAAGTTCACCACCATTTAGAACAATCTACGCTAATACTTGCCAGATAGCTAGCTGGTGTGATTTATGATAATATTATGTTGCAGCAACATCTTCACGATCTATCCCAAGAAGACCCCGGTGTTATCATAACGATAAATATGAGACCTATTGGATTTATTATCATATTTTATTATATTACTACCAGAATGATACCTGTAGTTAGTAAGAATAAATTGCACTTGCACAACAAGCATCTTATATATTCTATATAATTATTTTCAGGACTTTGTCCACCATATAAAAATAAAGAGATAGTAGTGTGTTAACCACATAGACCAAACCATAAAGCTTCACTTAGAATTAATACCATATATAATAATTGTTTTCTTGTAGTAATACTTATTTATGTAAGGCATGGTAGCAATGATTAAAGCTACTTTTTACTGACATATTAACGTAAACGCCGAGTCACTAGAATATTAACACTACTTTGCCGACCAAGAAAGAATCAATCTAAAAAAAGGAGGAGGAACCAAGATCGGCTGGGCTTAAGCCATGGCAATAATGGATGCTTCATCAAAGGTATACGCCTATAGATATTGGATAGTGACTTGTTTTTGTTGTTACAGGCGAAGCCATCTTTCATTGATATCAGCCGTTCATCAACGGTCTGTTATAAGGATATGTAACCTTCATATTCATTTCGATAACAGGAAGATGACCTGATATCTGTCATCGGTTTAAGAATAAGGACGCTGGACTCACGAATAATATCCTCAGCGTATGTCGAAAAGTATTCTTTGCCACAATAGAAAGATTGCCTTTGGCATTGCATGGCTTAAAAGAAGAGATAATAGTTATTTCTCGTGCACGCTATCTCGTGCATTTTATTTATTTCCATTTCAATCATATATGTGTCCTACAAAATAGCTAGTATCTTCTTACTGGTGAGGTGTTGGAAGAAGACATAAAGAAGACCGGCAGAATGTCTGAGGACGGCTCACTACTTGACGGTTTAATCCCTGTCCCCCCACCAGTATATGCAGTCATAATATTTGTATAGTGATGCATAGCAAACTAATCTCGGTCGTGAGATGAGGTTATGTATGTCCCTCAAATAAGCGGCTGTCAGTACAATCTCCTCTAACATTTAAACTGGTATGTTAATAGGGTTGTATCCATGGCATTAATATCGTTGTATCTGCCAAGCCTGTTCATCCAAACTACACCTCATTTCGCTTCATTCGGCCATATGATAATTATTATCAATGAACATTACACGGAAATGTTGTCAGTTGCCGAGGATCATGTACTTCCATTGTTCTAATAATAATATAATTATATAGTTAGATTGGTAATATTTTAATTTTGACCCTTTCAATTCCAATGCCAAAAGGCAGGACTGTCTTTAAAGTTATTTTCTCAACCACATCGATCAAAATTTCTTTCTTTGTTCTTTTGCTGACATGTGTAGTTTTTCCTATTAATTGTGCATACTAAAAGTCTTATCTAGTCTATATTTCACATCGAGTTTTCATGTTAATACTGCAGTTATTATTACTTCCATCATCAAGCTACTTCCTGATCAGTCCGATAACTCATATAACCAAACATAATGCATCGAATTGTGGAGAAATATCTTTAATAATCCAATTCTAAGAATCCATTTACAGCAAGAAGGCTCTATGGGGGATGCTTTAGGCACATCGGTTCTTATCAGTCAATTTAGGTTTTGATGCATAACTCTATCTCACCATGCCCTTAACCAATGTCCCATCCGACACTCTTGGGTGACAGTGCAGTGTGAGGTCACTCACTTTCCCGAATAGACTGAAGGTGTCAGCGAGTTATTTTACCTACTTGACACCTTCTTCTCCAAGTTCTCTGTAAGGCTCTGATTCCCCTGCAACAGTAACGTGTAGATGGGCTTTCCTTTCACTTGACCTTGTGCATATCTACTGCCTGACTCCGGTTTACTGATACATTGGATGGGCTGGGTTCTAGATCTCAAGTTGGAAAGTAGATACATGCTGTACGATTTGAAACATCAATCCATAGCGCTGTGAGAGCTGACGATACTGCTTGTTAAAGGAAAAAAGAACATTTTACATAGAGCCCTTTGCATGACTCTATTAAGGAACTGCCTAGAGAACATTTCATTGTAAACGATAGAGCCCTTTATATGTGTATATAATACAATACAGGCCCGCCCCTGCTGGTTTTTTGTTTCTTTATTTTATCTTTAATTAATAGTGGAGTTTTTGTATATACACCAGAATTTAGACTTTAATTTGCAAGGATATCAGGGACTTAGAGTAAATGTGTGTGATAGTTGTACCTGTAATTGGGTATTAGCAAATGGGTGGTCACTTCCTTTCCTATAATTCACCAGCTGTTCTTTATTTTTACATTGTCGCCATGTTACCATTGTCCAATTATTAAAGTGGCTGAGATAATTATATTCGGATGTTCTCCACCCTCAATATTTCACAAGCCCCTCAATATTTGGTAATATCGAAACGGAAACAACTCCAAATACTCTAGGACATGTTAAAAACAAGTGTTTATGAGTCAGGACGACACATTACAGAAAAGTTCATCAATGGCCAAAGTTAACTATTATTAAGGAAAGTCGGCTATTATTAAGAACTATCACGGTTCAATTAAATTTTAAGTATGTATGCCAACTTGTTCCAGATGAAGACTATAGCTTGTATAAGAGAGGACACTACATTTTCTTTGCAATACAATTTACAATTTTCCAAATGTATAAAAGATATATTTAGTCCATTTCATATTCGAATAAGAGAAGAATTAAAAGAACCTTCATTTCACCTGGCATGTTTAGTAGATGGTAGAGCATCATGGCTTCAATGAGATGCTCGGCTTTTTTATTTGCCCTAGTGTGATTTACACAAGTTTGGTGATTCTGACAACCTCCCGAAAAAAGCCTCAAAACCATTAGAAAAAGAATTAGAAAAAGTTCCACTAGACAGTTTGTTATTGTCATTTTAAAGTTATCATTAAAGATCGACGGATGGGGCTGGGAAATTGGTCCCCATACGGTAAGATGACGGATTATAAATTGATAACTCAATGACATTCAAAACTCTTTGCTAATTGATGTGTGCCCTCCAAAGGGAACCTGATAATTGCTAGATGCTTTGTAGTTGAAGACAACTTATACAATTTGATTACATGCGTCTGCTGTGGAGACACTTTGATAAATAGCGTTAGAAAAATGTTCGACTCTGTATGCCTCAAAGTGACAATAAAGATTTAGGTAGGCTTGAAAAATGTTCAACTATAGGTTGAAGACCTGGATTTAATTCCAGAATGTATCCGCCTTTTGCCCAACTATGGAACAAATACAAAATATGTTATATTATTATTTTTATCATCATGATTATTCTTTATCTTATATACTAGCATATAACGACGAAGTTTCTTTAGGCTAATTTTGAACTGAGCTGATATATATTATGATGGGATTAAGTATACGCCCATGCAGTATGAGAGATGAAATAAATGGGGTGCAATGAAATATTCACATTGAACACGTACCATATGAACGCGTTTGAATGTGTGTTACTTTTAGCTATAAGATACCTTATGGAGATTTAAGGTTTTTAAAAAAACCAAAGGTTTACATTCAAATATTTCTCTTTTCTAATATGGCATGTGATGGCATATGATAAATAAATAATATAGTGAATGAAACGGCGCCTCAGAGCATTCTCTATGCATGTTTCTTTTGTGATTCGCTGTCGTGCTAGGTTCTTTCATTTAAACCTTTGGACATATCGCATATTAATGTACGTTATTTAATAGCAACATCCAGTTCTATGATAACAACAAAAGACACGTAAAAGATACTTCTTATCTAAACGAAATAGACTTATCTGAACGGAGCCCGACCAAACCCAAACTATTCTTTTCAACAAAAGACTTCAGGAAAAACCTGAAATTATCTCTCGGCCGAAAACCTAGAAATGCAAAAGACCGATCCGACTTGGCATCCATTATGCACATTTACTAATCCGTTCAACTTGTTTTGTCATCTTGATTCTGGCAGTCAGATGAATGGCTGTCTACGTGGCAAAAGGGCGCACATACTTCTTTCATCTGTTGACTGTTCCATTTATGAGAATGATTGATCTGGCGAATACACAGAGCTTTGATTTTGACCGAGACAATAGCGTATAGGCTAAGTTCAAAAGGCTTTCTAATGTTATGCATACAGCGGAGTTTCTCAATTGCACCTAGGCCACAACCATTTTGTTCTTTCTTTGATCTGAAGAACTAAATGTTGATGCCACAAGAACTAAAGAATGAAATGTATTTCTTAACCATTTTCGTGAGTTATAAAGTGGAGGATTTCTTTTAGGTTGTGTCTGATTATCTTTCTATAAAATAGGAAACAAGAACTAAATTCCTCCATGATTCCTTACGGTTGATCGCATATATCAACATCTCCGTTCGATTACATTTTGAGGATCTGACAGGATGTGACTTAGAAATTTATATCAGTTATGCATCAGTATTCTTTTATTCATTATTCATTATTATTCATCGACTCCATTTCACACACACTCCGGTGGCATGTTCTTGGGTATATGGGCCGACGGACGCTTTCATATTTCGCGAAATTATTGTTTTTGCAAGAACCCGAATGATTAAATTTTACAAGACTTACATGAAAAATGACCGCCGATAAGGGGCTATCATTAGATTATACGCCGTAAGTTCATCCATCATCATAAAGCTAGCAAGTGAGAGATTGATGCCAAAGACAGCCTTCAGGATGTCTTTCCATTCTTCGTATTGGATCAGTATTGAACGCAATTAGTATAATAGATTACAGTACGATATGGATGTGCTATCCCTAACCTTGATATAATTAGTTCTCGTAGTTCCCATATATCCAATAATCCTAGATGGATCTGAGATTGTTAATGAATGATTTTTACTTGGTTGAGAAGGTAATAACTCCCGTCCTTTGCTTTGCCAGATTGGATATGCTCGTGCTGACGTATAGCAGATGAATTACGAAATGCATTATACATTTATTTGAGTCTTTTTCATATATTCTGGATTTAGAGTAATCCAAGGCAAAGAAATGGGGATCGGTATGTGCCAGTATGATTATGTTTAGCCCAGGTGTTAGGACTGTATGGTATAACCTTGGATATATCCCCAATAGGCTTCCGAAATATAAAAATACGCCACCCATCCTGGGGAAGGTGATATTACTTAGGGTTGCTTATTAAAGTCTGATCTTTCAATCATACAGAGTGGGGAAAGGTGTGTCAGCATATTTAATATGCGCAGATTGGCCATTGTCAGAGCAACCCTAACCAACTATAGTGATTAATGAAGACTCGTTGGTCTTACAAAGGACCAATCTTTGCGATAGAAACCTCAAGTTAAGCAGGTATATGGATTTCTACAAATGTATTGCTCAATGTCCTATCTGTACACATGTTAATTTGTCCTTGGGATATGTTGAGTTTTTGTTTGCTCTGGATTACATTTGGGCGTAAGCGGAGAATATTATCATGAAAATTGATATACCATGCAAGGTCACAATATCCATTCGACGAATTGGACATTTTTCCATTGGAAACCTAGAAGCACAGGTGATGATGCCTGTAACTAGCCATGTATGCATAAGCATTATATCATTTTGCATCCTTGGAAAGTACTGTCCAAATCTTTGATTAGCAGATATTTCCATAGGTTTACTTCCACCTCGTCGTCTCCGAATAGATCTATGCATTATGAAAAAAGTCCCTAGAAAGGGAAAAATCATTAATTAGTAGGGGCGGATCCAGGGGGGGAGGGGGAGGGGGACGTGCCCTCCCCTAGGCCCCAGCCCATAAAAGAAATTTGAAGCAAAACTTTGATAGTTCCAATGCAAAACAAATCAAAAGATCCCTCATATATATATATATATATATATATATATATATATATATATATATATATTATATTTTACCCAATACTTTGCAACAGCATCCCCATGAATTAGAACTTGATCTTTAAAAAATATATGTTAAATGGGATTTCCAATTGTGTTCCTGACAGAATGTATACTAGCTGAATAGCTTTGAAGCCTGAGTCACCTCACCAAATCATGTTGTCCAAAAACATTTGGACTAAGATGCAGTGTGTCCAGTACTAGGCCTGCTATAATATTAGATAAGCATTGGTTTTTTTATTGATCTTGTTTCTACTGGGTTAGACACTTCCCATGGGGGTGGGATTTTCTAGCGAGCCCAGCTTATGCTTTGAAATTCGGTAAACAGATTACAAGTCAGTTGGTAGTTAGAATAGGAAATTGCTAGGAAAATAAAAAATATTGAACAATTAAGAATAGGCTAAATCACTATCTGGACTGTGAGCCTGATGTTAATTATAATCAGTAAGTTTCATTTACTAAATGGAATAGTTACTTGAAGGATAATCACTTTCGGCAAGTGTGACCTTTAAGTGCTAAACCATTATCATAGCAGTAGGAGTGATATATATATTTAGGACAGCATAGTATCAACAGTTATAATGGTAGGGAGTTATCACTATCAAGGAGTGTGACCCTACAAAAGCAGTAAAGTTGGCAGTAATAGACTACTCACAAATATACAGTTTAGACTTAGATATGAAATACACTAAGTCAAATGAAGAGTAAATATGGAAGAACAGCTACTACCATAACATTGAGGCAATGAAAAAAGAGTTGAAAACCAAAATAATTAGATTTTAATTAAGGGTGGATAACAGCCAAGCTTTCTGCATTGACTTAAAGGTTTCCACAGTGGCTATATTTCTAATTGTGGGGTTTACCTCATTCCAAGTTTTGGCAGTTTTTATTATAACAGATCTTGTACCAGTTTGGGTTCTACATCTATGGGTGGCTAGTATAGGAGCATTATTTGCTCTAGTATTTCTCTCTTTATTGTTGTCGCCATAGTTTTGTAATTTTGATCTTAGGTAACCAGTAATTTGTAGGTGGTAGATTCTACGATGATAGAGGAGGGGTATAGATAATTCTCTGTGAATTGTAATGCTCATATCACAATGATTTTCTTTTAATTTCACAAGTATGAAATTCTGTCCTAGTCTACTTAAACATATTGCACTGTTGACATGTCAATAAACCTATTATACATAGCCCCTCAATTTATAACAAACCATATAATATTTTATTCCAATAGTCTTTCCTAATCTTTTTTTATTGAGAAGTATTACAAAATGTCTCGGCGTCGTTTTTGCAACGTTCTTCCCGCTGCCTGAATCTTGAATGCATTTGAACAATTACTCCTACACTACACGAAACATCTCCAGCATTTAAATGGCATGCCAAATAGGCAAAGATTAGAGCAAAATATTGTAATTCTACTAATTGCAGTGTGAAGTTATGATTCATCACCATATCAATTTATTTATCCCTCTACTGATTTAGTACATAATATAAAATTCATGCAACTTCACCTGATGTACATTATACAATTACAATTTCTTTTCATCCAGGACTATTCCCTTCTTTTTATTCTGCTGAACACCTCTACTATGGTATTTAAGAATTATTAAAGCCTGGTAATATCTTTAAGGTAACTGTGAAAATAGTTTGATATTATGTACCATCTAAACCTTTAAGGATTGTCCTGATAGGCCTGAAAACGAGCAGAATGTATCAAAACAGTACTTGTAATGACCCGGTTGTAGGTAGAGGAGGAGAGTTTGGTATAACATAAAAGACAAGAGCCTTAATATTATTACTCTGATTTATTAGGCAGCTTTGGATGATACACATGAAATGTAGAAGTCACACGAAGTGGTGTCTAAACACAGTTCACACAGTGTTAAATAATAGAGACACAGTAAATACTAGAAGTATACAGTAAATATATTGGATAAGATGTAATGTTGAGAACAGGTCCACCTAGTGGAAACCATGAACAACCCTAGGCTGTAATATGAGCCGTTGTAGTATATAAAGAGTGGTGTTTGGCACAGGCAACACACTACACTCCCCCCTACCGGGTTAAAAAGAAATTCATAAGATTTCTTTACAAAATTTATACATAATCCAAATATATTAAAGTAGGTATGACAAACAAGAAGATATAATAAAGGGGACCAGCTTGAAGTATTTGTAGCGGACAACAAGAACAGAAATAACATATTCTGAGATAATATAATATAATAAGAAGAACTCTGCTTCTCTCATAAGAAAAACGATAATTATTTTTAGAATCACAGATAAACCTCGGCACAAACGTGTACCAAGTTCTCTAGCCTCGTTAAGGCACAAACACTGGAATATAATGATAACTAAAAAATAAGATTAAATCGCTTCGGAAATATTATATTAATATTATATTGGTCGTAATATCATCTTGCCACGTGAACATCATCCAGTCGCTAATGGATCTGCTGTTTCTTATAAGCGCCCACGAATAATCTGCTGCTTCTTACATCAAGGATAGGAGGCCAAGGTACCATCACTGTTCCAGAGAAGAGTAGAGATAAAACAGATAATATATTTCCACAAAATAGTGGATATAGACATAAGAATCCAAGAAGGTATAACCATGATACCCAAATAATCACCATTTCAGGCAAATTGTAATCCCAAATAAAAAGGTATTTCGAGGGTCAGTATCATATTTAGAAACGAATATTTTACCCACAATATTTTGCATAATAAAAGCAATAATTAATCATACATTAACTTCACGTCCTATCATAAGATCCATTTGAGTCATGAATTCAAGATTAGGTGATTTAGATGGACTGGCAAAATCCTCAGGTTTCTTTAAAGAAAGCAGATCATTTACCAATTCAGTTGCAACGGAAGCTGCCGCATCTTGATGACCTTGCTGAGGTATAACACCGGGAACAGACCCCGATATGGTCTCTTCTACTGACATAGCAACCTCCACTCGCTTGGATGTGTCGGGGGCCTTACCTGCTGCCGCACTAGGCAACTTCGGTTGGGTCGAAGGAGGGTTTGACCTTGTCGACGATGTTCCCTGAGACGAAACAGATGAACTTGAAGACGTTTTATCACGGGAATCTCGTCGTTCCGTTTTCTTATCAGTACCAGGAGTTGGGACAGTAACACTACTCATCTTCACATTTAACAACGCCCTAGTTTTCAAATTTTTCTCACGTAAAATGTGTAAGGCAGAACTAGTAGAAGTTAATTTCCTAGGACTCGTACAAGTTTTCAGAGCAGATAACTCTGCTTTTACTTTCGCCAGTTCACTTACAAGTTGCTGGTTTTCATTCTCCAGGTCCATGACCCTCACTTGAAGTTGATCATTCAGGCTGGTAGTTTCCTCCAGCGCCTCTACTAAGGATTCGACTTCCTCTTGACTCTTCATGATTTTAGATACCTCTCCCAAAGGTTTTACCATGTCCGCCATAGCCACTATGTACTGCTTTTGAATTCTTCCCATCTCTTCATTATGGCGATATTTCTCTTCATCTAGGCTAGCACCATAAGTATAGGTAGCCTGATGGTAGATCTGATGGTAATTATTCAAACAATCCTCATCAACATGTACCGAAGGGGCAAGCTGAGAAGAAGAGGCTGCAGAACACGAATTTGCAGAAGACCAGGCATTTGTTGCCGGCAAAGGAGCATCACATAGCTTTGGCTTCTTCACAACAGAGGTAGAACGAGGAGTTCCAGAGGCCACGCCTTGATACCTTTCATGTTCAGCCGCATCATACATTGTCTTCCACATAAACCTGGTCACAGCCAAACTATAGTGAAAAGTTGGGTTAGCCTGAACGACACGATTTTTACTGGATAGACCTTCCATGTACTGCCTTGCCAGGCTATCTGACAATCTGTGCCTATCTACCTTACATGTGAGATGAATAAACATTTCCCCCCTCCTATCCACAATCTTTTGACACAGATTGTCTGGGCATTCCCAGCCGAAGGTTAAAGGAGTATGTACCTCACACATATGACGGAGAAAAGATAATTTGGTCATAAATTTCTTCACACCGTTTTGACACAAGGTTTTCGACCTACAACATGTGAAGGGACACCTCATCCCCGTAGTATAAATTGAGAGAGACATTTTTAATTTTAGATCCTGATCCTCTCTAACTGACAGGCCTTTCTCAGGCAAAGTCTTACACGGATCGCATAATTTAGGGAAATATGATTCGTATAATCCGATCTGTTCATCATCATTTGACTCTTGAATGTCAATACAACCATCAGACTCACTTGTTAACACAGGTTGAATCGAATAATCATCTTTAGGTGTATGCCAAGTGTGTATAGCCGAATCACCCATACCGGTGTCGGCAAACATTGAAGTAATACAGGCTATAACCTCTAACATTTTTCATGAAATACATAATTTAGAGACTGGAACAACAAGTAAACAATATATCCTAAGATTAGTATTTAACTTACAGTTCATCCAGATAAAATTCATGGAGATATACAAGAACGCTCCAACTGATGTGTAGCCTTCGAGCAGGAGTAGCCTTCTGACTGGGAGATATGAATACCCAGAAACCTCCGCTCAGGGCTATGACATATCCAATCTTAGTGTGATTACCATATTTAACTATTGTTTTGTTTATAACAATTCCATTGGACAATAATGTAATGAGTATGCCGAGTCAACAAGGCTTAATCCAACTCGTTATAGAGCGGTCTGTAGTAACAGAGCCTAACAAGGCAAATCACACATTCAAATATTAAAAAAAAAAAAATTATCCGTCCGTACAGGGGTCTGTGACAATCCTTACGCTTCTCAGATCAATCAACAGAGACTTCTCGTTGTGTTTTTTTACTATAACTTCTCATCGACATCGAATTCCCAATATAACTTCCACCATGGGAGAACAATTACTACCAGTCCTAAGCAATGATTACTATAACCAAGCTATAGGCATGATGAATAGCGATCAGGAATTTTTATTTCCCTTTTTCCTCCACCTCTCTTCTTAGGAATTATTTCCTCACTTTGCCCTTGTACAGGGTTAATTTTAACTTTTAATTTCCCATGTGAGATAGAATGCTTCTTACCTTTGCCACGAGGTTTCGCAATTTTCTTTTTCTCGATTCCCTTGGCCTTAGGCGGTTTCTTGGGAGGTCTGCCTCTTTTCCTGGCTTGATCAGGTTTTAGACTAGAAATATAATCCATAATTTCCTGGCCAGGAGATACCTTTCCTCCATCTACCTTTATAACATCTCGACCTACCTCACGTAGGTTTTCAACTTCAGGAGAATTTTGAAGATTAACTGTAGATCTCAATCCGTCCTTGGACGTAGGATCAACAGCTGTCTTTAAATAATCACCATTCCATCGAACTTCTCCTCTTGATGTTGATAGGAGGTATGTATGATAGTTTATTTTACTAATAATTTTGAAGGGCCCATCCCATTTAGCCCCATATTTGTTACTGGCAATCGGTGGATAATATCTATACACCCATTCACCCTCTGAGAAGCTTCTTAGTCGCTTGTGACGATCATAAGATTTCTTTTGAGCCAACGATGTTAGATTTAATTTATCACGAGCAAAAGCATGACCTTCTCTCAGTTGTTTTCTCAATTGTTCGAGAAATACACTTGGAGAATTCAGATCTAAACCTCCTCGAGGAACTCCAAAAATTAAATCAGCTGGGGTATAAGCTTCATCACCGAAAATCAATGAATATGGCGTACAACCAGTACTAGCATGTACACTTGTATTAAAAGCACTTATTATACAAGGAATCAATGTATCCCATTTTTCTGATCCATAATCAATATAGCAAGATAACTGTTCGACTAAAACTCGATTTATTCTTTCTGCCTGGCCATTACAGCGGGGTGTGTACGGATTGGTGTGTTGCTTATTTATATCGAATATTCGACATAATTCCCTCATCACCCCACCTTCAAATTCTGGGGCCCCATCGGTATGGATTGCATTAGGAGCTCCAAATCGTAGGATCCATTCTTTGAATATAGTCCAGGCAACTGTTTCTGCCTTATGATCAGGTAAACAATAAGCCTCAGACCATTTAGAAAAATAATCTGACACAACTAAAACACAAATATTACCACTTGGGCTGCGTTTAAAGCCACTCAAGACATCCATACATATACGAGAAAATCTCTCACCTGCCAGATCCTTAGTTAAGGGTGAAGTATTCGTTCCTGATCTTGTTTTACGAGTTGAACAGGCTTCACACATCTTAATCCAACGACTTATAGAGCCTTTCAGACCTGGCCAGTAGTATCGTTGCTTGATGGCAGTATATGTCCTGAAATTACCAAAGTGTCCAACACAAGCTGGACCATGGTGTCGATCAAATACCCCTTTTCTACTGTCTATGGGCACAACTACTCTATTAAATAGCTTACCAGACGAGGGTTGTCTCCATCTTACACATAACAAATTATTAAATATAACCAAATCTTTCTTCTTCCCTAGCATAGCTCGGAAATCGTTACTTTCTGAACTAGAATCCTCTGGCCAAGGAAGGATATTATTCACATACATTATAATACGTTTAGTATCATGATCTAACGCTTGTTTCTCTAACAGACCCAATGGTTTTACTGGGACTTGTTCCATGACTTTAACAGCAGCTATGACAGCATTATGAGCCCCACAATCTGTACAATCTTCCCTCTTACATCTACTGTATGGTATTCTTGAAAGAGAATCTGCATTGATATGGCGACGACCAGGCCTATGCTGTATCACACCAGGAGCAGTGATATTATACAATTGTAATGTCATAAGCCATCTGGCTAACATATGTTCAGGTTCTTTAAAACCTATTAACCAAGTAAGGGAAGCATGATCAGTTCTTATAATAAAATCTCCCCCTAAGATATAATTCTTGAATTTTCCAGAATATATGACGACAGCCAATAATTCACGATAAGTTGTGCAATAATTCCTTTGCGATTTACTAAAAGAATTGCTGGCATAAGCGATGACTTTTTCCACCCCATTTTGTTCCTGGGAAAGAATTCCAGCCATACATTTACCACTGGCATCTGTATCGATAATATATCTGCCTTCTGGACATGGATAAGCTAAAACTGGCGAATTTGTCAAAGCCGCTTTTGTTCGAGCAAAAGCATCTTCACATTCAGGGGTCCAGTTTACCTTAAATTTAACCTTTTTAGACGATTGTTTGACAATGTCCTGAATAGGATATACTAAGTCAGCAAATTTATTAATGAACTGACGATAATAAGAGGCAAATCCTATGAAAGATCTTACCTCCTTCACCGTTTTTGGCTGCGGCCAGTTCAAAACAACTTTTACTTTTTCTGGGTCGGCTCTTATGCCTTCCTCAGAGACCACTCTACCCAGGAATTCAACCTTTCGTTGGAATAATTTACATTTCTTAGGTTTTAATTTTAACCCATAATCTCTTAGTCTGGCAAAAACACTGTCCAAATTATTTAACATTTCGTCCAATGTTTTGCCAAATATGATCACATCGTCCAAGTAGACTAGGCAGATCTTATTTACCAAGCCCCTCAACATTTTGTTCATCATCTTCTGAAAAGTAGCTGGAGCATTGCAGAGTCCAAATGCCATTACCTTGAACTGGTATAACCCAGAAGCAGTAATAAATGCAGTTTTCTCTCTGCTAGATTCATCCATGGCAACTTGCCAATAGCCACTTTCAAGATCTAATGTACAAAACCAGGTATTTCCACCCAATGATTCTAGACAATCGTCTATTCTTGGCAAAGGATAGCTGTCCTTCTTAGTGACACTATTTAATTTTCTGTAGTCAACACAAAAACGAATGGTATTGTCTTTCTTGTTGACCATTACTATAGGAGATGACCAAGGGCTATCACTTTCTTCTATGACCCCCTGTTCTAACATTTTTTTAACCTGCTCCTCGGCGACTTCTCTCTTCTTAGGAGCTTGTCTACGATAAGCCTGCTTAATAGGTCTAGCATCGCCAGTATCCACCACATGGGTAGTCATTGACGTATAACCTAATGTTTCTCCAGGGAGACGAAAAACATCCTTATTCCTAAGAATCATATCCTTTAATATCTTGATTTCTTGGTCACTTTTTACATGTGAACCATTTATTAACTTTTCCAGGCTAGAAGTGTCTACTGGAATATTTTCTTCTACTTTGGTCGCTGAAACAAAGCAATCAGTGATATTATTAGGAGATACCTCCTGTACTGAACTTTCATCTGCTTCATAAACATACCCAATGGGAACATTCTTCTTCAGACGAATTGGTAAGGCAGTGGGGTTGCAGATAGGGATCTTCGTAATTTTAGAGTTAAATAAATAAGTATTTAACCCACCAAAGGTCTCCCCATTTTCCCCTTCCACTTCTGGTTCTACCACGTAAGCACGATCGGTGGGCAGATTTCCCAAAGAAACATCTACAACCATAATGGCATATGCTCCTATATGGACCTCTTTTTTCACAATAGCTGTACCCAAAGCCCCTTTACAAAGGCAATTCACATTTTCCTTACCATCGTTCAAGGACAACCGACCAGGCCAGGCGATACCGCATTTATATCGCCAGGTAAAATCCATACCTAAAATAGCTTGGTCGCCATCAAGGTGGGAGACTACCAAACAGGCATTTTTGTATATTTTGCCTCCAATATTCAATTCAAATATAGCATAACCCAGTGTTTCAATAGGTCCACTTGCTAAAGGTTTAATCCTCATCCGTGAAGCGTACAGACAAGGTTTGCAAGCGAGCGAATCATAGAATTCTTTAGACACCAAGCTGGTTTGAGCCCCAGTATCGTAAAGGAATTCTCCTCGCTTCTCACCGATTGAAACAGGTACATACCATCTCATCTTTACCAATAAAGGCGTTATATGAATCAAAGTTTCAGATTCCTCACATGGGTCCGTCAGTACAGATACCTTCACATCTCCATCGTCGCTTTGTATCGCGCTGATTAGAGCAAGGTCACAAGCATTGTCGCCCCTCCTACCTGAATTATCCATATCCAAGATATCAGGTGGAGAAAATAACTTACTTCCCACTGTCGGCTGGGGTTCACACATCATATCAGGTGCTAGCGATTGGCCAAACGCTTTAACTTCCTTATGAATATGCCTCCCATTCCCATCAGAATCACCACTCTGAGGATGATATGTATTTTCTGAGCGATTTTCACAATTGTTTTCACAATTGATTGTCATTATAGGGCCCAGGGCCTCAGCTGCGCTCCTCACTGAGACCCCACAGCTTTTCCCTGGTCCCTTTCCTTAGCCCTTTTCTCTTTACATTGCTGATGCAAGGCTATAACCTCAGGACATTTCCATTTACCATGGTCTCTTGACAAGCAAAATTTGCATTTCCAATGAATTTTGCCCTGATTAGAGCTGCCTGAAGAATCTGACTTGCCTTCAGTATTACTGGGCTTGGAATAATCGCCAGTTTTCTTGCTGACAAATGATTGTTTAGGAATATAATAAGGATTTTGATAATTCCTATAGCCTTTTTGCTGCATTCTAAACGTTTTAAATGCTGCAACTTCGGCTTCTAGCTCTTGATCTTCCTCGGATGGAGAAGGCTGTTCCGTTTCTGTCGACACAGCAGCCAAGCTAACTTGTTTCGCCTCTTTTCCCTGAAAAGAAACTAAATTTGCTGGCATCTGATCTAACAAAGAGGCTCTCATCTCATTGGACCCTCCAGCACATCTCATCTGATGAGTTATGTCGACAGCTATTTGCAAGGTACTGGGTTTATAATATTTTACCCAGAAAGCAATGAACTTATCACGTAACCCCTCTCCAAAGAGCATAATAGTTTTTAGCCTAAGGTTCTCTGGATATTCATTGTAGGCTTTTCTGCACAAATCAATCAAGCTCTCAGCATAATGCTGAAATGTTTCGTCTTTCTGCTGGACTCTAGTTTCATATTCCCTGATTCTGTCTTCAGAGGTTTTTTCGTCAAGTTGGCACGAGAGCCTTCTCAATACAGCGTCCAATGTCAATTCTGAAACATTCCCCCATGTTGTCTGACCAATATGACCTGAGGTAGCTATTATCAATTCTCTTACCAAAGTATCATCATCCCAGCCATACAAATTCGCCCAATTCATGGCCCCTGCTAGGTATTCACTCCAATCAGTACCCTTGTACTTTTCCAAAGGCTTGGGCCTAGGCACCTCACGAGGACGATTCAACGACAAACGAGGAACAGGTGTAGGTGAATTAACATCCAACCTGCTAATTTCTTGTTCCATTTCTACCATCGTCGATTTCCGTCGAGATTTAATGCCTTTTTCTACAGGCTTCACTACCATAGTTGTCAGAGGAACGACTGGTTTTGCTGGGCTACTTATTTTCACATTTTTCAATGGAATTTGGGTAAATGTAGTTGCTGAATCAACCGATTGGCCCATAGCAACATTAAATGTGGAATGTTTCTGTACATTATTCATAGCTGGCCTCCTCGGTATTACTGGAGACATTTTATTAGGCTTGGAAGGCCTTTTGGGATTGACAGGCGGTTGTTGTGCCTGATTAAATGGCGTTTTCCAAGCCAAACTAACATCTTCAACTTTCAGAGAAAATTCATCGAATTGTCCACCACCTTCTGAGCATGTTTTACCATAAGAATTAACTAATCTTTCGATAGCCTTTCTTCTATTGGTAGCAATGTCAGGAACAGTGCTGCTGTGTATGATTCAATTGTCCAGCCATTGTCGATTCCCAGCCTAACAATATCCTCTAGTGAGAGCATATCTGCCCAAGCGGGATTAGTAGAGTGGCTGCTAGCCTTTTCACTGAAAACAGACCCAGCAACAGATCTGACCTTGGTAGCACCCGCAGGCTTTGTTGATCGACGATCGCGACGTTCCATATTAACACCGGCGTCGATTTCTTTTCTCCCAAGCATATCTTTCCGATCGAGTTTATGATCAGGGTCCGCTTGGTATGTCCCTCTATCCATACTTGTTAATGAAGAATATCCAGCAAATCGTCGATCAGGGCCGACAGGCAATTTAAAACGACTGACAGAGTCGTCAAAATCGATGCTGGTTTCTGAATCAGCAGGATAGGCATTTAAAGCAAAGAATTGCTCATTATATACTCATAAATTCTCCTCACTAAGAGTGGGAATAGTTAAATGTCCATCTGTAGACATATGAATGATCGGTTCCTAGGAAGGAAAATTGTCTTACTCCTCTATTGGTCACGGCACCAAAAAACGAAGGCCTGAAAACGAGCAGAATGTATCAAAACAGTACTTGTAATGACCCGGTTGTAGGTAGAGGAGGAGAGTTTGGTATAACATAAAAGACAAGAGCCTTAATATTATTACTCTGATTTATTAAGCAGCTTTGGATGATACACATGAAATGTAGAAGTCACACGAAGTGGTGTCTAAACACAGTTCACACAGTGTTAAATAATAGAGACACAGTAAATACTAGAAGTATACAGTAAATATATTGGATAAGATGTAATGTTGAGAACAGGTCCACCTAGTGGAAACCATGAACAACCCTAGGCTGTAATATGAGCCGTTGTAGTATATAAAGAGTGGTGTTTGGCACAGGCAACACACTACATACTCAATATATTAAAATAAAATTCTGGGGGATCATGTTCCCTGCAGGCCCCTAGATGGTAGCTTGGACTCACTACACTCTCATATATTTCTGAGGAGAACCCTGAATGGAGATCCATATTTCTCCTACTCAATTAATGGCAGTTCAAGGCAGGGTTCCCATAATCAGTAATTTTGAGTGTGTGTGTTTTAAGGGCCTTAAAAATCAGTAATTTTCAGTAATCAGTAATTTTATAGATCTGAGTAAAATGTGCTCAACTGGCACTCATTTTCTATGCCCATGCCCAGGGACCCATAGATGGTGGCTATGAGTCATTATTTTAAACAAACTTTTTTAGTTTTTTTTATGACCAATAGTAACATTCATCTCATTACAGGCAACTTAAAATTTTTAATCTTTAATTTTAACAAGCAACATTTTGCCAAAATTATTCCTTTAAAATGGAGAGCTCTTGTGCATTTTAAAGACATTTTTCGGCATGATAACATCTCTATTTGTAAAAAAAAAAAAAAAGAATTGAGCTAATTAGCCCCCAAGTTCCCACCACATATAAATGACCTGAATGAGGACTGCCTGTCTTCGCTTGAAACTATGGACTCGGGCCGCTCGCGGACCGAGATACTTCTGTTGTTTAAATCAAGCTGTGCCACCTGTTGCTTTAAACTGTGATTTTGAGTTAAATAAAACTCGGTGCAAACGAATACCTTTTGCTCTAGTTATCTTTTAGCAACACTCTGTCTCGTGACCCATACGAATATATGCGGTTCACTACAGATCTTAATCTGAATTCAATCTTAAAGTGGCTTTTCTCATTACACTAGAGATTGAGTAGAGGTTCTGTTTCTCGTGAATTAAGCCTCAAACAGTGAGAAGTGTCACTTTAAACCTAATTTAAAACGTGTAAGGACATATTGTGTCGTATATGCTACATTGTCATAATAGAAATAGCAAAATGATTGCATCGTGTCCAACATTTTCATCAACTGCATGGTTTGCGAATTTTGCGGGTTTTGTAGAACTGAAGAAATAAGAATAAATTAATGTTAACCATCGTCATGACAAACTATCATATGAAATACAAGTGGCCTGAGTAACCAATTTCCGAATGTATTCTTTCTTTGAGTAAGCCCTCCGAGAAAAGAACTTCATAAGCTATAAGACGTAGGTAGAGTGTAATAAATCTTAAGGGGACTCGTGCTGGCTTAACAAGTTGGCATGGTCCTTGATGACTTACTCTAGGTTTTTTTATAGCTACCTCGACATGCAATCATATTGTTCTTACTCCATCATCCGTGGGCGGGCCCTTTGACAGCATTTTGGATGGGGTATGGTCTTAGCAATGATATCCGAAGAAGGGGGTCTTTGAGCTTAGCTCTGCCATCTCATGAAGACCGAAATGCCATTGCCGTTGTGCTGTAGAACTTTTTAAAGGGATTTTAACAAAGATTTTAACACCAATAAAAGCACACATATATATATATATAAAAGTTTAACTTGCATGACTAGAAGTTTCGAGTTTGTCTTTAAGTTGCATGACTAAAAGTTCGAGCCTATAACATGAGGTTTTTATTGGCTTGATTTTTTATAGCATTTCTGCGTTTTTGGCATAGCCTATGCTTCTTATTTTTATCAGAGAAGAAGTTACGACTGGATTAAGTTATGAGATGTAAAAGGGATAAGATAGGAGTCAGACAGCAGTCGTTACCTGCAGCTCGTGGCTCGAGTAACATCTCCTGCAAAAGCAATAAAGAAAAGACCATAATGTGTGCGCAGGTCTCTCCTGGATATGATTGTCCGTATTTTTTTTAAAAGAGCAACCGAAGACGGGTTATTCATACTACTAATGCCAACGTCCATCATTTTGACCCTTCCACTGGAATAGACCAGTGGCAGTCCGGAGAAGAGGTATAACCATTGCATGAACCATTTCTGTAAATAGAATCAGCCTTCGCTGATCATTGTCCATAAAACAATGAAATCTGTATGGAATATGAAAACATATATACAGAATGAAATAGTCGACAATTGGGTCAGGGAACTGGAGTAACCACGTTTTCGGGCATTACGAGATTCTCCCCCCAAAGACTTACACCAGAGAGCGGATATGGGAAATTGTTTTTATTTTCCTGTGCAGTATGGGTTGATCTACATTTGGAAACAAAAACAATATGTAATTATGAAGAGAGGTAATTAGGTTGATTAATTAAAATGATGTAATTATTAAGGAGTTGAATTAATATACACGGCCCCCGACTCGGGTGATGAGAAGGAGTGGGAGGGTGGGTTGAAGAAGGAGAGTAGGGGTGTGGACGGCGTGGCGTCTGGAGGAGAGTGAGGGTGAGATGCTGCTGGTTAGGCCCGGATGTAGGGAGAGGAGAGGGTAGGTGGCAGCAGTGAGGTGTTCTGGTGTCGCCTCCAGGGGGAGACGAAATGCCCAGTCATTGCTCAATGCAACTGACCAGCACATTACGAGATTCTCCCCCCAAAGACTTACACCAGAGAGCGGATATGGGAAATTGTTTTTATTTTCCTGTGCAGTATGGGTTGATCTACATTTGGAAACAAAAACAATATGTAATTATGAAGAGAGGTAATTAGGTTGATTAATTAAAATGATGTAATTATTAAGGAGTTGAATTAATATACGGCCAAGAGCCATATAAGATAGGGAAGTGAGGAGGGTGGGGAATAATAAATGTTGGTATAGGTGAGCCAGGGGCGTGCGCGGTAGAGATAGTTATGGTTTTGGAGACTGTATATGTATGGCTGAAAGTCAGGCATTATTAGAGATCTTGGTTATGTCAGGTGACAGTCCTTTGAGGTGACAGTCTCTGTATCACATTACACCGTGTTGAGAGCTCTATTGTTGGGTGCTATTGTTCACATATTATTAGCCAGGGCACTTGTCCACATGCTGAAATCCACTCACTGTGGCTGGCTGGCCTGAATGGCCTTAACTAGTTTGCTATTGGTACTAGCTTGGTCTGTCGACATATAGACCCTGAAGGCGTCGGAGGCCCAGCCCCCTAGTCGCTTGACCTCTGTTTCTGTCGCCCCTTGTTTGAAGGCCGCCGTGGCCGCTGACTTCCTCAGGCTATGTAACGACAGGGCGCTGACGTCGACCGCGTGCGCGCGGAGGTGCTGCTTCCAGCGCCTGGCTATGTAAGAGGCAGGGACTGGGCGCATAGATGATTTGAAGGTGAGGAATGGTTGGTCAGCGTGCTTGGTGGGCTCCATTTTTATAAGCTTATTGACCTTGGCGACGATACAGATGTTTTTGTCGTCTGCTCTGTTGAGTGTTATGGTCCTGCTTTGGAATGCGGTTTGCATGGTCTTCCCGGCCTTGATTTTAACTATGAGACACTCCTTCTTGATTAAGACATCCCCTCGTGTTAGGTGTCTCGAGTGGTCAAATTTCTTGATTGATTGGGGCACGACCTCTGATTGTCTCAGTGCCCCGTAATACATCATTAGTACTGCTGTTGCCACGATGGTAGATTCATAGCTGTTGTCTAGTGCTATGATCATATTCTTGATGGTGTCCAGACGTATTGGGTCTTTAGGCTTAGGTATGTACTTCTTGTTCCTCATAAGCCCCTCGATCGTCCAGCTGACTCTATGATGGTCTAGATTGGTAGTGTCGTGGTCACATTTCTTGAGGAATGTTTTAATGTGGGACAGCTGGTTCCTTACAGATTTGGGTGATCCCATGCGGTTTGCTAGATGTTGGAGGTATACGCAGATGTGGGCGACCTCTAGGGCTTTGTAATCGAATCCCATCTCTCTAGCAAAGGCCATGTATGCCTTTGCTGCCCCCTTTCTGTTGCTGGTCGTGCCTGGGGCCCAAGCCCTGTCCTGTGTTCTCTCCGCTTGCTTTGCCAGCCCTTCCATCGGTGTTCCTGAAAGATAGAAGGGACTGTTCAAGGGCGTATGTACAGGTATCGACAAGATTTAGAGAGTAGTGATCTAACCAATATTTGCATATGTCACGTTCGCGTTTTCCCAGGTGGGCTCTGCTCAGAGCATCAGCCACATTGTTACAGGCGCCCGCGATGTGTCCATATGACAGCCTTAGGTCAAACTTTGCCTGCATCATCCATGCCATGCGTGCTGCAGCAAGCATGGGCTTGTTCTTTCCCTTTCCATTGTTAAACACGCACACACTTGACATGTTATCACACAGGATGTGTATGTGTGTTCCCCGGTCGCTCTCGCCCACTAGGGTGTGTAGTGCCACTACCACGTTGATGGCCTCGACCTCTGAGATGTTATCGGCCTGCACGCCGACATCACATAGCTGGTGTTTGTATGCGAACTGGCCGTCAGTTCCTCCCACGCCGGAGAGGCAGGCATCTACAAGAATGACCTTTGTTGCATGTAGGTCGGGTATGACCGACACTCCATTCCATTCAGAACAGAATGCCATGAACCATCTTAGATCCTCCTTCATGTCTGAGTTGATATTTGCGTGCAGGCCTTCAAAGCCCCTGAGGGCCTCCAGTAGGCGGGAGACAAATAACCTGGCTGGGGAGACGCATTTGCTGACATGTATGAGAGTCCCAATTATAGACTGTAGCTCCCTTTTGGATATCGAGCGTCTCTTAGTGTACTTTTCGGTCATGGCGACCGCCTGTTTAACCTTGTCTTGTGGCATGGCTAAGGTCATGTTGGAGGAGTCGATGTCAATTCCTAGCCATGTCACTTGTTGTGAAGGGGGTTGCAGTTTTTCTTTTGCCTCTACCAGGCCCAGTCGTCTTGGTGTATCCCTGGCGCACTCATATGCTCTCGTCGACTCGCTGATGTTGTGTGAGATCAGCGCTAGGTCGTCGAGGTACATGAATGCTGTATACCCTTGTCTTTTAAGCATTCTTACAATGGCATTGGCCACTCGCTGCATGTGTGCACTTGAGCCCCGGCTGCCAAAGGGCATGGTGATGTCACAGTACCACACACCCTGCCAGCCGAGACACAGGAGGGGCCAGTCAAGGGGGTCAGAGTGAAAGTTCTTATATGCACGAGATATATCAATAACCGCCATGTATGCTCCTGACCCTACCTGCCTTAGATGTGATACCAAGTTTTCCACTGTGGGGAGAGAGTGCTCCCTCTGTTCCCCCCACACCGAATTCTTGATTATGTATTTGTTGACCGAGTTCTCCTCTGGAAATGTCAGGTCAATTATTACTCGACGAGCATCCGTGTCTTTCTTGGCGCGTGACATCATTGGGGATGTGTGAGTCCATTCCACAAAGGGTGGTTGCTCGAACGGGCCTATGAGGCCGCTGAGGTCGAGCTCCTTCTTTATGAAATCATTTATTTTGTCCTGGAATTTGTTAGCACTAGGGTGGTTGTTTACTCCAGTGTTCTGAGAGATGGGCCCCAGGTATCCCATAGGGAACCCATACTTCACGAAACCTAGTATCTCTCTGTCCTCCACTGACGATGTTAGCATCCTGTCCCATTCTTGTATGTTCAGGTTGGATGGGATTACTACTTGGGCTCCGATTGCATTTGGCACACCATATTTTCGGACCTGATCGTATATCGGCCCGAGCTGTCGCCACTTGTCACCAGGGCAGGGTCTCGGCCAGTTGAGCTGCCTGTGTGCCGCTAGCCGATCTGGGCTAGTGTCAGCTTTGGACGGGTCCACTCTACCCGCGCATATGTCGATTACTGTGTTGAAATAGTCCTGGTGAAGTTTACCTGATAGTGGGACATTGCTGTTGTTTACTATTGTAGTTTTACTGGCAGACACGAAGTCTTTGGCATGAGGGTTCAATGGTTTTGATGTAACGTGTTGAATCTCACCGATAGAAGTGTGTTGTTGTCCGCCATGATGGATCTCGGGTGACTTCTCGCTGCGCGCGAGACGTTGAGCGAGACTCACGTCTCCGGCCCCTGGGACAGCCCCTGGATCAGAATGTAGGTCATGTTTGTATACATCCAGTGGGCGTGGCAGGTCCAGACTGCTCGCCACGCCCGTCACTCGTTTTTTGAACTGTTGGTTGCCTTATTGTCGTATCCATTGTTGTTCTTTTGTTTGATTGGACCATTGTAGGTGGTGTTGTTATTCCTGGGCACATAAGATCCGTCCAACTGACTCTGCTGGTGCTTTATTCGCTTCTGACACTCCTTGATGGAGTGCTTGTTGCGTCGCCCTATGGAGTCACAGTAAGTGCACGCGTGAACCATGTTCACCGCGCCCTCTCTGTGATCTGATGAGAACGTACATCCATCCCTTGAGTTGAATTGCCTGCACATTGTTTCCACAGACTTGTCACTCTTGTTGTTCGTCGACTTTGTGAGGCGGTCGTTGGACTGTGGGGCACTGTATCCCATGCCTCCACCAGTTAAACATATCCTGACTCGCTTCTCCTGTATTGTGGCTTTGTCACTCCAGCATATCTTGCCGCTTTCAACCATATCCCATATATACTGGGACCAACGCCTTACTGCACTCCAAGGTCGCTCCAGGCTATCTTTAGTAACTTGGCGTAGATGATGCATAAGATGGGCATAGTCGTCTGAGGCATACCCCTCCGGGTCATCTATTAGCGCTAAATAGCCATCAAGATACTCGTTGTAGGAGAGCGAGGACCTGGCGTCTAATTTCTGTTTAATCGTTTGGGTCCCTTCTCTATAGACATACATGTATGGCTTTGCCATAATTTTTGAACAGTGGATATCTGATATAATATCAACCCTACCATGAAGGCGATGTGCGAAACGTTCCCTGTCAGTCTCGCGTTCTATGTAATCGTCCGCCTGGACCTGGCGCCGAATAATCTTGGGTGCTGAGCTCACCCTGCGTTGAGAGTCCGTGACCCACTTCCTCACGCGGTGGTTGGACTTCTTGGGGGGACGCTCCTGAGAAATTGAGAATCTTTCCCCCTATTTTCATAGAAGTTGAAAATTAAACTTAACATAGTTTGGTACATGAATCCTATAGTGCAGTGCATGGTGGAAAGCCATCCACGCCAGAAGTAGGAATATCCCCGAATAACTTGCCTTTAAAGTATCATTGGAATTGGAAAATACTTTATTTGCCAAGTTTTACAGGAAAGGAGGACGACAAATGGGTAAGCAGGCTTCCGACCATCCGATCATGATGCACTACGACCTTGATATATAATATAAACTTTCAGACATTGATTGGTCATAATACGTTTCTCGGATACTGTTCAAAACCGGGGATGGATTTTCTTTTTTTAATTATCTAATAAAATAGAAGACCATATCTCAAAAGGACCAATCAGGGGTATTGCTAGAATATCTTCCTGTCAGGATATAAGTGTTGAGCATATCAAATTTAGCCTTCCTCGCCAGACCTAGAGGTCACTCCTATACCTCCTCGTCGCGTTCGATTGCAGATTGATGGCGCTTGTATATGTAATCTCGGAAGTTCCCGTTGACGATTAATGATCTCGGTGATAAACTAGGAACATTTTTCTGGAGAAGCTCTAGCTCGACGTTATGGATAAATGATAGTCTGTAGTATTGATCATCAGTTACTTTGGGCTGCAACTAGGAAGGCTTATATTATGCGAAGCCGAGTAAACACAGATATCAACACGGTCAAAAAGTAAAAAATGAATAACTCACGCTTCTAGTTTCTTGTATAGCAACCTTCTTGTATTTCACACTGCTTGTACACAGGTGCAACACTGTATAAGAATAGGGCAACGGTGGTAGTGCGAAGGATCTAGTCTGGTTGCTGGCAGAAAAGTTACCCCTCTTCCTTTCTAGCAGATTCCCTAAATATCCGCGGAGTTTCTCCATCAGTAGACAGAAAACAATAGCCAAGAAGGAATACCCTGATATGAATGAAATTTCTATGAAAATCCTCAAGACAAGGAGTGGAGAACGAAGAGCTCACCTGTGCAGCATATAACCAGCCGTCGATTTGTGGACAAAGAACATTTGAAGACAAAATGTCCTCAGCCCATTTCTGTACTTCACATGAGAATATTTTTGATCATTTTTGCATTAGTATTATCTAAAGTGAACTAGAATTCCGCTATTTTCCCATCCATCCCTTTAACATTCATAGCCGTCATGTGCGCGACAATTTCAACGATGTTTCGAAATATTTGACCGATCAAATGATTGCCTTACGACATATCAATCATCTTCGAAACATTGGGGAGTAAGGTTCCATGACATGCAGCGATTCTATCAGGACAACGGGCCTACTGAATAATACATTGATATTGTGCCAGCTTGCTGTTGTGATTGCGAGTATTGCCATTGTATGATAATTTACTCCAACTACCAGAAATTCCGGACATTTCGGTACAGTATTTCTGTTTTATATTGTCGAAAATATGTATATCCTGGGTAGAGCTTCAAATCTTCCGTATATATTTCGCCAGTTCGACACCTGTGTGAGTGTCGCATATATATATACTATACAAATTGATCTACGAGCCCTAATTGGGAGGGCATATACATGTGCGACATCACGCATGATTATAAATGCAACATAGGCAATATCCAAAGTCATTTTATCCAAAGGTTTAATATATGGATCGGAAAATTTCATATTGTAGTTATTATGCATAAAACGTCTTTTTTACCCCAACATAACATCCATATGAAAAGCGTTCTCCACTGCTTCTGTTGAGGATGAGGGTATTCCTACTTGGTTATTTTTTATCTTAATTAAAGGGATAAGTACGGCAGCTTCAAGGCCAAAAATTACTTCTAGAATGATGGCCTACGGATGTACAATGCAGAAACAACGTTACAGTTATATGATTTGACATTTGCATTTACCGTGGTAATGCATCACATAAACACATAATGTAATGGGAAAGCCCTACAAAAAATCGTAACAGTTCATGTAGATTCTTTTCAATATGGCATTGTGCCAAACTGTGATTGGATTGTGCAAGAACAAATAGGAAGATAGTGTCGTTGTTAAAACATAAATGGTAATATGTAAATCTTCTTATTTCTCTCATTTCCCTATAGTGATTTTATCATTTTGATGTGCTTTGATCTCTTTGTGCAATTATCCTGAGCAAACGTCAAGACAGCCAAGTCTTTAGGAAATTATGTGATTCGCTTTTACCAACTATGTAACTTGTACGTAGAACGATGGACAAAGAGACAAACATATTCCTGAAAATTTGCTTTAGTTCATGGAAACAATCAAATCAAATCTTATTCTCCGATCTTTAATTAAAAATGTCATACAAAGGTAATAAACTACTTATGTATTGAAATACTTACATGTATACGATTTAATGAAGGCTTTTAGTATAGATCTGTGACAAATTCTTCTGAGGTTGACCCCATTTTGTCTCCAGAGATTTTCTCTAGAGCTCGGATGTATCTATAAAAAGAAAAATATCTGGGTATGCGTGTGTATACTGCTGTGAACATGTGCCTGGACCGTGCTGTGTGTTGTGTAATTTGCAGTAACCCAGCTCTGATAAGGTTTGAATTGCGCATGATATACCACTTGGGTTTTTTTTTAATGAAATAAAATCCATCACTGACCTTGATTACCTTGATTGGTTTAAAGGACCTAGTCCACCAAGCCGATTCTCATGCGATTTTGCGCCGCAGAGGAGTCTTTTGCACTAATTTCTGTGAGAATTGCATGAGAATCGGCTTAGTGGACTAGGCCCTTAACAATCATTATCATCCATAATTTCTATAATTGACCAAGTCACTGCAGATCATGAGTGTCTATATTGAAAGGTACTCTTTAACATTATTATCATATTACGTCTCATATTACTTCAAGTGAAAGCTTCCTTTTCCTATTTGTTGCAGAGTTGGGGGTTACAAACGTGTGCCTCTGTTGGTCAGTGGGTTAAAAAGCAACAGATTAAAGTATGTTATTTGGCATCTTGCCTAACACGATTGGCCACGGACACTTTCTTGAAACATTTGGAGATGGGTCTATAGGTCATAATATATGAAATGCAGAATTTCCAAAAAATGTATCTACGTCATTATACTAAATTTGTCCATTCTCATTCCCCTATTAGGCCTATATATGTATAATATATGACAACTTTGCGTCATGAGGATATAATTATTGCCATAGCTGGGAGCAGGGTTGCTGGAGTGCTGGAGTGGTATACCAAGGAGGTGACATGAGAGGGATGGGGTTTCGTCCTTGCCTGGGTTCAAGTTCTTTGAGGGAGCTTTGCCCGCCTCCCATATAACACTCTAACCTCCCCTTCTTGAGCAATGCAATTGGCCTCCATCTCTAGGCTATATGGAGTCTATGGTCCTCTTCCTTCTGGCGCCCTTAAATGTCCTTCAACTGCATGGTAGGGATCTATAGAAGCAAAGCAGGGTCAACTGAGAAACCAATATTGACAACTATTGGTGAGACAACCTCCCCGGGTCTGTGATTCGAACTCTTAACCCAGCATCAGGCATATGTTAAAGCTGCACTCCCAGCTATTTCCTATACAACTCTCAAATTTCACTTATTTAGATCTTCACAAATACCCTACTCCACCTTGTCCCAAGAGTTTGGGTCTCTTTCTTAATGTTGAAGATAAATATTTGAGTTTAAAGTGAGTATTTGAGTATCCGTGTACACCAAATATGTATATATATGTTGTCATGATGTCTAAAGCCCTGTCCTGTCCACTGTAGTCATAGCCCCGCATAACATGTGACTTGACTTGACCAATAAGATAAAAGAATACAGGAGCAGGCTGCAGCCTGTTTACCCATTTACAGGCAATATACCTGCCACCTATTGCTAATTATTGACATTTCCAATGCTAAAAGTGTTATATGAGAAACTTTAAGTACCAATTATGAGAAGTAGAGAGGAACATGGAAAGATGTGTTATCTCGTTTAGATCAAAGAATCGGCTGAGTTTTATTAAGGAGAAAGTATACAACCTTGTAGAGTGATATGTATAGTGTGCGTTGACCATGATGCTAGGAATATTATGTAACATAGAGGCAGATCCTGATTAGTAGACTTGCATACATAGAACAATGTTATGGTATAAGCATAATTAGCGATAATGGAAATATGATAATACTAATCAATGGGTGTTAATTGATAATTAATATAAACAAAGTTAGGTGGAGCAATGTTACGTAATGTTACATAACACATATATCGCTGGCATGGGCTGAATGCTAAGAGCCTAACAACTATAGACCACTGGTAACTCATATCCATTAGTCAAGTGCTGCCTTGGACTGAGCAACTTAACCACTGAAGGCAGAGATTAAAAGAATTAATAACCTTTATGTCAGGCCTGCTGGTGCACCAGCAGCCCCTAAAAGTTGGTCATTAATTCTTAAACAGACTCCCTGTGAGAGGGAAGCTCGGAGTAGTGGAAAAGAGAGGCATTGACGTGTGCATTTAGACCGTACCTATGTACCGCCTTTGATGTTTGTTTCGATTGTTGGAATCCCTAAGATTGAGCACCAGGGGAAATCCTAGAAAAAGCCCTAAATTGTCACTGTCTGAAGTCAGTGAAGAAGGTGAATCTGTAGGGAAGCGCTTAGATTCCGTTGGGAACAACACTGAACAACACTGAATAAGCAGCTGTCCAATAATAGAAAGCATGAAAATGGTAGAAATGAACTAATCTAATTCTGAGGAGGTTAGTAACCTCTAACTTCTAACTTCATTTATTCTATATAATTTTATTCTATATTATAAAATTATAGGCCTATACCACGAACTGTTATCCGTTATATAGATTATTATTGTGAGACAAAAGGTATTTAACTCTGACGGCCTGAAAATAGAAAATCACCTCCTAGAAAATGTATATAGATAAAAAATAACACCCCTATTGTCTGTTTTTTCCTTCATTGTTTTTGTGGAAATGAAACCGAAAAAACACTCACCACAAACAATGATGGCTGTTTCATGCTAGGGTCAGCCATCACATTGTCTTACGAATGAAAGCACACTTTCCTCTCGAATTTGTCTCTGCATGTCGTTATTATTATTACCTCACCTCCAAGTATCCAATCTCAGGAAATCAACCTTGGAAGTAATTGCAATTGAATGGAGAATAAGTTCCAAACTTTCTCGATTTCAACGCCATCTAAGCTTCCAATCCATCACTGTCAGGCAGGGTGTAAATGCAACCCTATCTATTCATTCCAGGAGCATACTCCGAAACAGAAAAAAATGGTCTGACATTAATGGGTTAATGAACTATTTGCACCAGAATAATCCATTAATTCTGAAATTTAACTAAATGTTGCTATTGGGTCTGACATTGATTAGATTCAATATATTTCCTACTAGGGAATAGGTTGATTTTCAGCCCTACTAGCGCTCAGTCCTATGGGTCTGGTCAGGAATACAAAATGAAGGTGGGAAAGGAGGATACAATCAATCTACCCCCTACATTCCTAGATATTGACCGAGGGTAGAGCATAGTACACACTCACTGATGCAATTCCACTTAGTCTTCTACATCTTTGAAGCTTTAGACCTTTAGGAATGAGTCAAATTTCAAAATACCCCCCCCCCCAACACACACACACACACCCGCATACAAAACACCCACATGCAAATCTCATGAGAAATCCGATTTACATTTGGCACCAGTTTTGAAATCATTTGACATGTCAAGTATTGATTGAAGATGGAATTTTTATCCAGGAACCGCAAATTGGCCCTGACAAATTTGTTCAGATAGGTGCGCTGAAATCAGGTCGAGTATGGTTATAGATATGAAGCTGTCAAAGTCAGTCAAGGCATGAACAATTGCAATGATATGGCATTATTTTCTTGCTGTAAAAGAACACATATTTCGGCCACCATAAATATATTGAATTCAACTGAAGCCGACAACATTTTAAACGATTTTAGTCAGACTATATAAGTCAACGATCATTGGCGTCTGACTATGCTGTCAAGATAGCAGTACCTTAAAACTCGGGGGACACTTGACACTACAGGGTCCATAAAGCTTCCAAGGAATATTCCCTCAGCTTAGTGACAGGCAGCCTTTAAAAGCAGAGAGAGCACTTCAACATATAATTACCCTCTTAAACGAGCATGTGAAGAAGGAGTCTGAGCAATTTAAGTAGGGCCATTACCCAAACAAGCAACCCCTGATGCACAGAAGATTAGGAACACTCAGTTGTAATCTGTTATACGACGGCTATAGGATGGAAAGATCCCATGTCCATCAGCGTATAACGTAGGGAATAATGTTCAACATCTAATAGTCAGATAGGATTGGTTAAGATAGAAATTTATCTTCTTTAAATGAGAACTTCTCGCAGAATTGAAGTGGAACCCGATATTTCACATCATATGCTGTGCATTAAACTTTGGTGATTCTTTTGTTCTTCTGTCGTGCCTTTTTGGTACTGTTTTTCTAACTCCTTTTTCCTTTTGTTCTGCAGTGATGGCAATGGAAGATGTGAAAGTTCCCACGTCCGCGTCCTGCAAAGATCCGCAGGCCTTCCATTGTGGAGATGCCCAAGGACAAATGGACCATTGTATTGACAGAAACCTAACCTGCAATGGCATCAGCGAATGCCGGAATGGCCAAGACGAGAGTGTCATCTTGTGCGGTAAGTTATCAAAAGAGACAAATTATTGGGGAAGTGATCACACTGTGAGAGGTTGCCTTTATTTAATCATTTACTAAAGAACAGGTGGGCTTAATGACCATGCAGGTCACTCTTATTTCTTCGATGCATGGTAAATGACGGGCGTTTATGTTGAGCATTGTTTCCATATCTGTATCTTTTGTATCTTGTAATATAAACTTTTTATTCAGCTTTAGACATTGTTCAAGTTTAAAATATAATGTTGCTTTAGACATTGTTCAAGTTTGAAATATAATGTTTAAATATTTACTCATCAGTCCACTAAGTTCGCTAGGGTGACAAAATGTCCATCCTATTTATGTGAATTGTGACAAACAATTTGAAAGTTCATGAGCATTTATTTAATTAAATATTTTTCAACTGGCTTTTACATAAGCGTATATACGTGCATTCTCTGAGCAACCATGACACTTCCATTAGACAAATTCAGGACATAGGTCGCTGCCAGCATATATAAAGACCCCTTGGTCTTTCCGGTTCACCATCCATCCCACCTAGAAAAGGTTCTTCCCAACTAAAAAAACCTTAAACATCATGGATTTTCATTTTATTACTTATCACTTCTTTTGGGCATCCGAATTTGTCTTGAACAAAATATTTTCTCTTGTTTCAAACACAACATAAATTTATGTCATGCAGAAGATTGTCGATACCACTATTATAAAATAAACTTCTTATCAGTCCTTTATATATAGACATTTGGTTTTTGTCATAACAAAAGAAAATCCCCCTCTTCCTCCACATGGATATCAGCTGTTTTTAATCGGAAACACACCTATAGTTATTATTTGAGGGGGCTTAAGTATACAATAGGGACCTAGCTAGTGCGATATGAAAGGATGGATGTAGATGAGCGGCAATTATACAGCATATTAGGCATGTTCTAAGAATGGCAAGACGAAAAATATGAAATATATCATGCCTCTCTAAAGTGGACACGATCACTGCACGAATGTCACCCCATGGGAAGTGCGAATTGTGATAATCACAATTCGCCGTGACTACGGGTCCTCATTCGTGCAGTGTATATATATACCTTCGCCGAGACGGTAATCTAAGAAGAAATTGTGTTGATTCAAACCATTTGGGGAAATGACAGATAACAAGGATTTGTCAAACAGGACTCGGTTTAATTCAATTTTATTAACAGGTTGTCAGCTCAATGAGTTCCAGTGCAACAAGACGCACTGCATTGCTCTAATACGCAGATGTGACAGGCATGAAGACTGTGAAGACGGCGCCGATGAAGCGGAGTGCGGTACGTAGAATGCCTATTGCATGTAAAAAGAAATGGATCTGAATAATCAAACAAAAATGCACTGAAATTTCGAGTTATAAATGTGTTGATATATCTTATGTGTTATTCCATCAGTATATCTAAAACATAGGTCAAGAACTTAGGAAATCAACGCGGTGATCACCCACTATTGAAAATAATTATCAAAAAATACCACAGTATTATGTTGATGTTGATCTAACTTTGCTTCTATCTTAAGAATTTTATTTTTGATATTTAAGAACCACGAATGCCTCAATATCAATAATAGTTAACCTAAACATATTTTGAACAATATACGATGTTCCTCATTGCTTCACTATCCAATCCCTCGGGACTATATCTAAACCAGGTTTTAACACGTGTCTGTGTAGCCTGGTTTAATTCAAAGGCTCCCTCTTGAGCCTGGTAGCACAGACTCAACTTTCTCTGTCAGAATTAATTACGTCTATTCAGGCGTGAAGATATTTGCTGGCATCCCGCTGGCAAGTGATTGAATCCAATATAATAGATTCTTTAGTTTCACCAAGCACCTTTAAGGGTCTTGCTGATTGTCAATCAATGATATTGAATGTGTGCCTGCCACAGTTTAAGAGGTTTCTTTAACATAAGGATATGATATAAAATAAAAGCAAGCAACAGTACGAAAACATAACAGATCAGCTGAAGTCACCGGCCGAGATCCGCTCGAAAGGTCCTTCAACTTTGTAGTATCCTAATATCCTTACGATGTAAAATAAAATGAGTATATAATATGTCTACATTCATTAGTTATAGACGTTTGCCCTCAACTTTCAGAAACATACATATGCCCTGAAACGCATATAAAGTGCAACAACAACTTCTGCATTCCGCGAGATTTCTGGTGTGATTATAAGGATGATTGTGGTGACAACTCAGACGAGAAAACCTGCAGTAAGTATTAACAAGTCTGTACTATAGATGGATGTAATCGAAATGCTCTAAAACTCTAAACTAAACTAATATCTGCCACTGCATGTCCCCGGGGTTTGAGAAAGAGAAAATATTTGCAATAAAGAGTAGGGATTTGAGCGGGTACTGTCGTATATGTAGATATCATTTTGCGGTAAATGTATGGTGAAAGCACTGTCGTCTTAGTAATTTATTCCTTATTATATATGAATAGTGGTACATTTCTGGAAGGAAATGTTTGGCTGCTACACAGTATGAAATACCATACTATGGATGTGAATTAATTTCAATCTGATATACAGCAACGAACAGAAACCTGATCCATGGTATCAAAATCTTTATGTAGTAAAATATGCAAAGGCACATGCACGTAGAAGATGTAATTGCCAATCTGTCTCATACGATGCTCCTATAATGCACTTGTCAATTGCAACCCCCACCCCCCCCCCCCCACCCCCGGGGATGTGGGGGAATGTCCTTGGCCTGTTGGGAAATTTGATGAAATCCCCGACCCCCCAGGGCAAGAAATTCCTGTAAATCCCCGACCCCCTGGGGCACATTTTTTGTCAGAGGACATTTCTTTTAGACAGAAACTAGTATTGCAAAAATATGACTGCAAAAATCTGTCATTATGTTGACAAAAATATTGCATTACTTATATACAAAAACTTATATCCTACCTGTGATTCAAAGGAACAAGATTAATGTATCTAAAATATTAAGTGATAATTTGTCTGTCATGAATTGATGTGGCACTATGCAGGTGGTGGTAATTCTATGTATTTTAATATTTCTAAAAAACAGTTTGTGAGAATATTTCACTTATATAATGTAACTCATCATGTACTGAGATAAAGTGTGATACTTTACATAGTGTTGTGATGAATAAAGCAATTAAAAGAAAAATATGGGTACATGACATAGCATCCGGTATTTCTTAAATCATGACGAATTATCATAAGTGATTATCATAAACTACAAGTGAATGAGCATGCACATAGTTATCAATATCAAGGTTAATTAATTATATAAGAATGGCTAGTGAGCCCCAACCTCCTGGCCTACCCTCAAGGGCTAGGGTGAGCTCAGACATAGAAGTGAGAGGGGTGTCGCATCACATCAATTTTTTGTATGCTTGTGATGTGTTTCAGGAAAATGAGTCACAAGTAGCAAAACTGATATTTTTTCAAAGTGACTTATATAGGATATCTTTGTTGGTATATTTTATATCTTAGCTCTGCTCATAGCATGAATACATTACCAAATATTAAGACAGTGTATTAAATATATCCATACATTTCTAGGGTCATATTATAAAGTATATTTTTAGCTACTTTATTCATAAATATCCACCCAGAAATATTGCAAACCTTTTTCTTTAAAAGATAAAAACATCCAATTTAAAATACTTATTAGATGTCCTACTGTTTACTATCATTAGAATCCACTTGATCCCATCTTTTCAATTATGATGATATCTCAAAAACATTTTTTGCGACTTGTGACTCATTTTCCTGTGACACATCACAATTCCCTCCCATAAGCCCTCTCCCACCCCCTCCCACCATGCCCTAACCCCTACCCTAACCCCAACCCCAACATTAAAAGATCTTTAAAATTCTAGTATAGGGTGCCTATAGATATTATAGTCCCTCATCATGTTCAGCATCTCACCTTCAGACTTGACACTGTTGAAACACTATATAGGGGGTGCTAAACCCCTGTCATGTTCAAAGGTGACACTCTGTGTGTATGTATATTGGAGGAGGTTTGTAACTTTGGATCTAGCCTAGCCAAGCCCATGCCCACTGAAAACCATCAAATCTCTCTTGGAAAGCAAGGTACAGAGTGGGCAGAGGTGGACATTCCCCTACCCATCCAGTTGATATTGCTGTCAACTAAGGTATAGAGTGGGCACTGGCAGACATTGCCCCACCCATCCAGTTGATATTGCTGTTTCAACTAAGGTATAGAGTGGGCACAGTTGGACATTCCCCCACCCATCCAGTTGATATTGCTGTAAACTAAGGGAAATCTCCGCCTGGGTGGGGGAATGTTTTTTCAGACATTCCCCTACCATTCCCCCACTTCCCCGGGGGTGGGGGGGTGGGGGTTTCAATTGACAAGTGCATAACAATCTACAATTTACAATGCTTAGCCGTATATGTCAAACAGAGAACTGCAAATTAAGAACGAAATGATTATCGATAGCTCATTCTTTGCCGTATACCGGTACCTTCCATTTGGGCTTCTTTTTTTACTGTCATTCGATTTAGTCTCTAAGAACGAGAGAATAGTAGCATGGCGCATGACATGAATGCAACCTGAGTAATAAACTTAGCATTAATGTAAATGCAATTAAGCATACTTCCTTTGGGGAACAATCATAATGGACAATTGCAATATTGGCTTAATGCATTTTATTTTGCAGTGATTGGCCTAGCTGGGTTATGTCGGGGGAGTTTTGACTATATAGTGGGGTTTTGTCCAGCGGGGTTCAGTCCTAGAACCGAAAAGAACACAAAACTTTGAGTAATAATCGTGTAATTAGTTTCCTGTCACGTATCATATGCCTTCGTTGGTTCACATGTGCGATACTATACACTTTAAGAATAAAAAAGCCGTAAAACTTTCACCGACATAGATCCAATAAATTGAGAAATAAAATTAATGTATCCCTAGACGATATAATGCAGGGGAATGCAAGATTGGAAGATTTACATTTGAGATTACCATTCGCTCCCATGCCCATTAGCATGCACTCCATCTGACCATTATTGGATTGTGTATGCATTGCCAATATCAAGCGCAGAGAGAAATCCGACAGTTGAAGATGATTCTACAGTGCATGCAATCTGAAGGTTTTTATACAGCAATAACCACATCATGCAACTACGAAGTATGATTCGTATTCAATCGGTTACTGTCCAATAACGCAATCCCTGTGGTTATAATCGTGTCCGTCCTGTATAATACTAGCAAAGCATATATAGCCGTCCTTCATATGGTAAAGAAGAGGTAGGTTTTCTAAGGAAGTTATGGTCAAGAATAGATAGGAACGGTTAGATAGAAATCTTTTTATTTTTACAAATTTTATTTAGTAGATATTTCACATCATGTGATACGTTTCAATCATACAAACATAAATTTTAGAAACATAGACAATATATTATAAACATGATGTTGTTCAGTACATTAAATTGTCATTGGAGTTTTAAAGATTTAACAGTGTTATAACAGTTCGCTAGGATAAGAACACAAGGGGCATTGTTACATATGTATGCACCGAGAAACAGTCATCGGACTACAAAAATTTTGTTTGATCATATAGTTACGAGATGCAGTTTACAGTCACAGACATATAGCTTGCCGACAGGAAGTGTGGTGTTGCTCTTCCCCTCCTCCCTCTCCCTTTCACCCTCTCGTCCTTCCCAGGCTATAAATACAGTGGGGAGATTTCCCATTAAAAAAGGCTTCAAACCCACACTTTAACCCAAGATACCCTCACAAACCCCATATGTTCCGATAGATAAAGTGTCGATGGAACTGTGCCAAGCAGGTCCTCTATAAAAAGGTAGGGTCAAGAATGGACAGGAATTGTTAGATAGAGATTTCTTAATCTCTCCCCTCCTCCTCTCTCCCCTTCTTCTCCAACCCCTCTGCTCTCCCCTAACCTCTTCCTCCCCTGTTTTACTCTCCCCCCCCTCCCCCCTTGGGTTTTCTTTCTTCCTCTCCTCTCCCTCTTCCCTCCCTCTCCCTCTTCACTTAGATGAGCAAAATTTGATGAATAATAAGTATAATGTGGTGAAATGACATTATGACAAATGTCAGAATTGAATGATATGATGATGGGATGTGGGTGAGTAGGTGACTCGTTAGTCAGTTAAAATTGAGTGAGGGCGATGCAGGGCATGTAGGGTGTTATAATTATACGGGTTGTTAGGTGGCGTGGTGTTAGTGAGTCAATGGGATTGTGGGGTGAGGTTTCCTGTGAGTAATGATCCCGCCTTATAGCATAAGCCAATGCGGCGCACATTGAGTGATGAGCCAGCCTCTCTGTATCTTTTCTGGGCTTAAACACTATCGATAGGCCTATCTATAATATTAATTCTGTAAGAGAAAAGTGTAATTCTCCGCATCGCCTCCTAAACCGCTGGAGGGATTGCCGCGATTTTCACGGTGGACATACTTTGGCATATAGTGGGAACCCGTTCCACTATGTTTTATGAGTGATTTCCAAGAAAAAGGGGTTTAAAAAGGGTTTCAAATTCAATTTACACATGCTTCTTTTACGCCCACCTGTTTACATCTGACTTTCCATAAGAATGCAGTAACTGGACAACCAACAAACGTGGGTCAAATAGTTCAATGCTGTGTCATAAGAGATAACGTGTTGTCATATAATAACACTTACAGAGAGAGAGAGAGCTCCCTCAGTGATAGTGGAAAGCGTTAGGGAACCTTCTCTTCCTCTCTCCCCTCCTCCTTCTTCAGAATTTGTTTTGAAAAGCTGGAAGTTAAGCAGGGCTGTCCTGTCTTACTATTTATATGATGCCCATTCTACAAACCTACCCTCTTTTTAATGTTGTACCTCCATCATCAATAGTTGGTGAACCCCCGATCTTCCTCCTTCTCCTATTTCTTCCTCCCTCCCTCCTCTCCCTCCTCCTGCCTCCTCCCTGTTCCTCGATCCTCCTCATATATATGCCACAATAATTGAGAACCTTAGATACTTTAGGTATACCTTCTCCTGTCTCTTCCTCCTCTCCCTCTTCTTCCTCCTCTCCCTCCTCTCCCTCCTCTCTCTCCTCTCCCAATACTTCCTGCCTCCTCCTCGTGACCTAAAAAGGCATCTTAACAGGGTTTCATTTGAGGTATGAATGGCAATACAGGTAATAAGTTACTGAGAGAAGTTGAAAGAGAAAGATGGTGGGAGTGGGAACAAGGAGCCCCACTGTCCCAATAGCAAATCCCGTGCGTAGCACGGGTATTTACTAGTTTAATAATAATGTGACCTTGATCATATAGGATGCTTCTGCAAGAATATTATTATGAATATCTTTTTTTTTTTTTTTTTTAAGATTTTATTTATCCAGCATCTCAAGACATGAATCACAATAAAAACAGTCGAGAACAGGTAACACTAGTAAATTGTGGCCTTCTACCTGCTGCTGCAGTCTACATTAACAATTTTTAGAAAAATGAACTAACACAACTATCTAAAACATATAATGGATGGTACGATACATGGTAATACACAATAAAAATAAGTTGGACACAATAAAATATAAGTTGATAGTGTGATACAATACAATAATAATAATAATAATAATAATTATGATTAGAATACTCATGACTAGTCTAGACTAGTATTGTTCGCCCAGCTGTACTTCTGGGTTAATGTTTGAATGATGGTCGTAATCAGTCGGTTGTGTCTTTTTGATTATTTTTGTGCCCTCTGGCATTGTACTATGTCAGTGTAATGGTGGGCAATCACAGGTGTTAAGAAGTGTGCAGAGAGCAAAGGGTAGGAGTAGAAAGGGGTGTAAGTTATCAGGGTGAGGTTATTAGGGGGAGATTGGGAAGGTGGTGGGGATAGTGTATGGTGGGGGTTACAGGTTACGGGGGAGAGGCTTTGAGGTGTGCAAGGGCTTTTATTTTGAATCTGGTAATGTCTGGTTCCTCCTTAATTATTTTTGGTAGGGCATTCCATCTAGCTCCACCTGAGTAGGCAGGGGCTTTTTTTGATACCTCAAGCCTTGGCTGGGCGACCGGAAGGTTTAGGGCAGAGGATGAGCGGGTAGAACGTCCCAGTGGTGGGGTGGGGGTAGTCATGGTCATAGAGTGGGCTCTTCTGTGCATGAGTAGCAGGATTTGGATGGTTCGACGCACTTGGAGGGAGAGTAGGTTGTGGGTCTTCATAAGATTGGAGATGCTAACATATCTGTTTGATAGGGTAGCAATACGGAGACTACGTTTCTGGACTCTTTCCAGTTTGTCTTTCGAGGCCACATTGGCCATGTCGAGGAAGCAGGAGTTAAATTCAAGATGGGGGAGGACCATAGTTTTTAAGATGCGGATGGCGATCTTTTTTGATAAAAATGGCCGGATACGTGCAAAGGAGGTAACGGCAGCATTGGCATTACATACTGAGAGTTTCACTTGGTGTTGAGCACTCAAGTGGGCATCCAGCATCGAGCCCAGGTATTTGAATTCAGTTACAACTTGTAGTGGGGTGTCGTTAATGGATAGTGATGGGATGGGCGTAGATTTAGAGGTTGGGGGGAAGAAGACCATTATTTTAGTTTTTTGAGCATTGATGGTTAATTTATTTAATGCACACCAGGCTTCTAAGTGTGGGATGGCAGAGTTGAGGGCAGTGACTGAGTCGTTCATGGATTTGGAGGAAGTGTATATTACAGTGTCATCTGCATAGAGTTGGCATGAGACGGGGAGGGGGAGTACTGAATTTAGATAGGTTGGGAGGGAGTTGACATAGAGATTGAAGAGAAGAGGGCCAAGAATGGATCCCTGAGGTACCCCGGTGCTCAGGAGGGCATTGGGGGACAGGGAGTTAGCAATTCTAGTCTTTTGCGATTTTCCTTGGAGGTAGCTTGAGAACCAGGCAATTGTGTGTGGGTGGAAGTTGATGGCTGTTAGTTTTTTTATGAGGATAGGATGGTCAATGGTGTCGAAGGCTTTTTTCAGGTCTATGAAGAGAGCCAGGGTTGATTGTTTGTTATTGTGGTTGAGGATAGTGTCATCTATGAATTCTGATAGAGCAATTTGGGTTGATTTATTAGATTTATTACTTCAAAATTCCTCAAGAGTGGAAAGAGTATTATATCACACCTTTACCGAAATCTGGGAACCTACGCCTATTTCATTAACCTTGTTACACCCTTGGGGGTATAATCTATCAATGTTCCTAGCTCTGCCATCTAAAATACTACAGAATTTCATTTGCCAGGCATTACGTACGGAACCACATGGATCTTAATCATCTATTCTCAAATGTTCCGGGGTTTTTATTCTCCCCCTTAACGGGTCTATATAACCACCTTATGCAGAGATTAAAACTATTAATCCATACATAATCCCAGTCATTATTCCATACATAGTAATATTCGCAAGCAATGAAACACGACCAAAATTGATGTCTCGCCAAACAATGTTGATGCAATAAAGAAACAAAACATGCCCGGAGAAAAGAGATCATAAAACACTGTTTCCCTTTGCATTGGTAACACACTATATATACATCCAAAGTGACATCATGTTCCGGTGGTGGATTCATAATATACAAGGCTGAAAGAATCGTTATATCATCGTTTCCACCTTCTACATTATTATTTTGACACTTAAAATCAGTAAATGTGGGTTTTCCAAGAATTAGGATGGCAGGAACTTGACCATGGTCAAAGAGAATCGACACTGTATATAGTAACGAGCTTGGCCTTTAACTTGTATTTCGATACTGAAGCGAAGGTATTAATAGTTGATGTTACTTTGAGACCGACGAAACATGGACGTGGCTTTATGGACCTCTCACGATGACAACTACCTGGCAAATAAAAAGAACAATGTTTCAGCGGAAAGACTTTTTGATGCCTTATTCCTGAAAGTAGTTGATGTTATCCCCATCAATCAATTATGGTTTTTGTAAAAACTAGCTCAGTTAAACAAGAGAAATGGAAAGCATACCGCTGCATGGATGATTTCAATCATTTCATGAAAAGACTATGGAATAAACTCTATTGCGTTCTCTTATCAACGACCTTCTTTCGCTCTATAAAAAAGAAATTAGCTTAATACTGGGATTTCTACTCAATTGAAAGCCTATTAGACGAATACGTTTCTGTAGGTGAGGTGCGACCCTTTGATGAGGAATCTCTCATATCTATCAAATAATTCAAGTATGTCCGAAAACTGCCTGATATTCGACAAATAAAGGAGGTTGGACTGCCGTTCATTGATGTAATCGACCTTACAGAATGAAATGACACAAAGAATTCTTTCCGATTCACGATGAAACAGAGACCTATCTCCTCGGAGAAAACTTTTTAAAGCCTACTTTCCTACAGTTATATGCTTTAAGCGGGATAGTTAAAATGCAACACAGGAGACGTGTTCAAGCTTCCCATGTGTATGGATTTCCCTATGCATGGATACTGTTTTTTATAGTTCATGTCTGAAGAGATAGGAATATAAGATTCCTCCGAAGTTGGTAACAAAACACAGTCAATGCATAACTAATCGTTGTCTTCAGACCCGAGTAAACATATTCTAGAGCTATGGCATTATATATCTTCATTAAGAAAGTATTTCAAAAAAAGAAATGGAATATATACGCCTGTATAGTGTATAGAATTTCCTATTTCATAAAACTTTGTCCGTCGTAGGAAATTAAATGTCAAATTTATGAATGGTTGCTAAGGAACGGATACATCATTAATTAACTAATTGATATTGATAACGCAAATGTGATATCCCTGTCTTGAAGATGAATGACCTTCTATATCAGAATTGTATTTGTTATACCTTATAATATTTATATGTTTGCCAAATTGAAAATCCTAATTAAAACAGATAACTATTTCATCAGAAGGAGAATATCCAACATAATATAATGGTTATTTGTCTAGTACGACTTTTAGGGAACGTTATTGTGTAACCTGTACAAAACCAGAGGAAAATGAGAAAAGGACACAATAATTATTTCAAATCCACATCATAAGGTATACTGGGGATCAATAGGTTGGACACAATTCTCAATTAAAGTATCTTTTCGTATAGTATAGCATTAGAACTATGTAATAACCGTCTCTTAAATAAAAGCACCAGAAAATCATAATGGGTATGGCACATTTAAGTTCCACTACCAAATTGGTTTGTCTATAGAATGTGTACAAAGGCTTTATCATCTTTGCTCGTATTCATGATATAATGTGTTCAAAACGCATCAAGATATGAATATGTTACAATCACGTCATATGATGTGTTTTTGTGGCATAAAATAACAATTACTGTCATAAATAGACCTAGATAAACGTAATTCCATACAAGCAAGAATGCATTCATCTGGCTTTTCAAAGTGCGACTCTGCCTCAATGCCATACAGTACCAGTCATTTTTATTGATGTATTACAACAGTGACCACTAGGATTAACGGTTCTAGGACAAAACCCCGCCAGCCAAATCCCCCTTGCCATAACCCCCCCTAGCCAAAACCCCGCCGTCAAAATCCCCCTAGCCATAACCCCGCCATGCCATAACCCCACCAGTAACAACCCCGCCAGTCAGAATCCATCCATGCCAAAACCCCACCAGGCAAAACCCCACCAAAACCCAACAAATTGTGTGTGTGCTTGGAGTGTGTGGGAAGGTGGGTGGGTGGGGGGTGCATGGGTTGGTTGTGGGGGGGAGGGCATATATTTTGAATGACAATCTCAGAACATGATAGCCAGATAAATGATTACCCTATGAGAAACAGCTGAACATTTTAGAGGGACTTTCTAGTATCTCACCGCCGCCCTCCCTGTCCATCACTTTCCCTCCAGCCCTGGCCAGACTGCTATACGGCCTCCCATGGTATCTACCAACACCAATCATACAGCCAAACCACAATAGCCAACCAATTGAACCACTTTCACAACTCCATATGTGACCCACCGAGGGGAAAGGAGGCTCCGCGCGGGAGTTATAGTTCCTGGTATTCCTGCTAGGAGTCACAACATGTTCATGACGTCACTGTCACAAATGTTTATATTAGTAATTATGAGAGGCAGGTAACTTTGAAAGTCTGTAACTTCACTAATTTTTGGAGTACCAACAAACTTCTTTCACTTTTATAATGCTCATTTCCCTTTCTGTAAATCCCTGTCATTTAAATTTTTTTTCTTTTTAATATTTATTTTTTATACATGTGATGTGTCACAGGCAAATGAGTCACTCCCCAAACTTATTTGAGGTCATCTACTGAAAACTGACATAACTTTACAAAAAAGCCCATATCTCAGCAAATTCTGGGAATTCTCAACTATTTTTTTTGGTTATTGACTCAGGAGGACATGCAGATTCAGAATCTGTAATAAACCCAAATTCGAAAATTTTGCCCTGGAGTCCCCTTTCTGCTTGGCTGGTCACATATCTCAACCACAATACATAGAAATAATTGACTGATGGGTGGAGATGAGAATTGCGTGTTGGAGGTAGCTGGGGTTGGGTTGGGGGTGCGGGGGTTGGGGGGGTGGGGGGTGGAGTGCAGGATTATATTTGCCTGCCACAGCATACTTACCCCTATCTCATAATGGATCTGCACCCCCCCACACACACACCCACACCCATACCATAAACACCCAAACAGATGTTCCATATATGCTTGAAAAAATCACTGTCCATACTTTGACTGAACTGCTTTTGACAACTCAACAGAATATTTTTTGGATAGCCAGATAATAAATGGTATTATTTCACAAACATTTAACAATTTTAGAGGCACTTTTATTGCTAGTATCTCCTATCTCCTCTGGCCATATCAACGTTGGCCATATGCAATGAGATTATAAGTATTTTAATCTCTTTGCCATATATAAAACTCCCACCCCGGGCCAGACTTTGATATACCTCCAATGATAACCAACCACCACAAGCATGCCGAAAGACCACAAAGACCACAGGCGTCCATGCCTGAACCACCATAATTAACAGCCTCGATCATTTCATTGAATGCATCTGAACCTACCCATTTGCCCCCCCCCCCATTTAAGTGTCTTTAAAATGATTTGAGTAATGCTATTCAGAAAATAGTTCATACTTCTGTTGAATAGAGTTGTTGATTTCAGATTGTGATTATATTTGATGGATATTTGTTATGTTTATCTCCCTCCAAATCTCCCCCAGCCCACACTCTCTCCCTCTTTCTTCGCCCCTCTCCCTCCATCTTTCCTACCCCATGTCTGTCAGTCTCTCCCTCCCTCCCTTCCCTTCTCTCAACTGTCTCTCCCTCTCTTTTCTCTTATCTGTCCCTCCCTCGCTCCTCCTCTCTCTCCCCTCTACTCACTCTCTTCTCCGAACTGTCTCTCTCCCTTTTCTCTCCCTCTTATTTCATCTGTCTCTTTGCCTCTCTCTCCCTCTCTTCTACCCCACCTCTCTCTTTCTCTATCTCCCTCTCATCTCTCATTTGTCTCTGTCACTCTCTCCCCCTTTCTCTTCCCCTCTCACCACTTCCCTCTCCCTCTCTCCAATACTATCTCTCCCTCTCTTTTCCTCTTCTCTGCATTCTCTTACCTGTATCTCGTTTTCACTCTCTCTCTCTGTCTCCCTCTCTCTCCCTCTCCATTGACCTCTCTGTTTCCCACTTTCTCCTCTCTCTTTCTCCCCTCTCTCCATCTCCCCCTCTGTCTCCCTTTCTCTGTCTCCCTCTCTGTATCTTTGTCCCCATTCTCTCACCTGTCTCTCTCAATCCCCCTCTTTCTCTCCCTCTTCTATCACCTGTCTGTTTCTTCCTCTCTCCCACTGGAAACAGGACAGGAGAAGGGGGGAAGTCCTGGGGGGGGGGGAAGCCTGAGGGGGGAGAAGGAAGGATGTTGGGAAAAGGATGAGGGGTGGGGGGAAGTCTGTTGAAAAAATCAGAGGGGGAAAAGTCTGTTGGGGAAAAAGTCAGAGGGGGAAACTCTGTAGGGGGAAAATCAGTGGGGGAAACGTCTGTGGGCAGGTGCAGGGGGGGGGGGGATTAGAGTGGGAAAACTCCATAGGGGGAGAAGTCAGAGGGGGAAATGTCTGGGGGAGGGAGTCAGAGGTGGAAAACTCCATAGGGGGGAAATCAGCTGGGGAAATATCGGGGGAGGTGGGGGGCAGAGGGGGAAAACTCCATAGGGGGAGAAGTCAGAGGGGGAAATGTCTGGGGGAGGGAGTCAGAGGGGGAAAACTCCGTAGGGGGGAAAATCAGATGGGCAAATATCATAGGGGGGTGGCAGGGTCAGAGGGGGAAAACTCTGTAGGGGAAAAGTCGGATCGTGAAAAGTCGGGGGAAAGACAGAGGGGGAAATATCTGTGTGGGGAAAGTCAGAGAGAAGGGGGGAAGTCAGAGGAGGGAATCAAAGGGGAAATAGCTGGGAGGAAGTTTGCCAAAATTCATGAAAATCATGCACTTTGTGACAAGTCTTTGAAATTTGGTACAGAGGTAGATATGGGTCTAAAGTTCTCAAAAACCACCGCATACAAATTGGGGTGGCCCCTTGGCGGCCGGTATGCACAGAAAATCACTTTTTGAACTTATATTTTGATTTCAAAGTCATTTTCCAGGTCAAAATCCAATATGGCCACCACCAGGATAAAGAATGTCCTATCTCAGGTCCTGTTAGCACTATATCCATGTATAATACCACTTCCTAAGTTTTATGGTGTGAGGAACACATTTCAGAATTAAATTTTCTCTTTCAAGCACATATAAGTCATTTAAAGTCATTTTCAAGGTCGAAATCCAATATGGCCACCACTGGGATACAAGAAGGTCATACATTTCAGCTCTCTTTAGCACTATATCCAAGTGTAATACAAGTTAGTCCATGTTTTAAGGTGTGAGGAATCCATTTCAGAAGTTACTATTTCTGTTTCAAGGTCATACAAGGGTCATTTTCAAGGTCAAAATCCAATATCGCTGCCAGGGATAAAGAATGTTATATTTTGGCTCTCGTTAACACTATATCAAAGTGTAGTACCAGTTCATTTATGTTTTTGTTTGTTTGTTTGTTTATTGATAGCATTTCATTGGTACAATGATAATTTTCAGCATATCCAAAATATTACAAAAATTAGCAGATTTTACCAATATTGACTCAAGATAAGATAAGATAAGATAAGAAACTACTTTATTCCAACTCTGTGTACATAGGGGTACATATAAATAATAATGATAAAAGTGCATGAGATATAGATAGAATAGGTAAACAGACCTCTAGATAATATGCAGATCTCCCGGCCGTTACCTTGGCAAAAATACATGAACAAAATACATGAACAATACTAGAACATCATATCTCAACTACTGTTGGCAATATATCCATGTATGATACCTGTTTGTATATGTATAGTCTCAAATAGCCTCTGTGAAGTGTCTAGATATTGTGCACAATATTTTTTATTATTTTTTTCCACTTTTTTTTATCTCAGCCTCAATATAATACTCAGTACACAAATGTATATATCACAAACAATTATTCTTGGATGTGATACCTTAAGATAAGTGAATTCTAAGACAGTTACAGACAGTTCCAAAAATACAGGAAAAACCCCTTAGGTTTGACTAAAGTTGGGGTATTATTTATTTTCATTTTCTTATCCACAACTAAAGCATCAAGAAGATATAACATTTATAGCAATTTTGACTAAATGGTATCAAATAGGGGTAATTAGAAAACACAGATTTGACGGTAATTTTCTGTCTCTATTATCTGACCTTGAAGCAGTACAGGTTCTACCTTAGATATTAAATCAGTTGTTTCATAAACAAAAGGAGGAGCAGGGCATTTTTTCTAAAACTGAATTGCTGAGTGTCATTGATAAGTGTTTTTTTATTCCTCAAAAAAATAAAACGTTCAGATCAGCCAATCAGCTGAACAGAATGAATTCCTTGATACCTCAAGCTCTGCACAACCTTGTCAAAGAGGGTACAGTGGTCAAACTCCTCACATTGGATGGTGGCAAGGTCATGGACCATTAGATGGTGTGGTGCTGGCCATTGAGCACTTCACTGAGCTTGGCAGTCGACAATGATGTTTTCATGGAAAGGAAGTAATAATGAGGGCCATTGAGCTCATGCCATAGCTCATGCCATACAGCAGGCATTCCAGCATGCTAAGCATGCCTTGCTCACTGCAGACAGTTTTAATGACTGCTAAGTTCGCTGAGAATAAAGATCGGGATTTGTGTCAAATATAACAAGAATTTGATTCAAGCTATGTCAGATATTCTCAAACCTATTTCTAAATGTTTCTATCTATCCTGGATTGCTTTTCATTATGATTAGTCAATGCGAGATGACCGTGGCAAAGACCTGACATGATTTCATTTTGAACTGGGTCAGAATGACACACTGACACAGGACGTCACAAACGTTGATGCAGGCCTCTGCGGGTGGAACCTTCCTTGTATCTATTCATTGTTTATGTTTAAACCTATATAAACTTCTATAAAACACTTTCAATATGCCTATTCTTGGCAAGGTATGCATTCCTCATACTTTGGCAGATCGAATACACATTATATACATCCAGTGAGAGAGAGTAGTTATGGTATATATGCTTTGTTTACATCATGACGTTCCCTCCAACGATGCGTCAATGACGGAATGACACTGAAGCTGAGAGGTAACTTCTGAAATGGATTCCCCACACCTTTAAACATAGACAAAAAGGTGTTATACATAGATACAGTGTTAACAGGAGCTGAGATGGGATTCTTTATCCTTGTAGTGGCCATATTGGATTTTGACCTTGAAAATGACCTTGACCTTGAAACTGAAATATAAGGTCAGAAATTGATTCCTCAGACCTGAAAACATGGACTAACTGGTATTACACTTGAATATAGTCCTTAAAGGAGCTGGGCCCTGTTTCAAAATCAGGGACATAGGAATTAAGTAGAAAAACATCCCATTTGGAACAAATTCCGTTTCATAATCAAAGTTGTGACATACGCACATTCACAAGCAACTTAGAGGATATTCGCAGCCCATGTCGCCTCCCTGTCTGCAATTATAGGTATTACGTAATAACACTCAAGGCCAGTGCCATTGTCCACCCTCGCTTTCCAGATTCTCTGCTGCACAAATAACGATCTTAGCGAACTTGTCATGTTTCCAGAGGACAACTAAATAGAACCTATTAATTAATGTACATACAAATATAGCATTTCAACAGAACAGAACATGGCGATGCAGGTGATATTACGTTTTATATGGATGAATATAAGAATGTGAAAATGACCTGGAACAATCCTCTCTTAAGACAACGTATAGATCTAGTGTACTGAATATTATCTACAGCAGCAACGTCGTACTTTTTTCCCCAGTGTATCCTGAATGCTACTACAGCAATTGGAAGTGTAACAACTCACAATGTCTCCTCAGTAACGCCAACCTTTGTGATGGGGAACAAGACTGTCTAGATGGAAGTGATGAATGGGACTGCGGTAAGTTAGATTAGAAATGCAGATCTCTTCTCCCGAGATTGTTGGATGTCAATGAATAGCCATATATAGGTTCCTTATGAAAGTATTTCCTTCTCATCTGACTTCTATAGACATCTATTCAGAAACGCTTATGCAAATCTCTCATATGGATTCACTCAGTTGGTTTCCTTCCTAAATATTTCAGATCTCATTGCATTGACTGAGATTCAATATGATAGGCTTGATGTATGAATGTAGAAAATGTAGAAAGCAATTTATTACAGAACGTTCCATGTGGACTGTCCACCTTGTTTTAAGTACTTCTTTCCAATTCAACACTAATTCTATATCCTATACAAATGTGTTTTTCTTCCGAATCATTCCGTAAAAATATATTTCCACTTACAAGCGATGCCACAGGTAGCGTGGCCGAGCGGTCTAAGGCGCTGGTTTAAGGCACCAGTCTCTTCGGAGGCGTGGGTTCGAATCCCACCGCTGCCAGTACTTTTCCCAACACAAAAATCAGTGTATACAGTTCAGACATGAGTAAAAGAAATGTAATGTATATTATATTAAACCTGTAAATATGAAAGTTGCGTAGAGCTATGTCTATAGACATACTAATGTATGGCATATTACTATGGTCTGTCCATCGACAAAAAAACAGTCATGTATACACGTTTGCTTGTGCTTGCATATATAGACCGCCACTATATCATGGCTAATGGACTTTATGTCAGTGCAAAACACCGCTGCAACGGCGACCTCTACTATGTTGGAGTTTTGACGGATGAGCAGAACTGTAAGTAAAAAACACTTAACTTTGCTTCGTGCTCCTCACCTCTACTCTCAAAGTTTTACTCCCACTGTCCTGCACCTAAGCTCTCAAAATAATGACCCCGACAAAGCTCTTTCCTCTCCATTTGTTTTTCCATTATTCAACAACCATTTTCATGTACTCTCTCCCTCCCCTCCCTACCCTTCCTCCCCTTCCTCTCGTCTCTCTCTCCTCCCCCTCTATCTCAGACACCCGCCCACACACTTAGTCCTACAGAGTCTCCATTATCTCGTTCGCCTATAACATTTCTTTTACCATTATTAATGTTTCACTCCCGCCTCAGCCTGCGCGCACTGCATGAAATTAGGGCCAAGATGGTATGTATACTGTGCATCAGTCGGTGAATTAGCAGTTGGAATAGTGCCCCATATGTAGATCTTTTACCCTGCTCTTTCCCATCGACATATTCCTCAGCTTTCCATCTTATTATTCTCCCTAGTCCCTAGTCCTAGCTGGTGGAACTTAGTCCTGATTATTGAATGTAATTAATATTGTCAAACACGTGTATCTAGCAGCTTCAGTGCCCCAACCGGGTCCTTGTAAGTAGAGTACACGATTACATACCGCTTGCCATTGCAAAAGTCACAACTCGAATAAAACCTAATGAATAAAGAAATGGAGGTTGGAAATTGGCGAATATAATTGGCGAATATAATCCTGTATCTCGTCAGTACGACTAGGAATGACCCCTCTTATGCTAGATTCTGATTGGTAATTTAACCCAGGCCTACATGCAAAGGTTATAGCGTAAATTTAATCCTTATCTTCCCCTTAACATGAACTAGATTCACCGAGTAATGAGTGCTTATGTGGCGTGATGTATCTTTAAGAACCTTAACTCTATCTCCTAATTACTGAAAACCACCCCACAGGCGGACCATGCCAGAGTGACCAGTACATGTGCAAGAACCACAGATGTATACAGGAAGCCAATATCTGCGACGGTGTTTGCGATTGTGGCTATGAATGTGACGACGAAAAAAATTGTCGTAAGTGAACAAAATATTGTTGGGAATCTGAACTATCGAGACGAGATCTTATTAGTTTAGTGAGTATGCATGGTGCTTCAATATAACGGCAAAATGTCAGGCACATTTTAATGCGTGGGATTTTTGTAACGATGACGAAAGTGGAATGAAAATTAGGAGGCCCCCAACTCGCGGTGCATCCCAATTTAAATGGGTGATGGAATTTCATTAAAATCAACCTTAATTGATTCCCTAGGTTAAATGTAAGGTCACGAACAGTTTTTAACACACTGCTCTCGAGAAAGCACAATGCGACCTGTTAAGATATGAGATAATTTTCTTCGACTTTTAAATGAACCTAGGATGATTCTTTGAATGCAATGCATGATTGCACAGATATTGCTTTACATACAGATAACTTCTCACTCATAACATTGCTATATTGGAAAGGCTTTCCCCTTTGAAAATCAAGGTTGGTTGTGTGTTCTTTTGAAATGTGACTAACTTACAGTACGATTTTCTACGATGTCGCCCCTATTTACTAATTGCTTCCTCTGTTTACTCGATCATCTGGCTCACGTATAGCTGAGGTGCCGTGCCTGTCTTCTGATTGGTTCCTCTGTGCACGAACATCACGGGACTGGCCTCGATGCGTGCGCCACGAGTTTGTATGTGATGGGCATGGAGATTGCCACGACTCGGCTTTAGGACAAGATGAATCCGTGTGTGGTGAGTGATCATCAACATTATTGTAAGCTTCTCACTTCTTGTGTCATGAGCAGATTACATCAAGGAGGGTAGAAAGCGTCGCATTGCCAATGTTCTATGTTTAAACATTTCGTGAAACAAATAATAGCACAATAAATATAGAACAAATAAATGACTATAATTTTTGTTTACCGAGAATTTATACCAAGATTACAGAAAGATGATGGCACATCAAGCAATACTTTCATAGAATTCAAATCCTCTTCAGCCCAGCGTTTTTTTCTTTTGGCGAGGCTGATAATTTCATCTAAGTCTAATCACATAAGTCTAATACGCGTGTCAAACTTGTGATGTGTTATAGTACTCCTATATGTAATGAGAGCAGATTATTAAAAGTTGCACAACTAGATTAATCGCAGATCTATGAGACCATGGACAGGTTGCGAAATTGATAAATAATTATTAGATATGAACTCACCAAAATCTATTTTGTGGTCTACTCATTCCCAACCAAAAATAGAATATTGAAGGATGTTGGCTTGTTCTCCTTTGTGTAAATCAAAATCATATTCCAAATTGTTCATTCCGGTGACAGAATTCCATTACCTTCAATATGACTTTCTTTCATCTTCTTAAACATAATTAAGGTAGTCTCGTTGAGATTGAAAAAGTTGAGATGGCACTGCCTATAGATTGGTGTGTCGAGAGGCTAACAAAACTATTATCAATCATTTTAGGCCCAATTTGCAACTGTACAGCCATTGGAAATTTCGGGGAAAGGGGGAAATGCTAGTCTAACTACAATGAAAAATGGGAAGATTATGGTTGAAATTGCAGCGAAGAATTAAATGTTTTGTATTTGATATTACCAAATTCATACTTTAACAGAATTGCCTCAAACCCTTTATCAATGAAGAAAGTTGTTCCAAATTATTGGTAATCCTGTTTAGAGAAACTGCATGGTAGGCGGACGGACGTCTGACAGCAAAAATAATATCATCGACTATGTCCTCTTTAATTGGAAACCCACGGTTGATTAACTTCTACTTTAGCAGGATGGACATTCCTCGAACAATGAACCTTAAGTTTCAACAGAAAATTAAACTAAGAGCCTCAACAAGAAGGTGGTTTACACGTGATAAAGTGTCATGGAATGGAGCCTTGAAGAGACAGAGGTTTCCTAAGATGACAGATTGTTTTATGAAGAACAAGTTTATGACTTCAACGAACTGAGTTATTGTGCCATTTCTCACCCTCTGTCTGGCTGGCTAACACCGCGCTATTTGTTTGGACCAGCAATTGCATTCTTCCTGTTTCATCAATCATAAAACTTATATGTTTACCCGGAAAGAGTTAAATGTTATTCATCACTGGGTTTTACACAAGTCGTTTAAATCAGGCCTCTCCTGTTTAATGTTTGCAATGAGAATGCGTACATAAATGGTTTTAATGGAAACTTACTCAGTTAATATTAAATCTGAAGCCCTCTATGGGTCCCCTGATTCCTTTCCTTTAAGGCAATTCGATATCATATCAAAGGTATCCTATTTCAGGGTGGAGAAATAAGATTTATAATTATTAATCATATATCAGATATTATTATATTAAATTAATATAAATGAGATAAACACCATTATATAACCGTAAGAAAGACGATGTCAAGTATCATTTGCTTAAGATGGATTTATCTATGCATGACTAACGTTTCGGAGGTTCTTTACTCCTTCATCATATATTATTATATTAATTCTCTTTTATCAATATTTGTTATTTTTTAATAATCATTAAAATGTCCTCATACAAGCGGGCTCTTTCTATCTCGAAAAGGAGGAAATATATCCATTCATCACTAAAAAGAGAGGAAATGCCTGGCATGCAATGCAATTTGATAAATAATCGGAGAACAATCTGAGAATGCCCCAAGGGTCATAGTGCATGACATCGCAAAACTCGAGCACTGTACTTTTGAACCTCATTCTTCTCGCTAATCTCTTTTCTCCACCGCTGTCTGGGTGTCCCTATAATTCTCTTTGACTAAAAGTAGATATGAAAGAGATTGACAAACGATGTTTATGAAAATAGCTGACTTTACATTGCATGTTTTAGTAATGTGGGATATATGCCGCAATCGCTCAATCATTGACAATAGGATCTGCGATGGAATTATGGATTGCCACGAGGGCCAGGACGAAGCCAACTGCAGTGAGTATTAATACATTATTTACTTCAGATATTTCGAAAAGGAACTATCAAAGTCTTTTTTCAAATTATATGAGAGTTGGCAGAATAAATATAACTTAAGGTCTGATTTTCTCTCGTGAGATATCACAGACGCTGAGATCGACCATGGACTGGCTCCACCATGCCTAATCTATACTTGGGTGAAATTACAGCGTAATAGATTACTGGTATTAGACAAAACATACATCACCTCCCAAACACTATCTGCATGGTATCTTCTGGGCATAATGCAAGAGGATGGTAAAGGCGTATGATATCCATATTTTGTATCTATCCTCCCAGTGGATACGTTCATATCACATGCCCAATGTATCTAAATATGTTACATGCATGGTGTTTTCCTGGGTTTGGAGTTCATACACCATCCAATGTTTAAGCGATTGGGGGATATTGGGATGTTGAAAAGGGCTCATGCATGATTCCATTGGTGAACCCTCAGGACAGTACAAATCGGTTTCACTATACATACTCACTTGGGTATGAATTAAGCATTGTATTGTAAAAAATGTTTTAAGTTTGTATGCATCTCACATTACAAAGTTCTGGTCGTGATTCATCCTTTAAGTTGGTCATTCTACTAAACATGATTACATCACAATGCACTGGACATTAAACATGAAACATTAAATCAATATCATGCAACTGCGCATTAAACGATGCACATATACGTCTGGCCCATTTAATAAAGTTATTTTAGCCGAAATAAATCAAACTTATCTTACCCGATACTACACAGCTGCTATCGATAGCAACATTGAAATATATGGTTTTTGTGCTGACCATGGTACAAGTTTCCAGGCGTGAAAACCTTGGGGAGAGATAATAAATGACTTTATCTCACAGACATTGATGGGCAAATATATCATTCCCTGAAGAGGTACGCCCCAATTATCTATCTCCCCGCCTAGGTGTTAACCAAGCATAAGCGCAAAATGAGGTGAATAATGAACCAGCAACAGGGTAAAAACTAAAACGGCCTGCCATAGGAACTTTGCCATGATGCCACACAATCTGATTTACGGTGTGAATAACCTCTACTTTGTGCTCATCTGCTCGCTCAAGTTATGCAATTTCGTCGGACAAAAAACACATAAAACCTTTCTCAATGACTGAGACGGGTGCATAGACATGTAAATATGGAATAATTGGCATGATATTACATTGTTAAGCCCTTTCGCGATTTATTTATCAAGTATTTCTTCGATTCTGTATTACTGTTTTTGCGAGCTCTTCTTCTCTAGAGACGCCTTCAATAATGGCTGATTGCCATAATCATGATCCTCCTAATTAGATTAATCACGTGTACAAAAAAGTCAAACGGATTACCTTTAAGAAGACTAACCAAGTTATGCCAAATTTAAAATTGTTATTATTCACGAGGGAAAAAAAGATTCCTTTTCATTTCAAGGGCGGAATTTGAAAAATCCCCATTGGTAGAAATAATTGTTATTTGCTATCATAAGGATTTTGATTCAGCTGAGATGACAATACCATTGATGCTCATCAAAATTGGAGTCAATAGTGCTCTTTTAATAATGCTCTATAACATCCATCTTGCCCAGCTGTGGATAAGAAATCCCCTTGAGTTGCAGACACACTCGATCAAATATTGATCTCTCACAGGATACGATGTGATAATACCATAGTAATCGCTTTTGTTGTTGATAATCGGGCAGATCCCATGCAATAGTGGATTTCAAACCACCTTCGACCACTAATTGGAAACCAGCGGTAGGGGTGCATTTTTCATCCAGTTGTCAGGCAATCTTTCTCCAGCTGAAAAATAATCGAGTCTGGTCCTGACAAGAATTGGAAAAAGAGGAAGAATTATATTTAATTAGATTTTAAGGAAATGATTCCGTATCTTGCGGAGATATGGGCCTGCTGGCGTCGCCCACTTTTCCATCGACGATTGAAATCATGGGGCTGATGAAATGGACTTCCTTTTATTTAAGCCAAGAGGGAAAAACTGCCAAGGAAAGGCCAAACCCAAAAACCTCCATTGTAACGTGGGAGAGAGCAGGCTTATTCATCAATCTGAGAAGCGAAATGGAGAAGTAATGTGGCGAATAAATGGGACAGCTGGTGACCTTCTTTGAAAGATGAGATCTCCACACGATTTCAAAATGAATTGGTCCTGCATGTGCTAAATATTGCTGGTATCCGGAAAGCAACAAACATTGTGGAATTTTTACTACTTTCCGGATACTTTTGGGGACCTTTCTCAAACATTTAAAGCTGTAATCTCAGCTAAATCCACCCAACACTATTTCTCTCAATTCTTTCTTTCTGTGATCCTATAGGGCTATAATGGGAGACTTACTATGATACTTACTAAGATCAATATAATGCACGCAATAAAAAATCCCAAGCTACTAGACTTCTTAGTTGCGACAAGAAACAAGACATTATTTGAGGCAACTACAGACCGATTTTGGGCCGCTGGCTGTAAGCTAGGATCAGAGGAGATGGAATCGGGTGCACATGACGGTTTCAATGTAGTAGGAAGAATACTGATGGAGATTAGAACTCATCACATGACTGGTACAACACACAAAGAGAGGGTAACATATAATCTAGACTTAAACCAAGACCCCAAGAATGACACAACTCGTAGTCACTCAGTCGGAAGAGCGGAATTTGCACAACGCACGCAATATCACCCAAGAACATTCCACAACAATAACAACAACAAATACACGCGCACACGGGGACCACGCCCCCAAACAAGGCACGCAGACGCCGCTATAAATAGACCAGAGGAGGACCAGGATCATACCGACATGGACACTCAAACAGTGGATAATGCTAATGAGGCGGGCGGGCCACTACCCACCGCTACACAGGCGACTCATGAGGGAGAAACGGCTGCACCAATTTTGAATCCAAGCAGATTCGATCGTAGGCTGCAACTTGCCAAACCCGTGGCTGAGAGGTATAGAGCTAGATCCAGTTCGTCAAAGAGAAGACATAGTGACTCTGCAGTAAGTAGTTTACCTAAAAGGCAATCGAGACGTGATAACTATTATGCCGATGCAGTAAAACACGATAGTAGAACATGACGTGAGAATATGACCCCTCTTTCAAGGCAAGCGAACGGGCAATATATCCCAGAGAGACGCTCCCCACCTCAATTAAACTTACACGGCAAAAAAGATCCGTTAGATGCATTTGAGGATAATAGTGCGGGCATATACTGCTAATTGACAGGTGCAATTAACATATTAACTATAACATAGCGTTTTCTAATTCCAGGCACGGAAATGGCAAAGCTGGCGCTAACTGTAGTGATAGCAGACTCTAGAGGTAGGAATCTGATAGATTACCTGGAAACACGGCAGGAAATTATCTCTTATTGCTATCCAGGCCATGGTATAATTGATCTAGCCTATAAGGCAAAGAAAAGAATAGATGAGCTAAGACCTGACAATTTGATTCTAATTGGTGGCATTTGTGATCTATGCAAAAAGGACCCAATCACGAAACATATCGACATACAATTTAAGGAAGAAGGTCCATTAGCAAGGTTTATGGACGAGAGATATGAAACTGCCTTAGAAATACTAAAAAATGAGCAAAATTACTGCAACATCGCGATTGGTGGACTAATCGGGTGTGAACTAGCTCGGGCAAAGAAGCAGACAGTTATCTCCCCATACCAAAACATGCTGAACAATGTCATCTGGACAATAAATGAAAACATTAGAATGCTTAACGAACGCCGTGGCATAACGCATATGTACCTAACCAGTAAAGTCCACACATTCCACAAAGGATCCCCGATGCATCTATTATGTAAGATCCCGGATGGTATTCACCCAAATGACACCGTGATCAAGGAATGGGCTAAGCAGATTGAGAAATTCCATCTATCTCTGAGAAGAATAACCAAATATACGATTCAGAACTAATAGTATAATTTAAATGGTGAGAAATGTGCATAGCAAGTCGGTGCCTTGCCAAGCAGTCCCTATAGTATACATAAATCGATTTCAATAGTAAGAGCGGACAATATAGCCAAATGAACATTTATATATCAATCGCGAGTCGGTAGGGGAAGAATGAATAGGTAGGATTAAAAGTATAAGGAATAGTGGTAATTATCGGTAATTATCTCTCGCACACTTCTAGGTACTATTTTATACGCTATTATTCTACTGGATTGAGTACGAATTTATACAGATAACATAAAGAATGCCGTATATTATGAATTGTATATATATGATGTACAATTACCCTAACTCTCGCCTAATAAGCATAAGGTACAAGGAACACAAAATCTAGATTTAAGTGATGGTGTAGGAGCTATTTTTTGATTCATGAATTTGTAAAATATGTGTGGTGAAATGACTACCTTGCATATACTAGAACGCTGGCACGGTGTACACCGCTAAGCGGTCAATGCACAGTTGCTCACTATATAGTTAAACTGATGATCGACTAGGATGACGAAGGAACATAGGAGAATGATGAACACTGACGTAATATAGCCCGAAAGTTGTTTCTCGAAGTGACTAGTAAGTTATGATGAACTGTCTTATGTGGATGCTCCGTGAAACGGTCGCCACAAATATTGCTGTATACTATTACTAAGATCTCTGTACTAACCAAGATATAATGCCCCCCCTAGTCCCAGCCCTTGACTCATGGTCTGAAATGTCGAAGATCAAAGGTTTTAAAAAAACACATGTGAATATCAGATCACTATTACAGAAAATAGATCAGATTAGAATTGATATCCATATAATATAAAGCTAGAGCGATTTCTACAAAAAGAGGTAGAAAAGAAAAGGTAGAAAGAAGGGTTTCTTTGTCCGGAATGTTCTCGGAATTTGTTGTATTACAAACCACTTTACTGATCTGTAGAGGTCTGTCCCCCCTCTCTGGATGTCGTCGTATGTGGTTAGTGAAGGTATTTGGGGTGAAAATATGATTTTTAAGCCTTTTTTAAATTGGGATATCCACACTCTATTTATAGCCTGGGAAAGCCCCTGTGAGATACTACGTCATTTCCCACAAACTACGTCCAGGGAGACCTAACTATATGAATAATTCTCCCAATAGGACATCATTTGGTTTTCCAGCCAAGGGTATCTACAACAAGTATTTAAGATGACCAGGGTGACCGTCCTACATGCAGAGGAGTGGTAGAGTGAAAAAGAGGGTATAGGAATAGGAGAGGGGGAGGGGGAGGGAAAGAAGAGGGGGGGTGGGGAGAGAGGAGGGAGAGGATGTAGGGGAAGGGAGAGAGGGGAGGGAGAGAAAGCGAGGAGGGGAGGGACACAGGGGGAAATCGGAGATGGGGTTGGGAGAGAAAAATAGGTATGAAAGTCAGAGAAGAGGGGGAGAATAAGAGGGAGAGGGGGAAGTGTGGGGAGAGAGGGGGACCGTCCAGAGGACGGGTACTTTGCTAGTACTGGATAAGGAGCCAGATATCCTATGTCTAAGCGAAACATGGTTAAAATCACTAATTGATAGCAGCTTAATATCAGATAACAGATATGCATGTATCAGAACGGATCATACATCAGGAAAGACGGGTGGAGGAATATGTAGTTATATCAGAAACGATCTAACTACCCGCGAAATTGACCTAGAAGATGTGATTAATAACGACATTGAGTAAACATATGAGTAAACTAGATGAAAATGACCATGAGATACATGATACCATAATATGTGGTGACTTTAATATTGATTTGTTAGAAAAGAAAGATCCGAAATACAAATTACTGGATACATTTTGTAAAGACTATGACCTACAGATTAACATGAACAGTATTACTAGATTTGGCCTGATGAAAAACAGTGTAATTGACTTCTTCTTAACTAAAATCAAAAAGGACTTCAGCACCGGAACGATAAACTATAATATATCAGATCATCAGGGAATTTATTTGAATATAAAGCAAAAGAGACAGATATTTAAAAAAACTAAATTTAAAGGTAGAGACATAAACAGATACGACACAAATACACTGGAGGAGAAGTTAAGTTTAATAGACTGGAATAGCTTATATACAACACAGGACGTGAATGAACAATGGAACTTTATGTTTGACCATATTAAATAACGAATGAAATTGCCCCCATAAAAACCTATAAAATTCGAGCGGAACGACCTAGCTGGTATACTAATGAACTCGCAAAAATGGCCGCTGATAGAGACAAAGGTTTCAAAACTGCCAAACGGTCTGGCAATGAAGAAGATTCTCGCTCTGCTAAGCAGAAGAGAAATCAATTTAACCTGCATCTGAGGAGAGCAAAACAGGACTACTATATAAACTTACTGAATCTGAATAAGAACGATGGGAAAAAATTTTGGCGCACAATATCAGAACTACAAGGAAAAAAGAAATCAGAAATTAAACAATTATTAGATGATAATGACAACACACTGCAAGGAGTAGAACTAGCAGAATATATAAATAAATTCTTTTGTAATATTGGCGATAAAATTCAAGAAAAAATCCCTCATAGAGCACCAACTTATACGAGAGAGAATATAACAACTCCCCTCCAGATGGCACCTTTTACAGTGGAAGAAGTATCGGAAGAGATTGAGAGCATTAACATAAACAAACCATCAGGTTGTAATGATATTAATAGTAAAATTTATAGAGATATATTCAGGCTGATTGATAGAGAACTAACGCATGTATTTAACACCTCGATCAATAGTGGCATATTCCCAGATAATTGGAAATGCAGCATGTGTAAAGTTATTCCAAAGACCGAGCTACCTAGAAAAGCTGATGACACAAGACCAATCACATTAATTCATATCGCGGGCAAGCTCCTAGAGAGATTAATATCCAAAATATTATACCAGTATTTGGACCAGAATGATATAATATCAGACAGACAATTTGGATTCAGGCCGGGTAAAGGTACATCGGACGCATTAGCAAATTTTTTTAGTTATATGGATGAAAGGTTAAATAAAAAAGAGATAGGAATTGCCACATTCGTAGACTTCAGTAAGGCATTCAATAGCGTAAATTTAAATATATTAATGGAGAAACTAGAGCATGCTGGGATAAAAGGCGATCTGCTATGGTGGGTGAAATCGTATGTCACAGGCAGAAGCCAACGAGTAAGAATTGGAACTGAGGAATCAACCGACCGACCAATCACATGTGGAGTACCACAAGGCTCCGTACTGGGGCCGATTTTGTTTTTATTGTATACAAATGATCTGAAAGAATTAGACTTAAAATGTAAATACATACTCTACGCCGATGATACGGTATTATTTAGCGCAGGTAAAAATTTGGATGAAATATGTAAAAAAATGGAATCTGACATTGAGATCTTTCACGAGTGGACCGTCAGAAACAAGATTTTAATGAACATGAAAAAAACGAAATACATGATTATCAGCAGACAAAAGAAACTAAACCCCCCTATCTGAATGGTGAATAATCAAACCATAGTAAGAACCGCTAATTACGAATATATAATACCTAGGAGTCAAGATTGACGAAAGGATGTCCATGCTACCACAGTTGGACATAACGATACGGAACCTAAACTTTAGAATATACCAATTGAGCTGCATTCGAAAATTTCTAACATCACATGCGGCCATAGTTCTAGTAAAGACCTTCATACTCCCGATCATTGACTACGTATTACCATTTATAACATATATTGGAAAATACAAACTAGCGAAAATACAAAGACTGCAAAATAGAGCCATCAGAATAGCTATCAGGGATAATTACCAAACAGGGAGATTAGATCTACATAATAATTTTAAAATAATGACGGTAAAAAATAGACAAAAATTCCTGCTGATGTTAATGGGCAAAAAGACCACTACATACAATAACAAGAGCGATAATATTAGATATCCCACGAGGTTGCATGATGCGGATACATTGCAGTTATATCGTCCGAGCACGGAAAGTGGCAGGCGAGCCTTCTCATACCAGATGGCAAGCACATGGAACAACTTGACCCCAGAAATCAGGAATTTGAACTTAATAGACTTAAAAAAGAGAATAAAGTTCATAACACTAACGAATCAGACTCATACCGATCTATAGAAGTATTGAATAAAACTCCCCCGGTGCCTCAACTGGCCTCCCGCTACCCTCATACCCCAATAACGTTATTAACCCATAGTATGTTTTTTACTAACTAAGCATATTAACCCACAAAGACATAACCCTACGGCAGCGTGGGAGGAACATCGCCCCCGGCGAGCCCATGGATTGTACATACTGTCAATAAAAATTTTTAAAAAAACAAAAAAAACTTACTATGATAGGATGTAACGAGGTTGGTTTCTGACTTACTGTATACGTTGCCCAAAAGTTTTTTTTCGACCAGGTATCTCACGAGGTCTCTTCTGACCTCTGTACAGTAGGTCAGAAACTAACCAAGTTACATCCTATTTTTATACCACGATCTTATATTTTAAAATAAATTGAAGAAACAAACTATTTATTTACCTCGCTTCTCTCCAATGACCCGCCATATTGCACTAGACTCTCCCACGACCACCGCTTTTTTTTTAAAAAGCCGCCACCGGCTACTCACTAAAATTAGACCAGGCGTACCCGTTATCACGGTCCTACGCACATAGTAGAAGAAAAGGGAATTGCTGCTGTCTCTGCCCACGAAATAAATGCTCATTCAGCTTTTTCTCAGGTGTGAGAACTACCGTATATTAGTAAGCAACGATATTAGCTAGTGATTACTGGAACAATATTGTCTAGAAAAGAAGATATAAGCCCATTTACCACCAGCGAGGCCTGTGATAAGATTTGAATCGACGGCCATTGCCGCTAAATATAAACAAAGCGCCGAAATATGGTATCTCCCAATACCGCCGCTAGCGCCCCTGCATGCATAGACCATAGTATAGTGATCTTCATATAGACGTTTTAGAAGCGCTGTTTAGCTGAGGCTAAACAGCGCTGTTTAGCTGGGGGGGGGGGGGGGGCGGCAGGCGGGGGGACGATCCTTTATTTTTAAATATAAAAACAATCTAAAAGCGTTCAGATCTGGTGAAATATAACCAATTTACTTCCTACAAATAAATACCTTGTGCGGTTACTTTCTGGACAAGCCTACAACTGATTGGCTAATCTACGACGAAACATAGGCATATGACGTCACGAATAGGCGTGACGTCATGAGCAAGCCTAACCTCAACCAATGAGAATGCTTCTTAGATTTAGGCCCAAAAAAGTTCATATTTTCACGCGTGGATCCTTTCAACAAAACACCATGGCATGTATTCACTCATTTGCAGTGTGTACAACCCCCGATCGTGGTATAATAAACATTTTCTATTGCTGGAATTTTCTTTGAAAAAAGGTGTTTCCGAGAATTCCTTGAAACACGCACATGTGCGCATAAAGACAGTTGTTGTTCTTGTCTGAAATCGGCTAGATCTAGTATAACCTTGAAATTGTCAAAATCCATTCAATGCAATGAAAAAAATCTAATAAACGGGATAACACTCATGTGCACATTTGAATTGCTCACAAAGGAACAAGCATCTGGCCCTTATTCAAAATCAGACTTCTGAACCTAAACCTTGCAACTCCCGTCATAGCAATTCATCTAATACTTTTATATCCATCGAGGAATCTGGGTCCTTCTCCTACCATTGCCATTTTAATTTAATCCTATCTCAGTGGGAGAGGTGCTCCTCGAATGGATGTTTTTAGCCCATGAGCACCTGTGCCCTCTTGAGCACATAGTGCTGGATATTTGACAATCAAAAGCTATCCTGGCTGGACCATAACGGTAGTTCTATATTTCACCTCTGGTTTTAATAAGGAACGTCCCACCTATATGAAACCACTAAATTATATTCACATTATATTAAATATATGCGGGCATCATGAACTTTGTAGTAGCTTCTATTACATAGTTTAGACAGTTCACTGGATCATGTAGTTTTACGCAAGTGTTTTTAATGATTTTTGATCCAATATATGAAAATATATTATCTATATTTCTTTTAACAAATTTTACTCGACAGAATTTAACATGAGTGAAACATAATATTATATATGTACGAAAAAATATATATGAAAAAACCGTGTGGCCTAGGCAAAGGCTGAGGTGAGAGTGGGAGAGTGACCGGTGTCGAAGTAGCTGCTTGACCACTCTCAGGTGGGAGGGGGGGTACTCGGTCCCACCAATAAGCCCATTCATTCTCTGGGTCATAAATGTGGATCATAGTTTTAAAAGGCCTGTGTGGAATACTAGATGATGCTAGCTGCCATCAGCTCTTTATACTACAATTTCTGATTACCAGGTATAGGCATCGTCTGTAGACCGGGTGAATTTAAATGTGGATCAGGTGCCTGTGTCCCCGCATCAGCTAGATGTAATGCTACATTCGAGTGCAATGACCTTGCTGACGAGAAAAACTGCGGTAAGTACCATAGTATATTCTACATACAACAGTGCCAAACATACATGAGGGAGTGGTCACAGTTCTTTGAACTGACCTTACTACTTCAATGATATATGCTTGACCTTACAATGTGTAGGACGGCTAGCAACAGGTGGGCTTAAAGGTCCATTCCCATTACCACGACCAGCCGGCCTATACCGGCTGTAATACTTTAACATTGTTTTTTTTGCCGTGCGGCGGCCGTACACCAATCGGCTGTTGAAATGCGAATGGGCCTTTACGCAAAGTAGTCCGAGTCTGCAGTATTATTTAATAATACCTTGGAATATAAGTAAAGCATTGCAAAGTGAAGCTTATGCCATTAAGTGAATGGTCTGATTACACTACTTCATATATCTACTTCATGCAATTTAGTAAATAATACAAATCCTGCCGTACACTCTCCCGCGCGCCGTACCCGCGCAATACGGAGCGTCAATTTTTTTCGTCTTCAGTGAGACGATTTTTGTCTACAGAGCACCGCGAACGCTACTGGTGAAGTGTGGTGACGAAATTGCGCGAACTTCTGAGACAAAAAGCGGTCACTTGAATCACAGAGACGAAATTTGATATGCTCCGTATTCGTGCTGCGTTTTTCGTATTGAGTTTTCGCAGGCCCTGCCACATATGAGTCAGTTTTTCAGACGATATACAATTCAACTTCGCCAATCTTCTCAAATAACCCACATGTCAGACAAAAATAAAGTTAAAAATACAGTTCAACCTAACCAAACTGATTGTTAGAGTCAATGCGAACTCTGATGGTAAGGGCACCGAAGATTGGTACATATTTGTATATGAATGAGGACTTAAATTAAATTAAATAAAACAGATATGCACATAATGTTTTAAACTATAGTTTGTACTTGATAGGTCTCAACTGGGAAGGCTTGCCTATAGCCATTGTCTTTAGTAACACCTCGAATACAGGCTTTCTCGGTATATAACTAGGTGCGAATATGAATCCATATTCCCTTGTAGCATTGTTTCATGAAATAGGTGTCTGGTGAGGAAGTACATGTATTATAGAATGTATGTTTTCTTTTGTTTCTGCTCCCAACTCCTACAGGTGAGTTAGGGAATATTATCGTTTACATTACATTTTTCAGATTGTGACACATTTTCCTGTAACTCATCACACATATACCTGGATATATTCAATATATATTCCTGAAAAAAAATATTCCCTGCTCTTCCTCTCCTTTCCCGCCCATCTCTTTCTTACTTACTTTCAATTGCAATCCTCCTGTCTGCCTCTCCCCCTCTTTCTCTTTCTGTTCTCTATCTTTCTGTTCTGACACAGTATTAGCATTCAGATTGATTAGTTGAGGCCATGTTGATAGCTGATTCAGTATAGTATAATGGTTAAATCACTTGCTTGTAAATCACAAGGTTGCTAGATCGAACCCAAGCATGGGCAAGTTTTTTTTCTCTGCTTTGTCACATTGTAATGGGTGAGTGCACACACCTTCACGCACTGCCGCACTCCAGATGCGCCAGATGCGCCAACTCTTAACGCACCACCGCACACCGGGGATTAAGAGATTAAGCTTTCCCAGGTTATTATTTACCTCGCCGAATACGCTGAGACGAAAAAAATCGTATCAAAAGTGGGTACAAGAAATTCGTATTCATTTTCGTATCGCGCGGATACGTTGCGCGGGACAGTGTAGGCTTTTGGGGATGATGTTACTATGTTGGTTCAATATTCTAACATGGGATCCTGATGTAAAAAAAATTCGTACAATCACACTGACCCACAATCGTTCCTACCCATCCCTGAAATTGATGATAAGATCCTTTCTACGGCATTTGTTAAGCACTATAGGAAAAACTTCAATTATGCAAAAGTCACCTTTTTCTTCTTTTCTTCCTTTTTCTTCTGATGTCTTCAATACGCCTACGGCAGTTTATCTGCTTCCAGGATTTGGCGTATAATATAGGCTGCAGACTGGTCTCATAGAGCATTGGATGGAGTTTCAGTATTAGTTAGTTGAAAACCTGATGTCTCTTTGTGTCCAGACACATTTTATTATTTGCATCGCCTGTGTAAAGAACAGGATGGAAGGAAAGCCAATTTCCGGACACAAGAAGAAACCGTGTTGTTTATCATGTTAAAGGGGAGCCAATGCTATATATATAATAATTGTATCTTGCAAAACTGCCTTTTTTAACATTATTATGTTGTTTTGTTGCTGAAAGGCTGATGTCCCCCTTATTAACTATTCAGATTTACCATTTTCATAATGAAGATATTTTATATGTACCAAACTAATTCATGTATCATCATATCATATACCATAGATAAGTCGTGTATGTGTTTATTATACCTAATGGCATGATGGAGGTTTGTAATCCATCAAGACATTGGCACAAATCGCACGACACCCCAAAGGGGTGGAGTGTGGTTTGACCCAACATCAAGATCGATTACAAACCGAACAGAGTGCTATTAGGTATTTATTACATACTAATCAACAAGAGAACTCGATTTTAATAGTATTTTACCTTGGTTTCCATCAATCTCATGGATATTCGGTTCAAATAGTACATAGGTGCTATTTGACTTTTCAAATAGCACCCCTGAATTTTAGCACCCCTGAAATCACATACGTATGTAATAATACACTTTATATCACAACTTAGCTTGTTACAACGTCAGCAATTACATGTAGATCTGCACATTGCATTTTCTTTGTAAAAGTGTTCTGCAAAGTAATGTGCTTCATGAAGATATGAAGGAGCTCGGGTAAACAATGTAAACAATGTCAGGGGAACGATCCTACAATATAATTTCATGATTTAAACATGGTATCTGTGATATAGACTTATGGAATACACACCTGTGGCTTTTCTGAAATAGTCTATTAGAGACACGTGGAGTGAAAATCTATGTAACATCGCTTGTGGCTTTGCCACTCTTGATGATAACTACATTTTCACTCCTTGTGTGTCTGATATAGTGTCTGGCTATTTCAGAACAACCACTAGTAGTATTCCATCTAAATATGGTAATGAGTGTCAGCTAATTACATTCCAGTGAACTCCGTCTTTTCCAGATGATGCCGTCTGTCTAGAAGGTTATAAAAAATGCACCAGAAGTGGTCAGTGCGTAGCAGAGGAATTCTGGTGTGACTGGATTAGAGATTGTATGGATGGTTCTGATGAATCTGAAGACTGTCGTGAGTATTATAAATGAACTCGTACTACTAATAATTAGACATTCCTATACTACCATCCCTAATTCAATATAATGTATTAATGGTATCACAATCAACATAGATTCATATGTTATCATGTTATTATGTTATCATAATAACCGAGAGTGAATAACTTATTTACAAGACATGCATGTGTAGTAGTTCTGGTAATTAACACTTGGCGTCTGACCATAAAGGTCAAGCCTTCTATTTAACTACTCTAACAATAGAGGCGCCCTGCGCTTGGGTGAGGTGTATCTTTATACACCATCTCTATTTCTTATATATTACCCTTTTACCATGTCTTATGTAAACCCTTTATATTCCTCTTATAGAGAACTCTGTCTGTTTATTCTATCAATTACTACTCTTATCTGTGTATGTTGTTCTATACACTTTGTTCCTTATGCTACAAGTAGTATACTACCCGTTTGTGTCACGGACTAGAGTAAGCTACTCTATCCGGATAGACGGACGCAAGGGCCGTTTCCACGGACTGTCAGGTTTGAATAAACAGAGATACAGAGATTGGCTTTGTTAAGTTGTTTATATTGAGAGCGAATCACTACACATGCATATTAAAGGTCATAGTCATATATCAAATTTCTTCGGCCAATTTACCCTCGTACATATTACTTTCTAGTAGGGTTAACGTTAGGTTTTTGTTTCTAATCCATGCCTATTAGACTTCAATTACCAGGTGGAAAACTTATCATATCATAACAAAAGAGATATATAAAAAAGTAATGAAAAGGTATTGATCTAGAGGCAAAATCGGATAATGAGTGAATATTGCAGTAGACTATACTGAACTGCAGATGTGAAAGCTGTAAGTACTACGACGATATACCTGTTTTAGCAAGGAAATTCTATGGAAAGCTATTTATACATATATGTGTCTCTTCATAAGGGATGGCCTGAGTTTGATTACAAAGGGAAGATTAGCTAAATATTAAAAAGCACAACTTTGGAATTTTAGGAAGTTTCCAATTTGGTCTCTAAATCTCGGCTAACCCGGAAAGTATTTCTCCAGTTTGCATTCATTTTCAATGGTGAATTTGTCAGTCATTTTCCGGGTTAGCCTACTAATTCTCTCGGTTTGGGATTAATTCATAACATGTATAAATGGCTTTCCATAAAATTCACCCAAGGAAACCAAATGAAGTCCCCATCCACATTGGATGTTCATTTCAATCTGTGTCACTGCAGTGGAGTACGTGCAAGTGACCAAATTTAGACGGAAATTCCCCTTAGTTAAATTGATTGAGACATGCCACCCACATTAGAAAGGCCCTTCATCTCTATTTTCTCTGTTCTGCATAGCAAACCGGAAGGCCGAATGTGGCTCAGATGAGTTCCGCTGCGATAACAACCAATGTATCCCAAACTCAGAGAAATGCTTCCGCCGGAAGTTGCCCAATGGCCGGCTCGCTGGCTGCGCAGACAACTCCCATTTGTACCGCTGTAGTAAGTATATGGCCCTATTTTAACGCTATGTTTAGTGTCACAAGTGGATATGCACACGACGTCTGATGGCTTTATCATGAGATCATCAACCTGCCCTGCCATAACATGTAGGGAATGAATGGGTCTCCGGTAATGAAAACCTGATATGGATGGTGGGAGGAGGGGGAAGAGGGATGAATGGAGTTTAATATGATTTATTTGGTATCTGTTGATATAGTTGTCGTCGCGAATCGACTGGCTTACAACTTGTAGGGCATTGCGAATACGAGTTATTTAGTCGTGTATTTCTTCAAAAGCTGAACAGATCAGACAATAAGGGCTGTCTTTATCCGAATTACATCTGATGTCAGTTACTTCAGTGCTTTGTTGTGTCAACACTGCCCTTTTTACCAACTATTTTAACTTGGGAAATATATCACTAATCAAAAAGTAGGTCTAACTGTTGTTATTCAAGGTTCTTCAATAGAATATGCCCCCTGGCCGATTAAGCTGTGAAAGAACAGACTATTGATTTCGTTAGCTTAAGTCCTTTCCTCACACACGCCGCGAAGCGTCACTTGAGCAACAATGTAGTGATCATTTTTCTGCACTTCATTGAAAATAACTCATGTCCTCATCAAGGATTCTATTCATTCAGAAGTGGAGGGATGCTTTTTAAGGGAATACGAGGACACGATCGTGAATGCCATTCTTCTTAAACACGTCAGCAAGGGACATTTTATGAAAGTTTCCTTCTTTGATATAGACATGTTAGATTCGATAACCTCGATGTTTTCTTTTAGGGAAGGGTGACCATTAAAAACTAACGTGAACAACTGATATTAGCGCTTAGAATCGTGGGGACAAGATTTATTATTTGTGTGTTGTGCATTATAATTATTATACTTACAACTATTTTCATCTAATTCTTCATTTTTATTATATTGCTGGAATATTTGCATTATTGCCTTGCCATGAAATAAAATTGTGATAAAGTCTTCTTTTCTTATGTCAGAAGGAAGCATTAATTTTTCTCTCATTTTTGTTATACAGAGAACAATATAAGTCCCCTACTTATCTTTCAGAAAACTTTTCCTGTGAAAGCCATGGCTGGTTCAAGTGTCGCAGCAGTTATTGTGTGCTCCCGTCCACTGTGTGTGATGGTACCCCAGACTGCATCTACGCCCCAACTGATGAGGAAACCTGTGGTAAGCAATGTCTCAATCATTTTTACGGCTTTTCCACTGCAGTGATTAGACCGTATGTCGCTAAAATGGGAGTTTAGTGGTCGAAACCCAAGCCGGGGAAGTTTTTTATGGTTTCCCCCAGAGAGCTTGGGGCAAACAGAGCGAGATAGGCAGGGATTAACGAGTTGATATAGAGTAGACGAAGGGTCTGTGTCAAGGAAAATACGAGCCCTCAGACCATGACCTCTTATCTCTCATCTTCCTATTATCGATTTTTGATCTAGCCTAAATAATACTAATATCTTCCCCCAAGTCTGACAATAATTGTCCCACTTTTACTAAGATTCATAATTTACAATTTCTTAGGTAAACCCTCTTATGTGTTATCTTTCACATCCACCGGGATGAAAGACAAACCAATGGGTGTAGGCTGATACTTGTTCTTCACCTTCCATTGTGTTCTTTTTTAATTTAAACAGTAGGCCAAATCTACCGAATGGCGGTCAGCAGCTGGCAATCCCACTAGGCCAGGGGAAGCCTCTAGATCTAACAAGGTTGACCGCACACTGCTTTAAATAGCCTAAGTATAAACCGGGCGAACCGGAGGGTAGCTGTGGGTATACATTTAAAAAAAGTACTCGTGGGGAAATCGTACCCTTAAGAGTAATCATTATACCCAGATGACTCAGATTAAACCCTTGTCCCCTCCCACAGCTAATAAGTTCCCTCATTGGATGTTATGCTTTAGCAAAGAATGAGCACTGTGCAAATGTATCGGTGTTCATCTTTATCGTATGCCGTTTGTATGACCACAAATCAAAATAACTTAATTAGGTTGAAGCTGATGTGGTGATGAACAGTATTTTGAGAAAATCCGTTCATATCTAAAATTAATAAGGACAAAATCATTAGAATGTCGGACGGTTGAGCAGGGTAGCGTGGCCGAGCGGTCTAAGGCGCTGGTTTAAGGCACCAGTCTCTTCGGAGGCGTGGGTTCGAATCCCACCGCTGCCATAGCTTTTACGTTTTTACCAGCAAGGACCAAGCTTGGATAACAGCAATAGTCTTGTTCTCCTTAAACTTTAAATATTAATGACAACATGATTATGAGATGTTACTTTTTCTGTCGCCTGGCATTTTTGTCAGACTATCTTTATGTTCATTATGTTAATATTTTAGTGCTTAATATTTGTTTTTAATATCACTCGACTGATTAGAGAAATAAGTGGCAACATTGCTCAATGCAAAATTTCTCAATACCACAAGACCCTACACCAAGCATCTATATCACTGACAATGTCTACGTTGACAGTTTTTGTTTGAGATGAAAGTTTAATTGCAATAATATCGATCAATTTAACTATAGTTGCAGTTTTCTCGGTTTCAAAAAAAAGCTGAAGGTAGGCCTCCCTTCTATGCCTTCGTATACTAGGCTTATAGGGGTAGAGAACGATTAATGCCACATACGAAATAAGAACTAGTCCTATTTATATGTCCGTACTGGTAATTAATACCCAGTAAGATTTAAGACGACATTTAGTGCCCCTTCGTTGTGGGAAAGCTGTCATCGCAATTCTCCTCTTCCTTGGGACACTATTTGTGCAGTTATAAACATGCGATTTATTTCGCAACTTGCATTTGATTGGAGACTTGCGAATAGGCTACAGTTTAGACAGGTTGAGCTATCTGGCAGATAAAGGGAATTTTAAAGCAGGTTGTACTGTAGAAGGTAAATGAATCCGAATGTCTCAAATAGAATATATCAGTTGCAAAACCGTAATAAATACAATGCATGATAAATAGCTAATTAATGTGTCTTGCACATATTACCCCGATACCCAGCTGTAATACTATGGAGTTAGCTTAATGTATATTTCAGTGGCCTGGCAAACCTTTCCTCCTGTGCCCTGCCATCATCTTAGGCATTCGTCTCAGTGAACCTTAACATATTTAAATTAGGCTAATTCATTTTTTCATAATTTCATTTTTATATTTGTATTTTTAGGTTTAAAAACGTGCCTATTTATTCATTATGTCATAGTAATTTGATACATTATGAATACAAAATATCTAGGCCTAGTGTATGAACACCATCGCCTATTTATCCTTTTTTTTTTCTAAATTAGGTACTCCTTGACTAATATAGTTACAAGTATTCCTGTCACTGATCTCACGAAACATAAAATTTGATATATGATATCAGTCATTACATAAAGAATATAGGTGATACGTTGAAATATGCTGAGAGTGACGAATCATAATGCGTGACGATGATGACAATTTACAAACATACCCCAGAAACAGGGAAATGGCCAAATATAGGAAATATGCTTATGACTTAACCTAACCCCTATTCTTATGAATATCCAGAATAGCTTTCCTATACTTAGCCTAAGGCTTCCACTTAAGGATATAGATAATTGGTGTAACGTACGGTGATGCACACACTTCCTAACATTTTCCCCCTAGCTAAGAGAGACCTTAGAATGAAGACCAAAAAAATGACTACGATGAATGAAATACCACTCATTAACTATGGATGAAAAATGTGAAAAGATTACTATGATTGTCATCAAGACAGTCACAAATAAAATTTGCAGTCTCATTTGAGCATTTTACGAACGGAAACACTGTTTTTTGCCTCAAATTCCCTGGATTCTGATTACAGTTCCATGAAAGTTAGGTACCCTTAAGAAATTCTGACAAGCTCTACCCGCCCATCTTCATTAAAATTAAGTCTGTCATCATTTTAACCTGTTAGTGGACAAAAACTTAAATTGGGTCGCAGCTCGTGTTTTCCAGCCATTGTTATTGTATTACTGATACACATGTACCCTTAATACTTAGCGATTGCATTAGGTATTAAAACGAATTAATTAATATGAGATGCACGTGTTACCTTTATCATTTGATTTGAATGTTTCAGCCTATGAATGCCCCTTCCCTTCGACAATATGTAAGTGCAAAGGCATTGAGATGAATTGTACAGACAAAGGCTTATCACACATACCGGACACATCTCAAGAGTTGGGCCTCAACAAATTGTGAGTAATCTCTCCCAAATCTACAATCAGATCGTCAGTTTAGCATTTAATTAATAATCGTAAAGGCAGTCTCAGCACTTCGCTGCCCCATGCCCTACCTTGGTACTATCTATTATGTATTCGTCGCACGCTATCTGACAGTGTAGATAGGGCCGGGTATCATTCACCAAGAGAAGACGATTGCTGCCGAACCACTATTGCATTGCCATATCAATCATTGCTTTCGTTGTGTTGGTGATAGCTGTCGATTAGCATGATGCCAACTATTTTTATACATAGAAACTAGAGAGATTTGGCGTAGGTTACCAACCAGATGGACAAAAGTATGACAACGTTATGGTACAGCTTCTGACACGATTATACAACAGGTGAAAATCATCTTGAACAGGACTGTTATTGAACTAGTTGTAATCTTATCATTGCAGCATTTTGAGAGGAAACAATATTGGATTAACACTGTCATTCCACACTTTTAGCAACTTGAGCATACTCACATACCTGTAAGTATATTTTCATAATTGATATTTCGTTCATCTGTAAATTACCTTTTACGCATAACTGGAAACTGGCGGATATCCTGAAATTATAATTATATTTCTACAGAAATTAAATCAAATAACTTGATCAGATATATTAACTTTGAAATTTGCGACAAACCTTTTTTTTAAAATTGGATTTAATTGTAAATCAAATTCAAAAGTTAATTACTTTCAAAGTGTTTATATTCATATTATCATAGTGTGAAGTATGAAGCGAATATATTATACTGTTGCCATGCTGCACAGACCTATACTAGAGGGGAGGAGTTATCCCACTACACAGCCAGTTGATTTACATGCTAGAGACCTGAGATGAATAAAAATCACCTTTGTTTTAGTACAGCTCGAGGAGGACTTATTTGTTCTAAGCTCCGTCACTCTACCAGATATACTGGATTATTATCAATTAATAACCAACTAATCATGCAATATCCCCATTATATATATATATATATATATATATATATATATATATAGTTTTATTTCAAAGTACATGTACATCGAAATCGGAGTACAATATCTGCAACCTGCAGATCTTCCAATTGATCCTCATAGCGTACTCGGACTTTAAAATATGGTTTCTAGCTACAATGTAAACAATTTGTATATGAGGTACACAGTGAGGATTTTGCCTCTTCCCGCTCTTCCGAATCAGTTCCATTCTGATTGGGTTTACATTATTTACACGAGTGATCGTGGCAGCTCCGCTTTATATACGGTCTGGTCTAAAGTAACCAAGTATGTGAGCCATAGTTTAGTACAGGACTCATGGTTTCATACTTGTTTTCTATTCCCCCCCACCCCCCTCCCCTCTTGGCTCAGCTCTGGGTTACATTTGGCTCTTTTTCTACCCCATCCCATGTCTCCTGGAGGTAGACTGTTCTCATGAAAGTACGGAAGTCTTTTCTAGATTTGCACCTGAAGCCTCTAATTTCCATTTTGTTCCAGTAGAAAGGTATTAGATAAATGAGTGATTTTTTAATCTTTTCAGTACGGGGGGTTATTATTTTCAGGAGTCTTCTATCATCTGTGCTTCTTAGGGGTCTGGGTTTACTATTTATATTTTGGTTGTTTCTACTTAGTGGGTATGCTAGGTCAATTAAGTAGATGTACTTCCCTTCTAACTGATAATGGGGCTAATTTCAATATGCACCTCGAAGAAGCCATCTGTGCCTCTCTCTATAATATATGTGTACAATATGTCATAAAATATACGATATATCACCTGACAAGGCCTTATCATAAAATACAGGATACAGCTTCTTTCCCTAAATAATGGGTTACGTGTTATTCTTTCTAACGCATGCATTCATGTTCCACAATAGTCTGCAACTGTACAGTTTTACTACAATGAAAACATTTGGCTGTTTCAGAGACTTGTCAAATAATAACATCCACTCCCTTGGCAGTGGGTTCCTGCGTGTGCTATTCAGACTCCAGACCATGTAAGTGTAGTCATCTTTTAGTCATCTTTTCAGTTTATTCTCTTAGTCAGCCCCTTTTATCAACTAGATATTGGCTGTCAGACACAGGTAGCAGTTTTCACATCACCTTGTATATTTCTTTAAAGTAATTAATGGAAATACAACGGACTCTTGAGTATTGTATAATGACAAACCACCGAAATGTTCACATCATGTACTTCAAATTATTACAATTATCTAAGGAATGTTCACACAATCGTTAATTGACGTACCTTTTAATTAGATATAATCGGTGTAATTAGAAACTTTGACTAGTTGGGAAAGACTATATTATATAATATATTGAATGTTCCTAACTGTAACGTTGGAATGTGTTATCATTCATGAGTTTGTGTAAGGAATATTTTTTTAAAAAAATAGGTAATATGTTAAAATATTACAAGCGTCACACTCCTGTGGTTGCGTCCATTTGGAGAAGTGGAAAAGAATAATAAGACTTATTGTTATTTATATAATCTTAATTTTCTCACACAAGCATTCTGAAGGATTTGGGGGAAAACAATAGTAATCTATATGGTCATTCAATTAAGACTCAGCATTTTAATCGGAGAAAGGTTTTTAGCATTTTAACGTCATCTCCCTACAAAAAAGAGCCTGCGCAGAAATTTCTGAAAAGATCGGAGAATAACTTTGGAATGCAAAAACTTTGCAAAATATATCTGAATCAATTGTGTTTTTATAACATTTTCCAGACATCAATTAGAGGAAAAGATAGACATATATTTGCGACTTCAGAAAATATGCAACGCCATTTTTTTGCATGTGAGCTGAAGATTTCTGTTTACCGGGCATGGATTTACGACAGCAGAGAGCCCAAATCCTATACCTCCTGGAGGGAAACTTGCTCACTCTGATAACCTTGGCAAAAGGGATCAATGGACGGCAGGAGCGTTAGGCATCCATCCCTTTACAAATATCCCAGATCGAAGGCCAATGCCCGAGACTAGACTCGCAGAACACAATGGTTCGCCAACTTTGTGAGTTATAAAAAGGAAACTGTCTGAATGTGGTCTATCAGAGGCACATTGCCTACGCTGCTTATCTCAGGGCATAAAGTCAAGACCACTTGTAAAAAGACTACTCCTGATATAGGCCTGAACAACTTAAATCTGAATTCTTGAGTAGGATAGTAATCGAAATCCTACAGTACCTTGCCACTATCGACCTATGAATGTTTTGTGGTGGGTCTGTCTAGCTTTAAGTTGAAATTCACAAGAGGATGGGTCAGCAGAAAGGGAGGTTGTTTGCATCGAGAGCAGTTTTGCTTCTGCAAATTATGCAATTGCTGCAAGCGATTCCATCATAGATCATTAATTAGTTTGGGGCCATTGGTTAAATAGAGATTTGTTTAATATCGTATATGACTGACCATAATATTCAAAATTTGAGTTAGGACTGTTGCTTTAGCCTTTTAACTAATAATGACTGTTACACATGCTGAGCAGTCAACTCATCCCAGCATAGTACACAGTTGGGAATACATGCATGAGACATATGTCCAGTATGTTCTTTATAGCACCAATTGACCATCCACGTACAGCTAGCTCATTGAAGTTCCTATCTATGAGCACCAATGGGCTTCTGTGTGAGAATTGAATCAATTTTGAAATATGGTTGGAAAGACTGCATGCGTGCTCCTCTAACCTCTAAATTCCTGGTACCAGTCACAGGGAGTGTCTCTCATCCGCTCTCATTTTGTTACTATAACCTGCATATATAACACCCACACGGTGTTAAATGTTATGTGTCATAATGTCCCCCATCACACCCTGTCACACACTCTTTACCTTTTGATAGGCTGTTATAGGTGTGGGCATGACAAGATTGGATCTCATCGCCCACTCGCTCCATATCTCGAATAATTATACGATAGATCCTATGCATATATATATCTCTTCTTCTATTTAGCGCACGTCAGCAATGCTATCGAATGTTCATTTGTATTGCATTTGAGGTTTGATGTTCTTACCCAATATGTTTTAAGTCAGGGTTAAATCCAATTTATTTTCTTTCGTATTAATAACATTATTCATATAGAACAAACCATTCCTATTAATGCCATAAATATGTAACAGGTATATAGTGCCTGCACACCCTCACTTGTTCAGGGTGTGAGATGTCATTGTGAATAAGCTGGAAGATACGATAAGATAGTGGCACTAGTTGCTGATTGATTCATTACTAGGCGCTATCTCCAGCATTAATTTCGCAGTCAGCATGGAACTGGCGTGGCCGAGTAATCCGATGCTCATCGATTGGGAAACAGCAGTGCAATGGGTTCGAAGACCACCGCTGTCGAAGTCTCCTGTATCATTTTTTTTTAGTTTCCTTGGCCGTAGCTCATCAAGAGAATAATTGTGATATAATCTATACGATCCAAGTCTTAGGTAAGGAGCTAGCACAGTCAGATGACGAACAGCAAGTTTAGTGCAAACTAATCTTGATAACTCGGAGGAGAATTAATAGGGAAATCAGCCAGTGCAAAAAGAACTTATATCAAGCTTACGGGTGAAGCAAGAGATTGAATTGCATTCATTATAATACTTCCTAGGGAGATTCCTTATGTATCTGGTCACAATGGGTAAGATACTGTGAGGTATCGTAGGGTTTATCCATGTCTGACTTCACCTATAACCCTTCATTTTGCAATCTTCAGACTATGCCTATGCCTTCATAACATCTGGGGATAACATCTGTAGTTGTGGACTCATGGAAATGTCAAGTTTGGGAAATAAAACTTTGAGAAGTTTAATGTAAACATCTTTTGTGTGAGATATATTTTTTGTAAAGTAGAATGGAATAACGATAACATAACGAGGGAACAAAGCGTGAGAATCTATATATTGCAAGACGTAGCCGAAGAATTGTTTTTAATTGGGTGAGTCGAACTAGAGAATAATATTGAAAGCTTCTGAAATATACTTAGAAGAATTGTTTTTAATTGGGTGAGTCGAACTAGAGAATAATATTGAAAGCTTCTGAAATATACTTATTATGCAAAATCTGTATCTTTTTTGGATTAGTTTTTACCAGAACATTCTGTCAGTAACCATTCAGTCATTTCACTAGGCTAACAGATAAACAGAAGTGAGGCGTCCCACGCACCGTATCCATGCAAACTGTCTTCAGAAAGGTCTTAAGGATAATCTCTAAGCATGTATTTAATCATGCAATATCATATCAAGGGTGCCAATCTTTCCCTTGGCTACTATGGTTGCAACATCGCTTTATGCTTTTAAACCGACATCGTTTGGAGATATGCACTTGAGACTAAACGTTATTATGCCAATTAAAACCGTTTAATTCTTAAGTGGATATCTGATTCACTTCAATATGAATTACTGACCTGTTAGCTTCTAGAAAACGTATGCGTAATAATTGTTATTCATATTCTTGCTTGCAGAAACATCGCTGACAATCTCATAGAATCCTTCGAGAATGGCGCATTCTCAGGCCTAGCCAACCTTAATACAATGTAAGTTATCCCCTATTTTATACAAGTCTCCATTACACTAATTTATATGCATATTACCATCAACAGAACCTACGTACTGTATACTTCTTGAGATATCCAATCAGATATGGCTTCGGAAATCTATTGGATTTTACTTATATTTTGTGGCCTTGTAAACAATCCGGCTTTTCCTTTGCAGGTATTTACGTGGAAACAGAATCAAAAGGATCAGTCAGTTTGCCTTCACAGGCCTCTCGGCATTGAAAGCATTGTAAGTCCAGACCTACCTATTAGTCTGCGTCGCTGCACCAATGCTATTAAAATATACCACCCCAAGCCAGACCAGAGCTTTAGCAGTAGAAAGCCTTGCTGATCAATAACGGAAGGTGTTAGGAGATGAAGCCATCAGAAAAATGCACTCTATCTCAGTACCTCAAGCTTCTCCACGTCCTAGAAGATTCGTTTTTGTCCTGTTCATTGTATTATTCATCACTCTTTCGCCCATCGTGATGACTGATCCCTCGAACTTGAAAAACATCTTTTTAGTTTTGTTTCTTTTAGTCGGTCTTATTGTTCGAACTTGTTCATATCTCGAACATAATTTAGTTGTGCATATCATGAATTCCACAATAGACCTAATCTGAATCCTTCAAACGATCACAATATCATGAACACAGATGAACATTTAGGTACTAAGCTGCTATCATCATCATGGATATAATTATAGAGAATAGTCATACACCCATAGGCTTAGAACGAAGGTATCTCTAGGGTCGCATGGCTCTAGATCTTAATATCACAAATCCAGCCCAAGAGATGGATTTATATTTTATCAGAGATTCCTACCCACATGTCCAAATACATGCATTGAATGAAACCAAATAATACATTAAAATCATAAACCGATCCATAAAGCAAGGAAGACTGCTCTGAGAATATTTGTACCTGTGTATAAAAATGTTCATTGTCCTGAATAAAATATTTCCAAAACCAAAACCAAACCAAGTACACATTCCGAAACATGAAACACATAGCAGGCTCGTGACACAAAAAGTAAAACCGAAAACATTCTGTGTGCATGTTACATATATATGTTTATTTATAAAACCCATTTATTTACCAAACCATTAAAACGCCAGGTATGTAGAAGGTTCATAAACTACTCTTACCTGAGTTCTGACATGACACCGCATGTACATGTACGTACATGTTATATTTTACGTATGTTATTAAAGACTACCTAGTTAGACCCTGTGATCACTGAGGCCAACACAAATCTGTTTCTGTCTGTTTCCGATTTAACCCCCCCCCCAACACACACACACACACACACCTAGAAAAACCTCCCCCTACCTAAACAAAAATGCCTAATATCCTTTTCTTTTTACAAACAAAAGCTGATAAAAGCAGGGAAACAGGTTTTCCTAACCAGGAACTGTGAGAAATCACATTTCCCTAATTGTTTAAAACAACTATCATTTTAAGATTGACATTTTTTTCAGTTCCTGAAAGGTGGTTTCCTTTAAGAAAAATAGTTACCCCCCACTTTACCTAGTTTTCAGCCAGATAAATAGGACACACAACTATTCTTTTTAAGCCTGAGCTAATTCTTTGACATGTGGACAGTCGACCAGACCATTTGGGTATATCCAATATGCGGGAGGCAATTGGTTTAACTGTCTCCTTGTCAAAGAATCAGTGGCCACAGAGCATTGCTTTACCTAAAATGCACTTGTCTGGATATTGCCAATTGGCCAGCGGTGACCTAATAAACTAGTACCAACTTAGCCTTTCTACTTGTATTACCGATCGACTCAGCATTAGTATAAATTAAGAATTAATTTCTGGTCTGTTTTACTTCGATACAGGGATCTAAGTCACCAGCAACTGGAGGTGGTACCTGAGAATGCATTCAACGGTCTTCGCAGTCTTTATACACTGTAAGCATGGATCTCTGCCTATATTAGTCTGTTATAGTATGATAATAAGTTGGAATGAAAAAGGGAGGAGTGTAGGAGCATCCTTAAAATATAGGCTGATGGGAAGGGCAGAGAGTTTCCCCTGTCAATCTCAATGCCATTTTTAGAGTGATGTTTTCTTCTTTTTTATGAAGATTGTATTTCAACTGGGAGATATCGTTTCCCCGGAAATTAAGATTTAATGTCATCATACAGCAAGCTTTCTGTCAACATTCGGAACGATCTGCTTGTAAATATCTGTAATTTCCCGAATCAGAATCGAATTGTTCCGGTTCCCCGTGCTTTTGATACGTTTTATTTGCGCGAAAATGAAACAGCAAAGATTAATCCAAGTCCTTGGGGCATTTGATTTTTGTTGGTGTTCGTATTTTGATTTTTAGTCCTTTTTTTATATCATATAGAATGTGGGGAGAACGAGACAACTAATAGAAAATGACAATACAAGTCCCTGATAGGAATCAACTGGCGAAAAAAAATAGAATCGTCTTTGTTCCTGCCTCGCCTCAGTGACATCCCATCAAGCACTCAGTACAGAGCAGCAACTAAATATACTTTCTTATTATGCACCAATCATGTTTTCTGTCAATTACATCAGGTGGTATTTGTCAGTATCCAAGAATTCATGTGGGGGTGGGGGAATCCTATATTTGTGTTACCATTAAACCTAGGGAAAGAGGTGCCAATTGAATCGCCCACGGTAGAATTGTTGCCGGGGAAATGTTGAGATGGTTCTAGCAAAATAGACCAGAGATTGAAAAACATGTTAGATCTGCGAGCACTATTCAATATGATAATTTAAGGTGCATGATCTTATTTTTCATAGTTTATCTGCATCATCATATTGCGCTTTTGACTAATTTTAATTGATTGTTGATTGAACTCTTGTTCGACTGGGATCCTATCCATGCCACAGACCGTGCCAATAATAGATATTTCATCCTTTGCAGCGACTTGTCTAACAATAGGATTTACATGATCTCAGATGGTGCATTGAATGGACTGGATCGGTTGAAACTATTGTGAGTATGCCAACGCGCTCATCCTTCCCAAAGGCTTTATTGTTTTTCAATGTTTAACTAGTTCTAAATGATGTGGTTTGATATGGCGTCCTGATATTTGACCTTTTTCGCAAGTGTTATGTATTATGAACCTAGTCATTGGTCAACAGACATTCATGACTTACAATGATACATCATATTTGATAAATAGGGGTATCTTATTATGTTACATGTTTTACATTTGTTCATTTGATATTGCATTTGTTCAATAAAGGGAGTTGTAGGGACTCCACTGAAATGAATTAAGAACCTAATCCATTATCCATTAAGGAGGGGAAACATCTCTTTCGAATCTAGTTACAAGATATCAGTCAACAAGGAATCCGTTGAACCTAGAAAGAATAATAAAACAGATTAAGGTGTTGTAATCGTTATGTTGGTATCTCCTTTTATTCCCTGGTTAAAGAAAGAGATCGCGTAGATCAATGTTCTTTTGGGGATTCATTGAAAAGCTCAGCATAAAAACATTCCTGCCACATTTACTAACGTGGAATGCCTACAGAATGGGGAAGTTTTTTTGTTTTAATGAATGAGATCCGCTTCCCTGTTTAAAACATGAACCAACCATCGTGTTTACTAAATGGAAAAAAATAGTTACAAAATCTTAGCCATCGACTTCATTTGAAGGGATGGATTTCTGCATCCGCCACCCTCTGTTTGCCTCTTCCAAAATAAAAGAACCGTAGTATCGCTAGGAGGAAGACGAGAGTATATGCTAGGGATGAGATAGGGACAATATTACTGACAAAAGCAATAATTAGGGCAAATTACTTCCATAATAGAATTAACTAGAGATGTATTACTTAGATGGTGGTGTTAATGGTAAGTTAATTGATGAGAGGCAGCAAAGGCGGTATCACCGAGAGATTTGATTGGCTTAATCCAGAATGTTCTATCACCGGTGGGTACTGTATTTACAAGGGTCTGTGTGTCCAATATATTCCTTTAATATAATAACCCATGTAGGATCATGAATTATAGCAAGAGTATGAGGAATGTTGGCTTGGCAAAGCAAGCCACTAAATTTCCGAAAATAAACTATGAAATCTGGGAAGAACGTTATAGGCTGCTCATACCCATGTCTCTTCTATTTCAGAGATATATCAAACAACCACATTTCTATTATTGGGGCAAATGTATTCAACGGCCAGTGGTCTATTTCGAGAATGTAAGTAGCCTATACCTGAGATATCAACAAGTTTTATTACAAAAATCGCCTTATTATTATAACATTCTATTTTCATTTCACAATCGTTGTCATACAAATTAAATAAAAGAATGGAAAAGGAATATTGTCTGTGACTGTCACAGCTCTTCCGAACACCCCTTAAATTTTTTATTACATACTGATAGAAAGAATGGTACTAGGTGATACAAGTTGACTAGTAAACTATATAGTAAAAATTAACAGCATTGCTGAAAGACGAGTCAGAAGACCTCAGATGTCTGAAGTCGTCTCTTTAAACTTTTCTGTGAGATATGAGAAACGTATTATGTTGCTTTCCAAGGTAATTCCCATTAGAATTTCTATTTAACGTGGACACGTTTGTTTTCCAGGTACACTGATGAGTTCAGGTTTTGTTGTCTGGCCCCAGCTGTGTCGGACTGTCACCCAAAACCTGATGAGTTTTCATCATGTGAAGACCTCATGTCAAACTTTGTCCTGCGAATCAGTATTTGGGTGCTTGGTATTATTTCATTATTTGGCAACAGTCTGGTTATAGTTTGGAGACTTAAAGATGCGAGGGACAGCAAGGTTAGAATCGGATTTATATTTTCAATATTCTTCTTCACAAAGTTCTTAAACAGTGTGTAGTCCTTAGGGAGTGTGCTTAAAGCGCTCAGGCCTCTTTAACGAGGCTTCCCTGGATATGTTCCTGGTTTAGTTGGAGCAGTTTGCGCATGGTCATTGTCTAGCAAGAGATTCTTCTCATGCATCTTTCTTTTATGATACAAGAGGCTTAAATTTCTCCCATGTGTATAGCCAGGAGTGGACAGTGTAAAAAATACCCCCCACCCCCCACCCGGACTTCCCGCACGCAACCCCCCCCCCCACCCCCACCCCGGATCTTTCCCCTGGACTTTCCCCTAGGATTTTCTCTATATTTCCCACCTAGGACTTTTCCCACCTAGGTCATTTCCCCGCTAAGACTTTCGCCGCCCGCATGCCTTCTCTCAATGAAAAGTTCTAGTACAACATAGTATATAAGGCCTATCGGAGCATGTCAAAAAGGGATACGCTTCTATAATGTCCCCTATACACTCCAGATATTTGTAATGGTTATCCATGTCAAAAAGGGATACATATATGCTTCTATAACGTCCCCTATACACTTCGGGTATTTGTAATGGTTATTCTCATTAATAATAATAATAATAGATTTTTATTTCCATAAACGTTTACAAAGTGTAATACATAGTACAGACTAGAAATTGAAATGAAATAAAATATGGAAAAAGGAGTATTATCTGTAAAGTATACAGGTCTTCCAAATAGCCCTGAATTTAGAATATGATCTATACTAGTTGACAATGTAATATGATACAATATGACATAATATAATACAATGTGCTGAGATCGCCGGTATCTCATCGGTACTGTCAGTACCTACCTATCTATGAACATAGGTATGTAGGCAAGAATATACTAATATACATGGGTACATACAAACAAAGTAGAGTAGAAATACAATACAATAAACTTGGATATCAATCCGGTGGGACTTTAGCATTACATGCTAGATAGATCAGTGTTAAATAGTAGTTACAGTATCTCACTTATTCTTACATGAAAGCAGCAGAAATTATATAGTTAAGTGGGGTTGTACTGAGTTTTTATGTATCTCTGGAAGGTTGCCAGGTCTTGAATGGACCTGGTGCTTCTGTCAAGGTTATTCCATAAGGTTGGTGCCTGGTATACAAATGATTTTTTGAATTTTTCCGATTTGGGGGTTGGTATTATTAGGTTTGGACCTTTTGTCAAGCTTCTAAGATTAATTGTATGTGTTGCTCTCTGTCAAATATTTTCCAACATTATCTATATAAATATTCAGTATTTATATGTACTATAATATATAGTATTCAACAATTCTCAGTTACTAATATCAAGGAATATTATATCAATGCTCAGATATAAATCGCCATGTGTCATACTGATGACATCGAAAGCACAAATCTACGTCATTCCCATCGTGCACTTCCATGGGATGAACCTCCATGAGAAGCATTAAGCGATATAGGGAAAAAGTCAATGAGAACAGAGTGTAGCTATAACCAACAAGGCATGTCCTGTCCTCTGTTCATAAATAACAGTCCAAGGAGTATTTTATTACCCATATATGGACATTTAAGGTGTTAACAGCGCATTAGAGGTGTTGTATAAACTCGCCTTTCTGCCGCCAAACCCATTTATTATACATAACTACTGTCCCAATCGTCCCCAGCCATACATCAACACCAAAGTATCTGGGGATGCATCGTTTTGCCATAGATAGAGTTCTAAATGCGTCTTGGATGACAAATATAAGACGCCTTGATAAATGAAGGGCGAATTAAACTTTCAAACATATATATATTGTGTGTGGGGGGGGGGGGCGGGGGGGGCGACAGTGATAGTGAAATAGTAGGAACATTATGCATGGACGATGGGGATCTCGTGACTAATGTAAGCTTAAATATAGTCTCATAATCATTCCATAACAAAACACCTATATATCTACTGTTTATGGTGACTGTTGAGTGAGTGACATTGGTTGCTTTAGCCCTTATCAACGCATTTAATATTTGAAATATAAATAATAATAAATTTTATGATCATACCCAGGAAATAGAGATAGAGAAGAAGGGAGAGAGAGACAGAGAAAAGAGACAGAAAGGCACCTTATTGTCATACCCAGACCTAGATCATCGGGATTAATTAAAATAACATAATACATTATCCTACATATATATTTTTACTCATTTATTATTCATTTCAAACTCCAGTGACATATATAACACTTGTGGACGATATACAGACCGTCTCATTTTATTACACTTTCTGCAAAAGGAAACAACCTGATTCAGATGAAATTAACAATAAGACTAATTAGTAGATTGATTTCTTTTAAAGATACCATGCACTTAATTGGAACAACCTGGAAACACAATATCACAACATTGTACAACCAAAAGTTTATACATCCCAAATAAGGGAAAATTGTATGAAAACTATTGGACTGAATAAACCAGAGTCATACTATAGGTTCGTGTTTCCAAATCCATGATATCGTGTTATACTCTGAAGGACTTAGAACCTATATATTTTAATTTAGCAAAGTAATCATTTGATACGGAAATGAACTTGAAACTAAAATGTAATGGAACAATTATTCCGATTAATCTATCGCCATGATATGTACAGTTTGAATCTAACATTTAAATAAGGGTCTCCGTCAAGGCGTTGATCCAGGCGTTGATCAGTTGATCGTGGATAGGGCTTATTCTTTGTAAAACCCAACATGTCTGGTAGGGTCTGAAAACCTCCCACAACTATGGAGAATTGACCCACTGACATGACATCAGTCAAATAAAGTATACCAATGAATCAATCAATAGATAAATACAACAGTCATCTAATATAACATACGTTTTAGGATTTCACCATTACAATTCTATATTATAACTTAGAGTCATCAAGGCACGACGTCACCACAACTCCCAGTTGTATGACCAACTTCACATATACTTCCATTGTGAAGAACAGTGAAATAATTTGCTTCATTTATGTTAGATTGGTGACAGCGTGCCTAAACATGTATTTCTTACTCTGTATGACTAACATCTAAGCCTTTAGCAAGTATAGAATTAACGTATGGAAAAAGTATAAATATGCGCACACAGCATTAAACTATACACGAGAAGCTCAATGTAAAAGAGAGTTGGTGTCTGGGAGGAACAGAAGGGAGGAGGAGCTCAGCCTGCACTACTCCTCCTAAGTCAGGTAGTGAGAGACAGTTTGACTTTACCAAGTCTTGTTTTCCATCACGTTGGGAATTGTAAGATGGACAATGAATGAGCAACTCTTGCTAACCTATCCCCTGAGCCCCCACCTCCCACCGCCGTTCAATGTATTAGAACTTCGAGTGGCCTTGTGTATTTCTGGGCGTATGTTTTTGTGTGTGTTTTTTTAACTTCTTTATTCAGGTATTGGTACAATGTAGTCTCGATCTGACGATCGGTTTTCGTCGTATACCGTGAGATTATGTCTTTATATTACAATTAAATTGAAAGTTTGAATGTTAACATACATACGAAAATGTTAGCAATATACATAACACAGAATTTATAACTTATTAGTGATGACGAATGTGACAACATTACTTAATAATGCGATGAGATGATGAATGATTATAGTCTGATATTATTACCTAGTCTGCATAGTGGGTGATCTTTTGCAATACATTAATGATACAATACCCACATTGGGATCACATATTTCAGTATAATAAATCATCTGTTTAGTAGCAATGAAAAGAAATGATTGAAATGACTAGTCATAGTTAAATAAAAGGAATGTTTTCAGAGATCTTTATTTATTTTCAGGTACATTCTTTCCTCATAACAAACCTTGCGATCGGCGACCTGCTCATGGGACTCTACCTACTAGTGATAGCTGCAGTGGACTTATACTACAGAGGCGTATACAGTATATACGACAAAGGCTGGAGAGATAGCGGTCTATGCCAGTTCGCTGGGTTTCTCAGCACATTTAGCAGTGAACTTTCGGTCTTCACACTCACAGTGATAACCGTAGATCGCTTCGTAGCCATCATTTTCCCCTTCACCTTCAAACGACTTGACATGCGAGATGCACGCATTGTCATGGCATTCATGTGGGCTCTAGTAGCAATTCTAGCAGTTATTCCACTCTTTGATATAGACTATTTTGATGGCTTTTATGGCCGATCTGGTGTCTGTCTCGCCCTGCACATCACTAACGATAAACCCAATGGGTGGGAGTATGCAGTTTTTATATTCCTAGCTCTGAACTTTGTATCTTTTGTGGCCATTATAACCTCGTATATATGGATGTTCCTGGTTGCCAAGAGGACACGAGCTGCAGCAAGGTCGCCCGAGATGAAGAAGGACCATGCTATGGCACGCCGGATGACACTGATTGTGCTCACCGATTTCTGTTGTTGGATGCCCATAATACTCCTGGGTTGTGCCTCTCTCGGAGGAGCCACTGTTCCACCCCAGGTAAGTATTTATCATGTTATTTGCATATGTTAATGAGATGGGCCATGAGAGGTCTTTAAGGTTTTACTATAATTAAATCTGAACTCCCTTGATCAATATAGGTTGTGGGAATCTCATGATTATAATAATTCAAACGAGTTTTGTATTTGATAAAAAGATCTGTCATTTTCAAAGCGCATAGCCCAGAAAGAATTAGCCGTTAGTGGGGGTCCTTATGCAAAAACTCGGAAGAATACAGTTTATCCAGATTGAAACTAAAAAATGGAAATTTGATTCCATTTTTTGTTCTTGATTACATGTATTCAGACAAGCCCGGATGAAAGAAATTGCTGGAGGAAAGTGGAACAGAAGAACTTTTTAAAAAGCTTCATGTAATTAATAGCCTAATTTTACACAGCCCAATTGAGGAGGCGAAAAAGAGAAATAACATGTTGTAAAACCTGCAATCTTTATTTTTGAATTCTGAATGGAGTAAAACATAGTAATAACCTAAAGATTCCATTTCCCGCGATTCAACATAACCCAAGATTACTTCTTGATTAGTAGGCCTACATTCACGTTTGGAAGTGCCCAGAGTAGTCTAATGCCTTTGGAAACTGAATAATTTTAATTCTTGTCGAGATGCCCTTTTATCCGTAATTAAAGAAAGAATATGCTTAACTTTGACGTATCCATACATTATATATGACAGAAATGAAGTCAACTGAAAAAGCGAGGAGTATTGAATTTCACTACTCTTACCCTTTCCTTTCTTGTTCCTTTGCTTTCGCCGTCATCCTCTCACTTCTTTTCTTCAGTCAGATTCAAACACAACCGGTTAAGATGGGATTATAGCTCTAAGGGTTCCCTGAAACTTAGCTCTTTAAATCTTTATTAGCAGAAAGCTTCTCCACCTTTTTCCTTATTATGAAGGCATTACCTGTGCAAATAGTCTTAATGGCCATGTAATTGTTTTAGAAACGTCCATTCGCCCATTATGAACATTTGTTTCCGAGAGTGCCAAGAGCACTTATCCGTGTCTTTCTCGACTCATGATGACTCAAAAATTCACCAATCGGCAATTCCCAGCTGACAAGATTTCTTTCCTTTTTATTGATCCTTTCTCGTCAGTATGAAATGATTTACTTTCTCTTTTGATCCAACTTTAAATGCAGCCATTAAATTTCGATCTTTGAGGGTTTGCAAAGTTGAAGGACAATACACAGACATGATGAAGTATTTCAAAACAAGAGCCAATTCAGACTCCTGGCCAGATTGGATTGCATATCCATGAAAGTGTGTTCAATAAAATTTACTTTTTAAAAACGCTTCAAAGTTGGGACAACACCCTCAGCATAGGAATCATTGAGCCCACTGTAGGCAGATTTATGTGTACGCACATTTTAGCCATTTGGAAATAGTAATGAATACCAATCTGAATGAAAATAATAATGAAATGCGTTTTTCTCTGTCGTTTATGTGTATTGGTAGACAACTGACCACAAGTGAATAAGGAAATACTAATTCCGATGATTATGTAATGACTCTCCACAATCGAATAATAACAAAACAATGCTCTCGAAAGAAATGGATGCTGTGAATAAATGGGCCGTTTCATAATTTCATTGATCACATAGTGACAAGAAAATATAAAAGTACTCCTATCTATGTAATGAACTGAGGATATACCTATAATGTACCTTGCTAGAAACTGGTGGTATTTTAAAAACAAAAATAGCTCATCCTTATCTCTTGGCTCGACTGGCAGGGGTTTTATCCAGTAATACTTAAAGAGAATAAAGGTTTCTATTTTAACGCCATTGGTCATTCTTACTAGCCTAGCAAAAGGAATGGTTATGAACAGGAATAAATGCGAACAATCCTCCCCTGGGTGATAATCAACAGGTAGTGTGGCCTTTCGTTGAATTGACTAAATGAGACTAAAAGCAAATGTTTGCATTTGTTTTAGCTTGATTTGTCTGGAAAGTTACCATCAGCCTATTCTTTTTGGGATTGGAACAGTTTTTGTAGCTCTCGATCAGATCGAAATCTTGGGGTCGTGACGTTTTAGGTCTGCTCAGACAACAAATCCATTTTAAGGATTTTTTGTAATTCTTTTTACGAGATGGGGGATAATTAAATCTTACATTAACTCATTTAATTTGCAAAAGATGATTTCCACATAATTTTAGACATGTTTTATAGGCAGTCCTTTTAGGCAACAATTTACGCTTGACCGTTACTTAATATTGATTTTGATAAAAGGCGCCATTAGATGTTACTTTGGAATGATCAAATCTTAATCACTTGAGTATGTTTTTTTAATTACGAACCCTTTGTAGAAAGTTATCTACATTTACATAATCATGAACATTAACAATATGCATTCATTTTACAGTGAACAGAATTTGCTTCAAACATGAAAAATCTAAATTCTGAACTAAAATGCTTTATAAGTTCCTGACTACTTTGTTACACACATTTCACGATGTCACAAACATGTAATCATGCGTAATAGCGAACATGGTTCTCCTTGGGGACGCCACTATTAACTCTAAAATTGGAATTCAATCATCCGTTTTAGCCTAAAATAAATTGATATGGGATTGTCAAAAGTAGGCCACCCAAAAACAATTCTAATGCATAAAAGTTACTTTATGTTATGTAGTATTGGGCGGCCCTTTTATGCTCAACTGGGGTCATTAATTGGGGGCACTGAATTGAATCCTTCCAGCTCCCGCTTTCAATGAAAAGAAACAGCCATTTCCAACCCCAGCGATTGTTAAGCGCCATACCTATTACCACGGCCGCCTTAAGGACTTTTTGTGTACCTGCATCGCATGGCAAACACCAAGATGTTAAAGTATTATAGTGGGCCGGCTGCCCGTGGCAATGGACACGGGCCTTTACTTTCCCCTCGCGATCGATGCGCTACTGAATTGAAGGTGAAAGACAATTGCCGAACCTGGCTAATTGCATTATTTTGTAGTAGAGATGCCTTGCCTCTAATTCTCCCATTTACAATGGTTTGGACATCTTATTTGATTCCCGGACTAATACTGAACATACCTACATACCTTAACTCTTACCGGATGAAATGAGATGAGATTGTTCCATTCCATATAAAAAGATGAAACTAAACCCGAAATAGAGGTATATTAACCAATTTCTGGCAGATTCACCAGGGCGAGATATATATCTTTGATATGTTTTAGTAACTACCTAGAAGATGTAGCAAAATAGGGATGTAGTGCTTACGAGCACTTCTATCTCGTGTAATCGCCCGGTGTTCTAATGATCATCCCAAGGCACAATTATTATTAAGGATAGCGATAAGATGGTGTTATCCGATTATCCAGAGCAAATGTTACTGAATCTCGTTTGAAATAGCGTGAAGGTGATATTTTAATGTGTTTGCAAATCCATATCCTCGTGGCATTACACGTTAATTTTGCATTCCTTCATCGATAAATCCGTCCAATTTTACAAGATTGTGACTCAAATATGGAAAAGGTTTCCGCCGAACTCCTTGATTTTAGAGACCTTTTATTGGGCTGGGTTCTACTGAGATGGCCTATGCATCTTTTATCAGCGCATTGATTTTTTACTTTGCAGGTGTTTGCCTGGATTGCAGTGTTTGTTCTTCCCCTCAACGCCGCAGTAAATCCAATCCTCTACACTTTATCCACCGCCACATTTCTTGGACCAGCGAGAAATAAAGTCTTCAAGTTTAGACCGTCGTTTATGAGCTCTGTAAATGGAGACAACACGAGAACTTTTGTATTTGGTGAGAAACTACAAATCTTTCTTATATATATGGCTGTGGATTCTGTAAAAACAATTATATAGTTTGCTTGATACAGATATACTAAAGGTGGGTCTCCATTTGTGCGACATGAGGTGCGACACATGTCACTTGCGACCAAAACGTGATGCGACAACTCTGAACTGTGGATACTGAACACTTTCCGAGTTATCGCATTGTTGTATGCGATACAAAATATTAAACATTTGTGTATAAAACATTTGTTTGTCACATGCTAGGCACCAATGGAGCCTCACCTTTATTCTCATATCCCCCTTATATCTCATAAGAACTTAAGTCTTAGTCGGAGGAAAGCTAAAATATCGTTACAGTCAAAAGCATCCATGACTGATTTTGCTCGCAAAAGTATTTCCCCCATAATTTGTTGAATAACTTTAGACAGTATTATGTTGATTTAAAGTTATTGCAAAAATATTTCAGCCCAGCATTTTTTAGCATTTATGAAATGATTTTAGGTTCTGAAAGGGGAGAGTTGAATCTATAAGACGTGTGTACACATTTAATTCCTTTTAATTTAGCTGGTCGCCCAACGTTACGTCGTTTCCGACCTGCCTGCTGACAGTAGGCCTACGTTACTGTTGATTTAGCAAGAAAAATTCTAATTTTTCGATTATTATTCCTTTATTTAGGTTTATTTATCAGCTGTGTAGCATAATTTCCATACTAGAGCCCTATTCACTCCAAATCGAAATTATGTGTTAAAAGGAAAGTATATGCTTCGGTAATGGAAATTAGATTCTAGATTAAGTTAGAGATTAAAACCTATTCGAGGTAATTTTCAAACATCAATAATAATTTCGCCTATAAACGAGGGTTCTGTATTAAATCTTTTAACTGCATCAAGGCCACTCACTGTGTATCCACCTCTTGTATCAGTACATCAGATTTACAGATTCCATCCAATTTGATGAATATCACACGTACTTTGTGTATACATTATACTGTATATATCGATGTAGTCCCAAGGGTGAATCCTTCGTCTTGGTTTTGTTTTCCAACCTACTCACTGTATAGTTCTTCTTGAATTGGACAACTGTGAAGCACTTCTGATTTTGTATCTCTTGCTTTCAGACGATAAGTCATCCGGCTATGAGAAAATAAGATATAGTACTGCAGCACCTAGTAAACGATATCAAGCAATAGAAATGACAGCAGCAATAAAACGAAACAGGTGGGTAACCCTGGTATAAGGTTTCGTAACGTTAAAGTAATCAACACATGAACTATTGAATAATTGGCACAAAGCTGTATGCACTGAAATAACATTACTACAAAAACAAACAAAAATAACATATGACTACGCCTACGGACACACGGGGGAGCTTTGACTGGAGTTGTAATAATTCAATAAGTATAAAGTGATATAAATGATTGTGTTGCGCTTCAATGTGGTTATAAGAATATTCCGCAAGCTAAAAATCAAATAGTGAAATAATTCAGAAATAGGTTGTTGTAAATTTTTCTTAAAATGCAGCTTTAGCATATTATGTTTCCCGATGAAAACTATAAACTGAACACCAGAAATATATCCCATACCATAACACATGGGCCATTCCAGTGGTTATTTAGCCGGATTTGAAAATTTATGAATGGTTATGAGACAGAACCATATTTTGGACTCCATATCCCGAGGATCTATGCAGATAAGAATTATATTTTAAATTCGGCATTACGGAGCCCAAAAGGTTAAATGAAATGGTTATATCCCAGCTCAATTTTAATAATCGAGTCAATACAGCAACCGAGTTAAATGCAATTATTTTATATCAAATTCGATCCTCTTTCTAAATCTGCAAGGTCCATCAGGAATATCGTCCAGTACAAAGGACAGGGATCCTGCTTTAGTAACTAAAACTTGCAAACGTGGATCATATTAGTCTTAAAATTAGCTCATCTCGGCATTCATTCCCTCAATCAAAATGATGTATGCCAAGTATGCAAATTCCCTCTTCGTGAGGAGACGCAACATTGATTACAGTGTCTGATATCGAATATGCATTTCGTGCTGAACGAAGGCAGAAACTTCACTTTCATTTTCAATCTGACCATATTCAATTTCTGTCAGGATTAATGGTATGAGATAAGGATTTTCCGTTCGTCTTTTATCATGTTTCTACATTGCAGGGGTTCAAGTGTAATCTTTGAGACAATCTGGATAACAAATTGTGAATTATGGTCATCTATTATCCTGTATTCAAATAAAACAATGGCCTCAGTATAAATGAAATAAATGAAATTAAAAGAATTTAATTAAACTCCTGATGGTATGAGACATTTTCCATACAGGGGTCTGGGGAGAAACAGATCACTGATTGCTCAAGCTATCATATTCATATTAATACCACCCAAGGCTATACTCCGATCTTCGTGGAATTACTAGACTCCATTTGCGAAGAACCAGCACAATTAGCTACAAATGTAGATCCATTTATCAGAGTAGCAATCGCCTGATTAGTAGAAGCTCAATAGCTAATTTGAAGGTAACATACATGATATAAGAAGCTCTGAAACTAATAATCGGGGCATGTTTCGATTTTAGTTAAACAAGAAAAATCGACTCCGCTTAAGAAAGATCGATTGGCTTTGCTTTCATTGAAGAGAATAAAAATATCTTCCCTTTAGTTAACAGTGTCTATCCCAGGATTCTCTATGACTGTGTTTGTCAAATAATAAAAACTAAATCAATCTGTAGGAACATTTTATGGGGTAGTCGACAACGTCCAGGGTCCAATCTCGGGAGATTTTAAGATCAAGATCTTCTGCATTTTGAAGTGCAACATCAAGAAAAGAGCGATTTTCATCGGTTAATTATCAATTAATTTTCACCCCAAAGAAATGTTCAAGGGACGACTGGCTAAAATTAAAGCCTATTAGACAGAAACATAGCATCTTATGTCCATCAAATTCGAAAGGACAATGTTTGTGAAACAGGAGTTATTAATTCGTATTTATAGTTACGAAATTGCGATGACCTGCTGATTTTACCTTGATCCCCATGACTTTTTCCCCCTTTTGTCATGGACAGCAAAGGCGTTATTTCTCAAACCTAAGAACCACTCTGGCTTGGACAGCTCCGAGGCCCTCTTTTAAGCGAGCTTAATGAGCTACAATGCCTCAAAATTAGACTCACGTCGTTCCCAATCCTTAGATGTAAGGAATTATTTTACGCCTTGAGTTCCCAAAGTGGAGTTAACTTTGGTCTCAGGTCCTTGGTCTGATTCAAGGACGGGATTGTCCTCTGGCTTCCCTTGCAATCTGCGATGTTCCTCGCCAGTCCTCATCACATTGAAAGGCATGTTGCTCACCCAGACCTATTTCCTCGAGTCTTATTATTCAAATACTACAAATGAGATGGACCCACATTACATTACAATTATTGTATCAGTTTTTAGGTTGATATGATTTTGTTAGGCTCCAAATCAAAATACACAGCTTCTCTTTTATTTTCTTTCAGTAATGACCATAATAAGAAATGTCAGCCAACTGATGATAAAAATGGAATGGCTCACCAATACCAAACAATGGCTTCCGGAAGTCCAGAATGTCGTGGAACGCTCAAACCCGATGTCATTTGCCTTTACGACAATGACGTTGGCAAAGGCACTTCGGAAAAGGATAATTTAACATCGGTGTGAGTCTCAAGCTAGACTTCATTCTGTATACAACCATCTGTGTATATATGTAAAGCTATAAACTATTACCTTTTTATATTTTGACATTTCGTACCTTTCAGAACCACCCACTCTCTCCCTCTCCTGATATATTAGTACTTAATGTATTTTTGACTTCGTACATGAGCAGGAAAACAGTGTATTTTATAAGGTGTGTTTTTCCTCGTAATGCATAACATTCTGCAGGTCTGATAGGTGTTTTACTTCTAGTGGGAAAACTTGTTTTATATTGTACCTGGAGGGGATGCATTTCTTGTACATAAGCATTATAATTGTATTGGCAGATGTATATTTTTTCTACTCAGTACTATACGCCAAATTCCCGATGGGGAAATAATGGTCTAACTATATTCCGCTTGAGAATGAGTTTTTATTGCCTCGATAATTTCGCCATATATATATGTAAAATCATTCCTATGTTAATATTGTCAGACTTCACATCTGTCAAAGAGTATTACACGGCGAGAGATCTTTTATGAGCTGCGGAATGATCTCGCCCGCCTTCAGGCATGTTCTAATAGTATATAGGTACTTGTAGGTGTTCCTAATTATTCCATCAACTCATATAAGTACTAAGAATGTTTAGCCACTAAAATCTGAAGAAAAAGATCTCCTATGCCTATATTTTACATACAAGTCTTTTTGAAAACATAATCCTCACCGTCTCAATGCAAAATTAGTCTTGATATGTAAAATAATTGCACCAAACTTGTTGAGGATGAGAGTTAGATAATGTCCGGACATAAAATAACAGAGTTTAAAACTTCTGATAGATGTTTATATTTCGGGGTATTTCTTGTTTCCAATCATGTCATTATACCTCGCTATAATGACTGAATTTGAGTCGAGCGATGCCATATTTTTCTATAAGTTGTTGCATTTGATATTCTGCGTTTAAAGGCAAACGCTACTATCTAGTGGAAAATGAAAATAAATGTCATTTTTCTGAAACTTTGAAATTTGATTCTTGAAGTGTTTCTGGTCATAAAGATGGAAAAAAATCAATGGGTCACCGTGCTCAATTTTGAATTAGAGTGCTTCAAAAGTTGGTATCTCAAAAGAACCAATGAGGACCAAAAGGGGGGCTCATTTTGGAGTACCTCAACTTCATAGTTCATATTTGCTATTTATATTCACTCAATTTAAGTAAGGTTAACAGTTTTAGAGAGAGTATTATTTGCCCAATAATTCTATGCCTCTTTTTTTATAGAATGCATGGCTATTTTCATTCTGAAAACAACAAATATGTAATGCAAATTTTAAATTAAAAACTCGAAAAAACCCACTATTTTTCACTAATTTTATAAAAACAATTTTATTTTTCTCTCATCGAAATTAAATGTCATTTTTCTGATTCTTTAGTATATGATTCTTGAAGTATGTGTGTTCATAAAACTGGAAAAAAAATAATGGGTCCCCGTGCTAGTTTCTGAATTATGGGGCTTTGAAACATGGCTGACAACCCAAAAATCTGCTGTTTTCAATGTGTTCTATGTTTCCTAAACATGTCTATTTCAAACAGCTACAATTATTTTTTCAACATGATGACATACATTTTTTTCCCTATATATGTATAGAATATTACCTGCACTATATGTGTAGAAAATTTTGGGACATTAGGAGTTTTCATTTTATTCCCAAAACTGTGAAAGAAAAATGCAGCACTTCCCAATAGACTTGCATACTAAATGGGTACAACTGAGGGTACCCACAGCTAGCTCAGTTTCCTAAACATGTCTATTTCAGACAGCTATAAAAAAAAATTAAACGCGATGGCATATGTTTTTTTTTCTTTTTATATGTAGTATATAACCTATACTATATGTGTAGAAAATTTTGGGACAGTAGGAGTAGCCATTAATTGTTTGTTTTAAACTACAAAACATGAAAAAATGCGCCATTTTCTCATAGACTGCAATGCTAGAGGAATAGTACGTAAAATGTCCGTATATTTGGTATATGGAAAAGGGGGGCGTGGCAGTGAATAGTAGCGTTTGCCTTTAAATGTCCGCAACCTAACCTTGTAAATATGTTTGCAATTATACCCTTATTTGTTGGTAATCGTGCCAACCTGGAATTACAGTTTTTCACATTCTAATACGTTTTACATGTTGGGGTAATTATTAATTCATGATGCCACTTCCGTCAAGTATTCATCATTCCAAGTAAAGTTATAGAATTTCCGGGCATTTTCCCCTTATCAATTTGTTCCATGCGTTTATTTGTGATACCATTAAATGGAGAGACTCACTGTGAAAACGTTTAGCTCGTTAAGTTATTTACATTCGTGTTGTAAGATGTTATTGATAAATTCTCAGAATATAAACATGGTGCTGATTGTTACTAAATGACATCGGTTGTTTTCAGAACGAATATTTTCGCCATATTCAGTATTATCTATTATTTGCATAACCAATATTTGTGTAATAATAATGATATGTATGAACTTATAGAGTATATTTATCATTAAAACAAAGGGGCTTATATGTGGACCTCGTAGTGAGGATTAACTCATAAGCATGTTATTGATGATCACAAAGTGGTGAGCAGTAATCATGCGGTGTGTATATAATAAACATGCATATATCTGTGTCATTTATCATTTCCATAATGCTATGTTATTATACATAACTGGGGTGTATAAACCTGCAAATAATTGTATTCATATACAATAAAATATGGGTATATATAGGCCTATATGTGTGTAAGTTTTTTATGGGCATGATGCTATCATCACATTATGTATAACTGAGTCATTTAGCTCTATACCAGTCGTATTGAAGTACGCCCAAACTATTTTAAAATATGGTGACCAGTTTCCAAGAAACATTCTATCTTGGAAATTAATTATGAAATGTAAATTCCCATAAATCGTAATTCTAGCATGTCAGACATTGTCAGTGCATTTGTAAATACAAATGTAGACATATATATAATATATAATTTATCTTTAAATAAAGAGTTCATTCTAGACATTGGGTGTGATTTTCTATTTTCATTTCTTTACCTAGTAAAAGAGAACAAGCCATGACAATTTGACGAGCCATCATTTTCCGACATCTATTGACCCCTATTTGAGAAGACCACATCAATTTTGTCAAATGTAACATCACAAAGGCAAATGAATAATTATCTAATCTAATCTAATCTTTCTGAAAAGGAAGAAACATCGTCCAATATCTGGCTAAGCAGTATGATTCCATATGGTAATATCCTTCTTAGATATGTTATTATTCGTAGTTGATTGATTTATTGAGTGATATTTTTTTAATTCGATTATTACGTAGAGATATAACATAATTATGTAGGCAGAATATGCACATTTGAGGAGGTTCTTTCTGCTGCAACAATATCGAGCTAAATAGAGCTGAGTAATAAAATTAATAGTAACAGATGATAATCTGCATCAATGCTCGTTCCAGTACTTATGGAAAGCAGTTGAGGGCATTTATTCCATATTAATTTTGATTGATGCCACAAAAACATTTATTGATATCACTAAATATTAAGTGATATATTTAGAAATATCTCTAGTGAAATCTACAAAATGATTCTGTGATAACACTGAATATTTAGAGATAACAATTATTGAATACATGCCCCAATTAATGCCTTCCCATAATATCTGGCTTGTGTCCACCATGTTTTAATCTGTAGCAACTCCATGGGTTGCCCAATTGGTATATTATCAATAGACATTATTATAAAAAAAACGGTTCTGGTCTCGATATCCGTCCTAGCAAGTGGAAAGGGAATATGTAAGAGGCAGTTGAATCTACACGGGTTAGAGAGACAGATATAGTAAGTAGACAGTCATAGTAGACGGCACCGGAACCTATAGTGAATAGTTATAGTTGTTTCTGACTGTGGAATTACAATAAGGCAAAAGAAAGAAGACACCTAACTGTATGCGAGGCATTAAATCCTAGTAACTTCACCATGTGTTTTGTCCCCAAACTGTCAGGATAAACTGTCATGACTTATGGATATCTTAATATCCTTACTTTCTTGGATTTGGGATTTTCTTTTTGTCAGAGATATCCAGAGATATCCACATAGCCATCTTTCTTACGCCAGAGTCAGGTGCTCATTTTCCTATACTACTATGTGGTGTCTGAGTATTGGCCTGTAGACTAGCACTGAGTCTCTTAGACTATACACATAGACCAGAAATCCGACCAAAGTGAAGTTGGTTGTAGATGATCCCCAAGAAATAGTGGTTGTGTATGGATAAATTGCATTTATTTGTATATCAGGATGGTATAAGATAGACACAATACCCAATAAGACACTGAGAGATAAAGTTTTTTTGTTGTTGTTTATTTATTCACGACCATACATGTTTCGGAGATGGGTTGTCTCCTTCTTCAGTGGTGTCTTGTTAACTGAACATGAGTTTGGTATATTAAATAGGAGCATTACAGTTCGCACCCTGCTCATATAGAGTCAGGGTTTTGAAAATAGTGATTAGTTTAGTATTTTGACATGAAATTAATTTTTACAACAACCTTTTGATTTTTTCTCATTCAATAATTATAACAATCAATCAATTTGTATATATTGATACTTTTTAGATTATAAAAATAATCAAGGTGCGCAAGTCTATTCATGATGATTAGAAAAGAAGCAAAAAGGAAGGAGTCCTAACTGTCATATTGGCAAAAAAGCAACTGCAATGTGTCATAACAGCAGATGACACAGGTAACAGGTAATAGGGCAGTGGTAATAGTAAAGAGACTCCTTGTAATGGGAGAAAAGATCTCAGTAATGAAGAAATAGTCGGGGCCATGAAACTATTTGTTCCAGGAATAGGAATATCTGGCCAGTAATAGGAAAAGGTGTCTTAGTTATGTATTTTGGCTATGCGTAATATGTGCAAAAGAAGAGGAAAAGTCTGTAATATTACATATATCGTACAGATCTATGATGACTCTGGGACACAACATCATGTCTACATATATACTAATGAAATCTTTTTCCCACGATGTAATCAATTATTTTATATCTGTGCATTGATGAGCACCTACTATTTGATATTATGTTAATTCTGTCAATTATAAGGTTGATCGTGTGTACAAGGCTCAAAATGGCATTCATTCCATCTAGTATTGCTTTGGCACGAGTGTTAGCTGAAACCGAATCTCCATAGCCAAGCTAATAAAGTTGTTTTTGAATGCAATCAAAGTATATTATAGAACTCTAACTAAATATATAGCGCCATTTAGGAACCATCTACGTATTGCAGATGGCGAATATCTCCGAGATGTAAAACGATTATAAAGTATATATGCTCTCTGTAATTGTCGCTCTTATAAGTATCGCCTTCCAGCTAAAATTGTTATTAAGTCATTTGCAATGCGATTTTGTATACATTGCCATGGGAAGCTAATCTCGCCAATACATATCAGTTCATTTCCAAGATCTGTAAAGGATAATACTAATAATGGCTCTCAGCACATTCTTAACTTTATATTCAATCAGCATTAATTATTTAAGTGACTTTGGAAGGCAGAAGAACAAGTTTATCGACTGGAGGCTTTTGTTTGCTGATCTATACTGCGAGAATCCATTTTCTATCCCCTTCCTGGTTAAACCTTAATTCAGGTACCTCTTACATAAAAGCTTCTTCGAATTCTCTTATCTAGTTATTATTTCATTTATTTAGGTGAGTTTGGAAGGCAGAAGAACAAGTTCATCGACTGGAGGCTTTTGTTTGTTGATCTATACTGTGAGAATCCATTTTCTATCCCCTTCCTGGTTAAACCTGAATGCAGGTACCTCTTACATAAAAGCTTCTTCGAATTCTCTTATCTCGTTAAGGAATGGCTGAAAGAAACTCATCAGTTCTGATCACATCTCTGAGGGGATTAAATAGATTAGAAAAGAATGTACATACATTCGTTCCAATTACGGAAAGTTCTCCGAGAACACTTTTAAATAAGATGTAGGGTTCCTAGAATGTGCGTTCACTCTCACTAATTCCCTCATCCCTTAATTGAATTTATTTCCTGATGAACAAACTTTCTAAGATAAAGTGACACATATAATGAACCCTTTCCATTAATTGATAACGATTTATCCTAGAAGAAAGCTAATTATGTGATGTGGTTTACTGAAAGAGCAATAGACGCACAACAAGATCTATACCAATGCTTCATTAACTACATACACAAAGGCCTTTGAGACAGTAATATCAAGTTAGATGGAAAAGATCTGATATTCAACAAGCACCTTTACTGATAGCAAGGAGCAGTCAATGAATAGATAATGAAACATGAGGGGTTTAAGACATAGGTCGGACTGGCAGTGGTGAGGGCAGGGAGTTTGTTCTTACTGCGTTCTAACCAGAGGTTCACAAGGGTGGAGCGTGTCGTAGCGCGAGTTATTACCTCTGACAGAAACAGGATGAGAATGTGCGGACACTGTCACCGACAATTAATGATTATTGAAAAACGAATCTTAATGTTTGCTTGGGAGAACTTATGATGCCGTTTCACACGGAAAATATGTATGAAGAATGTTTTGGGAACTGCCATTACTGTTCTGCATGTCTGCTTGCTACTTCCTCTTCAATTGATAATGACAAGTAGGTTCAGAGGTGCTTACTAAAGGTGAAGTTGACTGATATAATAATAGCTTTTTATACCCTCCTCAGCTAAAATGCTGCAGATACGTGACTCCAAGAAGAATGCTGCGTATTACCCTTTTAAACAATGCATTAGAACAAGCCCAGACAAAAGAAAAGAATATTTAACAACATACAGAAACAGCATACAAAATTCTTTGGACATGTAATGAGACAGTTCCTGGAATTAACACCTTGTAACAAAAGGATAAAATTGAGCACCAAGACGTCGAAGCATTCAAAGAATGAAAATAGGGGGGTTAACATCTGGGTTAGCAACAGAGAAGTCAACAAGGACAATTAGAAGGGCTGGGGAGAACGGCATTGGGACAAACTGTTTAATTTAAATCGCTTACAAAATAATTGTTACTGACAATCTAAACACCAGTTAGTCAAACAATAATTGATGTCAACTTGGACCATGTCATTTTCAGCGGATACAGATTGAACGATTTTAGTAAAAAACTGATTTTTGTTGTTGAGAATTTACAAATGTGGCATTAGCTAGATAACATTAAGACATCCTTAATTTTCACGATACCTCTCATTCAGTAGTTGAACATATTATACATAGTGTGCATTGCACTATACATGATAAGATTGTGTCTTATAAGCCTCGTAACACCCTCTGCGACTACGATCGATACAGGGATTTATGATACGAGGGTTGGTGCATTGAAACTCATGCATTTGAGCGAGGTAAGATTTCTGTCAGAGGTCTCTCAGAGTTCTCTCAGACTAGTCTCAGACAAATAATCGTATAGTGCATTGCAAGTTACGATAAGAGGGAGTTGTAAGGCATCTTATAGTGGTTTACCACACAAGAGTATATAGTGCAATGCACCCATAGCCATAAATGAATCTCTCATAAGAAGTAGTGGCGAAGCACATAGATAACATCGTTAATAAATACCCCCAATAAACCAACCCTACCCAAACTCCCCTAGTTTCTGTACTCATTGTTTTGGGTTCCTATATATTAAACACCTTGATCGTCAATAAATAACTATTTACAAATATAAATGTGTCTCCAAAGTGCCAACGATACCTTGGCCATGGGGTTGTTGTGTACATGGGTGCAATGCTGATTCACAGCGTAAAGAGGCCAACTTGCATCTAGTACTGACAATATTTCCTTGGAATACCCAAAGTCAGGCAGTGGCCAAGTGCAAAGCCACCCTACCTGGGGCTTGGACTGGCGGAAGTGCTGTGGTGGAGCCCCACCGTCCTGAGCGGACAGTGATGTAACATAGTTCCATATCTTAGTTCTCCAGCAATGGCAGAATTCAACAACCTAAAGTTACACCTTGGACCTCTCGGGTAATACGTTTCCTTTACCATCATTTTCACCAAGGTTCAAACAGTCTTAACGTTACTCTTACGTGATACATTCATGGTAGCCTGTGAATTGTGTGTGCATTGGCAAATTATACTTTATTATATCATTTTGACGCTTCTGTCAAAAATACCTGGGGTGGCGTTCATAATAAGTGGTGCCCGGTGCCCGGTGCCCGGGCACCAATGCCACTGACAAAGACCGTCTTAACGGCCGCGTTTATAAAGTTGTCACCGTGACAATAACGCTGTCACCGTGACAAAAATGGTGTCACCGTGACAAAACAATTGTCACCATGACAACTTTTAGTCAGAAGTTTGTCACAAGGTAGTCATAAATCTTGTCTTAATAAAAGTAATGAAGGGTACGGCTGTGCATTTTTCATGTTCCATATCATGTTTCATGTTTCATGTAGCCCATGCCGTAATAAAACCAACAGAGCAAATCATTTTAAAACGATTTTAGATGATATTCCCAGTAAACAGATATATGTGATGTGTTACAGGAAAATGAGTCACAAGTCACTTATAATGGATTTTGAGATATTATATTTGAAACGATTATATCAAGTCGATTCTAATGGTAGTAAACAGTAGGACATCTAAATAGTAAACAAACTTATTGGTTTTTTGGGTGGATTAATGACCTTTGACCTTGACCTTTATGAGGCATTTTGCTAATAACTTTGAAAATAATGCACTGACATCTTAGGTCAAAAGAAAACAATTTAAGGGCACATTTTTCTCTATTGGTTGATATCAGTCACTTGATTCTAAATATAGAAGATAATACTTTTTATTATTTATTTATTTATTTATTTTATTTTCCAAACATAGATAATTAAAATTCCTCAAAAGTTAGAAATTTAAACATGGCAGATTCGTAGTGCCCACAATCCGGAACGAAAATCACTCTTTTGGGGTACAGCTGATGGCCTACTAGAGATGGAGCACTGAACACATCTGGCATAAGAATCTACCCACTCACATTCACACCACAAATACACAGCTTTAATATCTTTCCTTCTAAACGTCACACATTGATGAAATAAAGATGAGAATATTTGTTATGACAAGGCGAATACTTCTATAAATGATTTAGTTAGTATATTTCACAATTTCAAAAAACTTTAAAAATGAGTTGACCACCTGCTGATTGAGGGATAAGGCCACCCTGTGGGAGGGTGCATACATAAGGAGTCATGCATGATGTAATCAATTATAGTCTCTGCCGATCCAAGAATCCACTGAATGTAATCTATTATTTCACCAATCACCCATTTAATTCTAGCAGAGACCCAGTGAATCAACTCTCTGCACCATAATATATGTGCGAGCTTATTCTGAGGTGCAAGCAAGTGAATTAAGAAAATAATCATTCTTGCCACTTAAAATAGCTAGAACTAACGAGCATACATTTTAACTTTACTCTTGTGATAGTGGGATGCTTTGTAAATCGATTTGTTTCAAATTTCAATAATTTGTAAGGTTTACATATTTCCCCCTCCTTGTGCTCTCCCCTCTCTCCTATCCCTCTCTCGCTCCCCCTCTCTCTTTCTACCTCTTTCCCTCTCTCTCTCCCCCACTCTCTCTCCATCTCTCTCCTCTCCCCCCTCCCACTCTCTCCCTCTCTTTTCCCCCTCTCTCTATCCCTCTCACCCTTCCTCTCTCTCCATCGCTCTCCCACTATCCCTTTCCTTCCTTTCTCTCCCTCTCCCTCTCTCCCCCACTCCCTCTTGGCATTCTCTCCCCCTTTGTCTCTCTCTCTTTCTCCTCTCTCTCCCCAGTCTCTCCCTCTCTCTTTCCCTACTTTCTCTTCCCCCTCTCTCTATCCCTCTCACTCCCACCACTTTCTCTCCTTAATTGTTTTCTCTCCCTCCCTCTCTACCCATACTCCATCTTGGCATTCTCTCCCCAATCGATTTGTTTCAAATTTCAATAATTTGTAAGGTTTACATATTTCCCCCTCCTTGTGCTCTCCCCTCTCTCCTATCCCTCTCTTGCTCCCCCTCTCTCTTTCTACCTCTTTCCCTCTCTCTCCCCCACTCTCTCTCCATCTCTCTCCTCTCCCCCTCCCACTCACTCCCACTGTCTCCCTCTCTTCTCCCCCTCTCTCTATCCCTCTCACCCTTCCTCTCTCTCCATCGCTCTCCCACTATCCCTTTCCTTGCTTTCTCTCCCTCTCCCTCTCTCCCCCACTCCCTCTTGGCATTCTCTCCCCCTTTGTCTCTCTCTCTTTCTCCTCTCTCTCCCCAGTCTCTCTCCCTCTCTCTTTCCCTACTTTCTCTTCCCCCTCTCTCTATCCCTCTCACTCCCACTTTCTCTCCTTAATTGTTTTCTCTCCCTCCCTCTCTACCCATACCCCATCTTGGCATTCTCTCCCCATTGTCTCTCTCCCTACTCTCTCTTCCCCCTCTTTCTATCCCTCTCTCCCCAGTCACTCTCTCTCCCTACTGTTATACCCTTGGGGACATAATCTACCTAATTGTAGTATAGTCTAATAGAAATTTAAAAGTTTAAATGTTGGAGTCCCAATGAAGACAAATGTAGTCCCCCTCCCAGAGGTGCTAAATAGGGAGAAGTGGAAGTCAGGAGATCTCCCGTTTTTGAGTATTTGGTGGCGGGAGGTACAAACACGAGTAGTATACACTAGTGGGGTACCTCCCCTTCCCCTGGAAAATTTGCAAAAACTAGGTGTGAATGGTGCATTTCGGGTCATTTTCACTTTATATTCTATAAATCTGAAAGCATGTAGGCCTACTGATGCATATTTTGCAAAGAACTTTTTCAATTGCAGGTTTGAAGCTAGGATGGTTATTTGGGTTAATATTAAATTGCATTTATTTTTTTGTGGATGGAATACTTATGTATCCATATAATATACGGGTAGAGCGATTTCTACGAAAAGAGGTAGAAATCCATATAAGGAAAAGAATGGTTTCTTTGTCTTTGTCTGTCCAATTGTTAAAATAATTTTGTCTTGTTTTACATGGCTACATTGCAATAATATAACTATATAACTTGACATCGGACACAAGTATTTGGGCCTGAGATTCGTTTTCATTGGAAACGCCAGGTATATAAATTAAGTTGACAATAATTGTAAAGTTAAATAGATAAACCAAACTTAACTTGATAATTTCTTAACTTAGTACTTGTTTAAATTGCGATCTCTACACTCCATTTATAGCCTGGGAAAGCCCCTGTGAGATACTACGTCATTTCCCACAACCTACGTCCAGAGGGACCTAGGGGGAGCATCAGGAAGAGGGGAGGGAGAGGGGGGGGGGAGATCGGAGAGGGGAGGGGAGGGGGAACGTGATTTTCTAATCAAACTTGAATGTATAATTAAAAAGTTTCTACTACTCTACCAAATGTAAAACAAATGTAAAATATGGAAAACATTACTATGCAACAGTGACTTAATCATAAAAAACAAAACAAAATGTAATCCAAAATATATCAGGGAATTGGGGAGATCAACACACCTTACAGTAGTGCTGACAGATCATATGCTATCCCCTTTTTCTCCTTTATGTAACAGCATGCTTCATGAGAAATAAAAGTTCTATAATGATAATAATGAGGAAGAGGAGAGAAAGAGTGGGGGGGGGGGAATCGGACATAGGGTTGGGAGAGAAAAACAGGTATGAAAGACATGCAGAGAAGAGGGGAGGGAGAGGGGGAAGTATGGGAAGAGAGGGTGACCGTCCTACATGCAGAGGAGAGGGAGAGTGAAGAAGAGGGTGTAGGAATATAGGAGAGGGGGAGGGAAAGAAGAGGGGGGAAGAGAGGAAGGAGAGGATGTAGGGGAAGGGAGAGAGGGGAGGGAAAGCATGAGGAAGAGGGAGGGAGGGGGGAATCGGATATGGGGTTGGGAGAGAAAAACAGGTATGAAAGTCAGAGAAGAGGGGGAGGGAAAAGAGGGAGAGGGGAAGTGTGGGGAAGGAGGTTGACCATCCGGAGGACAGGTACTTTGCTAGTATTTAGATAATGTATTATCCCACGACATCCCTGAAACCTTTTATTACCTCACATATATTGCCTTGAACTGGTGTGGGAATCTTTTGTCAAATGTAAAATATCTCCCTTATAATTTGGCAATAAATATTTTCATGTAATTTTGCCCTTTCTAATAATTATTTAGGCCTTGATTTGGTGAAAAGTATAAATATGAATAAATACAGATGTTAAATTGCAGGGAACACTCATTGCAATCATGCCTTTACACCATAGAATCGTCGTTATGCCATAATTGTCACCCTCCCAAACCATGGCGAGATTCTACCAATCTAGTGTCCTTTGTCTTGATGGAGGAACAAAACTGAAAGACATCCTGCGTTTCGGAGGATGATAATTATTAGAGATAAAGATATCCCTCTATATTGGGAGAGTAATTTTATAGTAATAAAACGGATATTTTGTCAAAAAGGTAGTCAAACTTCTGGTTATAACCAGGCCCTTTTTTGCCGGCCTACATCATTTCCCTACCTCTGACATTTCATCTAATTATGCTGGCCAAATTACTGGGTAATTCACCTCAATTATTGATGACTGGGTTTAATAGTAATATGGCCGAACTAAGGCACAATATAGGCAAAAATAAGCTATATCTGAAGCATAGGTGTAGGGTCCATAATATTTGTCACATTCTTTGTCTGCACTATACTGATATTCCCTGCTATATATGATAGCACCAAGGATTGTAGGGATGCAACAACTTTTATTTTTTCAAAAGAAAAAAATGGCCTCCTGAAAACAAATGCTGCCCGTTTGGGAGAATTACACAGGTACATTGGCATGGGCATGGAAAAGATATAATCAGTTCGTCCTACCCCAAAAAGAACCATTGCGTCTCCACAACGGTCATAAATTGTAACTTGAGTTGGTCTCATGGGAAAACACTCCTATAGAAAGGCTGGGCTTGAACTGAAATTATATAATAAACCTGTGGCCAGATACTAAGTTTCTCTATTCGGATTTGTATAGTTAGGAAATATTTTTGATAAATATTTGTGATTTCACAATTTGGGCTTGTGGCAGGAGGTTTTGATGTCAAGTCGAGATGTCAGGAGGAATCTCTCACTCCCCTTGTCTCTCTCCATCCCTCTCCCAAGTGTTAAAAAAGTATGAATTCTAGTATCACTAGCATCATGTTACAGAAGAACTCATGTGTGCATAGCAGGGATAGAGGGAGAGGGGCAGAGGGGAGGGAGAAACAAATGTGGGACCCTCTATGAAGCCTTGTACTCCTTTATACCATTACAGTAAACAAAAAGAGTAAATTTAAGCCAATGTATGCTTGTTGCAGTAGAGGAGAGTTCATAGGGCCTACAATGGTACATCATAGTCGATAGATAAGGATTAGACTAGTTGCAGCACATATTCTGTCTGCACATGGTAATGGGAGGTAATACCAGATGTGGGGCTGGCAGGGGTTCAGGGTGGGCGTGGACATGCAGGGATTGGCAGGCACCCCCTTATAACATATCTGGTCAATTAAAGCCAAGCCCATACGATTTTGATATTAGCTGTGTGCTATTTGTTTTTATTCACTCTAAATAGATACTATTTACTGTATACGACCATCTCTTTTTATCTACGTTTTTATTTTTAGTTCAGATCAAACCTTTTCTCTTTTGAGTAATTATTGTCAAAATACATTCTATCTGATATGACTTCATTCCAACCTCATTCTAAAAGAAGTGAAGAACATGTCTCAGAGTTTGATCATGTATTATGAATAGTAAAAGAGTCCTCTCATTAATTCTATGTTATTAAGGACAATTTGCCTGAGGCTATGTAGAATTGATGTGATAAAATGTGGGTTCGGTCAGTGACATCTGGAATTCTGACATTATTTCCTCCCCCATAGATTGGGAGAAGAACTAGCTTTCCCCATGAGAAGGAAAAGTATTACATTATGATATGTTAATTTATGTCAGAAAATATACGTCTCGTCCTTGCTTTTCATTGGTAATTTAAGACCCCTTTGTGTGGAGGTTGGTGCAAGGGGATGGCGGGGAAAAATGGTATAAAATGAATCAAATTATGTTGAAAGTTGGGGAATTCATGTGCAATGCATAAGTTTCTCAATATGATATACAGCCAATAAACAAGTAAAATACAGCAATTCAAATACATTTTGTTTTATGTGGTTCTCCTATGGTTTTAGTATATATGTGAATGTGCTCTTCTATTTACTCTTTTTGACTTCTACTCAATTAAATTTACAAATCCATTATTCATCTCATCTCATCTAATTATAACTATTTAATAATGTAGACAGCATTAGAACAGTCTGTAATATCATCAACCACTATATCAGGGCACAACGAAAAACACTATAAGTCTTAAAAGTGTTTTTTCATCTCCTGAGTAAAAATACTGTAACAAAAAAAAATGAACCATTTTTTGAGATTGTATGTAAACTTTTCCGTGATAACTTTTGTCACGGCTGTCACGGGCATCCCGTGACAGCCGTGACAAAAGTTATCACGGAAAATCTAGCACACCACAGATTGGTGTGATAACTCTTTATGGACACAAATTTATCACGGGGCACAATTGTATAAATTCAACCTATTATGAACGCCACCCCTGTTGTAATAATAGAGATCTGTAAAGGTGGGTAAGTATATATATATATATATATATATATATATATATATATATATATATATATATAGGTATGCAAACTATTTTTACGTCTGTAACATTGGCTTTAAGAGACAGGCATGTACATCAGCATAATAATAACCATCGGTCTATGAAGGCTTGCTGTAATCCAGTCCTATCTGTTAGACTTTTCAAGTTCCTGTATGCGCTCCACTCACTTTCCCTCGGTCAATCAATCCTCCATCAGAGATGTAAAAGTAGCAGAAAAAAAGCACACTTTCCAAGATCTACAAATGTATAATTCGAGTGCGGTTTGACTCGTCTATTACAGAGCAAGCAAGCAAACTGAGTGGCTTTGAATTATACAAAGCACGCCATGGCAGGGAGGGGGTTTCCCGGAAAGTCCCTTGGAAATCCAGTGGTGGAGGAAGCTACGTGCGATACCTACATGATTGTAGAAGTTTTCTTATAACATGTACAGAGAAGGCACTAAATGAGATATTCAGGAGCTAAGCAGATTATGTAATATAGACTTTTAAAAAGGCGTCTGTTGCGTCCCAAAGTATAGACATATGTACTAATGATGACATCCGTACAGACTTTTCCTCTGTGGTACAAGCTATTTCTCATATTACACATTCTTTTCCGACTACTAACTTCCTATGTCTGGGCAGATTTTACTATTTCCAGAACAAAAAGTTCCATGTCAGTGGCGATTTTCTCCATGTCAGCCTCCTTTTCCACTATTTCCCTTAGATAATCACCACAGAAAAGTATGTCACTGCACCTTTTTCCTATGCTTCCTATGGTATGTTATATTTCCTCTACATGAAAAGCCATGTCTGGCTGCTCTGACACCTATATGTCAAGATTTGGTCATCCATGTCCTCCCTGGTACACTCCTTTTCTACCCATACAAAAGGAGACATGAGTAGGCAAGTGAGTGTTAGTATAGCAGTGTTACATAACATACTCTAGTCAGTCACTGGTGAGCCTGCACTCCACCAGCTGCATGCATCAGTGATCACACTGACCAGTCTGGTCACCATAGCAACACGGATGGTTTGAGGCACCCCCTATTGTTTCAATGAAGATGGGTGAAAAGGAGTGGATATTTGGAAAAGGAGTGGATAATTGGAAAAGGAAAAGGATATTCTAAAAAGAAAAAGATATTCCAAAAAGGAAAAGTATAATCCTAAAAGGAAAATGATAATCCGAAAAAGAAAAGGATATTGGCAAAAAGGAAAAGAAAGTTGACAAAAAGGTGTTGGATATTCCAAAAAGAAAAGTCTTGGATATTTTGGATTTTTCCTATTTCACGTTTATATCCTTTCAGATTGGGGACAAAACAGCGTCTATAGCCCTGATGGGCCTGATGTACATATGTTTAAAAGGTTGACCCTAAAGCAATAAAAGGTATGCGTAGAAAAACTAGATCGAAGATCGAACCATATTAATTGCCAATAAACTTGATTTAGGGAAAAGATTAGGAATTCCCCTCCCTATCGAGCTCCAGTAATATGGAACAATCTACCAGCATTATTGATAAACCTTGATCGAGTGGATGGTATTAATAAAAGGCCTCAAAGTAACTGAAAACTGGTTGAATATAGCCTACTAATACAACAACTGTATTAAACAAGGGAATTAATCATTGAAGAGGCCGAAACATATTATGTTTCGGCCTCTTCAATGATAAATTACATTTCCCCTGTAGTCTAGGAACATACTGGAAGACCTGGAATTTATTTTTTAGATATGGGACCTTTTTGTACAACACTCTTAGGTACATATAGATAATGATATGAATAAATAATAATATGTTGAATTGAATATAAGTACAACAAAAAAACGTATAAAGTGAAGAAAGAAACGTATACTGTCAAAACTGTGTTGTTTTTAGACAAAGCATGTAAACAATGTCCATACACATGTTAGAAATGGCCCACAAATCAGAAAATATATTATTTAGAAGATAGGGTTGAATTCTTACATCTGAAAAGCGGTTAAAAGAATGTAAACGTATTCATATATTTGAAAACTATCTTCCATTGATGCATAACTTTTCAATGGGTTTCATGAGATTAAATTAAAGTAGCCTATATTTGTATTGAGGTGCATGCTGGGTGCCGAGAATACCTTACTACATTCAGGACTTTCAGTGCGTGGCTTTCATGGCTTTCTAACTCTAAGTAACATAAATAGAACAAAAAGAAAAGTTCAAGAAATGGCATGGCTATAGTTCATAGCATTTACAAGTCTTTCAAAGAAAAGTTTAAAAAATGTCATAGCTATAGTTCATAGACTAAGCATAATGTTATTATATCCGTCATCGATCAAACGGCTTGATGTAATGACACGCACTCCAATAAACTTACTAATGAAATGAGCCCGTCTGATCTATCTCTAAGAATGCTTGGTTTCGCTCATAATAATCTATGTCATGTCTCCAGCTTTCCTCAAACAATTGATTTTTAAAAATAGTTATGTTCCGTGTAGAGAAAGGTGGCACAGTGCTCAAACTATTGCAGGTGTGAGCTTTGGACCAAGAGCTGATCAAACTAAACAGTCTGGTAAAACAAACGCAATATAATTTTTAGTTATTGATACAGGACTCTTGACAGGATTCCTTAAATTAAATAGGACAATAAGCTATTGAACTTGGGCAAATTGCACATGACTACTCGTTACTTTGGAAACAATTACCAAAACATGAATAAGGCACTTCCACTCAAGAATGCTCTGCATGCTAGATCTTGAAATAATTATAAACCTGTTATCTCTCGGCAGATAAAATAATTCTAAATTAGATTCTAATAAATAGATTATGAGATGTAATCACAGCTTCGCTAAGCATACCGTATGGTTCTCCAGATCTTATTCCTGGCTTCACATGCATTTTGGAGGAGCATTTTATCGGTAGGTCTTGTGGTACAATCATGATGATTTATTAACTAAAAGATACGATACCCCCGATTATTTCTCATTCATCAAAAGGAAATAACATTTTACAATGCTCCTAAATACTGTAAACGTATTTATTTTCGCGCAGATAAATTTTCGCGCACTAAGTACTTTGACAGCTTTTCGCGCAGACTTAAATTCGCGCAGCAAGGAAACCTCACACATTCTTTATACAATAATTATACCTTTCGCGCAGAATTTATTTTCACGCACAAAGGTTGGTGCGCGAAAATAGCGAAAATAAATACTACGCGAACATTAATACGTTTACAGTACCTTTCTTAGGCTAAAGTACCAATATACATATAGATACATGAGAAAGACTTATTGTTGTCCTTGGATATCAGTTTGTTTCAAATTATTCCAATAATTTTATTTCCTATAGTGTCTCATACAATGGTTCTAGCAGCTCGGCTACACTGGTCTTTGGATGGAATCGTTCATCTTCAGTGATTGATAGCTGTGGCATTTTCTTAAATTGGAAAGACATTGGCGCTGGTAACTATGGCAAGAAGAAGTGCCAAAAGCAAGCATCTGCCGTACTACTGCACCGTCTTAATTCCACCTGTCCGCTCACGTACCATCAACAAACATTTTAAAGTTCCTTAGCGTCAGCTCCGCCTTAAATAATTCCACTCACGTCTTCACGGCCCCGCCAATGTTAAAATTCTGACCTTCACAATTGCCACAGATCCTCCCCGGCAGAGGAACCTTATTGTAAATCACCAATTCATTGGATGTTTTATAGCTGTAAACGTCTCTAACGCAATACTTACTTATCTCATTAATCTATCTTGCGTTTATTTATTTTATTGTGCATAGATCTAGTATTACTTTTTAGATATGGACGGTGTTCTGTAGACTCTGTTGATGCTAACTCACTTTAAGGTCTTGAACCTAATGGATCAATGTAATGCATCAATGACACAAGATCTCCCTGTTCAATCGGGAATTCATAATTAATTGATATGGTAGTAAATGCAATCGGGGAGATATACAGGGAGGCATATACACTCCTTAATACAAACCTCCCTATAGCTGATGCAAGTATTGTTTAGATCATTACACAGGTCACAATGGGAGTGGGGTAATTACAACAAAATAATTCGGAAAGTACACGGAGGAATGTTGTGAGATAAGATATAATCATCTAATTTGACAAGCCTTGGCCCTGGAGAATGAGTCTTCATTAGGACTAAGCAGAGGGCGACTCAGGGTGGAAGTTTCCATGATTGAGACAACTGACCAATCGTTCGGCCACTTCAGAGCTCACTTTAGCTCAAAGCCACTCACCTCTAGTCACATTGTCGACGCAATGTATCATTGTTCAAATGTTCCTGTTGAAATATCCATCTTTAAAATTGATTATTGATGTTGCTAAATGATAACCTGTAATGTAAACTAAAACACGGGTTAAATATAACAAAATCACCTTCATTATAATCTGATTATATTATGACCCATACCTTTTCAATGATGGAATCTCCGTCTTCAGTGTTCGCTGATTTTCCCTATTGGCATCACCTTGTGATCACAGTGAGGCGTCGGCAGCTCTAGTGAATTTGGGAAAGGCTGGGAAAAAAGTGGGCCTGGTAATTTCTATGTAAATATAGTCTATCCGAAAAGTCGTTGACACGTGATCCCTTATTCCCTTTGAGGGGATGGAGAAATGGGAGATTATTTATTTCTATTTATGACAAGGACCTCTCAACCCTTTGCCCAGCGAATCGCTCATTGCAATTAACCATGGAGAAACAGGGCCAGTATAACCAGCTCTTCCTTCCTGCACATAGAACAGAGGCAGCACAATACAATACAGCTGTATATTTGGCTATGGTCGGTCGCAAACGGCCATGGTCGGTCGCAAACGGCCATGGTCGGTCGCAAACGGCGATACAGGGGGCAAAGGTTTGAAGTCAAAAATCCCCCACTTTTCCATCCCCTTAAAGGGACTAAGGCCCACTTGTTTCCCAGCCTTTCCCAGATTCACTAGAACTCCCGACGCCTCACTGTCTCTTTTCTGGCAGATGTGGAAGTCAAGAGATTTCCTGAGGACCCAGTGGATGAGTATACCAAAGAGCAGTGGGGACCATATATATGCATTCATGCCTCATCCCTGTCTCGAACAGGAACCAATCCATATACTCTGTGCCAATCCTAATGCGTGCCTTTGTTCCACTATAAGCCCTATATATGTTTTTCACGATGTTGATTTTTGTTTAAAATGTCACATTCTCTCATTATTCTCCATGGTGATGGTCACTTTATGCTACCAGACGCTGCCTTAAGGTGAATGAACATGTAGTGACTCCCGGTAATTTGGTATTCCAAACATGTTTCTATAAGGAGCCTAAGGAAGAATATTTGGTCAACACATTCCCTGCCCTCTCTCGCAGCCTGTTGTCCACAGCTTTTTGCATTCGTCTCAGAATGATCCAGGCAATTAAAGGTCTTTCCTGTAATTGACAACAGTGAGAGGCTAAAGTAATCTTAATGTTCTTTGGTGGTTCCCTTCATGTGCAGCCTAATAAATTCCCTTTTTCTCCAGTCGTCAGGTACCAACCCTTCATTCCAGTGTCAGTATCAGTACGTGTACATCCTTTGTACTACAATCTGGTGACCTGCTTTTTAACATTTGTGCTATCTGTGGCAGCTGACCTGTTGAAATTTTGAAATAAATTCATATACTCACCCCCTACTCTCAGCTGCACTCCCATGCGCCCTCTGTCACCGTGCATTTGGTCCTATTTCTTAAGACCCCAATTGCCAAATGGTTGGAGAGACGTCCACTAATTTTAACGAGCATTGTGCCTGGCACTATGACCAAGGAACACTCTTCAGTTGCTACTTGATCAAAAAGGCTGCATCAGCATAGAAATACAATTAATGCTTCAATCCAACAATCTATTACGTCGTGTGAATTGTTAAATTAATCAAATTAATAAGTTGTGATCTCTGTCTCATCCTAATCCAAGCTTGATGAATGGGGACGATGTCGGTATTCATCATGAAGAGAGAACCAAGTTCTTTCATTGATAGAATTTGTACATACCGTAGCCTTGTTGGCCTCATTCCGCTCCATATTTGCCTATGTGAGACTTTTAATAACAGTTACAAACATTCTTGGAATCAGCCGTCTTTCTGTATTAAGCCCTAAGCATTTAAATTACCGCCAGGTCTTTACAAAAAGAATATAAATGAAAAAAATATAATAAAGTAACGCAGTCCGCTAAATCACAGCACACCTGTGTAGTTTCACACCAGATATCTACCAAGTAAAACGTTCATAGCTTTTGAAGAAACAAAAACCAGATTCTTTAATTGTTTCTATATGAATCCCAGTGAGACATGATGAACCAGCTGGTCCATTTTCAAGTTGAACAAAACAGTAGGCCTACAATGAATTATTCCCTTTGGGAGGTGGATGTTTTATATCTGCAAGCGCGCACATAAACAGGAGAAATCAAAACGAGTACAATATTAAGCTCTAGACAATATCGCGGTAATAATGCATTTTTACATTCTACGGAATTAAAAATTTGTGAATGTTAGTGAATTGCGTACCATTCTGTCAATCATCCTGAGTAGCCAGTTCATGTGATACATTTTGAGGTGTTGGTTGAGGGTTGGTGTGAGGAGTGTGGACACTTATCTGGGAGGATATCTGGATGCCCATCTCTGTGTGATGTAATTCACACCAACACTACTAACTTGGCACTTATGCAAAGACTGCTTGATTGACAACCTTCTACCATCTCTGCAGTAAATCCCTGAAGGCCAGTGTGACATCCTATTGGTTAGGACTGTTTGATTGACAACCTTCTACCATCTCTGCAGTAAATCCCTGAAGGCCAGTGTGACATCCTATTGGTTTACATGTCTTGTATTCTATTAGCTATCTTGGTTTGATTGACAACTGTAGAGAGGACCACCCATGACTGAATCTGAGTGATCTGCACCTACTACACCCTTTGCGATTTCTGGGTTTCAAAAGAGTGTTATGTTCTTTATCCAATATTATTATCACAAAATTTACATATATAATTAAGCATAATATAATATAATATAATATAATATAATTAAGCATAATATAAGCATTTTTAATTAAATATTAAGCATTTTCAGTCGAGCAAAAACTAAACTGCTAACTATGACTTGCCATTGCGCACAAATAGTTGTCCGTAGAATTCGTTTCCTTGGGAAACGCACAATATATACATTAACTTAAACTGATTATAAAGTTAAACAGAAAAATAGTTCATTAAATGATTGATTAACTTAAAAAACTTATAACTTGTTGTCTTTTGTCTCAAAGGCATTTTTTAGGCCTAATCATAAAAGACTAAAGAAAGCTCCTATAGGTGTCTTTGGGCACTTTTGTCTCAAAAAGTTGAAGTTTTGTCTCTAAATTTATCATTTGGAGACAATTTTGCCATAAATTTAACTTTGATGGCCTGGGCATGTGAATGGGTTTGAATAGCATATAGTATGCTATATGTATAGTGGCAATTTGTATTCTCCTGTTTCTCCGCTCTTTCCCTCTCCTCTTCTCTTACTCATTTTCTTTCTCTCACTTCTCTTTCTCTTCCCTCTCTTTTTTTTCCTTTCTCTTTTTCCTCTCTCTCTCTCTCTCTATCTCGCCCCTTTTCTGCTTGCCAGCAATCCTCTCCCTTCCCCACCTCTCTTCCTCTCTGTCTTTACCCTCCTTGTAATCTCTCTTTCTATCTCACCATAACTTTGAGACATACAGTACATGGGTTTTATTCCGTAGGTTTATAGGGCTAGCTTTTAACATATATCTAATACAGTTCCCATCAGAAAGTAGAGTACGAATTTTCATCATTGACTTTGAGCCATTGCATGCTTCACTCCATGAACCGTGTTAGTGCAGTTAGTCGCTGGTTTATTGCGACATGTTACCTGTCAAATGCAGAATATGAGGCAGACAGCCAGAATAGGTACGACATTCAGGGGGAAATCGAGTTAAACCACACTTTCACAAAAGGAAAAAGAATCAAATTCTCAGATTTCATGGCATTTAGACTACTAATACATCTATATTCATTTCATGAAAAATTAAGAAAGCTGCTCAAAGGGTTGGTAATCGAATAGGTCGTTCGAATTCGAATAATAATAGTAGTAGTACATAAATACATCATAAGAAAATGAAGGTATTCATATTGTCTTAGTAAGTAATCATGTCTTCCTTGATACTCCAATAAGTGTGCCCAAACTGAAATACAACATATTTCAGGGTTTCCTTTTGTCATGCTTGGAAAGAACAGAACATTCCGCCACTCAGACTTTTCTCAAGTTGATTTGCAGAAGTGAATTCCTGGAGATGAAAGTATTTATCCACAAAAAAGTCTTTTTCATTTTCATCCGCCAGTTGTTTTGCCTCAAGGATACAAAACAAAAACCACAAGCAACAACATAATCACCTTGCTCTGAAGAGTGACTGAAAGAAGTGTTTTTAGAAAACCACTTTAGGATCTGCTCCTTTTCATTTCTTCTGATGACAGAGAAAAACAACAATGTAGTGACACCCTAATGATGCTTACTTTTGTTTTGCCACCATGTCTTTTGTGTCCTCCACCAGTTTAAGTAGTTAAAGTGACACGTATTTCTTATTCGTATGAAGTAATTATTTACTTTGTTTCTTTTTTATAATTTAGCTGTCCCTAAATTGCACATGTAGTTGAAAAAAACTGGAATGTGCACATTCCAATTTATATATCTACATAAATAATAGACAAAGACAGAACACGCAGTACAATTTCCATGACAGCAACATATATATTCAGAACATGCTCTCACAACACGGTTCATAGACCGTTTCCTGGCTGGTACAATAAAATATTTACAAACTAGTTATACCTAGCACCTAATATATACACCCAACCAGAGAGCTCAGAGGGACGGAAACACAGACCATTGGATCAAAGCTATAGAGTCGATCAGGGCAATGAGTGTTTATCGTTGCTTCATACAAGTGGGTGGCGTATTTTATCCGAAAGGGCCATGATCCCGGAGACCAACCGCTGGTGATAACTACTGTCCTAACTCTCCATGCAAGTCCAATAACAATAGGGAAGTTTATACTCTGCTCATACATATCTCATACCCATCTATATCAGCAGTTCTAACCTACCGCTTCGTTGTCCTCAACCAAATATCTAGATGCTCCTTGGACCACAGACAGAAGGAATGAAGGTACCTATATATAGAGAAGTGAAAATACATTTTAATTAATTGAATAAACTCTCGGATTAAGGAAGGAAAGTCTTAAGTGAGGAACAATAAGGAAATCGTCCTTTATACCCCCAATCCCAATAACGTTGTCAGTAATGTGGCATTAAATTGAATTAATTTACCGGTAAATCGAAGACAAATAGAAACTTTTCGCAAAGAGGAATTTTGTTATTTCTATACTTGTTACATTAATTTAGCTAGTCACAGCGTGGACTGATAATGTACTGATACATTGCATAATGTCTTTGCGGAAATACAAACCGCAATTAAAAACCTTAATTGTTATTCAAAGCTGCATTCTTAGCTATTACGACAAAACAAGTCTTACAAAATATCATAAAAGAAAACACCACAACCTCAAACTTCGGTATTTGCTGCTTTATTGTAGCATTTTGTTGACACATATAAGAAATCACGACGTTTCGACCTGGTGGCGGTCTTCTTCAGATTATATCTAATTTATGGAAAATGATTAGGGATATATTGATAATGGTGTTGAGATGAGTAGTGAATGAGTGGTGTCGTCATGGATATATTTGATAACTTAGACATTCTGTTACAGGATGGACAATAGTCAAGTTAATTTATGTGATAATTAGTCTGGGATTCAAGGTTCACAACTCTACATGTCCTTGTGGCACGACCATCCGAAGTCACTCCATACCTACACCTCAAAGGCAGACCAGGGTCTACACAAATAGTGCAGGTAATATTCTACACATATATAGGGAAAAAATGTATGTCATAAAATTTGCATCACGTATTTGTTGTTTTCAGAATAAAAATAACAATGCACTCTATAAAAAAAAGAGGCGTAGAATTATTGGCGAAATAATACCCTCTCCAAAACTGTTAGTTTTACTTAAATTGAGTGAATATAAATAGCAAATATGAACTATGAAGTCGAGGTACTGCAAAATGAGCCCCCCTTTTGGTCCTCATTGGTTCTTTTGAGATACCAAATTATGAAGCACTGTAATTAAAAAATGACCAGGGCAACCCATTGATTTTTTTCGATCCTTGTGACCAGAAACACTTCAAGAATCATATACCAAAGTTTCAGAAAAATGACATTCATTTTCATTTTCCACTAGATAGTAGCGTTTGCCTTTAAATTTCAAGGAGGCAGACAGACAAATCAAACAATCCCACACATCCACCCACACACACACCTCCCATATTCGTAATAAGACCCTTTAAGTGGATATAATAATATACGGCTTCAGAATGAAATTTGATTTTTTTTTCTCTATGATTAACGCGCCATTTAACAATGGATCACATTACACAAAATAATGTAATTTCAAATTTGCGGCGTGATGACCCTTCATCTTCAAACGCGTACTTTGGACAGCTTTTCCTTTCTCAGAAACTGAAAGGCCTATGTATCTCCATCTTACTTGCCTAATATTTGAGATGCAGCTTCATTCATCAATATGTATACACATTGATCCATGTATAAGAACAACGTATCTAGAGTGAGTTATCTACAGTGCCAGGGAAATAGCGCCCATTTCCCTGACAGTGCGTATGTCACTATAGTGCGTTACGTGTGTGGAAGCCATGGCAACACATTTGTGGTTTTCTCTCACCAAGTTTACCGCCAAAATTCAACATCGTGACTAAAGAAATGTTTTTTATTATATTTTATATTATTTAAATCATATATTTGTTTTTTCAACATGTTTTATTCAGGAATTTAGCAACAATAAATTACACTCTCACCCCAGGGGGGTTTTCGTTGTGTTCTGTAGAAATCTTTATTTTTAAATGGAGATAATATATTACTTTCTTACTAAAGATGTTTTTTAGAAGTATTCCAGAAGAATTTTAATATATAAAAGAGATTTAGTTGTCAGTTACAAATTTAACCAACCATAGATTATACAACATCCCACAGTGGACGCCGGATGATAATAATAATGAATGAAGTAATGACATGAGATGAGGTTGAAATATTGAGTTATGATGAGGTAGATATCTGTCTAATGAACATCGTGTCTATTTAGAGAGGTGAGATGGTAGAATTTTAAAGTCATCTTCAATCATATATATACAGTCAAAAATTATGTTATGTTATGTTATGCAACATAAATCAACACAAATTTAGAACACACCATAAATTGTTTACCATCATTCAATAATGAGTATCGAGGGTGTCATAAGATTCCTCAAGCATTTCCTTTCCGGTTAAATGATCACACTAACGATAGGAGGAACATCAGGATAAGGAAGAGAATAAGAATAAGAGACAGAGAGGGCAGTATATATATATAGCAGTTAACTAACTCGTTAGTGTCAGTTGCTTAGAATATCGCATTTGTGTTGTATCTATCATTATACATATCTTCTATCCTGTCTACATCTTTCGTTAAGAAATACACACGTTGCAGCACGCCCCTTAGCGAAAACAATATCATATAACTTATGTTTATATAATATCATCCAAGCCTTGAAATTGTACATCTGCCTCACCTGGACCCTCTCCTGTTAGTTCAACCCTGCAGGGCCTGTACTGGGAAATACGCGAGCTCAAGGGTGTATCGCATTGCAAGAGATCAGACTCGATTTTTCATGGTCAACTGGGAAATATTATTGTGAAACGTAATAGTAACTCAACAACTTTTTGCACCATATTGAAACGCCCTGAAATTTATTATGGTATATTATAAATAAATATATTATAATAAATAAACTAGCTTGCTGCTGCGCCCATAAAAAAGTGCTCATTCCCTCTCTTTAAGTATTTACTAGCTATGTCCACCACCTAACGTGTTCCTTAGCTCCAATGTTATAAACGATGATCTATGATTACCTTGTATGTATCAAATATGTCAGTTGGTCTTGTAGCTGTATAATAACCTCATAATATCCATTAATGTAATTACTCATCTCATCCCCAATTTGTATGCATGTTAGTACTAAGTACTAAGTTTTGAACATTTAACTGTAACGACATTCAAAAACTCAAGTCGGCAGTCATAGGAAGACCTGTCTGACTAAGTACAGAATTGACCGACCTATTGTATCAACATCCGCAATAAAGAATTTTTGAATTTGAATTTGAATTTAGTATCGTGTTTACATTTCCTACCGAGGGCATGGGTGAGTTATTAAGTGAACAAGTTGTTGCTTGGAAATCCTCATAAAGAAAATACTTACAAAACAGCAAACAACTTAAATACAGGTACGCACCTAGGATATATTACTTCAATAACAAAATGTAATGACATTACACGGACGGGTCAAATTACGATGATTTAGTGTAGGATACTCGTTTTTTTTTATCACTATCGCAAGGCCAGTTGTTTCTCACTATTTCAAAATTCGTAGTACCATGATATGTATCCGATTTAAGAAAATGAAGGATGATGATGCATAAATGCGAGTTCCGCCCATTGTGTAAATACCCAGAAGATTTTGATGATGATGGAGGAGAGAGATCTCGGGTGATTTTATTCCCTGTAATACATGCGTCCTTTCCCGGGAAGCCACCCACCCAATTTCTTACAGTCTTTCATCACTGCCTACACTTCATGATATAAGGTCAGAAGGGAATAAGGCATTAAAGGCTCCATCGAGGTTTTCTACAGAATTAAGTTTTTTTGTTGTTTCTCTGAAATTCTTCCCGGCGAAATGCAACCGTAGGACAGTTCCATGATTTAACATTTCGTGAGAAAAACATCAAATTACTTCCAATCTCTACCTATAACAGGACCATCAAGACACATCTGTTATTACTTTTACTGTCCCTAATCCATGGCGAAATTTTATCTCTCATACGTCTCACTCGACATTTCCTTTCTTGTAATAGGTTAGACATGGGTGTTACATTTTGTGCTACTAGGAAGAGGTTAGAATATTCACTATGCTGCGTTCATATCCATTCATAGAATTTTAAAATAAAGGGAGGTGATCGAATGAATCGATCCCATGATTATCTCAGTCACAAGAACAAAATTATTAATCACGTCCAATGTGAGACTTCTGTGTGATGCTCTTAATGCTCTTGATTAATCGACCTCTCAAGTTTAAAGCTGCTGATAAAATGATTATTCATAATCATTCTAAATATAATCGTATCCAGGCTTTTTTAATCGTATCCAGGCTTTATCAAATGGCATAAAATTCATTGAATATCCAGTAATATCAGTAGAATCAATACAATTATTTCTCCTATAATCAGATGAACAGACTTTTACCTGCACAATATATTTATTCCACTAAATGCCTAAGCTTTATATTTGTCATTGAACCTACCTAGTAAGGTTTGATGATGTATCTATCTGAATGTAAGAATAAAAACATTACAACAACAAACAACCTTTTGCAATTGGAGATTTCGAATTTTCACCTTTTGGAAAACATGAACTTCTATCATCAGGACGGCAATATGAAAATAAGTGGAATGGCGAGGCTGAAACAAATCGATGCATCAAGAGTCTAATGCCAATGTTGAAGTTCTCTGAGGATTCCTCTGAAAGGGTTCATACTGCCAATGTTCCGGGATGCGTTAATGTGACATTTGAATAACAATCTAGAAGATGTTATCAGAACATTAACAATGATTGTTGTGCATTGAACTTGATTGAACATTCCAGACATTTCCAAAGTTCTAAATTGATATTCATGAAAAGAGGTGGTGATGAATCGAAAATCATCCGTATTTGGCTGCAAAGTAAATTGGCTTTTCGGATGAACTTTTTTTTTATGAATATCAATAATTCTCAAATGGAAAGACTTGGAGACAATCTTATCTAGGCTCAGAGTTGAGAGGGTCCCTCCAAACTGAGAGAAAGTCTCTCTCTCCAGCCTCTCTCTCAAAATCGTAAAATATCCTTATAATCCCATTAAGACGCCTACTCCCGGGCCCGGAACGCCATTATAATAGTGCAGTAGATGTCCTGTCACTGGCATACAATTCTTATCTGATCTTAGAGGCTCTGAGCACTGGAGAGCTAACTTCTTTCTTTCAACCTCTAAATTACGCTATGGAATAGCAGTTGGTGTTCCTGTGATGTTGTTTGTTCTTTTTGTTTTTTGTTCCTGTGATGTTGACTTCTCTGTTAGATATTCGATTCTGGATAAACAGACCCTATTCAAAGGTAAACTCTGATCGATATTTTAGCGTGGAGGGGAGTGCAGTGAATAACTTTATATCTTAATATCGATCAATCCAGGGTGAAAGAACCTTCTATAATTTCCAATCGACCCTAAAGTTGTGATTTAATAATGGTGAAGGGGAATTTCTCCTAAATATGTTTTTCCTTTTATTTTAGTTTGCTTCATTGTAAGATTATAAGATGATTTATCTAGGGATGTTCATGATACATTGCATATCCTCAGTTTTGCTTTGTATGAGAAACGAATAGAGTAAGACCTACACAGGATTATAACAATACCTACTCAATTAAAGTTACACTATTCACTATAAGTCCTCTAGACAATTATGACTCAACAATGAGCTTACGAGGTAATACCTGGTATATGAAAGGCTGAGTAATGGCCTGGCTCTGTACCAGCAATGGGTCATTAATAACATGATTGGGCGCATAATAGATTTCATCCCGATCATGATTTCCTTGAATCATGCACTACACCTTCCCCTGTGGCAGGTTTTGCCGCTCCACATATATAAGTACACGACATAAACTATTGCTTGTGTCGTGTACTTGGCAATAATGTGAATCTGCGACAATGAACTTCGAATCCAAAAGAAAACCATCATCACTACACAACCTCTGAAAATAAGTAAAAGATTTTTTTTAATTATGAGACTACAGACGGTTTGGTATTTACATCCAAAGATTATGCGCAAATGTCGCCTTCTGATGTTTTGTACAAGTCAATAACACGCCCCACACGCTAGTTTTCGAGCTATTGAGTGCCAGAAAATATTTTTGACCATACTAAATTTGATACATGTTACGATCAAGGTCTTCACTCAGCCTTCTCCATAATACAGAAACCTGTATTTATATGGTGATAACGGATTTCAATGCATCGTAATTGGCGAGGGAAAAGCCAGCTGTGAACTGAATTTCAAAGTATTTGAGTGCTTTAGGACTTGCTCTATCCCAAGCTTTGAATAGTGATTTTGGAGAGTATAAATATTTCTTCTGTGCCTCACTTGTGCCTATTTCTTCTCTGCCTGCCTGCCAAAACATTCAACACGTGCGACTTCTTACACTTGTTTGGGAACCGTGAAATGAAGTTAGGTTGGGATGGGTTTTTTTTATATAAAAGATTATTTTATTTTTTCCCAGCAACCACATGGTACCTCCTTCAATTATAAATTTTCGTTTCATGGAGCCTTCAACATGCCGTTTATTAGCCCAAGACAAAAAAACAGACATTATGTAGCAATGCGATGAAAATTCAAGAAGGTGTGGAATCAGATTTCATAGAATTATGGAAATACATGATTATGTAGTAAAAAGGACTCCCTGTTCTATTCAATGTATAGGTCTAAATAAAGTATCAAAGTGGGAAGTAGACAATGAAGGGAGGAAAGATATAGGTACACCGGTACTAGTAAAGAAACTATCTAGATGAGCTAAAACTAAACAATAATTAACCCGCATTATTACTTGAATAAACGCGTGGATGTTGAAATATAGTTTTATGTCAACTTATCGTTTGGAGGTCTCCCAAAATTGGAAAATATGATATTGCAGAATGTTATCTCGTTGTCTCATCATTGCAGTGAGATTTTGTTCTATTTCTGAATCTTGTCATTAAATACTTAAATATTACCAATCATGTTAGATATTCAATATCATTCATGATATAGATACATTCAGTATTGGTTCTACTTCTTTTCAATTAAAATTTTAGCCTACATATTAATTCTCAAAAATAGCCTCGAAATCGGATAAAGGCTCCAAGAAATTCCTGTCGCAAAAAGAACCAAGGATTCTTCACCGAACCGTTCCCTTCGTCTGACCGTCACTCACTGCCCGGTCCTGGACAGGAGCCTCTATAGGCCCCTATATGTAGATCGTGACGTCATGATACAAACGGTTGATATTCACTGCTGAGCTATGATCGTTCTCAAACTTATATCCATATTAATAAATAATACTTCACGTAATTCAATGTTTTAATTTGACAGGGAATCCATTAGTGGAAATAGGGATCGCGATTTGTCCTTGGTCAAAACCAAAATTTCTTGTTATTTCGAAATATTATCGGTTTTATGGATAGATGCAATTATGTCAAATGATGTAACTCATTATTATCAAACTACCAATGATTTCAAAATAGGAAAATAGAAATTTCAGTCAAAATGACGTCAGCCGGTCAAAGACCTATAAAGGCCCTAGCTGCCTCGAAAATGGAAATTCCAACAGGATGCATTAAGCATGAATAAAATAATGACAACAGGTATCAGATCATCACATATTTTACCAGAGGAATACACCTTTATCCTTGCAAACGTCGCTTCTAGGAATGCTGAGCGGGTTTGCCCAGTATTTTAGCTACAGTATTTAAGAAACACGGTTGGTTAGAAACATCGTCCTTGTCAAGCCGCTCGTCGTTTGAATCATATAGGAAAGGAATTAATATCACTGCAGGAAGGGTAAGTTTTTCTTAATGATTCCAGCATCATTTTCACGAACATTTATTTGGTATGTGTCAAATTATACATGGTACATAGTTTATTTTACATTTCTACGTGCAATTGACGCTTTACAAAATCAACGTAGCCTAGATAACAAACGTGTCGTGTCAGTGCAACCTTCATTGTAATATGCTTTGAATACAATTATTGGTTTCATCACTCACTATAGCATGGATCGCTGGCTTACTTTAGTTTCGGAGAAAGCCGATGCTCTCTGCCCATTATTTTTTTATTTCAGGAAATATAGGTATAAAACACTTTCAGAATTATTGGTCACAACGGCCGAACATCCCATAGGTACATGTTCAGCTCCTAGCCTTCAAGTAAACAAGTTATTGATGTCTATCTTGTTTTGTTTTTTTACATACGCACAAATAAAGACCTGGATGAAAATAGAGATCAAGAAAATTAATATTATTACGGTATTACGGTATTCGTATTCCAGGTAACATTTGTTCAAGAAGATCTAAAGAAATTAATAGCTCATCTTAGAAAGTTGATCTGTTATACCATAGTCTGTATCCGAATTCAAATTCGCAATCTCTTTTTTATAACAAATCCGAGAACTCTGTTTCAAAACCTTTCTCATATCTCCTATCAATCCATCCATATTCCCTCTTCGCTCGTCACAATAAAACGTATTAGTCGGTTTTATGTATATATATTTTCTCTTTTTTCAACCTTTGTATTGAAGACTTTGACTTGATTTTAAGGAGATTAAGAAAAATTAGTAGTACGTTGTAGTCAAGATCGCATTACATTGGACGCAAAAGAAATCTCCCTTTTCCTTCTAATAATGGAGGATTCGGCACGATATAATTGGAGATTTTGATGTGTTTGATTTGGTTTGAATTGTATAGCTTCGTGCTTATCTCTGACTCAATGCCATTTTTACTGATTTAAATCCGTAATGTGATGTTGATTTTGCGCGCGGTATACTTAGGTTTCAAATTGGTTGCAACTGGATGCAACTGTAGAATTATTGTTGTACTAATCGAGGTTAAACTTAAAGTCTGAAATGTAAACCGATTTCTGATTATTATATGAATTGTGAGGCAACGCATGAAAACATTGGATCTGTCGATATGCGTCTTTTTTTAAACATTTTTTTTTTGTAACGGAATATTTATTTAGTAGGTATTTACATAAGCAACCAAAACCATCTTGTTCCGAAGAACGTTGTTCCTCGGGTCCTGAAGATATTTCTATAGAACCCGGACCGAGAAATGGGTGGAGATTATACAAAGTATTTCTTTACATTTGAGTTCGGTCTTTCAATCATTCGTTAATTAATTGGTTATTATCAATTGATTTCTTATCATGCAGTTAATGACCTATACAGTATCTATACAAGTGTGATGAGATATAATGAGATGAGATGGGAATGTTGATGATAGAATTATCTCATTTATATTTTAGTCTTGTCTATTCAATTGGTGGGTGAGTGAGTGGTAACTTCACATGTCTAATATATATAGGTCCCAGGATCCATACCATTCATTTAATCCTATCGTTAACAACATTTGCATTTCTTCTCTAGGTAGTATTCAAGTACATATCACTTATCATAGAATTAGGCAGCATTTTGCAAGATGTGCCTCTTAAGAGCAGCACTAAATTCCTTAGCAATATTAAGTTTGCTGAGGGGCGGCGGCAAGGCGTTCCATTCTCTGGCACACTGGTAATACATAGACCTTTTATCCTTTTCGGTTTTAGGGATGAAGGTGTTTAGGGTTGGAGCCGTGTTTTGCCTAGTGCTTCTATTTATTTGAGTATTATCTCTATTATATGCTTTCGCATGGGCCATTTTTAAATTGTTATAAAGCATTCTATCATTAATTGTCATAGTATTCGTGAGCCTATGTAAGTCGACTACCGGTGTCCTGATATTTGAACCAGTGGCACTCCTTAATATCCTATTTTGTAGTTTTTGAATTTTATTTTTATCTCCTTGTGACAGACAAGACAGTACAGATAAGCTGTAGTCAAATATGGATATAATTTTCGATTTACTCAGCATTATAGCTGTTTTAGTGTCTAAATTGGGTCTAATTTTGTTGAAGGTAAATAACTTATGATTAACTTGCTTGATTAGGGAGTTTAGCTGTCCTGTCATAGTCACATGGTTATCCAGTTTTATGCCAAGGTATTCATAGGATGTTACCTGCTCCAATTCACTGTCTCCAACCCTAATACTCACCCTCTTCCCCTGACATTTGTGTCTTGTGTTAAAGACTAAGAGTCTGGTCTTTTTTACATTCAGTGATAACTTGCTGCACTCACACCAATGGAGGAACGTTTTAAAATCTCTGTTTACAATATTTTCACACTCTATCAGGCTAGATGCACTATAATATAAGACAGTGTCGTCCGCATATTGAATATATCTACTTTCCATATTTAAATCTTTTAGATCATTTACATATATCAAGAAGAGTAGTGGACCTAATACTGATCCTTGTGGTACACCTATTGATATAGATCCCTCCGAAGAAGACTCCTGGCCAATTTTGACATATTGCTTCCTATTTGTTAGGTATGATCGAAACCATTTTTGACTTATTTCATTTATTCCTATATCCTGTAATTTCATAAGTAATATATCGTGGTTTATGCAATCAAAGGCTTTACTAAAGTCAATAAAACATGCAAGAGTGAAGTCTTTCCTATGTATGGCTTGATTTATATCAGTAACTAAATTATATATTGCCTCATTAGTGCTGTGTCCCTTTTGGAACCCCAGCTGATGTTCACTTAGTATTTCATTTTGCTCCAGATAAAAAGTTAGGTTTTTGACTATAATTTTCTCTAATATTTTTCCAGCTATATGGGTAAGTGATATTGGTCTGGTTTCATTGGGAGTCTTGGCCAGGGCCTTCTTCGGGAGCGCCTTTACAATGCTCTTTTTCCATAGATCAGGAAAGATACCCTTTTCAATCGATAGACTGTATATATGTATCACTTGGTCTATTAAGATAAGAAAAGCATCTTTGTAAATCTTGGACGAAATCTGTTCACAACCTGAGCTCTTTGCAATAGCTATGTCTCCGATTAGTTCACCAACGTATGCTTTTTCAATTATTGGGGTTTGGTATTCATATTCGATAACATAATTCTTTCGAGGATATTCTCGGTTGGGTATTAGAGCTGCTGTTTTTTCACCAATCGAGCAGTAGTATGTATTCAGCTCGTTTGCAGCTTCCCTTCCAGACATAGTTTCGTTTTTATCATTTACTATGGTTGTTATGGAGTTATTAGTTTTATTTTCTATTTCCTCAATGATCCTCCAGAATTTTTTTGAGTCATTTCGATTTTCATTAAGAAGGGTTTCATAGTAAGTTGATTTAGCTTGCTTAATTGCTCTATTGCATAAATTTCGGGCTTGTCGAGCATTTTGTATGTCGTCTGCTGACTTTGTTTTGTTGGCTTTTTTATAAAGCCTATCTCTTTCCAGTCCCAACTCTATCAATTCCCTTGTATACCATATAGGCTTATTGTTTTTCAATTTGAACTCTTTTATCGGTGCTAGAATATTACTAGCATTAAGAATGAGGTCAAACATTATAGACCAACATGCATTCGGATCAGTGAGGTTGTAGAAGTTCCCCCAATTGAAAGCTGTTAATTTGCTTTTTAATTTATCGAATGTGTAGTTTTTATAGTTTCTTCCTTTGAAGCTAATTCGTTCTTTAGGTCTCGAAACTTTTTTAATCAGGATATACGTGGGCTGGTGGTCCGATAGATTATATGTTATGGTACCTGTCATTAGGTCTATTTTGGTACGTGTCAAGAATATGTCTAGAATGGTATCTCTCTGCAAGCCGTATCGTGTCACAATATCCATGCTCTTAGTGAGACCATATTCATTACAATAACTATCTAAGGCTTTATATTTGTTATTTTTAGTATCAGATAAGTCTATATTAAGATCTCCACAAACGAATAAGTGGTTTCCCCCATGTGGGAGGAGTAAGGATGCTTCATCCGTGACTATTTTTAGTGACTCAAAGTATATTTTAATGTTACAGTCTGGAGGCCTATAACTAGCAATTACGGTAAATGTCGGTGTATTTGTCTTTTTGACAGAGAACCCCATAGCTTCGCAGTTACCACCGGAGACATAGCATTTATCATTGGTGTAAAAAAGTCATAGTCGTTCCTAACATAACAGCAAATACCGCCGCCCCTACCAGCACTCTTCCTATCAACTCGGTACAGTTTATAATCGGAATGCGATACTAAGTCATCATGTAATTCTTCTCTAAGCCAAGTTTCAGTAAAAATTACTACCTCGAATTCTTTATTAAGTATGTCATTTACTATCTGGTCAAATTTCGGTAAAAGCGATCGTATGTTATATTGAATGATGGTAAATCCTGGTTTGGATCCCAGAACGCTCCAATTATCAAGATTTTTACTCATTTCAGCTATTAACAATCTACAAGTAATAGGTTGGTAGGGGTATGGGAGAGCCCAGCACCCGCAAAAATAAATTCTCAGACATGTTAGATATATACAAAATTGTAAACACAAATTAGATATAGATATAGCTCAGGATTTGACAGATTTTTCTTATTCTTTTAGGATACTAGTACCCTCCAACTGGCTACTTGTGGTGTTAGTGTCACAACATCCACTTTTATCAGAAGGAGGGACAATCATACGTTCATATAGACTATAAATTAAGATTAGGAGTTAAAAAGTTAGAAATTAAAAATTAAAAGTTAGAAGGGGGAGGGGGATATTCACCATATCACAGATGTTAACATTATCTATACATTAACTATACAATTCTGGTTAAAGATAAAGATTCCTCCCAATGGCTACTTGTGGTGTTAGTGTCACAACATACCACTTTTACCAGAAGGAGGAGAGTCTTTTCATTATCAGCGAATTAAATATTTTCTGCAAAACATTAGGCTATTTACCAGTATTTATAAGTTTTAATGTACAATGGCCTGAAATTTGAAAAAAGCAATTTGAAAAAAAATATGATCGGGACAATGTGTAGGTCGTGAGGCATAAAATGATTCCTGATCAAAATTGTCCCGCTTATTGTCATGTTGTTGGGACGCACCCTGGGCCCACTATTTCGCAAAATAATAGCCATCTATAGCTAGGGCAATTAAAGGGTAAATCTTCATTTCTTCCAGCATAAATTGAGACAATATTCCTAGTTATTAATCCCCACTAACTGATTTGCATCTCATAAGTTGTATTCCATGTTTATTTAAGGTTGAAATGAATAGAATAATGACAACCCTGTTTCTAATGTGGGGCTTCTATGAAGTCATTAATGCACATGGATACTTAGCTCTGCCACCGGGGCGGTCTTCCTGTTGGCGCAATGGGTACAGCGGTTGTAAAGTGAACTACGATGACAACGGCCTCAACTGTGGCGGATTCAAGGTGACATTTTCAAACGTTTTGTAGAAGCAATGATTATATATGAGTAAAAAAATAGTCGAGTAATATTAAGAGACCTTGAAATAAATAATCCGAAATTACTTTTGTATCGGAAATCGTATACTTGTAAAAGCGAATTTGTTTGGACGGTAAAATATAGGGATATATATTGACATCGGAAATATAATGTACAAAATAATGTTTGTAAACGCATATGAAGAGAGTTTGTATGACGTATAGATATAAATGATTTAAATATTTGGTCTAAATTGAAATAAGAGAAATAGTACCATCATTGATATAGGAGTAGAATTTTGTGGCTATATTAAAAGTGTAACTATTCTCGCTATTCAGATGTGGCGCAAGTCAACAAAGGGTATTTTTTAACTGTCCATTACTTTCAACGAAAATATTTTCTATATTTCTACAGCAACAATGGGAGCTTAACCAAGGACAATGTGGTGTTTGTGGTGACCCATATAGCGCTCCCAGGCCCCGGCAAAATGAAAGAGGGGGCAAATATGCAAATGGTGTTATGGTTGGCAGGTACCAACATGGTGACATCATTAAGGTCAAGGTCGTGATTACAGCACCGCATAAAGGCTGGCACGAATTCCGGGTATGCAGCTTGGATAACGGCAGGTAGGATTCATGGACTACAATTTACCTGCGATATTTATATTAACATAATTTTGATTTTAAACTTTTTAAATCTACCTGTAGGATTGATTTCCATATCACTATAGTGCACTTAATTGTTAATTGCAACCTCGACCCCGGGGGTATGGGGGAATAGTTCAATTGGGGGATGTCAGTTTATATATTTTTTCTTTCCAAGAATAATGTGGGGTCGGGGAGTTACATGAATTTATTCCCCTGGGGCGGGGCGGGGATTTCATCATATTTCCCCAAATGTCCAGGACATTCCCCCATACCCCTGGGGGTTGGGGCTGCAATTGCAACACTTACAGGGGCATAAAGTGAAGTGATCATCCAATAGCCATAATCAACCAACAGGAATAAGTCTATAATTATCTTAATTGACCATATTTGTTATATCATATATCATTTAATCTATATGCTGTAGGGACCTAACGCAGTACTGCTTGGATTGGGGGTTATTGGAACTTGCTGGTAGGGGAAGGACTACCCGATGGATGGATCCCAATACGAGTGGTAGCCATTGGATTGACCTTAAACTTCCGACTGGACTCAGATGTGGGCACTGTGTCCTTCAATGGAAATGGAATGCAGGTAACACGAGACTTGAAGTAGCAAAAGTAGTCCTTTGTTGAGTTAGATTTCTTGACGAAATAATTGTGGATGACCCTGAGGGTCCCGCCCATCACAACTTATTTTTGTACCCACCTGTATATAGATGTAGGGTCAGAGTGCCCATGCTTATGTTGGGACCCCATATCATGTCAATTGGATATGCTATAGAAATGGTTCACGACAGCATAAATTTGAATCAGTGGTTCGGTGAATACCGGCCGGTATAACAATTTAAAAGCTACCCCAGCCTTCAGGGTTTTATTGCAGGAAAACAATTCGTAGTGCCCAACAAAATCATAGTGCAATTAGGATCATCGTATTTTATTAACCCATTAATGGCAAACTGAACCCCTATTCAAACTTACTTCTTGTTAATACTTTAATGGATTGTTTTAGGTAACCGATGGGGATGTGAACGTGGTGGAAGATGCTGCGTTGGATGTGGGCCTCAAGAACAATTTTACGGATGCGCGGATATTCAAATATTGTAACATTGACGAACTTGAATGGATTGTTAATATTCATAAAGATGATTCGGGACCAACATATTTCCCGTATTGAAAGGAGTTAATAGGCATATTTGTATACAAAACTTTATTTGGACCCATTGCGAGTCAAAAAGATGTGTACACACACATGTACATTTTCACATCACATACAGTTTAGTTCTGCAGATATTACAGTTGATAGAATTATTATTTTACAATCGTATCTATGGCATGTTATCCGTTGCAGAATGTAAATAAGACTATACAAAACTTTGGTTTGCATTTTGATATCTCCATGGATGCCTTTTCAATAAAGAAATTATTGTTTATAATAATTGTTTGTCTCGGTCGCATTCATAGTGGACGAGTGGGCATAACTATATTCTTACACAAAAATATTCTAATCCTGTTATTGATATATAGAGTCGGCAGTAAAGTTCTACTTTGGTCGTGGGTCTATGTAACTGGTTCTGAGAAGATCTACATGATCAGACCGTCTGTCTCCCCCACGTTTGTGGCCACGCCGTGGCATATTTCTAAATGCCTCCGGTTGCTCGTAGCTGTAGGTCACCATCATACTCTGAAATTAAGATGGACGTTTTTAGATTTACTTATACTATAGCAGTTTATAGCTGATTTTTAGCCCAATGTTTTGATATTCATGTGTATATCATAGCATACCATATTTAATGACATCATGGATGATGGTATAGAAGACTGTCAGTGTGAGTTCGATAAATAAAGTAGTATCTTATCTTATCTTATCTTATCTGTCAGTAATTGACCACGCAGTTCGGGGACAAAAACGTGAAATCAAATACAGCGAAGATATACTACTCGCCTTTGGAAGATACCGGTATATAACTCGCTTAAGAGGATATTAAGAGGATAATTATATAAAACCTTTCCTTAGCTCTCGGTAATTTGCCTATCAAATAAGACAAAAGTCGTTAATCGTTTAATAATTCATCTTGCCAGTGCACCATCAACCCCGGGTCCTTGGCCGACGCTACAACCCTTGAATGACCTGTTCGTCTTAACATAATTGATATAAGTGCCCGCCTACTTGGCAATGCTAACATTTTTGCATTCATCATGCTGTATGTATAATATATTTTTTATATAGAAGGACCCACCTCTCGGTTTTGAACATTCAATGTCTTATAACGGTGTCGACAGCATATCCATTGAGAGCAACCTGTAAAACAATTGGGAATGCCTTTTATTGGTTTCGCCAAATTAAATATTATCAAGCTGATGCAAGTTAACTTCAGCATGGGAGGATAACATATCTAGATGATACAGTGTCCTGTTCCACCATGCAGTATTGTTCTGTGCCGTATTGACACGAAAACTATCAAGAAGTTAATTAATTGAGTAACCTTTATCAGAATTTCCCCGATTCAACTTAATTAGGTAAGAGCTCTCGTGTTAATCAAATATGAAAGCAACGAATCAGAAGTTTACTTTTACGCGTCGAGAAACCTGTGTCACACATAATAACAATTTTCTGTGATTATAAACATTAGAAATGAAGTAAAATACCCTGCGCTAAAATTCCTTGATACTGATATGAAATTGATATTTTCCGTGGTTATGGACACAAGAAATAAAATAAAATACCCAGCTCTAAAATTCATTGATACTGATATGAAATTTACCTTTGCCAAGTTAGAGTTATCAGAAAGTTTAATGGTAGATACTAAAGAAACATTTAACTTTATAGATATTTTTAACATAATTCAGGTTATATATAGGTAGTGCACTGCATTACACCATATGACTAGTACAACAGGTGAAATGTGTAACTTCCACCATATACCAGGAGCTGTGGACGTTTTTAAAAATTAAATGGATTAGTCAGAAAAATAGAATACATTATTCTTTGAATTACGATGTGTCATGTGGACCAATCGTATTTTAGAAGCTAAATGCGCTCAACCTTCGGTGTACTTTTAGGGCAAGTAGAAAATACGATTCCTAGACATGAGTTTTGTTCGTGCCCAAGTAAGGTTTCAGAGTCAAGTGTCCAAATAATCGTTTCCTTAAATAGCGACGCAAACAGATACTGCTGATAATGTCCTTTTATAGAGAAAGCATTGTTGAAGCGCAACACTACATAAATTTGACAGACAGTTTTTTTCCGCAAAGAATGATTAATTGTTGAATGTTCCAACTCTTTAGCTATCGCTCACGTGATTGATATGAATTTCTTATTTCAGTCATTAAGAAAAAATAAAGGAAGTATTGCATTCCTGTTATTCGTCATATATGTCATACATTTATAAGTGGAGAGCCAATAACGGAATCTCCGTAAGCTATTAGTGTAATACAAGATAATAGTTCCATGCAATTATAACTTAGATTAATAGATTCGCTGGTGGCATGCTGTCCAGCCCATGCATATATCTCCAAGCCAAATTCATGCTAACAAGTTATATGAATTCACCTCAGTATTTAAGGTGTAGACTCGCTTCCTGTTGCGCTGAGTAAATGCTGATGAAACACCATTCATTATTAAAAAATTGTTTTATTTGGGCAGAATGTTTTTCATACATAGATGTTATATCTTTTAGCATAGTAGTGCAGATTCAGAAACAAAGTAATTCCAGATCCTTAATTTCGTATCTTTATATTCATATAGTGGTTTTTATTTCCTTTTTCAAATTACAATATCAGGAAAAGGGCATAAATCTGTCTGTCTGTCTGCAGGTCTTCCAAGATAGCCGTAACTTAAACTTTATACACCCTGGGAAATGTTATTGATATTTGGAAGTATGGAAACGAGGACGATGAGTTCATAGTTACGAAATGTTGGTTGCTTTATGATGTATGTTACGTGACCCATTACATAACTATGACCATGGAGGTATATACAGAGGGGGTAGAAACGAGGATTATGCGGGTCCACCATATAGTTGAAAGTAATGTCACTGCTACTACCTGCACCAACTATTTATATGTGTATCACTAGTATGTTGTTGCTGGAAAAGGGCAATCAAACTACCTGGGTTATAGGTGGTACTATTGCTGACAACAGTACTGCAGCATCACCTGGCATACAGTGGCTAGACCATATACCTGTAACGCATCTGCTGCTTGTTGGAGTGTGGCATTTCTACTCCCTCTGTATATATACCTCCCTGCTATAACAATTTTCACAGCCTCTCAAATAGGTGGGATTTAAAATTCAGAACTTATATAAGTAGCAGATTGGCATCTTAAGAAATCATAAGCTGTTATACCAAATAATAGTTCACGAACTGTTATAATAAACCTGAAATGTTAAATAATATTATGCTAGAGCACACAGCGTATAAAGGTGTACCTTTAAATGTTACTTACTTGTGATAGCGTCTATACCAATGGCGAGCACAAATGCAATGAGTGTTGATGCAGGACCAAAGTATAATGGGTTGAGACTATATAGAAGCGTGTTGAAGCTAAGGACACAAACAGAAATAACATGAACCTATATTTAGTATATATATGCCCATTCCATAAAAGAGGGGCGATGAAACTATTTGTATCGAATTCTAATTGGTTTTTCTATTAGCCGTTAGATAAATTCAGGGGAAAGAGCCTAAAGACTAGTTAGAACTAGTTTGACTATACCAGAGATGCACAACGCCCTGACAACATTATTCTAGAACATAGCATTTTCTTTTGTTCGATAGCTATCTCTTAATACCGTTTGGATTTCTGCCTGAGCATTTCCTGAATGACTCATTTCAATTATGGTATTAATGTTTTCTAAGAATATACTCAACCTGAGGGGATTGCTTGTCGAATTACTCGTGGAGTTGCTTGCCAGTAATGTTTCGTGAAAGCCGCCCATGGTCGTTGTGGTTTCATAAAATATTTCGGACGCTAATGTTGTATTGAGCTGTGAAACAGTGATATTATCACCGAGGTCACATCCTTCTGTGCTATATGGTAAAGCCTCCCATTCGGAAGGGTAAATGATGCTCCCAATTGCATACCATAACACGATAATTACTGTAATTACAAAACTGGCCATAACACTCTGAAATAATGGAAATGAAGAGGGTCGTAATGTAAGAAAACTACAGAGTACATTAACCCTGAAATCATAAGTAAGAATTACGCGTGTGCTATGCCAATTCCGTGTGAATTAGGAATTATATCAGGTCATCCCAATATTATTATAATTTGACTGGACCACATTCTTCAACCATTATCCTAACTAGTTGGTGAGCGTCATGGGCATATGGAAATGCTAGGACGATTTATTATTTTTAAAAACTAACAAAGAACATCATCCGCTCGAAAGCTAGTGAAAAATAAAGAATACACACAAAATCTTACTTTGGGAATTATTCCTAACCATCATTAAAACCAGGAAGACAGCCCCCGGGACTCCCCACCATACAGCGGTAATAATACTTCCTACCTCGCTTAAAAAAACTCATGAATATAAATTAATGACAAATGCAAAAAGAGTCAAATTACTTACAGAATTCCTAAGCTTAGGAAGGAAAAGACCGCAAATGAATAAATTTGCCATCGGCCCTCCGAACATCCCAGTCACTTTTGAAGTCATCTCAAATATAGAAGTCCCGACGAACATAATTAGAAAGGCAAGACCGATAGTGAAGAAACCGAAGAAGGTAGCTGTGAAGGGTAATGATATAAAAGTATCTTAGTAGATAATCCAATGTGACTTTTCATGGTAGTAAAGAAGCATTAAAGCAAAGAAAATCCAATAGTTTTTTTAGTCAGTCGTGGGGCTTTAATCATCTTGGAGTAGTACATCTCTAAAAGTATAATAACTCCCATTTTGGATGTGATGGTGCACTGTTCGTGCAAGATCCCGGGTTTATGTACCAAACAATTCACCAGCAGCCCCTCAATGTAATATAAATAATTACTCATTTAATACTCTTCTCGAGTTGAGTTGAGTTGAGTCGAGTCAAAAAGTTCAGGGTCACTATATTTGTAGGCCTAAACCCCAACCCCAACCAAAATAGATTATTTCGACCATCGAGACTATAATAGATAAACAAATGTCTATCATATCTGCAATTTTTTATTTTTGCAATAACCTTAATTTAGGTCTACCGTATTTTTAATTATTTTATTTCCATTCTACCACGTTGTCATCTGGTAGCGTGGCCGAGCGGTCTAAGGCGCTGGTTTTAGGCACCAGTCTCATTGAGGCGTGGGTTCGAATCCCACCGCTGCCATATCCTTTTGGAAAAATAATTATTTCACCTGCGGATTTTGGTTAACAAGATCATGTGGCCTTGACATACACCGAAAAATCCCCATAGCACTAAAAATTGGTACCATCCGTTTAACCATACATGACATTATGCAATAGACCATTCAGTTGAAGGGGTGAGTCAAACACTAGAATAGAAAGGTTATTAGGCAAAACTGTCAGGTAGATTTCTCCTTAATATTGCAGTGTCCTCGAAAGTTCTGTTGACTGCATTGCATTATTCCAATCGGTCTAGATCTATGCCTCTATGAGTCACAACCAACATACTGATAAGTAGGCTACTGCTCAAGGCTCCCCAACATCTATGTCTTTAGGCTAACGCAGGAGCAAAAAGGACATCTGGAGGCGAAGAATGTAGCCTATCCAGTGTGCCTGCACGCCTCCAATGCCCATGGTAGGCTTATATTTGTAAAACAGAATTTGGCGATGTGTGCGCCCGAAACATGCCCCCAACTTCCTATACTACTACTGCTACTGCCTCGACAAACTTGTAAGGATTTTAAAGTGACACTTCTCACTGTTCTAGGCTTGATTCACCTCTAACAGAACGTCTATCTAATTTCCTAGTGTTGCGTGCATCTTAACCTACCTACGGTAACTAATCCCTGGTGATGTCAAAACTATGTGATCTAGAGTATAAAAGACTTTTTATCACGAATTTTCGAATTTATTTTGATGTGAAGGTTAAAATCGTGGCCAAAAAAAATGCCTGTTGGTTTGGCATCTGGAATTATATGTAACCCCAGGTCGGGTCCTAGGTCGCTCTATCTCTTTTTTGGATGTGGACACTTTTAGATACAGGTTGGTGATTGGTCAATCAAGATTAAAATCAGTTATTTTCCTGTCCACTTGGGTATGGGGGCATCACCTTATCAATGGCTGAAGCCTTTCCTCTGTGATTTGAAATGGGCAGAGGCTTCTGGCCCATGCTTTACACTTACTCAAAAGTTACTGAATGAACTGTCGGTGCCATATAGGCCTAGTGATATACTTCAGATATTGTCATACCTGTCCTATATGATGACACTGAAAATTTCATCGGAGAAAACCGCTAGAAAACCGCTAGAAAACCGCTAGACAGTAGCATATATATCTGCGTTACGTTATACCAGTTGTAAGACTAGACCTATTGACCATAGTATTGCATTGCTATTTGAATCTCCTCTTCTTATTACCTATTAACATCCTGCCTCTATTCGTATTCCATGTATAATTGGCTTCAACTTACCAACCAACTTGGAAACGCTTGTCTGTGTTTTGTCGCTCATGGGTTTTCCATTGATCCGTTGATAAAGGGGCATGACCATGTCCCTCAACACAACAGCTGAACTTCCATTGTATCCGGAGGACAAGGAACTTTAAAATTGGGGGAAAATTTAAGTAATACACTGAATATATATAATATATTGAATATAGATATACTTATATAAGATAGATTAAGTATATATAATATAAGTAGGCAAATATATGTCAAACATGCTTCAATACCAAGTTGACAGAACCTCTTACTTAACCTGTATTACTTAAAGTGGCTAAGATCACTATTTGGCTATATATCATTTAGAAATATGTTTGTAGTTTTCGATTACCTGCACAAGTAAGAACATTTGTGTGGAATACCAACTCTATATATTCCTTAGATTAATTGATATTTTTTAACAAAGAATGTGGCAGAGATTCCATTGAGGAATTCAAATCTGAGAGAGAAGTAACTTGACCATAAGGTGCTGCCCTCAGTGCATGGTGAAATAGGAGTGAGGCAGGAGTTACATAGTGACATATCTACCCTGTCCCATCCAGCTGGTATCACTTAACTCATTAAGATAAGAGGCGTCGGGGACCTTCCCTAACTGTCTGGCAGTTGTGTAGGGTGCTGGAGGCACCCTACGAAATTGGAGTTTTAAATTCTTAAATACACGCAATAATATGTAATTCCTACATTAATGCTCCCGGGTATACATTACAAATATACTAATCTAGAACATAGTTGTAATTCAGGCAAACTTTCCCCAAATCGGGAGCTCAGTGATATGTGTCACTTTAACTTCGAAATTTATTTTTCTTAACTTTATAATTGCTTCAGTGACTAGGCCTACTGCAGTTATTATCTACCTGAGAGAAGCAGCGAAGATACAAGCCAGGAATAGTCCTGGAACACCCGGCATGAAGCCCAGTAAATTGATGACAGCCAGTGGCACCATCTGCATAGTTATTGGAAAAGGCATTGTCAGTAATAGCTCAACCTTGAGACCCAAAGTTAAAATCTCCCACATGAAATTAGCAATAATGTATAGTGTAGGGGTGAATAAGCCAGGCACGGTTGTTTGCCTATACTATTTTCTGTAGACAAATGAAGAAGATATCTGGCGGAAGTTGCATCAATAAATCTAGCTTGGTAATGGTAATTCCTTAAGGAGCTACCCTTTTACAATGTCGGAACTTTAACTGACATTAACGGACTAGGAACAACAAGATGCCTCAAGTTAAAGCCAGACTTAGATAAACTTCGATCAAAACATCGGATATGACCAAAATCCTCGGAGTAGAGTACTTTGGTTTAAAGGCAAACGCTACTATTCACTACCACGCCCCCCTTTTCCATATACCAAATATATGGCCATTTTACATACTATTCCTTTAGCATTGCAGTCTATGAGGAAACAGCCCATTTTTTCACATTTTATAGAATAGAACAAACAATTAATGGCTACTCCTACTGTCCCAAAATTTTCTACACATATAGTTCAGGTTATATACTACAGATAAAAAGGAAAAAAAATATATGTCATCGTGTTAAAAAAAAAGTTGTAGCTGTTTGAAATAGACATGTTTGGGAAACACAGCTAGCTGTGGGTACTCTCAGTTGTACCCATTTACTATGCAAGTCTATTGGGAAATGCTGCATTTTTCTTTCACGGTTTGGGGAATAAAACAAAAACGGAAACTCCTATTGTCCCAAAATTTTCTACACATATAGTGCAGGTAATATTCTAAATATATAAAGGAAAAAAATGTATGTCATCACGTTAAAAAAATAATTGTAGCTGTCTGAAATAGACACGTTTAGGAAATATAGAACACTTTGAAAGCAGCAGATTTTTGGGTTGTCAGCCATGTTTCAAAGCTCCGTAATTCAGAAACTAGCACGGCGACCCATTATTTTTTTTCCAGTTTTATGAACACACATACTTCAAGAATCATATACTAAAGTATCCAAAAAATGACATTTAATTTCGATGGGGAGAAAAAAAATTGTTTTTTATCAAAATAGTGAAAAATAGTGCATTTTTTCGAGTTTTTAATTTAAAATTCGCATCAGGTATTTGTTGTTTTCAGAATAGAAAAAACAATTCACTCTATGAAAAAGAGGCATAGAATTATTGGCCAAATAATACTCTCTCCAAAACTGTTAACTATACTTAAATTGAATGAATATAAATAGCAAATATGAACTATCAAGTCGAGGTACTGCAAAATGAGCCCCCTTTTGGTCCTCATTGGTTCTTTTGAGATACCAAATTTTGAAGCACTGTAATTCAAAAATGAGCACGGCGACCCATTGATTTTTTTCCATCTTTATGACCAGAAACACTTCAAGAATCAAATACCAAAGTTTCAGAAAAATGACATTTATTTTCATTTTCCACTAGATAGTAGCGTTTGCCTTTAAATGAAGGATTGTAAGAACAGGGCCCGAATTCTAGAAATAGAATAGAGACCTTTTTGAGACCCCAAAAGCTCTCTAATGGTCCTTAGGGTCTGAGACCATCTCTATTTTATTTCTAGAATTCGGGCCCAGGTGTACTTAAAGGCCGATAAGATTACATTTTCTTTGTATGATACCAATGAATTAAATTGAATGTTAAATGCATATTGACAATATCTACTTTTCATTCATTCATATGTATGTTATACGTTGCAAAATTCATTAAAAACTGGAGTATGTTAAGGAGACTAGAAAGATTTACCTCGTCCGATTTTATTCTAATATCATTGATGTTATTTTAATCGAAAATTCATTTAATTATTGGGGACTATTGACGACAGACAGTATATAATAATCTTTGGGAAATAAATTTACAAATCAAGATAAAATGTACACATCGACCTATTTGTTAAATGAAAGTTTTCTAAACAAAATCTTGTCCAGGTACGTACTTGATCTCGGCTGATGATCTCATTGTTACTGAGGGGATCACAGTCGTGGTACAAGGCAAACATCACAAGACCGATCAGCCAGAAGAGCGTGGGCAGGAGCACGAACATGGGGATGTTTATGTACGCTATTCTCTTCGCGAAAAAAAGAAGAATCTCAAGCGACTGTCCACATAAGCACTCTGCCTACGACATCGTGCTTATGCGGACGAATCTCGTCCAATAAATTTTCGATTACTGCCGGCTCGTTCCATTCTCTCTCTTCATGTAATTTTCACTGTTTCTTTTCAAATGCTAGGGAAATTACAGAGAATCCATATAACAATATACTTACAAACTGGCCTCTCGTGCTGTACGCACTGTAGAGAAACGCTGTACTAGGAACTGTGCGGAAATGTAAGGATTAAGTACTCGGAAAAACCCTCCTATTAGGCCAGTCCAAAAGCTGGCCCTGATTAGAGGGTTGGGGTCAAATCTGGAAGGAAAGAATTATTGTTAATTTAATATAACAATGAAGAATAAGTTCTACGTATAACACCAGCCATAGAGAAACCATTATAATTAATCTACCAAATATGCATGCTTTTTCTACCGACAACAGCATGTTGATATAGGGTGGTATTGTTTGTTTTTTTTTTGTTTTTTTTTTAAAATTAAGAGTAGTCGATTTTTGGAAATTGATGGGTCATTGATATTTTTCTCCGTAATAGGTAAATTATTTCTATGGTAGCGGGCTGACTATAGTTTATTTTCGAGAGGAACTTTGATAGTCTATATCAGAAAAACTTTCTTTTTTAAAATGAACAATTAGAATCAAAGTATTAATGAACATTATTTATATAGATAAAATACGTTATCAAGATACCATGATAAAACATACTGTAAAAAGTTGAGCCGTCCTCCCTTCTCAGCGATTTCCATGATTCTGCCCAGGCCGCCGATATTGATAGATCCCTGAATGACCACTGCCAACTGACCAGCCACCATTATCACCATTTGTGCTGTGTCCGCCCATAATACAGCTTTCATCCCACCCTGATTTCAGAAAATGAAGGAATAGTCAGTTTATTTGTTATGTCACTCAGACAATTTGATTTCCTTTCAGTGTGCTTTCTTCTCGATTAAAATCAATTTAACTCTGCATAATATGTCATGCATAAAACTGCTTTGAAGACAAAAAGAAAGAATTTGAATAGTTTAATGGCTTCTTATAAGATCTAAATGATTATGGTATGTTGGAATAAATTTGTAGATGATAATAATTTTGACAGGGCAATCTCAAAAGGATTCACTATTAATGGGATTATATGAGTCGCAAGAAAATTAAACTTCTTGTTTTTCTCTGGCGATTAGTGACCATTAAGCTGGGGATCCACTATATATATTGTATAGGCATATCCACTGGGTCACAAATGTTAGTGATCATTGCGATTCCAGTGGCTAGTACCAATCGCAAGGTATAGTTTATGGCAGGGTAATTATAGAGCGGGGATTTCTCTCTGATGTCGAGGTGTGGAAGAAGGCATATATCTATTAGTTCCTCTTAATCAGTTCACATCCCCATAAAAAACAGCTGGGCTCGCCTCCCTCGACCCAATTTGGGGGGAAGTTCCTCCTGTCTTAGATGTAATCCTCTCCCTCTAAGCCAGGTCATGATAGCACATATCAAGTAGGCGACCTTTAATGGCACTTAAAATCATAAAATGACGCCTAAATGACCAATGGATATATGGCCTTCCCTCCCCTTCCATCTACCCCTTCCCACTTCCCTCTAAAGGAAAGGGGCGCTAAACTATAGCAGTCACAGGAGTAGCCTTTCAAACTGATATACTCTTAGGTTGATTGCAGTACATTCTAATTAATGTTTTAGCAACAAAACTATGGCCCTTATTGGTTATAAATGATTGGTTACAAGGATATATAGGTATCATAAACTTACAATAGATGTATAGAAAGTGCACACCAATCCGATCGAGACAATCGATACCCATACCGGTATACCACTAACTGTGAGCAATAATATTAATAGATGTGAATGTAACTTAGAGCAATCATTTTAGTGAAACGAAAAACAATTTGACAACAGAAGCCTAGACAAATTCTTAATCTAAGATAATTATGTATTACACTTGCAAAATTATAAGTTTTGCATCTCATTATCGAAAAAAACATGAGATAATGTTACTTAAAAATAGAGCGCCATTCAATCAACGTCCAACATAATGCTATACTGTGTGCATAATGGTAAATGCATAGTATATAAGGGCATCTGCGTGATATATTGTATTGCATATATTTCTCGAAAAAAAATGTTTGTATTTGTTGGAGTTGGTGAAAGGCGAATGAACAGCCTGGCCTAATCAGGCTGGGAATTAGAATCTCACCAAATCGATCAAATTAATTACTACGGTACTAATTGTGAAGAAATTGATAAAAGAATCTGCTGAATATCATTCAAATTGATACCCCTTCTTTACCTTGACTAAATGCCAACGCGGGTGCATATAGAACGATTGCCAACCAACTCTCCTGGAATGATCATAAAACAATTTTACTAAAAAAGAGAAAATACTCGATTCCAAGAACCAGGACAATTCATGTGCATGGGAATTAAACTGTCCTCATTTTGGTGTTAACCAATTTTATCACTCCCGTTTTTAAGTGTACGAATGCAAAGGATTCATTCAGATTTGACAATTTTTACTTAATCGCTGAGTGTAAGGAAATTATCAATTAATTATTCGATTAATGAACACAATATGCAATATTTACTTACTGTCACTGCAATGCAAACGATAGCTGCGAAGATCCTGATTGCTTTGTTGTATTTTGTTTCTAAAAACTTTGAAAGGAATTCCAACGGCTATCAGTCACAATACTTTCCGCATAATTCCTCGTCACGCTATCGGAATACTATAGTAAGATTACCATACAATGTGAACAATACGGGCCCCATAAGCCCTTATACTTACTCGGTGTCTATTGTTAAGCGAGTACTTTATACTATGGTAATCTTACTTTTATTTTATTCTTTTACTTTCTTTTACTTTTATTCCATGCTTTCATGAAAACATAATCGACATTGTAACATTGTTTCTTCTTAGGAACTACCACTTTCCTACCCATACTATCCATATCTATCCATATATTCTACGCCACTTCTAGGAGAACCACACATTCTATTTACATTTGAAACTTTCTAAAGCATCGTATACAATAAATTCTTCTTAAATTAAGCATACCGACAAATTATTTCTATAGTAGATGGGTCTGAATTCATTCAGAACTGATAAATTATTACTTTCAGATTTGCGCACTTCAAACTATAAAAATTGTAATGGTGCCGTTATTTCTGAACCTATTTTGGGCACCATGGCAATACTGGTAATTTATATTATGCACCTCGTGTATTGTATTGTATTGTATTATATTGTATTGTAAAATAAATTATATTCAACAGAATTCGTAATTATAGGCACTGGATCATGGACCCAAATGTCTATTGGCAGAGAACATACTCCATTCCAACTTGGATAAATACCTATATTATAATATATATAGAAATTTAACTTTCTTCCTAATTTGGATGGAATTTCTCCGAAATAATTATACTTTCAGATAAATAGAAATTAATAATCAAATCCTCCAAGTGATGTTTCTAACTTAAACTTACATTCTCAGATAATTTCGTTCAAAACATTCTACTTTTTGTTCCGTTCTGTTCCTACCCATCTGAAAGTTATTTGGCCAAAATGTTGTTGGATTTTTGTCGGATGTCTTTGCTGCAGGGTTTTTATAAAAGTTAATGTTTATACTTAGGGTTTCATAAAAGTTATTGTTTCAGCGGTGCTTACGCTTTCTTTCAGTCAATTCGACTTCAAATTCATGTAAACATATAGCAGCAGCACACTACTGATAATATCAGTTCCATAGTGTTTAACAATAATGTAAAAATTGTTTTCTTTTTCATAATAACTGAGAATGCAGCTTTAATTCCAACATCAGTTGTTGAGGTTTAATCAGTTTAGCCAATGTGCTAGACAATCCTCTGTTGACACTTTAGTATGCCCCGTATCACTTGTGTGACCTGCCTTATCAAACTCATAGATGGCGATAACTTGAACATGTATGTATCGGTAATTGAAGGTATTATTCATATACAGATACTTTCTACATAATATTATATTGCCATGAATTATTGATATTATATCGCAGATTTACCTCGTATACACTGATTAATCCCAGTGCATGTAATCGTGGTGCGAAAAAAGCTCCTACCACTGGCAATGCGAGAACATAACCAATTCCTAGGAAGATGTAAATGGACCCATAACTGTAGGTTTCAACTGGGTCACCCAAAAATGATATGGCAGAAACCCAGGACACGAACATAGACACTGACACTGGAAAAACCTAATAGAAACATAACCATAAGTGATTTAAGTGTGATCCAACTTCGGCGACAAATTATGTTCGATATAAAAAGAATGCATTGTAGTGAATGACTGAATGCTCTTTGATAATGCAAACCCTATCAAATATAATTAATTATATCATCAATGTATTATAGTAATTAGGGTATACTTGGATAGCTTACATTGTTAATTCATGAGTGCCAGGAATTTTAATATATGTCGTGGAGCATAATAATGAAGTTTAGAGAAAGGCGTGTAAAACAGAAAGTCATTCATACGGGCATCGACCTTCCCGCCATGAGAAACTCCTCGGTCGTTGAAGCCTTTTTGCCAGTACACGCGAACCATAGTCCAATGGACATAGACATAAGAAGGGACAACCCAAAGACCAAATAGTCGGCCCAGTGAAAATGAGACTCCATCCTGATGTAACCCTTCATTAACAGAGAATCAAAAATCTTTATTATTACTTTTAATTTTTATATTTTGCTCTGTAGCACGTCGTTAATGTTTCCATTGCATTTGTAATGTTAGGCTTAATTTCTGGTGATGAAGTAACTTTCTCAAAACTAAATTACAGATTATGCATGTAAAGTTTAGCCTGTCGATGATCTGAAACGAAAACACAAACAAACTCTAAACATACTCGCAAATGTTCAGAATGTCCTCAATGGTATTTCTTCAGGTTATGTACGTCCTCTCAAGATTCTTCTACCAGTTCGTGTTAACCGTGAATTAGATCACAGAGAGCGAAATTATTGTTGAACCTCGATCAAATAATCCTATGTCCATGGTTGAAAAAGCTGTTCATGTAGTGATGTTCTTGTCCCCAAACTTGTATTTGAGCTGGGAAAGGATATTATCAGCTGAATTAGATTAACTGCCGTTGTATCATCCCAGATTGACCTTGGTCTTATTGCCCAATGAAACAGCCCAACACTGTGGGAAAACCTACCGCCTCTCATAGATGGTGCGTTCCGATACACTGCAAAATGGATCTACTGTAGTGATGAGAAGAGAACGCTACATGAATAGTGGCATTATCATGTTTAAGCAATAATCAGAGGATTTCCAAAATGATCTGCCCAGAGGATATATCCAAAAATATCTATAGATTCCTATAGTTTTGCAGTGGCAGGTGTATGTTGTGGCAGAGCCATTATCTGTAGGCCTATATTTGTTTACAAGTTGAGGTAAGTACGAATCACTTTGGTGACTTCTAGAATGACCTTAATCACAGTCCATTTGCCAGTACTCGTGATAACAATTCCCCTTCAAGGAATACAATGGTTTTCTTCAGCATCATATCACTATTCAAATAATTTTTTTAGGTTACTAGATAAAATATTGCTGGATAAATGACCATGCCAAGTTTTGATAAGAGCATTCTTCATCCCACAACCTATGTTTTTGCCGCTGATTTATCACAAATTACGGATGTAACTATCAATGTTTACAACGCCATTAAGGTGCTATCAAACAAGTTGGATCAGTAATTGAATTCAGTAGGCGTCCGTTTATGCGTATCTATTGAGCAGGCTTGCGTGCTTAGAATAAATCCCTATATGGGTCAAATCTTGAGAAAATGTACAATTGGCAGATCAACACATTTTGTAAATTTTGATAGATCATAGTGAAAAATTGTCAATACTAGGTGTATATATGAGTATAATTGATATTACCCTGCTTTAAACAGTGTGTTTGATTATATTGAACTTTGTTTTTGTCTTAAATTTGGGTTATCAGTGAAGGCGAATTGTACATTTTCTGACGATTTCAGCCATATATAGGAGGGGCATCGATGCTTCCCAGTACAGGACCCAGGACTCAGAAGCAGTAGTGACGTAGGATACTGCCCACTATTCGGCCATACAATCTCTGCATGGACACCCGGCGAGAAGGAACCTTTTCTCCCACCCACCACCCAAAGAAATATTAGTTAGTCAAGAAGTATAGCCCCCCGTGTCTCTATCTCGTTACTACGAGAGTACAGTCTGGGTTAAAAGCCTCTCAGCCTCAGGTCAGATGAGAATGGTATATGCTATAATAGTAGCGGCATATTGTGGTCCTAATGAGATTATAATGGTATTGTGTGGTCCTAATGGGATTATAATGGCATTTTGTGGTTTTGAGCGAGAGGCTTTCTTTCCCATAGTTTTAAAGGACTCACTCAGGTTTATGAAGGTTTAGACTAGTTAGAACACATACGTTATGTTACATGATTTACTGCTGATACTATATTTGTTCAATAGAGGGAGCTGTGGGGACTTCTCAACTTTTTTGTATTTATATAAAAAATTAAGATAGACAATACAATAGATCATGCACATGTTGTTCTATCCCGGTATGACTTAAAGAACAATGGCAAATTAATCATGTGCTTACTTAGAAGTGCATGGACGCTACCGGAGAATATCCTTTTCATGCACTCAGTACAGGAACTAAAATTGAAGATAATTCGTGCAAATACGACTTTAATGTTACACGTATTTCGTCATTATTGCAATTCACTTCAAAACAATTTTTTTTTTTTTTTTTTTTTACATTTTCCGTGATTTTCCACAAGAATAATAACTGTCAGCGTATATCATCTCATCACATTACATTTCTTCCATCAAAGAAAATAATAAACTTCATGTATAAGGGGTGACCCTTATAATAGGCCTTCCGTGTGATTTGTTTTGTGTCTCGGGGCCCTATATTCTGTATTCAAATATTTAACGATTGAGTTCATTGGCTAGAACCCTACATAAATAGTGCCCCCTTGGAATCCTATCACCAGATGATCCTACATGTTCGTGTGTCTGTGTTGGGGGAGGACGTTCCATATTAGAAGAATTGTGGCTCCTGCCATTATCCAAGTGCAACGTTTTTTTTAAAACATAATGTGGGAATTGATGCGTTGAAGACACCGTATTATAGAGATGGTATAACACATTTGTTTTATGAAAACTTACGTCTGAAAAGGGAAATCAACGCCCTAGGAATGAGGTAATCCATATAATATACTGATAGAGAAATGAAGTTCTACGACAGCTAGGCGCAATAATTCTGATATATCTGAAGTAATGTCTGATCTAAATACAGCCCTGAGGTTAGTGGTGAGGGAAAATGCAACAGCCACAGAAGACAAAGTTCATGGACAAAGTTCAAGTATGTTTATGTAATTTATTGAGATTGCACCACACATATCATACATAATGTTATTATGTCAAACAGAAGCTGGAACTATAGGACAGACTTCTTATTAGACATGGCCAGCATGTCATATTAGAGTAGCAAAGGCGGCGGGAAAACTAAGATAAGGGGTGAGATTTAAATAATCGTTATCTCATATAAAGAGATAATCGTTCCTTTCAAAGCATAAACATTAACATCAATGGAGATAATTATAATCAATAGTTATTTACATTGAGATAAACCTTAACAATAGTATCCCCATCACATAGGAATGTGTATACATGTAAATTTATGCACATCCCAGGCATTTCTAACCTTTTGCAAGCATTGATTTGCATTTTTTACTTATACACTTGAATCAATGCATTTATTCAGGTTTTCCAGGATATAATACCTAATTTGGGGAAGTTGAAATATAGTATATATAGTATACATATCATGACTTTAGCTATAATATATAGTGTTGAGCACACAGTCAGAGATATCAAAAAGGAACACTCTGTTATCGACTCTCCCAACTGATTGTTGATATTTCATTCATAGATCATCGGGGAAAAGTGCGTTAAAACACTCCACTTCATTTAGAGCTTCCTTTGATAAAAGTTCATGAAAAGTTGGAAGTCAATATAAAGTATATTGTAAATGTGTCCACGTCCGAAGTAATGTTAGCAACAACATGGAATGCAACAACAGCAAGTAACCTTGGCAGAGATGTATCCAACAATGGTCTCAACTACAGCGATGAATATTGTAGACCCCTCAATACTCGCAACCAGCTGAAACAATCGAAAAAAAAATTATGATTATCACATTGATAGAATTCCCAAATTTACTTATCATAAGCGAATAAAACTGCCAAGCTAATATACAGTGATGTGTATCACTGGAACACGAATTCCTATTAATAAGTATAATAAATTTCAATACAAGACGAATTTCATGCTTCAGTAATTCATATCTCCTGCAATATTTTAGAATACTATATTATTCATATTTTCACTGTATCCTTTGTTTTTGAGTAACTGTATGATACATGAATCAACTTCATAATAGACGATACAGTCTAGGCCCAAAGTTGAGAGAGTCCCTTCAAACGAAGGAAAAACCTCTCGCCTCAAACCGCAAAGTGCCATTATAATTCCATTAAGACCGTAAAATTTCATCGTATTCCCATTAAAACGCCGAGTTTAGGCCAGGAAACCGATTAGCGAGGTAGGCTGACATGCCATTCTTATCTGATCTGAGGGTTGGGATCTAGATTGGATATGAAAAAGAAGGAAATTTGCAAATTGGGATTGTATCCTTACTTCGCACTCGACAGGAATAAACCAGTTCATGAAGTCCGGGAGCAGTTGTGGCCAGCAGGTGGCAATCATATCCAAGCATGACGTGATGAAGGGTCCAAGGCAGAACAGAATGGACATGATTGACATCAACCTAAATGTAACGATCTGAAACGTAGATATATGAACAATAATTAAGATGCATGAAATATAGCAATCAGACTTTATAATATCTGTATAGTTTTATCTAAACGAACAAACCCATGGCAATTGCTGCAGTGGAACCTTATTACAACAGTTGTCCTGAGGCACAAGTCCAACAAATTAAATGTGTGAATCTTAATGTCCATAAGAGATGTTTTCATTCATGCTCCTTCCTGGTCGCATACTGGTCCCAGAGTGCTTATCATATGACAGATTGTTGGGTTTTTTTTAAATAATAAAAAAAAATATTGGTCCCAGAGTGCTTATCATAGGACTGACTGTGTATACATGTTGATTTAGTATTGATCTACATAGGGATACAATGTATGTAATATCTAATAGCAACAACTCAATTGATGTTTTCCGTATCGTTCTCATGATCTTTTCTTTGATGAAATTCAACCACCACTTACCAGATTCCAATTCATGTTTTTCTTCGCAGCAACGAGTCCCACAATACCAGTAATTATCACCTGAAATGATTAATAATCAACATTGTGAAACATGCTTGATCTCCCAAGTAGCTATGTGTTATATATTATTGCTCTAAAAATGCTAGTGGTGATAGTGCGATAGATTGTCTGTAAGTTTAAGAATGCAAACAGTTTTAAACTTTATGTGTTCAGTCTAGGCTCAGAGTTGATATGATCCCTCCACACTGAGGGGAAGCCTCTCGCTCCAAACCGCAAAATGCCATTATAATCCCATAAGGACTCCTATATACTCCAGGGTCAGGAAAGCCCTAGGCGCAGCAAGCGTCCAGTCACTGACATCATTCTTACCTGATCTGAGAGGCTCTGAGCCTAGACTGTATCAATAAGATCGTTGAAAGTACAGCTATGAATGGGAGAATAGTGTTACCTATGTGTATTATTGAAGTCTGAACATTCTATGATATCTTTTTAATTATAAACATTTCACTTACCACACAACCTCCCCAAATACCAGACGCAACTTCATGCAATGGTGTCTGCTTCTCGATGGATGTTACCTCAAGACCAACAAATATACACCCACAAAATAACTGGGTTGCCGCAAGAAATATCAAGGCCTTGAGCTGGTAGTAAGATCGGAAGCCACAATTCCCACATGACTCGAAAACATTCTTGCCGTCTTGTTCAACTACTTGAACTCTTGGAGATGCTCTAGTTATTGTTGATGGGATTGTTACGACGTGCTCGTACGGTCGGGTTACGTTTGATTGAGGTTTGTTCTTCTTTAGCTGACGGGGAAACATACGATGAGAATGAATATCAAGATGGTTCAACATTATAAGTAGACTCTTTCATTCAAATATATTTTACCACAATTAAGGGACTATAATAGAGTGAATCAAATAACTAGGACTTGTGTTGTGCTGTGATTTATAAAGTTAAATCTGACCAGGAGGAGCATCAACAGCGTTAGTTTAAATCACATTAATAACAGCTAAATATATAAGAATCGATAAGGCGTGTCTCTTAGAGGAGACTCGAAGAAACCGAATGACTTACGTATATTGGAGATCTTGTGACAGTCGTTTGCTTCGAACGAGCAAAGGATTTGAAGGGTGCAACACATTTGTATAGGACTCGCTTCATCTTCCCTGTCCTCTCGCTTTGCAGTCCTTTAAATGTAAAGCAAACCAACCTGAATGGTTTCCCGCCACTTTAGAGTATTTCTTATGCCTGTATATTATAGTCTCCCCTTTCTAGTTCCCTTTTACTTACAGGAAATGAAAATAAATGCATACAAATGAAGCACTATATCAACGTTAGGGGTATAATAATAGATGAGAATCATCTAAAAATATAACATATTAGTTTAAACACTTGAAGGAAAGACAATTAAAAATGTTCTCACAACTTACCATGGATGTGTGAAGACATGATAAACGTTATCAAGCAGTTCTTCGTGAATGGAATAAGTGATCTTTTAGGTGATCTTTCTTCTAGATCTCTTGAAGAATTAGTTGTCAATATATGCCTCGTGTCACTCTTATATACTACATGCTACTTAGATATTGTTTTACTATTAAATTTTGATAATACTTCATCATACTGATAAAGTTTTCCCACGTGTGCCAGAACTTTTACTTCTTGGAAGGCAGTGGGGAAACCCTAGCTTTGATATTGTTGGGGATTTTCAATCATATAAAAGACATAAAGAAAAACACTTATGTCAATTGTACTCTCAGTGATAGATAACCCTCCACACGATTCGTCCGAGTATACATTCTGTCCATATTTGGCGAAAGTTTATCTTCGGGTCAACGGAAGTCAAGAATCATCGGATAGACCTTGATACAGTGTACACTTTATAACATGCATTTTTCATTGGTTTAGCATCTTAGACAATGATAACTAGATAACATTGGTTCTAAACGACCATGAGCCTGACCTCCTGAAGGACAATTAGCATAAACACACGCCCCATGCATTGAATCATCCTCCGAACGCAGGGATGTCTTTCCTTTCGCTTCCTCCATCAGACACGTAGATTTGAGAATCTCGCCCTGGCTTGGGAGGGTGCATTGAATAGGCCTAGTGGATATAAAAACATATTGAATGAGTGTCAAAGGATCGCGATCCTTATCTTAACGTTGTTCCTCAAAAATATTAAAGCCATAGAGGCTGACAGCATATTTAACATTTTTAACTGATTTTGAGACATGTAGTGTTTCTACAAAAACTACAGTCCCAACAAAATTTAGCTTTAAGGATAATTTTTAATAAATCCAAATACGACAATGTGGATCGCGAACATGAGTCCCTAAATATTTGGCCCCTACAAACGCGAAGGGATAAACATATTTTAGATATTGCTTTTTACTTGTCCCAAAATAAAAATAATATTGATATAAGAGACCTACCAACTAGAAGTCACGCAAATGGTAAAAGAAACATGACAGTCTTGACCACCAAGTTGACGAAGGTCACTGACTCTATAACATATAAATCTAGAATACGATGGAATGAGCTGAAACCAGCAGCGCATAAAATAGAGGACAGTTCCTCATTTAGGAAATATACGCAACAGCTTCTTGCGCCTTTCTGATCTTAGTACTGTTATAACATTATATTATTATCCACCATTAGAGTGTGACATATTTCTGCTCACATTGAAATATGACTGTTTATACTTATAATCATCACTAATGTCTGAATTAGCATACACCGATTAGTATGCCTTCTCTCTCAAATCAACTTACCAATCCACTGTGATACTTTATTTCTTCTCTGTAGAATGTTACTGCTCCTGCCTAGAAAATGTGTGTTCCTATTTGTCACCGCTGCCAACTCTAACTGTAATTATCTATGTCGCTCTCGCCTCTCAGTCCGCAGACAGTATAACTTGTATTAGTGCTCCATGCTGGACATAACTGAGGAACTGTATGTTACAATGTATCCTTTAAAATTGATGTATAACGATGCATACAAATAATTTAGATTGTTATAAGCTAGGACCCTCATCTACTGTTTTCAGATGTAAATATTCATCTCATTCAAAGCTGACATGTTGTTATTATTAAGTTGTTACGAAGCCCTATAAAGGGACTTTCATGTTATTGTTGTAACGAAAAATTCAAGAGAGACGTCGGCAGTCATTGGAAGAACTGGCATGTCCTTGTGCCAGAATTGACCGACCTATTGTGAACAAAACCATCCAATAAAGAATTTCTTAATTGAATTGAACTGAATTGAATTTTTAAAATATGAATAATTTTTAGATTCAAACCATTCCCTGAAGTAGACGAACCAAGGTAAAAATATATTGGACACTTGAAAATAAACCCGAAACAACCATGAAGCTGCTCAGCTTTGGTAGGTTCTTTCTTCTATTAGATACAGCCATTTTAGAATATTTGAGGAGGTATTTTTATGTCTCCGGGCCTCGATTCCTGAACTTGTAATATTGTAAAAATGCGGGGGTGAAGCCGATACGTGTATCGCGTTGATACCAAACTATTTTGGAATTACCAAAATAGAGCTAATTTCATTTGTTGTCACCGTTCAAGTAGATTTCCCGGTCATGTATTCCGATCGATACAGTTGTGTATGACTCACAGAAGTATTACCGTAAATGTGTATCATTGAGTAGGATAAGCATACACTCTAGATCTCCATTCAGAGATAAGAACAAAAGTACAAAACTTAATTTCTTTTTTTTCAGGCTAGTAGTGAGCACACTGGGTTAGTTTCTATAGTAACTGTTACATTTCACATTTCAAGTTATTACTAGAGAAATCCTTCCTGGATCGATCAAAAACACTCCTCACTGACATTTCCATTGATCAATATATCTTAATAGCGTGCATAACGTAAAACATAGCGCAAACTTCCCAGCTATGCACCAGAGTAAAAGAAAACTAAAATACCAAGTAGAGATCGATAATGCAGAAATTTGAAATACATAGTATAGGGTATCCACTATAGGGTAAAGTGGCCCCGTGCGTAATCTGTCTCGTGAATACCCCACGTTAACAGCTGTTTTAGACTTTATGTAGGCTACTCTATTACTACTATTTACCCTACTATATTACTACTATTTACGTATGACGGAAGGTATCCACTAGCTGTAGATAGGGTTGGAGATCACGTCATGGAACATATTGGACAACTAGGAGAGAGTATCATCGAACAATATGGCAATAATAATTTCCTCATTTTGCATAAATTGTGTATTGACGGTTTTGTTCATATTCTAACTAATTAGCGCTATAATGAATCCAATTTATTAATGATTGATTGGAATACATCAATGAATAAATTAACATAAGTTATACTAAGTTACAAAAGGTCATAGTGGACAATAGCATACTCCCATTTCAGTTTTTTTAGATACCTCTTCTTTGGCTGCTGAATACAGGGGTTTACCCGCCCACACAGAAATTTACTCACCTGCAAATTACTTCTCAGTGAAATCCTCAACAGATAAAGAACTTTGGTCAAAACAAACTTGTTAGCATTGTCCCAGGAATCATCAAACCTACTTTTGTTGTATAAAAATATCTCTCTCTCTCTCTCGATCTCCCTTGATATTTAACTATCGAATATTTAAATGTTTAATAGATATTTATGACTGCAAATGAATGCGGTCACATCATCAAAATTCGATGACACCCTCGAATCTGCACACATAGCAGCTGGTCTTCCGGTACACCAAACAGAGGAAACAGAAAATGTTCATGATTAATAAAATTGAGAATTAAAAAAATTATGCAATCGTCCTATATGTCGATGCGTCAAGAGTGTCCTTGTGCTCCGTTGCATATGGATATTTCTTCAGTGTCTCTCTTTTTGTATAATCTTGTATATTTTCCTTTGGTTGTTCATTAGTTTACCAATTTACACGGTATAGGCCATTCATTTATCTATCCTTCGTCACTTGAAGCTCTCATTATTCATAGAAACAGCAGTTAAACTTAAAAGTAGTACAAAATTTAATGTACATCCATATTTGTAAAACACACAGTTCAAATATTCTTTCGATCACAGCTTATACGAGTTATGTTGATGACAGCTTATAGGCCTACTAGCCGCGTTAGCTATCTAATCGGTATTAGCACTATAATTATTTTCAGTCTTATTTATGATACGCTGTGATTTGTCTTACTTTTATTTCTTTGTTTTGTATTTGCTGGTTCCTTTTTTGTTTGGTCTGGACCGACCGATAATTTGTGAAAATTTTTAAATGTCTTGAAATGTATTGGTTATACTTTATTTACATATTTGCTATAGTTGATAAAGTGAAAGTTATCTTATTCTATATTATTTCACAACTGATACTCCCATGTAACCATGCAACCCCTTATAGTAATAGACCTTTATTGGAACAATAGCCTCCAAAATTTGTCTTTTGGACTCTATAATTAGATTAAAGTTATTTTAAATCTGTCCCACTCCTTGTAGTCAAGGAACATATTGGAAGTGGAAGACCTGGAATTATAATTATTCAGATGTGTGGCTCCTATTTGTATGATATGGTATGAATGAATGATAATTTGAATTGAATTGAATTATATATATTTAATTTCAATTAAATCTGCATTCCCAGCTAAATCTAAGACTAAAGCGTTTTCAATTCTTTCTTTCTTTGATTCTGTGCTGTGTAATGGAAGAATTGAATACTGAAAATAAGGAAAAAATGTCATATTGCCTGGTTTTCATGAAATTCTTGACTTTTTCACGACTTTTAAAAGAAAACATTTTTTATTTCATTTAAGGCCTATCATTACATTTGCATTCTGTTCTACTGTGCCTATTTGGATTAGAAATGATTAATAATGCATAATGTATCATTTCATTGAATGCTTTAGTAGGTCACGCTTTGGAGCCGGTCAGCCCTGACACGGTGAATAGGTCAGAGTCTGACACTTTCTAGTGGTTTTTTGCCCACTTATGAATGATCTGCATAATTATTATTGATGGTCACATCTCCATGAATTAAGGAAATGCCTTGTAGCGTCAAATGTGTCATTCATTTGAATGGTTCGCTTTGCCAATGAGTGAGAAATCACTGATTTTTTTGTGTGGTACAGAAATGAACTTTTTGTTCGACATCAATATTATGCCGAGCCATGTGATGTTGAGGCATGAGTCTAATATTTTTTATAACTAAAAGGGAGACCAATTTGCGAAAAACCTTGTGGGCTGTTGAGAATTTTTGGTGAGGATCCTGGTCTTCTCTATGTATTATCAAACGGTTGTCAAGGTAGAATAGGCCTGGGATGCCTAGCGTGTTCTGTACTCCATAGACATAGTAGAGGCTTGCCATACATCAACAAGGATCGAGCGAGTATAGGCCTACCTTTTATACTCGCACTTCAGTGAGTATGGAATCATAACCACATAATATGTATGTAAAGTGTATATTTCCGGAATGCATACATATAGACAACAAGCTAAGAGAGAGATAGTCATGCATTTTTAAAACTGCATATAAGGCGGGTGAATGTCCTGATCGGATAAATATCCTGGATGGTATGTGCTAGCAGGATGGTAAATGTCCAGGATGGTAAATGCTGGTAAAAGTCGGGCGGTAGATGTCTGGCAGATAGATGTCCGGCAGGTGGCTGTCCTAGAACCCAACTAAAACCTATCCTATTACAGGTTCGCCTAATTTGTTTCTGGTCCCTAGTCATCTATTAACGGGTAGAGCATCTCTAAAATCCTGTCTTGATACAGGATTTGTCCCAGGGAAGGCAGAGCTCATCCTTGTCCCAGGGAAGGCAGAGTTCATCCTTGTCCCAGGGAAGGCAGAGCTCATCCTTTGCCACGGAAAGGCAGAGGGAAACCTTGGCCCAGGGAAAGCAGAGGGTGAGGAAGAGTACTGCCGGGGAGTTGGCTGAGACCACTGCTGCAATCACCAGTACATTGAGGAGCAGAGATGTGACAGCGAAGGCCACTGAGAAGTTGCTCGGTTTGTGTGGACATGTAAGTCCTATCGCTCCATCAGCACACCTGGAAAATGTGATGATGAACATTTTAAACCAATCTCTGTGCTTATCTGAAGTCCAGTACTAATTAACTAATACAATGTCCAAAAATATTTCTTCACTCTTGCTTAATCATGTTAAATATATGTTACCACATAGGAAACAATAAAAGACACTTTATCAAATATTTTATTAGAGATGATCCTATACAATTTTGAGTTTGCGAGTGAAAATTAAAGTAAAATCCTGAACTCACATACAGTAAGGCTGACCAGAGGGAGTGAGCTGACATTGTCCTCCATCTCCACAGGCACTGACCATGTTGAAATACTCACAGCCTTGGGGTGACACTGGATAAAAATTAGTCATTGGGAAATTTAATAATTCTTGATACATTATTATATAATGGTCAATTCATACGAAATGGGGACAGGCAGCATTTTTTAACTGCAAGGTTTATTGAGTTTATATTTTATTCTTTTTGTTAATTTGTCATTCCCATCATTTCCAACTTTAGGGCCATACAAGTAGGGTTTATTAATCTTAGAAATTGTAATGTGTACAATGATACACTGTAGGTGAAATTGACGTCTTTCAAAACTAAAATGAATAAGATGAGAACATAGGCACTCAAAATAATGAATCTATGTACAAAGCTGTAATTCATAAAAGAGATCTGACCATTTACAGAGCGTTTTCATGGGACAATATAGAAGATATTTTTTATTTGCCACTTTTTGGCTACAAAAGAATGGGCTAAAATCAAAGGGTGCCAACATCAGTCTGTAAAAAAGTAATTAACTCACAATTGGTGTAATTGTGATATGCATGTTAAGCCAGTAATATTCATAAAAGAAAGACATAAAAAATTATGTGGCTACCCTTTAATTTCTCATGGTAGGAAAATTCTTTGAAAAGAAATAAATGTGGCTAAAATCTGCATGTGCCCACCTTGGGGTACAATGTATTCAAATATTCTGTTATTATTCATCTTTCAAACTCTTAGTGCCTATTGAGCAAAGTGTTATGGTGCTAGGTGGCGTCGTGGATGCTGGCAGAGGCCTAACATACAGTTCTATAACGATCCACCAACTGCGCACCAGTATGAGCGCCTTGAGCAGACATATCATATGTTGTAGGCCTAGCTAAATAAAGTCCACTCCTGAAATACACTGCAATGTGAACCTTGTCTTTTTATAACCGCTCTGGATATTAGCTTATAATAGCATTGATTTGGTATATAATAGTAATCACATAGTATATCAAATTAATGTGTTTAATTCATGACTTCAATTCTGAGAATATGAACAACATAATGTGGAAAATATTTGACAAAATGGTCAGAAAACTTTACCCTGACTTACCCTGACGTAAGCAGCCCCCCCCCCTCCAATGTAGCCCCCCACTCCCGCCATAGGCCACCATCCTAAGGTAGGCCCATGGTGGCAGCAAGTAGGCCCTATTATATTTGTTAGTCCTGGTAAGATACATATGATTCTCAGTGTGATGACTTCAAGATGGATAGACAAATGACTTAATATTTTCCAGCAGTTTTTGGGAATGAATAGGGTGTAGTTTTTCAATCTCACGCATTGCAGAACCTCTCAAAACTCATTAAATATGTCATCCAATATGTTGGGATGGGTATATTGGTAAAGGCAACTTCTTATTGGGTATAAATTACTCACAGTGTTAGGTGCAACGTAGGCCCCAAGAAAAATAAAGTTAAAATTCAAATTAATGCTGAGAGAGAAATAGAAATTTTCGGGTAAGATTCCCAGAGTACCCTATTTATCAATGCACAAAAGTTACCTGAATTTTGATAATTTTGAAAAAATGACTTCTGAAACAACCCATTAATTGGCCATATATTTAACATTTCAATTGTGATTACACAAATGGCAATTGTCTGCGTATCAACCAAGCTTGATGTTTAATGCTGGTGCTGGCGGGAAGGGGGTAATTGTTTTCTTATATTATCATCCAATGGAGCCCAAAAGCTTTATTTTACAAAAAACATGTTATAAATGACAGTAATATTTTTGGCCCCATTTTCGTTGTTTTTAAGAGCTCAATATAAAGATACAAAAATATGTGAGTATCTGATATATGTTAAATAAGAACTACCACAGGAACCTTATGAATGGTCACTCACTGCACATGGTCTTGGTGGCGGATGCAGTCCACATACTGGCCAGTGGTCAGTGTTATGTTGAACACATACTTAGGGTCACACACCAACTTGTAGCCCACTCCTGCAAACAAGATTGGGGCAAGGTTTAAGCACTAGAGAAAAGGTTACAATACTGTTATCATTCCATTGCAGACAGACAGCTGGAGGGCAAGTATCACATCACCAGTGGTCTTTTTTGGCCTCACCAATCTAGCGTGTTCATACCCAGCTAACAATTTTCCGTTGTATTCACGTTGTGGCGACGTTATTTTCTATTTTTTGGTCGGTTGTAATTGGTCAATTCTATTTTTTTGGCGTCCATAAGGTTTTTACAAGATATCCTCAGGGATATTGACTTTAGACATGATTTATACAGTTCATTAAATCCGCCATTGAAAATGCTACAATCCGAACCCTACTTTGGGGGGTCTAAAACAAATATTTACAATTCCAGCTCTGAAAAACCTCCTAAAATGGGCCATTTTTACAATGAGGCGCAAAAAAATGTGTGTTTCTCATGTGAAATGAACATAAAGAATGTATTATGTAGATCAAATTTGTAATAGTTCTGTAGCCAAAACACTTTTACATATTACATGATGTTTTTTGAGATTCTATTTGAATACTTTATATTCTTTTTTTAGAGGTATGTAATAGTCAACCCTAGGCATACCGTGCATATGCCTAGGCATTGTCTTCTCCATCTTATAAATATTATTAAGGTTGTTTAGGTAAATATGTATTCATATGATAGTACAACTACTCTAGTTTTGAGGGAAACCAGAAAAAAATATCAATGTACCACCATTTTCTGCCTATCAATGAAATAGTAAAGAGACATACCCTATAGTCAACTTTTCTGCATACCATGCGTATGCAATTAATATAGTCATATCTCAGCCAATAAACATATTTAACTTTAAACATGTATACATAAGCAGGGCCCTTATTCAAGGTAATAAACAAGGTATCTCAATGTTATGTTGGCAAAACACATTTAAAATGATTACCCATATGATTAGAAGGATGCCATGCGTATGCCTATACCGTGCGTATGCCATTACAAGATAATTGGAAAATATTAGACAATTGCATCTCACATATACATGAAAAAAGGGAGTGATTGATAAGACGTCCTTGCCGCTTTAAGTTAAGATAGTCAGAACTTCTATAACTGGTATATTTTTCTATCTAATGTCGCTCATTTAAAAAATAAACACCTTAATCTAATAGATATTATTATGAACATGACCCAGGGCAGTACAATATGTGATAGAACTAAGTTGTATAAAATAATCTGAAGGACCAAATTACATTTCATGACATCCACGACACTCATAAGTGCATACATGTACTGACTTTCTACTGCATGTTTCATAGGATGCATCCCTGCATGGGGAAGCATACACACGGCACATACTACGTAATGCCATAAATATCCAGTATTTGTAATACTTAAAACCAATTCTAATGCAATGAGTCAAACTTAAATGTTACTTGAAAATACCAAGTTTAAATCTGACTATTAATAGCTTCACACATGTTTCCAACCAAAATATATATCACATGCATATATGCATGATGATGCATACCGTGCGTATGCATAAAATGAAAGAGAAATTCCCATTGGAAATTCATATCTAGTTCTTGTATTTAATAGAAAATTATATCAGATAAAGGGGTAACGCTAAAATTGTGTTCCCTAGAATTTTATAGTATTATAAAAGAAACCCAATGATGTTTGAACTGTAAGGTATATCTTTTTCTCATCTGTTATACCATGCGTATGCCTTAGGCTAAGACCTTATAAAGTATTGAAAAACCTATAAATTTCTCCTCAACTGTTACAACATATGACAGACACTCTCAACTACAAAAATAGCGGAGCAATAATTATTCATCATTGATATTGTAAAGTTAATCGCAACTATGTAATACATACTAAAAATAGAATGATTTCCATAATGAAACACCATGGTTTCGAATCCTTAGATATCATCTAAAAATAATCTAATCAAATATCTTTCACTCTGAGACAATCAGATAAGTATATATGTATCGTATTATAAAAAAAATCAAGATATGAATAGATATATTTAGTAAAGTTGGCAAGAATTTGAATAAATCACATGGCATACGCACGGTATACTCACTGTGGGCTTCATTTGATCTGTGTCCTATATCTCAGCTAATATCCAGAGATAACCTTACCAATTTATGGATAAAAACGCTTCAGAACATCTAGTTTCATTGTATAACAAACATTTCTGAATCAGACCAATCTGAAAATTGACCGTTTTTCAGCCCCCTGGACGCCAAAAAAATAGAATTGACCAATTACGTAAATCTGTATGGAAGAAATAACGTGAATACAACGTAGAAATTGTTTTTTAAAAAAATTATTATTCTTTAATTTAAATTTTCTTTTGTTTAAAAAAATGAAAAAAATGTAAACAACGTAAACAACGTAAACAACGTACAACGTAAACAATCACAACATAGAAATTACGTAGTGTGTTAGCTGGGTAGAGCCAGTCAATACTATACCACCCTTGCCTATGAAGGGGAATTTGACCAGAACAGAAATAGACTTGAGAACAAAGCCTCAGGAGCTGTCAAAAAATACATATATCCAATTAATTCACTTTTCAAATCTCAAACTCTCTTTTCCAGTTTTAGGCCCTATGTTTCAGTATTGAAGTTATGGTGGGAAGCATGGTCATTAAATCATATTACTACATATTTGACTACATTTTTTTGTTCATATATTAAATAAACAGTATTTCTCACCATATTTTTGCAACATTCTAATTTGATATCCATAGCAACGTTGACATTATGCCTCAAAACATGGCCTGAAAACCCCCAAATCTGCCCCACTCCAAGTGGTCTATTTTCGTTAAACATGTCAACTTCAGACGGCTGCAATTTTTGCTTTATCGCGATGACATAATTATAGTTTTTCTTCCTTCTATGTCTAGCATATAGGCCTAACCTCCAATATATGTGTAGAAAATCTTTTGATATTGGAGTCAGTCGTTTTAGTTTTATTCAGTAAAACGTGAACAGATATAACATTTCCGTATGGAATTCCATGCTAAAGGACTTTCATATTTGACGACGCAACTTGCGTATTGAGCAGCCGTTCTTTGCTGTGCGTATCTAAGCAACTGCGTTGTCATAAGAAACGTGCCCTAGTGACAGGGCCAGCGTAGTTGGGCCACTGTTTTCCCGCGCGCTGAGCGTATGGATAGGGTTAAAGAATATTTCCCAGTCTGAGTCTTTCAGTATATCATTTAAGATTTTCTGGTCGAGAGCCTTTTTGTTTCTTGCCCAGAAGGTTCCAGTTTTTTGTTTATTCCTGTGTTTTTTCCTGGTTGCAAAAATGGGGAAGTGGTCTGAAATATCGAGCTCAATGAGCACTGCTGTTTTGATGATGTTTGAGTTTGAATAAATGTGGTCTATTATAGTTTTTGATTTAAGGGTTGATCTAGTGGGTTCTTTTATATATTGAGTTAACTGAAATTTGTTAATCAAGTCTCTGTAGTTCGAGGAGGCAGACGATTTGGCATTCTTTAGCATACTAATATCCACATTGAAATCTCCCAGCAGTATTATTTCTTTATCTTTATCTAATGAGTGTATGATATTTCCAAGAGTGTCAATGAAATTTTGTAATACGCCACTTGGGGGGCGGTAAATATTCAGTAAAATGATTTCTTTAGAGAATTTGTTTTTGATTTTTAATATTTGGGCTTCAATATCCTCATTTGAGGTATTTAGTTTCATGTAGCTGTCTGGGTCAGTGTTATGGTTTTTGTGTGCATAAATGTAAAGACCACCACTTCTTTTCTTTCTTTTTCTGTCTTGTCTGAATAAGTTATAGTTATCAATATTGATATGGTTATCATGGATATTACTATTTAGCCATGTTTCTGAAAGGCAGAGAAAATCAACTGACTCATCTGACATTAGTAATTGAATTTGTTCATGGTTAGGCTGTAGGCTTTGTACATTGCATGCAACAAAATTTACCCCCCTCAGGGCTCTGAGTTCTTTAAAATTTGACAAGCGGACATTTTTTCCCACCTCCTCTCCCATTTGCTAGCAGTAGAAAAGTGAGTGGGGTGGGTCTGCTGAATGTAGCAACAATAATAAGCAAATAACAAATAAAGATAGTAATAGTACAGATCTGAGATGGGTCTAGCACCAGAATAAAGATTATATCAGCACCGGATGTGGACTAGACAAATATACAGTGGTTTCTGATCTAATATATATACAATCTATATACGATCTATATACGAGACTTCACTGCAATCGATTCAAACCGATATCAGAATGGCAGTTTGGGCGGTGAATAAAAGTATTGATGTTGGTCTCAATAATAATGTGGTATGCACAAGTAGTGTGTAGTAGTGTCCGTGGATAACCAACATTGTTTGTGGCACCGACTACATTTTGTGAGGGGAAATTAATTCAGGCACACATATGTGGTCAGAATAAAATAGATATTCTATGCTTGATAAAATACAGGCCCATGTATCTCAAAATTAAATCTATGAAAATATAGTTTAAATTTTTCAGGAATGAATGAGCAGAATTAACACCCTCCCGCCAACTAATGTGGGTAAAAAATTATACAAACAGGTAGAACTACAGAGTTACCCGCCCACCAGCGGGTGAAGGAAGATCTTAGAGAGAGAGGGGACAGGGGATCGGGATCGGAAAAGAGAGAGAGAGAGAGAGACCTAAAAGACTGTGCGACATAAGTGAAGAAATAATATACCAAGAACCTGAGATTATAATTTCTTTCATGTTTTATATTTAAAAAAATGTTTGCAGGCAATTGAAAAAAACTCCCATTGCGATTTGTCTGAGTGACTCAAGCATATTATATTATTAAATAATGTGGTCTTGCTTAATATACTATAATTATTTTTTTTTAATAGTATTGTAGTGTCCGATCGACGGCCTTAAGCGACTATGAGACTTAATCTATCGAATAAAGACAACGACAACAACAGGATCTAATGGACCTCGCCAGCTTCTCTCTTTATATACTTCTGTTCCTCACCCGGGCTGCTCTCACGAGAACAACAACAATACAATACGTCATATCGAATAATCAATATATAGGTGTGCATACACAATGGGTGTATAAGGAAGGAATAATCAGTAAATATATGGAACAAGCAGTATCACACAGCAATAAAAAAGTTAAAATACAGACCACCGAAATACAACGACCTCTATCGGTCAAACCCACCACAACCGCGACCAGCGCGGCTACTCTAGACTTACTAGCGGGACTGGTACAACAGCCGCGTAGCCCCGGCTCTGGTTTAACAAATGTCAATCCAGAGCCGCGCACCACAATGCCCCTCCCCTTTTATTGTTAGGAGGGGACAACCGCTTTAGACCTTACATAAGAGTCTATACCATAAGGTTTACAAGTAAGTTTAACGCAAGCAACAATAGTAGGTAAATTTGACACTCAAACAATATAAAAATCATCACAGAGTAAAAATATGATAACACAGGAATCCATACCGGTTTGTAGAATACACGAACAACGCTGAAGTAAAAACACACAAGGAATTCTATCGCAGTGTGAAGAAGTATCCACTCCAGTCCATAAGAAAGTTTTAGTCCGTATGTAAAAGTATTCACAGAGTTTCCAACCGCAAGGTATTGTCCGCAGGTTGGTAAACGTAGCACAAATGTCCGGTAACATCCTAGTTTAGTCTGTTTGAGGCACAAGTTGGTAGGTCTTGATAATAGTCTTTTGCTGGTGTTCGAGGTAAAATCCAACGTCCAAGTCCAAGCTGGTTACATTCCGACCAAGGTGACTGGTAGAAAGGTCATCCCGGGTCATGTCCATCAAGTCTGGTCATCTCAGCTGGGCTATCCACTACCGCATACGGCTCGAGTTCATCACATCTCAAGTATCAAAATGAACAACAAACCTCCAAGGCAGATTCCAAGGCGAAATTTTAAACCGTCGGGTAAGCATCATCAGGGTCTCCCTTCAGCAATTCCTCCTCATACGCAGGATCAATTTCCATGTTTCTATCTTCCTCATCAACACCCCGTTCCCAGGTATCGCTACCATGGGGAGAACCAGAAATATCCTGCTTCTCATTACCAACAGAGATAGTACCCGGGTCTGACTGCGATTCTACCACAACTTCCTTGGTCGGTGTGGGTTGGTCTTCCCCCGAACCAAAAGTCATAGCCCTAGCAATCATATCGCCAATTTTCCTCACCGGGGAGGAGAAAAGAGGAGTCACGGTTGACAGTTGAACTGACCCCTTCTCCCCAATACCCACGGGAGTCACACCAACAAATCCTGGCGGAGCAATGGGAGCGCCACTCGCATCCAAAATACCAGCGGCTGACTGACCATGAACACGAGCGGGAGAGCCCTGTATAGACGGGTTTCCCCCTAACTGCCGCTGCACTCCACCGAACTGGGTCAGAGGCGCAAAGCCCTGCATTAAATAAGGACTATATGAAGGCAAGGACAATTGAGACTGCTGCATATGCTGGCTTTGCTGTTGTTGCAAAGTTTGCTGCAACTGCCGTTCTTGCTGCAACTGTTGCTGTTGCAACTGCTGCTGCTGCAACTGCTGCTGTTGCAAATGCTGTTGTTGTTGCAGAGACTGTTGCAACATATGCTGTTGTAATGGCGATTGAGCAGGCAACTGTACAGTAGTCTGACTCCACCTGGCACCACAACGTTGCGGAGATACCAAATCAATTGATGGGTTCATCACTGACTTCCAAGTATCACCACAAGGTCCTTCCAAAATCTCCTTAACAATAATCGGCTTAACAGGAGTCACAGCCGGAGCAGCTGGCAATCTCTGCAAAGTCAATTTCTGTAGAGGTGGGTGAGATTGCACGACAACTCGCTGCGGCCGAGGCGACACTTTCAACACTCCCTCAGCAGGCGGTTGTGTCTGCCTTCTCTGTGGAGAAGCAGGCAAAGGCAACTTCGCCAGAGAAGCGGTATGTTGCTGCAACAAATCCGACATAATCTTTGCCAGATCCGATTTTCTCACCACATCAGAGTCAACCGCTTCCTCCTTCTTCTCCGTCTTTTTCCTTTTCATCTCCGGTTCACCAGACTCATAAGCAGAGAGCTGACACTTCAAATCTAGAATTGTTTCCCTAGAAAGATGGTCCTCCTGCTTATAATACTCCAACTGCCTGGTTAAATCAACGATCCTAGCCCGCATAGCCGGGATCTCTGCCGCAGCTGCTCTCACCTCGCTGATATCAATCATAGGGGTTAAAGCAACTTGTACGGCTAGCTTCACAGCATCTAAAGACCGAGTGACAGCTTGGTTGATACCAATTGAAGCATCGGACAAGGTTCTATCAATATCTGTGGCGGCAGAACACAAAGTCTCATCTGTAGGCAAATAAGGAAGCACAGAAGCTGAAGCAACCGGCCTAGCACTTTCCTGATTCGTATTCACCATATTGACAGGCAACTCTCCATGAGCAACCACCCGCCTATCAGTTGCTTCATCACCAGGAGCACCAGCAGCAGCCGCAGGCATATTCAATGCAGCCACGCTTGACGTATCCTTCGGGCGAGCACCAGTCAACATGGCAGCAATAGTCGCTTGAGAAGGGCCTTTAGCAGTCCAAGCATTCTTAGCAGGCAGAGGAGCATCAGCGAAATTTTTATTCACTGTCCTCCTAGCCTCAGTAGCACTATGCCGGGCCTCGGCTAGAGCTCGATGGCGGCCGATGGTCATAACACGATCAAGATCGTATCTGCCCATCCGCGCAAATCTCACACAGCCGAGGTTAGCCGCTTCCTGCTCCACCACTCTGTAGCTGGACGTCCACTCCCGCGATCTTTCAGGTCCATTTCTATGTCCACTAGGACCCTTCATCAAATGTTTAATCAAGTCTGATCGTCTGTCTAACCTTACTCCACACGAATGAGCATGTGGGCAAGTAAGGAGTTGCACAGCTGGGCAGTGCTCCTCACACAAATGTCGATAAAATCGTTCTTTGGTGCGATAGATTTTAATCCCACAAGGATTAATTTCCTCGCCCAAATAACGACACCAAGTGAATGGACACCTGTACCCTGGTTTCCATAGCAAGGGGGCGCCATTCAACTTATCCATTACCAATTCAATAATCTGCTTATGTCCATCAGCTTTCCCAGTACGAGATTTCAAGTAGTGAAATTTATCCTCGTACCGAGGCATTATTGGAGCTTCCGTCCAATAATCTCCCAACACTTCATCTTCATCATCCGATTCTGGAGCAGTGGTAACTCCATCATTCTTCTTGGGGACAATATTAGCCATATTGGTTGGAGTCAACTCAATTCCCTCAAGCCTATCTTTCAACCACCAACGAGCTTGGTTTCGCACGGGAATAGAGGGGTCAGTCATCTTCTTAGCCGCACCCTTCCAACCTGGCTTTGACAACGCCTTCACAACATCCTCTACCGTGTTTAGGCCGGGACCACCTGTGTGACTGGAACGCGCCTGATCACCACCATCCACGGAGGAGCCTCGCGAACTACTGCTCGCATTCCTCTGCCTATCACGGGTCTTGCGGGTGTCCTTAGGCGCACCCTTAGGAGAACTAAATTCCTTCTTCTTCAATTTCGATTTACCACTGTCAGATTTTGCACTATCTGACACGGCACCAGAGTCTTTATTCTTTTCGGTCTTCTCATCCAATTTCTTGTCTGTCTTAACATCCGATTTCTTGTCTGTCTTAGCATCCAATTTCTTGTCCTTCCTCTTAGGTTTAGGCAAAGAAGCGGCTGTGGTAGTTTCCTCACCATCACTATCACCCGCCTCGGCGGCTTTGGAAGCAGAAGCAGTAGCCTTGACATGCTTAACTTTCCTCCGCGACCTAAGCTTAGGAATTTGCCAATCAGCCACAGCCTTGCGCTCCTTCGCCTTCTCCAACTCCATTCTCTTTTTCTCAATCTTCTCATAATCTGCTTTTATCTCAGCCTCCATTTCTTCAGCCCAGCTTGCACTAGGCGGCTCCTCCAGCGAGACAGATTCAGCGACCACAGGCGCAGCGTCTTCGGCTGTGGGCTGACTCCCGCTAGCTGCTGCATCATCACCAACCACCGCCTCCTTCTTCTGATTATCGCCCGGAGGCGACTCAACGTCCATGGCCGACTCTTCCTTGTCAGACATCCTATCTGCTTGAGAACTCCAGATGGAGTTTCAAGGTTAGGGACACAGACAAAATACAAACTCTGCCAACCAACTCAACAACAACCTAGGAATACAATGATTTATCGGGGGGATAAGCCAAGCAAACCAAGTCACATACAACTGGATAGTGAAACACGTGTGTTGTGTTCACTGCCCGAGCGTACTCTGCAGACGGACGCTCTTGCCAGCTCTCGTGACCTAGTCTCGCGACACCTCCGCCAATCGGAGGACTTTCTTCCCTCTAAATATAGCATCATAAACCTGTTGCCGAGCCGTTCACGCCAGAGTACACACGGCCTGGATACCGCTGCCTGCCTGCTCACTATAGCAAGCATACATACAGTACCAGGGACCTGAACTCCCGAGCAAAGTCCATCACTCTTCCACTCGCAGTAACCAATATCATTAGAAAAGAAAATCAAGCAGTCTCTCTCTACTTTCCGTGGGGTGTATTGCTTCGGCCCAATCACATTTCCCAGTAGGTGTCAGGACAATGAGAGGCTACATGCCCTGCCAGTCGATTACATTTTCCAAATCAATTCAATTACTGAACCACGTACAGTAATTATGATGTTTTTTTTTTTATTAAACAACTCCCACACACGGAGTAACTTCACTCCCGCCATGCTCGTGTAAGACATTATTAAACCAGTACTTCTCGTTGTGTCATTTTTTTTCCCTTGCACCTTTCACCCAATTTTTTCACTCATAGCCTAATCGGTCAGGTGCTTGCCTATGACGCCTAGGCCGCTCCTCTAAGTAACCTGATCGCAACAAACCATCCATAGTCTTGGCTAGTGGTGAACCTTCTACCTTTTCCTCAGAATCTGAATCACTGGAACTCTCAGACACCACAGCCGCTGTGCCACCTTCCAGCTTCGTTCCCAGGCCCGGCGGCTGGTCAGACAACAAAGCTGGTTTATTGGGCGGACGGCCGCGCCTTTTCACATGTCTAACTATATTAGCTGCAGGTAACACGGCAGGAGCATGCCGCCCGGGTATGACACGACCTTGAGGAGTAATCTTCAAGTAGTCTTTACCCGCTACCTGCTGCTTCTGATACTCAGATGCTCTATGCAAGTTAGTAACCTGCACCGGAGTCCCATCTGCATCAAAAGCCAATTTTAGTAAATCTCCATTTCATCTGAGAACTCCCTCCTCAGTCCTGAGTTCATAGGTAGAACCCTGCACACGACGTATGACTTCAAAAGGACCATCCCATTTAGGGCCATATTTCTTCTGAGCCATAGGCGTCGCATACCTCCATACGACATCTCCAGATTTGAAAACCTTGGGTCTCGCCCGCCTATCAAAATATCGTTTCTGATAAACGGCTGAATGCCCCAAACGCTCCCTAACAAATCTATGTCCTTTCAGCAATAGCGTTTTAATCTCCTCCACAAAGACACTGCGACAAGGGAAATCAACGTCCCCAGTCAGAGTACCATATATAATGTCAGCCGGGACTGTTAATTCTGTACCGAATACCACCAAATTTGGCGTGCACATAGTACTCTTATGCACCGCTCCTCTATAAGCATGTGCAATACAGGGCACCAACAAATCCCAATTCAAATCCTCAAATTGTGTCAAACATGACAATTGCTCAACAAGAACACGATTCCAACGTTCTACCTGCCCATTTGCCTGGGGTCTATAGGGAAGGGACATCAACTGCTCTATGTCAAGCAAGAGTAATAACTCCTTTAAAAGAGCTGAACGAAATTCTGGCGCTCCATCAGTCTGGAGGGAGACCGGTGGGCCGTACCTTAGCACCCACTCAGTAAACAAGGCCATCGCACAGGTAGCGGCTGTGTGATCGGGAAGCGGGTAAGCCTCAGCCCATTTAGAAAAATAATCTGTGACAACCATCACACAACTATTTCCCCTAGGGGTTCTCCTAAATGGACCAATGATATCCAAAGCAATGCGGCTCCAGCGCACACCATGGATTTCCTTCTTCAACGGGGTTATACCTTTTCCACCCCTACTCTTACAAGAAGCGCAAACTTCACAGCCGCGTACCCAATCGGCGATATCCCTCTTCATCCGGGGCCAAACAAACTTTTGTCTTGCCGCCTGATAAGTTTTGAACTCGCCAAAGTGAGCTGCAAGCTTACTCCCGTGCAAAGTACGGAATAACTCCTTCCTCAGAGCTAGAGGTACCAGTACACGTGTATACACAACTCCGTTGTCGCTTTCCCAATCCATACACAGCAATTCTTTTTCCACTTTTAAAAATTCTATTTTACTCACATAGTAACAGAACTCTCCCCCCTCAGCCAACAAAGCTTTATTGTCTGGCTTCTGAGTAAGGCCCTGTACTATTGATTTGATTCTGGTGAGAACATCATCTTCTTCTTGCGCCACCTTCAGCCGATCACCCGCCAATGTTGAAAATATATGGTAGTCCACAGTCATTGTAGCTACTACGGCGTCATGTGCACCACAATCCAGACAATCTTCTCTGGGACATCTTCTCACCGGCAGCCGCGAAAGCGCGTCCGCATTTATGTGTTTGCGGCCCGGCCTATGAACAATCTGATCTTCCCGCAATCCATAATGCTGCAAAGTGGTTAACCACCTTGCTAGCATACCAGAAGGGTCTCTAAAGTTCATTAACCAGCGCAACGAAGCATGATCAGTTCTCAACATAAAGTCATGTTGCCCTATTATATAATGTTGAAACTTAGATAAATAAGTCAAAACAGCTAGCAACTCTCTTTTTGTAGCACAGTAATTCTGTTGGGCCTTAGTCAACGTATTACTGGCATAACTCAAAACCACCTCTCTCGAATTCTGCATCTGGGAGAGGACTCCAGACATACCGAATCCACTCGCGTCAGTATCCAGAATGATAGTTCCAGACGGCTGTGGGTAGCCTAATACAGGAGGAGATGTCAATAAATCTTTCAGGTCTGCAAAGGCCTTATGACAATTATCATCAAAGGTCACACGCCGATTATTCTTCAGCTCCGCGCCGGCTACCAATGCTTGAATAGGAGCGGCAACCTCTGAGAAATTGGGCATAAATTCTCTATAATATGAAGCGAAACCCAGAAACTGACGGACCTGCTTAATAGTAGTCGGAACCGGCCAAGAATGGACTTTCTCCAACTTATCCGGATCCGCGCGGACTCCATCTTGCGAAACAATTCTCCCCAAATACTTCACATTCAGTTTGAAAAATTCACATTTCTTCGGTTTAAGCTTCAACCCATAATCGGCTAGTCTCTGCAAGACTTTTTCCGTATTTAACAATGCTTCATCAAAACTGGAGCCAAAGATGATTACATCGTCCAAATAAACAAGACAGCATTTCCACCTCAATCCAGCCAACATTTGTTCCATCATACGCTCAAATGTGGCAGGCGCATTGCATAGTCCAAAACTCATAACCTTGAATTGGAACAGGCCCATAGTCGAGACAAAAGCCGTTTTCTCCTTACTAGCTTCGTCCATGGCAATTTGCCAGTAACCGCTCTCTAAATCCAAAGTTATAAACCATAAGTTACCACCCAATGCCTCAATGCTTTCATCTATTCTAGGGAGAGGGAAAGAATCCTTCTTTGTGACCGCATTGACTGGACGATAGTCAACACAAAACCTGTCAGTGCCGTCACTTTTCTTCACAATCACAACCGCAGATCCCCAGGGGCTATTACTAGGTTCTATAACACCTTTATCGAGCATGTCTTGAATCTGTTTCTCAGCAGCTTCTCGACGCGCGCGCGGCAGGCGTCTATACACACTTTTAATTGGCACAGCATCACCTGTGTCAACCACATGACGCACTTTGTTAGTGTGTCCCAGTGTTTCACCCGGCAACCTGAAGCAATGTTTATACTGCCAAAGCAGATTCCTTAGTCTAATTATGTCCTCCGCCTTAGACAAATCAGACCCTCTTACCAATTTCGCTAGTGGGCATTCATCCACTGGCGGCATTGGAACCTCCGGTTCCAACATCTCCACATCAACAATAGGAGAATTATCATTCAAGAAATCTTCTCCCCTTGCTGTCTGCAGTTCGATCAGTACGGGAGAGCTAGTGGGATTGCATACAGACAGCGTGCAATTATATCGGTCGCCAGCAACCAATAAACTCCCTGCAACATAACATCCCAACTCCGCCTCATCTGGTTCAAAGAACATGTCCTCATTCGGGGACATTGGGCCAATGCCACTACAAATAGTGGAGAAAGCGTCTATGAAAATACTCTCACAGTTGCTCCTTGTCATAGGCCCACTTTGCAATGCCCTGCACATTACCGATTGTTCACCTGCCTCGAGAGTGAATAAACCAGACCAGTCGGAATTACATTTATGGAGATAGATAAAATCCATCCCCAAGATACCAGCTTCTGCTCCAACCAAACCACTTACCACCAGGCAGTTGAGGGCATACCAAGCACCTCCCAACCCCAGCGCGAGTCGCACACACCCATGCGTCTTTAGATTATGACCAGTCCCAGCATAGCACGTCACTCCACATGGCATCAATGACGGCCTGACTGAGAGTTCATCATATACATGCCTTTTTACCAGCGTGCATTGTGCCCCCCAGTCAATAAGGAATTGACCAGTTACATTCACTAAAGTCACATCCGCATACATGCGCTCAGCCACAAGCGGACGATTGCGGTCTGAAACACAAATCTCAAAATCACGCAAGTCACACACCATCACTTTACTCACCACCCGGGCATCTTCCCCCCATTCAACTTTTAGAATTTGCCCAGGCATGCATACATACTCAGGATCTCCTTCATTCACTACCATCACTGAGCATGTGGCGCGCCCAATTGCGCCAATGCCGCTGCCCTCGTGCACTTCACCTCCAAGATCACCTTCTCCATGGGCGTCCCCAGGCTGATCTAGGGGCACAAGAACATCGGATCCAATTGGTTTACTAGCCCGATTTATCGACAATGCGGTGTGTATGCTGTTTGTCGCGATCTCCTGTTCACCGCCTAAGAAGATCCGACCTTGTTTAACAGCAGAGCCAACTGTTCCTTAATTGCCGCAGCCTGAGCTGTAAAGTCATCAAAAGACTTAACATGTGTTTTTTGTTTAACACAATCCGCCCACATGTGTCCTTCCTGCTGACAATAGTAGCATTTCCGAGGCATACCAGGTCTTCTCCTATAATTTCCTTCAGAAGAACCCTTTCTACCCCCCTCACCCGACTCGGCAGGTGGTGGTGGTGGTAAAGCCTCCAGTTGCGGTTTTGGCCTTTTCTGCCACGCCCGAAAAGCTTGAAACTCTGCCATTTCTCTATCATCCCACTCTCGCTCCGATTTGGTCACAGTAGTTACCGTTGACACACCCGCCTCGCTTTTAATCGAGTGTAAATGCGAAGACGTGTGTGAAACTCCACTGGTTCCAAATACATCCCTATATCTAGTAGCGGCTGCCGCAGCCGAAACTATATCGGTCGGCTCCTGCATTGCAACATATTGCGACATGCCTTTATCCACCAGCCCATCAAGAAATGTTTTCACCGCCATATCATGCAACGTGCCATCCCATTCACCGAAAGCATGTACTGCCTTCAAACTTAAGTTCTGGCTGAAAGCAGCCGGACTCTGCCCAGGATCTTGCCTGCATTCGAAAAATTCCCGCTTTCGCGTCTTATCAGACTTTTCAGCCTGATAATCATATTCGAGCATCTGTAGCAGCTGATCGACTGAAAAATCATCCGGCTCCAGCATCATAGCTTGCGGCAGCTGTTTACCTACTCCGGTTAGCAGTTGTATTTTATAAGTCTCATCATCCCAATTATTTGAACGTGCTATCATTACTGTGCGTCTTTGATAGTCACGCCAATCCTCCCGACCATCCCATTCAGGGAAGTTCACAGTTCTAGGGTTGCGAATTGGCTTAGTTGGTTTGAACTTAGGCATGCCAAATGCAGGCCCCTTACCTTCAGGTAAGTAACCCGCAGCTGGATCTATTGACCGCCTAACTCCACTCATATTGGCCGGCAATGATCGCCTTACTGCGCCCATAATTCCATAACCGACTGGACTAGGACTAGAAGGGCGCAAACCACGCGCAGCTTCTAAAGCACTCCTCCTGTCACCTTTAAACGCCCGCCCGCCAGTTGGTGCGTCCGGCATGACCGACGTACAATGTGGTGGATATGATGCTACATTATCTGGACTTCCTTTCCTTTGATCAAAGTCAGGTAAATCATTCATGATTCGGGTGTATGATTCATTAGTTATACCACCCGGATTCTCATAAATAGGAGTGCTAACCTTTTCCACCTCGTCAGCAAAAGCAATACCCCTAGCCCTGTGCTGTGGGACTTGAAAGTCAAAGCGGCTATTCAATTCTTCCAAATTCACTCTCATACGCTCATTATTCTTACGTTCCCAAGCGCGCTTAGCCTCTAGTGAAGTCAATTTCTCACTTTGATCTTTCACTACAGATCTTAAACGAGCTTGTTCCTGTCTAGCCAAATTCAATTCCGATTCAGTATAAGCCGCTTTCTCCAGGGCCTCTTTCCCCTTCCTTGCAGACTCTAATACTGAATCATTCATCAAATTCAAAGTACTCACTTGCGTAGAGATGAGTTTATCCATCCTATCATAGGTCATGCGCCTATTCCTAGTACGGTCCTGAGTCCATTCGGATTGCAACTGACCAATATCCGCATGAACCACTGGAGTCATGGGAGGCAATTTACCATGCAAAAACTCATCCTCATCCGAGCCAATATCCACAATCTCCGGTTTTTTCTTCAACGCACTACGAGGAAGCTTTGACAACTTCCTTCTCATGGTCACTTTCAAATCGGGCGGTTGTACATGTTCATCGCCGCTACTTGAATTAGCTTCTATGCTCGCTTTCACCCGCACATTAGCATTAACATGGGGTTCCAGCGATCGATCGAAATTCAGTTTTGACTGGGCCAACTGATTTTCCAAGTCCTGTATAGTCTGATTCGTTTGCTGCAGAAATTCATCCACAGCCATCAGGTCATCCGGTGCTCCAGTGGAGAGCCGGACATCTTTCCCCTTGTCACCCATCGGCACTCCTCGTTAGAGGCTACCGACGGCTGACACAGGTCTCACCCGTTAGCGAGCAAAAATCCAAAAATGGTCACGGCACCAAATTGTAGTGTCCGATCGACGGCCTTAAGCGACTATGAGACTTAATCTATCGAATAAAGACAACGACAACAACAGGATCTAATGGACCTCGCCAGCTTCTCTCTTTATATACTTCTGTTCCTCACCCGGGCTGCTCTCACGAGAACAACAACAATACAATACGTCATATCGAATAATCAATATATAGGTGTGCATACACAATGGGTGTATAAGGAAGGAATAATCAGTAAATATATTGAACAAGCAGTATCACACAGCAATAAAAAAGTTAAAATACAGACCACCGAAATACAACGACCTCTATCGGTCAAACCCACCACAACCGCGACCAGCGCGGCTACTCTAGACTTACTAGCGGGACTGGTACAACAGCCGCGTAGCCCCGGCTCTGGTTTAACAAATGTCAATCCAGAGCCGCGCACCACAGTATACTATAAATGTTAGATATATCAAAGTCAAAATATAATTTCTGTTCTGAATAGTAAGCAAATGATGCCTAGGCAACGCCTAAATCTTATTAAAGGTTATCCGTTTTGTTAATACTTGACTTATATCGTAATTTTAAAAGAAACATCATAATTATCTTTATGTAGAAGTTCTATTCCCAAAATTGAACGTTATGAAAGTTTAGTACTAATAATCGATTCTTATGTAAAAAGGCAAAGTTATAGATTTTTTCTGATTTTTTCAAATTCTTCATTTGACAAGACAGTAAATAAAAATAGCTTCATTAAAATTGGACATGTTGGATATCACTTTAACCCTTATGCATCCATCCAACCCAGCTGCTTTCCTGCGTCAACTCCACTTATTATCGCTCACCGCCAGCCATTTATCTTGGGTCATTTGACCTTTTATTACACTTGTAAGCAGTTATATATATATAGTTTGGCGCCCTATTCCTTAACAGGAAAGGGGGAAGGGGCAACCATTAAGTCTCATCCACCATCGCCTCTGTCGGTAGACTGTAGGCTGAGACAGGAGGAGGAAGACAGGAGTAACTATCATCCCAATCTGTTCTTTTATGAGGGTGTTGACTGATTAACAGGAACTAATGGCCATTCCGTCTTCCACACCTCGACATCAGAGAGAAAACACCGTTGTTTAATTAACCTGTCATAAACTATAGAAAGGTGCAGTTTGCTGATATGAACTGCACACGCGATCAGTTCGGGCTTCCATGGTTACACATGACAAAAAGATGCAATCTGGTTGGCGCAGCATAGGCCTGACCCACCATGTACAAATGAAGTTGTCTCAAGCCGTGTAATTTAGGCCTACAAATTGTGTTGAATCGAGCCTCCTCAAGCTAAACTTTAGGCTAAACAAATTAAATCTACTTTTTAACATTCAAATACAGTTATAATAAATAGCAAATGGCACTCTGTTTGGATTCAAACTGATCTCGACAAGATCCCAAAACGGGACTCAGCCCTTTGGGGTTCAGCCCATTTCTGATGTAATGTGTCTAAGTCAGTTTGAACCCTCCATCATGCCATTTGCTGTAAAAAAAAATCTTGTATAAACATAAACAGCAGCAGAATATTGATGAATTTAGCCCTATAAATCATAATAAGTACATTTCTTTTTCTTGTAATAAAGAATGCAGCTTTAAGTAATATATCTCATAAATAGGACCTTACTTGAAATAGGAGGACTCAATAATTATTATGATGAAGTGACATTTTTTTTATTTTAAGGTCAAAATAGACAGGAAGAATTTCATGTTTCATTCCTACAAAGTTAATACAGAACGTCAACCGATTTCAAAATCAATGTTTTTATTTTCAAATGGTGTACAATTATAAAAAGTGCAGTGTCCTAAAGCATTGTTATATGCCATAAAGCAGTATCATATTTGCATTATTGAGACAATTTGTGCTTCTTATGTTATGATGGTCATATCTAAGTATTATGAGTTAACATTCTGAAAGTTTTATATCAGAATGAAAGCTACACTGGAAATACATGAACCTTCTATATTGAATAATCCCTCTGGCCTCAAACTGCAAAGTGCCATTATAATGCAATTAAGACCACAAAAGGTCATTAAATTCCCATTAGAACGTCCTAGGCCAGGAAACCGATTAGCGAAGTAGGCGTCTAATCACTGACCATTCTTATCTGATCTGAGGGTTTGGACCTAGACTGGACACATGAAAAACATTCATATAACACTAACTATAACAAAGGATATTCTTTAATGCCCACTTTATCAACTGTATTCCAATAATGGGTCTTGGAAAAGCCCAGGATTTGGGCAAATAAATTCAAGGGTTAGAAAATTAACATATAGGCTAAGTCGAAGGGCCTAAAATACCATCAAATGGCCTTGAATCCTGTTGGAATCTTTTAAATGGCCTTTATATGTTCGGAGATTCTTAGTTTCCTACAGAGGGAATTTACTTGGATGCTCTTAAAATGAATCCTAGAATGGTGAGTGGGCCTAACTACAGCTGTACTTAAGCAAAGTTCAGAACCAAAACCATTTTAAGTTGAACAAATAATTTCTGATAAAGTATTCACACAGAACGAAAATTCCTTTTGGGTGATTTTAAGATTATTTCGAACTTTCATCATGGTCGATTTTATGTTGGACATATTAAGTAAGTGGCATCTCTGAATATCTAAAGCACTGCAGAAAAAAAGCTGAGCAATTAGTTGTAATATAATGCTCTTTAAAATAAAATTTGAAAGTGCGCCCCCTCCTTTTGAAAATCCTAGATCCACCCCTGCTGAATGTCTGGTGTACCAGTTTCCTCTTGATATAACTGTAATGTTGTTGTAAGCCTTTAGATTAAGTGCTTAATCATGACACACCTTTACAAACAAACATACCCTCCCCCCACCCCCCACCCCCACCCCACTCGCCCTACCTAGAAAACCTACCTCACCCAAAAAGAAATTGGACCTTAAGCTTGCCTGATTATTTTTTGGTGACTATTTTGCCAGAAAAAGCTGATAAAAACCTCATAAAAGCATAAAAGCATACTAACCAGAAAACCCTTAAAAGGTATATTTCTCTCATTTAAAACACCTACTGATATGGAATAATGAAAGCTAGTTTCCTAAAAGAAAAAAATTAAAAAATAAAGTTATCCCCCCTAAACTCTGAGATATATTCATGAATAAGAAACACACCTATTTTTTTCATTAACCCATTCAGGGCGGGAGAATGCCTCAAGGCATTCATTACAAGTTGGCCTAGGGGGCGGGTGAATGCCTCAAGGCATTCAATGCAAGTTGGCCTTGGGGGCGGGTGAATGCCTCAAGGCATTCATTTTTTATATAAATTGAAGGGGGCATAACTTAATGAAAAATGAACAGATTTTGCTGAAATTTAAAATATATGTATACAAACACATTAGAAATATTTTTATAGGCATGTTGTCATGGAGACAATAATGATGACGTCATAACTAACATATGTAAATGCTGGAAAGTGAATTTTGAGCAAGGTTGCTACCATATTGCACCCAATTGGCACCCATTATTTCAATTATTGAAGACCAAATTCTAGAAATTATGGAAAAATATTATCAATAGCTGTTTACATCTATTAAACGATGTACATATGATATATATTATCTGAAGAAAATATTCTTAAAGTATTTTTAAACCCGAATCCTCATGTTAGACACCCGTCCTGAAGCCCAAAAAGGGGGGAAAGGGCCCCCGTCAGCCAGGCAAAATATGTGTAAACTGCCCCCGCCTTGAATGGGTTAATATATGATGTGCTACAGAAACATGAGTCATAAGTCGCAAAATTGATATTGTTCGAAATGGTTTATTCGCAGGATCTTTTTTGTAGAAATGTTCTTATGTTTGGGGTATCTAGCCCTTTAAGTCCTATGAATATATCCTCAGTTGCATTTCTAAGGTCATACTATGGAGTACATTTAGGCACTTTACTAGTAATTGTCCGCCCAGAAATATTATAACTTTTTTTTTCTTTTTTTCAAACATAGAAAAGATCAATCGGTTTTGAGATGACCAATATGTTAGTTGGAATCCACTTTTCAATATGATGCTATCTCATAATCCTTTTATATTTTTTTTCTACTCATGACTAATGTTTCTGTCCCACATCACATACATAATGATTATGATCATCATGTTTAATGTCTTTTAAATCTGATCATATCAAACATGTTTGCAATTTGAGGACATTTTGTTGACAATGTATGAATCCTGTCCAGGCTAATGGCTTTAAAAACAAGCAGGTATCTAGTGACCTCTTCCATTTGGTCCTCTCCCTTCCCTCCTCGTGCTCCCTTTCCTTTTTCTCTTGGTCCTTCCTTTTCTCCTGGTCCTTCCTCTACCGATTGCCATTCTTATCCTCTATCCTCTCTTGAACAAGAGAATCTTGGACACTGAAACATTATTTGAAGGATGAAATATGTAATGCAGATGTAAACTATGAAAATGAAGTAAAAAAAGTAAAAAAAAGATCATTAACAGGTGAAAAAGAAAAAGCAAAATGCTGGTCTGGAAGTATTTAAATCAGTAATGTATTAGAAAAAAGCTTAAATCTTATTAGATTTAAGCTCTTTGTTACACTGTCAGCTACGGCTAGTAAACCTGATTTCAAAATAGTTGAATTCGTAGATGCATCTATATCTTTTATAATCTTTCTCGCCTCAATTGGTGAGAGCTCACAAAACCTAAAGACAGGCCCTGCTGTCTGTTTTTCTGAAAGAGATTCAGTTTGGGGGTTTTCTTCCCGTCGTACATTGGCTTTTTGGTCAGGCTATGGAATATTAATATTGCATATTAAATATGCAATCCGTTAAATCCGTTAAATCATTAAATTTTAATGAGGGTTCGCTTGGGTATAAAACAGTAGCCCACCTCTTTGTAGAGAGACGCTGGGACTACTGCGCGCTAACAACATCTACTGGGCCGAGATTAAGCGAGCGAGGATGCAGAGAATAAAGGATTACATAGCGTCACTACCTGGCTTGGTTGTTACTTAGCACGTTGCGCGCTGGCCTAACAGGGTTCACTGGACACCGGGGTGGAGAGAGAAAGGGGACCAGAGGCATATTGGGGCTGGCTATGGCTTCTGCATTATCGGACGCTACCACATCCAGAGAAGCGATAGTGCACCCCGTATTAATTTATATCGATCCGGAGAGAGTAATTAGCCCCCCTGATCCGAGTTTCCCTGATAACGCGACTGATGCTTTCAATGCCTATAAAAATGATAAATTGTGGTATTTTTTGTTTACATTATGAGTAGGTGGAAGTAAAGACAGAGGTGAATAAGGTATGAAAGGGTTGTGCACTTAAATGGTCGAGCATATCTACCTTGAGCTATTCTCTGCCATTTTATAATTATGTGATGAATGAAAAGAGGAGAATCTCCAAGCACCATATTGAGTTGATATTAGCTGTAGTCATTTATACTCACTTCAGCTGGGCCGTTGTTCTGCAATGATAATTGTAGAGATATCAACATAAAGCATAACTTAAAAGAACATGATAACAATATAGTTGAACAATAAAAGCAGAAGTTCTCTTCTACCAACACTATGTTGCATTAATCTTGTACCTCTAACAGTAACTATGTCAAGGTAATTATGTCAAGGTAAGCATGCTCATTTGAGAAGTTCACCACCATTTTGTCAACTGTATACCTATAACAGCAAATAAAGAATCATCTTATCTTATCTTATAGTGCAGCCCTGGTAGTATGTGCAAGATAGGAATGTATAATAGTTAAACTTACTGTGCAGATACCCTGGATACAGCTGAGCTAAAATGATGAAATGGTTTATCAAATGAAATTAATGTATTTCCTGGTGGTTTATTTAAGAATTCTTTTCAAGACATTGGAAATACCAGGGAGACATTATGACTAGCTGGTTTTTGTGAAAGTAGCTCCATACTTCATTGTAATACAATTTACTCCACGGTGAAGTGTGTATCACATAACATTTGTATGTAGAGATGTGTGGTACATAGCGTGTGGTACATTTTTTTTGTACCACATGGGTGGGGCCTACAGGCACGGCAGAACAAATAAAATATTGGGGAGGGCAACTTTTTTTTGGTGGGGGTGGGGGAGGCGTGCGGGGGGATAGAGGATGAATTTGCATTAACCTCCAATAGTGTAATTGAATCGAAATATGTCACACAAACCTAATACTATCAGGGAACGGGGCACACTAATAATATGTCTATAGTACCATACTACTGAATAAATCTTTAAATTTTATACTACCATACTACTGAATAAATTTTTAAATTTTAATGTTATATACTACTTACCCCAGCTCATAAGGCGTGGAGTCTGGGGCCCCAGAAGCCAGTGGTTACCCCCCCTAGACTTGGGACACATTTTAAGCATTTTTTTGGTGTTAAAATCTATCCTCATTTTAGTTTCATGAGTTTTTTTCTTACATATATTTTGGTGAGATGCTTTTAGCCAAATGAACAAAATTTAAAACAAATCTGGGGACTACCATCTGTCATCTTCAATTGTGCATTATTAAACATTTTAAAAAATATTCTATACGATGTAGGATATGAATTTGGTGATAAATCAGTTTAAATCGTTACAATGTTATGCTGCTAATTTGATACAACACATGTTAAACTTGAATAAGTAATGCAGCTTGGACGCTGGCTTTGAAATACTGGATAGTTCGTGTGAGTTATAATATCATTAATCAATTGAGCCCAGGGGGCACCTTTTTTTGTGCAGACTCTGAACTACAATAATGTAGGTGGGGGGAGTCATGAAATTTTGCACAAACTTTCAAGGAGGGACCAAGAAACTTCGTACAAGATTTTAAGGGAGTCATACAATTTTACACAAGAATTTTTTGCAAATTCTTCCCTCCAGTGGTTAATCATACTTAAATGAACTTACTACTTACATAAATGAAATTCTATAGACCCGGTGTTTTTTATTTGTGAAAAATAAATGGCTAGGCAGCATCAACAGTTCCTCTTATAGATTAAACTTTGCCAATTGATATCAAATTTAGAGTATTCACAGCAGCAAACCAAAATATAATTTCATAATATTCTGGATCATCCATAAAAATAACCAGATTAGTTCTCACCCATTTTGTTATATCTCATTGTGTCATATGTATCCTTATACTAGATTGCTAAATTCTCATTTGAGAGGTGAGGGGAAGAGTGAGGGAGATGGAAATAGACAGTGAGAGGAGAGAACGATATATCATAGGAAAGGAAGGAGGGTGAGAGGGAGAGGGAGGGACAGATAGGCATTGAGAAAGAAGATGGCTATACAGAAATGAAGTTCAGTCCGAGTCATCCAGAGCAATTATGTTTTACTGATTCTCTTATAGTTTTTACATGAGTAATGTTTTAACTTTCTGAACTTATTATTTATGATTTATGATTAGTATTACCACTTACCACTTACCACCATAAGGTTGCATAAGTGTATATGGCCAATTCCACCAATTTGACAACATTTGGCCCCCAACCATGGAAAGTGATTAAATGGGCTTAATGCAAATAAATTACCATTAATTGGTCGAATCCTATGAAAGTGGTGCACTTTGGGGAAATTTTGATACCCGAGAATCGTTTTTATTTCTAGTCTATTCTATAGTTTATTCTCGAAGCTTCCATGGTCAAAATGATATTCACTAAATCCTAATATTGGCAAAGATATGAGGATTTAACTGAAAAAAACTATTTTATGCGTAATGCTACGAAACGACCACTTATATGGTTGTTAAACTTTAAATTAGTCATTAGATATATTGTGTCTAACGTTCTATTGTGTTTTGCATTGCAAACAAGTGGTTTGATGATATATATGGCATCTAAAGAAGCTTGTATTCATAAATTTTCATACCAGATTTTAATTTTTGAAAACAAATATAATATCTTGAATCGCTTTCACTCTGACTTCATGTGTTATCCTTGTTTTGTATTCTTTTATACATGTATTCTTTTCTTAAGCTGTAATTTAATCATAAATGTCAGAATGTATGCTTTCATTTAGTGCATTGTCTATTGAAAATGACCCAGTAGATTTGATGATAGGAATAAATGAAAAGTCGTTTCGTAGCATTACGCATGGGTTAATCATGTCTTTAGGATTTCTAATTCTACAGAATAAAGCTTGAAATGATCAAAATGGATTGCTGGAATACTTATTTATTGGATTATATTGATAATCGATGCTAAATTCTAACGCCTTCAGCGGGGGAAACCTTAAAAAAAGTTGGTCGTAAAAAATAAGTTGGTCGTAAAAAAAAAAGTTGGTCGTAAAAAAAAAGTTGGTTGTATAAAAAAGTAGTAAGCTAGGCTAGGCTAAATAGTTGGTAACTTACTTTTAAAATTTAGAAAATGTGTTGGGCAGCAGTGTCCATTTGAGCACCTGAGGCAAGTGAGGGGGGTGGTGGGCAGAGGGATGGTGTGGGAGGTGGGAGGGCCTTCTGCAGACCTATCATGGTTGGAGAAGCATCTAACTAACAGCCAATCAACTCCCTTGGCTAAACCTAGAAAGGCTGTCAATCAGCCTTCAATAACGTCTAGGTGTGAAATCTATGACTGATTGAATCAGTGAAGTGTGAAATATAGGACCTGATCGAAAGGATTAGATAAGGCATCCTTAAACACCTCACAGACAGCTAAAGAATATTATCAGATGTAGATCCAGTATCAGTGATTGGCACATTTCATAGTGTTTTCTCAGCTATAAATAGCTGAGAAAACAAAAATAGGGCCACATCAGACGTCTCATAGCTGGTCTGGGTCCATGCCATCCTTTACGCCAGACTAGCTACTTGTGTGGTCCTATCATAGTACCACCTTTACATAATACTTTCGTAATATATTTGTGAGCCATTAGGTATATCAATTGACTGTAGAAAGATAATTTAAACTACACACAATTCAAAATTATTATTTGGTCACATAACTGGGTTGAGACTATGAAAGCAATTTAATGGGGTTAGTTTCATGGGGTTAGTTGACATAAACTTGTATAAAAAATAAATATTGATAATTATATTTAGTTAGTGGCACATGTTTATACTCACGCGCCAAGGACGACAATCACCATGATCGATACACTGTAATGATGAACATAATCAATGTTACATGTTGTTGAGCAGTTCACCACCATTTTGTCAACTGTACACCTATAACAGCAAATACAGAATCATCTTATCTTATCTTATCTTATCTTATAAGGTGCAGCCCTGGTAATATGTGCAAGAAAGGAATGTATAATAGTTAAACTTACCTCAGACTTTGTGCAGACACCCCTGAGACAGTGGAGCTAAAATGATGAAATGGTTTATCAAATGTAGTTAACCTATTTCCTGGTGGTTGAATTAAGAATTCTTTTCAAGACATTGGAAATACCAGGGAGCCATTATGACTAGCTGGTTTTTGTGAAAGTAGCTCCATACTTCATTGTAATAGCATGCGATACACACATAATAAAGTCCTTTACATAATACTTTCATAATACATTTGTGAGCCATTAGGTATATCAATTGACTGTAAACAGATAATTGAAACTACACACAATTCAAAATTATTATTTGGTCACATAATTGGGTTGAGACTATGAAAGTAACTTAAATTGCATGGAGTTAGTTGACAACTTGTATCAAAAATAAATATTGATAATTATATTTAGGTAGTGGCACATGTTTATACTCACGGGCTCAGGACAATCGTTTACATCTCGACACTGTAATGATGAACATAGTGACATAATCAATGTTACCTGTTACAGAACCTCTGAAACTAGAAGTTAAGAACCCTACCGAAAATCATGCTGAATTGTCCCTCATCAAAATAAATATTAATAAATTAGAATATTCGGAATCACAATCATAATATACTTCATATTCAACATTAATCTACTTTTAAATGTTTCCTATATAAAAAGTGTTTTCTGACGCTCTAAGGCATTTTTTTATGTTTCATTGTCATCTGTTTAAGGAGAAATACACTCTAGTCGTGGACTAAACTGATTTGATAAAAGGTAAAAGATGTTAGAATCTACATCTGCAAGCACCATATTAAGCTGTGAAGCAAAATACTTACGTCTTTAAGGCAGCGTCCTTTTGTGCCACAGCCAGGGATAGCTGTACATGTTGTGTTGACTGGACATGGATGATCTACTACACAGCTGGTATCGCACTTATAAATTAGAAATAATCTTGTCTTAAGGTTGGATCTCACCAGTGAATCTTAAGTGCTAGCCTCTTCATCTATTGGACCATATACAGCCATTCTAAGTATACACTCATGGTATATATTTCTATATGATTTTGTAAATTATACTTTATCATGTCACAGAGAAATGAGTCTTAAGTCTCTGATACCTGTTGATGACCAAGTCAAATTATACATGTGTAGTAAATCGGAGGTTATATATTGCCCTCCGCGTCAAGAGTGTGTATAAATCAAATGTCCTTGACCTTCCCCGTGTCTCCGTAACGCTTCACTGAGCACGGAATGGGCTTTCGGATTTGTGTTAGCTACAAGAGAGATATGTTTTACCATTATCACCCATTTACAGGAATCTTATAGTCTATTTAACTACAGCAGAATGTGTATCGTGTATAACCATTTACTGTATTCCTGTACGACCTGTTCTTATGTATTGTATTCACTGATATTGTTTGCCTGGTGCAACACCTCTTTTATGATGTGAGGACAAGTATGACCTTGCTCCTGCTTGTAAGGTGTAGGCATTCACTCTAAGGCTTTGAGTGGATCAGTTCAGGCCTATGCTGGGTCTGAGCCGGGTCTGTTGAGACTTGCAGTCTGGTCGTGGGTGGCAATAAACCTAACGAAAGAGACATTTCCGTGTTGGTGTTCTTCCTTGCCTTCGTCGAGAGCCGTGTCCGCCGTAGTCGAACCTGGGTTGGAATTAGCCTCTAGTAATAAAGCACTTTACTATAGGGGCAATTCACTACAATTGGTGCTGTGACCAGTTCTTGACCTCACGAAGCTGACTTTGCAAGTTTTCCGTTGACCGTCCCATATTCCCGGAGGAATAGAAACTGCTACTAGCAGTGAGCCTGGCAGGCTTGATTGTCCCATATTTCTCTCGGAGAAATAGAGTGCCGTAGCAGAAAAATCCGTAGTAAGAAAATATTCCGCAATAACAATGGCGGAGGCGGATTTGATGGTGCCTAATGAGGTAGACCATACTCGAGAACCAGCACTAAATGGTGTCGCGGGAGCTGGAGAGCTTTCCTCGATAGCCATTGACAGTGAAAGAGATATGGGTTTACAACCTGGCGGACTGTTCGGACCACCACCTCCGATAGACATGTACGGAAGGGGGCCACCCCTAACCGGAATGTTTGGAAGAGGTACACCGTATCCAGACAGGGGAGGACGCTTGTCGCGTTCTCATGACGCTAGACCAATGTTTGGTGGTGCCTACCCTCCCCCAACTGATAGATTTGGAGGGAGAGCCTTTGCTAGGTGGAAAAATAACCCGGAGGAGATGTCTGAGGACGACCTCCGGCACTCCCTAGCAGGGGCAAGGAGGGACTGCGAACATGAACGGGCAAGGAGAGAGGACCTGAGTAATCAGATCCAACAACTTTCCGCTCTGAATAATGACCTGAGGGAGCGTATGAGAGTTATGGAAGTCGATACGCTGGCGGACCGTCAAGCTTATGAATTACAAATCCGTGAGCTTCGGGAAAACAGTGATCGAGCCAGACTCCATACAACGGAATTGGAGCATGATGTGTTAGGTATGCTACAGGATCTAGCAGCCAAGCAGACTCCGCTTAAGAATCCTGTGACATCCACCTTCGCGGATTCAAGAGTGAAGTATGCTCCAATGACAGATGATCCGTCCCGGGTCAAGATAGCAGAAGAAACGGACAAAAAGGTGACTTTTTCTAAAGGAACGATGGGGGCAACATCGTCTCCTAAGGAGAGCCACAGAGTGATTATAGAATCGGTGTCCGATGATACGGATGACGAACGGCCCGGAAGTGTAGTTGGTGCTTGTGGTAGCGAGGGACCTCCTTCTACTGGGGCGGAAGCCAACAAGGGAAGCAAGTCGAAAGGCAAGCATGTTCCCCCTTCCACGCTGTTCACGTCCAAAGTCAAAGGACATGATTCTGACAGTTCTGTAGAGGATCGAGCAGGGGAAACCCTTTCGAAACGCTCTCACAGGAAAGACCGATCACTGGTTGCTGGCCTCACGTATGACGGAGCCAGTGACTCAGAATCGGACTTTGAGTATGATTACTCTGAGGGTGAAGATAGTCACCATGATAAGATGCCTCAGCTGAAACCATGGGATGGTAAAAGCTCCTGGCGGATGTATTTGGCGGAGACCAAAGTTGTTGCCGAGGCATACAATTGGACTCCGAAACAGTTCCTTCGCCAGTTGAAGTGCGGAACTAGGAAGCAGTTGACAGAGTTGGGACCTTTGCCAAAGAAGACCTCTCTCAAGGAGTATGTGGCTCACATGGAAGCCAACTTCGGAGAGAAGTCTAAAGCTAAGATCCAGGCAGAGTTCTACAACTGTCGCCAGACCCCAGGACAAGCCGTGAGGCTGTTCGGGAATGAGGTAGCCAGGAGGGGCCGGAGAGCATTCGGATCCCTGGACAAGACACTGAGTGCTGTCTCCCTTCGCATTTACTTGCAGGGATTGACTAATCAGGAAATGGCAGTGTGGGTGCGTTTAAAACAACCCCATGATCTCCTACGTGCAATACATTGGTCGGAAGTGTGGGAAAGCTGTTATATGGATGCAGCAACCATAGCTACAGTCAATACAGCTACCGTTGCACCAGTAGCAACGACCCCACTCCGGAAAATAAAAGGGCGCGGAGGTCACACTGACGGAGCAGTAGTCCAGGTCACAGAAACCACGGAGGAAGTAGCGGGTCATTCCGAGACTGATCCCTCCGAGGTGATAGTGCAAGCTTTCCGAACCTTCTTGGAAAGCCAGAGAAAGGGTGGCAATTGGGCGTCGTGGAGAGATGGTGGTTCTCCTCAGGGGAGAAAGATGCACCATAAACCCAGACACTCAAATTGCTACTATTGCGGGCAAGAGGGTCACTTCATTGCTGACTGCCCGAAGAGAGCTGAGAAGGGAGTTGGGAACCAAGGGACAAGTACTGGCGGAAAGTCCAAGGTTCCGGAAAACTCCAGCGGGTCCGCATAAGAAGCGAGGCGGGACCCGAGGAATCTAAAGCGCTTCGTAGTACCACAATTCAATTGGAAACTGCGAATTGTGTGGATATTGGGAGTGAGGCTCTGGCTCCCGTAAGTACGGCAAGGGAAGGCATTGTAAGTCCTTCTAGCTGGAACGCGGATACTGACGTCTGGTTGCCTGGGGAGCGCACTCGCCCGGTGGGTCTGTGTGACCTTGTTGAGGGTAGTTCGGGAGACACCGATGTGCGGTGGGGTAAACCCGGACTCCAAGCAGTGATAGGGCAAGTGGTGATAGCGGAGGAAGGTCCCAACACCATAGCTCGTATCAGTCGGATATCCAGCAATGAGCAGCGAACCCTGAGAAATCACGATCCTGTGATCGGTGAGAGATGGTACGTGTCGGTATCTGTGAATGGGGACATCGGTGAATTTCTGTGGGACCCAGGTGCAACCACAAGCCTGATTACTAAGAAATTCTATGATTCCCTCCAACGCCCACCGTCGATGGCTCCATCCCGTCTGACGTGTGCGATGGGTAATGATTCTCGGATTACTGTACACGGATGTGCTGTGATTCCTGTGGCGATGGGAAGGCGGACGTATATGATCACTTGTCTGGTAGTATCGGGTTTGTCTGGACCCGAGGCCGGAATACTTGCCCGTGACTTCGATCACGTGCATCGATGTGATGTATACTGCTCAGGGAAACTAGCTTTGAATAACGGAGAGGACGCAGTACAAATGCACTACTGGCGTGGACCCCGTTCAAAGCAGCCGAGTCCCTCTGTGAAGTCGATTAAGGTGGAGGAGACAGAGGATGGATACCAGGTAACACTGAGGGAAGCGGTGATTATCCAACCTCATACGGTCACACTGGCCAAGATTGACATTCGCAGGGGCTCTGACGCATCAATAGGTTTGATGTTCGAGCCCGACCAGAGATTGCTGACTGAATTTGCCCTGGGAAGCCTTGATACGTATATATCGGCTGTCAGTCCGACTGCTGTGGTAGCTTTCAGCAATCCGTCCGACCAAACCCTTCGTCTTGATACAGATGTGGTGGTTGGAAAAGTAAGTGAGGTGACGCTGCAATCGTCCCCTCTTACTTGTCCGGAGGGGGTGGATCAAGAGATCAAGAAAGCAATCGTCAACTCAATACAGGTGGTAGAAATACCGTCTGTAGTAGATGATGAGCTGATTATGCCGGACACTCCCGTACCACCTAGTACGGAATGTCCGCTGAAGAAACTTGTTCGAGATACAGACTTGACGGATCCTAGTGAGAAGTCAAGGCTGTTTGGTCTCCTCGACGAGTTTAGGGGGTGCTTTTCTCTACCTGGAGACGGGTGGAAAGAAAAGCCCGGATGTACCCATGTGGTCCGTCACGTCATTGACACAGCGAATGCCCGCCCTATCAAACTTCCATATAGGCGGATTCCGGTGGCAAAGCGTGACGCAGCGGAAGCAGAGATCTGGAAGATGTACGAACAGGGACGCATTGAGCACTCTACTAGTCCGTGGGGAGCACCCATTGTGATGGTAGGAAAGAAAGATGGTACTCAGCGTTTCTGTGTCGATTATCGCCAGTTGAATTCCGTGACGGTGAAGGATAGCTTCCCACTCCCCAGAATTGATGTTGAGGCGCTAGGCGGAAACAAGTGGTTCTGCGCCCTCGACTTGGAAAGCGGATACTGGCAGATAGCCATGGATGAGGAAAGCAAAGCTAAAACAGCTTTTCTGTCCAGTGTGGGATTGTTTCAGTTTAAAGTAATGGCCTTTGGACTGTGCAATGCTCCGGCTACCTTCCAGCGAATGATGGATCGGATGCTAGACGACCTTAAATGGAAGTCTTGCCTAGTCTATCTGGATGATGTGGTGGTGTTCGGGAGAACGTTTGAACAATGTCTCCAGAACCTCCGACTCGTCCTGGAGAGAATCCGGGACTATGGATTGAAATTGAAACCCAAGAAATGTGAACTCTTCCGCCGAGAGGTGGAATACTTGGGCAGATTGGTCTCAGACAAGGGCATCCGCGCCGACCCTAGGAAGGTGCAGAAGGTCCAAGATTGGCCGAGACCAGTGAACGCAAAGGAGATCCGGCAGTTTATAGGATTCGCGTCCTATTATCGAGAATTTCAGCCGAAATTTGCCTCAACTGTCGCTCCCTTGCAAGCAATAGTAACCGCAGCTGGAAAATATAAGCGGTACGCTAGATCCATAGAATGGACTCCGGAATGTGAAGTTGCCTTCCGCGGAGTCAAGGAATTGCTAACTACAGCTCCAGTGTTGGGATATCCCCAGAAAGAAGGGAAGTTTATCCTTGATACGGATGCTAGTGGGTTTGGCATGGCGGGCGTCCTGTCCCAGATACAAGACGGAAAGGAGGTAGTACTTGGGTATGCAAGCAACAGCTTGGATAAATCCCAACGAAATTACTGTGCTACGAAGCGAGAGCTTCTAGCAGTACTCACCTATCTGAAGAAGTTCCGGCATTACCTGCTAGGGAACCGGAATTTCTGTGTGCGGACGGACCACGCATCCTTGCGGTGGTTGCTCAACTTCAAAGATCCAATGGACATGCTCGCACGTTGCCTAGCTCAACTGCAAGAGTATGGCCTGGATCAGGGCATGATTCTCCATAGGGCGGGGAAGAAACATCTAAATGCTGACGCGCTTTCTCGACTTCCAACGCGGAAGTGCGGACGCTTAGATTGTGAAGATTGTGGGGCTCATGAAGCAGTTGTCGCTGAGGCAACTGTGACAATGGCCTCACCGAACGAGATAGTCCAGAAGGCTCAGCAGGATGATCCGCTGATCCAGCGAGTTATCGATGTGGTGGAAGGTAGGAAACCGCCCCCGGACAAGCAGTCACTGTCAGGGGAGTCGGATGAATACTGTACCTACATCCATAACTTGGGGAGTTTGAAGATAAGAGAAGGTGTGTTGTGCTTGACTTGGGTTCGGCGACGCACTGGAAGAACGTACGTCAGTAAGGTTATTCCTACTGCTCTCCGTTCAGAAATATTCCGTGGAGTGCATGGACCTAAGACCATGGGTCATTTTGGGTTCTTCAAGACCTCCTGGGCTGTGAAGTTGAAATATTTCTGGCCTGGCATGAGGGGAGACCTGAAACGCTGGATTAGGGCCTGCCCGGAATGTAGTATGCGGAAGACGAGAGGTGGTGGCGGAATCACCCCTCTGAAGAAGGAATTGCATGGAGAACGATGGAGTCGAGTGGCTTTGGATATTATCGGTCCCTTTCACCCTACCCCTCGGGGAAACAACTATGTGATGGTTGTGGTGGACCACTTTTCGAAGTGGGCGGAGGCCTATCTGATGCCAGATCACACAGCAGAGCGATGTGCGGAAGTGCTCTTCCGGGAATGGATTTTGCGCTTCGGGTGCCCTGTGTCGTTACAAACGGACGGAGCCCCGGAATTCAGATCTACCCTGTTGAAGAGTCTGTTTGAGATGCTGGGAATCGAGAAATTGATCACCATGCCGTATAGACCGCAGTCTAATGGGCAGGCGGAAAGATTTAATCGGATCCTAGTGGAGCAGCTGTCTTGTCTGACGGATTACAGTTCCACGGACTGGGACATGCTGGCTCCGTGTATTGCTCATGCCTATCGGGCTAGCGTACACGCGAACACGCTGTGCACGCCGAATTCTATCGTATTCGGGACGGACTTGGTCACTCCGATGGACTTGATCTACGGAGTAGAGCCGGGTACCCTGGATTTTCCATGTCGTGTGGCGTTCGTTGAGAACCTAAGACATTGGATGAGGCTAGGGCATCAGTTTGTTCGGGATAATCTCGGAGTATCGGCAGTGCACCAGAAACGAGATTATGACCAGAAAGCAAACCCTAGACGCTTTGAAGTGGGTGCTGTTGTATACCGCTACAACCACCCTCAGGCTAGTAAGAAGATCGGTCCCAAGTGGGATGGGCCCTTCAAGGTGAAAAGATTCATAGGAGGCACAACCTATGAACTTGAGACAGTAAAGGGTATCGTGAGATGTCATGTAGATTATCTCAAACCTGCCTTTGACGAGAACGGACCTATTCAGGTGGTAAATCTAGATAGAACACCAGAATTCCGTGCTCTGAAAGAGGCTGGACGCGATGTCCTGAGGCTGGAAAGTGGCAAAGTCCTTCCGGGGAAGGAATGTCCTGAATTGAAAAAGAAAGATAAAGTCTCTGTATGTGTGAAACAAAGGGGAAGATGGAAGAAGCCGGAGGGGGTGAAAGATATCATTCCTCCTCCAGTGCTAGCCGCCCCCAGAGTTAGCACAGAAAAGAAAAAGAAGAAAGTTGGGAGACCTTGTAAAACGATGGGTAAAACCAGAGTAATACCAGTGCTTCCCAATAGAAAGAGAGGCCGACCTTGGAAGATTCCAGTTGACACTGTGGCTCCGCCAAAACCTAACTCTCCCAAAGTGAAGAGAGGTAGGCCGAGGGGAGCTAAAGGAAAGACTGGAGACGGAAGAGGGAAGGAAGGAGAACAGGACGTATCCCCTGGGAAAACTGTAACGAGAAAACGAGTGCGCCGTCCTCCAGATCGGTTACAGTTGGGAGTTTAGACCATGTTGTGTGTGCCAACACGGGGAATTATGATCTGATTCCCAGAGTAAACACAACGAGAAGTCGACTGGAAGTGTAAGACAGAAAAATACACTGAAGTCCCCGAACGACACATGTGAACTGGATGTTCCATGTGGCTGGGAGTAACCTTGATTCCAGGAATTAGTAGTTGCTAGAGCAACTGGAGCTGTACAGCCTGGCTTGGGTTAGGGCTGCGAAGCATAGAGAATCTAACTTCATGGTACTGTTTGCCCTGAATCTTGTCTGAAATGACTTGAAATTGCTATTTGACAGCGTTGCTACCTATGAAAATGAATGGAATTCAATTCCACTCTTGTCTCAGTGGAAAGAATAGCGGGTTGCGGTGGTAAAGACTCCGGTCTGAACCCCGTACGCCTATGCTAGACATGCAAAACCGGGTAACGTTATCCGGCAGGTAGTGGCGGGACACGGTGGCGCTGCGAGCGTACGGCGAGAGGGCGAACTAGCGTTGCAACAGGTGGTGCTAACGGAAGTGGCATCCGGTTGACACTGGTTCTCTCCGCCTCGTGGCTCACTTTGCTTCCGACCGCCAACCTGTAAGTACGCTTCTCTATCATGCACCTTATTCCACTGATCCTTGCTTGAATATTCTATGAGGTAGTATTTGATAGTTGAACTACTTGAGAAAGAATGCTTTTAAGACACTGTAGATGGTTGACGCGGAGTCGTACGTCTAGTATAAGACGAAAGTTTCGGTGTTTCTGTGTGTGGAGATAGATCACCGGCGCTACGACCCACGCCGCCATGTTGGATGCTGTAAGCGGTGTGACCACGCTAGTATTTCTATCGAGTATTACGCTGAATTGGTCCACCCTAGGGTTCCGGGAATACTGTTTTTAGTTACAAAACATTCTTGGGGATGGTACTACTCAGTTCACTGTCTCCCGGAGTGATTTTTAACGAAATATTGTGTACATAATGTTCTGGTTGCAATCGTCCCTGTGACTAAGCATGTAATGTTATGTTATAGGAACGAGAACTCAACGTGACCGCTGCCGTCTGAAGTGTATCCTGTGAATCCTGAGCTTTGAGAAAACTGACTGAAAATGAGTGAATCGGATACTCATGAGAAAGCTGCTAGTGTAGACTTGGGCGAGTCTGGTGGTTCCGACCACGAGCTCGACGTGGAGGCGGAATCCCAGTTGCTGGAAGAGACCGGTGACGGTCCCGGCCATGTAGCTGAGATGAAACCTCTGACGGAGAAAGATGTCCGTGATACCGGGAAAGGCTCCGTGGAGACACGGCAGTCCTCTCGCGGGAGACGGAAACAGGAGTCTCCAGCTAAGTCTACTAGCAAGACCCGGAAAGCGTCCAAGTCCCCAGCTACGGGTCGACAAGGCGCTGAACGTGGACGGGACACACTTCGGAAACTCGCTGAAGTCCGAGTAGTGGTCCAGCCCATGGAAGTGGAAGAGACTACCTCTACCACTAAGAAGTCTGATTCGAAGGAGAGTGATACCCAGAGCAAGGAGAGTGTTACCCCTTCGAGCCAGAAAGGAAAGAGGAAAGTGGTGAAATCCCACAGACGTCGTTCCGTGTGGAGGGACAGCCAGTTCCGGAGTCTTCCGCGTGGTACTGACATCCGTTCCACGTTTGACACCGGAGTAGGGGTGGTGAACGTGAACCCTGATATGGATATCCCCGGCGCCATGGCTACCATGGCCGAGGAGAGTGAAGATGAGTCAGATGTGGAGGGGTTGGAACACGGTATGATGGACCGTTACGAAAGCCAACTCTTCCCGAGTCTGCTCAGGCTGGGTTCCGTGGACACAGGCAGTTATGAGAAGGTTGTGGGCGCTGTGGACTTGTGGGAGCCCGGCTTCCGTTGTCCCTTTGCCGTCTGCCAGTACCTTCCCTTCAACGGAAAAGGAGTCCGTGTCTACGCCACAAGGCAGAGACTATTCCGCCACCTGTGTGAGGAGCAAACTCCCAGGTTGGAGGTCTGGACCTGCCCTTCTGCCCGTTGCCAGCAGAGGCTAGACCGGAGATGTGAGCTTGTGCGCCACTTGCAGTACGGAGAGGAAGTGTGCCACAACAAGGGATTGTCAGAGGCCGTCCGGAAAGCCATGGCGGTGACGCCCACTCGTGAGCCGTCCCCCAGGTTTAACTTGATGAGCTATCTGACTGCAGAAGACCTACAGCAGGTGAGACGAGCTACCTCGGTTGGAAAGTCCTCCACCAGCTCGAGGCAGTTTGTTAAGCCTAAAGACCGGAAAACGCCTTCTGCAGTGGAAGGATGTGCCATCCCCCAGCAAAGGCAAGACAAAGAAGCAGAAGAAGAGAAGGAGAGAACGTTCCAGTTCCTCTCGCTCTGAGTCCATGTGTAGTGACCGGAGCTCTTCTCCTGCCCCTAAGACTGCGAAAGTACTGGAAGCAGAGCTCCCGGAGCAAGCTTCCACGGAAAAGCTACTGGAGAGAAGTGAGACCGAAGTCTGTGATGTGTTGGATTTGGCCAACGATGCATTAACGGAGGTTGGAGAGAAAGTGACAGCAGCGTTCCAGACCTTGGCGGAACCACTGTCACAGCTGAGAACAGTACGAGAACAGATCCGCGAGCTAACGACTCTTCGAGAGGAGAATCGTGCGCAAGCCGGTCTGATCCGAGACCAGAGATCGTGGCTCAAGGAGAGAGATGCGAAAATCCAGTCCCAACTGGAAGAGATTAGCGCTCTCCGGGCGGAGTTGGAGGCTTTCCGTAATCCTTCATCCTCTAGCGGGTCACAGCAGATGGAGAACATCATGTCAGGGATCCGCCCTCTGGGTGGCACTACCCCGACACGGATGTGGAGTGCTGGCATGGGAATGGAGGCAATACCTCCCATGCAGCCACAGCAAGCCTTGGTGGGAACCGGTTTCGGAGGTCAAGTAGACTTCAACGAAATGCGGAACCTAATGATGATGGGAAGGTTGTTCCGGGAGACCATGGCACAACCTCTCCCCTTACTAAGGCAAGAACTTCCAGGGGAGACTCCGTTAACCCCCGGAAGGAATTGGACAGTGAACACCCCTGCAGCCGCAGGTAGTGCCCCAACTGGTTCTGAGGAGGTAAAGAAACCAGATGGTGGGACGTAAAAGTGTTTTTGCTATAGTAGCCACGCTGGTTACTTACTGTTCAAGATTACCTTGAGATGCGGAACGACCATGGACTTGCCCCTGACCCCGGAACCTGTACGTGTGGATGGATGGACCCTTTGATAACCCGGAATTGCCCCTCGGAAACCTGAAAGCTCGGAAATGTAAGAAACCGCTGATAAAACCTTGGACTCTGACTACCTCTTGACGATTCAAACGGATTGACAGCTGCTGACTCGGAACAACCTCGGAAGCCGGAAATTTTTTTCCGCCGATTCGTAAGAAGTTTAGTACATTTTACTTACAGCCTGGTGCTTTTCATAAATGAAATGTTTTGTCGTAGCAGGTCTACCAAAGCTCCTTATGTAAAGGCTGTTTAAAACTTTTGAGTATGTTGATTCAGAAGGAATCACTTACAATGTAAAATGTAATTCTAGAGATGTCGCGATTTATTGTTCGTGCGGAGGTCACAAGTATGCTCCTGCCTGTACTGATTCGCAATGTTAATTCTCTATGTCATTTCTTACTTTACTTTGATGTTCCGTGTTGATGTTCACAGTATAATTTATTACTCCCGTATAGATTGTTTACAAAGTTGGTAAAAATCTTAAATTATGGAGGGGGTATTGTAGTAAATCGGAGGTTATATACAGCCCTCCGCGTCAAGAGTGTGTATAAATCAAATGTCCTTGACCTTCCCCGTGTCTCCGTAAAGGCTTCACTGAGCACGGAATGGGCTTTCGGATTTGTGTTAGCTACAAGAGAGATATGTTTTACCATTATCACCCATTTACAGGAATCTTATAGTCTATTTAACTACAGCAGAATGTGTATCGTGTATAACCATTTACTGTATTCCTGTACGACCTGTTCTTATGTATTGTATTCACTGATATTGTTTGCCTGGTGCAACACCTCTTTTATGATGTGAGGACAAGTATGACCTTGCTCCTGCTTGTAAGGTGTAGGCATTCACTCTAAGGCTTTGAGTGGATCAGTTCAGGCCTATGCTGGGTCTGAGCCGGGTCTGTTGAGACTTGCAGTCTGGTCGTGGGTGGCAATAAACCTAACGAAAGAGACATTTCCGTGTTGGTGTTCTTCCTTGCCTTCGTCGAGAGCCGTGTCCGCCGTAGTCGAACCTGGGTTGGAATTAGCCTCTAGTAATAAAGCACTTTACTATAGGGGCGATTCACTACACATGTATCTAGACGTATTCTCAAGTTAAAACATAGCATTTAAGAAATTGATTCTGCCTTTGTGAAAACGTTTTTGTCTATGTTTTGTTTTTTTTAAACATTTTATTAGGTAGATATCCACAATGTGGTAGGTCTCATCTCCTTGAAAAAGTGTACAGTTTTACATCTAGATTAACTTCATCATTACACAAATAAATAATAATTACTCTTTTCAATTTACGAAATGACAATACATCATAAGCAACGAAAGGTCACAACACAAACAAACATTTTTTTGGTATAGGCCCAGTTATTAAAAACAATAATAATATCTCGCTTACAGTAAAAGGAGTTTGTCAATATTTCCACCGATTTTTTGAATTACCTTTACTCTTACTATCTTCACAGCTCTCATAATCAGTTTGGTCCTATTTCAGGAGCGAACAATACATTAATTCTTATGCCATCCAGTTCTCTTCTGCTTTAAGATGGTTTTTAAGCACAGGCCATGACATGTTCTTTACCAACAGTGGTAGGCGGTTCCATAATCGTGGCCCCTGGAAGAAGGGGGACCTTCTTAACTTTTCGCTTTTTGGTGCCATTATCGCAAGATTAACACCTTCTGCCAATCTTGTAGCTCTAGGCATCGCAACAACCACATTAGGGTCGTCCTTTAAATTAAACATTAGGTTTAGAATCGTAATATTACCCTTTTTCTTGAATTTTGTAATCTTAGTGGCAACATACATTTCTTCCAGGGTCCTTGTATTGTCATTCTGGAATATTAGTCTCACCGCTCGGTTAATTATGCTCTGGATCTTATTTATGTTTTTTACAAGAGCCATCTCATGAAACAAATTACCATATTCAGCTATTGACAAAACGTGGCTTTTCACAATAGTTTTAGCCATCTTTTGGTTTAGGCATGGTCTTAGTCTTGATACAATATTAAGTTTGGATTCAATCACAAATCTCATCTTAGTAAAATGCTCATTGAAGCTAAGGTAGGGGTCTATCTGATAACCCAGATATCTAACGATTTTGCTCATTTTGATTTCCTGACCGTTGATATAATTTCCACCTATACATTCCATATTAATATTTTTTATCTTTGCCTTTGTGCCGAGTATTTGTAGTTGACATTTTCCTGAATTTAACTTCAGTTTATTCGACGTCATCCAATCATTGATAACGTTGGAGGCAATTTGTGAGGTAGCTATACAAATATTCACATCCGAGCTAGTTACCGTGATTGCAGTGTCGTCTGCGTACATCGATATGCTAACATCCACATCATTATATACATCATGTATTCGATTGTAAATTTTATCCACACAAGAGGGCAAGTCATTGACATAGATTAGAAAAATTAGGGGTCCAATCAGGCTTCCCTGCGGTACGCCCTTATTAATCCTAATTGTAGAAGATACATTATCATCAAGCCTAGTACGCTGTAACCTATTACCCACTAGCCTGATTAGGTCTGGGTTTATACCATATATACTCATCTTATTCATCAGGATCACATGGTCAACACAGTTAAACGCTTTCGCCACATCGTAATAGGAGGCTGCCGAAATTTTTCCATTATCCATACCCTTTAAAATCGGTTCAATAAATTTGTAAACCGTTCTATTAGTTGAATGTTTTTTTCAAAACCCCCCCTGTTTTGCAGCAAACAACTTGTTGATGTCCATGTGATCCCTTAGAGCGTTGCAGATGAAATACTCCAAAATTTTGGAAGGTAAGGGTTCCAATGCGATTGGTCTTAAGTCATTGAATTTGCGTGGATTAGCACATTTAGGAATTGGTATAACAATGTATTCTTTCCAGCATTTCGGTATCGTACAAGATTTGACACAGAGTTTTAGCAATTTGGTGAACTTGAGACATAATTTAAGTAGGAAGAACTTTAGAACTTTGGCATTGATCCAATCAAAACCACTGTTCTTATAGTCATCAACAGCTGTAATATATTTACAAACCTCATCTACCGTAATATTGGTTCTTGTTGATACAATATTTTCTCTATTATTTCTCACCGTTACTAGAAAGTCTTCATAATTTGAGTTGTCTAGTATATTGGTTTCACCCATTTTCTTATACTCTTCATTTAAAATGTTGCATGCATTTATCCCTGATACCATCTTGTTTTTTCGTGACAATATTCTTCGGGTAGCTTACACCTTTTTTTCCCAAGGAGGTTGTTAAGACCACTCCAGAATTTCTTGCTGTTGTGTTTACAAGAGTTTAGGATACCTTATACATAGGTTTGCTTTGCATTTCTTACCTTTTTAGCAGCGAAACCTCTTGCGCGTGAGGCGGCTATTTTATCTTCAGGTAGTTTTGTATGGTTAGCAATAGTATAGAGCCTGTTCCTATTCTTTATTGCAGCCAAGCTATCCCTGTCTAAAATCAGTTTACCTCTATGTACTACCTTCGAATTAACAAAAGGGCATTTCTTGTCTAGGTATTCTCTTAGAGGTGTTTCAAATTTTTTCAAGGAAATCCATATTGACATCGCCACACACAATTATCTCACAGTTACGAGACGCTTTCTTTACAGACGATATAATCTCAGACATTTTATCAATGAAATATCTCTTGTTTCCCGACGGAGATCGATACAAGTTACACAGTATGATTTTTTTCCTATTACCGGGTTTAAATTTAACAATTTGACATTCAATGTTTTTGTCACATACATTCAGATGTTCAAATGCTATAGGATCGGTAATAAAACCTCGATCTAGTATACAGCAAAGACCTCCTCCTTTTTTGTATGAATGCTTTTAGCCAAAGTTGATTATTTTTGCATTGGTTTTACTTTACTTGAAATCGATGTTGACTGAGAGTGCAGCTTTAACAAAGTATTCTTACCGGTTTACCAAGTTCACCCCGGTCTGTGTCAGGCACTCGTGTGTCAGGCCTGGCTCGGATGGCAACAGCTCCTTCCCACAGAACAATGAGAAGGACTGCAGTGATGTAAAATTCGAGCACTCTCATATTGTTCAATTCTGGAAAGAAATAGAAATAAAGTTTTTAAAATTATGCATCTTTCATTTGTATGTAGCTGCTGAATGACTGATAGTTTTAACATTGGGCTAAGAGAAGTAAAGGAAATTGTCCACACCGCTTAGCTCATTGACCCAGATTTTCAGAAAATGTACCATTGGCAGCTGTACACATTGAATGAATTTTGCAAAATTAGGCTGCAATTTGACCAATACTAGGTATATCTGAGTAAATTTGGCATTGCGTTGATTCTAGCAATCGGTTTGGTTAGGTTGAACTGTGTTTTGAACTTTATTTTCGTCTGAAATTTGGGTAAAGGAAATTGTCCACACAGCTTAGCCTATATGGGTCAGATTTTCAGAAAATGTACCATTGGAAGTATACTTCAACAAAGATTGTTTGGAAATAATGTTATTACATTTGAATTGTTAATGAAAGAAAGAAATTTCAAAGCTGCACTGTCAGCTATTATGACTAAGAAACTCTTACCAAATTTACTCACAATATGACTGAATTCATCAATATTCTGCCGCTGTCATATGTTTATACAAGAATTTGAAGTAGGGAAAGTAAGCATAGGCCCCCCCCCACACACACACACACACTCAGGGCTAAAAAGTGTACGCTCTTCTGCTCCCAATTTCGTGGAGAAAGGGGTCATTTTTCACGACCAAGCACGGAGCGCGAAATCAGAAATAAGGGTACCAATTTGCAGCTGAACTCCACGAAATCCTGAAAAAGGGGGGTATTTTTGCAAGTGAAGTCTGCGAAATGCTGGAAAAGGGGGTATTTTTTACTCACTTTGTGGCACAAAAATGCATATAATTATGACAGAATCTCCGCGTCAAGGCAATATATATTAATATATGTCACAAAATTTAATGCATGAGCAAATCCACCATTCGGTCGTCATTTGACCCTAAAATCCCTAAAGATTTTGCCTCTTATTACTTAAACAGAACAGGAACAATCAATACAAGTATTCAAGTCAACTTAAAAAAAAGTGAACCTGGGTAATGAATGTTATATATTCATATTCTAAATATAATAATATAAGTAATCTCCTCCAGTACCTCCTCCAGTAACCTCCTCCAGGAACCTGCTCCACATACCTCCTCCAGTAATCTCCTCCAGCAGTGCCTCCTCTAATAACCTCCTCCAGTAACCTTCTCCAGTACCTCCTCCAGTACCTCCTCCAGTAACCTCCTCCAGTAACCTCCAGTAATCTCCTCAAGTACCTCCTCCAGTAACCTCCTCCAGTAACCTCCTCCAGTAACCTCCTCCAGTAATCTCCTCCAGTAACCTCCTCCAGTAACCTGCTCCACATACCTCCTCCAGTAATCTCCTCCAGCAGTGCCTACTTTAATAACCTCCTCCAGTAACCTTCTCCAGTACCTCCTCCAGTAACCTGCAGTAATCTCCTCCAGTACTTCCTCCACTTACAACCTGCAGTAACCCCCTCCAGTACATCCTCTCATTTAGTCCAATTAAAACATGCACTATCCCCCATATGTTCCAGTGCTCCCCCCAAATAGTGATACACTAATAACACTGGTTATGATTAAAGGGGAAATAGAGATAAAAGTAATGGTAGAAGTAATCGTAGAAGTAATAGGAGGTAGTGAAGGTAAGTGTAGGTAAGTGTAGGTTGGAGTTGTATAGAGCCATAGAGAGTTATGAGGGTTGAAAGATGAGAAGATTGTATGGTAGGGATATAGTGGTAAGGTGAGCGATAATAGGGAGGGTTGATAATTTTCAAGAATTTTTAATGGAAAATGGTAGAGGGGTAAATAAGAATCATAATGAGAGTGAAAATTTAATAAGGAAAATTAATAGTTTAGAAGTTATGAGGGTTGAAAGATGAGAAGGTTGTGTGGTAGGGATATAGTGGTAAGGGTTGTATGGGCAGTTAGTATGGGTAGCAAGCCCATAAGCAAGTGTCCTACCTCACAGGTGTCCAATCTCCCAGTGCCAAATGAGTGAATGAATGAAGTTATGAGGGTTATGATCTGAACCACCTCACACCATGATTAATGTGATATTGATACACCCCTAGAATCATTGCAATGTGTTCAACAGCAGCACTGGCAAGGCGAATTGTACATTTTCTGAAATCTGACCCATGTATCTATGCATATATATATATGCATATATTATGTGATGTGTTACAGGAAAATGAGTCACACATCTCCACCATGCACTCTAATGTGCTGAATTAACCTCTTAATATGCTGAAAAGTGCTGCACTCTGAAGTCTCCTACATGCCAATAAATTATTCAATAAATTATACCCTCCTCCCTCACACCCTTATCCCTCATACCCTCCGCCCTTATACCCTCCTCCCTCACACCCTTCTCCCTCATACCCACCTCCCTCATACCCCCACCCTCATACCCCCCGCCCTCACACCCTTCTCCCTCATACCCTCCGCCCTTTTACTCTCCTCCCTCACATCCCTCTCCCTCATACCCTCCGCCCTTATACCCTCCTCCCTCACACCCTCCTCCCTCAAACCCTCCACCCTTATACCCGCCTCCCTCACACCCACATCCCTCGTACCCTCCTTCCTCAGTCCCTCCCTCAGACCCTCCTCCCTCGGGCCCACCTCCCTCAGACCCTCCCTCAATCCCTCCTCCCACACACCCTCCTCCCTCAGATTGGCCCCTCAGACCACAGATTGGCCCCCTCCTCCCTCAGTCACCCTTCCCTCAGACCCTCCCTCAGACCCTCTGCCCTCAAACCTTACAGATTTGATTAAGTCAGATTCCAAGCTGAATTTAATTCTGTTCATGAAGAAAAGCTAATACATATATATGAGTCAGATTTTCAGAAAATGTACAATTCAACTTCACCAACCTTCTCAAATAACCCAAATTTCAGACGAAAATAAAGTTCAAATTACACTTCAACCTAACCAAACAGATTGCTAGATTCAATGCAATACCGAATATACTCGAATTTACCTAATATTGACTAAATTTACTAAATGTACAAATCTCAAGATCATGCATTGAATATAACTATCTACTTCGAAGCTCATCCTATATAGTATATTTAGCTACTTTACCAACGATTGCAAATAGAGGTACAAATAATTGCCCAATAATCATATGAGATTAGGAAAGTCAAATGAATATGTTGGGGTATTTAATACAATTTAAATTGTGTAAAAGGCTTAAATAGTTTTTGAGTAATGAGCATGTATGTGTGTACCTCTATTTCCAATCGTTGCAATTTGTATTTTTGTAAGGGGCAAAGACCCCCTCATCCTTTATTGCTTGCTTATATACAGGTACACAATTAGCAAGTTATTAATTATTTCTCTTCTGCTCCAACTTCTGCTGGTTCCCACCCATCCCCATTTTAGGGTGTCCATTGTGGGTCCCTGGTCACTTTCCCATTCTCCTCATATGAGGGACATATATGTGTTTCGAATTTGATATTAGCTATTATTCTATTGTGGGAAAAAATATATTTAAGCTTTATTTATTCTGTGGCCGTCATCACGCGTCATTCCGCGTCACGCTGCGCAAATTTGTGCGTATTTTTTTACGCACACTGGTGCCAAGAATAATGGGTTTGGGTATGAGAAAGTATATATTTCCTGAAACCATTAAATATCCTGACATCTCCATCTGACTTTCCTAAAATTATATGCTTATACAACTATTCTATCTATTAATAGAGATATGATGCTTAGACTTTGATATTTCGTTTCAACAAGCAAATAGGGCCCTTGTCGACGTTTCATGAGAAGTGCCCATACTTTAATGAAAATGATATTTGCGACGTAATCACGCATACATGTGTGGGAATCAGCGTGATTACGTCGCATATTTCTAGTGTCTCATTATCAAGAAATGCTCCAATTTGAGAAATAAAAAAGGTTTGGCACACATGGAGGATATATTATAGGTCATGTTTATTCAAAAATACTAGTTCTTAGTAAAGTATTTTTTAGGTGGTGATGAATGTAAAAGTGGCATGTATGTAAAACCTGTTCACAACTGTAAAGGCCATTTTTGTTGTTCTTGTAAAAGTAACTGAATACTAATTCTATGGATAATAGTATTCGCAGGGGTCTTAATGTATAGGACAAAAACGAAAAATGATTGAATTATGGATTTAATCATGTAAAATATGGATATCTTGCAGAAAATCGTGTCTGCGACGTAATCACACCCCTTAAAAGGACCCTTAACTTAAATGTCTGTAACTCAAAAACTAATTGTCCAATTAAGTAGCACACTAAGGTTATTAATTTCCAGTAGGTCCACCCTGTCTGACAAAAGTATAAAGCCATTTGGAAAAAAATAATTTTAGACCCCTTTTCAGGCCCACTGGGCACATTTCGTGAGAATTGACCATATATATAATATATAAGGTTGGTAGAAAATAACAAATCAACTGATTAATGTAAAAATTATCTTTTGCTACTCAGGGGCCCAAATGTTGTCAAATCGGTGGATATCGTCATACATGTTTAAAGTTAAATATTTTAATTTGCTGAGATATGGATATATATAATGCATACACATGGTATGCAGAAAAGTTGACTATAGGGTATGTGTCTTTACTCTTTCATTAATAAGTAGAAACCAGTGGAAGATTGATCAGTTTTCCTGGTTTCATTTAAAACTAGAGTAGTTTGTCTATCATATTAATTTTAGACCCTCAAAAGTAGGTTCGGATTGTAGCATTTTTCGTGGTTGATTCAGTGAATCTAAAAAAATATGTCTAAAGTCAATATTCCTGATATCATGCAAAAACCTTATGGACGGCAAAAAAATAGAATTGGCCAAATACATATTTAAACTTCATTACTTTGTTACCTTTTGTGTTACACTATAGTTGTAACATATGTTTGTGAAAATGGTATTAAGTTATACAAGACTCCCTGAAATCATAAAAAGGGGTCCTTTTTGGCATAAAGTTTTCAGAGTGGGGGTAAAATGGGTGGGGATAAAATCCTTGAAATCATAAAAAGGGGTCTTTTTTAGCATCAGATTTTCCGCGTTTTGCCACAAAAAGGGGGGGGTAAAATGCCTTGAAAATTCGCGGAAAGGGGGTACTTTTCAAAGGCTGGAACAAAAAAGCGTACTAAAAAAGCACTTTTTAGCCCTGAGTGTGTGGGGGGGGGGGGGGCGTAGACAGACGCCGGTGAGCGATAATAAGTGAAGTCATAAGAAAGGATTGTGGTGGTCCTCCAAATACAAATAAGGATTTTTTAGAAGCCCTGTACCCAAAACAACTCAACAGAATCTTCCAAAATTTCGTCAAATGACTTTTAGATGGGTTGGAAAAGAATGAAAGATAATGTAGAAAATATTTTGTTTTTTAGCGACGTTAACTGAAAGTACAGCTTTATTAAGATTAAAGCAGTAAGGCTGGGCCAACAAATGACGGGTAAAGATAAAATTGTGTTTAGAACTGGGAGACTGTACTCAAAGTAGTCAGCAGGTACACTATTCAATGAAGGGAAGACTTAATCATATCAAATTTAATACATGTACATACAGGTCAGGACTACTAACTAACGAGTTGCTTGAAGAGATTGCATATTCTAAGTGACTAACGCCAATGAGTTAGTTAATTAACAGATGTACTATATACGCCTTTAATCATGAAAATAGAGAAGAAATTAAGTCATATATTTGCGGTAATCTTAGTAAAAGAAATAGATTGATTGCCATAACAACCGACCATAATTGGGTACAGACGCTAAGGCCCAACGACACTACGGCCCAATGACGCTAGGGCCCAGAAATCTCGGACGCTAGGGCCAAGAGTCCAGACGCGAAGCCCGACGCTAGGGCCTACCCCACATTCTAATATTTTGTTTGTCAAACATTTATTTGGTAAATCCTCCTTGATAAGGGGCTCTCGTTGCCCAATCTGTTGCACCCCCAATAAACTGAACCTCAAACAAATCCCCAGATCCCTGCCTCCTTAGTTGTGTGTTTACCGACACCACAATATTTATTTAGTAAAACAGGCTTCTGGATAATATCCAGTTCTTCCAGCCGTTAACATTATTTAAAGATATGCAGGTGTGCTAAGCTAAAATCATAAAATATGAAGTGTAAATTAAATAAGAAATATAACATATGAAATATGAATTATAAGGTATGAAATTATTGAGTACAGAACATAATATGAAAGTATGCCGAAAGATACAAAATTTTTAAAAAATACTGAAATGCTCTGTAGCAATTAATGCGTGTGCACATGTCAACATGCATGCAGCTTTTATTATATGTGTATTCCACTTGATAAGTGCGATAAAGTGAGTGTGATAAAGATGTTTTAGACACTTGATGATGGTTCAAAACCAAAAACAAAGATTTATAATTATTTCAATATTCTTCTATGCCAGTTAATTATAATAAATAGCAAGAATAGAACTAATTGAATATTTATATAATAATCATACGCTGATGAAGGTACGAAGGTCAGCAAAACGTTGGTAATATGTTAATAAATCATATAAAAGCAACAACTATCCACGACTACCTTTCCTTGATTTTGATGTTTTATTCCCTTATTTGATCGAATATTTACTTGATTGCTTCACAATCTCATCCAATGAATATTCAATAACTATAACCTCATTCTATTCGTATGAAATGGCCTTACCTTGTCTGGGAGTTCTTCTACCGACCAACTAAACTTCTGAAAAGTAATAACATGTGTGAACAAGGGGAACGACCTTGGCTGCTTTTATATATATCTCAACTTCTGCGCAGTTATAATTCTTCTCATCAAAAATATCTACTTGCCTCAGTGAACAGAATGATTTCGTCCACAGAATTGCGCATGAAACATACTTATGAAAAGGGATTATTGTGGAAGATGTCAACGTTTTTGGATCCTACACCACGGAAAGGTTTATCACTCATAAGTGTAACATATAGCCTGAACCATAACGCACGCCAAGTTCATATGTATTATTAGCCAATCAGAATAAAGCTAGTATTATATTACAATAAACATGTACTTTTTATTTTCATTAGAGGCCAATATATCTTTAAGTTACATCGAAAAAAGCATTCTATCAACCATGGATGTTTTCAGACGTCGCCTTTGTGTTAAAAATATAATAATTATATTGATTAAAAACAATCATAACCACCATAACTAAACCTTCCATGTAGAAAATTTACATTAATATACTAGAGTATATAAAAAATATAAATAAATAAAATAATATAATAATAAAAATAATATATAAAAATATCAAATTAATCACTAGGCCTACCTTCAAAACTCATACTACAAAACCTACCTATCCCACCTCCACGATTTATTATAGTGTGTATTGCTGTCTTGTAATACTTCTATAATTTGTGTAGTGACGCCTGGTTCGCGCCGGTGGCGGTTGCTAGGTTACCCCAAGCAGTGTACAGATCACTCTGCAGCCGACTTGAGACACGAACAGTCGGGAAAGGAAGATACCAAAAATCTTTCCTTGTGCTGGGAGTCATGAACGATTAGCTAAATATTAGTTAATTCCTACCTGTCTACTCCATGCTAAAACGTTGTTCTATGTGTAGTAGGCTACATTTACACCCTTTCGGCAAGTCCTGTTTGGGGATAATGGCCCACCCCTCTTTTCCCTCTCCCTCTTCTCTGTCTCTCTTATCCTGCCCCTCTTTTTCTACTCCCTTCCCCAAATTCCCTTCAATCTCCCCCTCCCCCCGCTTCTGCTTTCTCTCCTTCCCCTCTCCCTCCTCCGGGATGTGTATAGCCCCGTGAGCCATCAAAAGCATGACAGCATTACATTTACTTTCAAGAGGAATTCATGTGATCAGTCTTTTGTCCATACAAAAGGAAAAGGACAAAAGGCTCTAAATGCACTTTAACTATCTCGATTAAAAAAGGCTTCAAAATTCCATTTTCACCCCCAGTTACCTTCACAAAACACACATATTGTACCCTAGAGTGGGTCAATGGAACTGTACTGGGCAGAAAAACAGTTGGTAACATCACAAATTCCAAGAACATGCCAGACAAAAAAAACCCTTTACACACTTCCTATCTCTAGGAACAATTTCTAAAGGTAAGATTCCACTGGATCGCTTTTACCTGCGCTCATGGCTCACTCTTGCTTCGCTTTTTTATAGTGTGCTCTTCATTTGCTCTACATCTGCTTTTATTTTTAACGCAATACAAGCGGAGAGCGATTCTACTGGTTCGCTTGTTTCCTTATGAAATCAATAGAAAGTGGATTGGTCCGCTCTCACTGCACCTTGTTGCGCTCAAATCAAACATGTCAGACATTAGCGCAACATCCAGCGCTCTTCCAAAGAAGCGCACATAGCAGTTTTTAAGAGCGTATAGAAAGCGTAGTTACAAATCTATTAGACCACGTGCTCTGGTTTCGCTCTGACTTCGCTGGTTAGGCGCTCTGGGAAAATAAAAGAGCAGATGAAGAGTGGATGAAGAGCGGACCAAAAGAGCAATCCAGTGGAATCGCACCTTAAGTCATTGCCTAAGAAGGAAAAACAACTAGGCCACTCTTCGCAACTCTTTTTAGGGCTTGCCTAACATTAGGCACATCATCTTCCTAGCCTGAAACCCAGTCATAGGAACCTATGACTTAGGCAATCTGCCTAAAGGGTGGTCTCCACTGGCTGCAGTAAGCTCTGCGGTAAGGTCTGCAGTGAGCCTTGCGAGGTGCTGTGATGGTGAGGAGTGTCAAGTTCCTGCCTACATGGCCAGTGATCCATGTAGGCAGGACCTCGTCATTCCTCTCCACCTACAGAATCAGCACAAACCATCACAAGGCTTACCACAGAGCTTAACGCAGCCAGTGGAGACCACCCTTAGGACTTAGACTAAGACTTAGACAAAACAATCTTGCCAGACTTTTCTCAGAATGTTATGGTCTCTGATTAAAGAGAGATACATAAGGGGGAGGCTATGAATGGTGATACATCACCCTCACTCTTGAATGCCTGTAAGTGCATAGTTTGTAATTTGAAGAAAGAATTATTTCCCAGGCCCCATATATTTTTTTTTATTTAGAATATTTATACAGCAAGTCAATAAATCAAATCATTTCACGAGTAATCAATGAAGATAGATATTCGTTGCTGAATTCCATGTTTTTTTTAAATATTTAATTCATCCAGATGTTTTATAGGGCAAGGCCTTTAATGTTTCTGCCTCGTTGTTATGTTTTTATCTTGTTGTACCGTTGTGAATAATTGATTATGTCTGATGTATGTATACCGTCCCTTACCTTCCCTCACCTGTCACCTCTTTTCCCTCATATCTCAACTCTCGTCCCTCATATTTCACCTCGGGTCCCTCATCCCTATATATTTGTATACAGATCACTATACTGTTATATTTCGTTTCGATGCCATATATTCTACCGATCATCTAGTAATTCAACACTTTTCTCACTAAATATGATCATACACAGACGAATAATATAATTATTGATTAATCAATTTTCCTACACTTCCTCCCCCTTTCCTACCTCTCCCTCTCACCTATTCGACTAACTTTTACATCCCCTTCTTCTTCCTCCCCATATATAATACACTGTAAAGTCAAACGTCATTTGACGGAGAAGGGGGTCATTTTTCACTCGATCACAAACGCGAATCGCAACATCGGAAATAAGGGTACCAATTTGCAACTGAAATCCGCGAAATGCTGAAAAAGGGGGGTATTTTTGCAACTCAAGTCTGCAAAATGCTGGAATACATGTCTTGACACAGAATAACATATAATTATGACAGAAATATCCCTCCAGTCTATCCCTCAACTTTTTGTATCGCCCACTTCTGTTGTTTTTTTTGAAAATTGTATTTCATTCAGGTCGATAACATTTGATAAGTTACAGAAAAACGCAATGTCCTTCAAGGACGATCTCAGATGTTGCCAGTTGGAGATAGTGTGTGGGAAATTCGCAGAAGCAGGAACAAATGCATGGTATTCCCCAGGTTATTATATAGCCCTGAATCTTAACGATTCTTATAATAGGTGATGTGTTCCAGGAAAATGAGTAACACTAACAAGTCGCAAGAAATGATATTTCTCAAAGTGATTTATCCACTAGATCTCTGGAATGTTCTCATCTTTTGGATGCTAGTGACACAAATATCCGCTTGATCGCATCTTTCCAAATATGATGATATCTCTCAGAATCCATGTTTTGCGACTTGTGATTCTTTTTGCCGTAACACATCACATACAATTATAAAGGAGTGTTGAATCTATATGGGATATTTCTTCATGTTTGTAAAAATGGTTATACAAGACTCCTTGAAATCAGAAAAAGGAGGAGCCGAGAAAGAGAATGATGGTGGGGGTGCATGGTAGTAAGGGGGTATTTAATTCAAGGTCCGTATTATGATTTCCCAGGTCTACCTTGATATTATTTAGTAGTTAAATATACATCCTTAGGACGAGCATAGAAACACAGAGATAAATATCAAAACCTTCCTACAAAGATATCGACCACACGTGAAATTTTCTAGAACAAAGTAATATCTTAATAAAATCACTAAAGTAGTACAGAACCTATCAACTGTCAATTATCAACAGCATGACTTAAAAAGTGCTGTTCAGCTAATTAAAGTATTCTTTCTATTATTGCTACTACTATAGTGCCCCTTTCGTCAGTAGATGTAACAAAAAATACCATAAATAAAATTCAAAGATTACAGAATAGAGTAATTTATTTGTTATGACACTTCCCTTTTCTGTTTAAAATGAGGCTGGTAATCACTCAGACATTACAGGGCATTGAATGGGTGGCCCCACCTTCATCTTGACTCAGAACTAGAGTCACACGCTATGCCTCCTAAACCTTCGAAAGCTGCTAAGGAGGCTGAAAAAGCAGGAACAAGAGAAGCTTCAACAAACTGAGCAATACGTTGACGATGAAGGCAATACAATTAATCCGGAGGAAATAGAATTTACAGAAGAAGAATTGGCCGAGCACGCCAATGCCAACAAGGCGGAAGATGAAGAACAGGGAAATGGGTCTGCCGGCGGGGAAGACGATGTACCGCCTCAGACGCCAAATAAAGTAATTCCCGAGACGTGGTCTACGAACAAGGAAGAAACCAATTGTGACCCCCAAAAAGCGTGGAGGGCCAAGAATCATCAAAAACTACAATAATCCAATGCAACAAATGTCAGACATGTTGAACCAGATATGTACTACCGCGATGCAAGCTGCGTCAGCCAAGTCTGGGCAGGCCCACCATGAGAGAGAGAGTCAAGACGACAATCCTCGCCTGTCATGGCTGACAGTATGTTTCACACGCTCAAAAGCCGTCACCCGGCAAACTCTTACCGTTCGAGGCAGCCGGCTGACAGCTCTGAAGAGTCCGCCTCAGATTGGGATTCCCTACCATCACCAAGGCGCCTGATGGGAAGATATCGTTTGTCTAAGTTGTGAGGAGAGCACTTGATTCCCAATATCGTTCAACTGGAAAACAAGGTAGAGTAAACATATTTAATGCCCCAGAAACTTCATTACCGCCAGATATAGCTGCTCGAATTAAAAAGCAAAAGAGAGAACTGTCACTAGCTGAATACTAGCGGAGGATACAGCTTTGCATACATGGGACTCTGCCCACGCCTGGCCTCAGGCGTGTCTGGACTTGTTAGTGTTACTGGAAGAGCAGAATGAGTGGTCCCACACGGATGTGTTTAATGAATATAGAGTAAAGATGGCGTGGAATTCTCAGGGTGCAAAAAATGTCGAAACAAGTACAAAGAATGCTCAGGCCATATGTAGGGATTATAACTTCAATACTTGTTCTCACAAAAATAGCCATACCGACAAAGGTGTCAAGTTCTTCCATGTGTGTGGATATTGTTTCTTTGCTATGAAGGAACGTGAAAATGCTCATGCCGTCAAGGACTGTCAGAACAAACACACAGCACAAGCAAACCTCCATAGCGGCGATGGCGCTAGCAGGAGAAACAACCAACACTTCCAAAAGAAAACAACTACTCAACCTCCAAAAAACGTCTAGCCTCCTGTTCCTTGTCGCCAACACAATGCATCGGTGAGTTGACCAATATTGTTGCAAATTCCAATCATTCGTATGACTCTATATCTAAACGCAATGCCATATTGAAAACAAATGTGCCATGCCCCATCCGAGATAGCGGCGCCCATACTACCTGTCGCGGGCAAGCCAACATGGCAGCCGCTTCACGGACCAAACCTCGCGTCTCATGCGAATCTCGCACACAACAAGAACAATTTCAAAATGGCCGACAAACAAACAATGAGCCCAGCAGAAGTGATCCTGCAGAAACTAAATCAACTGATAGAGCTAGTATGAATGATATTGGTCCAATTTAACACAATGACATTGTGAACAGGAGTAAAACTGAACTTGTGGACGGTTTGATGTGTAAATCTAATAATAATATTGCTCAATTCCAGGCAGAAACATCGGACGTCGATCGAGGCCAGGCCCGTAGTATACTAGTCATCGAACCTGACTCTTCATCTTAAGATAGTATCGGGACATACGCTGAGTCAGGTTGTTCGTGACTAGTAGTATACAAGCCAGTGAGGTCGAGCAAACAAACAGAGAAGTGCCCGTGTTCCTTTAGCAAATACAATATCCACATCATGAACCAGTGATTAATGAAAATGAACTAGTTGTCAATGAGACAAGCGTGTGTGAGTATGAATTATGTGATGATTCTGAAAAACAAAATGATAATGACAGTCCGCAGAATGTTGGTTTCAACGCCTATACAAATTGGCCATACCCAGATATGTTTCTTGACTCTACAATGGCTGAGACATATGGAAAGTTAAAAACTGCAATGTCCCAAATTACAAAGGTGCTAAAATTCCTATCACTACTACACTGAACATTGATGAATGGCAAGCTATTGCAACAGGCCACAAGAGTGACAAAATGGTCTTGGATGGCGTGACTTTTGGCTTTCATATGCAGTATGTAGGGGGACCTTGTTACTACGCCCAATCAGTTGTCAACCACCCATCTGTTCAACAGCATAATATTATGTGTCATGTTCAGGCATATATCAAGGAGGAGATTGGACACAATGCAATATCTGGACGTTACCAATGCCCACCATTCACACTGTGGCTGAATGTAAGCCCTCTCATGACGCAACCAAAAACTGATGGAAACTCAAGAAGAATTATTGTTAACCCTTTAGGGGCGTGGAATGCATAAATGCATTCCCATGAGGGGAGTCGTGACATGCATTTATGCATTCCCATGATAGGGGCGTGACATGCATTAATGCATTACCGTCCATAGGGCGTGGCTTGCATTAATGCATTACCGTCCATAGGGCAAGGCTTGCATTAATGCATTAAAGTATAGTTGGGGGAAAATGCATTTTATTTCGAAAAATAAATAGTTCTTAATTACTTTTCTTTTAAAAAGTTATGTCTACATGATATCTCTTGCACTTTGTAAAATTAAAATCATTGTCATAGGAGTCTACTCCACCCATTCAATGAATATAAGTGTGGGATTATTGCGGCACCAGACGACATTCAGTAATGGTGCCGACGCATTTTTCGCGCAAAAGATGAATAAACATAGACAAATAAAATACCTTCGAAAATTAACTTTATCACCCTCATACAATACGATATGTTATTAAAAAGTACCTTACATACCTTTCCCTCCTATCAAAATGAATTTATCAGAGTAAATCCAGTTTTTCTCTCCCTATATCTTGATAACATTAGCTTCACAATGTCTGCCATTGTTATGCTAGCCATGGAGCTTCCCACCTCCAAGTTTTAACGTATTTTTCATTGCAAATCTAATGAGCCATGTCAAATCTATTCACAATCCACGATGAGTAGCATCTACTCTCTTATAATACCTAATATCGGAATATTTGGTTGTAAAATAAAAGAATTACAGAGAACTGAAACGTATATGTTCTTAATGCGATCTCAGTGTGCGTAATTCCTCGCCCGGTCCGTCTATGATGTCAGGGTTGACAACATCGCATGGAGAATCTTACTACATTTTAGAATCGATCTGATGAGATTCTGGGAGGTTTTTTTTCTCTATAGATTCCCTCAAACCACTTCCGTCCCCATAGATCAGTCCCTATAGATCAGTATCAAGCCTATAGTTCAGTATCAAGACTCCCTATAGATCAGTATCAAGCCTATAGATCAGTATCAAGACTTCCGTCTCCATAGATCAAGACTTCCGTCTCCATAGATCAAGACTTCCGTCTCCATAGATCAAGACTTCCGTCTCCATAGATCAAGACTCGTCTCCATAGATCAACCCAACCCAGTCAAGTATAGAATGAAAAAAAAAGCTAAGGGACCTGACGAGGCTCGAACCCTCAACGTTCTCGCAGAAGTCCAGCGCTATAACCACTACACCGCGGAATTGGTGGATATGACGCGGCTAAATTTTGCTAGTGATACCATACACAGCCGCTTGCGCGCACCTGGACCGGGGACTTTCGAATGAAATCCTCTGTGCGCTATATAGACTACCGTACACAATGCAACGCCAAGTGAACATGCACATGAGTGGGTATGCCGAAGGGTCTCCACATCTCTTCCGGTCTATAACGTAAGCACGTATAGCTTCTGAAGCCGCCATTCATTTATTACTCGATTCCCGTCGACTAAATCTTCGCTATCGGGCTCAAACCATATTTAAATCATTTCTACCGATTCAAATCTTTTATTTATTTCTTTTTTAAGTCCCTAGATGCCACAACGGCTGGCCGTGTGAAGTGGGCGGGGCTTAGCGGAGAAACAGCCAATCAGAGGTGCGTATTCGCTAATGTTTACGTTCAGCCAGCTGGCGTGTTTTCACAAGGTTCCGCTGCTTGCTATCCAAAGCATCGTTTTCAGTAAAATAGGGAAATCACTTCCGGTCTCATAGAAAGGCTGACGACTCGCATGGCTTTACATGATATTACGGATGTTTTTGGATGGAATAAATAAGTCCCTAGACACACGGACACGGCAGTTTGTTGACGTGCGGGTCACTTTCGAATGAAATCCTCCGTGCGCTATATAGGCCACCGTACACAATGCAACGCCAAGTAAATGTGCACATGAGTGGCTATGCCGAAGGGTCTCCACATCTCTTCCGGTCGCACGTATAGCTTCTGAACTCGCCATTCATTTATTGCTTGATTCCCGTCGACTAAATCTTCGCTATCGGGCTCAAACACTATTTAAATCATTTCTACCGATTCAAATCTTTTATTTATTTCTTTTTTAAGTCCCTAGATGCCACAACGGCTGGCCGTGTGAAGTGGGCGGGGCTTAGCGGAGAAACAGCCAATCAGAGGTGCGTATTCGCTAATGTTTACGCTCAGCCAGCTGGAGAAACAGCCAATCAGAGGTGCGTATTCGCTAATGTTTACGCTCAGCCAGCTGGCGTGTTTTCACAAGGTTCCGCTGCTTGCTATCCAAAGCATCGTTTTCAGTAAAATAGGGAAATCACTTCCGGTCTCATAGAAAGGCTGACGACTCGCATGGCTTTACATGATATTACGGATGTTTTTGGATGGAATAAACAAGGTTTGTCTATCTTTTTTGCTCTAACATTAAGGGAATATCATCAAATCAAGGGAATCTCATCAATTCTCTTCTAAAAGCAATAATTTCCTCGGATTTTTCTGCTCGAGGTGTCTATAGCGTCAGTGAAGTTCTCGGGCTTTGCCCTCGAACTTCCCTGACGCTATAGACACCTCGAGCAGAAAAAACCTCGGAAATTATTCCTTAAGTAGATGCGCTCCCTTAGTGACGCACATTGCACAAATGGGCATGAATCCAGCTATGGCTGTTATTGATCTGAGTCGCGCTTATAGACATTTTCCATTGTGCCCTATGGACTGGCCGCTGACGGCCATATGTGTAGACAATGCCTACTATATTGATAAAGCTCTGCCTTTGTGATGCAATCAGTGGCCGAGTTGCTTGTACGAGCACTCAAACAAAGGGGAATCACAACAATATATATCAAAACAATATTTAGACGATCTGCTCAAAATAGGCGAATCAATTGAAGTTGTACAAAGACAGATGGACATTGCCATTCAACTCTTTACAGACTTGGGCCGGGAAGTCGCAAAGAAGAAACTGCAGGGACCCAGTCATGCAGTCAGGTGGTTCGGCTACAACTCTGCATCACTATATCACCTGCGGCTCGCCTACGCCATAAGGGGCCTGCAGCTGACACTTAGACATGTTCCACAGCTGAAGCTACCTGTAACGCCACAACTATTGAGAAAGATTCTCATGAATATCCATGTGCTAGACTTCCCTACACACCTCAGAGTCGCCATACTCGTCATGTATATGGGCATGTTGCGTCAAAGTAACCTTGCTCCCAGAAGTGGGACTGCCTTTGACAAAACTAGACATCTGATGAGGGGCGATCTGACCATAGTGTCTGACAGGACCTATAGCTCCATCAAGTGGTCGAAATCTATGCAGTCATCGCATCAGGCGACGGTACTATTTGTCCCGGCGACAGACCAACCAATCTTCTGCCTCCACAGAGCTCTCATCCACCTCGACAAGCAGTCGCCACCCAGAGATCTGAAGTCTCCACTCCTACAGTTCCCTGACGCACGCCCCATGAGCGTCACCAGTGGAAAGGCCTCTCACATGGATTCACGCCCCTTCTCACTCCACAGCCTCTGTCGAGGTTTGGCATCATACGCTTATAATAGCGCCGGGGCATCACTGCACGACGTAAAGACACATGGGATGTGGGCGTCCGATGCGGTGGCGTCATATATACGCCCTTTCTCAAAAACCAGAATATCTGTTCACTACATCGTAAAGAGAATCGCATAGCGAATCCCCTTGGTTCTTTATTTTAATATACAAGCTCTGACTCCAGCTACATGCAGAGACAATGTGATATACTCTACTTATTTATTCAACAATGCTTTTACACAAATGCTTGTCGCTGGATCATTTACCTTTTACCCAAAATAATAAACAAAAGTATTTTAATTAATCTTCGCCTCCTATTACATTTGGTGATCTGCTAAATGATAGAGGAGAACTAATATCTGAAAAAGAATTCCAGGAAGAGTATAGTACAAATTTATACTTACCAAGAAACATTATAGTCAAAGTGGTACCAAGAGTGTGGTGGAACATACTTCGAAAAAATATTCAAACTCCTGTCAGAGATGTGATAGAGATGGCGAAATGATTGATGTTAAAAATGCAAGATCAAAAGCATTATATATAATGCTTTAGTCGCAAAAAGAAAGCCAAAATGCAAGAAGATATATAAATGGCAGAGGATCTTGTGCATAAATGATGAAGATTTTAACAGAATCGACTGGAAAAAAATATTTTCTAACCCTTATGTGGTTACCAAAGAGTCCAGACTTCATGCTCTCCAATATCGTGTATTACATAGAACTATAACCTGCAATGTTAAACTAAAGAACATGGGAATAATAAAAAATAAAAAATGTTCGTTCTGGGCTTTGTTGCACAATGAATGTTCACGAATGTGCAGCCAAAAATCTAAATCGTGGTAGATCTTTGGATAAGAACGACCAGGATTAGCAAAGATCAGGCTCTGTTGCACAAGGGCCCGTCCTAAGTCTCCACACTCGTGCACGTTCTCAAGTTGCACACTCTTGCTCGTACTTATACATGCAATACGGTAATGATCAACAGGGTACCTGTACACGCCAGAGGAATTCCTTTTCATGACATCACTATAGATGGTCTTTTCCAAACTTTAGCCTGGGTTTGTCAATGTTTATAACACACATAAAAACAACAATCAAAACCTTCTGACATACACACTCACTTATGCATAATTATGGTGTTAACAACAAGTGGAAAGTGGTGCTCGCCCACTCACCCACTTACTATAGCTATTGGGTTTTTAATTAGTATACATATAACTGCATATTGTGTGCTTTGATATTGTTGTATTAACCATTGTTTGGTTCTCTCCCCCTCCACCCACCCCTCCCTCCCACCATCGTTCCGTCACTATGGGAAATAAAAAAGATATTACCTAGATAGCAGAGGAGAGACCAATGCATGCTGGGAGGGGCCAGGTCGGACCCTGGAGGAGTATTTAAGTGGATGCAGACACAATCTATGATGCAAGTCTGGTTTAATATTTATATTTTATCATATTTATTTATTACCTGATTCACTCCTGTTCGTTTGTTTCTGTTCCTTCAAAATAATGTGCTTGTTTTCCTACCTTACCCTGCCCTATAAGACGTGTGTAAGTGGCTGTGTGTGAGTGTGAGTGTGTGTGTAATACATGTGTGCGTGAATTAAATCAATACTTCCTGGTTAAACGTTGGAATAAACATGGGTTGTGATGTCATAAGACGGAATTCCCCTGGATTATACTGGTTACCCATTGATACTGTATTGTGTATAAAGGTAGAATGAAGATTATCACACTTAAGAACGTGTAGGAGTATGAAAGAGTAAGATCAGCCCTTGTGCAACAGAGCCTGCTCTTTTCTAGTCTTAACTGTTCTTTACCAAAGATCAACCACGATTTAACCCCTTGGCTGAACATTCGTGGACAAAACATGGTCTATTTAAACCTTTTAACCCTTCAATGTCACTGCAGCGTCATGGATTGCCACTTATCATTCTAATAATAGTACTTGAACTGGCAATTCTAACCAACAAAACAATTGAAGGCAACAAATTCTCGTTGGTTTGCCAAAGAACGAACGCGATTGGGTAAGATTAAGGGACGAGCAAGGCATTGAAACACTGTACGAACGAACAGCAAAGATTGGGATACGAGCAGCATTGTGCAACAAAGCCCTGTAGGTATAACGATGATATAATACATTTCTCTGTGGGATGTAGAAACACAAAGACAATGTGGGAAGAAGTATTTCTTTTTATTGAGTCTACAGGTTCAAATCTGAACAGACCAATGGCGACAAAATGATCCTATAAAAATGGAACGAAGATGGAAATAAATGCAAAAGATATCATTTTCGGTATAAGAACAGATAACAACAACGCTAGAGTGATTGGTTGATGGATCATATTGCAAATGAAAGCTATAATACAAAGGCAAGAATTGCTCCATGAAGGTGTCCTAACCTTCAGGTCGATAATATCGGAGTTAGCAATGAAGAGTAAAATAATATTGTATCAGAACAAAGCCCAAAATGTGAACGGTGAAACAAAAGAAATATGGTTAAAGCTCAATGCAGATTTAAATGCAACCTATGAAAATCTGAGTCAGAACTGACACATAGATCTTTAAAACACAGTGAGAAATGTTTCTGTTAAATATTCGTCCAGAGGCGTTCTTGGCGAGATAATCATTTTGCCGGGTAGTTTGTGAAAATATAATATACATACCCCCTATACCCCTATCGAGAAACCTCATATTTTTGTATCCGTATTGAATTAAATTTTAATACAAGAATATGAATTATTAGTGTAAACGTATTTATTTACGCACAGATAAATGTTCGCGCACTAAGTAATTTGACACCTTTTCGCGCAGATTTAAATTCGCGCAGCAAGGAAGTCTCACACCTTGTTTTTGCAATATAATAATGATACCTTTCACGCAGGATTTATTTTCATGCACAAAGGTGAGTGCGCTTAAATAGCGAAAATAAATACTGCGTGAACATTAATACGTTTACAGTATACAGGAAAAATGGGCAGAACGCGGGACGAGGGCATATCGCTCCAAGGAACACAGCTTTAATCATTATATTTCTTCACATGCAGAGGGACGTTAGTGGCTGAGGCGTCGTTTTCTTTAATTAACCACTGATCATACTGATAGCGTAATATTTATCTTATACAATTAACTCAAATTAATAAAATAATCTTAACTCGAAACTCACATAAAATACAATCAGACTTTAACAAATGTTTGTTGATGAATAAGGGAGACGATGGAACAAATTTACCTTTTTGTCAATACCGAAGCAGATGTTGCATCATAACCTAACAATGTAGTATTTTATGAAGATCTGAATCAAAAACAACTGTTTAATACTAAAACAATATCTTATCTATCAAATAAGTTTCCGATGGGTATGGAAAGATTGGAACAAAAGTAGAAGACCTTTAGTATTTTATCGAGAATGCAGCTTTATGTAATTAATACAGTATGCACTCACCATGAATGAGAAGGATGATGGGTAAAATCTTGCTGAAACCCATCGTCACTGATCACTGTCTATGAATCAGGACAAATAAGTCTACTAGTATAACCCTGTCATTCTAATATAGACGAAACTGCTTGGATGACTTTATTTTCAAACATATTTGATGATGGTCAAATCATCATGTTTTTTCGTAACAAATACATTCCAAAAAGCAGCCGTTTGGTCATGGCAAAGTGAGTTTCGGTTGCACTTCGTTAGTTAATTGTGTTGGTAAGAAAATGGCCTATTTTGCACATTTATTCCAGGCCCTATATGTTAGATTTATAGAAGGAAAAGATGCCATCAGGGTAAAACAAGTTCTGAATTGTATACAGGTCATTGTGGTAACTGGTACGGGGAAATGCATAACCTAGTAACTATATATAATTGATTTTTATTATACGTGGAAATCCCTTCATCTATATTGTACTTTATAGACGACTCCTATAATGGAAACTTTTAACAGATATATGAATCATGACATATTTTTCATCCATATTCACCTTTTGTATGTATGTATGTATACATGCATGTATGTATGTATGTATGTATACATGTATGTACGTATGTATCTATATTTTTTATTTCCGAAAACAGTACATGATAATAATATATAAGATAATTTACATCGGAAATGGGTCGGTCTGAATCTTACAAGCTCAATATAGTTGAAACATTTGTTTTGCTAATGTTAATACATCAGTTGACTGGATATTCACTTTTTGTGGTACATAATAAAATACAGCAGTACAGTACAGCATTTTCTTTTTGTACCCTCAATTCAGTTTCGCAACATGTAACATGTTTTAAATATGCTCTAAAATTCTTTAGATCATTTACATCACTACTCTCAAAAACTTATTCTGGGAATCATTCCATAATATGGGGGCCACATATATATAAAGGTCTCGAAATAAACCTGCCAACTTCACTCGCCCATTGGGCAGGTGGCAGCCAAGATTTACTTGCCCAACATCATTTCTCACTTGCCCACATTTATTTGCAGAATTATAAACGAAATCACACTGATATGTATGTATCTTGTTTCATTGTAAGTAGACATCACAACAGGGGTTTGAAATCGGCGCCGTAGAGATTTTTCACTTGCCCAATCGGGCAACTAACATTAAATTGTACTTGCCCAGAGCCATTTTGTAGTTGCCCCGGGCAACTAAACATTTTTTCGAGCCCTGAAAGATTTCTTTATTTTCTCGTTATGTGGGGCTGGAACCGCTAAAAAGGGTTTCCTCCCTTTATTTGACCTTAAATTAATCCTTCTATTTTTATTATTTTCTTTAATATTTTCTACACTCGTCGCCTTCTTATAGGTGTTACACTAGTGAGTGGCTCAGCACTCAGTGAGGCATGGGGGGCGTGGCTACGCCCTCACAGGCTGCGTTCTATATTGAATAAAGGATGCTGGGCTACCTACACTGGTAGCCAGATAACTCTCAGCTACCGTGTCTCTCACATCTCTCCTCTAGCACCAAACCTATTCAAAATTTAAGCTATAAGTACAGTCTTAGGACTATTACATTTATTAGAAGTATATTAATAGAGACGACACTCTATTATATCATAGGCATACTCTGATAAATGTGCTTCTCTTCTGTTCTTTAACAAAGGCAACTTCAGATCACTATGAATATTTTCCACATTTCCATTCTTAAAACTGAATTTTGGAGTACTTGTAGTATGTTTTAAAAGGCCTTTGTTTTTTACCTAATTGTTTTATTTTGCTTTGAATTATCTTTATTTTCCTCTGAAGATGACTTTTAAAGGAAAGGCTGCTTTCGATATTTAGTCCAAGATATTATACTCTTTAGTACGAAGATTTATGAACTATAATGTGTATCTGCTAACTACTTTCGTGTTAGCATTTAAGTTAATTCATCGACATGGTCGTCTCTTAGGTTGACAAATCAACATCCTTAGTGACAAAAACTCGGTCATATTACCAAGATTGAGTGACAAAAGAATTTTCTTAGTGACAAATGTTAGTGTGTGAATTCCTATATCTTCTATCTCATTGTAGATTAAGGTTATATCTTTGTAGTAGTGAAATATAAGGATTATGAAGAGTTATTTCAGTATTTGGGAGAGTTAAAACGATATGGAAAACCTTGCCTGTCAAGATTAAAGTGGGAGAGGATACTAAAAGATTCAAGTATAATTTAAGTAGGCTGTTTGAAAAACTATTTACTGAAGATAATAATGATAGCACATGGGCTCTCTCTGCGTCCTGGTCAATACTGACTGTCTAATTTTCTGTTTACTTATTTACTGAAAGTGAAGTGTCCGTGGAGTCATGATATTGAAATGTTCTGACGCGCTAAACCATCGCGATAACAATTCAACAATGCCTTTTGCATTTGTTCTTAATTTTTAACTAAATTATATTTATCATTAAACTGGATGTAGTCATGGAAGACCTTTCGATTCTTACACCATTTATTCTGATGATGTAATGTATAGCTTCAAATGAGTATAATGTGTTTCACATAATGTTTTGGTTAATAAAATCATTCCTATAGACATTATGAGCATGTGACACTAAAGAAGCTGTCATATTCTTTAATGTAATTAACATATTTCGACATTTTTTGTCATTATATTGCATTTGACCAAGATTTTATATAGAATTGTTTTTCATATGAAAAAAAGTCATTGCTATGGTAACTTAACGTAGCCATTCCTGTGACTTATCCTATTCCCGCGCAAATAAAAGCAGGTGTTATGAGCAAGTCATTGTCGATCCTGCACAATACTAGTCCCCAAGCAAGCTTACTACTTCATGTACGATTTAAGGAGCTTTGTCACTTTTATTATGAAAAGGACCATTCCAAGGTAGGTTATCCCTATGTATTTTCGATATTATTCATGTTCTGGACTTATCACTTGCCAATCATGCGTAAGAGGGCGCTGTCAATAAAAAAAAACTATCAGGAGATTCTTGCGTTTCATTTACTATGCTTCTTGTTGCTTTTGCTGGAGTATCGTGCTTCTTTCCACTTATAGGTATCAGGGACCTGGCCTGTTCTCCACCAGTGCGAGATATCGATATTGGCTATAATTATTACTACATAATGACTTAAGGATTAGAGACACAAAGGTCTTCTTGGTATTATTTACTATCCCCCACTGAGGCTCGCCAGTTAACATGCAGGTGAACAGGTCTTGCCAATGTATATAAATAGCATATATGTAAATGAGTAGATCCCTAGGTTAGGTCCTTTTTATGCTCAGATCTGCACTACAGAGAGTTAGCACATATATCTAGATAAGATTAATTATTTTTTTAAATTAGTATCTCAAAGTTTTATTTATCATCGGAGAATAATATCCAATACCTTATTTTAAAGCTGCATTCTTAAAAATTATGACTAACACAATCTTACCAAATCTACTCATGACTTATAGGAATTCGTCAATATTCTGCAGGTGTATATATATGTGTGTATGTGTGTATATGTGTGTATACAAGAGTTACTCATAGTATGACTTATAGGACTGAATTTATCAATATTCTACTGTAACTGCTGTTATGTAGACTGATGATTATTTAGGAACATCTTTACCATTCAGATTTTGCTATATTATTACGAGATTGTATTTTAGATTAATAAACGGCAGTCGGAAGGCTTCATGGAATGAAAGAATGGCGGATGTAGGGATGTAATCTGAAGGCCCATTCACATTACAACGGCCGATTGGTGTACGGCTGCCGCACGGCAAAAAACACAATGTTAAAGTATTACAGCCTGCAAGTATCGGCCGGCTGGTCGTGGTAATGGGAATGAATCTTTCCGCTACCCCCAATAAAAGAAATGATTTGTTCGATTCTTGTTCAGTGATGAGTTGTTATGGAAGGACTATCGTCATCAGTCGAAAAGTTTATCAGTCTCATGCCTTGTCTTGACTATCGGGCAAGCTCGGTCATGAAGAAACTGTTTAATGTCATTTCCAAAAATTGTGCATCTTTGCTATGATTTAGATATTTTAGAATTTTGAGAGACTAATCTCATAAGCAGTAAGTTGAATTTAAATGATATTTGTGAGGCAACTGGGCGAGAAAACATTATAATTTTCGGGAATTTCAAATCTCATTTCATTAGTAATGTTTTGGGGTCAGCCAGAGCATGCCTTCTCTTTACCGTACAGTAGTCCCACTAAAAGGTACCTCCTTCCAATTTAAACTGAAAAAGAAAACTCCTTCTCGTCAGTCGTATAAAATGATTTGGGGACTTTGATTACCGCTATTTTATTTTACTATCTAATGAGTCATACGTTGTTTCACGGTTATCTGAGGTCTGCGTGCCTGGAGGGTTGAAAGATAATTTTTGAAGTGTTTGATCTCTGAGATTGAAACCGTTTACACCTAATGAATCACTAAACTTCTCATAATCATCACAATGAAAAATATACAAAGTTCTATTGGTGTGGGCGTAAAGTGGCTTGACCACCAACCTCGCATCTGACTAAAATCTTTTCTGTAATGATTTCTACGGAGGAAATGCACTAAGTTGAGAAACTAAAATATACAACTACTTAAAATTTGGTACTTTATTCGGACTTACAGCACTAATATATCAGTCATCCGATGATTGGAAGGTTTACAAAGAGATAAGAGATAAGAGTCATAAAGTGTATGGAATACTGTACATTTATAATTACACTTTAAGACTAGAATGCCAAATACAACTTCATAATGTAGAAATATTTATTATTCAAACAATGTTTATCAAATATATAAATCATTCATTCTCTCAGTCACACTTCAAGTCTGTATTTTGGCTACTAGGCCACTTGGTCCAGATTGATTACATGAGTAAATGATGTCCTAGACGGGCCAAATACCATAATTATTAATATTCAAAATTGTAAATATTTGTAGCATTTACACACAGCTGTTGATACTACAAATTCATAATGCTGTTGAATATGTCGGTCCACTTCTATCAGGAATAGTGGAGTGGAAACAATGATCCGAATAACAGACAAGTTTGCAGGTCTGATTTTTGAAGTTGAACATAATTTGATGGTGGGAATTGGTTAGTAGTAAATATAATGGTATCTGTACAGAACAAAGCGTGCAGCGCTAGCCTAACAATTCATCATTTCTAACAACGATTCTACAAATACTGATCGATATTGGTAATTAACAAAAATCAATTTTAGAATTTCTCTTACTTTCTGTTATGTTACCTAAATATCATGTTTATTTATTACTTCATAGAAAGTCCATGGGATAAACGCGAGTTATATACATCCATGTTCTTTACAAGGGCAAATGGGCGCAAGCCGGTCATAAAAATGTCCTTTTTAATAGTATGTAATGAAGAGATTTTCACGCTGAGATAATAAAAATAAAACTACTGCGAATAATTCCATTTAAAACCAATAATGCTAAACACGGAGAGTTTGAATAGCCCTGAGAACATCCTGCCTGAAAATAATGCTCCTACAATTTATAAACGGCAACGGTTGATGGAATATATAATAGAATTCAATAAATGGCCTCATAATTATATCATTTATAAGGCACTGTGAGCAAAGTCCTTTGATTCTTCATCGAAGAATAGTGAAATTCTTTGCGCAGTTTAGGTCCTCTCCAAAAGCGATCCACATATTTTCACTGATGATATGAAATTTACATTCATAGCAGCACCTTTGAATTTACATACATTCATAGCAGCACCTTTTATGTTACATCCAAAATGATACAAAATAATTTTGAGTCATGGAACTTTTTTAATTTGTTTTGTTTGAAAGGCACATTTTACTCTTTCTTTTCTTCCTCCGCCTTCTCTTTCTCGCCTTCCTCTTTCTGCTCCTCTACCTTGGGCTCTTCCTCTTTCACAACCTGACCGTTTGTGGCTCCCTCTTCCTTCTTCTCTTCTTCCTTGGTCTCCTCAGCGGCCTCGTCCTTCTTCTCGTCCTTGGCAGACTCTTCCAGTTCCACAGCCTCTTCCTTCTTCTCTTCTTCGCCGGCCTCTACGTCCTTGTCAGCCTTCGACTTCTTTGCTTTCCTGGGGCTAGGGATCTTAGGGATCTTGAGCGTTACCACTCCACAAACCTCAATACAGGCGAAGATAGCGGCAAGAAGAGCGAGGAATGTAGCGAAGGCAGTGAAGGTGGTCAGCCTGATGTTACCGATGGCGATACCATTGATAGCGCTGGTCGCCAAACAGAGCACAGCTGGAAAGAAAATCGTACCAGTTTAGATTCAAATAATACTTTATGAAACAAGTGTATTGATGATGATCAGTTCAAAAACATAAAACGGCTAACCCACAATGGTCCAATTTACACATACCATGTAAATACAAGTGATATCGTCACAGAATTAAGAACTTACAAAGTTTTCTACACAAAAACCACACCGGGTATTAATATCCAAAAGTACAATTATAAAATATATTCTTTATTGTTAACCGCAATTGAAACAAATTGACCAAAAACGTAAACGAAACCAACTATTAGTCACTATCATCTACGTTTTGTTCTAACTTAAAAAAAGAAGAATGGGTGGAATGGAAAGAGTTGTAACCCTTGTGTACCCGAGTAACACAAGTTGAGAATGCCAGCAATGGGTGGACATGAATGGGTCTCCCATTAACAACATGATTCAGATGAACATGTTTCGGCCATAAGTCATGGAATACATGGTATCATGAGAAGGAGCATGTCGCCAGGATCGTGTGACAAGGGAATCATGCCGGGGTTAATGGATTCAGGCTGCTATTATTATAGTATTGAGAGCATGAAGATACGAAATAGTGTCTTACTGACCCAGAGGGCTTTAAAGGCGTGGAAAACATTACAAGATTGTCTAGGCCTACCACTAACCCACACACACCAAGACATGTTGGAAGGCTACTCCGTAGATGAATGTTTAATCAAAGTGTGTGTGCATAATTACAGCTGAAAAAGTAGCGGTATTTTCAGTTACTTAATTTATTCACAGAGGGACGCTGGTCTTACGTTTCATTTTTCAAGGGTGGCTCTTTATCACCTCACACATACAGCTGAAGAATAGGGGTATAGAGCTGTAACCAATGCCCTGAACTTTGCAAAGCTCAACCCACTAAAATATAGGCCAGCACATGTCGCTTATCAGGGGAACAATGATGAATAATTGTAGCATGTACGCAGGAATGTGATGTCAAGGCTGTGTCATTCTTTTCTGCTTCTTCTCAATGCCACGAGGGAGAGATGGCATGTAAAACACGCGCCACGCCCCCTATCTTTAAGTGTCTTACATGCACCCTCCCACCACCCCACTCCCCTCTAGTGGTCAGTAAACGAAACCAGGCACCAAACCACTTCCCGAGGGCCGATAGGAACTCTTGTCTCTGGGAGTCACTGAGGCACCAGAGGGGAATGCCCCAGCATGGGTTGTAAATTGTGGAGAAAATTATCTGTAACACTCGATACGTATCAAGTTCTTAGCTGATATACTTGCTACTTGTCTACTACCACCAAACCATAACATCATGGTGTGGAGAAGTCGTGAATCCCTTCTGTTTGTTTTTACACAGATTTTCCGAGAGATCGTGAGCCCGAGATCAAGATAGTAGAACCCCACATCCTTGAGAGCTACTTATTCCAGTTTAAGATTTCCATTGAGGACCGTACAGAGCTTTGGAATCTAGATTATTCTTCCACCCATCATATCTATCCTGAATGGCTGAAAAACCACCAACGTTAATATCCAGTCCACAGAATGATATCCTTTAAGCTATGCTGTGCATTTTATCATATCAACAATGCCTTTCTATTGTAGTGCAGCAATTCATTTTGGTCGTTCGAGAGATAGTTTCTGTACCACAACTAGGGGTACCATATTACCCTAGATTCCAACAAATTCCTCTTAATTATGTATTCGTCGCGTCAGTGCAAAAAGGTTGTAACTGACAAATTAGCCAAATGTGGGTTTCTTAACTTTTGAGGTCCCATAGCCAAGAACTTGTCCATGCAAAAGTACTGTATCTGCACTCCCAATAGAAACGCCTACAGAGCCCAGTTTAATAAGGTTGTATCTACAGGGCCCCTGATTTCGTCAGAGCAATAAGGTTGTATCTGCCAGATACAACCTTATTGCTCTAGACATTCTAGGGTAAAAAGGTTGTATCTAGACTTTTTTGAATGTGGGTTTCTTCCCTTTTAGGGTCCCATAGCTAAGAACTTGTCCATGCAAAAGTGCTGTATCTGCACTCCCAATACAAACGCCTACAGAGCCCAATTTCATAAGGTTGTATAGATCTACAGGGCCCCTGATTTCTTCCGAGCAATAAGGTTGTATCTGCCAGATACAACCTTAGTTTGAAATTGTCTTTTGCCTCTCTTGAAAAAATATCAGTTACAAACTTTTCGCACTGATGCGACGAATTATAATGATTGATAAGCATGAAATTTCAAACTAGGTGATATCTATGGTACTAGTAGTCTGGGAGTATTGGACGGGTGCGACAGGTTCATGCCCTAAAATTGGGACTTAACCTGGGATGTGCATAAATTTCTATTTGATTTCCCTAATCTGAGGCTTATATTGTACTCAACGAGACACTCGTTGGTGTACTTCTAAAGTCTATTTAACACTTACTAAGTATTTTTATCACTTACTAAGGATACATTTAGATACTGTGGGTCTAACATCTCAACTCACATGTCCTGTGTATTGTCTTATCTAGTGCTTATAGTCCTGACATCATTAACTGACACAATACTGACCAAGAACACAGTCACACTCAGTCCAGAACATAGTCACCACAATGACGCCATCTCATTGTCTGATCTGACAACTATGTCAATGGGTTGTGGTGGGAGGTGACCAAATTTGTCTGTAGTCAGTGTAATTGTTCCGGATCTGTAGTACACAAGTTTGATTGATACATACTCAAACCCTAGAGGCATAGGCTATAACAATTGTACCCTTTAAGTTTATTAAGATTGCAAATGCAAAGAGGGATAATTGGCATTCCCCTTGCGATTTGCATACCGTGAAAACAGCAAATGCCAGGGAAAAATTGTCTTTTCAACCATTAAACTCCAAGACCACTGCTATTCTATACCATTGCATTCCAAGAGAAAGCCGACACAGACTGACATGGACAAGAAAGCCTCACAAAAGCGCTGTCCAATCGCTAATTGATCTGACAATGGCATCATTTAATGGAACGAGGCACCAGTGTGTAGTACCAAAGCGATATCGTATACCTAATTGAACGCATGTGCTCTTTATACTTAATTGAATGATTATGAATCAAATAAAAGGGTATTGTGTATACAACAAAGGGTAATTACTCCCATGTGGGTTTGTGATTGAGTATAATATAGATGTGACCCAAGGAGCCAATGACCAAGTAACCCAGTTCTAAATAAATGGTATTCAGAAGACATAGTTCATACAGAAATTGGTGGATTACAAAATGATATTATATTGTATTTTTCTGGGATGTCATAAAAACGACCCGTCCGTCGTGCAGATTCTCTCGGGAACATCTAGTGAGTGCAAACAAATGTTACCAAAAGTCTGTTCAATCCGAATAGGATTAATAATTACAAACCAATTTGATATTGAAATAATTGTACAATAGCTCCTAACAATAGAAATGAGACAATCAAAACGCTAAACTGGAATTTTCTCCCCGAGTCATTTCTAATTTAATTTAGATTATAATCATTATTCAAGAATAGATAATTGTATCAATCAAAATTGCTTGAAATTAAGGAGGGAATGCATAAATGATACAAGCAACCCCAAGCACAGGCATCCTTGTTATCTGAAACAACGACTATAGAAATTAGAATCGCAGTCCGTCTGATATCATGGAAGTATTGTCGCACTTATAGGATACAGCTTAGAGCTTAAGAGTAATTCTTTTACTCTAAGGATACAGTAAGGTATTGTATATAAATGGTTAATATCAGCCTAACCACAGACACACCAACCAGTCTGAGTCACTGCCAACCAGGGAGTATTTGAATTTTCCAAAAACCCATAAAATACCAAGCATTGGAAAAGGTGTATGTATGTATGTGTGTGTGGGGGGGGGGGGGGGGGGGTAGGGGAGCTGTGTCCCTACGTACGTTACGATCATAGATTTTACTCTAGGATTCAGGAATGGGCCTATATTTCGAGTTTTCAAAAAAAAATAATTCTTTCCCACAACTAACTACAGATGAAATGCGATATTAAGTTAACGAACATAAAAAAAAAAGGATACCATTTGAAATACTGAACATCAATTAATTCCCCATCCTCTATAATATTAGCCATATTACGGAAATGCAACCATTAAAACCGGAGATCCTCCCTTTTACTCTAAAAATGAACACAAAATATTCTAGGGGTAATGAGAAACTTCCAAGACTACCATTTCAGACAGGAAAAGCGAGTTAGTGGCATGTTTTGATTGAAAATAAATCCTCTAAACCCCTTGACACGGCTGGGGATTATCTAAGGCGGGGGAGCCATATCCCTCAGTACCATTGACCAGTAGGTCAGCTTGATCGGGGTTAGGATAAACAGTCTGTATGTTTCCAGTTGCCGCTTGACCGCCCTGCCAGACCCCAAAAGTAACACACCGTATGACCAGGATCCAATCTAGATGATCCTATCTCTTCCAGTCATCAGGCTCAACAGATGTCTGGAAACCATGGTAATCCCATCCGGGACCAAGCGCATCTGGTTTCTGCGGCATGCTTGGAGGTAGTGGTTTGGCACGATGCCAGATGATAAGATAACTCGGGATCGGTCAAGTGTGAAGGGGACCGATGGGACCGGCGTGGCAGGTCCGGTATCAAATGGGGTGGAGAAAAGCTTCAGGAGCATCATCATATATGATCATTGATATATCCTTCCTGTGCGATTACCGTTTACCATTCCATATAGTGCCTCCACGAAATAACATGGATTACTCCTTAGAGTAACAGTTAACGAGAAAACTGAGATTACCCAGCATTCATAAGATTGGGAGTAGCCTGCCTAATTAGCTCGCCAGGGGACGAATACTAAGTATAGTCTATTATATACTATAAATGACCGTCGATAAATACCCATCATGAAGAAAGGAATATTATCTAAATAGTGCCTAGAGCCTCAAAATACAAACACCCTAGATAATAATCTCAGTATCTGCAGTTCAAATATCAAGTGAGTTATCGTTACGAAAATGCCAAACCAATGTAAAGAAAATGATTCGTTGCATAGTCAAACATCTAAGAGTCTTTTACTCTGAGGTCAAAGAAAACGCCAACATGATAGGTCATCATGAGTTCATAAGGGTCAAAGGGAGCTCATTAGATCATGACATGTGTCAGCGCGTATATGACGTGGACATACTTTATGGCTGCCATTTACAGATACGTCAGCCTTTAGACCAGAACACGCCCATCAATCATGCATGGTGTGGGAAGTCAGCATCTTCAGCTTTAATACCCCTCATCTTGGAGAATCAATTCTCAAATACACTGTCCTTGATATCTTACTCTAGATAAGCCCCGTTTTATTATTATAAAAAGGAAGATCGTTTAGAGTCTGACAACATTATATATTTTACCCCGAGGTAATACCATGAGACATTAGAATATAGCAGATCAGTCCTCCACAAATAAAAGTCAAATGTCCTAAGGAAAATCAATTCTCAAATACACTTACTCTAGAAAAACATTGTTTCATTATTTTAAAAGGGAAGATCGCTTAGAGTCTGGCATCACAATATTAAAATTATGATTTAGCTCCTTTACTGATTGAATAATCATATGAGTGAAAATGGCAGTAAAATTAGTATGTCCAAAAACACCCTAGATTCACTCCCAATATGTTATATATGATATTTATATATATCATCACTAGTTTGGGTTCGGAAAGGCACTTTTCTGTCCACACGAGTTGGATCCCATGGGGTGACAGCTCAGGAACCCCATCGGCACCCCTCCTTCTCCACACCCTGTTAGCGGCCAGAGAAGACGCGTGATTGACATAAAGGTAACTGTGAGTCCAGTATGGGATCAGGATGGTCCAGCGATGATAAGGAAATAACGGTCCACGCGGGTCACCTTCTTAAATTACCGCCTTTATAATTGAGACCAGGCATGGCACGAGACAGCACAGATCTTCCTGCCGAGTGAGACAGCAATGCTCCATGAATGATTGGTGATTAACCCCATCTGAGTAAATATACACTGTTGTTTTTTGCCCGGTCAAGAAGTGTGTTTATACTCAAAAATGTATCGAATGCCATTTAATGTTGCCCTGATCTCAAACAAACTGGTGATGGAACATTATAAGCGAGCGTTAACTGGGTCGGTGAAAAGGGCTTGGTGCCAGGAGCTCCTTGAAGTGTTTGCTTCTTGGAATGTAAACAGCCAGTCAAGACTTAATTAACTATCGGTATGTATAGTACACTTCATTATAGAGAGATACCATTTTAATCAACAAAACCATGACTCTGTTTTCCGACAACTTTACACGTCTTGGCATTTGTAATGTTCTTTTTATAGTAGGTGAAAAAGAATTAGTGTCACCAAGAACATGGATCCACGATTCTCAATGGAAAGTCTGTGCAAGTGATATATCGCCATGTCGACAACGGAGTACAAATAAGATTTTAAAAAAGAATAGTTCAAACATAGCCATAATAAAAGTATAAAAAGTTAATATTCTACCAAGAAAACAAGTAAAAAACAGGGTGATTCTTAAAACAGCTGCGGCAAGAAAGCTAGTAACAGTTGCATGCCAAATTTTAAAGCTGTTATGATTTGTCCTTGTACCAGGCAAGATAATAAAAAAACAATATTTCCAGTGAGTACTTGCACACTCATGACACGTTCGGCGACAGTAACCAACTATTTATAAGTTTAAGTTTAAAACATGATTAACGGAACGGAGGGCCTCGATGAAGTCTTTGGGCATAATGCAAAATGACAGCTTCAGACGTTTAATTTTGGTCATATGCTAACTTAGTAGTTTCCAGGTTAGACCTCTTAAAATATACTACCATCCTCAGACCAGGTCCGATCCGATTTTGAACACCCCGATCTGGGGGGCAGATAAGAGAATGCCACCAAATGACTGGAGAAGGGGGACCCTCTAAACCACAGGACCGGTCCTGTGGTTTAGAAGGTCCCCTTTTCCATTTCTCAGAGTTGAGGCTCTCTAAGTAGGACAAGAGATAGGAAGTGTATTTAATCAGAAATAAATATATCAACACAACAAATTATTTTATTCTTACATTAATTCAGAATTATCATTTTACTAGTGTTTTCTCCTTTTTCTGGTGAGTGTAAGTGATCAGAATGATAAAAAGAAAAACTATCATATCTTCGATTTAGCGTCCAGACCCCCTTTCTCTGTAATGCTAACCACTTGTGGTCAAGTGTTAATTTATTTATATACATTGAGTCACCAAGGCTGACAGGCAGCATAAAGATGGATATCACAACTCTTCGGAACGGCCCTGGTCTGTCCTCCCAACGAGACTCGTTGGTCCTCCCAAGATCTAACCCTTTTCCGAAATGAGTTACTCCACACGAGAGCACACTGTCATATGGAGGATGTCTTTTATATATACTACATGAATAGAATATTTTAATTGCATTGGTTCAAGAAAGCATCCTCAAAACAATGAATTCCATGATACGTATGCAATTAAGATTTTTCATTATCATATAAACAATATAGGTGAACGAGTCATATACAACATTAATCAAATATCAAAAAGGGTTCAAACTAACATAAAAGAAAGGTCTAGAATAGGTAAAATGCATCTAAAACCGGGGGTCAGAATAGAGCACTTGATCGACCAATATTCGTCGCGCAGCTATGAGCAACTAACTGATTGATCAACAGATGCCACGTGTCGTTATTCATGTGGGCTTCATTTAATTATTTCATGTGCGATGTTGAGGGAAGCTTTGGAAAGTAACCAAACACACATTTATAAACATAACTGGTGGGCACACAGACCCCATCACAAGTTGGAGTAAACACGAGGGCATTAGCCCAAGTAATACACTAACACGGGCACCAGGAAGCAACAACTTGTGACCACGTAGCGATTAAAGTACTTAAGCTCTGGATTCATCATTGCATTCCCAAGAGATCTAATTTCGAGAGGCACTCGTCATATCCGGTCAGTTTACATGCTGGCATGGATGGCAAGTGTATAAAGTGTATAATACATTTATATATATGTCAAGGAAGGAAGTTTGAAATGGAATATAAGCTTTGAAGATGCTTCACTCCATAATAAAAGCCGGCGTATGAAATTATTATAGCTAGATACATTTCTGTACGTTCCACCAGTGACAGGCGAACAAGTATATGTTTATCACCACTCTTATCTATCCCCAGATTGTGTTGCTCAAACACGGAACCGACCAGGATCGACTGTGTATCGAAAGGACTGATTGTAGTGGCTACTGATAGTATTTAATATGACTATTCCAAGTTCTTTATGATTTATTCCCACGGATGACATTGACTGAGTGGGGCAATAGAATCAGTTTCCCCTTTCACCCCACTTACTCGATTAAATGAAAAATCTAGTGGGAGGGGGGATTCTAGCGTGGTGGGGGATATAAAAAACATTAATTACCATAATCATTTTCATCAGGGAATCTATTAGGGCCTGTGTATGGACATACCAATTGTATTATTAAAAATAGAACAATATGTCAATAACCATTGTGAAATGTCCCCGTATCAGCTCGTATTCTAAACATATGGGTACCTTTCTTACATGTTATACGGTAACGGCGTGAATTTATTAGAAGGAAATAGTTGGCAGAATGCTGTTGGGACGCGGTGGTTGATGGATCAGCGTCCCTGAGATTCGGCCTTTTGGCAAATTTCCAAACGTGTCAACTTGATCAAGGCCATGTGGATTCGATCATTCAGGCCAGGAATGCTAAGAACCTTGCCGAAGATGTATCCCGATTCTATATTGTAAACCCAACACTGGGCACAACATGACCACTTCCATACTTATGATACTATACACGTACATACCATAGAGAACGCTTCTGATATAAAATACCGGTATAATGCAACTTAATCTCGGCTTGAGTCGAGGCTTCTGATTTTTTAACAAGCATTATATGAAACAAAATTTAGAAAAAACCTTCCTGGTTTGAATGGGCATGATTGTTTGCGGAGATTTAAATTAACATGTATAGCTCTGGTTCTGAGAAGATTTACTCCAACATCACGTCCAGCTTCGTGGGTTTCAAGTTGCATGTGTTTTGTTTGGAACCTACCGAAACGAATCCGAATCCTAGAACTTCCACAAGAAACCCCAAATCCGTTCACTGAGCCCTTTTCTTGACTTTCCCATTTCCTGAGTGACCGACCCCTGACCCCAAGAGAGATAAGGGCGAGTTAACGCGAATGTAAACAAGTACAAATCGCGATAGTGATGTCGCCAGAGTGCTGTAGATGTCGCTACTGGACCTGTCACACCTTGTTTGCATTAGTTTCTTCTGAGGTAGTCCAGAAGTGAGAGATATTTCACCCCAAAATAAATTGAGTGACAAAATTGTCAAGTTAGTGTTGAATTTGTGGTGGCAATTAGGGTGTATGGGCGGTGAGAACGCCCTTGGTTCATCAAACAAAAGTTAAATAGCTCCTCAAGAATGGGAAGATCGATGGACAATAAATATGTTGATCCCTAGACCCTATACCACCCGAGCATGTAAAACCTCTTTACCCTGTCTACTAGAAACTAGTGGCATTAAATGGTTATTATGAATGGGACGCACTGGTTCTTAATCAATTTAGTTATAAAAATATATAAAAACGGCCATATTAAAAGAAAATTCGTTACACACATTTATTATGAATGTGAATTTGTGGTGAAACAACACAGCTTCGACCGCAGGACAATCTAAGATATACGGTTACGGTATAATAAAACGTTTATGCCCACTTAGGGCACATACCGTATGCATGTAGTACTCTAATGTATTTGTGCAGAAACTATAATACATACGAGGCTTAGTTCATAACTATTTTTAACCCTAAATATTTATACAGCAGTTTCGCCGCACCCCACGCCTGAAGTTGCAGGACCTTCAAACCCCTGTGAGAAAGTTGGCAGAGAGATTAATTAGAGAACAAAGCGTATCCGGCTAATTAGCCCCAAGCTAGAATGACAATGGTTCCCGTACTAAACGGTTATTGGTCGACCCATGTCCACAGATCTACGGTTTGGATAAGTGACAGATTTATGACATGCAAACCACGCTTTTATCTGGGTCTGGGTAATTACGTACGCCATCTTTTTCCTCCAGCCACCAACAATTATGTGAAACCTGATCGGTAATAATCTCTAGTACATGCCGCTGTATTATCACTATTGCTGAATTTGTATTTCCACATCCTTTACAAAATATGGTAGTGACAATTTCCTTTACTTTTGTAATACCGGTCAGCTAAGCTCTTTTTTTAAAAGAACTTTTTTTTACTCTGATAGCTAAGTTAGACCTTAGAGTACTCTGTTTTACTCTGAGGTTGAGGTTAGAGTAAATATTTTACTAAAAGCATATATTCATGATGTTGCAGGTGGTCTTCCAGAATGCCCTCACAATTCAATTATATTGCCAAGTGAATGCATGTATGTATGAATACCGGTATTGACTAAGATAACCAATAATAGTTTTTCAGGTCACATTTACTTTTAATGAAACAAGGGCTAAGTATCTGCTCTGTGATCGGGGGATGTTGGGGCTGGGGGGGGGGGGGGGCGTAAGCGGAGAGAAGCCCTCGAGGCTGGTAGTGTCATCTTCCCTGGGCTGGGATTCCACAGGAGCATCATGGGGCGCGGTATAGCCAAGTGTCAAGAGCAAGTGTGCGTTGCCGTATTTGAAATGGGCCCGTCATAACGGTCCCCACGAATTCCCAGGAATACACCAATCACCAGGGGGTTAGAGCAGTATACTTTCACACATTCATGGGCTCGTGAACAGATGCGCTTCACAGTCCTCCACAGTCCCCGTTTCTTCATTTTCCCTCGACTCGGGATGGGTTTACTTTAGAACTCTAATTCTTTAATACTGTACTTATCAGTTTCCTTTAAATAATAATTCGTCTAAATCCTATGTACTTCTTTGTAAAATACCACACTCATTAAGTCATCTAGCGAGCCGGCTGCTTAGAAAGTCATGTGCAATTACCAATATTGGCAATAAATAAGATATTTGATCAGGGGAACAGCAATTGAGCTATAATTCCGGCAATTCAAAGTTTCTTGGTCTTTACACATCCGAAATTATGTTCATACTTAATTATAGAAGGATTCATTCGCGTAACTATAGCATAACGAAGAAGGGCGCAGGACATACAAGGAATAATAAGGCACCAACACAAAGTTATAAAATGCAATTTAGGACTTACCAGTGAGGAATCCAAAGAATATCGTTGAAATGTGGACTCCCCTGTTGTCTTTAGCTTCCGTGATGAAACCCCATGTAAAGCTGAGAGATGTTGTGAGGAAGAAGATGACACAGGAAACAAATCCGATCAATAGGTTGCTAACTAGTTCGAATTGCACGGTCGTACATGCCAATGCCTGAAGAACTAATCCTGCGACATTGAGGAAGAAGCTGATCCTGACCCATCGAGAAGCATCTGAAAATCCAGCCATTTTTGCTATGGTTTTCTGGCGAGAAAACTTGAGGAGAGAATGTTATTTTAAAGTTGAAGAAGTAGGGAGCATATGAGGTCGCGTGCGACGCTGGTAACGCCTGGATGGGTACTGATGCCAGAGACTGGAGGAGAAGGGTTGAGTGGAGGAGGGGAAGGAGGAGGAACGCGCAGTGAGAGCAAAGCGACGCGCAGTGGTGGGGTTGTTGAGTGGGCAGTGTGGGGGGAGGGGGTAGGGGGAGGGTGGATGGATGGAGGGGTGAGGGAAGAGAAGCTCTTGATGTGGGAGGATGAGGTTGGGGAGCGCTCCGTTGGGGCGAATGAAGTGGGCGAGCCGCTCTCTTGAATAATGCGTTCATATAACTCGGGCGCCTTTTGGTTCTCGAAAATGTTGGAGCTTTAATTAGCTTAAAAGTGTATCCATTTTCTTAGACACCAGACTTGGAACAAATGTTTTATTAACAATTAAACATTGGATGATGTGTGTAGCTTATGGAAAACATCAATGATATAATTATAATGAATTCCTATTAGATCTCCGCCCGATCTTCATTCAAAACTAACTTCAATCAAATTTCATGTTAGGGTCTAAGGTCACAAGAAGAAACAGTGCTGATAGATGTATAAATTATAAGCAATGATAATCTGTCCCAATGGACGCTTTGTATAATACTGTATGCTTAGACTAGAGCTCTTTCTCTATAGGGTATATTATATGCAATATGGTCGCGTAGGCTATAGATATATATCTCTATGACAATGCATAATATAAGAAATAACGAATACACAATCTATTACACATAATGGTAATGACCAAATATTCATATTTTATCATTTGAACAAGGTTGTATCTTCTATGATTATAAAATTGTATTGGACTTAGTAAATTTATATACAGTATCTAATTTGAAATGGCTTTGACATTGCAGTCTAGGCTCAGAGTTGAGAGTCCCTCCAAAAGAGGTAAAGTTTCTCTCTCCAAACCGCAAAATGGCATTATAATCACACTAGGATGCCTACTCATCATGGGACAGGAAAGCCATTGGGACAGCAGGGATCCAATCACTGACATACCATTCTTATCTGATCTAAGAGGATGTTTGATCCTATAGACTGTATAGGAGATGATCCCAGTACCGACCAATAGACAACCAAAGAAATATCCATCATGGGTGTGTCCCATCGAGGAAAAATGATTATTGCAGATTTACGAATATTGCAGGGTAACGCAGAAAAAGAGCCCATACCATAAATCCCCTATGTAATCATATAGAAACAACCTATAAACACAGAGAGGCCCTGGACAGAACAGCATGCGGGTATTGTTTGGAGGATAATCACACGAGTATGATATTACAGCCATTAAAATTTGTGATTTGTAATGATATACTTAATCATTTATAAATTATATTCCATTCATTTCAGGATGGACTATTTATTTCAATGTACATTGTCCCAGTTCTAAATGTACATTGTCCCAGTTTTCATTTATATGAAATGGAAGGACTTGCGAAGCAATGTGAATAATAAGCTTATTTTTTGGAAGGGCCCTTCTAGCAAATTGAGCAAGAACTACCTATTATCAAACTCGTGTGTGTGTGCCAAACTATGTAAGTAAATAGTCTCGTGTTTTCCCAAAAGACTATTCGGAGCTTTTCAATTTTAAAAACTTTGTATCCATTATTTATAAAAAGCATTCTATGATGAGAGTGAGTCCGACTGCGCTCAGAACGATGTGTATAATCAAGGAGAGTAAATATCTCCAGTTCAGTCTCGTTGGTTTAATCAACGAGTCTAATATAGACTCGTTGGTTTAATCTTAGACTAAGTTAGAATAATTACTACTCTAAGCTAAGGGATCGTTAGAGGGATTAAACTTGAGCTTTTCCTTATCTCTTCTTATGATCTAGATTCCCACACGTGGCATGCCTTTATGGCAAATAAATTGCATCTTGAATTCCAGAGATGATTGGCAGTTGTGGGTGTGAATGCATGCATGCCTGCCCACATTCCTTCCCCAGTGGTCACTCGCTGCCATGGTAACGTCCCTTCCTCCAGAGGGTGTCCATCAGAGAGTTGTCCTCCACGGTCCCCAGAGAGGTGGTGGGGGCAGTCCCCCAGGAGGTCGGGGGATTGCCCAAGCTTACACCTAACTAGTTTATTTACTCAAGTATCGGTCAGTGGCGCCACCGGCGAGGTCAGCGTCCCTCCCCTTTATGTACATGACGTACGCATGGCAAGCCATGGCAAGACCGATATTTAGACATGTTCCCGCCTCTGTGGTGTGTTTTATGTCTCTATAAATGGCTGATCTCACATCAGGGCGAAAGACATTACTCTCTATAAATGGTTGATCTCAGACAGTCAGAATAAAGGATAGTCGTTTCTAGCTGTACATGCAACCCAAGTGACCTATTCACGCGTAGCAAAGTATTTATGCATGGGGTTGCATGATGGTTCGGCTATAGTTTAGCGCCCTATTCCTTGAGAGTAAAGGGGGTAGGTCGAAGAGGACAGACCACATGTATTGACCATTAAATGTCACCGTCCACCGCCTCTGCCGATAGACCAGAACGGGATTAGAGATCTGATATCCTATTACTGCTAAGACAGGAGGAACTATCATAAAAATTTGATCGAGGGGGCAGAGCCATGCCACGGCCCAGCTGTTCTTTTATGAGGGTTTTAACAGATTAACAAGAACTAATGGTCATTCCCTCTTCCACTCCTCGAGATCAGAGAGAAAACACCGGTGTCTAATTAACCTGTCATAAACTATAGACTACTTTATTGCTTGTTGTTGTTGAAAGTTGTTATTGAGTAAGGCTTAGAGATTTTACAAAAAGGTAAGGTTGCTGATGTTGCTTCACGTATAAATAAAAAAATGTTTTGAATTGAATTGATAGTACAGTCGTAATCAACATGAACATGCAGCTAAATCAACGAAATACTATTTTTCTTAGTTTATTGATTTTTTCTTTGATCTACACTCATTCATCATTAGCACGGCAGAATGGAAGTTTGTTTTTGTAATATAAACATTTATATTTTTTAAATATAAACATGACATAGGCCTATAATAAGAATCTATTAAACAGAGTTTTAACAAATAATACCTAGTGCAAAGTAGTTACCATGTTTGTATTGTATGAAATATCCGAGTAATATTTACTCTTGAGATGAAATTAAGGTGAATTTCGATTTAATATTTTAGTTCGGACACTCCTTAGAGTAAGTTCAAGACTGCAATTAAGGGGATGTTTTACTCGGAGCTCACTCTTAAGGATTAATGAGGTGCTTATAATAATGCAGCGAACCACCCATGCATAGATGACCGACCACAATATCTTTTACTAATCAAGCTTTGTCAGAAAGAAAGGACACATAAATATTCAGGACAAGACTTGACGACACGTGGGTTGTACTGAGAGGGTAATTAAACAGTGTAAGCACGTGTTCATCACGTGGGTGTGAGGGACTGAGGGGTAGATTCGGGTAGATTGATGAGAGCTTCAATAAAAACTCTAATGGGCCGTGTCACGGGCAGTGTCACACCCCCTGACCCTCAGCCAATAAGATTTCACCAAGATCTAAAAGAAACGCTGATGTGAAACCTGACGTGGAGGCTGACCTTGACATACTCCAGTCGACCTTGCAACACTTGACCCCGTTCGCCATGACAACTTGGGCACCAGATATCAGAGATGCCACTCCATGGCATCTATAGCCAGGGTGGGGAAGTCTGACTTTTAGGGGTTCCCGAAGCTGTTGATAGGCCTCTGAAGTCCCTGGAACCCGTAAAAGCCGTCACAGATGTAATATTTCCATTAGACCTCCTGGGATTGTTCTATAGGAAGATATAGGATCCATACCAGAACTACATCTAGCTTCTGATTTTCAGGAAACAAACAACTCCCTTCCTGGTTTCGGAATCCGTCCTGTTGCAACAAAAGGAATTAGGTTAGATAACCGAGGGCAATTTCATTCGATGTTAATCCATAAATTTACTGAGTCATGTTTTGCACACAGGATTTTTGTGGTTTACCACATCTCCACGCCGCTTTTCTTATGGACCCAACTATGAATGTGGATACATTCCAAAAATGGCTTCTCAAACAGTCACCAGTCTCTTTCTCAGACTTCCAAGAGTCCGTTTTCATATAATTACGTTAATCTCAAATACATCATATTCGTTCAGGATTCTTGGAGATAATTCAAATGGGGAAGGCTATAGAGTTTCCAAAGGAACGTTATTACTAGAGAATCAAAGCATATATGTATACCACACAGACATAATGAAAAGCTGAGAGCTTATCTTTTACTCAAAGCTGAGGACAAGTATATAGTTAAGATTTGAAATCGTATGGTGTAAAATAAATTACAAGAATCGTTTTCTTGTAGGTCCTACCTACCTCCTGAGTCGTCGGATCTCTACCTGAGCTCTATCTAGTGAGTGGGTTGGTTCCATTATAATGAAAATGAAAATGTGACTAGATTTAGAATTAGAGTATGTTATACAATAAATAAGTTGTAAAATAATAGCACATGCATGTCGCTATTACAGGCTACAATTCAAGGACACAAGACTCTGGTGTGTACCTGCATTTTATTTGCTTTATGTTATCAATCATCACGAAATGGGGAATTGTTCTTCATCACATATGGGATATACTATAGGGCTATTATCCGAGTTGAGGTCAAAAGCTGAAGAATCATGTCTCTTTGACCCCACAAAGATTACCCTAGGTCAGATTCCTGTTGCTTGTTTGTCCATTCCCCCGATCTGCAGATGTGTGAACCCAATCACCTAATTTTCTTTAAAAAATTGATTTGTTTCTGAAAATCAAACTTCATTCAATGAATTTTCAAAATACAGCTTGCAGAAAACCTGAAGCCATGGCCATAATTTAAAGCTCCCCCCCCCCCCCCCCCCCCACACACACACCAATAATTCGAACAATCAATCTATAAATGATTCATCCATGCATATAATGGATATTACTCTTTTTACTTTGTTCACATCAGTTACCAGACAAGATGATTGCTCAACCAGTTTTCTGTGATGTAACACATAGCGACACATAACAATATTCACGTCATTTAAATGTGTCTTTATGTCAGATTTATCTCGAAATAAAGAATTCTTAAAATGTTCACAGTCTTGATAAAAAATATTTTAAAAACAGATGGTATGGAGATATATCCTATATCATGAAATTGGAAGTAATTTGTAACTTAGTTGTCAGACAAATTTCCACCGTCAGGGAAGCATTGGGTGACATTTAATTTCCCATATGCCTACACGAAAAGAATGGTCCCAACCAGCAATGAAATGTCAACTATCCATATGCAAAGTCTAATAATGTGTTAAACATGTGCAAATTGTGCCACTTCAAAAGGCCACGAAAACTTCCCATGTGTATGCTTGGGAACCTGCTGGTTCGACCCAATTGACAATGAGAATGGTTGACAAACCATTCAGTGAAGATTGACAGAAGGATAATGAGATGGTCATTATTCATTCACTGGACAGGGTATTAACCCCATTATCCCATTACATTATTGTACGTCAATAGAAAACAATGGGGTAAAGGGACGCGCTTCTCATATATGGGCATATCACAATATTTATGGGTTTGGAGATGGGGATTGTTCAGCATTTACAAGCAAGGGTAGGCCCGACACACGGTCCCAAAGTGGCATGTTCGAGCTGGGCTATGGGTGTTGGGGCCATTTTGCTTAAAATCATATGATCCGGTAGACAAATTATTCGTCCCCTAGCTCCCAAGCGGGGTACAAGCGAGGCCCACCGTGGAGGCTAATGATCCGGCTGACATCAAATGAAGTAAAAGGTTTTTTAAAGAGATGTTGTTGTTATTTGATGACTGGTAGTGTTGCCTATTTAGACTAGGATTGATTAATTAATTATTTAAATATGATGAATACTTCTAATAGAAGTTCTATATGGAAACAAAGAAAACCGAGGCTTTTAATTAAGTACGCTAATTTATTTTCTTTATACAGTAACTGTCATGGTCCTCTATCAGTCAGTAGTAGAAAGCCCCAATGATCCCCTAACGTTTAGGGGTCAGGTGATGCCCATTAACACTTTTAGCGTCGTAGCCTTGTCGCTGTATGCGGTGAACTGCAGCGCTTGAGGGATGTGGCTTCCTGGACTGGACTGTTATGTACTTTTAATAATATTGCGAAGATAATAATTATGGATGGTCCTTTCTTAACTTACAGCTGATTGGTCGCAAGTGAATGTGGAAACAATTGCCCGTAAACATCAGCGGGAGGCACGAGTCGTTCGTGATGTGAAGCAGTCAATGACATTCCATTCCATTCCATGTTTTTGGCTGCTTTATTTTGTGGGGGAAATAGTTATCTCCTCTGTATACTCCAAAATAAACATATGTGTGTGATTGTGTGGCCTTGATAAGTATAACGAGAGTGGAAGAAACTTTCACTCTCGCTGGTTAGTACAAAGAGTTTAAAACAGTTGTATACTCGTTGGTTAATACGAGTATTTTAGCAGGGGTGGGGGTGGGGGATCGGTTGCTTTACGCTCTGTTTTAACACTATACTTCGTGTATTTTGGTCCTGTCAGGGCGAGAGAGGAAACACGCTAACGGGATCCAATACCCTGCTCTTTTCGAATATTAGCAATGGTTCTTTTACTTTTATTTGAGCAGGGCATCATTTTTGTAGAAGAATCCATTGGAGAGGTGTTTTTGTTGGTTTTTGTTTTTTGTTTTTCGATCTCGAACTCATAATACGTTCACGTACTTTTAGATACAGTACCATATATCATACGTTTGAAAATATTTGAAGAAATACTTTAATCATATTTGTTATAAATGGAATTATAAATAATGACTTGTATCCGCATAGTAAAATTATGCCAATTAAGATGCATAAAATTGATCAAATTAATCCTCCGCGATAGAATGTACAAGCAGCCCTATAGCTTATACATACACAGCAAGCCCCTTACGTCTTTTCAATGTAGATTCCAAAAGTGATTTCTTTATGGAACATTTGCCATGTATGAACCCAAATACAAGTAAGCCACTTCAAGATTACTATCCAGATCAAAGGATAATCTGATTACGTTAGGTCAGCTGGTTCAAAGCTGCGTGGTACTACTATACCCTTCTCAGACCCGATCACGGAGAATCCAGAATCCAGAATCCAGAATCCAGCTGACCAGGACCCCCCTACAATATTGCATATCGATATGTAGCTTATTTACTTACGATATCTGCAGGCCTCTACTAAACATGTTGACTCATTTGAATCTGCCCCTAATGCGTCATGCCATTAATCATAACTTTGGGTGTTGGGTACGGGTGTACTCCTTGCTGGAAGTGTGCATAGTGTAGTGGGACTGAGGGCCTAATCGCCAGTTGTTTATTTATTATGAAAATAAAGGCTAAAATTGGTTAGTTACTTTCCGATGAACGTGCACACCGGGGCCTTTGCATTTCATATCGTATTACCCTAAGGAGAGAAAGTTACAAAATATTGTAAGTGGGGTATTTATATAGGAAGGGATTGAAAGAAACACCTCCTTAGCTCTCCTTGGCTTTGATCCGGCTCCCGCGCCAGATGCCTATCTGTTATTTGGTCACGTCTTTATAATATCAAAGGTTCTTCATAATGAGATTTTCTTCTTCAAAACGCTTTATCGAAAAATGGTGCTTAAGACGTACGTATACATGTGACGGAATTGCTCTTTAACATACGGCAAACAAATTATTTCAAAAGTTAGAAATAAGGATCCCCTATAATAGCTCCTTGATTGGAATGGCTCACTGAACGTTGCCTTATACATTTATAATGCACCTCTGTGTGGAATTATTTTACTCTGAACATTAACATACAATAACTTTCCCCGTGGAAAGATAACAAGCACAAGTTTTCTAAATAACTGTCCTTAGGCTTTGTAAATTCTGATGTACATCTGGATATGCTCTTTCAGGGTAATGCAAAATTTATGAGAAACGAGGATCTATAATACAAAACTGCAAAAAGACAAATCAGTAATCGCTCAACTTCTAAATAAAGAATCTCTTCATCAAAATCCTGAAGACATAATACATAATTATATATATGTTTTTAAAGTTTTATTTCCCCGTGTTTTCACATTATTGTGATACTTTGCACGTAGAGAAGTTTGAAAACATATGATTAATACAATATATAGAGATGTTATTATTGATGCAATTTGAATGAGTGTGCTGCTCATTATTATATAGAAAATAGTTGTTTCTACTACACTTATCATGTATGGTTGTATCATATACCTCGGACGGATGATCTGTCGAGTATGGCTGTTAATCGTAAATAAGTCCAATTATTATAGCATAATTAGTATTGTCGTGTCATCCACATCGTTTAGAAGCAAGCGATGAAAGGTTATACCCTTCTTTGCAGGTTTTGTCCCCTATACATATAAATGATAATCTTATCATAACATGCGCCGGAGATCTGAGAAATAATAAACGCTCTGACAGGGATGCATAAGGACTCTGGCTAGTCTAGGGATGATACGCTCTGACCAGACGAGTTATCTTCCCAAGGGTCTTTGACACCAGAGTTGTCTAAAATAGGCCACAGACCCTGGAGCCGTTTCTATGGAGGAATTCAATGAATGTGCACTATGTCCCTGTTGCATGAGATACCGCAGAATTTGCCCCATATCTTCATATCTCTAGCTTGCATAAGAGTCCCGCACGAGGCAACTAATGTATACACATGAAAAGTGAATTTAAATTGGAGGTATAGCCTTCAGATGGGCGAGTTTGTTTTACTTCAAGGCCTTTTAGTCTTGGCTGACACATTTGGGATGATATACAGTGGAATTGGTTGATATAAGCTCCCGGCCAGCGTAATGAGGTAATAAGTCTATCTCTTTGATCCCTGGTGTTGGAATACACAGTTAATACTTATATAGACGAAATAGAGATGATATCATAATAATATAAAACATGTTTGAAGAGAATGTCATCCACTTCTATTCTGGTGCATATATTGTCTACAGTATATTATATGAACTTCGGAAAGAGATTATGATCTTCCTCCGTTTTACACTTTAAGAATCTTCCAAACGCACTCATGGGTACGAATGATTTCAATTTTAACAAGAGTTACAGCATAAATGAAGGGATTGGTCTGAGCATTTACAACAAGTCAAATCACTCATCTCTTATAAATACGCGACTTTTCACTGAGTACATTTAGGGGCAAGAGATGGATGCTCCATTGTTCGCTTCTATCTGTAATGTTATCATTGGTTTTGTCCCGTGTGAAATTGGCCAGATTCGGCAGCTATGACATGTAAATACGAGAGGAAATAACGCTTCTGCCATCACCCTATGGATATGTACATCGAAACCCTCATTTCGAGAATCGCACTTTGAGTGATTCAGATTCAAACTATGTATACCATATTGAGTCAGTCTATAAGAAATCTTCGATCGTCTCCATAGCCCTAGCTGGACAACTTGCATTTGACCTTAAAGACATTCCTGGATGCTCTATAAAAATGGGCAGCTATACCAAAATGCTGTCATTCTGAATTGTCAAATCGATGAAGATATGAAGATATATATATCTTCTTCTTTTTTTTTTTTTTTTTTTTTTTTACAAAATGGCTGTACGTTGACCTTGGTAGTTCTCAGAACCGAGGCCAGTTAGGCTAGCTATATGTACATATTATAATGTAATTTGTGTATGTATACAATGTGTGTATGCCAGACGCTACTTGCTTTGCTATATAATTGAGATCATAATGTATACCAGTGTTGAATGAATTATTAGATAGATCACAATTCTTCCATAATCATAGGAATTGCCTCGTCTCCCTTATATTACTAGTGATATTTACTTTGATGCCAACCCGGGGATGCCAACCCTTCTACAAATGTTGTTTGGTTGTATACTGTTCCAATTTCACGTCTCTTACCCTACATACATGTGTGAGACAACAATAGAACTACATAACAAATACTAGCACTAACAGATGATGAAAAATCCAAGACACTCCTCTTTAACATACCATGTATACATGTCTAACTCAACCCATATTTTGGGGTCGCCAACTTACTACAGCTAGCTACTCCAATGACCTTAGGTGCCCCGGGCATTCTTATGCAGAGTTCCTTTGATAAACTTCCGCTTGAGTAGCGCATGACTTTTTTCCACAAAAAAATCTTTCATCGTTTTTACCAGTGAGTTTGTTCTCCATGGGTCTAACGTCTGCTCTGACAGAATGGGGAAGACTGGCTATTTTCAATGGCAAATATCGTGGTTATAAACCGACAATCGAGCCATATGTGCAGGAGGGGTTTTAGAAAAAATGGTTTGCCCCGGCCTTCGCTAGCATTTTCCCTCGGCCAGCCAGAAAGAATATGAGAAGCAGGTTGTGTGAAGACTTTTATTAGAACTTATCGTATTCTATTATTTCACCCCGCGGGCCAGCAAGTGTTGTCTATGATACCCAAACCGGGAATAGGAATTCTAGTACGGGTCAAAGCAAATAGATCCATTCATTGAATATCATGTATTCACAGTAAAAGATGAGCCTTTATGTTTGTCCTATAAATAAGGCTTCTGAGGTTAGAGATGGCAGAGAATCTCTGCTCACCAAGAATAACATGCAATTACAAATATTTGGAAGAAATTTGACCACATCTTCCCAAGGAGATTGATATCGAGATCCTGAAATGAATACATACATGTACATGTATACATATATATGTAATTATATACACATGTATGAATTAGGAGTATAGGCTGTCTTTTGATTTGAAGGTTTTATTTCCTCAGTTTTATGACATTGACAACGTTTTAAGTGTATGAGTCAAGTCTCTCTTTTTAATATGGTAATTTTGCATATGACATCTTGAGCTATCTTGTAATTGTTTAATTATAAAGGCTGAATAAAACACCAAAGATGCAGTATTCCAGCGTACTCTCTTAAGTATAGTAAAATTCATTCTGCATAACGCCGATGCAACTATCGACCATATACAAGGCCAATGTTTGAGTCTGTAGGGAGAGGAGAAAATAGGGCCCGGACTATTTATTTTAAAATAGTTCAACGCCCTCACCATATGATGCATCCTTGTTAGTTTTTTCCCCCTAAAATTCCAGCCAGCATAATCGTAAATTAGGCTTTGCCCGCAGGGGGATGACGACACCCGCATCAGCGCAGGGCAGTCAAAAGTGGGGATAAATGGAAACGACAGATGAGCAGCTCTTCTGTCACTCGTTGCCATGACAACGCAAAATAACACGCTAGACTAAGACATGAGTTATGTCACCCACAGACAAGATGGTCGCTGCCCTTTAAAACTTGGAATTAGGACAAGCCGAGCCTGTATTATGATAAATTATACACACCCGAAAGAGGTCTCGCAAAACACTTGGAGAACTTTGCAGCCCATCTATGATCTCTAAAAGGACATTTATCAGGTAGCTCAGAAAATGCAACATTCTTTTCTACTGACACATCATGGAAGGCCATAAATTGATAAAGTGTATAGTAGTACCATGAATCTGATTATGCTTTTTCGGCTTGAGTTTTGATGCCAATATTTCGGGAAACAGTAATCGAATGATAGGATTCCAGAAACCAATATTTATTATTTATACAAGAACAGGACGATCATCAATATGAATTCAGTGATCTAGTTGACATGCTAATTCTTCTGATGCCAAGCCAAGGCCAAAAAATAGATGTGTTTCCGATTTATCCCCAGACCCCCTTACCTAGAAAACCTCTAAAATATTTTTGACATTGCCTAATTTTTGTTGTTGATTTCTTTTTACCAAAAGGGCTAATAAAAGCAGGAAAACAATGTTTCCTAACCAGGAACCATTAAAAGGCGTATATCTCTTATTTAAAACAACTGTTGATGTGAAATAAACATTTTTAAAAGTTCTTGGATGGTGGTTTCCTAAAAATATAAAAAAAAGTTACTACCCCTCCCCCTCCCTCATTCAGCTAGATACATCGGAAAGACACCTTTTTGGGGTCGGGGTGGGCGGTGGGCGGTGGGGAACGGGGGGAAGTATCAGCTTTCAGTTTTCGCTAGTGCATTTTGGCCTTGCTCTTTCATTCTTATGTCTAATATTATACACATCTAAATTAGAATAGCTGAAAAGATTTTCAAGATAATAGTATAGGCCTAATGCCATGGGAACTGGAGGTCAAAGTTTCAATATTGGTCAATTCCTTTTTCTATAACCCAGAGAAGCGTGATAGGCGAAGTTAATGGCTGAATCTTTGAGTCACTGCAAGAAAACCATGAATTGTTTCGGGAAATCAAGAGACCACCCAAATTGTGCCATCTTGTGTGGCCTCAGAAAGCGGACCTTCACAATGCAGAGATATCCAAGAGATATTGCAGTGGTAGGTTATTTTATGGCACATTCGGAATTCACAACTTCTTTAGTCTATTGTTTATACATGTAGGCCTTACATGGCCATGGGTGTTTTACAATTCCTTTGTGTCTACAAGGACTACAAGCCCGAAATAATGCTGCCTTATCCAGCTATATATCATGTTGCTGGGTTGTGCATGTAGGCCTATCGCAGCCTTTGCAGCTGCATAATATTGCATGGGCTGCATAATATTACTTCATACCTTTTTCGGTATCAGGACTTGTATCGCTAAGTACGCCCACTTATCGTTTATTTACTGTCTGTCTAGCTTAAACTATATCCCTCTAGAGTCTAACCAATGTTGCCTAAAATGTAGGCCTACATATCACTTACTACAGTAGGCTACCTTCAAGTTGTGTGTCCAGAAAGTTAACCGCTGCAAGAGATGTTTATTTTAGTAGTTCCATAAGATCCACAGCAGACATTTAGATTTTAGCAGAATAATCTATATTTCATTAGCTTTTTAATGTAATCATCCCAGAGTTCTACCTTGAATATAAGAGCAACATTTTGTAGTTGTTTTTCTGCTGGAAGATGTGGGTTCCCTGGTCTGCAACAATGACGTCATTGCTGTAGGCACGCTCGTGGTCATGTGATCGCATCTGATTGGCTGAGAGTGGCAGCAGCTCTTCTCTGTTTGCTGTTCCATCAACTTCTTGTTTTGGCGGCCATTTTAAACTACCCTCGCTTCAAATGTGGGGTTTGTGAGAATTTTTTAATTATTCCTCAAATTAATATCTTTTTCAAATGAAATTTGTTGTAAATGATGCAAGCTAGCTTCTGGGATCGGTTAGAAAGTTATGACCTAGGAAAAATTCTACAAAAAGGTTGATCATACAGGGGCCTGGGTAAGATACCGTTCCTCACTCTGGCAAGTGCACTGGTCACGTGTTCTAATAGCATAGCAAAGCTATTTCTAGCGAAATAGTGGTAGGTGCCGTTCTTCTAGCCCAAACCAGAGATATTATTTATCCTCACAGAAAAGGATCCTTATTATTAGTAACCTAATTATATATTGCTCAAGATGAGCCCTATATCTGTAAATGTGACTAGATTAGTCATTCAGTATCTGTATCATGTTATTATATACTAGTACTATTACTAGGCTATAGCTTAGCTAGTTATCATATGAATAAGACAGAATTGTTTCAACACCAATACCCTATGAGGGATGAGACTATTTTAAAGAGTTTAACCACTGTCATATGCACTGCTGCAGGCGGGAGTTCAAGGAACTAATGCATGAAAAATAAGGAGTCACAATATTTTTTCCAAAGTTTGTCTTGAGAAAGAACATGGTTGGGTGATAACAAAAAGCAAAAAGAAATGGACCTCACCATATTTTCATTTACTGTCATATGCACTGCTGCAGGCGGGAGTTCAAGGAACTAATGCATGAAAAATAAGGAGTAACAATATTTTTTCCAACTTTGTCTTGAGAAAGAACATGGTTGGGTGATAACAAAAAGCAAAAAGAAATGGACCTCACCATATTTTCATTTTAGGGCCACCAAAGTTTAGTATTGAAGTCTGTGGGGAAAATGGATATTTTCTCAGTTTTCCCAAGATTTCAGACAGATGAATAACATTAATTTTTTCTCTTGGAAATTCTTCTAAACATAGCTATTAAAGGCCTACAGGTTTAACCCTCATGCATGAAAGAACAGGGTATCAACATATTTTGAAAGATATTATTTAGCTTTGAAAATCTTCAATATTCCTATTTTTATCTCATTGGGATGCAAATTCAGTCGAATAACTTATTCAAAAAGCTGGTGACCCTCGTTTTTTTATTGCTTGCAAGGGTAAAGCAATATGTTAGCTATGTAGCCTATAATTATAGAGATTTTTAGGGAGAAGTTATTTTCCATTTTTTTTCTATACTGAAAAACGGAAAGAATTGTCCCTTTCCCATATATAGGCCTAGGACCTAGCCTAGACTTCTATAGTGAACAGGCATAGCCTACATTTCAGGGCTCCCTGAAATGAAAACTAACCTGCTGGCAGGTGACATGTTTTTTTATGACTTTTTGGATTCACTTAACCATGTTCTTTCACGAGGCAAGGTTTATTAACAAAAAATATTATTTTCCGGGTTTTTTCCCCCTATTGAACAGTGGTTTATCTCTTAAGGGAGAGGCCTATAGGCTTAGCCTACTTCAGAAAATAGTTTTTGAAATAAGTAAGATATGTTAATCAAAATTGTTAGGCTCTTTTGGAAGAACTGGGTAATCTCATAAAGTGATGTCCATTTTCCTGATTCTGTATTTGTACTTCAAAAAGGATATAAAAACACATAGCCTATTGCAGGCTATAGGCCTAGATTATAACTTTATAGGAATGTGGAATGGTGTATGCTAAACTAAAGGTTGCATGGATTTGACTGTACCGTAATTGCTCTGCTCATTGTTCCCCTTCCCAAATCTTTATCCCTGCGCTGGAAGGTAGCAGCACCCATGCGACACACAGCTGCCGTCTATAGGCAGACAGAGGAACTAAACGGAATTCCCATCGACCTATTTACGTTTGGAGGGATTCCCAAAACAAAGCGGCTCCCTGTGTGTCATCTGTCCCTGCTCCCCTCCAACATCAGGCGTCATTCCCCTTAGATTTGAGCATTTCAACCTTTCAAAATGGCCTCGAGCAAGGTAGCCGTGGTAAGTAACCGATTTCGTTTTTCATACTGAGTAATTTTCGTACCGATTGCTCGATTTTTAGTTTTAATTTGGCGATGCTTTGTGGAAGGGCAGCTGGCGAAGTGCTGCGCGGTAGCATCTCCTTCGGCGGCAGCGCTCCGAAGGAAACAGCCGGTGTGTTTGCCCTGAGATTACATTGGAATGACAATTACTTCCATCAGTATTACCGAATTTCTTTCCTCCGAAACCAATCCCTTCCCCCACAACGGTGCACAAACATTTGGAATATTTATTTATCGGAGAAATGTTTCCTTTCTGGCAAGCATCAAGCTAGTGTATGGCGAAGCATCCGTGGCTGTGGCTCTCACACAGCAGCAGCCTGCCGCGGCAGAGAAAGAGAAAGGAATGAATCAGTGCATGACAACAACCAATGGCTAATTCGACCTCTGCTACGGGGCAGATTCCCGTTATGGAAACATGTATCATGATGAGCAATCGTTGCCTCATTTCTCTGCCCCTGTCGGCTTGTAAAGCTTGAATTGAACATCACGAAAGCGATGGGAGCTTTCGAGTATCAGTTTGGCGGCCTGTGTGCGAGGCCTTCTTCCCAGGCGAAACTGATTATCTTTTTATGGCTTGTGCCATCTTGGCAGACCATTGGTTAACTCATCTCCATCGATCTGTATTGATGGTGGTGTATAAGGACGGGCACTCGGGGCGCTCAAGGCCTTGCCTGGCCAATAGAGACCTCAGTTCCCATTGTTTCTTCACATTTCTCTTTAGCTTAGGTTACCTCTTATTTCTAAATGCGCATCCCAATGATACTTGATAGCAATGCCAATGGCGTAGGCCTTCATTGGCTTCAATACAAGAACTCGTTACATTGTGCGTGGGCTTTGGGACCGTTGATTGTCCCCACTGGCACTGAAATATGGTTCGTTTACATGCAACAATACCATATTTTGCAGATACGTTATAAGATTAATTTTATTCACTATAGAGCTCCAATACATGAACTATTCTGTGTGCGATAGCTTTGTTGCGGAAAATAGCCTAGTACCGGTATATGGATTATGGTCAACCTACTATTGGTGTGAAATGGTAGATTTATACTAGGTCTAGGGTCTAGACCTAGGCCAATACACAAAAGGTTATTGAGGTTAAATGAGATTATTGTAAAGAAAAAATACCCCATCGGTTTCTAATCTAGTAGAACTTCTGTATCGTGAGCTGAACCTGTCGTGGTTAAAATAAAAGTGTTAAAAAAATTGTAGATTATATGTGTATATAAACCATCAGATAGAGTGTATGGATTAGCCGCGTTCTTACTATGTATCCCTGGAAGGTACACTAGATTTAGATCAGTATCGTATTCTCCCTGTATCCATTTATGAGTTTCAGGCATGCCACCCGTCGCTTTAATAAGTATTGCTACCTATTTAATGAAAGGTTTTCCTGTCTGAAATGATGGAGCCTTCATGTCATTTGTACCGAGAATACTGGGAGAAAATATTTCCCATTAATAAGCGTGTCTTTATTGTGTTAGGTGCCTTCGCTCCTGTGCCACCCCGGTTTTTATTATTATTTATAATTTATGGATGGGAAGAGCTCCGACTAAAAATACACGCGAATTCATTTTGCACGAGGCATTTTTCCTTGGGGGACTAAAAATATTAAAAATGCAAACTTTACCCCCATGGGAATGCCTTCCGAAGGCTAGAATCGGTGAATTATTTGTTAGCATTTAGGCCTACAACGCCTGCCTTTGTGATGAGCAAAGCCAGCGGATTTATTTGAAGTGTTCTTCTTGTTTTAGAAATATACCCTTCGTTTTAGAGAATGCACCAGTCTTCTATCCTGTCCAAATACTAGTAGTCATTGGCGATGCTTCGACAATATCTTCTTCGAATATCTGTGACCACTGAACTGCTTAAATATAACTTGAGTTTTTTTTATATGTTTGTTAATTGTTATTCATTGTGTATTGCGATGGAACAAGTGTTTGTTTTATATGACTTTTGTGTTCATTTCCTTTGTTTAGCCCGAGGATAAAACGGGTAGGCTAAGCGTTATTCGCAGGTACTGGACATACATTCAAGAAAGCTCTGGCTGGGTGCTTTGCCCCTCTTGTCTAACTCAGGATAAGGCTTGCTAGCACGTTCTATTAATTCGACAAACATAAAAAACAAAACAATAATATATAAATAATGCTATAGATTTAAGAATTCTGACCCACTCTGAGAAATTTTACTATCTCTTTTTCCACTCAGCATAGACCTCCCAATTCCTGGACAAAGACTCCTTGCTAAAAGGACCTTGATCGAAATAAACTTCTATGTTTGTAATACTAATAGTCTTTATTCAACTCTGTTTGAAAATCAAAAACTCTGTTCTTCTACGTACTGAGTTTTTCTGTCGCCAATTTGAGGACCTGACTAAGTTCTCGTACACTTAGACAATCCTTATCAAACCCAACACTTTTGTATAAACCATGTGCATAAAGAAGTAACCGTACGCTTCTACTGTTTGATATTCGTACTGAGTGGATATACTCGTATTTTCCTCTGAATACTTGGAGTATTATTTTGAAATTAAAAGCCAACAAAAACTGAGAGTATTGCATGGTGACATCATATAACTAATATATGCTTACTAATGGAAGTTTTACCATTTTCGAATATTCATTCACTCTTAGTTTATATCTTCTATGGCTTTTTTTATCCCTCACACTTTGCAACATCCATGGAAACTATTTCATTCGGGCTTTGGAAAAGATCCTTCAATGAAAATAAATGTCTTTCTTTCTCTGTGGTATAATGAATGACCTACCCAAATGTATATCATTGACTTGTTTCTGACCTTGCACTGACTCAGAAAGCTAAGTTTTAACCCCTGCTATCTGTAATTGTGATTTGTGTGAACCGTGTGTACTCATTTTCTAACCCGAAACTGAATACATCACTCACAGGATATCACTATACTGTTCCCTATCAAGCTATTACATAACTTATTTAATTTAATATGGCATATATTAATTTTATTGGCATAATTTCTCCCTAGCACCTAAGGTACATGTAGGCTTAATGCACGGAGGGGCTTTTTTTAAAAAAAAAAAATCTGATATGAGTGTTGAATGGTGCCATATACATTATTACGAAACAGACTGTCCTTCATAAATTCTTCATAAGATATTCATTTGCCTTAAATAGTTAACTTCCCTTCTGGATTAGTTCCACCTAGTTTCATATACACATTTGACACTCCTTACGTAGCGGGTAGCTGTCATTTTTTATAGTTATTTCCATATAATGACGTGCGCTTAAATTACGTCGAATAGCTCTTCATTCGATCATTCACCGCTTTCTTGGGAAGTTGTCCATTCTGTGTAAGTCTTGTGTCTGAATAGAATTCACTTCTCACCCTCAGGTCACTGGTGCCAATCAAGGTATTGGCTATGCCATCGTCCAAAGACTTTGTATTCAGTGGGATGGGGATGTCTTCCTTACTGGTAAGGCTCGCTATTTTACAATATTTGCTATTACATTTTCTTAGTAAACAGCAAGAACAAATGTATACTTATGTATTGATATCATTTTATTCATTGTTGGCGGCAAATATTGCTGATTATAGTAGTGGAGCTACAAGGTGATATGATATTCCAATGTAGATATTTCTGCATATAAATTCATGTATGATATAGTTTTATACGGCTGTCTTAACTTCATGTATCGTAGTGAAATATTGAGAGTCTTTATACTTTAAATATTTGATATAGTAAGAACTGTGTCCATTGATTCTTGTCTCCTGCTGTTAATTTCTCATTTGAGCGCCCCGTAGTTTCCTTGTTCACTGAATAATTCATGGGGAGGAAGCATTAAGGAAGTCAATATAAATGATTTTCACACTGAGCCCTTGTGCTTCTACTACCTGACAGCTCGTGATGTTGAACGTGGAAAGAAGGCAGTTGCTGACTTGGAAAAAGAAGGATTGCACCCCAAATTTCACCAGCTTGATATTCTTGACCACGAGAGCGTGGAGAAACTTCGAGATTTTATTTCAGAAAAGTACGGTGGACTTGACATCCTCGTGAACAATGCTGGCATTGCTTACAAGGTAGGAGTCATTGCTTCTGTTTTCCCCTGTAGTTTATATTTTTCTGTAAATTGATGGTTGTATACTACTGTACACTCGGAATTCGAGAAAGCTAACTGTTGCATCATAAGTAAATAACACAGCGTCCGCTAATCATATTATTAATTATGATTTATTATTAATTAGACATCAGTATCGTATTTCAAAATCATTGATCATGCTAAGGAGAGAGAACGCTACCGTACTGCATCATTATTCATAGGTACCCAAGGATTAACCAACAATAGATTACGTAATTATATTACTGTCCAGTCACAGCTGTCAGGCACGCGACGCCGAATAGCATGTAGCGTCACCCAGCCCAATAAACCCAGTTCGCATTTACCATTCATCCTGGACTCTTTGTTATCAGGGTTGTGTTCATACGGATGAGCTCCTGTTAGTTGCTAGGCCTACGCAGTACAGTGTGCAGTATTTCATAAGAAAGAGTCACCGTGGGCCCCTGCTTGTTTCTGAATGCCGACTTGGTCCTGCTTATCAGTTGATGACTAAATGACGGAAGATATTGGCCTAAACTCAGAAATAGATATTACAAAGAAAGACTGTATGGGAATGGTATGCATGCCGTATTTCTTTTCCTGAAAAGATTGGTGAATAAAAGAGATCACTATTAGAGTTATATTTACTATTATATATTAGTACACATACAAATGACCTGGAGGAAATGTGCACATCTCTCGAAAATAGCCAAATCGTTTGTTTGTTATTTAGTTGGTCAACATTTCATTCCTGTGTCAATAGAGTACAGTCACCATATAGTCTCTGTGTACTATTTCACTTTTTCGCTGGTCGACGGTAGCCCCTTATCTTAGCTATTACCCATCTTTCAATTTATATTGCATAAATATGACTTAGTTATGAACATAGAGTATGAAATTCTGTGCAATACGTTAGTTCTATACAATACCGAAAAATAATTATGAATTAGAATTGATTAAATTCAAATAATTATACAATCTAAACCAAATTTATATATATATTTTCATACACTATTTATGGGTTCTCATTCTTAGGAAAGATGTAATCCTCAAACCCTATTAAACTACTTCCTTTCCAACACGAGGGCATAGACTGGAACATCGGAACACCGCTCAAGTGTGCATTACCTAACTTGTCTCTTGTTTCGTTGACCGATATCGAATTCCAATAATAATGATTCGCTTTCCCTTGAATAGGTAAATTCCACTGCCCCCTTCGCCGAGCAGGCAGAAATGACACTAAAGACTAACTTCTGGGGAACTTTAGACGTGTGCCGTACGATGTTCCACATTCTTCGTGATCATTCCCGTGTTGTAAATATATCCAGCATGTCCGCCGCCGGAGCAGTCTCTAGGATGAGCGACGCCAAGCGTCAGAAAGTTGTAACTTGTAAAACCCTCAAAGCCCTTCAAGCTCTAATGAATGAGTTCATAAAGTGAGTAGCTGCCAACATCAATTGATATAGGTTCCTTAATTAAAGACAGGGGAGGTTAAAATGCTGACCCACCCCTCCTCCCTTTCTTTATTCCTTCTCCCTCATACGCCCTTCCCCCTCCCTTTTCCCCTTCTATTTCCCTTTCTTCTCTTTTTTTTTAAAAAAAATTTCTTCTCTCTTTCTCCCTCTCTTCTTTCTTTGTTCCATCTCCTGTATACGCTCTTCCCCTCCCCTCCCATTGTTACCTTTCTTTATTTCTTCGCTTCCCAACGTCCGCTCTATTTCTCTCTCCTCACACCTCCACTCATTCTTTGTTTCTTCTTCGCTCTGCGCCCTTCCCCTTCACTCACCTCCATCTCACCTTTCCCGACGTGATGTTCTATAACAACTCCTTGTCCAACTCTACCTGCTAATGATTGAATAATCTTTATGTCAATTTTTTAAACCTCATTTCATTAAATAAAGTAGGATTTGTGACGGCTTAGTAGTTATTGCTTCGCGGGGGAGAATGTATATTGTGTTTTTGTCTGACTAATTTTTAAAAATATAATTTCCAGAGATGCTAAAAACGGGGACCACACAGAGAAGGGATGGCCCAACACCGCGTATGGCATGAGCAAGGTGGGCGTAAACGTTATGTCAACCATCCAACAAGGTCACCTCAATGAGATTGGGAAGGAGGACGTTGTCGTCAACGCGGTAATTAACTGCTTGATTCAATTATAACGAAGATTACTCTTTATAGATATTAATAGAAATAAAGGGAATGATAAGAAAGGATTTCTTTCAATGAATAAAACAGGTGTATTATCTAAATGTCAGTTGTCACGAAGTCATTGGAATGGGGGTTATATTGATAAATATATAGCTAACAGTTATCAAATTAGCGTTAATATATTAATTGTCCTACCTCGAAATAGGAAATATGGCCGTTTTCCACAATATGTTATACATGGAGATTCTTTTCCTTTTCTTTTGTGCAGTGTTGTCCAGGGTACGTAGCTACTAGAATGTCCAGCTACAAAGGGCACCTTACCGTAGATCAAGGTATGCATACTATTTACTCTTAAATAACTTTCAAATCAATATTTCAGATGTGCTGATAATTTTAACAAATATGAATCCTCTTATCATTAAGATGGTTACGCTATTTTTCGCAGGTTACCTTAATCTGATTTTATTCAACATTTTCAATCATATATGTCACATAATTAATCATCACACATAATGTATGTGTGATGATTAACTAGGCGTTTTAATGGCAACCATTGCAGCGTATCTATCCCCATTCGAAGTCATATACCTCAGGGTATTCATTTATTTCAACTAACCTCCAAGATTTGGTTGGAGGATGCTGGAAGACCTAGCAAACCTTTTTCAGAATCATGTAATCATTTTGAGCAGAATCTCAAATAAAGAATTCATTCATGTTCCTGGACTAAGTTATGTTTTGGGTATTTTTTCAGGAGCAGAGACGCCACTTTACTGTGCCTTGCTACCCCCGGATATCAAGGAACCTCGGGGGAAATTCCTCAGGGATAAAAAAGTGACGCCCTGGAACTGAATCTGTGGAAAAGCCATATTGCAACACGCAGCTGACAGACAGATAGATTGAGAGACAGAAAGACAGACAGAAAGACAGACAAATACACTAACTGACAGACGGGTCATGGCCAAAAGGAGCGTTACGTACCATAGTCGGACCAAAGAACAGTAACTTACTTTATAAACTGAAATTAGGATTATTGTTTGTGCTTATGCTCAAACAGCGAAAGCCGCGATCGTTCAAGAGTAAAACTCAAATAAATCAATGGAAATTAATTTCAGGAGGGGGAACATACCTCCCTGTTCTAGTGCCGGCAATATTTAATTATATCTAGTGAAATGGGATTGTAAATGTCTATTTATTGTTACAATGTGCAATAAAATTAGTTCAAACAGTGACGACGCGATCAATTTATGTTCTCGTGTATTGAGAGTGGCCAGCGACAATCTGGTTGATAAGCAAGCATATGGGGTTAACTATGGAACACACAGCCTACTAATCTATATGTGTGACTATATCGAGGATGATAGAACTGTTGTCGATGGCTAGCATGTGTTTGTGAGAGGTGGGTGCAGTGAGATAAGTACAGGAGTGAGCGACTACACAAGTGTGTGGGTAATATTTTTATATCAAAGAAGAGGCAGACAAGGGGCAAAATTGGCACTCTACTTGCCCACGCTCCCAAATGTGGCGCACTCTATTTGGACACCCAAGTTATATGGAACCCACTGTAAACAAAATCATCAGTGCGAACCCAGCAATTATTTTTGGCACTTCGCCAGATAGCTTGTATCCCGGGAAATTCTCCCCCACTGTTCGACGCCATAGACAAGCCAACATTTATCAGATCAACCAACCAAGTCCTCTTTTTTTTTATTTTACCAATGTTGCAAATTATTAATTTCCGAAGTATAGGAATCTGTTAGGGATATGGTCAAAATTAAACACCAATCATCCAACACCAAAACAATTTATACCGGTGAAACCATTATGGTTTAATAAAAAATATCACATTCCCCTTTGAACAAATATTAGACCCACTTACTGAGTATATGGAAAACAAATTTCTGTGAACATATGATTTATTCCTTATAGATAGTTTCCTCCCATACAAAGAAATGAGTTCAAAGATACATTGAACATTTTGCAATATCACTTGACCCCACTATCTAGAATGCTGTTATGAAAGTAACTAATGGGATAGTGACAGAAGGTATTTACATGGTGAATAAAAAAGGGCACGACATCAATATAACTCCCTAAACAGATCTCCCGCAATGCCTAACAGTAATGTTCAAAGGCTTTGTGAAAAAGAATCAGATAGTGATAGACAGTGCAGTGTTGACATTCCACAATATTAGAAACCAATCTGGAGGCCTACAGCTCCAAAAATCACTGAGAAATGCCATCGCTACCAACAAATATTTAAAAAGTTTAAGAGTGACAGAATGCGAAAGATGTTACTTTTGTGACGAGGTCAACGACATTCTACGTTTTTTTAATTTAATAGTCCTGATTCCTCATTAATTTTAGTATGAAAAATACTTGAAAAATGGTTAACGGAATAAATAGATCATTATAGGCATAATATAGCTCTGGTTGAAATTAAGAAAACTAAAATAAAAACAAAGAAAAGCGTTCCTTTGATTGATAAAAATAAGTACGGTATTGTCGACCTGTAGGCCTCATGATTTCATACAGTAACAGTAGAGTCTAGACGAAATATCTGTTCCCAGACTGCTGAGGCTGGTAGGCCTACGTTGTTGATGGAACAACGCCACACCGGTGGCATGGGGAGGATGCACCGGTGGAAGACTGGCGGTAAATATCATCCCCCGCGCCACCTGGTGCAACTTCCTCGATCTAATCCACCGGAAGTTCACCGATCGATGTAAACTTCCGCCACACGAATGGGACAATATATTTCACCCTTCATGAATCTCGGTAAACAAGTTTTTGACAGAATTTAAGAAAATTAACTTAGCATATATTTGTTAACAGTAATTCTTCGTAACTCAAGGTGATGTTCATCACTAACACGTTGTAATTTCTGCTCATTGCCACTTGTCAAGTCCAAATATTGTCACAACTCGTGCGTTTTTAAACTAATTTCGCCAGACCCCCAGACTGGCCAGAGTCCACACGGTGGCCAGAAAAATCCTTCTCTGTTCTGAGCGGTGTATACGCATAATTGGGCCCCGGGATCATTGGGTCCGGACGATTGACCCAATGATCCAGAGAGGGTAGGAGATAGTAGCGGGAGATAGAGGTCAGGCAGAGAGAGGAATTTAAGTGTGTGTCTTCGGGTGTGATTGAAATAACTTGAACTTCTTTCTTTGAGATGTAAATTGTGGTTGGGTAAATTTATTTCCAAATGTTTGATGTCAATGAAAATTGTCATTATCGTCATAAAACCAGGGATCGCAGGACTGTAACTGTAGCATCCCGAGATCCTAGTGCCTCGGCCTGGAAGCTAGCGGCCTGGAAGCTAGCGGCCCGGTCTTGGACTTGGATCAAATCGCCCATGCACGGCCTGGATCAAGGCGCCCAGACCGTTAACACTAAACAATACCTAAACTAACCCTAAACCTAACCTAAAATTGGTGGTCCTAAGTCAGTAAAAGGGGTAGTAAACTGTCCCGAGTAAAAATAGAATAATAAAAGTAATTAATTGACTAGTAAACGGTCTGGGCGCTTTGATCCAAGCCATGGGCGCTTTGTTCCAAGGCTGGGGAGCTTCAGTCTGGGTGCTAGATGCTAGGGTCTGGGTGCTATGATCCTGGGGTTCTTGGGTCCCGCCTCCAAACCAGGCTGGCCCCAACTGGGGCACAAGCGTCCAAGGCCAGGGCCCAATCGTCCAGGCCCACCGGGGCCCAATCGTCCAGGCCCGGGGGCCCAAACGTCCAAGCCGGGGCCCAATGGTCCAGGGGCCCAATGATCCCAGGGCCCAAACGTAAAAAAAAAAACAAGCAACAGTTTTCCACTTAGACAAGCGTCGTTCGATATTTGATTTTTTTTTATATCATGAGATCAAGTGTCTGACGGATCGCCAGACCTATGGGCCCCAGGCCCCGGGTCGCGCAGGCCAAGCTCTTCCTTGGATTCTCAATTAAAAATAAATGAATGGAAGCAGGTAAGCCTACTTCCCTGATAAAAGGAAAGGACCGTTACCGTTAAAAAGTTAAGTCGTATTATACATTAAATAGTTTCTATTTTTGTTTCAGTTATGTTTTGATGTGGGATCCAATGGACTCGCCAGTTTAAAATGAAGAAGAGAATAGGACAAAATGCAGGCGATAAGATTTCTGCAAAACTTTGATGGCCATTCGCTGGTCTTTAATTATGTACTGTTTTATATATGCGTTAATTTTGTTAATAAGGTGAGATGATTTTGTCATTATTGTTAAATATATATATACCGTATATACCCGTGTATAAGCCCCGGCTTATATTAATTTCAAATGGTGAATTGACCCGGCTTATATTCGGGGTGGGCTTATATTCGGGGCCCGGCTTATATTACAATAATTGCAAACCAGTAGATATAACTGAAACTCATGTAACTCATGTTCATTATTATCTTCATTCATTACTCTGGTTTTCGTGTTTTAATCTCGAATTTAACCAAAAAAAAACTGAAGGTAGAGTTGTTGTTGTTCACAATCGACCAACAACAACTGAGTTCTATACTCAAACTATCACTCATTATCCACTAAAAGCTTGTTCTGAACGATTTCTTCAGCATCTTACATTAATTAGCAGTATCCCCGGCTTATAAACGGGGCCCGGCTTATATTAACGTTAGGACATGCTGAACCCCCGGCTTATAAACGGGGTGGGCTTATACATGGGGTCCGGCTTATACACGGGTATATACGGTAGTTGCTTACGAATAACATGAGAGAACAATCCTGTTAGTACAGTACCATATGTACTTGTATTATAGATGTTGCCAGGTATACACTACATGACTGCCAAACCATATAATAGATGCATTAAAAGGATGGTACGGTATATGTTAAACATATATAATAATAATAATATTATATAATACAGATTACATTTATTCCCATATTTCATTTGTCAACACATTTCAAAGATTATATACCGTACATCTTAATTTTCCTATTGATATCTTGTTTCAGTATGTTTTATCCGTCCTACGCTTCACGTTCCCGACGATTTTTCAAGGGTAGGTTAAACAAAAGCTAAAATGAATTCATTGTTTTTATATTGATTTTGTTTCTTGAGTATTCTAATATATTTGCACCATATTGGTATTATCGTTCAGCAATTCTCTTGGAATTGGACTATACAAACATAATATTTCTGCTTTAGTTATCTATGGTGTTTCGCGGGATAAATATGCACACACATGGTTTTTTTTATCACCGTTTTGATGTTTTTATTTTATCCTACTAATGATAATACACGTTTTGAATTATTCCAGTGGAAGGAGATATCTTTTATTAATGGGTATTTAATTCTCAGTGAAAGACTGTTGATAGAGGGATCCAATAGGCAAGGTTCATGTGTTTTCCTTATTTTTTTCCAGTGATTATGAATTTTCTCCGGTCAAATGAGTAGGGCCTACTCTTTCTAAAACTTGGTGTGGTCGAAGCTTATTTCCCTACCTCTTATTCAGTGTTACATGTATCAACATTTTACCTCATTGGAAATGGACATTCATTGTTTGAGTCTGTGATTCTGATTCGAGGCCTGCTGTGGATCTCTTGTTTTGGGTCAAAACAATATAGAAGACAATCTTTGTCTGCACAGTAACTGTGCTGGAAAACCTTTATACGATACCGGGATACGATACAACTTTATACGATATAACTTTGTCATATCTTATGAGGTATCACGATCACGAATATCTTAAATTGTCAGGAAAAGCAGACAGACTTTGAATTTCTATCTTTCATTCCTTTACACAAGGCATGGACATATCCCAAGAGAAATCATCCTGAGCAAGAAAGTAACACTAACCATGTTTAACCGTCAATATTCCCATACATTCCATCTCCTCCAGTCTTACATTATAGTTATGGGATTTCGGTGCTTCTATGCCAAATTGAAAGATCATTTAAATTACTCAGGGAAATCAAATGAACTTTTCATTTAGTACAAGTTGATAAGCGTTTTTACAATTACACCATGTCATAAATACAAATGTAGTACTTATCTAATTACCATTCAGTTCTTAAAGATACAGTAACAATTCTTCTCTCGTTATACTCGTAAATAATTTCTACATTCTCTAATTATGCTCTTGACGTTTAGGTGGCAAGTTCTCGCTGGGGCCATCATTCTACGGATTCTATCCATCACTGGACAGGTTAAATTCTCCGTCACAGAATACAATAGGTAACACACTTCTGACTTTCGTTAAGCCAGTCAAAGACATAATTATGGGTTATAATTTGTTGTTAAACTTGCAAGGGAATAGTTTGCTAAAGAATGCTGAAAATCTTTGTCTGGTAGAAACATAACATAATAATGGGCCTATTTTTTCAGATAAATGTTAGAAAAACCTGGACAAACAAGTACGATGGTGATCTTAAAAACATGATTTCAAGAATTATTTCAGAACTTCAAATACATAGCTGTTTTCAGGACAATGTATTTGCAAAACACCACATCCTTTAAAAAATGCACATCATACACACAAACTTTCATTCACTATAATATTGATAATTTTATTTTGATCTCTGCATGAACTTTTAAACATTGATTTACGACATTCATAGGAATCTTAGTTGTTTGATTTGGCACCTTGGGTGTTATTTCTGTTCATAACCACTTTTCATGCAGTGAATCCTTCGCTATGTGTGTAATCTGTATCTTTTATCATCAATATCAATTCAAATGTGTTTCAATAGAATTAATCCAATATACTTTGAGGATAGATCTTTAAATTATTTATTTCCATAAAATAAATGGATTTTAAATAGATTTTAAAGGGAATTCTATGTATATCAATATCCTGAACCGCTCCTGTCATTGATTTACAGTTCAAGCTTGATGTCCTGGTCACCAGCTATGGTCTTCTACACATTTTCTATCTACACAGGCTCTGTGGCTCTCGCTAATTTGGTAATGACCTTTTAAAATAGTCCTCACCATAAAAATGTACAAGCCCTTGCTCAAAAAAATACATGTTTAGATATATCACACGAATCATCTCGAAGAAATAAATGCTTCATATTTCATTATTTATTTTCCAGCCCATTCCAATATACTTTAGTCTCCAGTGCATAGTAACCGCAGCGAATTTTATTATAGACTTTTATAATAGGAAAAGGGTGAGTATGCCGAATTCTTCTCATATTTTTACATTTATTTGTTTTAAATTAATTTATTTGTTTTAAATGGATCGAAGAGACTATTTTTTACCTGAGAGTAGATGGATGGGAAGGAATCTAGGTAGTCCCTCGGATAATCTGTTTAAGTGGTTTTATTTAGTTGCTTAATTAACACGAGATCTTTTTGAAAATATAACACTGGGACATCTTTACAATCTGTGATGAACTGTCATTCTGAGTAAATAATGATATCGTTCATTAATTAGCGAGAGGTTTATTACATGTCTTTACAGAATGCCAAAGAGTTATTACTTGTACCACCGCTACTAGTTTTTGTGTTCGCCACTATATGTACGGATCCTGAGGTATTTTGCTCATTTCTGAAATTTGTTACTTTCTTCTATTTACATTCATATTGTAATTAGCTATTAGAGCCTGCATTTGACCTATACTATCCAAGTTATCAAAGTATTTTAAGACGTTTCATATTGCAAGTTATCAAAGTAGTTTATGGACTTGAAATAAATCTAATAAGGTAAAATATCATGTGGTAAATAGTGAGCTATTTCAGCAAATTTAAAGATTATTAAATGCTAGTTGGATTTCGCTGTATTTGAAATATTTGCTTTTTCTTTGCAGTTCAACGCTAAAGCTTATAAATGGGCTGCCGCTCATGTGATATTTGTTGGTGAGTTGTTCTTATTTAAAAAATCGAATTATTCGCATGTATTGTTTTTGCTTCGAGATTTCAAAAAAAGGCTCCACTAAATTCTAATACAGCATACCACCATATTTGCACATTGATTGAGTTTTAACTATGTGACTTTCAGTTCTGTACAATTTCTTCGAAAAGACGTTTGCCAATTCCATCGTATTAGGGTAAGTTGAGAAAAAATATACTTTTGACTTTTTTTTATATTTTATTTTGTGAAAGTTGGTTTTCCATGATTATGCCATTGAAGTCACTATTTGTCACATGTTGTCTGGTAATATTGTTTTTCCTATTTCAGTCCAACTGACAGACTTTTCTGCAATTATGTATTCAGGTAGGTTTTGGTATTTGGTGTGAACTTTCAATTATACGTTTAATAACTGGTGTTCTCAGTTAAAACCTATCACTGCAGTATGTTCCTGCAAATCATACGCATTTTTTATAAGTCTGTATTCTACATCTTTTTAAAGTAAAGTTTAGATATTTTAAACTGATCTGAATCTTACGAGGTAAGTTGGTTATCGCTTGTATATCGTTGGTCCCAGTTGATTATATAGAGTTTGTCATAGGTAGGAAAAAAACCCTAATTTAAGTTGTGTTTTTTTAAACGCAGGTTCGCACCTGCGTTTAAGGGAATGGGTTCGCCCGTGACCGTTTCAGTGACCGTGCGTTCTGGTCAGCATTGCCACAAGTTCCTAAGGGAAATCCGACTGCTGCGCAATTGCGGCTGACGGGACAAGTCAATATACAGGTCCGCCGGGAGCCGTCACTTTACGCTGCAATCCTAAAATGACATATACTACTCACAGATCCCCCATGTTACAATCCCTATGTAAGCTTATTGTAGGCTTAGTTCTGGATTCGGTAGGCATAGGTAGGGTTTGGTGCTGCGTTTTGCAGCTGAATTGGTATTTTTGCGTACGATTGCGTGATAGGACCCCTACTTCGTCGTCAAACACTCTCTTTCTCCTCCACTTATAGTCCTTCCCAGAGGCCTTCAATAATCCTTCTGTGTAGACTGTACTAAAAGGTCTAGGGTTGACAAATGGTGTCCTCCTCCTACTCCTCCTCTCTCTCTATCTCTTGCTCCTCTTTGCGTAATTGCGTGATTGGACCCCTACTGCGTTCCTATGGGCAAATTGCCTTGGATTTTTTTTTTTTAAAAATGGTTTCTCAGCCCTGGAAACTAAATATTTTTCCCGTTCTCTTTCTCTCTCTCTCTCTCTCTCTCTCTCTCTCTCTCTCTCTCTCTCTCTCTCTCTCTCTCTCTCTCTCTCTCTCTCTCTCTCTCTCCTCCTGTTCCCCGCTCCCCGCTCCCAATGATAGGACGCCTACTGCGCTCGTCCCCTCTCTCTTTCTCATGTTATGAGGTTTGCCTAAAGAAATTGTCTCTGTCCTCGACTGCGGTTCGAACTCGGGACCCCTCGCTCTCCAGTCTAGCGCTGTAGACCGCTCGGCCATGAAATACAGTTGAGGGTGGCCTACACAAACCTATCCAATATGCTTGTACGCACCATATGTGACGTCACATATACCGATCAGGTCTAGTGAAAATAAAGTTCTCCAAATTCAGAGAAATGTTCATTTATAAACAGAATCGTTCATTTGGGATCTTTAATAAGAGTCATATTAAGCTTCCTATCTCTTTAGTTACTTTAAATAATTCATTAGATAACTTTTAAAGGTGTTTTCGTTGGCCCAGCTGAGTGGGCGATAATGGGGGTTTCAGCCCACTCAGCTGTCTGCGGAGCGAGGGTCCAAGCTCATGGATTAGGTGGCAGGGAGCACTGAAGGATGCATACGTATGTGTAGTGCCATAAAGATCTTATACACTCTCCATATACTACTTACATATACCAACCTTACTTGAACTCTCAATACAACCGGCGTTTCACACCAGGTGGAGCTATGATCCATACCTGTGTGTTTGTTGTAACTTCTTGGTATCTTGTTACCAGTGTTTATGTTATGTCAACTTATAACACCTTCATATATGACTGGATGTATTCACCTACACTGTGCTTGGAACTTCAATAAATCAGAGTAATAATATAGAGGCTTGTGTCTTGAATTATCTATTCTCCTCCTCAAACGAAACCGGGTCACTACATTTTGGTGCCGTGACCTGTTGGGGAGTTAAAGACTATACATTTCCTTCTTGATTGATTTAAGAAGAAGATCATTTTTACGTCTATTCCCATACTCAGTATGGAGTTTGCTCATTTACATGACAATTATGAAGGTCATATTCCAATTCTCGATAGATCTGACTCTAGCATTGACTTTGAGTCTGGTACTGGTAGTCATTATAGGCTACCTTCTTCAATTGATCGTCGACTTACTGCACTAGGGATTAACTCTCTAGGTAGTATGGATAGAGGAACATATAGGCCGGAGCCTGCTTTTTGGCAGGAACAGGTTGACCTTGGCGGTGCCGGTATTGGGTTACTGGGAAGACTACCTACCCGGACGCCCAATATCATCGCCGCTACTACGGAGGAACGCGCTGTTGGTGTCAATACCAGGCGGGATAGACCTAGAGCCCAAGTCAGATCTATTGCTGGGTCTGTATTCAGCGGTAGAGGAAATGAGGATAATCCTGCCTATATTGACCTTATTTCTTTGGAAGAAATTGTAGACGCAGGAATCCAAAAGAAACGAACTATTGAGTCCTATACAAAAGCAGATAGGATATATATCAAAACACTTGCTCAGTCTGTGTTTAATAATGTATATCAGTTACCTGCAGGTCGCGTTGATTACCTGATGATTCATTGTGGTAAATTAGGACTTCAACCGAGGGGCATTGGTGGTTACCGTATTCCTACGGAGGAAGATGAGGAATCTATAGATCCGGTTGTTAATGTACCTAAGCCTGAACCCATGGTTCATACGGCTCAGAAAAAGGTTAATGCGGATTATAGGTTCTGGGGATCAGTTCCAGACATAACTACTAACCGCAGAAGATCTATACAAAGGCTTGTTAATTCCTATACTAAGCCTGCTTCTGAGGGTGGTCATGATTTAGACGATTATTCTTTGAATGTCGATAATATCAGTTTGCCTTGGAAAACCCCAGTAAAACAAGGTAACCGTCAACCAGTAAAGGTCCCAGGGGCGCCCAAGCCTATAATAAAGACTAGGGTACCTTTAGTTAGTAAACCGCCCGATTTACATTTCATTGTTGGACAATCAGTGGATGATTCTACTATTTTGACACAAATTGAAATGAAGAATGAGCCTACGGTCCCAGTCAATACTGCGTCCTTACTAGGAACTGGTATGAAAACTGGGGGGAAGATTGATCGTTCTCGACGGAAATCTACTATGGTAGAGATGGATCAGGAGATTAATCGTACTGATATTGGTACTCCTATACCTGCTCCTCGACTTTCTCTCTCTCGTCCTAGAGAAGTGCCTAGACCCAAACCTTTGGAGAAATATAAAAGTACGGATTGGGGCGAGTATATAGCTGGTGCTTTAAACTGGGCCAATCTTTATGGTTGGGACGATGATACCCTAGTAAGGGAATTGATTATTGCTACATCTGGTCATATTGGTCAGACTACATGGGGAGATGTCTCTAAGTTGGATCTAGCAAGTGTTCTGAGAAGACTATCGTGTCAACTCGATGAGAAGACATCAGAAGATAGAATTAAAGAATATGAGACCCGCGTCCAACAGAAAGACGAAACTTTCCAGCATTTTGCTGAGAGTTTGGTTGATCTATGTAGAAAAGCTTATCATGAGTACCCTGATAATCTGAAGTTGAAAACCATTATGCTATTCTGTGATGGTATACTAGACAAATTCACTGCATTCTGGGTGAAATTTACTAAGCCAACAACATTACAGGCAGCTGTAGATATCGCTCAGAAATTGCGAAGCGCTGGTGGTGCGTCGGAGATGAGATCCTCCTTGCTAAATGAACTACCAGCCAACTTAGTTTCCTTCCAAGGAAAGGAGGCAAAAGCAGTTAGTTTGGCAGCAGTCACAACCGATACTAATTTGCCTAATTCAGTAGAAGAAGATCCTGAATTGGAAGCTGAAATTGCAGCATTTAAGTCCTTTAGAATGCAACAAAGGGGATACAGGAATTATGATAATCCCAGGTATTATTCTAAACCGACAAATAACAACAATGTTGCAGATTTTTCAAAGAAACCTAGCAATTCTGCAGGTAAGGCTGATAGTACGAATACAGCTTCTCAACAGAAAAATCGTTGGAGATGTAAATTCTGTCTATCTAGGGACCATGCTAAATGGAAATGTCCCGATGTTATTGCCTTGCAGGAGCGCAACAAAGAAAAAAGGGCTAAGGATAAGGAACAGGGAAAAGCTGTCGGGTCTCAGTGAGAAGCGCAGCTGAGGCCCTGGGCCCTAATACCATATCAAATTGTGAAAACAATTTGGACGATCACTCAGAAAATATATGTCATCTTCTTGGTGGTGATTCTAATGGGAATGAGAATGTTTTGCATGAGGAAGTAATGTCGATGGGCCAGTCGACTGCACCGAATGTTATTACTAAAACTCAGCCGACAGTGGACAGTGCGTCAATTTCTCCTCAATCTACCCTGGATATGGATAGTATATGTGGGAGGGAAGACAATACTGGTGACCTTGCTCTTATTAGCGCCATAAAAAGCGACGATGGGGAGATAATGGTCTCAATGCTGACGGACCCAGATGATGGATCTGAAACCTTGATTGAAATTACACCTTTATTGGTGAGAATGAGATGGTATATACCTGTCACTATTGGGGAAAAGCGTGGAGAATTTCTTTATGATACTGGGGCACAAACCAGCCTAGTTTCTAAAGCATTCTATGAATCGCTTGCTTGCAAACCTCGTTTGTACGCTTCACAAATGAGGATTAAACCTATAGCAAGTGGACCTATTGAGACACTGGGTTACGCAATATTTGAAATGAACATTGGCGGCATAATATACAAAAATGCTTGCCTGGTGGTTTCACACCTAGATGGTGATCAAGCTATTCTAGGCATGGATTTTACCTGGCGATACAAATGCGGTATTGCCTGGCCTGGTCGGTTGTCCCTGAACAATGGCAAAGAACATATTAATTGCTTGCGTAAAGGGTCGTTGGGGACAGCTATTGTTAGAAAAGATGTCCATTTAGGAGCCTATGCAATTCAGGTTGTTGATGTTTCCTTAGGTAATCTGCCCACCGATAGAGCCTATTTGGTAGAACCAGAAGTGGAAGGGGAAAATGGGGAAACCTTTGGAGGATTGAATACATATCTATACAATTCTAATAATGCAAAGATCCCTATATGCAACCCAACTGCCTTGCCCATCTGTTTACGAAAAAACACGCCTGTTGGTTATGTGTTCGATGCAGATGAGAGTAGTTTACAGGAGGTTTCTCCTAACAATATAACCGATTGCTTTGTTTCATCTAGTGTCACAGAAGTTAGTCCAGTCGACACCACCGGGCTGGATAAATTAATACATGATACACATGTAAAAAGTGATCGTGAAAAGCAAATTTTAAAGGAGATGATTTTAAGAAATAAGGATGTTTTTCGCCTCCCTGGGGAAACATTGGGTTATACCTCCAGAACTAAACATTTTGTCGATACTGGAGATTCAAGGCCTATAAAACAAGCTTATCGCCGACAGGCTCCAAGAAAGAGACAAGTCGCTGAAGAGCAAGTTAAAAAAATGTTGGAACTAGGGGTTGTGGAAGAAAGTGAAAGTCCTTGGGCTTCTCCTATTGTCATGGTAAACAAAAAGGATAATACTATTCGTTTTTGTGTCGATTACAGAAGACTAAATTCTGTTACAAAGAAGGATTCTTATCCACTACCACGAATAGACGATTGTCTAGAAGCATTGGGCGGTAACGCCTGGTTTTGTACATTGGACCTTGAAAGTGGTTATTGGCAGGTGGCCATGGATGAATACAGTAAGGAGAAAACTGCCTTTATTACTGCATCTGGTTTATATCAGTTTAAAGTAATGGCATTTGGCCTCTGTAACGCTCCTGCTACCTTTCAGAAGATGATGAACAAAATGCTTAGGGGACTAGTGAATAAAATCTGTCTAGTTTACTTAGATGACGTAATAATTTTTGGGAAAACTTTGGAGGAAACTTTGGAAAATCTTGACTCAGTCTTCTCCAGGCTACGTGATTATGGCTTAAAATTAAAACCTAAGAAATGTAAGTTATTTCAACGACAGGTTGAATTTTTAGGTAGGCTAGTATCAGAAGAAGGAATACAAGCTGATCCTGAAAAAGTTAAAGTCGTAATGGATTGGCCGCAACCCAAAAATGTCAAAGAGGTGAGATCATTTCTTGGTTTCGCCTCGTACTATCGTCAATTTGTTCCTGCATTTGCTGATATAGTGTATCCTATTCAGGAAATTGTCAAGAAGTCGTCAAAAACGATAAAGTTTAAGTTGAATTGGACACCTGAGTGTGAGGCAGCTTTTGTACGAATAAAGTTTGCTTTGACGCATGCTCCTGTTCTGGCATACCCACGAGCTGAGGGTCAATATATCATTGATACTGATGCAAGCGGTAAAAGTATGTCAGGTATATTATCTCAAGAACAGGATGGAGAGGAAAGAGTAATTGCTTATGCTAGTAATTCTTTCAGTAAATCTCAGAGGAACTATTGCACCACATATCGTGAGCTACTCGCTGTTGTTATCTACTCTGGTAAGTTTAAAAACTATATCATGGGTGGAGACTTTATAATAAGAACGGATCACGCTTCATTGACTTGGCTAATAGGTTTCAAGGAACCTGAACATATGCTAGCACGTTGGCTAATGACACTCCAGCTATATAATATTACTGCTCCTGGTGTTATACAACATCGGCCAGGCCGGAAACATATAAATGCCGATGCTCTCTCTAGAATCCCATATAGTAGGTGTAAAAGGGAGGATTGTACAGACTGCGGTGCACATAATGCCGTGATAGCCAGTGTGCGTAATATTGAAGTCCCTCCAGTAAAACCTTTGGGTCTGGAGGAAAGACAATTGCTTGATCCTGATATCAAACGCATTATAATGTATGTCGATGGAACATTACCTTGGCCGGATAATAGTAGTTCAGAAAGTAATGATTTCAGAGCTATTCTAGCCAAGAAGAACGATTTGGTTGTGCATAATAACTTACTATGCTTACGTTGGAGACAACCCTCTTCTGGAAAACTATTCAGTAGAATTGTGATACCTATAGATTACAGAAGAGAGATTTTTAAGCGACACCGTATAAGATCTTTATGCGTATACATGTATACATGTAGTGTACTTGAAGACATGTGAAAATAAGCTTTAAAAAAAAATTAAAAAAATTAAAAAAGAAAAATTTAAAAAAAAAATCAATTCGGTCCATCAGTCCATCCTTCAGTCCATCCTTCAGTCCATCCTTCAGTCCATCCTTCAGTCCATCCTTCAATCCATCCTTCAATCCATCCATCCATCACTCCATCCATCCATCCATCCTTCACTCCATCCTTCCCTCCCCCTTCTCTCCCTCCTTCTCTCTCCCCTTCTCTCTCTCTCCCCCCCCCCCTCTCCTCTCTCTCCCCTTCTGTCTATACTGTATTTGTGTCTATACTGTACTTGTGTGTGCACACTGTACTTGTGTGTGCATACAGTGTGCACACTGTACTTGTCAGTGTAGAGTGTACTAGGAGTGTACCGTACTTGGAGTGTACCGTACTTGGAGTGTACCGTACTTGGAGTGTACCGTACTTGGAGTGTACCGTACTTGGAGTGTACCGTACTTGGAGTGTACCGTACTTGGAGTGTACCGTACTTGGAGTGTACCGTACTTGGAGTGTACCGTACTTGGAGGTACTTGAAGGGTACTTGAAGGGTACTTGGTGGGCACTTGAAGGGTACTTGAATGGTACTTGGTGGGTACTTGAAGGGCACTTAAAGGGTACTTGGTGGGTACTTGAAGGGTACTTGAAGGGCACTTGAATGGTACTTGGTGGGTACTTGAAGGGTACTTGGTGGGTACTTGAAGGGTACTTGAAGGGTACACGGTGGGTACTTGAAGTACACACACTGTACTTGTGTGCACACAATGTCCATCCTTCAATCCACCCTTCACTCCATCCTTCATTCCACCCTTGGTCTGATATATTCATATTTTTAATTATAATTATACTTATAATTATTATTATGTAATCGACCTATATTTATACTTATAATAAAAAATATACTTAATTTTTACTTATAATTACAATTCTATATAATTCGAATAATTAAAAACCTGCGTTTACACAAGCTTATGCTTGTAATTCTTGTTATTATCACTAGCTTTCGGGCTGGTTTGCCCTTCATCAGGTGAATACATGATCTGAATCTTGTTGTTCATTCCAGTATGATCCTGCTTGCCCCAAGCAGCCTGTTTCTAGGTAAGTGCAAGTTGTCTCTGCTTTTAATAGCCATAAGCTATTGCATCAAAATGACATGCAATTATCTTTTGTGAAATATATTCGCCTTGTTCTTGGAAAAGTAATATGTAATCATACAACATTGTAGAAAAACACTTATGTGATTTTCTATGACATATATTCGTCTTAAATGTATATCCACCTTCATATTTTTGCATTTGTAGGGGATATATTTGCCGCTCAAAACTTTGGTTACTTTAAGTTTTACCAATTTTATGCTGGATGCTTTGCTAGGTAGGTATGTCTTCTTTAACATCTGAACTTATTCATAATTTTGTGTACGGGTTGGATGCCATAAATTGTGAAATTAAACAAATTTAGTTGATATTTTTACTGTATAGCCTCAATGTTTATGTACTACCGATTAAACATGTTCATATTAGGCCTGGAAGACCTGTTAAAACAACAGAAGACAACACCATTTTCCATTGTGAAAATACTTGGAAATAAAAATCAATATTAAATGTATAATATTAGTTCATCTTGGCTATAAGAGTAGTGGTACCCGCTCGAATTTTCTTACGTCTCTATGTCAATGCTTTAGTTAAAATATAGGCTGTGTTCAAAATATTATGTTGAAAGGGTCATCATGACAACGTTGCTCTATACGGTCTGGTTTAATTGCAGTGGCGTGTTAGGTGTACTCGTTTCTCTTCATGGCATCAAGATAAAAGATGGAGAGAAGAGCCTGCCAACCAAAGAATTTCTATCCAGTTTATCCAAGGTTGGTTCATGAAACTTTCATGTATCTTACTTTCACGAATTTAACTCTCTCATGTCAATTCAACTTTCACATAATGACTGCTGGTATAGATTCTGAAGATTCTGATCTACTCCACACGAATATTTCCCCCCCACGACTTTAACCTGTTATGACATTTCAACCAAACAGACCATGGGTGTAGATGTTGATTGTTTTTAAATGTATTTCGCCATTTATTTTTTAATTATTTCTCTATTCATTTATAAGTATTTCTCCAGTTCATTATGTCCACGGTTGATGGGCCGCATTAAGATGGGGTGATATATTATCAAGGGATAGTTCGTTGCCTTTGCTTAAACTATGAACATGAAATTTTAGTTTCAAGGAAAGGGATGGTTTATCTTTGAAATTAAGGTGAATATATGGGGGTAATATTTACTTCTGATTTTCATTTATAAAGTACACCAACTGTACCTTATTTCACCATTATTTATTCAGGTCATTGCTGCCTTCATCTCTGTCTTCCTATTTAATATGACGTTGACGCCTACAAATGCTCTTTGGTAGTTATCTTTTGTATCTCATTCTAAAACTCACAGCTCCTGACGGAAGTAGATCTATACATTATCAACTACAAATGACCTGGACCTTGAACACAAAGGACCCTTTAGAATGATAAATCATACTAATTAATGCCTTGTTATGTAATCATACAAGGCCGGATATGACAATATAGCATCTTATACATGTAGGAAATCGGTGTGATTTGGCTTGATTTAAAAATAAAGCAATTTAACAAAATAAAGTGTCCTCGTTAATGATCGTTCTAGACGCTTAATAATCATACATCATGCATTGTATATGTCATGATTTATATCTCTCATGTTTTGTAGCATCATTGCGACGCTTGGGACGAACTTTTTGATGAACGAGATCTCTTCAGCCATTGCCAGTCCATCGCATGAACCAACAGGGTCAGCCAAGAATGGTATCAACTCACCGACTTCTACTAAGGCACATTCCAATGGCCACACACCCTCCTCTTCCAATGGACTGACTGCAAATGAGGTTTTTGCCATCTAGATTATTTTGTAAGCTGGGACAAACTGACAAACAAATATCTGTGTTTAGGTGCATGTTGTAACCTTCAGTTTCTATAGTTACATAGTGCTAGTTGATCTTAAGTTGACCGGTGTGATTCAGAAACAATTATTATATAAATGTTACACTGAATAAAATAAGACAACTTGCGTCAGTGAGTGCCAGAAGAAGAAGCCCAGATTTTATTAAAATCATCATCGAATTCACATACATGATATCACATGGTATGGTTGATTATATATAAGAGAAGCAATCAAAAAATACTAATCATTTTTAAAGTCTTCTACATTAGGAAATCCTAAGTGTAGCCTTGAAAGGTCAACTCGATTTAGCATCAAATACTTAATACTATGCGTTTCCAACAAGCAATTTATATTTAAAGAGAATAATATATTGATTGATTAAATAGAAGTTAACATGACATGTTCCCTTAGTTTTATTCTACTTTTGAATCAACTCTAGGAGCAAACTAAAACAAAAGACATCACATTATTTATGACCATTTGCTAATTTGGAAGAAATAAACACTATTGAAACATCGCTTCATTTTATTACTATTGGGAATATATCATGTTCACTAATAAAATGATAAACCAAATTAATACTATCATTTTCAGCATAATATGCCATTTCCTAAAATGACTATGCCCTGGGTTCTATATTTCATTAATAACTGGTCCTCTCATGCTGAGCCCAGAGTCGCGCGCGCTGTCCCAGTTACGTCACTGATAAGGTGTCAACTCAAAATAATAGATGTAAACATCAAACAGGAATGTCCATTAAATCAACATGTCCCTGAATGAACTCAAAATAGTGTATAGTTAAATAGAATTTAAACTAAACATTTGCCAGATAAGTGCAGAACAACATGTTATCTAAAATTCTTTCAGACTTACAAATATAATCTTGGAGTGCATGTCACCTTACCAGTTTCAAGCTATAAGCTAATATATGAATTTATAACTATTAGATTTAATATATATGCCAATATATATTTCCCAATCTAACATTGTGTACATATGCGTTGAATGTGGGTATTAGCGGAACTTGGTATTATAGTGTTATAAAAGTATATCCAACTATAAAACTTACTTTAGCACATTCTGACTGGAGGGTTCATTTGTTACACCTCACATATACCAGGGTTTTTTTCGAAACTAATTTCATTCTCGTTTTGGAAAATAAGCCTGATGGTGTTTTAATTTCAAATGTTTAGTTTCTGATGGGGTTTCTTTGGAGCTTATTTCGCAACCGATTGCCTCTGATGGTCGTCGTACATAGTTGTAATTTCAAAGCTTATATATTTATATATACGTGAGGCCCGGCTGAATCTGAATAGCTCTGCACCAATTCAAAGGTAGACTGATATCTGATGTCCGCAAATCTACTTAAAATTAATGTATTTTCCATTGGATGATTTCCAAAATCGACCAATTATATCATCCGACATCGGCTGTGAAGGAATGGCAGCTTAATTCTTCGGAAGACTATAATAGAGGGACAGATGTATGCGAAAACTGTGTAATATAATGGGGGCCAGGTGTTGTTATTTCTTGTTCATGAACACATAACTGATACTGTGATAAGACGATGTTAAAGTTGTTGCCTGGTTATATTAACCAAGAACTCCTGACTTTGAAATAAATACCTTGAACAAATACTTAAATACATTCTTTTTTATTTCATAAATACCTTGAACAAATACTTAAATACATTCTTTTTTATTTCATAAATACCTTGAACAAATACTTGGATACATTTTTTTGATCTCTTACCAAAAAGGTTGACTATTAATACGATATATTCCAAGACCTACGATGCTATAGGTAAAGATAAGCACTATTGCCACCAGTATAATGTTAAGCACTAATAATGATACATTTGGACAAAAACGACCCACAGAACACGTACTAATGATCCTGAAATATATCTATGAATACATGCTTTCCAAAGCATCTCGTTCTCCACGAGAACATGGGTAGAAATGCCGTTAATTTGCATTTACGTAACACAGTGTAATGTAAGAAAACACCAACAAAAGACGTCATATAAATAGCTACGACTAACATATTAGAGTAATGACTGAGCACTGCTGTCCTTCATTGCACCATAATTAATCCACTGAAAATCTCAGACTGCTTATGTGGAAAGAATCAGTGCCAGTTATTTGGAAACAGGTGCCGTTCACATCAATAGGTCCAGATGCAGGGACACAAATCCCTACTTTGGCCCCGATGGCTCGGAACGTGAGATAAATTTTGAACTGTCCAGCAAGTAGACGCACTTGCTTGGGGAGATGAATTGGGATTACCTTCCCAAGTGCTGTTGCTTTCCTCCCCGCCGATACGGTCAAACCAGTACGGAATAGAATCTGACCTCTCTGTTCGATTGCTATATGAATTCCATTCAGGTACGACCCTGGACTGTCCACTACGTCCAAGCCATGTAAAATGATATCTTCACTGACTTCTAAATGGTGGACCTTGGCTTTTTTGTATTCCATGATTGCATGTGAAGTATGACTAGATGCGAATAGGCAGGTGTAGAAGCCCGACTCTCTAAATCTCCTGGGTATTGTTTGGAATTTACACTCTCTGCCATCAATTTTCTTGTTTCTGAACAGCGCAATATTATCTTCATCTTCCTGGTTTAATAGGCCTGTTCCACAAATCAAAGCTTGGAAATCATCATTTTCCAAGTTTGGAATCCTGAGCATATAAAAGGAGTCTCCCCCTATGTAAGATTTGACTAAAGAGGGGGTGTAATGCTCATCATTCCTGGCACTCTTTTCTTGTGTCCAACTTATACACATCCTAACCACCGCCACTTCGGGGATATTTAAGATCTTAAGCTGTAAAATCTTTCCCATGGCCTCCTTGGAGAGGTTCAAATAATCCCCAGATCCAAGGACCTCTGAAGTCTTTGCACTGATCAGCTTCAAACATTGCTTTTGCAAATCCTCTTCGTCATAAAAAGTGGCATAGTTGAGGATGGTGCAGACATTGTCAACAGCAATGTGCTTCCTCAGGAAAGCGATGCATGCCGAAACCAGTGGATTTATCATGTACTTTTTAGCTGCGTACAGTACATCAAATGCGTCCTCTTCTGTGAGTTCAATCGATTCGCAATACAGGTACCTACGTAAATCAAATAAATCAATGATTATTAATGAATGTTATGAATGTTAATTTTAAAGCCGAGGCAAACCATATAACAGTAGAGACACTTGATGTATATTAGAGTTCTGACATAGGGTAATGATATATTTTTAAATTATATATTTTTAAATTATTTTATTTAACCAGGAGTGATACGCCATGGCCTGTGCCATGGTATCGAGCAGGGTTCCAGACATTTGCTTCGCTATTCACCTCACTCCTGCTCTCCCCTTTCTCACTTTTTCCTATCAATACTTACAAGTATTTTCATAGTTATATTTGGATTGGAAAGGTGGCCCTATACATGTATTGATGTATACGTCACCCTATTGGGGAGGTGTATTAATCTATCCTTACTAATCTATTTCACTAGGTAAAGTGTTGAGTGTCACCTGATAATTTTGCTTAGGGCCAAGGGCTGAACATCCTGGATATACACCTCCTCTCCAGATTCGGCCATTCCCCCACAGAACATCGCCCTGTTAAAATGAAGACAAACGTTACTATCAATTGATTCAAGTACAGGTCTATTCATGCAACGAGTATAGATAAGAATGGCTCGTTTCAAGCAAAGGTTATAGAAAGGGCAATGGCTTGTTTCAAGCAAGCTATCATGCAAGAGTAACAACTCTGAAACACTGTTAGAATTTATTTACATTTACAAGTTTAGAAACAGTTTCACGAAGAAAGATTCGCGTGAGAATATCTAATTCTAGACTGAAATCACCCGTTCTTAAATCTTATAGATGGTATGAGTGATATATGTAATTTGCTTAAGCCTACCTGAAAACAGGATTCCTTGAAATAAGCATATAACGGTGAGCACGGATCCTTTCTGAAGTACCATCATTAGAAGTCAGGATGAAAGTTATATCACATGCCACTTCATTCTCTAACATAAACCTGCAACAAAGGTAATGTTAGACGTATAGTTGACCCATTGTTAGCATATTTGAGAAGATATGATGAAAACCGGTTCGCAACGAAAAGAAATTTAGAGTGGCTGTTAACGTTAAGCATATTCAATGTATTCAACCATCAAGGCTTATTTATTCGATTAAGAGAATAATTTAGCACATATAATCAAAACAAGTGCTAAGGTTACCTATTGCATTCTAGCACTGAATCGTAATTATGCTCCGGTTCGGGAATGGTGTGCCAAGCTACTTGCGGCATCCTCTGAAATATAAAATAATATCATTTGATTTAATAGATTTAAGAACAGGATCCGTTTTAAAGACCAAATGTATAATTAAGGGGTCAAAGACCTAGCTTCAGAAACACCCCCAAAACAGAAACACTAATACCTAGGACGGTATGTATCCCTCGTAATTACATCCATTATTTTCATATTCAGATTTCCTCTCCCCTTATCAGGGAATAAATCACTCTTTGCTGGATCACCTGTGTAAATTCATTTGATGGCATATTGACACCTCATTAAAATAAGCTTATTTAGACTTTTCCTTAAACTTAGACCCCTAAGGATGCAAAAGTGGACCAAACTTAATTACTCTTAGATTGTGTTGCCAAATGGAGATCCACATCCTCTCACCCTCTATCTCCATAGAGTCCCCTCTAGTACACGTAGCTACACGTGCTATTGGAAGTGTGGGGAACTCAACCAGAATCTTCTTATTCCATACATATTCTACGCGGCGGGCCACGCTCTGATTATTTAGCTATATATCTAAAGTAGGACTTCCACTATTGACATTATTTAGCTATATCTTTAGCTGTTTGGGAACTTAAATATTGCCTAGTTGATCTAGATCCAGTCCATGTGAGCTATATATAGCACAATGTGGCTAGAAAGGAAATACAATTAATGACACTATCCGTATTGTATTATAACATTGTTTCTGTGTTGATGAAATTACAAGAATCAGTTGCAGTTAATATTTTATAATGTATATAATATATACATGCTATTACTTTTTTACCGTTTTAAAGAATTCACAACTTGTGTCAGCTTAATTCAATTAATTTCCGTTTCCCTTGGAAACGTCTGCAGATTTCAGTTACATGTAACCAATGGGGGGCCAATGGTCAAGTGACAGTTATTGTCATGTATTGTCAATTCAATTTCCAGCCTATAAATAACAATTCACTATTTGTTAAAGTGCAACTTTATGATTCAGAATTGTTATTTTACTTGTAACATTGAAAGTGTATGTAATATAACATGTTTATCTTATTCTGAACAAAACATCGAGATAGCATAACAATAAAAAGCATTTGTATTGCATAAAAATCACAGTACATGTATATACGAGGCATGTATCTTTAAAATCAAATGAGACTGATGCAGAATATAAAGAAAACACAATTAGGGTGCCAACGAAGCTAGTTTGCTATCATTGTGGTTTTGATGCTGTCTTATCGTAGAGGAAGCTTATATGAATTGTAAAACAGGTAGTCAAATATGATTTGAAAATGCATGCATTATGATTATACGCCAGATTTTGGCTTCATAACCAGAAAAGCAAAATATTCCACTGGCAGGTAATCATGGGGAAATCTCCATGACAGAGCCACACCAGGTGTGGAAAATTTCATTTTATCATCGCAGTAAAGTCATTTGAAGTGTTCATTATGATCATTTGAAGTGTTCATTATGACAGTTTCGTCAATAGATAATCTACCCCTATATGAGAAGGTAGCGTCAACACGGTACAATAAACATTATATCAATTCCTGTGGCGATTTTGTTCCCAAGATATAAAAAAACTTAAAGGTTATGTTGGGTTAGACGGGTTATCTTGAATACAACGAATGTGCACAGACTATGTACGTTCCAGATATTATACCCTTAGAACCACGAAAACTCCACTAGCAGACGATCAGCAGTGAGAAAATCCCCGCAAAGAACTGTCCTTTGATTAATGCTTTCGTTTGCTTGTACAATACAAGTTTTCCAAACAGGTTTAAACTTATATGTAGAATATAAAAATTAACGCGATTCATTCATTCATTTGGAATGACATTATTATGAGAAAGGTCCATCGACATACCGGTATTATTGTATTGCGTTCTACACAAACCGGCCTCGTATCGCCATCGTATAGGTACTTGTATTTGTCAGGGAATGGATATTTATTAGCCTGTTGTTGAGTTTTAGAATACGTTACCTGAACTGAGGTCGAATAAAAGAGGCAACACCACATGCACTGAGACCTCTCGGACGGATGTGGTACAATGGACGACAAGAAAAGGACATATAGCCGCAATATCAGCCAATTGATAGTTCTAAGCGCGTCTTTAAAATGGTATCAAGATTGACCATATAAACTGCACCAACAGTAGAATATATAATTGGAAAATTAAAATATAGAACCGTATTTATATAATATTTAGCATATTATATAGCGGGTTCTAATGGTATGAGAACAAATATTTTCGTAATGTCTAATTGGAGGTAATTATTATGTGATAGACATTCTGATTTATTATGGCAATTATGTACGGTATATATAATCTCATCGATGAGATTATATCGCATATAAATGCCATTATAAATCAGAATGTCTATCACTCAAAAGGGGAATGCCGATTTCCCGAAAGTCCAAGGTTACGTATATATAATGAGTGTGAAGGAAATGCACCAAGGATATTTATCGAACCAGCAAACTATCAAGAATGTTTTTGTTTTTAAACATGTTTATTCAGCAAAGGTGAAATTATGTAGTATGTACACTATTCTCATTCAAGGCTGATATGTTAGAAAAATTTTACAAAAAGTTTTCAGTTGGCACATCAATTGAATCAAACGCATACATTTCAAGTTACGGTTGGAATGACACGAATTAGTTATATTTATCTATGTTTTGTACAATAATTGAATTTCTAAGTGTGAATTTAGTTATGGCCACAATTAATTCTGTGTAGGCGACGCATACGAAGAAGTTTTTTCTCTCTTTGCGAACTAATAATATGAATCCATGATCGTATGATATGTTTAAAACAAATAATGTTTTAATAAAACATTTCAATAATAATACAATTTCCATGATACACTTACATGTATACATATACAGGCACACGCGATGTGGTTTACAAAGATGTATATTGCTGCGGTAATCGATTTTCTATTTTCAAGTGTACATGAGCACTGCGTAATTTACACGTATATAAAATTCATACTTACCCACATATGGAGCGAATTTATTAGATAGGCCTACGCATGTGATACGACTGTGCACCATATTCAATATGTAAACTCGAACAAATTCAAGAGGGGAATATTATCAAATTTTTCCTGAAAATATGTTTAATGTTTTAGATCATTGTTGGTATATGTAAATGCATCAGTGATAGCTAGCGATGGTGGTGCCACTCACTTACATCACACTCATTAGTTAACATGTATACATGTACCCCAAAATATGTTCCCATTAGTACTCATCGCGGACCCAGAAACCCCTTTAGGATTATTCCACTAGTCTAGCATGCAAAAGATTACAATCGTGTGGCCCCCTATCCTTAACAGGAAAGGGGGAGGGGGACCCGGGAAGGGAGGGGGGAAGACGTGATTGCATCTATAGGCCCCTACATATCAGCATTGGTAAAGCATCCGTATAGTATCATTTTCAATGGAGCCGAAGTGGGACCCCTTTATCCAATGAATGTATTCAATAGCCTCATATTTACATTTTATCAAAGTCATATTGACGTTGTTTCATATCAAGTCCATATACGTGTGTTCATATCAATGTGATGACTTGAAATGGTGTGTCTTAAAACACTTAGAATAATCTTGGAGTAATGGGAAATAATTAAACTCCAGTTTGATATTATTGCTCCCTGTAAACAGAGCTAAAAGGTGGCAACTCCATTCGATTTACCGCCAGCTTTTTTCTTCCACGAAGGCTACATAGCGCTGCATTCAAGTGATCGGAATGAGGAAACACTCTCCTATTATAATAATAAGGTTTCCCTAAAATATCGATCCATTATCTCACCCGTTACGTAAACAATCATCAAAACCCCAAGGGGTGCACAGAATGCTGTATATATTATATAAACTTCCTGCCAGGAAATGATTACAGATGTGACTCGGATTACATAGATTAAACCACGATGCGCAGACTAGCACCACGCCTCTCAAAGATAGATCAGCCCAGAGGCAGAGATGATTATGGAAATAATAATGTTCAGGCCTCACTCATTCAGGCTTTCTTGGGTCTCGCTAAGCTAATTCCACGGTCGATGAGGTAGTGACTCGATTTAATAGGATAGTTTGTTTGTGTTTTTGTTTCACTTAAGATTTCGTTTTTTAAACAAACAAACAAATTAAATACTTACACAAGTCTACACGATACGTCCAAGATGATACATGGAGGGTATATAACAGGATCCTCCATTATTCGTTGACTATATCTGATCGAGTCTTTCCGTAGCAGGATAGAATAATTAATTTCATAAGAATGCCATCATAATTATTGATACTTATTACTATTCTCCTAAATAATTCAACTACTACTCGAACGAGAACGGTCAAAAAATAATATCATGGCATGCAAAAGCCCTGCAGTCAGGACCCCGACGGCCCGATACAGATCGACCTTAGCCTGCTCAGCTGCCCTAGCCTCGTCCCATACATGGGGGCCAGGGGACAAATATTTGTTTCTACTACCTTAGAGTAAAAGGGACTCTAAGCTACTACGGACCCGGACCTTTTACTCTAAGCCCGGACCTAAAATATATTTTCTAGGCGCAATAAAGACAATAACTTTGAATACAAGACTTAGCATTAATATATCAGGGACATATACATATGTAGTTGATTCTCACGAAACGGTTCCAAATGGTATTCTTGGGTCTTTGAGATGAAATGAAAATGCTAGTAATGCTACTAGTATAAGTCCCTCATATAATATTATAGCCTACTATAACAGCTCTTCTGATCTAAATCCTGTATGACCTCTTGAGCCTCGAGGCCTGTGGGGACTGCCTTTAATCCTAAATCCTATAACTATAATAATGATGCTTCTAATTAAGGGCAGTTTAAGATAGGCATGTTATAAAGCATTCATTCCTTTACTATTCTAAACGCTTTCTTTTTTTCTTAACTAATTGATTTTTTTACCTAATTGCATAAACCTTCCAAACAATGATTAACCAAAATGCTCAGCGCAAAACTTCCAACAAAATACTACATATATATGAATGAATATTTGATATCGCAAGTTCATGCCCTCATCCCCGGGAAAACGCTACCCTCCCGTCAGATGTTATCCTCCCTAAGTGGACACCTGCCTGGTTGGCATCTGGCGTCTATGGAAAGTATTTAACTAACTTTCAATACCACTATACCTACATTGTATTCCAGATTACCCTAATCAGAGGGGAGAGGTCATGGTCGGGCGAATGCCGTTTCCTTTTTAATATAATCCGAGACGTAGGCCTATGAATTCTAGCTCCCCACCTTGATGTAGGACGATTAGCGACGATTCAAAGAAAGCGTTCATTGCGCCTTCCATAGACGTTCGCCCAGGGACAAAGCTGTGCATGCAGCGGGTACTTTGTCTTGCCAGGCCGGCAGAGCACGCGCCTGGTCTTGCAGCGCACGTCATAGTAGGCCCGTCTATAGATCTCGAGTCTTTTACATTGCGAACATCATGATCAATGAACATGAAGGAAGGAAGCTGGAAGCCATGCATTGACCTGGCATATTGCATAAACAATATCCCCAGTAGTTGAATTCCACCTCGCAGACATGTAGACAAACCATCACTCTAATTTCCTACTTAATTAGGTCTATCATAATAAAGTATAAAACCATGCATGCACATGGTTTAGCTTCTGCCATTGTTATTGAGTTAGGTATATGGATTCACAATACATATTAAATACACTAACCTTACAAGTAATGCCTTCACTGTTTAATAGCAGGTCTATATGTACGTCTGGTTCACTTTTGTTGTATACAGCTGAGGCTGGTCTATATCATTTGCTACATGAATCTACGAGCAAAATAGAATGAAAGGAAAATGCTCCAAACGTTGTGTTCCACTGCTCACTCAGACTACACAGCTAGGGGACTGAACTGTGAGGCGAGGTATTCATCTCACCGACCCATGCAATCTCTCCCACACCAACACTCACACAAGTACACCCAGCCGTGAAGGATTATGATTGGCTAACTGCAATAACAGATCATGAATATGTAAATTGTAATGAAAATGTGTCACGTAGGTGAATGTCTTACGTAGTTTAGCGTCCGGTATTAAAAAGTCTTGTGCATATATGAGCAATTTGAGTTAGGTATATTCCATATTCTATTTAGAATGCTGGACCACCTCAATGTAAATAACATCTATTGCAATAAAAGAATCCTTGAATTGAATTGAATTTCACCAATTAGTCGTCATTTGGCTGAACATTCTTAATTTTTAAAAATTGCTTCTATTAGTTGATTATTTTTCGTACATATGCTAGACATATTGCTGATAATGTAGACGAGATTGGGAATGTTAATGACGAATATCGTAGTCAGGGCAGCTTCGTAGAATATGTGACAGGAACTATAGCTGATAAGGGCACAAAAGAATTGTATATATTTCTATATGAATAAGAAAAATATGCACATTATGTTTTGAATTATTGTGTACTTCATAGGTCTCGACGTAAGGGTCATAACGCTTTTTAGTCTGTGAAAATATTCCAACAAGAAGAAAAGTTACAGCCAAAAAACGATTCAGTAATGGTAATGGTAATGGTAATGGCAGGGGCGAGGGTCACAGGGCATTGACCCTCTGTCTATAATTTATAAAAAGATATATCACATTCTTCACCTCGTTTTCCTGTTACGATGACTAGAATACTTGAAGGCAAAGAAGGTAAATATGAATTCTGTTTAAGTATTTAGAGGCAAAATTATTAGGGAAAATGTTCTCTATATGCAAAACATGTATATATAATATCACATAATTATTTCACATAATTTATGTCACCGTAAGGTGACATCATGTTTTAGCACTTTTGAGGTGCAATAATGCACAGCAGGGGGATAATACGACCGTTTATGTTTGAGCTATATAATGACTTACCTTCAACTCTAAATATTTTATTTTTTATTAACTAAAATGTCCGACATGTAATGGTGACATAGAACCTTCCCAAATATATATTATATTATGCTCTAATTCTGAAAAAAAAAACTCTAAAAAATTCGACTATATTCATTATCATAAGGGAGAATACATTGAAAACAATCTGAAACATCTCCGATGACCCACTGGTCCTGGGTATGACCATAAAGTGCCTTTCTGTCTCTTTTCTCTTCCTTCTCGATCTATCTCTTATCTCCTGGGTATGATCATAAACTGCCTCCCTCTCAGCTCTCCCGCCCTTGATATAACCATATGAAATGTGTTGATAAGGGCAACCAATCTCACTGACTGACTGACTGACTGCGATGACCCATCCTGGAATAGTCTATTTTTATTATAGCTTTAAATGGGCACGTTACAGTGACATATACGGACTTCCCCAGATATTTTTGCATTGTACGTCGACCAATGGATTGTTAGAAATATATTTTTTTCAAATTATTCGGAACCTAGGGTCATATGAAATTTGAATAAACATGTAACGATATTTTTGTCTTCTCTTTACACCTTTTTTTCATATTAGCAATATTTCCTTTAATTTTTAGGCAATAAAAGTGTTTTGGTTTTTTAATCTAGAATTTAAAATATTGATGCTAGGTATGCAAAAGTAGGGTATTTCTGATGTATTTTTCATCGGGGAAGCAACAGGGTTCCCGCGGCCCAGAGCCCATCATTTTTCATGACTTTTAATGACCAAATGAAGTATGTTAGCCGATTATTTATGACCTTTTTAAACATATCAATGTGATCTCCTCAAAATCAATGAATACATTTCTTAAAACAATGAATACTTGTATTGAATACAATGTAGATGCCAACTTTTTTAAGTCAGATGTGCGAGACACTATCTCAGCCATTAAAGCGTGGGGTCTGGAGCCCGCTTAGGGCCCCAGAAGCCAGAGGGTTTTCTTTGCTCTCCAGTGCATTTTCAGCATTTTTGGGGGTTAAATATTGTCCAAATGATAATATAAACTTCTGACTTTGATTCACATAAAAGATAGAAATATAGACTTGTACTTTTACAATTTTTTACTTTTAGTTTTACATGAAGAATGGTGGCTTTGGTGTATTTTCAGCATAATTTCCTTAGAGACTTCAGTGCTACAATTTTATAGATTTTTCACTTCTACTTAGCAGATCCAGGGATGTCACTAAGTTTTGTGTAAGGTGGCTATTTAGGATTTTTAGCCGGCTGCACAACTTTTTCAATGCAGAATATGGTCAGGGAGGGGACTCAGATAGTTTTTCATGACTTTTTGATGACTCACAGTGAAAATTAATGACTTTTAAGGCCCTTAGAAACCCAAACTCAGAATTCATGACTTTTTAAGACCCGCGGGAACCCTGAGCAAACTGAATCGATTGCAATAACTCCAGACCAAGATTTCTCATTATAAATTCAAAAATCTATTTTATATAGACATATGTCGACCAGTTCATATAGGACATTATATAGAATTAGCTCGTGAGTACTCTCAGTGCCTGGAACCTTTTGTCAGTCACATGTACATCCACATCCACATCCACATGTAGTGTCTATTTCCCACAGCATCCCAACACACCGTGGACTGTTCCCGCCGCCATAGTCGTAGTCCATGACGGACAGATTTGGTGTGTCATTTATCATAGGAAAATATATGAACGCGATGAGGTCTGTATTTAGCACATGTATGAAGCCATACGTATAGGTACGCTGTCGGCTCCACATCTAAGAAAAAACAGGGTCATTTTGAACCAAGCATAGCCTAGGCGTCAACTGTGACTTCCCAGTCAAAATGAATGACATTTTACTGTTCGAAGAAAGAAAAACAAAAATGACGATTCAAACTATTCTTTATTGTTCTGCTCCAAAAAGGGAGAATTAGCTAGAATTATGTAACTGTGTATGTACCACATTGTAAAAGAGCAACGGTTATCAATTCTAAAAATTCCAACGGTACGCTTTTAATTTAGACTTTACCTAAACTAATTAAAGTAAACAAATAGAGACGGTATGCTGAATAGGGAAAGTTAGCAGAATTGTGCGATAAACAATACTCTAGACCCATACAATGTAACGGTTAAGTCCGCATACACCTGTGCCTGTTTATTCGAAGCTGTTAGTCTGGTGATATATCAATATCAACTGATTTTCTTGATTTAATAACTTTTAATGAAAAGCAATAAATTCAATGACTACATTTTCACTCGACTTTTACTGATGATAATTTAAAATATTCACAATCAATTACATAAATGCGTTTCGCCTGGGCGTCGACTCATGTACAAACGGAACACATTGTTATTGAGTTTCTTTCTTCTTTACTTATTTCAACAAGGGCACAGCAAACAGAAATATACATAGGACACAAAGGCTAAAGAGTACACATTATACCATACAATCACATATTAAAACAAAATGGTCATAGCGCATAGAAGCTAAATAGGTTAGCTGGAAAGATTACATATTTTTTTAAACATGTTTATTTCGCCACAAATTCCATATAATATTAATGGTACTATTCACTGTGCGAATATTTGGTGTAATATATTACTGCCAACTTAACATCTTCAGACATTTGGATATATCGTAATTATATAAACTTGTCCAAGAGGTTTGCATCAAAATACAACTTTATAGGGAGAATAACCATTTACCGTAGCCAGGGCTAGTCATGCCAATTAGTCCCTCAATACATTGGTCTATAACCTAACGTGCTGCCATGTTGAACGACATCGAATCAATCAGAGCAATACACATAATGTATGTATAGCTCTGAATCAATGTACAGAAATGTATTTAGTAGGTCTATACATAATGTTGTGCTTTTATATACAGTGTCATAGTGTATGTTTGATATTTATTGTTTCTGTACATATCTATGGAAAATAGATTATTGTATATAATCTCTGGTGTGGTCTGTATATTACTAGGTGCATGGAAGTGTGCATGTACGTAGATATTGTAAAAGACGAGAGTTGGGCCGGTGAGGCCGGGCCTGGACGAAGCAGTTGGTTGGCGTTGCTGAGTGTCAACGGCAGTGCGCTTCTGGAACTTGGATCAATTTACTATCAAAAGGTGCAGACATTATGTAACAGTCTAGATAATTAATGAAGTAATGTACGTGTACTATGTATATACATACATTTATGTAAGTATGTAAACATGTATGTTTGTACGATATACGCGTTTTAAAAAAAAGCTAAATGAAAGCTAGAACGTGGAAAATATTGGTTTCTCCTCTATGTGTAGTTACTATGTATGTATGTGTATACATGTATGTTTGTGTGTGAATGTAAGCATGCATGCATGTCACCGGCCTATACGTCCTTAATATTATTTAAGAGAAATCCTCGACTTTGCACAAATTGTCGGTTCTTTTCATATGCCTCTTCCATCTTATTTTTCAACAATTCAGTGTGCTCCTGAAAACAAACAAAAATATGTAATTATTATTTTTATTTCAGCTCAATATCAACACGGAATTAATATTAATTACCGAGGCATCGCATTGCAAGTTCTTTTTAAAATATTTTTTTTTGAATTTTACTAGAAGCCATGAATATACAAAATTATACATGATTATAAAATATAAATAGTACAGGACTCAACAAATAAACTAACACCTAAAAAGGGACGATGGAAACAAATCAGACCAGGCAAGATAATGAAAATAATAAATCAAAATTAGGTGGTTTTTATTTTGTGAGTGGCGATGATCTATCAGGTATAGAATGGTAAATATATCTTGTGCTATGTATATACTAGCAGAACATAAGCGACTATGCGATGGCAATGTTTAATGTATCATTACAAGATTAATCTTCGAGATTGTCAACATCTAATGATTCCTGCTAATGTTATGAGAGTGTCAATTGCAAGTCACTGGTAATCCAAGAAGAGCGGTATATAATTTGTGTCATTTGGGTATATAATTTGAGTCATATGTAAACTTGAATATATTTAGAATAGGGGCCTTAACAGTATGTATAATAGTTAGACAACGCATGAAAACATTCAAGTTTGGGGGGTTGTGCGTTTTTTCATCCGACACCAGGTATTAAAATGAATTATGACAAATAATCAAAAAACAGGATGACGATATTACCTGAATGGTGGTTTTGTGAGCGGCCAGAAGTTCAACGACTTGCTCCAGGAAATTACCCAGGGTTTTCTCCAGCTTCTTCCTTTTCTCGTCCCTGGCTTTGAACCTGGGATCAAAGGAAAACAGCGAATTGTATCCACGTTCATGGAAAACAGCGAATTGTATAAGTCATTCATTCAACGATTGCAAATTGGGTGGAAACAAATAAAAAAATGTTTTGTTAATGCACAGTGGACTTTACAAACAGTTACAATCAGAAGAACCAATTGATGATATTCTGTCATGGGCTTACTTGGCTTGCTCTCCGTTGAGATGCGACTCAGCGCCTTGAACAGAGAGGTCTGATCGCATACGGATCTCAATTAATTCGTCTTGTAGTTGATAGGTCTCCTCATGCATCAACTTTTGCTGAGCTGCTAAATGCTGCGTGGCAAAAGAACAGGACATGAACGTAATGCAAATGAAAGAAGTTGCTTCATGCAAACTAGAGTTCGATAACCTACAACAGGAGAGAACATAGCCATTGCTACTATACATACTTATGAACATAGGGTAGGTAAGATGGAATGGATAAAAAGAAAATTACACATCAGCAAGCTTACCGTTTTTTCTGCTTCGATGGTGTCCTCAATTCGTTTATGTTTTATCTCAAGTAGAGAAATGGTTTGCTCTTTATCATTTACGAGCTCACGCATTTGATCTGCAGCTTCGGACTCAGTGATGTATTCCCCCTCAGCCTGTAGCAGTTCTTGCTCAGCCCTGTGATTCAGTTCAAAAAGTCCTGGCTGAAAAGTAAAACCCAAAACGTTGCCAAGTTGATGAGAACCAAATCAAATTTACTCCACAAGTTAAATTAATTTCCAGATTAAGAAATTAAAATCCCCTCACCGGATATCATTCTAAAGGGGCTCAAATGCCTCTCTTGGTTCAAGGTAGTGTATTCTAACTAGAGAATTAGAAATTTGTCCTTTTGAAGACAGAACACCTAGCAATGTTACTACAACACCGTGAGAAATTGAACCACTTTCTGTTCATGCAGGAATACCGATATTCCCGGATAACATGCCTTGTATTGAGACAAATATTGACAACTATCACTACATTGTATCTCATCCAAAACACAACTAGAAATACTTTCTTTGATGGCATCCACTTACATAGATTACACAATTCAAGAACTATTACACTCAAGGTTTGTCCCAAATCTGTTCCCACTATTATAGTGTACTTTGGGAGTCAGGGTTGAAAGAGAACGACATATACCAGAACAAGTGAACCTACCTTGATGTACTTGACGAAGTTTGAAGCCTCCTCTTCAAGACGGGAAGCTTTGCCAGTGATTCTGAAGTCGGAGGCACCGTGTTCTATGTCCCCAGACGCAGAGACAACTCCCACCTCAATGGCTAACTGGTTGTATTCCGCACATTTCCTTTCGATCCGAGTACCACACTTGGCGTTAGTCATCTCTAGATTCCATATCTAAGAAAATATAAAAGCAACATTTGTGACAAATGAAACTTATCACGAATGTGAAGTTTTGTCAATACAATTACTTAAAAAAAAACTAACAATATTGACATAAATAAACATTAAAACAATGTATTAAAAAAGATTACTACATATATATTAATGGCCTTTATACCCCGTAGACAACGATGGGAATTAATTGATTACTTGCTAATATATACATTGAAGTGGAGATCATTATACAATTCATTTTTAGAAGTTACTTGAACTTTGGAATTTGAGTCCCTAAGAAGTCAATCTCGTTATCCAAATCAGTAATTTTACCTGTTGATCGAGATTCTTCAAATCCCCCTCCACAGTTTCAATTCCTTGTAACAATTGTTGACGATCCATATTGATCCTTTCAACATCTTCGAGAGAGAATTCTTGTGCATCAAATATTTGTTGCTTTTTTTCATTTTCCGAAAGCAAGGCCTGAAGTTCCTGCTCTGGAATAACAAAATTACCACTCAAACATTTGAAAAGACTCATTATTAAGGAGCGTATATTCTCCAACAAACATTTAATGTTTAGACTCCAAGGAAAGTAGCTTTATTGAATCAATCAAGGAAGTTACCAATTTCGTGATCAGTCATATAATTATACATGGATGCAAATAATAATGATAATAATAACAACTTCTAACACTTAACACAGACAATCACATTGAATCATACAATAGTGTTCAAGGTCTGTGTGGATTCAATCTAGTCCCAATGAATTACAGAAATACGCTCTAAGTAAAATGTTAATTGAGAATTTTGAGTGCGACTGAAAGTGGGGGCTGAGGCGATGGATGCCATCACTATGGGTGCGTTCTCTTGCTGGTAGCAGTTCAGTGAGATCGCGTATCAATAATTGAATTGAGAATTTACCTAGTGCCGCCATCTCTAAATCTTTCTGTTGCAGTAGGTCGCTCTTAGCACGCGTGTGTTCCTCGATCTGCATGTCATAAGCCTTTCCCTTCTCTATGTCAAGGCTCATGGTGGAAAGTTTTTGTTTCAGTGGCACGAGCAAATCCTGGAAAGAGAACCCACAAGATACATTTACCATATAATTCTTTTTGATATAGGATATATATCAAAACTGTCGACTACATACACTGAACATTACCAGATGTTGAATTGTGTAACTGAAATCTCAGGTAGGATGTATAAGTATGTTTGTATACAAAGAGGGAACTGTTAATTCTATTATGATTAAGTATGGTAGGGACCCCAGGACCAACAACCTTATATAGTATTATATAAGCCATTTTCTCCCCCAAAAGCAGAATCAATTTGCCCTCCCCACCTGATACACTTTACATAGTATTCCTAACAATCGATATTTTTCGCTGTTTGATGATTTCAAAGAAATTTGACAACGAATCATTATGAAAGTAGAAAATTTTAAAATGTATTACCGGTTGTTCTTTGAGATGTTTTAATTCCGCTTTTAGCGCGTCGTTTTCTACCAAAATGTGTTCCATGTCAGCCATCTCTCCACATGATCCTGAAACAAATCAAAATTGTAATCAAAACACTCTGTATTTAATGTTCTTATAAGTTTGCTCAGTGTTCTCACGTAACTAACTTCATATCCGCAGGGGTGATAGTTACATATAGAATACAAAACACATAGTTTTTACACAACTTGATTGAATGGTCACATTATATGCAAAGCTAAGATCTACTAAACTAGCAGAGGATCTGATTAAATGAACAAATAGTAATGTGAAACAAAAGGAAGTAAATATACAAAACTGAGATCTAGCCTCCCTAATTATAAGTTAGTTACAGATATATTATAAGGTATTTTATTTGAACTCATTGAAAAAATGCTAGTTAAGACAAGTAACATACTTATTTTCACTTCCAGGTCAGATTCGAATTCTCCAAATGTGTCCGTGCCTTCCAAGAACGCTGCATATGTTTTCTCACAATATTCAAAGATATACTGAAAAAAGGTATATTTAGGACTAAATCCAAAGAAGAATAGTTCCTTTTAATAAATCTATAATATATAAATATATATGTATAGTAACTATGACTATGTTAATTAATTTTTGAATTACAGTAAATGTTATCAAGAATAACTAGTACATACTATGTATTCCTCACACGTACTAATTTTTTATTTATGGTACTGAGTATTGTGTACATGTATATTTTTAGCACCCGATTCCAAGGACTGATCTAGTAGGTAAATAGGTAGAGAGCAACATTTATTTATCTTATTGTTTCATGTAAATGAAAATTTATTCAACCAATTAAACTTTTCAACAACAACAGGGGTTGCACAAGTACGCTGACCCTATCCATATTTGAGTGAGGTTAACATGTCACTTACCTGGGCCTCGCTAACTCCGTCAAAATCAAAACTTTCCGCCTGGAATAGTTCCTTTTCAGGATCCATTTGTATATATATCTAAACAAAAATATAAAAAGACAGAAGCATATTACAAGACCATAGCACGGGTATGATGCATTTGCATATATTGAAAACATAGTTCATGATAAATTGGTAGCGGGAGAGATAAGGGTGTGCGTGTTTGCAACAGGGAAGTCCAACAGCAGACAAAATAGGGAGGGCGTGAGTTCGACCACCCCATCCTTTATAAAGGTGTACTGGTGCTTTTTGAAGTTAATAAACCAAAGGTGAAACATTAAAAGATAGGCTATGCTTTACAAAGTGAATATAGCTAAATAATGAAAGTATTATGCATATAGACATATATAGCCCTCCTACATAAGGATTCCGCCAGACTCCCGATGCTATCACTCCACCGAGTTGCTGGCGGAACCTTGGCTGACCAGGGATTGATGCAGGCCGCCTCCCATACATTCCACCTCCCGTATATTCCAATGCAAAGGTTGGGTCTACTCTTGGGTAGATGGCCATGCTATTCAGTCAGTCCATTAATGTACAACGTTTTTAAAGGTTTTTATAGGTAATTTGAGAAACATATGGGAAATCAATTACACATTTTGGTAATGATGAGATTGAAGGAAATCCGTCAACTGTAGGACAACTTGCATCCATGTAATATTTACCTCAATAACTTCACGAAGCCAAGTAAGAGCAGCAAGAAGAGATGGCCAAGTATGAGGACTGCCGACTGCAAACATGGCGGACTTGCTTATTGGAAAGGGATAGCGAAGTCGTTTGAATATAGCGGGAATCTCCTCTTCTGGCTTCTTTCCTAACTTGATACTGGAATCAAGTAATCTCGCGAGGAACTGGAAGAAAATCAAATCTGGCGTTACATTCAAAACCAGTATAGCACTTTTCCATAATTTTAATGCTTCAATTGAAGTCGGATTTGCTAATGTCTTTGACAACAGACTTTTTAATCAGAAAATGTACATTAAAGTCAAGAGGGCAGTGAGGGACATAGCAGACACGAAAACATGCGAAATATCAAAAAGTTCTTTAGTATATTTGTTGGACGAGTAAGAATTCTCAACCAAATAGCTATTTGGTAGACAATTAATGTAGAAGGCTCTGCTCCATAATTCAATACGAACCTCAAAAATATAGAGAAAATCCCTCGACATGGGGGATACCAACATCTTAGGTGAAAGCTGATGCGGGTAGGAACACCTCGATAGGAACTATAAGGAAAATGTTGAAAAAATTAACGTGTAGGAAGAAGTCATGTGATATCTTTAGGACTCAAATGTAAAGGACTACTTAAATATTGTCGACAAGTTCAGACATTATTCATTGTTATACTTGTTACGGCAAATGTTCATTACATTGGTTATTATTTTCCACAGTATAAGACTAATACTAGTAATGAAAAGTTGGGGGTTTCAACTCACTTCGATCAGTTTGCGTACTGCTTTTTCTTTGTACGGCTTAGAAGTGATGGGGCGCGGATCCTTCAACACGTCATGGCCATATCCCCGCCCATAACCACTAGAGCGCCTGTAAACACACACAAAATAAATTATTTTCACAAACAGATCTGTATGCAATCAAAATATGGTACTTAAGCTTATAGCTTGAGATTAGTATAAAGATATTGTTTTAGTTTATTCATTTATTATTTAAACATTTAATTTTAATATCTGAGATTCACCATAAAAGCCTACCTTGAAGTGGCCCCTACTTTTGACACCATGCCTCCAACACTACGCTTCTGAGACGATAAAATGCGATTAGATCCTCCAATGGACAGTTTCCCTCCAGTGGAGGAACGTGTACCAAAGGAAGAACGCCCTGAACCTAGTGAGAGAGAAAGGGGACAATCAGTCACAGGTATGATATATATGAATAACTTAAAGTCAGTGTAATCATGGAACTAGACCCTAGTTTCATTGTATAATTTAAGCTTGGGCTGAAGTTGTCCAAGATATATGTTTTATTATACCGTTGGTAGCAACCCTCCGATCTAAAAGTAAAAGCTCTATTATTGTTTAAACAATATATGAATTAGAGTCGGATGTTAGGCCTATATAGGCTACTATAGCCCTGTATAAATCATTAAATGTAGTTGAAACTTAGTGAAACGTTTACTTACCTTGAGGAATTTTTGACACCCTGTTCCTCGACGGGGCAGACCCAATAGAGGTCCTCGCCCCGGCAGACGACCGTTGCATTGTGCTGAATCGAAAAAGTAATATAATAATCCATTTAATATTGATCTGAGACGCAAGGGGCTGGGGGGCTAAGGTGCTTGACAAGAGAGGAAGGGGGGGGGGGGGGAACTCGTTTAAGTAGGCCTACCAGTGCCACATTCTGTAGTATTTGATTTAGAGTTTAATAAATCTGAGAATTCATCTTTAAGAATGGCAATTAGGTCATTATATTTTTATTTCAGTAGGCCTATAGGTCTAGTTGTGAGAATTGTGGATATTTTTTCAAGCGTTATCTTTGCCTGTTTATTATGAGGTCTGACTGAGAGGATGAACGGGCGGGGACTGGGTGGGGGTCAAATATCCCAAACATAGACATAGAAACAAACATGATTGATAGCAAATGAAGTAATTCTAATGACACTTTATAAATACTTTACTTAGTTGTTGAGCAATATATATATGCTATATGCGCGTCCACTACAGTGGCGCTGAAGTTAGTCTTATTTGAGAAGTTAATCAATTTGCTGATTTGACTCTGGTCTGGAGGCCGGTTTCACTGACTAGCTACCCTCGGCGTGCAAGGTAGGGTAGGCGGTAGACAAAATATTCGTCCCACATAGGCCTACCCTTGATAGTGATACTGATAGCGGGTTCCACGGAATGAATCAAGGCCAGCTAAGCCCTAACTTAGCAGGATCTCTTTCTGTGCGAGAGACCCTGTAAGTGTAAGAAGATAGGCGGCTGCCTGGTTTAACCTAGATTATTCGATATTCTTGTTTCTTTTACTGATTTTCTGCACTCGCTGTCAACTGTAACTACATGTGAAAGTTAATTTCTAGATAATAATACAGTTATTACTAAGGCTGCTACTCACAGAAAATGGGTATATCCCTCAAAATCTTTCTCGAAAACAACAACAATAATTTTAGTTTTCGAAATTGGCGGCAACTTCCTGTGCCAGCAGCGCATGCGCGTAGCCAAATTTCCGGCACATTCTGTATCCTCAAACTATCACGAGAGGACGCTACAGCATGACCAACCCAACCGTTTCCCGCCTTACCCTAGTCCATCCCACCAGACACGGAGAAGTGGAGAAACTAGCCTTATACCCGGTCTCTGTACTGTCCCAGTAGAAATGGAAGGAACAGAACATAGAACTAAAACGTCTATGCAAGAATTGAAGAATGCTTGCAAACTTAGGGTCAGTTGTCTACATCGTAGAGATTCCTTATCTTTTGTACCCAATGTTATTACAATTCAACGTGACGTGACTGTTAGCTACTGTTCATAAATTAATTATTTAATACATGGTTAATTCAATTCTTAGTGTACGTTATTGTATTGTATGAAGTGGAAATGTCCAAACGTTTTTTTTACGTTAATTGTTGCGTTCGGGTTACATAGAATATTACAGGTCTATGTAAAATGTGAGACTATTACAGGTCTATGTTAAATGTACCTGGATATAAAAAGCGTTTAATCATTTAACCCGTGGTAACTCAAGGGAAATAGAATGGTTACCATTGAAACAAGGTAACACTTTAGGGCTAATTTTTGTTCTTTTTTCTTGTTTGTATTTAGGCATTCTGACCAGGTCTTCCTTACACAACCAGTAGATTAAAAGGTATTTGATATTATAATATATGTCTCAACAAAAAATGTTTTACTAGTACAGTACATAATATAGGACTTCAAGATATCACTTAGTATATACTTTGTATAATTTGTTGTACCGTCTGAACCAGAGCAAATATCTGATGATCGATTTATATGCATACAATCATAATTAATAAAAAATCATTGCTATGAAGTTCCGCACATAACGCTCCTGTACTCGTCTATTAATTTATAATATCTTCTGTTACTCTGACTTTGTGAACATGAGAATATCGGGACACCCTGAAATCGTCCGAAATTTCTTTTTAAAAAATGTAGGCGTAGGAATAATTGAAAATTTCCCCCAAAATTCCCTGGGAAGGCCGGGCTCGAAAGAGTTAAAAAAAGAAATATCCGCTTCCCACTCCCCCACCCGTCCTGCATATTTAACCACACATGGTGATACTATAATAGTATAAATCGAATATGAATAATGCAAATAGGACTAACAAAATGAACTCATCGATATCATATATTATATGACAATCACAAATTAAATGTTTCTGCTATAAATCCAGAAAAACGGGTTAAACGGAGGGTTAAATACCGGGTTACACATTTCCACATTCATAACTTTAAAGCTGTGTAAGCCGCAACTGAAATACTGCTCGCTGTGCTACCAATGAATGAGTTCGAAAAATAAATAATGTAAGCTGCAACTAATCCTGCTCCTTATTTATGCTATTCGTTTTTCTTTCTCCCATTAGTACATTATAGTTTAATAGGATGTTCACTAATGGAAAAAATGAAAATGATAAAAGTACACACATGTATATTATATAATATATTGTGTATCGATTTATTTCCTCAGCTTCTAGATATGATCACATTCTGTTGTCCGTCACAAACACTTTCATGACAAGTGTAGCTCAAAATACATCAAGATGAATAATGTTAATGAAAATGAGCTTTAATTTTGTATTCTTAATACATGATGGTATTTGACAATTTCATGAAACATTCCTCCTTGTAATATAAGACTGATTTAGATTTACATTCACGAATGCATACCAGGGGTACGGATACTTCGATTAGTTCTCAATCACATACATAATTATCAATCTTTGTACTTTGTTTCATTTCAGGGCGTTGTTGTTTGATGATGAGGCGATTTTCAATTCCATCGCATGTGCAAACACTGCATTCCAAATTACACTGAGGATTATATGACCATGATAATCCTGGTCAGTTAAGTTTGCCCTATAATCAACATTCTATGAACTGTTAACAATGATGTTACAGTGTGGTTTTAGTCCACCACTTCAAATGCGACCCTAATGCGACCCTACATGTGAAACGACTTTGAGTGAGCCAAATGGTGGTAAAGGGTTCTCAAACAGTTCAGGGGGGCGTTTCATAAGTTCGAATAGCGCGCGCTATAGGGCCTAACAACAGTCGTTACCAAACATAGCGCACGTTAAGGGCCAAAATTGACGTCAAATAACATTGCGTTACTATAACAAACGCGCGCTAAATTTATCGCTACCATAACGAACGCGCACTGCGTTAACTTATGAAATGCCCCCCAGGTAGGCTTTTGGGGACAGATATCTTCAGGATATAGTTTAATCCTTGCCAGCATTAGCCTTGGTGCGTCCTCCTAGATCTTTGTCTTCCAGCTCATCAACAGGCTTGAGCGGGGTGCATACTCCAGGAATTTTGTCCAGCTCATCAAAATCAGGATCTTGATTTTCATGCGTATGAACTAGGTCTGGGAAGTGGGTCTGCTTAAAGAGTTCATATTCATCCATTTCCATTTCCTGCGAGTTTTCTTTTAAAGTGTCCTTCACAATTGCATTTGCAACAACTTGATCGGGTGGAAAGGACCTGGAATTAAAAAAAAGTATGCCATATTTTTCAAGAATGGGAAGTTAGGTTATGCTGTAATAGAGATAACATAGTACATATACAATCATGCCCTGAATGTTTGGCAATACTTATGGTGTGACCTATTATATCATTATCAAGTTGGGAAATTTGGGGAATGACGTTTCATTGGAGAAAGACAGAGAGACAAAATTGACACTCACGGATTACTCTGCAGGTAATTAATGAATTGTTCATTAAATATATCCTTTTCTTGCTTATGGCCATGTATTTCCAACCTGTAAAAAATAACTTAATTATTATCATTGCAAAGGCACATAACTAATAAATGATCTTACAGATTTCAGAAGATAAAAGAACAAAAACATAGGATATTATATAATTCCCCTAGTGACAGCAAAACTAGATTTCAGAGCAAACTTACTGATTCAGATGGCCTTCCAAGGAATTGTACATATCAAATTCTTTTTGGAACGATGCCATTCTTTGGAGCGTCAGATGATCTATCTGTTTTTGCAGCGTCTCAACTTCCTTGGCCACTTGGTTTTGGCCAATTTTGGTGCTTACTTTGAGGTCCTTATATTTGGCCTCCCATTTATCCTTCTCTATTTTTGAGCTTTCCACCTGTTTTGACCACTTTTCACACTCCAAGCATTGGTACTCGTTTGCTTGTTTTTCAATTTTGGCCAAAAGATCTTCATATTGAGTTTCCATAGTTTCCAGTTTGACTATCAAAACAAAGGGTTACTTTTATTAAAGGGGTGTGAACACTTCTCTCGAAAAATAGCTTTTATGCGATCTTCGTGAAAAACAAAAAACTGACAATAATTAGAGATTTAAATGTAATAGGATCAACAAATCTCATAAAGATGGCAATGATAACATAACAGAAGTATTAGTGCCAATAAACCTGAAGAAAATCTCCATGAATGTTAAAGATCCAACTGAACAAATTATGTTATTATAATGTTGTCATAATAGGTTTGAGTAATAAAGGGTAGCCATATATACGCTTACCTTTAAGTACAGTACTGTCAGTCTCATTTTCGTCAGCTTCGTTTTCCATAAAACGAAGGCGAGCTGGAAAGAGTATGATTTCTACATGTATCAACACATCTACAAAGAGAAGTGTAAAAACAACAAATATATAATTAATTCCTGCAACCACAGTTTATATAGCCCTTAACGCGGGAAACTCGTCCCCTACTCCATTGTTCTTTTCCATCAAAATATATATTTCTTTCTTTGGAATACTGAAAATCTGCAGCCAGTAACTTTTATGGTGTTTTGTGATTTTAATTCTTTTGTGATATTTTCATTGATGTTTCTAATATAACTTTCATCGAGTATCTATAAACCGTTCAATGGCACTTGTCATCTTAAAAAAATAGCACACGATCGGCACCATTTTCAAGCTATCTGTGGTTGTCCGAATTAATATTCATGTTAATTTCATGTGTCCTAACATGATTCATAAAGCAAATAAACTGTGTTACACATACCTCGAAGACTAGCAATTTCTCTGTCCTTATTCACAGACATTTGTCTCCAATGTGAGCTTTCTTTGGAGATATCATCGATCCTACAGCACAAAGAATTACAACCATATTAGGCAATTGTAAGAGAAATCAGCAAAAAGAATTACATCATATCCTTAAATATTATTTGAGACCGATTTATATAATAAGAACATAGTGAATGCGTCTAAGTGGAGGATACCATTGTATAAGTTATATTTTGAAACGAATTAAAACTTACTTATCAACGGCAAGGAGCACTGTTTTTTCCATCTACCAGGTAGAATGGATAAAACAAATATTATTATATTTTTGGATTAAATATTTAATATAAGATTGTGTATCAATGGGATAATCACATGCAAAAGAAATTAATGAAGCAAGAGATAACCTATAAACAAAATAAACCTTTACTTACCTCTTTGGCATTTATATCGCTGGTAACTTGCTTTGCTGTCAATTCAGCATTGCTTTCTTTGAGGGTCTTATTCTGCAGAAGAAGTAACAATTGATCTACACTCAAATCCATTCATATACTAAAGCATCCAGTCACATTCATGAAAAAACGTGTCTCAAAATGAAATGAAGAATATTGGTGAAATATCAATTGATCTCACCTCAAACTTCAGGCATGTGTTGTCTCTTTTGGACGAGATCAATTCGAGCTGAACCAATGCAATCTTTCCAAGAGCTGATTTGGCGGATTTCTCTTCAGATTTGTAGAGGTCAGACACAACCTTGTGGTCATATACGTATTGGTCAACTTGCCTTCTGAGCATACCCTCAACTTTCTTTTGTGCAGTGAGTTCCTCGTCATACTTTTTAAGTTGCCCCTGTAGGTACTCCATTCTTTTATCTTTGGATGAAGCCAGCTAAAGATAGATACAAAAAAGTTGCAATCATAGTTTTGATAATTTTTCATTAAAAAATATTTGAATTTCACACGTTCGTTCAGGACTATCCCTTATAATATTTCATGTATTCGCAATTAAGAAATAATTGATAAAATAATAAAAGCAACAATAGCTAATAATGTAACATAATTACAAATGTAATAATAATAAAAGTTGGACTGAGTTTTCAGATGCGAGCATCTATCAATATGGCAACGTATGAAAACAATCGCTTTTGTCGGTTATGACATTACAAATATTTAAAAGGAAAAAGAAATGATCCAATACTTACACTGCAGACTTTTCTCAGGCCGAGACCAATGGGAACGGCGGCAGCTAGTGTGACGAGTGCGACCATCTGAGTTTTGGTCATGCCATACTGTGTTTCATCATTTTGCGCTAAAAGTTCTTGGCATTGTGCCAGCGTGGGAGCTGCAACCAAGCCAAGATGGTCTACGAGATCTCTGATGCTCTCCATGTTTCTTAGAACTGAAATTGTTATTAAAAACTTGTTTTAACAATGTTTTAAGCACATGAGGCATCATGTTACACTGATTGTCTTGCCTCGTCCTAGAGTTAACTATGTTTCGATCTGAGGATAAAGCTGTAAGCAAAATAAGCCGCTTATGCAACTTTCAATGAGTGTGAATATCGTGTTGATAACCAGCGTCATATATTCACATGAATTGAGAAAATGATATCAATTACAGAGGCAGCCCCCAATGCTCTGCCTCTGGGGGCAAGGGAGCGGATAATTTGTCTACTTCTGTGTATGTCCACCCAGAGCTACCGATTGAGTACTCCACACAAAGGCATTTTTTTTTTCTTAGGGCTCCTGAGGTGAGGTCTTGATTTTTCTTGTCACTACCAAGAAACAGTGGAATCACATCTGGAATGGCCTTGACTGTAGGTGGAAGGGGGTTCACTTACGGCGCGGCCCCTGGAAACCTGCAGTCGCTAAGTGGAGCCTGATCAGCTCTGCTGGGGCACCTCTTGAAGAACACCAGGTACAGTCTAAGCCCCAAAACCTGGCAAGAGGAAGACTGCTGATGAAGCAGACAAGGCAACGAGAAGCATGCACAGCATGTATTAGAACAACCGAACCTGCTACGGCTGACTGTTGGGAAAGGCTGACTGACGACTAGGAATAGGCTAGCTGACAACTGGGAAAGACTAGTGACACCGGGAGAGACTGGGTTCAAATTGTGCAGCTTTTGCCGGTGGGCTCTGCGGGCATGAAACACGGTCCGGAACACCCATGGGGCTGCACAGGAGGTCAAGTTGTGGAATGCAGTCCAGAAATGGATGTGAGACAGCATAGGAGACAAGCCTGGACACACACCATAGCGCTTATAGCCTATACCACAACTTCGAAAGAACGGCATTGCCTTGGAGGATAACATCTGGAATGGCCTTGACTGTAGGTGGAAGGGGGTTCACTTACGGCGCGGCCCCTGGAAACCTGCAGTCGCTAAGTGGAGCCTGATCAGCTCTGCTGGGGCACCTCTTGAAGAACACCAGGTACAGTCTAAGCCCCGAAACCTGGCAAGAGGAAGACTGCTGATGAAGCAGACAAGGCAACGAGAAGCATGCACAGCATGTATTAGAACAACCGAACCTGCTACGGCTGACTGTTGGGAAAGGCTGACTGACGACTAGGAATAGGCTAGCTGACAACTGGGAAAGACTAGTGACACCGGGAGAGACTGGGTTCAAATTGTGCAGCTTTTGCCGGTGGGCTCTGCGGGCATGAAACACGGTCCGGAACACCCATGGGGCTGCACAGGAGGTCAAGTTGTGGAATGCAGTCCAGAAATGGATGTGAGACAGCATAGGAGACAAGCCTGGACACACACCATAGCGCTTATAGCCTATACCACAACTTCGAAAGAACGGCATTGCCTTGGAGGATAACATCTGGAATGGCCTTGACTGTAGGTGGAAGGGGGTTCACTTACGGCGCGGCCCCTGGAAACCTGCAGTCGCTAAGTGGAGCCTGATCAGCTCTGCTGGGGCACCTCTTGAAGAACACCAGGTACAGTCTAAGCCCCGAAACCTGGCAAGAGGAAGACTGCTGATGAAGCAGACAAGGCAACGAGAAGCATGCACAGCATGTATTAGAACAACCAGCAATTGTCGTTTGTCACTAAGACATTCTCTTGTCGTTTGTCACTTAATTTTGTGTAATATGGACGATTTTTGTCGCTAAGGACGATTAGGCCTAGTATTAAGTTTGGTGTATGGTCTCTGGTCAGGCTAACAAAGTGTTTTTGTTAATTGTCGCTAGGCCTAGATCATAGATGCCCATATCGATTTGTCCATCTAAGAAAAGGCCATGTCGATTTAATCATGATTTCAACCACCAACCACCGATTTTATCATGATTTCAACCACCAAAAGAAATCCGACATTTCTATTTTCGATACTCGGGAAATACAGCTCATTTACAGGCTCACTGTAAAAAATAATAATAATGGGTTGGAATAAAACTTTAACATAAGTCAGACTTAATACTCACCAAATTTCAGAAGTCGATATCTATTTCTTGGTAAGAAGATTTCGCAGGGGGCGGGTTGTCTTAGAGATAGATCTAGTTCGACTGGACGATAACTTTCTGCAAATGGAAGGAATACTGTAGGCCTAGTGTTGGTTGATTAAATTAATATAGGCCTACTAAAAGGCTTCCAAAAATACCCATTAGACCATAGTCACTGGTTCAATGATTAAACTGTCAGACTCAGAGCCTAGCCAACCATCAACTTTCGTAGGCTTAAGCTTTCAGCGCGGAGAAAATAAGGATATATGTCATTTCTCTATAGTAGGAATCGTTTTCAATGATGTTTTAATGATGATATTTTCCTCAACTTTGCAGCGGTATTAGACCTAGGCTATTATTAATTGCGGTGGTCATTATGTTCTAGTTGGGTAACATGATTAAAAGTGTCCTGAAGATACCAAAAGAAGGAAACTTTTGAATCAAATAAATAGTGTAGCGCTCCTGGCATGATTATCCTAAATAATACCGATTTTAGTTGCACAGCACACTAGTCATCGTCTCAGACACTGCCCGACCGTACACTCACCCTCTACTTCGTCCTTGCCCGAGCTCAGTACTGACGTTGCTGTGGACACCATCCGGGTTACATAATGATAGCGCTAGCCTGAATCAGAATTTTATAGGAAATTGATTCGGGCAAAAAGTTCATCAGTTTCATTAAACATTAAAAGTATATTCCAAATCTGGGAAACTACTAGAGTTTCATATTGAAATGTTTGAATTCTTGTATCTTTGCCAGAGTCTGACAAGAAATAGCCTGTAACCCATACCGGAACGTCGCCATTATTCATGACGTGATGCCACTTTTGCGTCATGTAGCCTACAACTGTTCATGACGCAACAGAGGCATCGCGTCATAGTTAATATAGTGGTCATGGGGTGGAGGGTAGCAAATAAGCGTGGCTGTTGTTTATTATTTTGGTCATTTATTAGGTCTTTGACTTTATTCCATGATTGAGCCGTGAGAGTGAAGTATATCCGATATACCGTAGGCCTACTTCACTCTCACGATCAGTGAAGTATTTTTGGTTCATACGCCCCTACAACATAGACGTTTTCCTATGAAGCACTTTTCAAAATATTTACATTATGATAAAATTATGGTAGGCCTCTTCATTATCTTCGATATTTTATCATTAAACAGATAAATTGCAATTTAATTGAAGAAACATTTTAAATGAATACTTTCTAAGGGATTTGACAATCGCCATTAATCTACATGGCTTCAATTGTTCATAACTTTAATGAAAATATCAATTATCTTTTTAGGTAGGTACGGTATTAGATAAGGGGAAATTGCTACAATTTGATCATCCACACACTTTACTACAACAGGATAAAGATGGATTATTTTATCAGATGGTGCTATCTTATGGGAAGCCGTTGGTATATTTATTCCGGAATTGTGGATATCTGAATTGTTTTTATGGATATCCACAAAAACAATTCAGATATCAACAATTAATTTTGGATATCTAGAATTGAATTTTGGATATCCACAATTCAATTCTGGATATCCAAAATTAATTGTGGATATCCACAATTCAATTCTAGATATCCAAAATTCAATTCTGGATATCCAAAATTCAATTCTGGATATCCAAAATTCAAATCTAGATATCCAAAATTCAATTCTGGATATATTTAATTTTACCCAATTTTACATATCCAAAATTACATTCCACATATCCACAATTCAATTCTTGATATCCAAAATTCAATTCTGGATATCCAAAATTCGAATTCTTGATATCCAAAATTCAATTCTGGATATCCCAAATTCGAATTTCACATATCCACAATTCAATTCTAGATATCCATAATTCGAGTTTCACATATCCACAATTCTCTGTCACATATCCACAATTTATTTATTGGCAAACATTTGATTTTCGGTTGTGAAATGTTTATATCTAAAGTTAACTTCTGATATTTGCCAAAACAATTCATATATCCAAAATTCGCATTCTGGATATGCATTTGTGCACCTTATTTTCGAATTATGGACATACATTTGACATAGATTAATACCAGTTGAATTAAGTATATCAATAATTCAATATCTGAATGTGAATTATGGATATACTTTTTTCGAATTCCATTTTGGGATAACCAGAATTGGGAGAGGGGAATATATATCCAGAATTGATTTATGGATATCAGGAATTCAATTGTTGATATCTGAAATTCAAATTTTTAATATCCATATTTTATTTATGGATATCCAGAATTGATTTATGGATATCCAGAATTGAATTGGTGATATCTGAAATTCGAATTTTGGATGTCAACAATTCAATTCTGGATATCTAGAATTGATTTATGGATATCAAGAATTGATTTATGGATATCAAGAATTGATTTATGGATATCAAGAATTAAATTGTTGATATCTGAAATTCGAATTTTGGATATCCAGAATTGATTCATGGATATCCAGAATTGATTTATGGATATCCAGAATTGATTTATGGATATCAAGAATTGATTTATGGATATCAAGAATTAAATTCTAGATATCTGAAATTCGAATTTTGGATATCCAAAATTGAATTCCAGATATCCACAATTCAATTTTGGACATCAAGAATTCAATTTCAGATATCAAGAATTGATTTATGGATATCAAGAATTCAATTTCAGATATCAAGAATTCAATTTTCAATTCTGGTATTAAGCATTCAATTTTAGATAGCCATGAATTAATTATTGGTATAAAAAAAATAATAACAAAGTTGAACTTTGGATATTTTAAACATAGAATTAATTCCTCCACACACAATTTTCGGTATAGAAAGTTTTAAATCAGATATCCAAAATTCAATTTCAGATATCTAAAATTCGAATTTCAGATATCCAAAATTCAATTTCAGATATCCAAAATTCGAATTTCAGATATCAACAATTCAATTCTTGATATCTGAAATTCGAATTTTGGATATCTGAAATTGAATTTTGGATATCTGATATTGTATTGTTGATATCTAAAAATCAATTTTGGATATCTTTAAAAGATGTTTATTATGGATATGTCATTTTTAATTTTGGATATGTCACGGGCAATTTTGGATATCTATAATTCAATTTTGGATATCTAAAATAGAATTGTGGATATCTAAAATTAATTTCTGATATCCACAATTCAGGAATAAATATACCAACGGCTTCCCATACTATCTTGCGGGGACGAAAAAATGCAGCAATTATTGGAAACTGCCAAAAACAATTTTGATCATACGCAATTAGCATAAGGCCTACCGTACAACAATTTAGCACCTGCTATAAATATATTTTCATACACAAGTGTTATTAGTCACTTATAACTACTTTTATCTACCGGGTACTTTTGATCTCCTGAATAAAATAATTATGATTCATGTATTATATCTAGTATGATTTGGGGTCACCCGGTGCCAGCTCATCCCATATAGCCTAGTAGGCCCTAAAGCAGAAAAAAATGCAGCTGCTTATGTGTTGCTAATTAGGAGAATTGTCCCAGCTAACAATTTTCCGTTGTATTCACGTTGTGGCGACGTTATTTTCTATGTTTTGGTCGGTTGTAATTACGTAAATCTGTATGGGAGAAATTACGTGAATACAACGTAGAAATCATTTTTTAAAAAATTTATTATTCTTTAATTTAAATTAGATCTTTTGTTTAAAAAAATGAAAAAAATGTTTACGTTGTATTCACGTTATTTCTCCCATACAGATTTACGTCGCTACAACGTGAACAATCACAACGTAGAAATTACGTAGTGTGTTAGCTGGGGTAGACTTTACTGCAAACATCTCCGAGGGTTTCGTTCCCTACAACACTGAACAGTGTTTTCTTTTTTTCCCCAATAGATTCCTTGCTTATATTTTGACTTATTTCTATTTCTGGCAGACATTTCATCTTGGTAACCCCTATAGACATGAACTCCCATCGATAAACAATGTTTAGTGAGGCATTGTATATTTTTTTAAATAATTTACAGATTGAAGCAAGGCCAGCGACGTGGGCTAGTATTAGCCTAGAACATTCTATATTAAAACTGCAATCTCAATTAACATCAATCAAAAACTAACGATTTTCTTTTTCGTTCTTTTTGTACCGTACTCATCTGAAAGTCATTTGACCACAATTGTGGATGATTCCACCCTTTCGTTTTTGCTCCAAGGCTTCAATAACGTCCACATTCATATTTAGGTGACTTGCTGAAATCCTTTGCTCTGGTGGTTTCACTGATTAGGCCTACCACTCATCGGCAGTCTTTTTGTTTTGGTCTATCTATCTAAAAAATCGTGTATTAACATATAGCCTACAACAGCAGCGAAATATTGTTAACTTCAGTCCAATCATTAAATTTGGTCAGAACGTGTGTGTCTTAATACCTGAGAATGCAGCTGTAATATGCATTATCCAAATAGGCCTATATTAGACAAAACTAGTCTAGACGAAATGGCGCAGTGGCATTCCCTTGGGAATCCTGATTCTCCCATAGGCACAAGAGCGCGCCACCAGCCCCCTGGAGCGACGAATTTAGTCTAGCAAAGTTGGCTCGATGTCCCGATATCCTATGTTTTCGTCATCCACATCACAAACTAATGCCAGATTTGACATCCTCAACATTTTTAAGAAGCAAAACGTCGGGGTTCATAGTGTCTATATTGTACTCGTAATGCACATACCCTGATTTCCCAACGCATGTCTAGCGATCTACAGTGCTTAAGCCTTAACCCTTCTTCCTTGCACTCGGCCGTACTCGTGTGACCAAACGTCGGGTAGGTTCGGAGATGGTTTCTCACTCTCTCACTAATGGGGCTACCGTAAGATGCACAAAACATCAATGATCGTTTTGCGCGTTGACTTAAGAGTCAAATTAAACGATTTTGGAGGTTGGAGGTTGGTGGGAGGGATGGTGGGCAATGTCAACGTACAAAAACATTCCATATCTATGAAAGTAAATAGCCCAAGACTTCCCTTCATTCCCATCAAATTGTGACGATAGTCCTACTGGTGCCACACCCCCCCTGGATACCATTACAGAAATTAAATTTGAGAGTGCTTCATGGAGTGCTGGAATTTAGGTGTTTGCACAAGACATAATATTGACAGGATATTGTTTTGCTATGAGTCCCCTTTGTTGCAAGGCTCTAATGAGGAACTCGGCCACTGACTGCATGACAAAGGCCGCCAAAAGGCAGAACTTTAGTACAGAGTCATATCGACATAACCATAGAAATGTTCAACAAACTAGGCCTCAAATTGATTGCTGACAAAAGGACTTGGGGTCCTAGTCACGCAGTGAGGTGGCTGGGATAAAATCATTGCTCCAGCACGCCTCTTCATGCAACGCCTATTGGCCGCCCTCCGTGCGGCAACAGGAGGAAAAATCACTATATTTCCCCCGGTCAATCATTATTTCTCACATTGCCAGGAACGTTATTCCATAAACGGTAACTGGTCACTGGTAGTGAGGCAATTTTTTAATTCTCTCGGATCGTAAAATTTTGGAAATTAAAGTAATGTTAAACGATTAGCATATGCATCTGTAATTGTGGGTGAGTCAAGTTCAAAAGATTAGCACTATATAGTGTGCCCTATGCAATGTTTAAACACCTGACATCAACAACACAATTCAAGTTTACGTGTTTTTAGAAATTATTGGTAATTCATTTAACAATGAGACATAGGGCCTACAAAAAACAAGCATAATCAGTGTCTCTATTGTTTTTATACGTTGCTGTGTACTCGGTAGCCAGAAATGTCCAGTCATTCTCTCCTATTAAAAGATGGTAATTGTACAGACCCGGCCCACCGGTATAATCTCAGGAGTATGAAGACCAATAAAATGCATATATGGTCAAATCTACCCCAAATTTTGCTAAAAATTCAAATTTCTTGTAATACTTTTTAGATATTAATTATCAGGATTTACGATTATTTCAAAATATCATGTGGTTAGGAAGTATGAATTTAGCTCAGTTGCTGAGAGGGCTCATAACAGGTAGGCCTATAACATATATAGATAACAACAATTGATATCAATTTAACATATATTCTGAGAAATTATTAATAGATATGGATGTCGAATGGCGAATATTTGCCTACACCACAGAGTTTCTGTGGCATTTCACTATACTTACATATGAACACTATTTTAGTTTTCATTTATAATGACGAATATTTGCATCTGTTTATTTTTTTAATTTCTGAGACTCACCACATTATAAATATGTCGAACGGCGACATATTCATACACCAACATATTTTTAAACATAGCCATAATAAATAAATGAATTATTATGCCATCATTATTATGACGCCTCAGAACATGGGTAATGCAATACCATGGGAGAAATAACATTAAAATTAGCACAAGACAATATATGCACCTTCATTTCATTCATACTGCATTTTTTCGAGAAAAATGGGAAGATATTGCTCATTATTATGCAAAACTCTCCCCAACGGTAGAATAGACCATATTGGCCTTTTATGTATAGGTGGAAAAAAGAATGGATTATGAATTGTTGTTTGATAAGAATGAAGAGTCACTGGAAAAACAAAACTGGACTCCAACATTTAAAATGTCATGAACTAAACAAACAAATGCGGGCAGATTTAGGAGTGTTTGGATACAATAGGCCTATATACTTGTACATGAGTATTATAATATAATCTACGAACGTTTTTATAAGCCTTAATTTCGGTTTCGGAAAATATTAATTTTCAGGTCACATTGCGAATCATTATTTTAAGTTCGTCGATATCAAATCACAAATATTTAAGCGGATTCGATTATGCAATATGATTATTATTACAATATAAACTCATCTGACAGTCCTTCGTTGGTTTTAATTTAAAAAAAAACAATAATTAGTTTCCACAGGATTCATATTCAACCATTGTGTGTCAGTGTTTATTGCTCGAACTAAAGCCGATATAAAGGATCATCATTATCAATTGAATCTAATCGATATCGTTGTTATATATTCATGTTGTTTATGAGTTAGTCCTATAATAGAGTAGTTCTATCTTGATGTCCAGATATTAAAATCCCTTTATCTGTTTAAATACTTTCGATATTGTCTATTCTGTAGGGAAAGCCGGGGTCTATTTCCAATGCCAGACAGTAAACAAGATAGGAATTATCAGCTATTGGAAACTGGTGTTCCAACACGTGTACACGAGTACAATCACTGGAAGGACTCACATGGCATAACACGATGTGTTTGGCAAAGCAATTTATTACAGGACCATTCAGAAATAATCCGGGGGCACCTGAAAATCAGAGCTAGACATGTATAGCTATTTACCGCCACTGTTTAATAAAATAATTTTTCAAATCTTAATACTTCATTCACTTTGTTCTTTGAGAAGTGTGCCAGCTCCCAAATCCCCCCAGTCATTTTGGTTAAATAATGCATTTTGTTCAGTTTTTTCCCAGTGTGGAACATATCTTTGAGATGAAGCTAGTATTTTAAAATAATATAGACCTCAGTCGTCTGACCATTTCATATTCGCCAATATTTTGTTTTACGTTCACTAATTTCAAAATTTTCTGCTGTATGTTGTCTATCAATGGAATGTAAGATCCTTGTATAATAGTCTTTCATATAACTAGAATAAAATCCTAAAGTGAAGAAGGTAATGCACAGAAATCAAATGTAACAGGCTTACTAATATCTTCGACGGACTATAATTATGGTATCACGCAACTCCCGAGTTCTAAAGAACGATGTGCCCTTTCATGGGTGACCAGCGATTAACCTTTTCTGTTTTCCTTCTTTCCTATTTCCCAGCACCCTGCATGTACCCATCCCCAGATATCCAGGTAGCGTTTATGTAATATGTAAAATCCTATTCGTATATATAGTGGCTCCATCCACGGCTTCGTGGTGCATACTTCAAGCAGCATCTAAATAGGCTACTTTCTCCTTCCCACGTCGTCCACAAGCAGGTAGGCAGCATTGGACCACTTATTTATTGACCATACATATCTAGTCATTGGTAGGGAGATTATTGAATTAATATTCTTATTCGTAATATCAATACAATGCATTAAGACAATTCCACCAACTGGTCGTCATATGGGGGAGAGCGGAGGCTGAATAATCTTTGAAATCTTTGATATCTTTGCTCCTAATCCTTTTCATAAACTAGACATGTATGCATCTTATATAGACGAAATTGAGAACGTCAATATTATAATCACAGAACTTTAATTTGTTTACTTATTTAGGGTATGCTGTTTTTCTTGTGATATATTTGATATACCATTAAGCCATATTGAGACATTTTTAATAGAAAATATGAAAGTATGAGACAGATAAATATTAGCAAAATGTAAAAGAATTATCGTTACAATCTGAACAATGCTTTAGTATCTATATTATAAGCATAGATCGTCTCCGCTATACGATCTATGATTATAAGTAACCGTAATCACAGTGTTATACATATATGTATAACATTGTATATAGCAAAGAATACATGTATTTATTTTCCATGATTATTTATTCTTCAATTTCTATATTTGTTTCAACATTATCTCAATTCGACATTTTTTTTAGATTTTATATGAAAGGGAAATAAGAATGCAAAAAGTAGCATAATTATAGTAAATAGTAGAAGATGAGTGAAAAAAGATTAAGTCTATATACATATTGCTCCAACGTAAAAAGAGGTGCAGCATTTCTTATGTAAGTGGAACTAGAACTAAAAATTGATGTGCCTTCTTTTGATTTAATTTAACATTTTTCAGATTATTCCAAAATGATATTGAAAGTAGTGTGCTTGGCACTGCTATCAGTAGCTGTATGTCACTGCAACCCAATAACTTCTGAAGATGGTCCCGGAAATTTGATGGAGGTGGCTCAAAAGTTGGACCTTCATTTCCTCGTTACGGCCATAAAAATGGCTGGCCTATACGACACGCTGGCTTTGAAGGGTCAGTCATTTTTGCTCATAATTTATGATTATTTCTATTGCATCCAAGCTGTTGTTTTCTCATTTAGTGATCATATTCGATCATGCTATTACAGTCCTTTTGTATCTACATCCTTTTGACTTATAGGAAAGTCATTTACTGTAAAATATCCTTTTGTTACTAAGCATACATTCCTCGAATTATATAACGTTGTTGTATGACCTCATTGTCAACAGATTTTTCAATGCATCATTTTCCGTTTGATAGGACCTTTCACGTTGTTTGCTCCTTCGGACCAAGCATTCATGAACGTCCCACATGACACCCTTCATGCATTACTGGCAAACAAAACAGTGCTCACTCAAATTCTTAAGTACCATGTTGTCTCCGGAGTGGTCAAATCGACAAGTCTTAAGAATGAGCTTTTGGCCAAGAGCCTTGAGGGCCATGAGATCAGGATCAATATTTACAAAAAAGGAATGGTGAGTTTAGAACAGAAAAAATGCCATAACGTCCAGGCGAGGGATGCTTAAAATGAATTTACAGGGATCGATTATCCATAATAAGATGTATTGGGATGCGACATCCTTGATGCAAAATAGTACAGAGGGATGTCAGGAATAATAAAATATATAAATTGTTTTCATCCAGGTCATCAGTGCAACGGGAAGCCAAGTGACCAATCCGGATAAAATGGCTAGTAATGGAGTAATCCATGTTGTAGACCGAGTGATGTATCCCATACCTACAGGATCTGTTGTCGATGCTGTGAAAATGAGCCCGAATTTGAGCACGTTGCTTACCGCTGTAACTACTGCGGACCTTGGAAATGTACTTGCAGGTAGGTGTTTCCACATTTAATATGTGCAGGTGAACCATCACCGAATACATTGGCGACATAGCCATAGCAACGCCTCCTGGGAACCACGCCCTACTTGGTCCCATCTATGACGCCCACCCAATGTTTACCTATTACGTCATAGTCCCATGTGTTCCACGCCCACCTCTTTCCTTCCACTCTCTAACGCCCACTTGCCCGAGCTGCACGTACACATTTTTTTCTTTATTATTGTATATATGTATTATTATGGTGAATAAAACCTCCTGCTGTAGGTTTCAAGGCCATTCCTTCTCTTGACTTCTTCATTTCCTTCAGTGACAGGCGTCCGAGCCACATATCTAATTTATTTAATTTTTATACTAATTTTGTACCAACTATTTTCTTTTTGAAAATGTATGTAGGTTAAAAATGTTCATGAAAATTATTGTTTATTATCAATATCATAGGTTATGTGGCTTGAAATATTCTCAGGAAATTCAAACCTATTTTCATCGCCAGGTAGAATACATTTTTATGAACAATCCGTAGAATATACCAGGGAAAGAATGTAAATATATCACACAATAAAAGGAATATAATGATGCGTTTCCACTACATGCCCGTATTATCATAACGTATCATTGCTAATCAAAGACATCATAATTTGTATCATTTCTAATAAAAGGCGCAGGACCTTTCACGGTATTTGCACCTACAAACGCTGCGTTCAAGATGCTTCCTCCAGGCACACTTGACAAATTACTCAAAGACAAGACTGCACTTACCAGTAAGTAGCCTACGACCAAATTCAATAAACGATATGGAGACTTAATGTTTCTGTATGAACACATCATAATAATTAATGAATTAAATGATTTAATTACTATTCTGTCCTGTAATATATGGAGAAACACGATATATTATGATATATTTATTATTTCGATTTTATCATTGTGATTTCTCATTTTTATTATTCCAATGGAAATATCAATGTATGTCAATGAACTAATTTCAGACATTCTGAAATACCACGTCGTTAGTGGCACTGTCTATAGTGAAGGTTTAGAAAATGGAATGGTTGAAACTTTGAATGGAAAATCAGTCAAGGTGATGGTGGGCAAAGGTAAGCGGTTTTAAACTGATATAACACATTCCTTTACATGCTGCCAAACTAGCTTCTATATAACATGACACCCTCTATACAAATTTTACCAAATCTTAATTTAGTGTAAATCTTTATGATAAACCGATTTTTTAAGAGTTCATGCTCTCAGAACCAGAAACAAGGCAGGCACTTTATAATTATAATTACTGCACTCCTACACTTTATAATGCATAGATGGCGTGATGATCAATGATGCAATGGTGACTATGGCAAATGTATCAGTCACCAATGGCGTGGTACACATCATCAACAAAGTACTTTTACCCCCTCCCATGGAGGTTGAGGAGAAACCAAATACACTCGTACAGGTGGCTGAGAAGTTGGGACTGGATGTTTTAGTTAGGCTTGTTAAAAGGGCAAAACTTGCAGGAGTTTTATCTTCTAACGGTAAGAAATATATTTGCTTCAGCAAGTTTAGTAATGCATTTAATTAATGACGGCTTTCTAAAGTGATTTGATTTAACTTTTGGACTCAATGTTAGTTTCTAACATTCTATATACACCTAACATAATGTTTCTTTTCCTTTTTATATTGCAAGGACCATTCACTGTTTTTGCACCATCTAACAAGGCATTCGAAGCGGTTCCCCCCATGGTCAGACATTGGATATTGAGAAACGCTACCCTCTTGGCTGATGTGTTGAAGTACCATGTAATCAATGGCCAGACAAAATCCACCGATCTAAAGAACGAACTGACTGTTCCAAGCCTACTTGGACCGAGTATAAGAATCAACATATATAAGAACGGCAAGGTATAAAGGCCAATATTGAACAAGCACACCATTTCAAATTTTATATTGTCTGTCCCTCAGGTTATCACCTCCGAAGCAAAGCAATAAGTTTTTGTCCCTCTCATACAGGTCATCACTGCCACTGGAAGTCAAGTTACAAACCCTGACAATATGGCAAGCAATGGTATCATGCATGTAATTGATCGAGTAATGCTCCCTATTCCATTTGGAACTGTCGTAGACCTTGTCAGTATGGATCCCCATCTTAGCACGCTCCTTGCTGCAGTCAAAGCTGCCGATCTTGGTGCTGTGCTCGCAGGTACCCAACAACTTTCAAATTATTACTGAATGATTTCATCTGCGTGTATGATGCTGACTTTTATAATTGGCAAAGTTCATACACTTTAGCAGCATTGGTATTCTTTTTTTATCAGCAACGTTGTACCACCCGCAGAAATTGAAGAATAAAAACATAATTATGTATTTCAGGTAATGGTCCCTTCACCGTGTTTGCTCCAAGCAATGATGCTTTCGCCAAAATTCCCAAGGCAGAACTAGACAAAATTCTGGCAAATAAAGTCCTCCTCACAAGTAAGAGCTGTTTTCATTGATTTTTCCTCTAAAGGATGTCTATAATAAAATGTTGATAGACTAATTTCTTGTATATGAGTCTATGGCAAATGTTCTTTCTTTAATTTATAATCTGATATTACATTACAGGTATCCTCAAATACCACGTCGTCTCAGGAACGGTTTTCAGCAAGGGTCTCTCGGACGGAGCTATGGTACCGACACTCAATGGAGCGACGGTGAAGATCACACTCAATGAAAGTAAGTCGAATTCCCTAAATAGACAATACAACATACAACATATCTAATAGCATGGTCTATGTGTGATATAACCTAAGTTGGCTTATAGAGCTAAGACTGAGCTCGTCCAATAATAGTGAAACAGAAGTGTATGTAATTATCAAAAAGAACCCCTCGTGTGTGTAATGGGATTGTTCCTACAATCTAACTGATAGTTTTTCCATATTTTGAAGGAGAAAAAGACAGAAATTAGATATGTTTGGACTAAAAAAACACTTCCCTGTATCCATTCCGAATTGTTATTATATTTTCCCCCATCGGTATTTCTTTTTAATTTTAAAAACTGATCAAGACGTAAGGGTAAACCCGATTTGTGGAACAACCCCATTGCTCAGTAGGGATGTCAGGCTAATGAAATGTATAAGCAAGGTCTCTTCGTTGGGCATAGCTTTGAGCAAATATGTCTACAGACAATTAGTTATTTATACAAGAAATAGTATTAAATATGTATTACACATAGTATATAATATAAGACAGACGAGTATTTTTTTCATTGTAGTGGGAGCAAAAGTTAACGATGCCAAAGTCATATACGCGGATGCAGCAGTCACCAATGGAGTTGTGCACATCATCGATACAGTTCTCATACCCACCAAAAAGGAACATGACCACATAATTTCACAAAATCAAATTCTTCATTAGACATTTGGTCACAATTGAGTTTGTAACAGGTCCTCATGTATGGTTAGAAGGCTTTAGAAGTGTTTGTTTTTGACATTCCATATCTATTTGATTAATTTGATTTGATTTATGCTTGTGGGTCTATGTGAAGGCCGGTGGGATGTTTTAGCTTCAAATGTGCCACTTATTTTGCAAGATTCTCCTGGAAATGATATGTTGCTTCTTAAATATTATCCCATGGTGGATAGCATAGAATATATGTTTGTGTTTAATTCTTTTTGTGGAAAGGCGTAAAACGCTAAAAACAATAATATCCATTTTTCATCGAAATGTTCAAATGTAGAAAGAAATCACACACCGATTTGAGTATGTAATGTGTGAAAAATAATAGCTATGGCTTTTACTTAAAATATGCTATCCACTTACTAGATTTCACACAATCGATACACTCAGCTATATATTCAATCGATAATTTCATATTGTACAGGTATATTTTAATGCTTCGGTATGTCATATACGATGATCATGAATAAAAATGATTGAAAATCACTACTTTATTTATCTTATTTTAATCTAGTTTAATAGAGGACGTACAAATTCTATCATATCTTACTATTGCTATCTGAAAAGATGATGGGAAAGTTCCTATCCATGTACATATATATACTGTGAACATTTCATAACTACGAACAATACATATTAGAAAGATTGTTATTGTCTGTTTGATTCCAGGAGGTCTCATTCACTTGGTACAAATATAAATAGGATATCGATAAAAAGAAATGTACATAGAATACATTGTATATAAATGAAGATGCATTTTATTTCGCATTTACACCCATTAGTCCAATCAGAGAAAATAATATACAACGCGAAGAAAATAAATCTGTGAAGGCATTTCATCAATGGACTTATTTAAGATACTGTCAGTTTTAATATTTACTTCAACATAAATATGAATCCTTATAATCAACAATAACATCTGCCGTTCTATCGGCGTTTTTCACATGCTTTAAATAGGCATGATCATCCAACCTTGCCAGTAGAGGCTTCATTTTGGTTATAACGTCGATCACATCTTATCAGGCTACGTTGAAAACTGAAGTTGAACCGCTAACATTCTGAGGTATGGGGTATATTTATTTAGTATAATAGGTAGTGCTAATTCCAATGATAACATGAACAATTGGTCAACAATATTCTCATGATCTCTCTAAGGATTTACATATGGATGAATTTCATGGGATCAAACGAGAAATAATACATGCAACATATTAAACATAAATAATTTATACATCTGAATTCGAACGATTCTCAGTTGACTATTTTCCAAGTAAGGCTATTGGTGTTTCCAGCCATGAGGTTAAAATCAACATTTATACTGACAGCCTGCAATAAACATGGGAAAAGATTAAAATTATGCAGTAGTAAACAATTGGCAATGTTCTTATGTCTCCGTAGTATTTTCACATAAATAACAAATACCATAGATATTAACAATGATATGTAAGAGATCAGACTGATTTCGATATGATTTGATAATACATATATAGCCATTTGGAGGAAGATTTGCGGTCGGTCGAGGAATACGGAACTTTTAAAGACAAACTGAAAAGGCTATATATTGGCAAGGCCAATTTCGCTGTATAAGATTCTAAAGGGGAAATGTACGTTATTGTAAAGTTATGTATTAGCAATACTTGAGTAGTATATGAATAAGGAGCCTTGTTGGTTATAATTTGAGCTATAAACCCGTTCTGTATATTTCCGTGCACATATGAATTAAATACAGTTTGAAAGGTAAAGACTAGAGTAACTTCGAAATTGTAGTAATACATAATGTGTATTTTAACATTATTCTTTGATATTTTAGAAAGATCAGAGCACTCCTACTCCATAGTGTTTCCGTATAGTTTGATAAAAAAAAATCTCACCTTAGTTGTCGGGTCGTAAACAATATCACTCTCAGGTACAAGATTGCCATCACTTTTCCTAACCTCCGATGGGGCACTTGGTAGACCCCAAATTTCTATGTCCTTCAATTTATTATTCATTTTGTCACCGTTATCGGAGAAACTCTGTACCTTCAATTGGAATACCCCGGCCTAGAATGAATGAAAAGAAATAGTGTGAAGTTTTCGGAAAATAAAACTTTAAAGAAAAATATATCAACAATAGCGTTACTGTCATCCCTGAATTCTAGATTCAAATTATATAATGTTTAAATGATTGCGAGTGAAATTTAGATCTACCGTATATTGTATATAAACTTCTATTTTCTGATGACCGATGCATAAATATGTGGGCTCTAAAACTAGGGATCTACCCAATTGTACAAATAATATAAGTTGTAACAATGAAGAAAATCTCATCAGAAATAGTAGCTTTGACTTGAGAAAGAACATGGCTGGGTGAAACCAAAAGACCAATCAACCGATGTTGCTGGATTAGCTTTAATTCAGGGACGACAGAGATTTATTACCATTTACTATAGGAGTCTGTGGAAAAAATAGGTATTTCGCTTTAAGTAATTGAGTATAACAATAGCTATAGGCCTCTGTTGTCACCACATTCACTTACCTCTTCTGAACATGTGTAATTAACAGACGTGGATTTGTAGTTTACGTCTGTAGCTGGAGGCAAAAGATAATATGTTTATTTAAAAGCAACACTATTCTCACAAGTTTGACCAATGTTAAGCCATAAGCCAACGAATAAAGAAATAATCATTATTTTTAATCTAACAGTGAGATTATAAACTGGGAATAGGAATGAATTAGTATTTATGAAGTTGAAGTTGAATAAGAACACATTCTCATAACCAGTAGAAATAGAAACTTCTAATTGATCCTTTATAATATGTTTGGTAAATATATTTCAACGTCGAACAATAGGGTAAAGAAAACTGTTCTTACTATCGGTTTCTCCATCATCGAAGTACAGTTCACCCTTAGCAGAATAATATGGTGGTTCACTCAATGCTACAATGATCCCCATAACATTCTTGCGACTGAAATATATGGTATCAATGAAATATGCTTCCAGCAGGGAAAATTGAGGGAGGGTCCTTTAACATGCATTCACACAAATTCACTATTCCATATACATGTACCTCACAAATAGGTTCAAACAAACTCAATCCTCAACGTTATAATCGTTATTGCCACTATGTTGACATGTACGTATTCTATTCCACCTCAGCAGCAAGTCAAAAACCTTGTTTTCATGTAAAGGAAACTTGTTCTTATGTTAACTCATTGGAGAAGCTGTCGAAATAAAGTCTTTAAAAAAAATATGGAAACAACGATTAAAATATTGTACTTTGAGATTCATGAAATATGAAATATTTATTCACAATACCTTTCAACAGTTGTATTTCCAGGTTCCTGATAAGGTATAATGTAACCGCCCCTTACGTGTAAGTTGATTTTGTCAAGAGGCGTGGAGAAATTTTTCCATTCACCAGTGTTATAAATTTCCTCACCCTATGAAAGAGTTGAACAGCCATGTTAAAATTTGATGCAGCTATGATGATCAAAGAACTACCATAATTGGCGGGGCATAGAAGGCCCTCTTTGGGTGTGACGACGCAGTACTGGTGAGGGGATGGAATCTGCCACTTTAATTTCTGGGGTCCGTTGAATAACTTAAGGAAAGGACTTTTTGTGAGTAGGCTACGTGTATTCTTTCACCTGTAGAGAGGAAGAAATTGCCTCCTATGTGTCATTCCCAGTTGGTAGGAATTGCCTATGCACACAATTCATTTTTATTACTACCCACCGTAAGTCCCAAGTAAGGGGGGGAGGAATATAGTAATTAATTCTCTTTCTCAATTTCCTTTTTTCCCTTTCCTTAGCTGATACAACAGGCCCCTGACCCTCGCCATTGTGCACACATACACACACGCGCTCTCGGCACAATCAACTCCTGCGCTGCGCGCTAATGTGCAGTGCTGCCGTACGACCTACTTGCAAAAAGTAGGATGGCTGCCGTGGTGAGTGCTACTCGCAGCTCACCGCTACTCACAACACACTCAACATTCATTGCTGCAGCAACTTTCGCGCCTCGCTTCAATCATATGAAGTAGCCAACAACCATTTTACTGGCATCGGAGGACATATCACAGCACCTGCATTCACCTAGGTAATAACACCAACCATACTTTTACTCCACCTAAACATGGATGCACCCTGCATGACCAATGTCACATACTACTGTCCCATGCCTCCTCCGATCACCTACGCTACAGTGTGATGGCCACATTAGCGGGTATCTAGAGTCAGCGATTCCCTTGAAAGTGAAGGGTATGTGTGTATGGGGGAGTGGGGGAGTGGGTATATTGAGGGGTTCATTTGACGGTGATAGAAACACACGATTTTCATGGAAATAAAGGCAAGCAAAATTTTAATGGCCGTAATTCCTCTATTCGTCAGTTAGCCAACATAGCCAGCATTTGCACCACCACCACCAAATAATTACAACCAAGAAATTATTGTTTTTCTGGTGTGAACACCATATTGAAACCTTTTGAAATGTATTGCGCAGGTGTTAAGGAAGTTCCGTTTGCGGACTCTGTAATTTAACATGGTTCTTTATTTGCTCACCCCATAATAATCATACCAGCGTCCACCGGGAATGTAAGCCTCAACCACGGTTTGGCTCTGTAAGAAAAGTCAATAGTTGGACTTTAGGTATTAAAGGCTGAAATACTGCTTACATTTGAGTTATGGATTTTGTATCATTGTTTTGGACAACAACAATGAGTAATATTTGATATTGTTTTATCTCTGAATATTATGTTTCTTTCCTGACATTATTGTAGCATTTAAGATTTTCTTTACCTGATTCATTGCCGGGGAGATCATGAAAGAAGGACCCCATAGGAACTGGCGGTCAATTGTCCATGTGTTGTTGTCGGAAGTAAATCTAGTAATTACAGTAACACTTAACACTGGTCCTTAAAATATTGACTATATCGCATTATATTCCATCAAGGATGCTTGTTTAAACAGTTTATTTTCTCTTGTATATATAAACCTCTCCAATAGTATGTGGTATAGCTTTACCATCTACTTTTTCAATACATTAATAAGATGAACCAGTCGCTTGTTTCAGTCAGTTTCAATGCATCGTTAAAATGCATGATGCGAAATTAATGTGTATTGTTAGCTCTGATAAATTTTAGACAATAAGTCGCGTTCAAATTGCCCATTGAATAAAGGTACTTACTCGTGGAAAAGGGGTCTAGCAACGGTGGTTCCTCTAACGTGGGCATTTCTCAGTAGAGTGTAAAGGAAGGGAAGTAGCTTGTAACGGGTGCTCAGGATGTCGCGGGAAACCCTTATCATTTCCTGACTGAAAGCTGCTGGATCTTGATCCTATGGGAAAGTATTCAATCATGTTTATCACTATCATAATTGTCATAATCAATGTATCTTCTGCATAGGCACTCCTCCTCAAAGTAGTTTGCAAATCGATGAATTAAAAAGTGTTACAATTTAAAGGAAATCAACTCTCTGATTAAACCGAACACAGCTGGTCAATGAATTTTCCAAATGATGTCTTTTAGTATCGCCTTTGAATTTGAGTAGTGCACAGAACCAATTGGCATTGCATAATGATATATAATATATGACATGGTATAGTGGGAAATATTCGTTTCTTCTTACAGGCCACCCTTTCGCGTTGTGGTTCCTAGAAAACGGATAAAACGCTCCCAACTGCATCCATCTTTGACACATTTCTTCATTGGCTGCATACCAAAAGCCACAAATATCAGATCCAGTCTATTGGTAAACACAAATTAGTAAAGAAACATCATATTGCGTACAAATATAGGTGATAGAGATAAATCGGAGCATCATATTCATTTTCCATTTTCTGAATTATTCTGTATTAATAAAGCTTTAAATTGTGTTAAAGGAAAGTTTTGTTTTAAAAAAAAACAATGATGATTTCTTTTCTCTTTGAAAGAAATGAGTAGATATACGGTACTCGTAAAAAGTATTGGACATGATACTGCAGTAATCCTAACTTACGTATGAAAATCCAAATAAGCTGTATTCCAGCATTCCTAGAATAAATAAATCACGAAAATAGTTATATATAACATGTTCGTTCAAAGTTGTTACTATAATCTTTCATGAAAATTCGCATTTTCGGCATTATTTGAGGTATGTCTAGTGTGAAAGAAACCAATGTAATCGTTAAGTGGAAATAAGTTAAGTGCCAACGATAATTTACCCGAGGTAACGATAACTAACCCGAGGTAATTAATTAAGACATATTAAAATGTTATACTCACCAACTATGGACCATGGTATTTGTCGCCATTGACTTTGGTTGTCTCCAAGCCAATGTACTGCGTACTTTTGACTTCCCGTAAATTGCGATCTAGTCAGAACGAAGGGTCTTTTTGATGGAAACATTGACTTCAGCACCCTGGGTAACATGAATAGCACAATATGTTACCAGACTATTTCCGATCATAACATCGTCACTATATTACGAATAATGATCCGCGTGTACCGTTTGAGAGTAGCAAAACACTAGATTTCTGTGATGAGCCAATGCTTTTAAACAAACGTAATTGCTAATGAAACTTGCTGACATTACAACAAGATGGATTAGGATAATCTAGTTTCGCCTTTCATATAAATTCATATATCAGACACGTATGGAAGTATTCTAAACTTACTCGTATGACACTTTTGACATACTGTGTCCATAAAGGTTATGAACATTGTAATGTTTCCCCCAACCTTGCTCCGCATCCATGCAAATAGTTTTTTCGATGAGTCCGTGATTGTCTCCGCCAAGGACACCTTAAATCCAGAACCATTATGCAAAGAGTTAAGGCTAGTAACACATTCTATATTCAGGGTTTGTATATTTATAGATTTAAACTCATATGTTCCATTAACTCGTGCAAGTCTATACATTTAACAATCAGTTAACATTCTTTAAACATCCATTATTATGCAGGGAAACGATTCGGGTTCATATAATCGTTTTTCTTCGTTTCGCTATACGTATTGGTTTTATACTTTCATGTGAGTAAACATAGATGAATACGCAAACGTCTGTTCACCTGGAGTGTATGGAGGTTTGTTGAATGTGTTGTCATCACATCCAGTTGTTGACCCCGCTTGGAAATTAGAGGGCTCATTCATATCCTTTTAAAGAAAGGAGAGGGAACATTAAAAGACGGATGGATTGTGTTTGGTTTGACTGCTATAACCGATCAAGTCCTTTGAAGGGATGCGTTGCTACTCTCAGTTAGATTTCATTATTATAATGGATGAGAAGATAGTTGCATTGTAAATCAGAATATAAAGACTTAATTCAGTGATGAATCATTAAAATTGCTAACATGTTAGCATACTCACAATCCAGAGGGCGTCGAATTTGACCCCCCATTTTGGTCCATTAAAGAAGTCTTCGCATTGGGTTTTCCACCAGTTTGTGACAGAATTGCCTAATGTGAAATCTGGGTAATAAACCAAGCCTGGCCATACCTTTAAGTCAGAATATAAACATAAGATTGTATCTATATGTTTTATGAAATTCATCTTCCATTCCATTCTAGAGTACACATCTTTAAGTCATATGTATCAATATGCAAACTATTTTTTAAAGAAATGTTAATAGTAAAAAAGAATGTATGACATTGTTATATAAATACGTTCTTACTTCTCCTTCCAGACATTTAGATTTGTCTCGCGGATCCTTGATGAAAATGTCTTTCTGTTTGCCGGCAGAGTAAGGTTCATACACACCCCCAAGCTTCTCTGTAAATATTGTCTCATTTGATCCAATACAATGATCCTGAAATGATGGAAGCGTCTACTGTTCAAAATATAGTTTGTTACAAATGGGAATTGATTCATATTGATGAATATATAGCAAACAGCAGGGAACATATTTCATAATTGTTTGAGGTGGGAATTATAAAGTGAATTAAATTGATTAATGTTCTGGACAAAAAATGTTTGGCTCATAACCATAGAGGTGTCCGGTGTTTTCCCCGCCAACATTCTCCAACATTCTCCCCGCCAAAAATTCTCAAAGTGAATTAATTTGATTAATCTGGACAGAAAATATTTAGCTCATCTCCGCTCAATATTTTATGAGTAATTTAAGGGTTTTAAATGTATTTCTTGATTATTAATGATTATTTGACGAGTAGTGGGGGGGGGGCTATTATTTTAGTGTGCAGCCGCCACCTGGACTTGGACCTGGACCTGGACAAAGTGGGTGCATTGCTTACTAGTAATGCGCTGTCATTGCTGCGGCCCTGGTGAGAGACACTCACACTAACCCGCTCACCCCTGCTCCTCCGGCAGACCTCCATCTTGCTCCCCCTCACTCCTCCGCTGCTCCTACAAGCACTAACACCTACATCTTCTTCTCTTCTCCACGAGGTTCAAACCTCACCCCCTTTGGCCGCTACATACACTGAAGTACCACAGCATCTAGACCAGTAAGGCCTAGCTTAGCATCTTTGTGTTACTGCCAGACATTAGCGAGATGGAGAACCAGGTATTAATGGAAGATATCGGCTCTGAACAGGGCAACACTCCCGCTGGAGAAAAGGGTCAGCGCCACGAGGTGAAGCGCACCACGAGAAAGTCTGCTGCTAAGGCACCAGCCCCGACCAAGCCACCAGCACCGGTCAAGCCCCCCACGTGCAAATCATTGCAGACGGAGCTGTCATCATTACAACTTCAGATGACCCAAGTAGCGTCAACCCTAAATAGGCTGGTTGAATTGAAAGAGGGAGACAACCAGTCGGTAAGATCTTCGTCATCCAAAAGGTCCAGGGCAAGCAGCAAATCAAGCCGCAGCACACAGCACTCCGAGGGGGGAGAGTCACCGGCCCGATCTACCCACTCTCGGACATCACGCTCAACCACCCGCTCACAGGACGTCCAGAACTGGGTGAGAAGCTCAAGGGCCAGAGCCAGTTCCACACCACGAGTACTACGAGGACAAATGGCCACAGATGACTTCGTGGAGCGTCAACTGGACAGAGAAAGATTCGCAGATGGTCTCCACGGTAGGGTCAACATTATTTCAGATGTACACAGATCAGGTATTCTCTCCAAACCGTATATGTATGTGTATAGAGAGGGAAACCAAACTGTGAAACAAAGATTGGATGCACGCCCCACTCTTACAGCGGTGGAATACTTGGATGGCTACCTGGAGTTATTAAATGACCCGTTGGCTTATAAGGATCATCAGTATGAGGATATGATGCACCACTTGCGTCAGGTGACCAGGGATACCATTGAGAGGCCATGGCCGGCCGTCAGACGGTGGACCCAATATGTCTGGGACGCCATCGATAATGGAAAATTCCACTGGGCCGACAGGGCGGCAATACAGGATGAACGAGTGCGCATTTGCCTCACTGGAGGCGGTGTGCCACTGACCACTCCCGTGTCACATGATGCTAAGAAACCACGTGACACCAACGGTCAACAGAAAGACAACAAATCCATCCAGGCAGTGTGCAGGCCATTCAACACATGCCAGGGATGTACACATCACTCAGACCACTCACAAGACGGAGTACTCCATCTTCACATATGCACATACTGCGACTCTGTGGGGAGAAAGGCCCACCACAGTCTCAAGGTCTGTGAACGTCTAGTCCGCCATACCAGGCAGAACATGGAGGCTGGTAATGGTAACAATGGGAATAAGGCTCCTAGTGTTCAAGGAAGCCAAGCAAACTACACGGCCAGATTCAGGGCGGGAGCAGCCCCGGATAACTCAGCAACCACCTTTGCAAAAAACTCATAGGTGGCGCATCGATAGAAAAATCCGATGCGCCCGGCCAGGCACCCATGAAGGATATAGGGCGGCCTGACCTACTTCAACCGACCCAGCTTGCATACATTAGTCATCGTGATCTCGCCACGCCCGAGACTTCGCGCGGCATCTGTCATGGCCGACAGTCAACAACATCGAACGATGACGCAGTAAGTAAAACATCATCCCAGCTCAACCCCAATGCAACTCCGTACTTTCCTCACATCAATAACATCAAGCAGGGATGCATAAATGACAATGTAACTCAAGAAATACCTGCATCCTATTTTAACCACGTAGAGAGCATCTGTAGCGGGAAAGAGCCCCCAGGCACTGTACCCACTCATCCCATCTACCTAGCCGCTCACAGACGCGATCAGTGGCCGGACCCGTGTGTACACAAGTGCTGGGGCGAGTTAGCAAACATATACTCATCAGTGAAAGCATATGGAGTACCTAATGCTATCGGGGCACGAACCCCACTTCCGACACACTTGAACTTACAAGCATGGCGCGATCATTTAACTAACTCGCAGCCAGACCAAGAACTAATGGACTTCCTCACTTATGGCTTTCCAATGGGGTACATGGGCCCCATCTCTAACAATGACAACGGGGCCAATCATTCGAGTGCTACCAAATATGCGGATAAAATTAATGACTTCATCAACAAGGAGCTCGACCTGAAGGGAATACTAGGCCCGTTCGAGCATCCCCCATTTCTGCAGTGGTGCCACACCTCGCCTGTTATGTCACGGGCGAAGAAGGACAGCGAGGCCCGAAGGGTAATTATTGATCTCACGTTCCCGGAAGAAAATTCAATTAATAAGTTCATCGTCAAGAATTCTGTGTGGGGACAGGAGAGGCCTCACTCCCTTCCCACAGTCGATGACATAGTGACCGAAATTAAATCCTTGTCAGGGGAGATACACCTAGCCACCCTTGACATCTCACGAGCATACAAGAACTTTACAAGTGATCCGCTTGACTGGTGCCTGCTCTGCCTATACTGGGAAAAACAATGGTACTGTGATACCACTATGCCATTTGGGAGCCGCGCCTCGAGTGCACATATGCAGAGGGTGGCCAACGCCATAGTGTCCATCATAAGAAAGGCAGGTCACCGGGCACTCATGTATTTGGACGACATAATTCTGCTCGGCGAGTCACATCACACAGTCACACAGGCCTATAACTTCACCACAAAGCTATTGTCAGACCTAGGGCTCCCAGAGGCTAAGGACAAAGCCCAGGCCCCCAGTAGGTCAGTGAAATGGCTGGGTATTGTAATAGATACTCAGACCATGACACTGAGCATCCCGCAGGAGAAAGTATCAGAGTGCAGAGATCTAGCCGACCAATACATCAGACGGCGATCAATCACTAAGAGACAATTACAATCTATAATAGGAAGCTTCATCCACATTGGAAAGTGCATCTCACCGGCCCGCCTATTCATCTCAAGGCTCCTTGATGGGCTGAGGGAGTTTAAGGGTGTTCATATGAACATAAACACCGACATGAAAAACGACCTCAGGTGGTTCCGGTCTTTCTGCCACTCATGGAATGGCAGGGCCATTATACCATCCACGACAGTGTCAAAAGTCGTGCTTGTGGATGCATGCCTCTCAGGTATAGGAGCCACCGATGGCAAGCTAGCTTATGCCAAACAGATATGCTCCATACAACAAGAGGCAGACAACATCTCAGAGATCGAGGCAATTAACATATCAATAGCACTCTTATCCTTCTTGAATGAGGAGGACAGGGGGTCACACATCAAGATCCTGTGCGACAACGAGGCGAGTGTATGCGTGTTCAGCACAGGCAAAGGCAGGAACAGAGCCATACTCGCTGCAGCACGCCATGCCTGGATGGTACAGGCATCTCTCGATCTCCATCTCTCTTATAGCCACATCCCAGGTCAGCAAAACCAGGTAGCCGATGCACTCAGCCGAGCGCATCTCACATCCAAGGTTTTCACCGATGCAAAGGGTTGGATCGATCACTATAGCCTCACTATAATCGAGCCAGATCTCTTCCCCCTCCTTGACAGCTCTGAACTTATTCATTTCAGGGACAGGGATGGAGGAACTCGGAAGGAGAGCAGAACACACACAGGAACAAGCGTGGAGTAAGGCCACCAAGGCCAACCGCAAGGCAGCAGTCACCAGATATCTACAGTTTGCCAAAGAGGCACAATTCGACCCACATAAAGCCACTGTGGGGCAGGCATGCGCCTTCCTACAGCACATATCGGAGGTAGTGTGTGCTCCCAGGTCAGTGTCTAATAACCTGGCACACGTGAGAACCTACCTCAAGAAGTGTGACTCTCCAACTGTCAGCTGGACACACCACCGAGTTAAGTGGCTTATTGAGGGACTCATGAGGAACAAGACATACGTCCCACGAGTGAAGTCCCCAATAGATGTGAAAATACTGAGAAAAATGTTACTCACCCTCCAACAGGATTACGATAGCATCATGGTGGGGGTGGCCGTGTCAATATTATTCCAAGGGGCATTAAGACAATCTGAAGTCTTAGCACCATCGATTAAATCCTTTGACCCCGACAGGCACCTCACTAGAGCTGATGTGGTCGTCGAACCTTCCCAGCTCACTATTTCTATTAAATCAGCCAAGAATATGCAGTCTACCTACCAGCGCAGAGTAATTCAGTTGTGTAAATCTACAGATAAAGCTATGTGTATTGTATCAAAGGTAATGGACATGCTCAAGTTAAGTCCCACTGTGGACCCCAAACAGCCATTCATTTGCTTCAAGGACTCAGTGCGACCAATGTCGACTGCCTACGTTGCACGAAAATGGAAGGAACACCTTAAAAACAATCAGGTCGATACCACCAACCTATCTCTTCACAGCCTCCGAAAAGCGGCTGCCACTGCCGCATTCCATGGCGGTGCCACTGAACTCGAGGTAATGAACTATGGTGGGTGGGCATCCCAGGCCTACAAAGTGTACGTGGACACAACATACAAAAACACGAACTCGAAGATAATAGCCTCACTAAATTCGAACAATACCACGCTTAAATAAGGTTCGGTATATATACATCGAGGTACCATGCTCCATGACATGAACCGCAAAAGAATATATTCACTATAACCTCTACATTCACATTATATATACCTCTCTGCTGCGCCTCTTCACCTCTTACCTGTTTCTTATTAAATCCCACCCTCACCCTCTCCTTCCTCTTACTCTTTCTACTTCTGGTTCTTGGCCAGTTATTTTATACCTCATAACCTGTAACAGCTACTATGTACTCAACAACAATTAAGAGTTAATTATCAATAAACTTTTAATTGCTCCAAACCGCTTTCTCTCTTGTCTCTCGATCAGGGCCGTATCCAGTAATGGTGGGTGCATTGCTTACTAGTAATGCGCTGTCATTGCTGCGGCCCTGGTGAGAGACACTCACACTAACCCGCTCACCCCTGCTCCTCCGGCAGACCTCCATCTTGCTCCCCCTCACTCCTCCGCTGCTCCTACAAGCACTAACACCTACATCTTCTTCCCCTCCCACCCTCTCCTATTCTCATAACTTCTACGAAGGCCAGCAGTTTATTTTATACCTCATAACCTGTAACAGCTACTATGTACTCAACAACAATTAAGAGTTAATTATCAATAAACTTTTAATTGCTCCAAACCGCTTTCTCTCTTGTCTCTCGATCAGGGCCGTATCCAGTAATGTTGTCATCATTCTTTGGCATCTAGATAAATTCAAATTTTAATGATTTATTGGCGGGGAAAATGTCGGCGGGGAGGTCGTTTGCCGGGGAGAATGATGGGCGGAGAGAATGTCGGCGGGGAGATTGTCGGCGGGGAAATTGCGGCGGGGAGATTGTTGGCGGGAGAATGACCAAAGCATAGACGAAGGATATCTAGCCTGAACAACGAGAATAACGTCATGGGAGAGGGACATGCGGATCCCCATTTATTTAAATGCCGGGGAAAGGTTAGTACCAATATTGGAATGTATTTCATCCCTTTGTCGTGGAGTTCATCCACGAACTGTGGCAAGCCATCATAAAGAACTTTGTCATAGGTGAAGTCCAGCTTCGATTCCATGATATCGATATCGCCATACTGTACGTCCTGGAAAACAAACGATGCACCAGGATTAAAAACAACAATTTCCTTCCCTCTTTCACGCATTATTTTTGTCCTTGCGAATTGCTTGAATTTATGATGGACAGAAATGGTAAAGTGAAGGGATGGAGGTATACTATAGTCTTGAAAAGACTGGTCTGAATGTGCCAAATGATATATTAACCCATGAGTTCAGCTCTGTAAATCTGATCATACAGTATGTGTGCAGGGAATGCCTATCGACGGCCATTCCCAGGGTACTAAACTTGCATTTGGATTTGGATTCAAGGTGACCCATGGAAGTGCAATCCCATTCACATGGCAGCTACAGTTGCATATAAATATCAATTGACATATTTTGAGGCACACATTTTAATATATGGTTGCCCAGAAATGTGTATTTTGTAAATTTGTTTGTATCGTTAAAAATTAAAACCGCAAATCTGAATACAAAATATTTCAACAACATTATAACTGCGTTCATAACCTAAGTATTCCCCTGAATGCCAACTACATATTGGCTGGCTATAATATTATACAATAATGGAAATAAAAGTATATTATTATTATTACATACCAGAGGTATTCCAGCTGCAATGTTCCTATCTACAACATCCCTTACATGAGTAAGATTATGGTAATTCCATCTGCTCAACTGGAAACCGAGAGACCAGTAAGGTGGCAGAATAGGACGACCAGTGGCCTAGGGAACAAACATACATAAATGTAACACTCGGAAAGTAGGAATTCAGAGACCAACCAATCATTTCTTTATAACGTGTTCTTCATAAACGATTATGATTTGTGAGTGTCAAGCGACACGGTGTGTAAGCAAAATGATCATCAGGACAACATACTGCCGTATACTGCTCAACAGTGTTTTCAGGAGTTGGTCCGAGGAAAATGTAGAAATCCAGAATCCCACCAATTACATGATATGTGACAGCTGGGTAAGGATCAGGTTGGAGAACGATATCTGAAAAGAAAATTTGTTATATCCTTTACGTCATTGCTAAACTGGTGTTAAATGTACTCAGTCATCAAACTGCCATATTCTAAGTTCTGAAGAAATGTGTTCATCACCGCGAAAACTTACCCATTGCATTAGAATTCAAAAGCAAAACGGCGTTTGCATTTCCACCATCTTCCAAGTTCATATACATAGGGTGAGCTCCATATAAATTCCATTCGTCCTGTTCAATAAAATAGTGTTTTTTCAGTTTTATAAACTGATTTGTCTCTTTTAGGATCGAGAGTTTGCTTAAAACAATTGTTTTCGAACAGTGTCAAATTATTTTTATAGTCAAAGCATAATCATTTTTTACAGAAAGTATTGGATCACAGAAACGTCTCCACTTGGTTCATTATATTCGTCATTAGGATTGTAAACTTACGACAGGGGCTACATCTCTGGTGAAAATGGCCCACTTTTTCCAATTCATGTCGTGCTTTAATTGCCTGTGGTTGTGCTCTCCAAAACCATACAGATGTTCGGACGCTAGACGAGTCGTTATCTGTATGTACTGCTCCGAAAATATGAAGCCGGGGACGGTTGTATCAAATCTAAAAATAGAGTTTCAAGATATTTATTCTGATGAAATTAGCCCCAAACTCACCAATGATTATGTACAGATTATCACTTACATAATTTTCCCTGAAGATTTCCGTTTCACTTTTACGCCAAAATTCGGATTCCTGACGATTTCCACCTCGTATAGCGGGTTTGTGGGCTTTACTGTCGGTTTGATGAACTCTACTGGAATGTTGATCGCTTCGGGTGGAACCGTGTATCTTGTTTTAGCCCTGTCGCGATACTAGAGAGGACGAGAATTATTAGTTTTTTAATTATTGTTCAGACCGAATTTTTCACTGGAATTAAGTTATAAGTAAATTATGCTTTTTAGCATGTATTGCGACGAATCAAGGCGGACAATGCTAGATGATTACTTAATTTCTGCAATTAGATCTATATCGTTGTCGTCTGAGGCACTACAATATAAAACTCCAAGAAACCTATATATGAACTGAAACTCTTACCACAATTCTTAGTGTATCATCACTTAGTTGTTCTATTTCAAATTCAAGTTGTTCTACTTCTGGGGAGTTAGGAACAACAGACTCTTTTCTGGTCTTCATCTTGATGTTATACTTCTCCCCGAGGACTGTTTCAATTCTATCGCCTTCTACTTCGTATCCATAGCCTTCAGGGAATGTACACCAGGGACCTGTATCATTCGGCCGTTGCCAAATACACCTGTTGGTTTAATTTTTAAAATATTATTTGTTTTAGTAGAAAATTCACAGATATATCATTAGTTATGTCACAACCGTATAGCGTAAATATTTGCTTTCTTCGTGGTATATATATATATATATATATATATATATATATATATATATATATATATATATATATATATATATAAACGGTCCATGACACTTTGTATATAATACTTTAATTTGGTAGTATCAAGACGAGAGACAAAAAAAGCAGGCTAAAGGATGCGTTACTCTACTCTTTTCGATTAATAGGAATGTTCTTTTACATGTTCTTTTACATGAATATAACCATAGACAGCTTTTGGTAACCCATGCAGTCGGCGTGCACTCGGTGAGTGGTGAAATGATGCTATGGAAATTAGGCGCTCAAGGAATTCGAATACGGGACTCTTAAGAACCTCTCGGACAGTCCAACGTCTTAACCCCCCCCCCACACACACACACACACACCCACACACCCCCACACACACTCACGCACTGAAACAATAATTGATTTTTATTCCATCTAGAATATATACACAAATGATTATCCGAGATTTGTCTAGATGACATGCATCTTTTAAACCTGTATATGTCTCACAGACAGGTAATGAATAAACGTATTATAATTTTGCCGGCACGTTAGTAACTGATGTATGGATAAGGCCTTGATTTCATCTAAATACAGAACAACATCCAGCCGTAATGAATTATAAAAGAAATGAAAGTTCGGCTGAGTTAGCCCATTTTAGGGAATATTATATAAAAGAATTGTCTATCATATTTTTTTCCGAGTTTATTTGTGGTGAGAGTATCCACCAAAAGGAAAAGTACCAAATTCTTAATACAATCAAATATACTATATATATTTGAATGCATTGTGATTACGCGATGTTTGTGATATGTATTATCTAAGTTAATATTGCAACACATATATATTAATTTCGCTTAGTCTTTCTTCGTATCAGAGTAGATTGAGAGGAAATTCGTTAAATAACGAAACTTTATCTTATCAGGTTCACTCAGTCAAGTGCAGAACTCAAGGCACTCATTGTTAACTAGTCGTGTATCTTGATATACACCAATTCCATACTTTTGTAAGGATACTTTGAAACATACCGCTAGTATAGAAAATTTAGTGATGATGAACGAACTATCCGTGACATGCATTATTCTTATCAGTGGTCTTAACCTAATTGCAAGTATGTATAAGCAACGAGAGTAAAACTGACTCTCGTTGGTATGAATAAACATGATGGTACGTGTACCAAATGAATCTTAAGCGCGCTAGATAACATTGGCAATTCCTAATGGTTAAAAGTTGCCTTAAAAGATGCTTTAAAGTTAATGAAGAAAACTCATATAAATGTACACACCCTTTTGTTTCACATTTTGATTTGTCTGCATTTGGGGTAGGATGGCAGTTCCCAACCACCGCAGTTCGAGGCTGAGGGTCATCCTTCAACAAGAAATGTAAGCACAATCCAATGGTAGTTGCCAATACTAATATTACAATTACTGAAACAAGACAGATCAAAGTTCTCTTCTTTTGCTGCTTCTTTGCCTCCAAATCCTCGTCCGAGGGTGTGACAGTGGAAGACATCCTATCGAAATCTAGAAGACAATGTGATGATTTAGAATATGTATGCTAGGTGGTCACTGCCACATGCGGAGGGATGGGACTAGATATACACGGTTCTAGTCGCGTTAGGTCCCGATTTAATAACGTCCCTCACTCCAAGCTAGACTGCGAGCATATGAATAAGACAACGTCAGATATAGCCGTAGATATGGGGGCTATGGTAGCCAAATGATCCACACATGTCCGCCTCTCAAATATGTATAAATATTTCCATAGATATTAATGTCCAAGAGACAGTTGCTCGGAGCCACAACTATGATTATATATCCAAGCTTTATCCCCTGATTACGAAAAGAGATCTTTGTGAAGGAGCTGAAATCCTCTCCTACAAGCAAAATATAGCTAGAGGATTGGGTTCCCGTTATCTATATATATGTCACCGGGTGCTGTATGAGAGGATGGTTGAATTGGATGAGATAACGGAGATAAAGAGATAAAGGTACAGCGGAGATAAATTATAATGAATAAAAGGCTATTGTAATCGTGGTCACATTAGGCCTACAGTTAATGATAAATCGATTGAACAATGGTTCGTTGAACTGTTATCCCATTTCGAAAAATAATAATATTATGGTGATGAAATTATTTTTCTTTATTTAAATCGTTTATTCTGCAATAAATTATTATTGTTATTTTCAGTTACACAGATTCAATTGAAAAAGAAGTTAACATGATTAATTACATCGATTTCAATAGCAAAAGAATTTCAAGTTTAAGGAGAAATTGTACATCTAGACAATTTTTGTCATCATAAAAGTGACATCAGAGTTAGCGATAATAATTTTCAGACAGCGGACAAATTAAAAAATAATCAGAATCATATAAATGAAATAATGATAAAATTAAAAAAAAAAACTACCATACCTTAATAATAATCATAAAATCAATACCTTGCCCTATGGCGCAACGTGCACATTCAAAATTTCCCATTTCAACCAAGTATTATTACCCCGCTCAAAGACACATATTTCAAAGTGGGAACAAATAGGACGTTTGTGTCCATCAGACTGTATAGTATAGCTGTATTATGAAGCCATTAGGATTATTTACCTCCTGAGGTTGACATATAACGTTCTCTGGAAGAGGGTTACTTCTTCTTCGAGTATAATATCATAAAATTTGTTAAATGAATTCCAAACCAATATTCCAAGATTCGATGCGGCTCGTAAGGCGCAAATAGAGAGCTAGTTATGGTATGCATACACACATTTAAGCATGCGTGTAAACTCGGTTCCATTGGATGTATTTTAGTTCCAGGATATGTTAAATGAACATATTGAAATAGTATCTAAAATGATATTTTTATACGATAGTAACCTAGCTTGCTAGGTACCATTGAAGGACTGGTTTCAAATCACTATATATATACGCTCCACAAGGCTAACTTACGGATTATCTTTTCCCATCAGTGCTTACATGCAGGACACAGCTCGAAGAAACTTTTGGTTACGGTGCCGTGTGTATAGAAGAACATTTTGGTAAGCCATTACATCGACTGAATCTCTAGCACAAAATAAACTTCCAACATCCCAATGCCCCCATTTCTCACAAAGCTAGTAAATAACGTGCAATGGGAGTCAGATGCATGTTTAACTTGGTACCCTATATATATATATATGGTCCCAGCGTGACAACGGTATGATGGAGGGGTCGAAGAAAATATATGGAACACATTGATAGTAATGTATACATTTAGTGAAAAGTAAATTATACCGAATTGCCTATCCGCGAGTATACGGTGTAGGCCTACTTAATTGGCACGAATATACAAAGATGTATGCCCACATGCATGGGTTTTATATATATATATATATATATATATATATATATATATATGATATATATATATATATATATATGTGTGTGTGTACTTGTACATGTATATCTTAGTAGAATGTCTATGTAACATAGTATGACATATGTGCATGTACGTGGGTATGTATATAGATGTATATGTGTATGCATGCACATGCATGTATTATTGTATACTGCATGTATGCGTATATATTGCGTATATCATATGTAGAGCAATAATGATGTCATATACCATTCTAAGTATATATGTATGTGTGTTCCATATGGATATGCACATAACTAGTGCGTCGATTGATATATATGTAGGCCTACGTGTATAATGCAATTTTTTTTGTATGTAGGCCTACATGTATACCGGTACATACGTGTATGTATGGACATCGTATACAGAGAAAACAGAATTCCATTCATTATGCGCACGGAGTGGCATAACCAAACAATGCCTGGCGAACTATCGGCCCCCAAATCACGTAGGCTCATAAAACACTGGTAAAATCCCCCCCAAGAATGTTTCATAACTTAATGTTCCATATATAATATATCACGCCATGACAATGCCTTATCACTACAGAAAAAGTGCTGGGCCATTTATTTATTATGGTACAAATTAAGGTTCCTATTGAATATAAAGGGGCGGCTCCATTCTAATGGACTTAATTAAGTTCATCTGCATGACATGCACTCGTTACCAGACACCTCCACAACTGCCCACTATTTGGCATGCATTTGCATTGTTTAGAGTGCCATGAATGAATTAAACGAGGCCTAAAGGCTAACTTACAAGGTCCATTTTATAGGTCATGTACCCTAGTTATTTTAAAATATGCACCATAACAAAACACGCCCTCCTGGAGTATTTAAATGGTCGCAATTCTATCATTCGTCAAACTAGATGAACATGGTAAATAACAGCTCATAAAAAAACTACAAATTTCAATATCAATAAACTAGGAATCTGTAGCAAAAGAATAAACCACGCGATACCTGGGGCTAAGACCAATGGGAGTAACGTGATAATTTGCAAGATACATATACCATATTATAATGTAATGCCCATTAATTTTAGAGCGATATAAATGAGAACCAAAACCTTTTAAAGGCTTTTCAATCGCTGTTCAAAATTTCCTCCTTTGTTTACTGATAGTGTTGCTCGTGGAACAGTTATATCTGCACCAGACTTCTACATATCTTTGGAGGATTCTCGGACCGCTGTTAGCGACCTATTATATCACTGTATAATATATGTATGACTCTGCAATTAGGAATAGTTCGATTTATTTACTATGACAGTAAAAATTCACCCGAAGAAATAATTACTCGAAAATTAACTTTTTAAACTTAATGTCCTGTCATGTATGCTAACTACTGTTCCCATGTTAAGTTTTTTTTCCATTGTTCATGACAGAGCAGTGTTCAATCGATGCTGTAACGGTTTTTGCCATGTCTGTGGTTTGCGTGTCTATCTGTGTAAAAAGGCAGTGTACCTCTGATAAAGCATCTAACGCACCCTCAAACGCTCCCAGTATATTGCTGGAGAAATCCTCTCATGGCAGCGAGTCTGCAATAAAAAGTTTTCTAATCCAATACCATGTACTGTAAGCCAATTATTTTGTAAAATTGATTAGATCTGATTAAATAAAAATCATAAAAAAAAGATCTGATTAAATATAACATTTATATAACAGCATCATATTCAAGGCATCACAGGTGGTGTGAGATTAATGACAGGTTAGCTCTGTAGTGTGGTTGAGCTGGGGTGAGGAGAATGTGACTCTATGGGAAGAGTATGTGGCTGTACATCCTCCCTCGGCAGTGTGTTCGCTGCGTTCCTCCTCTCTACACCCGGCCCCAACTGTTGTCCAGGTTATAAGAGGGTTCGCACAACAATAATAATAGCAGCTAGTTTTGTTACTGATAGTAAAAAAATAGTATGCATGGCAAAAGTACCATTTGCCCAGGTTCTTTTATTTATATATTTATTTTTTTGCGTCGACTTTCCGATAACATTGCTCAGAAGGATCCAAATTGACAAAATCTGTTACACTGCATTCCCAGATATCGTTCTTTGATACTTATCGCTGACCAATGGAAGATTTGAGTACTGTGAATGAAGCAATCAGCCCCAGATTTTGAAAACAATATTTAACATATCCTAGCACATTTTAGATAAATAAATGTTGTCATGTCTAGGTGCTAATTGATTATGTAACATGACGTAATACGGCGTAACGGTTCTTAATTATGAAGGATTAAATGTTTATTAAGTATCCATGTCATGCCATAATGATTAGGTAACATTATTCTTTGCAAGGTAAACATTACATGCTACTGTAGTATGCCATATACACACTAGGAGCTCACTCATTTATACATCCTATTTCACCTGACGGTATAACAACATTGTCACGACCACCTGTTAACTCCCATTTAACCTGCGAGCCTTCTCAGTGAGGGACAATAACGACTACCAACAGGGCCTCCGTGTCTCTCATCCTTTTTTCATTATCTAGCAATAAATAGTCAATACCGATACCTCATAACGTTACTCATTAGGGCATGTATTTTAGGGCATTTTCCCTATTTCACTGGGATCATTTCGCTAGATAAAAATGATTTATTTTCCTTCACCTATTTCTCCTTTTTTCACAGAAAGAGACGATGCATGTGTAGCTATGTGACCCACCCATGAACTTTATTACATTAACAGAAGCCATCCAGTCCACATTGATTTCGCGAAAACCGCAATTTCAGGAACAAGTTTCGATATGGACCTCATTAGTAATGCCATTAAACTGAATACTGCAATTCACTCAGCCCATAATGTCTATATAGTGCCGCCCGGTATAAGGTGTATCAATGGGTATATTGGATAGTTTTGCCATTTTGTTCGACACACGGTGACTGGTGTGTAGACCAATCTCAATGGAGGCGGGCATTTCGAAAATGTTAAGGGGCTTGATATATGAAAATTCCATCTTTGGAATGATTTCGTCTACCAACTAAGTTGATGTGAATGTTTTTCTCAATGATTAAGCTGTGTTAAAAAGGATGATTTTCATTTATAATGTTTACTGATCATATAAAGACTGGGTAGTCTTAACCTATAGCATTGTTTTGACAACCCCGGCGCCCAGAAAATATGTACATCTGATGCACTACCGTTTGGTGATATTCACCATGCCCACATCGCCATTTTCACCATCCAAACGATCGGCATTATCGCAAGATAATGATCTAGTACATTTTGTTATACTACTGCCTTATCTAAATATTTTCAATTGAACATCCTGTATTTTCAACCACCGTCAATTTCTGGATTTTTTGTTGGAATTATACTATCAACAGGTTGATACTTAAATTAGTGATTCAGGAGACTTGATGTAGTATTTTATTGCATCTTTACTAGTTAGTGGTAGCTAATCGTCCCAAATTTCGATCCTTGTGGAATTTTGTCAACAATCTTTTATAGACCTGGTTTTATTCAACTAATGGTAAATTTTTAAAGTGTTACTACGAGTAAGCGTTTCATTCTCCTTGATATATTGCTCCTAATGCTAAAACAATTATCGATGTTAAAATTTACTGATGGATCTGAGGTAACAGACATGGGGTAGGGGCGGAAGTATGGATACACTCAATGTTAGTAGGCCTACTGTATATGCCATTATCATATCAAACAAGTAAAAGCTGTCGGTTAAAACTGAAATTTATTATTCGAAACACAGTGGGACTAAAGGTAGAAACCACATTAAGTGTTTCAGATAAACGATATCAGGGATAAAAATTTACATTGCAAATTAAGTTTAAAAAACATTCAATGACTTCATTACTTATTTTCGTATAGAATCGCCAAGTGATACAATTCAAATGACTGGAGTTAAAAAAATATCTAGATAGAATCGAATGATGACAATCTGGATAGAATCGAATGATGAAAAACATGTGTTAATATCACGACGAATAAACACACACACACAATTGAAGCTGCATGAATTAATAACAAATGAGTTCAAATTTGTTCTTTATCAATTACTTTCACACCTACTAAGAATAAGAAATAGCATGATACACTTGATCGAGTCCTGTTTTACACGACCGGCACCCGATTAACTCGAGACGGTCAAACAATTACATCACTAAGACACGCCATCCTTGACTTTTAAATTGCATCGATGGACCGTGAATACAATTAGACCTGAGCATTTACTATGTCTTTAACAATAAATACACATTTCTCCCGTCACATTTTTAAAAGCAGAAACATAAAAAAAGCACAATTTGACCACAATTTGACCTGTTAACAAATCAGTACTTTTAAACAGAATATTCCACCCATGGTTTGATGGCGAGTAATGTCAGGGTCCTTGGTTAAGGACGATTATACCCATATTCATGGCTTGTTGGGATAGGTTTGAATTATAAGGTACCAAGAACACCTAAATTAGCATTCGCCATACAAAAGGGTTCGTTAAGATCATTTAATCAAGCTGGTTGAAGCTGACGGTCTTCTGAGACATAAATCTGGAATGCACGCTTGTTTAAATAAGAAAGATGTTACATTCATTCAATATTTAGATTGTAAGTCCTAGGTCTTCTATCCACTAACTCCTTGGCGATGTTTCAGACATTTTAATTTACCCGTCCAAAACTAATTTTATACACACATAATTAATCCGGTACTCTTACACAAACATTCTCGTTCTATCTCAACATAAACATTTCATTTAGTCGTGCATTCTCACACCATTTTCTCAAATTTATACTTTACATTTCTCCTTTTTTTTAAATTCAGAGGAAACAATAGTTTCCTTTCCGGGCACTTTTAGATTCGCAGCTAGGGAAGTTCGTCGGAGTGGAGTTCACTTCATATCTTCCTAAGGGGGATCGGGTGGGCGCCAACAATTTGCTTGTTTTCAGCGACCACCTTCATAAACTCAGAAGCGATGCGGCAAACTACAGTCCAACAAATCTCAACCTGTAAATTGATAACAGGGGTAAAAATGAGCAAATTGAAATAGTGTATAGTATATAATATCTTGCAGTACTTCATTCATAAAATTCACATATATCTATTTCATTTAAACTTTTCAAAATCTGTAGAGGAAAATGTCAGTTCTTTCAGATACAGTGACTGTTCTATTTTTCTTATCTAGCAAAAATAATCATCAATCATCTCCAACTAAATTGTCAATAGAGTGATATTTATCAGACACTTTGACAAGTATTTGAGTAGGATGGGCCTTTCACGTAAATTTATGGAGCTCAAAATAACTAGAAAATGGACCGGCGGAAAATACGTATTTCCTCCTAGAGAATGCAGGATATCCTGATACAAGTCATAACAAAAATCGTATTTCTGTATGACGTTGCTGTTTTGACAACGAATTTTTAGTCATACAGATCTGCTAAAAAAACACTCCCGAGTGTTCTGTACAGATAATGCATAACAATTCAGATCAATCAGATTCTTATATTCTGGTTACTCATAGTTACAAGTACCCTATTTTAAAAAATCCTATCAACGGTATCTTTGAAGACAGAAACTACTACAATAGGGCACTTCACAAATACATTAAGTCCCGCAGAAAATGTGGTGACCTCAATCAAAGCTCGGGTTTCACTTTTCCAGTGCTCTCATACCTCTTCTCTAGCTGTCAAACTTTGCCCGCTTGTCCCAACAATAATTTGTTGTATGTGTCCAATGAATTGGGCAAGATTATCGGAAAATATGTTTAGAGTAATCATGCCGGATTTTAGGTCCATTCAGCGGCGAAATAGAATATTACTACTTTTGTAAGAGTGGTTGACGTGTGTTGCAACCGACTGCGCTACCACAACTGAGAGATTGCGCTTCTCAGTAGAACGTTCCACCTGGCTCACATGGATACGCTATTGCGTCTCCATGGTTTAAATCACTCATTCCACGCGGACTAAATATTTTGGATTAAAATATCTGGTAGAACAATCTCAATCAAATACACGTTTAAACTACTTGTTTAAGAGTGTATGGGCCCACGCAACAGCCGGCAGCCGGACAACGGCTAGAGGCAGTGCTGTTGACAGGTTATAGGCAGTGGGGCAGATGGCACTGGAGCAAAGGGAAGCATTTATGCCCGTAGTAAGATGTGGCTGTAATGTAGTACACATGCGCAAAATGATAAAGTGTAGCTGCAGTGACTGACTTGAAATTTGTGAAGTCTCCTATTACGGTACTAAACCCCAACTAATATTTACCTGCTGACAGATGATGGCACATTGCATTACTGGCTCAAACGCATGTGATTATCGATGATTTGGAAAATCTCTTGGGGTGATGGTATGCGACCCGTTTCAAGTTTAGACCAAACAGGAACATCTGGAATGGGAAATAAAAATTGAGAATGAAACAGGAAAAAAGTGAAGATGGATAATCGCTAACCGATCGTGCTTATGCTTTCGATTTATTGGTATATTCATCTGTTCATGAAAAAAAGAAAGGAATTGGCATAAGCCTGCCACTGGGTACAAAGGACTAAGTAAGGGGTACGCACCATTAAAACTTATTTCAAACGCCCCGGTAGAGATGAGCTGCCCTTCTATCGCATTTGAGATGAAGAAAATCATCATACATGCGTACATCTGTGGGATAAGAAAGTGGTGAAATTGGAGACAACTTGACAATATTCATAGGAGAAATACACATATACAAAAATAAAATGATATATAAGAAAAATTAATCCAGCACTATATAAACAGGGACTTTGTTTGAAGTTACCTTGAGACTTTAGCAAATTGAAACAGGGCACCAGGTTTGAAGTACCGGTAATTAAAAGCAGCACTCACTTTATTTTGTTGCGCCCAATTCCAGACAGATGGAGTCTGTGCATTGAACCATGTGAATGGATTTTGGCCGCCTATTAAAAGGCCGATGAGAATGAGTTTAGCATATCCTAAAATTTGTGAAATTAAAACACGAATAGAACCCGGAGGGAAATTGTCTCCCTGGATCTGAAGTTCGGGATACTTTTGTTGAAGGGCGTACGCAAATTGTTCGTACACCTTCCTGTATCCTCAGGAATAGCTGAAAAAAAGAAGACACTTATTGTATAAAACGATCATCATTAGTTGCAGTCTATATATTATAGGCCTTATAATAGAAATATTAGATTTCCAGAGACAAGTAAAGAACCCAATAGGCTAATCGCTTGTAGAGACCAATGCATTTCACACCTATTACTAAGGAGGTAGATAACGTGTACAACAACCTGCTACTATTATAACTATAGTCTATAAGACCGGTAATATTTTTTTGCATTCCATTTATAGGCCAAGTCATTAATTACAGATTGATAATTACAAAAAAACGCGATTGTCGTTCGACGACGTATTTCATATAGACAGTATAGGCTATAGCCTAGTAGACTAGATGCCCATGGTATAGCAGGGTCACTGAGTCCATGGAACAACACTCAGCTCTATAACAAAAACTTTGACTTGTCTATAATCAGAGTTATACATATACATGTATATGTATAACTCTGCTATAATTTATATAGAATAAGACTTACAGCATTACATTAATAAGAGTTTATCCATAAATTACGTAACACACTGAGGGGTGTCTGTGTCGATTATTCCACTATGACTGTAGTGTAGTACCGTATGTGTATTGGGGGTGTATTATAACTATGAGATAGACAAAGTCTCAAAGAAGGCGTTACGTAATGAATGGACACACTCTAATATTGACATCTGGCATCGATTGTAGACCGACTGCCTATTTTGCACACTGCCACTGGTATAGTAGCCATGACATGACTCCATGAGGAGCTATGAGGCGTTAAACGAAAAACGTTTAACATTTGTATTTGTAACAGTTCCTTTACTAGGCCTAATACTAGGCGTTCGTTTAGAAAAAGAACACCATTTCAATTTTGATTGTACGCACAAAGCCCCAAACCCGCAAAAGGCAAGGGTTAGATACCGGTAGTTGAACGTAGAGCGGCCCTAGGGCTTGAGTTTGTGGCGCCTCTCAGTTTCGGTATTACTATTTTAGAATAGAAATTAACTCTTACTAGTTTTACCCGGTGCTGGATTGAACATCACAAGCCAGCCCATACAGCGTTATGAACGAAAAGGTTAGTAGCTGCTTTAGCCCATATTATACTCTCTATATATAGCTATTCAGAGATGATACGCCTGAATACACAGAGCGCATCGTGGTTCGGCTGAACTTTGACTGCAGTTCAGTCATCCCCAAGCATGACAGTGAGCTAAGCCTAAACGTAAAACGATGCCGATGGTAGTGAACTGAACTGAAGTCATATGACGCAGCGAAGATTGACTCACCAGAACATAAATCTTAACGTAGGACCAGCAAACTTTGAAGCTAGTTTGGGTGCAGGGATGTCCTTTCCCACCTTTTGGGCGTCAGCTCCGCCCGATAAGTCCCTCCAAGACATGATAACTAACACGGCAAATATGCCGAGTGCCGCAAGATGCGACGTCTCGGCCATGTTGGCTCGCCCGTATTAAGAATGCAAAGCTACTCGGTTGATGGAGTTTCGCACGTGTACGCATTTTCGTCACTTACTTTTGGGAACAAATTCATTTGTTTTATACATCTACTACAATTGATAAATGAGATAGATCTAGAAAATATGACTTTTTATTTTAAGGAATTTCATCTTCGACTCGCAAGTAGATCTTGTAAAAAAAAAAGGTTTATATGATACATGAACGAAACTAAAGTTAGTGGAGTGCACCCAATATAACTTACCGATTATGGCGCTCTGTACTGTCGGTAGATACTTGGGTACAAAATGTTTGATAACTAGTCTCAGGTATGTATCCTGATCTAACTCTGTCGTTCTATTGATTCGCTAGGTCTGTCAGGTTAAGTATCTGCACTTTACCCAATAATCTTCCGCCGTCTGCCTTAAAACTTATATTATCGCTCAACCTCAGGTCATGATGGGGGCTGGGTGACCTGCTCGAACTTCCAAAAGATGTTCTGATGAAATTAAGGAATACCATATTTATCAAAACTGAGGATCACAAGACGTATTTATCTGTTTGATTTAGTTTGTGCAGTAATACCCCTATTACTTGTTTTAAATATGTCCACAAATTAGTATTTCATTTTACTGATTTACCATTTTTTTGTTTTGCCTTTCCCTATCGTCAAAGACAAAGTCACGGCTTATGCAATGTTGTACCGTATAGTATGTTACTAAACACATACCTCCCTGATGTTACAAAGCCACGGGGGAGTTCGTCAACGCCCAAACATGTTCATAACTTTGCCCTTGGTGTAGCCTATACTAGGCCTCGACTTCCGGGGTGCGGGAGGATACGGGGACGGAAACTCTGCTACCCTTGGTGAAGATATCTGGCCCAGCTAGTATTAAAATAGAACAGTAATTAGTAAATAATGTAACATTATACAATTTATCCTATTCGAGTAAGATATCATTATTTGATTGCCTTAAGTTAAGGCCCTTTTTGTAATCACTATAGTTGATACCTGTGTTTAATTATTATTATTATTATCAACTTTTATTATGACAATCAATCGTATACATAAACGGGTGAGTCCCCTCTAAGAATAGGTCTTCCAGGGTACCCTTAAACAAATTGAAATTAAGTTAATTACATTGAACAGTTCGGTAATGTTGTACATTTACATACAATAGTATTGATTAGATAAATGAAATTTAGAGTCCAAGTATTAAATTGTCCTATATGGAGTGATGATGGGTAAGACTCCAGTCATTTATGATATTTATAAATGCATTCTTAGAGAATAGTGATTAATAAGTTAGTCTTCTATACAATTTTATAAAAGTGAAAAAAGTGAAAAACATTTCCTTTACAATTTTATGAATAGTGAAAAACATTTCACGGACTTACTTGGAGACCTATACTGTCTGTACTGTCAGTATAGTTATGCTAATACAATTCGTGATTATAAAAGAAAGAATGAACTACACTGGTCATTCCAATCAATTAATTGTAATGATTAGTCCTCCCGCCTATACTGGACGGTGATGAAATAAAGTAATAAACATTAAACATTAAAATGGGAGTTAACCCGATGTGTCCTTAGGTCTAGGGTTTACATCAAATAACAATAATACACGATCCCATTCCCTTCCCTACATTTACCGTTAAATCAGCCATAATATCATAGGTCTTACAATCCTATATTCATCCCCCTTTCCCCATTTTTGTAACATCAATTTAAGTATCCGCTTAGGGACAGAAATTTTCGGTTACCTCTATTTTATAGACATAGACATTTTATGAATTTAATTATTACTCTTGTAATTATGCTCTCTACAATATTGGTTTATTTAACAATGATTCAAGACAGCGAGGTCGGGTTCCAGAAAACTCTCAGTATCACAGCTTGTTCATCTACACAAATGTATTTCCTGGTAATCATAACCATTTGCGGTTTACAGTTTCAGTTTACATAAAACTTTATTTTTGTTTTCATTTTGACAGTAATATCATAGGTCGTACAATCCTATATTCATCCCCCTTTCCCCATTTTGTAACATCAATTTAAGCATCCGCTTAAGGTCAAAGATTTTCAGTTACCTCTACTTTGTAGACATAGATATCTTATGAATTTAATTTTTACTATTGTAATTATGCTCTCTACAACATTGGTTTTATTTACAATGATTCAAGACAGCGAGGTCGGGTTCCAGAAAACTCTCAGTATCACAGCTCGTTCATCTACACATATATATTTCCTGAGTTAATCAGTTATCATGACCTTTTGCTGCTTACAGTTTCAGTGTACATAAAACTTTATTTTTAATGCTATTTTAATTGCAGCGTTCTGTAATGATTGCAAACGGTCTAGATAATTTTGAGGTGCTGATTGATAAAAAATGTCCCCATAATCAATGTGGGGGAGTATCATTGTTTTAAAGATTAAGAGAAGTGTCCGTTTGTCACAGAGCCCATATAATTTGGAAAGGGATTTAAGCTTAACTCTGATTATATTGATCTTTCGATCTAAGAACACTTTAAAGCTCATTCTCCTGTCAATTTCTACCCCCAGGAATTTGTAATATTCCACTTCCTCCATTTTATTTTGACCTATTCTATATTTGGATACATCATCTTTCGGTAACCTCAAGCTTATATTGAGCGATTTACATTTTTTGGTGTTTAATGAGATTTTGTTGTTCTCACACCACTCAACCACCTTATCAAGGTCTTCCTGTAGCCCACAATTTCCATCAAATTTATCAATCCTTGTACCATATAACACAGTATCGTCTGCGAAATGTTGAATTTCACAGTTTTTGACAACCTTATGGAGGTCATTAATGTACATAATAAATAAAAGTGGGCCCAGGGATGTCCCTTGGGGTACCCCACAGGTGACATCTTGATATGAGGAATGAAAACCATCAATGACTACCCTCTGTGACCTACCCTCAAGATAATTTTGTAACCATGTGAAAGATGAATTTTTTATGCCGAAAGTTTGTAATTTATTTAAAAGTATTTTGTGATTAACAGTATCAAAAGCTTTTTTGAAGTCTAAAAATATTAAGTCAGTGGATTTTTTATTATTTATGTTAGTGTAAACAAATTTGAAGAGGTGATCGAGAGCATCATTGATAGATTTTCCCTCCCTAAAACCATATTGCATATTACATAATAAGTTTTCAGATTCGATATGAGATGCTAGCTGTCTTTGGATGCAGCTTTCGAGGATTTTTGCAGGCAATATAATGCATGATATGGGCCTATAATTGTTTGTACTTGATTTGTCTCCGTCTTTATATACCGGGGTTACTGTGGCTTTTTTGAACTCAGTGGGAATTTTAGAGGTTTGTATCGAAAGGTTATATAAGTATGCAAACTGCTTGCTGAGTGCAAGCATGCATGGTTTAAGGATACAGTTTGGCATTAAGTTTATGCCAGACGCTTTATGGTTTCCTATTTTCTTAATAGCCATTTCAACAGCTATGTCTGTAATCGTGTTAAATTTAAAATCCTTGACAGTCTTAATTTCTTCTTTCTGTGTTTCACCTGTACTAGTTGGGATATTTCTTGCTAGTTCAGGACCGACGTTGACAAAATATTTGTTAAACTCCTCTGCTGCTGCACCGCCTTTCAGGCCCCCCCTATTTTGTCCGTTAATAATAATTTCTTTACCATTATTTTTGGACTTATCCTTTGCTATTATAGGTTTTATTATGTCCCAAAATTTATGTGGGTTTGTCTTATTTTGTAATATTTGGTTTTCCAGGTATTTACTCTTGGAATCCTTTATTTTTACATTTAATGTGCATCTAGCTTTCCTTGCAGCAGTCCAGTCTCTATCAGTACCCGTTCTCTTGGCTTTCCTAAAAGCCTTATCCCTATCTTTTGATAATTGTATAATCTCTTTCGAATACCATTCTGGCGTTCTGTTCACTCTGTTAAATGTCTTAACTGGACACATACGGTTAATATAGAATTCGATGGTGGAATATAATAAAGTCCATGCCTCATCAACATCTCTAGTTTGGTAAAATTTGGTCCAATCAAGGTCTCTGAGGATCTCCTTTAGGATTTTTACATCTAGATTTTTGGTATTCCTAGCTTTAAAAGTCTCCTTAACGTGTTCATTCGTCACTTTCTTAATTTGTAGGAATACTGGTAGATGATCGCTTAAGTTTAAATTGATCGATCCGCTTTCATTTAAATTATGAGCGTTAGTATACTGGGCTCGCGCTAGCCATTCGCCACATCGCCAATGGCGCAAGGAAAATCAGTTTGGCGCAAGAAATTTCAATTTAGAGATCTGGGTTTAGCCACAGTGGCGAAAAGAATATATCTCTAATAAAACGATATTTTGACAGCTTTGATGATAGTTTGATGACAGCTTTATAGCATTTTTTCCCACGTCCAACGAGTGAATATTCAAACCACTTAAAAGGTTAAAACTGGATTATATATTTGTGTAAGATACTATAACGCATAAATACTTAAAAATGAGGTGGGGATTTATGTATATATATAATGTAAAATCTTATGCATTTATCATGATGCCTACTTGGCCCCTCTAGCTTAATGAACAAAAGAAATATGATGGACGTAAATCAGGACGCCATTTGGTGTCCTGTCCCACCAATAAATATTATTAAAGTCTTTTTAATTATTAGTGGGGTCAGGATTTCAGCTGTAACCATTCCTAACCTTTTAACAAATATAAGACCTATATTTCTACTTTTGATTGCGGAATAGATCCAACAAAAATATGCTCAGTCTATATGATGTAATGGGAGACGTTTGCCGCCAATGAGTGAATGATCAAGGTACAATGATAAAGGATGAGGCATTTATTATGGTTATCTATAGGCCTAATATATAATAATTATCTTTATTTTCCTGAAGAAAATAGGATGGTATCGATGGTATGTACAGTATATTACTACAAAATCTTTACCCCTCGGGACCCAATCGATGTCATTAAAATATTGTGTATTCATTCATAAGAGTTATAGTCTCATTTAGGCCTACACAAAAAAACGTCCGTTTTTGTGATGGTTTTTAATTTGTGGCGAAAGGAAAGTCAGTGTGGCGATAATATTTCTTTGGAATTTCGCCACAGTGGCTAAAGGAAAAACAATCCTAGCGCGAGCCCAGGTATAGATGTGGTCGATTTTTTATTTTGATTTTCTACTAATTCTTGAGTATACTTTGATAGTTTGATGAAGATTGAACTTATTTAGCAAAGAGCTGAACCTATCTGCATTTTTTGTCTTTCCTTCGTTTATTATATCTGAGTCATAATTAAAATCGCCCATTATAATTATGTCCTCGGTGGAGTCTATGGAGTTTAGGACTCTGTCTAGGCTGTCTACTGCCTCCGACATCCCTCCCTGAGGTGGTTTGTACACGTTAAGGATTATTTTCTTTTTCATAAAATTTTTTGTTATTTCAAAAGCCTGAATCTCAACATCTTTATTCGATATGGATGAGAGACCATTATCGATTTCCCATTCTTTGGCTACCAGTGATTTATGTATGTATGTGGCTAGCCCCCCTCCCCGTCTTTTCATTTTCCTATCAGATCTTAATAAGTTATAACCTGGAATATTCATTTCACTATCTGTGGTACCTTTATTTAACCACGTCTCTTGTATAGAAAGAACCTGAGGAGCCATTTCTTTAACTATGACTCTGAGTTGATCTATCTTTTGGCTTAAACTCCTTATATTCCAGGATACAAACTTCAATCCCCTCAGTTTCGCAAATGATTCTAAGTCACACTCCATTGATTAGAGTTTTCGATTTCTTTCTCATTGCCCTTCCCCCCTGACCATTTGATCCCTTTTCCTTTTTCCCATTACATCTAAATTGACCCCATAACATTGTAACAATACATTTCATTTTCAGTTTAAAGCGAACAAACATTTTCGCATTTTTCAGCAAATACATGCCAAAAACAATACCTGAGATTCCTTGATGGCATGGAATTAATGAGACAATTAAAAGAATATGAACGGTCATATTTCCATGCCATCCCAGGATCCTGGCCTTGAGTGTCGCCTCTTTCTTAGTCATTCCTTATTCTGAGAATGAGGAGAGGTGGGTGAGGAGTTTCGAGAAGGAATGAGGCCAGTTAGGCCTTTGAGAATATAACTATTCAGTATTAAGGTGTTAAGTCTTATTTGTTTACACTGTTTACCTTCGATCTTTTCAGTAGTCCAAATACTCATGACTGGTGTCAATGACAAAGGGTTCTAGAAAACACTCGGTGCCCCTGATATCAGTCTAATTGTATCGTGGAGCCATACTCAGTTGGATTTACCTTAAAGTATTTACACTGTTGGGACGTCACTATAATTGATTTTGTGACTTATCCCGCAATAAAACCGGATATATAATATTAATATGGAATTTTTGTTCATGAAGCTAGTCTCTGATGTTAGGTTCTAGAAAACACACATTTACCAGATTTTTCTTCATAACAGTTTCCGCAGTAGATTAATTCCAGTCCTTGGAGGCACATGTATCAACTATCTATTATTGACAAAAGTGTTGTCTTACCTCGTTTGTCCGTTATCAGTTTCGTTAGTCAATCAGTTTGACGTGGTCCATAGTATTTTAGGTTCACTAATATTTTATGATAATTTTGTTGTGAGATTTTCTGGGTGTTTGTGAGATGATGTCGGGTTCAAGAAAACACACAGTTTCGACTCACAGCACCCTTATTCACCTGATATTTAGTATTTTAGATAATGATTAACTATATCGGAACACATTTGGATGAAGGCTTGATTATTGGAGAGTGAGTGCTAGGGGTAGGTCCTCAGATCTTCCTATAGGCTCTGATCATTTGGTTTACTACTCCCTCCTTCAGTAGATCGGCGAAGTGGCACCCGTCCTCAGCCATTTTTGAGTAATCCGAGTAGTATATTGGTTGATTTGTAGTCTTTCGTTTTCTGGCTTTGTTCCTATGGACCAGCTGGCTTATGTATGGGGTTGGCACATGGTGGTTTACGTTGTTCAACTTGATCACGTTATTATAGCTGATTACTAGTCTATTGATTAGATCCTGATCCTCAGCAATCGCTCTAAGTTTTGCTGGAGTCAGTAGATCATTCAATCTACATGATGATTGTGAATTGTAGACATTTAGTTTAACTATTTCAACCCCTATTGTTGTGCAGAATAAAATATCTGGAGGTGGTAAGTTCGGTGGGGCCGAGTCACATATATCTCTCCTTGCTTTTTCAATAGCTTCTTCAGTGTCTGATGCGAGCATCGTGGGGCAGTAGTATTTTAATCCTACCTCTTTTGTCTGGTCATCTCTGTACGTAATGTTACAAATGCCAGAGGCAATCATAATTACCCTCGGCATTTCAGCCATCCTCCTATAAGTGGATTTTTGGACGATCGCTGCCGTGTCTGCTCCTTTACAAACCATAACACTAACATCTATACTCGGATCTTGCCGATTGAATATATTCTTGAGCCCGGCGGCTCTCGAGTCCCCTATAACCATGAGATCCTTCCTCGCCAGAAACATTTCAAGTCCTTTGGTTATTCCTGATTCGTCACCTTGATTTAGTACTTGTTTGCCAGCCTTATCTTTGAAGCTCTGTTTTCAGTTCGTTGAGTATTTTACCGAAAGCATTGCTACCTTTGAATGACCCTGCCTTCAATGGCACCCGTCCGCCATTACTGATGAGGACACCTCGTGGGTTCCGGCCCACTCCCCATTTGTGATTAGGCGTAATCTCATACAGACATTTGATTTTTGGGTCTACTAATTTTTCCTTTAGTGAAGGGTGTTGTTGGAATTTTTCCCTCGCAATATCCTTTATGATTTTCATTTCCACTTTTTCCCAAGCTAGCCTCTGCTGCGAGGTGACCTTAGCATCTAACTTCCCCCCGATCCGCTTGGCGTGGACCGCATTTGGCGCCTCATATATCATTCTGGCCATGTAGGGGATACGATAGAACATGGCCTTCTCGTGTTGGTATGCATGCTCAGCTGTAGTGTAAGTGTAACCATTTTACCTAACTTCGGACGGATAGAAGTTCGAGAAATAGCTATGTTGACCATGGAAACCTATTCCCCCGTTGTCTACTGGTAGGTGGGAGACATCAACAGGTCTACAGCCTGGGGGGAGAAGGTTAGGTCTGTGGAGGCGAACGATTTATATCCCTTTCCTTTTACTAGAATGTGGCTTAGCACAACATCAGAATGGAAATTATTTAGTTGCAATAGTTTATGACAATGAACGACCATCTGGTGGTTCGGATCTTGTGGGTCGGGTTGGTACCGGTTAAACCAGAGGCCCAACCCGGTCCTACGACGTAACTCGTTTGCTTGATTAAGAATTACTTTTTTGGACTGAGCAGAATCCATCTCGATGTAAATGGCTCTGATGAGATTTTCTTTTGGAATCCCAACTCTGTATGCGGTAATTACAGAATCATTTCTGACGCTAAATATATCTTTAATCATCATTTTGGTGTCTTCATAAATTGAAGCTAGTGCGATTGTTCCTCTCGCACATGGTTTTGGCGACCCGTGCTGCCATCTCTCGGGTAGCCCCTCTAACAGTAGATGGGCCGAGCCATCGCTTGGCTTGCCCTTGGTTACTCGACTATCTTGCTTGTCCCTGTCATTTTCAGTTATTTCATGCTTAAGTGACGAAATGGATGATTTTACATTATCAAGCTTGGTTCCCATTTCCTCTATTCTGTCTAGATTTTCTGCAATAGTTAGTCTGAGGTCCAAAATTGATTTGTTAATGTCCCCATCGAGTGTGGAAATTGCCTTCATGGCAACCGTGTCAACAAACAACATGTCGCCATCCCTTGGTTCGACTTGAATCTCGGGCAATTTAACATTATTTTGGTCACTTCTTGTACCGTTTTCAAGATGTTCTGCCAACATGGCTGATCTTTCGATGACCCTAAGTCTCCTATTCATATTTTTGTAGTTTAGTTCTACCCACTGCATTTTAGTCTCTAGATTTCGTGCGATCATGTCAGTTTTAAGTTCTAACGATCGGAGCTCTACTTGTAACTTTCTATTTTCTTTCCACCTCAATTCAGCGCTCGATTCAAGTGCTAATCTGTCTAAGACTTCTTCAGTAATTTTCTGAATTAATGCTTTCCTATCTTCCTGATCATTCCTAAATATTTCATTTATTCTTTCCTGAAGTTGGTCATCGTCATCATCGGTATCAGAATCAGATTGGGTCTTATCAACTGCGGGTTTACTAACCGGCGTATTTAGCTCTAGTTTGGCCACTGATTTGTATGTTTTTTCTTCTCTTGGATTTTCAACCTTTTCACCAACCTTTAATTTTACTCCTTCGTTTACTCCTTCATGGTTGGCTGGTTTTCCTACTTCTATTCCCTTATCTATCTGTCTTTAATTGTGAATTATTCTTACTTGCCTTTTCATTAATTTCTGAAGGGAGCCTGGGAAGATCTCAGCGTTGTGGAACACTGAGAGGGGATTTTCCGCTTCAGTACAGCATAGCAGAAATGTACATGTTTTATTGAATAAAAGTTTTATAATAATAAAATCTTGTCCATTTTCATTTTGGGGACCTGGCTTTTTGTCGATAGGCTCGTCCGTTACAACGTTTCGGAGGTCGTCCATCTTGGTCATCATCGGTACTCTGTTTTAAACTCGTAATAGATGCTTGATTTGAAGCTTCCAGAATTTTTCTTCGATAATATATTTTTCTTTGACCACTAATGCTTCTTTTGATGTATTTTGAGGCTGGTCTAATATATTCTTTCCTTCTCTAATCCTCCTCTACCTTTCTCCGCTGGGCTTTAGACCTTTTGGGCCATTTCGAGTTTTCCCGCTCATTTTTCAGCATTCGAGTGTGCCATTTTTGAATGGATAAAAATGTTATATATGAACGTAAATCTATTGTGCATAAATGTTTATTTCTCTAGTCTAGTAGTAGAAGTATTGGTAGTAATGAAATATATAATATATGTAATATTCATGGAATGGAATGCTGAGAATTTTTTCTGTCTGATGAAATGCCTTAGCCTTAGGTTATACTGTATAACCGGGGTATAACCACTCCCTTTGCCTCCCTGTTCAAGGTATCCTGGAAACTCTTAGTTCTTGGAATGCATCTCGACCATCTTATAATCATTCTCTCACACAGATTGATTTTGCTATTGTGTTATTGCCTAAATTTGTTGCATTCTTCTGAAAACAAATTTAACCTAAACTAGAAAAAAATGAAGACCCTTTGAAGGCTCGAAAAAACCTATGTTTACTTGCCCAGGGCAAATAAAAAATGTCTGGGAAAATAAAATTTAATGTTAGTTGCCCGATTGGGCAAGTGAAAATCTATACAGCGCCGATTTCAAATCCCTGCTGTGATGTCTACTTACAATGAAACAAGATACATACAGATCAGTGTGATTTTGTTTTTAATTCTGCAAATAAATTTGGGCAATTGAAAAATGATGTTGGGCAAGTAAATCTTGGCCAATGGGCAAGTGAAGTTGGTAGGGTTTTTTTAGCCCTGCCTTTAGGCCAGGTCCCAATTCAATATAAAAAACACATAATGTTTTAACCAGAATGATATGCTAGGATGGAATGAAATCATTCCAAATCGCAGCTCAATTCAGTCAATTAAAAATGTCAAAAGAAAATAGGTCGTAAGCTACGTTGTGTGAGGATTGTAAGTGGGCAAGTCGTGGAATCCTGACAGTCGCATAGCTAAGTGCGACTATCTAGAACGTTATAACTTTGTTATACTGTTGCGAATTTCCTTTTCTATTTGCTCCCATCTAGCTTCTAATGTCCGGAGGGCCTGGTCTTCCAGGGCTTCGTCCCATAGATGATCGAGAGAACGCGCAGAATATGCCATTTCGTTGTAATATTTGTCTACTGTTATACGTGAGAGTTGAATGAAATAGGCAATTCGCTTCTTTGAATTACTTCTATAGATCTTGATTAATCGACTTCTGTATTTCCTAGCTTTGTGAGTGAATGAATGAATCAAGCAGGTCTTTACAGCTCGGCCTCAGGTTTATTACTGAATGGGGGAAACATATCATGGTATTTATAGCAGCATGGCAGACCTAAACATGGCGGGTCGTTAATCTTTAATAGTAACATGTCACTCGCCTTTCATTAATCAAGTATTACATAGGATAAAGCATACAGATGGCGATTTACTTTTATCATTAAACAGTAACATTTACCATAGAAAGTTGGGTTAGACATACCTTATCCCATAACAATACATTATTAACTTTAATTTTAATCGACCATTGTTATGACAATAAAATCAGTCTTTTCCTTCCAGTTCACAACGCCCTTTGCTCCAATAAGCTATCAGCTCTACCCTAGGATATTACATAGTCACTAGTACATATCATACCATAATGTATGGCACACTGGTATTTATAACACTATAATGAGTGGCCATTGGTTTTAGATTCTTACCTGTAATCGCACCTTTATCCGTCAATATCTGTCCCTTAATAATAATGAGACGTTATATGTAGTTTTGTCTGTGCACGAATAGAGGTTATATGAATACAAATTTCCATTCTCAGAATTTAGATGTTTTATATTTATTTTTTGACAGACATGGCGCGCCCATCAAGACCCAATTTAGCAAGTACAGCGCCCTCTCACCAAACATAGGGCTTCGCCAAAACTTTATCAATGCTTTCAAGATTACGAAACGGGAAATTCGCTCAGGACGACGGCGCAGTCTCACTCCAGTTGATGAAATTACTGGGACACCGGTTCGCCTTACGCGACCCTTCCTTTTCACTTTACTAGTGGGTAGTGTATTTTAATTAGTATTCATTAGTCATCCCGTGATAACTAGAAAATAAAACATGTATATCTTAAAGAGAATAGCTTTATCAAGAAGGTGTATATTTAACCGTGAAGTTATGGTTTTATTTATTAGGCTTATTCCTTTACATCCCTTTAATCACTATATTTTGCATAATTATGTCGAGCAACTGTGAGTTTTCTCGATGTCATCCTTGTGTGCTCGAATCGGGTCACAATGGTGTTCTTGGTTTGTCCAACACATTTTATGAATTGTCTACTTGATATTTTCCTCAGATCAGTGGTGGCAGTTTTACAACGGCTGCAGTTTGGCAGTATGAAAATCTCAGAAAGGTTGTGATAGATTACCGCAGAGACAGATCCAATTCCCACGCACACAGATATTTCGGTAAAGCTGGTAGCATTCGACAACAAGTAAGCAATTGAATTTGTTATCAAATGTGAATTTCTTGTTAGGTGTTTGCAATTGAGTTGACTCTACTACTTCAACTATAAAATGGTTGAAATGTTTCGAATGTAGACAAAAATCATACCCCATGTATCGAAAATTCGATTTTTAAAATTAATTTATTAAGTAGACGATTTGTTTACATTTTCACAGACTTATTGGAGGGTATATTCCTTGCCTTGTTGACTGTTTCATATGGTGTATTTTTTATTCAGCTTAATTTATGGTGGAATGGCTTGAGTGATGGGCAAAAAGTAGTCTCTGGAATCATTGCTGTAAATATCGGCGTCTTTTGTATGTGGCGTATACCATATCTCCAACCGTTAATGCTTAAATACTTCTCGGCCAGTCCGATGTCAGGTTTGACCATTTTACTTTTATCAATAATCAAATTAAAACCATTACTTTGTAACTGGCTGATTAGGATTAAAGTTGCTTTCCCTAGTATTAATATTGGATGGTTCTTTCGAATTTACATTCAGATTAGTTTCCAAACTCACTATAATTGATCTCTTACCTAATGAAACATTCAATAAATGTCTAAATTCAGTGATTTAAGAACCGATCAGATTGTGGTCAAGTAAAAGTCAAGATATTTTTTGTTTTTGGAATTGTCAAAAGTTAACAATAGGTGGCAGGGTGGTACGGCCTGTAGCCTTTAAATCGGTAAACATGATGCCGCCTGCTCCTGCGTTCTCTGATCTTATTGGTCAAGTCAAGTCACATGTTACGTCACATGTAATATCTATCTTCAACATTAAGAAAGAGACCCAAACTCTTGGGACAAGGTGGGGCAGGGTATCTGTTCTCTAAATAAGTGAAATTTGAGATTTGTATATATGAAATAGCTGGGAGGGCAGCTTTAAGATAGTGATCTGGTCGCTGTCCGATTTACCTTGGACTTCTGAAAGCAGTTTTCATTGGTAGCTTATGCCATGTCTGAATAATAAATCAGATTAATTTTGTACTTTATTTTGTTATATTTTATTATCTAATATTCATATTAACAATTGTAAATTACATCTTAGTTGTTTCTATACATTAATCTCATACAGGAGCGCCATGCTGGTCGCTGTTGCTTTCCACCTTCAGTCATTATTCGGCCATCCATCTACTAGCCAACATGTACGTTTTGTGGTCTTTTTCTGATCCCATCTGCGGTCTACTTGGCAAGGAGCAATTTCTTGCGTCTTATCTTACTGCTGGTAAGTGTCTTTGTTTAGCAATAATTCTTGGGTAGTTTAATGTATTTTCTATTATTTGTCTTGTCTATTAAACTTGTATCAATCAACAATCTAGGTTTGTTTCTGATGTGGGATTGTTTCCATTTCTTTTCATTTCGGGATAAGCACATTACCTGAGTCCGTTTGTGGTTTCTGAGGTTGATACTTCCTTTTTAATCATATTCATATTCATTTTTTCAGGAGTTGTATCCGGTTTCGCTAGCTACGTCCTAAAATTTGCTACATTGAGTTCCGTGCCTTCTCTCGGTGCTGTACGTTTTCCCTACATTGTTTGTAATAACAATATTAAGATATTGTTTGTGTCCTAATATGAATTGTAATGTATACAGTCACTTCTCAGGGTCAAGCCATCAGAAAGTTCACAGTAATGTTTATGTCCCGGTCAGTGCTCACCCAATGGAGTCACTATCTAAACTCATGATAGAAACCCTTCGAAATTATTTTTAGCATTCCTAAGTTGATATGGCGGATGATTCTGTTACTCCGATAAAAATGTGTTTTCAGCAGCCTTTTCATGTCTTTCAGTCTGGTGCTATAATGGCCATTCTAGGAATGGTCTGTTCCCAATTCCCCAACGCACAACTTAGTATTGTTTTCATCGGTGACATTATTCCTCATTCCTTCTCAGCCAGTACGGTGAGTTTACTATTAAATGTGCCTTCATTCACGTTACTTATTGAAGCATTTTAGATGCTGCTGTGTGAAAGTTTTGTTTTCACTTTTTTTTACCAGGGCAGGTTCAACTCACACCCTATTATGTTCTTCCATTAGTGCCGGGTGTGTTGGGGTGAAACTTGTGTCTGCGCCAGGGTTCAAACCCACGTTCTTATGCCACGGGGCTGGCTCAGCGCTTTGACCGCTTGGCCACCGCACATTTTCTCTGATAATCAATATTATGAAATTGGGGTATATATATTTTATACGTTATACTATACTGATATATTTTAAAAATCCTCAAGTAAGTATTTCGGTTAACTGAAATAATCCCATCCAAATATTGGTTCTTTGACGGCTCCCTTGTATTTACATGACAAAATTATGAGACTGGTATTATGGGCGGAATACACATTTAGTACTAAGGCCTTATGCCGGGTAGGAAATTATAATTAATAATAATAATAATGTATTCTTTATTTGTAAATGATAAGTAATTACAGATCGGTGGTACTCATCAGATCTAGAACTGATCTTCCAGTGCATGCCGTTGCTAACTACGGGTGACTTTTGGGGCATACTAGGGGTTTGTTGAGGGAGACTAGAATTATAAAGGTTCTCCATGAAAGATGAAACTGATTCAATTGTTTTTCTTTGTATAGTTTGTATAGTAGCAGGGTTATTTTTAATGAATGAGACTGATCACTTCAATGTAAAAATTCGGCAAAATAAAAATGTTTTAAAGAAAATAAAAGATATCATATCTATAGTACATGCATTATGGCTATCCAATTACTATTCAGTATTGTCTATAACTAGCTTAGTTGCAAATATAAACTACCCCTATAAGTTTCTTTATTTTGGATAAGTATTTAATGCCACCATTCAATTTCCCAGGCTGTGAAGGCACTGATCACAGTTGATACCCTTGGAATCATTTTGCGCTGGCGTTTCTTTGACCATGCAGCTCATTTAGGAGGCATGTTGTTTGGGCTGTAAGTATTATGTTCATTCATATACTATTTTTTTTTACGAATATTAAGCTTGAAAAGTATGAAGTTAATATTGATATTTACTTATTTCTCTATGACAATGATCGTAATTATAGGCGTTCATTCTTGTTAAATACCGGTATTCACCAAACTATTTTAAGGATTATCCTTACCGAAACTGGGCATGAGTATTGTGATGTAAGTTAACACACTCTATGTTCTTACAGGTGGTATATCAATTATGGTCACAAGTACATTTGGGGAAGTCGAGAATCACTGATGCAATGGTGGCACAAATATCGAGGAAAGCCTTAAAATGACATTTTTAGGTCTTCACTATTCTAAATGACGATTTGTTACTCAAACCAACATAATTGATATTTATGCTTATTTGTTTTGTACGTTCATGCATACTCTTTTAAGAACTTTTTCTATGGTCAATGTCTAACCTTAAAATGAGAACTAGAGTGATGTGTTTCATATTAATTACCGAAAGCATTTAGGGTTTTATGTTAATGCCATTGAAATATCCAATAAATAGATTCGACCATGGACGTTTTCTCATCTGACTTGTGCTTTTATGATATATAGACATCATCAATGTCAACTCAGCAAAGTGTGCTATCCTAAAGTTTTGGTTTGTAAAGAAAAGTATTACACTGAGGGTAGTGTGCAACACATTCTTGATTGGTGATTGGAATTGGAAGTCATGTCCAAGACATTGAAATCGTCAAAGACCCGTGTCGATAACTTCGAATAGATTGAAGTGTTCTTGGTCTCTAAAATTATCACAATTCGGGATAACCGTCTGCTGAAATATAATTAATTTATTTCCTTTGTGATTACCATCATAATTTCATGTCAGATCTGTCCTATTGATTGCCTAATGGAATAGATGACTACCTTAGGAGGAATCGAAGTATATTCCTGAAATTGGACGGACACGCCCTCGTGACTTCCCCAGAGCAAACTATTTATCGACTTTTTAAGGAAGCAATGGAAAAGGACCAATGTCAGGACATGGTTATTAATCAGTCTTTTCTATATTCTGAAGTCACGCATGACTCTTTATCATTTGTAAAATTGTACAGTTTTGGATAAATCTGCAGAAATCTATCTGGATAAATGTGCGTAAAACCAATATACTATGTCATGATTTCTATATATATATTCTCTGTACAAATGGTTCTTTTTGAGGACCGTAATTTCATTGTGGTATTGCAATAAACCTCTGAAATGATGTTCAAACCTCTGAAATGATGTTCTTAAACTAGCCGAAAACATTGTTAGAACCTTGAGTAAGAGATGCCGTACACACAAAATCACAAATGATTGTAATTATACTTTATTTCTCGGGACGGTCGTTTGAAACATGAGGAAAACAGAACTAAATGACACCAACAAATGCTAGGTTCTGGCACCGGACAACATACCTTAGGAATGTAAGTTTCATAAATGTGATAGCTTTGGAAAGAAAAGTATTATACAAATGCAAATATAACGGATATTCACAAAACGCTGCCATGATATGAATTAAATAGCTTAACGCCACACCATAAGTCCCTTCAGAATACTCTTTGATAAATACGTTAACTTGAAGCAGTGGGACCGTAATCAGTTATTCAATATGCACAATGTTTTAGTACTGTCATTTTAAATATGGAAGAAAATCTAGAATGATTAATTGCAGGATAGGAGGACAGGTAGGGTACTCGTATTAATCAAGATTAACAATTTGTCATGGAATGTTACAGTAAATGATACTGGATATCGATCTGTATCTGTGATAACAGTAAAACAACATTATAACAACAAAAATGGTGGAACTTCTGAAGTTTCAGAAAATAATGATGACATGATTTAGAAATTAAATGACAAGCGACCGAATCACAACCAAATAATTTAGACCGAAACATCATCTAGATTCAACATAACAGATGTGCCATTAGATGGACGGGCTAAATATACACAGCTTTTACAAGGGGAATGAAATCCGAATTGACGCGAGATACGAAGCTTCTGATTGCCTTACAATTTGCGGCGTGGTCCCTTGATTTCTTGTATACATACACACAAACAAAAAATAGAAGATATGGATTGTACTCCATGGTACAATATCTTAGTAGAATGTAGACGTATCTCATGCCACCCGTATCACAGAGGACATGATATAAAAATAAGTGTATTCTTTTGAATCACAATTGTGGATGGCCAAATGATAAACCAGTCTCACCAATCCATGTGGATGAAGGCGACGCAAAGATTTTTTTATGAAGACCGTCAGAATGTTGAACTTTGATTTTCAATTGAGTTTGGATCTTTTCACAGGGAGTTGTTTGACCACTGCTTCAGCACCGATTGCAGTAGTCAGGTCCTGGTCAAGGCGCATCGTATTGGAAGCGGACGGATAAGTGGACAGTGCTTCCAGAACGGTGTCCCAATGATTCATATTGGCCTCATCCTTATACCAATCAACTGGAACATAGGAGGTTGTAATAAAAAAATATCAGTTTAGGCTAGTTTGACATTCTTTTCATCACATTCAATGTACAATTTTAATTTAACATTGAGGGATTGATACGCTTGTCGAAATTTTAACATTTTAGAACTAATATCCACAAAAATGGAAAATCATGTCCCTCGATAAAAAGACGGATATCTTTAATTTCCGTTTTCATCCCGTCTAAACTTATTTTTAATCTTTTTTAAAAAAAAGAAAACAAACAATAAACGATGAATTTTATCTCAACACTCACTTGTTCTTTGGAGGCCTTCTTCCCACGAAATGTCTGGTTTCCAGCCCAGGTTATGGAGCTTGGTTGTGTCCATAGGGTAACGAAGATCGTTCAATGGCCGATCCTGCACAAACTCGATGTAATCTGACATCTCGGGTGAGCCTGGAGGGATATCCTTGATCTGAAAAAAAGGCACCATAAGAGATCAATAAACAATATGCCACGACATTCTTGCACCCAACATGTCTGAGAGTAAATATTACAGGAGATGATGTATTTGTATTTGGGGCTTTAATCAGGAACGATATTACAATAAATTCATAGCCCATCTCAATTAAAAAATAATAGACGTCCCACGGGAACCTTCGAGCAGACTGTTTTATTGTATACCTCCCTTATTAGACAATAATAATAGTAGGACCTAGCGGAGGACTATGCTATCAGACATGAATAATATTATTCCTACAATTAATCAATAATATGAAAAGCATCGTTATTATGAATATGTCAATTTTATGTCAGTAAAAATTGAAAAAAGTAGACCTGAGAATAAGACTTGTCAGAAAATGCCAAAAAGAAAAGAAAAACAAAGCAATGGAAATACATTTGGGGTTACCGATGTATTTTCTTTGTATTTTAATCGAACTAAAATAGCGAAGGTTCAATGAGGGTTTATTCCTAGCTAGGTGTCGCCAGGTTCATTCTTACCTTCGTGATAAGTAACTTGGCTAAATTTAACATGTCGATGTCGACGTCTGTGCCTATGTTATAGACCTGCCCTGGCTCGCCAACATGAAGTATTTTATCAAAGGCTGCCGCTAGGTCTGTCACATAGATAAAGTTACGGATGGCCTCTCCGTTGCCGTAAATGCAGCTGCAAAAGTGTATAGCATAGCTTTATGCAATGCGTTGGCATTGTTGGGAACCAATCACCACACACCCCCTGCAGCGCCACCTCACACCTCGGCGCTGCACTCCTCATTCCAAACTCACCTTCAATCACTTCACCACTCGCCTCCAAACACATCACACAAATTTCCCACCCACCCACACCTAATAACCATCATTTCATTCCGCCATACTAATTATCTTATATTATTAATTTAAATTCTCATCAATTCTATTTTAATTTATAATTACATCAACTTTTACCAATTTTATACCAAAAACTCAATTTATTTTACACTCCTTTTATTATACCTTTATATAAATTATATTTATAAATTAAATAAACATTTAATTTCCCAAGCTGCCTCTTCACTTATCATTCCTTCACCTTAAATGGTTCGCCAACAATGAAACATGCATGTTTATGACCAAGCTTTTTCTCCCCGTTGACTTAGTGATCGGTTGACAGTATGAGTGATTGATAGCTTGATTGCTTACTATATATTCAGGTACATCATGTCTTCATTGTAACAAGTGGTAAAAGGCAAATCTTAAGATGGCAAATATGCTGGATGGGAGAACTTGAGATTCAGGAATTAAACTCTTCTTAAATGCAGCTTTAAAGGCAATTGAGATGTACAACACTGAAGGAGGGGCTGGAACTCACCATTTTCTGTTCCTTTCCAGGAGAGAAATAAACTTTGGAATGACCTAAAGAGATACGCATTTAATGTATTACTTTATGCAATGGGGATTAACTTAAAGCATAATTTAAGTGATATTAAGGCTTGGGTTTTTATTCTAGAAAATGACAAATTTCATGAGGAGCAGCCACTCTATTCTGAATATAAAAAGATAGGAATTTATAATTTGGATAACACAGGATTATTTTATCACCTAATGTACAATGAATTGGTTATAGAAAGCCATATTAAAATACCTTTTCGGGGTACTGGTGTGGTCCGTAAGCATTATTTGATCTGGTGATAATGACAGGAAACTGAAATAGAGTGTAATAAAAATATTTTGTAACTCATATAGAATCAAGCAGATATATTACTGGTGTAGTCCGTAAGCATTATTTGATCTGGTGATAATGACAGGAAACTGAAATAGAGTGTAATAAAAATATTTTGTAACTCATATAGAATCAAGCAGATATATTATTTCTTTATCATTTCCAGCCATGTCATATATTAGCATTACTCAGATAATTAAGCATATATGGCAAAACCAAAGAACAGTTTTTCATTATTCTAAAATATGATTACTTAACGAAAAGCAGACATGTATTTATATTTCAAGGATAGAAAAAATGAGCAAGGCAGGTATTCATGATTGTTAGATTTCTAAAGAAAAGGATTGTGAAAAATGATATTGTGTGGAAGTCTTTACGACTTTACAATGATGAACTCATTGTAAAGTTGTGCAAGTTATACTTAACACTAAGTTCATATATGTGAAAATGCCTTTAGTAAAACAGGAATATTTGTAATGTTGACTCAAATTACCGTTTTTACATGGGCTATTCTAGTATTGAAAAGGTTAATGTAGACTTTAAATATATAGGGACAAGCTTACTAGAACAAAATCGCCAGTATAAGATGTTTTAAAGCTTGTTAATACTGTTTGACGAAATTAAAATCCATGATGTTGGTAAGATTCAAAAGTAAACGGGCAAGGCATTATAAGCTTCCCCACAGCCGTAAGGCAGGTATAACAACAACTCTTACTTTAAAGGATTCCCAGTAAGACATGACGATACATTCCGCTGCTGCTTTGCTTGCAGCGTAAGGGTTGGTCGGGTTCATCTTGGCGCCTTCTTCTAATGCCTACAAATGGAAAGAAAACGGAACTGTATATTGAATATATCAAATAAAGTTTAAGGCGAGGTCTCCCTCACCCAAAGGTAAATTCTCAAGTTGAAATGTGCAAGACATAGACTAAACAATCCAGAATACTTGTAGTAGCTTGTAATGTCGAAAGAACCGTTGCTGATTTATCAAAGAGGGGTGCTACAATGCGATCCCAGTGGGGACTTCATGAACTGCTGAGAAAATTAAATTTTGGAATTGGTTCATTTTTTTTAAATATATATTTTGACAACGCTGGACAATCATAAGGCAGTTTTATTGTGAAAACTAATTAATTGATGACCTTATGACTATAAAATAAGATAATCCCGCTTTGATTATAAGGTTTTCAAAATATTCCAATAACAAATATCAAAATTTTGATATAAACAGCTTAGAGCTGTCCTTTTCCATGGGCTCTTACTTTGTTTGATATATTCCACGTTAAGGTTAACCGTCAAAAGAAGATAAACTATAAGCTATTAAAGAAAAATTGAGAAGGCTGTCAAGATACAGTAATTCTTAGTAGCAGATAAATGGTAAACAGAAACAATAGATCACACTTCAATAGCCATAGTTAGGAAAAAGTTTGAATAGCGAAGGTATTTTAGTCAATTTTGTGCTAACGAAGAAACATTGACTATCATAGATAGTAAAATGCAAGTGAATAATCTAATATCTTATTAAAGAAAACAAAACCACCAAATCCTCACCTAGTTTCCGTTGATCAGAAAATATCGGTTCATGACTATAACATTAGAAAATGGTAACCTTTTATTGAAATAAATATTATTATTGTGTGTTTTCTTACGCCTACTGTCACTGAATAAATGTAGGGATACGAAACACCAGTTCTATTTATAACTCTCTTTACTGGCATTCAGAACTTGTCAGGTCTCCTAGAAATGTACACACATGTTTATGCGCCATCACAATCTATAGATCCCTGGGAGGGCATTATTAATATCATACACATCGACTTCTGATACCTTCTACTTTCAGCATTTCAATAAAGGAGTGTATCGGTTCATGACTATATCTTTTTTTGTTAGGATACCCCTTTTTTATTTTCGGTATTCCCAATTCTTGTGTCTTTATATTTCCAGTCTACAAGGTTGTCTGTGGCCGTCCATTCCAGTTTGGGACATACATGACAGGGACAGGGTTCATGCATTCTGTCAGACGGTCAACTTTGGCTAGTCGGAGTCTCCTCCTACCGGCCAAGCTGACTTATACCCATTTTCATGTGGATTAGACCATGGAGGGATACCTCGAAATATGTATGGAGTGGGATTAATTTGGATCACAGACGGGCCACTTTACATTTTAGTCCAGCCCGATAAAAAAAAAACTTGAAGCACTGAGCCTATTTCTACATAAAATTTGAGTTGATCAATATGTAAACCTTAGCTAATCTTTTAAATTTGTCTGAGGGGTTAGCTCAGTTGTACATTTCTAGGCGCCCTGGCCAAGTGGGAAGCTTTGCCTTTTACTGAATTTTAAATTCTTTAAAAAAGCGAATCATTGTAAATCACTGATGGGTCAACTTACCACCTTACTAAATCCTCCATATACTTCATCTGTACTGACATGGACAAAACGTTGTACGCCAGCTTCAAATGCCGTGTTCATCAATACATGGGTGCCATAGACATTCGTTTTTGTAAAGTCCAGGGAACTCCAGAATGAGAGGTCTGGAACGTGTTTGAAAGATCACAGTTCAGTATTTGAGGTATATTTTAGGCAAAATCATTGGACATTCATATTAAAATGTTCCTTTCCTCTTGCAATATCATTGGCTAATTGAAATACAAAAAGAGACAAAAAAACAAAAAATCTGACATTGAGCAACAGTCCCTCAGTGGACCCTGCATTGGGACAAGTATACAGTGCGGTCTCAGATGAAAGAAGTCGAATTTGCGTTCAAACTATGTAATATGTCGCCAAATTAGGCTTTTCCGTGTGCACAAGAATCAATTTTATAATTATGATAGTTTTATTTCCAAGTACATGTACATCGAAATCGGAATACAATATTTATTAATACTGCATTTACTTGAATAGTAGCCCGGTCTCTATGTTAACAAAAACTTTCCCCCGGCTCATATTTAGCCCTGCTTCCGATCCGAAAAAATACTCACTGTAATCAAAATTTCTACGGCTATCACTCTTACTAATATTATAGTGACTGTTACATTAGAATGGTAAGATTAAAAGAAAAAACGAAATACCAAACCAACAACAAGGGGTAAATAGTGTAAAGTGGACATACCTACGTGCGTTTGGGCCGCAAAGTGCATTACTGAATCAATCTTCTCTTCTTGAAACAAATACCGCATAAAGTTGTGTTCCGTTATATCTCCCTGAGAAATGAAAAAACGAAAACAAATTAGAAGCCTTGATTTAACTCCGGCATTGGTGAATTAAATTCTTGAAGAGATTCTGAAAAGAAATATCTGCAACACAACTCTTGTTCATTGGAAACCGGTTCACAATAATCTATCGGTAAAACATATCCTGTTAAAAAGAGCATAATATCATAAGATCCGCGTGAGAAGGTGGCTATTAAAATATCAGAAAAATTAATATTGGCTGAATGGATGTTAATATTTTTATGACATATGGTACCAAGCATGCACACCTACCTGGACGAATTTATAATTTGGTGCCTTGGAAATTTCCGCCAAATGTTTCAGACTAGAAGAGTAATCGAGCTGAAATATACAAGTAAATGCAGGGCGTTGTAATGTACCGTCAAACATCATGTATATGAAACGCACTTTCAACTCACAAGACAGATAGAGATTCACCGTTTTTTCCCCCTGAACAGAAAACAATCTCAACAGCAATTCATATAGGAATATGATAGTGTATGCTCAAATGGGCAAGCGGGCGGGTTTTGGTTTTATTTCAACAGAGGCAGTTCCTTTCTAAAAAGCATCACACTAAGGGAAATACTGACCAATGGTTATGGGTAGATGATATGCGTGCTCCTGGCACTCATGAAGGGCAACAATAAGAAATCTTTTAATACATTTCATGACTGATATAGCAAATATCAATATTCCTTTCTTCACCTATATATGTGTGTCCCGAATAATTTGAACAGAAACTTTATAGTTTGGCAGTGGGAATCTTAAAGCCCAAGCCCCAAAAATATATAATGAGACATCTATACCGGCATTTGATGAGTTTGAGAATGGAGTGACCAGAGGAGACACAGAAGGCCAGGGAATGAACAAAATCACAGAATATGCAAGGTCCGAGTGGAATGTGTCATGGTCGGGGGCATTTTGGGGTAAGCAGTAATTCAGACTGGGTACATTATCATTTATCACAGTTTTCAAGGATACCATTGACCTATCGGGGCTTGCATTGACCCTTTAAAAACTGACCAGACCACCATATCAACGCACATGCATTCTAAACAGTCGATAACAAATGCTAAGTCACGCTAGCAACCAAGGCGCTAATGTGACCCTCTTGCCCTCAGTGCCCACTCTCAGACCCCGGCGAATTCAGCTTCAATGGAGCCCTTCATTAAAGCTGTTTAATGTAAACATCTAACATTGTACATTCTCGACCTGTGACTGATCTGTGGATCATTTACAATCCCCGACTTCTACATATTAAACCTTTCTCTCTTCTTAGACCACCCGGCTCAGAATAAATTCTGGGGTCTATCGGATAACATTGTGTCGCATAACATCCAAATAACCAATAGTACTTTGAAACATCAACTCGATTCTAGCCAGGATTTTGGACTGACTAACACAATAAGAACTCCCCTCTTTTTTTTTTTATATATATTACAGTATGAAGGTAGTATATAAATGTACAGAAACAAGAATGCAGTGATCATAATATATATTCAATGAAAAAATATCTGTATATTTTTATCATAAATCTTTTGGACATTCTTTTATATAAATTGTGCATGTTACTAGCTACATGGCTGTGAAAGTATTAATCATAAATTATATAAAAGACTATAAGTGGATTTAACATTAAAGAAATACATGCAATGGTATAGTGCCACAGACGTCCAACTTTGATGTCGCAGTCAGCAGGCACTTTTAACTATCGTGTACATTACACCTCGTCCCACGAGACGCACATGGGGGTTGTTCCCATCCTGGAGTGATGGCCACGCCCCTCAGAGCTTAAAGTAAGCTCAAAGGTTGTTAGTGGTTCCATAGTTTTCTCTCTCCCTGGCCGACTCTTGGGTACCATCAAGTTATTAATTCATTCATTAGTAAAATAAAAAGGATTAAAGGAATGATTCATGACAGTCTGACCTTTTAACAATTAAAATTCTTTATTTTTCTCAGTTTGATTATTTCTACCCTCTTTGATCCTTTTCCCTGGAGACTCACTGTCCCAAGGGTAAAGATAGTGATACATTACAAGGCCGGGCTTCATTAAACAGCAATTAGGACTAAATAATGACCGTAATTAGCACATAGATTATGTTAAACGTCTACTAAATAATGAGTAAACGGGATAATGCGGAAAGACAAGAGAGCGACAGAATCGTTGGACGGCGACACAATAAAACAAAAGAAAATAACTTACAGATCGATTCACGTTATCGTAATATGAAAATTCAACGCGAACAACGAGTAAACAGCCAGCTCGTTGAGAAGTCAAACTTTAAAACTTCAAAAATTAAAACTCCCGCCGAAATATCACAACCTAATACTAATATTCGAATTAACATACGATACAAATGTAGGCTATAAGTATATATCCTCTGAACGAATATGAACGATGACAATTCCAAACCGACAGTACCAAGGGACATTTAGACCAATATATCTGTTTAAAATTAGGTGAATGCGTAGTAACTAAGTTGCGGAGCTTAATGTCAATTGTATTTCATTTTGCATGATATGGACTGGATTTGGCACAAGACCATTCACATGTCGGCTACCCATAACAAGCAACATTTAAACCAACATTTGAGACAGGTCGCTGGTGAAAATAAAACAGTTCCCTGGGACGGGAGAAAAGGTCAGAGGACATTATTGTTTGTGACGTGAGTATTACTATAACAGATAGCTGAGGGCAGACACTATAGAGCTTCTGCGTATAGTCAGGTAGTGGAGGTCAGCCGAAAGGTACTGCCATAATAAGTCACAAATCACGCTCACGATTCATTCCACAGTAATTGCCGCATCTAGAGGAACATGTCTATTATGTGCAATATCCTGCAAACAACTGACGGAAATATATAGAATTCTTATTAGACCAATCAGATTATGGTAATTAATGATTCCAGTGTTTGGACGGGCTAACATCAATGTTATGTATTCTGGAATTGGCACGTCGTTAAAATCACGTTAGTGACAGGAAAACTGACACGAACATGAATGGTTGTGATACGTACATTTTAATTTCCACCACAAAAATGTCCTTCCAGAATTGCCCCAGCCCAAAATAATTCAAGGTATGATTATGCCAGAAACTATCAGGAATCCTGACACATTAATTGCTGTAAATCAATGCAGTACAAAGTAACTAACAGTTCTTTCATGGGAACGGTGGGAACATATATATATGGTCATGGTTCGATTCAACACAAATACCCAAAAATCTTACACTAGCGAACATTTCTGATGTCAAATCATCGCTCGGACAAAGGCCGCCGAAAAATTGTACAGGAGTTTGAATCTATTTACTTCAATCAATCGACAATATTACCATATTCTTATTTTTAAGCGAGCTATAAATCACAATTCCGTATTTGATAGAGGAGAGATAGTTATCGAAAATATTACTTATAGACTTGCAAGTAGTTCGAACCCTTCAAAATTGCAATAATTTTACGGCGGCTTTTTCTGACAAGCGTACTGCATATGTTCGGTGAATTTCTCCATATATTTTGTTAATCATGAACGCGAGGTGGCATGTTATCGCCAAAGGGTTAGAGGGGCCAGATAAATTTGGACAGGTGTGCTTGACTTTTATCTAGAGGCAGCATGTCTTCAATCTTCCTCATCTCTTTCCATCTCATTCCACTCCCAACACAATCTACCACTCTTATGACTAACTAAGTCCAGGAACGAGGCAATATCAGCCTAGTCTTCGTCAAACTAAGATGACAAAGGCCTCTAAACCGGTACCATGGTTGAACAAAATATTATATATTTGAAAGGGAAGGGTATCTGTAATCTGGGACTATGTGGAAATATGGGTAAAACTACCCACTCGCCGAAGTATCATCAATTCACATCCCTGAGTGCAGTGTGGATATATTCCCTGATTTTATGGCCTTACACAAACATTTAGAAATGCCAAGAGCGCATGCATGTTATAGATTCCCACCTTTCCTAATTGCATGAAATTACCTTGGTGATGTACTGCCACCTGGGTCCGCGCCCCAATGCATAAAAATCCATATATACCTGATTCAAAAAATGTTTTTTTCTGAAGCAACGGTTGCTTAGACTTTTGACTTTTTGATTAAAAGGAATGGAACTAAGCCATAAAGGCAATATTTATTTTTCACTAACTTGGCATGTGAAGAAAGGAAAATTTGGGAAGCATTCTGATAATTGGACCCATACATCAAAAAGCGGCCCCGCCACCAATAGGGAAATATCAGACTGAGTTCTAAAGGTGAAAGTCAGACTTTTAGTGATGCTTGAGAAGCAAATTCATATGTGAAATTAAGCGACGGTTACAACCATTAGTTTAAAAAAAACTTCAGCTAGAAATTGCGTAGGGGAAAAACAATAGAAGGGCGCACTCTAAGGCGGTGCTTTAAAGAGAAATTCAAGTGAATGTATGAAGTAATAAGTAATGTATCTATTTATTTTATTTAGGAACAATATAACAAGCTATATTTTTTTTCTCAATTGAACACAGGTCGTGTCCCATGAGATAGATAGACCAAAGAGAGTGATAAAGTATAAATATAGTATAAAAGAATAAATAAATAAATAAATAAATAAATAAATAAATAAATAGACCACCACCCGGTCGAATCGTAGTGACTTATTATAAATGTAACAACTTATGCTATAATAAAGCAGAAAAATACTGAAGTTTGAGGTAGTGGTGTTATCCTTTATAATAGATAAATAAATAAAATGACGAAGAGGGATAGACATGCCGAGGGGCGCTTCAGGTCGCACATATATACGCATGACTGGCCAGGACCATCAACTCGGGGTCAGGTCAAAGGTCAGATCCCCTCACCAGGGGTCAGGAGTACGTGAACTTCGACCCCGACCTTCTGCTTGAGCAGCTCCGCAAGTAGCCCTGACAGTGCCGACAGACAGGCCGAGGGAGCTGGAACAAGTGACGGTGAGCGATAAGGTGAGGACGAGCTATGGCCGGACGAGCAGACCTATGGATCCTCTGAGTAAAATAAACTCTGAGATAGAACGAGGATGGGAGGCTCCATCGGGGGAGAAGATGGTCATCTGGTAACTTGATATGGAATTCTTCCAGAAATAGTAGAGTGTATTCCACCAGTTGTTTATGTGAGGACAGAAGAGATGGCATAAGATACTTGTGTGGATTTGTCATTGTGAACAGATTGTGTATCTCTGATTGATACATCTGCAGAATGGAGCGCTGAGGAATGAGTAGACTTCTGCTTCATAGTGGGTGGGTGGGGGCTGAGAGTGAAAAAGATCTCTTTTACTTTGAGGATCTCTACGGGGCCAATAATATTTGCGCACAAATGCAACACCATAGTAAAACAAGCTCCAGAATCCACTTATAAATAAATATATATTATTCAACTTTTCAATAACTTGAAATTAAATAGTCTAATATTCATTAAATACTGGTTGATGATGGAACGTGGACAAGAGGAAATTAAAATCATAGATAAAAAATATACTCATGTCCCGGATAAAAAAGTCTTGATATGAGTCTTCATAGGGTTTTCTTCTTTCATTGTTTTTTTGATTGATCAGTAGATCGGTCTATTCGTCTGTGTCATCCTTCCTTTCTCTGTTAGTCTGTCTTAAAAGTTATTCCCAATTCATCTTCTATAATTATAAAGCCAGGGGGATCGTTCATTTACAGACGTTAGTGACGATACCTCTTGGATACAACCCTGGAAATCATTATCAACGATAGGGTGTCGTCGCACATCTGACTTTTCAATTTGGGCGAAGAGGATCAGATTCACACATCTCTGTGGGTATAGGGTTCCCCCCGAGAGGGACAAGAAAGGATCATTAATTTAAAGTGAAACTGAGTACAAGATAATGACCATGGGGGGCAATCGCAATCGCTTGTGGGATGTTTCCAGGGAACAAATTTAACCTTGCGAGTGACAGTAGGTTATTGGTCTTTATACGCGTACACAAGATTATAAATGAGAAATTTAAAGTTTAGTGTGATATTTAAACAGCCTCTCAGATCAGATAAGAATGGTATTTTAATGATTGGACGCCTACTGTACTAATGGTTTCCTGGCCGTAGGCGTCATATGGGATTATTATGGCATTTTGCGGTTTGGAGCGAGAAGCTTTCCCTCAGTTTGGAGGGACTCTCGCAACTCTGAGCCTAGGCTGTTTGGTTCAGCTACTTACGAAAACACATTATGAACGTGCAACTTACTTCCTGATATATCTCACGAAAAAGTAGATAAGACATAATAAAACGCAATAAAGTCTACACGGAGCAGATTTAAGGCACGCGCGAAACAAATAAGAAAATCACTTTAAAAAATATACTAGAAGCTGGGGAAATGAAGTTTATTTTGGATTTTGCCATTCTTTAAATTTTATTTTACTTAACCATGATCGATATAACTTATGCTTGCACTGGAACTAAAAAGGATGCGCCCTCCCCCATCTTGGAAATCCAGGATATGCCCCCTGGCGTGCATGCTCATATGAAATACGGGCCTATACCGATCTAACATGCATGTGTGCGGTTCGTAAAAATGAGGGTATCGTTCATGTAATTGTCTTCAATTAAGCTGTGATCAGCGAACTATATATGCCTCTGTTATGATTTGGGAACTCAGAGGACAAACATGCATATCTTATCAATAGCTAGGACGTGCAATTTAACCATTTGTAGAACGCGGTGAATCTGCGATACTAAAATACCATATCTCTATCAGTCATTCTAAATCTGACAAAAAAGAAAAACATTTCAATTTTAAAGAAAAAATATCATAGCGATGCCTTAGTGGAGTAAATATTAAATCATGGTTAATTAAAAGATGGATGCGTCTGCCCCAGCATGTCAATTGAATGAATAGCATGTCACGCAGTTCTGAGTTCATATCGTTTGTTCCTACGGTGGCGGAAGGATATGTCCTTGCACCAATAAATAGCCTATTTACCGAACTATCACTTCGAGTTTGGAACGGGAACTGGCCTCCGGATAGGGCCAGAGTTGGAGGTCAAATAACAAGCAAGCATGAGTTGTCATAATATTCACATACATCAAACACAATCTGGAGGAGAATAACTAAATGTGCAAGCTGTGGAACGAATAAGATCCACTAACAAATTGACCAAAGCCACAAGTCGTTTAAAACTAACAAATTGACCGGAACCATTAGTTATAAATATGCTTAATTCCACCCATATGTTCTATTACAAATCGTTAAAATAATTTCAGAGTTTGCAAATGTATTACCAGGCGTATAGTTCTTTAAGTGGTTGATGAGTAAATGAGACTGTAGGTAAGTATAGAGTCAAGATGCCTAATAATCCGAGGTTATGAGGCCATTAAGTTTAAGAACGGATAAAATAAGGAACCATTTGACTACTTATAATTACTTCACCAGAAAAGATATTCACAACAGAGTTACACCAGGAAGTAGAGATGAGTGGAAAATGTAGGTGCTCACGTGGAGATTCATCAAATATTGAAGTTTTGATAGACTTATCAATATGTATTGCAGTACGTTGGAAATGCTCCGTGCAAAAACAAGGCAATTATATTATGGATTAATATATTCGTCAGAATCGACCCGATCATTACACGTTAATAATAATTTAGAAATTTCCTAAAAAAGTATGTGTCTGTACGAAGAAACCCTGCCTTCTAGAACCCTCTCCAGCTACACTCTATTTGAGACCTACTTAGAGTAAACATCAAAGCGACCCAATGGTAGCCCTACGGCAACCCGCTCCAAGTAGATCTCAAATAGAGTGTACAATGCCAATGAGCAGAACAGTTCTGTCCATCACTGACCAAACGATACCTAGCGACCCGTTAATATTATTACATCACTACAAGGTGTGCACTGGTGGGAGGGGCAGTCGAGGTGGTGCAGTGGTTAAGACGTTGGACTTGAAACCAGAGACTCAAAGTGGGTTCGAATCCCACAAGAAGTCTCCAATAATGCCCTTGATATGACTCTGCTAAGGGCGTATAACAACCAAAAAACCAAATCAAGCACACTCAAACAAGCTCAGATGATTAATCTTTATAACTGCTTAAATATATACATTACATAAAGCCCTCTCAACACACATAACTGATGGCATTACAAGATGTTGAAGAGTTATGAGTGCACTGAAAGCTACTGATATCTGGGTGGCCAGACACCTCGGCCTATAAAGCATATTTTAATGAGGGACTGGTCGTGCCGACCGCCTCATTAATCTACAGCTACCCCCATCCATAAAAGTCACCAGGAAACCTCGGAGCTTTTCTAGGAAACCGCACCCACCACACTTCCAACCTTGTCCACCAGCCCTCCCGCTAAAGACTCCAGTCCCACCCCTCCCCTCCTCAATACTGCCCCTAAGTTAGGTTGAAAGAAACCAGACCACACAAGGCCATGCATCGATCGGAGTCGATGGCGATGAAAATAATTTTTTTCATTAATGTGGCCGACGAGACAGGAAGAAATTACAATTTTGTTGGGTGTGAAGTGAAATGAATATTATTAGCTCCACAGAGAGAGAGAGAGAGAGAGAGAGAGAGAGAGAGAGAGAGAGAGAGAGAGTGAAAGGTTCTAGCTGTGGCTCGATGAAACTAATATCAAGAACATAATATGTATGTCATATCGAGTAGTTAATCAATCTACTCGTAGTAGAAAACAAAAACAAATCTTTTTATTCAGTATTCATGGAAGCGGTGTCTTTGTTCTCAAAGTATAGGTCAGGTGATTTAAAATAAGGTTCAAATTCAGAGAAAAAAACTCTTCAAAATGGGAGGGAAACATAAACTTTTTAAAGTTTAATCTTGGAGCCAGCTTATTCCTTTGTCTGCTACTCGGCCTAGGCTCACAGCCTCTCGGATCAGATAAGATGGTATGCCAGTGACTGGACGCCTACTGCACTAATGACTTTCCTGGCCCTGGAGTAGGCATCATAATGGGATTTTGCGGTTGGGAGCGAGAGGCTTTCCCTCAGTTTGGCAAAGGCATTACTATCGGTACAATATATGAAGATATCTAAATTTACAACCTATATTTTTGTATACTTCTCCCTCGTTCGACACAAACTAATGAAGGGATTGACGGAAAATACAACCAATATTTTTGTATACTCCTCCCTTGTTCGACACAAACTAATGATGGGATTGACGGAAAATAAGATGTAACACAACGTTACCGGTAGAGTCATTATAATTGACAAGTAACTTTCCCCAATCGACAAAGCATTCTAAATGTTGAACTGAATTTGATTAATGACTGACGGTGGCTCGCACTGATTGGGTGATGAGGGTCGGCAGATATATAGACAAGAGGGGTTACAAGGGCAAACCGGGGTTAATTCCATCACCCAACATCACCCCATATTCCCTGACCCTGGAGCATTATAACTTCATGGATTTTATTATTCACAGATTGGGATAGGGGCGGGTCCATGGCACTTCCACATTCTTAGATGTACAAAACAGTTAAAAAGTTCGATGTAACCAACATTGGTGTAACCAAATACATTGAACAGTAAAATGTTAAGGGAATTCTAGTGCTGATACATTATAAACACCCAATATGTAAGTAGAATTTTGTTATGTGACAACACGATACTTTTTTGTATTGTCTTGCAGTGGTTGGAAAACCTGCAGATATCACAAAGAGGATCTATTTCCATTAAGGAAATACAAATATATCAATAATAATACCAGTAATGATAGATGCAATGGTAGGAGTCAAAATTCAGAGCTAAGCAGTGGGATAGATTGGCGAATGGACAAATAACATCTAAGAAGTGGCTGGCAAGTGTGTGTGTAAAGTAGAGGGCAGAGGATGGGGAGGGTACACTATAGAACCATAACACAGGATGCTAGAGAAACCACAGCAATTTCAAACTCATTTCGTATGGCAGGAATAGGCTGCGAGGAAATCTAAAATTAGATTTTAGTTGTCTCTGGAATGCTCCGAGGAAAACACTTGTCTGTCTCGAAAAATACACAGAATCGACATTTCCCTCCAACTTTTGACCAAGTTAAATAGTGTTTTCTCTACTAACATCGAGATATCTCCAAGTAAAAGTTTCTTCATTAGTTTAAAATAACACATGTATACATTTCAAGCTAGTTCAGTGCGATGAAAAAATCTGAAGGGTGTTGAATGAGAGAGAGAGAAAGAGAAAGAAAAAGAGAAAGAAAAAGAGAAAGAGAAAGAGAAAGAGAAAGAGAAAGAGAAAGAGAAAGAGAAAGAAAGAGAAAGAGAAAGAGAAAGAGAGAGAGAGAGAGAGAGAGAGAGAGAGAGAGAGAGAGAGAGAGAGAGAGAGAGAGAGACCGACAACGGAGAGACAAGGGAGGGACAGAGGAAGAGAGCGGAAAGAGAGAGAGTGAAAAGATATTTGGGAGAGACAGAATGAGAGAGTAACCTCCCCCATCAGCACTTAATGTTAGCTGATGGCAGGTAATCCATAGATGATGTCTGGCTGACAGGCCTCTCCCGATCAGTCTCCAGCACACACCCGAGGGGTGAAGATACTAGGTGCACCCATACACGCCCTAGGACCTCTTCTCCACAAAGTTTGGTTGCAATCTACTCCAGAACATCTCTAACTACTCTATTATGTATTCAGCGGAGCCAGTACAGGATTGACAACAAAATCACACAGTACCAATATTTGAGGCTGGATGCAAAAGCACCACAGGTTGTCACCTGTGCCTATTTAGTGGCTTTTGACAGGACCACATGAAAGGTGGTGTGCCAGTGGACAACTAGCCACTGGTCAGCAGACATAGTAGCTGGCTTCCGTTCATTGCAAGAGAAGTCGGTTCTAATGCCCTGCAAGCTTATCAGTGATAGCGGCGAGTTATCACTCCCTGCGATATAGATAACCTGTAACCATTGATATGTGCTGCATACAATGAATGAATGAAGGGCGCCGATTCGAAGACACTTCGGATGTCCACTTATTTACTGGCGAGTATTATACACACAGTGCATTAAAAGCAGAGCGTGGATACCAGCGTGAATCTTCCTCTCAAAGAACTTGTTTCTGTGCACTTTTAGGACACTTGGTAAATTACTATAGGCAGGACATCACACATGATAAAGTGAATCTCATGAGAGAAACATGATCATCGTAACTACCTAACACCTGGAGTGGATGTTTCACCGACGAGTGATCCCTCCTGTACGTACACTACATGCACACACGCCTCCAGACAACCATTCTCCACGGTCAGAGACTTCATCGCGGGGATCCCGAGAGCAGCAAGAGGTGCAAAGCTGGTAGGCTACAAGTTACATCTATAATTAATAATAATGACAAACTCCACTACATAATATCTTCTAGTTGATAACGAGCTATCCATTGAAGATTGAGTCTTCTGTGTGTCTAAACCCTTTGTTAGTCAAGTTAGATACAGTTTATCACGGGTGCATTGGCCTATCTCGGCATTGTTAACCTATTGCAAAGTTACAACTGACACACAGTTTAGACTAAGACGGATTTGTCATTTTTATAGAAAAAAAATAATTTTGTGGTACATTCAATATACTATAAAATGAACACGAGTACATATGGGTTTACACGGGGGAAAGGATTATTTACAATTGTCTAGTTTAATATTGTAATATTAGCTCTATATCATGGCAACAATGGCTATGGTCTGACACTTTACCTATTGCCCAATTCATCAGACGCCTGTTTTCACTAAAAGTCAATCAATCATACAATTCAAAGCAGTATTTAAACTATGACTAGTATTTCAAGCGGCTCGCCACTTCACAGACTGGAATCCTATCGATCATCGCCGGTTGACAGTTTTGACAATTGATCGATTAATTCTTTATAGCATCGCAAAGATATTATATGGTGTTTAGCAATAGAAAGCATTGTGCCTGGAGAAAATGCCAGTCTTTCCAGTGGGAGCCCTTATAACGCAAATTTGTTTCTAAAAAATTCCTAACTAGCATCTTTAATCACATGTGAGTAAGGGTTTCCTATAGTTTGTTACATAATCCAACAAGCAAATCTTTGATGACAGATAGATTTTTTTTATATTATCCCCCGTGTTTTAGGTAATGGTATTAGTGACCAGTAATGCAAAAAATGCTGGAATTCTTGGACCCCAGAGGGTCGATGATAAGGGAGAAAATCATACACATCTGATTCAAATCAGGTCCTTGCTAGGTTTTCCGAGAAATTCAATTGTGTTGTTACTATAATGTAGCTCGAAACTGACCGAATATTTTTCAGGATTGGGTAAGACACAAGAAATGATATAAATAAAAATGAATCAAGATAAGATTATAATTAATTTCCATCAATATAACATCTCTTATACATGAATTCATTTCCTCAATATCAACGCAACTCATAACTCAAAAGAGAAGATAATTAGTGATATGGTTGATGGTACTAAATTCTTTGAAGGTTTTTACTTATATCAGGAAATAGCTTACGATTGGGATAGAAGATCACCCAGGGTGAATTTGAAAATTTGCCGCAAAAATAATACAGTGCAGCAGTCAAGTGTTATACTATGTTTCAGTCATTTGAAGCAAGGAATTATATATAATATCAAACTATACAACCAGCATTATTTCTGCATAATACAAAGTTCCTAATATCCATGGACCAGTTGGAATTTCGTGTAATAAACAATACTTTATTAACAATGATCCACCATTCGTCCCAGATGGCAATAGTTATAAAGAAACTGGATATAAAATAGCGATGTATATATAATCTATACCCGATTCTGAGAGCTCAGCTTGATACTCACAATTGACCGAATAAGGTTTATTACATTAATGTCAATTAATTTCGCACGAGGTCAATGATAAAGTCATGATAACGACATGGCGGAAATAGCATATTTCACGCAATCGCAACATAAACATGTGCAGGTAAGCTACACGTGTAACTCTGGTTCTAGAGAAATACTTAATGAATGACTGTGAAAAGCGAGTCTTTTGTTATAAGTACAAAACAAAATGACAAGGCTAGAAAGAAACACATGAGGTTGCAATTCTCTGAACATGATGAGCGCATTGGGTTTTACAGTATAAGATATTAATTTTAGAGCGGGCAAATAACTAATAACAGCTATTTGCTGCAATTTCAGTCAAGGGGTAGGATTTGAACAGGTGGATATGTATACAGACAAAAACGCAAAGCAATAAAGACTGTGTGAGCGAAGCAAAATCGATGCACATGCACATGAATTTAATAAGTATTTCATAAAATCCACCAAAATGATCAAAACAATATCCTTGAAACTATTTGAACAGATGTTTTAATCATGAATACAATTGCAAGACTATCATTGTTGGGGAGATCAACGCGTACACAAGGCATTTAAAATGAGAATGAAACTGTCAGAAAGACAATTTTATGAAACGCTTCATCCAAATGAATGAAGGGGATGAGGGTAGGATTTAAATTTCTCTTTTATCATTAACTATCAAATTGCTTTGTTCTAGAACTATGGTACGTTGCTTTCAAATCTGGGCATAATGTCAACATGAAGTCAGTATATATATCATATTATTATATATACAATTAATGATGGCATTATACCGGAGGAAAGAAATGAATTGCGCAGTACATCTACCTTTTCATTGTCAATTCGTTGATATTCTTATTTTTGTTGGGTAAATGGTATAGGTCTATGTATTATACCTGCTCGTAAGGAAACAATCCAATTACAGAGGCACGAGAGAATAACTATTACATGAAAAAACCCATTTCAGATATAGAACCACGAAGAGGTAAACATATGACGTCAAAAAGGTTAGCCTTTTAACATCAAACATAGAGCTGGAAATATTACCAATTCATTATTTGTTATTTGATAGTATATCTGCAATTTTTTGATAGATTTTCTATTGTTTACCTGGGGTTATTAGCTGGCAACTTCCCAGAAATGTTAAAAATCCCAGTATAGCATAAAGCACGGCATATATCGCCGATTGGCCTAATGTAAGGGAGTGGTCGATCGAGTACATGCCCTGGGGCGATAACTTTTTGAATACTCGTAAGTGACGCCTGCATAAATTCTATGCAATGTGGAAGTAATATTTTAGTAGATGCTTGCTCGCAAGGAACAAATTAGCAAATGATTACTTCAGAACAACGTAAAATTGATTGGGTCGGTGAGTGGCATAGATTAAATTCGTTTCAATTCTTCACAAATAAAAGATATTGAGTAGTGACGATGCCTGATCTTTAAAATGATTTCAATTAATTGGTATAAAATAGATTCCATTACCACGGGGGCCAATAATGCAAATTTACCCCTATAGAATAAGAAAGAAATTGATCAATCGTCATCTGTTAATCAATATATATACTAACATGACAATCAATGAAACAGACAATGAAACAATGTCCAAGACATGATACATAAAAGTTGGGACACAACTTTAGATGAGAGGACATTCGTCACCCCGTCTGGGATGAATGAGCAAGACAGAGATACCGTATATTCTAAAGCTCAAAATACACAGAGACCCGCCCTTATCCTTCCGCATTAAGCCACTTCAACAGCCAATCCCCCATATACTTCCAGAACACCCAAGAACCCATATGTAAGGATACGCACGGCAAGGTTGAAAACAGATGTTCCTTGTCTCTATCGTTGATGTGTCATATCACATAGCATTTATCGGAGTGTGGATCAGGGGATTCCATGGCCTGTGCTATACCAGACTTGGTATTTGAGATGGTCACTGATAATCTGGTCAAAGATAGGGGATTTCAGGGAGTGCATACACAGGAGTCAGATTTATTGTCAGATTCATACGTACATGTTTGATAAAGCAAATATTTTTGTAAGAACACATTGTTTACTAGGGGCACTGTTGTTGTATTGTGCCAGTAAATTGTGGTAAGCAAGTATTCAAAATAATTATATAACTCAATGGCAAATGGGGCACAATAGATTTGATATATATATTCGGTATTCGGGGGGAATTCCCTGCTTTCGCATCGAAAAAAAGTTAAGAATTAAAAACACAAAGATTCAGCTATTGGAAACAAATGTCAGCTGTATTAGGCATAAACTACGTAAATTACTCATCTGCAGATACACTGCTTTGTGAAATATTTATTTCACAATAACACTAACAGCAATGGTAACGCTCGATCGCGAAATTTGATATTTCTTAGGTTATCAGAGAGATGGAATGCTTTTAGACCTTGTAACAAGATTGGGACACAAACTTTTAAGGGCATCAGCCGCCTACGACCACGACCACAAACTGTCCCTAAACACACAGAGGAAAACTTTTGAAGAATTCTAAATTATCGCCAACAGTTTAAATAGAAATGATGGAGGACAGATTGAGGCAAGAAGCCTTTATATCTGCGTGTGGTTCTTCCTATGGCAATGGGTCTGAAAAAGTAAGTTGGCGGGAATATTGCTCTGTAAAGCGGGATACCCTCATAATGTGGGGGCCGAAACAAACAAAACCCGAGAACATGTTCACCCATCAATCCAATACCTACAACCCTCTAGGATATTGAAGGAGCATGAAGGGTGGTCGGTGGGTAAAGATGAAATGGAGAGGGCTGAGGGGCGGGGCTCTTGAGTGAGGCAAATTTTAGACAGCTTATAAAGTGAGGATATAAGAGGTCATTTCAGGACTAGTTTAAGTACATTAAGTTGTCAATATTTATGTTGCTGAAGCAAGATACTTCAAAGCCATTAGCAAACTGATAAAGTGGATGCTTGATTCCAAGCCGGCTTCTTTCATTGAGTATCATCTCAGAGTGAAAGAGACTCATTGAGTATCATCTCAGAGTGAAAGAGACTGAGGTATCATTGAGTAGAGCGCTTATACATGAAGCTAATTGTCTATTAATGTTATATGAGAGATCATAAAATTGTTTTGGGAGGTTTAATGAAATTGTTTATTTTAAACAACAGGCGAGGTCCTGGTTGGATCAGAATAAACTACAGAGTCATCTTATAAAGGGAGTATTGTCAAATATACATTATATGTGGTTTCCAAAGAGAGTAAAGAGAGATTAACCGATATTCTGAGGAAAAGGGAGAGATGCGACATGATCCATGCTAAGTTCACTACACACTTTTTCTCTTCTTTAGCATAGCGACAGCTCTGGTACACAGTTACTTGAGCTTTGGGAGATGAGGTCAAAACAATTCGACAGATAGATATTTTACGTTGTCCTGATGAGAAAAAGAACTTGTGGCCAGACTCAATCAAACCCAACAAAAAAAAAAAATATTATATATATACATGTATACACACGATACTTATAGCCCTTCCCCCTCCCATTAATACCCTTTCCCCGAGTACCAGGTAGAAGTACAAATTAAGCTAAATTAATCTCACTCACTAGCAGCACACCAAGGTTTAGCATTTTTCGGCATATTTTCAGAAGAAAGATATAGACATAGAAAGAGTCATTACGTAACATATTCATGACAATCAGAAAACATGGAAGACTAACCGGATAACAAAATCAATTAAAGAAAAGAACAAAGGGAGAGAATATGAGCATACATTTAAGGCAGGAAAGAAAAGCTGAATATAGATTTGAGAGGGAGGAGGTGCGGATAGGGAGTCAACATAGCATGGACGGAACGGGTTGAGAGTACTCGACATGGGTGCGAGCGACAAAGCTGATGAGATGATGAGAATACCAGGAGCATGTGGACAAAGAGCGAACACAGTTCCACAAAGACGAGATTTTCCTACAATCACGCGAGATCTGTCACGTGATGAAGGTTTGTTTGCAGACAGGTGAAGGGTGGAGTGAGGAAATTGTTTTTCTGTATGAAGGGATATATGCCTGCATAGTCTAGATGAAACCCCTACCTCCATATGTGTTTAATCGGATTCATAGTTTGCTCGCCTGGATTAGGTACTTTTTTTTGTTGATATTTTTTGTTATGTAACATCGTTCCCAAATGTGTTTTTCATCAATGGAATTACAATTCATAGCTACATAATAAATTCAATCATAAAATAACTTAAATTATTAATCGCATTTCATTGCCAAGAGGCTATTGGTGTATTGTAGTCTCAGTTCGTTAAAAAGTCTACCCGTGAATTTTGTATTTGTTTTAACAAAACCAACATATTGAGGAATATAATACTCTCAAAATACTCTAAACAAAACGTCATAAACACTATAATAAGGGCTGATAGGAAATTGACCTGTAACGGTAATGTAACTATAAAATCATCGCCTCGAGGGCCCATCGATCCTTTATCAAATGGATTCTCTATGGACATCTCCTTCCCCATTTCTGCAAATGGTTCCCACCATAAAAGTGTACGAAATGATGTCCAAGGCACATGTAGAAGAAAGGGAGCTAATCCCACTGTACGATAATCCACCTGAAAATAAGTGATATATTACAGGGGAGACGATCACCTCCAATCCTTATCTGCAGTGAAGGGAATTAATAGCAGCGATCCCTTCACATGTAACCGTCGTAGCTATCCCCTTATGCAATTATCTACTCAAATTCTATAACCATTGTCCAAGTGGGTAATCACTCATTCGTTGCACACAGCTTTCAACTATTTCCCGACAACTGATTTCTGATACCGATGAACATTAACTTAAATCGAACCCTAATCGCATCACGATTCCGCATTCAAGCATATTGTATTATTATACTGTAAATTGATAACTTGACAGCTCGTGAAAACAACCTGTCGATGTGATGATTCAGGCATGGGACGATTCTCGAAAATGCTTTTCCCACCAACTTCATTTGTTTAGGATTTGATTGAGAGGTAATTTAAGGGCGGGTACATATCTGTGTGAGCGGGTAAATCCTTGAATTCAGCGGCCAAATTAGCCGGAAGAAAAAAGACAATTTCGCACACTGAAATGACTACATGAATGACGAATGAAGTAGTAAAGCATTTAGGGACAAGGGAGAGCTGTGTGCAGAAGAATCACAGAAATTGATACTGAAAGTGAAATGTGAAGAGGAAAAGGTCAGAAGCAAATGCCACGTGTGTATATTGCCATTAGCAGACCTCTCTCTCTGCCTCAAATATGAAAGAACCTATATATGGTCTGATGCGAGCCATTACTATTATCCTAATCAGGGGGAATTCACGTCCCCAGTCTCAAAATGAAAGCCTGAAACAAGGTAGTTTGCCCTGGAACAGTCAGTTACAAACTAATCAATGTTTTACTGACAAAACGAAAGTGGTCAACTTTTTATCGGGTATTATTATTTTGTCCGAAGCCGGATCTTTCTTTCTGTTTGGCATTACTGCTCCGTATCAGGATGTACAAGGATCCTATATTGTGAGATTTAAATGATAGCATACTGGGTATATTTTAGTAGCCTTGTGTTACTAATTAGGTTTAACTTTATCGGGGAATATTTCTGACAGTATTGGGGAAAGTTGTATTGCGAATAATTTCATTCATATAAAGATTATAGATTTGCTTATATAAAGCAATAATTCTTTCAATTCATTTCAACCTAAAAGAAAGAAATGTTAATGCCCTATATGATGTAAGACCAAATAGACTCACGACCTTTTGATTAATATCATCACATACAAATAGAAGATATTTCGATGTTTTAATTTCTCATCCTTGACTTTATGTAAAGATCCGATATTGGAGAACAACAACAACAAAATATTATCACATACATGTACATTAAAAGTATGCACGGGTCATGTAAATGTGTAATATCACCATAGAGTGAGGTGCAATCCCGCGGATTAAGATTAAACAGGAATCTAATCTATTGCACGTGATAACAGAACCAAAACACAAAAGGGGAAACAATGACCCCTACTTATGAGTTAACTTTCTATCAGCTATGATCATGGTTATGCAGTCTAGGTTCTCATCCTCTCATATCAGATAAGAATGGTATGTCAGTGATTAGATGCCTACTGCGCTAATGGCTTTCCCGGCCCTGGAGTAGGTGTCCTAATGGGATTCTAATGTCATTTTGGGGTAAGGAGCAACAGACTTTCCCTCAGTTTGGAGGGTCACACTAAGCTCTGAGCTTAGACTGTAGGGAAAAAAAGTCATTTAGCTTAGTTCTTTACACTGTCAGTTTGCACACAAGGTCATAAAAGTACGTATTTAATAAAGAGCTCTTCAGAAAGAATACATTTTGAATTTTCACACTGGTCCTCATCCATTAAACCTATATATATATAATTGGCGAGACTAACGCTAAAACCTGGGTTTATTCACTTTTCATACAAACAAGTATACAGAGTGGCGTACTCCTGTCATAAGAAACAATGGAGCGCATAAATTGATCATCTCCTCTATAAGCGTCATGAGATGAATGTGGTCTAATGATGGATGGCACACCTATATATACACTTGCATCGACAAGTACAACTGTAGTTTTATTTATAGAGCTACTGTACATTGGAAGGACTTAATGGATATCAATACCTGTAGGTTACCCCATATATTGTGGTCTTCTTTCCGGGCTCTGGTAAAATCATTTCATGGCCTGAATTAGTGATGTTCTCAGGCATACTATGAAAGGCAACTTTAGTGTTACACAATGGCCCTGATAGGTATATCTCTTTGGCGCGAGTAATGCACAAGAACAGAACGCACAAGTTGAGTATCTATGAAAGGGTGGTGATTATTTTACGCGAGATAATAGTAATGGCAATTATGTTAGGTATCAAAGGAGTCAAACTCAAATTTAACCCAATCTGTATCATTCTGTTTACTCAAATTCTATAACCAGTGGGTAATCATGCATTCGTTGTACCTTAGTATATTACTACTAAGGTTGTACCTAGCTTTTCAGATCACGGGTATGAGGAGATACTACTGTAGGTCAAGAAATATCTGACAATTGATTGCTGATACAATGTATTGGCCTTTAATTAAATAACAAAAATAAAAATGGCGAGAAATGCAATAGTGGATGTAATAGGAACGGTCACCATTTTCCTCGTAAAGAGTCCAGAGGCTTCAATCAATCATTGATTTTTCATTTCTTACTGGGCAAGGCATGGTCATTGACGTTTCACTTTCAGGAAGGGAGATACCGCTGTCCTTGCGAAAAAGCATGCGAATTTATTGGTTTGTTTACCATTAAAGGGATTTCCATTCACTGGATTACATTCTTTGGCGTCCACGCTTTCCAGATTATATATACGGTATATGAAATTTATTTGTTTAAAGATTAGTAAGAACTTTGATGTACATAGATAAGTCGAAGAGAAATTAACCATTTAAAAGATGAAAATCGCCAAGTCTGGTGTTCATGATAAGACCAGAACAGGTCATTAAAAAGGTAGTTTTCATCTTGTGTGAAGTAGACTGTCTAACATAGAACTAACAATAGATCCATCTCTAGGCAGGTAAGGGTTTGAACTGAAAAAGCTCATAGTAATTACATGTATCAAAGTAAATTATCTTCTATAAATGCATTGATAAATGTAATCAGCTTGAAATCATGCGCGGTTCCACATAGATATGGAAGTAAACATTCGAGGGGTATTTTATGAATATGATAGGCCTAGTATCTATCATGTCGAACTGTTTAACATATGAGGTTAACAAGGACGTCCGCATGGGGTGCTGATAAAACCACATAACTACCATAACTTTTGCGATATGGAATTAAACACCAACCATTTCTAGTGATGTATGTCAAACCAGTTAAGATATTTAATCCGTCAGTCACATAGCCTCAACTGGCATCTGCTCTTCATTTAAAAAGAGGAACTTGGGAAGTTCAATCAGGAACGCACACGATAAAATGTGCCCAGGGATAAAGCACTGGTTGTCTATTAAAATGCCTGATGAGGAATACTTGCCCACCATGCCCTGAGTTAGGTGTAGGTAGACTGACAGAGAAACAGGAACTATTGTTAAAAACACGCTCAAGGTCTTTAAAATTCTTTATATTTGTTTTCCTCACAAGGGAGGCGCAAAACGGCAAACATACACAAGAAAAAGTGGAATCCCTGAATTCTAAGCTAAGTGCATGTATATACGCTATTTTTGGCACAATGTAGAACACAGGATGAAAAGCAAGGACATAAAAACATGGCCATCAAGTGCTTACAAACATGGACATTTTAGTACTTGATTCATAGGTGTCTGTTAAAAATATCCATATGAATAATTAATGTTCAAGCGCATAAACTTAAGCCCTTTCATACAGGTAAACTTTACCGGGCCCCTATATGAGTATTAATATTGATTCCAGTTTCCTTAAATCATACCTCCACCCAATATAACTTCGGAACCATCTCATTCGTGGGCATTGCTTGAATGTATAACTAATGACGTGAAGCATGTGCCAGCATTTACCTGGAATTCATCACGCTAGCATTTATGTTTAGTGAGCCCGCCTCCGGCTACATCTGTGAATATAAATAGGATAAGTATATATCCTTTTTGTATCATCGTCGTGAGTAACATATATGTGCATAGCCATCAGCTTAATTCGCATTATTCTTAGATCATCTTTGGAATAGGGAACTTACCTGGAGCGTTTGGCATTTATTCTTAATCGAATATTTTCCCCTTGTTTGGGGGTGGGTTGGAGGGGGGGGGGGGGGGGCGGTGGCGATTGACTGCGATGGACTAAGATAACCCCTGAATGATGTCTTTCTTTTATTCATTTACAGACAGAATCCAACGATAAATATATATATTATACACTTTGTATAAACGACTAAAGCACTTTAAATAATGGGAGGATAGAAAGAACCACGTTAGAAAAATAGTGTCATATTGAAGACGATATCATTTATCCTCATATCACTCTGCAGTTTATATTACATAACACACATTCGCCAATAGGCAGATCTGTTATTTGGGACAATAATGCTAACATCTTGGAGAACTCAATGTGTGATTATGGATTTTCCAGCTTAGTATAATTCTCACAACCTATAGCCTCCAATCCTGACACCACCCGATCGTTTGCACAAAACCAAGTTGTAAGTGTTTCCGTGACCACAAGAAAATAAACACCATTGGTCACCAACTCTACTTCCGAGATAGGCGTTAGGTGGGGCCATTGACTGGACATTACTCAGTGGGCGGGATGAAGATGACCACTGACGTTATTACCTATTCTCAAGACAAACGTACCTGTAGCACGCTTCCATACGCCCTTTCTCGGAAGTTCCAAAATGCCATATGGTGTGCTGATGCAAAGTTAACGGAATGTTTTTTTCCCGGTTTATATATAATATTATATATATATGTATATCCTTACATATATGTTTTTGGATTTTTTTAGAGACTTACCATGGAAGTTGAATTAAAATTTAGATTTTTATGAGCAACTCAGAGGGTTGCGGGAGTAAATATATTTCAGTGGTATTCCAAAGTATAAATTCATTATGTGGGCAATAGTATATATTATTTTATATTATTAATTGATGATGATTAAAAGCAGTTTTAGAAGAGAAGGGTGTTTTTTTAAAATAGAGGTGATAATATAAAAGGAACACACTGGATCTGGTTGATACACTCAGGACAATGCCGAAGGAGTAATCGCAACATTATTAGCGAGTATAAAGGTATTCTGGACATAAAGGCGTGTGGAGGATATATCATTTAGATTTTTCACAATTTATTGATGATGATCAAACGCAGTTTTAGGAGAGAAAGTTATGTTTTATAGAGTTAATAATCTAAAGGAAACAAACTGGATCTGGTTGATGATAGACTCAGGGCAATACTATCACTAATCCCCAAAAATGCATTTTAGAAAAAATGCCAGATATTTACTACTCCATATATTGCAAGAACACCTCAGAAAACATACATATGGCATGGAAAAAAAAGTAATCCAATCTGTTAACAACTACTTCATTTCTTTAACCCACAATTATAGGATGGGCGGCGCTACCTACAAGTAATAAGTCATTGAGCGAAAATGCTACCAGCCTGCTGGCTTTGCCCCGCCCACACCCTTATATATACATGCTGCTTATCCCTTCCCCCTACCAGTAACTCTTCATGTATCACACTGTCATGTTTCTCATGCTCCTCTCATGTCTGTACACACCATGCAGGTAGAGATAACGGTGCGCACGGAGAGTGCCAGCAGAAATACCAGCGTAAAGGAACATCTGTGATGTACAATTGTGGACTGGTAGCATTGGAGAGAGAAAAGATACAGAGGCGCCTGTATAATAGAAGTAGACTGTGGCACTGGGTACAATGCAGATAAACAGGTAGGTGAAATAGATAGATATGTTAGATACGAAATTTAGACGCGTTTACTTAACAGGGGATATGGGTTTTAGATAATTGGATCTCCTATATAGCTATAAGGGTCAGATTTTCAGAAAATGTGCAATTCACCTTCACCAGTCCTCTCAAATAGCCCACATTTAAGACAAAAGTGAGCTTCAAAATGCAGTTTAACATAACAGAACTGATACTTTAAATCAATGCGATACCAAATATCCTCAGATATACCCAGTATTCTTCATTTCTAAGACTAATTTAGGAGAATGTCCTAAATGTGTAGAGCTGCCAATTGTACATTTTCTGAAAATCTGACCCATATACGTGTCCTATTGGTGGTATTCATCAGACAATTCCGTCATCCCCTTTCAAACTTATTAGTTAATATATGGGTCAGATTTGCAGAAAATGTACAATTGGCAGCTGTACACATTTAGTAAATTCTGCTAAATTTGGCTGAAAAACGAAGAATACTGGGTATATGTCTGAGTATATTTTGTATCACATTGATTTAAAGTATCTGTTTTGTTATGTTAAACTGCATTTTGAAGCTTAATGGGGGTTATTTGAGTGGATTATTGAAGGCGAATTGTACATATTCAGAGAATCTGACCCATATATCGCCATCCAGCAGAATGGACACATTGATAATTAATTATCAACACAAATCATCCGTAAACATTGATTTTTTTAACGGTAAAATTAAGGAAATAATGCAAGAATAAATCATCGATATAGTTTACTTTAAGGCGGGATGGAGTTCATAGGCTAACGGGTCTGGAAAACCATTTAATTGTTATTAGCAAAACACTGGTATAGATAAATATTAATATTGCCGTATTGCCATATTTACACATCGACAGTGTGCTCCATTAGGGAAACGACATATCAAATACAATTATAGCATCGGGACAGCTAAGTAAATAAATCGTTAGAAAAACTAATATATCAAAGGCCACGTCCACTGAAATTGCCATGTACGATATGTCTCAATACGAGACGGTATTTTGAGCATCCTTTAATATTTCATGACGATGAAGATTCATGTGGCCCTAATGATGGGGATAGATTAATCTAGCATATATCGCAGGAATGGAGAGTATGTGGGCCCAATTAAGGGTCAAGAGGCCACTAAATCACACAGAGTTTCAAGTACGCCATCTAGTGCACTTATGGCGGCATTATCACAATGCTAATAATTGTCTCGAGTGGAGATTATCCCTAGCTATTACTTCAAAAGACACGCAAAGCATAGAATACGAATACTTCAAGCAGGAACTTGGACAGAAGCGGTCCCCTTAATGCTTAGCTCACAACTTGGAGTTAATCTATCTATATTCATCTAAAGTCTGATATATATCATCAATGATATAGCCTCAAAACTTAATATTCTATGGGTTTTATACATAGAGAGAATGGAACTCGCCGGCAATAATCGAAATTTTATTGGACGAGATTCGTCCGCATAAGCACGATGCCTATTCTTTATTTATTATATGGGCATAAAACTTGATGTGTAATCACAAATATATCATGTGTAAATCTGAAAAAAGTAGCCGACTTGGTGACGAAGTAGTTCATATAGTATGTGTACTATATGAATATTTTTATAGCACCCCACTTATTGCACCTCTCATATGGAATGCGCATATAATAAAGACAAGAAAACCATGGATTTATTTTTTTAAATAAAACATTAAATCATTTAAATGTTTTAATCATTCTAAATAGGCATTACTAAAGTGAACTAGGCATTACTAAACTGTAAACATGTGCACACAAACAGGATAAAAGTAATATGCTTATTAATTGGGGACGGTTGGAAATAATTACCTAATCTCTGCAATGAACGATCCTTTTCCTTGAAATATGTTTGATGTAATGGCGAGAAATATATAACATCTACCTTACATACTGAATACAATGGATTCGAAAGTGACATGGGTGGTCATTTTCCAATCTTTGCCATATATATATAACCAAACACGTAAGTATAACTATTTCAAAAGAAAACCTATGAATACCAACACATATTAACAAAATAAATGCAATCGCATAATCAAGCTGGCATATTCTATAGATCAACTTAAATTTTGATACTGATGATACGGAAGAACAACAGATTCCCAAGATCAGTTTAAAAAAAAGAAGTGCAATAGAATAAAATTATGTGCAGTAGCACTGTACCGTACTGAGTTTCCCCCAATCATTTATGCCATGACACATACAAGCTGATTGCAAAACACTTGACATTTAAATCCAAGTTACTCTTCTGAGAAAACATCGGGTTACACTCATGTCAGTAGAGGGTACATTTGGGATCTTCATATTATAAAAATCTGGGTTTCATAATGCAAAGAAAAGACCTATTCACTTATGATCATAAGCGACAGGGCAGACAAGAATTAAAACAATAAACACGTTCAAAGTTTTGATCAGTTCTTAAAAGGAAATTGGTCCTTGCTTGGGGGATAGCGAAAGTGACAAATTAGTAACATGTGGGATTGCATTCAACTTTGAAAGAGCTGTTATTGTATTCACTCTTTTTATTGCTTTCAGATGGGACTTTAAAACAATCATTTGAGGGACAAGAGAAGACCTCTGAGAAAAGGCCACGCCCCTCTTCGGATAGCGAGACAGGGTCGCCCTCTACCGAGCACTTCAATTAACTGGGGGGCCTGACAGTGTTGCCATAGTAACCGGTGGTTGATCCGGGCCTGTCAATCAACCGACGTCACAGAGCATCTGTCGTCACTCCCCTTGCATATAGTAAACTCAGCGACCACGTGCCGCGTTTTGTGGAAAGGCTGGGAGAAAAATGGTCACAGAGAAAATGCCTCAGTAGAATTTGCCAATTGTGAAAGAAAACACTACAAGAAAAAATCTGGTATATGACGAAGGATTGTGGTTTGATTGAAAGAGATGGATTCAAGGGTTAGGGAAAATGACACTAGACGTTGGTTGTAAATGTGGTAGAGACCGAGCAGTTATCGATGCAATACTCAAGAGGAATAAGCACACGTGAGGAATCGACTCCATATGACTAAACAAGTGTCGCACACCTAAAGGTAAGAGAACTTCGATCACAACCCAGATAGTTATGTGTAATCAATGGAATAGAAATAATCCCATTCATGTTGGTATTATCAGCATGTACAACATGATTTAATATATTTCCCATATAATATATTTAGTTCAAGTGCTCATGAACTAACTCTTTAAGACCTTTTAAATGAGCACCATGCAGTGATGACGATATATATCAGAACTGGTAAAATGCGTCATATTCTTCGAAATTACTATTCATGATGAAATGAAATAAATTTTACTGGCTAACTACTTATGATTCATAATACGCAATCGCAACCAATTACGTCAGGTATTGAATTGAATTATCACCAATCAAAGTATAAGTGGAACCTTTGTCTAAAGTAAGTCAACGAGGCAACGTATGAGAAACGTCGTTGAACGACAAAATACGTATTTTTCTAACTATTGTACTTGTAAATTAATGACTTGGCCTTAAATGGAATAAAAAAAAAACAACGAAAATAGTACATAGAGATTCCAACTATGGGGTGGGTGTAAAGGAAAAGTGAGAACAGTTAAGTCAAGACATGGAACGTAAACTCAAAGGCGCATGTCCAAGTGGAATCCATCAGTCTTCGCTGATTAAGGTTTTCATTGACAATGATGTTCATCCATTACCAAGATATTTTCAATTCAGCATAATCAAGGCAACATTTCAGTAGATATTTCAATATTATGCTTTCCAGAATTAAAATAAATTACTTTCATAACTTTTCACTTTCTTTTCAGATTTCGAAAGCTGAGACGATTGCCGAAGCATCAAATCCTCTCTGCTTGTTATATCAAACAACCTCCAACCCAATACTCCCCCAACTGACCCCATTCCTTCAATGGTCCGCCCCCATGGTACAAAACTCGACGTTTGGGGGCGCCAGCAGCTGTCCGACTTCCGCCGGTGACTGGCATCTTCCGCTCCGCTACACACAGAACTAACTTCGCTGCTGAGATCTGAAAAGCTGGGAGCTTGAGACAGGCGCTAGGGCCTTGGGACTTTGATACATAAAAATCACACATTCACATGGTAGATTGGCCACGCGACAGACAAGGAAAGCCCTCCGCGATCTGCTGTGATCAAACCCGAGATCTCTGATCCCTGATACTGCCACATGATAGCTGGTAGGGACCCGGTATGTAAATATAATAGAAAGGCAATTGTTTACAGAGAAAGCAATGTCCATCGTTGGGAAAATTTCTTGAATGAAAAACACCATTCACACAAGTGCCAAGGCCATCCGAGGTATCATCACCAATGGTAAACGTGGACAACAAGGCGTGCCTTATCCCAACAAACAAGCAAATCAGAAATAGTGATTAGAAGAAGTTCGAATACAATATGCTGGCACATATAGTACTCGATAATTCGGAAGAGTATTAGCACAACCGATTTATTATTTGATCTGAATAGATAGGCATTTCATATAATTGATTGTCCTATTTAATAGACGCGCAATGCCCATCAATTCGGCGTCGATCTCATGTTAGGACTACAGTTCATTTCCTCGATGAGTCTGATCACAATGACATCACAAATCATGTGTATGATCCGCGGGCGCCTCTGTCAGATCCTAACCGTCATCTTGGTGCTTACCATGGTGACGCATTTGGGTTTCATAGCTCTGTTAATTGACCAACAGATGGCAGCCAATGGCTTGCTTCAACAGAGAATCTCTGCCTCGGAGGAAGGCAGAAGAGCAAAGGTCCTATACAGAAGAAGTGTTTCCCTTGAGAAATGGGGAAACAGGACACTATTTCCCACGGCAAATCCTACTGATGCATTGAGACAAACACTTACAGAAGATCATCCCAAACAGGGAATTCTTCTTAAAAGTAATAAAAGTGAACAGATCAAACATTCTCATTTTGACTGGCTTATGTACAAAACTTTGCATGAAGCGAAGAAAAACCTTACAAATGAAAGGCATTCCAAAAATATAGGCATTTTGCCGACAAAAAAATTAAAACAAATTTCAGACAAAACTACTTTTGAAAGAGAGCAAAAGAATCCAAATATGTTGACATATTCTATCAAGAATGGTAACAATATCGGCAACGCAGGGAATACTAGACTTCAACAGACGGCACAGGTACATATAGGAAGGACCAAAGTACGTTCAAAAACCAAAGTGATAAGACACAAAAAGCCCCCTCCTTCTTTAGTTTCTCCAACGACGAGAACGCCTGAAAGCTCTCGTAACATGAGGATGATACAACAGTTAAATGGTGAGCCCCCTTCGCCACAAGCATTAGATAAATCAAGGGCAAAGGTCAATATATCAGGAAGAAATATTTTAATACAAAATCAGCATTATGTGATCTCAGGCAATGGTCATCAACAGCCTTCGCTACACATTTCGAACACAGAGAGGAAAAGTAGAATTCACATGAAATACCTCGCATCTCAGAAGGGTTTGTCAAACAACATCAAGACACAACACCTCTCTAAAGCACACAAAGTGTCAATGTCAGACGGAGCAAGTGGCAATAAGCGAGGCGTTGGGACTCCACCCCTCGGACAAAATATTATGAACGTACAGGCCAGGAACCCGCCTCTGAGCCAGCACCCATCCAACAAGCGACCTTTAAGTGACGGGGAGAAAGAGAAAACTGCATCAAAGTCAGTGAACAAGGACGAGAAAAACGGTATTAGAAAGAAGCAGGGATCTGGATCCACTCAGGGGAAAAACGCCAAGGTAAAAAATGACCCAAACACCAAAGGTGGTCAGGGTGGGGCGCCTGAGGACATACACCACCTTAAAACTGCTGACAAGAGGTTGTCAGGTGTCAATCAACAAGGGGCCAAATCTCCCAAAATGGCTCCAAAAGTAGGAGATGAAAGGGGTGGGTATAATCTTAAAAAATATGACAATAAGCAGAGGGCCGGGTCAGAAGAGGCAGCGCGCAAAAGTGCCTATATCATGGAATACAATATAAGTGAGGACAAAGCTGTGTGGGAAGCTGATGATGATATGTTAGATGCGCAATTAATTCTACATAAAACAACTAAGAAGCCCTCTAAAAAGGTCCCAGCCGCTAAACCGACCCAGAACCCAAAGGTTAATAACTCAAAGGCCACCACAAGGGCCCCTAAGACAGCTAAAGTCCAGGCTAAAACGTCCTGACGAGAATGGAGGATTCATAAGTGTATTTTACTACAGTATATTTTTGTACCAATGACTAAGTTTTTTTTGCGATGGAAAAACTAGTTGTGATGAGTTCTGAGGCATAGAGCCATATGATCTGGAAAGCACTACTTTTATACTGCGATAAAAGGTGATCAATGTTTACTGTTGGATAGTATCTATGCCGATATTGTACCAATGGTGGGTTTATTGTAAATAATTATTGCGAAATCCCTACATTGTAGGAAGATGATTTTTCATCTGGAAATATGTTCAAACATTTCAAAAGTTGTAAATAGAGGGTATCAATAATATCTCACGAAATTGATATCAGTCTATAGATGAAACACTCCCTCCTGAGAGTGCAATAGTAGCAGAAAGCATGCCAAAAAGGTTCTATTTAAACATGCTGGTATGACAGTCGTTTTTAACAGATCTATGCAGTGAACTAATAGGAGAGCGCTGTAAAAGTGTTCTGTGTTTATTTCCAGTATGTTTTATAGGCATATACAAAGAACTCGTACCTGGGACCATTCACGTTTATTTTATGCTACATTATATATATTTCCAAGGAAAGGGGAGATAAAAAATATCATACAAAATAACAAGAGATCTCATAGATATGCTATTGTTTTTGGAGAAAGCGAGAGACAGAAAAAAACCCACGTCCACAAAACTACTCTATAAATGTCCCGGCCCAATACTTCAAGAGCCTACATTCGTTTCATTGTATGGGTGTTCCCTTGTTTAAGCAACGGTTGTAGATGCAACGAGGGTGGAACATAGACCAAGTACCCTACATGTAGCTTGGATGGTATCTTAGAAAAATGGCCAAAGAATTGACTTTCTCCTCGCATTTAGTAACAAAAGGACACTCCATGTATTAACTATTTATTCCTGTATAAGTTCGCATTTATTTAGTTATATTCTGTTATTCTTATTTAATATTCTACGACTGAGAGGGAGTGTTCAGATAGAAAATCTGTATAGCCACTGATCAAAGTGTTAAACCAGTTGGTATCTGCATTCCATTTACAAGTAATACCGGGAATAACTCATGAATACTTCCTATTGTATTTATAATATGAAAGGATACACAAATAATATGAAGCCTTTCCATGTAGCCTCTAATAATGTTGCTATATGACGAAAACGAATGCTTTAATGTATCTGATTCTTTATAAGCAATATGCATCTACACCAAGCCTCTAAATGTATAACAAGCGATTTTGGATGAAGGTATCTAAAGGTCTTAATGTTGATAAGAATTGAGGCTTGGATTAGTAAAGATGCCATAGTTTTTATTTGTTCTGTTTACATTGCGTTTTCGAGCAAATCTGTTGACGCAAGGCTACTATTTGAAGTAGATGAAAATACCATTCCATATGCTGTTCAGTATTGCAAGGAAAGAAACATCACTCAAAGTTCAAATGGAAATGCAACAAAAAACAAATGAGAATTTTACAAGCTTGTCTAAGCAGCATGTAGAAATACATAAGGAATTGCCGTACACATTCAAGTTATACTCTTATAAAATGAATGCACCGTACATATGAGTACATACATGGACGTAGATTATAATGAAGGAATGGATATTAATTAATTGAATTAAGTAATAATTATATGGTGAATTTAATACTGTAAAGTTGGATGATTTCATTTTATTGACATCATAAGACAATGTTTAATGATAATGCCATGTAAATGAATCCTGAGAATACTCCTCGTTATTTATACTTTCATTTTTCTTTGGGATCAATATCGTTCTGCTATTCCGTCAGTATTCTTTACGACACTTTCCCATTAATAAAGAACAATTTTAAATATAATGCTTGTCTTTTTCCTCGGACATCTTTGTTTGTTAAAATTATGAACGGAACACGGACGCGTATATACGCCAAAATATTATGTTACCATTATTTTGAAATGAGAAAGAAATTAAAGTAAATGCGTGGGGGGAAACTTGGGTTAAATTTACAGTACCATTGCCCTTCTCCCTGTAAATTCTTTAGAAAATTTGAGGCTATATATGATTGTTCACATTGACAATTATATGCTTCAAATGAGATAGGGTTAAAAGTAGCCTCATAGGGTCAAGGACTCTGAAACCCTGGGCGGAAAATGTTAAACAGATTAGTTTCTAGGAATGTAATAATATCTTAACGATCAAGTGAAACGTGCGGTAGGGAAAAGCCATCAGAGCGAAAGTACTACTAAAACAGAAACCTGCACCCAAGCATGAGGGACATGCTGCACATCCACATGTTTCCCATGTATTGATTAACATGCATGGCTGCAACATGTGCACGTGCATGTGCTCGTCAACTGAAAGGTCATGGCCGCGATGCCTTATTCCTGTCAACCAAAAGGCCAGAGTGGGAGTAGGCAGTGATATCAGCTATATCACTTAATTTGTGTGCTGGAAGAAGGATCGCAGACAAAGTGAAACACAAAAGAACATCTTGGCTCCGTCTATAGTATGCAAATCTCCCCTACAAGTAGAAGGGCAAATGTTAAAGAATAGTGCAGAAGTGGGTATATTATGTTCTTTCACTCTGTCATCATAGATGGTCAACCCCCAGCATCTAGATTTACCGAGGGTATTCAAGGTGAAGGGCCATCACCCATAGCGCCCTTTTATCTGTTTATATTAAGAAGCTGTGATATGCCGACAGTGTATTGAACATGTCCCTTATAATAAAGGCTTGACATATTCATCTCTATAAAATGCCGGATATGCTTCAGCCAATTACCCACATCGTCATGGACACGATCATGCGATGATTTAATATAGGAGTTGTCCACGTGAGCGTCTCTTTGTCAAGACAACATCCAAATTTACTCCGCTATAATGAAAACCGCCCAAAAGTGCACTAACGTCAAAGACTTTGCTAACATTGAATACGTTACATGTACTTACTAAGGACCTGTATAATAGACGCAGCGGCTGTAACATTGACATTTCCATTGAAAATACTCTAATGAAGACATGGCCAAAATCGGGGGTACGGCTTTTATGGGAGGGTTTTGGGCGGATGCCGATCGTTTTGTGGAACAAAATGGCAATTGGGTCACCGTCATGAAAATGTCTAATACCACCAAACGCTTAAAACAATATGTGCGCGAATTTTTTAAGGCAGCAGTGGGGGATCCAAGAGCACATTAAATTTAATGACTTATTTTTAGTGACTTTTTAGAGACTAACTAAAGGGATTACAATGGTTTTTAATGTTTTTCATAATATATTTGTAAATGATTGTCCCAGAGCTTCCAAACCTATAGACTTTGTAGGGCAAATTGGCAATTCCTCCCGACCTCCCAACATCAAAATCTACCCCAAATGGTAAAATCACATGTTTTTAATGTCACATCAGATTACCAGATCAATGGGAATATGTCTGTACTTAAAAATTCCTGCAGAAGTAAAGCATCCAGTAGACCTAGTCTGCTCAGACCTATATCATGTTGACATTACCATTTAGTGTGTCTATTCTAGGCTCTCTGATCTGGGTTGTTCATTTGATATACATAATGTAAAACAAATATGAGAGGTGGGAATTAATGCCACCGCAAACATGCATGCCATAGAAACGGCATTTATAAGTTCTTTAATCTTTGCAAGATTTCGGGCGCCCCGTCCTTTTGAAAATCCTGGATCCACCCTGGTTAGTGCGAACATGTCAAAACTAGTATTAGAAATAAAATTATCACCTTTTATGTGAGATTAAATACCGTATATTGTGCTCGAGAATTCGCCAAATGGCACCTTAAATTTCAACATTTTCCGGGGGACCATGGGGAGGGGGGGGGGGCGACTCCCATAGTATGGTCATGTGCCCCTTATAGCTCCCTTTACGCTGGACTCATTTACCCTCTACTCCTCCCCTCCCCCCATCCCACCCCCGGCCTCAGTTTAGACCATTGATCCGCCCCTGGGGCAAAAGAACGCCTTAATTGTACTTGCATATGTAGCACTAGAAATATCATCCAATTTGCCGAAATACACCGGAAAGTTTAATGGATTTAAGGCCCATATTAAAACCCCTAAAATTTTCCCGTAGTTTGAAAACTCCACCTGCGGCTTCTATTAGAGGTTTTCCCTAAATCAATTTGGCCAAAAAATCCAAAACCCCAACAATCCCGAAATTGGAAGTGTGGCTTTGAATAGGCCTGCGGGTGGCATCTAACACATGTTTTACGGTATAGTCTTTGCGAGTGCCTGGTAGCTATAAGGGGAAAGAAGAGGGGACCCTACAATACTTTAAATAGGGCCACCTTAGAACTTGGAACGTACACAATACATTTCCCGTTCCAATACATAATAAATGGAATTTGAGCCGCTGATATAACTAGTGATTCTAAAAGGAGTTTTAAAAGCCTTTCTATAATCAAAGAAAGGAATGTTCTTAAAGAGAAATTACAAGAAATTACAAGAAATTTCATTGGGTATGAAAGCAGTAGACATGCGATTTGCCAATATAAGAACAGAGGACTACAGTATGTTTTCATGACACAGGCCTCTCAGGCCAAGGATTCTGTCTGTATCATACATAAACTTAAAAGTTTTATTAGAATTAACTTGCGACACTATCCTTGCTTTGACGGATAAATAATTCCTGTTAATTATATATGCGGCTAGCAAAGCTTCATGTATAGATCTATATGGTTAGGATAATTAATAGGGGCAAACTTAACGATAATCACGTAGGCAATCATAATATTTAGGATATAGTTAAATCATAAATTATGAGTAATTTCTTTATAACCACAACTAGTATGTTTCACTCTACCCTCGTTGATAAAAAATATATTCTTTATAAAGTACAAGGGGAATAGCCTACTAATCTGACTATTTGTCAGTTCTTCCAGTGTGTACCCTAGCACAATATGACAATAACCGTAAAACAGTAATTAGAATAATACGTAATGCCAAGTGGAATACACCAAGCAATATTTGGACTAAGTTAATAGTCTTATACATCGGGAAATATTTGCGACAGGGTCATAAAAACATGAAAATATCGGTATGAATTGTTATTGTTTGAATTTGGCATGCAACACCGACTGATTAAGTAATTTAAGAGGAATTTAGAAAGTTACCACATTATCTTGTGAAAGTTCTTTCAGTAGGTAAGGTTTGCATATATATATTTCACAACATAAAGAAGGTTCGGTGATATGGGAATATTATAATGTGCTGCTGTAGTCCATCCCATCCACTGGACCGGAACGTACTGTTATTGTCCAAAGATTAGGCAAGGGCACGATGGCATAATGTTTAATGTTCTATATTCTAAACGTTGATGGTAGAGTGGAGATGCATCGCTGCATATCGGGAGGATACGGGAGATTAAATGATGATTTCATTACATTAGGCAAACATAATAAATTCAATGTTGTTTTATTTAATGCACTAGCTTTCGGGCTAGCTTTCCCTTCATCAGGTGAGGTCATCACGTTTATTTGTTTGGGAATGTTTGAAAAGGCCAAGATTCTGGAACTTAAATCGAATTATTGTACCTGTTTACCTTATCTAAGTTGACGATGTAGTATTCCGGATACTTCTTGACCAATAGTATGACCACATGAGATCCACTGAAATATTGAGGTTAACATTTATGTAAGACCAATAATATTGGTTAATTAATCGTATTTAAAAAGAAAGTTTATGCCTAAATGTTTCTGTCCGACATTCACTTTTTCATATATAATCTAATGTGACATAAGGTAAAATTAATATATTTCTCATTCGAATTTTACTAATTTAAATGTAAACATTCTTGAAAAATACTGCGTTTCTTTCTACATTATTTTTTAAAATATTCTATTGGACTCTAATGATATATTTTAAAGTGTCGTAATAATAGCCTATGGTGTCAGAAATAAGTCAATAAGTCTATAAGGGAACGTCATCATTGACAGGATAAGGTATTAATGTTGTATGTAAAAATACATCCTGGAAAGACATATTGGGACATCCTTGAAGTAGATAGGTTGCCTATCCCAGAGCTTTCCAGCCTAGCTGGGCCAACTGCATCGTTGGAAGCTGGGCCTGGGCAACCCCGCTACCAGTCAGTCTGTACAGAGTTTGTCATTATTTGGGTAATAATATAAATTATCGGTGGGATCGGTATCGGGTCGCAATGGACAAAAGCCTAAATGTGGCTAAAAAATAGAGAAAAAAAATAAAAGCTGAGTTGCTCATTGAGTCATTCGTCCAAAATTGGCTTTGTCTTTCGGATTTTCTTTAGGAGAAGAAGTACCGCATATGTTTGCAAGTGAATTAATAACACGACTCATTAATTACAAATATAGCTAAATAATATATGGGGAAAATAAATAAACATGTCAATGATGTCATAGCAGGTTTATATAGCTTAAAAGGGGGAGATTAAAACCAAATGTGCGAGCGATAATAGAGGTTCTACGTCCAGGACAATATGCTGGGGAATTTTTTAAAGGTAACGATTCGAAAGCAGTTGAAAAGAAGATACGCACATGAACCCAGCTCCTCCTGTGACAAGGATCCGACGTTTGAAAATGCTTGGTTTCCCATGTTTAAATGTAGCTTCATCTTTAGAAGAAGTAGCCATGGTTGTCGTTGATCGGCCCTTGTACCCAGTGCGTTAGAATATCCTGTAAAGCAACAACACAACAACTACATGGTCAACAACTGCAACGTACACGAATGATACCAATATAATTTTCGACATAAACTATGGTTTCCCTATAGACAATGAGCTCTGTTTACCAATTTTAAAGTATAATATAAAGTCATATAATAAAGACTACATCAACACCCTCAGTGGCCCGATAAAGATACATATTATTTTACGACACATGCTCACCACGTACACAAACAACGTACCCATTTTCGATACACCGGCTGCAGGACGTGGAGTAAATCCGACAGAAGGAACCAAGACCTATGTTCATCACACTTCCTTGGATAGTTGGCAGATTTTGCCATAAAAGCGTTTATTTTCAATGCAGAAAGTATACTTTGAGTATTCAGTTACAGGTGTAATGTGAAGTTTAAGAGTGTAGTTCAACAATGACTTAAAATGACATTTGTTATTAAACTCATGTCAGTCACTGCTGCCACTGGCAATGCACTGTGGTGTTCACACAAGTTTAAATAAAAGAGTGTTAGGCTGAAGAACTGCAGACCCTGCTTAGCCTGATTTGCCCTGTGGTGAGTTTAATTTAATCTTTGAAGTGATACATTTAGAATTCATTGCAGCTGTAATTTTGTAACAATGACAATATAATATTAATTAGCATTTCTGCTATTAATTAATCGATGTGCTAGAATAGAGTCAGAGACTCCAGGGATAGGCATATTAATTACATGTAAATGTAAAATGAGTCTTTTTGTTCGATATAGTTTTTTCCCAGCTGCCTTAAATGTTAATAAACTTAATGGAGATAAAGGTGTCTATAGACTATACTGGATCCCTCCACCTCACTGTCACTGGCTCACTCAGGCTCAGTCCACTGTGCCACAGATGATTATAGGCCTATGTCACAATTTCTACCACTCAAAAGCATGACCTTTTTACCTTTATTTTCATTAATACAGTTTTTATCTCAATTTCAGTAGCAGTACACCCCGGTTTATTGTCGTAGGGAGATGTGTACAATGGTTAAAAGCTGTATTTGAGTCGAGGAACAGAAAGGCTGGACATCAAGTCATCATGGACAAGTCTAAAACTATCTTTTCCTTACCTTACTGGATGATTCTATGGCTCTTCCTAATTCAGCTATTACATGTGGTGCATGGTAGGACATTGAACGGTATATTCCGGACTTCAGAAGCTATGCTATCTAAAGGGCAATACATAGCATCGTTTGCATTTCACGGTAAGAATTTTAGCATCATCTGGATGATGATACCATTACATTTACATGCTGATAGCTACTCCAGACCAGAGCCGTTTTATTTGAGAGTAGTGACTAATTCCCTGGTTCCAGGTAGATGTCATGATGTCTTAACGTGAGGGAAATTCTGAGTTGGGGATTATTCTCTCTTATTTAAGCCCACTGGTGTATTCTCCCGGCATGTTTTTTTTTGTGTTCCGAAATGTTTTGTTATACGTAACGTTAGGTGTAGCAGCCCCTATTTATTATTCGGGGAGACACGTTTATATGTCATTTACGGTAACATGATAAGAATGGGGAACCCTGAATTCTGACAGAACATCTAAAACCCACGGGACGGTATTACTTTGCACGTGGCAATGTTGACAAACCCAGCTCTGTCGGTAGCTTTGTTCTGGTGGTCTGGGAGTCGGCACGCTTTGTTCTGGTGGTCTGCAAGTCGGCACCTCTTGTGTGATGTAAGACAGTTCACGTTTCTAATTGGTTAAATGATAACACCAGGACGGGACAGGTTAGATATGTCACTGCAGACTTAACAACTTATTATGCATGACAGCTGCCATGAAAGAGTAAACTAAAAGTACAAACTAAATGTGCCAAGAGGGCAGGCTAATTGAATAAAGTTATTTCAAAAAGGTTAATTGAATAAAAGTAAATTTTTAAAAAAAAAAGATTCTAAATTTTAAAAGAAAGTTACAAACTATTTATCCTAGCCTAGCTTACTACTTTTTTGTTTTTACAACAGACTTTTTTTTCTTTATGAACGACTGACTTTTACGACCAACTTTTTTTTTGACCAACTTTCAACTTTTTTTTTTTGACCAACTTTCAACTTTTTTTTCGACCAACTTTCAACTTTTTTTCCGACCAACTTTCAACTTTTTTTCCGACCAACTTTCAACTTTTTTTCCGACTAACTTTCAACTTTTTTTTCAAAAAAACTTTCAACTTTCAACTTTTTTTCCGACCAACTTTCAACTTTTTTTTCAAAAAAACTTTCAACTTTTTTTCCAACCAACTTTCAATTTTTTTTTCCAACCAACTTTCAACTTTTTTTCCAACCAACTTTCAACTTTTTTCCGACCAACTTTCAACTTTTTTTTCAAAAAAACTTTCAACTTTTTTTCCAACCAACTTTCAACTTTTTTTTCGACCAACTTTCAACTTTTTTTTCGACCAACTTTCAACTTTTTTTACGACCAACTTTCAACTTTTTTTCGACCAACTTTCAACTTTTTTTATGACCAACTTTTTTTACGACTACCCTTCTTCATCCTTCCCCCTACTCCTCTTCTCCCCTTCCCTCTTCTCACCTCTTGCTTTAAGTTATCATTTTCCTCCGTTTTAACTCCATAACGCCACAACGATTGAATACTATTACTTATGCCCCAAAACGATTGAAAGCCCATACTTCAATTAATTCAGAAAGTTCAACTGTTTATAAGTAGATCTGATCTATCTATCTGATAGATATCATATTAAAAAATGCGACTAGTATCATGTACCACGCAGTCAAACTTATACATCTGACACCAATTGATATGAGGGGAATATGAACTGGACAGAGGAAAAGGCTGATAAAAATGACATGAGGGCAGCTGTATGGTCGACCCGAATTGGGTCAGTAGACCCTTCTCAGGAATGTTAGTAAAAAAAACGATTTCATGCTGTCTTGTAACGGTATTACTATTTATTCATGTCGATTGTCACATATATTGTGTTTACCTCACGCCGTAAAATATGTTAGAAATATGAGATATACATCCCGTACTGGTGGTGGGGATGTTGAGAACAATGCTCATCTACAATGACTTAAAATATCACTTTTATTAAATTATATCACACTTCATTAACACTGCCTTACAGGCGATGCCGAAATTAGATACAGAATCAACACCACGGGTTCGCATTCCCCGAAGATCCACCTTATTCATGATGAAAATTGGCAGCAAGCCTTAGATGCTGAAAGCTGTCGCGAAAAACTGGAAACTGCGAGATTGACCCGTGAGTATAACTAATATGATCACACCTGCTCGTTAGTGGGAGATGGCAGGGAAAACCTGCACTTATTCTGGGTTATTCTGATGTCCTGGTGAACGTTAGGACGATAGAAGTACATGTAACCAGGCAGGTATATCTCCCTGCTATGACCGGGACAGAGACCCTTTAATAACCCTTCTTATAGGGTCTCTGGACCGGATAAATTAATTTCATATTCCCACGGAATATATGGAATTTAGCATCAAATAATCTTTGAACGTAGCTGCGAGAAATAACACTCGGGGAGACAATAATCTCATGTTTTTAATTCATTCCAAAATTCAGACGAATTCACAAACGTAACAGGATCCTTCCATCCGCCACAATTCACATGGCCCAAGATGTGGCATATCCTTTTCTCCGATGGCTACACGTGTGAATCTGAGTCTTCACAAGAGAACAGGGAGTCTCGGAAAGAAAATATTATTCAATATACAATCTACCTATTTAATCCCGATTCAATTGGTAATCCAAGAAACCACTTCAGTGATGAGGAATCAGGTTTGTATGCTAAGCTCTATTTTATGCTTTGTCAACGTTCTTGTCATTCGGCTGTATTATCGAATCCTTCCTCAATGGTCTGTATCGTTAATTAACGAGTATATATTGTTATGATAAATATGTAACACCCTGCTTTTACTCACATTCACCTTGGAGAATGATTTTCTATACTAGACTAGTATCACGCTGTTGGCTCTATGCTATCTAAATAATCGTTTGGATGGGTTGACTAGAAACTGGCGGAAACCACTCTGGGGTTGTTTCAAAATGATAACTTACGTCCTTCCTCAGGGACAGATTCAAAGTATCTAATTTTAGATACTTTGAAACTGTCTATGAAACTATCTGCCAATTTGTACTACAAAAGAGAAGAACCGATGTTCAACTACTTCCTGCCTTTTATCTTTCAGGGTTGTTTCGGTTTTACCAGTTGTTGACACTGGGATATTTTATTCTGGGATGTATTTACGGACCTCGCCTGTATGACTCGCTCCAGAAGGAAGGGCCTATGCACCTGGTTATCAAGTTATTGAGTACTGCTACCACTCTGCAGGCTGTGGGCTCCCTTTCCATTATGCTTTATTTAAGAGGGTAAGTTTCCCCACTGTGCAATATTTGTTGTAACGTTTTTTATTTCAAATCTGTACATCTCAATGGTTACCATCGCTTTTCGTTTGTAGTCTAAAATGGTGGGAAATATCCATCAGAAAAATCTAATATCGATATTGTCATCAGTTGTGTGATATGGTCGTACTTTATTGACGAGAACTAGCGTAATTGGTCATTTTTATCAGCAAATGAAGATTGAATAAAGCCTATGTGGGAAGAAATGATGCCAAAAACTTGTAAGATGTTTATCATATTACATAACTTTAGGAGTTCTGGGATGAGTTATTCATGTCCATGTATTATAACGAATGCTGGCCTAACCGAATTCGCCTTATGGTTTGCTACCAATATTTACCTACTCTTTTATCCTATACATTTCGTTATTAGGTATTCAAAGGACGGAATAGGATCACCATGGGCAGAACCTTTATCAGAATGTTAGTATTTAGAGAAATCATACATTCTAAAGTGACTATCCATATTGTAAAGAAACTTTTCACCGTAAAAAGGATAAACACATTTTGCCAAATATCGTGAAATTAATGGATATATTTGTTATTGAACTCATCGAATACGATTTTTTTGTTAGTTCTACAATATTATACATTGCTACATGATAGGTTAACTATTACTGTTGATCAATACACTTACTTCAATAATAAAAGAACGTTTGAAACCGACGGAATGTACATTTTGTTGACACCCACTACGAAATCATGTATGCTATTGTTAGAGTTAAAACTAATCGTTGGCATTTTTCATTTTCAGTTTTTGATGTTTTGTCACAATTCCTTATGCTCTACATGTTACTTAGTTTGTCACTGGGATGGACTCTGACTGGCACAGCCAAACCCACTCGATCCTTTCGTAAACTAAGTGAGAACCCTGCGGCTAAGATTGTAGCATTTATTGGTACAGTACAGGTGCGGAAGTTTTGAAAATACTTTCTATCGGAGCTCTATTTAGAAGGATTGACTTAATAATAAAGTAATTCTCCTATTGACTCTTAATCTTGCACATATTTAGAAGTATGACTCTACATCTACCTTTTAATTCAGCCAACCCCCTGATTAAAATGAATAGATACAGTGTTCAGTGGCTTGTCACGTAAATATCTAGCGACAATGTTCTGCTAATATTGATTAGTAAAGTATAGATATACATAGGGCCATCCTACAACCTAACATACATCCAATACTTGATTATGTATGTCAATCAAATTAACTGTATGCCTCTATTGAATCCTTGAAAAGAGTCACAAAAGACCGAAATGTTGGGTATACTAAAGGAAACTCACCACGTTTTTTTTCACTTAATTTTCACCAAGTTTATAATGTTTTCTTTGTCAGGCAATCTTGTTCATTTGGGAGCAACACGAGGAGCGCGTGCATCGTATGTATCATGCACACAGAAGTTATGCCGGCATATGCCTCGTCCTTGTCCGAGTTGTTCTTGCCGGAGTGTTTGCTGCTAACTTACATAAAACAATCCGGCGAGAAAGAAGCGCCCTTAAGAGAGAATTCTATAATTTATTTACAAAGGTAAGACCGACATTTCCTTATAATCTTCCCTTTGTGTTCTATCAATATTTTATTTTTATTTTTCCTTTGTGTTCTATAAGTATGTACATAAAAATACGTGTATTATGATAGGATGTAACGAGGTTGGTTTCTGACTTACTGTACACGATGGTCACGAGTTTTTTTCGACCAGGGATCTCACGAGAAGCCGCAGTTAGTTTATTATATTCAAGGGTTGGGTTTATTACTGCATGGACTTTTGATTCCATATTAAATTGTTGTCTGTCATTGTCCTATTCCTTAGTAATTACTCGTATATAACATTTTGAGCTAACCTGCCTTTTTTAAAACGTAAAGGCCAGTTTTTATTAATTTTTTCAATTTTTATTGGGACATACTTTTGAAAAGAGTTCCCTCGTGGTATATGGCTACTTGTTGATACAAAATAGACATGTCTTCGGTTAAATATTAATTTCCCCTTCAACTTATTTTCCGACAATTTTATGTTTCAACAAGACACTTACTTTTCATATTTCTGCATATTTTAGTGCACGATGGTGTGGTTTCTGTGCTATCCGGTGCTCGTAATCTGCTCGTGGTTATTCCCGCCATATCTCAGATTTAAGGTAAGGTTCTGTATTTAAAAATATCTTTTTTAAGCACAGCCAGTTGAACAACAAAGAACGCATAACGAACTAAATAATTCATATTTGTACTGATCCGTATTTACGGTTTGCACCTTTTCGCAGTTTCTAATTTCCAGTTTTATATCCTTCAAATTAATATTTAAATATCACCAACGTGTTAAATAGTAATTGTTAATTTTTTTCTAGCTGGTGACCATGTCAGTCGTCTTCTGTCAATCTGCCGCAGTAATTACACTTTATCAACTCTTCCTCTCCCGTTCACTCTATTGGGAGGTTTCTGCATTGTCCAGCTCATTACCTCTGCGGATAGATAAGAATTTCAGCATTAAGATTCATTCTTGATATTCTGAGAAATTTAGCAATTTTGTATTAAAAAAAAAGAAACCAAATATAGATCTGCATTCTTAATGTTTGTGAAACTTTCAAGAGACCAAAAATCCTTTTGCAAGATGTTTGCCCTAGAGGAAAACTTTGACCTCACACGCTTGGTATTTATAAGTATTCATGCGCTATATTCTCTGGGAACTATGAAAATCTAAGCGGTTCAACAATAATAACCCAATCGAAAATGTAGGTATACATTCACTGAGTTAGGATATTTCCCAAACCCACGCTTCATTTAGAGAAAAAGACCCTTATACCATGATCCATGCTTGTGTTGATGTGTGGGGAGCGGCACGATATTTTTTTGAAGATAAGATAGTAAACATGCTCGAGGCAATTACGATATTGGGAGGGCATTAACAATTGTATACAATGGGATAGGGTGGTGATAATGTGAAGCAGATCACATTTATGGTCTGGATTTCAAGCAGGACAAGTAGCAACAAATATAATTGTATTTCATGGGATGTTTCTCTTATCGAGGATAATTATATTGAAACTTAACCTGGGCTATATTGATATTTCAAATTTGCCAGATTAATGCATTTGAAGCATGTTTGAGAAGTGCCTCGAAACAAGATAAATATATATACCGAGTGGTATTAGATTCATACCATGCCAAATGTACGTAGAGGAAATGATAAGAGTCTTGGGAGATAACAAGATTGTTTTAACTGAGGATAGCTCATGAAAGCAAATGTTACCGCATTCGATGACAGGACGTCTTTACATATTTTCGTAAAATTCCGGTCAGTCAGTTCTCACTTAGTGTTTACTTAAGAAGTTCAGCGACACTTTGGCTTGTAGCGTTATGGGTACGTTACAAATTACGGTCCGATAGTCGTGGTTTACCTTAACTAATAATGTAGTACTGATAGTTAACCAAGTCGAGGGTCTTAAAGTTCATGTAAGGTGTCGGGCACTTTCCAGACTTTTCGCCGTTATTCTATTGCACCGATATACCTTTTATTTGGGTACCGTACTAAAACAAATAATTTCAATTAGCCGAAGTCGGAAGTAGGAGCACTTTAGCAGGAAAATCTGGGTTTTGACCTTGTGTTTTGCCGAAAAAGAATTGGAATATTCTCTATTTTGATGGAATATGATGTGATCAACTATCTTTGCTTGGCATCCCCTTCTAGAAACTAAATTGCGGACCCCATCTCATAGATGTGTTTGGTCTTGCTGTCCTGGAATAGGACTTAGATACGTTTTAAGTCTGGGTACACGCCTTACACTGATAATAATCTCAGGAGATGCAGCTTTCATTCTTATGTACATTACTACTTCGTTACCAATATATACATCTTTTATTCATCTCAATAAATAGGATTTTGTTGCCATAACATAGTTTCAAATAATATAGTTCATGCTCATTTATAATCTTAAGATTCAGCCTTGGTGGCTACTACAGATGTAAAGATTATTTCAGGCCTAGGATGAACGGGGTAATTTAAGTTCGTCTAGTGATGATCTCTGTTGTAGAATTTATGAGGTGTTTGACCACCGTTATTCCAGTATTGTGTATTGTATGTGTGTGTTACACCCTGACTGTGATTATAATACCCTCAGTACTTGGGATGGAAAGGGATCATAATAGGCAAGGTCGCGTTTGAGGTTCTTTCTATTCATGATGTAATTTCCGAAATGTAAACCTGTGTCATTTTACAGGGAGATACAAAGGAAACGAAATTGTCAGAATAAGATATTTAATAAAGAAAAATGCAATTTGTGCCTCTGTGTTGGCAAACTGCCGTACTTTCTTTCTCGTTAGCCACAACGACGTGTAATTCTGTTCATTACTTAAAAATCGGAGTAAAAATGTATACGACGCAGACAATCAGTGAGATAAGTAAAACTGGATCGATGATTTCTTAACAAAAATCCAAATGAGACATGTACACCCTAACTACAACAGATACTCTTCACAGTATAACAAGGAACGACGACCCTTTCTCAAGGATAAAAGGGTCCGGGTACCAAAGTTAGGCTAAGCACAATGGTAATTGTAAGTAAGCACAGACAACTATTTTATCAAACCTATAGATGACAAGGCGTTTCTGGTAAACCCCTGAGACAGGTAGGACTGTGTAATCTCGAGTTTTAGCTACTTTTTATGATCTGCATTCATATCACACACACTTATAAGAGCGCTAGATTTCTTTAGGTCATAAAATACTTGGTTTTCATTTGCTAATTTTTTTAGGTTATAAAGGACCTAGTTTTCATTTGTAATGACAGAGACCTTCCCTGTGAACCCCTGAGGCAACAAATATGACTTCGTGTAAACTCTACTTCTTAAGATTTGACTCATATCACTTGTTATAGGAATGATGGATTTCTATAGGCTGGAGAACAACAATCAGTCAGCTTTCGGTGATCTAAGCTTGTAATGTTTGGTACTGGGCCTCGCAAAAGGGTGACGTGGTTCAGGATCAAAAGCTTCCTTCATAGCATTCCATGATTGGTACATGAGGATCAATGGTACGACCACCCAAATACCATTGAAAAATACCAGGTATATCCACAGGTGAAGCCAGTTGTCCACGCTCAAACTAGGGGACCCGATCATCATATCAGGCACAAATGTCATCCAACCTATAAATACGAATTGCACAAAAATAATCAATAAAACTCATTAAACTGACCAGAAGATCTTATAAGATATAAGTAAAAACCATACTTATATAACTAGAGTTTACCAGAGTATGCCAGTTAATAGCCAGAATTATTCATCGTTATTTGTATTGACCAACACATTACTTTTGAATTTTCATAAACATTTGTGTTATGTCTATATATATTTGATAAGTACAATAACAATTGGTGGGGATAATGATGATTAATAACAAGTGACATAAGGTAGTCTGCAGAATGGGGATTCAACAGTTGAAATCAATCGCATCCCAGAAGTCTGTCGACCTATTTGTCAATTTTCTATTTATAATGTAACTGCTATGATATTTATGACAAATAAAAGATTTTTCAATTCAATTCAATTCAATATCAACACCTTATATATTAGCACTATGTCCTAATGGCCTCACCGCATACTTTATGAACCACGAAAAAACACTTTTTTCGGTCCCCTCACGAATAGTTAGGCCGCGAAAATTTGGCACTATACGGTAAGATAAATCTTTCTAGGTCTGATGATCAATGTCACAAGCAGATATAAATTATTTGAAGGAAATGAATTTACCTCCATAGAGTTCACAGACACAAAGGACTAACTGGATCCAGTGGCGATAGTAGCGATTTTTACATATTGCGTAGATGAGAATGAGACAAAGAGGTCCATCGAAGGCTACGGTGAGCAACTCTAGCGAAACTATTGTAGGATCCGACACAAGCCATCGAGAATCAGCTTTACCATATTCCTTCCCTGAAAGGAAATTATGCGTCTATCATTTGAGAGTTTGTTAAATGCAAGACTGTAAAACCCGGGTTCAATATAATATTTTATTTAGTATGTTTACACAGCAATATCAGACAATACAAAGATATTGCAATGAAGCATGTAGGCTACGCATGTAGACAAAAATGTCCAAAAGAAACAGAATGTGACCCATACCTACATTGTTGGGCATGACCAGTCGGACTATACAATTTTATGCCGCCATGAGACGCGAAAGATGGTTATTTTCATAACAAACATATTTTTAAATTACTCACATAAAATTGCTGTCCAATGATCTGAAGTTTCCACAGTGCCGGTCAATGAGAGGATGACAAAAGGCCCTTCCTGTTTGATTGTAAATTAAAAGTATACCACGTACATAATCGGTTTGTATTTGAATTAAATGTGACTTCAAACTGGATACATCTAACAGGGAGTAGACAGGTGTATATTGTGTTTTGTACTAACATTAACAACAACAATGCCAACAACTAACTCCTGTGTCGATTTTCAATGGGTTACATAATTAGCCCCACCATACTGATTGTCAAATATAAGTAAAATATATATATTCTTTTAACACAAGATTGATGTAATATTATGAGGAAAAGTACTCTTTGAAATTCTTGAAACTGGTGGAAGGTATGATATTCTAAATCTAGATAATCCTGTAAAGATGTCTGTATACTCACAATGAAGAAATGAATCATTGCATCCCATATGAGCCAAAAGAGTATCCATTTTTCCGCCTTACTCTCAGAGCTAATTAAATTGTATTTGTGTGAGAGAACTGCCGCAAATATGTAGCTAGCAATGGCCATGACCGCAGTCACACCCATTGAGCCCAATGACACGGGGCTCAATAGCTCTTCCAAAGACATTTTGCTGGCTGTTTGTGGGGTTTCTATTGTCCCTGTTTGATGTACTGGGCAATCCTGAAAATATAAGAAGATTGAATATGAAGGATAGCAGTGGATAGAGCAAAAGGCTCAAGGTTGAGAGTTCAAGTCCCACTAAAGGTAAGGTCTTAGGGACCGACCCCAACCCAGGGTGTGTGTCTGCAGGAGCTATGGGAAGATTGGCCAAGCGATCAAGGGTCATTCTCATATGAATGCAACTTTAGGAGTCTCTTCCGCGACTGCTAAGGAGAGCTTCATACGGTATATAATTTATGGTGTGGTATGCCTATTAACACCACAGTAGCCATTATGGTCTTGGCAAGCATTATTTTGCTAGGTAGGAAAACTAGTATGCATGTTAAAAGTTGCCTTCCCAGCTATCCCCAATACAAATCTCAAATTTCACTAGATCACAAATACCCAAACCTAAGTATGGTTCTCTTTCATGATGTTGAAGATAAATAGTCAAGTTCATTTGAGTCTGATTTCAGTATGCACAAATTCGTCCCGATTTCTAGAATAAGTTTTCATAACATAGGTGGCAGCCCTGTATAGTCCAGAGAAGCATGCAGTGCAAGAAGCCCTCCATGGCATATTATAGAAATATATTGCAGATGCAAGATATATATACTTTTATGATAATTTGAATCCTTTAATCGCCTGCGGCCAACACAGGGAACTTCATAGATAATTTATGGACCCCATTCTCCTCATTCACCATGAGAATGGCGGATTAAAGTAAAGCTAAAATGTGATACATCAATGGGTGGCATATGTCTAGTGTTTATATGCATTTCCATACAACCAGTCTATAGTCTAGGGGTAAGATGCTGGACTCCCAATCAGCACATTGGGGGTTCAAATCCCAGAGCAGCCAGCCATTTTACATCAATTTGTCTCATTTTTGAGTCATTTTATTTTTTAATTTCACTGATATCTTCACCTCTGGGACTCAGATTTCTTTTAAACTCACGCATGTAGTTATTGATGCAATTCCCTTTCGATTGGTGAAAGAATTAGGGAGTCTAAGATCAAATTAAGGGAGAAAAATCTGTTGGATAGGGTTTGGAGATATATAGGTTCTCTGTTATAGAGGCATGGGTGGCGGTCGTAAGCTTGTGTTTATTTTCGGCAAAAATGGTTTTTCGCACGGGCCACGATTCGTCTAGTCTATACATTGACCCATGCCCATGTATAGGGTCTATCACAGTCTGCATCATGTGATCATTGACTCACCTTCCTATTGGCAAAATATTTTTGTTGTCAGTCCACAATAGGGGAAAGCCAACTTTTTTCATGTTGGGCTGACATAGACCTAGCTTTGTTAGCCCTATATCAGGGCTTTGAGTTGGACTCGACTCAAACAGTGCAGCTAGAGTTTCGGCAGTTTGTGGAGAGTTGTAGAAACCCCTCACTATGACAATAAAATCAATGTTTAATGTCCTATCTCCCTACTTGTTACCTTTCAATGCTTGATATGAAGAATTAATCAACTGCGGGCAGAGTTTTCACCTGCTCTACACAAAAAAACGGCGAGTGAGACATTTTGTTTCCATTGAATGAAATAGCAAAAAACAACAACTGCATGAGAGAGGTTGCAACGGGCCCATGCATACATATTGCCCTAATGTTGTAACCGAGTCCTAAACCGTGACCTTGCATCTGTTTTTTAGACGTACTTGCACTGTTTTTTTGCTCATTTACATACTTTGGGGCATGCACAATGAGACATAAACAAGTCGGGGCGCCATGATTCAATATCGAGAAGAGAATGGAAAGGTTTTGCTGATAATAAACCAACTAGTTCTCTGTGTTGTTGTGCACATCCTCTCCCAAGAAACTACCATAAGCACCGCAAAATGTTACTGATCAAGGACACATATATATGACAGGCGTTGCTTGAGTATTTTGTCTGGGCAAACTAGAGAACTTTCAACTGCCCTGATTCTAGCGAGTCCAATTGACAACCTAGTATGTACACTGCTAACATACAAGGTTGTCTGAGATGGCTATCATAGACCTATCTTGCACCTGTAGGGCTATATATAGACTATGTAAGCCCATGAAAGGATGAAGAATAAATACGAGATACTACTGCAGAAAAAGAGGATGGCAAGCATTGAGCTATCCAGTGGAGGTAGGGTGCAGAGGATTTCCAGCACAGTCAGTGTGGAGGATGTTCTCTGCACTAGGAGTGACAGGGCGGGCAAGAAAATCAGCCATCCAGAGAGTGACTCAGGCGGCGGAGAAAACATCATTCTGGGTGCGGATGAGTAGCTGGAGGCCAACCACCGATGCGCAGTGACTGATCATCACTGTGGACCCCCCATTCAGAGAGCGTACGAAGCTAGGGGTCGAAACGCACAATGAGGGATGGCCTTGGCTGAGGACTTTGGTGTTGCAGCAGCAAAAAGAACACCAGTGCTGTATTCAACAACAAAAATGTACAGTCTGGCAGCCCTGTACAGTCAGCTGACTCACTCGCCGAGGAGGCGTCAGTGGCATAATTAATTATGCAACCCAGTCTTGTAGCTCCGCCCCAATCCTGACAGGGGGAAGCCTATTAGTCAGGATCCTCTGAGATTTCAAAATAATGCCCTATTTCCCATTTCCCCGGCCTCCCAATCTACCTTATTCTCCTTATTATAGTCTACTAGCAAATACCCGTGCTACGCACGGGATTTGCTAGTGGGACAGTGGGGCCCACATCCTCATCTCTCCTTGTTCCCTCTCCCACTATCTTTCTCTTTCAAGTTGTCTCTATAACTTAGTATCTTCATACCACAAATGGAACCCTGTTTAGATGCTTTTTTTGTCACTGTTCAGTGTTGTGCTGTTGTTGTGTTGCCTGTCCCTGTCCCTGTCCCTCTCCCATTCCCTCTTTCATTGTGAGGTAATTAGTGGGCGGGTTCCCCCTGCTCGACTTCAAAAACCATTACAAACAATAGTTTATGAACTGATTCATCTCTGACGATGCTCCTTTCGGTGGAAATATATCAACTCCCATCCCGTAGTGAAGCAATGATGTGCCCATCCATGAGTCATGCTTTGGCTGACCCAGAAACCTGGTGTAGGGGCACTGATAGGTTTGTTTTCAGGCAGCGCTGGGGGCCCTGGATGGGGGTGCTCGATGTAAACCCATTTCTAACCCCTTTCCAACCCTAATTTGTTAATGAAACATAGTGGAATGGTTCGGCACCATTTTTGGCAATGTGCATGTGAAATATAATGGAGATCTGGCCAGCGGTTTCAGAGAAGATAGCTGTTTAAAGCTCCAAACCCTTATTTTATTAATATATAGATGCATGTCTATCACTCTCATACATTGCAACACACTTGGCCGTACTCGTGTAAGTTTGGAGTAATGGTTTCTCACTCTCTCACCATAGAGCGTATAATGTGCAATAGCATTGCAGTAATTCAGCGATTCTTTGAGACGGCCTCCGCTCATCTGGTCACGTGACAGTGCATCCACAAGTCTGGGAACGAACTGATTTTGTCCAATTTTGAACTATTAATCATAGGTAATATTAATTCCATATCATAAAATATATCTATCATGGACATCAGAAACATTTCCACAACATTTATTGCTTAAAAACAACAGTAATCCTTAGATTTAACCCGTTGTTTACTTTTGCCCCACTGGCAGGCAGTGGGTCCGGCTGTGGGGGACTCCAGCCCTTGACGACCATAGCAACCTAGCTTAAAATCTCCAACTTTACCCCTTGATTTCTTAAATTATACACAATTGTCGGCAAAACAGAACAAGTGACTACAATGTATGAACAATACTTGATATATCCATGTAAGATCATAGCATTTTGACCAGTTTATGTAATATTTCAAAGGGGTTGAAAACAGGCATTTTAGCATTAGCGGCAATGGGACTCAGCTGTTGTATTCACCCAACTGCTTGCTGCTGATCGTAGCGCCACCTGTAAATACCCGGATTCTCGTCTCAAAGAATAGTGTACACATGGATTTAACACTAAAACGAAACAATTGTAATGAGACTGGCCACGGGAGGAGGGAGGGACAACATCAGGAGGCTGGTGGGCAGTCTCAATCTACAAAAAGAATCCATATTTATGAAAGTAAATAGCCCATGACTTCCCCTCAAATTGTGACGATACTCTGGTGCCACATACATCTGGACCAATAGGGACACAGGATACAAACAGCGTGCTACAGGCTTAGAGTGTTGGGTGCTTACATTACTGCCACCCTGTGTTAACTATTAGCAGTAATGAAACAAGAAATATCCGGTCCCGATTTGGTCAGTTTGAAAATCATGAAAATTTATACTTTTCATTAAAGTTGCCATCCCAGCTGTTCCCTACTCATGCTATGTGGCGCTACATTGTGGGACGAGCCAAATTTAGTCATCACAATTTGGGTCACTCACTAAACAACAGTGTTGACAGGATCCCTGCATTTGTGTGTAAAGTATGGGGTATAGGCTACACAAGCTATCGGGTAGGCTACACAAGCTATCCAGAAAATTGACCACACAAGGATAGGAGACCTTAGGAGCATTTTTGCAGGATTAGTTTAGTAAGATTAAGTTTGTTTTTTTGATGGAAATACTACCCATCCACCCGCCGCGCCTCTCTCTTCCTCAAACCTACAATATCCATTTGATTTAGTGTTAAATACTGTAGACCTACACACCACAACATGCTGTGTAGGCTACGCCACCCGTCCTATGTTCATGTATGTTGTCAACAAGCCTGCTAGCACTGGCAGGCGGCGGGAGTAAGGGGTAGCGTGTAGAGTAGTTGAAGCTATGTAAACATGGCACGCATTTACGAACAAGGGTGATAGCATGTATGTTTTCAAAAAAATATTGCTGGACCATAGATGCAGTAGTTTTTTCAGACAAAAGGGCAGGAAACTAATGTAAGTTGCCATTAATGATAACTAGACGCCATGGTGACTCAGTTGTGGCCACCGAACGGTGCCGACAAGGTACATATCAATTCCCATAGGTGTCACCCCCAGTCTCTCTATTCTGAGAAAGGATGTATGCTCAAAACAGCACATGATCACCTTTTTACAGTCACCTCATATATTTGGTCATTTCCGTTGCCACAGAACGCCCTCTCAATATCTCTAGATTGATATTTTAAAATAACAGTGTCATCGTAGCATGAATAAAGGAGTAATGGACGTTTTTCCTTCCTCAGCCCTGCCAGCTAGGTCATGTTTGTAAGAGCTTTCTAGGCCAGGCACTCTCGACCATGGGATGTGGCTCAGTCAGTATGACACTGGCCTGCAGAGTGAAGGTTTGGGAGTTTGAGCCTTGGTCCGGGTACCGCGACTTTTGTTTTTCTCTGGGTCATGTAGATGCTCTCATTCTACGCGACGGGGATGGTGGGTGGGTTGGCATGATGGGTGGTGATGGGAAAGGCAGGAGAAACAACATATCCATATATATATATATTGTATTTTTATTCTGGTCCTTTCAAATGTTACATCTTCCAGAATTAGGTTAGCAGTCTCTGCCTCAACAGTTCTACCTGACGTAACCCAATTTGTTCGATTACAAGTTACTGGTTTACCTTTATAAGAACAAGAGGTGACGCGAACATATTTTGTCCGGACCATTATCAAAATACATGTTAACAATGAAAGATCCCAAGCCCCCCGTCCCGGCTCATCATTTAAAGTTAATTTTAATAGTAGTAGATGTATAAATGCTTGTAGTTCACTGTCCTTCATTGTCCATTTCAGTCCATTTTGCACTATTAAAATAATAGCTCTCTCTTCAATTTAATGTTCACTACTTATGCATTTTTTAGTTCCATTGCTTCAACTCCAATGAAATATAAGAGCCAAACCCTTTCCCAAATACTTAAATATAATGTTTTAGTTTTACACAAAAGTACCCATCGATACTCAATGGGCTATCGATAATAATGGGAAAAAATAGGCGTTCAGGCCAGCACTAGCATATCGCCACTCTTCCTGGACTGCCATATGTAGTGGTAAAGGTGGAGAACGGGTGAGGTATACAGCATGCGGTTTAATGGGAAAAACCAGGGATTCGGGCGACAGATACATTTTTAGTTCAGAGGGTAGGAATGTTTTGCATGGTTAGTATTAGGCTATATTTATTTCGGGGGAAGGAAATTGGTTATATTTCAGCAGATCTGAAAGCCTAATATTGTTTTCATATTTAAAAATAAAGGATCGTTAGAAAAACGGCCCTTGCAAACCAGCCGGGAGTTTCCCGGCTCTTTCTATAGAGCACACAAGTTGTCAGGCGTTTTGCCGAGCTCTGCAGTTGACTTTATGGCTCCGCCATCAGTCACCTGCAGATATTTAGGATTAGATTCTGTATTTGGTTACCTTTTTAATGGAATGAATGATAATCCCAGAGTGATCGATCAGAGACCGTTGGTCGTTGCCATTTGTTTTGGTTTGTACGAATCTGTACAACCTAATTCCTAGTCTCCTGATCACGTGACAGCTTGTAAGTTCAAGGACGTATGGTAGACGTACGGTAGCGGCCATAGCGGCTTGTCTCGGAACTAAAACGTGGCAATGGCGATCAATTCAAATCATATTTCATGACTCGGTGGTGGTAAATGGGCTTATATCTTCTTTTCTAGACAATATTGTTCCAGTAATCACTAGCTAATATCGTTGCTTACTAATATACAGTAGGAGTGAGTACGGAGAATAAGCTCAATAAGCATGTATTTGGTGGGCAGAGACATCTATAAAGGATGATCCTTGTACTATTGCGTTAGTTTGGGATCCTGGTACGACTGCTCTAATTCTCGTGTTTAGCCGATGGCGGCTTTTTTTAAAAAAAGCGGTGGTCGTGGGAGAGTCAAGTTAGGCTATCAAGGATGCACAAATGGACCCAGAGTTATCCGCCTAGAGTTATCCGGTTTTCTACTCATGCTATATGCAGCGCCACAGGCATTCTGGGACAAGCAAATAAGCCATGTGCATGCAAAACACCCAATATTTTGATACAGTTGAACATTTCCCCCACCCACCCTAATTCCAAAAGGAGGCAGGCATCAGTACAGACTTGAGTAGCCTATATAGGCTACACAGTAAAAAGCAAGCTAGCCTCCTAATAACACCTGTGGACATTTTTGGATATAATAAAATGTTGTGACGCTAAGCCTGTCTATTTCTATAGTCTAAACTATTGCTTCAGCAACCCACGAAGTATCCCTTGAAGTTGCACCGCACTCCACGGCATAGGCCTAGGGCTAGCTAAGCTAGTGCAGGCCAGAGTCATGAGCCTAGTGCAGGGGCAGGGTCCGCTGGCGCTGACGCAGTGACGGCCGAGTGATCGAGCCAGTGCCAGTGGCACTGCTAGGTCTACATAATCACACTACTATGGGGAAGAATCGAGCTATGATTAAAGAAATGGTAACAATACATAGATCCTACTCAAATTCATCCTGTCATTCACATACCTAAAAAATAGTGACGATGTGACACTGATAAAAACGCATAAAAGGAATCTCGGGCACTGGATTTCACCGCTCCCAGCAAGGTACACCACAACAACCCACGAGGGGGAACTCTCGGAGTCCGCATGTGCACGTTCTTTGCTATGATTTGATTGGTCAGGAAGTTTTGGTGCCCAATATTTTCTATATATTTTCAGTTCAATATAATAAATACATATCTCAAGTCAGAAAATGTTTCAATTGGTTTTATATGAAAGAATATATCCATATTCGTCATAATATCTTTCTTTATTAACTAGGTCAAAGCATGGCCTAAATGCATTGTCCAATCACACTTGCTGTAGCATCTTGTAGTCAGACGCCCGTCATGAGGAGGCCGGCATTTTGAAAATTTCGACGAAATTCTAGATTGAAATACTTGGATTAACTACTTCACAATGGCGGCGGACCCAAACTCGCTGAAAGGCCGAGAGCATATGTTTAAAAATAAAGGCAAAGATGCCGAGGTAGGTCATGTTTTCTTAAAATAATTGCCTTATACATGCTCGGACTTGTGGTACCTCATGCCAACAATGGTGGCACAGGGATAGGAGTCGTGAGGGAAAGACATGAGTCAGATTCCGCGTCAGATATGTCCTCTACAACAGTCCATCTCAATGATTTCATGAATTTCTCTAAATGACCTTTCTCTGTATCAGTTGTTTATCATTGGTTTAAATTTCATTATCCCGTGCGCTGGCCAGTTCATGGTCCACAAGGAAAGATCGCGGAAGTCTCTCTGACGTCTTCGTCGCAGTTAGAAGTGGCTTCAACTGTAGGCTAGATTTCATTTGGGGCAGTGCTAAGCTCTTAACAAGTCGACAAAGTTCGACTGAGAATACCCAGATCTTATGCGACATTAGTGACAGTAGATACCCCATGAAATCAATTTAATCCACTGATGCCGAATTGTTCAAACAATAATTCTACTACATATTTAACCCTATCCAAAACCAGTTCTCTTGTCAAGTCTGACCCCGTTATGAAAGTTATCTGTCACTCATCCTGTCAGTACCTAAATGTTAGGGAGGGAATTTGTGACAGGCACGTACTTACCTATTTCAACTATGGTGACTCATCTCAAGACGCATGTATACGGGAAATAGCATAGCTTAGATATGTGTTGCAGGATTATGCGCATTCCTAACAAATTTCGGGGCATATAAACTGCATCCAGCCAGGCCCTGTCAGTCCAACAATGTTGTCTGACTTTGGTTCTACAATATCATGTCAATAACAAGTATAACTAAATGTCTAAACCATTAACTTATAAAGTTAGTTCATAGTTACCCCATTTGTACTAATATTCAATTGAAGATAGGTGAATGTGTACCTGCCATCAATCGCCTCACAACTCAGTGCATGATACTTCTAGAATCATACAATTACAATATACGTATGCCATGCGTTCAACTTGAGACTGAGAGGCCATGTGAATAATGTACAAACCGAATTTCCTAGTTAAACCGTTAACATACCACCCTACTTTCAGTTTCAACATCAATCTGTTCTCATTTATTATCTCGTACTGCAGTAGGCAGTTTTCTTCATACCTATCACATTCCCGCTATCGTATTACTTATACATAACAGTAGACTAGAGATTGTATGAATATTATCTAGATCATTCCTTTGTATCCTCTCTATATATTATTATATTGTTAATTAAAATTATAGTTCGTTGTGGTTTGTGTTCTATCCATATACAGGATCTCAGCAATACCAATGTCAACTTTAACTTTAAGGCCCGATCATTACATATCACGTGGAAATGTTTCAGCTGTCACATTAATTTACCCATGAATGGATACCATTCTGCATCTGCTTGGCCTTGTCATTTTATAGTGTAGTTTTGATTTAATCGCTGTATGTGATATCTCATGTTATAGGTATAAATTTACTTACTGCTTTAATGGTATTTCTTACAGGAAATGCGTAGAAGAAGAACAGAAGTAACAGTTGAACTTAGGAAAGTAAGTGACGACTTAAAATAATAATGAAAATATTATTTACGTAGCCATAGGTGATGTATTGGATGATAATATATTGATCACCTGAAGAAAGCCCAAACCGACCGAAAGCTCGTGTGAATATTAAAAGAACAACTATGACAACAATTTTATATCTCTCAATGACAACATTATCTTAATAGGCTCTATCTGTATACAGCGATACCCCACCACTCAACAAAATATTATTTATTTTTTATAATTAAAGCCATTCACCAAATCCATCAATTGAAATGTATCATTTGGAGCCGTATAATTATGTAGTCCGCTCCACATTTATAGGCCCAATCTAATAATTTAATAATGAGTTGTTAGTGTCATCTGTCATTCTATAAGATATGAAGCAGGCCTTAAAAGTCTGGTGACCGGAAAATCGCTCAACTAGTTCGCTTATACAAGTTATACTTTATATAATATTGTCAATGAAAGCGTCCGCACACTGATAATATTACGTAATATGGATGAGAGTTAGATAAGAACATTCCATCTCATCTTACTTTGGCAATTATAGTTTTTATGGGTTATTCTATTACGGTTAAACACATGTGTAAATTAATAAGAGAAGGGCGTGGTACATTCCCCTGACCCTGAGGGAGAGCTCATAGATATTTAGCTTGCGGTTATTTTACAAATAAGTATAAATGGGTGTATTTCTGATGTATTTATTGCGTTAAAAAATGTAGTAGTGCTTTCAAAAAGATAACGCATAATCACTTGGGTCAATTCCATCGGACACTTTGACTCTTTCATCTTTAGAAAATTGTTACATGGCCGCTCTTATTCTTCTGTTTAATATTTTTGGTGATACTCAGTTAAATACGTTAACTATGCCCTGAAATTTCGTCATTGAGATAAATACAGTATTACACGATGGCCTGTATTTAATTGTATTGCATTTTATCCTACATCTATATCCTTGAAGTTTCCAACAACTATGTGGTTCTTTTGTAGAATAAAAGAGATGAACATATTTTAAAACGAAGGAATGTTCCACAACAAGATAGTACGGACTCAGAAGATAGTGAAAAGCCTCTTCAACAATCTCTCCAGTCTTTAGTTGAAAATGCAGCTAGTGATCAACCAGCGGTGCAACTCAGTGCAGTACAAGCTGCTAGGTAGGATTCGGGTTTTCTCTTCTATGTAATCCTATCAGGGAGGCATATAGCTCCATGAGTATTAATTATTTTCAATCAGGGACCACCGGAGTTATATTGTATCTACCATTAGCATTTTTAGTAATTCTAGTCAACTGATCTTACTTATAAGGTTGCATGTCTGTAAGTCTGTTATCACAATATTTTATGATTGCCTTAAATATTTATTGTGCACATTTATTTTCTCCGTTGGAGGCAAATAGAATAAGAATTGTATACAACACTAGAAATTCAAATAGAAAAAGAATTGCATATTTCTGGACCCGCATAGGGACCCAGACCCAGATGTGTCATTTAATGAAGTATGTTGGTCCTGCAGCTACTGTGATGTAATATATTGTATTCTCAGCCATAAACTGTTTGGTGGGGGACGCAACACAATGTTCCAACATAATGCTGCCAAGTACCTATTGTTTCCAGGCTTCCGCTGAACAGTTGCTTTCACACTTTGTTGTTACGCCCCATGCGTTAATTTGTACCCTCTCAAGCTGTCTCGTGCCTATAAGAAAGACGGCGGCTGTTGTTTCTAGGTCTTAAATCCTGAACCCCTAAAGAAATCAGTAATTAGTACAATGGTTTATCCGGGATTTTTAGTAGAAAAAAAAGGAAAGAGAACGAAAAATAACTTCCAATTTTCCATGAAAGCGTTGTTTCTTGTTTCCTGCACACCGTTATGGCCATCTATAAATAGCATCTATAAATAGGTTAGAGTGCGTAATGCAACCAGTGCCCACCCACCTATAAACGAAAGGTGTCCCGTACTATAAACAGAAGCAGCGCTTATATATGTTAACGAGAATGGTTTGTGTATAATACAGTTGCTTACTTCCCTAAATAAATATTGAGTTATCTTTCCACCATTTCTAGTTTGTAGGTAGACACTAGTGACCACTTGAGCAATAAACAAAAACTATGACCACGTTTAATATGTTAAAAAAATCATCGGTCCATCGGATGTCACTATGTAATTGAGATACGGTACATATTTTAGTACCGTATATACCTCTCTGGTAGAACAATTTATATTAAGTTATGTTTGTATGGACGCATCCATAGTCATAGTGTCAAGTTTCAAGATAACAGCTATATATATAGTGTCAGGTTTCAATGACAGTCACCCTAGCCCTAGGGAAAAAGTGATATAGCTCATCACACATGAAGATATAACAAAACAACCTCGGGCAATTTCCTCAAGTTCCGTTTCATTGAATGCTCATTTTATATTTCAGGAAATTATTATCTAGTGATCGTAACCCTCCTATAGACGAATTGATTCACTCTGGAATCCTTCCAATCTTAGTCCACTGTTTAGCTTGTGATGACAAGTAAGTATTTATTTTTTATTTGTTACAGAAACATTGATATCATTCTCAGATATTACTAGTTTGAGGTTTTGATAGATCTAGTCCTTTTCGAAATTTCGGTAACTGCCGGAAGAATATGCACTCTTTGTAGTACATAATAGGTATGTCGACCCTTTTGTCTATTTTTATATAATCCTCGTCTGTACTCATTTGTACTCTTCGAAAAGACAAATAAAAGACTTCTTATCTTATCTTATAATCAACGTTTTTATTGTAAATGTATTTTGAGTGTTAAAAAGAATCTTTATTTCCTATTCTATACTATAAACATTACATCTACTTAATGTTACCGAATAACATTCCTTCCGTCTTTTATGCTGTCCCTTGTTAAAATAAACTTTATTGTCTTTTATTCTAAATCATTGGCTTACCGTGGCCCTCAGTAATAAGTGAATTTCCCCGTCTCTTGCAGCCCTTCTCTACAGTTTGAAGCGGCGTGGGCATTGACTAACATCGCATCAGGCACGTCGGCACAAACCCAGGCTGTGGTCCACGCGGGGGCCGTGCCCTGGTTCCTCAAACTGCTGGAATCTCCTCACCAGAATGTCTGCGAGCAGGCTGTCTGGGCCCTCGGTAACATCATAGGTGAGTGCAGGCACTCTAGTGCTTTTGTCTCATGTTTCATACCATCATTCGTTTTGAAGAAAAGGATTTTACACTCTTTGAAATATTAATTCAGTGGTTATCGTTTGGAAGCCTACGAATACAAGTAAACTGGAAGACCTGACTCATGTCAGATGTTTATAACCCATTTGTAACACAATCTTGACAAATTAAGAATATTTCAATTCAATACTATAACGTAATAATTATTTTTAAAAAGTTAAACAATAATGATACAGCAACAAGAATGGGAATTTCTTTTACGAGGTTTGAAATAGAAACGGATAACAATAGCCCTCATATGGTACGGTATATACTTTCAACATTATTTGATTTTTTTGCCGGATTTGATTGCAGGTGATGGACCACAATGTAGGGATTTGGTAATAGAAATGGGAGTGGTGAAGCCGCTTCTTACATTCATCAACCCAAATATCCCCATCTCCTTCTTGAGGAACGTCACGTGGGTCATCGTAAATTTGTGTCGTAATAAGGATCCTCCACCACCAATAGCAACCATTCAAGAAATCCTCCCCGCCCTCTGCATATTGATACACCACACAGACATCAATGTAAGCATTCCCCACTCGCCGGTGCTTTCTTCTAATGCTTTTGAAATAATGTTGTTGCCAGGAATCACTGTTAAAGCCTCATCTCTGCGTTTGTAGTTTGACAAAGTAGTATTTAAACAATAACAGGTTTAGTTATCTCAATGGGTTTGAAAAGAAGTCTTCATTTAATTCAGATCTATTTTTTGTTGTTGAAACACTAGCATTTTCTCAGACGAATAGCCTTCCATTTTCAGATTCTCGTGGACACTGTGTGGGCGTTATCCTACCTTACGGACGGTGGAAACGACCAGATTCAGATGGTCATAGACTCGGGTGTTGTGCCAAAGCTTGTCCCTCTCCTCAGCCACCAAGAAGTCAAAGTTCAGGTATGATTAGAAAACACTCCCTGTTAGTTACAGGAATGAATATCTTAGTAAGAAACAACCACCTCTTTTCGACCTCTGGCACTGATACATGTGTCTTCAAGCAGCATCTATGAACATTTTTTATTGAAGTGTCCGTCATGTATTAAATTTTAGATCTTAATTAAAAGAATTGCATTTTTATTTTATTTTTACATAATGTCTTCCTCTCATCTGTCAGTCGATATTTCAGTTGAATGATTCCTCTGTATAGGACTATTTGACCGTCCTAACCCATTTATTAAGATCTCCTTTTCTTGGTCCAGTCTTGTAAAAGTTGGTAGTTAGGTTAAATTCCATTTACTTCATTGCATCATATCTCCTAGGCCGCACCTAATGGGACAGCTCTGTTGAAAATACATTATGTAACTCAACATTGAATGTAAGCTATAAATTAATTGATTTCTCCCCAACACAGATGGCTGCATTACGAGCTGTCGGTAACATAGTGACAGGTTCGGACGATCAAACTCAAGTTGTGCTAAACTGTGGTGCGTTGGCTCATTTCCCTACGCTTCTCTCCCATACGAAGGAGAAAATCAACAAGGTAAACTACCAATTTATTTATCTCATCATTTTAAATTTTGACGACTTTGGACCAGCTTTAAAAGAAACTACTCCGTTATGATATCGTTAGAAGAGCTTCTAGATTTTTGTTCGGAATTAAAAGATAGTCTCGACGTGTGCATTTTCTAAAAATGGCATATTTTGTCATGTGCAGGAAGCTGTATGGTTCTTGTCCAACATCACGGCCGGTAATCAACAGCAGGTGCAGGCAGTGATAGACGCCGGTCTCATTCCGATGATAATTCATCATCTCTCACGGGTAAGTGTTATCATTCAGTCTCTTTTAATCCAATTTGAAAGAGGGTGATGCAGCAGTCTAAAGTGTACAAAACGATGTAGTGACTTTCCAAATGCATCATTTCACCAACTAGTCCTTGGTATCTCCCGGGCTGCTGCTGCTGCTGAACCAAAAAGCAAACTCACTGAACATCCAATTATACACGCAAATTATAATATATGCACCTTGTGGTATCATAAATAACATTCACACATGTTTTATTCTGATTCTTGTTACAGGGCGACTTCCAGACGCAAAAGGAAGCGGCCTGGGCAATCAGTAATTTGACCATCTCTGGTAGGAAAGACCAGGTGGCTTATGTGGTGCAACAAACTGTCATCCCACCCTTCTGTCAACTGCTCAACGTCAAGGATGCCCAAGTTATCCAAGTCGTACTCGATGGTATCTATAACATCCTCAAAATGGCCGGGGAAGACGTCGAAACGATTGCCAACATGATTGAAGAATGTCAAGGTGAGAATCTATAATGGTCGTTTGTTCAGCTAATAATATTAATCAATTGTAAATTATATAGAATTATAACATTGAATTGAATAGTGCAGTTGGTACTTACGAAACCTCCTCTAGCTGATTTATCTTTGTGTTATTCCGACTGATATCCATCTGAAAATGAAAGATTAATTCAACACTCTTCTCTTCCTTCCTAGGTTTGGATAAAATAGAGGTGCTTCAACACCACGAGAATGAAGAAATCTACAAACTGGCTTACGAGATCATCGATAATTACTTCTCCGGAGAGGTAGGTGTCTACACAGTTATTACCATAAAACATTTAGCATTTTTAATATTATACCTCTCAGATCTATACAAAGAAACGCTTTGCTTCCTTCAAATACTGAAATTACAATAATTGGTTGTATCAGATTCTCATCTTTTTCGTCAATTACAATACTACCATTTCTCTTTTAGGGAGAGGAAGACAACACCCTGGCACCTCAAACAACAAACCAAGGATTCCAATTTGATCCAAATGCTGAAATCCCTAGTGATGGGTTCAAGTTCTAGGAATGAATTTTAAAGTCAGCAAAAATCTGATAAGAGAAACTAAATAAATAACCGACCAGAGACAAAAAGTTCATCCCGTCACATCGTCGTCCACGGTTTATTCATTTAATCGGTGAAAACTGAAGCTTTGGGGAGCTGGAGAGAAGTAATAATAAACCAACACCCGAGAGAAGAAAGATATCTGTTCCAGCTTTTCAGCACTCATCCACCCTTTAAAAGATGTGATCTTGAGTGGCGAGGGAAAATATAAAAGTAATGGGTGGATGATGGGCAGCTCGGCCTTCCCTGAATGGCAGAGGTTGCCTGCTCATATATATTACAGGCTTCTTGTTGGTGGGTGATAAACTTCAAACCATATCAAGATTTGAGACCCACACTCACCAACGCAACCAGAGGACACCTTCCCTTCTTGGGCTCTCCACCCTTGCCCACGATGGGCCTTGTACACTAAATTCTTTTGGGAAAGGAAAGAATCTTCTTAGATGCTAATCCAAAGTGATGTACAAGGAGGATGAATCGAGAACGATATTACTAATATAAAAGAAAATACAAACATGACAGCATTTTGTGTGTGTAGGACCTGAGGGGTCAAACGCCTACCAAAACGTTGTTGGTTGCTTGTGAACAAGACACTCGACCCATCCTTGTGACTGGGATGGGTATGGTGATTTCATTCTCTAGGAAATGTGCACTACTAAAATAATGCCACGGGAATTTCAAAGACAATCTGAACAATTTGCCTCTTCCAGTTGTTAAACGTGAAAGAAGATTGAGATGCAGCTTATTTTACCTTTTTTAGTACTTTGGCAAAGTCTTATGGTCATTTGATACACACTGGTATTAACCACAGAGAACAGACAGCTGTAGGACGCTCTGACAGGATTGTGTTTTATCTATGGTGGACAAACTAAGATTTTAATTTTCGTTGACTGCAGAGTTCTCACCCAGCGGAACCTCTAAACTGTCCTACCACGAAAGAACCTTCTCACCTCAAAAGAAAACCCGCTTCTTAAAATAAAGAGAATTGATTTTTTTTTCTGAGCTGACGACATAAAAAAGTGTAATGATAGTGCCCTTATTACGACTTACTACAATACTGTACTGTTATAGACTACTACTCGAAGGAAAGGAAAACAAATTGAATCATTTATCATCATCTGTTTGACTTCTCTGGTGGTCTGATGAAGAACTTAGTTCTTGGAAGACCTTCAAAGCACGAGACATGGACTCACCGCCCTGTAGACCAGGGGTTACTGTTGGAATGCTTCAAGGCTTTCACCAAGATACTTGCTTCAACACGCCGAACTTCTGACATAAATCTTATTTTACCCAACTCACAACTGTAAAATACTGTTCAGGGATGCAAGACCAGTTTTTTCCTCGCATTAAAGATGGTTATTTTCATACGGTTGAAATGTTGATATCTCATGACGATGAGACGAGAGATGATGTCATCGTACGTGGTGTTAGGACTATTTTAATGACACTCAAACGAAATTTATTTCCAAAGTTCATGTGCTTGCATCCATCTGAATATAGGCTCTTGTGCTCTTAGTATCGGACTTCCAAAAGCTTGAAAAATACAAAGGAACCAAATCCCCTTCTCACGGCCATTTCTCTTGGGCCTAGTATTGTTCTCTACTTATGTACTTGCTATTTATAGAAGTTTTATTGATTGAATTTCTCTTCTATATTTTACTTTCACAGCATTTTCGTCGATCTTACATTTTGTTCTGCACATGGATTCTCGGCCACCAAGTCAGGCGTCCCATATCTTAACACAAAGCCAACAGTTCTCTTAGTCTGCTAACGTTTCTTTTCCTTTTCTTTATTTTATGTTTTGCCTCGAATCGAGTCTAGAAACTAAGGGATGCTTAGGGTATTTATTCTAAGTTTATAAAGGTCTTTACTTTCCGAATGATATCACCTCTTGTTCGGTCTTGTTTTTTTCCTTTTATGTGTAGGACATAACTGATATTTGTGATAATCAATCATAACGGACATTCATGAAAGTACACATATGGAAATAACTCTTTCTCTGAGTGTAATGGTAGTTTTATATATTTTGATTTGTATCAACAGTATTTGGTTAGTAACCTACGAAGGTGCCACATGTGTTTTTTATTTTATTTTCAATGTGGATCCGTCTTAAGATGAGATATCGCTGTAACATTGTAAAGTTTTGATATTAAACAAAGAAAGTAAGACTATCGCCTGCAAATTCTGCCACCAGAACGTCCCTCAAAATAAGTTCGGGTGGTCAAAACGGAGAGTCTGTTCACGGGATATCCCCATTGTTTTAGTGTGTGGTGGCTGTATGTATATAAAACAAAGACATTGGGCTGTTTTTGTCATTTTCCAAACATGAAACCCGCCTCTCCCAGCCTTATGTGTTAAAATCTAACAAAGAAAACCACCCTAGCCATATTTCGGCGGGTCCTCTCATTGGAATGAATTTTAGGAATTCCATTGCAACATTGTGATAAGATAATTGTGTATATGAACTGATCCCGACTTTTAGGCTGAGGAAAGGCGGACAGAACCCCGTCCTGGTGGTATCTTCAATTAACTGATGCTTAAAACTGAAATTATCCCATTTTTTAATACTTAAACATTAGGCTCAAAGAAATAAAGATTTTTAGTCATACTATGGTTTTCACTGCCAGGAATATTTTTGTATGCAATCGAGGAAAAGTAGTCGGTAAAACAGCCCAATGGTAAAGTAAAAAGACTGTTTTCAAAAGGCCCCTGTCTAGTGGTACGTAGGCAACTAGATGATTCTGTAAAGTTAATTTAAAAGGCATTTCAAAGCGCCGCGAGATTAGTTAGGCGCAAAACTGCACTCTTGGTATTTTATAAGGTATATTTTTTGGGGGGGAAAGCCTTCGCCCTGTGCTCATTGGGTCGGCGTTCGCTTTAATCTAGTTGGTGAGACCAGCATAGAAAAGGAATCTTGGTTAACTCATGCAGTATGTTCTAAACTGTTGATGCCTACGGCCCCGGGTGGAGAAAAATTCTAGAGGTTCAAAGACAGGGGTTTTTGGAGAGGGTCTCACTATTAAAGGTGCAAGTCGCCCTAGTCTTCAAGCCTAAAACCGTTTTGTTACAAGGCATGTGCAGGGTCGATTTCAAGGCCTTGCTATGTAGTTATGTGTATCTAAATACATGTATTTTAAATAACAAAAACATTGATTTTATCTTGAAAAAATAACAAAACATGTTCTGAGGTGTATCCAAGATAAGTTGGGCAATATCAGCAATTGCAGCTGTCCTAAGATATTCTTCAATTGCTTCATTTTTGTGATCATATTTAAGGAAGTGTTGAAAACCCTGTATCTTTGCCCTTAATTCGGAGAAAGAAAAATGTTAATTTTTTTTCAAAAAAAGGAAATAAAAGGTTGGGCTTCATGAAGCTAAAAAATGTGACCTGTGTTTGCTACTATTCATTCGTTTCCTATGTATATTATACCATTCAGGATCGACCATAAACATATCACGTCAGCTCCCTTATACCTCCTATTTGACGAACCGTACGGTATTTTCTTTTTCCCCTGAATATTTTGCTTCAAAGTAATACCAGAGCTATGCGTATGTAATACTAATAGATTCATTTTTAAATTACTGGCGATTCTGGGAACAGCTCATTGTTATGTTATACCACTGAGGGCGCCACTAGTAGGAGTGGATACTATCCTAACTATTCATTATAACAACATGCATTGGCCCAGAGTCAGAGACTGTCACAACGTGTCATTCCCTCCCTCTACTGTAGAGGGATGGAATATATGTTTTCAAAATCGGCTGCTATGCCAACGCTTACGGATGCCACGTTTCCCCTGTCCCTTCTTCGCGAGGAGGATCATCTCAGAAGGATAGTGTAAAGAATTGCATATTTTGGGGTTGGTGAACGGACCCTAGTTTCTCACAATAGATGATGTACACTGCAGGGGATCTTGACCTTGTTCTAAAAAAACACGAAATGAAGAACCCCACTATGCTATAGGCCTAGTTTATGGCTAGAACGGCGATTTGTCTTTGATATCGATGTGTGGAAGAAGGAATGCCATTAACAGGGTTTTTGTTAAGGTTTTCAGTAGGGGAGATTTGTATGGAAGTATAGGGGGGCCTTTATTTTGTGAGGCCCTATATGGGTATGGCCTCTATGGGGGTAGACCCCCTGAACATTTTTCATAAATCTTACATAAAGAACCGTAACGGTGGGTTCTGGTGTATTTTCAGCAGAATTTCCATTGAGATTTCAGTGTTAATTTTTCTAATATTAGACTTGCTATTCATAAAAAAAGTATGTTATTTTACCCCTTAGCACACTTTTAGGCCATTTTCATGCATTATTACCATTATTTATTTTTTATAAATTCACCGATATTATATGTTGTCACACTCTCGTGAAAATTGCTGTGAATGTTATAAGCTTTGAGTTATAACAGTCATGGCTATCCATGACTGTTATAACATTTCAGTTATAACATTCACAGCAAGCTGAAATGATGCGTTGATATGACAGGGTGATTGCTATGGTGGTTAATTATATGGTGCCTGATTATACGAGCTGATGTGCTTGCTGATGAATTATAAACAGCTGGGGGATTGCTGCCTTGCTTGCTGGTGTGTTATTGAAGGCTGGATGCTTTCTTTGTTGTTCAATTCTTATCACTTGGCGTGACCACAACCCCAATCTGACCACATGTGGTGAGAGGCCTGGGGTGGCGAGGGCCAGGGCGAAGGGCAATAAATTGGCGGTAATAGGGTGATTAGCTCTTATCTGGTCATTAGAAGTGGCGTGCCCCTCACCATTCCTAAACAACTTAATTGCAATTTTAAAAAATCATTTTAAACTTATGAGTTATGGTTACCTGTATCAGAATTATTTCGATACAACATCAAGTAGATACTAAAGAGCAGAAACACTGTCCTTCCCCAGTTCAAATACATGCAGTACAAGTGGAGATAGTTTGATTCACTAATCTCTGAGAATGATGGAGATATGAATAATAAAATAAAAGTTTGGTCGGTGACCCTTTTACTCATAATTTAGATTTAAAATACTTCCTATAGAATATATTGATACACACACCTGCATCGTATCATATTTGTATTTTATCATGTTTAATCCTGAGAATTAAAAAGAATGATTAGATTTACCTCATGAAAATGTACAGTGGATCAGAAATTATATTAGAATCAGTGGATCCTATCTAGTCGAAGGTGTTGCTCCAAACCACAAAATCCCATTAGGACCCCTAAACATGTTCAATGTATATAGCTATCTGTGGTTATACACATGTATAAGAACCATTGCTAATATTCGAAAAGAGCAGGGTATCATTATTCTATTAGATATTTGGTAATGAATGTACATGAAGCTGTAGTCAAGATATCAGTCTCTTTATTAGAATATTGATATTCTCTGATGCCCCTCTTCTCTTTTTCAATTCTTTATAAAGAGCAAGAATAAGCATCAGGAATTCCTCCTGATCATGAATATATTTTTCCTCACGGAATACGGTGCAAAAGTCATATGAATGAACCAATTGGTGGAATTGCTCATATACACGGTAATATCTATATTATATATATGCGTAAGTAAATTCTTTTTTTTGAAGATTTTATTACACCTGGGATATATCATTTCCTGGACAAGCCAGGTTGTTGTAACGTACCCAGGTTCAATTTAGGAATTAATTACATAGGAGATTAGCTCCTTTGATACCAGTATAAAATGTAAATGAGCTGCAAGCTCGCAGTATTAGATACATAAAATCAATGTAATTTTTAGGAGTAGAAATGAAGCAGTACCAATAGCAATTTCGATAATATTGATAATGACAGAAATGGCAATAACAGTGATAAAGACATTGGGATAATCACTGACTCAGAGTGTGACCCATGTAGGTAAAGATGTACAAGTATACTAGTTCATCAATCTCGCCAACATGTCACAATTCTTGAAATTAAGATAAAATAAAAAATATTAAGAATATGACAAAACTGAATGGAAAATTGAACATATAGCATTCATGTAGGATATATTACCGTCCATAAAAGAAGGACTGGTGGATTAAATACACCTGAATCTTGCTGTAATATTAGCTTGCCCAGGGGGCCAAAGCAACTTGCCCGCCGCAATTTTTACTTGCCAAATGGTCCGGGCAAGCTGTTATTTCGAACACTGAACTACCACTCTCTCTCCTTCTCACCGTCCTCATCAACTCCATGATAGCAAAGGTCCCAATAGTCAACTTACATGCTTTAATTCTCCCCTCTCTTTTTCTCTCTCCCCCTTCCCCCTTCCATTATAATTATTAGTTTTTCATATTTCGAACACATGTTTCTTACAGACCTGAAATATATATATATATTACTGATTTCGAAATGACTAATTATCAAAGGAGGGAAGTCAACCCAGAACAGAGGAGGGGAAGGGGTGGGAGAATTTACATTGATATGATATCGTCCTAATCAGAGTAATTGACTCCTGTTTCCAGGTGGCTCATGCTACCCCCACTCCCACACCAGCTCCAGCCCCGGACCCCCACCCCAAATAGCTCCTCCCCGACCTCCAACTCCAAACACTTATACTCACACCCCATCTCCAGTTCTGGTGACAATTAGACTCCCATAAATGTCGGAACAAGGCATGAAAGGGCTTAATTAATTATCTAATTGGATGAGTGACGTGTGCTAAATTAGTTAACACATGTGGACTGGCGCGTTAGTCAAGTTGTATCAGCTCAATAACAATTCCTCGGCCCTCCGGGCCTGCGGATTGTTATTGGCTATACAACATGCCTAACGCTGGTCCCCATGTGTTAACCAATGCTTAAATTTCCTCTAAATTTGTTCCATGATATAAATTATAAGGAGCAAAATTATCAGAAAATAGTTTCTGTGTTTAGTAGATGCAGGATATTGCGCTTGTCAAAATCCGATTGGGGCTAAATTGAGAAATGTGACCTCTATGTTATTGCTATATTTTATAGGTAAAATTGGCAAAACAATGGGCCTTTAATTAATTACCAAAACAACAGCCCTTCCCCCCCCCCCCCCCCCCCCCCTTTAAACCTACCCTGTTCAGAACGTATTTATTTTCGCGCGGATAAATTTTCGCGCACTAAGACACCTTTGACACCTTTTCGCGCGGATTTAAATTCGCGCAGCAAGGAAGCCTCACTCTTTCTTTATGTAATAATTATAGGTTCGCGCAGGATTTAAATTCGCGCACATAAGGGTGTGCGCGAAAATAAATACTGCGCGAACATTAATACGTTTACAGTAGGCGGAAACTTACGAGGTCGCACCGACTGGCCGCAGCACGCACCATCTACACGTCAGCGGGATTCCCCCCAGGTCTCGTTCTCGCTCCTGTGCGTCACAGATGGGGTTCCCTTATATCTGATTATGGCGGCTTGGATCTGTTATCCACGGTGTTGTTGCTGGAATAGAGCTGGATTCAACACAGGCCATGTTCAGCTGACGAACCTCCCTGCAGTGAAGTTAGATACTTCACATATGGGTAAGTTAATTTTCTCCCAGAACTTTATTCAAATCGGCAAACTACGTCATAGATTCCCCCAGTCTGGTTCCCCTCTCAGTCTTACTGTCCACCGGACTCGGGTTCTGATGACACAAATGCAACAAAGCGAGTGGAAGAATGGGAAGCTATGGTCGGTATGGAAGGATGATTGTGATATCATGGTCTGTGAGTCATGTAATTTGTATGAAGAAATAGTCTATGTACGTTTATCATCTGTTATTAAACATATTTCAAAAGTTGTGTCAGTTGCATGAGGTTCTCTCCTCTAGAGGCTCTACTAGTAGGCCTAGTCGGAGGCTAGTAGAGGAGAACCGAGATTGATTCATCATTTTCCTTTGAGTCTTGGGAGGTGTAGGAAGGTGTACGAACACACTATATACAATCGCTCCCATAATTAGTCACTACCGTAGGGGTACCTCCCAGATAAGGGACTGCAAAAACAATGTGGGTACTGTTTATTGGGGTAGCCTGAAGCCCTTATTAATTTGACCAACCATTACACTCTAAAACGTAAAACGATAATGTTTATCTTTATTTCCGATTTTTATAACAATTCAATTATGGTACAGGATTTAACACGATTTAACGGGGTCTGGTCAACTCAGACGCTTCGGGGGTTTATAGTCAAGTTGGACCAAGTCCAAGTCCTCTGGTTTTCAGATAATATATTGCGTAACGTTACCCTGGAAACTTTTAAATAAACTCTTCAAATGTTTTACCCTCCGCCACAGCACTTCACAAAAGAATGCTCACTTACGATCGGTGCAAAAGTGCATAATTACCAGTTACTTTGATGGTTAACATAGGAATACTATGAGTCATAATTAAGTGCGGTACGGTACCGGTATGGTACAGACTTATGCCATAATGGCAATATGTATAATTAATGTTAATTTTTATTCTATATACAATAATCAAGTGTAATGAAGGCATAATGATTTCATAATTATATTGCTAGGCCATGAAGAGACCTATGTTAGTTAAGATGACTGCAGAATGACCTAGCTACATGTAGAAATTTAAAAAAAACTATACTCACTTCTTTAATCACTACACTCTGTCCAGCCTCTGAAGAGCTGGGACTTCAAAGAGACTTCAAGGAGGGACACATACCCCAGTACGCGGGTGCCGCGCTCTACAGAGGCTGGACAGAGTGTAGTCGCAGACGTGAATGACGCCTATATTTTCCCAGATGATATTAAATCAACTTTCTTATTTCAGGAAACAATGTGGTAATAGTTAAGAATGGAAGAAGAATATGTGGATCCGGGGCAGCCTTGGGTAATGCCCCAATAGTGCAAAATAAAGCCTTTTTCGAGATCAAAATACAGTCATCAGGTAGGGATATTGGTATAACAATGGCGAGCTCTTGAAAACTCAACCCTCTATATGCTGTGTCTATTCTATAGTATCCGTGCAACGATAGTTTTGTTTTGAATTGATATTTTAACTTTATCTGTAGTGTCTCTCATAATCAATGCAATCGATTGATATTTTGTCCAAATCACCAAATGCCTTACCGGTTTTTATTAGTATCAACAGAAGCACCAGAAATACATAGTAGCTCTTCGGTTTTAAATTTTAAATTAAAAGAAAAATATATAAAAAGGAGAGATGAACGATGGATATTCATTATTGGTTGTTCTGACGGATTGTATCCACTTTTTTCCAACAGGTATATGGGGAGTGGGAGTAGCTACAAAGAAGTCCAATCTCAATATGATACCCCTAGGCACAGACACGGAGAGCTGGGTAGTCCGTCACGATGGTCTCATTTACCATAATAACGAACAAATTGGTAAACTGCCAGAACTACCAGAAGAGGGAGATATCATAGTGAGCTTCATACCAATTATCATATTCTGATTTATTAAATTTCATTTGTGGAGAAATTTGAATGGAGTTCATGTACAGAATCCCGAACCAGTAATACACATTTATATATCAGGGATATACCGTAGATGATATGATAAGATAAGATGTTTTTTATTTGCATCTCATCGTATAAAATGGAACTATATATAGAGAGAATGGGACGAGCCGGCAATAATCGAAAATTTATAGGACGAGATTCGTCCACATAAGCACGATGCCGTAGGCAGAGTGCTTATGTGGACGAATCAAGTCCTATAATCTTTTCGCTTATTGCTGGCGAGTTTCATTCTATATTTATTATATGTGCATAAAATTTGATCATATTTCATCAGATATCACTGAAAAAATACTAAAGAAGTCAGAGAACCCCGCTGACAGCCCCGTTAGTAGGCCTACAATGTTTGGTGCCCACTGTGCGATCATGCAGTTTTTAGGCCTACTTATATTGCTGATTTAAAACGTTCATATCGCAGCCATTTCTTGGCCTACATTAATAAATCTTATATCTTTCAACAGAGAATTTAATGCTCTATCTAATGGTGTGGGTTTTATTATGTATTTCTATAATCAAAGTACCAGAATCACGGGTGGATTACCGATCACGGGGGTTTGTTTACATGCTTCGCGGAGAGCCAAAGCTCCGCGAAACATATAAACAGAGCTATTTTTAGACAACTACATTCATATAGGACGCGTCCTATATGAATATTTTTATAGCACCCCACTTATAGCACCCTTCATATAGCATGCGCATATAATAAATAACTAAATGTGTTTATACCTGAATGCCTCAATGAAAATTAAGTAGTGTTTAGGTTTTGCAATCAATAGTAAAGCGAGTGCCTCAACTTCCCTGGGGGTAATTAGCCATGGAAATTGAATTGCCAGATCCTTTATGATTATTTTATAGTTCCTATATACATGTGTTAAGTGTTATCTAAATAATTTAATGTACCTTTTCAGGGAATGACGTATGATCACTTTGAGTTTCATTTCTATTTAAATGGGAAAAACTTAGAATGTCCGATAACAGGAATAAAAGGCACCATCTTCCCGATCTTCTATGGTAAGTTAGTTCTAAATCTTCCTCTCACTGGCCTTAAGACAGTTAACCGTTTTATAGTTTAATATTATTTTTATATGTAACTTCTAACTTTACTTGTTATATGTATCCCATGATGAACCACCACCTTGTATAAGCACTGTTCACCGCTATACGTGTCATTCCCAGACCTTACCCTAATGAAGGTGTACTGAGTACACCGGAATGTTGGTATAAGGGAGTATAAAAGGAAGTCAGAAAACATAAGCAACACTCTTTTTACTTGTTACCAAAATGATCACATCATAAGATAAAGCGATGACCAATGCAGTTGGTAGAATTTCCACTCAATATGTGTATATGTATGTGTTCTTGTAAAAGATAGCGAACTCGTGTTCTCAAGTTCATTCCAAATATTGAAAAATGTTTCAAATTAAGCAAAACTGGTGTCTTTAATATGATTATGCCGCCAGTATCGTCTTCTTAGGAAAGCATATATATATTTATTTCATTTTTATTATTTCCATTTTTATCCTTACATTTAGCTGAGGAATATGGACTTGATCTTCAATAAGATCGCATGTCTTTCAGATAGCTCACTGGAAATCAAAATTGCTTAATATAAACAATATAAGTTGAATTATATCTCTATATAATTAACAAATAATTTCCGACACACTAGAAACTAAAAAGATGAAACAATACAATATGACAGTTGCTGATTCCTGGCTATTCATTATTGCCTTTCAGTGGACGAGGGCGCCATAATCGATGTACAGTTTACAGGGTTCTACCATCCACCGCCAGACGGCTTCGAGGAGATCATGATCGAGAAATCACTCTTGTAGAGTCTATGATAGGAATTACGTAATACAGATACATAACAGAATGTGGTGAACCATTATGGGGCTTCTAAGATAATGCGCGATAATAATATACTGTTGCTAATGAGTAATTAAATGTAACGTGGGATGTGAGGAAGCCGGTACTCAAGAGGCAAATGAGCGTTTATATGTGATAACCGAAATATGATGTATAATTATTGCTCTCGTCACTGGGGCGAGCCTGTGAAATTTTAGTATGTTTTTCTTCTGTTAAAAATCCAAATTACTTATCTCTCATCATATTTGTTGATATTTCAATGCCAAAAAAATTAAAGTTATGATTTTAAGGGTCGTCTAAATTATAGATATATGTATGTGGGTAATTCCATAATCAGACACTGGGTTTTCTGTGAGAAAAGTGAGTTAACCATAAGAAAATATCGAGTAATTATATTTGATAGTCCAACGTAGGGACCTAGTAAAGGTTACTTGCACTCGCTAGTGTAGAAGGATTTCCGGGCCTTCATTTTTATCGAAAGGAATTTATTTTGAACAAAACAAATTGCCAGTTGGCCGAGGTACATTCTTTTGATTTGAATGTTTATATCTTTGCTTCAATGTTTCTGGCAAATCTGTGGTAATGCCAAGTAATAATTCCTGCTGGTGGTTTCAAAATGTGATTATATTCTTTATTTTTTTAGAGCAGCATAGTATTTTATCTGACAATGCAAAGATTCCAGGTTTGGTGCAACCCCATTATCAATTCATGTCCCCTTGTAAATCATTGTATACGGGAGTCAATTTATGGATGGAAAACTTTGGACATAACAGTCCTTGTCATAAAGATTTAGCCTACGTTCGTTAGGCGAATTCTTTAATTTTCTAAAATGTGTGGCTTTTGAAAGTTTTGGATGAAAGACCGCTGATCTTTTTGACATCTGTTCTTCCAAGTGTTATCATAATGCCGACTATTTATTCCATTTGTGAACAACATTTTGCTCAATGACCTTTTATTCCGCGTAACCGACGACAGACTGTTGCCAAAATAATATCAAAGTAACGTTGCTTTGCTGATGGTTAGCTAGCTTTTCGATTGGTGTGCAGCCTTATACCTGCTAACTAGCTTTGATTCAAATGAAATCTTTACTGCGTGAATAATGTTTCCAGGTCGTTGATATTTTGTATCGTGAGGCAAACAGGATTTTGAAGGGATAACCTATGATACCTTAATCTTTTCATCATAGGCATTTATTCTAGTATAAAAATGCTATTTTCTGAGCTGTATGGCATTTGAATGCATGTTGCAAACATCATATCAGTTAGAATTATAGTTTCTTTAATCTGTGCATTTTGTGTTCAGAATTTATTCATGGTTGTATTAATTATTTATTTTAGTCTAATGACTATTAGTTGTATGTGTTATTGGTTGTTTATAATTATTTGAATTAAAGATATAAATTGTCCTTCATTTGTTTTGATATTGATAGACACCCGATTCCATTTCGTTCCATTTCTTAAACTAAGACTCATGTAGACCAAAAAGCCCGTCTTATTATTTTTGAAAGGAAGGTTTGTAGTAGTATCATTTTGATTGAAACACTGCAACAAAAAATTCGATAAGTAAGAGGTCTTAACTTTTAGAGGCAGTCTGTTTTGGTATGCCTGTTCATATTCTTTACAAAATATGTGTTACCATTAACGGAGGGACTCGTCACTAATAAATACTAAGTCTAGATCCTCTTTATTAAGCTCCCATTTTTGGCCTTGTGAAATGATGTGTGTTTCTACAACCCGGCTTCATTAATGAAACCAATTCTTATGTTCTTTTTGAATACCATAACACCATAATGGATCATTTATACAGTTTAGTTATCTTCCTTTTATTTGTTTGTCGAGGGCAGAAGTATATCAAAAAGGGAATCCCCGTTAGGCTAGAAACTTAATTAACATTACTACATTGTTGATTGATATTGACCTATAATAGCTTCACATATATCATAGACATGCCACTAGAACACGTCCAAGTTTCTTAATTAGAACGCTATCTGGACATCAATTTTAAAAGGCATTTTCGTCATTGAAGTATATAAATATTTCAAAATTACCTTTAATATTTGTTTTATCTGACAATTTACACAGACCACCCACTCACCTTGCAACGGCGATATATGAGCTAAGATTTAGTTGGGTTTTGCTGAGACTAGCCAACAACCTTATCGTGCTGTAATGTTTTACTGTCAAAACAGATACAATACAATATCTAGAAATCAATAGACCCTTCTGACTCGGCGTTTATAATAAGATACAACTCGAATCACATAATACTCAACATGGCACAAAACTGCTTTAGTAGGAAGTTATCTGCTGACTTAAATATTATTTTTTTGTGATACTCTTCCCACATATAATTGATGAATAACACATTTGTTCAGTGTGATTTAATTTGAATAATTGCAGCTACATAATTAATTTTGAAACTTTGGATTTCATTGATCGGTGTCCTATTCTCTCAACAGTGTTTATCTGTCTAGTGATCAAAACATGTATACCTTTTCAATACAGTACTAACGACAAGTTAATGTGATTAATCTTCTAATATCTAATTCATGACTCATGCTAAAAGGACGCGTATTGGGACGTCTATTGTGATCTCGTAATGGATGTCACAATGCTCTATACTTCCATGCGTACGTTATTCGATAACCTTGTCGAGGAACACATGTGTCCGTCCCGTTGTGCACTGTTTTGTATGGCGTTAGGTTATGATGTATATGGAAAAGAAGGTGGGACGCGGTCTCGAGGTCAGGTCGAGCTAATGGGAATGACCGGCTAAGGAGGCAGTTTAGTAATTAATTAAAAATGTATATACCGTAAATCACCGCGCATCTGTCTCTTGTATTTCATTTTACGCGAGACCGACATTAATGAATATACTCGTGTTTATGATAGGGGAGTTGCGTCAGCCACTGTGGATATGTCTGAAGTGAAGAATTGTGGGATTAGTATTAGGCAGCCTTTCAGACAATCGCCATTATCGGTTAACGGACGAAAGATCTACATACTGCTCCGTTAATATAATCTTTATTTCTCCTTTCTAAATTGCATGAAGAAATGCATTTATCGCGTGGAAGAGCAAATAGTTTTTATCCCCCTATTTAAAAAAAAATATTTTAAACAAAGTTATTCATATTATGTAATAGAATATCACTTAGTTCCCAAATCCATTGTTGTGAATCCAGATCAAAAGTGGTTTCGGCGCAACTACCCTATTGCATTTGTTCATATATATTGCACTAGGTGTGGTACACACAGGTTATAATATCGAGTCGCTTAGAAAATGAACGCCACAGTACAGATATATGTACAAGAAATTGCATTTTATTGACTGAAAACGCTTTCAACATTAGTGTGCTCAACCTTTAGCTACCGATGGAAGTTGTAAAATTCCCCAACATTGCTGAAATTAAAGAATTATTGTAGATAATCAACATGGTACATGATATACATATCTTATATGGATATGTTTCTTGATATCTGAAGATAGTTATGCATAACCAATCAAGTAATTTCATTTTAACACATTATCTTATGGCCTTTTGCAGTAGTTTTCTTTTGCCTTTCATGAAGTTCTTTTCTAAATTTATTTGGAATATCATACATAAATAGGAATCTTTTCTCCAGCCTTCCTCGCCGTTGCCTCTTGTATTAATTCCTTTTCAATTTTATCTCGCTCGATTTTTTCGAATTGTTTTCTCAACTGTCCAACTTTACCCTGGCTTTGGCCATTGGAAGGAGCGGCCGCTCTGCGGTAAAACATCCCCTTGTTCCCATTCGCCGACTCTATGGCTGCTATTATCTCCGCTGATGTTCTCCTCAGTGGGAAGTCGGGGGATTGGGAAATGTCCATGACTGGAGATGTGCACGCTGAGCACTGGCCTGACTGGCGATTATTCTGGTTAGAGCCATTTTTCACTGCTTTGTCTGCTTTGTCTCCGCTGCTGTCGTCACTCGTATCGGAACCCATCCAGGTGGGCGTGGGAACGCGAAGACCCCCCGGGGACACAGACAGCGCACCTTGTACTGTTAGATCCAGCACGGGACTGTCATCGATGTGGTTAATATAATAACCGAAGTCATTACCAATGTCTGGGGATAGAGCCATTGTTAACCCTTTCCATGGGTTCCCACTAAAACATCACGGGATTGTTGTTGCTATAGTCATATGTGACCATGGTTCATATATCAATAAGAAATGCCAAATGCATTTGATGACTTAATTGACTATTGTGGTGTTGACATCTAGAGCACAGCAGGGATCCTTTTAATACCACGTTAGTATCTGAAAACAAAACAGAAATAGCAATTAATAATATTATCGTCGTATTTTTTTATCGTATATCTTACACACAAAAACTATCCAATAAAAAACCTCAACAGAGCTTATGGATGACTCAGTATCAAAATCATTCGTAGACCTTCCTAGACCGGCAGGGTTTGAAATCCTCCCTATGTTGGGAGTTTAATTAGACCCACCGACATTGCCACACTGACATAATCTCAACAACAACAGCATCCTTTGACTATTATCAAGTTATAAGGACAAATGGTCCATGCGACTTCTGTGAAAGTATCCAAGACTTGATACACTTTTTCATTAATTGTAAAAAAAAAAGAAGGGCTAAATAACTAGATTTCCCACATATATAAATGCTCCAAATATAAGTGTCGAACTTGAAGATCAAACAACAATTATGTTAGGGATGGGTGCAGTATAATTAATATTATCAAGTGAATACCGTGATCAATAATCACGGTAAAATCATTCATGCACAGACAGGTATTATTTGGAAATGATAATGTTAGATTGCACTATAGTTTATGAAAGAAATAGATGTATCAAAGTTAGTCATAAGAGATAAACATGCGATCATTGGCAAAGACACGTATGTTTTGGAAAATGTTACTCAATAAGTTGCAACCGTATAATCAGAACAATTGAAACGATGATAAAGTAAAATAACATGTAAATTATTTCACAAAAGATAATCGTGAATCGCAAGAGAAATCCGTGTACACGACGCGAAGGCGTGTTCGTGTACCTCACCGACCTCCCTGCATATTCCCACTTGTGAGAAATTCAAATACCAAGTCCCCCAGGAATATCAAGGTATATATAGTTCCATCATTGAATGGGGTATCTACGCACACGTGTTTTGCTCACATGTGTGGTGGTGAACAGAGTAAACCACCATGGGGGTATCACATGTCACCAGTAAGGTGCTTCATTTCATAGAAACTATGCATATATATATTTCCATTTTGCTGCACATAAGGTCTATATGAAATATAGGACTCTCGGCTCTGTCTCTCATCAGAGACAGTTCTTCCACCAGGACCTTCTATATCTAAATAGTAAATACACATAGCAAACACTATTACTTATAACTACTACGTCAATCAATAATTAATTGAGGCATTGACCAAGTATGGAAACTACACATTATCAGCCGACCTTCAATTAGTTTCAGGAACAATTCAGCGAGATTGGCAATACCTGTCTTGGAACAAGTTCAGATCACACGTCATATATCTATCTGTTTATTTCATTGACAACATCTGGTCCAGTAAATTAGGCTACCTGATCAATTCAACAATCATCAGCTGGACACTCTGAGTGGACATGCTGAGTTATAACTAATAGCAATAGGTATTGCAATGGATCGATCCACACTGGGAAACTAGTCATCGACCCACTTGATTAAATATATATATATTGAATTGAATTGAATTGAATAAACTTTTATTGCAGTTATACTGACATTAGAGAGGATCTCCGGCATGTGGGAGGTTTCCGATCTCTCATTAGCATACATACATTATGTTTATTTATTATCATTATTACACGTAATATTCATGTGCACCCACGATCGAACTAACTTAATCAGTAGGCCTAGGCTTATTGAACCCAGGGAACTGGAAATCAGAGGTAAAGCTTATATTTGCTTTAAAACTGAGCAGGCTTCCCAAAGTGGTCACATATACGGTAAATGTCAACTGTTATTGGACAACCCATATATGCAGTCTCAATCGGGAAATTAGACGTTTGGAAAACAGTTGATAATTGATCTCCCGGCCAGATCGCATTGGTGTCTCATACTTTTGTTGTCTTTCTGCGAAATCCATTATAAACCCTCATTTCTCCTCATTTCATTTAGGGATGTATACAATTATGACGCAATAAGGTATATATAACATGAGGATGATGGGGAGGAAATATTGTTGTATGAAATACCGTATGAGCAATTATAGTATTCACTTAACCCAGTTTTATGGGATTGAGGGATAATAAATAAACACATCCCAGAAAAAAAGAACTTTAATTGACTTTGCACAGTAATAATTAGTGATCTATAAAAGCTCGTCCGTATTACATATGTCAATCATAATAATCTTTAACCATGTACATTCCAAAACAGGTTATTCCTCGGTTCCATTTCTGGGATTGATCTAAAAACATTATTTGGATGGATATTTTGTTCTGTAATTTAACCGACCCTTTTGGAACCCCAAACAAGAAGAGTGATTGTGTCATCAAGAAAGAATGTATACATGTAGATGTATGACAGTTGACACAGACTTATGTCTTATCTGTTCCTCCAAATTCACCCAGGATCGAATCCTGGTCACGGCACCAATTGTAGCGACCCTATAGATAGGACTAGCCGCCCTGACGCCCATTGTCTAGTGCAAGACCCTTGTCACTTTATTGCTTTACCAACATGATTCACCCACGACTACAGTAATTTATTATTTCATGTCAAATAATGGTCCCAGGTAATATATAACAGGGTGACATCCATTGAGGTGCATGCAATTTTAAAAGAAACACCAACTGCATGCCTTTCCCCGCATTTATATCCCGACTAAATTCCTTTCATTATACCCTGCACCTACCTAACATTCCATTGTTATCAACAATAACCTTCAAAATATAAACATACACATACCAGAACTGCAGCGTCTACATGTATATATATGGCATATGCTGTGAAAAACAACCCCAACGTTGTTATGATAACAGTTTAATTATAATAACAGTGTAATTATAACAGAGTTCAACGACCGTTGAGTCTGCATGTGGGGAAATTCCTCTTTATTTTAGAAAGTGTTTACTAAGAGAATCAGGCATTCCTGCATGCGGCAATATTGAGCCCTATAGCTGTACATGGAAGCGTATGGCGGGACAGGTGTTAGAGATACAAAGGCGAACATTTCCTCGTTGCATGTTTCGGTGCATTTAGAGGAAATATGACCTACGCACTTAAAGTCTATATTCAGCGGGTTACAGCTTATAAATTGATACTATATAACAACTCTCTATAGATGCCTGCCAACCACTATTGTGATGTTTTATAAGCCGCACAGTGTTATATCTTTTACCTGGAGAGCATTATTCAAAACCACAAAGCACCGCTTCCAAGCTCGCTATCGATATGACAAGCATCTTACCTTGTAGCGTATAGATCTTGCTACATTGATTGAGATGTATGTGAAACTATAGATGCCGCGGCAGCTATAATATACTGTTATGCCTGCCATCTAAAAGGGGAAGAAGCAGACTATAAAAGCAACGTTGTCGTTGGTTAAACAAAACCTTTGCTCCTATAGGAGCTTGCTCCAGTTAATGCAATATATTGCATTACACTGGAGCAAGCTTATTATAGATTCTTCAACTACCTATACTATCAATATTCCTGACGAATGAACGATTTGTTCCGCATGTAGGGGACCTGGTACTATTTAATACCAGGAAGACATGTAGAAGTACGATAACAATGTAGGTTATCTATCGACACACGGAACCAGTTGCCCCTATCTCAAACAACATTGTGAAGAGGCAGTGATTAACGAGGGAAATGATTCATAATGGAAATGGGTAGGGCGAGTGGTTGAAAACTTATAGCCCCCTGAAAATAGATCGATCTGCCATCCATTAATAGTTCAAAATCTGAGTGTGAATTATTAATGTATCCAACATGTGAGGCAACATGGAATTTTAATCGATTTTTCCCTATATCTCTGTGATTATCAGATGTTTGTTCATGTCACATGTGAATTATTGTATACTGGATGTATATATGCATGCATGTATACTGTTTTATTTAAAACCAGTCAATCGTCACTGAACGAAATGTTATCTTTATATTATTGATCACATTTTCTAAGATTGTAATAGAGGCCATGAATGTTATCCGCTAAATAAATGTAATATTAAAAAAAATAAAAGGACAGAGAAGCCACTCTTAGGTCTTGGAGAAATATGCAACCCATGCTTTAGCTTCATCTTCAACTAGAGACAGCCTCTTCCCTATATGAGGGACACCGCTAGATTTAGTAACAATGGAAAAGAATACAGTACCACTGGGCGTGTGGAGTGCAATGCACAACACCCTTTGACAAACAGCATTGCAAGGAACTATACCTTATACACGCCACGTACGTCAGGAGACAATGCTTGAGATCATGATGTTCCAGGTGGATGGTGCCAAAATTTTGTTTTGTGTTCTCCCTTGCAACTTTCTACCAAATCTATTGATCTGTTGGGTGTCGATGCTGGTGGACTTGCAGTGTTGAAAATGTGGTGCCTGTTAGCGTTTTGGAGCGTGAGTGTGTGCGAAAGAGTGTGTTGATGGGTGGGTGGGTGGATGGATGGATGAATATAAGGGTGGGTGGCTAAGCTCCGTACGTTTGTGTAGGAATTGTCCGGCCAATATATGCACCTGGCATTAAAGGCTGCTTGGTGACCCCAGCACCTCTGCTTCCTCGTTAAATTACAGGTAAGGGGAGCCGAGGTAAGGGGAGGGTGGTAGAGCGAGATGTAGAGCGAGATGTATTTTATGGCCCTTTTCTTGGATATCATACTTTTACCATTGTCCCTCTTTTCTTCTTTTTTTCTTTTTGACATTTCGATCCTTTTTGTGACAACTTACTGCAAATTCTTCTATTCTAATCACGTACGTATCATATCTCCGACCATAGGCACGTAGGGTGTGTTTTACATTTCTTTACACCACTGTCTCCAGAAGATAGACATGCGGTGCTTCGTGTAGTATACCATGGTCCAAGCAGTAATTGTGTATTACAATATTGTACGTATAGCATTAAACATCAGCGAATTGTCATGTATGAATACCTGGCACGCATCTTTCCATAGCCTCATTCATATGATAACAGCCGACCAAGGTGAGTTCTGAAGCAGCCCTCTATAATTTACCTGAAGGGCGTTTAGGTATTGATGATTTCATCCTGAATAAATTACAGACTATACCAGGGGGTTGTACGCCCCCGCTGAATGGTCACTTGTACGGCCGCAGATGTGGGTTGGCATTGTTCAATATGAATGGGATGAGCTACGGTCCCTGCCTTCTCCTAGAGCCATGTTTGAGATGGGCACTGTAGTGATCGAGATGGGCACTATATAGTGAGATGGGCATCGTGTATTGAGACATTACAAAGGAGTTAAGTGGAAGGTTCACAGCTCCGTTTGCCCATATTTATTTGTTATATTTGTTCTGTTAATTTCGTCTATAAGCATGAAGATTCTCCACCAATCAAATTTGTATAACTATTTAACAAAATATATCATATTAACGAAGATTCACCACCAATCAAATTTGTATAACTATTTAACAAAATATATTATATTAAGAACCGCCATTAAAGGATAGTTATATCATTAAAACATGGAGTAAAAGGCGAATGATAAAATGTTTATCAAACCAAGCAAAACCACATCCCATGAAAACTACACATATGACCTGGGTAAATAAACAAGCATGTGTAATTAATAAGATATGATATGTACATATGATTGCAGAATTGTTCAGTTATGCACCAGGCATCAACTATCAGTAATATATTACATGTATCACCATCAACCGTCATTCATAAAGAATTACATAATGACACAGAAGAGCTTTTAGGAACAAGGAGTCAATTGGGATGTTTGAATAAGAATACATAATTACATGGTTTGACATAATGACATCACCCGGCCATAAGTGATACTATCAGAGACTGATAGAATTAAATTGACAAACTAATAATTATGTTTCTTAATTAATACCTCCGAAATACATTCAAAACCAACTTGTACGAGTTCCAATTTATTGCGCTGATTGCTCAAGCTGGATTATTGAAGTGTATTTAATTCCGAGAACTGTTCATTTTGGGAAATGCAATTCCACCAAGTCACACTCATGGTATTAACATATCAGCCAAACGCTATAGTAACGGTAGAATAGATTAATTCCTTAAAAGTATGAGTACGAGAAGCGCGTTCACCCAAGTTATTTTACTTACCTAACAACAGCAGCTTTACTAGTATTATAAGAACAATTATTGGCCTCGTATTGCCATCCAGGCACATGATGCAATCACAGTCTTACAATAGAAGTGACATTTAGGATCAGATATCTTGAGGTGTCGAGCTGAAATAGGAGTCGGCCTGCCTTGTTATATAGATAATACCCCATTGCGGGGATTGTAGTATCTATAGGTTCACACGCACACAGAAAGATGCATGTGGCGGCATTGCAATGCCTATACTCCATCTCAGATTGCGAGGATTCTCTTATCATGTGCGATGATAACATTTGAATGAACCGAAAACTCCGGCAAAGAGCGTACCTCGATCATTGAATACATGTACATGTACAAAACCATGCTCCGATAAGACTAAGAGATCGATCCCTTTTTTAGACGTAATCACTGTGGCTACTGCTCCTAGTAGTTTCCCCTGTCCGCTAGACGTGCGCGTGGGATAACAAATAGAAAGATCGAGGCAATGACATGTTGAAAGAGCAATAACAAAAATAATTACTTGCCCTGGCGGTTGCGAAAAGGGCCGAGGCAATCGACAGATCAAACAATGTTTTGTAACTCCATAGCCGACAGGTAAGTTGACTAGATTTTGTGTGCAGCTACGCCCCTCCTCCTCTTGCTCCTCCTCCCCCCTCCTCCACCTCCCCTCCTCCTCCTTCTCACCCTCCTCTTCATCCTCCGCCTTCTTAAACAATTCTAGGTATAGAGATATGACTTTTTCGGTAAATTCATCTTTCTTGTTATACATGTTCTGTTCACATGCAATATATGGGATTCTTCTCATTTTAGTTTGCACCATGAGTATCGAAGCAATGTCACTAGCCGTTTCCCCCTTTAAAATTGGTACTAGAGGCATTCCAGACCAACATATATCCTCGTCTAGGTTTACGCTTACTAGAATTATATTAAAGAAAAAGGGAATCAAAACTATTCGTGATCAATGCGGACCATGTCTATAATTCAACAAGAATTGTAGGAAATCCATCTTTAGAATTAGCTATATATTTTGATACCAAAAAATATAGATCAATGAACCGGGACTATTCCCATCTCGTCTGGGGATGTGCCCTCTAGCTCTTTAGAAAAAAACTACGAAGCAGAAGAAAGATCGCGAGTTCTAGATTCTCGTATTTCTTAGAAGTTATCATTTTGGCCATGAATACACCGTGTTACAAACACCGGCGGTTCTTCATGTCATCAATTCCATTATACCTCGAGCGAAGGAACCAGATCCAGAGGATGAAAATAGCCATGCATGCGGAATGTGCTGAATATTTGATATTCCTTCGATTTTGTAATCACCGGACTGTCGCGAATAAAATAATGTCTCCTTTGAGGTCATTATCCTCCAAGAGAGACATCACAACAAATACTCCTCCCTTTTTCAATACAAGGACATTCTACACTTTACCTGCCTATATGGGTTGTGTGCTAATTGCGCATCTGTGTATATATAGAAATGATGAGCGTACTTGATGAACATGATACTGAATCGAGTGGTTATCCAGAAGTAAAACTGTTAATTATTAACGGATGATAATAATTGATTGTCATCGGCCCCTATACATAGAAAAACTGGAGAGGAGGCCTACATGAAGTAGGACTCGGTATTTATATCATAATATTGAGAGGACTCCATATGACGAAGACATCCAATGTCGCACCTGACGCGTCGAATGCCTGACGTTTGACACAGAAATTCATCGTACACTTACCTGCAAGATGGAATTAGTCCAAGTCAAGAACCAGTTTAATCTAGAGTGTGTTTATATATAACTCATTTATCGTAAATGAGAAGTGTTCGATTCAGTGAAATTAGCGTGCATCTTCGCCTGTTTGCGTGATTGGCATATAATGAGGGATGTAATTAGGTTCCTTCTGGGGATACTTCACGGACAGTATCTCTCGCGTCCTATATTTGGTTTTGATATTGGTTATTTTTAGTTCATGTCTTCCCTATTCAGCACAGAAGACTGGTAATTCGACACTAACAATCCTTGGTTGATTTATAGATCTATTTTGTATACTTTTCTATTCAATATCTTTTTTTCGTGTTTTGACGGATGAAATCCCCAAAGCCAAAGGAGGTGATTGGGGCTTTCGGTAACATGAGGTCTATTTAAGTGTTGTCGTTTTCTATTTGTTATGTTTTATTATTTCTAGGTAATAGTCATTCCGAATTTCTATATAATTGGTTGAGGGCCTCAAGCCCACGGGAAAATGCTACATTTTAATTTCCTGATTATGAAAGAAAATGCATAATATTTTCCTGGTAAAATTATGTCATTATCATCAGAATAGACACAAACGCCAAACTCGATACAAGAATTCAATCCAACTTGTTCTCGTAATCACCCCCTTTAATTATCAAAAGTCTTAACGTGCTATAGTGTATACAGTATACGAATGCCCTTCCAATGATAACAACGAAACCATCCGCAATTTCGGTCGGCTGGCTATTATTACACCAGCGTCAGAAACCACTCAGGCAACCCCAAAAGAAAATAAATTTGGGAGATCAAAGGCAAGGAATGAAGGTAATCAGGGTGGCTCAGTTGTGCCGTGGAATGAAAACAAGATGATAACAGGGACCGTTCAGAAATAGGGAGAACATTGTACAACTTATATGATAAACATCTCAGATAAGTATCGTACGTTCACATTTTGTTAATAATTGAATTTCCATTCAATAAAATTAATGAAATATGGGCAAATACAATTCCAAATGATACAATTTGTATTCGTATTCAACCTGCAATGACAACAGCGATTAGGTGCGTTGTGTAATCGTTTTCTTTACATTCATACCAGGTTTCATTTCAAGGTTTCATTTCATTTCAAGGTTTCATTTATCGGGAAAACGTACTATTATATATAGGATACATTTAGTTTCAATGGTTTAGTATGTGCAATTTTATCTAAATTCTCCGTCAATTACCGAAGGGAACAGCAGGCATCTTGCTGTTCTTTTTTCTTTCTTTTTCCCCCGGTTGTTCTGAACTGATTTAATGGACAGCCCTTAACAATTGCCAACTCCACTTTAAAAGCGCCTGCCTCCATCCGATGTATTACTCCTTTCCAAATTCGGCATTTACCTGCTCCTTGCTGCAGTGGCTTATGTGCCTGTAGGGATCCAATACATTGGAGCGGATGAAAGGGATGATCCTGCTTGTGATGGAAGGGTCGAGGACGTTGTAGATGGGCGTGTCTCGCCTACGTCGATCAATAAAGTTGCAAGGCCGACACCCCGTCAATGTCAACGTCGTCTATGAAAGGATAATTTCCTTCACAGAATAAAATAGTTCACCACGCTGTATACGTATATAGACTAGGGCAGATCGAGCTTTTGCCAAAAGTCTATCAATTAAACTTCTTCTCTCGCGGTATTTGAATATTTTGTGATTCAAATATTGGTATATAGTATAGTATAAGATATGAACGTCTGAATAGATGTATTGTCTCAGTTTCATTTAAGTTCATGTATCAGTATCAGTATACATACATGTATCAGTTTCATGTGTAAGAGAATGTGTACTTATTATACGAAGGGTAAATGTTTGGTGATTTATTTACATCGAAAATTAAAATGCTTCATCTGGTGTAATACAGTTCCTATGATTTTGTATCGTTATACCTATATTAGAAAATAAGGAATACATCTGTCCATATTTTGTCGCTGATTTGTTGTAATTATTTTTTAACGATGGACCATTGTAAATAGATACCTGTCGTTTTGGTAAAGGCGCATGGGAGTTCCCGAACCAAAGTAGATATACATCAAGTTCTCAACATATACTATTATATTCACGTTTTTTTAAATGAAGATAAACAATCAATACCCTACCTTCATGACAGCAAAGATGAGTACATCCGTATCCAAATATTAATGTGGTATTAAATCTCCCTTTCTGGATAGGTCTCCACAACTATGTTCTCAGTGGTTAGACAGCATACTATACTGACTGAACCTGATCAACTTGGTCACTTGCTGTAATTATAGAATCACAGATGACGCTCTACCTGTACCTGACGATGCTTAGTACGTCTCCGGAAGGCCTCCCGCTGTGCCTCCTCCCGTACCTCTTGATCGCGCGCCCTCTGTATGGTTATTCAGGTGAGGGATATGGCTGGTAGAGGAGGCTTACCTGGTCAATCTTTAGTCAATCAATGCCTGATGGATATGGCTTCACTAAATGCCGAGCATATATAAGGACGTGGGTGTGTTTGGTTTAGCTATGTACGACCATTACGGAAAACATGCATTCATATACATGCATACATGTACATATACATGTACACATGTACACGTATGTATACATGTACATGTATCTATGCTACATGGATAGACCTATACCTCAGCTTTCGGTAATACCGGTATCTCATTCTGTATAGCAATGCTAAATGCTGCGCCTTTTAGGCCTTGGAGTTCCTATATGGAAGGTCCAATTTCACTCATTTTGGCCAGGTCAAAATTAAAAGTTTCACTATTGATCATGTTAAGATTTTAACAAACTACACATTTTAGGGGTTTTAAATATTTGTCCCGATTGTTGCCCAATAAATGATAAATTTTCCGCTGTATAAAGGTAGGCCGAATTTACCAATCAATGCATACTAGCAATGCATAATGACATATTTTTAACTTTAATATCATTGACAAATATCATAGAGTGTCACATTCTACCAGGGAGGCATGTACAGATATCCTCCCTGATTCTACTTGAAACCTTAAAAAGTAAAAGCTGGAACATTAAAGCGATACTAGGCCAGAATGGCTGGAAGTATGCGTTAAAAAAGTATTCCATTATAAGCCCTGACCACGTCCACTCATACATATTAGTGAGAAATCCTTTAACAGTGTATAGATCTAACTTGTTAAAAGCAATATATATTTCCGTTAAAAGCGTTTTCCAGTAAGAACAGAATGCCCTCTCCACACCTGCCCATATGCATATTAGTGAGAAATTCTTTAATAATGGACAAATCTGGCCTTATACATGTATAGATAGATTTTTTGTATTTAAAGATTTTTATTCAGCAGAACATAATGCATTTTATACTTTTTTCAGTCATGCTGTAGCTAATTAATTCATATAATGAATACAGGTATCAGAACTCCATATAAAGATTTAGGTTAGGTCGGGTCATGCCATTTAAATTAAGAAAAGGACCCAATGAAGCTAAGATAGTGCGAACAGATGATACATATATCTATAACGCTGCGGTCTATGTCATCTAAGTTACAAGAAAAATACCAGACCTTACAAAGTCCAAAACAATATCGGTATACATGCCATTTAATGCCATTCAGACCTTCAAACAATACATAAAATAGACACAAGATAAAAAATCAAAAGAAAACAACACCCTCTGGTGCTAAATTCGATAGTCATATATATAAGATGCATTATGTAATTAATTATTATCATTCTTCTTAGATTTTTATTTGTACTGCACGACGGGCTTTAGTTTGTGTATTTACCACTGAACCTCTTGACATAACGGGGAATAACAAGATCTACAAATTAACTCATTTATATATCACTTTGAATAAATACCTGGTCACTTCATATAAAAATGTATTCCGATAGGAAATTGCTTTATTTCATAATTCTGTAAAAAAAAAAAAAAAAAAAGAAGCTAAAAAAAACCCAAAACAGATGCAATTTCTTGTGGCATCTGGCTAGCCTGAGTTGTCTACTATATAAACGAATACCAAAATTAATTTAAAAAAATAATAATGGAATACCCAAGGAGGCGACCACAGTGGCAGAAGTAGTGGACCAATCGGATGCAGCCAAGCCATCGCCATTGACGACGTTGACCCCTTCCTATATATATATATATATGGAAAGCTATTTAACTCAACAAGGTTGTGGGTCAAGGGAGTTTTATTCAACTCAGCTACAATACTATTTTGCGCGCCGCTGGTATACAAGTACAGCAATGAAATGTTATTTTTAGAATACACATACAGAAACCAATTACAGAAGAATTAAATAAGTAATTAGCACAAACAATTACAGAAGTAAACAATCAGCATAATCAATTAAAGATGTGTAATTAAAGATGTGTAATTAGTCAGCATAATCAATGTTCATGTGATAGTTCCTGTAATGATCTCTGAGGATCTAGATAGTTCATTAGATCAGCTGACTCCTCGTGACCCCTCACCGCTTGTGGTTTGAGATGAGGGAAGGAGGTCGGGGAGGTGGAGGACCTCGCGCTGGCTTCCTTAGAAGTGCTGGACAGTGCGTGCCACAGGCAGGAGGGCGCTAGCCCTGGTGGTGACCAGCTGAGTTAAAACTGTTTAAACCCTGTTTAAACCTCCCTTAACTCAACAAGGTTGTGGGTCAAGGGAGTTTTGTTCAACTCAGCTACAATACTATTTTGCGCGCCGCTGGTATACAAGTACAGCAATGAAATGTTATTTTTAGAATACACATACAGAAACCAATTACAGAAGAATTAAATAAGTAATTAGCACAAACAATTACAGAAGTAAACAATCAGCATAATCAATTAAAGATGTGTAATTAAAGATGTGTAATTAGTCAGCATAATCAATGTTCATGTGATAGTTCCTGTAATGATCTCTGAGGATCTAGATAGTTCATTAGATCAGCTGACTCCTCGTGACCCAAAAACCCTAGAGTAGTTAGAAAAAGAAGAAAAATTTTTCCATCAGGGGAGTCTCTGAGTCATTAATTTAGTAAAATTCATCCTGTCCTGCACACCGGGTGCCAAGTACTTTTGGTAACTTTCCGATCTCCAGTGGCCTAGTAACTTTATTGCGTCAGAATCCAGACCTGACTTATGTGCCCAAGTAGCAGCTCCTCGACGGAAACCGTGGCAACTGATAGAATTTATGTCCTGCACCGTGCTCTGCAGGGTCTGTCTTATACGTGTGACAAAGTCCTCTGATGATAAGTTCATGGAGAGCGCGCCCTTCCCGTAGCTCAAGGCGGGAGCTGAGGGGGGGAAAGCCGGCCCGGCTTTGAATAGGGCGTGCACCGCTCTGACGGGGCACAAGGCATGGCCTCGTACCCTGGGCAACCGATCGATCGATCCACCAGCTGATGTCTGACTTCATAGCTTGAGTGACTCTGCACCTATGCCAGGGCGTATTTAATGTCCTTATCCGGTCGTAGAGGCTGTATACATAGTGTTTGCCCCCATGAAACACTCTCCTAGCCCAGTTTAACTTCCCAGCAAGCCGCTGGAGGGCCCTCTTAGTTATATTTCGCTTGCTCACAGACTCCCTTAGGAGTGAGATTAAGTCCGCCACCTTATCTGGGGGAAGACCCAGACACATGTTGTGGGTATTAATCATTATACCAAGGAATGACAGCTGTCTAGCGGGTCCTAACACCTTATTATAGTTGATGCCGAATCCTAACTCCCGGCAGAGCTTCATAAGGGCATTGAGTGCAGTTATGCATTCCAATTGTGTTTCCCCAATACACAAGAAGTCATCGCAATATACTACCAGCTTATGAAAACCCCTATTGCTCATCATCCGCCTTATGGCCTGGGTGAGGGTGTTGAATATACCAGGGGAAAGTCGGGCTCCAAAGGGAAGCCTTGAATCATACATGTAACTTAACTTCGATTGACCAGCAAACTGCCAACTAAGGCCCAACACAGGGTGGTCCTGGGGGTGGACCTTCACAGAACGATAGGCTCCTTGCAGGTCCATTTTACTCAGCCAACAGTCCGGTGTAATCATGGTGAGAGCTTCGTCAAAGCTCTGATAACTGAATGGTTCATGAGTGGCTAAATCATTCACTGCCTTCCCCAAGGGCCTACTGCAATCATGAATTAAACGTACCTTGTTGCTGTCTGGTTTGGGTATAGCCCCCAACGCTGAAGTAATTGTCATAGGCTCGGGTACACTAATATATCTCCCGTTTTCTAGTTCTACTGTTATTTGTTGCTCAACTATAGGCGATGCTGTCTCTTGGGTGCACGAGAGGTAATTATCCATGAATGCTTTCTCCGGGGGGGTGGCACTGTTGGTAATCCTAAATCCGTACCTGACACCATTTAATATAAAGTTTCTGTCTTTATCATCAGGGGCCAAGTGACGGTCCCAGGCTTCGTAAACAAGCGCGCCACTCTCCCCGGTTATTCCCCGTTTTTTGACCCGTCTGTGGTCCCCTTCACATGCTGGTAAATGCACTTCTCCCCATAAGGGCACCCATCCTTGGTGCAATACAGCTTACAGGCCTCTGACTTCTTTGTGCGATGATCCTTTTGTCCCTTTCCTCGGTCTCCACCCTTATCCTTGGCATGGATCTTCCGGGCCACCAGCAACGATGAGTGGAGAGACATTATTGGGGTTCCCCAGGTCAAATCATAATGGGCCTGGAGCTCTCTATAACGTGTGTCATATTCCAGGATCGAATTCCACTCATAGTGCTCTAGCATCTCAAATATTGTCACCGTATAGGAATGATAGTACTCCACATGTTCCCGTTTTAAGTCCCCCGTCTCCAATAACTGGTGTAGCAGACGCAGGTTGGCTGCTCCCCACTCAGCCAAGGTGAGGTAAGCTTGATGGGAATCGTCCGCCTTCAAAGTGAAAGTACCTTCTTTGCTCTCCACCAATGCCATTTTCTCTTTGCGTTTGGAGGCTAGTCTTAGCGCCACTTTCTCTGGTACGAAACTTGCTATCTTGAGTGCCTTCTTTTTTACAGCTCGCAGAGTGAGGTTAATCCGTGGATCAGACCCGAACATGGCCCCTCCTACAGCCGGGTGTGCCTTGGGCCCCGTCGGGCCTGCTCCCGCTTCGCCCTGGCCGCCGTCACCCATTAGCCCGTCAAGCTCATCCTCCAGGTCCTTGTCATTATCCTCAGGTTTTGTGTCCTCGCCTTCTGTCTTCTCTTCACCTGGGGGTGGTGTTTCAGGTGAGGCGGGCATTTGTAGGTTGCCTAACTCTCTCAGAGATCCTACCAGCAGGGTCGCTTGACCTATCGTTAATCCAAGCTGTGCCACTGCTCCCGTAGTGAGGTTTTGCAAGACAGTGAAACCCACGCAATCTTCTTTGGCCATTTTCTTAGATGTTTTGTCAAGTAGCCCCTTACTATGAGCCCAGGCTTCGAAGTCAAAATTCTCTTGCGTGTACGCCATGCTGAGTAGTGTGAGGTCCGTACCTCGCGCTGGCTTCCTTAGAAGTGCTGGACAGTGCGTGCCACAGGCAGGAGGGCGCTAGCCCTGGTGGTGACCAGCTGAGTTAAAACTGTTTAAACCCTGTTTAAACCTCCCTTATACATATAACCCAAATGTACAAAATTTTAGTAATACTTTTCCTAATTTACCTAACCATATTCCTGATTAGCCTTTTTCTCAGTGAACTGGCATCCTATTTCGGGAGAATTGGTCCAGCTCGGCGGCCAACCCGGAATGTGCCTACTTGACTCTGATGAAATAGGATATATGTTAGCCTCATCTTTTCCAAACCTGCCCAATTCCTAGCGATCTCTTCAATAGGGATGGCCTGAGTTTGATTACAAAGGGAAGATTAGCTAAATATTCAAAAGCACAACTTTGGAATTTTAGGAAGTTTCTAATTTGGTCTTTAAATCTCGGCTAACCCGGAAAATATTTCTCCAGTTTGCATGCATTTTCGATGGTTAATTCGTAAGTCATTTTCCTGGTTAGCCTACTAATTCTCTCCATTTGGGCTTAATTCATAACATGTATAATTGACATGCCAACTTAACCCCCATACAACCCCCATTACCCCCGATCTCGATTCATTTAGGTTTAATTCTTTGCTACCAAGTTGCAACCCCAAGTATGATATCAACATATAATTGATTGATTGGTAATTTGCTTCACTCAGTTATAACTATGCTGTTTTAACATTGGCTGACAAAAATGGATAGCAACATTTCAATACATAATTATTAAATGTACCTCATTTTGTAATGGCTTTATATATGCTGCCATACTCAGTAGGGGACGCCACCAGCGCCAGATGCTAGTGCCCTACTCAGTAGACATCCAACAATGAAGTCAATCAGAAGCAATACAAGTAGCGACCATGTAATGTTTCACTTCTTCCAAGCTCTTACTATCCCCATGAACTACTCTATGATTAATACACTTACGTGACGAAATTTGGAAATAACCAACAGAAGCAGTGTATGTGTTAATGTTGTCTCTGGGTTTGATATATTCAATTACCTTTATCATTGGGCATGTATTTATCAAATATCTATATGTATTGCTTGAATATTGGTAAATGTGTATATTGTTCGATTAGTCTGGTGCGATGGTTTGAACTGATGCAATGATTTGTGTACAATATATCTTCAGACCGATATTTAATAATAAGTTTATGAGGTGTCCCTGCTCCCCAGACATCTACACATATTATGTCGATCTTTAATGAAACATCCAATGCACATTCAAATAAACTTGACAAGTGTTTGCCTTCAACCTTAGAACTTGACAGGACAAAAAGTATATGGGCCGTTGGCTTGGCACCATAGTAGGTAGTAAACAGTATGATATCATTCATTGAATAAAATATTTATGCAGCATAACTTTGATTAGATCACAGAGCTATAATATATGTTAATTACTTTGTCTTTACCCTTTCCTCAACCGGTTTTTCAAATATAGGTGTTTTGATTGGCGCTGGGCTATGAAGAAATAGAAAACAATTCAAAATGCCCAGTAGACCCTGCACTAATAAAAAATTATTCTTTACCAAGGAAATATATACTGTAGTCTATGTCATGATAGTTAGCCAGACTTAATTTGCTTCCAGTTAGATTTTCATATAGTGGAAGTGTATATAATAGTTTCATTATGAACGAGAACATGAAACTGATTTGAAAGGTTTGATTTATTCTGTGGGGAATAAACATTTTATATTTTTGGTGTGATGAGATATTTGATATATTATATATTGTGGTAGAGGGATCGGGGAACGGTGGACGAACGATGTATATTCGTCCGCCACTTGGGGATGTACGTTCGTCCGCCACTTGGGGCACTAGGGTCTCACATTGTGAGTGAGGACGGGTCCATGGGGGGAGGGAGTATAAATAGGGGTGGGAATCGGGGTAAGGGCAGTTGGAGCCCAGGCAGGGTACGCGGTAGCCCTCCCCAGATTGACAGTTGTGAATAAACCAGCAAAGATCGCTAAACTGTACTTTTTGCATTGTGTCCAGTTCTTCGGAGATAGACGCCAACCGGCCCTGCTGGGCATTCGTCCTAAAAGCCAACTCGAGTAATTAAATATCAACAGAGAGCCCTGGGTGGTTGCGATCCCCATTCCAGGACGGATAAGCCTCTGTTAATGTCCCCAGAACCCCTAACATAATATTTATAATATCAATCAATGGTAAATACTCTTTGAGAAACACTTAGACAGATGTGGATGAACATGGACGAACCAAGACGAATCCAGAAATGAACACAGAGACGAGCATGGCTTTTAGCTTGTTTAATAAAACTTCTGACAAGAGAGACGGTGACAACAATATAGTCAGTTCTGTTATCTTAGGTGAAAGTCAATGTTCAGGAATATGATCTCCAGACGCACAGAGATAGTTCCCCTTTATTATTATAGAATAATAATTAAGATGCTATTAGGGAGGTGGGTGGGAAGAAAAAATATCCGATTGTCTATGGACGTCGACAGAAGCTGAGAGGTCGGGGGAACGTGCGTTTAATGACGTCACATGACGTATTAACCAACACATCGTCGACCCTACATTTACTATTGAATTTAGGGACGACAGGTGTTTTCCTGGCATTGAAAAAAGGAAATGAAATACATCATCTCCCCCGATCATAACATAAATTCCATTTATCTGTGTCCAAGATATTATTTGAGGTGCCTGGGCATCTGTTTGTTGGAATTATCCTTGTGACGATCTTAAAACTCTGGCGATGTAGGCCTGAAAATTTTGTTATTTTTAGAGGGGTTCTACACCAGTGGTTCCAAAATTAATATCATGTATACACAGTCTTAGTCAAGGTTTAGGTCGTTACTCCACTATTTGTGGGCATATCACAATAATATCTTAACTTTGTATTTAAAAACCTTTCACCCAGTTTAGAGAATTTTTTTTTAACTATCTAAAATATCTTAACTTTGGTTACAGACTGGGAAAACGTATAATCAAACTGGAAAAGTTGTATCAGTAATAATATTATTTCTGTATCTAAGCAGAAAGGAGGTGAATGGCTACTACTAGCTTTACTAATGGCTTTAAATAATGTTTTTTAAATTCTGATATGTGATGTGTTTCAGGAAAATGAGTCATAAGTCGCAAAAAATAGATTTTGAGATACCATCATATTTGAAAACTTGAGATCAAGCCGATTCCAATGATAGTAAACAGTCTAATAATTGAATAAGTATGTCTAGATTTTAAGTTTGATTATTTTCGTTTTTGGAAAAAAAAGTTTCCAATATTTCTGGGGGTCAATAAACAGTAAAGTAATTAAATGTAGTCCATATGAGGACCTTTAAAACGAAAGGATATATTACATAGATTGTCCTGAAATTTGATACATCGATTGATATAGCTATAAGGGATAAACCCTAAAAAAATTAGAACATTCCAATAATGTGATCTTGTGGAAAAAACACTTAAAAAAATATAATTTTTGCGACTTATGACTCATTTTCCTGAAACACATCACATATACCATGGGGATCTGCTGTTCATATATTTGTATAAATCGTCTGAAAAAAATAGTAGATTAGAAAAAGAACATATATTGAAGAAAAATGTGACCCAAGCATAGTATATAGGATATATTATGGGTTAATTAACTAACGAAAGAGACGTGAATTCATATTGCACGCGTGCATTATTCTAATCGACCGAAACCAACGAGTTAGTTAACATATTTATTATGCTTTCAATCATGAAAATAGAAAAAAAAGCTGGTCATAAATTTGAATTTTAGCGGTAACCTTAGCAAAAAAACTCAGATTGGTTGCCATGACAACCCACGTAACTCACTAGTGAAATACGCACCATGCGTAACTCACTCTAGGTACCTTGTTTTCATATAATAGCAATACGTCTTTAATAATAAATAGAGATAATTATTTCGGTTTTGTCTTTGATGTATAATGTAAAAGGTATATTAATAACAAACTAGCAGGAATAACTGAGAATAGCGTCGACGTCGACATGTAATATTATTAACCAACCAATCAGACTGCTAAGGAATAACAGCATTTATTATAGGATTAAAAGCCGATGTTGAGGTGATCCTTTTGTGCTGACTACAGAGGGCAGCACATATATATGTGATGTGTTTCAGGAAAATGAGTCACAAGTTGCAAAATTGATATTTTTCAAAGTGGGTTATTCATAAGATGTCTTTGTGGGAATGTTTTCATCTTAGGGGTGCTTAACACTGTTCGTAGCATGAATAGATCAAATTCCAAGATAGTATAATAAATATATTTATGCATTTCTAAGGTCATCCTATCGAGTAGATAGGACGATATCTTGGTGTGATGTGATATATGATTATACAAAAACTACTTTACTAGTAATTGTTCACCCAAAAATATTGAAAACTTTTTTTCAGAAATAAAAATATCTAACTTAGAATATAGAAATACTTATCAAATGTCCTTAATGTTTACCACCATTGGAATCGGCTTAATCTCCTCTTTTCAGATATGATGATATCTCAAAATCTGTCTTTTGCGACTTGTGACTCGTTTCCCTTTAACACATCACATATATATATATATGAACATTACAGCATGGGTTTTTTTTCTTGTTTTTTGAAAAAAAAAATGTTTTTATTTATCAAGTAATGTGATACAAAATAGTGTTTACCTCCTTGGCTTCTTTTCTGAGTAGGAACATCAGTTTAGGAAAACGGTAGGATGGAATGAAATGACAAGAGATCCAATGAGATGAAAATAAAATGATATCATTTTGGATGATACAGCACTCTTGCCACGGATATAACTATGTCTGAGTCCGCACATTATAATTCTGATTTATACTATTGCAGGGGAGCTCTTGCCATGGCATTAGCTATGTTTTGAGCTCTGCCCTCTAGCTGCAACATTGTGGTTATTGTCATAATATTATCTGGATGTATATTACAGTTATGGGGGTACATTACAGAAGTAAATACATCTGTGTCTCTATGTGATAATGGCCGAGGCGAAGCCAGCACCAAAGATATCAACGAAATGGAGGTCGTTAATCCTTTTAGTCACTGCCCAAATGCCTTCAAACTCCATAATTATCTAGGTCGGTTTCTGTGCCACTAATAAGACCCACCTTTTGCAATAACGGAATCGTTATGAAATACATGTATAACACAGGCACACAGGTCAGTGCCAGGTGTTCATCAGAGTTTCTACACTGTTACTTGGTTATTACTTTCAGATCTTGTTGAATGTTTTATATCAATTATATTAACACAGAATTTTTAACATTATCATAAACATCTAAGATACTGTACCCATTTTGAATCGAACTGGTTAAATAAACCGATCCAAATATAGCAGATAGGGTCCACCAATGTATGAGCATGGATAATTTGAAGCCTTCAAAACTGCTTGTTCTGGAACATCGTTTATGTAGATAATACATAATACAACACAAATGCCAGCTTATATGACACAAAATACTTGGATTCGTTTTATTTTCAAAATTAACATATTAATACTATATTATACTTATATATAGCCAATAATTCAAATATACGGAGACCAGTTAACTGTTCTTTGATATAAGAATAGAAAAACAACGATTGACAGAATCCAAACGACATTTCCAGTGCAAATTTTTCTCCTTTGATTTTGGCGCACATAAATTATTTTACCATGCATGTGATTGGAATTTGCTAACCTGAATGATACCTATATATGATCATACAAAAACACTAGTTCACACACTCCATTATGTTAGATGTCACATACGTATCAAACATCCGCCAATGTTACTTTTCATTTTGATTATAGTTCAACAGAACCATTTAAAATTCGAAATATTTGGACCGTTTCATACATTTGCTAAAAATAAAAAAATAAAAGGTAAACAGCATTGTCTAATTTGTGTTTATAGGTATATCTCAATGACCTCAACTGTATTATAACTACCAATGCGCAATGTACATGCCTTATTGTAATATCTTGGTATTGTCTGATGATTGCTGTATAAACATACTAAATATAAAAAAACGTACATGACCCATTCTCACAAGATGGGATCCCCCCTCCGAGAGGAAGAATTTTTCATATTTGTTTTAGAAAGATTGCCATTAGTCCATCACAATCTATGCATCATGAGACATAATGGGTGAATTTTACAGAAGACTTGTTGATCAAAACTGAGACGTGGTTAAATTCAGTGAAAATGTTTCAACACAAATTACTAGAAAACTTATAAATATTGATGATGGAAAGACAAAATCTGTTCAAATTTAACAAAATCAGTATCCTTACATCTGTCTCTGTTCTAGCTTAATCAAAGACATCACAACCCTACCTTTTGCTATTTTCATCCCAGAATATCATATAATTTGCCTAAAATATATCATATTTCATATTGGATTTATTGGGAATAGTTTTTATTCAGTAGAATTGACAATTTATTTTTCTGTAAACAATCAGGCATCTTTTACATGGTTTATTAAAATAAACCAGCAGTATTTCTGTATTTTAAAATAGGCCTTAGGCACATGAGGTGTGGGTAGTTCACTTATAGTTTTGAACTCTAGGAGGAAAGCTGTTATAAGGGAAAATACATGTCTGGCTATGGAAAGACAAATGGCTATGGAAATACAAATATTTTACGCTCCACACAGTCCAGAAAGCTAATCAAAACTCAATGAATAATTATCCTTTTCCTATTGGCATAACCATTCTGATTATTCACTAAGAACTACTAAAGAGATATCTTCTTTTTCTAAATGATAAAACTGGAACCAATAAGCTGATGGAAAGACAAAATAATGGAAAGAAAGTTTTGTCTCATGCCTTGAATTGACTTTTTACTTTCATTTATACTACATTATGAGTTGTTAGAAATAAAAAATCTTAACACACAATTTCTAGAACTAAAGAATACAAATCATGTTATTTTCTTATATCATTATCACAGATGATCCAAAAGGACAATGGAAAGACAAAAAAGCTATGGAAAGACAATTTTTTGTGTGTCATGTATTACACTGTTGTTTTTAAATCTAACTTTCGTCCTTAAATATATTATTGAGCTTACCCTGTCTGAAACATTTAGCAATGAAATATTGCTATGAATCTGCAATATTTATTGAACTATTCAATTTAATTTAAGTTAGACAATTAAGCTAGTCTAAACTTGGTCACATGACTTTCAGTAAAGTTTCAGTAACGTTTCAGTAATTTTTTGTATTTTTTAGCATTTTAGCTTCTAGATTTGTAATCAAATACCAAAGTTTTTTTTCTAATGGTCAAGTAAGATGCAATAGGGTGAAAAAAGACTGAAACTTTGTTATACCATGTAGTCTTCCGTATTCAGCTAATCAAAACTGGTTCAAATGCACTTTATTTCTCACCCCCTACCCCCACCAAAACACATACATTGAGCCAGTGCTAGGACTGAAACTTTATAGAGGTGTTTATAGAAAATAAAAATTAACACTCAAAATTAACTTGAATAAACTTATTTAGGTTGAAACCATTAAAACGAGGTGGTCTCCTAGCTGTACTCTAAACCACTACACTTAGATACTCTAGAAAACCCAAACATCAATTAACAAAAAAAGTGCATATAACGATGCTGAACTGCAAGCTGATTGTGCAGTATATTCAGTTTGTCAGGAACCCATATATAAGACTCATTTTGATGAGCAAAGTCAACCTTTGACTGAAAAAAAAACCAATCGGTTCTCCGAAGAAATAAAATAGTATTGTATTTCAACATCCTCAAAGGGTTATAAAATTGAATTGATAATGATAAGTAATTAGTATGGAGGAATGAGGATTGATGTGAATAGGTGTGGGTGGGTGGGTGAAATGTGTGTGGGTTGACGGTTGAAAGTGAAGTGAGGTGGGTTCAGGTTGAAGTGAGTGGTTTGCTGCGTGGTTGAAGGTGGCAGCCGTGTAGGTGGGAGGGGGTAGGCCGCAGCAATGCCCGCGCACCGCTTACTGCTGTGCTTAGAATATTTGAATAAATCTTTTTTTAAGAACTAATGGTGGAAGTTTGAAATCATTGATTAATAATCCAAGCTATTAATTTCTGTCTGAATGACATGAGTCATTCTTTTGAATATGAGACCTGGTAATGTTAATCTTAATGGGTGTTATTTCAATTGTACTCACTTTAAATCTCAAAGTTAAGCCCCATTATGGAATTGAATAATACATTTTACTAATAACCTTAAATGATCTCTTTATATGTTGCAGAACAAATAATTGGTACAATTCTTCAAAATTGAGCTCTCACTTTATCCTGTGGTCTTTCCTTAACTTTAATACTTCTGTTACTCTTCATTTCTAAGCAGTAAATGCCCTGAACATGATTTTGTCTTTCCATCACACTAAAAGTGTCTTTCCATTGTATATAAATTGCTGGTATTTATTGCATAAACACTGTCTAATGTTTGAATTATTTCAATGGTATTTGACCTCACATGCCTGGTCATATATCCATGTCACTAAACAACAGCAAAATGCACTTGATCATAAGATATATAACACTAACAACATTTATTCTCTTTCCATAGCCCACCTTTTACACTTATGGAGCCTAGAATTAAAATATATAAGCACCTATAAATAAACTTTTACATTTGCTGAATACTTTCAGGGACCAGAAATATGTAACAAGTAATAGTACAAACCAAAAAAGCATAATCTAAGATTGTCTTTCCATTGACAATGTCTTTCCATAGCATTTTTGTCTTTCCATTTCAACAGTTTTATTGCTCTAGCACATTGAGTACAGTTTGCAGGGTTTTAATTTTCTCCGGGTTGGTATAGGAGAGTACAAGGGATAATCTAATACCATTATTAAACTATGCCATGCCATTATTTATAAATGCGGAATTAATTTGTTTGGCAATGTTTCAAGTTTGAAAACCTTACCTCATCTCATATGAAGGTATTGTATATTTGTTAATTTTTCTTTTTTTTTGCACAGAGGATAGTTCAATACCTGTGTAAATAATTGAATATGACAATCAATCTAATTTTTTATAGTGACTTCGCCAATTTGGGCTATGGAAAGACATCTCTATTTTGACCATCACCAAAAGTGATGTATTTTTATATTTTCAACTAACTTCTGTAGTAGCTTTAGTTGAAATTTTGATTTCAACTGTATTTAATCATATTGGGCATCAAAATGCTCACTATGTGACTTATCTTTGTAATGGTATTGGTTTAAGTAGATTATCTGTAATAAAGTTAACCAAAAATTGACAAAAAATCTAGGTTTTTCATGAATATCTCTTATATTGTAAAGTATTTAAAATTATATATGGCAAGATAGAACTTGAGGAGATCTAGGCAATAGAAGTACTTTTGATAGTATATAACAATATAGTAAGCATTTCTTAAGCATTCAATTTTAAAGGGGTTGGGGTGGGGTTGATTCTATTTTGTGAGAATGGGTCACGTATATATATATATATATGAACTGAAAGTGTAAGAATATTTAAATCAATTATAGTTATCACATCCAAGATTGTACCCATTTTGAATCGAACTGGTTAAATACACATACCATCCGATCCAAATATAGCAGATAGGGTTTTCATTCCGTGTGGTTGATTTATAAATTGTCCGTTTTTGAAATTACCTAATATAAGTGTCTTATCCTGTTATGTCTGTAAGTGACTATTATAGAGACACCCTAATAATACAATTAAAAAGATCATAACAATAACAAAACAATTTTACTTTTTATTTTGATTATAGTTCAACAGAACCATTCAAAATTCGAAATATTTGGACTGTTTCATACATTCCCTAAAAATGGATGGCAATATATAGATAAACAGCATTGTCTAATTTGTGTTTATATGTATATATCTCAATTACCTCAACTGTATTATAACTGACAATGTACAATGTACATGCCTTATTGTAATATCTTTGTATTGTCTGATGATTGCTGTATAAACATACTAAATAAAAACAAAAAAAACGTACATATATATGAACTGAAAGTGTGAGAATACATCAATTGTAGTTATCACATCTAAGATTGTACCCATTTTGAATCGAACTGGTTAAATAAACCTACAATCCGGTCCAAATATAGTAGATAGGGTTTTCATTCTGTGTGGTTGATTTATAAATTGTCCGTTTTTAAAATTACCTTGGTGTCTTGTCCTGTTACATCCGTAAGTAACTGTATAGAGGCATCCTGATAATACAATTAAAAAGATCGTAACAACAACAAAACAATTAAAATAATTGTCTCAATCATGACTGAGACTGATGTAAGTATGTAAGATGTAAGAATACAGAAAACATAATTAATGGAAATCTGAATTAAACGAATTAATCAATAACATAATCATCCAATCATTACAGCGAGGCTGGTCTCCTCAGAATTCAAATCAATCGGATGGGATCCCTTTTTAAACGATCTTGCCACCAATTTTATCTGGTAAAATCTTGTCAGGATTACCATAATACAAATTCCTCATAACGGAACCCATAACGCCAGGGTGTGCCTTTATAGTTTCAGGTGAATACTGATATTGATCCTCTTGATGCAACATAAAGTGCATCAAATAGAGATCCCTCCAGTTTATATTGTCCTTCAACAACTCTTCTCTTTGCGTCCAATCAGGTGTAGTCAATTTCCATTCCTCCACGTGGATCAACTTGGGATGTTTTGTATAAATATAATACGGTACATAAGCAGAATTGTAATCCCACAAGATACCGACGTAATTGTGTTTGTAAGTCTCATACCAGACTTTCAGAAAAAGAGACCCTTTCTCTGCTATGATAATTCCGGAGATGAACTTTGGAGGAATCTCCTTGCCCAACGTACACGGATATTGACGAAGCTCATCAAGGGGTTGAATCAAAATGACATCGAAATCTATATAAATCCCTCCATAAGAAATGAGGATTTCAAGTCTGGCTATATCTGAGGCATGATATACAATATCAATGGCTTTGCCGCGAATGTCTTTGGGTCTGTTTTGTCGGATCATTTGCAAAATCGGTACATCCTCTATACACTTCTCCCACCATTTTCCTACGGGGCGATAGTCATGGTGAAATAAAATTATGTCCGGATTCTGTACTTTGTATGCGCTCAGGACACTTAGGTAATTAACAAAGCTGAACGTCCGATTCCTACCAAATGTGACAAAGTGAACGATGTTTGGAACTCGAAAGTCTGTACTGCTTAGCCTGCGTCTTTTATTGAATCTGGCGTTGTCTCTTTTCTCCCCATTCATATCGTATCCAAATACTCTATCAAGGCAATCCCAACCAACAGGTTCTCCTCCCGGTTCCAGGACAACCTGAACATCATAGTGGGTGAAATACGGCAGGACTCTTAGCGAGAATTCACTGATGCCAAAGAGGGTAAGTCGCATCAGAAAGAAGCACGGCACCAACAAGGCAATAAGCCTGTACTTTCGCCAGATAATCCTCATCTTTTTCCGAAATATGAATTTTCCATGCAATTAATTCCTGAAATAGCAAAAATAAAAAGGTGAGAGTTATAGATAACCGATCGGTGCGAAGGAAATTAGTGAGCTACGCAGTATAATTTTAGCCTTGCCGTGATTTAACACGCACTTATTAAATGCATTGTAAACACTGTAATTCTCGCACTAATTCAGTCTAGTCATTAGACCCACTATCCTAGATGGAATAAAAACACAAGGTGAAACGAGGACACCCACGAGCAAGCTGCTACAATAGATTACATAACTATTTAATCCTGCATATTTATGCATTTGACGAGAACTTTTTTTAAGACAGAGACTAATTTCGAAATTTTCATATGGAATGGGTCCCCATGATCATTAGAAAAGAGTAATTTAGCGAATATAAAAATAATAGTAAAAAAAAGATCAATGATAGGTTGAAGGCAATGATATAATGGCGTCGTATATGTATGGTATAGTTTTATTTTAAAGGAATAGTCCACAGACCAATAATGGATAATAGGAAATACAAGAATAAAATACATTGAGGTTAAGCGGTCACTTATGGGTGATTTGACAGGGAAATAACACCCGATGACATACACCCTATAGATGTCACCCTAAGTGTTGGTCATGCGCAACGAAGTACAATCGTACTAATGCTAATGCTAAGTGATGGGGAAAATAGTTGGAAGCATTATATCGTAGTGCCTATATATAAATATAGTAAAGGTAAAAACGATAATTCGCATGCATAATTGCACTTGTAGATCTATATACCCATTTACATCTCGTCAATTATGTGATTAACCATACATGATTAAGGCCAAATTGGCTATACATTATACAATGTACAAATCAACTATTATCAATATTTTGACTCGCCACTTTCATTATGTCTGGATTGTCTCCTTTTTAGTCCGTGAAGCAATTCCCAGCAGAAATAACATTGCTGCAGGCAAGTGTCCTTTATCATTCAGTGTTTTTCCCCATTCAGTACAGTCTAATATTTGGCAGCAATTCACACGTGTATCATGCGACCCAATAGACCAGACATGTTAACACTGAATATCTCTCTGATTTTCGACGTCAGGATTTCGAAGTATGTATTCACCTATTAGAATTTCAACTTGAAAGGTCAATCGCGGCGATAGTTTTGCGGTGTAATTGGAGCGTGGTTTCGACAGAGAAAATATATGTACACACATTCAGAGTATACATGTATGTGTGTATACTGTTCGAGTGTATTAGCTCTTTCCATACAATTATGTACAATCTTATATATATATACGCTTATAAAAATTATACGGAATTGATGGGAACATTGGTTTATTTTGATTTTGAAATTAGGCTACAGTTATGTATCCTGTGTCGGCTAAATGTTCTATGCTAGATAAGGAAGGTTGCCTCAAGGAAACACGTTTTCATATATCCGAGGACCATGCATGGGGAACACTTATTTGCGTCTTGTTCATGTAGCTAGATTTCCTTGATCTGAATCCATGAATATAAACTTACATGTGCATTAGTCTACTCATGTGTTCTATTTCACATTATAAAATCGTGCCAGTTTAGCATTGTCAGACTTGTAAATGGGACACCACCGCTGTAGATCGATGGAATGGAATGAAAATTCCCTTTGAAATGATTAGTATAATACTTGACCGTATACATAACACAGATGTCTTAGAAACTAAAGAGTTGGGTTTAAAAGGAATAGGGTTTACTTGGAAAAGCCTTTATTTTCTTGGATAGTCCTTTCTCAAAGAATTAATTGAATAGCGGATCTTGACTGTATCCAGAAGGCACATTTCCTGAAGCACTTTGTCAAATCGGCCGGCGTGTAATAAAATGTAGATTGCAATACAGTCAGCTTGTAGTCATATATTTAACGTCTCTGGTCGCAGACTAGAAACCACTCATGTCTACCTAAATGCAGACTGAGATGAAAAAAAGATGTATCCTTGCACCCACCTTTTAGACAATATTTCTTTAATGGTTGCAACAGTTATCTTCTTCAGGCTTTTAGGAATTATGCAACTCCACGTGCCATGTGAGATATTTCTCACTTTATACACCTGCATTTAAAAAATGTATTATCTCTATGCAATACTCACCAGCGATACATGGAGAGGTCCCCTTGTTTCCCATGTCTTGAAGACACTTATGAAACCTGTTGGAACTTGACAGGGCAGTTCACAGGCTACAGCATACGCCCATTTTCGCTGGCTCATTCTCCGGTTTCTTCTTTTTTTTTATAGGGAGAACACTCACCTATGAACCTCCCAGAAATTATCCTTCCATCGCGATCACACAGGCGTAATCTACATAGAATGTATCCATGAACGTGCTGTAATAATTGATACCCCAGGATGAATTTATTCCCAAACTTTCTCTGAGGTAGAGATGTCTACCCATGTATTGACGCTCACACATGTGATCCGAAATCGGTGATCTTGACGTTATGGTTGGACTCAATGGTCTTCAAACTGGAAATAGTTGTAGGGCGCCAACTGATCCTAGATCCACCAGCCACGCTTCGGGTGACATATATGTCACCCGAAGCGTGTATATGGGTCAGTGAGTGGGTATGAAATTCGTATACAGACGCTCAATTCGAAGATCGACTTTGTTCTCTTCAAACACTGGAGTAAAATGCACGAAAGTGGAGTAAGTGTTTATAGATTAATTAATCTACAGAGATTTCACATGGTGAATGAAAAGACAGCTATAGATACCATTAAAAGTAAAAAAAAACATACAACGGAAAAGTGTCATTTAATTGGTAAAAGTGGTGTCACGTGCAACGTCCCATGTACTTCTGTAGTAGGAACTGTACTGATGTAGACAGTACCTGCATTATTTGAGTGACCTATCGTTTGTTAATATTCCATGGCATTTACGCTGTACTCTCATTGAATTCACTTCCTCGATATTCCATCTATTGAACTCGTGATACGATTCACATTAAAAACAGTGTGTAAAATAAAACAATTGTGAGCATTACTATTGCAATTGATAACGAATCCGAGTCTACGAAACAAGGAAGGTTTTACTGGGAGCTTACGTAATAACGCAATTTAAAGTTATTTTTGAAATGAGAAACTTAGACTTGCTTCCCTGAAAAACCATAATAGTATCCCTACGGCTACACCGCAGATAACCAATTCCTTTGTCTCAGTGTTATTAGATCACTGATTTATTGCGAGGGACGAGTTAGAATTTAACGAGCAATAGATTGGGTTTGATTGGGTACATCTTTTTGATAGACTTATTATAGAATTATGCTCATCTCCATCACTGTTCGTCGTTATTTAATAGATTGGACAGTGAATTTAGAAAGGTAGCCATTTGTGAAGTTATCTGATCCCAAATATTCACACTGGTATATGTTAAGTGTCAAATAATTCTCCGAGTCAAAAAAAACAAAAAAGCTTACGATTATTGAGGTATTGTCATACAGGCTCATAAATGTCACTTTTTTTCTATGCATGACGAACTACGTGTATCCCCTATTTGACACCCACTTTACAGACTCTTGGACGCTATATTTATATCTTTATGGTGGACAGCACGTATACGTCCCTGTACACGGCCGACGACTAGGACAAACCCCCGCCAGGGATTGGAAATCTATGGAACGTGATTCCGTCCTAGCGGGTAAATGGCTAGGGTGTTTGTTTGACGGGGTCTCTCATGTTACCATCATTTTAGCACTTGGGGGTGGGTGGATGGGGTTGTGGGTATACTCTTTACTAAAGAAAATGATAATGTAATCCTGTAAAGTGGTCCAAAACAATCCTAACTAATAACAATTCAGGATCACTATGTACTAGGTCGATTTTCATGGAATGTACCAAATGGATATTTTCAGAAAAAGTCACTGAAATGAAATTTAAATGCTAGTGTAGATCCCTCTCCCTCATGTTTTGCTCCTCTAAGCTCTGACAAGGCGCATGGAATGTGAGATTTGAAAGATGTCGGGAAAATATATATTCGTGACGGTCAACACATATTACGAATTGGTAGTTGTAATTCTATGCACGAATACTATATTTGTCTATAAAAACATGAAGTTAACTTTACCATATCTTACGAATGTCTTACAAAATATGAAGGCCCGACACTCCCTTCTAATGTATGACAGGATAAACAATAATAATATTACCCGTGTGTTCTTCCCGATTATTAAATGTGTCGCCTTCGAGGAGGGAATGCAATACATACTGCAATGCCAGAGCTAAATTAGAGAATGAATCCAGGATGTATGCAAACACGTTGAGATCCCTATTAGCCCCTGGGCATGGATTAATTCGTGTACTGCACTACAGTAAATAGGGCGGTCATCTGCCATCTGCAATACAACCGAGTGCATTTAAATTCGTTCCTACATGGTCAACACTAAACGTATCCTTTGGTCATGCGGAACATTGTGTCAGAATTGGTGAAAATCGTCAAACCAAAACTATGCGAGTAGGCTACAGTAGATCTTAGTACTTAAGGAAAGGCTATGTTTACGTCAAGTCCACCGTTCTTTCAATAGTAAGACATTAAATAAGTGACTTTCCATATGAACAATATTAAATCTTTTTAGGTTACAGATGGTGTCGTGGGGAAGTTGACTAACTCTAGTGTAAAGAATCACTAAGGGTTTTTAGCCCATAGGTTCAGTAAGATGAAGAAGTGAGACAAGAAGTCCGAGGTTGTAGTTCGTCTGGATTCGGCCTAGGCGGTGGTGACTCAGCGAGTAACAGAGTGCCTAGGTCCGAATGGTCACTTTATTTTATACTCCACAATCATGAATTATTCATACAATCAAACCCAGGAAATATTCCACTAGCTCTTCCCCTTCCCTCTAATTGGTTGAGGGAGAGAGAATCTTCCTTGCCCACACGCCGACCTCTGCTCCCCAGGCAGAGACCATATATGGAATGCACGCAGGTCGGATCCCTCTCCTCAGCCTTCCCCCTCCCACCCCTTACTCATGGATCCCATGGCTCGTGCCAGCCCCCCCCTCCCTCTTGGCCCTTCCCCCCTCTTGATACCCCAGAGCAGTGTATAAGTAATTAGGTCGGGCTGGGGGAGGTGGGGTGAGCCCTGAGTGGCTCATCCCCCCCTCCCTCCTGGCCAGGCCACGTGTGGCGTGCGTGCCCTGACCATGATCAGGGCTAAATAGGTCGGGTCTGGGATCCAAAGATGCCAATTCTTTACATTCGTCCCATATTTTATTTTTGTTGAAAGCTTTCTTTCGAACAAAATATTTAGCCACTGATCAACCCAGTCCAACCAGACAAGAGAAATAGAAATAAGGTTACATAATTTACACACACAAAATCATAGAAAAGGGTAAAGTAAAAGTATTATAAATTATTATATCTGTAGACCTAACGGGTCAAGATAGAAAGTTTCCAAAGGGAGTGGCTCTATTAAAAGGAGTGTTCATTTATATCAGAGGCCATCACCCTGCACTAAAAAGTCTTTTAGTCGAATATTATGTAAGAGAAGTCTCTGTGTTTTTAAGTGTGCTCCTGAACACTGTTAAATGTCTTCCTTTGTACTGAGCTAGTACTCACAAAGTTCTCCAATACGGTCGTCACCGCCGTCTCCTCTGCCCGGCCGGTCAGCCGAGGCCCCCGCTGGACCTCGTCGCTGACCGACAGGACGCCCGTCTCTTTCTCTCTCCTCCTTTGGCCATGGAGAGTGAGAGCGGTTGGGTAGTCAACACTACAATATTTCCATTTTTAACCTCAAACGCTACAGAACACATGTCGACTTTACTGTAGCATCACGTATAAACTCTTATTATTTGGAAAAATACCTCTTCAAAGCAGAATGGTCGGAGACAAGGTGAGGGCTTCGATTCCATGGTGCTTCCTCTCAGGCTCCTCTGTCTCGACCGATTCTGTTTGTGTAAAAACAACTTCTCACAATGAGAGTTGAAATAAAAATACCTATTTGGGCTGGATCCTTGTTCACGGATTCCACCATTTCCTCCCGAGAGAGAAAATGGATTTCACCCAGGTATACTACTCTGTGTTCTGTGATCTCCCTCGCACCCGAGAAGAGGACAGAACAAAAATTAATAGTAAATATTAAACAAGAGTAAGTTACAGACAAGTTCAAAAAGTGTTTGTTACCCCAGAGAAACCCAATAAACATTGGTAGACTAATTATTTCATCCTGGTCAGTCCGAAATTGGCAGCGTAATATGGTGAGGCGGGGGAGGGGGCAGGGATATGCTCGAGGGAACGAGAGCCAGTCCTAGCGCCTGGAGTGGCCTCTCCCTCCTCTCGATCTAGGTCTTGGAGGGCTAGGGCTACCGGGTGGTGGGTTGGGGGTCCTATTGGGATATTCTCTCGGGGCTTAAGGTTTCTCAGACAACACAAAAGGTTGACTTTGCCTCTTGGGGCGAGCCCCTTTCGGCGGAGGTAGATTATTCCCAGGGTCATGACTCCTAGGAGAGTGGGGATGAGAGTGGCTATACCCCAGATAGAACTTTCGGACCAAGGGGTGGAGGAAATCAGGGGGGAAATGGGTTTAGGAAAATCTGTCAGGGCTAGTAAGGGTATTTCAGCTCTTGGCAGGAAAGTCAATTGCTGATCTAAATGGGGGTAAAGGGATAATTTGCCATAAGTCAGATTAAACCCGGGGAGGGGCATAATCTTGGGGATGGGGAGGGTTATATGGGACTCATGGCGTTGGATGCTACTCACACGCCAATCCTTTCCGACCAGGAGACAACCGCCTTCTAAAATCACCCTGGCATGCCGATGATACGTTTGTATCACTGGTTTTTGCCCAGGGCACCTCAAGATTGTTTCCAGAGGTTCATAAATAGCCAGAATTACAGAAGAAATGGACTCTCCCTCTCTAAACACTTGGTTTGTTAAGTTATTTCTTTTTACAATCTGCGCCTTACAAAGGTCTGGCTTTTTACCTAAAATAATATTTGTTTCGCAGGTCGGGGTTAGATGCTCTATTGCAGCTGAGCAAATCTGGGGTTCAAACCCGATACAATGCTGAGGAAGAAATGACGCGCTGGATATGCTATCTAGGGCCACCTCCTCTTCCCCTACCAACTTTCTCAGGTGGTCAGCACCATATGGGACCGGAAAATACTTTAATCTATAGTGTAAAAATTGAGTGCCTGAAACTGCCGGAATTACTGTCTGGTATATTAGCTCCTGTTCGCCGTCTAATAATAGTCGAACGTTCAGGTGTCTATAATACCAGCGGTTATCTTGTGGGGTGTAATGTTTCCCTTCTTGTAATTTAGACAATATTTCTGATAAGTAGGCCAGTGGTAAAATCTGGTCTGTTAAGAATCCCCTTTCCAGCTGAATGCGCTGGCGATAAAATAATTCGTTTTGACGGTGGTAATTTTCCACCGCCCTACTCACTCGCTGCAATAGAATATCCACTTCCCTTTTCATATGAATTCTATGAATATCTTTACTGAAACCATTTAACTGTGTTAGAATGTCTGTCACTTGGCAGGAGATGTTACTTGCTGCAGCTTGGAGCTGCGCGATGTCCAAGCGGTTCTCTGTCATGTAGAGCCTTGTCTGATTCAACACCGACACCATTTCTTCCTGACAATGGGCCAATGCGCTCTCGCTAGCCTGTGCTTCTTGTACTGCAGACCTTAATTCGTTCACCTGTCCTACAGTAGCGGTGCCAAACAAGGCACGGCTTAGCGAGCCCACAAAATTGAATAGGCCTCTCTTCCTTCGGGTGTCTTGTTGGACTGGTGTTGGAATCTCTGCCTGGAGGAAACCCATGTGCTCCTCCCAGGCACTGACATCTCCGTCTCCCACAACCTCCGCCTGTCTGAGTTCTCCAATTCGCCTTCTTAGGACGGAGACCCAGGCACTGACAGGAGGGGGCGTGGGGGGGTGTAGAACGATCACTGTTGTCCAAGTCGCGGTCAGGGCTCTGACCTCCCCTTCCTCATACACCAACACCCCTTCCTCCTCAAACAAATCGCCATTAGCCATCATAGCCAGGGTGATTATGAGGAGGGACTGGAAGGTGTAGGTTGAGAGAAGTCCGTCACTGGTGGTGCCCCTGGGTCGAACTCCCATGGTTGGGGCTGTGGTGGGGGTGACGGTGGGGGTGGGGGTGTAGGTGGTGGTGATGGTGGTGGCGATGGTGGGGGTATACAGGGCAGCTTCCTCGGCCTCTGCACGGGCGAAGTGGGCGTGGCTGGGTTTGGTGAGGAGTCAGGCCTTTCCCTCTTAGTAGAGCCTAGAGGGTGGAACACTTTGATCCTCTTTTCAGTGCATTCAGAGGTGGTGGTCAAAGCCTTGGGTTTAGGGCACTTGGTTGGGGTCTCTATCCTCCCTCTTTTTGCCCTTGACCTTGTAACAGGACCTGGTGGTGGTGTGCGCGGGGGAGCAGTCTCCACAGCAACGGCTGGTGGCAGGGGTCGGCGCAATGTAACTGGCTTAGGTGAAGCTAGTACTAGCACCTTCTCCCTCGGCGGTCGCTGCTGGGGTGGGCGTGGCACTTGTTGTGGTTGAGGTGGGCGTGGCACTTGGTCCTCGTCCTCCACATGCATGTGCTCGTCCTCTGGTTGCTCTGCTCTCGCTTGGTCTTCCTGTTCTATCTGAATTGGAGGAGGCATGTTTGGTATGGGTAAATAAACAGTGTCGGGCACTGCCCTAGGCTGGGGTGGGGGAGGTGGTGGAACATGAACTTGTTGAGCTTTTTGGGCTTGTCTCCGAGCCTTATTTCTCTTTCCTTGACCCGCCCTCGGTTGCCTAGTTCTCAGTATATCCCATTCTATTTCCCCAGATACCATTTTTACCCTATCCCTATTTATACGCCTGCGTTCACCCTGGGGTCCCCTCATAGTTAGGGTGGTACCCCTTATCCCCGTTATTACATAACCATGATCCCACTTGGGATCTAATGGAGCGCTGGTGCCTGATAGCACCACCACATGATCCCCTATTTTTAGATCCTTTGCATTTGCTCTGGCCCTTAATCTCTCATAATTAGCCACTCTACTGGCCTCAGTGCGCTCAGCAGCTTCTCTGAACGCATCTGTTAAGGCCTGTAGGCGCTCACTGAGTACGGCATCTTCTGTTCCCTCTGGAGTGGGGAATATTTTAGAAAAGGGATATCTTGGATTGGTGCCAAAAGTTAAAAAATATGGTGTAAAACCAGTTACACAAGAAGTGGAGACTCTATGTGCCCAGAGGGTTGGACCTAAATGGCTCTCCCACTCTGCTGGTCTTGCATTGATGAATTTTCTTAGTATATTTTTAAAAGTTTTGTTAAATCTTTCGATTTTACCGTTTGTCTGGGGGTGAAAAGCTGTAGAATGCCTTACTTCAGTGCCTATGGATTTAAGGTACCCTTCCACTTGCTGGTTCATAAATTCAAGTCCCCGGTCGGTGATGAGCACCTCTGGGGGGCCATACCTAGGGACATATTCATTAGCCAGATAATCAGCAATGTTTTTAGCTGCTTTGGAGGGTATGGGTTTGACTTCTACCCAGCCAGTTGCGTGATCTATTACAGTCAAGATGTATCTATTACCTTTATCAGAGACTGGGAAGGGACCACAGAGATCCATTCCCAGTATCTGACCAGGATATTTTGCTATTGGCATCGCAGTAGGAGGTACGCGCGCCCTACCCACTCTGTTTACAGCACACCTAGCGCATCGGATTAAGACATTATAGGTATCTCTTCTCATGGTGGGCCATTTATAAGCCTCTTGGATCCTATCTAGGGTCTTCCTCATGCCCTGGTGGCCTACTTCAGTGTGGGCGCGCCTCACTACTCTATGCCTAGCTGAGGGTGGCAGGACCAGGCGGGGGTAGGCTGGCTTGCCTGGGGGAGGGGTGAGAGTAAACAGCATGCCATCAATTATGGTGTAATCCCCCTCATCCTCCATCCCCTGTTGAAATTGTTCCAACTCCCTCTGTTCTAAACGTATTTTGTCTTTCTCGAGTTTATCAAATTCCCAAGGAATCTCATCTATCTCCTCCAAGGCACAGACTTCAAGAGAACTGAGAGTCGGCCCTTCCTTCTTGGGGTTTGTTTTTATTCGAGAAAGCATGTCTGCCCGGATATTGTTTGCCCCTTTTCTATATTCAATGGGAGCCCCAAACTCTGCTATTAATACCGCCCATCTTTGAATTTTGGTGTTTTTAACTTCTCCCACAAACAGAGACTTTAAAGGCTTGTGGTCAGTGTAAATTTTGAATTCGCTACCCTGTAGATAAGGTCTGAGCTTGTTTAAGGCATACACGATTGCATAAGCTTCCTTTTCAATCGTAGCCCAATTGAGTTGTGGCCCAGAGAGTTGTTTAGAGATATACTGAACTGGCCTCTCTATGCCTTCACTATCAGACTGGACCAATATGGCCCCTATTGCGTAATCACACGCATCGCTATAGAGACGATAAGGCTTATCCAACTGGGGGTGCGCCATTACTCTATCTGAAGTTAGTAATTCCTTCAGAGTTTCAAATGAGCTTTGCTGCTCTTCCAACCATTCGAACCTGGCATACTTTTTGGTAAGTTTGACCAAGGGATGAGCTACCTTAGCATAATCTGGGATACATTGACGGTAATACCCAGTCATTCCTAGGAAGGAGCGAATTCCGCTCACATCCTCTGGAGGCAGCATATCCCTGATAGCGCTACATTTATCTGGGTGGGAATTAATTCCATCTTTTGAAACTTGGTAGCCGAGGAGATCTACCTTTTCTTGTTTGAAAATACATTTACTCTTTTTGACTGTAATTCCGTATTCTTCTAATTTATCAAACACCAGAGCCAAATGGTGATCATGCTCCTCTTCAGATTTGGAATAGATTACAATATCATCTATGAAAGTCATGCAAAATTTGCCAATAAATTCCGAAAACATTTTGTTCATGGCCCGTTGGAAGACGGCTGGTGCGTTAGTGAGTCCAAAAGGCATCCTACGGAATTGAAATAGGCCCCTATGACACACAAACGCTGTCTTTTCCATGCTATCCGGGTCCATCTCTACTTGCCAGTAGCCGCTTTTTAGGTCGATGGTGGAAAAGACAGTTGATCCTGCTAAACTGTCAAAAATATCTTGAATATTTGGAAGTGGATGAGCATCCTTTTTGCTTACAGAGTTTAGTTTTCTGAAATCGACACAAGGTCTATTGCTCCCATCTTTCTTTGGGACCAACAATATCGGGCTTCCCCATGCTGAGCTGCTGGGTTCTATTACTCCCAGCTCCAGCATTTCATCTAATTCTTTATCTACAAGTTTTCTCTTGGCCAGGGGCAAACGATAGGGGCGTTGATTAATTGGACGTGCATTTCCAGTATCTATGTGCATTTTCACATCTTTAAAGGTACCTAATTTTCCCTGCTTTCCTATGCCAAAAACAGCGGGGTATTTTTCTTCCCATGCTTCTGCCTCTGTGTGGATAGAGGCGAATTCTTGATCTGCACTACCCACTTGTTGCCTTCTGTAACTTTTTCCTTCCAAAATTACCTTTCTTTTTCTGAAGCTAATTTGGGCATCTAATATAAATAAGGCATCATCCCCCAGAAGCAGTTCATGGTGAAGTTTTCTTACAATATAAACTGGAAATGAGCTACCCCCCAAGTTAACTATCGCCTGCCCTTCAGTTTTAAGATCATGACCAGAGAGTGATTTAAGAGATTCCCCCTTTGTCAATACGAGAGGCCGATGATGGGTTTTGCAAAAGGCTCTCCATACATCCTCCCGCATTAGACTCCTTGATGCGCCGGTATCAATGAGGGCACGCATCTCCATCCCCGCCACTGAGATGGAGAGGCAGAACCTCTCATCCGGCGTTTCTATTCCCCCTGGTTAACATATTTGGCTGGCTTTTGAGTGGTAGAGGCCATCTGCATGGCCGCCACCACTGCAGCCTGTACATGTGCATAGCGGTGGGAACATTCTCTTGCGAAGTGTCCCTCCTCCCCACACTCATAACAGACATTTTTACCCCTAAACCTCTTCCCTCCTCCCTGCTTATTTTTTTCCGGTCCTGGATTATCATTTCCCTTCCCCTTCCCTTTCCCTGGGTGATTTACTACCTGAGAACTGGCGATCGGGGGTGGGGGATAGGACGTGTTGAAATATGGGGGATACATAGGCAACATGGGTGTCTGAAAGGGGTACTGGGGTGCTGCACCTGATTGGGGAACGATCACTGTGGGGTTGGATGGTTTCCCCGTCTCCATCCTCTCTACTAATTTCGTAAGGTAATTCACCTTAGACTCCAAATCAGCTATCAGCTTCCAATCTGAAGCATCTGTGGGATTTGGCCCAGAGGGGGCCATTTTCTTAGGGAGGATAGCCCCAATTTCCATTGGTTCATCCTTCCTATCCCCTCTGGTAGGTTGTCCTGCCAGAGCGAATGTGTGAGCCGCAGCTGAGGCTTGTCTTATTGCCTCAGCCAGGGTATCAGGGCGAGCAGCAAATACGTCATGACGTATTTGCTCATCCCTGAGTCCCAACACAAAATTCCTGACCAACGTCTCTTGGACTATCTCGTGGTCCAGGTTATCCACGCTGTAAGCCCTCTGAGACGCTAGTTGGAACTTGCGTCCGTATTGTTTTGCATCCTCATATGGGAGCTGATAGAGATCGGTGAGCCTTGCTCGCAGCTGCTGTTCCTCCTCTTCATTCATGAAGAGGCGGAAAATCTCAGCCCTCGCCAGATCCCATGTCCTATTGGCCGGTACCTGTAGGAATCCTGCCACGCACCTCGCTAGAGGCCCGCTGGCAAGAGTTCCCAAAAGCTCTAGAGTGAGCGTATCATTCGCTACACAGTAGGCTTTTGCCCTGCTTATTCCATCTAGCCACTCTCTCAAAGTGTCCTTATTGGACCCATCATTTACTCCTAGCATGGCGCCATGGCGTTCCATGCGCCTTCTGACCTCCTTAATAGCTGCAAACCTGGCCCTCCTTTGACCCTCGTCAAGCATGGCCAAGTCCGCGGCATTGAGATCCCAATTGATGTCCGCCATGTTTTACACTTTGTTGAGAGAGTGAGAGTAAAGAAAGAAAAAAAAAAAAGAAAACTAGATGGCACAAGGTACAGAGTTATAACCAACAGAACCCAGAACCTAGCAAAGTTTTTACCCCGAACATTGCTCACCCACTCTCCTTGTATTATGAGTGTTTTAGTGTGATCATTCTCCCAACCCTATACAGTGGCCCAGATCCACCCTCCATACATCCCATAAATACAATTTATAAGCTCAATCAGAGTTTTTAGAGTTCCACTCACCTACTCTTCCAGCTCATCCTGCCTCTCCTAGGCTATGTCTCACTTCCAGTCAGAAGATTGGGTTGTTGCTCAACTTAGCAACAAGTCCCAGAAGTGGTTCGCCAGTGTAAAGAATCACTAAGGGTTTTTAGCCCATAGGTTCAGTAAGATGAAGAAGTGAGACAAGAAGTCCGAGGTTGTAGTTCGTCTGGATTCGGCCTAGGCGGTGGTGACTCAGCGAGTAACAGAGTGCCTAGGTCCGAATGGTCACTTTATTTTATACTCCACAATCATGAATTATTCATACAATCAAACCCAGGAAATATTCCACTAGCTCTTCCCCTTCCCTCTAATTGGTTGAGGGAGAGAGAATCTTCCTTGCCCACACGCCGACCTCTGCTCCCCAGGCAGAGACCATATATGGAATGCACGCAGGTCGGATCCCTCTCCTCAGCCTTCCCCCTCCCACCCCTTACTCATGGATCCCATGGCTCGTGCCAGCCCCCCCCTCCCTCTTGGCCCTTCCCCCCTCTTGATACCCCAGAGCAGTGTATAAGTAATTAGGTCGGGCTGGGGGAGGTGGGGTGAGCCCTGAGTGGCTCATCCCCCCCTCCCTCCTGGCCAGGCCACGTGTGGCGTGCGTGCCCTGACCATGATCAGGGCTAAATAGGTCGGGTCTGGGATCCAAAGATGCCAATTCTTTACACTAGATTAACTATCCAGCACCAGGTACTATAGGAATTTAACACCGGCCGAGAGGTTAACTAGTCCTGGTAAAAAATGTAAAAAATATGGCTTTAATTTGTAATCAAATCGAATAAATAGTTGGGCAGTTATATTATATCGAGAAATGAACACCACTCCAAAATATTTGTCTTTGGGATTTTATTCAACAGTCCAGGGTAATCACCAACTTGTAAACTATACATATCACAGAACTGTAACAACGATTCCCGAATTCAGTAGACCCCGAAATGCAGCACATTTGACCATAAAATGGACTATAACATTCCAAGACACATATTATAAGGACGCCGACAATTCTCTGGAGGAATTCTCTGGCGAACATAATTTTGCAAGCAATTTCTCAATGAGTTATCACAGACTTGTAGCAAAAGCGTAAATCCTATAAAATACCGGTATAATGAAACAATTTTTTAGGGATGGCACCATCTATTTTTTTTAAAATATTATGGTGACTACATGTCAATACGTTGATATACATCGAGTATTCGAAATGTTTTAGTTGATATGATGAAAACAAAAACATGAAGGGAAGCACTGAGAAACCATGTAATGGATATTTAATGCCTTTGTCAATGCGATTAATTTATATTTTCTTAATAATTAATTATAATCTCCTTTATCTATATTTTTATGAACGAAAGTTATTAGAATTAAGGTACAGACAGGTGGTTTACTCATGGTATCGAAGAAATAGTTCATCTAATCGAAAACGACATCAAAATATATTGTACAGTAGATAAAAACCTACCATGATTTAATGTAAGTTTTCTATACAAATTTATCTAATTCATGATATAATGGTTTGCAAATTATATATTTCTTATCTATAATGTATTGCCATGTGACAGAAAGTCTTACGAGTTTCCAAGCGTACCGCACGATGAAAATCAATGCAAAACTATATCATGCTTTGGTGATTACTTAACAAAGAATATATACAAAGACTGATCGAATAGAAACAAAATTTAAACAAAATCCAATAACTTACAAAGTTATGAATTTCAAGAGGCATTTATGCTATCTAATAACAGGCAAATTATGATATTGTATGCAGTTGTTCAATACTGAAATTGGTTCAGCGGGGATTTTCACGGATACATTAAAAGGACACTTCTGAAACAACGACTAGATATTCGTGTTTAAATAAATATATATGGATAGCTAAATGCAAATAATCTACAATGTGGGCCTTGTGGTAGATACAACATCAACCTTTTTTTTTCTCTCTCTCTCTACTTCTTGGGAGTTTTTGAGGTGAATAAATCTGCAGAGAAAAATCGTTTCGTCAGCGAAACGTAAGATGTGATACTTCCTGATCAGATTTTAAAAAGAATATTGCTCTAATTGGATAACTGCAGCGATAGGGGAATTCCGAATCGAAACCGAGCATGGAGTTCATAGGAATTAAGCGCGTGGGTTGTGATGGACTTATTTTTCGTCGAGCATCAGACCATTTTCTCATTAACAGAAAACCCCAAGTCATGGTAGAATGAGGAAGTGGCTCTGAACAGATAAATACAAAAGCCCATTGATTCGTGAACTATGTACATTACGAAATTAATTATTTACATTTAAATTCATGACTCTGGACTTCGTCCGATAGCAATATGAATTACCAACTTACACCACAACGAGTTCTCTTCATTTCTTCGTCAAAGTATCTGTTAGTATACAGTTTAGTTTTATCCGATGGTGACATGATGACACGATGAAAAAGAGCAAACTCTGAACATATATATATTCTATGAAGTATATTACACTTTGTATGGATTAATTAAAACTGTAATTGTCTACGTAAATATGTTTGAATCGTTGTAGGTCTTGTATGCCCTGGAGACCGGGTAATATGGAGAGAGCATACTGAGGGGTGGTGAGTCCATGGAAAGTATTGGCCTTGTTCGCCAAGCGAGGTAAGAGTCCATCCTTCTGCCTGCCCTTCGGACCCCGTACCACAGCACTTCGACTCCGACTTTTGTTTCCAACTTTCATTGTTGAAGTCATCTTTCAAAAAATGGGGAAAAGATGAGTTAGTCACAGTTCAAACATGCAGGCATTAGTTATACATGTTAAAAGTCAGAGGTTTCTGAATGTCCAATATAAATTTATTACTAAATGCAATGGAACCATTTCTTGAGAAATTGCGATCTATACAAAACGTAAACCATTAATATAAGCTTGGACTAAAGAATATAGACTGTTGGTGATTATGGACTATATATATTTAAGACCATTGCCTTCGGTCAACTCCATATATATTTAATCTGTTTTGGCTTAATAACTTGGTGACGGAAATGATGCTATCTCTCATATACATACTTAACGGCCTTAGAACCTTACTTATGAAAGGATGATTTAGATTCAGTAAGAGGGTGTGTAGAGTTGTTTTAATTTGACATTCGCGTGCAGTGTAAATCATAATGTAGTATTATGTATGTCTGCATGCTGACATACACATGTGATATTAGTTGAGTAACATGTGGGTGTGAATGTTATTAACGTTATGCACCAGTTACCTACACCGGGGCGGGGAGTCAATTTATATCCCACGCCGAAATTAGCATCAATCAAATTATAAATGTGGTTAAAATGGGGAAGAGTATGAAAGAGGTGTATGCCCTGTGTTAATTGGTGTTTATTTAAATGCATACAAGTATACGGCTGGTGGATATATATCCTGGCTGTGTGAGCTTAGGGTAAAAACTCTGAGGTGAATATATACTAGTGTATGCACATATTACTGAAACTAAATATCCCTTGGCTGAAACAGTACGGCCAAGACTGAGGTCATCCAGAGCTACTATCAAGTGAACTTCATGAATGGTTGTGAGACCCATTAGAGAGTTGTCAACCCTCTGGCCGGCGTACATTGAAATTAAAAAAGATGACGCCCAGGGATCGACCGGTAAAGATTAATAAATCAATGCACGTCCATCAGATTGCATCGGTTTCCCATTCCAGTCAAAGACGCATATTGTATATTGATTGGGTATCTAATCTCCATAGCAGATGGAGGCTTTGCCTAACATTTGATTTTAAATTATATATGTATATATAAGACAACAAAACAATATTAGTCAAAATCCACCAATGCCTGAAACGTCAGAATTCCTGTTATACAAGTTCAAACACACATCTATAATTTGTTATGTCTCTTCACAAATAACCAAGCTATAGCAAGCAGCCTCTAATACCTTTTCCAGCCACCAGTCTGAAAGCGTCGCTTTGGCATCAACGTCACGCAACCATGGTTACCTTAGAAATGGCGGCAGCGGCCATTGAGTAGGGCACCACGTGGTCGGCCACACCAGCGTCCCGCCCTAAAGTGTTCTTGGCCTTCACATTAATTCTCATTTTCACTCTAATATTCTCTTTCTTCAAACCGTCTGTACCTGGGTGTGTGCGGCTGCGAGATGCCAACATGGTGGGGGAGGGCAACGCCCCGTTGTCATGGTTACGAGATCTTTGCGATAATGAAATGGATGCCATGGTAACCCGCATGGAGGGGGGCATTTGTGAATAATGTGAGGTCGCACCTGACGGAGATTCCGCAATAGGGGGTAGCTATATGCAGGGGAAATAGAAGAAAAAATGGGGAAAAATATTGCAATGTCCTCCAAAAAAGCATCAAAATTAAATCAATCAAACCAAAAATTAATCTGAAAAGCAATTTTTTATCAGAAAGAAAAACAAAACGAAATCTGCCCCCACATGACATGAAAGATGAAAAATGTAGAATGAAAATGGTAAGGACGAATGAAAGAAAGAGTTAATTTGCTTATCGAAGACATGGATTTTCCATTGGTGCGGACAGTGGTATTCGTCAAGCTGAAGTGAAAGATGTCAAAAGTTTATCCTATAAAAGACGGATATTGCTCATGCTCGTGCTTGCTATCTAAAAGCAAACTTACCGCTTTCTTTTTCTTACTATGTACCTTTAACAACGTTGCATCATCTAATGTAGTTTTAGATTTTGGAAGTTTGGGATGAAGCATTGACACCTCTCCATTTTTTAACCTATCTTTCTTCACTTTATCTTTCTTTACTTTTGGTTTTCTGTCTCCCAATTCAAACCAGTCGTCATCAAATCGGGAAGGTTTCGGTTTTTGATGTTTCCTTGGTGACATCCAGTCTGCTTCATCGAGATTTCTTTCCTTTTTCTTTTTCGGAGGTCTGGGTTTTTTAGTTTGTTTTTCTTGATCATAACTTGGACGTGGTAATCCTGAACCAAACTCATCATCACTGCGGTCCCAATCCAATTTCAATTTCATAGACTCAGCTTTGGGCTTTTTCTTTTCTTTCACTCGATTTCCCTTGGAAGATTTAGGTTTATCAGACTCTTCCTCATCATATGAATCATAGTCACTTTTGAGCTTTTTCTTAGTTTTCTTGCTTTTCTTCTCTGAAAGGTTTTTACTTTCATCTTTATTGTTAACCTGTTCTGCCGTCGTTCTTTTCTCTTTGCCAGAATGTTTCTTCTGTTTTCCTTCAATATTCTCATATGTGCCGTTCTTCCCTTTTAGGTCTGGTTCAGAATCACTAGCTCTCTCTTCCCAGGCCTTTTTTCTAGTTTTGAAATTTTTGCTTTCTTTGTGTTTGTCATTATTCAAAGGGGCCATACTAAAATCCTGATTATTAGATTTGCTCTTAGCGTTTTTTAAAGACTTTTTATTTTTCGTCTTTCGATCATCTTCGTCAGAATCTGTTAAATCCCATCGACCTTTGGTCGGTTTATCCTCTACATTTTCTATTGGGGCTTTCCCCTTTTTCCCAGTGGGTTTAGCACCCTTTCTAGTGCTTTTTTTGTTCTTTTGGTCTTTTCCAGAATTATCTGACTCAGAATCGTCATTTGACTCAGCTGATTTTATAGATTCTTCTTTCTTGTTGTTGCTATCTGAGTCACTATCCGTGGAGTCAGGAAGTATATAATCGTCTGGAATGTTACTTTTCTTCTTTAAAAGACCTGTATCGCCGATTTTTGTATTTTGAGGTTTTCCTTTCTTTTGTTCATCATCAGAGCTATCAACGCTACTTTTCCCCCCAGGATCAGAATCTTGATCATCCTTTGATTTATGCTTTTTCTTCGATTTTGTTTTTGTCTTTGTCCTTGCCCTGCTTTGCCTTTTGTTTTTGTTTTTAGATTTTCTCCTATCTTTTCCACCATCATCAGGATCTCGATCAGAATCATCTGTTTTTGTACCCTTCAATCTTTTTCTTCGCTCTTTATCCTGGCAGCATATTTCAGGGCAAAGTCATATCATAGAAATTATTCAACAATAATACAAAAGTCTGGAAACTGTCCATCACTAATAAAAAAATCTGTCTACCATACAAAGTAACTTAAGAAAAACAAAATAAAAAACCTTAAACATGATGAAGCAAATATCCAACTTCCAACTAACTCAATCGTAGTTAGTCCCAAAACGTTTATAATTATTCTATTGTCATACCATTCAAGGAAAATCTGCAATCACAAACATGGATTTTCACACACAGTCCTTTCATAAGTACGGAAAGCTACATAATAATTTTGGAAGAAACCGGAATTCTATGCATCATGAAAATATTCTAAAACATTTCATATTATTTAGGAATTAATTAACTACTCTGGGTTAGGGACATTTGGGGATATGGAGTAAACACAAAGTATTATCAAATACACAGGATAAATCTATTAACATAACTCGAGGTTTGTTAGATGCCATCAAAGACCTATCAATAAGAAAAGGTTCTAATATTTGACATTTGATATCCCTGAGTTATGTTATCCAATGCCTCGCGCAACGTCAGTACTTGAGCTAATATATTTCTGACTGTGTTCTGGGTTATAGGGTAATTGCTTTATGGACACACAAAAAGTGTTGTACCTTTTTTATCTACAAGTGAAACCCAGTCTTTTTTGGCTGGAAATAAAGATGAAGCATCATATTCATTTCCTTTCGCAGTTATTATTGAATGTGATTGAACAATATATTTTACTCTGAAGAAAAGACGACAGAACGATATAAGTGACCCCTTGCTATATCGCACTCAAACCAAATAAAGATGTGTCCGCCTGTCAATTGTTACCATGCACTTAGGACTTAATTAAGATACGATTGAAGCTAAATATTTACACCTTATTTACAAAACCTTTCCTCATGCAAGATTATTTGAAGATCAGAGGGATGTCTTAAGGGTAGTCTACTAATTACACCCTGCAATTCATGAAATGGAACCCAGGATGCGATGTGTTTATGAGGACATAGCTTGGGGGTGTTAACAAACGATAGATAAGGGAGTAAAAAGGCATAGTCACCTTGAGGCGATTTGCTATATTATTGCCAGCAATTCCAGCTACAGTGGTAGGTGCACCTAATTCAGGGTCGGTCGCGGGCGTGGGACTGTCAATCCTTGTGCCACCTCTGTTAGGGCTAGGGCTACAAGAGCGACCTGTATTTGAACAAAATATATAATCATTTAAAATTCAAACAAGTTTTGCTAAAAACGAATGCGACAAACACTTCGCTTCAATATTTGTCGATTTTCTCCAATGAGTAATATCGATTTAAGACTAAAATCAATCAATATCTTTCGTCAAATCGTTTGAGAATATGGATACCAGTTGACTCTTTATATCAAAGGACTAGTGCATGTGTATCAAGATGTGATCCAACCACTTTTACATAAAATGTCACTCACTAAAGTACTACATCACTCAACTACGATACACTCAAGCAATGCATAAAACCAACAACTATTGATCGTTGATAATAAAGCATTAATTAGACAATCTTTTTTCGAATCTTAGGTTTGAGCAATTGTTGTGAATGCACTATATATATGCCATACTTGTCACTTTAGACACGTGGGTTAATCAACTATACTACATTATGCATACGCTGAAATCTAGATTTTAGATTCTATCATTCCACGTGATGTCACACTAAAAGGGTGAATTTGTCATGTTCAATGCTTTCAGTTTCACCCCATTTTCCAATGTACAAGGTTTTGGGGTCATTTCCTGATCGTGGGTTAAACGTTCAGGGTTTTTGAGCGTGATAGGTGAAACGTTCTATTGGTGTTTTGATAACACTTCGTAAGTACAAGGATCGCGACCATCTCATTTGTACAAATGAATAGCATTTGCTTTTACAAAAACGGTTAGGGAAGTAGACTTTTACGTTATTTTGTACAGGTTTTCAGCTACATATTCGACTCTATCCTGCATTAAATTCGGCACAAGGCAACTGTCCAATACGGTACCGTACATTTTCCATTTCAATAATTATTGTGGAAAAAATTCGTTCATAACTCAGCAATATAAAAGCTTACTTGAAGATACTGCAAAATACAACAGTTGTAGAATATAAGAAGTCATAATATTCATTCATTCAAAATTTCGTAGAATTTCACTGTCTGTTATTTGGAACACTAAATAGCATCCTGTTGAATAAACAATGATTTGCTCTATTCAAATTTCTGGAGAGTAGTAATCACATTTAACGAGAGATGATCCTTAATCTTGTATTTACTGCGCAGTAAATCTGCTAGGAACAAATCTTACCGTCGTCCTCGTCTTTTAAAACAAAATCAACAAAATTTCTAGTTAGGCAAAATTGAAAAAGTAAAACTGTTTATTGCATCTGCATCCCTTAATTGCAAAAGAGATTTACAAAGGTCGCATGGCCTGTTTGAGTTGGCTTTTGACCAGAAAAATCAAGGCATTTTAAAACTAGGAGAACAAGCAGAAAACACAAGATCTTTAATTCACATGATTGAATATGAAAAATGAAATTGCGAGTTTCGTTTCGACTTATATAGTTATAACAAAACATAGAAATCAATTTCCAAAAATATTGTCAGACACACGTTGTCACGTGAATAGTGTTTACAAACATCCCTAATCCATTCATTAAGTAATTACGTTATGAACAACCTAGATATCTGATGGTTATTGAAGGATGAATGATCAACATTGAGGGGCTCTATTTGGCGCATAACCCCTCGGGTCGTCTTGGGATTATGCACCAAATAGTGCACCAGCAGACTCGAAATGGAGGTCATTAATCATTTTAGTCTCCGCCTAAGGTGGTTACAGCCCCAGGACCGTTCAAGGCAGTGACTTAAAATGAACCAATAGTAATTAACAAATAGATTCACCCAATCCCTCAAAAAAAGTAGCGCTTTTCTCTGCCCCTTACAGAGTTTACCAATACCGACCTCAACGATTGTCAGTAAATTTATATGGTTTCGGGTAAAATCGGTGAAGCCATTTCTCGAAGCATTTCATGACACGTAACGCCAAGAATTATTGTTTTGATGTCATATAATTTAGTACCATCAATGATCTGGGTCAATTTGATCGATTGGATATAAGTTAAACTACGCTCTAATATTTTATACACTTAGCTATAGTCTATACATATGTGAAGGAAGTTGTATCACACTCACCTCCAACGCGAACACACTCATCCTTGTGTCGAGCATTCCATGCCTTCAGTTTACAGGCTTTACTACAGTAGTATACTTCTTTACATCGAGTACATGCGGACAACCTTACTCCTACAGATCTCCCACATTCGTAACAGTAACGGAAGAGTGGCTTTCTGCAAGTAAAACATCAACTATATTATAGATATAATTACACCCAGTTTGTCTTAAAATCATCTATGTCATTTATTATCGTTTATGTCAGATATCAATAAATTTATGTGAACGCATATTTGTGAACCCAGTAATTAGTGAATGAATTGGTAGTTTCCATTGCAAAGTTGTGTAGAATTTTACTTTGTTTGATCAAAAGCGCGATGAATTATGTCGTGTACACTGCTGAATAAAATACGAATGGGCAAAGATGCAATTATTAGCATTACGGAGTGTGTACCACTTTCTAAAATATGTTTAAATCAACATTATAAGTCATGCTCATTCATCAGCAAAGAAAAGGTAGTTTGACTGATCACATGCAGTAAAATGTGATGTAAAGGACGTGGAAGAAAAAAGTATATAAAGGACGAGACAAACTAAGCCGGTTGACTAACGGATTCGGGATAAAAGGTCATCGGGTGGCCAAACGATTGTAGGCCCTACCCAACATGGGTTCATTTGATCGATCGAGAGACACACTGAGCCGAATTTTGACCAGTTTTCAACCGAATTCGAAATCCGGCTGTGGTCGGCATAGTGTGTCTCGCCCTTTAAAGTGGTATAATTACTACACAAGATGCGAATAGCGTGATAATTTATTCCTCCGATGTCTTGAAAGATGTATATATATCAAAAGCTGATTTTTAAATATTTTATTAACTAAGTCACGCATGGATTCAGTGTATCTTTTTAACATTTGAGAATTTTCCATCCGAAAGGTCAGTAATAATGGGCATTAAGATTTTCTAATCACGTGCATAGCTCCAAGATATAGGTAATGATATGTACTGCGAATGGAAATGGGGTTGACAAAAATGCTTTTCAAAAGGACCAAATAGCGAGACAGATAAATACTCTAGCAAACACGCAGACAAAAACATATGTTCCACTTTACATATGAGTGGATTCATCAAACAACGCTTCTTTACCATAAACACTTATTGTAAGGGATTGCGGTAAAATAATAAGCAACACTAGGCAGTCAAAATAATAGGCTAGCACAATTATTTAAGGACGCTACACTAGTGTATCAAACCGGGGAAAACTTGAAAGATTTTCCTGCCTTCGTATAAACTGAGTATATGCTTCACGGACCGCTGATAGCTGCTGCGAAGCAAATTTGCTGTAGATTACAAGGCTCAATATTTGGTAATACCTGCGCGTAAAAATATTACAGTATTGGGGCGATTGTATACATGTACATTTATTTATACGACCTCAGAGATATTCCCTTCGGAAACATGTCAAAGTTCTGTTTTAGCATTATCTAAATGGGATCGGGTGTATTCAAGAACAGGCACTTGACATGATATGGGACGCATTGGCATACGTAAATGACTGAACGATGTAATAACAATATATTCTCTCTTGATAAATTATACAAGCAATATAACATAATTGAAAGAGCACTGTTTAATAGTCTAATTACCATACATGATTGTTTCCATTATGTAAGGAATTCATGGGATTTTGTGTGTGTGAGAAAACATTCACATATCAGCTGTTTGTTTAAACTTTAAATACAAACAGCCATCATATATATCCTACGTATAAATGGGTAGCAAACGATCAAAAAGGTCGTACAAAGATTCTCTTAAGGTAATTTCATGACGGAAAACCTAGCTGAGTTTCTCAGAAAAATATCAACTTTATTGTCCAAATTGTGAACTACGTATGGATCAATATAAAGGTTTATTTTTAGTCTATTCTAGTGCACTGACCACTGATTTGGACATACCGGGTCAGTTATTTCCAATTAAACCTGATCTTTAAAGCGCCTAAGATATTTTACGACAGGTGAAATATTTGTGGTATACATACAAGACGCTTACAAAAAAAACCCGTCAGGTTTGTATATTTCAGTTTCCATTTGGTGATTTTAGGGGGCAATGTTCCGCGAAATTCCGCGAAAAATAACAATAATCACCCATCTAACTAAACCGCATGTAAATGGCTGCATTTATAGCAACATCACCGTTTCACGTGTCTGAAGGAAAATTACTGATGGCCTTTGTGACATTATTGTCCATGTAATCAAGCTGTTCCGGGGGAAAATCATCTGCAAACAGTTCCGGTGAAAAAATCATTCAGACCTTCAAATCCATCGCGGAAGAATGGCTCAGAGAAATGCGCAGCGTCAGTGGTTTTTAGATTAAGGTGTACTATAAAGTATACGATAATAAAATATACACCCGATGCTACAAGGTCAACAGACAATACAGGCATTGTTGTAGTGGGACATCGTGGGAGGATTGGTCAAATTACTTCTCACTTGAAAAGCACAGGCCACTCCTTGTATAACCCTTGATAAAATTCCAACTACGATAACCAGCAAAAAGCGTGTTAGCGTGAAAAAGCATGCTTTATTGCCTTTTATCTGGTGGCGAAGTGAGGTAAAAGCAATATGAAGGGGTAAGAGGTGTATATATAGGAAATGAATTAGTTTTTATTCACGTTGGGTCGCCATGACTGTTAAATACAATGAGAAAATAATTGAATTTAGAAATAAAATCAAGAGAAAATAAATCAACTCTGGCATTATTGAATAATCAGGATCTTCACGAGGAAAGAATAACTGATTGTTTATTAAATGCAGAATAGGGTGAAACACCTTACCATTGCTGCTATTTTCTTATGTACATAGCTAGATGTCTATTTTTTTAATATTGTATTTAAGTGGCTATACATCTATTTATATATTAAGTAACTAAAGTATACTTCCTCTATAAGTAGACTTCTATATTATAAGATAACTGTAATCTTTTATTATTGCCAACCCATCCTAATTTAGTTCACAACCCAGAATATTACAATGGGACTGTAGGGTGTTACCCCTAGTGCAAAGGGCCTTAACAGCAACAGAATCTTACACAGTAATGTAACGTTACTATAATGTATTTAAAGTTAACGAGTATCCTTAAATTTCTATCCTGCTGTCTTAAGTGATTGTATTTAGCTGCAAATGACACAGAAGAACTGACGTGTCTTCAGTAACAGTAATGTTGTGTCTGTTTTTTGAATCGACAAATAAAGAATGCAATTTATCCTGACCTGATTTCACTGTCGGTATTATCTACTGCTGCTTGCACGGCAGTCAGGGCGCCCCCGAAGCTCACCCTTCCCTCTGTGGCCGACGCTCCCTTTTGACTTCTCCCTTTGATGATTCCTGGAGGCAGCGGCGCTCCCGCCCCAGTATATGTGAAGTTTGGACTTGGACACAGACCTTTAGTAGACATAGAACAAAGGGACTTTTGTAAAGTAGATGATATAACCTTCTAACCTTAGAGTAAAAGGCTCTATTTAAGTTTAACTTTGTATCAGTTATATTATTGTTTTGAGTGCAAAAAAGACCTCGATTTTAGTTACGAGGAGGCGTTTTCGACCAATATACATACATAAGACAATTATATTTCGATTATGAAAAGTTTAAGGTTAGTACATTTAAATATTGTTTATCCATGTAGATAATCAAAAGATGCCTAGTTTAAAATGGTAGATATGTCTTGGCTAACTGTATACGTTGTGGTACTCACTCTGTCTGCCTTGACGGTCTTCTTCCTCTAAACGTCGTCTTTCACGTTCTACAGCCTTGTGACGTAGAACGTCGCCCATATGTGCCAGTAGACGTCGTCTAGCATTGTAGGTTTCACGCTCTGCTGGCGTCAGGGCGTGGTAAGGCATGTGTGCGATGCGTCGATCCTAGAAATTATCCCAACAACTTAAAATACAGTTTAAAAGTGTAGACATATTATTTCTTTTTTTAAACATTTAATAAACTTGCCGGTAACTAAGATGAAATACATGACAACTCTGACATTGGAGGGGCATTTTTTATGTTACCTGCACAGGAAATAGTATTTGAGAAACATTCTTCATATGAAGAGAAAATCACAAAAATGAAATTCTGAAGGACCATTTCTTATGTCTTCTCAAATTGAAAATATTCTACATACTTTCCAAATGAAATATTTCCTATTAGAAGTAGTTCTTCTGCAACCCTAGCCATAATAGTGAAGTTTCATAAAGATCTAACTATTGGTGCTAATACAGTAATTCTACCCTTCAGTTATACCTCTTAACATGTAGATCAGCATGCAGTTTCTTGATCGATTTGCACACAGTTTGTTTCAATAAAATTGCTCTTAGTGCTCGAGAGTATGTATTTTATCCCATATAGGCGTGAGGTCTACCATAGACACGTGCATCATAAGCCTGAATGACATCCTAATTGGCCGAAGGACTTAATACAGTTTGCTTAAGAAAATAACAAATCCATCCATAGAAGCATTATTTGATAGGGTGCACCTCATGTGAGACTGAATGAGAAAAGATGCATCTAGTTATAGATACTCATATTTTGATGAATCATGCGCAGCTCGATACCATATATAGACTGACAACTGGGAAGCTTTACACCAAAATGTGACATCGTGTACTAAACTCAAGGTGTGCTATTATATCTACTTACACCCGACGGAGGACGATCTGCATAACCATCCAAACCCAGCGACTATAGGATAACATGTATATCATTGTCTCCATATTTTAAATGTAAAGGTAAGTTTGGGAGAAAAGTAAAGTTATCGTATATAATATAGGGAGTTTTAATTAAGTCACCACAACGGGATTGTTCTCCAAAACCTTGTGTAAAAACAAAAATGCAATGTTAATCAAAATGACATATATGCAGTTGGGAGGAAATCTTTTCGATTAATTACTTCGAGGAAAGGGAAAAACACAATGACATAAGGTAGAGTTGAAGCTACAGTATAGGTGGAAATACAAAAATATAGTATTTACTCAATATGAAAAAGGGTATATCAAACAAAACCTGGATAGGTCAGTCATAGAATAGAACCACTGAACCTACCAAGTTGTACATGTAATAAGCGTAGTCCACAGCCGTTCCCATCACACGTTTTGGTCCAATTAAAATCGGTGCAAGTATGTCAGCCCCGGAGCGTATCAATTTGTCGATCTGCAGAAGAGAAAGATAACAGTATTTTTTTGTGTTTTAATGTCTAGATACTAAAACAATTCAGACATCTATAACATCCACTCTCTATCTAATATAAATCTATATGTATGTAACTTTAAGAGTTCTTTGAAACAGATACGTTGTGAGTTTCTTATATATACACTGAGTTAATACCTAGCATTATTATCTTTCTATAACTTCTACCTCAGATACATTTTTGTACACAAAATGTTGACTGCTGAATACAATCTTACCAGGTAAATACGAGCTGGTGGCGACCTCCTGTGTTCATATTCGGTGTTAGAGGCGATGCAGAGAGCGCTACCAACACCATGTGTGAGAGGAAGACAAGGGTCAGCACCATAGGACAAGAGTTCGTCGATTGCCTGAAAAAGAATTTAATTTAAGTTTAAGAAAAATTTAGATACTAGAGCCGTATACTAGTGCCGTATAGCAAAACTCCTTTCAGACAAGAAGCGAAATTATATTTTAATTCGCGAAAATAAATTAATGTCCGCAAAGATACATGTCTATAAAATACAGCATTTGTATATAACAACTTATAATGAGAAATGAGTCCGAATCCGCGAACTAAAAAGACCGCAAATTTACCATTTTTTCAACAATGCCCTAATAAGTATGCAACGGGAAAATCTCGGACTGTATGGAAAATAAATACATAAAGGTGTACTTACTAAGTCATTGCCACTGGAGACAGCGAGTGCGAGTGGTGAATTTCCATTACACAGCAGATTAGGGTTCCCATGGTGAGCGAGCAAAAGGTGCACCACCTTGCAGGCATTCTGCATGCAACAAAATATAGTAAAGGTTTACAGAGTGATAGCTTTAGTTACATGTTAATGTCATGTTATAAAAATATGTACAGATAGAGACCCCGCTTTACGTTAGAAATAATGTATAACCTTCAGTTATACAGTTGTATAAGAATAGCGTCTTTCTTGTATCATTATATATCATAACATATAAATTATATCATTATAAATATATATGACAGGCATTATAAATATATATGACAGGCAGCCAGAGGAGATACACACTCATTGTTAGTGCGCCGACAAGTTGTTCATGAAACAAAAGACATATTCACAGGACAAAAATGCCTTCAATGCAGATACATATATTTAGGAAATGTATAGATATTTTAAAATCCCCCCTCCGTCATTGATAAATTTGCTGTCCTTTATTGGAATTGGCATATGGATAAAACTAACACTGCGGGGGTTATATTATGTATAATATATTGAATTAAACCCGGACCTTGTAATTGTCGTCACGAGCACACGCTATATGAAGAGGCGTACGGCCTCCGGAGATGGCTTTCAGGTTTGGATGGATCACATCCTTGCTCCATTCCTCCTCCTAGAATAGACAGAAAACACTAGAGGGTGATCCAGTGGATATAAGAGAAGTGTCCAGAGGGGAAATACTTGGGGGTAACCTAGCAACGTCTCCCATAACTCAACATATTACGTTATCGATCATAGGCATTCATCCTTGTGACTCTCGAAGAAATATGATTAGCTGTTTATCGATTTTCAGTGTTTGTTTTAATTTTCACTTTCCTTCATGTTCTAATTCCTAAAGGTGAATGTATTTTGGCACCTGACTTGGCCCAGATCTATTCTCCCTCTTGCCGCTTTTGGAACAGCTCTCTATACATGCGTATAAATGGTCATGTAAATTGCTAATGTGGGAATCCAAAAATATCGCAACCAAAACAGGACTGGAATTCAAGTCCATGGAATCGTCCATCTAGACACATAACAGATTCCCTAAAAGATGGATAAGTAGTATATGGAAATGCAGGGTTGCGCCGGGCACTAGGAAACCCAAGCGTAATCGCTGTAAGCAGTATATAAAAAGCAATATTTGCCACGGGCACGAAGAAATCCCTGTAGTACACGCAATACCAGAGTAATATAAATAAACATTATGGCAATAGCACAATATCAGATACATGCAGAACAACGGATTCAACTTTTTTTTAAAAAAAAAGAAAAACTTTAACGAAAATTTGTACAAGGCGAAGTTCAAAAGCTCCATCAAAGATTCACCAGCGAGAATCTTGTGTCACGAAGCACATGCCATGGAACATTGAATGCAAAAATGGATTCAACTCTTTTTGTGACACGATAAAGACACATTGTGACATTTTAGATATATTCTTTGATTTAAACAATGCGTTACTGTAACCAATAGGAAATATGTATACAAAATAGCTGACTTACAGTACATTGTTCCTGGGTGAATTTAAAAATGAAATAGCAGCAAAGATGAGTTATTAACTCAAACATAACATGCGTTACCTCTTGTAATCAGGGTAGTATAACATGGAAGTATCTTTGTTTAAAATGATAGGACTTTCATTATCAGTAAATGCATGCAATTCGAATTTAATCATGTAACTCAGTAAGAGGGTAGTTTTACCTGGTTACAATATCCACCTACACATATATATTATATTCTATAGTCCCCATTAGAGCCATGATAATTGTTTTGAAATTCGAAAGAATTAAGAGTATGTACCAATCCACGGTTGAGGAATGTATCGTCTAGGGCTGAGCGGGCGTCAGGGTTTCCTAGAGCATTGAGTAAGAGTTCTGTGATAGCTATGCCTTCCTCTCCAGGGATAGCTGCTGCAATATGCAGTGGACACAAGCCTCCTTTCTGAAAGAAGAATAACATATTTCTCCTAAAGTAGCCTTCATTTTGTGACGCCAGGGAGATTTACTTATCTTATACAATCGTTGCAGGTGTTACTGGAAGAATTAGCAATATGTCCTTGACTAATTCTAGATAATTCCTTATTTTTCTGTTTGTCATGAAGGACAATGACTTAGACAACGGAAATTGATTCCGCTCAATTATGTATTTATGTGATCAATAAAGTAGAAACGATGCTTACTACAATTAAGGCATTGAATCAATGAAAGATGTTTTTAGCACATTCAACCCAATTAACAGTTTCTATACAGGTCTATATGCTTAGCCGTATTTATTAATTAACAAAAATTCATTTTTATATAATAATATGCTTAGTCCTAATTAACATTGCTCTTGTAAATTGAATGACTTACTTTCTCTGAGAGAGTGGTGGCTGTAGAGGCACCCTTCATGAGGAGTAACCTGACTGCAGTCACGTCCGCTGCTTTGATAGCGTAGAAGAGCACTGGCATGGGTACACTAGAGGCATTGGGGTCCGATCCCCGATTCAGCAGCAATTGGATTGTAGACTGCATCAAGTCTTGGCTACAACACAGGCATTCAAATGATTAATCCCCATTGTTATTTATATCAAAGTAAATCGCATCGTATAACCCCATTCATATTATATATCTATATGTTATATCTTTTTTAGTGGTTGTAAAAAGATCATGGAAATGTTTGAGAAAACATTAAATAATCTAACAATACCCTTGGCCTTACTTTTCTGATATAAGGATTAGTTCTGAGATGAGTATTGATATCAATTCAGTTTCGGGGGTAGTATTAAAAGTCAAGTATTATGATATAGATTTGTATAAGTTGTCAATTATTTCTTATGAATTTTGTTGCAAGAATATTGCCAGAAAAATCAATATCAGTGCCGCAATGGTATTCCACTTATCATTTCAAGTAAAGAATGATTATAAGTGCTACCAAGCTAGGAGTATAAACTCGCGCAGAAATAGGCAGAAATTTCGGTAGAATAACAACACATGGAAGGAAAGGTTTTGATTCTAGTTTCCATTGCTGAGAACTTGAGAAATCAGTACCTCACCACCAAATCCAATACAAAGATTTGCATGAAATATCCCTGCACCACTTCAATAGGGAACACAACAGTAGGCTGATAAAGATCACCAGGGAATAGAGTTTATGTTGAATTGAAAGTCTATTTCTATGAAAAAGTAATATGCGATGGCCGGACAATTTACGCCCTTCAAAGACAAAAAATCAAGAAAATCTAATATGAATGAAAATATTTGGATGTAAATCTCTAGCATTAACATTGTGTCTACTCCTTCCCAATTCTTGAAAGAAAATCATGTTATTGATAACGAAATTGATGAAGACTAAAAAAAAAGAAGATTAATAGCGATGATTAGAATCTACAAAGCTAGTATGTAAGGTAGTAGCAACATGCTGCAACTAATCATAAGCGTGTTGTTGAGTAAAATGCGTATTATATACCAGGTCTACTATATCTATATAATAATTTATAACCCAATTCTTCAAAATCATGATCTAATCTCTAGAGAATGAAAAGAGATGTTCCTTCTTTTGCTGACAACACACACAAGGAATGACTAAGTCATGCTCCAATGATACGTATGTAACAGAACAAAGTACTTAATTTAAGAAAAGTGAAATTCATTAAAGACAAACACGTTTGCACCTCGGCTTCTTTTTTCTCGCCTTTCTGTTCGGACAATACAACATAACAATCATACACTTGTTAATGTTTTCAGTGAGTATGAACCAGAGACAAAATGATTATTTCTTATGACAGGGAGTATCTGTTATGTTAAAGTTCAATAATATCATATTGGTATACAGGTATACATCGCAATATGCCCTCGATAATACACCAATGAAGGACAGTCGGATAATTACCATTAATTAAAAAATAACCATATTCTATTGATTATACATTAAGAACGGGTATGTTACATTTTAAGCTATAACATTTTAACAAACTTCAACCCTACTTCTCATCCCCACCAAAGGGATGTCAAACAATAAGCAACCATAACTTTTGGGAACTTCTTAGAGATATGATTGCGTTTCATCATCAATAGCAGTTATCACTTCAGGACTGAGGACAATTGCAAGTATTTTCTACATACATTTAACTACAAAGTCTTTATTGGATGTACAAAGAAGTGGAACTTACTGCTTCTTGTCTACAGCCAGACGTCTGGCAGTGCCCATGTTCTCTACACGCGCTCCCTGTGCCCGCCTGCGTCCCACCACCAGGTCGTTCTGACTCAGCTGGGTGGCACACCTCTCTATGAGGCCGTCACTCACGTCTATGGGAAGGTTGCGCACACTTTTGATGGATTCAAACTCACTCATTTCAGTCTCTGAATAAGCATCGAAGGAATCTGCCGAATTCTTGCGATTCATCCGTCTCATGATGTCGACGTTCATGCGCGGGTGTTTCACTAGCATGTCTTCAATGTTGGTTTTAGTAACCCTTCTTACTTGTAATGTTCCTGTGAAACATACAGACATGTATATATTATGGTGAAACAAAATCGTACGCATATTAATTGGCAGGAACAATTACTTTAATAAGGGAAAGATTCTAGACAGATTTTATCTCATTGATTAGTTGAAATTCCCTTTACTGACAAAGACAAATAACCAGCAAAAACAATGCTGAACATACCTAATGTTCTGGGTTCTAATGGGTCCTCAATGTCATTGAATAATTCCTCTTCCTCCATCCTCAGCTCTGCCTCCTCTTCTTCACCCTCTTCTTCACCCTCCTCCTCATCATCCCCATCTTCCCCTGTGTTCTCTTTATCCTCTTCGGGAACCACAGACTGAGACTCAGAGTCCTTGTCCCTTTTCCCAGCCTCTTTTATTGAATCTAAGTTGGGGGATTTATACTCCTGTCTTAACTTGTGAATCTTTTTGGTGTTTATATTATTAGGGGGCGTGGGCTGAAGAGATTTCTTCTCTGCTGTAGATACGATGGACACGAGGCGTTTCTTGGTGGGTGAGGTGGGAATAAGAGTCTTCACAGCATCGTTCACATCGTAACAAGCCTCCGACTGAAAGTCCTTGGGTTGTTTGAGATACCTCTCAGCAATGTTATACTTGAAGCATTCCACAGGGTAAAAATATATATGACAGGCAGCCAGAGGAGATACACACTCATTGTTAGTGCGATTCACATCAGACCCGTTATCCAACAAGGTGTTAATCACATCCTGGTGCCAGTTTACAGCAGCACCTAAGAGGGCCGTATGTCCCTTCATGTCACTCACATCCACGTAGACAAGGTCTGTATTGAGCATCTCTGCCACTGTGTCTCCATCCCCTCTCTGAGCAGCCACCAGGAACTCCTCAGAAGCCTTCTCGATCTTCCCCTTCTCGGGAAAGTTGGAGCGGTCGCCATCCAGGATCTCCTGGACGTTAAACGACACAGTATGACGTCGGCTTTCGTGACGTAATATATGGCTCTGCATGGCCAGAGATGAGGGTGTGTTATTCCATGCTTTCACCATGACATTCTCTTCGGGGATTGTCTCCTTATTTCTGACATCTTTGAAGAACTCTTCGTCAAATATTTGGATGTCAACGGCAAGGCTGCCTCTGTGAAGGGTATCACTGAAGATTTCCTTCAAGGCCATGTCCTCTATATCTGATCCTGGGGGGTAGTTGAACTGCTCAGGAGGGTGGACAATATGATCAACTAGGTCAGTTCTGTTCCTCACAGCAGAGGCATCAATAAATCGGGCATGCTCCTCCGGATAAAACTCAACCTCAGGGTGGTCCTTGATGGTGAATGCCTTTGGGCAGATGGCGGACATCCTGACCAGCTTTTCTCTGTGCCAGAGTCCAACATCTGCTGTTGTGTCTGGGTATGTAACCACTCCTGGTCCATATCTCTCGTCGGATCCATACAGTCCCTGAATAAATATAGAGCAATTAATCATACAAATATTATTTGCATTTTTAATTCATAATCTCTTTTGTTTCCCTAGTATTTACTAAGTAATTCTACTGATTGACGCCCTCTGTGGTGACAGTCTTTAGTCAAATTTATCTGAAGTTAAAGAAACTATAGAAAACAAGAGAGCAATATATTAAACAGCTCCCTAATAAAAACTCTATAGTGGATCAGCTGGATATAGCTGGCCTGACTTGTCTAACTGAGGTCACTATACCGCCCTATAAAAAGTAAGTTAACAAAGACAAGGATGGAGATGATCATTCGTCAATGACATGAGCCGTTTCCTGAATAATTTAGAACTGCCAAGACAAAATGACTTAACCGTTGAACATGTACTCAAAGTGTTTTCAGGGAAGGTTTTAAGAACTGAACAGATTTGTTTTTAAATGCCACCAGTAAGCCTCACCTCAAATACGTCACCGTTGCTAAAGAAGAACTTCCCATAGCCTTCTTTCTTATCCATGTAAAACGTTCCAACATATTTGCTGCCATCGGGCCATGTGTATGTGCCAGATCCATGACGTCGGTCACGGAAGAAACGTCCGACGTAGGTCTATAATGAGGAAACACATTGTAATGTTATCATAGGAATGAATTAAAGTTTCTACTAATGATATATGTCAAATTAAACAATCCGGCAAACAACATCCCTATAAATATTAATCGAAGCGGGCTTCCAATCACCTGAACAATGAGAAGATCGGAAACTTATTTTTTATGTATGGCTTCTGCTTGTACATCCCCCTTAGGTACAAATAAAGAATTCTTTGAATTATCTCTATACCTCTGTAAGAAAACTGCGTGATTCATTAGTCTGTCACGCATGGTCAGATAATATTGGTTCGGGTGCCAACAACCACAGTTAGGATTCTCAGGTAAAGTCGCCATAATGTGACCCTGTTCATAAAAAGGTTATTCCTTTTAAAATCAGATCACAACAACCCGATCTTGGCATTGAACACAATCTTGTATATTGCCTTGTACTTGACTTTGAAACGACCGGATAATCCCTTATGCGGCAGTAATGATCCATATATAATATATATTAGAGGGAAAGGAGGCATGGCACAGTGAGTTGTGTGGACTGAGCTCATTACGTTTTGAGATTAATTGAAATAACAGGGTCATTCCCATAGTATCATGTCTAATTATTTGGTAATTGGTCCTAACATTTTTATTTCTGTCGCTATTTCCGGCATGAAGTAATGGATTGGTGATTCGTGAATTTTTCACGAGCCTTTTTTCAAAGATCTTATACGTCAGCATTTAACATATTTCAATTTTGTATCGGCATCGTAAATCAGTAACAATTAAATTCCAATTAATTCTTTCTTCTCCTTGGACCTTCATGGCATTCATCTCGTTCCCGCTTGCCATTTTTTTCCAGTGATGAATTCCAAATCAATGAATTCATCAACAACAAAAATCAATGAATTCTAGAATTGGCAACCGACATCAAGCGATTCACCAAACAAATAATGTAACATTATTAACTTTTCGAAAGGCCATAATCAATATGTTAACTCTAATAATTTATAATGCAACAATCTAATTACCCCTCTCATGATTTCGAGAACTATATGTAGCCTATATTTACATATATGATAACATACATAAGGACGACCAGATATAACATGAAGAGCAGTAACCAGCAGTGATTTAATTAATTGTTAATCCCATAGGAGGATTAGTGCGCTGAGATTCCTGGCCATGGATTGCTCTATTGATTAGTGGGTGATCGAATATATCGCTGGCTCTCTTACGTAAGAGGTACGTAGTCCAAGCTTCTATCGTGCTGGGACATTTAACACCTAGAGTCGGTGCCTCTAAGGTCGGATTCCCCTCTCCTTGCTTAATTCCCCATAGGATCCATGTGAATTCCCTCCTGGATTAAGTAACCATTAAAGGATCCAGATGTTTAAACGAGAGACTGGTCTGCTTTGTGGGTGAGGGGCTGACTTGTTAAATTGGTCATGCAATAGGTTGAATCGAGCTCATTAAGTGTTTTACAGAGTACACTAGGCCAACTGTTAATTGGCAAAAAAGTGGGGTTTTTTCAGTTTGCTCTTCCAATTTTAACCGCTTTTTATTGATGCAATGTATAACTCAACTGCATCGACAATCTTGGCGGAATTTGGTTGGATTAATGATCAGACAACATGCAGACATCCACACAGAAAACACGCGTACCGACATAGCGCATGCCGCTATAAAAATCCATATCGTCATGGTCTTGGCTTGTAGTTTTTTTGTAAGTTATATAGGGAATATAATAGGAACGAAGAAAAACTAGAGATGTAAAACTAACTATATAGAGTAGCAGCTGTGTTGTGTTGTATATAATCTGTACAAAGAGTGTACAATTTGCTGAACTCTTAAATGTTATAACGTAAAGAATAGTTAAAATACATACATTGTATTTTAATGCCGGGAACAGCTAATAAATCTAGTGCCTGTGAATACATTATCTTTCAGGATAAGATAACCTGACATGGGGGCCAGTGGACTGCTTAATTCACTTGCACTGCTTACCTTATCACAAATCAGACGTGAAAATACATGTACATTGTTAACATGGCCCTGCTCAGAGCAATTTAACATAATGTACAAATACACCTACCATGCAAAAAGGTACTGCAGGTATGTATATGGATATGTATGTGTGCCAATTAATAGAAACATATACAAATGCTACATGGGCAGAGGAGCGATACTCCTAAAGTCACAATCAAATTCATAGATATACACCCCCAAGTTTGTAACAAAATCGAAAAAATAAATTAGTAAATACTTTTAGAAGGCAGTTATAATATATATAGCTAACGTGAATATACAATGCAGATAGACGACATATATCATATATAATGAGATGAAATCTTATTCTTATTTCTATTCTAATTAGGGAACTTATAAATAATTTAAAGTCCTGTTATTTCCCTCACCTAGAGCGGCACGAACAGTTTGCATACGAGCAATAGGTCGATGACTGATTTGCATAATAATAAGTATAGCTGCTGTACTATGGCCAGCAGGATTGGAAAGGCTTGACGAGCAAACAAAATGATGTGCCGTAGTCACGCTCAGGCACCTGGGACAGCATACTTCACCGAGGCCAATATAAATGCAAGGCCAACAAAAAGAAAACCCCTGAAAAGCGAGCAAAGCCTTTCCTAGAAAGGCACAAAAGCAACCAACTTTGATTCCATATAGGGTATATATAGGTATGTGAAATATTTCCCTAGGGAAATACAGGGCTGTTCGCCATTCGTTAAATCTCTGGTTTATTTATTAACTGTATTACTCTAATCGATAGACTAGGGTTTGGTGCAATGTATATCAGAGGGAACAGATTCAGTGTCAAATCGATGAAAGAATATAGGACGCTAGTTAAAAGAGCAATCAATGTTACAGGTAGATGCATTGAATCCCCTGCAGATGTTGGGAAAACCCTAGAGGAGAGACACAGGAGGGAGATACATTTAATATTTTCAGGTCCTGAATACGGTAATATTTATAGCCCGAGAGTTTTTGGAAGACATGTTGAATAAGGATTGCTAGCTATTGCTACAAGCTTCGTCCTTTTTAGAAGAAGATATATCATCGAGTCCTAGGCCATGAAACCGATTAGCGAAGTAGGCGTCTCATCATCGCTGACATATCATTCTTATCTGATCTGAGGGTTTGGACCTAGCTAGGCTGATATTATAGAAGAAATATAACAACTTGATATAAAGTGGAGACGGATACAAGTCATATAGATCACACATTCACAGCCTTAATTATAGACGAATTTTGCTCCAGATCTTGCTTCAGACAATATTCAGCAACAGTGTTTGCTGTCTAACTAATAAATATTTAAAGCAAATGGAAATTACATGTGACAAAAGCTCTCTATGGGGTCAGTATCACATAATTGTAAATCAAACATTAGTGTCTCTGCGGTGAACGGTCTTGGGGCTATAACCAACTTAGGCAGAGGCTAATAGGATTAATTAATAACCACCATTTCGGGCCTGCTGGTGCACTATTTGGTGCATAACCTATCGGCTTCACCTTGGAATAATGCACCAAACAGTGCACCAGCAGCCTCTCAATATCGGTCACCAATTAATCCTTTATTGATGCATTAAATTAATTAATTCCGTTTCTGAAAAGCATAGACCAATTATTTAAGGGTATACACATGCTTGACTGATTTGAAAGTTAAATTTTTTGGTCATATCAATACAACAATATCATATGGGGAGAGATTTGGCTGGATTCCAACCTTACAATTAAACGATTAAAGCATGTAAAGCCGGCCTCAAGCAAAAACCGATCTTGTAAAAACACTTTTTAAAAGTGGAAATGTCTGGCTTGTGATTAGGTCAAACAACTGGACACTTGAAAATGGAAACGAACGAGTCATGTAAACTACACATTTTATGAGTCATGTCCAACTAACTACTGGCTGTATTAGAAATTAAACAGTAAAGCACTTTGCACAAAACGCGTTAGGTACTACCTAACAAATAACCATTATCAACATACAAAATCCACTTAACATCGTATGGGCGAATTTACAAGCCTTTTGGCATTAGAATCTTAATTCATCGGAAAATAAAGTAATTTCATAACATGGAGATTCGTATCTCTTAAACCTGTGTTTATAAAATATATCACAAATCTACTTCCACATCTTGAAATCTAACTGAGAATATACTTTTTTATGATTTTGGCAATTGTTATTCCAACTGTTAGTATCAGAACTGTCGCTAAATATGGGGTAATCATAAAGATATCATCATCGCAGCGTGAGCATGAAGAAGTGGTCTTGCACAACTTGGTAATAAACCACTTGAGAGCCCCTAGTGCTGAACACAGGCAGAAACTGGCACTGAATTGGCCTCCATGTTTCCCACTCCAGTACACGAACTTTATAAGCGTGTTATTAGTGTGTTATTACACTCGCTAGAGTGTCACAGCCAACTACTACAGACACTCATGATTTATTGCTTGGTTTGAACACTGGCAGTTTCTGGAGTCTTAGCATTCAACAGCATACTGCAGATTTTCTATGGGGAAGGGGAATAGGGGATCAAAGTGCTAGAGAATTGCTAGTGATGTTTAAAAGAGTCTATCTATCGATCTAGCTATTGGATACTAATTGGGGTTCTGCCTTTTCCTTATTTAATACCTACATAAAATATTGATGTTAGATACATATATATGTATTATATGCATTGCTCTGAGAACCACCTTTGATATGCAGAGGCATTAAGATTGCTATTATTGCTTGTACAGTCGAGGTTAACTGTCAAAATGCTTCGTATGTACATACATTATTGATAATTATTGCGTTTTAACTTTGAGATAGCATTTGCCTTTGCAGCCAAATTAATATAATAACCAATTTCCTACGAACTTGAAATACAGGTATAAGACCGAGCTAACATTCGATCCGCTCGAACCACATACATGCAGTTTCCTACCATTCTGGTTTCCAATACAATATTTATTTAACATCCAGTTCCTGATTCAATACGATTCCATTTTCTAGTGCTTGGGTTGGTTTGCTTAGCACTCTATTTTCTGGCCGGAGAATTACTACTGTGCTAGCTCAGGCTATTTCTAGGACAAAAGGAAATAATTCCCATCCGTCAATTAAACTTGAGTGCGTCGTTATGGTGGGAGAGTGTGGTTTTAAGATACAACATGGCTCAAAGCATGCAGTGAGGGTCAGAATTAATGTAATGCCCGCAATTTATTTTCTTATTTACATCCACTTTTATGTGTGGCAGTATCATTGAAAACTATAGATAATCTGACTTGATTATCTGCACTAGGAAGGAGGGAGGCAACTCCTCCAAGGGTCTGCTTCTAAAATTACTCAACCAGCATTCTTATTCTGTTGCATCATCTTTGAACAAGTCACGCTGAGTTGAAATAATCGTTCCCAATCACTATGTACATCCATATAATTGTCATTGGAAAAAAGCCCCTCAGGCCATTCGCAACATTATCAATATTGACAAATCTATGTAGAGAAGGAATATTATATATATTCCCTAATGCATTTAAATCAGCCACAGTATCGCCACTCCACAAAAGTGGCCCAAAAGACTGTGCAAATAACTATAGGCCTATATCAGGTATTTCTATGCCTGCCAAAATATTGGAAAAAGTAATCCAAAAACAGCTGTCGGATTATCTTGAACAAAATGAATTATATTACCATAAACAATATGGATTCAGAAAAGGTAGGTCTGTCAAACAGGCTCACATTGATTTACTACATCCAATCTATGACTACCTAAATGATTCACAATTAACAGCAGTAGTCTTCTTAGATTTTAAGAAGGCTTTTGATACTGTGGACCATGACAAATTACTACAAAAATTAGAAAAATATGGAATATTAGGTGATACGAAAAATTGGTTCAGAAACTACCTAACAAATAGGCAGCAAATTGTGAGGGTGAATGGTGTTTTTTCTGAGAGAGAGACAATTACCTATGGTGTCCCACAAGGAACTGTACTAGGGCCGATTTTGTTTTCCCTGTATATAAATGATTTAAATGAAGTAATTGAGAACTCTGTTATTCAACATTACGCCAATGATACGGTTATTTTCAATAGCAGTAAAAAAGAATCAAAATTATACCAAGATCTTCAACAAAACCTGGATCATGTAAACTCTTGGTGCAAACTAAATAAGATTTCGATGAACACCTCCAAGACACAATATATCCAGTTTAATATAGGGAGGAAGAAGCAACAAGAAATTGGCTCTCATAGTCTCCAGCTTGGAAATGACACCCTCACCCAAGTAAAACAATACAAATATCTGGGACTCATCATTGATGAGAAACTGACATTTACTGACCATACAACCAATGTTATAAACAAAACCAAATGGAAGGTAAATTCTTTGCGAAAATCTGCTTATGTCTTAAACAAGAAAGTTAAAATTGACATAGTCAAAATGTTGATTGTGCCAGTTATAGAATCAGGTGACATTTTCTATCAGTCAACCAACAAAAAGCTACTCAGTAGGCTCCATACTCTTTTGAACTCAGCAATCCGATACATATTCAAGTTGCAGAAGAGAGAAAATGTTGAGAAAAGATATTCAGAAATCAATATTTTAAATAATGAGAAAAGGACACAGCTACACACTCTTGAAGCTGCCTTTTACTTGTCAAAAATTGATACAAACCTGGATTTAAGATCAATATCAACCAGAAGTCATGCACATGACAGAAAAATATTTAAAATTAAAACACCAAAAACAAGCTTTTACAAGAACTCATTCATATATGTTGCTCAATCCAAATGGAATGAGCTTCCAACAAATGCTCACAAGGCAATTTCAAAATACGATTTTAAAAAGCAGATCGAAAAGGTATTATAATGTACTGATTTAGTCATTTGATACAAATTAATTTTACCACTTATATTTTATACCATGTATGTAAGTATGTATGTAATCCATACGGTGCCATCTCTTACCAAGCAGGGCATTTAATAACTATTTAAAAACCTATTTCAAACCTTATAAGTTTAATTCTTATAAGCTTAATTCTTACTTCACAATCTTTCTTAAAAAGATTTTATATGTCAAAATTATTGCTCGGTTAAATCGAGATGGTAACGTCTGGGAGAACTGGATTTAATCTAGATGACTGTATACCTATTTGTCTCTTTATATGTTTATTATTACCCTATGTACTGTGAGTTCGATAAATAAAGTAGTATCTTATCTTATCTTATCTGGCTACATGGCTTAATGCTAAAACCCCAAATAGCATATCTCTAATTTCCAGTTTAGGCTCAGAGTTGAGAGAGTCACTCCAAACTGAGAAGCCGCTCGCTCCAAACCGCAAAATGCCATTATAATCCGCCTACTCCTCCAGGAAAGCCATTAACACAGTTTAGGCGTCCAATCACTGACGTACCATTCTTATCTGATGGGAGAGGCTCTGATATCCTAGACGGTTCCTTAGCTGTGGTGACGAATTTGTGAAAGCGTGGGAGTGAATAAACCTTGATTATATTTGGCTCGGGTACTTTCTCGTCTATAATTTAATAATTCGTTGTTACACAGTCCCGTGAATAGTTTTCTACCCAGGATAGACATTGTGATAGACGCAAGAACCGCAAAAACTTTCAGTTTCCTTATGATTATTCGCCAGGTAAGAAACTATCAGTTTGTTAAGACGTCTACCAAACGATACAATTATATTTGAAGGGATTCTAATGTAAAATGAGTACAAAGATATTCCTAAACAACAATTAGTTCTTTTCTATTATACGAACAATTTACGTTTATAAGCAGTCTAATTTAATTGATAAAGCTTTTCCAAATTTAAATCACGTAGGCAATATATTCCTTATGATGTCATAATAGGCCCACGTTATATTTGAATATTCCACTATCAAAAAAATCGCGTAGTATTAGCTTGTGTAAATAAATGTTATTCAATTTCGGAAACCGTATTCCATGGTTTCCCAGGAAATCTAATACAAAAAAGAATTCCAAGTCAAAAAACAGTTCTTTTGTTTGTAAAATCACATTAACATATTACATAATTCTTGCAACAACATATAATCCGAATACAAAAACAAATATCTGGAGGATAAGAGGTCATATAGACCCGTAGCCAGAAAGAATGTTAAATGGCAACCTAGCAGGTTCAGTGTTTTAAATACAAGAAGCGAGTGAGTCTCTGTTATTAAAAGAGCTTCACTCTGAGCAGGCTGGAAATATAAGAGTTTATATAACTTCTCACGCCCCTCTCTAACTATACAAGCTTTGAGGGCAGTGCCACTTTAGGTTGCTTTACTATACTAGTATGTGCAGGAGTTTACATACGGAGTCATATACCTCTTTTAAGCATCCATGATGAGCGAAATGTATTAAAAGTTTTCTAATACACGATGCCAAAACCACTTATGAGTTACTAAAATGCAACTGGTACGTAGCATCAGCTTTTAAAAATATTTTACATTTCATGGACAACCCGTCAAGCTATATCATTCAGCCGTATACTTACCCGGTATCTACACCAAGACCATTCCACAATATAAGTATTTTTTGTAGGTTTTCTGCTTTGTATTTTTTTTAGCGTTTTGACCACAATCAGTCTTCATCAGGAATGTGTTTAATACAAGGCTATGTTGATTAATTCATTTAAACGCCATATGATTTTTGTGATACTTCTTCACACAGCGCGATTACATGTCAGGCATTTTTCATATCGGTAATAGCTTCCTTTAGACCCGAATAAATCAAATTGAGGGAAGGGTTAATTCCAGGTGTGCTAATCTAATACTAATCAAGTACGTCTCTCCTACACTCTAGTGTAATGTAGATTGTAAATCTTACCTCTCCATTCGCCCATGTGTGGTTACCATGACCGTGACGCATGTTATTAATGAAATCTCCCTCGTAACAACTGCCATCCGGCCAAACTTGCATTCCTGGTATAATAAAGCATAAACACGTAAGATAAGAATACACTCTTTGTTTATCTTAATCGGTATGAAGAAGTTGCGTGAAAAAAGGTGAAATTTCGGGAGATATATATATATATATTATGTAATCGTCTTTCATATCTTTCGATAATTAAGGGGACCCATAACGCCATGCTTTCCTAAAAGGGAATGGTTATCACAACGAATATGTATGCAAAATTCACATAGATCTGTACATTTCTTTTAATAACAAATGTTTACCACATCCTATAGATAATCGGTTTTGTATAAATATTTAACACATCCTATATTTTTTCGGCATTGACCGTCAGATAGGATAAGAAGTAGATCTATTTTTTCATGGTATGAAAACGAATTATCACTATACTACCCGATCCCTCACATATCTTTGCTTATGCAATATATGACTACGATGCTCATTTAAAGCATCAGAACCCCAATGGACAATTAACAACTTGCCTTTCCCATGGCGGTCGTTATCAATGAATTCCCCCTCATACTTGGCTCCATTTGGCCAGGCAAACACGCCAAGTCCACATCTCTGGTTGTCCTTGACGTCGCCCTCGTAACATGCACCGCTTTTATACTCTCTGGAGACCTTGACTTTGTGAGAGGTTGCAGAACTAAGGGCGGGGAGGGAGTAGTCGGTAACGACCGTCTGAACAGACGGGCTACGCCCTTCCCCGCTGGTCATCGTGACACCTAGGATCGCAAAAGAAATTATATTTTAAAGATTTTTTTAATATTTTTTTTTTTTTTTTTGGGGGGGGGGGGGGGGCTTGATTCTTTGACCTGTCTATACGATAATATATGCTTGATTTTTATTTATAACCACATTAGGGTACAATTGTACTTGAATAAATTCCTAAGGGCACATTGTGTAAAGTACATCACAATTTAGTCATTTCAATCGCAATTGGTATTTTATATTTCTTTAATGATTGTTGATAGGGATCCGTTGTGAAGATAGGGGTTACTCATTACAGGATGGGGAATGATTAATTTTCTAGCCTTTCTTAAACAGAGGGGAAATAAAAATTATAAGAATTAGCTTTGTATTAAATCAATAATATGCCATGTATTGATCCCAGCTAAACCAGGTAATATATGTCATGCTCAGATGTGAGAAATATCTGGAATCATATTTTAAGTAGCCACATGTATATACACACACAATAACATGTGGAATATATATATACGAAATGAGTTGAGAGAGAGAGTAGGGCAGTGGCAACTAAGAAATAAATCCTCCTATAGGTTTTGTCATGGTCATTGATCTTATTTATGGTCATGAGTCCTTTAGCTTCTTAATTTAAAGGTATGAGCCTCGGCCTTTGATCGTATCTCATTTGCCTTCACTGTTCAAGAAAGCAAGAGCAAAAGGAAAGCAAGAGCGAAGCTTAACATAGTGAGGTGTAATCATAAAATATAGGTAACTCCATTCATATGTAGGCCATATGAATATACTAATATATATTGTATTCTATACCATAACATCATTTTCAGTGGAGCCAAAGCGAATGTCTCGCTTCACAGAAGAATAGTTTTCTTTGTGCATTATTAATGTATGAGACGGTTATTTTCTACAATACATCCCATCTCCTATTTTAATTCATATAGGTGATGTTCAGAGTACCCATGTAGCAAGTGCTTAGACTACAATCGATATTTCTATAGTTAATATTATAAGACCCGGCCTATATGGTAATTAAGCTTGATTTCGAATACACTTGCAATCTATCGGAAACATATCATTATAAAAAACAATGCATCAACATTTAACATTATTTAATATCCCCATGCATCAGAATTCAACATGATCGAATTTCAAGATGGTATTGCCAATTGGCAAACGATCCATTATTTTTAACTTCCATGAGGTTGGTTTGTATAGCACAATAATCCTAGCTAGTCGTAGTAAAACAATATTTTGTCTACCCTTAACAAAATATTGTCAAAAACGTCCGTTCTTCTCAAATTTCCGATGTCAGAGTACAGCAAAACTATCACTAAATAAAACACCTAAAGTTAATTTAATTCTGACATTATACATGATTATAATCATGTCTTATTCTTTTGCCTGTCAATGTCATTAAAACAATTAACATCATGTAAATGTGTACACGCCTGATCAGAGACACGGTTGCAAAACTAGAGCCAAGGGGTAATACGAAGGTATAGGTATGTAGCTAGATACCTGGCTGTGTTTAGACAATAAAATAAGCAGTAGTTAGGCCTAAGCTGTTATGATTCCACATTAAACATGGCTTGAATAGATGACTGGGCGAGTACACATACTTGCCCGTACCAACTTAAATCTGATCCGTCCACAGGCCGGGCACCTGCTGGTCGACCAGGAACAATTTGCTTCACACAGTCACAGGCTACAGCTGATTTTCTCTTACCTGGACAGAATTTGGGGAGTAGAATTCTTAGACGGTACTTTACGGGTGTCCTCTGTCACTTTTCAGTAAACCATAGGGCAGAAAACCAGTCAGATAGCTAGAGTAATTCCATTGTGGCGAACTGTTAAAGCTGAGTGCACTATGGCAAAATGTTGTTGTTATTAGGACCCGCGCCTCTCTCGTGGCTGGCGAGGCTTGTGGTTGCCAAGCAACACCAAGCGAACTGCCATGAGTGTGTGTTGTGTGGCCGAGTTGTGGTACACTAGCTATTTCTAGGTCACGACCATCAGTTTGGGGGTGTAACAATAATTAATTTGACAGCATAATAAGCATAAACACAGCAATGAGTGAGATACACAAATAATGAATGTTATAAAAAAAAGTCAAAACATACAATGTTCTCAATTAATAATTCAATAAATACTGGTAGTAGCCCCCCCCCCCCCCCCCCCCCTTAGTCATTGTACCGGTAGGGCCTACTCATTTTTGTTCCAGCATTTGAAAAGTAGCCTGCCCCTTTTCGCGAATTTTCAAGGCATTTCACCCCACCCCCTCCTTTTTTTTGTGGCAAAACGCGGAAAATTTGATGCCAAAAAGGACCCCTTTTTATGATTTTTTTTTTTTACAACTTTTATTCAGTCTATCAACAAATCCATCCGAACGGTTAACATCGAGAATACACCTGTTCATCTCTCACCTCATCGTGTGTTCAATCTGAAACGACAACATTATATATATATCTTACACAAATACCACATATGGTTTATGATTTCAAGGAGTCTTGGCTAACATGTTTTTGCAAAATCGATTTATTTCTGTTAAACATATACAGAATTATGATAGGACAGTACATAGAGGTAGAAAAGTATGGTGATAGGTCGCAGAGTTTCTGTCATAATTATATATCTGCTATTCTGTGCCAAGACATGTAAATAAAATACCCCCTATTCCATCATTATGCGGACTTTAGTTGCAAAAATACCCCCCTTTTCAGCACTTCGCGGATTTCAGTTGCAAATTGGTACCCTTATTCCGATTTCGCGATCCGCATTTGTAAGTAAAAAAAATGACCCCTTTCACTGCGAAATTGGGAACAAAGATGAGTAGCCTACATATTTGACCCCTAGCTGAGTGGGGAGGGGAGGGGGGCGGTAGTAGGCCTACATTATAATAATTGTGTAAGGGATTCCAAGAGACCGTTCCTTATTTTCTCACAGGCCTATGGCAGAATCAACAGGCTGGTCGACCAACCATTCTTATGGGTACATATGGGTAAAATTCGACACGATTGACACGCGACACGGCCGCTGAATCACCGGCGACACGGCGACACGGTCCCCTTAACGTGCGACACACACAGCTTCCAAAAAGCTGATAAAATTGGACACACAACATTCAGAAATATATTAAAAATCGACATGAGACACAGTGATTTATTTAACAGGTGACACACGACATTGTATCGACCGTTAGTATTAATTAATGTATTGCTTAAAAAGTGACACGAGACATCATTGAATTGTTTTAAAAAGTGACATGGGACATGGAAAAAATTCTTATCGTGCGACACTCAGACACAGTCATAAAAAATGGGACCCATATATACCCCTATTCTTTGATGGTGATAAGACCGAGAAAGAATGCCATGTTATCTAGCTTGCTGTCATCTCCTGATTCAAAACAGAGCTGGGATATATCTGAGCCTATTATATTGCCCACCTCTAACTTCACACTACGGTACGGTAATCTTACTATAGTATTGCTCAGGAGAGAGCCCCCTACAGGGGTGTCGCTAACTATTTCTAAGTGATCGAGGGGGACAAGTTTGGGGTCTTTGACCTTTTCCTCCAGATTTATGTAGGCCTACATGCAGCATATAAAAAGATGTTCACTTTATAGTGTTAAATCATGGTTCTCACAACCGAGCTAACATCAGAATTGTACTGGCCTTTAATGATTAATTAGCCATGCGTACAGTGTGAGGCGGGCATAATGTACCCACCCCCCTCCCCGGTAGACCTTAGGCTTAGTTAGGTTTAAATGACCCCCTTTACATAATATAGGCCTACGAAAGACGACGTCTTGTCCTTGTATAAGCCTTGTATTTAGCCTTTTAGGTCTTACCAATATTATTTAAAGGTTCTCTCACGATTGATTTGCTACGGAAAATGCACCCACATTTATATATCTAAATATCGGCGATTTTTTGCTTTTTGCTATGACATTTAAATGAATTTGCGGCGATAAAACACCTAACTTATTTTTCTATCTAGATCTAGATTTAATTTATGCGTGAGATTTTGAAGTCTTATTAGCGTGTGAGCGTGGCCGTGAGATATTGACTCAAGTCAAAATGTGTCGGACTTGAGAGCCGCTGGGTACGGTAGGCCGAGCCTATAATTATTAAAAGCTTACCATTAAAGTAAGGAGATAATAATCTTCGTCGTAAATCAGAACGCCATTATCAGCTGCAGCTATTATAGCAGTGCACCCTACTGCACCCACCACATGGAGTGAGTCGATGAGTCGCCGCCGCCCCAGGTCGCCGCCAAGTGCCCGCGGACACGTGCCCTGAAGATGACGCTATGGTGGCCCAAAGATAAAGATTACCGCACCCGGAGCCATAGATTTATATAGAATAGAATAGAAAGTCTTTTATTTGTCAAAATTAGTTACAGTGAAAGTGACAAATGGGTCGAGACGACATGCTTATGTGCTGAAATTGATCAACACATTTGTTAGGCATATAGACGAGATGTGACAGACCCCCCCTCTGTGGGCGGATAATCCCTCTCTAAAAAATTGTGACGTCACCCAACCCATCAGTGTCCACTCCCCATATTATATAGAGGACCCATACTTCTGGCCCTGTTTTTAATGTTTTCCCTGTAAGTTGCGACCTGTAATTTGTCTGAGACTGAGAGAAACTTGACTTAGTTAGCTACCCTTTTATCTGGAAAAACTATTGCATTCATGGCCCAGCTATGTTCAGGCCGTTTTCAAAACATTCATGCACCCTCTATCTGTTGTCACTCACTCCTGCCATGTTTATATAGCTTCAGTACTATAGCCACTGCCACCATTACATAACACCCACACTCATAGGCTTGTTGACAACATGTAGGCTATTTATAGGGTGGGTGGTGGAGCCTACTCACCACCAATGTAGGCATTATTAACACTAAATCAAATGGATATTGTAGGTAGGAGGGGTAGAGACAGGGTGGGTGGATGGGTTGCAGGCCATTATATTTCCTTCGAAATAACAAAATGGGTACATATGGGTAAAATTCCACACGATTGACATGCGACACGGCCGCTAAATCAAGGGCGACACTGCGACACGCTCCCCTTAACGTGCGACACACACAGCTTCCAAAAGGCCGGTAAAATTTGACATGAGACATCTAGAAATGTACTAAAAATCGACATGAGACACAGTGATTTATTTAACAGGTGACACACAACATTGTATCGACCGTTAATATAATCAATGCATTGCTTAAAAAGTGACACGAGACATGATTAAATTGTTTTAAAAAGTGACATGGGACATGGAAAAAATTCTTATTATGCGACACTCAGACACAGGCATAAAAAATGGGACCCATATATACCCCTAACAAACTTATAATCTTACTAAACTAACCATGCAAAACCTATGTCAGAGATCCTATTCTTGTGCGGTCATTTTCTGGACGGAGTATCTATCTCTACCACATAGCCTACTGGAAGGAATAGAAGGGCATGGGTTATACTGGCTAAAATTAACCTACTATGAATTATAGGCCATCCTACTCCCAGGCTATAGGCCTACTGCGATTAAATGATTACGCTGGAATGTTTTGACGTCCAAAAATAAGTGTCTACAAATCGGTTTTTAATGTTCAATTTTTGAACACATATGGCCTATAGTCGAAGACAGTGAGTGAGGTATTAAATGTACAGGCAATAATTAAGACTGCTTCATGAATTTATAACCAAAAATCAAGTAGGCCCACACCAGTGACCTACTATACTTGAGCCATAGAACATGTAGGCCTAGGTCTAAAAATTGATCGGTTGACATTTGGCTATTTTGAATATTCCTTATTTTGTGGGGCAATGCCGATGGTAGCCTACAAATAATTTCACTTGCATTGCAATGCGGGTGAAATTATTTATAGGCCTAGGCTGAAAAGATAATATTATCTCTACTATCCCACACTTCCTTGATTGAGTATTATCGCACTGTATGCTTTAGGCCTATTGTTCCCGCTATTGTTTATGCACAGTGAACCCGCAGAACAAAAAAAAATTGGATAAAATGGGCCATCGTACTTTTCTCCGGAACTCTCCTATTGTAGAGATACAGAAGTCTCCCAGTTGTACACTTCCGCTTCACGTGCGCCAGTTTCAAGTGTTGTTTTGTCGCCGAAAACCTACCTGAAACTTCGGGAGTACCTTCTGCCCGAGACGTAATTATCGTCACCATTGACTCGCATGATTGCCATTCAACAGCTTATTTCTGTGTCACTTGATCACCAGCAAGATGCCGTTTCAAATGTCCATGATTCATCTTATCGGTGTCCTTCTAGTGCTGGGCGCAGACATCCTCCCCAACGTGAACTCTGCTAAAATATTGATCTTGCCTTTACTGGGGAGTAGCCATACACGGTCTTTAGGGAAGGTAGGTGCACATGCAGACGCTATATTGTACTCTGATCTATGTATTGCCATCAGACAATGATTTTTTTTTTCTTTGTTGACATTTCCATATTGCTGAAGACAGAAGTAAACCAACGAGAGGTCGACCAAACTCTTCCTCAAGTCAAAGCTAGTCAAGTTCCTGTTGCAGCTGTGTTGGGGCGTACGGTACATCATCTGGAACTGAAAGTTTCCCCCTACTTTAATCCTATCACTCCTTGATCATATATCAATGACACTAGAATGAAATTATGCATTGCCCTGGTCTGTGTGTGTGTGTGGGCGGGGGGGGGGGGGGGCATATTTTTAATTTTTAGTTCTGTCCAATATTATTTTCCGGGTCAGGGATAGCCTTACTATATATTCTAGCCCTAGCCCTGGCCCTGGCCCTGGCTTATCTCAGAGTACGGTAATGAGTTTGATTTCCAACATGTATTATAATTAATGGATCGCAGGACCGTAGCGTCCCAATATCCTAGCGCCCCGGCCTGGACGCTAGCTCCCCGGCCTTGGATCGAAGCGCCCACAGCCTGGACCGAAGCGCCCAGACCATTAACACTAAACAATACCAAAACTAACCCTAAACCTAACCTTAAATTGGTAGTCCTAAGTCAGTAAAGGGGGTAGTGAACTGTCCCGAGTAAAAATAGACTAATAAAAGTAATGAATTGACCAGTAAACGGTGGGCGCTTTGATCTAAGCTGTGGGCGCTTCGATCCAAGGCCGGGGAGCTTCAGTCCGGCGCTAGACGCTACGATCTGGGTGCTACGATCTTGGGGCGCTAGCTTCCAGGCTCCTATTAGTGTTGTTTGTAGGCCTAAATATATGACTCCTCTTTCGTTTAGATGTGATAGAGATACCCTAGAAATAAACTAGTGTGTGGAGCCGTCTTTCTATATTAATAATATCAGATTTATTGAGTAGCGTAAACAACTTTATTTGATGTAGCAACCATGTAATTTTGAAGAGCCAGCAACAAGCTGCACTATAGCTTACGAATACTGACTGAGGGACACTCTCATTAAACTATTTCATTTAATCGCGTATCATGTTAATGTCTTCATGTATCTATCAAAAATATTATATTAATTACATTTAAAATATCTTTACAGCTAGGTGCTGCGTTGATAGAAAAGGGCCATAATGTTCAGAGTGTTCTAAATGGAGATTGCGAGTCAATTGAACATTTCAAGCATGAAAAGTTGAAGCTCATACCCTACAACAACACCCTTGGAGGTTGCATCATGGAGAGTCCCCAAGTCAAATTTACTATAAACATGGCTGCTCATTCCAGCGATCTCGGTTGGTTTAAAATAATAGATGCCTACATCAACATAGCACCTTTACTCAAAACTGAGATGCGCTCATTACTTTCCGACGAGAAACTTTTCAGAATGTTAAAGAAAATTAACTTTGACTTAATTATCATTGATGGAATTCCATTCAACAGATATGCCTATGTTCTGGCATATAGACTTCAAAAACCCATAGTGACTATTCAGTCAGATTTAAACCCATTGGACGTTGGGCTGCCAGCTCTGCCCTCTTTACATCCTTCCAAACAGGGATACTCTCAAAAGGACCTTGGATTTATGGATAGAATGTCAAATATGATTAATATTTATTTCGATCATTATATTTTGCCCTGGCTAACATCAGTTTCTTCCAATAGCTTAGTTAAAGACTATGCTCCAGAGATGCCCTACATATCAATATCGTCCATTGTATCTAAGACCAACCTTTGGTTCCTTCTTAAAGATGATGTGATTGATTTTCCCACCATCGCTGCTCCAAATATTATCCAGATTGGTGGTATGAACACCGCCCCAGCCCAACCACTCACAGGCGAATTCAAGGTAATCGCCGATGCTGCCAAAAATGGAATAATTGTTGTCAACTTTGGATCAGATATTTCCCTCCCAACTCGCATGCAAAAAAGGATTCTCCTCGCATTAAGTCAGGTCCCACAAACTGTGATAATGCAATATACCGGAGAACCCATAAAGGGTTTGTCTGGTAATGTCTATTTAGTGCCCAAGATACCACAGAATGATCTCGTAGGCCATGCATCTACAGTGCTGTTCCTGACTCATTGCGGAACTGATAGTAAGTATGAAGCTTTGTACCACGGTGTACCGATTTTGTCTTTCCCTGTATTTGCTGATCAGATTCACAATGCTATGCGCATCTCTCACCACGGCATGGGTAAAGCTATCGATACTAAGGAAATAACCTATGATGACGTTCTAAGTGCTATCAAGGAAATTATCTCGGACACAAGGACCAAAGAGATCTGCCGACTAAAGTCTGATATATTAAAAAAGCGTCCTGTTTCTCCTTCTGAAAAAGCAATTTACTGGATTGACTATGTGCTCCGGTATGGAGGGGAAGGTTTACGGCCGACTGGTTCTGATTTAGGGTTTCTGCAATTCTGGTGCTTAGATTTGCTTCTTTTTATATCCGTGTTAGTTTTGATCAGTATTTATATCTTTATTAAATTGGGAAAATTTGTGTGGAGCTGTTTATGCTCGCAAAAGAAGCATGTGCCCTCAAAACCCCAAATGAGACCAAAGAGTGATTGATTGTGATCTAAGATGATTGTCAAACTTATGAATATACATTATTTTAATAGTTATACGAATTGTCTGGCGCTAATAATGTTTGTAAATTAAACACGAGACTGACGCACCCAAGAGAAAGTTCAAGTACACAGGGATGGTGTGAATATACCCCCTGTTCAATCAAATTGTTACTTTAAAATGACATGTATGTGATTTCACGAATAACATTCCCAAGAATTGCAGATCCGTTGTTAAGGGTAAAACTGAATAGATGTAAGGGGTACTCTTGTTGGATCCTGGAAATAAAAACGGTCCTTTGGCCTAGGTACTTCTTGATACCAATTAATCGATTATAGTAATTGTTATCAAATGCAGAACGAAAAGACAACGAAAGTAATGTAATAAGAACAAGTCACACGTTTGAAGAGTCGATTCACATTGAGTAGTTGAAACGGGGAGGTGTAATCACTGTATGTAAGATCTACTTCCTTAGTTGAAAGGACTATCTAGTTGTTTTATTGACCGGGTATGCGCAATTTCATGCGATACAATTGTTTTATCCTCTGGGTAGAATTTCCAATGTTAATAATTCATACATTTGTATCCATATGGCAGTATTTGTTTCTGTACCCATTCACGAATATATAGCCTCATGCTCTGTATATATCTAGGTCATCATTTGCTCGTTTAATATTAACACTATATATATATATGGGCATAGAGAAAGAAAATGAATTGATATGAAAATACGTGTGATCATTTATAAAGTTTCCTATAATTATAGATGCAATTTCAATTATTATCATCCATAAGGGAATGAAAATTTAATGAATTCAAATGTTCGCGTAATTCTATATTTTGCACTTTTTTGTACCGAAATACGCCTAGATATTATACATGATAATAGTCTCTCTCATACAGTCTGTACCTAATGTGATATCGCTCTTGTATGAACCAGATTAAGAATTATAGAACTGCAGATATGATTATGATGTAAGAAAGTGTACATGCTTCTTAATGAGATCATGTACTTATATCTCACCAATGAAATTATCCCGTCTCCCTAGTTTTATTGACTGAATATATGATATCTCATTTATATGCACAAAACTTCAAATGATTTTGTACTTGTGATGGATTGTGTCCAATACCGGAACGACGAGTTATCTTATCATATTGTATCAATCCTTTATGGTGATGCCTTTCAATAAAGAAATATCTGTATGCTTGATATTCGTTTGGTACTTTCCATGTTTCTGACGACTCATGTTTGACACCTGTCAGTATAACGATTTTTAAGGCCATGATCACAAAACAGCCATCTTTGATGTCTTATCACTTTCTCCCTTCTGTGTTATGTCGCTCCAATATTGAAACGTTGCTATATATTTATTTTTCTCTTTACATTTAAGGTATCTTTATTATATAATTTAACATGAGAAATGTCCACGATCATGTAAAGTTTTAACATTGATCGTACATGATGAAGCACACGTATAAATTTACTGTTATTTCATCCAGGTTGATATTGTGACCTTGAATGACTTAATCACTCTGCAAAGATAACCACTATATATAATGGATTGCACGAAATCTCAACAGGAACATTTCCGTATCAACCGCGTGCAAATATCCCACCCAATTGTCAAAAATATATGAGGGCTTGCTTCATCCTATTACTATCATTCGAGAATAATCAACAACAAATAATGACATGCGCTCGTCCCTGTCCCTCCGAGTTTCGATCACCTTCCCTAACCACCTTCGCAAAATCACGTCCACACCTGTAATTTATGTACCCCTCGATCTGCCGAGTAGTCCTTACCTGTAGCTTCCGATGCATGGGCATGTCATCCAATCTGATTTTCTGATGGTTCACTTGAGATGTATGTGGACCAGTCTTTATTTTGAAGATCCAAGGACCATTAGCGCTTCCTGTCTTTCTATCTTATTCTTCTGTCCTGAAATTACCTTCGCAACAAAGGGAACCAATAAAGCTTCATTTTATTTAGCATTATGTATTACACTTTCGACAGGCGTGTATGCATATAACTATGCAAAGATACTACCCATTCAAAAGTCGATTGTGCATCTCCCCTTTCTTTCGCTGTATTCTTGGTGGGCTGTAACAAGCCCCTTATACACGCTATACAAATAGTGAGTATTGACGAATGGATTGAGATTTGTTATATACGTTTGCAGTTTTCCGTCCTTAACGATCGTCTGATCCCCCTTTGAATAGAATTACACAAAGCCAAGATCATCGAGAATCTTCCTCGTTGCATTCCAAACCTTCCGATTTCTAAACATGTGCCACCTGTACATTGATATTACATTGTGTTGTGTAGATAGATGCCTACTGCCTATACCTACAACATCAGCGCCCCTCCCACTGACTGCCTGGCAGAGTCCTCCCATTATCAATTACGTTGCCATGGCAACCAATGGAACCATCACCACAGCAGATTCTTCGCTGTATTGGATAGGCTGTAGTACCTAATCAAGTCTCCTCACCTGTGTCTTTAGACAATATATGATGGTCATTTAGAGAGAGGAAGACAAACTTGGTGAAGTGATTATGGTGAACGTAGATACTAGTATAAAAGCTGTTCACTTACATTGGATCTGAAGGAAGCTACCTGGTAGAAATACTGCGAATAAAACAGCTCTCGAAATGGCATCGGATATTGAACAAAAGCAGGCAGGGATTGGAGTACATTGGTGGATTGGGGTACTAATGTTTATCTGGAAGCATGTGGAGAAATAGGTAGGTATTAGATACGTGTATAGTATAATCTGCATGTTGTTTAATGGCTAAACCTTGTCCATATGCCAAGGATAGTCTTTAAATCACCCATTTTGTTCAATTCATTAAAATTAACAAGATACCATAATATGCACAGTCGTAAGTTGGGTGTTACTTCTCCAGAAAAGATAAGCTTTAACAAAAATTGAACACCTTTCGCCGCTTTCCGTGATTTGTTATCTATAATTTAATATTTAAGGATTAGAAATACCAATTTTCTATTCCCTTTAATATCGTCATACTGTCAGATCACATCTAAGTCTTTCCTGTATTGGAAACATTGATTAATGTTTGGGAAAATCAAAATTGTTTCATGGGTATCGTCAAAGATTTAATCAATTTCTCATCATTTGCGTCAATAACCCCCTCATCCAAGGCCGTCTAACTGGCCCCTCGCCATTGTTGACACACACACACACACACGGCCATGCTTGTGAAGTTTAAACAAATTGACACTAGCATGATCGGAATATTTCTTTAAAAAACATATCGAACGTATCGATGTTAGAACTTATCATGCATGTAGCATGAATATTCGAATAGTCAACTGGCTTGTAGTCGTGAAAAGTACAACAGACGCCCTTGAATGGATACCTGGAACTGTTCCACATTTCTATATACTACTCGCACCAAGGTAACTTGTGGTATCCAAGGTTTTGCCTTTGTAGCGCTTTGTAGTGGCCTCAGTTGGAGCCATTCTCTTCTTAACAATACTATCACTTCCCATATACCATTGTTTCTTACTTTAGGCAGGTTAATCTTAATGTTTACGCTTCATGTGGTGTCACTCTCTGGTTAGCAATGTTGATCAAAGTTAGATTTTCCATGTTTTTTTTGCCCCAAAATAGTATACAGCGCTATGTTAGTAACAGTGCAAACGTTCTTGTTAGCAGATGTTTGGTTGATAATGCCACTGCTAACAAGTGTTGTGGATTTGATATAAGACATGTTGCAAGTGATAATTACCATGTATTGTGCGTACTTAAATTGGAAAATTATATAATATGGGTGCTGCTTGTGCATTGCTATATTGGTATTCGGCTAATAATAATGTTTATCCTTACTTATATTGTTTGCCTGTAATTGTTGTTATATCTTTCTTATAGTTACTTACATAGGTAATTTAATAGAATCTCAGGTATATCTGGACTGATCCTGTATCAACACATTATCTTGAATTGAAAATATCAAACAAACATGCACGTCGTACTATTACTATTATGCATTTGCTTGGTTGACCTGCCCCATTTCGGTCTTTTGTGCACTCGATGCTGCCTGTTTCGGGTCACTCGATGAAATAGTCCTCTACCTTGGTGCACCTTGGTAAGGCCCCCAAAAAATATAGGTGTGTTTCCGATTTACCCCCGCCCCCTACCTAGAAAAACCTTCCCCTACCTAAAAATTTGTTTGACCATACCTGATTTTTTTTAACATATCTTACTTTTTTTTGGATTTTTTGACAAAAAAAGCTTATGAAAGCAGGAAAACAGGTTTTTATGACCCGGAACTGTCAAAAAGCACATCTCCTATGTTTAAAACCACTATTGTTATGAAATAGACATTTTTTTCAGTTCCTGGGAGGTGTTTTCCTAAAAAAAAAAAATTTTAAATTTACCATCCCCCCTACCTAGTTTTCAGCCAGATAAATCGGAAACACACCTATTATTTTGTTTTGCCTAAATACATTTAAGTTTATATAACATTTGTTATTGCACTTGCAAATATGGGTATCTCGCCACAGATATAACAATAGTTTGCCAGCCTAACTTGCATTCCGGATTGGTATCAGCAACACATGTGTTACGCATGAGCTAAATAAAATTGAGAAAAAAAGGGATTATCACCAATTATATTTAGGACACGCACGTAACCTAAATCATCAGCGCTGGTAACATTTTGAAAGCACACCACGTCCAGTACCCTTCACCGACTCGATCCTGTCAAGGCTCAGGTAATAAAATCTGGTTTCTATGGTTACCCAAGTAAGCAATCACGGTAAGTTGCTATGGTGATTGTCCATGCAGAAACTTGACCGGTTTTGAAACAAGGTTAATTGTGACGCCTGCCGATCAGACAATACCCGTTTATCTCACCATGCCATGATCAATACGCTGAAATCGCATGTGTCTGGTGAGAATGTTTTCCATAGCCTAATTATGATGGACACATTTCATCAGGTTAATGAACTAATTAGGGATGATATGATTACCAAACGAAACAAGAGACAGAATTGAATAGTTTTGTTTTTTTATCGTAGGAAGTAGAGAATAGAGCTCTCATAATCAGGGAGGCACATTTCTTTTGGTCATCATTATACGTGTGTTTCCTGGCATCTATTTTACTAATCATTTCACAATACATGTATAGGCCTCGTTCCTTCAAGTGGAATCATGCTTACACACACTATATTTGAAAAAGACTATACTGTATTAAGCGTGAATAATTACATTAAATGAATCGAGATGGGGTTGATTGCGCCGAAACAATAAGGACAAGGGCTGGTATTTTAGTTGTGGTTTGCTGCATGGGGGTCCAACTTTTCGGGTGACATTTTCACTTTCTCAATTATATCAAATAAATTGATGGAAACCTTCTGTTCCAGGTATTCTACACTGCAGTTCTAATAGGAAACATTCAGTGGAACACAACATCCCCTCGAGGAACAGAAAGGCAGACATGGCAGCATTTCAGTCATCATCGCAATGGTTGAAGCTGGCACTTCTAGAAGTGCACCTGGCCCTGTTTTTATTCATGTTTCCTATTGCTGCTGTGGGTGGCATGCCAATAGGACCAGCTTCACTAATCACCGTGACGGGGCTGCTATTACTGCTATCTTGTATACTGACCTACACCTGGGTGTTTGTGAAGGAGATATATAACAACAGACTTCTCCATCTGGGTGTCCTCGTTATCAATTTCCTCATAGGTTAGTCACACTTTGCCTACCGTTTGCAGTACATGTATAGTACATAGCAATTTCCCGGCAATTATTGTTGATATGAGATTATTCAATTTCCTGGCAATTATTGTTAATATGAGATTATTCAAAGCGTTATCCTCATCTAGGGCCTATCATTAGAAGTGACCCGATTAAAGCTATGAATTAAAAGGAGTATAGCTATGTGCCATCGTTTTTATATTTGGGTGGTTATCGTTGGTTATCTTATATATTTCCAATGAAGAAATATTGCAATTTGCATGCAACGCTCGGTTGCAGACAATACCAACAAAAAAAGTCCTACTCTTAATTCTTCCCAAAGTACAAACTTTTGAAAAATAACACGCTTTGAACTATCGTGCGTTATTCAAGCTTTGTCATCAAGTTATAGGAGATCGAAGATCTTTGTAAAGTGATCGATTTACCCCCACTTGCCCTCGTATACAATGGTTAAGATACATTCGCTCTGCCCTTATATAAAATATGCTTTGATCTTGGTATACAATTACATAAAGAATGAAGATAGTAGCCTATCTAATTCAGTAATTGGATTCATGAGGCATGCAGTATAGAATGATTCTGAGAACGGGCTAGTCTCTCAATATGACTCAATTTCCGAGTTTGCCTATATACCGTAGTTCTTTTCAATCAAGATCCACTAAATATGTGTATACATGTATAGACAACATAATCACTAATAATATTCCCTTTGTTGTTGTTTCAGGGGTCTTTTGCGTTGTATCAGTGATTGTCCTATTTCAACAGAGAGATTATTCCCGAATGGACAATGTCATCGAAGCAGCAATTGGCACCGCAATTCTATCTATTGTCGCGGGTATCTTTGTGCTAACCGAAATGAAAGCTTTCCGCCTGCCCCGCCTTCCTAGAAAGAGGATAAAAAATGTCAAAGTTGACCCAGCAAAAGGTGACGACCAGTTGAAGGAGGCAGAGGAAACTAAGGAGGTCGCAATTGTAGCTTCTCCAAACACCAGCACGGAGGGCAGTGGAGAAAAAATCATTAATGGTCCTTTTTTCAAACGGTCCATGTGGCTTAAATATGCCCTTTATCTATTTTGTCTCTCTATATTCTTTAATTTCTTACCTACCGAACCGTATATGTCAGGTGGGACGCGAGAGGTGACGACTCTGGTATATTTCTCCAGCATTTTATCCATTACTTTCTTATTTTGCTGGGTTTTTCTGGGCAGCATAAGCAAAAACCGAGGGCTTCATATCCTTGCTGCTGTTTTCATTTTCCTCACGGGTGAGTCAAAGTTACAAAGGCCTCTGATGTCATGTAGACACATGGGTTATTATATATCCAGTCTATATTAGATAAACCATATTCTACACATAACTAAATACATTGTAAATATTTGCTTTGACCAATGTTAACTTAAAGAATTGCAAATAAGATATCCCAGGATTAATTAATGACAATAATATATTCATGGATAATCACTACCTGTCTTCATATTTCAGGATTCTTCTCCTTTGTATTGATGGTCATTTGGCTCATTACCTGGTCCATGTTTCACCCCTTCACTCCAGTGCTCATATTCTGTGCTGGGCTGTTAGCTTGCCTGTCTGGTGGAGCGACCGTCTTGGAGATAAGGCAGCACAAACTCAAAACCCAAACTCGCTATCTGGACCGAGAATGTACAGCAACTTGTTTCAATGGGTGCATACGTTTATTTAGAATACCTGGAGTTAATGTTGTGGTTGAACCAGAAAAAGATGCACCTGTTAATGGTGATCTTGGGGAGAGGTATGGCACGGCACCCACAATAGAGACCACACCAGATACTCCCGTCAAACTCAAGGATAGTCCGAAAATCGAGCCTCAGCAGGAATCAATAATGAACGTAGACCATGGAGATACACAATATACAAGCAATAAAACTGGACAAAATCCTGGAAGAGAGCGAGCATATATGCAAGGCATTGCTACTGAACCTAGCAATGAACCACCCAGTAAACCAACTGCAGAGCCATCCTTTGAGCCTGTACCTGATGGGTACAATTCGCCGAGGCAAAAGCCAGTGACACCGGCGGCCCCTCCATTGTCCAGCATTACGTTTGACTCAAAAGAGCAACCCGATGCACCTGGACATAGCCTGAAGGACTTATGGGAGAGTGATGAGTTTGCTAGCTCTTTTCCTGATGAAAAGGTGCTCACAATTCCTGAAACGTTCCCAGATCAATTGCCTCAATCGAATACCAAGGAACCCGAACGACAAAATAACGATGTAATGAAGAAAAACTCTAGAACCGAAACACTTACAGAAAATAACGGTGTAATGAAGAAAAACTCTAGAAATGAAACACTCACAGGGCTTGCAACGAAAAATGATTTGCCCCCTGTGAGCGGAATGGGCAACGAACCTCAAAAGAAGGGCTATAATCCATTTGAAGATGATGATTAATGTACATACAGTTCTTTTCACACACAAAAAAAACAACATGCAATATGTATACGTCTTTGTGTCTTTTATCTATTCATCGATTTAAATACCTTGTTTTTTTATCTAAGTAAAAACGACACATAATTATTTGTTTTAATAAAATAATTTTTATAACATGATTCTTAAGGTATAATTGAAGAGTATCTGCTGCATTTATTATTTCAATCGTGTTTTTTTGTAGGCACAACATAAACCAGCAGAATGGAACTCGGCATTAATAATCGAACAATTAATGTTCAATAACTGTTAACGAGTTCCATTCTCTAATTTATTATAATTCCCTTAGCAAAGAGGAATGTTGAAATATGAACCCTGTTTTGGCCCTGAATTGCCATAACGTTACTTAATGTATAAGAAAAACATGCACATTTTCAATAGAAAAATATTTTATTGCGCCCCTCAAACAGGATGGGTGTATGATAATATTTTATGCCGCTTAGTGTCGCCTCATTCCACCTGCTTAATTACGGTACGTTCATGGTCCCTGATAACATTTGATTGGGAGATACAGAATGGCGTATTATTTATAATTATAATTTGGGCATCAATTAATAGGTAGGTCAATATGAATTAACATGAGAACAAGCGTAAAATACCCCGCGGGAGGAGAATGTCTTTTCTTAGTGAGAACAGCTAGCACTCGTGAAAACTGCTATAGGTTTTCATCATAAGAAAAGCCATGCATTTTATAAACGTATTGACACAATACTCATTTTAATAGCACCTTGACTGTGTGGCCGCACAGCTCCTTTCGAAAGCGTATATAACAATAATTATTGTTAGCGCGTTTCTTGAATAGGGGCGAGGTGTGGGACCAAGGACCTTAATTTGGTTGGTACGGTTCCATATTAAAATATTTGTTTCAGTATACTACTAGGCCAACGAATAACACTTTGAACGCTCTACTCCATTCCGTAATCGCGATTGGATTAATCCCAGTACAAATGGATTATTTAGAACTTCATGTGTTTTTTCTTCAATATTGTATTCAACCTGGAATACATTTATAAATGACTGATCTTTAATTGCCATCTCAGCATGATTACGCCAGTTGACGTTCTATGGAAGCCCGTGTCTGCCATCTCTCACCTTCCAATTCTCGATCGCCTGTCATCTCGCTTCTTGTCTTTAAAATTGCAACAGTAGAATACGTGCATTCCGTTTCCAAAGTAGAAGAATCATCTTTTGAATTTTAGCACATGTAACCATACAAAAACCCTATGGAAAAATTAATTTTCTCTCAGCTTAATTAATTAATTTGATTATATTTACGCATTGCTCTGAGAAAAAAAGATAGAGGAACCAAAGTTTTGTCTAAGTTTCAAGTGATCGATTATGATTTGTTTATCATTGAATTAGAATTTCCAGCAACAGCATACTAGTGACACACTTATAAATAGTTGGTGCTAGTAGTAGTAGTGGCATTACTTCCAACTATTTGGTGGACACGCATAATCCCCGTTAGTACTCCCTCTGTAATATACCTCCCTGTATTTCTCTCGCAGCAAGTTACCATAATTAAAAGCAATCTAATATGTTTAAAATCGTTTGGAAGAGGTCAAATAAATCTCGAACTAACCTTAGTTATGTATTTCCCGATCGTTCTTCACCTCGTTTACTGGGGACAGGAAGTCATAACACACGCGTGAAACTGGGGCAAATTACCACACTACTCCTGCCCATACAAATAGCATGTGGTACATACATCAACGTGGAGTAAAAGGATTACATCAATAAACTCAACTTCCTGTTCAGTTTTTCTAGTTGTTTTTATTAATAGATTTATGGTAATCTGTAAATCACTAAATGATACATACAAAAGTCAATCATTGATTAGGATCTCATCTGATATCCCCCAGGTATCATCTGATATGATTGCAGTTTGTGTTTAATCTCAGGCAAATCGGCGGGACAAATGCCAGACTTTTAAGATAGAATCTATGCACATCTCGCTAAGCATCTGGTCTTGCCACTCCCCTCATAGTTCACCAGCCTTCATAGCTGTGTTATGTAATACAAGTAGTCACCTCTCCCCATAACTCATGGTCAACTGTATTAAAGCTGCCTTCCCTAGTGACTCGATTGTTGATTTAACACGTTTTCTTGTAATTACCTTTAAATTAGTAACCAAAACTCACAATCAGGGGTCTCTCAGTAGTATGCGTTCAGCTATAGACAGCTACTCCCGAATGTGAGTTTGCTGGAGGGCATGAGGTCATTAGTTATATAATAAGTCTTTATTATTGTTTAATAATAACGTCTTTATCCCTCTTATCATCCATCTGTTAATTTCTCATGTTTGATTGGGTATGAGTAGATAAGGAGGGGAGGGTGTGAAGTAGAAAGGGAGGGAGGATTAATGGGTGGGGGGAGAGACATAATGCTATGGTCTGAACTCATATCTAGTGACTTTTTCACATTTACAACTGTCTTTTTCAACTTTATGACTGACTTTTTCAATTTTACAACTGATTTTTTCAACTTTATGACTGACTTTTTTTACTTTTCCACTGACTTTTTTCGACTTTACAATGGACTTTTACGACTTATCAACAGACTTTTTCAACTTTACAACAGACCTTTACAACAGATTTTTACAACTTCCACTGACTTTTTTTACTTTACGACTGATACAAAGACAAACCCTCTATTAAGACCAGTTTTTTGCTGCCACGAACTTGCCTCCAGCCACTTAATCACATCCTCCCTAGGCAGGCCCTCTATTCGGCAATGAGTTACTCCATCCTCCCTAGGCAGGCCCTCTATTCCACAATGAGTTACTCCATACTAGTACGTAGAAACTGGTTGCAGAGTATAGGGCCTGCCTAGGGAGGATGCTTAATCAGAGCATCATTCAGGCCATTAAAATGCAGTACCGTCGCCGCCTCCTGCAGCAGGTTATTGCCAAAGCAGAAACCCATCCCGACCCTCCGACCATAATGCAAATCCATTGACGTTCAAATGGCAATAACTTGGCTTCATCAGGCTGTGCATGGAGTCAAGGCATACACTGATAGGAGGTGCTTTGAAATCAGGCACCCATCCACAAAGCCCTATGTTCAGTGATGGAGAGGACGATGAAGACAATATGCACCTCTTCCAGCTAGCGGAGCTCCTCCACCGAACCACCTCTGCCTTGAGTATCCCTGAACCCATGTCAGAAGATGAATATGCCACCATTGACAACGCCTGCCCCATCCATGAAACCTTAGACGATGGCTGGGAAAAGAATTTCATCTCTGAATCTACCAAGAAAACTTCTGAAAATTACAATGAGGACGATGAGAGATGAGTGCCTAGCAAGACCCTGACTATTGGAGAAGTCCATGAGATGCTTTGTAATACCCGCCAACATTTCCTGAGCAAGAAGACCTACAATCAGGTCCTCCGAGACATCATGGCCGCCCAGCTACACTTCCAAGATGCAATGTTCCAACAGCCTAATCGGCAGGTTACCCTAGATGGTTTTGCAGCATGTTAAAGAGAATTATTATTATCATCGATTAGATCTACGCGAGTTCAGCTCGTGCACTATATGGGTCATTTTTTCTGAACGTGTACAAATGTAAAATTCCTGACTTGTGTCTGTTCTCCCGCTCATCACAGTCACAATTTTGCATTCACATTAACGCATTGTATCTCAGCGTAACAAGGAGAAGATAAGCTTTCCAGAAATATATACTTTTATATACCTATGACAAATACATTACATTCTTTTATAGGGTCGGAATCAAAATAACCTGTAATTTACAGCTTCTCCTCCTGATTTTAGAAGTTTAAATCTTTTTGTAAAAAAGTATTTGATCATTTATCTTACTTTATTTTGGCTTTCCATGTATAACTTTAGTGTACAACTCAATGAAAGGGGTGGTAGGGCCCAGGTCCCAATGGTAAATTATTGGAGCCCATGAGAAATTTTAACCATTTTCAAACAAACGCCCATCATCATATATATCTGCAATTCTAGAAAAATGAACACAATATGTTCAATACTAGAAAGTACTTGAATGTATTGAACATCTTGTAGCGAACAAGATACAAAAAAAGAAACAACTCTACTCCCATTTACAAGGAAATAACAACAAATCCACAAAACCATCTTCAATTTATACTAATTATGCTGATGGACGTTTGCAGGAGTAGGTGTGACAAGTGATGTGTTATCAAGGTACTGCAAAACGTTTCAAACTTGCTATAATGATGTTATTCATAAATGGTGTGCCAAAGTGAAAGTGGAAAACACAAAACCCTAACTTCAAATTGTTTTTGGAAGATTTTATAGCAAGATTTTCAACAAAGCAAACGTCCATCATGAAAATAATGCCCATCATTGAAATGCTCTGCTGAGCTAGGTCTGCTCAGGAAGTTAACCTGCTTGTGGAGTCATCTTTAGTTGGAATATACAGTGGTAAGTAACAGTCTTTTCTAGCACTAATCTTACCTAATTTTGTCAAAAATAACATGAAAAACTGAAAGTGCCAATCTAATTATGTGAAGGATAATGTTTTGATATTTTGTAGGATTAACTGAAATGGTCAGAACGTTTCAAAGCTTTGTATATTCTGTTTTAATTGTGTTCAGAAATCAATGGCTGAAAGATATTTAGTCATTACACAGAGCCAGATTGCTTTATTCATGTGATCAGAACTGCACATGTTAGTTGTAAATCAGGCATAACGCCCATCATGGTAATTATAACAGTACAAATCTGTCTCTCAAAGTGATAATAATCAGTGGAAATATGATATTGTTGTGTTTGTAGTGTTGTATGACTTGTATTGGTATGCAAGAAATTCTTTCTTGTGGTTGATCAATGCCCAAATCCTAATCTGGCTGATACAAAATGAGGTTAACATTTGCTATGACAAACGCCCATCATCAAAATGAAAAATAACTCAGTAAATTGGGCATATTGTCTGTGTTAATAACATGAAAACATGCCCCTGCATGTATCTCATTGCATCCAATCGTTTAAACATGTTCTTTATATTCTATATGGTGGTAGTCAGTGGATTTTGTAATGTACAGTGCTTGCATTGTTTTTCATGATGGGCGTTTGTGAATATAGCAAATTATATAGAGTGGGTCTACCAACAGCCCTACACATTTTACAATGCCCTTCTTTCAATATTATGTTTTATAAGCTACTGTTTAATCATATATAAATGGTTAAGAGTGGAACTATTATTATATTTTAGTACAAGGGGCACCATTTCCATGATGGGCGTTTTCCAAGGTAATGTTCACCCTCAAAATCCCATGAAAGGTTCTTTCAACCAACACCAAATTTCAACCATAAATGCATGATATTATGCTTCATGAAATGGCATTACAATCTTCCTGTTTTTTCAAAAATACTTTTTCACATTTATGGGGCCTTACTATGTATTATATGTAAATTTCAGATCAGATCAACATGGTTGGTCTACCAACACTAACAAACTATGAAAGGGCTGCTGCAGCATCTAGGGACTACTGGAGAAGAAAGACAACCACAAGCTAGACCTGGAGTGCCCTAAACAATGAGTAGAAGAGGAAGTAATGTTTGAAAACAAAAGTTGAAAATATCCCATTTAATTAATTAAAATATTATCCTACTTGCAATATCTACCATACAGATGTATAATATTGATGAAGCATTATAAACTTCATAACTACAAACTGTCACTGTTACACTGTCAAAAAATGAAAAGATTCTAAGAGGGATTTCTTGTGAAAAAAAGACATTTGAAGTAATATCATTTTTGCGATTTATGACTCATTTTTCTGAAACACATCACCTATGGCATCTTAAAAATGCAACTTACTGATGATGGTCGACCATATAAATAAGTTAATTTCATTATGAAGCTAGTAGCAGTGAGTACACTGTGCTACTAAATGTATCCATGCAATTCTGAGGTCATCCTGAGCATTAGATAAAGAGAGGCTATTGTGACAAACCTAACTTTAAACAGAAGTCATACAGCAGCATGAGACATGGAAAGTTGCTGATGACTTTTAAACATTTCAGGAGTACAGAAGAACATGTTGGGCATGTTTCCTGAAAACATTGTTTATGCATGGTTATTATTAGATTCCTTTAGATGATGTTTCATATCCTATCTACATGCACAAACGCCCATCATTGAAAACCAAACGCCCATCATAAGAAGTCTTTTATAAGGCCAGCTTGCAGGTTATATACTCTTTCTTTGATGATTTAAATACTTCTTTTGTACTGACAGGTGACACTACTTCTCTGTTGGAATTTCTGGAGAGAAAAGTATGTTTTTTTGTATCTTGAAGTCATTGTAGCCATTGTTGATACTCAAGAAACGAAGGTATACTTTTTCGTATACTATTTAATTGGAATACACTTGTCTTGTTTTATTCTCAGTGGCTGATGAATATAGAGCAATATTGAACCATTTCAGATTCATTCATAACGAAATAGGACAGATAATGGGCTTTTACTTCATTATGTATAATAGGCTATTGTGACAAACGCCCATCAGTGAAATACAGCACCTTTGGGATGGAGTAATTTAAACACCACTTTGTTGAAGGTCATATAACTTGGGGAAGTATTAGATAATGTATTGGTTATTACCCAGGTGCATTATTAAGGTTCAAGCCGTTTCACTCACTTTTTTACAAGTATTTGAAACCAAGGTATGGGGAAAAAATGGATGATGGGGATTTTGAGGAAATAGGGCTGATGCACTCAGCTCGATTTTGTCATGAAGTTATAGTTCTTGGTTATAACAATTTTTACTGCAGATTCATTGCCATGTTGTCTTATTGTGGTGTACTTTTAGGCTTCATGTACAAATAGAATTAACTATAAGGTGTGTGTTTCATCTTAAATGAGTTATGATGACGGACGTTTGCCAATTTCTGAATCCCAAATTTTGACTTACCATAAAAACTGAACCACTGGGAGGAAATGTGTATAATGGGTATTGACAGAAAGCTCTAAACCTGGACTAACGGGATATGTAGGTTTAAAATTGATTTGGAGAACCCTTTGAATTTCCATACTTCTGGCTGAATTGTACACGTTCAGAAAAAATGACCCATATGCACTCACTGAAATGCCTAAGCCCTCAGGCAATATGCACCTCCGATACCCAACTCAGGCACTTTTGTCTATTTATAGTTAGGGTGACCCTTGGAGACCTGTAACCATGCTACCTCCACTAAAAAAATGATGTTACATGATTTTCTTTAATCTGTTAGATTATGCTATAACAACTACGCAGTTCGGCTTATATGTAAAAAACGTTGTAAAAAACCTGTCGTATATTGCAATGTTTTTGCCGATGATAACTTTGTGTTTGATTGACTCCTGATAACTTACTCTCTCAGTATATAACGATATGAAAGTTATAACCACCTCACCACCCGATGTAATAGTCGATATAACCTTAGACTGTGGATCTATCACCTCATATATCACATAATTCATACCATCTCATTATACCACGATCGGGGGTTGTACATGCTGCAAATGAGTGAATTCATGCCATTGTATTTTGTTCAATGGATCCATGCGTGAAAATATGACCCTCTTTTAGCCTAAATCTAAGAAGCTTTCTTATTGGTTGAAGTTATGCTCGCTCATGACGTCACACATATTTATGACATCATATGCTGTCCGTGCTGTCGTTAATTAGCCAATCAGTTATACGCTTGTCTAGCGCTTTGGTATAAAAAAATCAATATCGCGGGTCTTCAGAGCAAAGCGAGGTAAATAAATAGTTTGTTTATTCATTTTATTTACAATATGAGATTGTGGTATAAAAATAGGATGTAACTCGGTAAGTGTCTGACTTACTGTATACAATGCCCACTCGGTTTTTCTTTTACACTTCTTGCGACATCCCTAGTCGAATAAAACTTGTGTGCATCATGTGCAGTAGTAAGTCAGAAACCAACCAAATTTCACATGGGTGATACTTTTCATTGTATGAAAATAGACTGATTCTGATACAAATTTATACAAAGACACATAATAAGAGTTTTAGCTAGACCAACAATTAACTACAAAACCGACAAATCTGCATCACTGATACATCACTTACTATGCAGAACTATAGATTCAAACTATATTTTTTTTCTAGATTTCTGCCGATTAAAATACAAAATAACAATTCGACAGAAGGATAAAACAACGAGATCATTAGTCAAATGTGGACCATAAAGGTTGATGAAATTCTCATACATTGTTTTCACGCAATAGTCCGGATAGATCTCCAGATACAGATATGTCTGATATAGTAAAGACTACTACAGATTCTTAGGGCTACAACACAAATTATTATCTTTAAGCTATTGGGTCTTCAAAAACATGACAAATTGAAATAGAAAATTGTTATTTATAGGCTGAAAATTTAATTGACAATACATCACAATAAGTGTCACTTGACCATCAGTTACATGTAACTGAAATCTGTAAACGTTTCCCTTGGAAACGGAAATTAATTGAATTAAGCTGACACAAGTTGTGAATACATTAAAACGGCAAAACAGTAATAGAATGTATATATTAAAACATTAACTGCAAATGATTCTTGTTGTTTGAGGGCAATAACACGCTCTTACATGCTTCAACCAATGCTTTTGGCCTTCATCAGATGATGGGTTTTATTTCTTTCATGATGATCAAAGAAAATCTCCCATTTTTAACTCTTTCGCATCACCTTTTCTATTTATGACTCCCCTCATTGTTAATCATTTTTATCTGATGCTCTATGAACCTTTGTTAATAAATGTTCCTTCAGTAAATATGCCTAGGTGTAAGTTAGAGAAACTCTTTTTACTCAGTCCTTTATGACATCATACAGAGCTATCTTCCTGTACTTGCTATCCTGTTCAGTATCTTTACATTCAGCTTAGTTTCATAACATTTTGCAATCATTCAGTTTCAAATACAGAGTATGAATGATTTAGTGGAACACTTACAAAGCAAAACAACACTTTTGAGCAGATTAACTAGAGACAAGATGCTAAAGTGGTAAATGATATGCTGGGATGTATTCTGTTGAAATCATACATTATTACAACTATTTAACAATATTTTTATCGAAAATTGTTTTCACCAATATCAGAGTTTGTAAAAAGGAGCTATGAAAATCAAATGCATGATGGGAAGGATGGAGACATGTGTCATGGAAACATGTATCATACATGGATATTGATATTAGAGCATTGCTAAATAGTCCATGCTGAACATGGCATGTTTTCTATAGATTTTAGACTTACCATTAGTCCCATAATTCCAAGCGGATCAAGATTCAAAATGGCGGCTACGCAACTCCCATATTGGTTGAAATTTATTTTCTGTATTAGCTGTGAATCCAGTGTTAGCAAATGAGAGTATCGGTTGTTTGTCCAGCAATTTAGATATTGTTGATCTAACAATGACCACAGTCTCCTCATGTCCACCATAAGATTTAGCAACATCAAGACTTAGTGCTATTAGGTGTTAATATTCCCATGCCCAGGGTCTGGATTCACAGCTCTCCTCCAGCAGAACCAATCTTTGGTCAGCAGACAAAATGCCTTGCGAAAATCTTTACTTCTCCAGACATAAATCAGAGGATTAACAACAAATGTCAACTCAAATAAAATCAAAGTCACTCGGTACAAAATGAGGTGAAAACCAGGAGACTCATCGTCTGTGTTGCCAATTAACAATGAAAATGGTAAGTACATCATGAAGAAGACACCAACCACCATGCCCAACATTTTAGCCAAATTAAATTCTTCCTTTCTTTTTGTAAGTTGGGAACTAGTCGGTATGGTACCAGCAATTTGGGTGTTTCTTTTCATGTACATTAAGCCAATTAAAATGTAAAATATCAAGGTGACACTTGAAGTGGAAAAGAAAACACAAACACCAAAATAAGGAACAATGGGCTTAGCATAATTTCTCAGAGTACATGCATCCAAGGCAGTTGGGGATCCTCGGAATATAATTAATAAAGCAACATACAAAGATCCAACTGAGGAACAAATCACCACACATATAACATACCTAGAAATTGCCCAACTGCTGCCTTCAAAGACACAAACCGTTCAATGGCGATTGCAGAAAATGTGGCAAGTTGTGTTAACACAAGTGATCCATCTATAGAATGATTCAAGAAGCAGAGAGATACCCAAACTAAAGCATGCCTTTGGCCGAGGTATATTCTTAATGGTAAAAATATAAATGAGAATACACCATGAAGTAAATCACCTACAGCAAGACTAATAATCAGAATATTTGAACGTGTCCTCAGAAAACTAAACCTTTTTATGCATATCAAAGTCATGGAATTCAGAACAACTGCACTGAAGCCAAGTATTGCCCTGACACTAATTGTAGTTATATAAACTTTATCCATTTCTATAATTATTCTCCTTTGCACTGATAATGTGTAGTATGAAAATATGCTTGTAGTATGAAACTCAGCAATACAGTATGCCCTGATGATAAGCTTCCAAGTAATGGATTAGAGATGCAATAAGCAAAGATTTATGTGCAGACAGAACATAGCACATATCTATTTTAGCCTCTGGTTCATTATCCAATCAGAGCTCGTTTTTTCAGTCACATGTTTGACTTACTCAGGTGCTGGGAGGGAAGTAGGAAGGCTAGAATCCTGACAGGTGTATATTGCCTACACTGTGGCAGTGTGCCTCAACCACACTATTCATAGTTATGTTCCCATTGTTAGTTTTGTATTGAACACCGATACTTTCAATATACATTTCATGATAATTAAACCAGTTGAATATTTGACCAGAGTACAGTGTATACATGTTAACTGATGAGTTATGTGTTATTATTATTTTTTAGTCTACCTAGGTTTCCTCTCTTATAGTACTGATCACCAATAGTAGAAAATCTTTAGTTTCAACTGATGTTAAAAGTTAATGTATGTTGTATTGCCAACATGCAGGGCTTCTAAAAGGTCCTCATGTTTATATGGAGGACGCATAGGAATCCTATCCAGCCATGCTTACACTTATTATCGCTCACCACAGCCATTGAATTCAACTTTCAATTCTTATTTAAACATATAACAGCAGCAGAATATTGATCAATACAGTCCTATAAGTCATAATATGAGTAAATTTGGTAAGGTTTTACCTAATAGCTGAGGGTGCTTTAACTGAGAGTGTAGCTTTATTAGATCCTAATAAGCAACATTGTAGGCTTAAAATTATAGTCCTCTGTTTTAAATAAATCTTGTAATTCTGCAACGTCTGAGGAATTCAAACTATAGGCCCTTATCCCATTCTACCTCCTAATCAACTATTTCATTAAATACTCTTGTTCTATTATATATTTACTAGCAAATACCCGTGCTACGCACAGGATGTGCTAGTAGGGCGTTGTGGCCCACATGGTCATCTCTCTGCATTTTCTCTTCAGCCATCTTCCTCTTTCAACTTCTATCAGTAACTGTGTGCCCTTATTATTGTTCATGTCAATGAAACTATTAAGATGGTGTTATTGGTCACTGTTGCAAGGCAATGTGAGATAGATACAGAGTGCTCAAGACCAAGGCAATAGTAAATACAGAAATGGCAAGCAGTAGCAATATGGGTAGGGAAAGAAAAAGGGAAGGAGGGAGAAAGAAGAGGTCTGGATTGTGAGAACTTGACAGGGAGATAGACAGAGGGAGACAGGGAGGTATAATTGTTTAAGTTTGGGCCTACCATAGTGGCCCGTTCATAAGCCCAGGCTTTTAATTCTTTTAAGGTCTCTTTTGACCCGGCTTGTAATTGAGATAGGCTTCTATTTGAGATAGGCTTGTATTATTTTCTAGTGCATGCATTTCCAGTTTCATGGGTACTAGAGAGTAAAACTATATATTATGTAAGTATGTATGTTCTTTAGTATTAATGGCAAACATCAAACATATAGTCAGCTGTAATATATTGTTGTCACCGTCTCTCGTCAGAAGTTTTATTCGTCTCTGTGTTCGTTTCTGGATTCGTCTTGGTTCGTCCACGTTGGTCTAAGTGTTTCTCAAAGAGTATTTACCATCGATTGATATTATAAATATAAAGTTAGGGGTTCTGGGGGACATTAGCAGAGGCCTACCCATCCTGGAATGAGGATCGCACCACCCAGGGCTCTCTGTGGGTATTTAATTACTCGAGTTGGCTGGGGACGAATGCCCAGCAGGGCTGGATAGTGTTTATCTCTGAAGAACTTGACAACGATGCAGAAAGTAGTCTCAGCGACCTTGCTTTTCTTTATTATCATTCTCTATCTGGGGAGCTCTGCTGCAAACCCTGCTCGGGCACCAACTGCCCTTACCCCCATTTCCCACCCCTATTTATACTCCCTCCCCCCATAGACCCGTCCTCACTCACAATGTGAGACCCTATAGCGCCCAGAGCGGCAGACGAACATACCTGGTATACATCGTTTGTCCACCGCTCCCTGATCCCTCTACTACAACATATATCTTTTCACTGATAATGCAGTTTTATTTCTATAGACATTCTGCTAATTAGTTTTATGTTTAAGCCAATATAGGGTATAATTGAACGTATGCATAATTAGACATGTGCCAGTAGTTGACATATGCCTTTCATAGAGCTGTCTATCACCAGTATCAACAGACAAAGAATGAAATTTGTCATATTGTTCCTAGGAATATGCCCTAGTTATAGGTTTGTGAAATAAAGATGTTCCTTTATTCTTATTCTATTTCTACTAACGCAACGAACAACATGCCATGCTTTTCAATATTTCAACTTTTGGACCAATCAGAATTGTGACAAGTCTGAAAAGGCTCCATAAATACATAAAAGATACATAATTCTTTTTAAAAATCATATCAAGCAGAAATTCAAGACCTTTGATTGTAAAAATATAATTAAACATGGACATTTTTGCCTTGGGAAAAAAGAACTGGAACATGAGTTTACAAAGGCATACATCAAATTATGCTATAAGGACCTCTTCAAAATTCACCAAGTCCCCCAAACCTGAAAAAAATCCAAAGTACTTTACCAAAATTGTATATAGCCAATATGTTCTAAAACATGTCAGTAATTATGTGCTTAACAGATTGGAACATAATATTCAATTTTTAATTTTGCCCCAAATTATGGCCTCTGGGTCCTATTGGTGATGAATTCATGAGAATCGACCATATTCTTTTAGGAATATCCTTTTCCTTTTTCCCAAATATTTCAACACATTTTCAATGGAACTAATGGATATTTTATTATCAAGACAGATACTATCTTGGATTTAGGATATTCTTTCTGACACAAAGCTATCTCAAATATGCCTGAGTGACTCCCTCATTTGTATATACTACTAAGTGTTGTTTGATTACTGTAAACGTATTTATTTTCGCGCAGATAAAAGCGCTTTGACATCTTTTCGCGCGGATTTAAATTCGCGCAGCAAGGTAGTCTCATACATTGTTTATGCAATAATTATACCTTTTGCGCAGGATTTAGTTTCGCGCAGAAAGGTGGGTGCACGAAAATAGCGAAAATAAATCCTGCGCGAACATTAATACGTTTACAGTATTAGCTAGTAGCTAAGTCCCTTAGGCTATTCTCACAGACCAGAAATCGGGCCAAAGTGAAGTTGGTTATTATATGATACATTTCATTTCTGTTATTAAAAAAAGAATAATTAGTTCAAAGATTGTTTTGTAAGTAATGCCCAAGAAATAATGGCTGTGTGGGGATAAATTCCATTTCTTTGTATATACAATGTATTGATATATTTTAAATCATACAAATAAACAAGGTGTGCAAGTCTACCATTACAATTATTATAGAGGCAGGTAAAGGATGAGTAATATGTGTAATAGTTCACAGAAAGTAGCAGAGATTGGTAATAGTGGCAGATGCTAAAGGACATAGTAAACAAGCTCCTTGTAATCGCTTTGTGGTGGTTGTAATGGGAGAAAAGATATCAGTCATGAAGAAATAGTCAGTGCAATGGAACTATTTGTTCCAGAAAAAGGAATATCTGGTTGGTAATAGTAGTTGTGCGCAGGTTTTCCTAAAATTAAAATTTTTGAACACCTCACCAGTTCATTATACACCCTCAACTTACCGTCTGTCCCAGTGATAGGGCGTGAATGGAACTAGGTTCGTTTCACTCCCTACAATATTGTTCCAGTCCTTGGGCTCGGACACATGCTTCTGGACATTTTCCTCGATCAGTCTTCCTCGGATTCCTTTATGTTCTTTTATTATAAACTAGCAAAGTGCCCGTCCTCCGGACGGTTCCCCTCTCTTTCCACACTTCCCCCTCTCCCTCTTTTCCCTCCCCCTCTTCTCTGTCTTTCGTACCTGTTTTTCTCTCCCAACCCCATCTCCGATTCCCCCGCCCTCTCCCTCCCCTCTTCCTCATGCTCCCCCTCCCCGCTCTCCCTTCCACTACATCCTCTCCTCCCCCCTCTTCTTTCCCTCCCCCCCCTCTCCTATTACTACACCCGTATTTTCTACCTAAGAAACCCCTATTTTCTACCTTTTCGTAGAGATCGCTCTTCCCGTATATCATATGGATATATGTATATATATACTTACTCTGTAATGAACAAAAAAATATATGTTCTCAATATCCTTGGCTACACAAGCCTCCCAAATGGCCGTGATGTGGGGGACATGAAAACGGGGACATCAGATACTTTTAAATCGAAATATATATTCATTGCATTTTGATTTTTTCCCTTTTTTTCAATATATATTTTGGCATTTACCAATAGGTATAAGCAATTTTAGCATTATTTTTGTCTAAATTAAGGAGTCAAACTTTAAATTTTATGGAGTCAAAAATACAAAATTGCTGGTAGGACAGCCACTTTTCAGGGTGTTTGCATGTTTCCTTTAAAAAATGGGCAAAAATATCGTTATATCCTATTATATTCACTCACAAAATCAATGCCCTAATTCATCCCAATTATATATTGATTTTTTTATTCCAGTTGCCATAAGACAATTACAGGGAATTAGACAGTAATTCTAGGATGTAGGTCGTCGTTATATACGTTGTTACCTTATTCCCGATGTATGACCTTTAAATCCAGCAGCCCCGAGGCCATTTTTTGTGATATATGATATAGGTATGTTTATATAGTTATATACAATTACAGAGGGTTGGAAGTAATTCTAGAATGTAGGTCTTCCTTATGGGCGTTGATTACCTGTGCATAATTTTTATATGATCTCAGGGTCTTTGGGAGACGGGATATAGGAGGAAAGAGAAGGAGCTGCAAGGACTGCCTAGTATTTCAAGGTATAAGGTACAAAGGTACAATGTAGCCTCAACAACTACATTTATTAAATGTTCTTAACAATTTAAATCCAGTTTCAAATTCACTAAACATTTTCATCCGGGCACCCTGTTTGGGAGGCTACATCTAAATGATTTAGGAGTTACTGTTTAAATTGCTAATTACACCACTATTTTTTATTATGAAAAGTTTTTACGGTAAACTCAACAGGAATTAAAGGAACAGAAATCATCACCACAAAATGTTAAACCCTGAGAGGTCTTGTTAAAGTACCCCAACCGTCTTGGCCTAATACCTGTTTCCATTATTGATAAATGTTTGTTAGCTTGAGGACATCTTGATTCGTGTTGTAGGCTTTATTAAATAGGTGAGTATTGCGCAGTATTACAGTGCTTATGGGCTGGATTATGTTGAAATATATTTGGCAAAATAGGAATATCGTTCCCAAATTTTCAGGATGTAACCAGAACTACCATCCCTATATAGTCCATCCCTATATAATCCATCCCCATAATTATAATCTTAACGGCATTTCAAGAAGTCTAAATTCTTTGCTAAATTTTGAGTGAATTTTAGGCCTACGCATGTACATTTTGGTTATTTAAATATGACCACTGGACTAGCTGGCGAAATGGCACTGCATAACATGCATGCCCTGCATAACCAAAGCTAGACGAGAGGCGACCAAAAACCGCCTTGAGAAAGGCGGTGCGCAGCAGGCATATTTCGAATCCTTCTGTCGCCCCGGGCCTTTACAGCCATGGCTCAATACGTTACACATCTCAACCTGGCCACGTCGTTTTCCTAGTAAACATACCGATAGCCGACAACCTTACGCAGAAATCGCAACGATATGATGTTCTCTGCAAGTTCTGTCCGAAGAAATAATCAATCTAGGCTGTAAAATAGATTTTCGATATTTCTATACTAATCCTATGGGGATGCGTTGGCACGTTTGCACCACCACGTTGGAGTCTTGGACATGAGGAAGAGGGGAGAGGGAAGCAGGTAGGGTGTTGACAGTGTTAATCTTACAAAAGAATCCATATTTATGGACGTAAAATGCCCCAAAATCCCAGGCCAAAATCATGTTGTGCCCCCAGCGCCCACCTGGTGCCATCATATTCTCTGGACAAATAAACTACTATATAAATGGTCATGATTATAATTATTCAAGCCTAAGATTTTAAATGACTTCAATATCCATCACTTTATCTGTACAAATGCATTAAAAGTTAAAGTTAATGTAGACAAAATATCCGTCCCCTTGCCCCCAGAGGGATCTGGGAATCCAGAGAGTGTGCGGATTACCCCCCGTTGTTTCATTGATAATCTTATACCAACAACTCTTCAGCAAACTTTAATTACATCTGATGATTGTGCTAAATATGTCTAGGACTATACCTGGAAAAAGATAACCTTAATATGGGACTTGGATAATTGTATCAACATCTGTCAAATTAGTCATAAGGCATTACATTCATTGCATTCATTCATTCATTCATTGGTCTGTTCAATTCATGTATCATGCTATGTTTTAACGATACAGAAGAAACCACAAAAATATTTTATATTGGATGGTTAAAATTAATTATATCGATCGGAATCACCTTCTTCTACTGAAGCTGGGAACAAAATTATTTTAATGCTTGAGGCTTGCAAGATTGGCTCGGAAGTCCTCGCCATTGCAAGAAGAATGACATGTCTTCCGGTCCCAGACCTGGCGTCATGAATGACCCATAGCCGGGCGTTCTCTTTTCCTTGCAGACCAGAAAAGTCCCGGTTTGGCACTTAAAGTTGTGGTCTACAACCTTCGGCCTTTTCCCTCTCAATTTTGTGGCATCAGCCCCAAAATTGGTTGGACAAGCTCATTAAGTCACCAGGATGAACGAGAGTGAAAAAACTGGCGAGGAAGAGATCCCAAACTCCGTCACCAGGTCTGGACAAATTCTCAAGAAAAATGTTTGACTGGTTGACTTGGAGGATATAGGCCCAGAGGCAGAGACTGCAGACAAAATCGTGGAGACTGAACCTGTGCAGTCAGGAAAGAAGCTGCTTGCCAAGAGGATGAAGTGAAGGCCTGCAATGCAAAGCCAGGGTCAGACCAGCCATGGAGCGAGGCGAGATGCCAGACTGCTCCCGCCAGTGCAGTGCAGCCTCCATTTTCATTCGCTCAGCCTGCTGTCACCGTGAAGTCACAGACTCCCGCCACTACTCAGCCGCAGAGGATCACAGTGCGTCTGCCAACAAGGCCCCAGCAGCGGGCCCATCTTCCTGGCCCGACATCTGGAAGAATCCTTACAACGCTGAGTACTTTCCATCTACGAGTCTACCTAAAACTCACCAACAACTGCCTGTTGTCCAACTGATATATACACCATCAGTCCAGGGACTTCCTGCCCCCGCCAACATCTCTAGTATGTACAGTGAAACAGATTTGGCTTATGATGCCATGGATTGCCAGTATCCAACAGTCGGGTAACCACAAGGTATGCTTAAGTTTATCAGTGCCTTTTTAACCCCTGAGTCGAGCATGCCTCCTGATATGTATAGCCAAGTCAGAAAAGACAAATGTGATCTAACTATTCCTGAATACGTATGTGGGTTCACCCAGATGGTAAATCAGCTTATAACTAAGAATACTATATCCCTCATCATATGATTAAGCATTTAGAGGCCCTTGCCCAGGACGCATGTACCTTCGAGTGGCCTGGCATTAGACTTTGGTCCCAGGCGTACATGGCTTAGATAAAGGAGAACCAGCTAGGTCTCTTGGCGAGACATGTATCATTTCCAATTCGAAAGGTCCAGATTATGCTGGGGTAATGTCAACTCCTCTGCTAAGAACGCTGTGTCATCGAACACAAAGTTTACAACTTGTCCTGTATATAATATGGATGAATGCAATGAGACTGCAACTCATATATATCTGGAAGTGTATCTCTTGTGCACTCCTGCGGCTTTTGCTTCTTCCTGACTCGCAGCAGGGAATACCCACATATATCTAAGGCATGTAACAATATAATACACCACTTCCGCCCTGCATGTCAACAACCTTGTGCAAGGTAAACTTTTGCTTGTAAATCTGAATAAGGAACATTGTGCTACTGTTGTCCCATCGGAAATCACTCACAACATGTTTAGTGACTCTCATCATGTGTTAGTTCATCGAGACCTATCCAGCCTATGTAAATAGTGACTTTGTGTATGTGTATGAGAAGGTTCGCAGCCTTGCAAAACCAAATATGTTCAGAGCTAGGATGCCACTTCAGACCAATCTTAACCTCGATGCTTGGCGAAAATGTGTTACTGCTCACCATTTTGATGAGACCATTAAAGTGGGTCTCTCCTACGGTTTTCCAATCCAGTACTACGGTCCTCCCATATTCTCTGACACTGTGCTTGACAACCACTCTTCAGCACTACAATTCCCACAACATGTGAAAGACTACATAACTAAGGAATCAGCCCTCAGGGCTCTCTGGGGTCCTTTTAGCAAACCGCCTTTTGTGCCTTGGTTCAAAACCAGCCTTATGGTGACTAGGCCCAAGAATGACTCTCAAAAGCGAAGGATAATTGTAGATTTATCTTTCCCCGACAGGGGAGTTAATCAATTTATTCCCAAAAATATATTCAACGGAAAGGTTGTGCATCATATCGTCCCAACCATACCAGATGCGGTAGCCATCATCCAGGAGATGGGAAAGAACACCTGCATGTCAGTTATAGATCTTGAGCGTGCTTATCGGCAGTTTCCTGTATGTCCTCTGGACTGGCCCCTCCTTGGTATATCATTCCAGAATAGCTCGTTACTTTGACTGGGCATTGCCCTTTGGAGCTCAAGCAAGTTCATTTGTGATGCAAAGCATATCAGACTTCTTTTTTTTAAAAGGTTTTATTCTCTGTATCCTGCCGTTGAGGCTCTTACAGTTCTAAGGCTTGGTCACATGAACCCTTTATATTTTAAGCTTTTTTTGGTATTTTCATGTTTTCGAACTGTCTTGATTTCTTACCTAGTGCGTTGTCAGCACAATACTCAAAAATAGTTAACATTTTAGGCAGCTTTTCCTTTACTTTTTGCACTTTGCGCACTACTTAATCAACATACACAACCAACAGAGTCTGTTAGATACAATAAACACACATTGTTTGTCAAAGAATTATACATTTGATATTTCACTTTTAACCAATACCATCTCAAAAGAGGAGACGAGCAGGGTTGTGCCCTCAATTAAAGGTATATTCTTTCCGCCTCTTGTATATATCTTTTCCATTGGTTCCCTCTACCTGTTGTCTTACACATAATTCTTTCACCATATTGAACAGCTCTGAATTTCTTATGCGCTTCTCTAATAAAAGCAATAAAAATAATGTCATTCCTGCGAAACAGTCTATGTCTATGTATGTAGTAGCATATCAGACTTCATACTATGTGCCCTCACCAAGAGAGGTGTGGAAGTCACTTATATATCTTGATGATGTGCTCACCGTATCCCTGAATATTGACTTGGCTCACGCCCACTTCAAGATTACCACTGACCTCATTCATGAATTGGGTCTTTCTGTCACAGCTTCAAAGCTCCAGCCCCCCTCCCTGTGTGTGACCTGGTTGGGGGTGACTATTGACTTAACTGAAAAATCTGTCTATACCCATGAGGAAGGTTCAAGGCATTCTGTCTTGTCTGGCTTCCCTTGCTTCCTCAAGAGTGGCATTGATGAAGCAGATGCAGAGTGGCATTGGCAAGATTAACCACCTTGTCAAGGTGGTCCCTCCAGCAATTAAGAGGTTTATCAATAGATTTCTCATCAGCCTACGGGCAGCAAAAGAAAAGAATGTATAGCCATAACACGGCAAATCAAGGCAGAAATGCCTTGGTTTGACCCCTTCCTAGTGGACTTCAATGGCAAGGCCATTTTCCCTTCAAGAGTTGTTTCAAGAATGATTTGGGTCGACTCATCCATGAAAGCCGCAGGTGGGACTGATGGCCAAAAATGATTCGCCCACAAATACACCTGAAAGTACATCTGCGACGACATAAATATCCTTGAGGCAACCAATTGCTTGGCAGCGAGACTCCTGTGCTCGAAGCAAGACAGTGGGTCCATAGTCCGCATCTGCTGTGATAACACCGCCTCAGTCCAATCACTGTCAGGCAGAAAGGCAGAGGATAATACCATAGCGGCCTGCAGCAGGGCCTTCTGGTTCCTGTCAGCCAGTCTTGACATACAGTTTGTGTTCATCCATGTGCCAGGCATTTTCATGACCCTGCCTGACGCTCTCTCTCGAGCATTCTCTGATGATAGTGCAAAGCTTAAGGGCTCTGAAATCATAACCCAAAATAATCTAAAATCAATGTATGTATGTATTACTTTTTGCACTTTGCGCACTACTTAATCAACATACACAACCAACAGAGTCTGTTAGATACAATAAACGGCTATACTATATGATGTTTCCTCTTTTGAATAGGGCCAGTGCCAGGGGCAGATTTAGGGGGGTGGCACGGGGGCGCGCACCCCCTCCATTTCAAAATCAAGCTAGGGTATTTTGTGGTGGACTTTATCAACTGTATTCCAATAATGAGGGTTGGAAAATTAACATATGGGTCGAAAGGCCTGAAATATCATCACATGGCCTTGAATCCTATAGGAATCTTTTAAATGGCCTTGAAATGTTTGGGGATTCTCAGTTTCTTAAAGAGGGAAAATACTTGAATGCTCTTGAATGAATCCTTGAATGGTGAGTGGGCCTAACTAAAGCTGTATAAATTTAAGAAATGTTCATAACCAAACCCCTTAAGTTAGACAAATAATTTCTGGTAAAGTGTTCATGATTTTAAGATTATCATCATCATGATCGATTTTATGTTTGAAATAAGTGAGTGGCATATTTGAATATTTAAAGCATTGCAGAACAATAGCTGGGCAATTAGTCATATATATATGATTATAACATAATATAAATATGTTCTTTAGAATAAAATTTGAAAGCGCGCCCCCTCCTTTTGAAAATCCTGGATCTGCCCCTGAGTGCAGGCGTCTCTGGCAGTGGCAGCTGCAACCCGCCAAAGACTTGCATTCCGGCCCGGTACTGATTCAAACAGGAGATCAGTGATAATATTATAGAGAGGCTTTTGTGATCTGGTGTCCCTGGACTTCTTCACCCCATCTGCATTTGATATATGCTGGTTCATAGAGTACCTTGCTCAAAACAACAGAGCTTCCACTACAATCAGGAATATATAGTGTCTAGCCTCAGAACATACTACTGCATCTCTCTACTACCCTGTGACTCCCTAGCTCTCCCTTGAGTCGCAACTAATTGCTATGGCTCTCCGCGCCCTCACAGGCATGTACCGGCCCAGAAACTCACAGCAACGCCAGAGCTGCTAGCTCATGTTATTACTTCTCTGCAGAACGGCCAGCTCTTCCTCCAGCTCTGTGCAGCTTTAATCCTCATGTTTGAGGGCTTCCTGCGGCAAAGTAACCTTTGCCCGAAGACTATCTCTACATTTGACGATACCAGGCAGCTAACCAGACGTGATATCTCCCTGTCTTCACAGGGCGTTGAGGTGACTGCTAAGTGGATTAAAACGCTGCAAGCAGGTACTAACCCCTCTCAGATCTTCTTGCCCACTGTACAGGGGCCATCCACAAATGACGTCATGCTTTTTTTGGCCATTTTTGACCCCCCTCCCCCCCATGTCATGTTTCGTCACACTGTGCCAGACCCCCCCTTAAAACTGATAAAAAATGACGTCATGTTTGCAGCACCCCCCCCCCCCCGCAGCCCAACTCCCCCTTTTAAAAAAGGTTATCATTAATTAGGTATAACATCATAATTAAATATCCAGACCCCATTATTAGAACTATGATCCACAACATTGAAATCTCTGTATTAAAAAACCCCTGAAGTCCCAGAATGTGAATAGGCTACTTTACAAATTCATTTAGTACCACGGCAACTATGGTGACCTCAATCCTAGCTCAGAGTCAGGGCAGGCACTTTTCCAGGGCCCTGATACTTTCACTATAGGTGTCAAATTTTGCCAACATATACCAGCAATAAATTTTGCTTTGTGTCCAAGAAATAAGGCAAGATTATCAACCACTATGTTAAGGTTAGTTTTCTGCCTGCCAATGGACGTGGGTCTAATGAGTTGCACATGTGCAGAGAGGTTTGGCAGTGGTATAATACCCAAACGCATTAAGCCTGATTTGCATATTGTGCACAGTTATGGAGGCTATAGTTTAGGATGTAGTAATGGAACATATCACATAAAAGGCTTTTACACAAGATCAAGTCTGTGTAGTCCCACAGGGGTCAGTTCCATGACCACTTCTCTTCATAATATATATGGTCACAAATCGGGTACACAGAGGGTATTTTGGGCTAAAATTTTAAATGCATTGAAACTACTTGCCATTTACAGATATCATTGTACATATAATGAAGGGTTCATAACAAAAATTGGGCACACTAATCTTAAAAACTGCATTTTCTAACGTTGCCACCCCAATGCTTTTGGATAGAAATATTGTAGAGGTAATGAGGGTTATTTTTTAAATTTCAATAATTTTGTTTATTATTGTATCATTAAGCTAACGTTTCAAGCTATAGAAAAAGATCAAAATTGATTTTATTTTGAATTTTTACTATTTCAAGGCACTTTATTTGAAAATCATCTTAACTCTTTGACACCCAAAGTTTAAGGGCATGCCTTGTTCTAATCCTTGTCAAATATTCTTGATTTCTCAAAATCAATATTTTGGTATTCTTGTAGCAAAAATACATTATTCTCATTATATCCAATTTCATTATCTCAACTGAAATTGTTCTCTTCCAATGTTTTATGTTGCCAGCCCATTAGTGCATCCGGGCCAATCCCAGCTTAAATCAGTCCAAAAATAACAGAAAAAATGTTAGGTTGAAATTAAAAATTCTATGACATGAACATCTTATTAGATGCTTTAAATTGACAAAGTTTCATTTGATAATCAATAATTGTGTAGACACATTTTTAAAATGAATGTCGTTAGGTTGGCAATGTTTAAACTTCCCCAACATGACCTTTTTTTAATGATTCAGATCTCATTGAAACAGTTTTTCTGATATGCAATTATTCAATGTTTGTATTCAGAATAAAGTTGTTTGAGATTACATATCAGAAATAAAATCTCATTAGATAATTATTTTTGATCCCTAGCTGAACCCTTTAAAAGTGCATCGGGATGGTAATGTTAAAATTTCCCATAAGAAAAAATGAATTAAAAGAAATTAGCAATATTTCCAAACACTATATTTTTTATGTATTTATAGCCAATAGATAGGAGCATTATTTCAGACACATGTTATAATAATTTGATGTTTTGTACAATGCTGAGTAAACTCTATTTGACAAAATTATTTTTTCCTCTGCATAAAAGTGGGTTATGTGGGTGGATTTCTGCCCATAGGGTGGCCATTTTGTGTTTTAGCTATATAAAAGTATATATTATGTCCCATGAAAGGTCTATCTAAGCTGCATCGATTAGTTTAAAATGTATTCATATATAATAAACTGGTTTCCATGAGGGGTTCAGAACCCTGAGTACATGGTTAATATCAATACTCTGAAGAACCTTCAAAGGTGAGTGACAAAGTCCTTAGATATGTATAAGGAACTTGACTTGCCTACCCTTCACTTTAAAAGATTAAGAGGTGACGTGTACACGCTACTGGACTTGGTTGTAACAGGACATAATGTCAACTGCCTCAAGAACGATCTTGAGGACATGGAAATACCGTCCTTGGCATTGGGACTGGTCGGGCAATGGGTGTGGTACCAGTCATTGTATTGCTACCTCTGTGTAAAGTGCATGGGTCTATATCAGGAAAAAATTGCATGACCTCCAACACCAATGGTGCGTAAAGATGAATGGCTGGAATCCATATTAGCAGACATTTCCTATACCAACAGACATGCTGCTAGAGATTTTGTTATATATTATTTATTTAATAAAGGCAGTGTAAGGCTGCCACTCAAGTTACATGACACCAGTTCCTATTGATTTTTTTTTTTTTTTTTTAATTCAGTTTAAGGCCAATACATTATTTAAATTATTATAGAAAAAACACAATATTCCTCAGGGATGTTTTCACACAGTGCCATTGTTGAAGTTTGATTTGCAAGAAAACTAGAATAATCTGGATATATCTAGATATAGAGGCCAGAGAAGCATGTCCAGTAGCCTGTTATTCAAAGGTGTATTTCAAATGAATTTTAGTTAGAGCACAAGTTTCCCCGTTATGGTAGTCTTTTTATCAAAAATATAAAAACATGATGTCATACATGAGGTGACCCCCCCTCCCCCCACTGTCATACCTTGTCATAAAAACTCAACCCCCCTCCCCCCCCCTAGGGCATGACGTCATATGTGGATGGCCCCACAAGACAGTGTTGTGTCTCCCCTGCTAGCTCTCTCTCAACTGTTAATGACTGTGAAAGGTTCCCCTTCAACTTTTTCTGATGCTACAAACAACATTTTGAAGTGATTTTCTTAATACATTATTCTAAGATAATTAAATATAATTAGGGATATCCCTGGTCGGAAAAAACGAGCAGGCATCATACATACGGTAGGTCAGATACCAACCGAGTTGCATCCTATTTTTATACCATGATCTCATATTTTAAAATAAAATGCATAAACAAACTGTTTATTTACCTCGCTTAAAAATGTATTGCTCCAAGGACCCGCGCCATATTGATCGAGTTGTGTTACAGACGCACTAGACAAGTGAATAACTGATTGGCTAATGAATGATGGCACGGACTGTGTATGATGTCACAAAATAGACGTCAATGTGAATTTTGTAAATTCTATGATTCCCTTACTTTCCTCATATTAAAATTCATCATCGACCCCCCCCCCCCCCCCCACACACACACACGGCCGGCCCCATTTAAAATGTTTGGTATTCATTACTAAAATCTATTCAGCTCTGTCTAATTAGGTCTAAGTCTAATGTACTCCCATGCAGGGGTAGGCTACATTGATGTTTTATGTACCCCAGGGGTACGAACATTGGACCAAAATGTACCCTCAGTACAAATGTATAAAATGTACCCCCGGAGCTACTCCCGGACCCCGGTATACGGTATTATAAAATATACCGTACATTATAAATTACATTACAGTATAAAGTATACTTACATTACAGTATAAAGTATACTTACATTATAATTACAGTGTAAATTACATTATGAATTATATTATAAATTACATTATAAAATGCACCCCCGGTACATCTGGGTTAGAAATAGACCCCAACGTCCGTAGCCCGACCTATGTCACCGATAGCCGAACACGCTTGTTAATGTTATCCCTTTGGCGGGAGGATGTGTCGCGGAAAATGTTTACATCATCCTACGCACGTTACGACCTGGATACATTAAAGTAAGAAGCCAAAGTAATAATTAGTAATTTTCCTCTGGATAATATATGAGAAAATTGAGACATTCCACACAAAACTCTTAGAATGTGGGATATATACATTTCATCATACACAGGTAGCGGAAGTTGTTTACAAAAATGGCGGATGATTCCAAAGACCGCACGCTTTGGTGTGGGAATTTACATGAAGATGTTACCGAAGAAATCCTATATGAGCTATTTGTACAGGTACATTGTCTTTCTTATAATGAATATGTATTCATGTGAGTTCCAATCAAGGTAAAGAAATGACGTATTTAATGAGTAACAGCTATCGGCCGCTTCGCCTCCGCCCTCGCTTTCTCACTTCTGTTCAGCAAGTTCACGTTCTCTCAGCAGCCACGGGCAGTGGTTAGCTGTTGAGTTGGCAAAATTTCCCCGAGCGGCTCTACTCTAGGCTAGGAGAAACAAAGACTCAGGTGTGATTAATTTGGAGAATGAATGGCTCTACTATGTGTGTACTAATAGTATACGCTGAAATTGGATGTGAACTTGTTCGTAAATAATTACCGGTACGGACTACGGTATGCGTACCGTAGGCCTATATTATTATTTTATGATATAAATATTATCGATATATTAGAATCATCCTACAAATACAATAACATCCATCATGTAATGATACTCACTGGTTACATACGGTATAAAAATAATCATAATTATACAGTACCTATAAACTTCTTACATATTATAATAAATATTGACAGTGACTAAGTAACTAAAGATCAAATAGCTTGTTGGACAATGAATAGTTTGTTGACACCAAAGGCAAAGAGTAAATAATTATGGTTCGTAAATATAATCTAAGACTAAGGCTAAGCTCTTTGTAAAATTTGTTGACATTGTCTTCATCAATAATGATAAGTTATTTCTACTTTAGAGTTTTGACCTGAGACGAGGTTGTAGGGTGTTATTAGTTACGGTACTCACTGAAATTCCATCTATTTATGTATATACTTGAGACTAACAAGACCCGATATTAAATCATTTCAGGGCGGTCCGTTAGATCAGGTGAAGATACCAATGGGCGATGGCAGAAAGAAATCATTCGCCTTCATCACATTTCGTCACACGGAATCGGTTCCCTACAGTCTGGAGCTCATGTCAGATGTGCGTCTGTTCGGCCAATCTCTCAGATTACAGTTCAGACCTGGATCAATCCATGAACAACCGCGCGGTTACCGACAACCTCAACAAGTGCAGCCCCAAGGCCCACCTCAGATGACGGCCAATAACATGGGTTTCATGCCTATGCCTCTCATGCCAACCATGGCCATGGGCATGGGGGGCATGGGTGGCATGGTCATGGAACCTTTGATGAACCAAGCTGGCTTTGGAATGAATAACCCCCTCCGTCCTCAAATGGGGGCTGTCCTTCATGGAACTGGGTTCCACAGATCGAACTCAACTCCCGATTTCAGTCAAAGAAATATGATGCCCATGGGACAGCGAGGTGGACAGTCTAGTATGGGCAACCAGGGTGCTGATCGAGGTGGTCACGGTCGTGACTACAATAAACACAATTATCAGCAAGAATCTGGTTCTCGCGGACACCATCAAGACAGACATTTTGGTAGGAAAAGACCTCATGATGACAGATCAAAGGACAGTCCAGGTGAAGATTCCCACTACAGACAGGATCGCAGGTCCGGTGATCAACACTACAGAGATCGGTCACGGGAAGATCGAAGGGGGAGAGACATGGACCGCAGAGAAGAAAGGAGAGACGGTGACAGTGATAAGCCCCGTGATTCTGGGAAAAGTGGATCGTCTGGGAAATCCAGTGGGAGGGATGCACCTGTGGATCCACATACTTTGGCTTCACAAAACTTTCGTAGAACAATGGCCTCTCCACCATGGCAAAGGAGTAAGCCCCCATGGCAGTAGGGGTCTAGTGCTGAATGCCTCTTCGTAGATCGTATCTTACCCGGGAAAGTGTTCAGTGTCTGTGAAATAGATGGACAAAGTGGATATACAGACACATTTATCAAATTATTTTGATTCTTTTACTATTTACAATTGAATTATAGTACGGTATTTCAAGGATTTGTAATAAAAGTTCAATAGTTCTATTTTTTGTCAAATCAATATTATCGGGCATTACGCACTCATATTGGCTCAAAACGTACACGAAATCCATTCCATACATGGGATAAATTTGAATTTGTATGAGACCAAGTCAATATTAAATGGAGCGATTAGGAAGGGTGATCGTCCTTCCAAAACAAACACACCCACACTCATCCATACTAGGCCTGGCCTTCTAGGAACTGAGATACTTTTTTCTCTTAAACCAACGAAAGCCTTGCCAAGTCTGAAGAGGGTCAGCCAATATAAGTTCGTTTCTCTTCCATGAATGGCCCTGCCATATTTAAAAGGCTCTAGGAGATGTATATTTAGTCCTGGATTATATTTTGCTCAGCAATGAGATATAAGTTATAACTGACTTTTCAACTCTTAAGTATTGTTTAACCTCAGATCTCTGATACTGACACCACCATCTACTACACAAGATCGTTTTATGGGTCATAATTTCCAAACAGATTAATATAAATACATTCCCTTCAAGTAACATTCACACCAATATTTTATTCGGGTCTCCACGGGGCCTTGATGAAGGCTGGAATTGGATACATAAATACCACCAGGCCTGGAATAGCCTGGTCAATGGTTAGTTTGATGCTAGAGCCTTGAAACTGATCAAATGGACCTTGAAATCTATTTAAAAAAACATGAACAGAACAAATAATGAGTGCAAAAAATTGATAAATATATCGGTGATAGCAAGAATCTGTTTTGACTTGGGAGATCTGTGGTTCATTCTAACATCGGGTACCAAAGAACTAAAAGTTATTAAGGTGTAGAGACATTAAGATCCAGCAAATATCTCTTAGTACATCTATATAATATGGTCTTGAAAATATGCTGAAATCTGGCTTGAAAAAGCCTCAAATATGTCGTGATCAAACCTGTGGAGAACCTGTTATTCTGATGCGTTCAGTTCACATCCTGGTTAGCGCATAGAAAATATAAGTTTATGCTGAACCACCTCACCACCACCGTGCCTTCTGGCTATAAGCTGGATGCGTGCACTGCTATTGGACCAAGATTTAGTACCCGAATTTCCCTCTTGGAGGTGTGTGTTTCTTATTTTCCTGCCTAGGTCAGCACAAAAGCTGGGTTGGACCCGAGTAAAAGAAACGACGATTATTGGTACTCGTTAGTTTGACAAAGGATAGGGATAGTCACAGTGGTGGGTCTCTGGTTATGGTTTAACCCCAAAGGGTTCATCGTGTGTTCAGATGGAGCTGTCCTTTGAGATGGCCAGAGGAGTGCTGTATGCTTGGGGATTGGGGAGCGTGGTTGCATGGGCAAATATGGATACAATACAGATTGTGACCTGGTTTAGTATTATGTAGGCTACCAGTCAATAAGGGATTTACATACATGTCTATATATTATTCAATTTTTATTGGGATTCCGTACAGAAAGGGACATTTTCCTCTACATAGTAGGTCTTCCGGGTCGATAAGCCCCGAGATTAAGAATAAATAAGATGATAAAATAAATAATGGTACAATATATGGTAAAAGTAGAAAAATAAAGTTTATATGACTGATTTTAACAGTGCATGCTGGGAAGGATTCAGTTCAAATCGAACATACAAATATTTAGCAACACTTTTATCGAAAATTGCCATGATTTGTTCACTTATATCATAGATTGTATAATGATCTATTAAAAAACCAAATACATAATGGGAAAAATGAAGTCTTGTTTTATGAAACGCATGGCTCATGAGATCATTGTTAAGTACTGTAAACGTATTAATGTTCGCGCAGTATTTATTTTCGGGCACCCACCTTAGTGCGCGAAAATAAATCCTGCGCGAAAGGTATAATTATTGCATAAACAAGGTGTGAGACTTCCTTGCTGCGCGAATTTAATTCCGCGCGAAAAGGTGTCAAAGTACTTAGTGCGCGAAAATAAATACATTTACAGTATTCCATGCTGAACATACCATGTTTTCTATAGCTTTTACACTGATATACAACGCCCATAAATCCATGCGAATCAAGAGTCGAAGCTGGTGGACATGCAAATCCCCTATTGCAACCTCGATTCTCGATCCGGCATCCTCCCTAGGCAGGTCCTATATGACCTGCCTAAGGAGGATGACCCCCGTGGGTGTTGGGGTACAGAGACACATTTTTTTAAATATTTTTATTGGCCACAATTTAACAATTAAAATAGAAAAGACGCATAACCATACAATGGTTCTTTTCATGCGTTGCCAAGAAATGTTTTATATTTGAGGGACTGCACTTAGTGCAACCTAGTTTAGACACATACGAAAAAGAAAAAAGTTATTTGTAGCGAGTAAATTATATGAAGGACAATAAAGTTTCACGAAGTTATATATATACAAGAACCACATAGCAGGGAGAACATATAAATCATGCCGCTTAGTCTTTTTCGCGACCCCGCTGATTTTCACCCCTGGGGATTGGGGATGGGGGTTACCTTTAACAGCTACTAGTATATACAGGTTAACCCTTTAAGGGCAGAGGGTCTGATAAGGGAGGTTGTCTTTTAAATTGTCCCTTATTGTGGCCGTACCAAGCATTATAAAAACGAAAAAATCTTTTTAATACTCCAAATATTAGTGAAGTTATAGTCTTTCAAAGTTGCCTGCCTGTTAAATTTTGAGCTAAACTACTTAGCCTAAGTGACTTTTTAAAAGGAGATAGATGATGTAAAAGGCAATGATATCTAGACAGTGAAAATTAATCAGGACAATGCCACATAGTCTTTTTATCACCATTTTGCTGTAAGAAATGCGATTTGTACTGAGTAAATTGCACATGAACCTAAATTTTCTGCTCTACTTGTTATGAGTTGTAATTTAGAAATTTCATGTTTTATGTCACCATAGCAACCATTTACCAGATATACACCTTTTCAATTGAAAAAAACGGGCTGTTTGGTTGCCATGGAAACCATTCTAAAGGAACCATTTTCAAAATCCATCAACTTTTACGACCATTCATTTTATTCAGCATGAAAAACTGAATGAATGGCATTTTTTCAAAAAAATAAATTTAGATTTAGTTTTTTTCCAATTTAAGAATGAATATTGCATAAATAGAGTTATAATTCTTCCAATTTAGCCACAATCTATTATGGACACCAAATTTTCTGCATCTACCAGACACAAGAACATTTTTTTGATTATTGGTCCTTACAACATTTGGAACACATTGACATAGGAGGAAGAGGGTAAAATAGCAGGTTTTATTAAATGAATAGCATGTCTTATAGGCAATATTATGGGGAAAATGACCCAAATAATAGTGCATAAATGCACTACTCGCCCTGATAGGGTTAACCAACGTGGATATCGCACGAGTTGCGCAACGATATATTAAGCGACTGATTATACATATGCCTTTACTAATCTAAAATGAAATAGTTTAGTCATATAGTTAAATCCTGGCGGTAAACCCAGTAAATAGCGCCATGGCCATTCCCACTCGCGGATATATAGTTATTTATTATATAAAATAACTATATCTCCGCGAGTATGCATTATTTTCATTGTATGTACCGTAACCACCTATATCACCACCCCTAGGCATTGATAACGGTTTATTTTGCCAAACCCTTAGATAGTATGATAGAGTTTCACTCTAGCCTCAAAGTTTTTGCCTCGCGTCTCGCCATTTGGTGTTCAAGGAACAGATTGTGTTTCTTCATATCCGAAGTTATAGGTAAATGATTTGCCTTTAGCCACAGTTACGAGGAAACAACATCACCAGTGTTTTTTATACACGTTCGTCGTTTTTGACAGGCTTATTTCTTGGATCTATTCGGCTGCTGACGGAATCGCTTCGTCCCACCATAGCATAGACTTGCTATCATCTCCTGAAGAGTAAATTTTACTCTGAACTATCATCAAAATTAATGGGTGCCAACCTAGTAATATGGTTTGGTTCATATCAGGATAACGGAGTAAAAGAAAAATAGTGCTGACTCCTTATTTAAGTTATTACTCTTGTCAGCCCATACTTGGAACCATTTTTCCGATAACCACTAACCACATACCGGCTTCACCTGAGCCGGAATTAACACGATACATTTTATCATAGATTGCCAAAACAAATTGCTTCGTTTCATGGGCAAATTTGAACATTCTATACATTCAAAAGATGTTTCAGTGATGATTATTAGCTGAATTGTACATGGCAAAATAAAGCATAAACTTAAAATCCTGTAACTTTTTTCCACACATTCCCATATGATGAACTTTCTAAATCTCTGTTTCTTTGTATAATGGCAACAAATCCCGTTAATGTATAGAGATTTTTTTTTGTTTTTACAAAAGACTTTATTTACTGTAACCTGCCGTCTGGGCTTCTACAATTCTAAAGACATGTGTGCATAATATGGTAGTTAGGAAGAATAAAATTTCAGCCTTTCAGCACCTCAATGTATTCTGTGATACCTTCGGCTACACGCCGCCATATTTTTTTTTCCTCACCACTACTTTTCTTAAAATCGAGGGCATATATAACAACATTACATCTCATACGAAGTTCATACATTGTGGCCAAGATGTCAATGTTACCTTTGGCAAACAACTTCTGTCTATATATAAATGATTTTACCTGGAGAATAATCCAGTTTATTATTTTGGAATTTAAATTCGTGACGTCGACTCCAAAAATAATCTCAATGGGTCTTATAACTATATATCTTCCTTTTCGATTAAATATCATTTTTCCACTGTTATCTGTATTTAAATAGCCACACTCATAGATCCACTTAAGGATGTTTTGCCATAGCTCTTTTGTTCTCTTGCATGTTACTAAAAAGTGGATTAAATCATCTTTTTTATTACAGTAGGAGCATGTGTCAGTTTTTATCACATCAATTTGTTTCAAATATACATTGCAAGTTAGCACGCCATGCAAGATTTTGTACTGAAATACATGAATTCTTGCCTCCGTAGAGACCTTATAAGGCATGGAGAAAATATCATTCCACTGGATCTTATCATATTCTTCTTTAGACAATTCTAGCCTTTGTTGCCATTTCTGTAATTTCTGCCATTTTGGTTTCAATTTTGTTAGCAACTGATCATAATTACTCTTTGCTGTACATTCGACAATGTTTAACTCCTTTCCTGCGATTACAAAGATCACAGAGTTTTTTAGGGTATAATTTCTTTCCCTTTTTATACAGTTAATCCATTCTTTCGGAATTGCTTTCTTTAGCATTTGTCTCGAAAAACATGAGGGTCTAAAATCGAAATTTGATGCTAATTCATTTGTTGACATCATACTACCATTTTCATTGAAAATATCTCCAATGACTGTAATTCCCTTCTGCTTCCACTCTGACCAATACAACATCTGGCCTTTATCTTTTATATATCTATTAGCCCAGATTCTTTCTCCAAGAATTTGTTCAATACTCTCTGGCTTTAGTTTAAAATAATATTTATTCCATATTTCGAATAGTTCTTTGTAGAATTTATTAATCGCGATTGTAGGTTTGAATCTACACAGGAATATCTCGTCTATATCTCTTTGATGAAAAGCTTCTAAGACTTTAAACCACGATCTGTTTCTATTCAAAAGAATTCTTCTAACCCACATTATTCTGTTTGTTTGATATATTTCTCTGATTAGTCTGAGATTTAAGCCTCCTTTCCCTGCTTTTTGAGCTAGGAAGTTTACACCTATGCTGTGATGGTCACTGTTGTATACAAATTTAAGTACAACTTTCTCTATCTCCTTTAACAATGTTTCATTAAAGTGGATACACGATAAAGCATGTTGAAACACCGGCAACAAAAAGACATTACAAATTAGTATTCTGCCCTTTATAGTTAAGAAGCGATTTTTCCATGCATTGATGGTTTCTTTTATCTTGTTCAATAGCTCCGAGCTATTGATTTTGAACATTTCATCTTCATTTCTTGGATTTAGAAGATTAATTCCAAGTATTTTCATTTGGTTAGTCCAGTCGACACTGAGAAGAGTACGATTTGTTATTGTGATATTTCCAATTATGAATCCTTTTGATTTACTCGGATTTAGCGACAGACCAGATGCTAATGAGAATTTTTCAATAACTCTTACCGCCTGTACTAGAGAAAATTCATCTTTGACCAATAAAGTCAGATCGTCAGCAAATTGCACCAGTTTTGTTTCAATATTAGCATATTTTATACCTATTATATTCTCATTTCTTCTAATTTGTTCTGATAATTTTTCAGCAACAACTATAAAGAGGATAGAAGATATGGGATCTCCTTGTTTTACACCTTTCTCTACATTAAACCATCTCGACGAAAAGCCATTATTCATAAAAGTTGCTTTTGAGCCTTTTAACAAAGTTTTAACCCAAGAAATAAACATAGAATCGATACAATGAGCTTTTAAAGCTTTTTCTATGAATGTCCAATCAATGGAGTCATAAGCTTTGGAGAAATCAACAGAGGTAATTAGTCCCGATTCATCGCCATTTTCTAGCCAAGAATGAATATCGTCTATTTTTCGTATAGCAGACCCGATGAAACGACCCTTAATAAAACCAAATTGATCGTCGTCAATAATATTCGGAATAAAAAAGGCTAATCTGTTAGCTATTACTTTAGAAATAATTTTATAATCGACATTCAAGAGAGTGATTGGCCTCCAATTTTTTAAATAAGATAAATCATTGTCTTTTTTAGGAATAACACTAATTAGACCTCGTTTCTGATTTTCTGTCATTTCTTCTTCAACTAGACATGTTTCAAGCATAGACATAAAGAGATCTTTAATACAATACCAGAAAAATTGATAGAATTCTGCTCCAAATCCGTCACAACCCGGAGATTTGTGCTTTTTGAAGCTTTTTACCACTGTATAGAGATTTATTTCCAAGCAAAAAGGTGACTAAATTATTCAATAATTGCCTAGTTGTGTTGCTAGTATTGAGATAAGTTAATAAAGTTTATATCAGTAACATTTTACACGACACAATTCAACGATTTATTTGATAATAAGCATATGAAAATACCTCGCTATAGTAATGCAACAATGGTCCGCGTTGCGTTGGTCGTTACCGCCCATTGCCTAAAACTATTGTGGATGCGTTAAAAGGGGAGTTACATGTGCACTGCGCATGTCGGTTACAGTGCATCCTGGGATGGATTTTGTTGAAATCTGACATACCAATATTTTGCAGCGTTTTTATCAAAAATTGCAAGAATATTGCAGCTTGTATAAATGATCTATGTTATTAACCAAATGCAAGATGGGAAAGATGGGGACTATAGCGTTATGGAAGCATGTATAACATGGATATTGACATTAGAGCATTGATAAATATTCCATGCTGAACATGACATGTTTTCTTTAGATTTTATACTGTACCATTTGTCCCATGATTCCATGCGAATCAAGATTCAAAATGGCTACGATGCAAACCCCCTATTGATTATGAAACAAATCTGTTGTAAGAAGCAATTTGAAAAAATTAAGAATTTTCAATCCTGATGGCCAAATGACGATCAATAGGTGGAATTGCTCTATAGCCTATGCGATTCTACATAATAGTGTACACCCCCCCCCCCCCCGATTTAATGACTAAAAATGATAAAATACCAATAAGAAGTATTATCCATCATATTAAACCATTTAAAAACCATCTAGCGGATGATGAAAAATTTAGCGGAGCCCAAAATAATCTCCGCTATTTCTAGCGGATCCTTAGCGATCTATAGCGATATATATATCGTTATTATCGTTAATTATAAAACGGCATAGCGATATATCACTAAAATCGCTAATCGTTACGGATCGCTACCAATCGCTACTACCTATGAAACGACCCCCTGCAGTTTCAGCATTATATTAGGTGGGCCTTTCTGGTTAAAGCATCCAAAATAGTCACGATATTCTTCTTTTAGCATGACAATAGGAGAAAACTAGTGGAGATGCCTCCGGTCGTCCAACACCTCATCGGGGTGATTAGTGGTTAGTGGTTACCACAGAGTGATTAATGCTGTTATCACAACACATGGTAGATCTGGAGGAGTGACCACTCTGTTTCTTTTATCTTACTCTGAGGTTTTATAGGCATGCCATTAGGAATTTGTAAACATAATTAATAGGATGATGATAGTAAACGTGTCAAATTTCCTCTATGAAGTGGTGAGTTCATTACCTGTTCTTGGTCATTTTTGTTTCCGTTTCACTCATCGTTACGCGTTTTGGGAGTTCCGCTATATATATATGTATTATATATATAATATATCTTGTTTTCAATCTATTATGTTTTCCTTTCTTGTCATTGATAACTTCATCTTCCTGTATTCACTGGAATACATACCGACATTATTTACTACCGTTTCGCCCACAATTACAAACTTTGATACAATAACAAGTAAAGGGATATTGACTATGAAAACAATATTATTAACACGATTCCCTAGCTTTCCTTGCAAAAGAGGGCGCTCCCAATGAAAAAGAAAAACACTTCCGCGCTACGTACTCCCTTGTCTGTCACTGCACCTTCCTCCTGTCCGGGCCTCCTGTATAGTGGGGAGGCTGGAGGATCATCCTCCAAAATACTCTCTGCTCTGTCCACATGCACTATATTACATATACAACGCAATTATTCACAGTTTAGCTATCCTTTAAACTACTCCTATTTGAAAGAACTTCTAATTCCCTGACCTCACGGACTTGTAATGGGAATTACAAGTCCGTGCTGAGCCCAAACCCTAGATTTGAATCTTCGATTATCCGCTTTTGGTATGCTTCCCGCTTCCCTCTTCGATCTCATGACAGTATGTACAGAGTTTACAATGTCCCAATAACCTCATTTAAGGATTCAAACCGGTATCTGTGATTTAAAAAAGAGTTAATAAACAATAGGTACTGGCGTGCAGGCGAATGAGAAAATGATGATTATTCCGAGGAGGTGGGATCGATAGAGATGGATTTTAAAATTAATGTCGCATATATAGAGGTGCACGGGGAGAAGCCCTATAAAACTTCGCTGCTTTAAAGGAGCCAGGTTTAGATGTTATTGGACGAATTGTAGATGTTAGGTATCTAGTTTACCTGGCAATGCAAATTTACTCAAGAGAGCCAAATCTTTCGGTGGCAGTTTCACCAACGCTTTCTCGGGGAATCTACCAGGAACATACTTTGAGTATATATATTATTTGTTTTTAATAGTTGTGGCGATGAGACGGAAAGAAAAACGGACGCGTGATAAATGCAACCTTGATGATGTGTTTCTTTTATCACAATTCTTCCTAATCTTATTCAACTGAAATGTCATTCCCTCGGAGGCATCGTGTGCTTGGTAGTCCGCACATATTCAGTAGAGGAGGAGGAGTACGAGGAGGAGGCTTAGTTAAACAGATCATGACACTCGAGGCCCTATATCCGATTGCCTGAGTCTAAAAGGACCAAGTACCAAATCCAATGCTCACCTGAACTTATACTCTTCTACACAGCGGCAGCGAGGTGCCGAGGTGCCGCACTTTAATAAGGGGTGGGGACTAGAAGCGAACGCTTTTATAATAGAGCTATAGAAAAGTATTGGTTGGTCTACCTTCATTCACCCTCAGGATGGGAACCGAATCAACAAGCCGCCAGAATCTCACCCTCGAAGAGGGAAAAGTGAAAAAGACCAAGGGTTGGTTTGTCAAACCCGCCACTGCCGTTTTTCTGCTGGCACTGGCCGTTGCGGCGGTGGTAGCTGTTGGACTAATTGTTTGGTTTGCGGCTCCCCGAGAAAAGTGCACCAGAAATGATACAACAAGAAAGGACGCATGTAAACGTTACATGGATGACCATGGACCTGGTAAGTTACGTTCGTTTTGATTACTTCAGACATATGCGATCTATAGATGTCAAAACAGATTATCGAATTGGTAAAAACAAAAATAAAACAAAAAGAATTAGGCCTAAAGTTTTAAACTCGTTCAAACTCGATCTATTCTGTGACGTCCCAGTCTAGAGTATATATAGCTAGTGGGCGCTATCTAATAATAATGCAACTGATGGATTTATAATATTCCCCCCTTTGCTATTGAAGTCATAGTTATATAAATTGATAAAATCAGGAATCCCTTTCACGTGAATATTTTTTTTCCAATGGGGAAACATAGTATATGTGTGAGAATGATGCCAACAGGAAGGCGGATTTCCTATCCTTAAAAAACTTCAGCTTTCCTGCGCCTCGAATACGGCCTCTATCTATGTATGCTACATCATACCTGTTTATACATTATAATTAACAGATTTTAAATTTGAGTCTCAATTCAATATTAAGATTACAATACGATCATCAATGCCTCAGGAACTACTAATTTGTGAGTCCACCAAATATGAGTTCAGCAGCTGTGATCGAGGGCGCAGTTACTCAAGTTGGTTCTCACGACTCGGGATTATAAAAAAAAATTGCGTACTACTGACCCCCGTAATGATACACATCATACATTAAACTGTTAAATTTACTGACAAGTCTCTACATATTATCAGCAGTTGTTGTGCGGTGGATAGTATACCCATGCAGTTATATTTAGACAAATATCACCGTATATAAATGATTAAAATAATTGGTGTAGAATAATTAAACTAATCATGACATACTAAAGCAGTCTAATCTGCTTTTGGATTCTACGTAACACCACCGCAACAAAGGTTCCCGATTTTTCCCCAAGGCTAATTTATACGGCATTCACAAAATCAGCCTTCTTTACAAAGGCCATTCTCATGCTTTAGATAAAAAAAACGATGCCATTAGAAATTGAAGTCTTCCAACGATATATTATCAATTGTGATATTTATTCAATAAGTGTCCATCTAAATTAATGGCAAAGTATAAATGATTCCGCGTTCAAAATGATACATCTTGCAGAATATCCGCATTAATTGAATGCTATACGCACTACAATACTGTACCCTTGTACCGGGTAAAAGCGAATAAATGAGGGTTGTCATGTTTCCAAAGATAACAATAGTGGTAAAAGTCCGATAACCTCCCCTATCCGCACTCGATCCCAACCATTCAAGCTCAGGAACACATGGGACAATCGGCCCACTATAGAATTTCACTACGTTGTCCAACTCATATTACGATGCCTCACTCCAATCAGCGTGTGAGCGCATCTTAAATGACTATCACGTCCAACATTAAATCAGACTGGAACTGTTAAGTAACCAATTTATGTGTCATTGCATATCAGAAACTGACTTTTATCCAAGAATTCTTTTGTCAAAACTCAATGTCCATCCAGAAAGAGAATAGAATTACTGGTATACTTAATATTAAAATTTGCGTTATAATCAAAGTGCCAAAAATGATAGAAAACATACTGTAGTATGAACATGACAGATATAAAGTGGGTCTGGACTATGTAATTGACTTGACACTTGATTAATTTTTGTCCCACATCTATATCAAACTATCGATGTAAAATTGGTCACAGAGCTAAATATGTTTAACCTGAAAGGATTTGTGTTCCATATATGGACATGTAGATCCTTTGCTGATGCGGGCCGTCATAGCCCGAAGCCGCTAATGTCCTTAGGTCTAAAGAGTTTGGTATGTCGGCCTGATTTGTTGGAATGAAATCAGTGTTCCGGGATGACAAGCTTAGGCAAGCAATGTAATGCATTATGACTGGTAATAAAATCATATCGAGTATCACATGTTAGTTCATCCTTGTACCAAGCACATTTACCCTTCTTCCTTACCTTGAAGTACGTAGTTACCGTAACAGTGTACGAGTGCCGTTTAAATACGGTAATATGAGTTGGTTTTGCAGTATCATTTCACAAATGATGCAAATCATGGATTTATAAAGACAGACATCTTGGTATTAATTCGTATGCTATAATACCTAGAGGTTTCTATAGCATGTGTATCAGACAAGACCAGGAGTAGAAAGTTTTCGCGGAAAAAATAGTTCTCCTCGGTAAAATGACCATAGGACATACGGTTTGCATGAATTGATAGCACTTCGTGCTTCTGCATTGTGATTAAATAACTATCTGTTGCTCAGCAGGTCATAGTAGAGCTGGAGACATCTACAAACGCTGGTATATTTCACACTTGATCTACACACATATATAGCGCTCCCCATCTTACATATACTATATCATGAAATGGAGGCAAACCTCCTGATACGTACATGGCGTCAATATTTCCTCGGTATATTAATTTGACATGGCGAGTGCATTGACATCAATTATTCTTATTTTATTTTTGTATGATAACCAATAAAGAAGTCGGCATCATAATATAAGTAAACGCATCCGACAAAAGATTTATCTGTTCTATCCTTCCCGCGTCATCCAAAAAACAATCGAACAAACACCACACGGATTTAAACTGAGACATTTCGAGACGATATAACACATTTTGTGACTTCTTTGCATTCGGGGTAGAGTAAAAAGAATCAATGTAAATTTACTCATGTATCGCAGCTCAAAATACATAAGAAAAAATGTAACTAATGCGCATAATTATAAGCGGGGGAATTAAGGGGAAACGCCATAAAAGAGTTATCTGGCTATTTGTCTAGCTTTTTACATTTTGTGTACAGGTCGATCTAACTTGGAAGTTGCCAGTAGATCTATGGTTGGATGCACATCTGTGTATCGGGCGTATTACTTAACGTAATTGTTTTTATGTATTGTATTCTGAAATGGGAGTATACCTCTGTACAAAACAATTATTGAAGAATATTTTCTAAAACATCTTCAATAAGTGAGATATTTATAAAGATATTTATAGATTTTAAATTAACTCTGAAGTACTGTATGACTCTTTTTTTTTTTACCTTCTTTCACCTTATTTGGCATACGGTACACATCTCTAAATGCAATTTTGCTTTCGGAAAATCTGTGATCGCTGACATAGATATATAGGACTGGGATATACCTGCAAACACACATGTGAGTGTTGATTGATATGCTTTATCCAAATGTTTATAGGATTCGTCTGTGAACAAGATTCAGTACATTTTTGCTCTCCGAATAATATTTTTTAAAACGTATCTTTATTCAGGATACACATTACAGTTACAATCTCACTACAAGAATGTTTTTTCATCATGCCCTGTGTTCATTTGTATTAATCTCATAAAACGTGGGTCGATTGCGAAAAAAAAACTTTCTTTGATGGGTTTTTTTGTGGTCATAATCAAAAAGTGGACATTCAAAATATCCAGAGGAAAAAATGTTGTTCCTTAATTCCTGCTGGTGTTTCCATGGCAACACCTTGACTGAATTATTGCTAAACCTGAGTGATCATACGAAATGCATATCTAACACATTAAATAGGGTTGTGGTATGTCTCTAATTAAAGTTATGTCATTTTTTAACACTTTATGTCATAGACGGAATATTGAGGGACCCTTATCAATACCAGTGTATGTGATTATTAAGAAATCCAAGGGGAATATGGATGGGCCGGGTCTCACCTATTTTGCAAGAAACTATATCTCATTGAATGGTTAAAAAATGGATCGTTTTATTAGTAACATATGATGAGCATTGCAGCATTACAAATGAACAGCTTTCAACATTCATATCTGCAACAGAGGCCTTGGAAATACAAAAAATGCGTATGATCCTGGTGTTTTGTATGATCCTGCTCAGTAGTATTACGATTTCAAGTAAGCTCCATTTGGAAGAATTTAGCAATTTAATTGCAATTATGCCTTCATGAATTCAACATCATTTGCAAACATCTAGTCAACAACTCAACAATTTTTAAAACAGGGGTAATAATCACTTTTGAGATCATAATAACATTAACAAGCCTAGTCTAGAACTAACGTCTGACCCTAAGTTATTTTTTCATCAAAGTTAGAACCCATATTCTACTTGACTAATGAAATTCAGTCTTAAAAATGAGAGAAAAATACATTTTTGCCTGAAAAAAATATCTGAAGTAGAACAAAATACTGAATTTTAAAGAGGGCGTTTCATACTGTTCTGCCATTTGTATGTCCCTTATTGACAGTTTTGTCGTCCATTCGTGTATTTCGTATGAAAACGTTTTTTTTTTCACGCCATCTTTTATTACAATGAAATCACTTTCAGTGCCCCACATGCCACAATTTTCACATCATTTTCAGCTACAGTTTGGAATGAAGGCACCTAAAAGCCTGTGGACTCCATATCAAATTAGCTATGTTCTGGTTATTGAATTTAATTAAATTGGTCTACATTTCGTGAGAATCAACCAGGTACACATTTAAATGTGATGGTCCAGACTGTAAGAAAAACAGTACCTTCGATAGATAATAACATGATCAGGTCACATGGGGAATGATAACTGAAATGAGATGTGATTGTTTGAGAGGATGGCTACGTTCTTAAACTTTATCAGTTACTCGATGTAACAGGGAGAATTTGGAACAAAGCAACCAATAATACATGCAATGAACCTTGCAGTACAGCTAATTTTAGGACAGTGCATATGTAGTGGGCCATTGATAATATTATAATAGCGTATAACCCTTATTGGGTCGGGCATTAAAACGCGCGCGCGGATCAGCAGGAGAATTATTCCCTCATAATGATAATGAAACTGAGGTGTACAGATCTACCAGTGTCATCAAAATAGTGTGCTGTCATTTGACCTAGTATTTATTTGCTGGTACATGGCAACTATAAAATTATGAGGTTATAGAACAACCAGTCATGCGATATTATTTGGAAGTCCTTCGATCATTAATACCTCGATGTAGAGGGCGTACCTTAGGAACGTGTGGATACACCTGACCCTGATTTAATAGTCAAAGGGGCAGAACATGAAGTTATATAATACTTATATATGATAAATTCATATCTATAATATACATGTTTTTAAGTGCACCGCATTTATTATCCATTTATCAGGTTGACACTGGGGGAACTGGCTACATATTTCCAGAATCCCATTGCCTCTTTTGTAATGTTTTGGGAAAATATAAGATACCATAATAAATAATAATAATATGCATGATTAAAGTTAAGCATTGCAATGTTTCCAAAGGGGGATTCAGTATGCATGTTTCTTTCCCGAAGCAGTTGTTTGCTAATTACCCCACATATTTACACAACCCATATCATACATGTATGGAATCGTATGAAGTCAATTCTTGAAGGTATTAACATAGTGGGGTCTTGGAAAGATATTGGAAATGTTTTCCCGGCTTGAATACGAGACGCAGGTGAGAATTGATGTCAGATTTCTTGTGTCTGTGTGTACGTGAAGAGACTATTCATCCTGGCCACAGGCTGAGTTGTGTCAACATTAAGATGGCATCGAAACTTGCAATAGAAGAATAACCCCCCAGAGCTTGTCCTATATCGCATACATCCGTACACAATTGACGACGAACCATTGAAAACATACTAACACACTCCCACTATCAAACACATGCACATGTACATAAGTACCAGGACAGTGCTCTTGAAACAAGACATCACATAGTTTATTTTGTTTAAATCCAGTGCGGTTGTACTTCAAAAGAATATGTAGAATAAACGCAAAGATGTCGATTTTACCTAAGTCACTACAACATATCTGTTCTAATCAGATGTATAAAGTTTAGATAATGAGGCAAATACGTGGTACACATTTAACTAATTTAGCATAGGATCTTCTTTCATATTGATTCTACCTATTTCCTTGATACTCATACACTATCAATCGATTTAAATAAAGGCTGGATTCGCGAGACAGTGATTACGCATCTCAGGCTACATGTAATCGTGATACGTAGAACGACTACAGGCAAGAACCATTTTTTAATCCAGGTGTGCATCTATCTACATGTTTTTGCAAGTCTAGATAGAATCCAATAAGAAAATAGAAAGGCAGCTTCTATTAAAATGTACATAAGCTCAGGTTTCCTTAAATAGGGAATGGTTAGCTATTTCCCCGTACTTCATAATCCGAACACTGAAAATACTTGTTTTTTAAATTGAAGGCATTAAAGAGTCTGTCGCGGGCGATGGACTAACAACCGATTCCCTCGTCCTTTAAATTATATTTTTATACTGATATTGTAGTATGTGTCCTAAGTTGATAAGTTCTACTAAAAATAGCTTGTATCGGAAGTTGGGTCATCCATGCGTAAAATAAGCTACCATCGCCAAAAAAATATGCACTTTTGCCTAGTAATATTCTTGATAATGGGCCGTTCTAGCTTAAGCATCAGCTGATAACACAGATGCGATAAATTGTTTATTTTTTATCCAAACGACGCCTGAACTTAGTCATTGATATATGATATTTAAGAACTGCTGGGGGAGAGATGCCAATCCTAGATCTATCTGTCAGTGACTTTATATTCCATTGCGTGGGTCCTGTTTAGATATATTTTGTAAAGCTCTAGCCTATTACAAAAATGGTGTCCCCTCCCTATGCTTTAGGCGACAACAAACCCATTTGCAATTTCCTTGTCATTTTAAATTCATTTTATCTTGGACCCACACCAGTATCGTCTTTGGTTTCTGGGCAAAGCGCCTGGCATATTACTTGATTATTTTCGGGAATGGCTTATTTTCCTTGCATAAAGAAGATTGCGTTATTCCTCCCTCTACTGGTATCTACTGATTCCGATATACCAGTACATTGTAAATCTCATTTCTTTTTCCTGGCTTCCTTGAAGAATTGTATTCCTATATGTTAAAATAATATTGGATTCCTCTCGAATTAATGTTCATGGGAGAGGTATATTAGCTCGGGCATCTTCCTAGCTCCAAGACATATATTAATTTATCATATGTGAACGCATGCGATTTTCTAAACTGTAGAATGAGAATAAATTCATAGGGAATGCCATGGTGTTATTGAAGATTACAACTTCATCATAACTAAACAAACCCAGTGTAACATTCCCCTACATTTAAAGCTTTACATGAGTTACGTAATAGTGTGTCATCAGTGCGTCACTACCACCCAGTTGGAGATCTGACTATCGATTAAACTATAGGTTATGAATTCATGTACCATCCATGCTTCCGAATATTAGATACTCTATAATAGCTCATCAGCCCCTACACAAGTTATTCTTTCTAGCTCCAACCTTCACTATTCTTCATTATATTGCCATAATTTAGATAGTCAAGACTTATAGCTGGTGGTTAACTACCGGTCCATCCTTGGTACCTCGGTGATATGTTCAAGCTGAAGTTTGATTTTTTTGCTGAGGACGTGAATAGGCTTGCTAATTTAAGAGCTTCAATATTTTTAATGAAATGAATTTACATAACTATGTAAAGTAATTTCAGAATAAATATATATATATAATACAGATAGTCAAGACGTATCACAAGCCTTAATTTACTCTGCATGGTATCTTTCTTCCAGAAGCGATATGCCAAGGATATACCGGCGGAAAATCCAGCGAAGGGGGTGACGCAGACAATAAGAAGAAAGATGACAAGACCGCGCCAGTTACCGGCCTTACACTCAATGGAACTTATATTCCTTCCCATTATGTGCTTGGTAAAAGCTTTTATACATTTTTATTCTTAATTCAAACTTTTTGTTACTTCTATAAAATACATTTCATGTACCAAGCACCTCTTGCGACCATTGCATTTACAGAATTCTGATGAAATCCGTTTTATTTTGATTTTTAAACTGTATCTTTTCACGAAACAACTTTCAGAATTGTGGCCCAGGTTTTATGAAGGAGATGATTTTGGATTTAATGGCAGTGTCTTAATAAATGTGAAAGTCATGAAAAACACAGACGTTATTATCCTACATCTTTACGACATCACAGTACATAACTCGTCCATCAAGATAAGGTAAAAGCTATTGTGTCCATTTCGTATCAAACTGGTTAATTAATTAGTAGCAGTAGCATTAATTAAAACTTTTCCAATGATATATTTTTTAATTCCTGTATTTATCCTGACGAGCTTACTATGTAGTATCCTGCTTGTTTTTTCCGGGAATGGGAATTCTTTCCCCTTTTCATTACCCTTTGGATTAGGAACAACTTCCACTTCTTGATAATAGTTTTTTTTTATTTCTTTGATGTAATAGAAACACCCAGGATGAGATATGATATGTTCCTGTAAATCGAAGGTTTCTTACTAGATTTATTATATACCTCATACTGCTCTGAGAACAGCGTATCTAAAGTGAGTTATGTAGTGCGTATGTCACCAGTGAGTGGAAATCATGGCAACCAATGTGGTTTTTTCAAGTTTATACCGCCAAACTCAACTTTATGACATGTTTCTATTAGTTATCAACTAACGGGTTGGTTTCAGTCTTTCTTCCGTGATTTTCTATTGTAACAAGAATTATCTCAAATGTTAGATACAAGTGTATTTCCCAAGGGAAGGAAATGTGGGGAGTCTTCTTGAAACTCACCCTGGATTGGTCACAATTGGAGCTACAGATTTTTTGTGTGGAGCTCCTTGATGTCAGAGAACCCTTTTGTCGTTCTACTTACGTCAGACAGAGCTAGGAATACCAAGTATTTTCTAGAATTGGATTGTACTCATGCGTATTAGCAGGTTCACTTCCTACCGAACTTACGTTCCACCAGACACACACATATATATACCTCTTCAAGTGACAGCATCAGATAGAACTAACTCTTATCCGTATTTAGTGTCTCAGTGGTTAATCTATCCTGAGATTGCATTCTGACTATACAATATATCTATGGATGCCCCAAGGGTAAACCTTCTATCCAATCCTGCTCTTTGCACTTGCTTATGCATAAGAAAATTGCTATTTTGAGTATATATACTACAGGCAATTCGTTACTGTCGGTTTCTCTCTTTCTCTGCAATGACAAAAATACTATTTTGAATGAAAAAGACTAGACTATTTTGACTGTTTAGGAAGGAGAGACTTGAGAAGCTTAAATGTTATAGAAACTTTAAAAAACTATATGTACTTTGCTAAAGGAATGAACGTAGGCTATTTGTATCGCTACAAAAAGTATATATACTGATGGATGGTCTCCCACGCATTTATCTTATATGTATTTTTTAATTGATATAATAATTATATTTCCTGATGTTAAGGGGTAACTGTTCAGTGAGTTATTGCCTGGGGTGGAACAACGTCCCCTTTACTCAGATTTCGATGTTGTATCAGTAATATACCAGTATAATTATGACCCTTGGTTTGTTACTGTTTTTGTGGAGCCTTCAGGCTTTCGTTTACTAACCGAATTATGATCATTGGTCGATCATTTGCTGGAAATTCACGAAATTTGTCAGTTGGTCGACGATCAATTCCCATAATATAATATACTTCCAATAATATCACATCAGTTGGACGGTGTTTATTTCATAACATTATTATTGTACCTAGACTAAGTCAGTTGTTACAGCCTCCCTTTAGTCCTGCATGGGGAGGAGATGAAATTCCAGTCACACTATATAGGGAACCATTGCATAAGAAGTCCTTTCTTAAGATTGGCCTATACCCCGGCCTACCTCATCGGTAGCTACTTTTCCTTGCCAAGCAACTGGTAATGAAGGAATTTGCTATTCTGACAATGCTAATTTGTATTCCTACGGTCGGGTTGTCTTGCCCAAGCAAGGGAAAATAGCTTATAGTAAGGAATATTTTAATAAAGGCCCCAGGTTTCGAACCCACATTCTCATGCCTCTGGGACCAAAGTGCAGGCTACAGGCTGGGGCCCCGGCTGGGACCCCGGCATTGAATCCCATTTTCATGTTGTTGTTTTTTTTTATTCTTTAATATTTTTATTCATTTTTGTGTCATTTTAAAAGAGTCAATACCTTTTTTTGTTCGGATAGGATATATGAGTAGATACCGATAATTTGAATAATTAAGTCCCAGTTGAATTCACCAGAACAATCTAGTGACATTTGACAATTACTGTTATATAAAAGTTCGTATTTCTGTTTTACAGTCTCATGAGTGGTAATTTGGAAACTCCTCTAACAGTAAACAGAACGGAGGAGGACACAGATAGGCAGTTCTATAAAATATACGCCTCTACATCTTTCCTCGAGAATGCAACTTACATCATTAGCATGACCTTTAATGGAACCCTGATCCACCCGGATTGGCATGGAATGTACAGGAGCTCATTTATGGAAAATAATACTAAATTGTAAGCTTTTGCTCCGTATCAATTTACAATGATTTACCATGTCCATCAGCTGAATATTCATTAAGGGTGTTGGAACTTTTTCCAAGTAGGCAAGTTCAAGGGTAACTTATGCAAAGTAATTCTCACACCTTAAGTAGTTGACTATGCACACAATAGTCTATCGTGGTTGAGCATCTATAATTGATGTACTAAACAGTACTCTTGTCCGGAACATCAGTATATATATGTATTAAAACTCCCTCTAGATGAATACACTCCCTTTTAAAACTGTCACTAAAAATGCAAATGACCCCAGAAACATATTTATATTAAAAGATGGATTTCTTTGGCAGCTGGCTTGTCTCAACTCAATTTGAAACTACGCATGCTCGTCGTGCATTCCCTTGTTTCGATGAGCCCTCACTGAAAGCCACATTCGATGTCACTCTTGTCCGGCTTTCTAACTACTCCTCCATTTCTAATATGCCCATCAACAAGACGATTGACAGGTATGTACACACAGATAATAGATAAGATTTAGGATAATGAAAATCACACTCATTTCGTCCTTGAAGAAACCAGAGAGTTATAAATCTAGTCTCTATTGTGGTAGATTTCTTCTTTCACGTTCCCATTCACGAATTTTCTCATTTTTGCAATATTACAGAGGAGAAGGTTGGATGGCAGACGTATATGATACGACGGTTGTCATGCCGACTTATCTTCTTGCCTTTGTGGTATCAAACTTTGTGTATGTCGAAGACCCATCTCCAGAACTTCCTAAAGTGAGTAGTATTTTGATTTAATGCATAATAATTTCAGTACTGTACACCTAATTTGGAGGCATTAATATTTAATGTATCATAGGTGGATTGGATGAAGAGAAATGGGGACATTCTAGACAGAGTCGAGAAAAGATGGATTACATCCAAAACTGAAGACTTGCCTTTATTTTAAATGTTGTATGGGATATCGGCTAAATTGATATCACCTGTATCATGTTCATATTTTCTAATACCAGTCAAAAGCTGAGACTTATGATAGGTTTGTCCACGTTACAGTATCATAGTCATCAGTATAACAGGTGTTTTCTCCATGTACAGTTATACAGTCGTTTTTGGTTTTTTTTTTTTTTTTTTTTTTTTTTTTTACAAATTTATATCATAATTGTTCTAATTACCAGTCAAAAGCTCGGACCTATGATATGTGTATCCACGTTATAATTAACAGTATAACAGGTATGTTCTCCATGTACAGTTTTACAGTCGTTTTTTATACAATGTATTTATATTATATTTTAACCTAGATGAGGATATACACTCGACCAACGTTTAAAAAATATGCAGAATACGCAAACAGCATTAGCCGAAAGATTTTGAAGGCGCTTGGGGAATGGACGGGGATTCCCTATTCCTTGCCGAAAATGGGTATGTGCACTTTTTATTGACTTTTTCGATTACATCAGACACTAGCTATAACATTCAGAATGGAATCATTGCACGTAGAATAGTAACACATGGTGCAGAATAAATTTTTACATTTGACATTTGACAATTCATGGGGATTTCCTCATGAATGATATAATCCACACCACTATGCCTTCATTATCAATTTTGTGGATATAAAGTTGTAGTTTGTCAACCCTTCTCCCTGAATACAGACAACACATTGGATGTTAGCCATGATCTAATGTTACCGATACTTTCACATATATCTTATACCTACCATTGAACAATTAAAGACCAGATTGCAGTACCCGATTTTGCTGCTGGTGCAATGGAGAACTGGGGCTTGGTCACATACAGAGAGACTGCCTTACTGTACAACCCTGACTTCACTGACATGTCAGACAAAAGATGGGTTGCCAGCGTTGTAGCCCACGAGTTTGCTCACCAGGTAAATATAAGTTTGTAGGCTCATCCCTTTGTTTCCATTGCCTGACAATTATGAACCCACCTTCTTCACTCATTTTGATCACAGAATAGACAATGATGCCATTTTAAAATAGAAGAATATAGTTATATCAATGCGTCAATTACAACGACATGACGTTTGTAAGTTCGTTGTAAGAAGCGTACCGGTATAACGATTTATTTGAATTGTATGTGATATTCCTAAGTATCTGAACATTAGTATTATATTTTAAGCAGATATTCTTTTAGTAAGACCGGAACTAACAATTTTAGTAATTTGTGAAAATAAATAAATTAAAAAATGACCCTTTGTTTTCAGTGGTGGGGTAACTTGGTAACATGTCATTGGTGGGACAACATTTTCCTCAATGAAGGCTTTGCCACATACTTCGGGGACCTGGTGGGATTGAACGAAGTTGAAACTACATGGCAAATGGTAGGTTTCCTCTATGTAAATAAATAATTATTGAGTTTACAATTTAACATTCATTGTACACTCTGATGATATAGCGCTGACTGGCTTGGACCACATCTTCAATAGCTGAGCGTTCGTCTGTGTGAGTAAAAGGTGGGAAAGGATACCCGCTGGATACTGTCAATAAGCATCGGGGGTCAACTCACTCCTTAAATATATTACTATTATTATTTATCGATCTTGGATATAATACGCACACATATTATATAATATAATATGTATTCAGACTTCTTATAAAAGTTTAAATATTCCACACTGTTGGTTATCCCCCCCCCTTTTCCTGGGATATCACACACCTCTTATCATAATATTTTTTTCTTAAAGTTTTTTCAAAACAATCAAAATGCGAAGCGTTGCCTCCCACCCTTAACTATCAGAAACAACCACGCCCAGGAAGTGTATACCTAATTAATTGAATTGCCATTGCGGACACCTAAATTTATGTATTTTATGCAATGTTTTATATATTATGTATTCTATTAAAATTATGTCTTCGACTCTGATAAAACACATGGCCATGCACTTTACCTCGTCAGGTCATCTCCTTTCATTTATTTGTATTTCAATTGCTTTCAAGGATGAATTCTTCATTCGTCGCGTTCAGTACATAATGGGTATTGATGGTAGACACTCCTCACAACCCATTTACATCACGGACATTGATCATCATGATAGCCACAGAAAGGCTTTCCACAGAATTACTTACTACAAGGTTTAGTAATATTTATATATAAGTATTCAAAAAGTAAGTTCATCCAATGATAAAACCAAGTCCAGTTGTCATGGTTTTTAGAGGCAATTAATCGTTGTATCATTTAGTGGACGTTTGAAACAACGAGGCAAATAAATAAAGTAATATTTAACTGTCCCGACGACTTTGTCCTGAAAATGTCTTAGTTGAATGATGCAGATTTACAAGAGGCACAAGAAAGGAAGAGAGATGTTGCAAATATATTTTCATAACTGTACAACGTATACATGCTAATATTTGTAGGGAGCATCAATTCTTCGTATGGTAAAATACTTCCTGGGAGAAGATACATTTCAAAAGGCAATCCAGGTATAACTTTCATATATCATATTTTGAATTACTATTATTACAATTCAAACCTTTATTCAGGCTGTCGGTTGTTCAGTTACATCAAGGTAATACTTTTACAGATTAATAATCAACTTCCAACAATGACAGTCGCTACCACCTCAACTACGTATACTATTTAGTCTATCTTAGCCTAAACAACATATAATAACAACTCATAGAAAGGGCTGATGGAAGCTATTTTGACCAGATTAAAACAACATTGTCCATTATGACAGAAACTGACGGGTGATGAACTATTCGATACCCATATAGACATATCACAGTTATTAGGGGTTATATCAGTTTCTAAAATTCAATATTGCTCAATTGCTTCTAAATTTCAGAAATATTTGACCAAATACTCATATAAAACAGCAAGAAAGGAAGACTTGTACGATGAACTTCAAAAGGTAACAAGGGCCTAATTTCATTACTCTTTTTCTCTTTGTCGCGTTTATCCTTTGGAGATCAAATTACAGTGATGAATTCTTCACGAGTTATTTTATTTTTATTTTTTCTAAGCATAAGATACAGCACTTGAACTTAATTTGGAATAGCATCACCTGTTTTAAATATTACTTGTTTCCGAATTTAAACGTATGATAATTTCATTCAACAGCAAGCAGAGCTAGACAATAAAGTCACCTGGCTTGATACAAAGCGGAACATCTCCCAGATCCTGGACACATGGATTGAACAAATGAACCTCCCAATCGTGCAGGTAACTGACCTTAGGACTGGCACGGTCAGAGTAGAACAGATGCACTTCAGAGCGGATAAAACAAAGAACGTCAGTCACCCAAGCTACTTAGGGTATGTGTTCGTCAAATCCAAGCTTATAACTGTAGGTGTAAGTTGAATGAAATGTAATGTGTATGTATTGAGAGAAATACAAAGGGAACCGTTGAACTTCGAAGTATCAATGAAAGGAAATATGAAAATTGAACATGAAAATGCGCATGCTTTTATTGTTTTAGTCTAGATTTTGTTTTATCGAAACTGACTGAGAATGTGCTTCAACAAGTCAGTTTAATGCTACTCATGTTTGTGGGTTTTTACTACCAATTGTGGTTTTCCAATTGTGATTTTCCCCATTAATCATGCCTTTGTAGTTTTATAGTCAGGACGGATTGAGTGAGCCAACGGCGCCATAACGGCATTCGAAGAGCTGCAGAGATGTATGAATGTACGGTTATAGTATGTGAACAAGTTGTACGACAATCAGGTCCTATATATAGAGATAGTGGAACGAGGAACTAGTAAATGAATATTTATTGGAGAGATTCCGGAGGAATAGAATCCAGTAAATATTCTCCATTCACTAATTGCTATATGCCCATAGCTAGGGGTTGGGCGGGATTTGGGGCGCTACGACTAGTGGACGCCCCTAGAGGCGCGGACACTACATAAAAACCCCACCTTTGCTTTTGGTTCTAAAAGTTAAAAAAAGAAGTATGATATCGTACCTGTACAATGAAGATACTTTGTACAAACATGAGCCTCATGGGCCGTTTTACCCAGTGGATGTATGTATACTTAGCCTATCACTGACCATTCATTCTGCAATAGCACCATTAATGGTTATCTTTTTTTTTCAGAGAATTTATATGGGACATTCCATTGACGTATATAACCGAATCAGATAACGCAGTAAAATTAAAATGGATGCACAGAGATACATCAAGTGAGACTGCTGTAGCGTTTATAAATACAGTGGAACCCCGCTATTAAGACCACCCTTGGGACTGAACGATTTTTGGTCGCATAGTGGGGTGGTCGCATTAGAGGGGTTCTAGGATTAGGTCTGTCGGGTGGGGGGGGGGGGGGGGGTCGCCAAGAGAGGGTATTAAAGGATTATTTAAAGTGATCGTAATGGAACCTTTCTAAATTGATGATGATAGAAACATGTTCTTGACAATATTATTTAGTAGACAAATTTTGCTTTATAAATGTCATAATTATAGTTTTAGTAATTATTTAACGTTTTTAAACTTGTAGTTTAAAGATGATATAGACAAGACATATCATTGAAACTTCCAAGTCTAATACAGAGACATGTGTCTGGGGAGAAGTGGTCGCATGACTTCTGACACCTTCACACTCACTGCGCCTAGCTTTTCTGTCAATGTGGGTTCATTTTGTGTCACCTCAGGATGGGTGGGACGAAACTGGCCTTAATTCAGGGAGTATTTGGCTGTTTGGGACTGAGAAATGGTGGTCACAACGTGAGGTGGTCTCTATAAAGAGGTGGTCTCTATAGCGGGTGTTTTTAAACATCTAATAGAGGGGACAAAATCGGGACTGAGAAAAACTGGTCCTAAGAGGGTTGGTCTCTATAGAGGGGTGGTCTTTATGTGAGGTTCCACTGTATATTCTTTTCTAAATCACAAGACACCGACTAAAACGAATACATTTTCGTAACAGACCCTGCCTGCTATATTATACGTGTATATTAGATTCATGAAGACAGGTATCCCCTGAAAAACCGTAATAATATCAGATATAATTATATCAATAATTCTACAAAGATTTGATATCTCAGCCAATCAGTTTTCATCAAAGTTTACCCGAAACCATGATTAATATCATATGTCCCTTGATTTAAAATATATATTTTTTCTTGACCAACAAAGTTAATCTGGAAGGCCTGCCCCCGGCGGATTGGAAGCTGTTTAACCTTTATAGTCAAGGCTTCTACAGGGTCAAGTACGATTATGGAACATGGGGTGCGTTACTCAATCAACTGATGACCGCCCATACCGTAAGTTGATACAGACGGCTCAACATTTTAACTAATTTCAGAGAGAGAAAAAAAGAAAATGAGTTACACACAAATTAACAACTAATTTTAGAACTTACCAAGAAACATTTTAGACGTATTTTTTCTTTCTTCTGTGTTGTTTTATTATTTGCGTTCATTTACCGTTTTCGTTATTATTTCAAGGTGATTCCAGTAGAGAATAGGGCTCAACTATTAGATGATGCCTTTGCCATGGCGGCGTGAGTTACTTTACTTTACTTTCCAGCAAGATATTTCCCCGAGGGAAACGCATTTTTATTGTCCAAATCATGAAGGCAGGGAAGAGGCATCGTGTGCAGATCTATATATCTGCACACAAAGTACCAATGTTCGGCTGATTTAATCTAAAAAAAACAGTCCCTAACAATCGATCCCAACAATCCACCAGGAGGACAGGAGGAAACCCTATGGGTATAATCTTTGAAGCCAGATAAGATATTATTAATTTCGGTCACACAATTATTGATATAATTATTATATAAAAATTATACCCCCTTGGCATTGGATACAATCATATGTTCGGGTATAACAAAGTGTCATACTTATGTCAAAATAGGTACATTTCTCCTGTGTCGGCACATGTATAGATGTTCTACATATAGTTTATCCACATAGTTAGAACGTGCCTGACGTTGTAATTGTTTTTTGGACAGTGCCGGTGAATTCGAAGACCTGGAGGCTCTGAGAGCGACCCAGTATATGTACAAAGAGGAAGAATACCTACCATGGTATCCGGCGCTTCGGGGAAGAACTGGCTACTATTTAGATATGTTCTATGGAAAGCCCGCCTATTCTCTCCTCGAGGTAATAAAGTTGTCTTACATCCTTTGATCCTCAGGCTGGAATGAGTCCTTTTTACACGGTTCGTGTAGGTCAAGTTCCTTGGGACAAATGTACTTATATGCTTTGTAGAAAAGATGCATATATCACATTATAATGAAAAGCAACAACAAGATTCTTTTCATTTAAAATACTGAAGTTCATTGTACATGCATATGTAATTTTTAAAAAAAAGAAATGGAAATGAGTGTATTTTTCATTTAAACAGAACTACCTCATGAACCTGACAATTCCAATGTACAATGCAAGTGGATGGGACGTAACCGATAATGATAAACATTTGGACAGGTACATAAAACTTCAAAAGGCTTGGAAGAATTTAAGATTTGCTTTTTCATTTTTGTTTATAATCTCTGTTCATAGAATAGATACTCAGAAACCTTTGTAACGGTCTTGAAGTTGTCTTAAGTGGCAAATGATTTCGAGTGTTTTAAAATGAATTTGGTAAATTTATACGTCATTGATTTCTTGCGGAGTTGCTGGTGATATGAATGTCTAAACTTGTGTTTAGGTACACACGAAGTATGGTGATAGGAGAGGCCTGCTACAGAGGATATAATCCCTGCATTGACAAGGCTAGGTCGTTGTACACACAGTTTATGGGCAATCCCGATGTTAACCCGTGAGTATTCATAATTGATTTTAATATTTGAATGAACACGAGTTACTAAAGAAGTAGCTGTTAGATTCAGTCAGATCGGTGTCAAAAGTGTCAAAAATATCGCTTAGTCGCATAAACACCACAGCGATGAGATAAGCTCAAATCCGCAAAGCTTTCTGTTTTGTAATGTGTGGACCCCTCTCTCTCCCTCCCCCCCCCCCGCCCACGTCCCCCGCTTGTAACTATGTTGTATATCTTATCGCTCCTCGCCTACTGTACACCATAGGCCGTGTTAAAAATGGGTTTTTCTCTCTCAAGAGTAGACGGCTAATTTTGATTACATTTGATTTACATTACATGTCTTTAGTCTGTAGAAGCCAAGAAGGCAGGAATAAGAAAATAAAGAATTTGCAAAAACGAAAAAATGAACACGAGCCGTTAACAATAAATGGTAATGGTAATGGTAATTCCTGCGCCGAGTACAATTCTATAATTATAATATTTGATTTTAAAGACATTTTATGATATCCCTCCTCCCCCTGATACTTCTTTAACTCCTATACCTTGTTTATTCCATTGATTAACGGGGCACACATTGTACCGTTGATGAATTGCACTACCATAACGGAACAACTTAGATAGCATGCATGGGTATAACGTAATGTCTTAAATCAATATGGTGACTGTATCATGAGGTTAATTCTTCGTCTTCTCTAGCATTTCGAAACTCATCCGAGTTGCATTATTCGTTTTTATACCCTAGCTCCGCATTCTGTGCTAATATTGTCTCTCATTGGTCATGCTATTACCAATATTTCTTTGAATGCATGCAATTATGGCATAAACCAATGGAAACTTAAAATCATCCATATTGGGCAGAATCGCATTGATAGAAAATAAACCTAATTATTTCACAGTCAGTAACACTTGTTTGAATATTTTCCGCAGAATTCATCCTGATTTGAGATCTACAGTGTACTGTATTGCTTTGTCATACGGTGGATCCGCGGAATGGGAATTCCTACGTTCTCTCTACCAGAAAGATTACGGAGATGTGTACATTGCATACGAGAATTCTACTGTATCGAGCGCAATGGGATGCGCAAGACAGCCCCATGTTATCCGCACGTACGTCTAAGCGATTACAGTATAATTAATCTATTTTGAATTATTTGAATATCTATTGCAGCATTATGCCTCAAAATCTGGTAAACAAACATGTACATGTACATAATTTAGTTCCTGGTTAGAGGGATCTCGGGAAAGCAATATATGTTTGAGCAATCAGATGATCCTATAGTAGGCCTATTTCGCACTGATTTCTGTGTTGTTAATAACACACTGAGTAACAAGCCTAATACAAACTATGTAATATGATGATTGTCAGACTGCTGTATAAAGCACTCAAAGAAATTAATCATATTTTATCTATTAAAAATCTTACAATTCCTCTTTTCACAGAATGTTGGACTTTGCTTATGACTACAATTTGACCAGCATCTTTGTCAGCCTAGCTGGTGCTCGTCACGGAAAAGATATAGTTTGGAGTTATATCATGGAACGATGGGACGATTTCGTAGTCAAGAATGAAACGAGGCAAGCCTTAATTGTACTCCCAAATACTCTTTAAATGAATATCTGACATGAATTAACTGTTTGGTACTATCAGGTATTGTATGGATACAATGAGAACAGTTTGAATGTATTATTGCAGGATCTCTAGAGCTGCCGTCCTTAAAACTTTATCCGACGCCTGGAATACTGACAGGGATCTGAAAAAGGTGAAAATACTTTGGACTTTGGCCCTTTTTGGGTTGCTAACACAGGTTAATTTGGTGTAACACAAATGTAACGAAGTAGTTGTAGTTTAAAGATGTATTTATTCCTCGTACAGGTGTATTAATAAAGGTGATATAACCTGATGTTATGTGGCAGGTAACTAAAGATTGGGAGCCTAGGTGACCCGTTAAGTAATATGGCTAATTAGCATAACGGCAATTAGCCACACCTGTGTTTGACAGGTGCAGGCTGACCAATAGGCAGGCCGCACCTGACTATTATGTATGCCGCCATAGATATTACATGTGAGCTATAATTTATGGAGTTACGAAAGATTGAAATTGATATTGATATATGACACAAGCTAGGAGGTATAACATATTTCTCCCTTTTATTACAAAGTCGATTTGCCAAAGAGATATTAACATTACTATACGTTTCTTGTGGCAAACAGATTAGAGATTATATAATAACAGATAAGAGTTATGTAATAGAATTAGGAATGAAAAAGTATGAGTAATGATAACCATTAAAGTTATACAGTAATTACTAACTAATTAAGTACTCGTAATAGTTAAGTCATGTTACGTAATATAAATGCACACTTAGTGTTACATTGTATCAGATGTAAGACAGCTAGTAGATGTCGAAGCATCAAGAGGGGAAAAGGATTTATCATTAAGGCAGAAGGCCGTTGTGGCAACGCTGCGCGATTAACGCGCGCTGGACTTAACGCGCTCGCTAATTCACGCGCGTCAAAAGTATGATGGCTCCCGTGGTGAGTGCAATCGGCACCTCAACCTGAGAGACCTCTTTCAGCTTTGATGACCGCGCGTGAGGCCTTCTGTCTATGGGAAATATTGAGAATAGTGATGTCTAATGTCCGATATGATATTAGGATGGTAGTAATTACGCGAATTTACACAACAAGATGTACTATTATGCACAGAATCATCATTACCGGAGAAATTCATCGGTTACTTTCAATCTCATACATTATATACATATAATACATTGTATAATATATCCATTTTCCAGCTTGATGTTTTCACCTCAAACTACAACATGACCGGTTTGAACAAAACAATTGAAGACATCAAGGAGACGACAAACAAGAACAAAGTGTGGTTGGAGGAGAATTTGGACAAGATGGAAGACTGGCTGGAGTCTCTGAATAAAGGCCCAGATACTGGAACTCGTCGTAAACGTCGTTCTGCCGGAACCGCCCTTAGACCAGTTGCAGCGGGGCACCATCGAGATATCATGTTCTCAATGGATGAGCATCGCTCCTCACATACTGTGTGATTCTGTGTTAATGTCAACATTATCATCATATACTTAGGCCTGGTTGCCATAACTTATGGTCTCAAGGAGAGAGAACTGGTGCACTGCCTTTAGTATATCCAGCAGGGAGGGGTATGTAAAGTGGAGAGGGCTCACGCTATTGACCTCGCTGTATATATAGTCACTTAATTCTGGCACATAATCATTACAATTGTTACATAAAACACAATTAAATACTCTGCAATGCAAAGAAGTGACGCATATAGGAAGATATGGTTGAACGTGGTCAGGATCGGACCCACTTAGAATTGGCGCTATATGTAACTATCGATGCATATACAGCGAGGCCAAGCTTACAATACTATAGGAGTATGACCTGTCATGATATCAACCCTCCCTGCTATATCCAGGACGTACCAGTTTTACTTGAACAGCAATTATTTAACAGAATGAAGAAATATGCCTTCATTATTATGGTGGGAAGGAGTTCAGCTTTCCTGACCAGGTGCTGGCTGGATGCTTTGGACATACTCAGATACATATTCAGGAACTATCTTTTGTTCAGAGAGCTGACGTGATTAATCCTTCTCTGGCGGCTACACTAATTATTGTTACTCTAATTAATACGCAATGAAAACAATAGCGGCATTGGGTGTCTATTTGATAATGATATTCAAGGAGTTTCCGTGGCCATCCTGCCATACATTATATAATAGGCATATTTATTTTTCAAGCAGTACGTTATGATATTTGATGCTTGGTCGGAAAAGTGAATGAGGTTGGGTCACACAGACGCAAATTCTAAGAAATAACTTATTGCATGTTGGTGCTTTTTAAATGTTTATAAGGAAATAGATCTGAATAATATTAGATAGGGAATATGTCTAGTCTATGCAACTGTATGCCTACGATGGACATTTCCCCCAAAGCGGTCTGACATTTTGTGCTGGGTATTTGGCACCGCTTATGATTTGTATAATTTCTTTTATTGCATTTGAGGCCAAGACAGTGATTATTTCCTCAAGATGATAAAGGAATGCCTTACTAATTGATCCATGGAAGAACCCACCACCCCCACCAAGTGGGTATTTTAAAACAATGCTTTTTGTATTCGGTGTATACATCCTCGTTGATTGAATTAATGTTTGAAAATCCCAGAAGCACCTATAAAGAAATAATCTTTATTCTCTTTTCTAGAACAATTAGCCATTGGTCGGTATAATTAATGATACATTTCATCCGTCAAAATGAGATTTAGTCCAGGACAGTTTCAATGATTCAGGTTTCCATCGTTTGAATTACATTATATATACATGTATCCCACTGTATTTTTACATACTACATACGTCTTCCTTATAATAACAATTAACCACTAATTGGAAATTGTTGGGGAAACACTTTTGGGATATGTGATAGATAGGAGGACCTTGTTAGAATTTACGATAGTGAGTAGGGCTCACTTTGATTCAACCCTAACGATTTACACAAAAGGGACTTTATAGTACACAAATAACTTACACCGGTTGCTTTCTTATACCTTTTATTTGGTCAGCACAACATGAACAAGCGACATGGACCGAATATTTAAGTTAACAATGGCATACAATAGTTATACTCGGTTACCATTTAACATTGTAAACAACCTACTTAACCACCAAGGTATAATGGATGGACAGTCATCATTATGTTAAAACATCACAGATCTAGCAAAGGCTACCGCAGATATCATATTATGCATTGTTTACATGAGACAAAGGGGTTGATGTATTGCTCCACAGCTTCTTATACTGTAGCTACAGGGAATCTACAAAGGAAAAGCCTTTTCATACTCAATTATTATCTGCAAAAACATATCTTTAATGGTGTTTCTCTTATATATGATTCCGCCCCATATATCTTATCAACAGCTCTCTTTAGGGCATGTATTCCAATCATTATACTCTTAAAGTGCTTTGCCGGAGAAGTTAAAATATACAATGACATTCCTTTTTTGAATAATTGTAATATGTTTTCAAATAGGAAAATATTTTTTATTCATACATGTATATCAAATCCGATCATGAAATAGTAGTCTTCTTATTTGTTTTGGCCTTTATTGGGAATATATATAGATCATATTAAAGAGTCCATGCATTCTGTCTGGTATAGTACATAATCTGGATAAATAAATATTGATTGAAAACACATTTTGGCCTATATTGTTGATTAACACACGATAGCATAGAGTACGTATCCTAAAAGGATAGATTAAATCTGAACACGCATCTTTATAAATGGGAAATTAATGTAGATACTCCATTGGGGAAACTATATATGTAGCAAAGGAGCTTAACATACTCCACAAGACATGCATTCAGGGTTTGTAAAAGCACGCGTAGGCAAATGAAGCACTCGGTTATTAAAAATACAAACAATACATAATGTCAAGAATTATTTGACTAGAATAATGCAAAATTGCCGTTTGGTACAAACTATTCAATACAATGAACGAAGGATATATTTATGCCTAAGAAGAAAATACGTATGAACCCAGTGATAAAATATCTCCATTGAAATGCCCATAAATACCCTAGAAATTAAGCAAACAAATCATAATGTAATGGTCATCGCCAACCCTTTGAGTTCATAAACCCCTTCATGTATAATAGAGCTAAGACATATTTAAATAATCCATCCCATGACCTAAGATATAAAAATATCGAGTGGCGTTTTGCCCATATGACTAGGGTCTGCAAGGAAAACCAATATTCAGCTCAGCAACCCGTTTTCAACCCTCAACCATAGTGTCAAATTCGTTGAAATGCGTTCTCCAAATTAGCTGCTAAACAAGAGGAGTTTCACCAGGAAATCTCTCTCTGCCTAATAGACTTAAAGCAAAACATATGTATACAACCAATAATGGAACCACAATGTTTTAGGGAGGCCAGCTTACCACACCGAAGCCTATTTAAATTCCACATATATCACATATATTTATGTTCCCTAAAGGAACGTACTAAATAACTGAACCAAAAGCTAACAATTCTAAAGGGAACACAGAATACTGGTGGGAGAACTGACGTATACATTTTATATAGCCTTTTCTTGTTTACGCAGTTAATAATATCAATTAACAAGGGAGGTTCCTAAACACAAGTGTCCTTTTCCTCCTCCTCTTTGTCATCAAAATAGATAAGGAGACTGCTTTCAGATTTGCTTTTGTCTTCTGGCTTGAGGAGGGCGGCGTTCTCCTCAGTGCCCAGTGATTCTACCGAGTCACATTTGGTGACATACGCCTGGGTCTGCACCGGGCATTTGTCCAGCGAGTTTTGCGACATTCGATGTACACGAGAAGGACTGGAGGACGGCGAGCGTGAGCGGATGAGGCGAGCACCTTGGCGAGCAATTCGGCCGCGGGCAGTGCCAGCTGAGGCCGGCGACCCGCTGCCTCCTTCATCATGCGATTTGGATCGAGGTAGATACCGCGTCCGACTTGGCCTCACTGGTTGCTGCACACACATTAAGAGAAAGAGAAATGATTGCAATTAGCATAAGTTTGAAGCAATGCTGGTTTGAATAATGATTATATAGCCAACTGCCAGTTTTTTAAATCAAGACAAAGATAATATTGAACCTATATGCTGTGGGTTCTTTTACATGAACTCAAGTAGCTGTTGACTTTAAAACCAAAGTTTTGATTAGTTAGTCGAAAGCAGGTATAACAATAATAATGAATGGGTAGCAATCGAACAAAACAGATTGTAATCGTTTAACCATTAACTTAACGATGTTAATTCAGAAAGAGAGGGTCGATCACAGTACTTTTGCTAGTCCAAAAGGATCACAAAGCACGGCCGAGGGAGGAAATGATATACGGAATCCATCAAATATGAGATTATAAGACATTATAACATAAAGTTTGTGATATAAAACGTACCGAAACACTGAGACCTTTATCGAACATTACTTTTAATGAGGAAATGTAGTAAGAATTAAATACGAAACATGCTTAATGAATTGAAACAACGAAAAGATGATTTCAAGGAATTTACCATATTTTTCCTAGTCAACTAAACGTTAAATTATAACCGTAAAACATTGGTTCATTTCACAATGATCATTGAGAAATTAAAGGACGGAAAAGAGGCTGAATGTATATATATAAGTGTGTTGGAAGCTTTATGAATAGACTTGTGCATTTTAGTGAAATAATCGTGGTTTCTATGGTCATTGTAAAATATAGAAACAAACAGTGCATAACTATCTATGCTTTCGTAACTGGTCAAAGTATGAGAAAGGACTATTGAAAATGTTGTTACAGAGAGCGTATGAAGCTGAGCTGCATGTGATTGGCGTTTGCAAATGATTCTGAATGTGGCGCAGATCTGAGGCCTATCACAGCTAGGAGAAAGACTCTTGGAAGCAATGATAACCCATCTGGCATTGGATTAATAAAACAAGAGTTTAGCATTATAGTTTCGCGATTATCTTTTACTCACATACAAGTTCATTCTGCCTTTAGAATTGCAGCTTCAAACTGCCTACAATGCGCTAAATTAAGTAATATAAATATAAGTTTTACATATACGTTCCAAAAAATGGAAAACTGAGTGACTTCGCAGTGGTTTCCGACATATGAACGAATATTATATATATGCAAAATGCTAAGTAATGAAATTATCATAACAAAGTAATTGGTGACATCTTAAGTTTGACCACAAAAAAAGAAAGTGAATCACAATGAAATGAATGTGTCCCTACAATAAAAAATATCCACACATGAATGCTGAGATGGGTTATCAGAGCTATTTACATTTTGTATATTAATCTTCATAAAAATACACTTTTAAATCGGACAAACGCTACCTGGGTCCCCAGGCTACTGAAACGTTTGACAAAAGGCACCATGTTATATCATCTAGCACAGCATATGTTAATACTAAAACGATATCTCTTTAGTGATATATGAAACCTAGGGTGAATAAAGCAGTTGAGTGAGAAATATATTAAATATTAACATTCTATTATTCTATGACCCTGAACCTTAGGAGTATTGTCAGACTTTCCTCGGATGAGAACATTAAAATTATGACGGGCCCAACGTGGACCATTTGTTTATATGTAAAATTGATGCTCAAAAACGAGGGGAAAATAGTTCACATTGAACAAGCGAGAATTACATGAACGGATCAGCAGATCATCGGGAAAAACTATTAAAAAAAGGAGAAGCAACTAATTTGTAAATACCGACCAAAAAGTTTTGCAAAAATACGAAGAATAGTGTCATTCGATAAAAATGTATTTACATTGGCCATGTGTATTTTGCCAGGTAAATATAAATATTTTCTAGGGATTGGAATAGTTATCGCCTATTCGCAAGGAATCTTTAAACAGAAGAATGTACATCGAGTGAATATAGATTACATAAAGTCCAGCGAGCATCTATTACACCAGAATGGGGCAAGTCTTGGAGTGATGTGAACGCGTTTACTTAACACTTTGAGAGACTCGTCATTGATCCAGATCAAGATAACAACATTTACTAGTAGTGAACATGAAAATGTATTAGCACCGTGCAATATCTTCATGTGCATCTACCACGGACGACTATTATCATTAGAAGTGTCAATTAAATTCATTAGATAAAAGTACAAATCTGCCGAGACGAAAGGAAGCTGATATCGCTTTATCTATCCCTAAATAAGCAATTTTCCTGAAACCAACACACCCCTCTCGAAACGTAGCTTATCTTTTTCTCATATGACAAACAATATTTTTCATTTTTTGATATTGTTGCATTATGTGATCACTGTACGTACTCAGACTTGTATTGTGTCTAAACAGTTTCTTCTGATGTTTAAGTGTGTGAGATGAAAATATTTACTTTTGAAAATATTGCTTTTGTAAAGATTGTTTTCCCAAAACTTGGTGGATGAAATGAAAAATAAGTCCCTAAAACCCTTTCGAACATAATTTAGAAGCAATGACCTGTAGGAGTCGGAAATTGCTTTGGCAGTCAGAAAGCATGATGAAATTTCACATCCTTCGAATAAAATACATAGTTGTGCCAATAATTTTGATAGGGGAAACTTCCCAGTTTTCAGCCATGATGCCAAACCTTGGATACGGTTTTATACGTATATATACGGTGTACCATACATGTCGATGGGTTTAGATAGGAGAGGAGCGTGCATATATATGTATGTATATATGTATACAAAACGAATGAAACTTGATCTTAGTTGGACTTACAGGCGCAGGTTGGTGTGGTTGGCTCCACCGTCTTATTGGCTATGAACATGTATATTGATGTTTGCATATTGATTGATCAAATAATGGTGTGGTAAAATGTAGAGGAAAATGACAAGGACAAAAACAAAGCTCTGGGTCTTTAGTACTGTATATATGCAATGTCATGCACCTGGTTGCTGTTAATTAAAGGTCAACCACTGTTAAAATATATAGTGGCGGCATCTATAAAATGGATTCCCTATATATAAAATGATTTTACGCCGAGTGTTTCCTCTTCAAAATTACCTATATTCTACAGACTAAAAGGTGTGAAATATAAAAACTCATAATGTGAAATAGGTCTTAAGTGGGTCATGATTTTTAGAAGGTAAAAAGAGAAAACATTTGTGTTGGATAACATAAGTCTTTCTGTTGTAAATTTGTATGAAATATATTCAAAAAATGAAAAGTCACCAACGAAATTAATCCTATACTCGTGAAGCACTAAATGGCTATTTTCTCTACATTCTAGGCACTAAAAACGTCAAAAATCCAAAGGAAAAATTACTTTTGAATAAGGCAATATATAAATGTAGTCCGATAAGGACGAGTATAATTAAGAAGGGTTCGACGGTAATATTTCTAGTAATCGATCAATTCCAATGTCAACAAGTAGAAACTACGGAGGTATGTATTCACTGAGGATTTGTAAATAGTAATCATATAAATATATATGTAGGGAAATGGTTATGCACCTTGATCATGACTTCCGGTTCGTGGGCAGGTTTCCGGCTGGCAGCACTTCCGCCTCCAGATGTGGAGCTGGCTTGTCCTCCATCAGCGTCTCCCTCAGCCGGCTCCTCCTGCTGGGTCTCCAGTCGCTCCAGAGAACCCAGTGGTGGTGGCTCGTTGCTTGATGTTCTAGTGGCAGTGGCCTGCAATAACGTTACACATTGCTGAGTTTTCTTTGTTTTCTTTTTCTTATATTTTTACCAGGACTACATCACTTCATTGGTGGTCTTAGATATAGGAATGGCGTTGATGATAAAAGAGGTTGAATATTTTATATTTTGATAAAATACAATAGAAATTGAAGTAAAGTTGTGTAAATTTGATTTATATTAAATTGATGATGGTTATATGAAATATAACAAGAATAGGTCTAGGTGAGTAGGTTTCATGTACGGCGGGCAGCAGATGAAAGAAGGTGTGAGTGTGTTTTATAGTGAGAGGCAATGGATTGAGGATTATGGGAATGGATATATAAGCAAAGAGCGTAAATGTAATATATATCTAAGCTCTTTGATATAAGTTTGAATGTATATGGATAGGTAGAGTGTTCCGCTATAATGCTGCTGCCTTGGGAAGATCCAATGGGCAGACCATATTGACCATGAGGGCACGGCCATGTTTAAAGCAAATGAACATATAAATCACATTTGACTTTTAAAAGGTGTACTCACAAGTAATTATTAACTGGTCTGATATTTGAACAACGCTTTAAAGATTAAATTGAAAAAAAAAATGTTTTCGTTAAATTAGAAAATAATGAGTTATATCTTAAAGAATGAGAAATAGAATGAATCGATGAAATATAGTTAATATGATTGTGTTGTTGAATATTGTATGAAGACTATGAAACATAATATTATGAAAGATTAAATTAATCACATATTTTGAAATCCGTGAAGGCCTAAAGACAAAAATAATATCATGAATACTTCATTCATATATTTCGGAATTAGGACGTATAGAATTTTAAGGATTGACTAACTTTCAACCCCCGACCAAAGAAAATGTGAAGTCTGACAAAAACGTGAACACAACTGCGTTCATGGAGATGATTTAAGGGTAGCCTCCACTGGCTGCAGTAAGCTCTGTAGTAAGCTCTGCGGTTAGCCTTGCGATGGTGCTGTGATGCTGAGGAGTGGCAAGGTTCTGCCTACATTGCCAGTGATCCATGTAGGCAGGACCTCGTCATTCCTCTCCACCTACAGATCCAGAACAAACCATCGCAAGGCTTACCGCAGCCAGTGGAGACCCGCCTTAAATTAACACGAAGAACCCCCTAGCAATCAAACATACCCGAAGATTAGTGCCCTTGACTGTAGCGCTTCTGATGATATTGCCTTTGATTGTGCTCCTATGTCGTTTGATTTTGAATGTCTTGCGACTCTTCGCATCTTGTCTTTGGAGTCGGTGCATACGAGGGTCAAAATCGACCCCGGCCATCTCGAGGGACGGACCAGGGCGTTCTTGAGAGGGCGAGCCTTCGTCTCCAGCTTTGGTAGGAGTACTTGGTCCTGAGTACAAAACAATCTAGACTGAGAACCTGACAGGTAACGGTTAGTCACAGTGGGGGAATGATTACTTATTCAATAGCAAATGAGTGAAGTGTGCGGGGTAAGGATTTACAATACCAAATGAGAGCTGGATATCAGATACTGGTATAGATTTATAATGGTATAACAGTGAATAGACTAGAAGTCACAGATCCAGCCTGCGGATGGACGGTAAAGCAAGATGCTGAAAGAATTTCAGCGATACCAGAGAAAGGAAATGTGTGCTTCAGTTTGGATTGGATACATGTATGTATATCTTGGCGCTCGTTATTAAGCCGTGAAACAGTTATATCCTCCACGGGAGAGACACAGCTAGGAGCCTCGGACATTTTTTTCTAGCAAAATTACTGAGGTGGCCTTCAGTATAGAAACATACTATGTAGAAATAGAAGTCATATCACGACGAACAGGAACAAATAACTTTTCATGAAATACAAACATTCAAAAATGCAAATTATTTAATGAAAATATGTAATATAAACAGCGCTTGTTCCCACGGACAAACAGTAACACTAAACAGTTATAAATTACTCAATATTTACACAATCCAAATTCTGTGAAAGGAAAAGGCTAATGTAGGCAATCATATTCTGCAGATCGTAAACGAAATTAATGAAAAATATGAATTTGGTAATATATCAGACAAGAAACATCTATAAATATTATAAAGTGCATACAAAAAGGTGGTATTGTGAAAAGATATAAAAATCCAATATGTTACAAAGGCGTCCGCGTTTTTTACCTGCAAGATTCGGACGGAGCATTACCTGAATATATTCATGAATATTTAGTGCAAAAAATAATGGCCTTAACCACTTTCTAGTGGCTAGCGATAGGAACTGCAATTACTTTTTCAATCAAAGCTGCAGATATTCCAGTGTATTCTTGCTTTTTCATATGGCATAGAAATGTTACACATCTGTGAAAACTTTCCATCCTCTTATTTGCCTGAGAACTTACCACCATTGCAGTTGTTCCACGAGGCATGGCCTGATAGGTTTGGTAACGAAGGAGAATCTAAAGATTGAGTTGTGTTCTTATCAGTGATAAGGGTTTGGCTTTGGTGTCTACACCTAAGCGCTTGCAGAAGGACGTCGCGCCGTAAACTGCTGGAGGACTTATTCCTATAGAGTGCATGGACACATGGGCGGACATACAGGGGAGAGGTGGAGGAAGAGGGTGAGGAGGAAGAGATGGTTGAGGAGGAGGAAGAAGCTGGGGATGATGCCTGCTGGCTTTTCCTCATGACTAGAATTAAGAGAAACGATATTGAAAGAACAAAGAAGTGACAGTAACATAATCGAAAAAGATTAATTACCAGAAAGAAAATTAGTATTTTTCAATGCTTTCTATTCGGGCGAAGTCAGCTACTTTTAGGATTTCTAAAAATAGCAACTAAGTAAACTTATATATTCCAGAGCAATAGATAATTATAGTAATACCACTCAATGAGACACGAAACATATAAGTATACTCTTAAATGTTTGCTGCGGCATAGAATGCCTAAAACATAAGTATATTTTTTTTTAAGCTGGAAATTATAGATCTAGAAGAATAAGTATTTCAGAGAATTATTGATCCAAGTCATTGACGACATCGGTTAGATCATTCGCATAACTCAATATGAGGTAGAAGGAAAGAATTAATAGTCAAATATGCCAAAAGGCAGTTCCTCTATCAATCGGTTGTCAAAGCCAAGGCATGGGTATAGTCGTACGAGGGAAGCAAGTGGAAGTAAGTGGCATACATTGGTTGTAGAAGGGCGCCCAAATAGTCACCGGGCAAGGGGGAATATTTAAGATGCATTTTCAGAGTACATAGTTTCTTTGTAGGATGTCTGTTGGTATACGTTGCTGTAGGTTGAGGGAAAAGAGACACCAAAACATTCCTACAATCCTATGCCGGCACTCAACACATGCCTTTTAGGAGAGTATGTATTAGAAGGAAAATGTATTAAAAGTTTAGAGATAATTATGATCCATAATTATCTAGTAAATACATGCTATTAATGTATCAAACAATCAGCATCCAATGGCATAACCATGGCTTTTATGCGCACTTAAAATCTAGGCCATTCAAAACTAGAGTTCTTGCTGAAGTAATTAATGAATCAATTAATGATATTCTTCAACGATCTCAGTTCAGGATGCTACTTCGTGCACTCCATGCTTGAGTTAATTATGTAGAAAAGTAGAAGAAAGAAGGGAGGAGTACAAAGTAATCTCTTAAAGGGTAATGATAACCATAATGATGGCTTCATGACTCTGTTGGGACGGGTACTGAAGGGGGATTCGGTGGGGGGAAAGCTATGTACAGCATACCTTCTTCCTCAGAGTCGACATCACATGAGTCATTGGCCCCATCCGACTCCATCTCGCTCTCTAACAGGGACTCCTCCGGGGGAGTCCCGACTATTGTCAGCTGTTTGGTAATGTGCGGACGTTGAAAGATACTTGCTTGCCTTTGTAACTTTCTAGGTGTTGAGCTTCTATAGAAAGAGGCTACAAAACAGAACACATAGTGGCACTACCGACAGACGGACTGGAAAAAAACTAATGAAAAAACACCACCCTGGACCAGCCATAGCCGAGAAGGCTAACTTAACAATCGATCGTTGTACAAATTGACAGTGCAGACGATGATGGACAACGCTTTCATTGCTTCTCCCAGAACTGTTCACAAAATTGAAAAGCAGTTAGAAACTAGTGAATTCGTACAGTTTTAAGATACAAAATGTATACATATATTTGCTGCCGCCCATTGTAAATATGATGTAAAAAGGGGGGTAAAGCATGGCAATTGCTTTCTTTCTTTAGATTAAGAAAAAATCTATACACGTTTTAGTGAACTGTATTTGAAAGAAGCAATGAAGGCCATGTAAACGACATGTATACTATTAACAGTGCAGTGGGGCTTCGGTGATTCGCCTCTTAACTTGTGATTAAGAGTAGTAAGCATTTTTAATAGCTGGCAACAATTCGTTGGATAAAGCCCGACTTCTGAACAATAAAAGTAGATAATGATAAGAAAGGACAAATTAAAAAAACATAACCGAAGAATGTTTGTCATTGGAAATATGTACTGAATATGAAACAGATATTCACACTAAACATGGAGAATATGTGGACGATGGTGATCATGTCGTTCAAGAGACGAAAATAGTATAAGGGCGCAAGATATTTTAAACTACTGATAAAATATGCATACTGTCAATAAAAGATATGATAAAAAGAACATTTCACTCAGTTTAAGTTAGGACTTACTCTCAATTATCATTGGTGCTGAAATTGATATGCAAATAGGATATATGACAACTCATTCTTGATTTTTTTCCTTCGGCCGATTCTGGGGAGAGTTCATTTGCACAAATCGAAATTAAGAAGAGAGTATACTTTAAAAGATAGCATTCAACATCGCAGGTATAGTCATTTTTGGCATTTGTAACCGCCTCTAATATACGCAGCTAAGATAAAACTTAGCATTGCTCAAGCTGAATGTATTAATATCATTCAGTTCTATTCTATCGGTATAGTTGTTATGATTATGTATGATTGTCCGTAAGCCAATCCAAAGCAGCTTACTCCTTGTTCCCTCGAGATTATTCTTATATCCGAAATGTTATTTCACCCCTTATTTTCTTCTGCTCTAAAGCGTCCACTCGTTTTTTTAAAAATCAAAATTCGCTCTAAAACTTTTCTGCTCTGTCCAAGAAAAGTATTTGCGAAAAAAGAGGATCAAAGTTGAAACAAAACAATTGAAACTAATTCAAAACTTGTGAAAAAAGACAAAATTAAAAACTGGGTCAAAAACTGAACATTGCAAAAGCAATGCAGCATTTAGGAAGGTCATGATTCTGATTCCCAAGAAAGCATAATCTCTCTAGTATATGGAAACAAGTCCTAAACATATTTTCACTGCATTGATATTTGTGCGTGTATAATTAACTATACACTAGACATTCCCAAAACCTGCATGCAGTGAATAGCACTTCGTGAACTCACAGGGCTAGACAACCAACACTATGGACTATGATGCAGAGTTCTTGAATAGATACATGTATGTATGGGGCTACATGCAGTCATTTACAGGCCAGAACCCATTCTGTGGAAGCCCATGACTCCCTCCCCCGAGATATTAACACTAACCTTGTAAGTGAGGTGAGTCTCGGCCCGTGGCTGTAATAAAGGAGGAAGCATTAAGTGATCAGTAGAATGCGGCATCCAACACACATCTTTGGTCGCAAACAATCTGACTAAATCCACAACATCCAGGTCTTTGGCCAGTGTGGGTTCCAGGATCAAATGTGATGCAGGGAGGGTAGCATGGTTGAAAATGTATAGGCAGAATTCCACCAATAAAATGTTGAACGTGTTTACCATAGTCGTATTGTTATATATCATATTATATATATTATATTATTGTTATATACTGCTGGATCTACATAATAGCAAATGGAAGAGATCGGATACCCCACTTGTATGGGAGTCTTCTCGTGAAATCTGTAATTTAAAATAAAATAAAGAGTTAATCAAACAAAACACAAAAGAAAACGAATAAATGAATCTAATACTCACAATCTTCCGGGTCATCCTCTTGAATGCTGGACTTGCGAAGGAACTTCTCAAGGATGCGTGAACCCTCTTGTGCAGTGATTCGTCCGGATGCTTTACGTCGCAATACTGGACTGGTTGAGTCCACCCCAAGGCCGTACTGACCAACCTTGGTCAACGACTGGGTGCTAGATTGGGATACGAGCGCTGCTGTAAAAATAGTTTGATGGAGATTAATTTCAAAGACAATATATGAGGTTTTATATATAATATAGGGAGATATATCCGATTTATTATAGCGGTGTCGTAAACAACTTATAATACATCAGGGAGAACTGGAGAAACCAATTGGTATTTAAACAAAACCTCGCCTGCCAAAAGAAGCATATCCGATTAAACCAGAAAAGGTACAACAAACTTGTAAAATCAGGATATCTATAATGCAACGGTGATATAAACGGAATGGTGTGAATCATTTCAATATATGAGTTGGGATTACTGTTGTAAAAGTATATTATTTCAAATGGTTGCTATTTTTCAAGCCAAGAAGAAATTGCTATTTATTATAGCATTAAAAATTAGGCAAAATGTATCATAAGTTTCAAGATGGTCATGTTATTTCTCTATAAATTGATTTAAAAAGGAAATTAGAATGAAAAATCAGAAAACATTAAAGTTACATGGCATGATTATAAAGAAAGTGCATGACTAGAACCAGCGCAGTGCCACAAGATATAATCGTATACATATTGCGAGAGATGCGCGTAAAAATCCTAATATCTTGGACAAAGTCAAGATGTAAAGGGGTACAGAGGATTGCCTGAAATATAGATTTACATAGGAAGTATATGATCCACATTTAGCATGTTAGTTATACAAGTGGAAAGCTAATATTATGCATTTAACATAGCCATGTGTATTCTCAGCGATGAACTAATAAATGTTAGGTAGGTTTCGAAAGTAATTGATTTATAGAGCGCGCAGCACTGATTAGTAGTGTATGAGACTGCTGTAACAAATGTGAATAGTGACTATAGGTCAGTATATATTCGCTCTCCCTAAACATCAATTCCCCATATATAGGAACATATCATATTTTTAAAAGGCAAGCAAAGTGGTAGCCAAAGATATCTCAGCTGGAATCTTGGTGCTGCAAAACGTGACTCAACAAAAGCTGTAAACTAAAATCATTATCCATAAAATACATGTAGTACATCCATGGCGTTGAAGTATCTGAGTCAGTAATACCAATACTAAGCATTGTATTGCGAAATAAATGGAACTCGACTCACAATGAAATGAAGTAGTCCGAGCGAGAATATTCATACTCGGACTTAAGGGGCAGAGCATATAAACTGAAAAAGAGACATCCCCAAAACAGTTCAATATTAAATATGTGGCATTAATCCTAAATTGGACGATAAAAAGTGTGACAATAATAAAGGGAAAATATCTTAACATTGGACATCCATCTGTTCGTGCTCTATGTTATGAGTGCTTGTGAGAAAGAAATATTCAACCTGCAGGATTATAATCTGTTGAATGTTATATTCATCACATGTGAAACAAAGTAAACTTGCCAACTATCTATACTAAAGACAAAACAATGAATGAATGCAATGGTTCAAATTTTTATCAAATGCAGATTGTAGATTTTACCTTAGTTCGCAATGACTACTATAGACAGATTTAGTACTAAGTACCAAAAAAAAAATTCGCCAATGAGAATCTACATTAACAGTGTGCCTTAATCTTAAAAAATATATACATCTTCAGCTTAGGAGTAAAGAAATGGCTTAATTAGTAAATTAGATGTGCTCTACTCAATATCAAATAAGTGTCACCATTCAATCATCTCTCACGTATAAAAACCAATAGAGTTCACTCTAGGCGCGATCACGACCATCAGAGAGCTATATACAAGTTCCGAATGTGCGAGTCAAACCGTGGAGCTAATATAATATGGTCATTTGGCAAATAACGAAGTGTTGGACGACCAGGTGCTGAATACAGTGGTGAATGTGCTCTTGAGTGAAGGGTACAACTTACATTCCTGGGACGCTGTCCTAGTCAAGCTTTTCATTTCTAGGTTGAGAGAGTCACCCGATGAAGAACGACCCTCGCTCGCTGCACGCATAAGGGACAATTAACAAGATGTATTGATAGTTTTGCTTACTTTGTCTACCTTCATATTCGTTATCTAATTGGTGTCAACATTCTCAGAGCTCGAAAGTTAATTACATACTGGTTTGTGTTCACATAATCTGTAGTGGATATATATAAAACTGTGAAGGAAATTTGATCAAGCTACGTATAGATATAGGAGTGACGGTGTGCTGAATGTAACGTGTAATAAATAGCTCATATGTATCAATGTGACATGTACGTATAAATATCTTTACGACAGAGGTGGTGAGTGAACACTTTAAATGTGTGTCAATGTATTTCGTCCATCATTCTAAGAAAGAAAAATATGATCTTGTTGGGATGTGTAGCAAAGTGCTTGCGGTGTTATGGAGTATAATAATATGCAGAGCATTATATTATGAACGTTTCTGGGAGCACAAGTTTACTTGTGTGGCTCCCTTGATCTTAATTCTTTCTCAGCATCGCAATGACATGGTTTCTTGAGGCTCAAGCGTCTACATAAAATAGTGAAGTAATGGCGATTGCTAAAACTGTTGCAAACCATGCCATAGCACCTTTCCACCGTTTGAAACACCATGATATATTATACACAGCTTAGCTGCCCCCTTTTACTATATTCCAGCAATCATCACAGATACATGAAAAGACCGCGAAGGGAATGTCACAAAAAATAGTGCTTTAGATGGATTATATGACGATGAACCCATCCCATCCTATGCTAACAGCGACTCCACTGGAAAGAATTATTGGATATGGGCAAATAGTAAATACGAGCGGATCAAAGAGATCTTGAGAGATTCGTGCTGTTCATCCTCTGCAGAGAAGCTGAAGCTTGAAGTAAAATTAGTAAAGTATATTTCTGTCTTTGTAGTGAGCAGTTAGTGCACTAAACCTAGCAAACAGGGGACACAGTACTTACATAGAGGAGTGGGGAGTTTGGAGCTTGTGTGGGAACTTGAGCTAGTTTTACACATTAGGCATGCTGTAGAAATTGAATATTGTACGAAAAGTAGAAAAAAAAATCAAAATTAGAGACGGGTGTTGTACGTTGTTCTGTATGATAATGATTTCAGAAATGGATCAATCATATTTAAACACATCACAGACCCCGATAAATAGGATTCGAGAAAAAGGAAAGTGTACAATGATGAAAATTATAAAGATTTCTAACAAATATTGGAAAAAATGTAATAAAACACAAAACATATTGTATCCATAAAGCCACCTTAAAAAGGAAAGAAATCGGAGAACCAGAAATCTGAACGTGTGTTGAAATTAGTCCTTCCCAGCAGCTTCATCTGATTAAGCTATCAAGTTTTCAGGATTATTGATATTCTTGTAAGTTAGCTAATATAATAGGATCCATGCATTTGTATATGCCTATGTTATATATCATATAACCTGACCAGTATTTAACAAAATTTAAATACTGATAGTACAACATATTGTTACATTTATTTAATATTATTTTTAACTGCTAGTTAAAATCAATGAACCAGCTGGAGATGGTTTTCATATATATTTACATAAAGACATTGCTAATTAGAAATATAATGGTTTTATTTTAATGGGTTGTTCACTACTACATGTTAGCTATTTTTGGAGTTTAGTCACTGGCTACAACATGACGGACGGAAGACAATGAGTTACATCATAGTGATACGATGACTAAGAGTTGGTTTTACATTAGTTATCGCTACAACTACGTTAATGCTTAAACTAGGCGTTTGGACAGGTTTACATAGCCTATAGCTAGAGAGATTTAATTCAATTAGTTAAAAGGTGGTATGTATATTTGGGAGTGTTAATATAGATAATTATTTTAGAAGGGTGGTTTATGATTGATGGTGTCATTCGTGTTAATGACGAGAGGCTTAGCTTGTTAAGGCCTAACTGTTGCATTAGAATTTAACCAAGTTTATTGAAGCAAATTAGAAAAAAAGAAATTATACATCTGAGTTTCTGGCATGTGGTTATGAGTTTTATAAGGTAACTAAAGTAAAGAAGGCATTTTTCTAAAATGGTTTTATGAATGAAGGAGGTGTGTGGTGGAGTCTATCACTCTGGAAACACCAATAACCCTGAGAGAATATCCATAGAAGACGGTATTTTACAACTAGCTTTACTCACAAGTACAAAACACGTCCTGTCTGGATACTACTCTGGCAGTGTTTGAACCGGTGTGACATAGAAGGCATACTGAAATATCATATTGTGAACTGAAAACCTGTCTGTTCTATCACTTTCAATGGGCCATTTTTTTTCGGTTATTTTAGATAGGTTTAAAGACCTTTATTAGAAAGGAAAAAATATCAAAATCAAGTTGTCGAAACACTACAAAACAACTTTGTCAGAGTCGAAGAAATCATAAAATTTGACGTAAAAAAAATCTGAGTTTCCTAATAAATATTACATGTAAAAAGAAGTGGTTTGTGTTTTGGTAATGAACATCAGAATTATAATTTATATTTGTTCTACCCTGGAGTATGATGAAAATGAAAGAGTGAAACAAATAGATGGTACAACCAGCTTTCTTTGCTGTGAAGTTGAAAGGTTCAAGTGTTTCTCAGAGTGCTTTACCTTTGCTATATTTCCTGCTGCCATGTAGCGGCCCAAGGCTCTGGAGGCGCGATGCCATGTGGTGCTCCAGTATGTCGTCTATACTGGAGGAGGGCACCACTTGAGCTCGCCTCACAGAATCTCCACGGTCTGGTTGGGACATTGTGGGCGTCCTTGGTCTTGGTTCTATGGGGTGAAACAAGCCAATTCAGAGGCATTCCATTGAATAAACAATCAAAAACGCGTCCTCATACGTGATCATGCAATCATTATTGTTATTGATTGATTGAAACTTATTTTCAGACAGGTAAAGTCCAGATTAATAAACTGGGTTTACACCCATATGTCGTTCTCTTATGGATAATTATTGCATTGTTATAATTAATATCTGCGTATGTTTATATTTTGATCAATAAGTATAGGGTAAGGGTGGAGCTTGGATCTTACCTACAGGTGGTGATACTAACTCCTCTTTGAGATGTCTGAGTTCTGTGGCCAGTTCTATTAGAATTGTACCTTTACACTTTGGATGAGGCATGTTGAAGCCGTGCATTTTCTGATGGACCATATGCTGCAGGTAATATTCCTGCTCGGTCTCACAACGAACTTTCATCATCTGCGACAGAAAGGTAGGCGAGGGTAGGATAGGTAAAGGTAATAAAACTTTAAAAGGACATATCAGAATGTGTAAAGGTATATAAGTCGGATCATGACTTCTCATATGGAGGGAATAAGTTGCCATCCTTTTAAAGCTGACCCATGAAAATAATATACGTAAATTTAGGTTTGCATTCTTCCATAAGTACAATGAGAAATTCGTGAAAAAAAAGTCATTTTGAAAACATCTTCCATGAAAATCAAAATGTATATTGTTTGTTCTACCTTGTACTGTATGAAGGGTTGTAGCATAAGAAATAGGGGAGTCCTGACTGTAACAATGAAGTCAAGGAACCTCCAGAGCGGAATTCCACCTGTAAAACAATTAAACATCTGAGGTGTTGGTCTGGACATAGAAGCATTAGGACTTATTTTCTAATAGAGCCAATAAGTTTTGACAGATAAAAAGCGCGATAAATATAATTCATCTAATTAATGAGAATGTATAATTATGGATAAACTTCTGCACTTTTCTAATGCCCTTTCACTACTTCAATAGGCATAAACAGATCATTTCAATGAAGGAATATGTATTTAATTACGAGAGAATATTCGTCATAGTTTGCATCCTTACTAATGATTTTCTCCATAGAAAGAGATGATATTAATCTTAGATTCCAACATTTAGGCAGTCTAAGATTTAGTTCCAAACGCCTCACAGGCAAGCTATTAAAGATTTAACTGTTATGTTTCTATGTGATACATATTTATTAATTGCTACTCTCAACTAAACCTGTGCCTATATGGTGAAGTACAACATTATTCCATTCGCACTGAAAGAGATGCAAACTGAAGACCTTCTCATAAGGAAACTTTGCCTCAGTCTAGATGCGACAAAGTTATACAGGCTACTCTAAGAACTCCAATTCAGGCAGTCAAGTACTATTTAACTCGGTATTGTTCTGATTCTGATAAAATATTTGTGTTTGCCATGTCAAAATCATACAGCTAGCAAATGATAAATGGTGACCGATGTGTATGTTGACAATTACATTGATTTTGAGGCGACAGTTGCTGGTTTAAATCTATGAATATGAGGCAGTGTCTGGACATGTCAATGGGAACCCTGAACCACAAGGAATACGACATGAATGATACGTGCAAGACGATTCATAAATATATAATATGTATTTTGTTCAGAAACAGGCGCATTAGAATTTTGACATGAATCACTAGCAATATGCCACAACTGACATGAGCAGTAAACATTCAACAATGACAAAGTGGTTTCATCTTTTCGCTTCCATCGTTTCGCTCGCACCAGTCCTTTCGCTTCATGTGTTGCCAGGGTTTCAGATATAAATAATACAGCGGTGGGTGGGGGGAATCTGTGTGCAAAATGAAGGAACGCTTGCTGTGCACAAGGCTACTGGAGGTACAGCAAAAGCTCATAGTATAACAGGTTGGCAGAGGGCAAAAAGTGTGTATGAAAGAAAAAGAGGGCAATACCCAAAACAACTTACTTCCAGTCTCAGTCATATCTGGTACCACAATAAATGTCAATGTAAGGTAAATAGCAGAAGGGTGTCGAAAAGATAACCGTTCCATTGAAGAGGCAGCAGAGGACTCTTTGGTTCTTAATAGTGGCCAAATTTAGGGAGCATTTGTCGACCGAGTCTTACGAGTTAAAATGAGTATTCTCAAACTTAAATTGGTCAAATTTCAGTTTCAATCCTCATCAAAAGTTAATATGAGCGACAGAGAGAGATGGTTTGTCTTTAATATTTGAAACACTTGTCTTATCATTCAAACGAAGTATTTGAATACTAGGAAATAATTCTTTCATATTTACTTCACGCCGCGGGGATGTTACGGTTCTAATTGTTTTACACAAGAATGAATCTCGATGATGATATAAAAATAATGCCATTTGGTGATTTCTAAGTAGCATATTTATCACAAAACTAGTCTATATCACAAATCACAGGAAATAATAATCTGTATGCCACAACACCCCAATTTCTTGGTCCCCGACTTCAATCTATGTACTAAACAGTCACACTGAACAACACCCATATTTAAACCAACCCACTACATCTTTCATTGTGTAATTTTTTTTTAACAGTATCCAGAATGCAAAAAGCTAGTTCAATTTTAGGGGTATAAAACATTGTAGAGTAACTGTCAAGAAATTGGATCTTCCTGTCTAATAAAAAAAAAATCCTGTCTGACTAGTCCTGTTTGAATCTGACTTTAAGAGAAAAAAAAATCTTAATTTATCGTTAAAAAATAAATAAAGCAAATATAAATTCAGGGTAAATATAAGGATAGTCTGTACAAAGATGATAATACGAAGGATGAAACACATACCTAGGAGACGGTGGCCTAGATCGCGTATATACTTAGCAATGCGATACCATTCCGGTGAGAGTTGTTTCTCAAAGCATACAACCATGACTTTGAGTCCTGAAATGGTAAAGTAAAATACTTTGAGATGATTAAAATTAAATATGGACAGGGCATTAAAGAAAGGACAGCAGCATGTATTATATATATCATTATATATCGGCGAATATCAGGAAGGTGTATTCGGCGAAATCCCACCTGATCAGATTCGCTTATATGTTTAATCACAGAACCTAGATAAGGATCAAGTTCTTTCAAAAAGTATGATGTCCGCCGTGGTTGGTGCAGTTAGTGATGGGGTTTTCAAACTCCACGCTCATGAGTTAATGATAAGTCTGAAATCATATATCTGCTCGCTGATTTTGAAGATTTCGATTTTGGATTGATACACCATATCTGACTCACTCATACGTCTAATCGAGTTCTTTTTTTATAAAGTATGACGTCCGCCGAGGTTGGTGCAGTTCGTGATCGGGTTCTCAAAATATACACGCTCAAGAGTTGATGACCAGCAATGAATCTATTCGTTGATACAAGGGCTTTTTAAATATCTGATTTACATCATCAGACGACCATAGGCAAGGCGCTTCGTGGTGATGTAAAGGGTTGGGTAAAGGGCAGGAATCGCTAAATATATGAAGCTGGAATTACTACAAAATCGATGCCCTCATCCGACCGATTTTAACCCATCCGATGATCCGATAAATTTGTTCTGGTGGAACATGCACACAAAGATCATGCTGAACCATGTTTAATGTCAATCACCTGATATATATATCCGTTAATATGGAACAAGTTTAATATCATCGGATGACAATCCAATCGGCACGATGGCTATGCGATTATAAAATCGGATTTGGTGGAATACCGGCTTACGGATGATATTACCTTAGATATTACCAAAGAATGGGAGAAAGACTTGTTACATACCGAGGAAGGCGACATTGAGCATGTTCTCTCTGGGAGGTAGCTTCTTGCCGTGCAAGGAGAAGGTGGAGGAGCGGCCAAGGTCAGTGACCGACAGGTGCTGGGTCTTGGAGGTCACAGACGATGCAGTAGACACAATGTGTTTATGAGGTGGGATGAGCGCGTTCAAGATGATAGTTAGAGCGAAGCTTATATCCACTGGCCGCATCTTAGGTGTATCTTAAGACGGAGAAGAACGCACTTACTTACTAAACCAATTGTCCAATTTCTAATTATGCCTTGCATGGTTTTGATGTTGGTCTGGCATTCATTAATTAATACTTGATCAATGAATGATGTAAAGTGAGACATAACATTGAGATTGATAGGGTTTTAGAAATGTGATTTTCAGTACCTCTGCGACCACATCCCATTCTGATACAAAGCGGTACGATGAGACTGATCAAGATGTTCATAGTCTTCTCTGGCGTTGGGAATACAGACATACCGCCACATATTTGTTCCAGTGAATACTGGTCCTGCATGGAAACAAATACAATGAGACCCACATCAATAAGGAGTAGTGGAATGAAATGGGGGAAGATGACAGGTAATGTAGTAACAACTATGGGAACAAGGAATCCAGGTTTTGTAGTAAGTAGTATATGGAAATGAGCCGAAGGTTATGGCTCGAGTTATTTGATCGAACTGGGAAAGCAGAAAAAACTGCCTATGTAAAATTATGTGCTTCCAATTGTCAAGGCTTATCTTCCATAATAAAAAAAACTACAGGGTTTTTGTTATTTTTACTACATTGCGATGTGATGTTTAAAAAGTAATGTACCGGCTGATATATTGATAGGCTATACTTTCAGCATGACGAGATAGTGATGTGACTGTAAGGGCAGTTTCTCAAAGCTCGACAAACTGAATCCTAAACCAGATGACATGAAGATAAATCACTGACCCCAAGTGCCTGCATCTGCATAGCGGTGACCTTGACAACGGCTGAGCAGAAAGCTGGAGGGGGCGGGATCTTGACCGTTTGCTGCGTCTCCTGGCGGTTTTGGGTGGCACTATGAGCGTCTCCAGGGGCTACCATAGAGTCGTCAGCCAGGAGGAGATTGAGGCACACTGAGATCAGGGTCTGAAGATACGAGAGAATTCATGCAACTCAAGGTCGAAAATCACCACTGGGTTTAATTTTGGTTATAAGCTTGTTGGCTTGCCCTAACTGAAACATCATGCAGCTGTGTTAATTCAAATGACAATTCCAATTGATTTTTCCCAAGAAAATGAATTGATCAGGTTGATTACGAATAAAAGAAAAAGAAAGGGTTAAAGGGACTAGAATGTAGAAGAAAGGAATATTTTGTTAATGGCGGCATAATCTTATTTCTCCTTAAGGATTATCAGAATTGTAGGTAAACATTCCAATATGCAAATGCAGTATGGTAAGCAAACATATATGCATAAATATTGTCACAATGAAATGGGATGTGAACGTTTCCTTAGATAAGAAGCTTTGTATTCTATTTAGCCATTTCTAGCTCACTTGTGAGGTCAGTATGGACAGCCGAAATAGCAAACACTAGTGAATAGAGATGGCACGAACATGAGACATTTTTACATCACATTCTGCGTGTGAAGTGAAAAAGGAGACCCAATAGTTTTATATCAACGACTGTTCGTTCATAACCATAAATCTACTAACCACTCCTAGATCTATTGATACACTTTTGTTACATCATAAAAGTACTGTAATAATGATTATATAATTAAACTGAAAACAACACGTAGTGAATTATAAAACAGCGATAAAGAGCGAGAAGTGATAATACGCGCGCTTTCTACAACAATTAGCTCTGTGTCTTGGCTTTAAAAAAAATAATATGAGAAGAAAATCTGAAGCATTTCTAGATGGAAAGTATAATGTATTATGCTTTTGCTTCATCAACATTGTTACTACTGGAAAGTATAGATTCACAATGTTAAAGAAAACTGTGTCGATATAGAGAGAGAGACTTGGTTGTATGATATATAGCTGTGCTTCTGAAAAAGGTAAGCAGTTGGTATTTGAGTGAAGCCAATAGATACATTAGAGTATTGTCAGTAAACGGTGACGATCATACGTACGCCATGCACTTCCTGGAAGATGTAGCCATTATAAGTTTGAAGTAAAGTAAGCAAGTCTGTGACAAGAATAATAGTTGTAGACTTCCAAAAAGAATGGTCCAGACTCTTGCAAAATTTAAATATATGTGTTTCAATTAAGAATGTAAGGATGCCATACATGCATTAGACAAATAATAGCTAAAGTGCTTCAAACATAGCTTTGGGTTCAAAACCTTTTTAATAAAGACTTTTGAATATGATGAGATAAGGATCTTTTCGTAAGTTTAAAAAAGGTTTCATGGTAATCAACCAATCGTGTATCCACTTCTCTTAATTTTATTTCAGGTCAGTGTTCTATATTGGCTGTGTATAGATTTGCCCTTTTTAGATTTCAGACATAAATTAGAACTATGAAGCAACAGGCATTCATTGGTAGGTGGACCTCTGCATGTCTTAATCCAAGTAGTATTCTAAATGTATAGAATGTTTCCATCATATGTTTAATCGCGAACAAATGTGTGACGCAAGAAACCCTGGTATATATGTACAGCTATTATAATCTCTCCTGAAGCGTTTGCAGGAAGATTTTCACTGATACCTCGCAAAGATATTAAGTATCTATATTTGATATTTTGTGCTGGTATTTGTATGGTATTAAGTAGATCCGTTAGTCCAAGTGTAACTTTGGCTTATACATTATTATCAGAAATAGCTAGACAGCAGTGGGCGGAAGACCATGGCTATTGAATTATCTCCCGAGAGCCCAGAGAATGTCATGGTCATTTCTTTATGATACACTGAATAAACATCCTAAATGATATTAAAAGTAGTGTTATCGAAAAGATGCTATCTTGGGAATAGTAGAATGAAAAGAATAAGTTTGATAGAAAATAGTGAAATGAAAAAGTTGTCAGAAGACTTTAAAGGTGATAATAAAAAGTTGTCTTAATATCTATCTATAGTGTCGTGAGACCAATTTTGGTATATCAAAGTTGTCAGAAGGCTTTAATTAGATATTTGATAAATATTTGGAGCAAAGCGACTTAGTTCAACAAATAAATATGACGGGGTAGAATAAAGGACAAAGTTTAAACCTTCAGGTGGGGAAGGTGCGCGATGTAGTTGAATTTCATCAGCGTTTTGTGAATCGCCTTGAGCAGGTTAGAAGCTGCGTTCCAGTCGAGGAGACGCTGAAAAGCAAAATAAAATCTTATAATTTTTGTAGCCTATTTATTCATTAAAAATAACAATTTAGATTTCAAATTCCATCCCAATACCAAACGGTCATGTGTTTGGAATGATATGATAAATGCCTCTTCATCAGAACCAAGACGAGTGATTTTGCTTCTTTGATAAGAACACCCCAAAAGAAGTAATACATTATAGATCTAGATAATGGAACGGTAAAAATCTCACCCTAAGTACTGGTTTCTTATAGATCTTTGAGAACAATCTTTCCATTCGTCGTAAGATGAGGTTAAGTGCAGGGCGCACGGACTCATTTGACCAATCTATGGCTGGCAGCATTTCAAGCAAATACCTGAAAAATATATAATTATCAGTACAAAACACAACCAAATATACACGAATCCAATTATAAAGACTGAGTGGTGTGACTGCTCGAATAGCATTTCACTATTATTGTGAGGAGGTTGTTCGGTCAATCCCAATCTAATATAGAGGTCATCTATTTGGTCGATGATAAATACCAAGTTAGGGATTCGGTGTTACCATTATAATTATATGGTTTAGTATGTTTTTTCTCTTATATTTTCTTCTTATAAATAACATTTATACTTTCTATTTAGTATATAACTAAGGCGACGTCTGCGAATATCGATGGTGGATAGCACGTTTTTTGTATCATGAATCATTCATTCGTCGTTTGTTAAATATACTTGGCCTTTCAAATGTAATTGAAAAAAAAGTTACAGACAAGCATCCACGGGAGGATGTGGGCTACATAAGCTAAGGCTATTATAGGATCGCTCCGCCAGTTGTACAGTAAACTGATATAAGCTTAATACAGGGGAAAACCAAGACATGGTACAGAATTAATATCCCCACCAAAATTATTCATCACACTACACAAAAAGCATTTATGTTTTGGTCAGTAGGAAGAAACTTACTGCTGTAAACCTCTGCATCTCATGGTGGCTGGATCGTAGGGTGCCACTTTGAGGAGTGTGTGTGCGACATCAGCGAGTCGCTACAAAATCAGTTTACATGGATTTAGCCTTATATACTTCTCCCTTCCATTAAAAGTATGTATCGAACTCAGAGTGCGATCACTGGCATATTTCAGATTTGGAAGTTGTATAGTTTTCAAAGATTAGATAATTACAACAGATTTATAGATAGATCGTCTCGCGGCGAGATACCATATGTGTACTACTGCCGAAATAAATAAATAGTAATAAAAAAACGAATCGGTATATTTAATTTCAGAAGATTCAAGAATATGTATAACCTCTGCAACAAGGTAAATTTGGCGGGCCATCGAAATATAGATGTGGACTTTTATGAAGTCCTGCAGCAAGAGCAACAAAAGAGTCACAACGCTCCACAAATTAGCCAAATGACTTTCAGATAGGTAGGAAAGGAAAGGAACAAAAGGTAAAATCTTTAGTTTTCGATCGACTAGCTGAAAATACAGCTTTAAATAATTAACCAATGTAAACCAGAATAATAAAATCCTAAACTTCAATTCCATTCCTATAGTGCTCACATTTTGTGACTTGTAGTCCAGGAGTTCTGGTACCCTGAAGGTAGGGTCGGCAAGCATCTTGCGTAGATCTTTAATACGGTTGGTGGAGTGGGTAAAAAAGTAGGAGACAATACAGAGCAGGGAGTTCCTCGGACGCCGAAACTCGTTCAGGGTCAACTCAGCGTCGTCTTCAGCAATCACGTGACGTCTTCGCGGCAGCCCTTCTTCCATATACCGGAAATGGGAACTGAGGAAAGCAAAATTAATCTTTGATTAACTTCCTATATATTTTATTTGATAAAAACTGAAGAAGTAGATCAATGTTTGACCTTGATATATAATAATTAATCAATCTTGCTTTCAAAGATGTGTAAGTATTTTCAATTTGATATCTTCATCAACAAAACCCGGTTCGAAATTACAGAACTAATTAAAAAAGTTTTCATTTGCAAAGACTGTTGAAACTTAGGACCACGCGCGATTTTGCTAGATATTTATGTATTATTTATGATTGACGGTCGGAAAATGGTTTATTACTTATAACTATAGGGATTTCTCAATGATTTGGCACCGAATCGGACATCTCACATACAGACGTTCGATATAATTGGCAAGACGTGAATAAATGAGGTAACAATTACTTGATTTCAGATGGTTCATCAAGGTAGATCCCTTGTGGGGAGTGGTTGTGGTTTGCCATGGATTTCACGTTACTGTTAACTGTCTCAAGATGGCGCTGAGGGCCACTGAAATTTCTGTTAAATGCAGAATAGAACAACTTGTAATATTGTTTGATACATGTATATATATATATGATGTGTATGATAATTAAGTAAACAAAAATATTCAATAGATTCTAACTGCAAATCATTAATTTTAGTTGAATTCTAAACATCGGGAAGGCTAAATAAAATTAATCATTGGTCAATGTATGAGAAGATTACTGGAAATATCTTTATATGATATTGAAGTGGCTGTATAGTCACAGTTGTTTACCTTGTCAGTGTTTCACAACTTGCAACCAATGCTCGCATAGAGACCGAGATGTTGGCGATAATGGCCAGTTCCTCTCGGGCAGCGTTAGGGTTGTCCTGTTTCACCGTTTCCCGTTTCAGATGTTCCAAATAATGCGGTAGAATGGACTCTAATACAATCTGTAACACACAAATGAAGGGGGACAGGTAATCTCGGGCTAATAATCCAGGACTATCACAAGGTAATCTATCAAACTGATTAAAATCTGATGAATACAGATTAGAAAAAAATAAGTTATTGATCTAAAATAAACGAACCATAAAAATGGTTCTGAGAATGGAAATACCAATAAATAGGGTATATAAATTATCTGGACGCTCTAGATGGGAATATGGAATGATCCAAAGAACACTCACCAGCATTTGCATTGCTCGGACTGAATCACAGGCATATGCAACCACTGTGACACACATATTGATGGCATCGATGACCTGGAAGGTGTCTGGGTCTTCGATATAGCAAAAGTCCATCGCCATCAATGGTTTCTCTCCCTCTACGAGGTCGAGGATTTCTAGGTTGTCTGGGCATTCATTCTCCAGGGCCAACAGTAACTGGAACAAAGCTCCTGTGTCGACCTGTATGCAATGAATGACATTGTGTATTTAAAATTCCTTTTTATTATCATATTGGGATGAAACAGCGATCAATAAAACAAGTGGGTTCCTTTGTATCATCAGTGCAAATACTAGAACCGTAAGAACTGAGTAAGAACTAAGTAAAATATCAAAAAGAGATACGGAAAAGCAGACCTACCTTGGTAAAATCAAATATGTTTGGATCTTCGTTCATATTCAGAATTGGTGCCAGGCTTCCAAACATCTGTGAATTTGGAAAGAAAAACATTGATAAAGATCCCAATTCATGTATATATGTCAAGCACAAGCCTCAGATACAGTGTCACTAAGTCCTTGTTCTTTAATATCAATCATAAGTCATTTATATTCCCAATTTGACTTCTTATAACAGAAGGGCATTAGTTAAAGGTGCACCTTCCTCTTACCTGAAGCATGAATGGTTTTCGGTGTAAGGTGTAGAATTGCCTACAGGCAAACTCAATGGCCTGGCACAGTACGGGGTTGGCTTGGTGGTTGGAATAGACCTTCATCATAGTGGGCATTATATACAAGAACCCAGATGTTGAAAATACCTACAAAATTAAAAACAAACAATAGCTATCGGTGAAATGGGCTTAAACTGCTCAGGATCGGTATAATTAGTGTGAGAGAATTAAAATTCCACGAAACAATGCCATACTACTAAGCTCAAACGTCACATGGGCGAAGTCGTGAAGCCAATTGTACATGTCTAGGCGACCTGCTCTTTGATGCCACTGGGTCGACCCAGCGCTTTAGACCACTCGGCCACCCTACATTCCCAATTTTAATGCATTTTTTTTTATTCCATGCAGTTATAATAATTATGAGAGAGAGAGATAAATATCACCTGTAGGCCGTATGAAGAGACACAAATATTACCTGTTTGAAGTGCCTGGAGGCATTGATGAAGGCTACGATACAGAATCGCAGTATAGCCGTGTCCTCACAATGAAGTAAAAGAGCGCCACTGAGGACATTGAGGAACAGTGGCAAGTCGCCAGCCAGAGTGAATGAGCTGGACATCTTGTTGAACATGGTCGTCATCAACTGTAACAAAATACCACGAAACTACTATGTCACTTTGGTCATCACTGAAGCTTTATGAATACATCCAACTGAGTTTATTTATTATAAAGCTAGCAAATATACATTAAATATAACAACGAATAATTGGGAGGTTAAAGAGCCTCTCTCGGACGAGATTATATAATTAGTTTGAAGATAGTGGAATAAAACTCACCTTTGACCATACGTATTTGTGCATCATATCCAGGCCACGGAGTTCCTATGGCGAAAAGGGTAGGAAACGTAGCATTGATTACAACCCATTACAAATATAGAATCTAAATGTTGAGAGATAATTAACTACCAATAAAATAAGGGGGGGGGGATCCAAAGGTCAATCGTTTATTACCATTGCCTAAATGCGAAGTAATCAAGGGTAGACACTGTCCTGAAGACATCGACTATAAACACTGTCCAGTACAACAAGACCCTTAGAAAATATCTTCAAGATATCAATAAATGTGGCTTATTCTAGTCACATGTCAACATTTCAGCCAAGGGGTAAAAGCTGCGAGATAGCATTAATAGACATACCTTCCCCCACTGGCCGTCCCACAGACTTATATCTGCCTCCAGAGCTTTACGTGGGAACGACGGGAGCTTGAGTAACTCCTCGTGTAGGAATGAAACGTGGTTCTGGACCTGTGCAGGAGCAAAAGAGAACTTATAAATTATAACAAAAATAGTAACTACAGTTATGTATACTTTTTCATCATAGACATAATAAACAAATACGACAAATGACCACACAGTGAAGTGTACTTACTTGCTGTGTTGGCGCTCCTTGAGTGATAGATAGAGAAAACAGCACTTTCCCCATCTCAACAAATTTTAGCATAAAAGCCTAGAATAAAGAGAAACATGTTAAACACATTAAATTCCTAAAGATTCCATACTATGAACAGAGAATATGATACTGCCAAAACTACATCTAACAACAGCGTTAAAAGCGATGCTCCATTCCCTTAAACAATTTTTTGTCAGACTATTCTGACGTTTTGATGCACACTTAGGTTTAAATGGTCCCACACGAATATGGACATTTATTAAGTACCTGCTTTTGAAGTGTTCTAGCAGCTTCTTCTTGGTCCATTTTAACCATAGTAAATTCCGGGTAGAAATTCCGCCGGAAATAATAGAAATCTCTCACATATGAGCTTGGGTTGTGCATTTGATCTGAAATAAAAAATATTGATGTAATCGGATTATTAAAACAGAGATAACAGAACTACATATGGGCAAAGTGAAAACAGAGATATCTCAAGGTCCTATTTGCTCGTGCGATCAGTATATCATTATTGATATTGCCAATTCAGCTTTTTTTTCTTTTTTTTTTTTTATAAATTATCAAATGTCAACATACGCGTCTTAGTATCCACGAGGAAGTAGCTACTGTGTTCCTCCTCTGGGATGTTAAAGAAGTCCAAGCTGTAGGAGAGGATCTGGTTGAACTGTGTGTCCTCATGTATGGGACACTGCGATGGTATACCAGTGTCACCAGGGTCGTGAACTATTAACTTCTTAGCGCTGGGTACATTTGCTGTTATCATCAGCATTGGCTGGAAAATTTGTAGAATTATTAAGGTGTTGATTTTTACAGCACATACTGTAATCCCAATTAAAATGCATTCCTGGGCTCAAAAACTAAGTTATAAGGTATAAGTTGTAATAACTAATATAAGTCAATTGTGAGTCACCAGATTGCAGGCTTTACACATATTTGAAATTGGAGGTCCTAAGGATATTTAATTTTAATATTGATGAAGGACCAATCACATGGTGAAATCAATTCTTTTTGAACAATTGTGATCAGTAGACCAGCATAATTATAGAGAACACTGGCTCTGAAAGGTTGTACCATAAAATTGATGAGTTAACAACCAACACACATAAAGTCTTGGTCTGGAGGCTGGAGAAAAATCCATTCAAGACCAAAAGACTTGGGGAAAAATGAAATAAAGCAATCTGTGCATCTAAGCTTCAGGGATAAGAACTTGTTTCAACCGGTTCAGCTATGTAAAATGAATACAATGCACAAGTGGGCCTCATCAAGCAACTGTGATGAATGTTAAGCTGAAATTTCTAGTGTGATTAAATCTGTTAACGACATAAAATAGCTTACATCACACTGTTCCTTTTTCAGTGTCTGCTTAAGGTCTTTGAAGAAAATATCGTGGACAGAAGGGACGACTTGGTGTAGGATAGATAAAGCTTCTCCTATTACTTCCTGTCCCCCTTCGGTAGGGGACCGTACGTAAAACATGATCAGGCCCACCTATAGGGACACAGATTAGGTTTAGCCCATTTAGTACATTGAAACATAAACAATAACATTCAAATAGCATGGCAAATATCGTGGCTAAGCCTTGTCATCACGAGCTATCAGAAGCCGATCTTTGGGTACACAAAACTAGAAACTGCTATTATCAATGTTTCATACATGGTTATTTATGTAGTTTATACTTAGTTTTACAATCGTTTAAACATACTTTAGAGTCACTGTTTAACAGACAATGGCAGTTTAATTGCTACTGCAGTGATTTATTGTCACAGATGAACCCGAAGATAAAATGTATGCTAAGCAAGGGTGACGGCGTAATTGAATAATCATGAAAACATATATTTTGGAAAGAAAATCCTACCAGGTAGTTGAAGACAGTGTGTGCAGTTTGAGCAGGAAGCTCTGGGATGTGGTAGAGTAATTTCCGTAACAGGAAAATGAGTTCTTCCTAAAAAGTAAAAGAAATGTTTGTAATATTGTCAGTACAATAGAGCCAAGCACGCGTTATAATAGATACTGAAATATTGCCTGAATATTAGAAACTTTAAAGTCCCAGGTGTCACAACAGAAATCAGGCTACTGCGTATAGCGTTTTGACAGCGTTTTCTTTTAAAAAGTTGGATCTGTTGGGCGTTAATCATATGTCGTCATATCTGGGATTCTTTGACACCTAGCATACTTGGATACCTGAATTCGATACAAGATCGTTAGAACAAAATAAGGCTATTAAGTCCTATGTCGCAGTGGTGAAAATAATATCGATAGCGAACACAAACACAAAAGCACCAACATAGGCTGACATCATACTTTTTCAATCAATCTGGTATTATTCTAATAGTATATCCATGCATGGAAGCATATTGAATTGTCCTTTTTAGACTGGCAACCTAACTGCAGAGTAATATGAAAATTTGAAGACATAAATACAAGTGACATACCCGCTTATCTCGATTAGTCAGCTTCTCAAGGAATGTACGGAGGAAGAGCTGTGGCTCCTCCACTAAACACGACCAGATGACCTTTTCTGCAACCTCCGCAACTGGATGCAAAAGATTAATTTTATTGTAATTATTATTCCTGAATAAAATCAAGAAAAGGTAAGTTAGCCTCCAACTGTATGCACATGATAAAAACCAAACCCTCATTGAAATGAATCGGACTCCTAATAAAGAATCCCTACATGCAAAAACCAGCTTCCGAACTCATCGTTCTGGGTCCTCTGGATTTAATAACGATAATAATTTGGACAGTCGAAGAATTGTTAAATTAAGCGGACCTACCGGCAACACCATCGTTATTAATCTCCAGATCCTCCAGCAGATGTATAATAGGCAGGGCCGCCACACAGATACATGAAGGGAAAAAATGCTGGGCTAGCTGCATGTGGTGCATATGGACATGCTGATCCACGCGCTCTTCTTCACCTTCAAAGCGACACAAACCAAAACCACACAAGTCTCATTATCAGAATTTTAAAAGGATACTTATTTTCAAAATTGTAACGCACAAAAAGAAATAGCAAATATTCTGCTAATGAATTCTGAGATTGGGGTTTCATATCTCGAAATGGTTCCTCTATTTGGTTTATGAAATGCGTACTTTTTCTATTCGAAAAAAAAAATTCCGTACATTTGACGAAAGGGAAATATTTGGCATATAATTCACACAGCTTGCACTAGATTTTAAGACTTCAGTCCTATTCTTTTAAATCTATAACCTACGACAATATTTGTAAATGATTTCTATAAAGATAGTGACAACACTTCTAAAAGTGTTTCTGACAATTGAACGATGTGCAAAGTCTACCCTTAAATCTATTTTCGGCCTGTGGCCGCCTGAGTATCCTAATATATAAAAACATTAGCTAGACGTACGATGAATCTATGGTACACTCCTAGGTTTACGTTTTTCTTCATAAGTATTAGACTATAGACGTTCAGGGCACAATTTGCAAAAAAAGTAATGAATCAGTGGGACAACACCGAATTCCTGGGTGAGTCATTTATCTTTAGTGATATCGAACATCGTTTTAAGAAAAAGCAAAAATTCAAAAGGCTAACGCCAATTCTGATATTGAAATTTGATAGTAAAAATCTAAAAACGAAAATATGATAAAAGTAGGATTGGGTCTCAAAGTTGTTTTTTTAAATGGAAAAAAAATTGTTTTCCCGTGAAAAATCTATTTAATTATGTGCGAATCTCGTCATATATATTTACAGCACTGTACATAGGACAAGTCATTTGTCTTTTTAGCCTCCCAATAGCGCAAACCAAATCCCCTAAACTGAAAATTGAAAAGATGAAACAGAAATGAATGATAAATAAAAAGGCACGTTTAAGGCTACATTTCTTAATTACGGCTGCTGAAATTAATCAGCGTTTCTTACAAGTGCTTCGTTTTTTATCTGCACTGCCTGGAATAGAAAACGGCATGTCGTTATCAGTGATACAGTGGCACTATCCCTTCGTGAGAGGAGAACTAAACCAACTCGCAAACTGAAGAGAATTAGCATTCGATATAATACAAAGCATTTTTTCTTTCATGAAACAAGTCGGACGAAGAAAGATGCTACTATACAGAATAGATACATTTAACGTAGGCCTTTTATGAGAGATATACAATATATTTGTTCGTATCATAAAGTATGGTAATCTTTTATCTATCTTTATAGATCTTTCTCAATTTAGATTAACGCCTTTTCTTGTCTAAAGAACAATTCCTGTCATGGATATCAAGCTATTAAATATGGTAGGCACAAAATCATACTAAAGTCTATAGAAAATTTCGATCTGAAATTATTCAAACAATAAAGATTCTAACGAAAATACTTCGAGGAGTCCATATTTTCAGGCTGATGTAGAATAAGGCTTATCATTACTTTCTATTTAAAAAGTCGGAAACGGGATAGTGTACTGATTAGCACAGAGTTCTCACACTCGTAGAATGCATGATATCTACAACGATATGTATCATACACATACATACTGCAGGCAGATTGATAGAGGAACTTCATCGTTCAAAGCCATATATAAATATATAGATTCAGTTTCCCATGCACTTCATAGTAATTTCTTCTAAGAAAACACTAAAGTTCCAGCAGTTAGATTGAGGGAAAATACCGCTTGCTGTGAGGTGAAAACTAGAAGAATGTCTAAAAATGAAATATGGACAACAGATGAATTCTAGCACATATGGGGAGAAAGATACAAATGTTCATACATATAAAATCACACCCTTAAAATTATTCAAAGCTCAAGTGTAAAGACAAAATTCAAAGTTGCCAAAAAGCAAAAGCCTATAAACAGGTCAAAATTGATAGCAGCCAAATTTGCATCTAGAAAAAGATGTCAAAATAAATAATATGAGTGGGATAAATATGACTTCCGCACAAAATTGAAAAACAGGAGATTTCCGGCACATGGTTATATACTGACTCATAATAATTAGTGGTTAGTTAAAAACAGCGAGAGGTAATATCAAAACAGAAAATGTGTAATGAAATGACTCTGAAGAGAGAACAAAATGAATATGAATCAAGGAGGAAGATGTGTAGGACTGGGGATCACACTCTCGTGATGTATATAGTTTGTTTTATCAGGAAAGGAATCGGGAAAGGAATCTTGTGAAAGGAATCATTACATTATATCCCAGACAAACTGAAGTGAGAAAGAGGCCACTTTAAAAACCACTTCAATTCCACGCGCAAACAATCTAAATTTAAAGCAAGCGACCCTCTGGAGTATTTGTCCGAATATAACTCTAAATAAATCCAATCCATCCACAGGGACGAAATATAAAGTAAAAATACTTCAAGGTAACATATATGTATACATACATATATAATAATAATATGAAGAAACTCCGTGAGAAATTTAGACAAAACTGAAAAGGGATGGATGCCCGGTGGTCATGAGACAGGGAAGTAGTCACAGTAGTAGTATATCATATAACATTCATCAAAGTGGTTTTCAACCGTGGTGTAAAGGCTAAGTAAGGTACCTTCGAAGATGGTTGGTCGTGGTACAAACATGCTGCTGTTTCGCCATGACATGTTTCGTAATTGTACGTTAGACTGTCTGTTGATAGGCGCCACAGAGACGCGTCGCGCGGCCAGGTTGAGAGATATTTCTTCTTGGGCGGCTACAAGGGGAGACAAACCAAAGCACATGCCACGTTATAACATATACAACGGGCACCACCACTCTATTACCAGCACATTAGCAACAGGTTCTCCTTCACAGGCTTCTTCCCATCGTATAGATAATGAGAGATCAATGAAAATATTTGTTTTTAAATATTTAGTTTCCCCAAAGAGGTTAGGAGATGTGTGTGAAATGAAAAAAAATGATTGTCCCACCCACCCACTCTCGTGGTTAAAATTAGAAAAATTAATGTCATATCACTATCAAAACGAAGTTAAAAATTCAATTCCTAAACAGTTTTAAAAGGATACATATTAAAACTAGATAACGCGAATCAATCTGGTTGGAAATACGATGTTCAAAATGGGCCAATTGAAAATTCCACAAGGGATTGTAAGCCCAATATAAAGAAGAGCAATAAAAAAGTGCCGGAATGGTTTGATCGACGTTGCTTTTTAAATTACGAATCAAATTCGTAGAATCAAATATTCTCTTAAGAAATATATGACGTGAAGTGAGATGGAAAGTTGCCTGTAAGGGTATACGTTATATCATGGGTATTAAAATCGCTCATTAAAAAGAGATTTTAAAGGGCATTATTATTGAATAGATGAAAGGAGATTTTCATCATGATACAAAACTCAACTAGCGTGTGTGATTTTGTCCACATATAAGATCTGGTGTAATCTAAGTTTGGAATCATTTCTTTGAAAGTTATCCAAACCAAACAAAGAGAGGCATGTGGATGTTAGTTGTCTGTTAGATTTAAGAGACCCCGTCTCCTAACATAATGGTTAGACAGTTAGCAAACTAATCTAAACGATCGGCGAGGTTGTTTTGTTAAAAAAATAGTTTGGGCATGTTGAGCAAGGTTTCATGATGAAGTTGTTACACCATACTACCTGAAGAGTTCAAGTTATGATAAAAATTAACTCCACATGCAGGTCACTAAATAGCCAAGAAACCTCTCCGAGGGAGAAGTAGTTTTAAGTTCTTTGCTCTGACTTAACAGCTAGAAACAAGTATTAGAGTAGGGTTGCCTTAAGTAGCCAATGATATATTGGGGAAACGTTTGGAAATTTAATACATGGAGTAAATATATAATGTAGAAAGTATGGATCAATACACTAGAGCAAGAAATCACTGTTGTCCTGAGTTGTAAATATATCTATACTACTACACCATATCGTGCAGCGTCATTCGGGCTCAAAGGTTTAATACTGAGGTGGTACATTAGGTGACCATCATAGCTTTTGGCGAATCTTCACCAATGTACTCTGCACATCTATAGACAGTGACTAGTCAGGATGTTCGCTGAAAGGGTCATGTCTATAGTGCACCAACACACAGGGGTGGAGAATATATAGAGATAAATATATATATAAGACCTGCCAAGGATTATATATAATATAAGCCACTGATTATGGTGGTGCTAGTGGAAAGAACGAAAGAATAGAAGGCATCATCACCAAGCAATCCATATCTCATGTCAAACGGTCAATAATATAACTGAGTTATTTTTCAAAAAAGATCACAACATTGGGGTCGTACTTGGGGATTCACTTTTATCTACAAGTTCTTAACGTATTTAAAGGGGACCTAGACCGCGTGCCTGCGTCCTAAAATCACAAAAGAATTATGTATTAATGGTTTCCTTAAGGGTGTCTTTATCAATTTGAGCATTTATGGATTTCCTTACGATCGTTTTCGAGATTTTAGTTAAGATTTCTGAAGCCAATCATTTTTTCAACCGGAAAAATGAATGTTTCTGGTTTGATACCATTTGCATTCGATGACGCTTGATGTCAAATGGCGGTGTATAAATATTAAAGTGTGACTGTTGATAACTTAGAGTCATATATCTCAGCGTGGTTTGGAACGTGTATAATGCAAGTGTTGCAAGTGTGCAAGACATTCTGCTTTGCCATAGCAACATTGCCAGAAAAATCAACAGAAGAGAGAAAGTCAATGGAAAGTAGAGTCTTCGAGATATTTAATATACATGGTTCTTTTATCTATTATAATATATATGAGAAAGAACAAAATGTGAGTGCTTTAAAAGATGATACAGAGCAGTAGTAATCTCTCTGAATCTTTGATTTCACAACGCTTATGGTATAGAGATATCTGTCTAGAGGATATGGCGGAATAACATCCAAATTTGCCGCATAGTTAGTGATAGAGAAAACCAACCACAGAAGCGGTCAAACCTGTTGTTATTGCTCCATCAAACATTCTGCCAGGCTATTATAAGTGCTACGTGGACCTGCTATGTAACATATTAAGAGAATCAGAGCATCCGGGGCTGTATTTTTTATAGAAAAAACAGAAGGAAAGGTCGCTATATACATAAATGTATAGATAGTATATGTACAAGTCATAAAACTGGCCCCATTCAGCCCTGGACCAAGCCAGATTGAATGCAAACATAAATGGGGATATTTCAGACACACCCATGCTTGATCACACAGGACGAGCCAGAGATAGATAGATTGCCATTGCATTGAAAATACGGCCCCAGATCAAAGCAGAAATCAAAATATTAGTACACATGTATAGTATATAATATATCCAGTGTGATCTAAACGCATATATTAATAATAATATACGTAATTAAGACAAAATAATGATAATAATAATAAAAGGTGTAGAGTCAATTGGGATGAACAGTCTATCGGACACACACACAAATCTTCTGGCGTACTTATGTTCTTTCCTGAGCTTGGGGTACCGGACGACAAGGGAGACCGGTCGGGTAATTGGGGAACAGGAATGGACACGTTCCCACCTGTGCCCGCTGGACCAAAGAGGGATGAAACAGGAGCCAAAAGAAAAACGAAAGAAAAAAATCACATCGACCACAAATCAAAGGAGTCGTACAAAAGTCTGCAATAATAATTCTTGAAATAAACACGCGCGTGTTACGCATTAACGTTCTGCAGAGAATGAGAAATCAAGGAGTGGTTTTTTTTATGTAAAGGCGGTGGTTATAACAATCGTTTTAGAGGTTTCTGTTTTCAAAGAAGCCATAGAGAAATACCGGAATCGTACCAGGAATCAGTGTATAAACAAGAAATCCTTTAAGTTTGCACGAATCCACTTTCCAGAAACTTAGGATTTTTAAATCAAATAAAATCAAGCGCGGATTAGTGTATTTTTTCTTTTGGAATAGGCTTTCTACTATGACCTGCTGAAGCAACTTTTTAGAAGTGAAATATAAATCAGGAAGCTTTTAACTTAGAAATAATTAATTCCTGTATATATATAGACAATTACGCGACATACTTTTAAAACTTACAGAACAAAACATGGAACTGGCATAACAATTTTTTCTCAAGCAGACATTTTGTGACAGACGTCTGAGCTTATTACATTGATCTAAACTGTGGTCTTAGGACTACATGCTCAATTTGACAATACAATTTCTACGTTTTAGAGTAGATTCAGAATAAATGTTTATGTATAGTTTTAATCATGGCAGAACCGAACGGGTATCAGTTCATTATTAGTCTGAGAACGAGATTATTGCAGAAATTAAGGATGATCTATATAGTGTGTGATTCAGTGAATACATGTTCACAGGCATGTCACCTTCGAAGAAGGAATCCAGCAAAAGACTCATTTACTTGCGACTTAAACTGAGTATTAAATACGATAAGTCTTTTACTGTTGAAGACATAAGTTAACGACGCCCCTTTACATTATTTTCGAAATGTGATCGCAGTGATTTATAAGTGTGCATGGAAGAGAACTAGGATTCTAAAATTTTGGTTTGGTTCAGTATATTTTACAAAGGTTTGATCACTTGGAATACATATTAGCATTATTAGGGTGGGAAAAGTTAAGTAAGAAAATGTTAGGTGAAAATGTGGTCCAATTTTAAATGTGGTCAACTCTTAATTAAGGAATATTTGGGAAAGAATCCAATTAGTATCCGATGTTACGTTTAAGAAATACAGACCGTTATCTCCATAACTAAGGTTATATCATTTTCTTGGAGTTTATTCACACGACAAACATTGGAAAACAAGTGAAGCATACATAAATTTAATATGGTAATCATCTATATTACAGGGCACATAATAATGCGATGTTAGATGTGTGTGGTACAGGAAAAAACCTGACTGGTTGGCTGACAAGGAATTAAGTACATAAAATCTTCAAACAATAGGCGTGGATTGGGAAATATTGGTGAATGTTAGAATATTTACCATAAATCTATAATAATGATAATGTGAAGAAGAGTTTGGATGGTGGTGTCTTTCTGCGAGGAGCATTTTTGGTTAGGATTGGTAATAAAAAGACAAAGGTAGGAGAGCCTAGACAGCTATATATGAGCAAAAGTGGGCATGCATACCTTCTTCGTGATCCTCACTAGCGTGGTGGAGGGCTGGTTCGTAAGCCGCCTGCTGCACGATGGATATTGTGGAGATGAGGAAGTTCTCGCGCGCGGCGCGTCTTCGATCTTCCTCTGCCAGCAGCGCCCGTCTGATCATATCCTGCTGCTGCTTACGCCGGGTAGTTGTTGCTGTCACAAAGGTTTTCTGTCCACCGAAAATGGAAACATGGTCAAGAGGAAAGCTGTAGTATATATAGAACGCTATACCGGGGTGACAGCATTGTTTTGAAATAATCTATCGATGTTTCATAACGGGAAATAAGTTGATGTGGGTATGTTTCTTTATCGGGGGTGATGTGTATTAATATAAACAATGCAAAGTGTTTTTCGGGGTGACCAAGAGTCATGGGAGAGTGAAATAAGCTGGAGAACGGGTAAAAGAGAGACAGACAGACACAGAGAGAGGGAGAGCGGGAGAGCGGGGGGGGGGGGGGAAGAGCGAAGATTTCTTAAGTTTCTAGGTAGGGCTTTCATATCCCTGTAAATACCTATGAAAAATGGGTCCTCTCAGGTTTTAACTTGCGGGACAAAGTAGTAAAATAAAATTGTTGCTTTAGATTGGCAAATTCAAAATCTATTGAAAGGGCATTGATATATTTACCAAGAGAAAGGTTTTAAGAACGGGATGAAACTCAAGATTCATAAGAGACTGAATCAACAATCAATATGCAATGATAGTCACAAATGAAAGGCAATACATAGACTACAAATAAACTTATTTGATTTTACACAAATCAATTTACACTCATCGATGATAAACATGAAACGGATAAGTAGAAAGGAAACAGTTTGGTACCGTTAAGAACAACTATGAATCTTTGGACGATTCCCCACAGACTATTATTTAGGTTATTTAGGCATGGTGGAAATGCAAACAAAAAATAAAATACATTAAATGACGAGCCGGGTAAATTACATTAGTAATGGAATACATCAATCTAAAAGGGTACAGGAATAATTTGTCCTCCTCTATGTAGAGCGCGGGAGCAATATATTATATATATACATCTCCTGTCTTTCCACGTTTTCTTATAAGGAATCCGTTTAGGGAAACGGTTCTGTAGGCCATAGCGATCAATAGGAGCTGAACCAAAAGTTTCACAACACACTCCGACTTGCATACAATGAAGCATACACTTGTATTCATTTCTCCACCATTAGCAAACTTATCCATGACCAACGGGAATGCCACAGGAATATACCACTGCATCCTTACGACTCGGTTCACCACGTAAGCATGCAGAATTTGTTTATGAAAGAGCTTGTAACGTCTTTTCAAGTCCTTCATAAATGTGTAGAAGGGTTACACCGACGTTCCAAACTCTATATTAGATGAACAGATCCCTCCATCATTTAGCTTTCTTGGGCGCCAGCAGTTATTTCCCTCTTGATCCATAAATTCAACTATTTTCTTTCCGAGAAGATCTGAATACCCTCCATTACATACGACGTTGCAATACACATTATTCACACATATCCGAACTATGAAAACATAATCTAGTCAGTGTGGTTATTTCACTCAGTTGTACACTAAAAACATGCCTTATAGGTATAATTATCATGGTATATCTAATTATAATTCAATATTCCACACACTTTGCGCATTTTCCCAATAGTTTTGTTTTACATTTTACCAAATCAAAGTTAACGACAGAACTAAATGGAAAATGAAAGATTCTTAAGCCTATAATACGTATGTATATGCTTTGTGATGAATGTTTTGCTCGTTATTTTCCACTTGTTGTGGAATCTCACAATTGGTTAATTAACAAGTTATTGGATCGTCTATGGTGCATTAGTATCGTTAGTTCTCGGGTACCTCTTCAGCATGTGCACCATTAATTGCTATGTATTAAATTGGAAATGGATATTTGTACAACATCAATTCAGCTAAACACATTTGTATATGAAGCCACACGTATAAGTATTGTCTATTCAATACAAGAACTACCCAATGATATAAGCTTTTCTAATATGAACCCTATCAGTGTCCTATACTGTACAATATTATGTTATCAATGTGCTGAGAATGCTACTTGGGTGACGACCTTGTTCCTTACCATTGTTTCAAATGTAGCAATCAACGGTGGCTAGAGATGCAATTGTATATATATGTTGATGAAAGTCAGCAATGTATAAAAATATTATTAACTACTACCTTATAATGAAAATCCTTACAAAGAACTACAGCTTACTGATAAAAGTAAGAAGGAAAATATCTTTCTGAAGCAAAGGTTTCAATGTGAATGTCAAATTATATTTGGAGAAGTTGTTTTAACGTCGAAGGGATAATATATAATCGTGCGTGCAAAGGGAATAGGTATAGTGTATATGTACAGGCGCCAATGACCAGTTGGCATTATAAAAACGGAAGCGCAAGCAAGAAATATATTTGATAGATGTGTGGTTTCTTACAAACAAAAGTTGAGTTTTTGAATGACAAAGTTTCGTGACATATTCTCTGCTTCGAATATTTGTATTTGGAATGGGCAGTTTTGTCACTTTTGTCTGTAGAACTTCCGATTCATTTCCTCGGTGGTACATTGATTGTACTTGATTAATTTTAAAGGGGAATTTAAGAGTGTAAGAGCTTACCGACTCTTCCTGGTTGATGGTGACTTCCTCCACTTTGGTCTTGAAGTGGGGCATCCAGGGAGGGTCCACTATGGGCAGGCTGGGCAGGCCTATGGTGGGTGAAGGGAGGACAAAGTCAATGCTGGGAGGAGGCACCTTGAAGAAAGCATTGGCGCCATCCTCCATCCTCGGCCACACCTGGTACCGGAACCGCCAGAGAACTTGGAATCTACAAGATCGAGGCAGAGATGACACTAGGTAATCCGGGGCAATTCCCTAAGCTAGCTCCTAGCTCAAAATGATATAAGGAGAAACATATTAGGCTACATGATACAAAAGCCCTTCAAACAGTTTTAACTAAAGTCTACTATACGAAACAACCCTGCTTGGAAGACACTGACAGTTGAAGTTGCCCGTGAAGTTGAAAGACAAAAAGATAACCATCTAAAAAACTTGCTGACCTTAGCCAGGTCCAACTATTAATTAATTAAAATATTCAATATTATTACCTGCTTTGCTCTCAATTTTACACTTTAGGCCTATTGGATTTTCTTAAAGAGCTTAAAGGATTCATCTAATTCATACCGAATCATTCCGAAGAAGAAAACGAAAAATGCCGGGCATGCCATGATAGAGACCACACAGCCTCTGCCGTGACCAGGATTCGAACCTGGGTTGTCTCGGCCACAACGAGAAGTACTAACCACTATACGATCACGGCTGTTGCTCCGGCTACTCAACCTGCGCAGGTATGCATGTCAGACGGTGGCGCACTCGCTACTCGGTCGCAACTCAATACAATATTCGCGCTCCATCAAGATGCTCTATCAAGATGCTCGTCAGCTATTAAACCTGCATGTATTTACCTCAATATAGCGTTGATTCGCTGGTTGACATTGGAATGGTTGAGTTCACGAACCATGAGGTCCTGTACCTGGTCGGGTGCCTTCACTGATGATAAGATGAACACGGTGGCTGCAATAAGAAATGACAATAACTTATTTCATGTTATTTCCCAGTCAAGGTTTGGGGAAAAAAACATAAGTTAGTATTTAGGTCTGAGGATGAGAGAAGAAACCTTGAGCTGCCAAAACTCTTCTAGAAATTGTTAGACTTGAGTAGACACAGTCACACATATTCCTACTATAATTCGAGGCTTCTATCAGAGATTGGGGTTGAAAATCCTCTAAGAACATCGAAAGTGGAGGTGCGGCTTCTTTTGGAGGTTTTGGCCTATAGATGCGAATCATTTTGCAGGGTCCAAAAAGTGATGATGGGCACTATCAATAACTTAGAACAATTGCAATACGAATCCTTGAATAGGTGCGCAATTCATTGGATGTTGTCCTTTGTATCACAAAGGAGCCCTTTGGGATCAAACAACATAATGCCTGCGGCCCATCAATTATTTAAAAAGTAACATTTTGTTGAACTGTCATGCATTTGGCCAAAATCTGCTGAAATAAGTCCACTCCCGGCTTCGATTATATATGATGTGAATCATACCAATTCAAGCCTAAGAATACCATTTAAATATTTTGAAATTTTTAGAGACTTACCATGGAAGTTGAATTAATATTTAGATTTTTATGAGCAACTCATAGGGATGCGGGAGTAAATAGAATCAAACACCCATTTTTATATCAATGGCATGACACGATCGAGAGGTACAAACAGATATTAAGTGTTAAAGCACCCAGTGCCTCTGATATGAAGAGAAAATAATTTGCAGAACCATGCAGTTTTAACTTTACGCAGCAAAATGTGTTATCACTTACCTGCAGCGGCAGCCAATTCTTGATCACTCTCAAGGAGTAGTTCCCATGCCACTGGAAGCATATCTATGAATGTCTCTTCCGACAATATCGGTGCAGCTTTAGTGATGATAGACATGATGCAATGGCTTAATTTTTGGACCTAAGATTAAGAAAGATACCAATAGATCAATTAGGCTGTATTTCTAGTTTAACGGACACATGCTATGGAACATGGTTTTTATACAATGCATTGAGGAAAATACTCTTTTTTACTGTTTACAAACTCGAGAAATCCTTTAATACTCAGGCAGAATCAAACAGGCTAGATTGGAACAACCCACAACCAAGTGGGACAACAGGACAAATACTACACCATGAAGAAGTCAATATTGTACACACTTGAGTGGTAAAATACTTCATAATGGGAGGTTCATCTTTCGGTTTGACAGGCTTAATTTCCTCTTTGCGCCCTTCCAGAGCGGCTGCCAGCCTTGCCTGGGCGAGGGTCACGTCGGTTTTGATTTTCTCCAGCAGGGGCGTGCTCTCCCTCCGACGGGTTGGGGACGAGGGCTGGAACATGGACTCCTGTGGCAAGAAGAGCGTATGGATTATAGCCAGTCTCATCCCTTATTGACAGTGTGTAGTAATAAGTCTTATTATTTGATATTAAACACACACATCCTACAAATTAAGTATTGTAATTATGTCCTCAGGTTATAACTTTATTGACATAAATTGACCTCTGCAGTAAATTCTCATATACATTAAATGCCTAATATTTAAACTCTAATAGATTCTTATTGATCTTAAATTAATTACCTTAAACTAACTTAAGATGGAAAATTGAGCAGCTTACATTAGATGATAAGAATATTATCTGATTTGAGAACACAACAATCTAGAGAAATCCTTAATTTGTTTCGATGAGACGATGAATTGGTAAAAGTATATTGATTGGAGCTTCAGTGACACCAATGGCAGAGGAAATATATCTACATGATAATGAACATATTTGAACACTTTCGAATAGCAAAATATGTATTACAATTTCATATCAGTTATGTCAGTGGGGCTACGTATTATCCATTTTAGAGGCTTTCCCAATTAATATCGCTATGATTAGCCTGGTGACATTGAACTCCAATGACGAAAGTGTTAATTTTACAAGTGTACGCTTTGGTTAGATTTTATCGGGATAATTAGTGCTGGTAACACCCGATTAATTATATCAAATTCGAGAAATTGGAGACAACAAGGGATAAAGGCACATTTATAAACATTAATTGTCAGCAACTATAAGCTTGACAATGGAAACATTGTATATGATTTTCAATATTGGCAGCAAGAAGGTATTATCAAGAACAGGTAATACAGATATAAGTGCAAAAAGGTGAAGAAGTGCGTAGCTTCATGATTTTACATATCAGTTGCAGAGTGCATATAAAAATATATAATTATGTGTATAGATACGACAATAGTTGTAGGTATATCAGTGGATATAAAATGCTTCAACAGTAATACATAAAAAAGGGTGCATAGCTTTGTCTGATACATACAAAATCATCTCACAAATTTAAAATCAGACCACCTCTGCCTCAATTCGTAAGCTGGGGTAAAGTTCTGTTATATATACTAAAGGGACAAAATAACACAGTTTCCCCGCTGGACCCTAGAAGCAAAATCCCAGTTATTATTGAGAAAAAGATCAGGGAACAATAACCACCACATTCAGTTACATACTTTGCGGGTATATCAAAATATTGTATTAGTCGTTCTCTACACTTCACTCAAAATATCGGTATATACATGGTTCGACTTGAACAAGGTAAAAGTGTTAGCGCATCACTTGAGTCTTTCCCTGGACTGAACATATTTTTAAATACCAGTGTACATGACATCACAACAGCTGGGCTTGGTTCTTTCTGCACAAATGTTCAACAATTTGAAACAAAAGGCAGTCGAGTGGTGCAACCCCAGTCATCAGGAGGAGGGTCTGGCCTCATTGTTAGAGTAAGGATGGAGTGTATATCTCAATACTAAAAAAGACATTGCCATTGCTGGAGTGAAGTTATTGTTTTACCTTATGTACTCTTTGTAATAAAGAATGACTTTGACATCTAGTGCTTGATGTGAGAATAAGTACAACGTCCTAGAATAAAATGTATACACAGGATAAAGCCCATGAGGAACGTACGTAAGGCAAGGGACTCTAACTTGAAGGGAAGGAGGAAGGGCTTGTGTGTCCGCTGCATATAAATAGCATGTATAGATACATAATATTACATTCACTGCGAAGATGTGCGTGCTTTCATTCTGTTCATTGTCAGAGTAGGCCTACCTCCGACACTACAAGCTAATCAAACGCTGTGAAGGGGGCAAATTATAAAATGCTTGCAAGTATAGTCTGATGCAAAGGAATGAGATGCATTAATTATCATCCTATATACTGCCATAAAACAACAACGAGTCGCTATTTCAGCCTTTCGTTATTATTCATTTCCACAGCAACCAGTGGGAGCAATAATCCAGCGGTGGAAATGAATCCAGGTGCATCATAGTGTACGTCCATGTGCCCAATAATGATAAGAATGAGTTAAATGGAAAACATCTGCTGAGAGGCTTTGTCTGAACGTGTTGTGAAAGCGCAAGCAGCATGATCCTAACCTCGGGTCGTTTTAATCAGCGCAACGTACAGCATTTGATTGAGAATTTCGTGATTAAAATCCCTATACAAATAGATATGTAAAATCCTACATTGGAGAAATCCTCATGTGAAATTGTAATGCTCTCAAAACCCCAGAGGCTATTGCAGTTAGAGTTTTGCTAAGATTGATTAATTCCTCAAAGGAATGTCGCTATATAATACAAATTTTGATTGATGTGGAAGATATTAGTTTCAAATGATGAACGGAAAAAAGAACATATCTATTTGTATAGGTTTGCAGTCCAATAGTATCTACTAGAATCATAATCGATTAAATTATACCAAGACCAAAGCTAGAAGCAGCTTTTATTACATTTGATTAAAAGAATTAACTATTGTTGGAAACTAATGAGTGAAATACACTTATCTCTAACAGTGATAAGTTTCATCTATGTCAATAAGCTAGTTCCAATATTCTTCTCCACCAAACTAAAAGTAATAAGTAACGGCAAAATTGCAGTGCTAGCAGGACCATGGACCAAAGATATAAAATGGGGTTTGGAGAAAAGCATGATCTGCAGCTTTTCATATTCATAAATAATAGTGATAGACTTGGATGGCTGAAGGAATAAATTCGAAGCTAAAAGGTAGGCAGTTTTTCATAAAATGATTAGTACTTTTGATACCCACCGCGGACATATTATACACAACTTAACATATGAACCTTTTATAACAAGCACCTCTCTAACGGTATCTTTATCCCACGTTTTTAGTAAACCCAAAGCTAATGGATCTAATGTTCAAAGAGGTGATACACAATTTCCTATCCTCTTATAGTTAACAATGAATCATCTGGCAAATGTCAAAATAATTGTTTGGCCATCATTTCTCCTTGGGCAGAGATACCACTGAAAAATTGTTTATCATTCTTTTTAGGAATCTAATGAAACAAAATAGGTTGACCGCTTTCATTAAACAAGATAGCAGATATATGTAAAAGTGTATAAATATTGAAAAAAAAAGAACTATGCTTATGGAAAAAATTCAAACATGCGATTGGAATGATAACCTTTCTTAGCTTCACAATTTAAAGTGAGAATATGAAAGTGGTCTTTTTGTAATTTACAAAAGCTGGGAAAATCAAGGGGAAATCAAGATATAGAAGCTTAACGGTAGAAGCATTGAGTTTAATCATTAAAATAGCTGAGGCCTAACTTTCTGGTTACCGGGTTAAGGTGCATCTACTGCGTGAGCCGTATTTACAAAAGTAGAATTTGGCTTAGCTCGAGAATTCTCCGAAAAAAAAGGCGTTTAAAAGAGTAATCAATTGAATGAAACCAAGTTAAAAATTAATGAGAATAAAAGATTCTTGTGGATTTTCCTCTCGTCTAATAGAGAGTAAATAAAACAAGGAACCTAAGTTATTGGTAGAACCGTAACCAGAGGTGAGGACCATACCATTAAGAAATCTTAGCCATTATTAATAATAATAATAACAAAGCGAAAAAACCCAGAAAGACCACTGATCTAAACGATGTCTCACTGTTTGGAAGGGAGAGTCTTCTGTCTCCTGAGGCGATATTTCAGACTTAAACAATTCGCCTAAGTCGGCTGAAACGAGTAAGTCAAGCTTGCCCAAGCTTGTCTCACCCCCCTGCAAATTTCACAACCGTAATAGCAATAAGTTACATGTCTACATGGTGTATTATATCAAAGCTGGTGATATTTTTCCTTTTCGTTGTTCTACTTAATTCCTGAAGGCAGACCTCTTGAAACGAGTCAATGTCTTTACAAAATCATTCTCAGGTCGTGTCTGCATCTTACCCATGATATATGCAAGTTCTTTTCATATTAAGCCACCTTCCTGCCAACTGGAAAGAAGGATGCACTTTATATATTGCGATAAGGTTAGATTGACTAGATATGTTGTTAAGGAAGCTGCAACCTCGAGTCTACAGATGTTGCTCTCATTAGAGGGCTACGTACTAGATCTTGAATAGAATTCTACGTTACAGAATTTTGCTAGAGCATGACAGATTTTAAAGAAGGTTAATAATAAAGTAGGTGGATGGTACGAGGGGGATTTCCAGGATGGCACATCGTCAGGTATGTATGGATAGCTAGCAAAATAATGATACTCTCATGTAAAACCTGAATCAAATACTCAAGGCGGAATAAATATTTACAGCGGACGGTCAGCCTAGGAAATCACTGGTCACCACAACACGCGTTGCCATCAGTAGCTAAATAATTCTATTTATAAGATTAAATACATAGAAAGCCAAAAAGGTGTATTCAAAACGAAACACATCCAGTTGTGATATATATAAATATGCCTCAAACTAATCCTAATAAAGGAGAACGCCAGGAAAACCAAACACTGCAATAATACATATATAATAAGTATTTAATAAGCCGTTTTCATTTTCTTTTTTTTTTCATTTTTTTTTCAACAGTTGCATTTTAAGTATCCGTCTAGGAGGTAAATACTAAAGGTGGTATGAATTGAAAAATGGAAAAACGAAGGAAAAAAGGGGGAGCAAGGATGGAATTTGTGATAAATTGCTTACCCTGCGCTTGAGTTTGTCTCGGAGGAAATCTTTTCTAAAATCATCTTTTTTATCTTCCTTGTCTGGCTGAGGATCGCCGGGATCACTCGTATAAATCTTAGAAATAGCTGTCATGAGACGCGCACAGCTCCGACGCTGGCGTTCGTAGCAATTCGGGTGACAGAAATTCTGATGGTCGCAGATGAAGTTAGACATATTAGCGAGCTGTACCACTACCTAAACAAGAGGGAAAAGGACAGTTTACAGTAGAGAGACACGTTATATGCGGTTTAACGGAAGTTCGTAATCAGTGGAGGAAATGTATTGAAAAGAGGTCTATTTTTTTAAATTCATAATGATCATATTAGGATTACCAATATGTCTGTTATATATAGCAATAATGGCTTTACGTTACATTAATTACTGTGCAGTATATTAATTAATGTCAATTAATATGTAACATGTAAAAGTTTAAACCGATGTGTTATCAAATACTGATGTGACTTATACAGATTGTATTCAAATGATGTACCCGATTTCTGATTAAATAAAAATGTTTTAAATCAAATTAACTAACTAGCTTTTAATAAAACTGATTAACTAACTTTGAGTTAAACATTCAATTAGCGATAACGTTAGATAAGACATTGCTGCTTTTTGAGGGAAAATGTTTTGAAAAAACACTTATTTCTGCTCACCTTAATCCAGGGCATATATCTGCAATAATCTTGCTCGTCTTCTGTAGTTTCTGGACTTTCCTGGTTGTCATCACTCATGACACCCCCGGAATCTGCTTCTCCACTGTCTCCGTCAGAACACTCGGACCGTAGGGACTGAGTGCTAACCTTACGAGACTTGACACTTCCCACTCGCTTCACACCTGGTGTGGAAATCATTATTGACAGGAGTCAAAATCAATTAACTCGAATTATGATATGAGAAAAGGTTATGAACCCTATCGCGAGCAGAAAGGTTTCCTTAAATTTAAGTGCAATGAATCTCCACAACTTCCCCCTAATGTATTCATTCTTAATATCATTTTAGTAATTTGTTCCCATCTAGGCTGTATTGAAATGTACTAAAACTGATGAATAATGGTTTGACTTTTTTAAAATTTCAATTTAATGATCCCATTATTTAAATGAAAGAGTAAAAGGATAATCTCGGAATCTAGATGCTCCTGATTCAATGGAATTATGAACAGAATCAACAGAACTTCTTTCTTTATATTAAAGATGTAATAGATATGTTGTACAAACGATTTTACTCAATTATAATTAAATCAAATATAAACGTTACTGATCGACAAGGTATTATTGCCTGAATTTATAAATGGTCTATATTTTAAGAAAACCATCATTTAAATAGTTACAGCAATTAAAACAACAAAACAACATTGATAAACACAACAATATAATAATGTCCAACCAATCTAAATTTTCCGATTAATGTCTCTATTAAATCCTTTCACTATTTTCAGCAAATGTAATTCAAATAATACTAGAATCAACCACGGTATATTAAGTGCAGATAATGCATGCATTGATCAATGAGCATTCCTCTTAAGAAAGAATAAATACTCTGAAAAGAGATATGTGTTTAATAAGAACTATTAATGCGATAAACAATTATAAATCAGTCTCTTAATATGGGATCTATCTTTGTAAGCGCACCCCCTAATTACCGGCCAGAAAGCAACCAAGTCATGACCATAATGATGTCTCATACATGTCTATAAGTGTGTTGAGGGAAATGTCTAAAAACGCTGTTTTCTACCTTGAGGTATCAAAGAATACATTATCGACTCTAATCAGAACACAATATGGAATCATTCAATGTGATTAATTTGAATAGTGTGCACGCCAACAACGATAAGGAAAGACAAATAAAATCACATGTCGAATTTCATTTCAATCAAAGTTAAGATCACTGTCCACATTTACCCCGACAATAATCGACAGGGGATATAGGAGATTTAGGAGATTTGGGAGATTTGGGAGACTTTGGAGGCGCTGCAAAAAAATAAAGTTTGGCATCAAAAACTTTAAACGAAAATAACAGTAAGCATTACTTAGCAGGGTATTCTCTGATTGATCTATCTGAGTCAAGGGAAGCATTCAAGATTAATTCATTTACACGAGCTTAAAAATCATAGGAAAAACAATAATAAAATAATTCAATAGTAACGTTTTGAATTATCTTGATTGTAATTCAAAATAATACTTCAAAATAGAAAACCAAAGGAACTCAAATAAAGATCAAATATTTTCAAAACAGAAATTCGAAAGAAAATTTTCAAAATTTGAGAGAACTTTCGGGGATTTTAGTTTCAATCACTTTAATTTTAAACAACAATTTTGAGTGTTTCTTTTTTAAGAAGAAAAAAATATTTCCAAGTGTAAATGCCAACTGTAGACGTCCCTCGATGCAGTTAGACATAAGATAGACTGGCTCGTGATGAAGAACTAGACTTAAGTCTAACTATTTTTTAGGAAGGATCAGTTATTGCCATTCCTTTCCTTTTGTACGGAGCGTTCTTTTGAATATTCCATCATATTACAACAGTCGAAAGAGTCATAGATTATGGAAAAACAATACCCCAAATAATGAGAATAGACCCTTCTTAATGTACAGAAGATTATTGCGATCTTTGAAAGATAAACAATATATAATCTGGTTTGATTTCTGTGTAAATTTGGCAAGGCAGTAACTAATACCATAGAATGGATACAGAGCTATGAGAGGTAATAAGGGAAAGGAGGCTGTTACATTAGAACTGGACTTAATAAGTTTGGCGAATATGGAAATTGTACAGATTACGGTGATTGAGTTAGTGGGACATTGATTTATGGACCAACTACAGTCAGAGTGCCAGGGGCTTGTAATCTAGAGAAGAGTACTCTATTATATATATTGACTAGGGCATACTCTCATCCTGAGCTGATGGCACACAAGTGAAATCAATTCAGAGAAATCCACATTGTCAAACAATCAATATCAAAATGATTAGGGATAGGACTAGAGGAAAAGAATTTGGGACAAAAGGTGTCTGTGGTATATATAATAGAGGTGATCATATTCGTACTCTTCGCTCTCATTTGACTCAAAATTAGGGCACTACAGTTGAGGAGATACTCGTGTACATATATTTTTAAATATGTTTAATATGAATGTGATTGTCCTTTAGATCGTGTGCCTTCTAATTCTATTCAGGTCACTATATATAATGTTGACCAAATACTGAAGGTTTATTATTATTATTATTATTATCAACAACCTAATTTGTTCGTAAATTACAAAGCACGATTTTCCGACAAATTCAGACTTAATCAATGATATATATTGGGTGTGTTTTCAATAATTATGAGAGTATAATATCATATAAGGAACACTCAAAAAATTCCAATAGAGAGGACCTAACTCGCTATCTTAATTCTAAGAGGGAAACAGGTGATAACAACATAAGTGTCAGTCTTACTTCCATTGTCCCGAGAAAACTTGAAACTTCGGTTATGACCAAAGCTTGCGTTATGGCCAGAGCCTCGACGCATCTTTAGCAGCTTCTTTCCTCCAGCCGTGTATCGACGGCCTGGAAAACAGTTAATATAAGAAAGCTTGTTTAATGCATTGTTAAAAAAATCATGGGAATGAACATCACATAAGCATTCCACTATACAGAGCTATAGACACAACTGTATTGGTAAAACTGCCTCCTTCTTTTTTTTCTTTCTCTTTTTTTTTTTTTTTTTTTTTTTAATAAAGTAGCGAAATTCTCTCAATTGGACGACAAGGAACTACTAATACAAGTACGCTAACAATAATGTATTCTGTTCAATAATAGACATTTCACTTGAAGTTGTAAAGAAACATGGTTATCCTCGTTTTCACAGCTAGATTGATATTGCAGACTAGTTTCTCCAGTTTATTAATGAAGAATAATATTGGAGGAAAAGAGGATTGCAGGAGATGCACTACAAGAAGTACGAAGATACTTTCCCATATGGATACTGACAGACCGGACATGATAGACTTTCTTGAAGAAATACTGAGTATTCGGATGGATTGTGCTACAAAGAATTCTACCTATTTAGTGGCTAAATATAAGACTAACATTCCTTGGAAGAATCGGAAGAATGTTATACGATGTATTTGAAACAGAGAGAGAGAGAGGGGGAGGAGAGAAAAAGACCTCCACACCGAGCAAAATCCCTAAGTATAATAGAGCACAAATGACCCCATCATAAAAATAATCTGAAATAAAAGCTAAAAAGTTCAAAAACTGTTAAAAGTGCCTCTGGTACTTGCAAAAATCACAGCAAGAATGGAACTCTCGAGTGTTATGAATTGAACAAGGTGTAAAAATACAAAACAATGGGCTTGTGCAGACCAAACAAACCATGGATATGTCTGTAAACAAGGAATTAGATATTGCATGACAAAATACATACACTACATGATCCAAAGATTTCATCAAAAATTCCCGTCAAAGAATCAATTAAAAACAGTGGCAAAATATAACTGGAAAAAAGATGTAACAAGAACCAGCAAATGATGCAGTCACTGTTCCACAATGAAGAGATATACACTGGTCTAAACATTTGAACTTGTTCTAGTTTTCATATTTCCATCTTAAGAGACTGCAGCAAAAATGGTAATTGTATTTCAGGTCTCATCGCAAAAAGGACTGTTAAAGTGAACTCAGTATCAGTAAACTTAAACAAATAAATAACTAACACAACATAGAAACTAGAGTGAGATGAACTTTCTCTATCTTAGATTCGAGTGGATTATATCAGGGTAGTTTCTAGGAGTTTATTAGGTCTGAAGATTCACTGTAACAAATCAGCCAGGAGTTATCAATACTGAGTAGATACAGTTACAATAGGTAAAGACACAGATAACATCTGGCTTATTAAAAGGCTGAGTATCAGCGTTAGAAGCTGGACACAAAACATGAGAAGATAATGAGAATCGGCAAGCTATGGTAGTATAAGCCACTGAGGCAGTGAAATAGTTGCACAGAGGTCATTAATGTTATTGGGTATATGTAATCGATGACAACTGAAACAACGGCATTAAAGAATGATAAATCATGTGACATAAATAAATAATAATCAATAAATTAAGTCACCCACATAAACTGAAATATGGAATGGACATAGAATCGTAACAATAATGTAACAATAAGTGTTTAATAATGAATTAATTAAGGGATCCATTCATGTATGACACAAGAACACCTCTAGGGAAATACACAAACTTTGGAGTTCGCCTAGACTTGCTCGGGCTTTCACCGAGGCTCGTCGAACACGCTGGCGAATCAGACCGGCAACAGCTATGGTGAGTCGGCGGCCTGAATGTAGGAGTTGACATTAGCCCGTATACACAACATGAAACGCACTTACAATTAGTTCATACATCAGGTGGTAATGGGTCCATTGCCAAAGGAAGAGGAACAACCTATATAACTTAAAGTATGTGTGATCAGAGGACATTTCTGACGTACAGATTCTTCAATCTATTTTTTCATCTTATTTTTCCATCCCAGTCCATTCGAATTGATCATTTTTAAGATCATTCTTTTTCATTATTCCGTATCTACCATGTAGGAAAATTTCATGGTGAGTTTTGATTAAATCATCGCACCGTGTTTCTGAGAATAAGAGAAATGCCCGTCAAAATGAGTGAAAGGTTTTCGAATAATTTGGTTTTAATACCCTGGAGAAAATGTGAAAGGTCACGGTGCAGTTGAATAGTAATACACTTTTGAAGGACGAGATTTTCGGCTGGACTTTTTTGTACTCAAGGAATCTAGATAGACTTAGGTGAACCTTATAAAACATAGCACAAACAACGCACTTGTTTGAATACAAAAACAGGCATTCAAATCAAAATCATCGCTACAAAAACATAGTAGCAATTTGCGAGGCTTCAACATGAACATCACAAGTATAATGCAGTATGATAAGGATGCAACATAAACAGTATTCAGCCATTATTCCTTAACAATCTGAAAACGACAGTGATTGTTAAGTTTCAATGACACTTTCATTCTTTAATATCACATGTATAGGAGTCTTGGAAAATACATAAGCGCAATTAAATTACTGATTGATGCACGTTTCAATATCGATATCCATAGGCAAATGAAAGAACCAACATTTTCAGAATGTGCGCCTTTCCCTTTCCTAAATAACAGGCTACAGGCAAACCATATCAAAATATATTCCTCACCTTTGCCATCAACACCTGCATCGGCCATCGACAATGAGGTAGCACTGCTGTGAATTGAATCCGATCTTTCTGTGTGTCCTAACACAGCAAAGCTGATTTTACGGTCACTTGGTGAACCTGGAACATAATTTTATGACAAATGAATACATTTTAGAAGATAAAGTTGAACTACAGCTGTCTATATTACCAAATACTTCCGAAAAGGGAAAGGATAAATGAAAGCATATGCAAGGCGGTATTTTGCTATGAAAAATGGATAATTTAACCTTATCTATAAAGCTTCTTAAACCTTAAGCACTTATATACTATTGATATGGATGAAGGATGGCAAAAATAAATACACAACAAATTCATGGGTGTGCTTATGACAACAAAGTTGGCATTTGAGTGTCCATTAGAGATAACAGTGACTAGTATATAGCCTAAAATGTGGAGCATTAACTTAGGGCCAATATTTAGTGATCATCGGAGATTTTTGTATCTTTGAAACTTCACAAAAACTGAATTCAACCCTGGTCACAGATAAATGTTAATGGTCGGATAGTGGACTAAGGAGTAACATAACGCACAACATGACGAATATTTCTCCATAAAGGAAAGAAAACGGTTAAAAAATAATGACATCTTTCACAGTAGAAATGATGAAGAAGTCGAATACTATAGAAGTTCTTCTAAAAGTATGTTATAAAAAATATAGGGAAAATGTTAAAAACAATGAGAACACGGATAGGCTGTGATCTCTTCAACGATAAACCTGAAATAATGAGAAAATAAATCTATATAAATCTTTGTTGACCTATTCAACGAAATAATTTCAAATTTCTCAGATGGGGTTTTACAGCTATTCTGTCAGAGTTCTGTCAGAGTTAATAGGTTCTATTCCCGTTTTCTGTTTGTGTCAAACATTTTGCATGAACCTCTAAATTTCCAAGGCATAAGCAATCAAGTCTCAGGTCAATTTAGATAGATACAAATAACACCGAAAATATTAAACCTTTCCGTGATTCTTTATAATCATATTTTATTTCGGCAAGTGCCAAACTTTAATATTCTATTTGCTCATTTTGATCAGAGTTCAGAACATGTGAATGACCGAAAGTCGAAAAATCATAATTGGCCTTAGATGAATAATAAAAAAGAGTGGCTTTAAATTTACAAAACCAAGGAGCTATCGTAATTATGTCCCATAGCAGAAATTAAGAAAACACATTTACATCGTGATGACCATCCTCCCTAGGCAGGCCCTCTATTCCGCACTGAGTTACTCCATACCAATTGGGGCAGGGTCTAGTACGTAGAAACCGGTTGCGGAGTATAGGGCCTGCCTAGGGAGGATGCGTGATGACAAGCCCTTGCGGGGGCGATTGGATGTTGCATAATGTGTGTAGGGTGGTATACTGGGTGTTGTTAATATGTAACATTAGTGCCGGTGATAATAAACGAGCCCTCAGCGGGTTAGACAGACACACACAACACACATTTATAATGTCTGTTAGTAGTCATATAAGAGGACTAAGCTTGCCAGGTGAAGAGCGGTAAAATGCACTCAGTAATGTGCCAATGCTTTGATATGAATTCACATGTAGATCTTTTAATCAATACATATATATAGTAGTTTAAATGATAGAGAGAGAGAGTTTCGAAACATTGCGACAGGCACACAACATAATTTGCATTTCGTACAAGCGGCATATACAGCTATGGTAATGATAAAGGTTAGCAATTGCAAACTAATTTTAGATAGAAGCTAAAATTGCGCTGAAAGGGTTTCTTTGTGGAATAAAGAAGACACTGTTTTAGGGCCACAGACGTTAAATCATGAGGCTTACGGTCGCTGGTGCTATAACTTCCTGAAAATGATTTAGAATAGAGAACATAATGAAGAGAAGCGCCCTATGGCAACCTACAAACCTGGAATGACTCGGTTTTACGAGCAAAGCAAAATCGACTAAGGGCAGTATACACATATATCATAAGGCACTTAGGTGTGCAAGGTTAAAGCCCGTGATGTACCATTGTAATTATCTTCCTAGAGATTCTACATAATAGCGTTGTAGGGACAATCCGTAAGAGTGATTATTTGCATGTTTGCACATTTCTCGCACAATGCATTAGGGATAGCAACATTACATGTAATTACATATATAATATTATTGGCATCACACGGACCAGCAGGAAAGCAACAATCAAATGAGCGCAAAATAAAATGTGATCTACCAATGAAATATTTATTACTTTGTAAATTACTCAATATTGGATGATTGTAAGGAAACACTTGTCTACATTGACAAAGGACAACGCTGCTTTATGATGTACGACGGAGAAATATAATTTCGGAGATATGTAGATTATCTAATCGCCAAGCTGATGGATGTCAAACTCATGTCAGAATAACACTATCAATCATTGCATATTTCAATCCTAAGTTTTGCACTTCTCAAAAAGGTAACAATAACTTCCATGTATACAGTATTCTTTGTATTTATCTCACTGATGATTTGAATTAATCTTGATAATTCCTTCCTCAAATCCCACTAGTTGCATATTTTTAAAAAACTTATTTTCATACAAAGGGTGAATGGTAAAGTGTGCATCGTGTATACTAATAAAACTTAAAGAGAAACTGTGGTTTTGAACTTCTTCCAACTTTTATATCACAAGTCTTCCCGATTAAATCAATCAAAACTCGGTAACCTTTCCAGATATTGTCCAATATGATGATATTTATCCTACATAGATTACGATACATATTTATCATAGAATAAATAAGATCTGAAGTAATTCTGAAGAATTTGCATCAGGATTCCACTAAAGAGAGCAGTAGCCTACGTGTTAAAGGAATATTCAAATATCTTACTTCGGGCAAATGGTTACTTTAAATTAGCAGTCTCCTCATATCAGAGGCACCAGATCATTAATTAAAGAATTAATTAAAGGCCGATATTTGATATAGAGGATCACAATGAAGCACTTACCCACAGACTGTCCCGCATCACCTTGGGATGACCTTGAGTTACTCCGCTCAGAATGGCCTGGGCTGCCGAGGGCTGAGCTCCATCGCCGGCTTGACTTCTCCCATGAATGCTCCTTGCGCGGCGGCTTTGTTTTTGGCAAGTACTGGAACGTCTCACGTAGGAATGTGGAGATCTCTAGAAGCACCTGACATGCCACCATCTTGAGTGCAAATGGGCAGTCAGTTCCTGTATGATTCACTGTGGCTGATAGACCGAATTAACCAACGTTTATATCATGATTTAGACATACGATTATTGAACAGTATAATGACAGATCACTTGCAACAAGACTGATGATAAGAAGTGAGGCCTTCGATTAATTTATTTTTAATTCATTCATTATAACTGATTACTTTGTTTACACATCAACAACTGAAGTGTTTACATTGTTGGAGGACCCTCCGAGTATGTCAGATGCAAGCTAGGCATTGTACCAACTATATTTGATACCAAAAAAACAGTATGCAACATGTGGATGATTCGAGATAAAAATGAAATAAGTATTGAAATATAGTATATTATGGTAAGAAACCTTCATCTAGAAAATCTTCCTCATCCTCCTCCATTTTTAATTCTCTTTTCTTGCTGTCATCCTTCACTTGGTGGATGATTGTAAAACGATCCACTCCATCTTCATTAAGTATCTCATGCATTCGGTTACCAATGGCCTGGAAGAGCAAGCGACCAATAGGTATTTAAAATGAGTCAATTTATTTATTGTCAATAGCGAATGTGAGTGAAAAATCCCACATATTTAATGAAATATCGGTGTCAAATGTAGATAAAGGCATCAGAGAAGTTAACACACGGAAAATATATTGATGAAACAAACGATTTTTAACTTCAAATAATCTCTAGGCAGACTACAACATCATAGAGGGATTAGGGAGGTAATGGAGCTGTTTACTTATGGGGACATCGGAAGGCACAATCCAGTTGTCACTATCGTGATTTATTGTAACCATGTGTAAATGATCGGACCCTTCCTTCGTCTGCCAATTTCTTTCTTTCTGTTACCATTTGCTATGTACAGACCGACATTGCCCACTGGACCCTTGTGATTATGTCATAGTTGATTTATGGGGAGAGCTAATATATAAAGGGCCCTTGCCAGTGATATGTTCAATAAACCACTGAAAGCTGAATGAGACACGCTTTGCTTCTCACTGGATACTCACGGGTGGTAGACTACAAGTACGGTGGCTAATACCAGTTCCTAGACTTAGTAACTCGAAGTGCATCTTCTCTTCTCTCTTTTAACTTTATATCCTGAACCGGACCGCCATTTCATAGACTACTACTACTGTCGCCTTCCCATTCAAGTGAAAAGCAAGCAATTTATGCCTGAACCCCGAAAACAGATATGGCAAATATATGCCACTCAAATTGTTATTTCCTGGTTAAATAAAATATTGAAAGAGAAGTGACCCGTCACCTAGCATTATTTGGACCACCCCACTTTCCCTATACTACTCACAATAGATCCCATCAGGGCCTCTGCAGCGTTATCTCAATTTTAAGTATTGCGTAACCTTGCGTACTATTACGCATTAAGTAAGGCCATCGTGTTCCCTATCTTGTATCGTGTATTCACTTCATTATACCTTTAAATCAATAGTTTTGAACTGCACTCACCACGGCAGCCATCATACTTTTGCCGGGTGCGGTTTCCCATAGCGCAACTACCTTATGGTTATCCAGCCGGGCTATGATAGCTTGTATTTTAAATCTCCTTGTTTTTAGACATCCCATGATTGTTTTCCCTCATTTGCTTTTCAAAACCTGTGGTTATGTTATGGTATTATGTAATGATTACATAACATAGGTGTCAGGTGGGGGGGGGGGAGGGGAGGGGAGGGGCAACGCCAACAGTATATATATATAAACTCCCCTGCTTCACCTTTGTAATATGCAAAAAAACGCTGGGAAAGCATTGTATAGTCACGAAATATTTGTTCCATATCATATTAAATCACATTATATCTGAGTACACATCTGGGCCATTCGTTAGGTGCTCACACTGATTACGTTCAACACAATATACACGTTTTCAACCTTTTTTTAAACATATTTTTCAACAAAGAAATTAATTTCCCGCCACATACCTCGCCCCACTGATGGAATAGTTTGCCAGCAGCCCGTTGTAGGAGGAGGTTCCTGCGGTACCCAGATGGTTGACCGCGGGAGTTGAGTAGACCGGTGTGCCTGAATCCGGCCATGTTGAGCTTCATCCAGTTCGGCCACTCGCCCCGATTACAGCGGTTTACGAAGTGCGCGCACTCCAGCAAGAGGGCAGCACGTGCTACCACGGGTGCCTCCTAAAATAAAAACCAGCATATATAATTATTGATATTATTATTTTTTAAATAATTATTATTTTTAATATATTTTTTCTCTTCCATAATTATAGGGGATTTTTCTTACAGGTTAGGTGTCTAGGATTTAGAGTACATGTTAAGTGCCTCATGCTTCGTCTACCGATTACCTATATCATATATAATTTATGGAAAGCCATTTATGTACATATCCCCATAACTCTAAAACGGGAAGGTTAGCATGCTGATCAGGAATACAGAAGTAAGAATAGCCATAGAAAAAGCGTGCGGACTGGGAATTTCATTTCCTGTTCAGCTGCGGGATAGGCCCCAACCCGCACTCTTCCCATTCTTCCAAAAAGTAACATTTTAGGAATTTACTACTAGTCCTTCAGTTTCATAATTCCTGCTCAGCCATGACTAATTCCTGAACAGCATCATGCTTCTCCTGTTCTTCCCCGGCTTGGGCACCATTCCGCAAAACGTTTTGCTGTTCAGCAATCTTTTAAATTTCTCATACTCCACCCCGCACCTGTTCAGCCTTCACATTTCCTGATCAGGATTTATTTAAACGGGTAACATTATGATTATCATTGTCATTGAAGGGAAAGGTGATAGTTAACAATTCCCAGATATAACCTATGGTTCAAGAAATTATTACTTATATATTCAAGAAGAAAATGCAATACTCTGCATAATGTTATGGACGGTTTTGTGGGAGAGCAATGATATTATGAATTTAAGATTTTGTTGGAATAACATAGGCCTGACATTACTAAATTTGTTATTCCTAAAAAAGGCTATTCAGGAATGAGTATTGCAGGCCAGTTCCCATCCCACATCTGAGACTAGAGACCTGTTGCTGATAAGCAGGGCAGAAGCCTACCACGGCCGTGGTAGGCTACTACCCCGGCCCTGTGTACTGCTGAACAGCAACTGTATAATGCTGAACAGGGTTTCTGCTAGTCCGTTTTAACGGATTGGCGATATGTACATAAATGGCTTTCCATAATAATTACATAATAATTTCTGGACTTGATATGGGAAGAATATTTGTTACTTGTCATAGGAAGTGCCCCCATCAGTCGACCAATCGGTGGGGTCCTAATAATTCATATTATATTGCACAATACAAAAGAAAAGATCTTTGGCCGTATATCGGACGTGGAGCGGACAATATAAAAACTAATTTTTATGTCGTCGGGATTGAGCCTGATCTACGCCAGACGCCAAATCGGCCGCCCCAGCAATCGGTGCATCTATCCTAGGCTTGTGGTGATAAAAATTGAGCAAATATAAATATATCCCACCAAATCCAGAAGTGCTGCTATGAGGTGTGGGTCCGGGATAGATCCTGGCTGACAACAGTCCAACATGAAGTTGAACCGTAGCATTCCAGATTTTACGGCATAGGAGTTGACAAGCCGTTTTTCCCGGATGATGATAACATTTGGACCCAACATGTTGGTAGGATCAAGAGATCCTCGGCGATTACCATCTGGGTACATAAAAAAGGAAGAAAGAACATAATTTACTTAAGAAATTACATGGGAATGAAATGTTAAGGCAAAAGGTCACGATGCGTCCTTTCATGACTGGGCCACACTTATACTGTGAGTACCTGTTATGGGGAAAAGTTTCATATCTGTTTCTCTAAAAATTCAAACTTCAAAATTCACACCAACTTACGATTAAACTATGATAAAAGTATATCTATCTACTGTATTTGATTATCTAGGTCGGAATATTGGTGAAAAATGAATGAAAATTGGTAGTGAAATATTAAACATTTATGTCATATTGTATAACGCATTTTTTTTTTTTTAAATATTCCACACACAGACTATAGGACTGGCAATATATTTTGATTCCATATCATGCTGCACAATATAAATTGCATGAAAATAGCAAACTTCAAAGTATACTCTTCTGAATGGATGTATGTAACAGAATGGTAATAAATCGACATTCATAAGGCACAATTCTCACATAGTGTTCATTACTCCAATAGTGGTGTTAAAACTTTGGACTTAACTAAAAAGTGTTTCGTACCAGGGGACTTGTGATACATCTATTTATATTACTTAAATCGTCCCGAATGGACCAACCCTCCTTTGATTAACATTATATCCATCTACAGGTCTTCACAGGCAATAAGGTGTGTATTATTATTTAGACTTGTTAATAACTATTTAGGGCTGGTGTATGTATATGCATTTGTACAGTTCTAAAATGTTATATTTATGTCTAAGAGCATTTGTTAAGTTTTTTTAACAGTTAGTTGCGCAAAATTTCAAGGCCATACAAAATGTTGGGACGGGTACAATACTTGTTCTACCACAAAACATGGAATATACGTCCAATGAAACAACCGATCAGGACTTGGAAGATAAAGGCGAAAGTAATCTCAAAATTGACATTGTTCACTATATTAGGGTTAATGGGCAAATGCATAAAAAAAAACTGACATAATAATATGACTTTGCATTGAAATGAAATCTTTTATGCAAAAAAAATTAGCATTTCAAAAACAAAAATCAAAGACTCGAGAGGGGTTGTGTATGTATATATGATGGATAAACGACATTAAAACAATGAGTTGCACTCCACAATATATTGTACTCGGGATTGTAGACATCATCAAAGCATGTTTTGGGGCATTCCTTTTGTTTTGTATTATAGAGTCAGGGAGAGAGCAGAGAGTTTTACTATTTTACTAGAGTTCAGAGTTTTATGTTAGATGAATGCACTAGGGTGCTACACTGAAGGATTCATCTTCACTTTGACATACCGGACTCGGTCTCAACTGGTTCAGCTAGCAAAAGGTTTTAAAATGGGTTACCATTATGTTAATACGATGTATAATTTATTGGGTATGAATGATTCTGTAATATCCTCATATTCAGGAAATCAAAATGTCAAAAGAATCACACACAGTAAAATGGAAAAATGTCAGGATATTTTAGAATGTTAAACAGCATTGCATCATTGTTATTTGTGGTTAAAAAGTTAATTATATTCCCACTGAAATCGAAGATGGTTATTATAATCATACCGACACAGATCAGTGGAAACAATTAGAATTCTTGCGCGTAAATATAGCATTGAAATCCAAGTGACAGGAACTTCATTAAAAAACATTATTCACTGAAAAGGAAACTCGTCATTCAGAGTATATAATAATACAATAATATACTTTATTTATGAATAAGCGATTATAATATATAACGCATATTTTATATGGGGTTGATAGTCCAGACATCAGAGCTATTTGCAACAGTAAAAAGAACAGTAAAATTCCATAATATAGCCGCGCTGATTTATATAAATATAAGGTTAGATGTTCAATGAACTAAGCCAAGCAATTCAACGATTACATTTAAGATATTCAAGAAGGATCTCTAGCTCAAACAATTAACAATACAAATATATATTCTAAACCATAGTTTCTAAGATACAAATATCAATATAAACTTGAGCATTTTACAGATGTAGGAAGGTGCTATGATTAAATGAATGGGAACATATAGATAGATACACAGACGAAGGGTTTCGATTGCTGAAGTATTTTAAATAGAATGCTCTAAAAGAGATAGTTTAACAAAAGGTGCTTTACAAAAAGATGTCTCTGATATGACGAGATAGGTCTGAGTTACTATCTATTCAGTCCCACTACAATTGTGCTTCGAATTGAATCAGTAGCACTTATTCAATTAAGCAATATATCAATATTTGAAGGTTTGAATATAAGGTATGCTTCCAAACTACCTACCAAATTCAACCAGTTCAACATGTTCGACCAAATCTGTTTGTAGATTTTGTAAACAATTGCCGTCATTTCTTTACTAAATATTTGTTTTCTTTGAGCAAAAGTACTTAACCTTCGAAATAATAAATATATGCCGATGTTGAATGAAAAGGAGGAGCTTAATAAATCCTTAACACATTTAGTCCAAAGAGAAAATATCCAGATCAAAATGGGGTTTATAAAAATCATCCTAAAATCTAGAAATTAAAAACAATATTGATTTTATTATGCTCATTATACCCGAAAATAGAAAAAGCTATCTCAAATTTTTTTTAAAAAAATGTTTTGACAAATTTTGTATCAATAGGCTGTGCCACGTTGTTCTGTGTGGGTGTTAGTTATTTATTGGTGAGACTGCAAATGACAAACCTTCATCCATGCTGCCTCTTTTGCTGAGGCGTCGCTTACTCCAGTTGCGGAGTCCGTCTTCGATGCGTTTCCGCGCACTTAGCAAACTGAGGGTGGCATGGCCTGCAGCCCGGAACGACATTCGGGCTTTGGCCCGGCTTTGTCCGCCACTGCCACCACCGCTGCTGCCGCCGCCACTGCCGCCTCCCCCGCCGGTGTGTGCCGGGGAGGAGCCGTTCTGCTGCAGACTATCAGGTTTTTCAGATTTTTCAGACTTTTGAGTGTCATTCTTTCTCCCTTCCATGAGGGGAGTCTCGCAGGAGGAGTCTTCGTCCTGGTCCGATTTGGTAGCTCGCTTCCAAGCTGTGCAGTGCAAACGGCATGAATTAGCGCAAAAAGCGAGGGTGCAATTTGTGGCATGTTTCATGTCGATATTTGTGGGCCAACACCAGTAATAAAAAAAATATGATAAAAAGGTGGAGACAAAGACGAAAATATGTTGTAACATTTCAAATAAATGTCTGATACAACATATTACGCGTGTATGCATGTAACATCATGTATACTTTTTATGTTACATCCGACATATCCTGGTCAACAGACTTGATAGAAAAGCAGTCTGAGTTTCATTCAGGGACATTTTCAATATTGCAGCGAAAACGTCCACCGGAGGCTATTATCCGTGTGGAAATAGCCCCCAGAATCTCTTGTTGTAACCACAAAATGTCGGATAGTAACCATGGCTCTCTCTACCTAACAGTCCCAGGTCATGCATACCGTATTTCATCAAATGACCACCCTTTTATAATAACCCTTTCTAATGAAGGTACAATTTTGACTCATAAACAACCTCCTCCCACTAATGACATATTCAGAATGGTCATATTCTTAAGTATTAAAGGTGGCATAGAAAACGCATAATACATATCGGGTCACCAGTTGAAGAAATACGGTATCTATTCAAAGTACATAGTCTAAGAAAACAAGTCAGTACAAGAAACTCTCCTTCCGCGTATGTAGTACTGACGAAAGTGTCCAAGAAATATCAGGACAAAAATCTAATATGATATGAAAGTGTGCATTTTGATTAAGTAGGAAAAACACATGACAGTAAGCGCTAATGGTATAATAGGCGTTAATAAGATTTAAGAAAAAAACACGTAAAAGATTCTTGATTATTTTCGGCCATTGATAACAAATAATAACTGACCAATATTGAATTTTGAGAACTTTCTCTTGGGAGTACTCGATCCGGACGGTGGGTCATCTTCGGCAGCCGATGTACTGACTCGAGGGGTTAACTTGTCTATACTCATCTCTTCGAGAAGCTCAGAGTCACTTGCTCCACCGTAATGTGGGAGCACCGGTGCCTAAATCAGGAGAGAGAGAGAGGGAAAGGGACAAATAATGAGAGAGGAGTAATTACTTTATTAAGTTATTACAGATAGTGTGGTGCATGTTATGACAAAGTAGTCCTTGGAACACCTTGTGACAAGAGGAAATATTGAAGGGAAAAAGTTGAAGCAGGTAAGGACTGGAACTAAAATAGAGGGTTTAACGTCTTGTGAGCAACAGAGGAGGCAACAACGACAATGTGGAGGGCCAGTCTGCTCAACTTGTTTTTATAGCAATATATTTGTAAATATCTTTCAGGTCGGTAGAACATCTATTCCCCAACTAAAACTGTAGTTTTGATATGTCCGTCTAATATCCAGTTTATCTTTTATTACCGTACGTAATATTGCACAAAATTACACCTCATTATGTCAATATATATATATTTTTTTTTTTAAATTTTATTGACAAAACATTCACAGTTTGTGATAGCTCTCATTCTGCCAAGTGGAAAGTTATTCAAAAATTCATATACAATAGTACAAGTACTGTATTAAACGTTTTAAGTTTTAAAGATACCATAGATTATTTTTAACACAGTTATCTACATTACATACCTTCAAGAGAACTGAAACATAATCACCTTAAGCCATGTCGAACCACAGTTTATATGTGTGAGACAGCACTTTGTGACATAACATTTTTTTTTTTTTTTTTGCCCAGTTAAAAACAGAATAATACAAGAATCATATGACATAGACCGCATAATAAAAGAATCAGATGTAGTATGCACCCATTTAACTACACATATACAGTTTCTCAAACCTCGTCATATACAAGTTATAACAGTATAACAATCAGCCTTTCATCCAGTTTTCCTCATTTTTTAGTGTTATTTTTAGATTAGTCCATGTCTTTCTTTTGTACTCAACTGGTAATTTATTCCACATTGTGGGACCTAACATATGTGGACTGTTACGCAGTTTTTCCGTTCTGGGACGCGGTACCACCAGGTTAACACCTTCGGCTAACCTGGTTGGTTTAGGCATGGCCTGTACATAGTCTGGTATATCTTTAAAGTTGTACATCAGACCCATTAATGATATTAGACCTCTTTTATATATAGGTTGTATATTCAGCCTTTCCTGTAAGTCTGTAATAGTTAGCATCTCATTCCTATAGACTAGTCTTACGCATCTATTAATCACACTCTGTAGTTTCCTTATCGTTACATTATGTGCTAGCTTATAAAATGGAAGTCTGTATTCAGCTAGTGACAAGATGTGGGACTTACTATTTTTTCGGTTACTCTACTGTCAATAAAATATCTTATACGAGACAACTGGTTCGTTTTTATTTGTATTAAATTCTTCATCCTGAGGAAATGCTCATTCAGATTAAGATTAGAATCAATCATATAACCCAAATATCTAACAACAGGCATTCTATCGATTTCTTTCCCTTCAATATAAATCTTTCCTAGTGAAGTATAATCGATTTTCTTAAGTTTTCTTTTCGAGCCAATGATCTGATATTGACATTTACTTGTATTTATTGATAGTCTATTGGACTTCATCCAATTATTGACAGCAGTGGATATCCTTTGACCCATTCTTATACATTCTTCTGAGTTTCTGCCAGTCACTGTTGCTGCAGTGTCGTCAGCGTACATACTAAAATTTGTTTCGATGTTATAATCTGTATTATTAAAACAGTTTGGCAGGTCGTTGACATAAATTAGGAAGAGTAGTGGCCCTACCAAACTTCCTTGCGGCACACCAATGTTTATTGCAACTGGATCAGATAAGACATTATTCAACAGAGTACGTTGCTTCCTATCTGCTAAATAGTTCAAAAGAATTTTGACTATAGCAGGATTAACCTTATAATACAATAATTTTTTCTTCATAATACCATGGTCCAAACAATTAAATGCCTTTGCAACATCATAGTAGGCCGCTATACTCACTTTCCCGTCATCCATACCTTTTAACATAGGCTCTAAGAATTCATAAACAGTTCTATTGGTTGAATGTTTTTCCCTGAAACCCCCTTGTACCTTACAAAATAGTTTGTTCAAATCCATATGTTGTCGTAAGGACACACAGATAAAGTGTTCAATATGTGTGTAATTCAATATATGTGTAATTAGTATAGCCCAAGTGCCATATATACATCTCTGTGCTTTAAATCCCGGCAGAAGGCCTCACGCGCGGACATAAAAGTTGAACAAGGTCTCCGCGAGGTGAGGTGCCAATCACACTCACCACGGGAGCCATCATACTTTTGCCGCGCGGGAGCCTGTGCGGCGCGTTATAATCCAGCGCGCGCGGTTTTGCCACGTTTGTACAGCGCTGTTGTGGGCGTCTTTACCGCTCAGACCCCTCAGCCTTAATGAATCATTCTCAACATTTTCCTTTTTAGATTTAATACCTAACTTCTTATAAATATCCTGTCTTGATTTTCTACTTTTATTTAACCCAGTTTAAAGTGATTAGTAGATATTTAACCAGGCCACTACTGTTCTCTGCACCTTAGATATATTTATTCTAAAGATTGGCGGTTTAAAAATGCAGTTGGGCTAATAATGGCCAATCTCTTCACCATTTGTCAAATGGAATTAGTAGTCTATATCCCTGAGAATATAAGATACAAACGATAGAATATTGATCTCTAATCTCTGTGAATATTATATTCATATCATAAATAGTTTGACCGTAGATACCTTTCAGTGTTGCAAATAGACACGCGTCATTTAACATGATTTTGAAAATAGTCATATAGTACATCTCCAGGGTGTTGCTATATGTAACTTACCTATTTTGTTTTAATGTGAATACAAAACAACACATATTATGACTAGAAATAAAGGGTTCATATATAGCGGTATATCCCATACTGTCGGATCGATACAGGATCATGGCAGACAGCCAAACCTTCTAGAACCGTCTAGATCCACTATATATATCGTTCGAATTGATGACCGATTTTTATATAAACATGAATTCGTGGCAGATACATTATGACCCGATTTTGTTATGAATGTTATCAAAATCGTCTAAACTATAACGAAAGAAAAAGATATCCTATCAACCCCAGCTTGCTCAGAATAAAAAATCTACCGGAGAAATTAGCATACATTTTCTTATGGCGAAACTTTGGGCCAATGACTCCTCTTCGTGTGCCTAGATGTGCCTCGATGTTCTGGAAGGATCTAGGTAGGCGGACAGCAAGCAATGCCAATGCTCTGTTGTGCAATGCACAAGCACTTCCTCGAGTATAAAAGCACCATAGAACTGTAGCCATACTCATAGTTCACGCTATCACTGGAGCTTACAAAAGTCACTGCTACTATGGGCAACTTAACAAGATTAGGGCTTCTTCGGAAAGGACTCTACCATGGACATTTTTAAACGTTCATAAACTCCAGGGGAGTCTATCTAGACTCTCCAAGGCTGACGGGGTGCTGCTTCTACAACATACCACGCAATCATCAATCTATAAATACCAACCTTATTGATGCTAGTGGGTGGAGCAGTAAACCCCCGAAGCCCCCCAGACCCATACATCTGCAGGTAGATCTTGGTACAGTTTTACATGTCCATCCAGTTGTATGCTTTTGGGGGATTTTTTTACACATCCTAGACAACACATGAACCGAGACAATAGAGGACCTTAGAAAATGCCTTTCTCGGGAAGAGAGACCAAGGAGGATAGGTAAACTTAAAGAGGTGAGCTATTTGATACAATTATATGTACTTCGTTATAATTATTGAGGGCACATTTCTGATCGATTTAGTTGGTTTTCCACAAGTGATACAATTATATTTACTTCGTTATAATTATTAAAGGTGAAATTTCAATAAAGGTAGGCGAGGGTATTAAGAACATCCAACACGAGCAAGCTCTAAGCTGTTTGTGTTTATTTATAGCCAACATCTCGGCATAAAGTCATATTCCGAAAGTAGCACAATAGTGGCACCACCTGGTGAGTATTTTATCACACTACCGAAGGCCCCCAGGGAAGCGTCTAGATACCAGGCGCCTAACATAGTTATGTCAACATTATGCACAGTTTTTCAGCATCCTGTAAGGTGGAATAGAGTACATGGATTGATACCAATACTAACTATAACCCTAACCCTAACCTTAAATTTGTGGTCCTAAGTCAGTTCATGTAGTAGATATACCACATTAGATTAGTAGGCCTACAATAAGCAGACTGTTCATGAAACGGACAGGAATTTTACTTTATACGTCAAAATGTAGCAGCGTACATGTATAACCTACTGGGTTGACTTGGCAGTTACTAAGTACCGGTACATTCAACATTTCCAACAAATTCAGATATGACTATAATACCTAGAACGTTTATCAATACGCAATTTATCTTCGCAGATGAAAATATTTGTGGTACGGGGTATATACGTATAAATACATGTCCCTATACATGTATTACAATTATGATGTATCATATATTTGGTTTTTTTTCTCGGAATCTCATTGCAACCTTATAGAGCCCATGAGTGGTTGCTTTGCTGCCTCCACGATACTAGTTATCCCTGTTTATCAAGGGAGCAAAGACGATCTCTTTGGGACATGCAGAATGCAAGGACGAATATTGCGATTAGAATATGCGACAGGGTAGGGCCTATACCATCGGCGACATGATAGCTGCTACATACTCGCCTGTCCAGAGGCAGCCTTATTTAAAACACATTTATACGACTTCCAATTATTATCACCTATTAAGATTATCTGAAATCTGCATTGTTACCTTTCTCGTTTTCTTCTTGAAGAGTGAGCGTCTACTTCTGGCCGTTGTAGAGTCTTCAGTGTTAGAGCTATGGTGTGAGGGTCTGTGTTCCCTCTCATCGCCACTCTCTGACGCCACGGAGTGTGTGTTCCTGTTTATAATAACACATATTGTTTAGTTATTTGTTATTATGGCACAATTTATATTCAAGCAAACAACGACCGTGTGATTAAGAATATAAAAGATAGAAACCTCACATTTAAGCACACAAAATACTCGGCTCTGTGTCCCATGGAAGAAGGCTAACATAAACCTATATCTATAAAATTACCATCTTTACCACTAGCCAGTAACAAAGACCCTATATATATGCATATAGGGTCTTTGCCTGTAGCCTACACATCGCAATTTTTATTCTTTGTGTGTGTTTGATTAATAGGCCTAAATTTAAAAGGACTGCCACTGTCCAATTAGTGCCTGTCGTTATGATAGTTTTTTTTATTCCATTTTACGTCACTAAATATACATATAATATATATGGTTTACCTGACAACTTGGGTTTGCTTGTCAGGCTTCTCCTTCGGCTTTTCTCTGCTGACGGCCTCAAGGAGACCACTGAGGGCCACCCTACGGAAGGTGCTACCCCGGGTCTCCTTTATGTAGTTCAGGAACTGGCGCACGTCACAATACAGATTCTGAAATATAGAGCAAATATAATATTTCTAATGTATGTCTGAAGTTGGGATACAGATTTAAAAGAAGGAATTTCTGAACAATGTATAAGGCTTTCTAATGGATAGGCCTACCATTCGTAGAACTTAGAAGCAAAGAGATTAATTCGATTACAAGTACAGATGTTGCCTAGCTACAGAGGGGTATCCCTTGAGTCGGGTAGGCCTCTCCAAATGAATAAAAAAAAATCCCAAGTGGGAACCCTGACGATACTGGCAACCTCTGATGAAATAAAATTGCCCTAGACTATTTGTGTTAGACAAGGATATTGGTAAATATGGCATGGCTATGGACAAAATAACGGCCTCCCCGACGGGGAATTGAACCCCGGTCTCCCGCGTGACAGGCGGGGATACTAACCACTATACTATCGAGGATTGGCTGAGAACAGAACGATGGCTCTTCAAACTTAATTTAATCCGACTGCACTGACACATAACTTGTGAAATGATTCCAATATTGACCTAATAAGCATTAGGCCCAAGTATAACGTACGGTAGATCAATACTCGAGCTATAAAGTCAACTTGATAAAGCGTGCGCCGTGTAATAAACATCATTACATGTTTATAGCCCATTGGAATATTCCCTTTGATCGTTTTTAATGGAGTTAAAACGTTAATAGATATATTTCATTTTCAAAGGGACATCTTCGTTTCTAACATTACATATACATGGTGCGGTACATATGATCAAGAAGTAGATTAGAGGTCATTTCGTCAAATTTTCGACTCAGTGTACATATGCCTAAATATTATCATGGCACACATAAGATCTGATTAGACGCGGATAAATCATGCATACATGTACGCACATTTTCATAGTTATAGGTATTTCAAAAACACAAAATGCGTACAATTATATTACAAACCAAAGAAGTGAAAACGCACTTTTTAATGAGACGAGACTGAGCAAAACACAAAGTTATATGAAGTGGCTTGGGAAAAGGATGAGAGCAACACATGAAAATACCGTAATCAGATTGAAGAGTTATGCGTCTTTTTGTAATATAAAGTTTATATGTAGATGACCAATAAAACGATTTTTTTCAATAGGCGTCATAATACTGTTTACTATATTATGTTGTGTTTATGTCATGGGAAAGATCGATAACTGGTACAAGTCATGAAATAGGCCTATAGTATTAATCTTAAGCTCGAAGTTCCTCGCAAATGAATGCAATACTGAACACTAGGTTTTCAGACCAGGCCAGATCACACCTTTATTCGTCACACAAACGACTAACAGTGCCTCCACGTGAATGAAAAGTCACAGCCTCTGACTGACTGGCTGGCTATATAGGCTTTTAAAGAGTACAGGATGTGGCCAGCACCCTGCCCTTTGAAGCACATAATCACGAACCCAAGAAATCTGTTCAATATCCACAATATGGAGATTATTCCAATCATAGAAGAATGAACAGGATCGAAACAGTCCGACAACATAAATTGTAGTGCCCTAGCTGGCTCTCTCGACAAGGAACTGACATAACTTAATATACTTCCTGGCAAGAATTTTATTTCTAAATCAATTAACCCTTTAATTCTAGTATCATCATCCCTCATCACCCTCCATCACAACCCATGAAATTAGTAAGTACCCACCAGGTTATCATTGGTGCTTAACTCCTTCCTGAATTCGACAAACCTGGATACGAGAGGTTTGAGAATCTGGCGGATGATGATGCTGTCCACTCCTGAGCCGCCACCTAACGGTTCACCGAAGTTGTTCGCGTATGGCGTCTTCCCAGACCCTGCGTTACCATCATGACCTTTCTTTGGGACTGAAATACATAAAAAGGAATCTTTTTATCATTTCTTTTTTGGAAAGCCTGCGGTGTATGTAGTATCTCAGAAGCGCTTTTGTAATGGTTCGCCTCAAAGTTTATTAAATTTGTATGATTACATTTTTATGATTTTTACAATTATGAGGAAGGTAATATATGGACCTATACTTCCCCGATACTGTGATAGTAGTGTATGCCTGTTTGGCCGGATAGATAGGCAAGGACAGTACTCGGGGGGGGGGGGCAGCACGAAGTTAGCAATGGAATAGGTATGAGGTTGAATAGAAATACAAAGAAATAGTAGTAATTCACATAAATATTCAAATCTGACAGAGCACAAAATTTACAGCAGAATATATTGTAATTATTGTATGTCACGAATAATCCCAACCCCTTCATAATCTGACGTTAAAATTAGCATCAATCCAAGGTCATGCTCAAAACATGGACTCAGCTAGTAAATCAAATCGATGTCCTAGATGGGCAGTTTTAGCAGGAACTTAGAGATATCAGAGACCTAATTATACGCTGGAGAGTCCATATTACGTAATTAATAAATCCCCATCCAGGGAGTGGCCTGCAGCAGATGGCCAATTAACTAGAGCTGAATAGTGTCACCATGGCAACATATCAGAGTCATAAGGACCCCTGATGTCACCTGAATGATACCTGAAACCATTTGATGTATCAGGTCGATAATTTCAAATACGTACTTTATAATATGGCTATGTGTGTGGTTCAATATTAAAGTGTGTGTTGGGGAGATAACTTTTTATCTTTAAGGGTAACTATAAAGTCGTATACATAAGTATGAATGAGCCAACGGGTTAGGTCTGACGCATCCTCATCATTTCTCCCATTATCTCATCGCAAGGGACTAACAGCTGTAGTGTTCCCAGTTGAACCTAGACCGACCGGCGAAATGGCACTGCATAACATGCATGCACTGCATAACCAAAGCAAGAACATTCGCCATCACTCCTTCGGAGATGCCAAATACACTATACAACTTCCTCCATGATCGGGAAACCCCCTCTATTTCTCATTGTCTAACACCCAAAAGTTACATGAGTGCCTAAGTTAGAGCCTTAGGGAGAGATTGGACCAAGAATTTTTAGCTCTTAATGGTATAATTACTGCATAACAGACCTCTCGCGTTCACGCTATCTGTGGATGAAAACTCAATGCCATAACCATGCTTGTAGGCTTGGCGTGACACGTGACAGCTCGGAAAAACGGTTTCAGACCATCCCACCAGGTAGCAGCCACTGTATGATGTGCAAAACATCGCCCGTCATCGGCGATCGTTTTGCACAGTTGATAACACAAAAACCAAACGATTTTAATGCGATTGTTGGTGGGTGGGATGGTGGGCAATGTCAACGTACAAAAACATTCCATACTTATGAAAATAAATAGCCCAAGACATCCCTTCATTCCCATCAAACTGTGACGATAGTTCCGATCTGGTGCCACACACACCCCTGGACCTGCCATCTCTATCAGCCACTGAACTACCACCACAACAACATCAGTAACAAGGCATGGGTCAAATAGAACTCTAAATGCATACTTCGATTACGCCATCGGTTAATGCTATAAGCCCCTCCTTGAATATTAAATCTCTGTAGCTGTTGTATTAATGTCATGCCGATAGAGAACAGTCATTTTTATCTATGAAAATGTTTACCTGGGCCGAGAGGGGATGTTGCACTGATGGTAGATTCAGTACAAAACGCTAGTAGGGCGTGTAAGAAGTCCACTATCTCCTGTAGAGGCTGCTGAATAAAGAGTCCGGTGATGTACTTCTTGAACTCTGGTTTGTTCACAGTATGTAGCCGTGTTAGACAGTTGATAGCCTGGAGTCGGAGATGGTCGCCGATCGTTCCTCGGAATGCATCAGCTCCCATACATCCATGAGGGCAACCCATGGACTTAAATACACTGAAATGAGAATAGGAAACATTTAATCTGGCTTACATCTATTCTTATAAAAATGAATTGTAATAAGTTACCTTAATAAAGAGTAATTTAAAATGAAACTAAATATTGCCATTACTTTAATTACAGAGATTATATTAGTTACAAAATGAGATACCATTTTATGAACGCAAATCATTTAATTACTTAGATAATTCTCTTCATAAACGAAAAGCAAGACAGTATACTGATACTGAGTACTTTTTCATAACCAAGCTCGCATCCAGAATTGAAACTGGAAAACCACAATCACACCCCTCCCATTCACGGTCCTTACCTTACTATAGTCTTCATTGCATCATTATGACAAGTTTTCTTGACCGGCTTCTTTTCCTCGGGTTTTTTCTCGTCCTTGGAACCTGATGTAGTCTGTTCTTTGCTTTTACTGTTTTTCTTTTTCTCCTTGGTCTCCGAAGTTGCTTCGTCTTCCTTTTTCTTTGGGACTTTCTTGGGTCTGTATTTTTCAATAGTACCTACGCAAGGAAAAAAGTCGAGAACAAAATGTTGATTTGCGAGCTTTATTAAAACAGAAAATCTTTGTGAACCGAAACTAATCTAGTATGCCTGTTAAGTATTAATTCATTAATTACATTTTTAATAAGTTAAATTGTCAATTCATTTCCTCGTGATTGCACTCACCTATATCTAATAGACAGTTGAGGATATTGAGCAGGACACCGCACACCGACGGGGAACAGTCATGCTTTGATACGTCATGAACTGCCTGAAGAATTACTTCATAATTCAGCTGACCATTTTTCTGGAATATGAGGAATTGGAATAATTGATAATATGATATAATCGCAAGGTAGTTTCTATGGCCTTCATTACCCTATATATATATATCTATATATAAAGTAATAGAACAAAACATATGATTATTTATAATGTGAGTCCCAGTAAGAGGACAGGACCTTTTCGGTTAAGATTTGTTACCTTTAATTAATGGATTATTTCCATTCAATGCCATTAGTAACATATTGAAACAGCACCTGACTTTTATATTTTCCCAAATAAACACTTCGAATTCATTATATTTTCTTTAACTTCCAAGAGCGTAAGGCGAAACGCATTTACTGAAATTTCGTCCTTTAATTCAGAGGAACATAATATTGGTTACAACAGCTGAAAAGTAACACTTCGAATCTAGTATATCTTCTTGTACTTCCATGAGTGAAAAGTAACGACTTGAGTGGTACGCTTCATCGCAACTTACCTGGATATAATGAACGGATCCAGGCACCTCTTGAAGTTGTTCATTGGGCGCGTATGAAATATTAGTATCAGTCAGGCTCCGCTGAAGGCAGAGAGGTCGGTGTGCCATGTCAGACCTTTCGGAACGCTCTGAAGCCATGCTCTCCCTCTTGCTCATCCAGGAGGGACTAGGAGTTGGGTCTGGACTGTCCTCAGTGATTGTTATTATTGGCTTCTGGAGAAGTTCAGGCTTGAGGCTCATTGTCCTCATGACCACGTCCTTACCTACAGTATCAGATCCAAATTTTAACCTGATATTCCCGTCACCATTCTCATAATAGTTATACATCTATAATTGTCACAAAGATATTAAAAAAAATAGACCGAAAAATTGGAAATATGTTATTTCATGTAGAAGCAAATGAAAGCTAAGAAAATGATCTTACACAGAAACAGTAATTCTATACATCAGTTTAGTTTATATTCTTTTGTCCGGAAATATCTATAAATATGAAATATCTATAAATAACTGAAAAAGTTCTACCGAGCAGTGGTCTCTTTCCAGCACCTTCTTCGTCTTCGTCTTCGTCTTGCAAATGCTTCTGGAGGCGACGAAGCGCGGGCATACTTTTCCTTCTGACCATGTCCGAGCTGGAATCTCCACTTTCAGAGCGTTCTTCACTGAAACTGTCTTCTTCGTTTTCGGTGAGCTTAGCGAGGGCTGAGTTAGGTCTCTGTGGAGAGACCTCCGTACCATTAAGGTGCAGGTGTCCTAACTCCGGTGATGACCGGCCGGATTCATCCTTGTAGGATTTGTTGGAATGCGAGTCGGAGAGATCAAACTGCTCGCAACTTTCTCTCCGGCACAACTGCTTGACTTTGCCTTCGAACATCTGTCTCAGTTCTGTCACCCTGCGCCTCTTGAAGGCCGGCTCTTTCCTGTGTTCATGATGTTGGCTATGGATGCTGCTACTTCTGCCCTCTTTCTTAGCTTCATCCCCAGACCTCCGGGTTGGACTCAGGGGAGACGGAGGGGTTGGTGTACCTGGGGGACTGAAGGGCTTGGGTAATTCAGGTGTGGGCAGCGATTTACTCCTCTCACGAGTGTATTCCACCCTGTTCATCTCATCGCATATCTCTAACAGCCTTTGGTGTACATAGCGGAGGGCCCAGTAGACCCCGTCATCCGACCACTGGGGACAGAAGAGGCAACGCAGTACTGCCACGTCGAAGTAGGTGGCACTGAGGACGTCTTGTTCAGGCTGGCCTCGTATTCCTTGGATTGCTACACTTTCCAATTGCTTCGTGATATATTCCTGTAAATCAATGGTAGAATCAATAAATATGGGCCACTTATACTCTTTATGAATGTATACACTCAGTTATTATTTGATTGAACTGAATGGAATATTTCTTAATTTTGACTTAGTAATTATAACTAGAAAATTGACAATAGAAGAATATAATATAGCTTGTGCTGTTAGAATGAGAGAAATAAGACAAGATCAAATAAAAAATCACTTTTCGCACAGCTACCGGTAAATGTATGCCTTAAATGTTACCACCTATGCATTTAGTTTGTTCACAACAATAGCAAAAGTTCGGATTTTAAATTATTCTGCGATATCATCCACATATTTAAAAGGTAATGACAGGTGGTGAAAGCAAGGTAGAGATCTATGGATTCTCTGGTGGTAGTTTTCAGTCACCAAGATATCTTATTGAGCAGGTAGATTGACATGTGTCAAGTAATAAATCACTAGCTCGGATAATTAGTATCAATCTCCCGCTATTCCCTGCTATGAAAGGTTGTCATTATAATGTACACAGGGGTGAGCGACGTAGAGGTGGTTTAAGATACTAAAGTAGTCCAAAATAGTAAATGATGATAATAAAGTTTGAGGATGAAAGGATAAGAAAGAGGGGAAAGAGTTACCTTGTCAATGGGAGAGTCTGGTGGCTTGACTGCGGGCTGTGTGCTGGACACGCGACTCAGCCGCCTCACGCCACATTTGCAGGACAACTCACCATTCTTATTCACCATCACCTGGCTACAGACCTCACAGATGATTTCTACAGACGTGCTCTGGGTCTCAGTCGTGGATAAGGCACAGATATCGCTCATTCTAGCCAGCGGACAGTTGGGTGATGAGGGCTCTTGGCCACTGCACCGACTGGCGGGGAAGCTCTCTGGCCCTAGGTAGATGTTATCGGTGGAAGTGCCTTTTCCCACGTAGATGTTGGCGGTGTTGAAGTTCACCTTCATGACGTTTCTATTGGCTTTCAATGTACTTCTTTTGGGTTTGACCGGAGCTGAAAACGCTGCTACATCAGGCTGGCGGTACTCCCATAAGGGTTGCCAGAAACGTAGCCCATTCTCTAACTTGAGGGTCTGAAGGTTGGGTTCCTTCACTGTTTTCAGCAGCGGAGCTACCATGAAGATGAGGAGCTGGATGGTCTCCAAGGTGTAAAAGTAGCTCCGGTGCATCTGCCGGTCCTGGGGGGCTTTCTCATTCTCCATGTCTTCACACTCTGCGGCGGCATCCAGGATGATCCAATGGAGAGTATACAGCAGTTTGGTTTCATTGGAGTCAAATTTGTCATCGATGCTCTTCTGCAATATTACCACAACCAAAAGTTAATTAAAATCTATTTTTAGTGGAGTTACGGGCGGGGGGCGGGGGGGGGGGCGGATTCAGTTTCACCTATTACGAACGACAGTAGAAGGACGGGTAGAGGAAGTTGTGTGCGTGTACAGAGGGTGCTTAACCAATCGGTTTTATGCTCTGATCGCAGTCGGGTTTTTTATTTCAATTTTTAAATAGCTTTTTGAACGATTGGAACTGAAGGGATAGTTCATTGCATCCATCTGCCTAATTTTGTTTCACCGTTTTTCCCCCATGTTTTTCTCTCAAAATTTAGGACATCTACTCGGCGGATACATAAATTGGCATTTGTAGCACAATAATTGACTAAAATATTGTTTGACGCGATATCATAAAATTAAATTAAAACTAAGTAATAGGCCATCACCACTAAGTGTGGGAAATATCTAGTAGACATGTGATAAACATGGGAACGTTAAACACGTGTAAACTATGTCCCCTTTTCCAATATAGGGAGTGCACCAACCTCGGCGGACATCATACTTGTGTGACCTACTTTCAATACCGAGACCGCTGCTCGCGGAGTGCACTCACTCTTTCACTCTATGTTTCTCCCCAGCCAATGGATCGCCCTGTCTCCATATCCCTATCATATCCTCTCACTTTTTCCAATAGGCTACGCTATTGCAAGGTATATGAAATACTACCCGTTTTATTGCAGCCGTGTGACAGAAAATAAAGAAGTGCGCTATAAAGCAAACATGTGGGCAGTGGACATAAGGGGGAAGGTATGTCTGCTTTGATTGTATTTGTTTCCTCTAAATGATGAACATATAATTACATTAGTTTGTTCTCCTTTGCTGCCATAATTTTGAGATAAGTGAATCATAGAATACTTCCAGATCAATATATAACTTGATAACGTTCATTTATTATAAACATAATAACATCCCCTCAACAATGTCCAGTCACCATCTACATGTGTAGATCGTGCTTCATGTATATTCACTGATAGCTAACTACCCATTCACCTTATTTCAGAATGCAGTAAGCATGGAATGGAGTGTTCACCAATCCACAGACCTTGAGATATTAAATGTATGAAAAGGATATGACGAACACCACACATGGAATGCAGAATATGGAGAGAAAGGTATGAAAGGTATTAGAAATGACCTATGACTATTTAACATGTTTCAGAATACATGTATACGCAATACTAAGCACCTCAGCATGGTTTGTAGTACTCATAATCATAATTACCAGTTTTCGATGTTCCAGGAAGGTGGCGCAGCTGTGTATGATGTGCGGAAGCGCTGCCTGAATGAGGGTCCATCGAGAGACGCTCTGGATTGCCTCACAGAGGGACGGTGATAATCCATGGAGGATGTTCTGTACCAATACTCTTTCAAACGACTGTTAACACATACAGACAACAAGAAATTATTAGAGCATTATAAATTAAGGCACGGTCATTCCAATAGTACCACTTATATACAGAATGCAGGTTCGTTCGGAAGAACTGTCATGGACAGAAAACGCACACCTATTTTCCATGTAGAAAGATGTTAAACTGTTGCTGTTGACATTTGTATACCAAAATGGAAATAATGTTTCTCATTTAAAGTTCCTCTTTAGAAATATTTTTTGAAGTATTGTGATATAATATTTCAGGAGTCCTTTACCATGCCAGTAGTATCTATATTTAATTCCATGAGCCTCTTATCATCCCAGTGGTTCTTATTATTATCAATACCACTACCCGGGAAGGACATCTTTGTTTCAAGGGACAAGCACATATTTAGATCGAAAGATATATAAAATATAACAATTATAATGTAGTGTAAAATAATAAGAATACTAGGGCCAGCAACCATGTCTTTTCTATGTGTGAGTGAGTGGAAAAATTGAACAGAGAATAACTGTTCTTTTCTCGAGGAAACCAAACTACATAGAGTAGTAATTTCATCTGCCATGATCAACCTACTGGGTATTTGAAGCCCGCAAATTAATGTACCGAAACAGAATATAACGTAAGAATTGTGAAAGCAATCAGCTTCTCTGAGTTGCCCTTACAATATAGACGGATATCATGTTTGGGTAATGCATAACACTGCCCGGCTGGTGATATACGTCGCTTATTGGTTACGTAACGTACAATAACAGAACAGCAGAATGATATGCCAGATACCCACCCACTATAAGAGCTAGTCTATCACACGCTTCCCATAATAGCAAATCCAAACTACTCAATACGGCAAGATTACGCAAAATCAAATCATAGTAGCAATGATTTAATTATGCAATATCTGTACCAAACGGATACTGAATGCTGGATAGTGTCAATTGTTATAGCTATACCTAAATCAACGGCGGTTCCAGGTGCCAAGATTTGTCCAACGAGAGATTGGGGGGGCGGGGGGGGGGGGGGGGGAGAGATCCTAAAGCAAGGGTATGTGGGTGATCTTTTAGTATAGATTTGCATGGCTTATTTCTTCTTTAGGGATGATGAAATATGATTATTTTTAATTAATCGAAGATCCGATTTTGAGACGTTCTTAAAGGTCGAAGCTAGGCCAACCTTGCTCTTGAAAATGAGTGTTTCATGGGTTCCTAACAAAGCTAAATGTACTGGGACAATCAGCTAGCAGTTCAGCATTATTTCATGCAGTGGGAATCGAACATACATGCGATAAATCAGATACTTCAATTGAATTTAGACGAAACTAACAACCTTGCTCTTGAAAGTGAGCGTTTCATGGGTCCTTGAAAAAACTAAATGTACTGGGACAATCAGCTTGCAGTTCAGCATTATTTCATGCAGTAGAAATCGAAGCTGCTATAAACCAGATTTATTGTACATTGCATATCTCTCAATTGAGTTTAGAACGAACTAACAGAAATATATTGCAGATGTGGGTTTCTCCTGTATCCAAAGACTAGTTTATCTCTAAATTGTTTTGGATATGAATCTTGTAGGTTTTTGTATGTTATGTGTTTTTAATGATTCCGGTGATTTTGGCGGAGGTAGCATTATATATACCATTACAAAGGAAACAGTTCCCGCTTCTGTCTATTTTCCATTCATTCCATTAGGTTCGACGGTTTTGAGTGCTTGTGTCCATTTGCTTGCAATGTGTAGGTTTTGTATGGTTCTTTTCTTCTGAGCATTGATCGAATAACTGTTCTTCTATTGGATAAATCACCATAACCTCCTCTACAGTATGGTATATCATTGAAATGTTCAGCAACTGTTTTTTTTCTATTCTCTCCGAATATCATTTAGGTGGCCTTGTAATCTCTGTCCTAATAAATTTGAGGTTTCCTCTACATAGTATTCTTTGCATTCAGTAATGTAGTGGATAATTTTTTTTCATATAGTACAATTCATGAAGGGTTTCGGTGTTGATTTGTCTGAGAAATCTGGCCGAAAGATTCTTCTTCTCTCTGAGTGCCAAGATTTTAACGGATATTGAATTCTGAATAGTGCCAATTGTTATAGCTATACGGCGGCTAAGATTTATCAAACCAAACGGGGAGGGGAGGGGGGGGGGGGGGTCATAAAGCAAGGGTATGTGTGTGGTGGGTGGGGGTTAGGAATACAGTATCACTATCTGGATATAATAATTTACCCCATGATGATGAAATTGAAAAAGTAAGATTCATTTCAAGACACCATGGCCTATATCGCAATATATAATTCTAGGATTAATTATAATACTTATCCAACCAATTCTTAGATACATACGCCCTTTCATAAAATCAACAAATCGCCAACACATGATAATGATTTAGACAGACTTTAAAACCTTGAAACTCGCCAAATTTTGCAAGGACATGTATGACTGCAAAGGACAAGAATCCATGATCTGTCCACTCGCAAGAAAGAAAAATAAATCCATTATAAATAATCAAGGATCCTGATTACACATACATAATATGCTAAGATGTGTACAATACAAAATTCCTCAGCAATATCTACAGCGTTTAGCTATTCTGAGGCCAGGCCTGATAACAGGCAGCTCGAGGTGCGACAACATCGATCGATAAAACAATATGAGGCAGACTGCCATAGACGCTTAAAATAGAAAAGGTGGACTTTTTTGTAACTAGAAGTACAGTGAGCACCATAATTTCGAGGTTACATTTGGCAGGTTTCAGTGGAATTGTCGCAATACTAAAATTAGTTGAAAGAGAATGGGCAGACAGAAATGTGTACGTGTAGCCTATGTGCCATGGGTAGGGTTGGAGGTTGGAGAAGGGCGTTTTAATGCAGTATCAATTCTTCTCCCTTTATCTTACATTTGTATGGTTCCGTATAACAATTACGCAATGAAACATGCAGCAACATATCTGAATCTCTAGGCCTACTGGTCTAATTACCCACCCAGAGATGATGAAATAAATAATTTAAATATATAAACAAGCAGGCTAAGATTTACAAATAGCCTACTTGCCAGACCACTCACACCACTCTAAATCATCCAATAATTGAAGCATCATAATCTGAGTCTCATCTATGGTAGCCTCCAATGTTATGACAAACTGATTACTATCTTTAATAGCTTGCCTAGTCATGTGACTGCCTATTGGGAGTGGACATAACTATAGGCTGTATTCCCTGATTTGGTTGTGAGCGGACAATAGCCTATAATGACAATATGTGCCGCTCACGGACTGACAAATATAATCGGGGCTGTATTAGCATAGTAGCAAAAAATGTAGCTTTCTTTAGTCATTTTACATGACATCAGGGAATAAAAGTACGATGACCACAGTGTCAAGTCCTCGGTGGACATTATTCGCCTCGTAAGCCAAGCTTCTCACTCCATAGGCTACAGCTAGGCCTATATTATGAAAGTCACAATCGAAGCTGGGAGTAATCTAAAAGTCAAATAGAGACCCATGCCAATTATTAACCCGAAAAAAATATTCGCTATATTTAATGCAGGTAAAAAAATGGCAATTATAGGTTAATGTTAATGTCAAGGGATTAACAGGTGAATTCTACTGGCAAAGAAAAAAGAAATGTGGAAATTGGCTACATACAAATGAAACAAATTTCTCTTTTAGGTGTTGAAAATCTAGCCTAGAACTAGCCTATACTTCGCACTCCGGGGTGCGGGAGGATACGGGGGACGGAAACTCTGTCTAGCCTAGAACAAATGCGAAACATGAAGTTTGTTGACGTATCAATTTGGCAAATTAATAGGCAAATCATTCGATCAAAATAATGTAGCCTATATACAAGAATAAATCGGTACCGGAAAGCAATTAATCAGCTATTCACCCAATTAAATCCCAGCTCCCTTACAACTGCCTTGCAATCGATGCATCCTACAACCATTTCCCCATTGGGTCAATAATTGCCCAATAAGTCAGAACACTTCTCAGGGTTTCCCATATCGATTATGTAGTCGGGCTGAACTTGCTCCGTTCGGTAATCTGTTAGAAGTAGCACCATTTGTGTAAATAAGACATTATCAGTACTCAGGGCAGATGCTGAACTTGGATGGAGGAGGTTAAGCTACACAGTTGCTGGCCACAACTAATATCACTCGATCACTACTCGGTGGAACTCCACACGAACGCTCGATCATTAAAAATGCCATACGACTCACCAGGCAGGAAGCCTCGCATAATTTCCCAAGCTTGCCTCGAATGAACGGGCTGAAAACACAATAAATAGTTCATTTAAATTCATCAAATTTACCAAAATAATAGCAAGAGATGTGGGTAGCTGATCTGTATACAAATATAAAGTTAGAAGCATTTGAATCGAAGGGAAATCGATCTTGAACATCGGCAACTCAACCAGCGAGCAGCACTTCGAGTTCTTCCCCCTCCATGACGTCCTCCATTTTCGGTATTTTGTAATGTGTCTCAGTTTGGAAGCTTTGTACTTACCTTGTCTGCCTCCAGAGAAATGTCTGGATTGGCAGGGGGACCGTATGGTCCCCCTCAAGCTCGTCACTGTCAGCACTCTTTCTTTTCCCCATTTCTCATCGTTTCCACGCGTAAATTAAAAGGTTGAAACTCCTGCTACATTTTCTCTCGGTATAGCATGTTTACATCGACACGGCGCCGTGACAGATGTGAGGCCGTGATGCTCGCTTGCCATCTGCTCCCTGAGGAGAAGGCCGCAGCAGGTGGAGGCAGATGGAGAGGCAGCGCGCTATCAGCAAAAGCGAGAGAGATGGAGAAGGAGCAGCAGCAACAGCAGTAGTGATGGCACTGCTGTGTGGCCTGCTGTTGCCACTATTCTACCAACAGGCCCTGTAATGTGCACAGGATGATATGATGCAGCCAGCCCATGGTCAGTAGATCTCTAGTAGTGGGCCTAGTCCTGCTGCTGATAGTGCATGCAGCAGGCTACTGATAAGGATACGGATTGAGAGCCAACTTGTGTAGTTTTCAGCATTACATCAGTGCTGCCCTTGAGTTGTTTCTCTTTAAGTTTATCTTATATTAGCAGAGAAATGAATTAATTATGTTATGCCCTCCATCCTTCCCATCTGTAATACACACCTTGCTATCTCCATGCAGCTGGATTCACTGGCCTAGGCTAAATGCAAACTCTTAAATGGGATAGGCCTATAGCCTATAGATCTGTATAGATCTATAGTGGATAGCCTAGCTAGACCTAATTAAGCCATGTTTCCTATATTTCCCCGATGCACAATGAATAATATTGCATATACTATTCATACCATGGCCTACCCGCACCCGTTTTGCACCATGAGAAAACCCAACCAACTGTTAATTACTTTGGAGGTTAAAATATTTAGTCCCACACCTAGGCCTACATGTGCAGTTCTGCCGATCCCACCAATCTAGAGGTATCACACGTCGATATTACAACTGTAATAACCACGACGGACATTAGGCCTATACATAGACTACTGTGTGCATATCTTTTCTTTAATGAATAATGCATTTAACATTCTTTATAATGAAATGGATACATATTATAGCCTATGATTGTGTTCGTGTTCCAACAGTCATAGTGCGGATTGTTGCGACACGTTCCAAATTTCATAACGCAGATTGCGGTGGTTAGCTTGGTCTGGATCATAGCGAGCAAAAGTGACTGCTATACATCGCAGGATCCATATGACAGCGATGTTTTTTCTGGGCGCCTTGAACGAAAAACCTCGCTGTCATTGCAATGTTATTGCAGAATTTCCCTCGCTAACCAGGTTTGCGATGTTTTTTTCTGGGTGGGGTATAGCTATTGAAATAAATGTACGGTACATAGGATATATTTTCCTCGGGCCTATGGTCAGTTTGATTCTTGATTTTTAATATGTTCCATTTCTCCTTTTTAAAAGTAATCTTTCTGTATACGCTCCATGTTGATGAATCGTCACCATTTAGTTTTAGAGAGAGAAAAACAGTGAGTTCACAAAGATTTACAGTAACTTAGGTATCATTATTTTCTCTTTTTAGTTGAAGGCGTTCCCGTAACTACCATCCTTGTGTCATAAATTAAAAAAACCCATTAATAAATAGGAAACACAACAGGCAATATGACCAATCGACTTTACTCTAAGAAGACCTCTTAATTTTTAACTATAGAATGTCAAGTTATTTGTGGCGGAACGTTTTTCTTAGTAAAAAGAATTCTTCCCTTAGGCCTGTACTTGAAAGTTGTGTCAACGCGCCACTCACTCATCACTCGAAATCCAAACCAAGCCTAAGAACTGTATCAATTAGCAAATCATATGAAATATTTATAAAGCAGTTCTCATTATATAGGCCTATATTTAAATTTATGGACTGTATTTGGCCCGCCGCAGAATAAAAACCTGATAACGCCGAACGCAGTTACAGTGCTGTCGACTAGTGACGAGGAACTGTACTAAAATAAAATAAAATGACAAGAAAGTGGGGACGCTTCAGTTAGTCTCATACTAAAGGGGGGATAAGGAGTCCCAAACGTTGCTTTAAACATTTCCCAAAGACACACAGCACACAATAAAACTATGTCTAACTAGATCCCGTATATTCAAGGTTTATCCCATTTTATCTATTATCTCTATAGGTTCAAATTCAATACGTTCACCTTTGGGTTCCAGCATTTTTGGAAGTTATTTCGAACAGACCCAAGACAGCTAGAGGGCCTTCTGGCTACATTTAGTACTAACTAGTGTTGGAATCACGTTGTAGAAAATTTCAGATGTCACACGCCTAGTGAACTGGGCATAGTATTGGATAGTCAGCGAAGATCGATACCAATAGGCAGGACTCCCGGGAGCACACATGCCTACGATCATATTATAGTCAATAGTCAAGACTTATACTGACCCTCTACAGTGCCACCTTACGTATAGCAGCAGTACGGTAGAGATGGACCAGAAGAGTAGGCGGCTGCTAGTCGGCGCTCTGCGAATGTAATTTAGATATATTTAGGCCGTTTTTTCTTGAAACATTATTATGGATATTTTGTTTTTCAAATCGCCAGCCTTCCCCGTCCCCCAGCACCCAGTGCAAAAGCCACCCTCCGTCCCCGCCTCCGTCCCGTCCCGGCCGTGTATTGACATCACTACACGGCCAACCAAGTATAGGATGAAAAAAAAAGATGGCAGGACCAGGCGAGGTGCGGTGCGAGCCCCCAACCTTCTCGTCTGCAGTCCGTTGCTCTAGCCACTGAGCTACGGAATTGGTAGTAGCAGAGAGGTTGAACTTTGCTAGTGATATGAGTAGGGCCAACCCATGCGTAGTGGTGAAAAGTGGCCGAAATCGTTTGTTCTAAAAGTGTGCGGACGTCGGCCTTGTAATAGCAGTAGTATTAGAGGAGGGGTAAGCGAATGGCGGGACTGGAATTGTTCGTCACATGTGTTTTTAAAAAGTTAGATGCAATATGCCGGCAAGCTCTCTCCTATGTTGCCCCAACCGGGAACGGTAGGTGCGACTGCACCAAATCTCAGGAGAGTTACCTTGACGGCAACATAGGTGCCGCCACTGAGGTCGCTAGAAGTCCAGGGTATCTAATAGCTACAGGATCGTTGATGAAAGTTAATATAGAGGCGATTAAAAAAAAATAATGTAAGTCTTTCAGATATTAGAGACATGTTTTATTTTAAACACGAAGTATGGCGGTTACAGTAAAAGCGGAACAACTGTAACACAGCAGTGGAAAACTACATGAAGTAGTGAGTTAGGAGCACCAGGAAGTATTACGTGATTTCAGATAGAATTTCCAACTTCTACCAGTGTAAGTATTTACATTCCCAATTGTGATTATAAATGAGTAAACGAATACGATAAATCCAGGGAAATTCCTTCGCAAGAGAACATTTTGAACTGGTGCTAGATCTGATTAAAAGAAAACATCGCGCTCCAAGAAAGGGACAATATATCTGTGACCAGATTATTTTTTTTATAGTAGTTATCAGAGGATCACATCTAGATTTTGCTAGAAGAGAAGGTTTGGCAATATTCCGTAGGACGATTACATAAGTCATTTAAATGATTACAAGAGACAGTTCTTGGCACAAGAATGGCCTGGCACTGGGCAGTTCAACTAGAACCGATAACATATTTATAATACATACAACAACCACATGCATATAAAAATACATCGATAAGCATCTATTGTTTAAAGATAAGTCAAATCTTTGATGAAACATTATGCAAGAGTTTTATAATATAATACTGCAATTGGCATTACGGCCAGGAATATGGAATAATATTATACTGGTTTGACGGTGAAACCATTAATTATTATTATTATTATGCCCATTTAAATTTTGCAAATTACAAGGCCTAACATTCAATATACACGTAGAGCGCCCTAAACGGAACCAAAGTAAATGGTTAAGGCTTAAACAATTTCCTAGTAAGCTCTGGACGTTGTCTCCATGCTTTGACTGCATAATATGATCTTTAGACATGAATTAAATACTGTACAGGGACCGTTAGGGAAGATTCGAGTGGAGAGACCTCCAATTATATATACAAATGACTATGGAGATGGACATGCTGCCTAATAAGGAACTGAGGCACTTTAACTTGGAGAGTGACCTCCCCGGTGAAATACAATATACTATAATAGGATGAGTTTGCACTGGTAATAAGTTAACAGTCTCTAGGCACATCCGACATGCATTTATGAATTAAGGATTGCTAATGTACATTTAGACCTTGTTTGTTTCATCAAGTACACACAAAGCTTCTTCACAGCATGAACAAATTAGTTCATAATTCCATCGCCATAATTTTCCATTTAATTTCATCATTTCCTTTCTGTACAAGTAAATATAATTTTAAAATAAATGTTACCCTAGGAATTCATTATACCCGAACTTTTCGAAAGAACGGGTTCATATTAAATGTTTGAATTTGATATCCATGAAGGAGTCACATGTTATGAAGCAACGAATAAAGCATACCATGATTTTACTTACAACTCGTAGCACCACGCATCAGAGGGAAATGTATTCAAGTCAATGAATACTTGATTTCCAAATTTTAACATAATCTTCCTAATACGGGTTATTTGCCAAGAACATACCACGACCAAATTAAGAAAATTTAAATGCCAATAATGTTGCATATTTCACTTAATCGGGGGGAATTAGTCAATCATTTCTGTTCACTTTGTGGACGACAATCAAAGTTAAGTAGGCCTACCCTTCATCTTTACTTTCATGCCATTTACGCCACAGGAATCTTGTAATATCAATCTTACTGGTGCACCACTAACCATTTGTATTAAGGCTAATAACAGTTAGTAGATACGCCTACGTTGTCTATTTACACATTCTCTATTTCAGGGGTATATGGACACAATATTATGCTTCTCTATCACACTTTTAAATTACATATGGGCATGGCGAAGAGACATGCACGCGGTACATAAGGTCAACGACATGAAACATGCAAAGTACGAATATGACTTTACAGTTTTCTAAACCGGAATACATAAATATACTTGTATCATACATATTTCGGGAATTCCTGGCTCCTCTAATCTATGTAACGCTATTAAAATTCTCGATCTAAGATGAACGACCCCTTAATTAAATGATTTTGCAAACCAGCTACGAATTTATAAACATCACTTTATGCCCATCAATGATAATTATTTGCTCATTTAATAAATTAGCAAGCAATAGCAACATCTTTATCATAGTCGCATCGAGTAAAGCTAGTAGTATCAAAACTAGAATAATATAAAAAGACTTCTATATAAGTTCTGTAGGAATTACAGCTTTTTTCATGGGTATACAGGGACGAGTGTGAACCAAGAGATATACACGCTTTGAATATTGCTGCGCAGATGAATCACAAAATGTTGCATGATCGACCTGAAGTCATGTACACATCGAGATGAAATTTGGACGAGTATTGCCTATATCATGAAATATATATATCATATGGCTGGTCACATTTATGGATACTACTCCTCATATGGATAAAGTCCCAGAGACTTATTTAGTCAGTCACAGGTTCACTAAAGGCCTCCTATTTGATTATTTAAGACTATGCCACATGGCTAAACTCTAAGGAGGTTATAAATGATTCTGTAATTTTATTGTTAATTTCACTGGAGAAATGACAGGTGTACACCAGGTTTTCTTCACTAGTACAATGATTAAAGTACTGATCGCTACACAAGTAGTTTTCGACCCTTCTTTTCTTACATATCAACATCTCATATCGATTAACACTGTAGACATCATAACAGTAACAATAAGTACAGGCATGCCGTGGAACTATGAATCAGTTCCCTCTGAAACAAACATATATACTTTACACTACATAACATCGGTCCATTTTAACATTGTACACCAGTTCGGGGCAACGCTAAATTTAGCGAAGAAATCCCCCTCTTTTTGCTTAATTCCACCTCCAATTAGACAAGTGAAATAAGTGACTCAATTGAAAACGTCAGTAGAATTCCATTGCTTCAATGCATAGCTAGTATTGTTAATGCATTAACCACGGTAGAGTTAGGGGTGGACAATAATGTTGGTTAGGTCGTATAACATATTCACATCTACTTCTTGGGAGATGCATCATAGGCTTTCTTTAGCCGCTTTTTCAGTTCACCGGGGAAATGATCGTAACATCCCTTGCACACTGGTTTGAGATCGTATTCAAAGAATTTCGTCCTGCAAAAAACAAGCATTGATATTAGAAAACATTATGATTGATTTAAGGAACAACTATTCCGCCTCATGGCCATATCAGTATATAAACTTTCAAGTACAATCTTACACAAACGATGAAAAACCGACGATTATCTTAACATAAATATTAATGGCAATTAGGTCAGTAACGTCTCATCAACTTAATCTTAAAAGTTGAAAGCCAACGATTTCATTCCCTAACAATATAAGTTTTTCTTCAAATTTGTACAACAAGCATAAATCTGCAGCACATAAATATGAGCCTGAGCGCAGGGCCTAAGCTTGAGTCAATACTAGTACAGAGGACGTCAGTCGAGCAAAATATCATACTGTATACAGTAGGGAGCATGTTTTTTTTAAATCACCAAGCTAAAGTTTTTGGAAAATAACCTAGCGGTAAGGCGCGCTGCGCTGTGAATCTGCAACGGGCATCAGCGGAGAATAAAGCTACATAATAATAATGTGACACTTCCTTAGGAGAGGAAGCAAAGAGATTGCCAACTACATCTCAGAAAATGGAACTTTTCTCTATGTGAGTATGATAGAAGTTGGCTAGCATAAGTCTTGAGTCCATGAGAGCATTGTCCTTGAAGAAAGAATAATTCAAAGCACAAAGAAACAGTAGTAAAATTCACGCTACATATAAATTCAATTCGTAGTGAACTAACTCATATCCCCAAAAGCTTTTCGCAAAATTACCTGGAGCCAATGGCCAGAGTCAAGAAAAAGGAAATGATTAGAATTGGTATGAAAATGCAGGACAGGAAAGGAAATTGTGGCCATGGAAAAATGGGGAAAAAGTAGATTATGATGATATGGACAGTTTTTGCATTAAAATTAGAGTGATAAATGAGAGAGAAGCAGAAGTGGTGAAAAACAGAATGGAATGATGACCAGTTTTTCCCAGCCAGTGGTGGATATCAATAAACTGGATGGAAATAAGTACCTGACAAATAACAAAGCTTCCACAAAATAAAAATGTTTAACAGGTGGCTTCGATTAAAAATTTAGTTCATAAGATATGTCAAAACAAGTATGGGGATCACACAAAAGAACCAATGGAGTTGATGTTACCAAAGGAAAACCACACTTTCTGAGGAAACTGTTAAGGCGAATTTTGCTTCAGCAAAAAACCACACTCCTCAGTCGGATTTACCTTGCTACCATCTCCCCCTGACTACTCCCGCTGGGGTAGAGACCACAGTAACGGGATGCTTTTCTCTCAATGGTCTCTCCACCAGAGAACCCACAGAGCCCTGACGAAGTGCTGTAAAAATTAAAATCCACCGGGCTCGTCAGTTGGAAGCCGTTTGTCCGATACAGTTGTCCCCACACAGCTTTGTTAACATTATAGATTTCAGAGATACCGGCCAATTCACCCCAGAGGTGCATGGTTGACACATATTAAGTATTAAATGGTGTTTTTTGGCATCGAATGTAATAATCTTAGTGAAAAGAATGTATAAAACATATAGCTATAAAGTAACTGTAAATTAAACATCACAAAGGAACTAAATACACGAAAAAATGTATAGGGTTTCTACGCGCTACTTTTGGCAAAAACATACTATGAAATAAATGAAAACATAGCATATCATTCTTTGTGATTTCATATTTTAGTTGTTTTATTCTATGGTCTATAGGGCACAGAACATGTGAAAAAGCAATAGGAATATCATTTAAAACAACTTACTTTTGGCTCATTTTCTTGTCACAAACGGAGCAGGCAAAGTGATGCACGCACCACGACTTGTTGAGGGCACTGAAAACTGAAAACAGAAAAAGACAAAGATGTTCAAGACTTAATTTATCCCAGATAGACTTGGTTTTATAAATGTTATCGAAAAGATAAATCGATTGCACCATCATTCCCATATAAAATAGGAAAATCCTGACATCGTTATTCATTAGAATTGTGGAATGCGACTGTGACACATGATATCCAAAGGAGGTGGCCGTAATTGTATAGAGCTCATAGAAGTAACAATAATAATGCCTTTTTTTTAAAAAAATAATAAAAGTACGAATAAAATAGCTTACCATCTCCACTGATGACATTATTACATACGAAGCAGATATTTCCAAATAACTGAAAGATAGAAGAAAGCAAAAATACATAAAAACATGTTGAAAGAGATACACCAACAATAAAATAGAGTAGTTACGGTATATCGATTGGATAGATAACGTTTTCAGCAGAAGTTGTTTGATATTCTAATCAAATTACCAGTTGGCTGAATTCAACCAATACAGTGATGTATTATTGTTTTAACTCGATGGATATTAAAACTTACCTGATGGTAATGTGTTTCACAATATGCTAGACCTTTCTTCTCATAATGTCGATGTCCCAAGAAGGGCTTTTCACATTTGGCACACACAAAATGCTGAAATGGAAAAGAAATGTATAGGCCGTTGAAACATCGCAAAAATAAATCAGACATACCAAACACATTAACTTTTTTTTTATATTTTATTACTAGCTGCGTTCACTCATGAATACAACTAACAGACTATTAAATCTTACTTTCTACGTTCAGGAAAACGCTTAGGCAAGGGGCAACAAAGCCCAGCAAAATCAGAGCTTAGTCATAGATGAGTCACTCATTAGATCACTGTGAATAAGAGACGCAGGGAGCAGGAGATAGATGAGACTTACCTCAACATGCCAGGCCTTGCCAAGAGCGTGCACAACCCTCTCTTCAATGGGACGCCTGAAACGATAGGTCAGATAATGTTTATAGCACAGATTTACATGGCGAAACATGAAATAGGTTATATAAATATTGCAATAGATTACATATGCAAATAAATCTTAAGTATTAATGCCAAATTTTATGGAGCAAAGCACACTATATGAACCAAATGCCAAATACATATGAAATGAATGATCATGTTTTAGGAGATTCTCTTGAAGAAAACTCCTTCTGAGCTTCTGAGCAAGTAAAAACACTATACAATCCTACTAAATGACAATGCCCTCGGAAAAATATGAGCACAATGTATTTTTTATATTTTTACTCACCGACATGCCCCACAAATGGGAATTCCCATTTTGTCATGGCATCGCAAACAGTATAGCTCCCCGCCCTTCTCTCGTGCATCGGGATTTAGTTCCACGCTACAGAAAAGAGATATCAAATTATGTTTCATGGGCTATCAGTTTCACTGCCTAGATACGCGGATATGTATGTTAATGGGCTAACAATTTCAATTTGCAAACAAGTCTTGGATCGATTTATACTGAAAACATTTTTTTAAAAAAAGATTGTATTTATACTTGGTATACAGATACAGGATCCCAAAATTGGGGTTTTTCATCTGCCCCAAGTCAAATTTTTACAAAACATTGAATATCAGAATGCCGATCATATTTACATATAAACTTGATACCTCTTGATATATTCTACTAAACACTCATAATACTCACCCGCATGTTGTACAATTGAAATGGTAGGGATGGTAGGCCTCCCCTCTATATTTAATATGGCCATCGTCTATAATTGAACTGCAAAAATAACAGGAACTATGTTATACAGATATATAAGGAACACATAGACGACATACTGAAAGCTACGTCACACATTAGCATTTGGATCCATAACCTCTTACTTAGCCACCTCTTAGGTTATTCCTTTACTTTTTGAGAGAACAGGTTTCTCATGCTAAGATCAAATGAGAAATCAAGTATCAATAGTGTTACCGAATATGACTTAAATATCGAGATACCATTTTTGATAGCAGTTTGAAGAGGGCGGAGAGACTTTGCAGCGTATCAACTAAATAATATCATCGAAAGATAATCAATTCGATGATAGGAAACGTTATCCAACGCAACACAACTAACACCGGCCAAGTTTTTTAATCTCTCCGATCATATTCTTTTCTTCGATCTCAACGGATGCTATCGAAGCCAAAACTTTACTTAAGACATGGGAGCAAGCACACTTGCTCATACCAGCAGAAAGCAAAAAATCCACTAAAATAGCTCCAGACTACTCACTGGCATTTGTGACAGACATATTTGCCCATGCCAAGCGCCTTCTCTCGGGCGTTACATTCCCTACAGAGCGCCCGACCAGCGTTCTTGATGAATCCGGCGTCGGCTAAGGAACAGCTACAGAGCTCACACTGGAAACAGTCCGGGTGCCAGTTGGCATTCATTGCTTTGATAACACGGCCAACGATGAATTCTCCTGTAAATAAGAGGCATGATGAACACACATAAAACCAGTAGTGTTTGGGGGACACTCATATATAGGTTGAGTCATCATCATTGGAAATATTTGTGGGGGTCAATGGGGACGTCAAAATAGGAGCAAAGGTCCGGGAAGTTAGCCAGTTTGCAAATAATTATTATGAGTGCACCTTTAATGTATTAACAAAAATTTATCCAGATTGAATGATATTTTCGGTGTTCTTGTCGACAAAGATGGGTTAATATAAAGTTCCAAGAATAAGCCAGATAGTTTTATCAACCAGCGGGAAATATATCTGTCATGTCTTCTATACTCAAAATTTGGTTTTGTCCACGAGATGGGTTGAGTAAATTAACAGTAACTGTTATTAACTTGAACATCAACTTATAAGAAGGGTACTTTCATTATATGATAAAAAAAATAGTTCTGTACACTGGTATGTATTGAGTTTCCCAGGCCGGTCGCACGTGCAAAATAACCCCATCAACAACTGAGTGTACTTACGACATCTTCCACAACATGGAGCGAATAATACGTGAAAATCGTGCTCGCAGTACTTTCTACCTTCAAACTGAAAAGAGAAAAAACGCTATCGTTATAAAGGGAGACGATGGGTAGTTTAAAAACACGCTAAAGCAGGGAATCTATATTTTCCCACGATTGAAAACATCGAAGGATCGTGCATGGGAATTTAGTTATCCCACGATACTGGTTAGTGGTGTGATAATATATGATAGGACATAAACTAAGAAATACTTGCTCTACTATTACGATTGCCAAATTTCAAGGCAAATGAATTATTCGGAAGTTTATTTGAGCAAAATATAACAACACTACACATCACTAACCAAACTCATTTGAATTAATAGCTCCTTCTTCAAATATCCCTGTAATTTGAGGTTAAAAGTGCTTTTTCGAGGGTACCCCTAGTACTCATTGGCGATAGTATTTTAGCGGCTGGCGTTATCTGTTAGCACCGTAGCATGTGGGCCCCAGTTTAATTTGGAAAACAATACTCATAATGATTCAACATCTGTTCCTGATAATGGCCAAAAATGAAAGTTCAAACACTCGAATCTTGCAAGGAACATATCTTAGGAAAGGGTGAAGTCTCTGTCCATTCATCTTCTCACTGATACTTAATTTACTCATACGGCCAAGTCTTCATGGGAAGTCAATTTAGAAAACAATCTAAATGCCTATAACAAAAGCAATGACCGGGCCACCCAGCGCGGTTAAACACAGAACATCGACCTCTAGTCACCCATAAACAAAGCTTGCTTATAATATATTTCTTTCTCCAAATGCCCACGTCGACTGTATTGTGCGTACATTATGTGAAGGCTTGGGGCCCTAGCGGCACAATGAAAACACGAGGAGGAACTCTTCTCATAATGAATAAACAACCGGAAGCAAGAGGACAAAATACTGGAGGAAACTTGTTACTGACCTCATAGAAGATTCCATCAGGGAAAGGTTGGAAGCATTGTGCGCAGCTGGAGAAAATAGAGTGGAAATAAATCAAGGGCACTGGAAAACAGTTTGTGCATTTATGCTGTCCACTGGAAGGGAATTCTAGGAGATTAATAGTCGTGTGTACATGTATATATGTAATGCCTAGACTACATCTCAGACGTAATTGAAAAAGAAGAGAATAGCGCTATGTGAATAAATGTACTACATCTAAGCGTATACAAATCATGTTATATATATTATTATCTAGTCACTAGTTTACGTACAACAACGACCATTGAGAAATGAATAGTAAACTATATGAACGCATGCCTTAAAACTAAAAGTTAATACCATATCTGTGATGAATTCTTATGAACTGTGCAAAATACAACGAGTAGTCAAATTAAGACATATTGAAACATCTAGGAGAATATTAAAGAATTAAAATTTTAAATGTAATCCTGAAAATATCTGGAATTAATACGTGGCGATTAGGTGTGGTATTGGTTTGTGCATCGTGAGGATTCAAATAAAAGAGCTAGGTTAAGGAATTTCGGATTTTAGCTCAGCCATAGATGATTGATACCTGCACCAGTTTCAGTTTCTGTGGTCCATCTATAGATACAGAATACAATACAAAGCCCAACACTTCATCTTGGGAGTTTAACCTTTTGAAATACAAAGCACTGACATGTATAGGTAAATGAGAGAATAGAAAAAGACAAGGACATAAATCTGACTGATGCAGGTAGCACAAGGGCCTAGCAGCTAGTCCTATATTGTATACATATAGCCTACAGATGCAAGCCTGAATATATACAGCAAGAGAGGCATAAAGCTTCGACCTGAAATGTTCATCACGCTCATTTGTCATGATAAGCAAAGGAGATAAGGAGAGACTGCACAATGGGACGCTTATAAATGACAGCCAAGTCAAGCGTAGCGATTCGAATTTCAATATAGGTAGGGGAATTCAATATAAAGTTAATGCCAGGTGTGAGTTCGTACTCGTTTAGATCGAGATAAAAGTGTTTTTTCTCGGTGTAGTTTCATGTGTTTTCCTTATATACATGTATAGTTCTGAGACATGACCAATTAAGGGGAGTGATGAACACATCAGCCGGTCGTGCAATATTGGAAGCCATAATATAAACCTAGTGGTGGGTGTAGGTTTCCTTAATTCTTCAAGTGCCTCTGATTTTTCTTAGGTGGAAGAAAAGTCGACCCATATTTTTCTGGGCCTGTTTCGAAAGTGTTTTGTAGTTTCATGTAAAGGCCGTTCCAGGCCAGTTAGGACTGATTTCCAATGCCACAAAGAGGGGGCATTGTTTTTGTCCACGGTCCTCCGAAATCGTTTTCCTCCCTCTTTCTCATTTTTCTTATTCATACTCACACAAAACAATGCGGGTGCCAGGCTTGGCCATTGTAATTGACGATGGTCTTAGTCTTGTCGAGAATCTGCTCGCATTTCTCGCAAGAGAACTCGCTGCCATGGAAACCATTGGTGTTTGGTGCCTTCACCGGGTCACTCCCACTCTTGTTGACATTATTTTCGGCTGTGCTCGAAGGCGGAGTAGGGGTAGGAGAAGGATGTGGAGAAGGAGGAGGTTGAGCCACTCCCTCGCCATCTTTCTGGCCGTTCGTGACGCTGACTCTTTGCTCTGGGCTCAAGCCCTTGTCTTTCTTATCACTGCACAAGCAAATGAGAAGCTAAAGCATTCGGGGAAGAGATGGGGGCGGAGGCTCAGGACTGCATCAGGGACTGTATAGCTGTATAAGTCTTCTGAATGAGGGTTATGGCATTTGGAGGCGGGGAAGGGCAGAGTTGGTTCCATACAAGTCTGTTGGACATATATGTCATCTACGCAGGAGCTTATGTATTGTGAATGGAAAGTGAAGCTAAAGCAGGGAAATCCAGAATAATGGAAGACGAACTAGGGTCCCCGAGTCCCAAGGCAATTCTGACTTTTGCATTCAGTGATGTTTTAGGCTAACTTGGTCTAAAGCTTGATGAAAATGATTTTAGAACATGACATGGGACTGCCTATTAGCAAAGCACTAAATTGCCTTTAATTAACATTTTTTTCATTGGACATTGCACAAAATAAAGTGAATATGTTTCCAACTGTATCGGTAGATATTAGATCTTTGAAATACTATTTGCTATGATATTGGTTAAATAAAACTGATTAGTTGAAATTGGAGTTGTAGGGGACATCATTCCCCGGAATGTTTGAAAGCTTCTTCGTTAATTTGAAATAAAAGGTGCATAAAATGTTTAAGTGCTAAAGTAAAATATTAGTTCTTTGAGCTAGTATATATATGTATAAATAAACAAGGGTAAATGTAATAACAAAATGAAAGAAAACAAACAAAAGCGTCTAAAGGAGAGAGATAATTTACAAATTACAACATTAATGATACAGAAGAATTAAACGTCCGTCAATGCTACACTAAACTAACTTACTTTTGCATATTAAAAATGAATAAAGCTAGACTTCTACTTTCTATCACATGTAACAAGTATATCATACAAAGAGAAATATATCTATAAAATAGGCCTGCACGTTAAGCTAAGTTAAGTAACAAAGGAAGAATATGTCAGAGCGATATATTGAGGAACTTTTGATAAGCAAGCAGTTTCATATGACAAAGCAGTGCAATTCTATTGATATCTGATATAGATCTATACATTTATATTTTTCTCTCGCTCACTGACTTAGAAGCATGAAGCTAGAGGAAAACCTGCTGATCGATTGTTCCATACATATTAATTGACTATCAAATCTTAGGTTTTAATCGATTAAGCTATATTTAGAAGGTTTGAACTTGAATTCTACGGCAGTGTAAATATTATATAATGGCCGAGAATGTACACACTTATATGCACAGCTCCCTGAACATTATATAAATAGAGCTTGATAGAGAACGAAGGGTAGAGAACTATGGCCCTTGCCTTATATCTTACCTATATACTATCATGGCAATACAAAGCTGAATCTATCAGTAAACTGGTCCTTATAAATGGGAATTCTGGTTAGGGAAGAGTTATGATGGTTACAGAAACGTTACTTACACAAAGCATCGGGTATGCCACGACTCCCCGTTACATTTGACGATTTCCTCTGACACGTTGAACCCTTGTCCACATCGTGTACAGATCTCTCCTCCCAGCGACATCGTCGTGCTGCAAAAGAGAAATAGTGATTGATAAAGCTGATCAGAAACGTTGGTTCGCGTCCAGAATCAAATACCAAGGTATGCAGCGTAGGCAAGTTGTATTTTCCTACTACTCCAATGCTAAAGGGGCTTCTCTGGTTAAACACTGAAAAGGGATTAATAGATCCCACATGGAACAACTGACAGGAGAGTAGAATAGACTGAAATATCACCTCTGACGACCCTGAGAAAATACAGGAGTGGACTTGTAAGAGAGAAAGAGAGAGAGAGAATGTGTGTATGAGGAGTTTGAATGAGTGTGAACTTGAAGAGACCACTCGAAGAGCTTGGGAGGACCAAGGATCTCGGGCCTGCGACCCTGTAACACAACCTGTGGGAAGAGAACTGTAGCAGGTCGGTCATCATGGACACACAATACACTCACACCATTAGGATCCTCCCAGTGCTCCCCATGGTGCTCCGTACTGGTCCAGGCCAATTTAGAGAGAAAAAATGTTGAAACTTTCCCTTAGGCTTGGTCCTTGTAGCAAGGGTTAGAGGGTTGCTAGAAGTGAATAGTGGATAATAGGGAGCTGGATCTGTAAAAGGCGAGGGATTCCAAGCTTCCTGACCCCAGTGTTAGCTCATTAAATGGTGCCCCCATACTAAACCATATAAGAGGACTGGGACAATGACACATAACCGCCTCACTATTGAAACACAGTATAGAATGTACCCCAAAAAACCTCAGTATTAACCATTGTTACAAAGTAACTCCACCCCACGATAGGTTACTAAGTGCTAGCAAGGTTAATGCAGAACCATAGAATTTATTACAATTCGAAGTAAAATACCAATGATTTTTTGAAGGGGCGGAATCACTCTCTTGGTACCAAAACAATAAAACTAATCGATAATATTGATATGGCAGGCAATACTCTAATGAATATGCGATTCAATCGAGTACGTTCATATCAACTGGTGATAACCTGACCAGTGTATAGCTAGCTGCACACGATTCTATTTATGATATGGCAACATTCGGAAGAGGATCCACTTGATATCAGGAAGTAGCAGCCATTTTAGCGAAACACTTGACAAATAGATAGAGGGATGAGTAAGGGATGCGCGACACATAGCATTCGAATCACTTAATGTGATGATAGGGGCAGCGATAATGTGGGGGGAGGCGAAGTGGCCCCATGCAGCCTGTACGTGACCAATGTGTGTGTTTGTATGTGGGTGTGTTTGTATGGGTGACTCTATGAGTGATGGGAGGGTCTACAGCAGGCAGAGAAATGGCTGTATTTAATACTGGGACAATTATCTAGAGTTCACACAGACGTCACGCAATGTTACTAAACAGCAATCACTATGGACTGACAATGGTTATATCGTAGTAATGAATATTTTTATAGATAGATTCTAACATTAGTGTACCACCCAGTCACCTCATAGTTCCTATACCAAGCTACTGATATTTTTAAGAGAAATTCTAGGAACATTTCCCCCTTATCGAATATATAATCTGTACACCTATAGGAAATCGTGTACCCGATTATAAAAATGAAAACATATACCAAACCATACCGAAATATCTGCCATTCCAAAAAGTTAGAAAACTGGCCTATTATTTAGAGAAACAAATGTATGATATATGATGTGATATTAAACAATCCATAAAACCCCAAAAGCAAGTGCTTCTTAAATGAAGGAGACCGAGAGTTAATATTTATAACCACGCCCATTTGCCTGAAACTGCTACAGATGGGTCAAATATTGTCACAATGTAATTTATATTAAGACATCAACAAAATTACGTTCAAACCATCATCTGATAAAGAAAGAATGATTACAATGAAACAAAGCCTGACCACTAAGAAGAAAACCCTTAGAGCTGTCAAAATCTATAGCAAAATAGTTAACTCACGATACATCTTTCAAACTAATGAAATCCCATGTCGAAAGGAAGATTACGGGATCTCAATCACTGTTACCACCCTGCAGCCATAGTTCAATTGTCAAATATATCATATATAATATGACCATACACATCACACATTGACTGAGAGACGCCAATCTCAGGTGGGACACTGGGAACTGAAAGGGTAAGGTCAGCAGACCATATAGTTTTAAATAAAAGCTTCAGTGACTCAAATGCTTCTTCTATTAAGACGCAGTCACCTTTAAAGTGATAATAGTCACAGTGGCAGCGTTCTGGGCCATTCAAACGTTTCAGTGAAATGGGTGCAAAAGGCAGTCCGGTCTGTCATTAAACAGATACACAAATAATTGTCTTAACGTAGCAATTGACTACTGAGATTTCCCCTTTAGTTTCAAATGGTGAAGCCATAGTAATGCCTTAATTATAGCACCCTCAGGGCATATTATTGCTCACGAGCTTTAATGTACACCCCACTTAAGTCAAGGACCATGTGCATTTAAGACTCTGGTACTGACAGACATGCAAGGGCTCTCTTCCTGATGTGCGCCAGACGAGTTATTGGTCTGTGAACCTCTGTGATCTTTTGAGTGGAGCAGAAAGGCTCGAGATAATAGATGAATAAGCAATATAGTTCTTCTCATGTACGTTCATGAGGTCCTGCCAAGGGAATCCTCCGCACATAGTTGGAGAGCTGGCTCCTTAGAAAATAAACATCAATCTATGAATTATGTCAAGCAAAGAGTATTGCAATGACGTAGGAGGTACAGTAAATGTAAATCAAATTCATGGGAATGCTAGACGGGTTCAGGAAAATGTAATTGCTTCGAGCATATCAGAATAATGGGAAAATATGAAATGTGTGGGGTAAAGTAATTTCAAATGACTGGGACCGACTAAACAATACTAGTTTCCCAGGGTTTAGGCCTGACATTCCTTTCAGCAAGTCCTATGGGAACTGTTACTGTCAAGCGTCTCGCTTAAATTCATCCCACTTGTGGATTGATCCACCAAGGATCCAATCATAGTGGTACCAATCTTGGGGCGTTGATTCTCTTGGGTTGAGTCGAGAGGGAAAGGTTATTGGGCCTTGAGCATCACTGGTTTACTTAAGGGCCATATGGTAGTCATAATCCCCCTCGCATATCCACAGACCTTGAAACTTTTACCCCCTAGTGGCTGTACGTGTGGTACTTAGGGTTTGGGGTTGGCGAGCTCAAGTTGGGGAAGTGACCAAGTAATGGAGTAAGTCTGTGTTTTCTTCCTGGTTTTACTCAGTGGTATCTTTTTCACATGACATGCATTTGCTCGTACCTGCGTCTAACCGCGATAAGCTGGGGCCAGCCCACCCTAGCCATAAATACTGACGGAACATTAGGTGAGGGGGGCCAACTAATTATCCAAGTCAGGTGAAGGATTCCTTGATGCCTATGAAGCATAACCGACAGACAACGGCAGGTAACCGCACATAAACGCCCCATCATATGGGTCAAGATATTCATTTTCCAGATCTGAAAGCCATGGCAAGGTTGGGATGAATGCTCAATTATTCGGTGACATACTGAGAGATAGCGCTACCACATGTTGTGTACTATCTCATATTAATGCGGGTATCTTCATCCAGTGGCTCGAGCTCGATCTCAAATTGAAGACCTGAGCTGAAATTATTCAAATCCTGACATTAATTTGACAAATGTGTTTCCTAAAAATACAATTGCTCCCCCTCCTCTAAAAACCACCTCTAGCCCACCTGGATAAGAAGAAGCCCCGACTGCCACCTGGGGCCGCAACCTAAAACTATACTTGACCTACAAACACATTTAGTATGTGCAAAAGGTCATGACCTGGCCAGCCCCAAAACAGAGTTAGCTTAGAGAGAATAATAACACCTCGAGGAACGGGATTAGTCGAGAAGAAAGGTAACCACATGAGTCCACAGACAGATAGGTACCACTGACCCGCACCTCATACAGCTAAACGTGGAGACCTCCCTCAAAGCTCAAGAGGAAAATATTTATGAAGATGAATAGCTGTGCACATAATATGTCTCGCATTTCCTGCAGCACCTCGTTATGTTAATAACTAATGCTATGTTCATTCATGATGCATTTTTCTGATCGAGAGGCGTTGCCGAAAAAAAATCCCAAAGATTATCATCGGAAGGTATAGCTGACTGTTGAGTAAAGTAAAAAAAATAAATAAGCCAACACTTAGTTGGAGTGGCGTATACTGGCTATATGAATGATGGGGGATGTCAAAAGCGCAGCGCTGAAGTGCAGGCAACCTACTGGTTCAGTGAGCTTTTATTGTCCCTCGCTGCCGATGTATTGACTCAAGTATTTCATGTTGAATATCACAGTCTGGTTCTGGTACGGAGCTGTATTTAATTCTGAATTGTCAGACATTCCAGCTGTGAGTTGATATTTGAATAGATTTGCTAAAGGAATGCACAGGTAATTGAAAAGGGAATTAGCCCCGTCACACTGGAAGACCCGGGATTAAACTGAGAAAACTAGATTTTTTGTTCAAGTAGAATACTAACAAGTCTTAACTGAATCAGAAAGTGTGTGGACATCTTAATATTAATCGTAATCATAGGAACAACATACCTGACAAGAACTTCTAAATTAATTAGATGGATTATTAAATTACATCCTCAGGAAAAAAATTACATTGACTATCAAAACATAATATATATCAGAGAAATAATAGTATCGTCCCCTTTCTCAGCATTTCTCAATTGTTACAGGCGGAATAAAAAATGGAAATCCACTCCAAAGAAAAAATCTGATTCAAGCCACCCAAAATATGTAGTTTAAATCACAGGGTGAAACCATTTACACAAAATATAGACCCATGGATTGATGAAAACAATGCAAGGGCCGATGATACTGAATAAAACCCAAAGAATATGAGACGGGTTTGGAAGTTGTAATCCAGTTGTACAATATTCCACATACATTTGACTGGCATCCAGGCTAAGCCTGGCATTGTATCCATTCTCCTTGGTGGGTGTGGAGGTTTGGCGCAGCAGCCCAGGTTTCAGGTGTTGCAGTGGTGATCCGTTCACACCTGGAGAAGGTGGGTAGTAACCATTGACACCTGCTCCTCCAACACCTCCCCCTGGAAAACCGATCGGGGAGGCTGGAGGGGTGGCTGGTCCAATGCTGGCATAGTGACCACCATCCAGTGATGGGTCAAATCCATACGAGGCGTTCTGGAGTTCCATTGTTATGATGTATTATTCACAAATCAAATTACTTCTTGTCGGGTGTGTTGATAATGATGTACTGAACAATAGAAATAGCTAATGATCCAACATATGAATAACTCATAAGGTGAGCTAAGCCTTCACTATGTCTCCCCAGGAGAGATGTCTAGACCTAATCACAGATCATCCTTTGGCTCTAATCCAGTTTTGTTTCTTCATTCACACTCTAACGGCAATCTGACACTGGTATACTGGTAGGTTGCTTCTTGTTTCAAATCGGATTGTTCAAATCCCAAGCGAATGACGCTAAGCCAATTTTTTAAACAAACACACACACAGAGGGGATTCCGGTTAATTTGGCAGAGGAAGAGTCAACCTCGAGAGGAATTTACAGATCGTGACGTTCTTCCCTCTCTGGATGGCGATCGTGCTAGGGGTAGAGCATGTATTTATGTGTATTATGTATATCAGTCGGTTTGTAAAAGGTTCTCCTCGACCACCTCTCCCAGTCACAACACCATCATATCAGTGAACGCTCGAGTAGTAGGGAAAATAAGCTTATAAACGAATGTCAGACTCGCCTATATACCTCACCACTCAGTTGATTTTGATGTCAAGGGAATCACAGTGTAGTATGCAGTCTAGATCCCTGTTGAATTGGGAACGGATACAGTTCAGAAGCCATTCACTCTACTGCCTAAGCTTGATGGAGTTTGGATCTCCACAAACATGTTCCTAGAGCGCTAAAAGAGAGCAGATATTCCTATAAATAAAATAGGATTAAGTGTCCTGCACCTCGTTCCACTCCGAGGGCTGGTGCCTGCTGGAAATGACGCCGGCTATCAGGAATCAAGATAGCTCCCAACAGAACACCTGGTAACTAACTTAGCTGAGGAGGAGGAGGAGGAGGAGGGAGAAGGTCTGTCTGTGTAAAAAGGTTCAGGTTCAATCGTAACTCCTACTCTTACTATAATGGCAGTCACTCAGTGTGTGCACTGTGTTGTATGTGTGTGAAAAGTTGGACTGGTCCCAGTATGACCCAAACCTGTAGTAGTACACGGACTGTTTGCACGCACCAAACACAGACGCCTGTCATTCATCATCATATGTACATGAGCGTCCGACACGAGGATGATCAAGATCCTGGTCAAATGTTAATGCTGCTGTGGAGGAAGGGAGGAACCTTCCATGAGCTTAGATCCTAAATCCGGGAGGGTCAGTCAGATCTTCTTCAAAGTTTTCTCAGTGCGCTAGTACTACTGGTAGTGGTGGTGTGGGAGTTTCTTGTTCGACATTCTCTCCCTCTATACCATAGGTGATCTCAGCCTCTAGTAAAGTGGGCCAAGACTTGGTTGATAGCTGCTGCTGTAGCCTCCTCCCCCTTTTCTCTCTCTCTCCTCTCTCTATGTCCTAAGCTCCCCAGTGGTAGTACCACCAGTCAGCCAGCCATCTGCCTGCTGGTCTGAGGTCTCCCCGCCCCCCTTGGCCTCACACAGTCAGCCAGACCTTGTGCAGGGAACTAGAACCCCTCCTCTTCCTCTTGCTTCATCATTCTCTTAGTCACTCGGTGCTCCCTGGCTCTTTTCCTTCAAGTGGCAGAGGCCAGGCAAGCAGGGGTGATCTCTACAGAAGGTCTACAGTCACCAAACATTCCCGAACACCATCATCCCAATGATTTCACCCAGACCATTCACCAGCACTGAGTGTCTAACAACAATTCAATTAATTATCAGCAGTCCTTTTCTCCCTGGATGCTGAGACTGAGATATGCGATGTAAATATATCAGCAGGGGGCTAGATGGTGAGGAATGCAGGGAATCCTAGCACACGCCCACTTTAGCTCGGTGGAACCAAATTAACCACTAGTTGCATTTGTTGGGGTTTTCTATTTATTAGTGGTTATTAGCCTAAAGAGTCACTGGAACGACATTTCCTGAATGTTTTGTATTCGAGTAACTACTATCGATCTGCCTCATCTAATTCTGCCGAAGGCAACTGCAAACACATGCCGCAGATATATGTCTCTTCTCCCCATCAGAATCTCTGCCCCCATCTACTTTTAGGTTACGACTGGCATTCAGAAAAATATTGGCTCAAATCAAGGCTGTGTAGTTTAGATATGGGGGCAGATGTTATCAAGCCCTCAGGTGATACAGGAAGGAGGAAGAAGCGGAGTATTGACAGAGAAAAGACGGGAACATTAAAAGGTGTTTGTGGATAGTGAAAGACATAGCTAGACATAGACGCAATAAAAATATCTAAAGCAATGTCAGAAAAATTACTAAAAAAAAATATATGTAGACCTGCAGAATAGCCTATAGGTTGTATAGGAAGCTGGAGAGATATATGCCTCTCTATATACTACACCAGTAGTACACACTTTCACCTCAGAGGCTCCGCTTCTTGCCAGCAGTAACAGCAGTAACAGCAGCCGGAGGCGGCTGGAGGCCACATGTCAAATCTTCTCCAACACTTAGGCAGGCATGCACTCCATACCAAGCGGGATCAGAAGAAGCATGGGCATCTCCCCGCCCACCTTAAACCCTTAACTATTTCGTTCAGCCCAAGCAGACTCGCCTGACCCCCTCCCCCTTCAGATGCTGGTAAACCTGCAGCTGGAATTTATCAGGCTCCGGGAGGGATCGAGATTTCTTAATGGCGGAAATGTCACGGGCCTGGAATAATCAGTGAAAGGTTGGAAAATTCAGCGTGAAGATAAAAAAATACAGATTTGGACAGATACCCCAATATAGGTTTCAGGGGAAATCCCTTTTAAAACAATGCAGGACATGGTACTATTTATCAACTCAGTATACTCTGAGTTATCAGTAAGTTTTAGCTCAGAGAGTAAAAGAAACGCTGATGTTTATAATGTGTTATTCCAAGGGGGATTAACGCTGGTGGGGTAAATATCAGCTTCGACTGAGTATCTTTTTCTTGTAATCTGTTACGAAGACTTACACGGAAAGGCACGGGTACATCTAAGGTTATCTTGTAAGCACAATAAACAGCCTGTCCGAGAGGGATATATGGTCCACCCCAAGCTTAGTTTAAAATTAGCTTTTCAATTATAGAACAAGTGTAGATTTCTGCTAGAAAAACTCTTCTTAGGAATTGGAACTAAGCTGGTAATTTCAAACCTCAGATATGGGGACGTAAGAGGGCGTTTGTGTTGTATAATATGGGGGTTGTGTTGATGACAACTGATCCCCTAGAGTATACAAAAGGAGACAGATCTGTGTGCGATCCTTATGGGTCGTGGAGGTCATCATGTTTTTATGGCCTTCTGGAGCTGAGGCATACACTTGAATAAAATGGTGACACCAAGTGAGGGGTACGTTATGCGATCATGGTGAGGGAAAGTATTGAATAAATTTAGTGGAAAAACAATTTATTCATGGGGTATTGTGTGAATTGTTCTCGTACAGTCACTCGCCCTTACCTGTGTGTGTGTGGCACTTACGTAATGAAAGCACTCCCCTGAAGGGACAATGGTTAATAGTACTAATAGGGTGGGGTTGCGGAGGAATTATTTATAAACCTGTTGGGTTTTAAGTATGTGCTAGTATGCGAAGGAGGGCAGTGGGGTATGTTCCACCTAATTTTACACTTGCCGCTGAAAGGGTCGGCTGCTGACTATCTAAACCCTTTGAGGGCTTTCAGCTCTAGTGGTCTGCTTTGGCTTAACCCAATAATCCGTTAAAAATATAAGTGGAGCGCCGTCTTCGTGCCGCAAGTGTTTCTAACCAACTCAGAAACTATCATCTTTCTTTTTTTTTGTCGCTGGCGATCAAATGCAAAGCTTCTTACAAGTGCAAAGCCCGAGATGTCACGTTGGACTCGACGTTAAAAAGAACATGTGTGTGCGTCTCTCTTTCGGGATCAACACTGAATTGGATCGGGGTGAAAAAAAGATCCATATCAACTATATAAAGCTAAACAAGCGAGACTACATGTCTCCGCCAAGTAATCATTCCCTCTCCCCTCACCGAAACCGTTTCACATGATTTTTAAAAAGCTTCCCCATTGTCAAAAAAGTGATATATCATTTAAAATGAAAAGAGCAATACTTCTCTGGACTGAGAACAATTTGTTCAAACTTCCATGGGCACAAGCCAAAACACAAAACGTCTAATGTTGTACAATAGGTAAGCCTCTATCTTTATAGGTTGTACTTTGTCATCGGACTTGCATGTAAACAATGGAGGTGAAGGCTGGTCGTATTACATGTGACATATCATCTGCTGATGATCGATGCTCGATGATCAACGGTACTCTATTCCTCTCCACACTCACACTTCTGTTCCCCCTAACACATAAAACACAATCGGGCATTTGTTGCGTATAAAAGAAGTAGGAATATGCCCAGAGGCTCTTCAAACTGGAGGATTTTGCTTTGCAATGAGCGCTAGATTAATGAGGAGGCTGACAGTTTGGACATAAACATATAGTAGAGGCCGCAGAGGCTCGTGTGGAGTGGACCTGGATAAAAACGTCAAAACATGCTATTTTGTGGTAAAATATGTGACCATTTGGAACTGGAGGCCCATTTGTATTCTTTAAAACATGTCATCCCAACAATCGGCTTTACTTTTGAACGGGGAGCGAGTCCAACAAAACGCTAACATAGTTTCAACGTGTAAATCAATCCGAGAACATGATAAATGTGCACATGAGACACACCTAAGGGGAATTTCTTCAGAAAATTATACACACTTCGGAGAATAAATAAGAACAAAACGCTAACACAGTATCAGCATGTAAATCAGTTTTAGAACATCATAAACTTGTACTATGGAGGTACACCCTTGGGGGAATTCGTTAGAAAATGATGCACACGCCTGGGAGTAAATAAGATTGGAAAAGTAAAAGAACTGCAATGTATTTAAGTAAAACTGCCACTAAAATGATCAACGATTTCCTTTAACAAAATTAGAGAAAATTTATTTCTCGACCTAGTTCACAAAATTGTTTATAGATCCATAAATATTAACTAATGAAAAGGGTTAAACACCATTCATAATCTGCTTCCCCTCAAAGTAATTCAAGAAGGGAGGGTATCCCTCTCATTCTGCTCACGTAGCGCAATGATTGAATTATTCTAATGAAGGAATATGCCCGGTGTATATATACTATAGCGTACCCGGGCATCCTATAGCAACTATTGGTGTAACATAGAGATCCTTCTGTAAACAAACCCTAGTTGTGTGAGCTAGACTTTGGCGCGCCTTCCCAAGTCCTTAGCAATAAGATACCTTTAACCTAATGCCGCCTAACCTGTGACAATTGATGTGGATCTTCTTCGCCTCAGTCACTCGACCGTGAGAAAAATGGGGTATTTTTAAGTTCAGCTCAGAGTGTTATTCTCGAACATTTACATGACGGAATGTAAGATTAAATGTATCAGTAACTTCAAGAGGAATGTGTCTTATTTAAGACCGCGACGAAACCGGTGTGTTGGTCTTTCAACTTTCATTTTGACAGCTCGCCATTCAAGCTTAATGCGAATGCACGTTTTCAGGTTTCGTCAACAATAGACATTTCATCATAGCCACAAGGCAGAACTATTTTCCATTATACACGCAATTGTTTTACTGGAAAGTAGATCCTATCAACACTACACCTGAGAATTCCATTTCCTAATTATGATTTGTAAACTACGTATTTCCTCAAGCAGAATTTTTAAGTGCAACAAGCTAATTGGTTGAAATCTGAAAGAGGGCGATTTTTATGACAAGATTTAAGTAGTACGGTAAGTTAAAGTAAAATAGAGTGCTTTCGAATTGAAAATAAAGGTGATTATATTTCAGTTATATTTTTTACTTTATGAGACATTGAGAGGTAGTCTCTAAGAGAAGGGGTGTTACCCAGTATATCTGTAATTAGGGGGCGGGGGCAAAACCCCAATACACATTATCGACGAAATGAACTAACAATTTCCTTCTGTAGTCCACCAATAAGCACACAGAATAGAGATAGAAAGAAAGGTCTGGTGTGGGATTTGTGCCAGACCCACAAGTCTCTTAAATCGCGTCTGGTACAAGCCAAAGCATCTCTGTCAAGGGATACACAGGCCATTATCTCTCCACACCACTGCTTTCTCTCCTTTCTTTATGAAATAGTAATACGTACTACAACTATCTCTTGTTTTTTTAAAGTAGAGAGAGTTCCCCCTCCAACTCACACAAAAGTGGATATTTCCGTACACAGTGTACATACACCATGACTTATTTGTAACTGGTGGACCACGATGGGGATTTGTTCCCATTTACTTAATATTAGATTGTGTGTGAACTGTGCCTATCAACAATACTTCAGTCACAGGACACCAGTTATTCATTGCAGGTATACGTTATCCATGGCAAGATGGAGACCCAAGAGCAATAGCTAGTCTCAGGGTAGAAACCAACCGAAACCAGAAAACAGAACGAGACTAGAAAACAAAAACAAAATCTATATTCGGCGAAATATTTTAGTTGCAGCTTAGAGTAATATAACATGAATTTTATCGTACACATTTTTTTTTTGACCATTTGACCATATATAGCTGGCCAGCATACAGAGCCAGTGGCCTGAAAAAGAACGTCAAGATATTCTGGAAAGCTGTAGTTTCTGCCTGGCTATGATTCCCCTCGAGCTATGCCATAAAACTGTATACATATCCATGTAGTTGTACATGTTCTTACACTTTCTTAGCGTCAGATGTTATGATACGGGAGTATATCCATATGTATGAGGGGTAGGGTCAGCCTGCCAGATCTGTCCTATTTGTACAGACTTATGGACTCCATTATGCTCACTCTAAGACGATTGACACACTCTCATTTTGTGTACACAGGATTTTCGCAATGGGAATCCCAAGTGTAAAGAATTAACCCACAAATTAAGGATAACATTGGAGAAGATCTGTTAAAATATTTTCCCATATTAATTCAAATAAAAATCTGTAAATCGATAAAGTAAACACAGATTAAGATTAAATCAAATAAATAAGACATTTTTATACATAATGTGAAACAGGAAAAAGGTATGGCACAGGATATAAGCCATTGAAAACCAGATGAGTTGACGTTGCAGCAGATGGACACTCTTGGAAAAATAGTTTACATACAACAGATTTTTCGGAGGAATTCTCAACGTGGGCGGTCGACTCTTCCGTTATAAATACTCAAAATATTCCTCGACATTTGGCACTCTTCTTGACCCTTTATAAACATAGCTCGCGATTTGTATACATCCCCTTTACGGACACCCCTAAGTTCTATATTTATACATAAAGTTAGCATCAGAGGTTTTACCTGGCAAGAAATGTAGCCAAATCAGTTGCGGAGAGGGAGAAATTTGAACTCAACTTGTCGAAAGACCAGCGCTTCATCACTCTTTGATGGGTAGGATATGTAGTAGCTGATCTTGCCCGCCCTCTCCCTCATGTTTTGTATTGAGTGAGGAAGCAGGTAGACAGAGAGGGACTTCAGTGGGAGTGCATTTCTGGTGGGACCCTGCCAGATCCAGCTAACTATGAATGGACGTCTAACTGAGTGGGGTTTGATGGCCATGACCCCCAGGTTAAGTGGCTTCCTTGGTTCACTCCCTACACACCCACTACACCTTCTCCACTATAGCGTCCCAGAGGTTTTCCCGATGGCTATATCAGCATAGCTAGCATAGAACAAGAAACATAAAAAAGTCTATGCAAATATTTTACCCATGCTATACATTTAGCATCTCATGTAAATACAAAAAAAGCCCAGGGTAAATATTAACATGTATGTAGGCATTACCTACAGCTGCTATTGGTGAGGGTATGGCAACATTCACCTTAGCTTTCGTGAGGAAAAGGAGAATTTAAGTATTTTCCCACTGGGTAAATATTGGTTGTGGGTTGGAGAATGTGTGGTAAGTTCATCTTCCACAGCGAAGATATGGCTATGAGTAAGGTTTTTTTCTCATTTCCTCTGTATGAGTTATCAAGGGAGAGGGAGAAAAGCCAAGGGAAAACATCCGTCTAAAGCCTAGCAAAACATATATCATTATTTGTTCTCATGACCTCGCCCTCTACATCTATACTCTAAACCACAACAACAAAAAAGCCACACACATAGTGAGCATCCCAATTACCTATAGTTTTCATTTTGGAGATGATTACAAGAAATCCATACATTCTCCTTATGCTGATACCCAAGATAAAACCAGCGTTGGACCGGAGATGATTCTTCTTTTGTAACATACGGTTCCCAATTGACATAATTTCATCCAGATGGCAGCACCGACAAATAACCCCCTTTGATGGGAATGTTCCAAATGATTCAACTCTGATGTGAAACGGATTTGACATTATTAAGTTTTCGTTTCGATTTGAATTCTAGATTTAACATGAGAGCAAAATATATCTATTTTACCCTAAACTTTAGTACTGATATCAACCTAGAAGTGAGCGCATGTGTTATAATTTATATTCCAGAACCGATGTACATGTACTCTTACCATCCTCATCATTGTCAGCTCACTACCATCATAATTATTGGCATTTAAATATCTTTTTGAATAGGCAATGCTCGTACCAGAGAAACATATTATAGTGTAAGTGGAAAATTGATACTGTTACAGTAGATGCCCGATTTAACCTTGCGACTACTTGGATAACATTGTGGAAATCCCTTGGACTTCCCACGAAAGAGATATGGTGACAAATGGCTTAGATATATCCCCTTATCTCAGAGCTCTTACGAAGAGTATACATCGTGTCAACTAACACGAACAAGTTATTTGTCCTACTACATACAATAAATACCAAGACCTTTCTGCAAAACACCGTATATTTGTATTCCCATGCCCCATCCAGTAATGATAGTTTTACAAGAGATTTCACATATAGTCCCAACTTAAACAAAATGCCTGGAATTACCTCTTTGAGGAGTATTTCCATAACCACAAATATGACCTACCTGTTCCTGTTGATGTTCTGTTTCCGCCGTAGAAATAGCGGGCTTTGATTCTTCTCGTTGAGAGGTTGAAGGGTGAGCGATCTCTTTACGATATCCATTGTCAATATTTATGTAACTGATGTACTCTTGACAAAAACTAGTCAATATTGGCAAAAACCAATATATATGCCTACTGAGAAGTACTGAATAAATAATTCAAATAGAAACTAATGAGTGAAGTCAAGGCTCATCAATATAAAAAAATCGGTGGTATCCTGTTGAAATGATAATTTTCTGAGATTTCTTCTTCAAATATACCGAGATGAACTACACTCGAAGAACAGCGTTCAAATGAATCACTTGTTTCCTTGTCTATGTCTCCAGTTTCCTAAAATAATTGTTATTGCAATGTCCTGGGATGCCTTTTAGCATGTGTAGAGATAGTTATGAAGAGAAGTAGTCCCCAGAAATGCGATCTCTGGCAGCGAGGAAAGCTGTTTATACTCTGGACATGAGAATGTGTCCCAAATCACATGAGAGTTCTTGTTATGATCCTTCTCTCACTTTCCCTTGGGATATCAGCATGTAAATATAAGCAGTTCGACCGGGTGCATGGGTATCCACTGATGTGTCCAGTTGAGATAGTATTGGTAGTATCTACGGGTCAGCGGATTAGAATGACCAGTGCAACCGAGCAGCACAACTGATGCGATTAGGTTATATATAGAGTCAATAGAACCCAATATTGGAGTATCTAATACATTTCCCTTGGTTTGATATATGTGATATGCGGTGGGCATATATGAAATATATATGAAACAGATATGACGTCTCTTCTGCTTTCTCTTGCTCTATCTATTCAGACAGTGATATAAGCAGACAGAACCATGTATTCCTCTCACACTGTACAAACCCACATCTACACGAGGCGGAGACGCGATCTAAAGCTACGAATCCTGTGTAAAGTCTATGTCCTGCCAATATATAAAGGATCAAATGTCTCTCACCAGTCACTTCATGCAATATAAGTCACTTTCCATAGAGTGGTGAGTGAATGAGTGAGATGATTCCTTATTAATCCAGAAACGTTACTCATACTCTCTGTCTAATCTCTCTCCTTTATCTGCCTATAATAGCTTTCAGTCACTCACATAACCACCTGTGGTATTGGCTAACCTCGGTGCATGACAAAAATATCTCTCAACGATTCGCGGGAAATATTTACTCACAGACTTTGGTGAAAACTCAAATGGGAGACAATCACTTAACATAACCCGAAGCTGAAGATCCTGTACTGAGCAAATTGACTTTGGTTCCAACTTCCTTACGAGTAGTACATGACTTTAGGTCCTGTTCTAAGCATATTGTTTCTGTTCATTCACAAGTCCCAGAGGATATATACTATATGAGAGTAATACATGAGAGTAATACAATAACATCATATGATGATAACTGATCTACTGAGAAGATGTCTTTATGTGAGGGTTTTGTTTACCCTATTTATCCAGCGCAGTTATGTTGACTTAGGTGCTCCTGTAAGGAAGATATGCTCCAGTTATATATGAAGTAGCCCCATGGATAATAAATGATAACCCTTATCATATTCTATCCATGCTTGTTATCGGGGGTACACTCCCGTTACACAATGATATAAATATCATTAGCGCTTTGGGTGGAGGGTAATGAATAGCAAGCATTATCTCGGTACGGTAGTTATAGCATACATACATCTGATGATAAAATGGTCAGACTATGTGAAGACGATGACAGGCCAGTATATATGTACACATATCTCACTCCCACTTGAGGTAAGATACAACTTGATATGCAAATGTCACTTTCTACCTGGTATCCGCATAACCAAGTCTGTGGTTCACTGTCAATACAAAGACATACTCTGGTATAAGGCCCACGGATAAAAACAGTGGCGTTTTCTTTGTGAGTTGCGCAAGTGTAAACCAGGAACCCTTAGAGGGTTAAAAGTTCATTTAACTTATAAATGATAAGTAATATCAAAACCATTACATTCAATACGTAATTCTTTAACTAAGTTATCCATAAGTCAAGAGGCAATATTTTGGAAGTAAATTACTTTCTCATTCGGTAGCACAGGAAGTGAGTAAAAACCTCTAAGGTTTTCACCTGTCTGAACATATCTAGGACAGGTTCTAACCGTACTTCCTTTTTTCCCCAACTCATCTTCCAAATAGAAAATCTGCTTTGAATCTATGGATCAAAGCGAATCTGCCTCAAAAGGCATTTCAAACTTTTCAGATCAGAGACAAGAGTTAATATCCTGGATTTACATTACAGCTAAGTGAGATCGAGGGGGCACGAATTTCTGATCTAAAAAGATCTGGAAAGTCGGTAGGTGGGCGCGGATGTATGTACATGTGGTAAAGATCCGCGTACGAGTCTAGGTTGCGAGTACTTCAGGTGAAAATTGACACTGCCAAGCAAACTTCAGAGTGGATGTCTTCAATGATTAACACCATGCGGAAATCGGAAGTCCTCAACATCCACCACCATCGATTTTACTTCTCGAGTGGAAGAGTTCTAACCTTCTCCCAGGTGTATCGACCAGGTGGAAGATTTTACGTCAGAATGACCACTTACTCATAGAGAGGTCGTCCAATCGTAAATTTTGAACTGGCGTTGAATGGATTAATTAGGCTATAAGAGATAATGCTTGATACCGTAATTATCAATCGAGTTTTAAATAAGTGTTATTTCCCAATGCTCACTCAGGTTTGGAAGCGAACAGTGGTAAATGCAACGAAACATATGATACAGAATAATGGTCATTCATAAACTTCTGAATAAGCATTATTGGGAACAGACATTCAGATAAAATGCACCTGGGGGGAAAGTGGGGATGAAAAGGGAGAACAGTAATTCATTCGAGGCAGAGGCAGAAAATTCAAACAATTTATGTACAGAGTCAGTCCTCATTGGTGTTATATAGTCTGCAGGACTGGTTTTAAGTTCATAGAAAAGGACTTTTGGTTGATGAAAAGCTGGTGTGTTAGATAAATGTTATACTGAAACATATGGCTATTGTTCTCCAATATTTACAAAGAGAATTAAACCAATGCTCTTAGACACGGGATTTAGATGGCCACGATAAACAATTAGGCAATATTTTCCTAATAGATGAAATAATATGTTTACATAATGTACCTGTCAAATCAATACCTGAGAGTAAGTGCTCTTAATATATCGCGAGAGGTCTCAAATATCTATGTCGGTGTATTAATATACCAGAATACGGTTAACGATTCTCCCCTTTGGATATAATAGAGTTAGGATATAGTGATGGTAATTTGAGAGTGTAAACGGAGTATGATAAATGCTTGTGGCCACAGAGCTGAAGTATGGCGTGTGGACAATTGATTGATGGACGTCCTCGGGGCAATAACGAGCAATCTGTCCATCAAAGGCATCCAGCTCATTAAAAATCATACACACATAAGCATCACGTCCCTACAGATACACTCTCCATGTGTTCTCAACTCCCCATACCTTTACAATGTTCAAAATACCATACCTCCCATTCACCAATAATGGGGAATGTGTGCTAGGGTAGGTATAGGTGTCTCTTGTGTGAATACAGTCCCCCATTCAATCTAAACAGAGCAAAGCCTACACATGTACACTATTCCGATTGAGAGGCTGGAGAATATATAAAGGTTTAAAAGTAAATCCAGGTGATCAATCCAGGAGCTAAGGTAGGCACAGGAGCCTTTTTAACCTCTCGCTATGTTACAATGGCCAGTGTCCTGCGAACGGATAGGAAAGCCAATATTTGGTCGATCCTACGGTGGGGTCACAGGTGCCCGGGCCCTCGCGGCGCCAATGAGGTAAAGCATTGCCAGGACAAGGAGGACTAATGCCAAGATTGGTCTATCGATGGCCTGCGACAAGGGAAACTACCCTTTGTCACGCTCCTCTGTCAAGCACACACTCTTCAATGAAAGCTTCCCTTAAAAGCCCTCCACTATATAATACCCACAGCTTAAATATGCACCAGGAATGTAAACAAGGCTGCCGTCTTATAGATGCTCCTGTTATATTGGTGGTACAAGTAGTTGTGATATGCAGAGGCCTTGTGATACAGGTATACTGTATCATTTTCTAACGCCTCTGTTAATGATTAACGCAGCATCCAATCATATCAAGCTGGCTAGTTGTATAGAGGTCTTGATGTAAAGTGATCCATACCTGGTAACTAAAGTAAAGCTTGAAGTTTGCCTCCACATTGACAGGTGCATGATGATGTTAATAAATGATGGAGGAAGGGGGAGGGAGGGTAAATGGAGTCCTGTTGTTGTGGATGACGTCTGGACACATGCACACACTAAACACCAGCAGCTGTCTGGCGCCCTGAACCATTGTCACCGCTTGACGGTGATATAACACCCTTTTATTTACCCCGATGCAATAGGAAAACAAACGGGATAAAAATCCCCTGACTCTGCAGGGGGCCATCCACCGTTTTTACTATTAACAATGCGAGTTGATACCAATCTAAAGCCATCAGAGATGCATATCGAGTTCATGTACTTAGGCATATTATTACTTTCAGCCAGGTGATACATTTTTTTAATTAATTGTGCTGAGAACAAGGCCATATGGCGAGGGACGCATTTGCCAGTGTAAGCAACAAACATGAATAGGTAGCCAGGTATTTATTATAATTATATACTTAGCAAAGATCCAAATCCGAAGATCCTCTGCCAGAATAGGTGCACATTAAAGCCACCAGGCACACCTCATTAAACAGATTTGCGACCATTCGATATTTTCTATTCATAAGAGTTTAATCAAAGCTACATATACAATTTTATGAATAGCTCTGGGTTAATGCACCTTTAAATCTGTCCTCAGCCACCAGCTAGCGAAAATCTCGCTGGCTAAGGTCAGCAGAGTTTTTTTTCTTTCGCCCGAGGCTGGAAGTCTCCCACTCTCTCTCTATGACCAATTGAGAGGCTAAATTCATTACTAATGCCCCAAAGGTCCTTTAGAGCCGAGCCAAAAACTATTAGAGGTAATGGCCGAATATGCACCTTTATACCTCGAACCTGGACCCAGGTTCACAGAAGTCAACTTCTTCTATAGGAACATAGAAAATTGTTCTCTCGATAGAAATACAGGGTTACACAAATATTGATGCACTGGGGGCATTCGAGTTGAGCAAATTGCCACTTTTCAAATGGAGAATTTAAATTGCGTCCATCAAACGATCAGATGGTCGCGATATCGGCGCGATAATGACAGGCCTCGAGCGTTTGCACACCTTGACAAAGGTGTCCCAACTATGCAGAACTCGATTGTGCATACAAGTATAATGCACAAGTACAAGTATCTAGTTTCCTCCTCCTCCTTGTATATCGACCTCTCATCAGCCTCACAGCCAATGCAAGCACTTGTATTTATATGCGTAGATATGTATGTGTGTATGTATGCGGTGCATAAATACACAAACCCACGTCCCATAGACTGCAGCTGGGGTACTGTGACAATGGGTTAAACATGTGTCCTCCTACTTATCATATGGGATAAACCTACGGGTAATTTCATGTCATCAATGCAGCAGCGGATGATCCTCGATAGCTCGCATGCCACATTAATCCTTTTGTATGGTTCCCTGATCGCAATTCACATTGTCTGATGGTCCATAAAATGTTTCAACGTATCAGAGGAGCCAAAGCGGGTAGGAAACTTTGGAAAGAAGATATCAGTATCTTCTAGGGTAGTGTCTGCCTAGTATATTGAACCAGGTAAAGTATCCAACTGAATTCAACCAACCGAGAACTAAATGTTTGGGTGAATTGTTGGTTTATCCCCAATGAGTACCCCGGGGAAGAACTTCGGGAGGGCGCATTCGGGAATTTTAACAAAATTCAAATATTCTAAACAGTCAAATGTCCATCTTCCATGTTTGAAAGGTTGGTATGGATGGAATTGAGCCATATTTTGTACTACTGTTCTACAGACATATACCAATCTGAGAGGTATTTAAAATGAGATTTAAGACAAAGAAACGTTAATAAAGTGTTCAATGACGAAAAGCACAATTTATTTTGCAACAGTATTGCACTTTGGCCCAAGTACATCGATACATCAAATCACTTTTTGTCAGGTCCTTGAAATTTTCCTGACGTTCTCGAACTAAGCCATTCACAAATGATTTTGGGGCTATAATTTTGTGGATCAATTGGCCCATTTCACATCGGCTATGAATACGTTCAGTGTTTATCCAGAAAAGTATTTAAGCGAAGTTATTTACTGCAGTTCTTCCACTGAGAACATCTGTGCATGTGTATGTACATTGACGCTGGCACAAACCACAGTCTCTAACGGTAAACCCATAGGAAAAATACGAATATATACTACTTTGCTCCAACACAGGTACACTCGTTTTAGAAAGAGTTAAGAATTCCATCTGCGATTTTACAGCACATTGAAACGTTAGACTAAAAGTAAAACTTAATTGTTTCACGATAAACAGAAATAAATGTAAAGGGTGGTACATTCCGATCCCTTGATAATATCTTCCAAAAACAATGATAATACAGGGTCAGACTAATCAACTTTAGCAAATTGCCAAAGTAAAAATTAGGAGAGCAGAAGTTTTTAACAATTGGTACCCAACATAAATCGATGAAAACTTCTGAGCGGTATTTTCCAGAATGTGTAATGCACACATCACCCATGATCACAACAGATGGTAAGGTTAAAATGGTGACCTGAGAAATGTACTCAAATCAGTCAGTAATTGGAAGGCCCCTAGCTATAATGCATCTTCTTAAGAGCTCCAATATAGCCAGACTTGTTTTTGCAGCGACAGTACTGTTGATTTATGATGCTTGGAGATCCAAATATTTACAAATATTTCCACGAGATAACCTCTGGACAGGGGCAATATGTAATCAGGCAATACTCAAATGCTTGAGTAAATATAGAAACAAACACAAAAAAAACCCAAGATAAGTATAATTCGCAAACAAGTAAAACTATCTGGAGCAATATATGAAATAAAATGTAGGCTGTGGTAATAATGAATGTGGGTGTTCCAACACAATCAGACACGGTCTGGTCCGATGCTTTATTTTGCACTAACGGACCTCTGTCAGTAGAGGAGATAAGAAGTTATAGTATCTCAGTGCCCAGAAGTTCTCACATCAAATGCCAATTAACTGCTCAGTGAGCTGGGTTTATCTCAGGAGAAATAGGGCTGAAAGTAACCAGTAACCTGAACGTGACCTGTTCCCCATCAGAACCCCAGCATTCCAATAGCTTGTGATTGAGAACAAACCAGTAGATCTTGATACATATTACTATACCCCTTCAAACAACATAGTCTTCTCATGCAATCTGTCAACCCCTCCCTGAGAGAGACGCCTAAATCATTTCACTTCACGAGCTGAGAATCAAAGCTCGAGTTTCTCAAACCGATATATCACATACCGGCCTCCGCGAGTTATAAGACCTGGATTCTTGTGGTCCCCAGGGCATTTCTCAACTTTCCCGCCTTCCATTAATATAAGGTTGAAATGCTGAGGGTTGAGAATCTACCTAATTTTTAATTCCTCCAAGGAGTGGTAAGCATATCCGCTCCTAAATAAGGTCTTCTCTGAATATTTTTGGTTATAAATTCATTCCAAAAGTAGAATTAGCTGTAGACACAATATCTTGTAGCAGAGGTCATACCTCAGACTTGTAGCCATGCAATTATTGTGATTCCTCTCGGTGGTATCTAAATCCTTCATTACTCACATGAAACAGTCGTAAGATGTCTGTATCGAGAGGCTATCTAATCCAGTTCAGATCAAGAAGTTTATCCCATTCCAAGGGTCCAAGGCTCCTTGTGCCAGTCGCCTTAATCTAGAGAATAAGCCCTATAGCGATTAGAGGTCGAGATCCTTAGCAAGAAGAGAGCAGGACTCTGAATCTTGGCGGCTCCGTTGTTTTGATGCCAAGCCCAAGATATAAGTTAGGGCCGAGGGGGGACTTGGTGACACTAGCCTTCAGTTCCATTTGTTATGACTTCTCTTTTACCAACACACAAGTCTTTCTCCCCTCAGTCTGTGACCTGCTCAGGTTCAACTCGATATGCTCGCCGCCCTTGTTTCAGGCTTGCAAACTGAAGACCTTGCCCACAGAAAAATATATGTTCTGCCTCAAACAATACGATGGTTTATAGGGCCCAAGTCCAAGTAGTTAAAAGTGCCGCTCACAGGACTAAAAGCGTGAACATGTGACTTATCATTATGGATAGAAGTAAAAGAGTGTGTCGCGCTCGTTTCTTTTTGTATTTTTATTCTTTTTTCCTCCAATGTAGTGTAAATGGGGGCAATATAAATGCATATTACATGAGTATTCCTGAACCATTTATAAATATAAAAGCTTGATATTGTGTTAATATTCACGACGCCAGAATGAAACGTTAATGGATGAGGATTGGTTGTCAGAGCTCAGAGCTAGTTATACACGAGACGGACAATTTGCTCGAGGGGTGTTTACACATCGGTGATTAGCCTAAGAGAAAGGCATAAATACATAGGTTGATAAGGATTACATTATTTGCGTGCTCAATCTCCAAGATATAGGCCACACCCATCACACTGGTGTGAACGGTAGTAATCATTTTTCACAATATCCTGTTTGTTCTTTCCTTGTAATACTTTGTTCTACCAAGACATGATGTAACAACGACACATTGACTACGAACAAAGATTAAACGCATGAGTTAAACAAATATATTGGACTGTATCGAGCACCTATGAACTATGCGTGACAATAATGTAAAAATATTCACAACAGACTAGCTTGTTATGATCCTACTCTATGAATGTATTATGTATATCATATATACAGGCCAGACACATGACCAAATGGTAGTAGAAAACTCCATAGTCTACACAATCTGACACATCGATCTATTCAAGTGAGACAGTTAAGAATGGCATCTTTCCCTATCTGAAATTAGATGCCATATTGAGGGATAAAACCTATGTAGGGAGGGGCACTTGGACCGGAGTCGTGTGTATATAAAACTCTTTTGCGACAAGCATTGTTTCCTGAATACATTATCAAACTGTTCCTGGTCGATGCCTGAGACCTGACCCCAAGATCGTGCCTAGGTCCGGGAGCCACTACTGTAACGCACACGAGCAAGCAAAACAATCGAGAAGAGGGTGAGTGATTTTGTGCTTGCTAAGGAACGTCGTCTCATCTTTTTTTCAAACACATTTATTTAAGAAGTTTTTCTTTGCTCAGTGTATCTTTGCTTAAACCTCATATCTCGCTTTCTATGATAAGCCTTAATTTGAAAAGATACTTTATTAGGGTTGTTCCCAGTGAGAAACTTTGATTTAGTCATATTCAGTGATCACTGATCACTGATTGACTACAATAAATTTACGCTCATGGTCAGAATAATTATATACTAGATCTAATACACATAAAAGTTGCAAACTGGGTTCCACAGAGTATCACTCAATGCCAATTTCTATTCTGCGACTTATTTTGAACGTTGCATGGTAGCATCATCAGGGGAAGGTTGTGCACTCGTCTCGTCCGAATAAAATATTTTGAACGTGAACATGTATATGAACATTTGCAGTCTAGGCTCAGAGCCTCTCAGATCAGATAAGAATCAGTGATTGGACGCCTACTGCGCTAATGGATGTTCTGGCCCAGGAGTACGCGTCCTATGGGATTATAATGCCATTTGCGGCCCTAATTGGATTATAATGCCATTTTGCGGTTTGGAGCGAAAGGCTTTCACTTAGTTTGAAGGGGCTCTCTCAACTTTGAGCCCAAACTGTTTGTACCAGCACCACACGAAAAAGTACCTTCGGACCGCCCCATTCTTATTGATAAATGTATGTATGTGGGGCACAGTGGGCCTGGGAGAAAATTGATCGCATTTATAAGGATGCCAGTGGAAGGAAGCGAATAAATGGTGATATTAGAACTATTGCGTCTTGTATAGCGATTCCTTCATATCATAGCAACGCAACAGGGAGTGCATGATGGGTGGTTTACATATGTTTACACAACCTAGATCAAAATACACGACCTTTGCTTAGCGTCATCTGATACAAGTAATCGATCATTTTGAGAGTTATGATTCAAACATTTCTGCAGATTCTAAAAATATCTGATGCAATGTAACATGGGGCCATACTTTAAAAAAAAGTAAAAAAAGTGATAGGGCGATCGAGATATGAGAAGACTGGTGGTGGGGGCCAGGGGGGGGGGGGGGTGAGGGGCGCTAATGCATGGGGCTGTAACTTTACTGAATATCTTTAAAATCAAGTATGGAAACATTATGGAGAATTACAAATGAACTTATGAGACTTATGACATTTACCCCATTACAGGCAGGTCGCGTTATTTGATATACCGTATAAATTTGCATATTTAGTCATTATCGGTATTTTACGCAGGTTCAATATTACATAAAGCTAACGTTATCCCAAACTGTTACTGACAAAAAATGTAATATTTTTGGTGAGGTGAATAGTAAACTGCTGCGGTGAATAGTAAACTGCTGCCACACTCTTAGAGAAATCCCGAATTAGCCCCTGACACTGACAGCATTTAACACTCCAAATCCAACGCCACACATTGGGAATGAGTCGAGCCCTCCAATAAATACAGCCCTCTCAATGAGCTACCGGGGCAACCCTTGAACCCTTGGGAGCGCTAGTTATCCAATGACTTGTAAAAGTCACCTGGGTGCATCTTCTACTTTCTCTCTACCTATCACTCATCAGGAGGTAATGAGCTTTGCCATAGATCACTGCAACCACATCCAAACAGATGGCAGAAAACTTTTCTCACCAATAGCTACTCAGTTAGATTACAAAGGCACTCAATGGCGGAAATATTTTTATACGTAGGCTACTACCTACTATACACAATGGTTTTCCAACAGACAGAAAAAGTAAACAGATTTTTATTTTCAGTGAGTACAGCGATAAATTGGTAGGATATTTTCCCCTCCTGTGTTTGCTGCTGCTACTCTAAGTTGTACACAAGCCCAGTGAATCGCAGTACATTTACCTGGTAAATAGCAATGATTGGTTCACTTTGTGGGTTGTACCCGCAGGCCCAGCCAAATGTCAAAGTTAGACGTTTTTCTGGCGTGTCTACCAGACGGTATGTCCAAGCTGTTCTATTCCATCATTGTACCTAGTCAGCCATACACGCTCTTCACAGCAAAATCATACACAAAACCAGAAATAACTTTGACAGACTATGAATCACCCTTAAGAAATAATCATCTGGACGTCTAACTGATGGGTGATATGCCCATGTTCACAATCAATGTGAACAGAACTGCCCAAAATAATAACTTGTTTCGATACACTTTAACATTTTTCTCCAAGAAAAAAAAAGCCAATTTTCCTAGCAAGCTAAATTGATTTGACTCGACAACAATTTTGAGAAAGCAGCGAAAATAAAATATATATCTTCATACAAAGCTCAGAATGACAGCTCTATATTAAAATGCTGAGCAGGGAGCCAGGTTCTTCATGTATGAGGGGAATGTTGCATTAATGGAACAAGGCAGTTGTAGCTATATATTCAACCTGCTTCAACTTATCGCACCTATCGTTTCGGCGACCATCATATTGAACCAAATCTATCCCAGCTGTCAAACTCTATTCAAGCAGTTATACTGTGGCCCCATCTAGGGGCTCTAGTCCCAACTGTCGCTTCATAAACCCCCGACCAACAGTGGCGCCACGTGTGCCAGGTAGAGTCGCTAAGTGAGGGGGCGGGGCGGGTTAGTGTTGGGGAAGGGGGCGGGGGCAGGGGGGAAAGAGAAAGAGAGAGAACTGTGTCTGTGTGATGGGAAGGGGCGGCAGCAGTATGGAATGGAAAGGTAATTCATCTTCTAGTGAAAGGTTGGGAGGAGACAAATGAGAAAGAACAAGGTCAACATGAGCAGAAAATCAGGACTCAGCAAAACAGAGGCTGTTTATCTGTGTATTTGTTTACAGGCCACGGGGAAGTTTAACTTTCTCCAATGCTGAAACGCAGATGGGAAACAAAGATGCACAAACACGAAGAACAAATACAGGAGAGAGAAAATCTCAAATATACAGACAAATAGGTACAGGCATGGCGTTCGTCATTTATGATCATCAATTTAAATGTCATTTACCTGGGCAAAACATGGGTGGCATGGCGTCAGTCAAATTTACGATGGAAAACAACCAGACTACACTGGGGGAAGTTGGTAAAGGCAGGTTTTTAGATCCCAGAGTTAAGGGGAAAGTTAAACTAGAGGTATCGGATGTTGTATTCGTTATATCAGCATGCCAGATGGACTGGGCGGCGGCATGTGGAAACCATTCACTCAACCTTGCATTTTCCACACCCATCATTCCTTGGACGCGTGAAGGCAAACCCAACAGACACATTTTCACTTCCAAAATGCAAAAACTGGGAAGATTCTTAACATCATCTCAAATAAGTTTCCACGAGTTAAAGCCATGGGCTCTCTGTGCGCGTTCCTCTATACATTCCAAAAAGTTAACCTTAAGCACATGGCTATGCATGCTGCAGAGGCCATAGAACTCGCCATTTCTTGCCTATCTCAGACAGCAGTAGCAGCTGCTTGTCATTATATTTTAGAGCTAAAAATATTTCACCTAAAAATACCAGAAATTTGAACAAGTGAATACTGTACCAAACTTAAGCTATCCTAAAGCTTTGAATTTAATATTGATATATTGCTACTCTCGGTGAGATTTGTTTATCTTTTCAGACTGTATTTTTGGCCAGAAATGGAACATATAGCATTGATCTTGGTTGGTTGTGTTCGAGAATCAATATTCAGCCAAGAAACATCAACTAAAAATACCTAAGAATGCGTATACTATGACACATTTGGCATCTGTTTTTGATAGGAAGTCAAAGTATTTTAAAAATGATTTTGTAATTTGATACAAACATGTTGGTAGACAAGTTTATTCCCTTTTACGCCCAGTAGTAATTGCACATTCATGCAGATAACCACCCATGTTGGCGCTTCATACCGTTTTCTACAGATGTGGCTATATCGAGCATACACATTGTTAACCCAAGCATATGCAATTTGCTCTTTTATTTTTATTCCATGGGGCCACATTATGAAGGTCAGTAATTTTCTATATAGGTCCGTTGGACTAGATATACAACTCTTTTGTTATAGTTCCTATAAATATTAGCATGAAAAATGGCGCATAAACAACTTATAACAGTCTAACGAGGCAGGAGCAGGCTGGGTTGGGAAGCGAAAAATGTTAGCAAATATAAGTACAACTTTCCATACATACACTAACTAGTTCAGGCAGGATATTTGGTATTTATGTTCCAGGATAATGTTAATATATACGAATAATAAGTTAGAAGCACAAGTCTCTTTACCTGTAACCTTTGACCCAGATGAGGGATTGCCTCCTAGGGTCATCGGCATTGGGGAAGTGAGGGTTATCGATGGATTTGTCATGTTTCACGACTGTTGTGGCCTGACCAGGTCTCATCATCATCATGGGACCCGGTCCCAGGTGAAGAGGCCTGGAGGTGGCCGAATCCAGGTTGTCGTAATCATCCAGGTTGCTGGCCTCGGTCACTCTGGTGATGTGGTGGGTGATCACCGGCTTTTGCTGGCGTTGAGACGACGACGACTGTGACGGCAGTGTTTGGAAGTTGTCCAAATTATCGTAGTCCATCTCCTCGTATGGTATGGGTCCACTGGCATATTGCAGGTGGTCTCCTCCTATTCCTCCAGACATATTTCCATTGGTATAAGCACCAAACCTGGTCATGTCAGGCATAGAGCTGGCTATATATGGGGATGTATGTCTGTTACCATGGACTAGCTGTGACTGTTGCTGTGGTAGTGTGTTATACCCATTATCTAGAGGGAAGGGCGACATCCTTCCCGCCCTATCAGATAGAAATGGTGATGTGGCTCTGTTTTCAGCTGATAAATGTGGTGATCCAATAGGCCCAGTAAAAGCTTTGCCCGGAGCGTGGAATACTCTTATTATCTTGCCTTGTTGAGTGGGCAACGGGGATTCCCTGCCATCAAAAATGGGGGAAGGGCCGCGGCTGGTGTCCGTGGTGGGGTAAGGGGACAGTCGTCCACTCTCGTCCATGAATGGAGAACTTGTAAAAGCAGGCATGAAAGGTGATTTCCTCCCTAGCTCTGGTGTCAGCATCAACTTTCTCTCCATCTCAGCCAAAAATGGAGTTACACGACCGGATTCCACAGGGAAGGGAGACAAGCTCCTGGACGAATCATTGAACATGTTGGTTGGAGGCTCGGGATCCATGGGCATGGGTGAAATCTGACCTGGGTTTATGAAAGAATTAGAAGAAGGAAATCCACCGTTCATCATGGGAGGATTGGATCTCAATTCATAACTCGACAGAGAAGAGAGCAGACCATTATTGCGATAGGGGTTGGTCGTTTTTGTAGACCTCTTCATTTGAGGGGTGCTCCATCCAAGGTCTGTTTTGGGCCTGGAAAAGAGAGTCAAAGATGATGAATGATTCTGTCCATCTTCAGAAACTGGCATTAGGACAAGTGGACTGGCTGACCTTTGTATGGGCTTCTTCTTGGCAGGAAATATATTCCCACGATGACTGAAGTTTCTTGGGAGAGTTGCAGACTTGCCTGTCTGAGAAATGATATTCCGATACTGCTCAGATTTGAGCACCCCATTGTACTTACGCAGTGGTGGCATATTGGCTGGAGGCGCAAAGAAATCATCTTCCTCTTCTGGCTCATGCTCATGCTCCTCATCGCTTGTGAAGTAAGAAAAACCATTTGTTCTCGGAGGAAAAGAGGACGACAGGTCTCCATTCGAAAAATCATTCAATATCTCATCTTCATACGCCACAGGAAGGGAGGCGGACTGGTGAAATTTGGGCTTGTCCTGGTCAAGATTCGCATTTGTGTTGAATTTGATGGACGAGCGAAACTCCTTGTTCTTCATACGCCCCATGTTCCTGGGAAGAGACGCTGAGTATCCTTTGGTTCTGGTGACGTGGTCAACAGCAGTGGACGGCTGAAAGTTGACCATGCAGTGGATCTTGGACACATGCTTCTTCTTGTCATCTGTGAGGTTCTTGCTCCCGGTTGCTTGGCGAGGTAATGTGGCTGCTCGACCTGTTGATGAGAAACGAGGAGGCGGGGCAGGTGGAGCAGCTGGGAAATTAAATGTTTTCAATGGATGAGCTCGAGGCGGGGGTGGAGGAGGACTTTTTTGCGGTACGGGTGTGAACGAAAGTATCTCCCTCTCCCAATCAGAGAGAGGAGGAGGTGGTCGCACTGGAGTATCATCTTCATCATCGGCATCGTTATTCATGATGAGATTGCTGAGGCCATTGGTAGCATGGCTGGACGCAGCCGATCTACTCCTGTGGTTGTAGGGATCGTGAGATGTGTCAACCCAAATGTTATCCTCCAGGGCCCGCTCGAACTCATCGTCTGTGGTGATGGTACCTGTGTCGGTATCCTCTACTACGACTGTTGGTTTGATCATGGGCTTCGGTCGGAACACGCTGCCCTTAACAAGTGGCTGACCTATGGGGCTGCACTGGATGAACGAGTTCCCTGGGTGGATAACTGTTATAGGTGCCTTGCGGCTCAAGTGCGGACTCGTTCCCAGATAATTGGTATCCATTCTCCTCATCATTCTTCTTGTAATAAAAAAATATAGAAAAGATATTAATTAACAAATATATTCTCCGCCGGACCAAGATTCACCTTGACGGCTATAATGGATAAGCACTTTCCAGGGGCGTCTATTTCACGGGTCTCCGCGAGCGAGAAACAAAGCCTCGAGTACCTTTTTACACCTGAGTTAGAAACTTGGCAGTAATCCTCAAGGGTCCGAAGGGAATAATAAAGTGTTGTTATAAGCTCACAAAGTAAAAACCTGTGTGGTATGGACTCTATCCGAGGGTGTAGGCATGGATGAAAGATAATTTCCCGGCCTATGCAAGAATCTGGCCCCCAACTTATCGCCGTGTATAACAACGAACAGGTTTATAAACAGCTGGTCGTTTACATAGCTGCTAGGCTAGCACAACAAACTGACCTTACTGCATAGATATCGCACTTCCATCGGGTAATCACTGAGCTCCGGGCAAATTGCTTTCAGTAAAGGTGGTCATGTCTAATTAAACCCACTAATGAAGACATCTCACAGTCCTACTCTTGGATCCAAGTGTGAAACAAATGATGCTTTGGATTCCAGGCTTGGGTTTTGTTCCTGGTAGCGGCGCGGACGATGTTGATGATGAGGGTGATGATGTAGTGCTCCTTGGTTAATGAACAGTAGAGTTGTTTAGTGCCTCCTCTGGGGATTTGATCCACATTCAAAACAAGCAATATTGATACCCAGGGAAGGCTGCCAACCATGCGTGGATCCTCAATGGTGTTTATGCGCGCCCTGAATCAATAAAAGTTACAACTTGTGCCTGGAAACCCTTAATGCATAAGGTTGTCGAATATTATGTAGACGCTGACACGCAGAAGCTGATCGACAATTAATGTCCCCTGCCCTCCGGCCAAAAAGATCGCAGGTCTTTTGGACTCCTTTCTCACCAGCCAAATAAAACAAATACACTACACATGATCACTGGGATCGTGTTCGGGTGAACAAAAACTCCGCAAAAAATATAAAATGCTTCTGCTTCTCCCCCCCCTGGGAAAATACCCCAAGCGCGTGTGATTATCACAGGGCGTGGGATGGTAGAATCAGTGAGGAATTATTGCCCATCATTGGGATCCACATCCGAAAGTTGTAATCAATAGATCCCACGCTAAGTCCATGCCGAAATCCACACTCGTGAAGATAGAGAAAGTGTGAGGTAATGCGCTTTATGCCTCTATGTCCCTCTCAGCAGGAGGCAGCGCCTCTATGGAAGGCAAAGAGCAACTCTCAGGTATATGTATGTGAGTATGTATGAATACGTGGGAGAGAGTGTAAAGGAACGGTAGAAGCTTCAGAGAGAAGTAGGAGGAGGAGGAGAAGTCATTCAGGTATGGGCCTCCGCCACCACATCCCGAAGAGAAATGCTTGGGGTATCTTGCCCAAGAGGTATTGCTATAGAAGTGAGGGGAGCTGGAGGTGGAGTCAGAGAAGTGTATGAGGGGGAGTGGGGGAAGGGGGGGGGGAAGTGGGAGGAGGGCTGGTGCTTGGCAGAGGAGAACAGGGGAGCAGAGCATGAAGTAAGGGCAGCAACGTATCTGGACTCCTTTCACTAATGAAAACTATGTCCAAGTTAATGAGATCAGCGATGGTTAAGTATACTTTGGGATTTTAAGTCGACCAGAGGGGAGCCCTAGAGTGTAGACCAAACAACTTAACACAACTTAAGTCCTCGTCCCTTAAACAAAGAGGGAAACCTTGTTTGATCCAAATAAACTCAAGTGGCGCCTTAAACATTAATAAAAGCTGTGATATTTTAAATTAAGCTCAACCCCGTAAGGACGCTTAGTTAAGCAAACGATCAAGTACTCAAAGAGTGTAGGTGTATCTTTTAACGTGAAAATATATGTCGACTAAATATATAGAGCGCAGACAAATTATTCCGCGAATATGTATAATGAAACTGGCCTCCAGGAATGGAAGGCAAGACTAGGATCACTTGGGGAGGTTGCGGCACTGAATTCCAAGCCTCCTGAAAAGGTGAGATCTTTTATCATATTTATAAGGATCGTAGATCGTTTATGAATCACCACATAGGGTCGACCCTTCGTTACTACATGAGTGATATGCCACTAAACTGTAACGGCAATTTGATCAAGATAAGTCTCGAACCTCAACATTTCTAACACACCGTTATAATGCATATCCCAAGTAAGATTATAGGAGAATTTTTTCTTGTAACTCCTGACCAGAACTACATTTCCTCCAGCCTTTGGGTCGGGACCGACAGGAAAAATCCATTTGCACCGGACGAATGATATCACCTGTTTTGGAGGGGAGGTTTTCTTTCATTCATATCAAGGAGAAATAAATATAATTGGGGCAAAAATCACGAATGTTTGGGTTATGCCAATGCTGGGGGTTGGGTTATCTCGTTGAGAAGAGTGCGGGGTCTGAGTAAATCTCAGCTGGAGTTAGTCCAGATCTCGACGAGTGATAAAGAGATATATGCGGGGATGAGCAAATGAGAGGCACTCAATGAGCCGCTTTCAGCTCGAGCCGTATGATCCTGAGAGGAAAGGCATCCTCTGACTGCGCGTCTAAGTCCCAACTTCAATCCTTGCTGCAGATTGGGTAATGTAATTTACGAGCACATTATTTATGGAAACGAGGGGCAAGGATTCTGAACATATGGCGGATTTTAACGCTAAACGGCCTTTTTATAAAACGAAGATGTTGACTATTAGAATAAGTTTGTGGATCAAATAATCTTTTTCGCACCGAAAGTTATTCAAAAGCCCCCCCCCCTCCCCACCCACCCACACACACCACCACCACCACCACCACCTTAAAACAAAAGCTATTCAAAGGGATTTCGTTTGTTTTATCAGACAAACTATCATAGCTGAGGACATATCCACCAAAAGATTTAATCACTTTACGAAGGTCTACTTAACATCTCTGATACTTGTAAAAGTAACTTTCTGAGACGGAAGGCCTGGTGACGCAATGTTAAATATATCATTGATCCATCGATAATTGTGAAAAAAAAACCCATCATGAACAGGACATTATTATCTAACGGGTTATCACCATCATCTATGATATGGATTTACTGAATGTCTTATAATTATTTGGTAGGGGGAACATTCCTCCAGCATATTGTGGCACTGAAGGACCCGGCCTCCCGGAGTCTAACGAGCTGCCAAAAGGACAAGTTCCCTGCCAACACGATAAGTGATCAAACTGCTGAACGTTTCCATGTACATATTACCGGAGAGCATAGTACATATCTCAAGTACCGATTAGCAGTGAACGCCCTTTTCCATTTTACAGTGCAGTTTAATCCATAGACATGGAAATGGTCAAGCATGACAGTGGCACTGGGTTCATACATAAGCAGCATTCTATATTTATTAATGCCCTTGGCCATCAAACGAGGGGGAAATATTCTGCCGTACCATTAAAATCCTAGGATGAATTGAAAGAAATGTATATATGTGTACAATAAAGTCTTCCGACTATCATGCCAGCAGGAGTCTATCCAAAGCAGTATAGAAAGATCACAGGGTAACAAGCGATAGCCATGGTGTGTAGTAACCAGTCCATTACAAGCACTTAATTCTGACACCGGAGAAATAACGAGACTACAAGTTGTAGAGAGAGATAGATATAATGTGACAGGAGCAACATACAGTGAGATATCATACATTAAATGCGCCCTCACTAGCTTTTTGAGGCCTGGGGTTCACAAGACTTTCTCTGGGATCATTGCAGGAAGTTTGGTTTCTGACTGAGAGAACAGCCATGGGTGTGGGTGTGTCTTATAGTGTATAAAGCCAGTATTTAATTATCACAGGCCTGGTTCAGCCAGTTCATCTAACATGATCCATTCATCCATTATGATGTGTTCCAGATGATTCCCCACCAACCACCCATGGCCTTACACTGCAGCAGGCTGCCCATGTATAAGTCATACACAGCTAGATATTATTAACTATGGCCATAATTGTCAAGAGCCGTGATATTATCAATATCTATGTATACATGTTGATATTACACGCGGTATCGACGCCGATAACTATTTGTTTTCCCTTTCTTTTTTTCCCTACGTTCATGAATATTATGATAACAACTTGATTGGAAATGTCCTTTTAAAAGCAATGAATAATACTCATCATGGATCACCGTAGTTGCCATTCATACCATTTGAGTGGGAATATATTAGTTTGGAAGTAATATATCGTAACATTGGTATAACGTCCCCACCATTACAATATTACATATTCTAAAAGCATCCATTGATAACGGGATTGGTACAAAAATAAGAGACGGAGAAGAGACAGCGGATCCCCAGACTAAAAACAATTATTTCACGATGGCTAAATATTACATTGGATTAAAACATCCCTTAGAGCTAACTCAATACTACACGTTTATAATACGTATATAAATATATCGGAAGCACATGGCAAATAGTAGTCCTGAACTCTCTAGTACCGGTATATGCGCAATGAAGCATTCTTAATGCGCCTAGTTTAGGGAAACATTGAGATCTGGAATATTACTGAGTCATCATTTTGCTAAGTTACAACACATGTTGATCGCAGTCTCTCAATACACATAAATGGCATTCAACTTGGGAGACTTGTTTGAATGTTTGTTAGATACTTTAATGGTAAAACCTAGATGGCTTCTTTTATTCCAGTTTTACAAAAGATACATTATATATGAAGAGGCAGATATCTAGAAAAAGCAGTGGAGGGGTGAAGAAAGAAGGCATGGACGGATATGTGGACGAAAGGGGGAGAGTAAATGAGTGGGCGAAATTAATGCTTGACTGGTAGAAAGCATTGAAAGCATGAATGCGTCCGCCAACGTTACATTTACTAGCACTGACTGCCTGTCCTAACCAAGCAAGTCCTGGCAAAGTTAATCATTATTTCTCCATCCATCTAATATCTATTCAGAGTGGACTTTTCCTATAAGTCAGTCCGTTCGGTTGTGTTTGATGGGAAAAGGGTGTTTCTGTGAAACATGAGAGAGGGGGCTGACTAAAGCAAACGAAGAAAAATTTGCAGAGCCTTAAGGTCAGACTGAGTAGATTCCAGGTCAATTTATTTAACATGCTCGGGTGTCAGTGATACATAGTCACTAAGACGCTAGGATCCCTTCAAGCCCAGGTAATGATTCCTTAACTTTAAGTTACACTCACACTTGGTCAACAGATGGAAACGCAAGTCTTCAGGTATACGGAAAATGTCAGCGAAAAAACAAATACAAATTAATGTCATGATTGCCTTCGGAGACATGGTTACATTGCCTAACTATCCTAAACATCTGGATTGTTTACAAAGCATTACAATACGATTAACACGCGATTATGTGTCCATTAAATTCTTTTTAACTCATGCGTTTTTTTGCTGTTTCTTGCAAACAAGGGGGCTCTTGGAGCAGCAGTGCTTCAGAGAGGCACGATGGTGTAAGGGGATGGATTGTTGATAGAGGGAGGAGAGGATGATAAAAGCAGGGATCAGGGCTGATGGCAGTTGCAATAGTATACAACTGTGAAATCAGAACTGCATACTTATAAGGATGCAACACTTATTATCAATAATCTCAGTGACGATTCTCTTGAAAGCGATATGAATATCAGACGCATGCCTGTCACAAAATGAAATGAGGTCGATCGAGGCCCACACACATTTTGAACGCCCCTCCCTTAGACTTAGGAGTGATCAGCATTTGGGCGGTTCTGGAGGGGATCGAGTACATGTATGTTTGATGGCTGGAAAGGAAAACCTGGAGCAGCCGAAGTGGGGTAAGTGGAGGGGTGGGAGGGGGTAGGGGTTAATGCTGCTGAGGAAAGCGCAGGGTAAGATCACATAGATAGATCCCCATCTGTCAGGTCCAGCGTCTGCACAACGCAGCACTCACTCAGCCACGTGCCAGTGTTTTCATCTTGGACGCCTCTACTCCTACACATGTTTTTATTTATCTATTAAGAAAACAAAACACATGCCTCGTATAATCTAGACATTTATTGGTAATTAAACAGATAACGAGGAGGTAATTTAGGCGTGATCTAAAGATCATTGGTCTCTTCTACACTGGGGATCAGACGATGGGCACAGAAATCCAAAATTCTGGATTAATACATAAAACAACACAGGAAGTGTTTGTGCAGAACTTATCTCACATAAAGTTTATTTGTCGGCTAATTTTGCACTGGGCAATAAAACCAGGCATTGTTCAATCACCCTGCTATTAATGTTAACCTCAATGGACAGCGAAACATGTACGAAGAGAGCACAGATCCATGTTTATCTCAGACCAAGGGCACATCATGCGATCACATAATATGATTGATCATATCCAGACCGACATATCTGGCATTTTTTCCCTAATGAAAGGTTTGGGGTGGGGGGTGGGGGGACTTTCTCGAGTTCTGAAACCAGACTTGAACTTGGGACTGCTGCCGAAGTAAATCCTTAATAAAGCACACATGGCGCCCACCCACAAACACCTTCCCTGACCAGAGGAGAAATAGCAAGATCATAGAAAAAAAGGCATATGGCTTGAAGACTTTTCACGAGCTTTTACATTTACACTATTGGCGAATAACCTCAGGCACACAGAATTTAAATAATAGGAGGATATATGGGAGATTTGGCAGTAAAGTCGCTCGGATTGAACAATATCAATAGGTAAACGTGCCATGGTTTTATGAATTCATCAATAGTTTCATCAAGAAATCCCAGGGTATTCACACTGTAAGATGATTATTTTACCATAGGCAATCAATGCTTGATGGGTAGAAAAAAAATGAAAGCCAGGTAATTGAATTCAATGAGTTTTACTATCATAACTTAAGGAACCTTTAAGCGCAGCAACATCGGCTGTTGATTTGCCTTTTAGTTTTACCGTACTTGTTTTGTGATTGCGGCATAGGTGGAGCCACTTCCTCGCTGCATATATAAGTTAGACAACTGGGACCTATACTAGAATCCCCCTAGTACTAAATGTTGGCAACGATCTTACATAGACAAGATATGGCGCGATAGACACTGGAACTAGAAGAAAACGTTTTTGTACCATCTCAATAAAAATGAGATGTGGTACGAAAGGTATGGTAATCAAATCCCTGGGGATAAAGCTAGAAATAAATCAAAAGAATAACAGGTCAGATATGAATAACAAAAAATGTAGAGTTAGTGTATCATACAATCTTTTTTTTTTACAATCATATATTGCAACTATAAAAGACAGTGTTGCGTGACTTTTGTCCAGAGGTTGACAGCTTGGTTCATTTCTTCGTTAACTGTCCGAATACACACAAGTTGTGGACCGATATTATTGCTTGGATCTATGGAATTGGGTATTTAAATGGAAGCCCAAACAATGAAAGAATATTTAGCCAAAAGAATAACGTGGTTCTCTTTACCCGCAGGGACATCCTATTTGGGGATGTAGGAAATAACTTCTTAAGGTATTTGCAAAAACAAAAAAGATACACTACTCGATCAGTCTCAACATTTTTTTAAAACTATTCTGTTGTATGACAGCATTGCTGGCTGGCTGGGGAAACCCCCGGAATGCTTCTGTTGTATAACAGCCTTGCTGGCTGGCTGCGGAAACCCCAGTAATGCTCTTCCTTTTGGGCCATTATTTATCACCCCATGCAAGTAGCCTAAGTAACCTATACTAGGATAAAGTAATTTCTTACAATTTTCTTCTCTTATAATTCTTTTACTTAGAATATCACATATGGTGTCTAAGAAATCAAAATCCCCAGAGAGGTTAGATTAGCATGGAATAAACACCAGATTTTCGATTAGTGAAATTGTGTGTTTGGGGTGGGTGGGGCTAGCTGGAGTGACCGAGCCCGGAGGGATAACCTTTATGGGCAAAATAGCATTAGCCTTTTGCTTTGGCTGGCAGGATTTAAAATTTTAAGTCATTTCTCCTCTGCGACAAAAAAAAAGATAAAAAAAAATAATGGCGCGGTGCAAAAGTGACGTATTATAATAATATATCAGTCTTTGATATTATTAATTATAATGCGTCCCTTTCCCCCTCTTTGAAAGATGCAAATTAAAGTGGTATTCATATTATCTTGCAGTTAAATGTGTATCACATATTATCACGCACACATGTGGCATTGTCCTTGCATGGTAAGCGGGTAGAGCTGCATATAATAAATAGTGGCAGTCTAATAGTGGTGAATAAGGCTAATAGTATAGATGCAGACGTGAAATGGTACGTCTTCAGTCTACACTACAGCAATACCAACACGCGATTCTTTCACGCCCGACTTTATTAATGGGTAAAAATTGAAAAGAATCGTATAAGGCCAGATTTTACTCTAAGAAAGTAGAGTTAGTAATATCAGAGACCATAACTAAGTACCGTAATCTCGGGGGTGTCTGTTTGTGTGTGTGTGTGGGGGGGGGGGGGGGGGGCAACCAACATATCAGTCTGGGCAACCGAATAAACACATGAGGTTGCCCGTTCAACCCGTTTCCTGGAAGATTTTTGTTCTCACATCTCAGACTCAGTGCTGCAAAAACCTTGTACGGTACCATGTTTATGCTATAATAAGAGGTACAATTAGAAAGAGACTTGTCGGTCTTTTGTTTTGTTGGGAGTTAATGAAATGGTATCAAGTTATGTCTGCCGACAAACAGTCATGTCTCCTTGTATGTAATATACGGTATAGGGTTTGCCATTAACGCTCGTTCAGTCGCAATTATGTAAGGACTTCTGTAGCTTTCTGTGAAAATTTCAGATAAAGTTCAAACCCCTAACTTCAGCATATATTTTAGTGTAAGGTCGGAGGGATGACAATTAGTAACGATATTAAATGACATCATTGATTTTTATTTTAATTGATATTTGTTGTTGTAGTTTTTTGATGTGCCGAATCAAACGGATTTTGTTTAACTGTTCAAATCTTTCTCTTTATATTTAAACAAAATAGGTCCTGGTCGTCCGTCGGGAAACCACATTTGTTTTTAGGGATTTGGTGGATCACCCGCGCTACCAATTTAGACAAAGTATCCGTCCTCTTGCCCCCAGGGGCAGAGCATTGGGGATCAGGTAGAGAAGGGTATCATCCCCGTATCCTCCCGCACCCCGGAGCGGGGACGGACCAGCTGCTCATTCAGAAAAACTGCGGAATCTGTCCCACATCTCAGTATGCCTAAGCAATACCTCATTATTGCATATATATTGGTAATTATTGGAAGTTTATCTAGACTCGCTGACGTTTGGGGAACGCTACATTTGGATGCAAATGTCCGCGGGAAAAACATCAGAGCTCCTAGGCCTCGCTGGGAGTGAGGCAGATTACATAGGCTAGGGATCGGGGAATCCAGGCCAGGTTAAGCAGGCTACTATTATAACTATACCAATTAATCTACACGGTATCAAAGACAAGACAAAGATGATCCTTATTCATAATTCACTGCTCGAGACGGTGCTGGTGCTATGTTTAACCTCCACTCTCAGTCAGTGACTCTGTCTGTCACAGCAAATTACAGCAGTGGATGGTGGCAGACGTCTATACTATAACATAGCCTATATGTTGACATTTCATATGAAAATCAATGGTAAATATTGATTATGATACCTGAATATTCCAGATAATGGCTAGGCCTAATGCTAAACTTTTAAATTTAAGTCGTGATGAGTAATCAAGTTCACACACTATATTTATAAATTATAATGAAACGACCCCCATTGATTAGGGGACATCATACAGAGATAACGCAATGGAAGATAGACAATACTGGGAATACAGATATGAACTACCTAGGTACACCAATTCAAATCCGTTAAGCTCTTATCAAGACCTGGGTCAAGGCAAGAAGCAGGTGATATGTCACGGAGCTTCACGGGTCAATGAGGGAGTCCTCAGGTCCATCACCCAAGTCCCAACTCAGGCAACTGGCCCTAGCCCTAGGTCCATGTGACTTTGAAAAATCTGAAACAACCATGCTTTAACTGACAGAGAATGAAGCCAGTGGATCACGATAGTTCAACCATTACCGCACTAGAATGCCACTGGATCTGAGATCTGGGTCTTTAGGTCATGGTGCCATGAAATTAGGTCCCAAACATGAGTCCGAAATGACATCGGCAAGCGATGTATTCGCCATCTGACTCGTCTGCTAACACTTGTTTGAGTCAACTTCATAACAGATTCATACAAAAATATCTTTAACAAAAGGCAGAATGGAAGTTAAATGGAAAGGGGATCTTACCTTCCTGTCATAAAGCGTAGTTACTCGATGTTAAATGCAGTTGTAGTCATTTAATTACAGCCTGTGCACTCAGCAAAATGGCTCAGATCAAGCTTGCCGTGAATTGTCCGCCATTACAGCCCCTTGAACAAATTCACCGCGGAAAACAAACATTAATAACACATTTCCCTGAATATAAAGAGAAAGAAATACCTGATTTTGACACATATACTATGATTTTTAATTCCTTTGATACCTGGTGATTATTTTTCTCCGACATTCATTGGTAAAGAAGTGTTTTGATGACATAATTTTCCACCAATGAAAGCGCCGTATTTCATAAGCCCGCACCTACGATCATCCAAGTATCTGTCATCATGGCTGTTGCCAATAGGAAAATTCGCTTCTTCATATTTTGCACGCTAATTACTCTTATATCTGGGAGCCAGGTTTTAAATGAGGGCCTTGGTGAGAAGCAGGAGGAAAAGGCTAAAAAGCACCATGTGATCGACAGTCTTAATATTCTGATGTATATGTTTTTACTCATTTTAAATGTTTTGACAATATGGTTGTTTAAGCATCGTCGGTTCAGATTCGTCCACGAAACTGGATTAGCCGTGATATATGGTAAGATTTGCTCATTATGCTTCACCATTTTACTTCTTCATCTATTTTTCTACCATCGAACCATTCGATTATTCGAATTTGTCCACATTGCACATGATTACTGCATATTCGCTTCTTGTTTGGCATTTGTTTTTCGCCTCACATGACGCAGTTGGTAATCGATTCCTGCCGAAGGTTCGCTGGGTAAGAGCCGGTGGCTCGGAACAGGCACCGCCCCCTAAACATCAACATGTCCCTCAATGCTTTCCTGCACTAGTTACGCCCCGTGCATCGTTGTCAGATGAGTTCTATGAGAATGCTTTATCTTCTTGTTTCTCCAAACTGCATATTTGCAGAACATGATAAGTGGATGAAGGTGTCCCACGGTACCTGAGCTGGCTGACTTAACACAAAAGTCAAAACCAGGCACACGTTGAGTCGCTCGTTGTTATACTAGTCTGACTCCAACTCCCAAGTCACGCGGCCCGTCACGCGGTCGGCTTGTTCGTCTGGAGGCATTCATTGAAGATGAATTCTAGACTCACATTTTTCATTCCCTGGGTGTATACTACTGTTTGAAAAACGATTTACCTTATAAATAGTATAACTATAATACATAGCAAGTATCAACCACCTTCTTATCAAATATCAGTGGCTGACAAATGTCAAAGCGGTAGCTAGCGATAGACACAGCTAGTTCATTTTAATGTGGTTGTGAGTCATGCGAATGTTTCCTTATGATGATCTTACATACCGTACCTGAACGGATATCGGCGTCATGTATCTATTATCGAAAGTTATAATTTTATGTTAATAATAGCAAAAAGGTATTACATCTATAATTGTAAGACACATATAAGTTAACTATGTTTACTATATTGGTTAATAACATTAAGTTCTGGTTGATTCTATATCCCCGTATTTACAAATTACACTGAGATCATAAGTCAATTATGAATGTTTAATAATGCCTGGTATGGAAAAAGAATTTTAATTATGGGCAGTTGCAAAACACTGAACAATAAATGTCATGCCAAATGTGTTTTTATCTGTTGTAGACACATAGGCTAGTCATAACTAAAGAGTTGGGATTGATTGTTTTAGTTAAATGGATCATTAAACAAAGTTTAATAATTCTGAAGATGGAAGGAATTCCTTACCAAGACACCAGGTAGCTTTTTTTATTGCGCTGAATTAGGTCCTGACATGTTTCGGCTGAATGGAGGCAACAGTTTAATAATTCCTGGGTTAAACCGACCCAGGCTTATTGACACCCTTGAATAGAATATCTACCGTATCTGATATACGAATATTTACTAGATCAGGCCATAAATGTGACCTGAAAATTACACGGAAATCTTCAAATTTTGGAAGTGGACTGTCAAGATTTCTGGTGACAATATATCCACCAGAATTTTGCTGTAATCCTGCAAGCTGTTTTTTCGAACGCTGGTATTTCAGTAAGAAAAAAATGTCCCACGTCCAGTTTGTTAGGTGGCAGAGAGAGAGAGAGAGAGAAAGGGATCGGTGCGGGAACTCCTAGGTAACCACCTAAACAAACACAATTCAGGACTCACCTCAGTTAATATATATACATTACATTTTGGAAACATATAAGGTGACATATATACTATAAGTGATATTCCGTGGTTTTTAAAATCGCCTCAATCAGGGGCCTGAAAAGTGATCCTGCTGAAATAAATCAGTTGTACATGATGTTATTATAGATGATTAGGTCCTTATTGTACGTCTTATAACCTTGTTTTTATTTTCCCTATTTTCAGGTTTGATTGTGGGTGCTATAATCCGATATACCAGCAATGGATCGCCAAAACAAACTGCAATTGTTAATTTTAAGAATGCGTCGGGATTTGGCCCCGACAATATTCCAGATACCGTCCGACTGGAAGTGTTCCATAATCAAAGTGACCCATCTTACTATCAATATAGTTATGTACAATCTATTCAGCGGAATGCGATTAAAGAACAAGAACTGGAAGAAAAGGTTCGTGAAATTTACATTTTATCTTTTTAAATTTGACACCAATAATAAGAGATATCAATGGATGGTGACATGAAGTTTAAATCATGCCTTCGGAGAGTCCCGAATGTGCTGGGAAGGATTTTACTTTTAAAATCATACTTTCATCGTTCTCGAATGTCCAACAGCAATACCTATGGACTTCATGTAGTCACATATATATCCTAGACAGGTGTTCTGGTTGGCACCTCTCTTTACCATTAATTATCAAACGCGCAGGCTATTGTTCGTCCATGTTAACCTTTCCGGGTTATCCTGATGTTCAAGGATTAGTCTTATCGATAGAACACTGTTGGGTTCATCATACTCGTCAAAGATGACTTCTTGGTCAGCACGCGGTGTCAAAATCAAATATACATTGTATACATATATCATATCAGCTGTCCTTCACACATTCAAATTAATAGTCTAGGGGAACATTGGCTTTATTTTTAATTTATCATGTAAACTTATGTTAATCTATTAATTTTGCTTCCCTGCATTCGTATCTTTAGGCCAATAATTGAGCTGAAGTCCAGTCCCACGCATTCTGTACAGGCTACAGCTTATGAAGCTTACCTCCCTTTCAATACCCAGTGACAAACATTCCCCACCGCTCAATTAAAGACTACCCTGGGTAGTATTCAAGGGCAATATGTCATGAAACTGGGTTCTCAGATGCTGAGTTAATTATTTTTTACAAAATTTAAAATGGGGTTTAATTGGCCTTGGGTTCCATGAGAAATATAATTTATTGGTGGAAAAGAATCCCATTCGGATGAATATCAAACTTTTCATAGTAACCGCGTAATAACTCAGCCGATGCTTTCTTGTTGACCCCTTACGGGGACATCATCCTTCATAAATTATCTCGTTTGACCTGTTTGTAATTCATTTTCATATATAATATTGGTCATTTATTGTGCATACGCCGTGTGATTTTGAATTGATTTATTGCATTATGCCAATTACATCGGATACATATATTTTACCCATTCATATTAGAAAACTTGTTTGTGTTTAAAATGCTTTGCAATTTGCTTCTCCTACTTGAATGCAATTACCTATCCGATTTGTGATAGTTTCCCACAATGGTTTAAATGTATCCCATATTTTTTTCAGGTGTGTTTTTTCAATGCTTTCGACATGTTATGTTGATACCCTTAATTGCTAGTGCACCCTTCAATTCATCTTTTGCCCTCGGGTGTGTATTTCAGAAATCTGTAGAAATAACTTGGCAATAAAGATAAAAGATCTCCACACCCAGAGAATATGTGGAGTTTTTAAATAATACCCCTCCACCTTTTTTTTCTTTTTTTCTTTTCTGACAAACAAACGCGCGGAACCAATGTTTTTATATATTGATATTCGAATCAACGAAAGTTGACCAAGCTTTTGAAGATAATGTATGAAGATTTGTTGTTTGATTGGAAATCAACCTGCTTTTATTGAATTCTTCCATAACATTCAGGAACTTTCTGGAACTTACACCTCCAAGCAGGCAGATATTATGATGAAGGTAGGACCCACCGATTGCTGCACATGCAAATAGATGTCTGCATATTAATTCAGAAACCCAACTGAACTCATTAACAAGATCCTATTCTAAAATCACAGAATCTAGTTCTGTGTCTAAAACGTATGTCCATGCTGACATCGAAGATCATGCCCAGAAAATATATTCTTTGCTTTATTTTTAAAGTAGGTACTTCAAAAGTATCGAATCGTCGGGCTGTGTCTCTCATCTTTTCCTGTCTTTCGTGGTCTCTTTTAATATTTCCTAGGTTTAAAACGTTTGCCTCTATTTTCCGGAACTTAATTCACTTCTTTTGTTTGCTGCTTGCTTAAAGTCTACATGTGCTCCTTTTCTCTACTCTCGTGTCTGTAATGAATCAGTGTGTCGTGTGACCATGAGATGTTTTTACTTGATGTTTGTTTGAATCCACAATTAATTTCTGGAATAAGTTTATTGCAAAGTTCTGTATTTAGGCCTATGTGAAAAAAAGTTAGATTCAAGTCCATGTAATGATAACACCTAGGCATTTCCAAAAGTCCTACTAGTTAAAATCTTTCGATAGTGAATATTCCAGTAAATGTACCCTTGCGTTAATTTTTAGTAAGATAAAAGTTGTTTCAAAATACACTTCACTAAAAAGCACTTTCACCTGGTTAAATACATAAATAGTCTTCTGGTGAAATGTATGACATACCACGCTTTTGGTGTTGGCTGTATGTCACTAGAATGACCATTGAAAACCACAAATTTTAAACTCACTGCGTTTAAAACGAAAACCATACCTGTATGTATGAAAGAAACTGCCAATCATGAGTATGGGTGTCATCCTTCTAACTGAATACAACTGCTTTCATTCTATGTCCTATCAGCGAGGTATTAATAACTATTAGTTCTTTGATTGATCAAGACCAACGTATTTACTACTGTTTATCATCTTAAAAGAGGCAAAGGGAATGATTAAACAACGGGCATCTTCAGATGCATGTATCGATGTGAAACCAGAATGATGAATTTAAGAGTATTGGGACCTGGGGAGGGATTGGTGGCTTGCTCAAACACATGCATACTTGGTCATATTGGGGCGAGGGGAATTTAAGTGTAGACATGAAACTAAACATATTCGACTTTATAAGTGTCTTAATTGAAGGCTAGGGAGTAGTGCATGTTAGAACTGACTTCTATCAAGTCTAGAATCTTCTTATTATATATAGTATATCCCTTTTAATACACCTACATTTACCGATTACCTTTCTAACTATTAACAAAAATATGGCTCCTTTAAAGGCAAATATTGCAGTAATTTGCTGTTTCAAAGGATGAGATTATATCTTACAATACTGGAAATAGTTTCTTGAGATTATTTACAATAACCTTATCCTAATGGCATTTATAATGGATTATTATGTTAATTACGTCCAGCCCACGATTGCCGAATGACATTCATTGCACTATTTATATAGCTTGTCTCCGGCTAAATATGGGTAAACCTGTTAATGTTGTCACTTTTTCCCACTGGCCCGTATAGACGATAGTATAAATAACCAAATCAATACAGGGCGGATGCACAGGCTATCGAGGATGTGCTGGGCGTCGGGGAATGATTTTATGAAAATTAATGATGGCCCAGACTGTCTGTGCTTGGGCGAAGGGGGCAAATGAATTATTTTCGAGTTATGAGGAGGTGTCCCGTTGAATGGCTGGATACTATGGGGGTTCATATGTATAGCTCGCGCCTTGTAATTCATCTTGGTAACTATGTGTGTGGAAATTAACTAATCATCTCTTCTACACTGGTAATCTAAGCTTCATTGATACCACAACTTTTTACCTTGACTCAAAAGAATTAACGCCCACTCAGCGATTTTTTTCAAACACTAAGGAAACTATTTGAATTAACAAACGCTGTCTTCCATGGGGCGCCGCGCTCTTGTATTCTTTCAAACTTAGCTCTTTATAGCCCTAAGGTTGTCTAAGACTTGTGCATGTCTAAATAGTTAATGATATATATTTGTGACTATTCAACAACTCTGCGGGGAAGCATTTCATTTTCGACCTAATCAATGTATGGCAAGAAAGAAAATAACTACAATGTATTGTACATCTGTGACATTTCATTTTATGTTAGATCTGATTAAATTTGTGTTAATGAATTAGACATATTTCAAGCGCTGGTTATATATAAGTGATACACAGTCTAGCATTTTCAAGTTTAGGTCACCTCTGATTGTTGATTGTTATGGGTGATGTCTGTAATGGTAGGTATGGAAACGGCATGTTATTTACTTACGTTATTTATCTCCGTATCGTTCTCATGATTCGGAGAAAACGATTCATCTAAGACTTTGACTCACAAACAAATGGGGGAATTCACCGGAAACATGATTAGCTGTGGAAAAAGGGCTCAGTCTCGAAATGTTTCATTTTGTCTAGTAATGGACAGGTAACCATGCTACGGCTCCGACTGTCGGTGTACTGCCCACAGGACAGGCACCTATTTGTACTGGTATACCAGTGATTGGATGCCTACTGCGCTAATGGATTTTCTGGCCATGGAGTAGGCGTCCTAATAGGATTATAATGGCATTTTGTGGTTTGGAGCGAAAGGCTTTCCCTCAGTTTGAAGGGGCTCTTTCAACTCTGAGCCCAGACTGTGCTTTAGATCTTTAGAGCTGTTTCCAGATCAGACTTTACTTAGTATCCCGAGCATTAATTCATTTGTAGAAGCGAACCAGACATGTCTAGCGTCTGTATTCCTCAAATAGCCTACATCATTTATGTATAAATGACAGGTGAAATTAATAACCTGGTCTGGATCAGGAGACGGTAAGTCACGATGACGAACTATTTGGGTATTGGCTACAGTAACACAATCTTTCTATAATAGTAGACCTAGAAGGTGTCCTTTTCATATAAGATAACCTTATAGGTGTGGTGAAAGAGATCTACATAATGAGCAATAATATGCTCAGTGCACCAACATTTAAGATTGAAGATTGATGTCTTTTTTACCGTTGCTCAAACTGACTCCATGCCTGATTTTATAACGTGTGAAGAAGCAAAAGAACAGGCACCTGGTTCCCTTTCTCCTCCTTTCTTAGTTAGCCTTGGAGCTATTTTTTTAGGCGCGCCTCTTTGAATGGTGGAGCCATGTGTTTTCTGGTCGACCAGTCACCCGTAGTCCGTCTAATGCTGCATGTTATCATCTGGTCGACTTTCACCTTCACGCTGAGCACAATGGACCCATGCCTCTCACATGTACCGCCATCAATACCATACCAGTATTCCCTCCTCTCTGTCTGCTAGCCTCATTGTTCATAATCACTGGTCAAGTATGTAGTAGAGCATGTTGTGTATTATATTATTATGATATATTACATACAGCAAAGTAATATTAGTTCATGTGATCATGGGAATTTTCCTTTCTTCAATTGCTCTACTTTCATTTTCTTTGCGTAAAATGTTCACGACCCCTTTCTTTTTAAGCCAAGATCCAAATAATAATATTTTCGAGGAATCTGAAGGGCATGTTCAATCCAGTTCCCCTAAAAGATAAATTTGATTAGAATTTGCTGGTCACCCAATCATAATCTGACCAAATAATTATTTCATTTTTCTTAGACTTATTTCCAGAATTAAAATCTTTTCGTGATAAATCCAGTATTTTAGCGTTGGTGGAAGCAGCTTGATATAAATACAGAGACGCTGCATCTGCCTGTGTTATTGGGGGGAAATCCCAGACACGCTGGTGCGACATGGTGTGTCGTAGTGCCTTTGTGTCACGGCGATGAGAAATACTATAGTCATCCCCTGCCATCCTTACATCCAAATCCGAATCATGACCCTTAGATTACCGCTGGGAATTCTCCTCTTGATCCCCACCCTGCGGCTATGCGTAACTAAGGCAACACATACGCTGGCCTACTATCCCTACTCTAGCGCCATATTTACTTTCCGCGTGCGGTGCGATATCCATACGTTCACAAACTGGGGGTGACAGGTTTGAAGGGGTTGCATAAAAATACATTGACCGATGTGAACAATTTTTCACGTTTTAGTAGTGTCAGTTGACCAGAGAATTATAAAGCAATATTTATTTGAGTTATGTTTTCCAATGATTTCACCCTGATTTTCCGTAATTCAACGACAACTAGATTTCAGGAATCTTGACTGGTTTTGTTTTACTTTCTATTGGGATCTTTTTAAAAACCTACCGCGGATAATTATTAAGTAGCTGCCGGTATTAAATAAAAGGAAGACTTTCTGCGAAAATGACATGGGATTGGGAAGGGGAAAGGGAAGGCAAGCAGGAAGAACTATTATTTTTTTCATAATACATCGCCGCCACACGAGTGATCTTCAGACTAACTCAATAAGAGAGCTTCAGCGGGCCCGAAGGAAACTAACAAAGCCTTTAAGGGAAAAACTCCCTCCTTGAAGTGGCGGGTATAATTTGATCAGATTAGAATTTGGGGGTCCACAAGGGACAGAATATTTCTAGTGACAGGTGGATCAGAATCCGCTTTTCTCCAAGACTAACGCATTCATACCGTTTGGATATTCACAGACATTTCTATCCAATATTTGAAATGTTTGATATCGCCGCTGAATTAAAATGCCGTATAGAAGACATGTAGTTTGCTACAAAACTTTAGGCAGCTATAATAATCTACGACGTCTGATGTTTTAAATCCATGTTTTATAAACTAGGTTCATCACCATCATCATTAAGTTCATAAGAATAGAATCGATGTGAAATACCGATGATAAATCTCAAACCACTGATAATTCTGAATACGGCTTATGTGCAGCGCTAGTTTGCTGTCACAATATTAATTGATCAATCAAAATGACACTTAAGCCTAATTACCGATTACCCTCTTAATGATATGGTCTCAACCTATTTGCAAGAGGCATTGTATTGAACATTGAAGGCATTGCCTTAAAGGTCGACATCGAGGATTCATCGAAAGTAAATCATGTTCGCAGCATATTTATATTTAAACCAGCCGAAATGAATCTGTGGCTCTGGCTCGCTCTGGTTCTTGTTTGTCTTGAGATGTAGCCTACCCCGCTGCGTTTTCAGTTATTCTGAATCTTGCCCATACATAAGAGGCGTTTCCCATTTAGGCCAGTGATCTATCTTATCCACTATTATCTTGCATACGAATTGTTACTCTGATAGCATATCGGGGGAATATTTATTACTCTTCCATACTTTGTATTGGGATGGAATAAACTTGTCCTTGCATAGCCTGGTATACTATCGTGAGTTTCTTAGCCATAACAAATGACTTATACTCATCCAATGCTCCATTGTTTTCACAAGGACCCGCTTGGCTACTATGTTGTATGGAAATGATTGATCAGGATTTCACTAATGCACCCTCGATCAATGTGAATAGAGGGAAATTATTCTAGAGGTAAAAAGCCAAGTAATTTAGCTTCGCTCTAGCTATTCGCTCCCACAGAAGTGATGAGGGGAAGGCAAATAGATGGATTCTTAAAACATTCAATGAAGTGGGTCTGGGTCCTAAATGAAACTGTTCAAATGATGAATGTTCAATGATTTCAATCTGCAATATTTATTACAATTGAGATGGTAAGGGAGTCGATCCAGAACAAAAAGGGGCAGGAGATTGTGTCTTAAGTGGAGGTTTGTTTATTAGGGGCTTCCAACGTTCGGGCTTCATGTGCCCTTTGTCAAGGAGCAGTGATTTATTTTAGTTGAAGATCCAGCAATTTCATTTGTCTTCCCTTCGTGACATTGAGAACCAAGTTAGTGACGGACTCATAAACCCTGCGTGCACTGACTCCTAGACTCAATTAAATTTGTCTAGAAATCATTAGTGTCCAATAGATGCTGTCTAGGCGAAACTCTTCGGGCTATTCCTAGAAAAAGTCTTGTCTAGTTGTAGAGACTTGGCAGTAGGCGGTACACGTACAGTTCTGCTCCTAAACATCCTTCTTGGAAATTTATATTTTCAACTTTAAATTTATAGAAAACTTTGGTTTCTTGATTGAAGCAACGTATAAGTTACCCGTGTCTGATAGAGTATGTGTGGACCTAATTTTTTTTTCTATTTAACATATTTATACAGCCATAAGTGATAAGGATATACAAGGCTCACGGGGGCTATTATTTAGCAATAATCCATCAAAATTATCTATTCATTTGCTTTCATAGGTAGACACAAATAGATTACCTACAAGCGAAATGTAATGTGACTCCCATGAGGGCACTCAAATTAATACCGGGCAGTTTTAAGCGGCCAGTTCTGCAGAAGAGCTCCAATGTATTTCATTTCTAGGCTCGTGCGTGATCATCCAGCCTCGGCCCGCCCGGTTCATCGGAAACTGTCAACATAGAAAAACCATACAACCAAGTGTGATCCGGTGTAAAACTTCTAGTATTGATTTCTACCATCAGCCACCATTACTAGATAGGGGACGAGTCCTTATCCTGAATATAAGCTAATCGATAATGTTTCTGGTTAAGTTGTGTTGCCGTAGGTGGAGTATAGATGGTATTCTCCTGATTGTTGCATCCTGAATTGCCACTGCAGTGGATGGTTGATGTATTGTCCCCCATTCTATATTCAACGCTGGTTCTCATTGCTGTATCTTGGACAATATATCATACATTGATATTCCTTACAATTTAAGCGGGCTTGGTATGGTCGGTTTGTGGTGCAGGGTAATGGGTCTTAAGCTGTGCTAGGATCAGACAGCCCATTGATACTTGTGTTTCCTAATATATTTGTATGTAACTGTTGTAGTTATTATAAGGAAGCGATAGGGAAGAACTCACGCGAAGTATCATTTTTCCACTGCGAAGATAGAATTGTTTCAATTCGATTCAGTTTGTCTGATTTCAGGATTGCTATATTTATAAAGCACCAGCTCAAGCTATATCAATACATGTAGAATTTATGAATTTATGAATACAAATTGCAACTCAGCTAAATTTGATATACACAACTTGATCCGTGAAGTTAGTTGTGAAAATACAATGAATCCAAAACTTATCTGTTCCTTTTTATGTTAATTTCTGACTTTATCATATCATGCCCACAAAGCTCCCTTTGATAAAAGAGCATTCTCCTGGTAACTGCTGCCCTTTTAAGTCATGGAAAAGCTTGATAAACTATAGAGCAGAACTTAAAGAACCAAGAGGGATGTCGGTGGGTACCTGCTTGCTGCAATGTTCTATAGAGTTCATCTCTCTTCTCCAGACGTGCGTCCACAGGCCTCGGGCGCAGGTTTATCTGGGCATTGATTGGCATGTGGGCGCATTGGGCATACGCTGGGTGATGGGTGGACTCCATGGGTCTATAGAATTGCATTGGATCATTATCTCATTCAAGGAGTTTTATGATTGTATTTATGATTGTATCTTGATCATTTAGAGTTTAGCAATTGAGTTTTAAAAGTTTAAAAATGTTAAGTTAATGTTGAACATGTAAGCATTTTTTAAAAAAATATTTAGTGATTGTATGTCTGGTGTATATAATCAGAGGTGTTTTATTGAATACCCAAGATATTTCATGATCTTTACGAGTCCTATTATAACAGATAAGGGGAAGAGTATTGTTGATAGTCTGTCAGATAGTCTATAGAGATACAGATTTGCCTAGTCCATCATAAATCCAGGTATCATGCCCCCTTAGGTCATATGCCCACTGTTCTATATATAAAAAAGGGACAAAGATGTAAAATTATTTCTTATCTCTCAGGGGGGGGGGGTAAACAAATAAAAAATAAACTTTATATAATTTGATTCACACATTCTTGAGTTGGGGCATCTCACTGGCCATTGACACCAACTTTATTTACGTTAATCGTACGTTCAGTTTGAATATTACAGTTGGTTCCACTTAAATAATTATTTACGACACACTTACACAGTTCTGTTTCTGGCCTGGAACTATTTCACTTCCCTTGGCGGTGGCCTTGAAGCTAAAAACTTTGCGGACACGCGGCCTAGATCTAATTTTTTTCTCGTTTTGATTGCCTCGCGGGTGAGAGTCATCTTATATTTTCACTTTTTCTTTTTGTATCAGTTCTAAATCCCTATGCTGAATGACTATGTCCATGGGCAATGATTTTCAGGAATACTAAGTAGGTGTGAGGCAATGGAGATTTGTTTCGAAATGGACTTTTGCTTGCCTTTTTGACTGCCGTCTTAGCGTATCGACAAAGAATATATCAATGCATGTATCCTAGTCCCAATTGGCTTCACCTCGTTTGCCTTCAAAGCTGAAACCTCCAGCATTCATATGGTAAATGTGTTTGAATGCAGTGCTGCCCAGGATTCTTTTAGTGTTTTACTCCGGAAAATCAATAATACTCTTAGTTGAGGGTCAAGGTGTCGCTCATAAAAAGTCAACCACTTTAAGGACGTAATACGCTCTTGTACATAAAGTGAGAGTATATTACTTTAGTGTATGCCTTTTTTGGCTTTTAAAAGATGGTAGTCCATATTACGTGGTGTATTTATACAGATGGGAAACGACTGGGTCTTTGTATATTCTCAAAATTATCCAAATTATAATTATCTAGACTGTTTATAATGATTGATGATTATTAATCCCTGGTCTCAATTGAATATATCATAGGCATTCACATCCTTGCATATATAGATCAAATTATATAGCAGTGTTTCATTATTACTAGGATATCCCTCAGCCCGCCCCAGAAGAAATTCTTGCATCATACCCTGCATTAAGTAGGGTCAAGGCCTCCCATATTAAATTCCTTACCAAGGTATATGTGTGTTGCATGGATATAAACTAAAGGCATGTTACTGCTATGCGAATGGTCATGAAACTGCTCAGGTACAAATGTCCCAGCAGATAAAACTTAAAGCATCTTGATTAGGGGTCCTTTCGTTCCACAACGGTCGTGTACCATGATAGATTATACATATAATATATATATAGACATAAGAGTTGTTTGAATGCATTGTACACATTGTATATCTCATTTCACGTATTACTAATATTAAGGTGTGTGTAGCCATCTTTTGGGGGTCGATCTCCTCCAAATTGAAATAAAATAAGGAAGCGAAATCTAATTAAAAGAAATTACTCTCTTTTACAGGCGACATTCGACTCTGAGGTTTTCTTTAATGTTCTTCTCCCTCCGATCATTTTCTATGCTGGCTATAGTATGAAACGGGTAAGATCATTTTCTCAATAATTGGTTCTCGTTTTATTTCTAAATAGTCTGTGCTCAAACATTAAACAGATAGCTATGTAACGTATTTCATATGCAATATCGATGGCTGTTCTTTTAATGCTAATACATAATTTGCTTCCCTTTTGAAATTTCAGCGACATTTCTTCAGAAATTTTGGTGCAATCGTAACCTACGCATTTTTAGGAACTGCTCTCTCTTGTTTTGTTGTTGGGTAAGTCGTTTCTTCCTCCTCTCTCCATTATGATGACTTATTGTCAATTTAGTCATATTCAATGAGTTCGCTGGAATGACATCCAGTTATCTTGACACGAGTTATCTACATATTGACTTAATTTTTAAATCTTTTCTCTAATGTCTTTGAGGAGCATCATATCCCAACGCTGTACATATTGTGTACCAGTGACTAGTTTGTATTTCTTTCTTATGATGTATTCTCTTCTTCTCACAGTGCTGTGCTGTTCGGTGTGACTCGGTTAATGCCTAATTCTGGTTTTGGGTTTAACGATTGTTTGATGTTTGGAGCCATCATCTCGGCCACAGATCCTGTCACCATCCTCGCCATATTTCACGACCTCAACGTCGACGTGGATCTCTATGCAATCGTCTTTGGTGAAAGTGTTCTAAACGACGCAGTCGCCATCGTCCTATCTGGGTAGGTCATTCGATATCTTTAGTATCTTTCCCCCGGGATATCTATTTTTATTATTTCGTGTTTTCTAAAACAAAATTTCAGACATAAAATTGACATGAGGCCTCCTTGTTTGTCTTATATGCATAGACAAAATGTAATTGGTAATTTGATGTTTGATATTTATTCCTGGTCATTATTCAAGTTCATACATTATTCAAGTTCATGTTTGAACATCAAAACATAACCAGAAAACATGGTCTCAATACTTCATCCCGTTTTCCCCAATAAAATTCAAGCTGTTGAAACTGACAAATATAACAAAAATAATCATCACGTTCGGTATCCCCCGAATAACATCCCATTCTTTATTTGATGGATTAATTAAGTGAAACAATGTACACGGATGAACTTTCATACAAATAGCCCACTTTTTAGATGTCTGGTCCGTGATTTCGAGTTTTTTTTTCAATTTTGAATATTTGTATTCGTCCAAGAAATACGATATTTAACTGGGATATCCCTTCAGCAATGCATCGGTAATTCCATTTTCAGGGCGGTGGAGAATTACAATAAAATCACACTGCAAAACAGTCCCTTTGATGGCATGGCTGTCTTAAAATCCATTGGAAACTTCTTCGGTGTGTTCTTAGGAGCATTCGCGTTAGGATCCGCCATGGGCTGTGTGACAGCTATTGTATCCTTTATAAATATCTAAAGCGACTGTTTCCGCGTGGCCATCATTCCAATACAAAATAATGGAAACTATTAGAATACATCTGTGTCAGCTTATTTTACACTAGGAGCTTCCGCGGAGGCCATTTATTCCATAGCTTTCATACATGTTAATACATTTACGTATTAAATAAACAAAATAAAACATTTACGTATCCAGTATCATTGAAAATTGTTTTTTTTGTTTAATCACCCAAACGATCAATATTCAAACACTTTTCATCATATTCTAAAGTGTATGATTCACGTAATATGTGTAGCTTTGTACACGTACACATTTCGAATTTAGGTCATTAACAATATAAGCCATAACAGGACAAAACTGACGAAATTAGCATTAGAAATTAGTCTTTTTACCATACGCGTTATGTAGTGTATGTACAGTAAAACATTAATATATGTATGTGCGAGTTGGTACTAAGAAATACATTATTAGTTTTTACTAAAAACTGTAGTACTTTGTTCAGTATTTTCTCTTTCTTCATGGGAGTTTATATATATATACTTGGTTGTTATTTGCTGGTCTTGTAATCAGGAAGCAATGATAGAACTGGATTGATCTAATGCTCTTTATACTCCTGTCTTATCCTTAACCATTACCCAGCTTACCAAGTACACACATATTAGGGATTATCCTTTATTAGAAACGTCACTGTTTGTCCTCATGTCATACAGTACTTTCTTGGCTGCTGAAGCTGCAGAAATGACAGGTGAGATTCTACTATTGATAACAGACTTTTCCCTAGCATTCTCTTCACGTTCAACGGTTTTTCCCTCTTTACCTTCCATAATCCCTCTCTTAAATCCTCTTGTCTCTTTATGTGGGTCTCTCTTCTCCCATTCTCTCTCCCTCTCTCCCTCCTCTCGTCTGTCACTCTCTCTCTCCCCACTCTCTCCCTCTCTCTCCTCTCTCTCTCTCTCTCTCTCTCTCTCTCTCTCTCTCTGATAATCTCCCTCCCTCCCTTCTCCCTCTCGGACGCGCGCACCCATTCAACTGCTTGGCAATTTAACATGTTATTAGCTGATGCTTTCTCCGAACGCCTTTCCTCATATATGTACATTTATGTACTTCAGGTATCGTTGCTGTCCTATTCTGTGGTATTTGCCAAGCACATTATACATACAACAATTTGTCGGTTGAATCTCGACAAAGAACAAAACAAGTGAGTCCGAAATTTATATCATCTTGTATTACAATCCTTTTATCAATATCGTAATCAATTGAATAATTATGAGAATATGAGATCATTTAAAAACCAGCCTGCCGCATACCTTGAACTAATATGTATTCTCTTGTTTTTCAGTTATTTGAATTATTAAATTTCCTCATGGAAAACTTCGTTTTCACATATATTGGTGTATCCACTTTCACATTCCAAAGACATCGATGGGACGCTGGGTTCATCTTTGGAGCATTAGTATCCTTTTAATAGCGAATGTGTTATACGTTGTGCTGCATATCTGTAGAATTGATGATTTGTATCATAATCTTTATCACATGGATCTCAAGATTATTCTATGTCTATATATCGGCCCACTTCTGGGTAATTAACAAAATTATCTTGCCATTTGAAAGAACAATATCGAATACCACTGCCAGACATTATTTACTACTCTGTAATTGCATTAAAGTAAACATAGTCGTGACTCTTATGGTGAAAATAATGTTTGATGCAATGAATAACTGAACACACTATTTTCTCCTGTAGTTTGCCTTAACACTGCCAAGCTTGCTGTAATCTTAGGTAGGATCTGCAATGTCTACCCACTATCATTCCTGCTCAACCTTGGCCGCTCTAACAAGATTCATTACAACTTCCAACATATGATGATGTTTGCTGGTACGTAATCTTCTATTTATTAACTACCTGTAAAAATTGATATTGGTAATCTTCCCAATTAAATCCATCACCTTTTTATGGGCATTATGATTTTGATAGTTTGTTCCAAGAATACTGTAATAGTTATGTCATGACACAATTTACCTCAAAAAGAAAACTGGTGGGTAATTTTAAATGAAATCTTATTCCCGCCTACCCTAATGATTATTCTGTGAAAAACGTTGATTAGTGAATCTATCGGCCATCATCGAAACGTTAAATCCTTAATTATTGGGATCTATTTCTTCTACACGATTCTGGTATGGCTTGATTTACGGCAACACGCGAACTCGTAATATGTGTCAGTATATATGTACTACATCCAAAGTATCGGGAATTATTCAATGTGATCCTTGCCTTCAGGTCTCCGCGGTGCCATCGCGTTTGCGCTATCTATTCGCAGCACTACCACTGAACAACAGCGCCTTATGTTCACCACAACCCTTGTTATAGTCATCGCCACTGTCATTCTATGTGGGGGCTTCACCACGCAGATGTTACAATGGCTAAAAATAAGGTGAGCAGCACAAATCTAGTGTCCTTTCCAGCGTTAATAATGAATTGGAAAAACTGTCCTATCGCTTTTGTCTCTGTTCGAAGTAGGTACCCCAGCTTATAAAATAAATGTGCTTTCCTATAATATAAAGCTACTAAATATTTACCTCGGAACTTTTAAAGCTTAGAAATAATCTATAATGATGGACTATTTGTTTCTCTGCGCTCTTTATCATATAGGGTGGGCGTGGAAGAGGAGGCGGATAGAGAGCTACAAAACTTTGAAGCTGTAAGGACCGTGAGTACTTCTCCCCAACACTAACCAAGATGTCACTGACTGTTGATTCTTTATCCTCACGACTATTGCAAAACATTTCTAGATCACATCACCGCAAATACATATGAAATTATTACACACATTCTTATATAAAAATCATCACTTACCGTATTTGACAGCATGAATTTTAGATGGGAATATCTTAGACCAAGTTTATTTCAAGAGCAAATATGTTCTACCCCGTACGAGAAACATTTGAAAAGAATGAAAAAATGGAGGTGACATCATAATGTAGATTCACTTGTTACTAATAATCTTGATAGTTCGTTACTCTGATTTTAGGGGCACTTTTGTTTTTAGAAAGTATGTTGTTTTAAATGTTAAAGATTTGTTTATTATGCATATATGCTTCTAATACTCCCTCCACGAAGCATTTCTCACTCTCTCATTTGCCCCCTTTGACATTTTCCAAAATATAACCAACAGCCAAATTTAGATAATTTCCTTCGGCGATTTCTATTCTTAAATCTGTAATTTCTATACCGGGAAATGTAATGACAATTAAAAAAATATATAGTTTGTTTTCGATGTTCGACTTAAAAATTCTAGGTGTAAAATATCGTTTTCAAATTATATCCATCAGTTCAGACCTGCCAAAAATTGTAAGATTTCGGGATCTTTGCTTCACAACTACTGCACCCACCTAACCACCCGGACCAACTAATTTATTTTGCCAAATTTAAGTATCCACTGATCATACCTTCCTATTTTGCCCCCATTACAAAAATTATTGTGATTTAGCTCTTCGGAGGATATTTTAATGTCCGCGTAAAGAAAAAGCCACAAGTCATATTTTGTTGGGCACCTAAAGGAGTCATTATTCGCATTTCATACCTACTTGTGCAGTATTCCTAATTTTGCCAATATTTCAATTATAAGTAACCAAAAATATATAATTTGTTCAATTTAATCGTTTGGTAAATGATGCAGGTTTTCTAGCAGAAGAATCGTAAACCTATCAGCTATCTCATTTTGACATTTACCATGGTATCCCCAGCAGTTGTATAATTTCCCCAATTTTGCTTTTTATTTTGTCCCTTTTTGCTAACTTTCAATACTCATCATGTATTACATTGTTATCGTTATTTTGCCCCTAGGTCAGTCACCCTATCGCAAGCAGGATCTATATATACCATCTTTATTCCCACCCCTAAATTGCCTCCACCATTTCCTCCTCCCACTTCTCTCCGTCCTGCCGTTCATGTGTAACCCTTGTGTTGTGGACCTACTGTAGAGTTCTGTTGGTATTTTGACCCTTTAGGCCATGACGAGACAGAAGCGCTACCAGACTATGGATAATCCATTGGCTAGGACGCCCGAGGAGCCTGCTAGCGTTGAGGGGTCTAGTGCCCCTCAAACTCCAACGGTCCGTGAAGTGCACGCATGATCTATGTGCTTACCTTTTTGCTGCTGCTGTGGCTCTCCTACTTTACTAATGATCATACATACCCTTACCCCTTCCTCTTTACTTTGTAACCCTCAAACACCGAGCTTTCATTTTTAGTTTCAGTTTCAAGTTGATTGTTGAAGACTTACTTACTCACACATTCAGGGTTATTTTCATTATAGTTATTAATTATTGAGGTCCCTCCAAACGAATGTTTTTGAACTTGGTTTTCTTTTGGGTCATATTTGATTGAAATCAACTGATAGGTTTCATGGACATGTTCAGACAGAATTTACTGTTGCCTATTTGTTTGTGGTGATGAATCCCTTTAGTGTAGGACCTCCTCTTTCCCATGTTAGCAATGCTCTATTCACAGTTACCTTGTGATGAGAGTTGACTAGTATGATCCCGAACCCCTCTCTAGGGGTTATGCCTGCGTCATATATAACCGGGTCTCGCATATTTGAAGGTTTCTATTCCGAAAGCAGCTAGCATTGAACAGGACCTCTGGAATTCTATTTATCTGAACCTGAGATAAATATAATTTTATTTAAAAACTTTTAATTGCTATCAAGTTCAGTTCATGTTGTACAATATAATTGTTTTACAAAAGTATACGAAATAATGAAACTGGATTATTAACATTAAAGAGAGTTCTGTATTCACCTAATATAACACTTACGAGAACCAGCGGTTCAGAATATACCTCTGTGTATCTTTACTAGTTCATTTTGTTTCTAATTCTGATAATTCGTATTCCATATTCTACCAGATATTATCAACTAGCTTTGTATACTTATGCAAAACGTAATATATCCTGTTAGTATTCCAAACGAGCTAAAGTCCATAAAGCCTGTAATGTGTAATTAAGTTTAACGATGTTTACAGGTCGAAATTATATTTTTAAAACATAAGGCCTAGACTAACTTCGATAGGTGAAATTGACCTAACCGGTGATGGTATTTTGTCTTTTTGATGTTTACAGTCACACATTCACATTACAAAAACAATTAGTTAATGTGCATACCATAACATTTTGAGTGGTTTGCAGTTTTTCAACTTCATATAATTTGAAACACTAAACACATTTTTTTTCATTCTGACATACATCGGGATTCCTATTGATGTTCACATAGCTTATAGTGTGCCTTGTAAATATATCCATATATATCTTGCTGGGTGTTGTTAGTGAACGGTTCCTTCAATTTCTTCTGGATTACTGTCTCGTTTGACTGCTGCACAAAAAGTGTCAACTCAGTCAGTTTTGTGTGCTGCAGTTGTAAAATTCGATAACATTCACTGATTTGTGCAAGATTAAAGGATGAATGATCTCAAATTTGACCAAGGCTTTATCACAAGATATGCGACCTTGATCAACTTAAATCAATTTATCAAAATTAACTTAAATCAATTTATCAAAATTAGAATTATAATGTATGTATTTCTTTAAATAATTTCATCAGAAAATCCATATATTGATACATAGAATTGTTAAAGGCTGTGCTGTAATGCCTTCTTAAAATGCCAATTACAAGTGTGAGAAAAATATTTCTCCTGGAAATTTATTAGGTGGGCTGTTCAATGGCTGGAATGATTATAAATGCCATATTCAAATACTCTTAATAGTTACTGATAGTTGGGTCCATTCTTACAATGTTGCGTACCAAGGAGCGTCATTCTCTTATTCTCTTCCAGTTTATCGTAACATATATGCATCTTGTTCTTATTTTACCTTTCTTTCAGCAGCTAGGGAACGATTTGCTTATGAAATGATCTGTATGGTTCCTTCGGTTAATATGCAGGATACTTATATATATTATCATTCAAGGACTTGATAGCTCTAAAACAACCATCGAAATATGTTGGTGTGATTAGATAATGTTTCATTGATGTTTAATACATATAACTGCATCTAACTATGGGACATATAGATCAGTTGCATTCGCTGGGATACAAATGTAATTTACTGATTTTTTTATATAGAATTCACGCATGTAAGGTCTTGAATAGAAAAAAGTCTTGGAATTCGAGTAAAGCATCTTTTCTATCTTTTCAAATTGGGCTGTTTTAGGGAACATGAAATAATATGCCAGGCCACCAACGGTATCTATCGTTGAGATGTAATAGATAATGGCAAATGTAGTTTATCTTATGCGCGGTCAAATCCGCCATCATTGTGTCAAGTTATTTGTCAGAGACAATCGAAGTCCACATTGTCTCTTTTGAAGACAAATTATGGAATAATTTCAATTCAATTAAAAAATTCTTTATTGCTGATGTTGATGTACAGTTGGTCGATCGTCTCTGACTGTGATGTCAGCTCTTCCGACGAGTGCCCTTTTTGTAAAACTTCAAGTTGAATTACAAATAAACTAATAGACTAATATACAACTAGTTCCAGTACATGTGACTGATGGTAAGATTAATTACAGTGAGAGTATGTTGTAGAAGATAACAAGTGAATACAGTAGTGCAAGTAATACAGACAAATGATAACAAATGGCTTTTGCCTTTGAGTACTTTAGTGAGTAGCTTAAATATCTCCTATATTCATAAACAGAAAACTTGCAATCATCTATTTGAAAAAGAAGCCTGTGCAATAAAAATTGTATTTACCCATTGCAGGGAGGTATATATATGTATAGGTTATCTAACGAGTTGGTTGAAGGAGCACAAATATTGCACGGTGCAACCAGTGCGATATGCGACTAAAACCAATGTATTAGTTAACTGATTGATATGCCTTTAATAATAATAATGTTAAATAATGCGTCGGTTGCCTGAACTATACACCCCGCAAGTTGTTTTACACTTATAATTAAACAATATTCGATGACACCATATCAGAAACAATGCCTTTTTTTATAAAAGACTATCTGCCTGCCCGTAGTAACGACCTTTTGGAAACCCCCTAATGAATAAACATACACAAAACTAGATTTTACCGATTTAAGTCAGCTGTACTGAACAATAAAATCAAGGCGTACAAGTTAAATAGTGTACAGACCTTAGTCGAGTTGCTGGAGCCGCTTATATTGTTGGCTCATATCTTTAGTTACATTCTCTGTTTCCTATTTCATGTAGACTGACCCCGACTTCCCGAGTACACCAGTGAGTTCTTAAACAAAATCACCATCTCAGTGGAATGCCTTTTGCCTATATTTCAGAAATCCTATCGCCTTTGTCCCCTTTTGATGGATATCACTCTCTTGTCAAATGCATATAATATCTATAGTGGAACCTGTTCATTCTTTTGACTATATCAAGGCAATGGACGGTTATGTCCAGTGCCGATTCACTACACACCAAAACTTACACTACCTTTTCTGGTTGCCTTCTGTATTCTGTACATATGAATTTGTTATTTGGTTTTGTATAACTTCAATTAAATACGAAGGTAATCAATTAATTTGTTTCAAAATAGACCTTTAACCCTCCGATTTGGGGAACTTTTAGTTTCACTTTTGATTATATTCTGGCAATTTTGGGATAGTTTTTGTAGCGATGTTTGTCTTACTGCTTTTATTGTGTATACAAGTGAGTTAAGAAGTGAAATTGATTTCACAAATGATTACAAATACTCCATATCTTATCCTTTCATATTATAATAGTTTATCAGTGTACTTGGAGAAGTGCTTTTAATTTGTCTTAGTACTAGTGAAGCTTTACAGTTGTGGGTAAACTCATTTGGGATCTGCCGAATTTATTCCAGGTTGTGTTAACAGTGTTTGTGGCACATGCTTCATTGGTGTGATACGCTCATTGCCTACTTTGTTTGGACTAATTAATTTATTTTTAATTTCAGAGTCCTAGTGAACCGCGTCCTCCTGAAACATCAGGGAGATTATACGAAAAAGCTTGGCTTGTTACAATTTGGTATAACATAGATGCACAGTATCCTTTTCAAGATTAAACCATACACTAGGTGTATTGCGACATCAGTACCGGTATTTATTGTTTTAAACTTAATTCATATCTACCCATCAATTTATATTTTTACATTTTTTCCTCGGTGACATCGGTTGTAATTATAAGAAAAAAGAATAAGTTCTTTCAAATTTTTCTCTCAACAAAACTAGAAACTGATTCTAAAGAGGCTAAATGAAACCATCCCACAAAATGTTAGAGTAAACATCGGTACAATATTGGAAGATCTTTATTGAAGGGACTTCCAGGAAATTTGATAATTGAAATTCAAATATATCCTATGGAGGTGAAACGGATAACCAGGCAAATTGAAGCTCGAATTCTTTAACCAGTTCAGATTTATAAAGCCTCTCTTGACGCACGCCAGGCCACCACTAACGGAGACCATGCCACAGTGTATGATGCCGCTAGCTCGCCTTCTGACCACAGAGCAGCAGTTATCTCAGGTCCGTATCAAACTGCTCCCCACAGATTTGTATTACCAGGTGCGTACGGGGGGTGCCAGCCTTTGGCTATTGCAGCTACTGCTACCACCACCACCACTACTAGTACTACTACCCCTACTACAGTACCTCCTACATAGGGCTGCTCATACATGTGCTCGCCTGTAGTCCTCGCCTGGGATTGAGCAGCTCCTGTAGAGGGAGTTGATGTCCTCACCTGATGTTGTCATCCACAGAACGCACTGGTTTCAATACGTTATATATCGCAGGGTTTTTGCACCACAGCCTGAGTTTCAACAAGATCTTTCTACGTTTAAAATGCTCCGAACAAACTCTTTAAGGGGTAAAAATCCCTTTTTCAGAACCCCTCGTCCTTAATGTGTTTAAAGAATATATAAATCTTTTTATCTAATTTTGTCCTCTTGAAACGAAGATTGACCTGGGGATATATGGGAAAATCTAAATAACTTTAATATTTCTTTCAATATCTTACTTTGTATGTTGGAATCAAGAGAATTTGCCAAGCTTTTTTGTTGGTTAAAAGCGGGCATTATATACCAGGCTAGTGTATCAACCCTGATGCCGGACCGGCAATTCCAGCTCCATTATCTAGTCTGTTTTACCGTTAACATTTACCTAGATTGCCTTTCATTTTGTACATTGCACAGGTAAGTTAACTTGAAGCAAAGCATAATATTGAAGCCACTGGTGTTGTCGTCTCCTATTGTAAAGTAGTCAGGGATTCTTTAATCCGGCAGTATTCATTGTATGTTTAAATCATTCGATGCTTCACTATGTAGAGCGCATGACTAAATTTAGAATATAATAGAAATGAGTCAAGGGTTAAGGAGTAGCCTTACTACTGAAACAGCTAGGGATATTACGTAAAAGATGTATATAATAGTTTCTCATTTCTGTAAAGCTTTGATATGCACAGTTTCGGTTATTTTATAATTACCACGTCTGCAGGTTTACATTAGATGTAAGAAAGTACATTAGGCAAAGTAATTTTTAGATGCGTAGATAAGCAGAAATTTTTGTATTGATCATAATACATTGCCCTCCACACTTAATTCAGTTGCAGTTTATTGAGCAGCAGTACTCGTATAATCCAATAGACGCACATTTGTTTCTGTTGAAGTTGGAATATTTGAAACCAGCTGTTTTGACAGACTAGTTAGGACTTTGAATATGAATTAACCTGACTCTAGTCTAAAACCATCATGATTTTAAATTTTCTTTAATTATCACACCGTTTTAACTTAGATCAGACCTACATTAAATCACTTGAAATAGTTTAAATTGTACATTGAAGGGTAAACTACATGTATACATATGAGAACAACTGAATTTCGCACTGAAATGGAAATATTAACCAGCACTTTTATAAACTCAATCTGTGAGGTACCTAATTTAGATACCTTAGTTCATGACGGTGCAAGCTTATTTATAAAATTGACAATGCTCAAGATGTATAATGAGTGAAGAAAAGTATGGAACTTGTTGAAGTTGAATTACGTTGTCTGGTAATAGAATTTTCTCCACTGAGTAAACTGATTTGCTAGCTTTGCCTTGGGTGATAATTTTATTTCAACCTATTACAGACATCAGAACATCCTGTGGGACGTCGACCTTACGAGGACTCGGACACAGATTTAATAATAGACGACCAAGAATTGACATACGGAGAACAGAATAATGTGGGTGACCACGAGAACCCCAACAGGCGAACAAACAATGCTTCAAATATGCAAACACAAGTGAGTTCTCTACAATATATCTTTTTCCTAGATTTGAATATTCTGATGCGATGTATTATGTTATGATATATCCCTCCATTTCCACGCCCCCTTTTCTTCCCAACTGATTAGTAACTTCATTGTCATGTTTTCTATCAATTTATTCAGTTTCTTAATTGTTTTGATGGCAGAAAGTTTGACTGCACCGTTAGCGCTAAATGTGTTTAAAAGTATGATTTCGCATGATGAGCTGGCATATTCAGATCGTCTGCATGTCACCCATTATAGAAGGCCCCGCCTTAACTACTTAGTACATATCCTCTCATCCAAGCACCATAGAAAATGATGGCTCTATTTGTTAGTGCATGGTATCTTATCTTTTACCACCTAGAATGTTGACTTATTAAAAACTTTCAGTAAAACCTTCTTACACCGAACTCGAATATTTCGGATCTTCTTATTGGTCATGTGTCTTCCTATCATCAATCATCGATTAAAAAACTTATTCTATATTTTAACATCACAGAAGAGATCCAGAACACCATTGCCTCTAATTATCCTCTTAGACCTAACACTTTGTTGGTAGATAGCCTTTAAAATGGAAGGTTTTCTAGTGTTAATGCCTAACATTTGGACTCTACTCTAAGTTCGTTATTGGTTATATCTCTCTAAGCTCAGTTTATACTTAATTAGAGTGAGTTTAAAATAAGAGTGGAGGGCTTCACAGCATACTTTGGTGTACTCTCTGGATGTGAATGTAAATGATTCTTGTAAAATTGTAAAAGAAGAAAACGTCAGTAACCTGTTCTAAATCTTTAGTCTACGAGTTATACTTCATTCTCATTATTCAAATGTGTTTGTCATCAGCCATATAATATGGTTCATAACTTAACTATATTGATTAGATAGTCTTTGGTCTGAAAAAGAATCTGACTGCACTTGGAGTGTTGGAGATGAAAATCAAGCCCCAATTTGCTGTAAAAAGGTTTTACTGTTAGCGCTTATTTAATTGATTGTAGTTTAAGTTGTCACTCTGTCCCTCACTTCTCCATATGTTTGTTCTGTTTTTATTTGAGGCTGTTGTGGAACACATGGGTAGAGACTTGGGCGATGGGGGTGTTGAATTATCAGACGCAGCGTGGGCTGATGACGATGACGATGACCTCCTTTGTTCTGATAGCCAACCCCTCATCTCCCCGTCACAAAGACAAAGGCTTAACTCAGGTGGTTCGGGCGATTCAACCCTCCTTCATTAGCAAGTGCAAAAAATCACGAACTCTTCTGAGATATGTATCTGCAAAATTTTTGGAAGAGTAAGAAGCCTTTATTTAATTAATTTCAGCTTAATTTTTATGGATGATTTATTTTCTTTTGTAAGACGATAATTTGTCAGAGGTTTATTTTGTTGTGCTTAATTACTTGGCCTTTTTCTCAGTGTACTACACCAAGCCACACAAAAAAAAGATACGAATACAGCCTCGCAAGCACACCATATCATAAAATAGACATTTATACGTAACTTAACTGATCTATTACAAATTCAAGACAAGTGAGTAGATTCAATAATGGTGTATACTAATCGGTGTTTCATGGATAAGTTCACTACAGAAACATATGGAGAAAGTATTAACGTAGAGGAAATGATTAATATTTTAACCAATACTGTTCAGTTACGCCGAGCACTCGAATATAAATATGTTTAAGGCTACCAATGCCATGCTATGTTATAAACTCTAGCCCCTCATGCCCCAGGAAATGTAGTTAAATGGATTCTTGGTTCTGGATCTGGGCGTAGCCGGGATGACCTGGTCATAGGCCCGCTGTCTGGTCATAGACCCGATGTCATATTACCTTTAATTTTTAAAAGAAAAATACAGATACTTATTCATTATTTATTGTCCAACTTCTAGTTGTAATATCTGAGTGACAAAGATGAAGGATTCTCTTATTTCATCTCATCCTGGGTCTTTGGAAAAAGCGCCCCTCCCCTTCATGCATGAAGGGCTCTTTTTGGCAATTTAGAGATATCTCGCTTTGCTCAGGCTGTTTCTCTTTATCTATACATACTACTCATGATTCTTATAATCAACATATTCTCTCAAAATCCTCTGGCTACTACTCTGCTTCAGCTATCCTTTTTGTCCTCTTCCAACGTGTCAACCTTTTTTAGAATCGTGAAATCGATGAAATAGTATGTCCATGTATATGAAATATTTCCAAATATATGGTAAATTACCTCGTGATTGTGGCTGGAATTAATATCGCTCAAACTTGAGTCTGTTTTGTAATCCTTACCTGATGCAAATTCCTTCTCCGCATACCATGACCTATATCTTACCAAACCCAATATGTATTGGCTTTTCACTGTGTACAATATTATCTACAAAGGAAATTCTATGACAAAATGTCTATCATATGAAATGGTGCAAATTCGATGTATTCCTAGATTGTTATACATTAACCATAAGTTTCCGATCCGTGAATTTAACTTTTTAAAACAACATACATCTACTCCAGAATCCAACTAAATTTTGTGAATTAATTTATTGTATTAGTGTTAAGTAGCTTTCAGTGATATTAATTTGCTTCTTATTTTCTGCCATTTTGTTTGAAGGATGTTTCCTTGCATGTATAGATGAACAGGTAATTTACTTAAAATTTACCAGGGGCCACTTCATTTTTTATCTATAGCACTAACCCACGTGTACAAATGTCTCTCTTGGTCGTCCTCTGCTTCCTCATAACATACATCACTCTTTCCTTTTTTTAGCCTTAATGTTTTAGAAGATCAGACAAGGTGTTTGTGTATAGACATGAACGTGCATGAATCTTCTTGTCCCACAGCTCTGAGCCATCCATTGAGCCGTTTTAAATTTGTCTTCAGATGTCTTCTGAACGAACACATGCGTTTTGAGTTTTCATAATGTAAATCAAATCAAATGTTGCGAATATCCACATACAAAGAAAATCCACAAGATTTGTGAACTCTAAAAGGGAAAGAATCATCCCACCTCGATTTTGTGAAACAATTAAAAAAGCTAAAACGTTATTGCAGTGAAACTAAATCGTTATGATCCCATGTGTTCCTCTTCAGTTCTCGTCATTTTGTACTAGTTTTATTCAGTATTGTAAAGCTTATAAGCAGTTTATGATACATACATGCGTCGTCTCCTATCATTTCCATTTCCAGCATGCCTCAGTCGCTCTTCCAGAATTTAAAGCTGATGTCTAGCTCATCTGTGATCAATATCACACACGGTGATTTTACATTAATTTTCTGTTCCCCAATCCCATCTGAACTGGGACACACCCTGCTAGCACGTCCTGGGTTAAGGACTAGTGTGATTCACCTTTGTGTGTACAGTGTGTGTGTGTCTGAACACTCTTTTCAGAGAACCTGGGGAATGTATTTCAATTTTGGTCGCCTATGAACCCATTGCTTTAGTTAAATTTGACTTCCTCAATCTCAAGTTAATTTGAATATCATGTTAAGTGATGATTGAGATAAGTGGTAATTCATAACCTTTTAAGTTACATAATCTGCAGTTTTTAACATGGGATTAACTTTTCCCCCAATTTGTTGTTAATTTTCGTGAGAGGTGACAATTTCGATGTCCCCGATCTCTCTTTTGCTTTGCTTAATTTTCCTGGTCACTTGCTGCCAGTCAGAATTTCACGAAAGAGGACCTGCTGATTCTGAATATTCCGAATTTGTCCATGGATATTTTACTAAATGATTACAGTATGTATCCATGATCAAACGGGCAATCTCAACCAACGGAATGAATCGCATACGATGTGTGATTAGGGATAAATGTCCTTCTGCATTTGAATGATATTAGCGTCTTGCGTTTGAAAAGAACTTCTATTGCTGAAGTTATATTTGCATTGTAGAATAGAGGAACGGGCGATTAAAGTAGAGTTGCCTTGTGGAACGATCATTGGTATAATCCTGCTATGTATGGAGCAGTATGAATTTTGCTATACACTCATTTGCCTTTTTGAACAAAAGTGGGAAATTTTGATTCCCTCTCTCTTAAATCCACTGCAAATGTTTCAGACTAGAAACCATTTCCCAAATTAAGATATTCTAAACTTTCTTCTTTTCCCATTTTGAATGGGTAGTGTAAGATAAAACTATTATTATGGACAAGATTGAGATATGGAACGTAATATGTACATCCCCTGCAAATGTGCTGCATGCTGTCTGTAATAAGTTTGAAGAAAATGCAGTAGTCATATGTGGGGTCTTATGGTTATTCTCAATTGGTGACGGGTAAAAGGCATGAACACTCTGGAGCGACCGGTCGACGGATTTGGGAATAGATATCCGTCGGTATACCAACCGATCTAATCCAACATAGGTGGATTTGATCAGTTGAAGCCTACACTGAGGAGATTTCTGACAGGTCTTTAACCCCGAATGCTAATTCGGTCGGTCGGTCGGTTCAGTGAGTTCTCGCGTTAAGGTGGTAAGCTCATTGAATGAAGGTTTATCCAGTATTCAAACTATTGGGGTCTCCTCTAAAAATTTTTGTAATATATGAAGTCAAGATTTCTATTTAAGTGTGCTTAGGTCTTCTCGTTGCTGTACAATTTACCTCTGCTTTGTATTGATTTCTCACACATTGGAATTATCGGGTGTTCATCACCGAGTTTTCTATCACCCATTGCATAGCACAAACTTTTTTGTTTTAATTATTCTCGCTTCATTTCAATATCATCGATGCTAAATGAGCTAACGCTATTTGACCTCTAAAATATTTGCCATTAATAACAGTAAAATTAGCTTAAAATTTATTTCCCCAATGAGCTCTTGTCCATTCAATTTATATCTATCACTTTAATTGATAACTTTAAAATACGATTCTTGGTTTTTGGAACTTTCTATTTCTATTTTACAGCGAAGGTTTGACGATGAACCTTCGAGGGGAGATCTTGGCCTTGGAGAACAATACCAACCTACCCGAGTACGGATCTCCGGGCCCTCTGGTGAGCGTGTATGACAACTGAATGGCAACAGAACCCATTCGGGACATCACCCATCGCAAGCCTCAGCTGTCATCAACCACATCGTGGGCAACCAAAAGTGTGATACATGGCTTTAGTCATTGTGTTTATAATTTATTCATATTGTTGATATCAATGTATATAAAAATTGTATTCATCTGTATAGTGTATAACATCAGGGAGGTAGGTATAGATATATACCTCCCTGGTAACATTAATATAAGGACATGTATGTAATATAAATGTCTATGATGGTGTCATAGCAATGTGACGCAGAAGTTGTTTATAATGCTTACAAGTACATAAAGCTATGTATGCTTGCAGAAATATCATATAATTAATAGTGTCATTGCAGGGTTCCGTAGCGGCTAAGAGAGACATTTCCTCATCTGTAGAATAAACAGGATTGTAACTAACACATTCCTCTTATGAATGTGCAATTTATATTAAAAATATATATATAATATACTAGCAAATCGATCAAGTTTGAATCTTGTATTTTTGCTCATCGCATTTTGCATATCTCTTGCATTATGCTTCTAACTGCCCCGTGCTCCTACATGAATAAATCATATCTACCCAACTTTAATGTTTGAAATATTATAGCATATGTACTCAAGAGGTCGTCTAACATGGGGAAATGGGTATAGTGTGAAATCTACCATATCAGAAAGTGGGAAATGTATAGAACACTTGTAACGTTGGTTTGACCATATGTGAGTCTAGCTAGAATATGTTTTACAAAGATATAAATTGGTATCTGGGGGGAAATTTCTATTCTGAGCACTCATAGGGGATATATAAAAGTTGGTATGTAATGGGAATTAATCATGGTTACATAGGGGGCTAAAGACAAGTGGGAAGCTTACGCCCCCCAAGGAATTAAAGTCTCTTGTGGCTCTAGATGGGAAACTTGATTGGACATGACATTACTAGACTCAGTTCTAAAATGGAAATTAGCGCAGTGAACCAAACAGATTTATTATTCTTTCAGTATCTAAGTACTCTATGTGTTTCAATATATCGATATTTGATGTCAATTCATACTTAGCAATTGTTGGTTAACATACCCACCAATAGTCATTACTCTCGTATTATTAGAGTATGATTTATTTCACAAGAACTGGTATAGTTCGTTTTAATTATAAATAAGGTGAAGTTGCCACACAAAGAAAATTGAAAGCCCTGGCAGGTGGTCATCTTTCATGTAAAGACCCTACCATTAACTGATATTATGTGTGATAGTGTAAAGGTGTGTTGCAATATATGACATGTGATCATATGTATTAGCATTATTGATTCCTTAATTCACTAGGAAAGTGGCTTTCGGGTTTCTTGGTGGTATTTTGAAAGAAGTTTTTGAATATTCAAGGGAAGAAACTAAAACCCAACCATGTTTATCGTGGATATCAATCGAGTAGAATTATGTAATCTTCTTTCATTGTGCCATAATAATAATCTTGTTTTCTTGTATAATAGCGATTCGTTTGACTACTCACTAATACGTGTACTTAACCAGAAATCCTGTAAATACAGAACGATGAAGCGGGCACACACAGTTGGTCTGAATTTGTATGCATTTATATTTTTAAGGGTGAATGCTCATACCTTGGTTCGTGTCTTTGAATTAGTTCTCTTTTTTTGCCAG